>OY728122.1:378411510-383411510 GCA_963277665.1 Viscum album
ACAATTCCACGACCATGGGAACGATATCATCGCTCGTGCGTACGTACGGACTACCGTCTCCACGACGCGATGAGATTCATTCTCAATGATTAACCATTAATGAATGATTATAAAGTATATATAATAATTAATAATGAAATATATGACCTGATAATGATACTGGAATTATTTTATTTATATGTATGTCATCTACATAATTCCATTCAATTCAATAAGGAAACGAAAACAACCTTCATGCGTACGTACGGACTACCGTCTCCATGAACGGTGTATTTCTTTCCATTTACTGATTTATTATATATGTATATTCTGAATATATATTATATATAAATCATTTTTTATATTCTGGAATTAAGTAATTATGATCTAACCAATCATATTAATAATTACAAGTTAAAACACGAACGACAAATGAGACAATTTTACCCAAAATGCTACTTTAACATGAATTTACAAAAGAACAGGTAATATAAAGTCATAAGTGGACTATATATGATATAATAACAATAAATATGATTCTGTAATAAGTCAATAACATTATTTAAATCATTATACAGGAGTTTCAGACACTTACAAAGCAAGTCGGACCTAAGGTAAGGGAAATATCACAATCTCATTTTTATCCGAGATTGTTTATACTTTAGAATTTACTGGGGTGTATTTTATCATCCACATCAATGTTTCCTCAATATGTAATATTTATATCCTTCTACAAAAGTTTAAATCCAATTTTACCCTTCGGTGAGTTTTTAGTAAAGGATATGAAAGGAATCTTTTGTCGTTTTTCATACGAGGTACTTTTTGACTTTTCCGACAAAAGTACGAGAAGAATGTTTTTTTAACTTATACGACATGAGTGGATTTTTAAAACATTATTTCCAAGAATCTTCCTTTAAAAATTTTCAAGTTTATTTTAATCAACTTCTTTTAGTTTATAATTTTACGACATGTTAAGAAAGGAAAAGTGTTTTTGAAGTAGAAAGGATATTTTCCTCAAGAATGGAGTTCAGGTGTTTTATCAAAATCTAAGATAATAAAGGGTTCTGTTTTTATCCCTATTATTACATTGATTTGATTATGTTGTGATGGAATTATGTTTATGAATTCCTTTATCTTATATGAATTGTTTTATGATGTCGTGATGTTTAAGAATCCCATTTTTATTACTTGGGTTATGAAATGATGTATGGTTTATGATTTTGTGGCACACATAAGAATGGTATCATTATGAGATGGGTGGGACCTATATCTCCCTCCAATGCATTGGGTAAAGATTTCATATCTCATGAGATAGACACGGCTGGAATGGTAGGTTATACCAGTTCAGTGAAACAGGACTGAAACGAGGGTGACTCGATTCAGAAAGGGACTTTGTCCACTAAGATAGTCTTGGAAATGAGTCATGACTAACAAGAAATGATTCTCTATGATTATGTGTGTATGCCACAAAGTTCTATGTTTTATGTTATGATTATTGGGATTTCATTTCACTACTATGATTTATCCCATGTTATGAAATTATGCTCTCTTTTGCAGGTTAAGATTTCCAAAATGTTATGTTCTTATGAATATGATGTGATTGATATTTTTTTTGTTTACCCTTACTGAGAATTTGAGCTCACCCTTTTATGTTTAATTTTCCCCAGGATATAAAGAATGGTTTTAGGTATAAAAAAAGGGAAGATCTTTATGTGAGATGTTGAAGATCTTTCAACAGGAATAGAAGATTATACTCCGAGTTTCCAAAGACACTAAACTATTACGATCCTTGTGTGTGTGTTTTTGTTATGTACTAAGTATTCCCCAAATGTAATGTAATGTCCATGTAAGTCAGGCTTCGGGTCTCTACACTGAAAAATTAAATATACCCTATCATCTATCACAATCCAATATTCTTGGATCATACATAATCTTATCTTGCTCCCCCATAAGGGATACTGAGCCATGATGAATACACCAGTAATATAGGTACCATTCATTGAACTACACAATATAAAATATACAATGTACGTCAAATTGAAACTAAAAATATCATATAGAGGAACATCATATAATATTAATAATAACATATAGTATCGATACACTTGTGTTAAAACTCAAGCATGGGTCTCATGGGCTATGCAAGCACAGACATGGGGTCAATCCACAAACATTTTCTTAGGGGAAACACACACACCCATAGAGACATCTGATAAACACTGAAATGGTATAAATAAAATAAAAACACAACTAAATAGCATCCCAATAAACATATAAAGGTACACTTCATTATATGTACCTACAAACCTCAAGTACTATGTGATTTATTATCATACCCACACCATCCACCAACATTGTTTCCTAATTCATCATCTATAGAAACCTGTTGAAACATGTGGCCGAATGTCGCCTATCGACCGATCAAATTTCTGGTGCTCTGTTAATGTGTATAGAAGCACTCGGGTCAAATCCTCGGCGATGATACATTGTAATAGTTGTTTGTTTTTAGTTGATTATATTTTGATTAGGGGGGGTTGTTTGCAGATCTTAATTGAAATGAATAATTGATTATGATTGATTTAACAAATTAATAATGATTGGAGTGAGTTCATCATTAGGTTAGTTAAGCTTGTGATATCCTTGAGCTTTGCTTTATATTGCATTTAAATTAACACCCATGTCACAAGTTGATGTTGATTTGAATTCCCAGGTGTTAAGGATTTAATCCAAGCCTTAAATTAACTAGGATTCTAATCTCAATAAGTACTTGTTATGGTAGTGTATTTTTGGTTCCAAGAATCCATGGAAACCACATGCTAAAAAAATATGTCATTAATCCATGGCATTTTATGTCCAACATACACAATGTTAAATTAACGAATACTCCTCGAGAAAAATCTCTCAGTCGCTTAACATAGCTAAATTAAAACTCACTACAATGAGAGATTTACTTAGACATTAATATGGTTATTAATATGGTAATATATGTTTATGGTGATTAATTATAAAGGTAAGAAAAAGAAATGGATTAGAAAAGATTGGTTCGTCGAACACACACACAAGAACAATGATGATAATTAAAAACAGATTTTAGATTGAACGAGGAACCAAAATATTGAAAGGGGATTCAAAAGAATTAAAACTATTTTAAGAAAATTAAAATGAGACTACAGAAGGTTGATGATAATAAGAGATATTGAAGAAGAAATTTGCATTGAAACAGAATTACAAAAGAAAGGACTTACAAAATTACCAAAATGAAGAACACGAATGTAAGTGAAAACAAAGAGAGGAGGAAAGGTCTCTCAAGTGAAAAAATGATTATGATAGTTCCTCTAAAGACTTTTTAAAGGATTTGGACATGCCAATATGATCTCATATCTTCTGAAATGCCAACCCCTCTCAAGAAGAAAGGGGAGAGTATTTATAGCCCAAGGAGTGGACTGTTTGCATTCACAATCTGTCCCTCCAATTGTGTTTCCAATTTGGCTATAGAGACAGCCGAATCTCGAGCAATCTCCTTCTTCAAAGTTGTAGATAATAATGTTGTCCGACTACTCTCAAAATTTTGAGTCATTTGGAATTAAGTATCAAAAGGTTATGGCTGGTTGATTAAACAATGTTAAAATGTCCATTTCAATCCAGTTTTTTGAAGTCCAAAAAGTGAAAGGGTTTTTGAATAGGAATATGCCTTCAAATCCGAATTATTTATTCAACCAAGTCGGACACATATCTCTACTCTTTAACACTGAAAAATCTCAGCTCGATTGGATTCATACATAATGCGACATTTCATGCATACTATACTGATTTTAATTCTCGGCCAGAATGGAGATTTGGATTTTATTGCTTCATTTCGGCCCCTTGTTCTTAGATTTAGGCCCTGAAATTTTTACACAAGACTCCTTGAATTGTCCCCCGAACTATATTGGAGAATAATAGAATTTAGACTTCTACATCTATCCCATTAAATCAATCTTCATGAATAGTCTAGTTTCTTCAAATATTCTTTGGTACTGTTTGTGAGGACCATATCACCCTTCAAATGGCAGAATTGGCTTATGGTACCTTCTAATGAAATGTTGTATATTTAAATTAGAATCCTAAAAAACAAGAAACACACAATTTGGATCAGTATAGTGATAGTTATTATTAAAACAGTAAACTGACTCAATTGGACTACTTCTAAAAATGATCAAAAATTATACTTAATTTTAAAAAATTAATATTTCACAAAAATTATGCACATTTCATATAAAATATATAAAGGGAGTATATAATAAGTCATGAAAATATTAATAACATAAAATCCCCCACACTTAGTTTTATGCATGTCTTCATGTGAACAAATATAAAAACATGACAAAATCATTTTCAATCACCAACAAATATTAAAATTTTGTTTTCTCCAATCAGGGGAGGTTTAGACTATTTCACTCATCCATTTTTGAATTCCACCACAAGTTGTTACAGAAAAAATGTTCCAAAACTAATTCATTTTTTCATGCTCAAATTTAAAAATGGAAAATGTGGACACTCAAAACTCACACCTTTCAAGATGATAAAATTCATTTGTGGAGGTTCACTCTTTCACCAACCAAATGTGAAAATCATAGAGTTTGAAAAGAGATCTCAGCTTCCAATCCATATCCAATGTGCACAAGAATCAAGAGGTATTTTAAGGGGTTTTTCTATGGCTATGGTATGGTAGGAATATAATGTCCAATAGAGAAGAAGAGGGGTAAAACACCAACATAGAAAAAGCAATGGACATTAATTTTTGAAATAAAACATGGAAGGAAATGAAACACATATTTACAAGGGAATGATTGTGTGAAGAAAGAAACAATAGAGGAAGAAATATGAAGGTAATGAGAAGATGAAATATTTACAAAACACAGAACTTCTCCCAATAAGAATATAATGCAAGTGTTCTTTTTTATCTTCTCCTTTCTTTCATTTTTTTTTCGAAAGTTGAACTTGGAAAAGATCTCACACTCATAACCCAACCCATGATTGATCTCCTCATGACACTAATTTTAATATTTATAACAAGATCAAAGGTTGAGGAAGAGTGAATTTTGACCTACCCAAGACACAAACCATTTTTTCATTTTTTTGATATTTTTCATCATTTTTGAATTTTTTTGAACACTTGTCAATAAAATTTACAAAATTATATAAATGGAAGTATATTAAATTCCCCAAAACACAACTAATGACAACCTCTCCCCCACACTGAAATGGATGCTTTCCCTCAAGCATATGATAACTCATTGAAAATCAAAAATAGGGTACCCAAATAATGAAATCTATTCCCCCATAATTAAATTTCAAAAAATTATGCATTGAAAATCCATGTTGATATTGGGTGGGAAAAGGTATTGGGTTTGTAATGTGGCTATCAAAGAAAAGGTATTCATAGGTTTGAAGGGGATTTCAAAAGGAAGATTAATGTAAGAGAAATTGTAGGATATTTGCCTATTGTGATTCTCATGTGGTTCAGAAGATGCTTATATCATATTAATACACACTAAGGTAGGAAATTCAGCTCCAAGGTCCACAAACTCAAGACTAACAAATGGGGTTGAAAACACACATTTTGAAAATATGGCCATAGGTGGCCTTGGAATGAAAGGAAATGATGTTCCTCGCGGTTCGGAAAAATCATTTTCCAAATCAAAAATTGAGCATTCAAAATTTCATAATTTTTACACAAAATTATTTATCCAAAGTCATGATGAAAATAAAAAAAAATTTGAGATGAAAACATGTCTGTTAACTACACAAAATGGTTGGAAAAAATTTCAAAACTCGATGGTGAGAAAGAATGACTCTTTTTTTTTTATTTTTTTAAGTGATTTTGTTTTTTGGTTTTTTTTAGTTTTTATGATATTTTTAAAATACACACCCACACAAGAAAGAAAGGAAAAAAAGGTTTGATGATGAAAGTGGTAAAAAATGAAAGAGAGAGGAATAAGAAGAAAGAGGTAGAGAGAGGAAGAGATAGAGAGAGAGATTTAAATGGAAAGAGGTGCCCCTGGTTTAGATTTGGTGGGTCGCCATCTCCATCTAGTGGTGGGTCGGGTAAAGAAGTTGGGGATCCAATGGAAGTTGATGTTGATCCATGATTGTGGGATGTTACCTGAAAAAGAAAAATCATTATTCATATAATGAAAAACTAAAATGAAATTAAAATTTCACAAAAGTGAAAGAAAACATGGGTTGCCTCCCTTGAAGGGCTGCATTTATTTGTCTACAGCTAGTCAGTTGCAGTGGACTACCCACAGTCTGACAGTGGCCATCGAATTTTCTCAAATCTAGTGTGCTTCCAGAAAAACATCTCCTCTAGGAGGCCTGATGATTCATCGGATACTTTCTTCCTATCCTTGTTGGTGTGCTTGCAATTCAATGGGGGTGGAAAGAGAATATGACTACCCTCCCTTTGGTCTTCAATGCGAGGAATGATTTTATACACAAAGTAATGGCTTTCTATGCTTGGAAATTCAGGAATATGTCTCAATTTTGATGGTTCATTTATATAAGGATCAGATAGCACAAAACCACAGTATGAGATCCCAATTGTTTTTGACTCATTTTTTTCATCACTTACCGATGTAGAGTAATGGGGATCAGTGAAGTCATAAGACTGAATAAAATTTCCAATATCCTTTATTTAAGTGTTTTTCGCCAAAGAATGGTCAATTTCAACCTCACCAGTGATCACTTTATTAATTAGGGTACAAATATCACAAACATCACTACCATCACTACAATATAAACACATTGGTTCAGGGTTCACTTCACATATAACAGAATTTTCCGAATCATCGATAGGAAAGGATGAATGTGGGATAATCAGATTTGAATCAACAAATGAGCATTCAAGTTCATTTTCGTTATTACTATTCATGTTTGAGCATTAGAGGTCAGGGGTTAGATGAGATTCCAAAGAGTTTTCAAGATCCTTTATGTAAATGGAGTCTACATTTGTAATGTCAACTTCAATTTCTCTATTAATTACTTGGTTAATGAGGATGCAATATCCACAAACTCCTCTATTAGTAGAACATGAAGAACATGTTGAATTGGGATTCAACACACTCTCAGAGAGACTTTCGGAATAATTTATAGAGAATACAGATTGGTTCTCTAATGGGTATCGCATGGATTGAAAAATATTCAACTTGAACATTTGGTCACCAAATTCCATGGATAAGATGCCATCATGGACATCAATTTTGGTTTTAGATATCATAAGGAATGGTCTTCCTAGAATCAGAGGAAATTGGAAAGATGTTTTCTCAGCATCCATGTCAAGGACATAGAAGTCAGCTGGGAAGATAAGATCATTGACTCAAACAAGGAAATCCTCAATTATTCCCTCATGAATGGTTGTGCTTCGATTGGCTAACTGAATGACAAAACCCGCTGGATGCAAGGGACCTAAACAAAGGTTGTAGAATATTGATTTGTCATGACATTAATTGAGGATCCTAGGTCTATGAGTGCATCATCAAAGTTGGAACTTCCAAATTGGCATGGAACCATAAAGGTCCTTGGATCTTTGCACTTAATGGGTATGTACTCTTGGGTTGCAACATTTTCGAAGGTCCTAAGTTGCCTCTTGTGGGTACACAAATCCTTGAGAAACGTGGAATACGTAGGAATTTTTTTATGGAATCTAGGAGGAGAATGTTTACTTCAACACATCTAAACATGTCGAGCATTTCAGGATCGTGTTCAAAGAACATACTTGGTTTAGAAACAGCTTGAGGAAATGGAATTGGGTTCCTGTGTAGAATTTAAGGAGGTGAGGGAATGGATTCATGTTCCTTTTCACGTTTCTTTTTCTTTTCAATTTCTTGTTCAACATTCAAAGGAGGGTTGGAAGACATATCTTTAGGCATAGAAATTTTCTTTCTCGATCTAAGTGCAATTGCACTTACATTACCCTTGGGGTTGGGTAAATGTTGTGCTGAAAGTTGGGAAGAATTGGATTGTTGTTGCTGGCTTAGGTGGGATGCAAGTTGACCTATTTGAGTTTCAATGTTTTTAAAGCTAGAACATGTAAAGGAGGAAAGATCTTCCACTGCACTTTCCCATGGTTTCTTGGAAGAAGTGTCTTGTCCCGGATTGGGATTTCCTTGATTTTGGTTATGGGGAAATCGATTGTATTGGTTTTGGAATTGGGAAGGCTCACTAGGATAATGGAATCCAGGAGAAGGATTGTTCCTTTGAGGTTGAGGAGGAAAAGGATATGGTTGTTGGAAGTTACCAACACCTTGAACATATTAGAATCAATTTGGGTATTGAGGAGGGAAATGAGGGGGATGAGAAATGGGATTACCATACCTCAAGCCTTGGTTGAATGTAGAAGATAAGGACTAAGAGTGAGGATGGCTGAAATTTCTAACAAACTGACCTGATAGTTGAGGGTTGATGTTCAGCTGAGCAAATACTAAATTGAGCTCCATTGGTCCAGATGAATCAGATTGATCTTCTTGAAGTTGTGGACATGTGTTAGTTGGATGATATTGAGAGTTGCATATTCCACAGTTTTTGACAGGTCCAAGAAACATTGATTGTGGAGAAGATGAGGCTGGGGATTTGGTCGGCACACCTAGTTATCTCACAAGACCTGTAAGTTCACTCATCCACTTGGTCATCTTGTTCAGCTCAATTGATTCATTATCTTTGGCTTATTTTACATGAGTATGTTCTCAAGTATGGAATTGTTGTGTGTTTTTAGCCATGTTACTAATGAGATCTCTTACTACTGCAGGAGTTTTATCAACAAGAGCACCGCCACTTGAGGCGTCAATGAGAGTTCTCTCCATAGCCAATAACCCCTCATAGAAGTATTGGATCAAGAGTTGGTCAGGAATTTGGTGATGTGGATAGGTTTCCACAATCTTTTTGAACCTCTCCCAGTACTCATGGAGAGATTCACATGGGAACAGACGGATACCACTTATTTTCTTTTGGATAGAAGCAGTACGAGAAGCGGGGAAAGATGTTTTCTATGAGAAGTCGCTTCATGTCATTCCATGTGGTTATGGAACCAGGTGGTAGGTAGTAAATCCATGACTTGGAAGTGCTAGCTAGGTAGAAAGGGAATGCTCAGAGTTTGGTTTGTTCTTCAGAAACACCTTGAGGCTTCATTGAAGAGCACACTACTTGGAACTCTTTATGGTGATGATGTGGATCCTCACCGGCTTGCCCGTGGAAATGAGGAAGAAGATGAATTAAACCCTATTTGAGTTCGAATCCAACCTCTATGTTTGGATATTGAATACCAAGAGTGTGGAAATTCATATCAGGGGCAGTGTGTTCTTTAAGTGTTATTTCCCTAGGATTGGACATTTCAAATTCAACTGGTTGGATGAGGACTGGTTCTTGAATGAGTTGATTATCTCTTATGTTCCTCCTAAGTTGGCGAAGTGTTCACTCAACTTCAGGGTCAACAAAATCCGAGAGATTTTTTGAGAGGCTACGGGGCATTCAGAGAGATTTTGGAAGAAAGAGTAAGACTGATTTGTCTTTGTATTTTTTTAGTTTATGATTATTATGAGAAGACGGGTTTTTCTTTGTGGGTTTTTTTCAATTTTTATTAAATTTGTTTTTTTGTTTTTTCTTTAATTACTAGAAACTAATAACTACTTAAAGCACCATCCCCGGAAACGATGCCATTTGAAACGCACGGCCGATTGTCACCTATCGACCGTCAAATGTTCCGGTGCTCTGCTAATGTGTATAGCAGCACTCGGGTCGAATCCCCGACGATGATACTTTGTAATTGTCGTTTGTTTTTAGTTGATTGTATTTTTATTAGGGGGGTTTGTTTGCAGAGATTAATTGAAATGTCTAATTGATTATGATTGATTTAACAAATTAATAATGATTGGGGTGAGTTCATCATTAGGTTAGTTAAGCTTGTGATGTCCTTGAGCTTTTCTTTATATTGCATTTAAATTAACACCCATGTCACAAGTTGATATTGATTTGAATTCCCAAGTGTTTAGGCTTTAATCCAAGCCTAAAATTAACTAGGATTATAATCTCAATCAGTAATTGTTTATGATAGTGTATTTATGGTTCCAATAATCCATGTAAACCACATGCTAAACAACTTATGTCATTAATCCATGACATATTAAGTCCAACATACACAATGTTAAATTAACGAATACTCATCGTGCAAAAGCTCTCAATCGCTTAACACACCTAAATTAAAACTCACCCAAATGAGAGATTTTCTCAGCCATTAAGATGGTTATTAATCTGGTAATATATGTTTATGGTGAAAAATTATAAAGAGAAGAAAAATAAAGGCATTAGAAAAGAGTGATACGTCGAACACACACACATGAACAATGATGATAATTAAAAACGGATTTTCGATTGAAAGAGGAAGAAAAGGAAGGGAAGGGGATTCATCTGAATTAAAACTATTTTAAGAACATTAAAATGAAACTACATATGGTTGATGAGAATAAGAGATATTGAAGAAGAAATTTTCAATAAAACAGAATTAAAAAAGAAAGGACTTACAAAATTACAAAAATGAAGAACACGAAAGTAAGTGAAAACAATGAGAGGGGGAAAGGTCTCTCAAGTGAAAACATGAGTATTTAAGGTCCTCCCAAGCCTTTTTAAAGGCTTTGGTCGTGCCAATATTATCTCCTCTCTTCTGAAATGTCAACCTCTCCCAAGGAGAGAAGGGGAGAGTGTTTATACCCAACGAGTGGACTGTTTGCATTCCCAATTTGTCCCTCCACTTGCATCGCCAATTTGGAAATATATATAGCTGAATATCTAGAAATATCTGTCTTCAGAGTTGTATATAATAAAGTTGTCCTACTACCCTAAAAATTTTGAGCCATTTGGACATAAGGATAAAAGGGTATGTCCGGTTTATTAAATAATGTTAAACTGTCCATTTCAATCCAGTCTTTTTGAAGTCCATAATTTGAAAGGGTTTTTGATAGGAAGATGCCTTCAAATCCGAATTATTTATCCAAAAAATCCGGCAACATATATCTCCTCTTTCCCGCTGCAAAATCTCATCTCTATTGGATTCTTACATAATGAGATATGTCATTCATACTATACTGATTTTAATTCTCTTCCAGAATGGTGGGTTGGATTTTAAAACTTCATTTGGGCCCCTTGATCTTAGATTTGAGACCTGAAATTTTTATACAAGAATCATTGCATTGTCCCACGAACAATGTTGGAGAATAATAGAATTTGGACTTCTGCATGTAGCCCAGTAAATCAATCTTCATGAATAGTCCAGTTTCTTCACATATTCTTTGGTCTTGTTTGTGAGGACCAAATGTCCCTTCAAATAGCATAATTGGCTTATGGTACCTGCTAATGAAATGTTTTATATTTAAATTAGAATCCTAAAAAACAAGAAACACACAGTTTTTATCAGTATAGTGATAGTTATTCTTAAAACAGTAAACTGACTCAATTGGACTACTTCAAAAAATGCTTAAAAATTATACTTAATATTAAAACATTAATATTTCACACAAACTATGCACATTTCATATAAAATAAGTAAAGGTAGTATATAATAAGTCATGAAAATATTAATAACATAACCTTTATACCAAAGAAATTCAATTTTTACACTTTTTATTCACACACAATATACATATAAAAATTATCCACTCCAAAATAGTGCTGTAAATTTCCTAAAATTAGATCCTTAAAATCAAGATTAGGGAATACTTGATAGTGCGACAGATTAAGAACCTAGGGGAGCTGAAAGTGGTGGTGCGAGTGAGAGGAGGGGCAATATAGGGGAGCCGGAGTCGGAGATTATGCGACACGGGAGGGGATGGACATCAACAGTGGTGGGGAGCCGGAGGATGAGGTTGTGAGGTGTATGAGGTGAAAAGAGGGAGGGAATGGGAGGGTTGGCGAGGGAGGGGATGGGTGATAGCATCAGTGGGGACCATAGGTTGAGGTGGTGCATTTTCGTCGGTGCGGTGTAGCCGGTGCATTGAGGGAGGGGGGAAGGTGCGGGGGAGCTGTAGGTGGAGGTGGTACGACCTTGGAGGGGATGAGGAGCTACAGGTGGGTAGGTTCAGGATCAGGGGGAGGGGGAGTGGGTCCTGAAGTATTTTTTTTTAATCTTTGCAACATCCGTTGCCGGTTTCCCGTGTAAGGGGCCTCCAAAACCCCATTTTCTAGAAGTTGTTATGTGTCGATTTACTTACATCGACGACGATGTGATTTATAATTATTTTAATTATTTTAATATTGGTCATGAATACATATTTATAGCTGACCCAGATTATAATTTAGGTATTATAACTTACATTAGGTTCTGTAATCATTTTTTGATAGATTATATTAATTAAGGAAACAAAACGACATCTTTAATATCACAAAATTGCCAAAATAACCTAAAAAATACGTAATGTTTTAACTCATGAATCATCCTCGTGTTAGAATTATAAATGATAAATTGTATAAAATATAGTGACTGAAATATGTTACTACCAATCCATTACAATTCTAATGTTTCATATCCGATTGACAAGAAAAACCATCACGAACGAATCATGAAAATCATGTAAAGAACTCACCCCAAACAGTGTGTGGTACAAAATACTAAAAATTGAAGGGTGAAAAAATGTAATGAAATGATCATATAAGGTATTATAAATGTGTATATGTTTCTATAACATATAAATGGAATTCTCTTAACCATTATATAGTAGTTTTAAATGAGTTTGAAGTAAGGGAAACCCGAGGTAAGGGAATTCATAACATGATTTCCATTATTTGGGATAACTCTCTACTTTGTTACATGTGTGGTATTAAAAATGTTTCTGTGAAAAATTGTATTAATATTATGTTTATTTATATGTATTTATAGTGCATATACATATTCCATCAACTCAATTCATTCTTTCTTGAATTATATGATATTTATAAGGGGTGTTTTTTTCAATCGTTTTTTAAAATTCTATTTTAAAAAATTCAAATGCATTTTTTATGCAATTATTCATGTTGTATGATTACATTATAATAATTGGGAATTTATTAAGATGAATAGTGGGACCTATATATCTCTCCAATGTAATGGTTATGTGTATGTGGGAGGTTGGCCTTATGGTCACTCAATGTGTAACTGTGATGGTTACACAAATTGTAAGGTAATCATGAGGGTTACAAGGTATAAGGTAGTCATGAGGGTTAAAATAATATGTATGTAATGCCCCAAGATACTGTTATGTTTATATTTATGTTCATATGTTTTTTTGGATCTTGTTTAATTATAATTTGTCAAAAATTATTTATATATGGGTGACAAGTTCGTCTCGTCAAAATGATTTCATACATTACAAGAGTTTATGGACTAATTTGTTATTTCCTTATTTTTATATCTCTTACTGATCTTTTTGTGCCCATCTCATGTTTTAAAATTATTTTCATTGTTTATAAGGATTTTTAAGAAAATTGGAAAAGCCATGTTAAATGTTTTATGGATTTTCAAAAAAATTATGTTTTATTTGAAATGTTTTTATTTTTGATGAAACAAGTATTGTTTTATGGTAACCACTCTATATTAATGTGTAATTTTATGAATGTATTATGTCCATATTCTCTAAATATCTAAACATGAAAAGATACTGAATGTGAAAGGAAGTGTTATATTGACTAAAATCAGGATTTTCAAATGTAATAAGGTCAGGTCTTCATAGTTGGTATCAAGGGATGGTTTAGATAACATTAGGGGATTGGATTTTGTTAATATGTTACCATAAATGTTTTTTTAACTCTATGGTAAATTTGAAATGATATACAATTTTAACATTAGCATGTTTCTTTGACTATGATATCTTCGTTCAGAATGGTTTCCCATAGAAGAAATAGGGAATCTGAATACGAGAGGCCCCAACAGATTGACATCCTACTAAATCTACAGCCAGGAATTGTAGGGATTGGAACCAACCGGTTTTTGAAAGTAAAGGGTCAGATAAAAAAAGAAATAAATGGTGGTGGTATCCATGTAATGGAACGACCAGATAAACCACAACCGAACTTGAAAATAGTGCAATATTTTATGAGACAACACCCTCCTTCTTCCAATGGATCCTCTGACCCAATAACGACTGACATATGTATTAAATCACTCGAAAATATATTCAATGTTATGGGATGTTAAGATAATAAATTTTAAGTGTCCATATTTATCATTTTAAAGTTGAATATTATAAATGGTGTTCAATGGTAAGGAATATCAATTATATAAGGGATATTTATGCCTTAGAGTGGGATGAATTTAAAAATATTTTCTTAAGGTGGTGTGACATATAATGGAGAATGAATTCTATGAATTGAAGTAAAAGGAGGATGATTCAGTGGATTTTTATGAAACATACTTCAAACAAATTTCCATGTATCCACCAAATCTTATTTTGGATTTTGATAGAAAAATCAACTGCTTTTACTCATGATTATTGACAAGGTATCATAGTGTGTTGGCCTCCCGTGAATTAAAAAGTTATGGGAAACTAGTTCGATGTGCTGAGTCGGTAGAGATGGAGTTTTATGATGATCACATTCACTTTGGAAATAATGAGAAGAAGATGTCCATATGGGATGTTATTGGTAAGAATCAACTAAATAAATTGGAAGGTAAGAAATTCTAGTTTCCAGTTTGTGAAAAGCATGACAACATGCACTATTGGAAATGTCTTAGAAAAACTGGGAAGTTTTTTCGATGTGGTGAGTTTGGAAATATGGATCCAAATTTTAATGAATATATTCCAAAGAATAATCTTGATAAGAAAACTACAAAGTGTTGTAAATGTGGGGATATGGGAAATTATGAAAATGCATGTCCAAAGAGAGATCTGAATGATGCAATGAATCCAGACTATAAGTAAAAATGGAGTAGTGATATCTTTTGTGACTACGTCAACAGATTCCAAGAAATCTAATGAAATTGTATCAGGTACTTTGTTTTTGACTCATATTTTTCAAAAGTTTTTTTGATATGGGGTCTACACATTCCTTCATCTATGAGAAATTTTCATGTAAATTTTAAATATCACCTCATCAAATGAGACATGAACTTTTTGTTAAAACAAAAGTGGGAAATACTTTAGAAAATAGGAATTATAAGAATCTTTCTAATGTGGTATGTGGAAAGAAATTACCTGCAAACCATGTTGTATTACCCTTAGTCATGTTTGATGTTATTCTTGGAATGGATTGGATTTATATTCATCATGATAAGATTGAATGTAGAGCTAGAGATTTTTTTTCTCAAATAGAGTGTCAGTTTGTATACAAGAATGAACACATACAATTTATAACATATTAGGATGTTAGGAAACTGTTGAAAGATAGAAATTAATGTTATCTTGATCATATTTTTGAAAACAATGGAATAGTTCAGATTAATGATGGGTTAGTGGTAAATGAATACCTTGATGTTTTTTCTAGTGACTTACTTGGTTTCATACCTAATTGCGAAGTTAAATTCACTGTTGACATAGTTCTTGATACTAATCCAATTTCAAAACACCCTTATCGTATAACTTATGTAGAATTTCTTGAATTGAAAAATTTGTTGAGGGATTTTCGGGATAAAGGATTCATTCGTCCTAGATCTTCACGATGAAGAGCTCATTGTTTTTGTTAAAAAGAAAGATGTTTCCATGATCATTTTCATTGATTATAGAGCTTTGAATAACATAACTGTTAAAAAGAAGTATCCTTTTCCTCACATTGATGACTTGTTTGACCTGATCTAGGGAGTTCACTACTTTTCAAATATTGACTTCATATTTGGATACCATTAGCCAAAGGTGAAGGATGATGAAATAATGAGAACAACCTTTCATACTAGATATGAGAATTATTAATTTGTTTTTATTTTTTTTGTGTTAAATAATTCCACTTCTATATTAATGGATCTTATGAATAGAATAAATCATGAGTTCATGGATAAATTTTTGGTTGTGTTTTATAATGATATTATAGTATTTTATAAGAGTAAAGAAGATCATGAAAAAAATCTAAGGGCTCTTTTACACACCATAAAGGAAAAAATCTATATGGAAAATTTATTAGGTGTTACTTTTGGTCACAAGAGATTTATTTTCATGGGAACATTGAAAATAAGAATGGAATAATAGTTTATCCTTCAAAAAAAGAGTGGTTAATGATTGGCCAAGACCCATAAATGTTTCAATGATTCGTAGTTTTATTGGATTATCAGGTTATTACAGACGGTTTGTTAAAACTATTACATGTTTATCTAGCCTGATAACCTAGTTAATGTGAAAAGGGGTTAAATTTATTTGGATATAATAATGTAATGTTCTTTTTTCATGAACTAAAGAAGTGATTGGTGAATGTTCCAGTTTTGGGATTACCATCTCGAAATGGTGATTTTTTCATCAATAGTGATTCTTCTTTAAAGATAATTGGTTGTGTTTTGATGGCGAATGATCAGGTAATTGATTATTCTTCAATATAACAAAAACCTCATGAGTAATATTATCCCACACATTAATTTGAAATGCAAGCTATGGTTTTTGATTTCAAAATTTTGTGGCATAAATATTACAGATCCAAATGTAAAATATATACAGACCATAAATGTCAGAATTATATATTCACTCAGAAGGAATTAAACATGAGGAAAATAATATGGCTTCAACTAATAAAGGATTATTATTACAAGATAAAGTATCATCTGGGAAAAGGAAAAAAATTGGCGGATGCCTTTAGTCGAAAAGATCAGGCATCATTAACCATGTCACGTTTGGATCATAATACCTTGATTAATGATTTGATGAATTTTAGATTACAAGTTGTTGTTATAGGAAATACATATATTTTTCTTCTTATTTGAGTGTAGTCATCATCATCAGACCGAATTAATCAAGCATAGAAGGAAGACTTTGAGCTATAGAAAAATTTAGAGTTGGTTAAAATGCGTAAGCTTCCTGAATATATCATTGAGAATGATTGTGTTTAATGATTTAGAATAAGGTTGTGTGAGCCTTTTGATAATCAATTGAAGAAATATTTGTTGTGTGAAACTTATAGTTCTCCATTTTCATTTCATCATGTACATAATAATATGTAAAAATAATTTCAGGTTTATTATTGTGGGGATGGAATGAAAATAGATATTTTTGATTTTACTGTGAAATGATTCACATGTCAACAGGTTAAACCAGAGTGGTATTTACTGAATGGGATGATTCAACCTTTTTAGTTCGATAGTGGAAGTGGGAGAATGTATCCATGGACTTTGTGGTGAGACTACCAAAGACTTCTCGAGGTAAAAATTCAATTTGGGTTATTTTTGATTGGCTGGAAAAATATGAACATCTTCTTTCTATTCAAGATACAATGTCTATGGACCATCTTTCTTGATAGTACCTCAATGTGATTTTCAGGTTACATGGTGTTCCTCTTTTATATTATCTGGCTGGGATCCCAGGTTCACTTCTAGTTTTTGGAAGGTCCATCAGAAGTCATTGGGAATAGAATTAAATTTTAGTAGAGCTATTCATCCTCAACTAGATGGGAAGTCGGAACAAACAATTCAGAATTTGGAGGATAAGCTTCTAGATTATTTAATGGACTACCAGGGATGTTGGGATCATCAAATTTCATTAGTGGGGTTTTATTATAATAACATTTTTCATTCTAGAATACATATGGCACCTTTTGAGGCATTGTATGAGAATCATCATGGGACTCCATAATTTTGGTATGAAGTCGATGAAAGAAGGTTGATGGGGCAAGAATTAGTAGAGGAAGTGGCTTATAAAGTGAAGATGATCCTGCAGTACTTGAAGATAGCTTAGATCAGGCAGAAAAGTTATGCAGATAATAGAAGTAAAGGCTTCTCATTCGATGTATGTTACTATTTTTTTTTCTTAAAATCCCTCCATGGAATAGTGTGATGTGTTTTGGTAAGAAAGAGAAGTTAATCCTTTGGTTCATCAGTCCTTTTGAAATCCTATTGAAAGTTGGACCAATTGAATACCTAGTAGATTTGCCTCCCTGTTAGTCTCCGGTACACAATGTTTTTCATGTTTCAATGATGAATAATTTTGTGCTAGATTCAACTCAGGTTTTTAGCCCAGAAGCAGTTCCACTAGAATATAACCATTCTCATGAAGAGAATCCGGTTTAGATTCTTGATCGAAAAGAACATTTATTGCATAATAAGTTAATCCACAATGTAATAGTTTTGTCGAGAAACCACATCATACAATTTGAAACATGGGAGTCTGAAAATTCTATGAGGGAAAGGTAGCCTCACTTGTTTAAAAATTAAATAAAATTGTGGGGATGCAATTTCTAGAAGGAGGGGAGAATATAACACACCATGGTTTTCTCTGAAAAAAATTAAAATGCATGAACCTTTGTTTTATGTAATTAATTATAACTAGCCTTTAAAATAATATAACTATTTGTATGTTTTGAATTTAAAAACATTTTCATCTACAATTGTGACCAAATAGTTATTTGGAATATGATGAAACCAAATTTTTTTTTGGGATTAGTAACATACCCTTATGAATAGTAATATGACCCTAATGAATAGTAAATTGAATAATTATGTTATTTTCTTATGGTTTTAAGATAATGACATTCTGGTTAATTTTTTAACTTCATATAAAAGATGTTCTCAAATAAAAATTGTTAATTATTTAATTAAGTATTATTTATTTACAAATTAAATTAATAATATTTATAAAATTATTTTTCAAAAATGGAGATAACTTTTTGATTCTAGACATCTAAAAATGGTAATGTAGAATTTTTTTTATTTTTCTATAAGAGTTGATTTTTCATGGAATAGTAAAAATATAGTTTTGAGTTTCGATGTGTTTAATGAAATCATTAATGATGTAATAATGATGTAATAATTCACATCTACTTCTATATAAAAAAAATAAGTAATTATGTGTCCCAAGCTTCTAATACCATGGGAAAACACCATGGGAATTCCCATGGTTTTGCAAATACCACTAGTGAGGTGTCCTTTAGAAATTAATAAAATATTCCCTCACTTTTGGTATAAATACCAACCCATTACATCATTATATTCATTAGAAATTCCTCCTCAACAATTCTATACACTCATTACTTCCATATTAGTCCTCCCAAGGTGTCCTGAAACCCTATAGTTCCCAAACATAATGTTTCTGGAGTTACTCTTCAAGGAAAGAGATTTCTCAACTTCTTTCTTTTTTTCATCCAGGTTCTCTTTTATGTGGTATAAATTTATGTTTTAAACCATGTTATTGTTTCCTTGTTATGATTTATATATCTTATATTATTTTTCATTTCTGGATGGGTGACCCTTGTCTCCACTCTTTTTAATATTTTCTAAAACTGTGTTTCATAGCTGTTAGTTGGACAAATTCTTGTATGGGATTTCTCAACTGTTCTTTTTTTGAGATCCCTTTTTATTATTTCCTCACCTTTTATAACCCATGAGTAATGAAGGATATTTAAATCTTTTATATTATATTTGATCTCATGTTCATAGAAAATTCACCATCATTCTTCCTCTCCTCTCCCACTTATTCGACGAATTAATACACCATCCTTGATGTGTCAATTTACCGACATCGTGGACTATGTGATTTCAATTTCATTTACTTCCTTAAAAACTGGCCATGAAGCCATTTTAATGTTTTTAATAGATTGTAATTAATATATTATAACTTCTATATGGTTCTGGAATATTTTTATACACATGTTATTAATTTATGCAACATAATGATATCTTTACGATCGAAGAATTACCAAAAAAACATAAATACATATCAATAATGCTATAACTCATTAATCATTATCATGTCAAAATTAAAACTGATAAATGGTATAATTTATAGTACTAGATATATTTAAATTTCATTCCATTCAATCCTGGAGTTTCACTTCTGATTAACTAGAACAACCATCATAAACCAATCATGGAAATCATGTAAAGAACTCACCCAAACAGTGCAAGGAACAAAATAATAACAATTAAAGGGTGAAATGATGTAATAAAATGATCATATAAGGTATTATAAATATGAATATATTTATTTAATATATTAATAGCATTCTTTTAACCATTATATATAAGTATTAAATTATTTTTAAGTAATAAAAACTTGAGTTAAGTGAATTAGTAACCTGGTTTTCATTCACTCGGTTAACTCTCTACTTCTTTATTTGTGTTGTATTAGAAATTTTGGTGTGATGAGTTATGTTAATATTATGTTGATTTATATGTATTTATAGTGTATATACATATTCCATCCACTAAATTCATTCTCAATATAATTATATTATATTTATTAGGTGATTTTCTTTTAAATTCATTTTTCAAAATTCATTTTTATAAAAGTCAAAAGCAATGTTTTTATGAAATTATTCTTGTTTTATGATTATGTTCTTGTCCTTGGGAATATTTTAAGATGAAGTGTGGGAAATTTATCTCCCTCAAATGTATTGGGTATGTGTATGTTGGATGTCACGACCCCCTCCCCACAAAGTGCACCCCTCCTGGGCCGACAATGTGAGAAGGCAGATAATGACCCCTGAGTCCCACCTCCAGTAGGCCCTGGGTTGGTGAATAGCATAGAGGGTATAGTAAACACACAAATGGGAGGCATTACCCTCTAAGAGAACACATGAGGAAGAGATAGATAAGATAGACAACAATCAACCCCAACTCAAAACTGGAATATAAAAGAAACCCATGTTCATATATGAAATTCCACGAATAAGTGCTACAACTAATAGGGAAAAACTGCAAGTACCCACGGGAAAATAAAACAGCAACAACCAGAAGCCCAGACAGCTCTGCAACTCCAATCTTGTAGAAATTAGCTTAATCTCCAACCTCCTCCAAGTGACCTGAAAACAGATTATATTTACATAGGGTGAGTATAACAGTATACTCTATAGGATCCTCAATCCATCACTACCTATAAATGTTACCCCTATAGTAGTCCATATGATACTTTATTCAGAATATATGTGTGTGAATAACCACAATCCATTACAGCCCTCTACACACATATATGGGGAAAACTAACTGTTGTGTCCCATGGCACAATTATCTACCAAGGGAAGAGAGTGGGGCCAAAGGGGGTAGTCAGCCATTCATCCTCCCACCTAAATGTTGGTGAAAACACCCCCGAGGGCTTAGAATCCCCAGGGTGTTAGTTGCCCTTACTGATAGGGTGGAGTAGCGTATAGAAACACAAAAAGTACAGAATATATTATAACTCACAACCACACTATGGGCATAACCTCGTCTTAGACATAACTGTAGCTAATTTATCTCGAACTCCGAGCTACCACTTCAATGACTAGGTATCCTATAAGCACACAACAATTTAAAGAGCTTTATTAGATTGTTTTGTTCCCTTTTAATTAATTCCACTGTATGTTAATTAATTATTTAGAAATTAATTAACCATGAAAAAATCCAAATTAAATTTCATTATCCACACACCCAAAGTCAAATTCTCCTTCAATCAATTTTCAACTTCTTCATTATGTTCCAGCATCTCCATCCCCATGGGTTAACACCAATTATTCAATCCTTCATTACAGAATTACTTTCCCATATTCCTAGGCATTCTAGACAATCATCCTATGCTACTAACACAAGGAGATCAATACGGTGAGTAGATATACTACCCGTCGAATCTTTGCCGCCTATAGATTGAGCATAGACCCATCCTCCCTGGAGATTTTAAACAGGGAAAGCATGTGGCATACCCCACGCGTCTTCGCCTCTTTTGGAAGGAGGGTATGCAAGACCAGCTTCCTTGAGCAGTGGGGAATAGTAAAATAAATAAGCAACCAATTAAAATCACTAAGCATCCAAAAATAACATCCATTCCATTCAATCATCCCCTGTGTCCTCCCTAACACCCACATGAATAAACTGATACATCTCTCTACTCTAGGAATCATCTTCTGCCACAACCAAAAGTCTCTATGCCTCCACATATCACAACAGCAATCCAAGATCACATTACAACACAAGCAGTAGGAAAAAAACATCATATCAATGGGCTCTTGGCCCATAAACAATGAAGAACGTAACTCAGAACCCTTATAGGAATTATTAAACATGTTGTTCTTTAATCCATCTTGAATTAACAGAGTTATTAAACGTAGGTTCCAAAATTCGAGATTCCTAATCAGTAAGCTATCAAAAATAAATAAACATGCTTACTACACTAATTTGATTAACATCAAATTACAAAAAGAACAAGATTCGTTTTCATGCCTCT
Organism: Viscum album; assembly: GCA_963277665.1. Lineage (NCBI taxonomy): Eukaryota > Viridiplantae > Streptophyta > Magnoliopsida > Santalales > Viscaceae > Viscum > Viscum album. The sequence goes on from OY728122.1 coordinate 378,433,809, forward strand.
TTATCTTTAGCCAAACAATTATCAATTAATCCCATTTTACATTCTTTACCGATTTGCATCAAGAACAACAAATAAGAAAAGTAGGCATAGATATCACACTATCTAGGAAAACAAGAAGAAATAACATATGATCTATACAATTCCTTCATCCGGTTAAAAGTATTTATTATTTCAATTCCATTTTCATCCCCTGGGATGATGCAAGATAATGATACAGTTTCACGTAAAATAAAATAGAAGCAATGAATACACTACCTCAACAATTCTTGACGTTCTTTATCCACACAACGTGTCAAAATCCTCCTCTCGCAACAACTACATCCATCCAAGGATTCCATGGTACGATAGAACCAACCAAACATCAAGAAAAACCCAATTAGAATCATGGAGATTATGTTCTATAACCTGGAGAGGAGAAACAGAAGGAGATGATACCAAAGGAATGACGATAAAAAATACCTTATTTCGAAGATTGACCGATAAATATGGGTTGCATCAAAACATAGAAGACCCAATCCGAGGATTAAAGTTTTATTGTGAAACTCCTACAGCAAGGATTGAAAGGTTCTATCATCTCATATCCAAGAACAAAGAGAAAGAAAAAGGGAGGAAGATTTCTTGTCCCTTTTGAAGATTTAATGGGGTGACAGTTTAAGATACACTTAATTCCCCATTAAAATTAGATCGAATTATCCCACACGTATTGACAAGATAAAAACATATAGAGTCATAAGATTAATTAATATAATATTTATGACCTTTAAATCATCCTTAAGAGACTTTAAAATAAGGCATTAAATGTATTTAACGTCAAAGTAAACATCAAAAGGGCCAAAAATGTAGGAAGCTAGATACACTGTTCACCTACCGTTACTGTACACCTACCAATATGTGAAACCGATCTATGAAACCAATCTGTGAAACCGATCTGTGAAACCCATGTGTGAAACCGATGTGTGAAACCGATATGTCAAACAGATCTGTGAAACCAATTTTTGAATCCGATCTCTGAAACGGATATGTGAAGCTGATCTGTTAAACCGTTATGTGAAACCAACATGTGAAACCAATCTATGAAACCGTTTTGTGAAAATGATATGTGAAACCGATTTGTGAAACCGGTCTGTGCAACCGATTTGTGCAACCAATCATCAAAACCGATTTGTGAACCGAAATTCGAAACCGATCTGTGAAACATATCTGTGAAACTGATCTATGATACCGATCTATGAAACCGTTCTGTAAAACCGATCTATGAAACCGATCTGTGAAACTGATCTGTGAAACCGATTTGTGAAACTGATCTGTGAAACCCATCTGTGTAACCGATCTGTGAAACCGATATGTGAAACCGATCTGTGAAACTGATCATTCGAACCCTTCTATGAAACCGATCTGTGAAACAAATCTCTGAAAACGATCTGTGAAACCGATCTGTGAAACCGATCTGTGAAACCGATCAGTGAAACACTGTACAACTACCATTACTATACACCTATCGTTACTGTTTATAAAAATGGAAACACTGTTCACATAATAGGAAATCTGGAAATGTGTTGGGAATATATCCAATCTGTGAAACCGATCTGGGAAACACTGTACCCCTAACGTTACTGTACATATACCGTTACTGTTCATAAAACTGGAAACATTGTTCACAGAACAGTAAATTTGGCAAAGTATTGGGGATATGTCACCTTGACCTCCTAGAACACCTCCAACACCACATTTGCACAAGGTAATGGACCGGAGAGGTCCGGGTCATTACATTGGTGGTCAGCCGTATGGTTACTCCATGTGTAACTATGATGGTTACAAAAATTGTTAGTTAGCTGGGGGGTTACAAGTTATAAGGTAGTCGTGAGGCTAACCATATTATATAAGTAATGCCTCAAGACAACTTTATGGTTATATTTATGTTCTTATGTTTTTTTGGATCTTTTTTAAATCTCGTTTTTCACAATGTAAGTATATATGGGTGAAATGTATGTCTTCTAAAAATGATTTCATACGTTATATGTTTTCATGGTCTAATGTGTTCTTTCCTTCTTTTTATATCCCTTACTGAGGTTTTTTTACGCATCCCATGTTTTTTAATTATTTTAATAGATTATATGTATGTGTAGGGAAATGTAGGAATCCATGTTAAATGTTTGAAATATTTTCAAATAAATATTGTTTTCTTGGAATTTTTTTTATTTGGGACGAAATGAGAATTGTTTTTATGGTTACGACTATGTATTAATGTGTAATGTTATGAATGTACTACGTCCCATTTGCCTAAATATCTAAACATGAAAAGATCATCAATGTTAAAGGATATAATATCTTTACTAAATTCATGATTATGTAATGTAATAAGGTCCTGTACTTATTTATTGGATCCATTGGGAAGGGTTTCTCTCCAGCAGATAAATGTATTGGGTCTTCCCATACCTACTGAGTCATTATCCCTCAATCGGAACCCCAATAAGGGTAAAGAAAATCAGGGTGCCATCAAACCCATTGACCCATCTGGCATAGTGTAGAGGATATAAGAAGATCTTGAAAAGGTCTTATGGAATCAACAGATCATAAAACCGAAAAGGATATCCATTTACCTTCTCATTGAATGTGCTATAGAGCAGTGACTAGACTAAGATAATCTTTGATCGGTGAAGTAGGGGTACATAAAAATCCTTACTAGCAAGTCACCTTCAGTTGACCTTAACCATCATTACCACATTTAAAGGTTATATGCTAGAGTTTATGGAAAGAGGGTGTGATATGCCTCGCCAAATCCACCTAAATTGTGTGATAACCCTCCTCGGGTTCCATCTCATTTTTCCCAAGTAGCTCTGCATGTCGTTCCCCCAATAACCTCATAGGTCATCACCCCAGCTGCTCCATGATCCATCGGGCCTACTTATCATGTTGAACAGACATCCAACACAATGGTGGTCAAGGATCCTTGAAATGATAGGAATCCTCAACTACATGATCCAATGGCAGTGCTCATTTCCATCCTCGAGGCTTTGAAGACTCTACATGTGGAAATTATGCATAATGGAAAGCCATATCTGGCATGGTTGAACAATATGATAGCACCTACTTGTTTCGTAAATCGTACCTTTTCACCCTTTAATTGGATGGGAGATCTGCTACAACATTTGGACCCCTTCATCAAAATGTGTGGACATATGCAGGGAACTCCAGCGCAGCAGGAGGCCACCAAACTCTAATGTTTCATACAAACATTGGAAGTGACCTAATTGTTCTAGTACAACCAGCTACCAATTGGGTCAGTAGCTAGCTTAGAGGATCTTCATTGGCTGTTTCATTACCAGTTTATTTCCCCCCCAGAAGCATAGTATTTTAGACCTTTTCAAGTGCAATACAAGGCCTGATGAGCACGCCGTAGCCTTTATCGCCTGGTGGAAAGAGATCTCATATTCCATGCATATGCCTCTAACTTAGGAACAACTACTAGAAATTTGTGTGGTAAATTTTCAAACTAAACTAATCCACTCTCTAATCACACAGAACTACGCAGGTGGATTTCGATATTTCTCTAAATAATCCAAGTGTCTAGATGAAGCCTTGTAGCAGGCCAACCAGCTACGTCCGCTGCCCACCGTAGTACCCACGAGAAGAGCCGCTTAGGCTGAACCTATCATGGTAACACAATTAGAGGCCCCAGGTATGTGGATTTATTACTAGTGGAGCCACATCCATAGCCTTTCCAAGTTCCACCACCTCAGGCGTAGCCTCTTTCCCAGCAACTCCCACCTCAGAATTGCCACCCCCCGTGTAACGCGCCACCTCTACCTAGGTGAGACAACTAGGTTCCCCCTCCTCCACAGGATCATCAATCCCATTATCCAAGATAGGCCTATAAAGACCCCTCAACAAATAGAAGGAACCAGACCTACTCATTTAATGAGGCTCAGGTCCCCAGTTAATTCTGATGTGCCTTAGAATAGGTAACTATACAGTTTCCAGAATGCAGGAGGCCTGAAGAGGCAGAGATCACTGATATCCCTAATTAATACCCTTATCAATATATCTTGGGTACACCCTCAAGCAGTGATATGTGCTTAAATCATGGATCCATCACCATGTTGATAGAAACATAGTAAGGTTAGGTCCATCTTCGACACGGGTGGCATGTGTATTCATACATTCTGACAATGATAGTGATGGTGAAGGTTAGTGATAGCAGGTTCCCAACCACATATCCCAGAAATATGAGGACTGGATGGATCGTAAGGTATTTTATTGTGTTAATGTTATTATCTGTGAAAGTTTGAATCAACCCGATCATTCAGAAGTCACCATGTCTCCATCAACAACAACTTCTGAGTTTATATCTCAGTCCTCCTCTCCCAAGAAGGGCAAGCATCGACAACGTAAGGTAAAATAATGTCCCCAACCAATGCCATTGTTATCTAGTACATTCAATGATTTCATTCCCCTAAGATGTAGATTACCCCCAAAATCCACCTGGTGAGAGAGTAAGCATTATGTTATAATCCAAGGTACACTTCAGTTAATACCATGGAGCTGGTAAACCCTACATTATTCTTGACAATGAAGAGTGCCTGACGGATCCTCTCAACAACCCTCACTGAGGCCAGGATCGACAGATCCATAGTTACACGAGTCTCCATGATTCATTGGTTGGTTATTTAAGCCAGACTGTGCATGCCACTGAAACCAAACAATAATTCCATTGTAGAGCTCAACACTTCCAACCATCTCAACTGGGTTTTCTAGATTTTCATTTGCTGATGATTGTGCTACTTGATAGGAGGAGCCACTAAAATCATGATAACATCAGCCACGTTCTGTTTAAAATCAGCCTCGACCATATATCCCTCTTCAGGTAGTCTCTCCACACATTTAAACTAGTGAGTAGAGGGCTATTCCCAGCACATGTCAGCTGCTAGTTCCTCCAGAAGGGCACGTTATACCTTTGACCATAGAACAACCTCTTGTCAGCAAAAGTTCACTCTTGGCATGAAAGTATGATATCCTTAAGCATATTTCCATCATTCCTGTGATTCTCTCTATCTTCAAGGCTCTTCATCTATCAGTGGATAGAGGAAGAGCCCTTTCCAATGATTTATGAATCCCCCTTCAGTTAGAGATTGAGGTAGCAGCCGCAAAAACCTTCCATGCCTAGGTAGCCGAGCATGTGGAATGTCTGACGATTAACTCTTTCTCTAGAGAAGATTAAGGGTATCCCATATGGGGGATAATCCTACCACTGTATTTCACTGGACATTTCAATGGTGGGGAGTTTCGTGTAGTCTTGTAGACACATGGTTAGGGATCAACATCATCCTGACCCGTACACTCCTAATTATTGGGCTATCCAATGATGATCTGAGACCCTTTGACATAAAAATTAATGTTTATAACATTATAAAATTGGAAACAGTTGGAATGATCATCCTGAAGATCTAGTCAAGTGGCTTGGATGTCAGCTTATTGTTCATGGTTTCCTCATAAGACACTTCCTAAAATGATTTTTTGGGTAGGCTATGGCTCCACCTATTCACGGTGATCCCCTCTTCATATCACAAATTCCTTAAGTACTCCCTTAATGTTTGGGGATTCATAATCGAAGGTGATGTGTGTCACATTACCTCTTATGATTCCCGCTACCTAGATGTTTACTATTAATTGGGCAAGGGAAAGTAGATTCAGGAAAATGAGGTTGATTAGGATAAGTCCACAACTGACTTGTGGATAGACTTGTATGATGCCTACATTTTCCCGATACACTTTTTGGAGGCCACGACCCTAGACTTGGGGAAATTAATTATTGTTTGTAGAATGATAGAGAAACACATTCCCATGTCTAATAGATTCCAGAATATCACCTAGTATTAAAATAAAAATCAGGCTCGAGTGATTCCAAAACCCTTTACTCCCGTAAGGTATCCGGGTGCCTGCCCCAGGGAAATGTAAATATGGATCAATTCCATGCTTCATCAGGTTAGAAGAAACATGCTCAAGACAATGCACCACTATTTATTTGATATCATCAATTGTGGACACATGGGTCAATACCCAGATGGTATTGGGTCAACATCTTTCATCGAATGGTTTCTACAGTACAAGTGCTCCATAATACATTGTCCACAATGCTATGGCTAGTGCCAGTATCCCATTAGGATCTGTGGACTCTGAAGAATCACCTCCTGGCGAGGATCCCTAATTTGTGAGTGTATAAGAGGATGTGGAGGATTCTCTTACCAAATTTGAATATGGTTTCTCTACCACAGTTGATGAATTTTTATAGGTGAACCTCAGTAATGAGACGGGTCCGAAAGAATCCTTGATCTATGCTGCTATGCTTTTCAAAGAGAAACAAAAATACATTGACTTACTAAAGCATCATCGTGCTTTGTTTTCCAAGATTTATGATGATATAACAATACTAGATCCTTATTTATCAGTCCATTGTCTCGGTCTTCCAACAAATGATCAGGGTTTCAAACAGGCTCCTAGAAAGATGCACCCTTCTCATGGTTCCAGGGTTGAGGACGAAGTTGATAGGACAATCAGATCCAACATTACCAATGAGGTATAATACGCTATATAGTTAGATAAAATTGTGCACATTAGGAAGAAGAAAAGACATATCAGAGTCTTCAATAACTTCCAGGAACTCAACTGTCACTGTACGAAGGATGACTTTCCCCTTCTTATGACGAAACAGTTTATTGGGTCCACTATGGGGTTCTAGGATCTTTCCTTATAGATGGGTATTCTTGGTATAACCAAATTCTAATGTCCATCAAGGATGAAGATTATATAGCCTTCAGGGCACCACAAGGTACTCTCAGCTACTAGGCAATGCCTTTCGGTCTAATGAACACATGTGTCACTTCTCAGAGTTCCATGAATCACATATTTAAGCTGATCTGTGGGACATTGAATGATTTATACATGGAATATCTAGTTATAAAATCTCACCAACATCATGACCATCTTGAAGATCTTGAGAAAGTGTCCATATTCCACTGAACACTCCATCTTAAGATGAACCCCTTGATGTGTGATTTCAGGGTCACCTATAAAATGTTTCTTATTTTCTTTGTCAGATATAGAGGTATAAGGATTGATCCAGAGATGATCAAGGAAATCTGTTAGATTTCACCTCGGAGAATCATTCGAGAGCATCAAGGATTTCAAGGCCATCATTGTTCTTTCCATTTTTTCGGGACTCATGTCTTTCAAACCATAAAACTACTTTTTCTAGAAACAAAATAACCAGACACTCCACAAATTGGAATCCAGTGAATTCATCAAAGAATCCCAAGACTACCATGGCTCTGTAACTCTCAAAGAAGATGATTTTAGTGCTTTCCTTTTTATGTATCATACAATAAATACATTTAGATGAAATTATAATACCCATAATCTTTACATTATCATCCATGGGTAAGGATTTATTCTTAATCCTCCATATATGAATGTTAAATATATTTTGGATATGTTCACACCATACTGTACTATTCCAGTCATCCTGCTACCCCTTAGGAAGAAAGACCCATCTGAAATCTTTAGTAAAAAACATCCCAGAATTGGAAGATGGAAACAAACATTTATGCAAGTTAGAATTCAATTCTACTAAATAAAAAACCTCCCTTTGATCTTTATACATTTCAATATTAATAAATATAGGATAACCACTAGCCTCCATAAAGGAGATCAAAAGAGCAGGGAAACATTGGAACAAAATCATCGAACCCACCAAGTTTTAATGGCAAAAATAAATACTCCCTTCATGGATGATCCCATGAGAATACTACCAGATATTCGGAAGCATGTCATGAATTGAGGAACAAATGTTATAACTATGAGATCCCACATTTCCCACCATAATATTCCCCAAAAGCATACTCCCCTCTAGAATACCCCATGAACTCCTTGAATGCATGACTTTAATAGTCCAACACAAACTCTGATCATTGATTTTTCCCTTCTGAATAGGCCTCTCCAACCATCCCCATGAGGCCAAATGCCACTAAACTTCAACCAATGCGTCCCAAATAAAACTAGCCAGAACTCTATCAATCAAAGAAATAACCCCCTTCAAAACATTGCAGAAAGATAGATCATATATAGGAATGGACTCTAAAACACTATTAAGTAATGTTATACTACCATCAAAAGACATGAAACTATTCTTCCAGTTGAGAACTTTTTTGAGAATTTTGCTCACAACACCATCAAAATCACAAATAAGAATCCAACTAGGAGTAATCAGATAACCCAGGAAAATAATCGAAAAGGATCCCCTCTGCATATCATGTCTCCTACACATGGAATAAACTTGTCTAGCACCACATTTATGAGATAAAAAAATACTGACCAAAACATTATTGAGAACCTTCCCACTATATTAAATATACTTCTCTAGAATATCAATTAGCACCCTAATAGAATGCCCAATACCATTAAGAAATATAAGTGTATCATCTGAAAATATAATATGGGAACCATTGGTTTTTGGATGAAATTAGATAATTTCTTGTTGATATAACCAACAGTTTGTGGATCAAATGTGTCATAATTAGTTAATTAAAGATAAATTATCAATATATGTGGAAATAACCATTTAGATTGATTTAGAAACATTAATTATTCTAATTATTTCATTCTTAAAGTGAAATTTTCAAATTCCAATTTATTGCAATCAAGGCACACATAATGGACACGTTAAATACATAAAGTGCACATAGAAATAGATATGGCCTTGTATAATTGATGAAGTTTATGTCCTATGGGGCCCATAATGATGCCTGAATTGAAGAACCCTCATATCAACAGTCCTTGATAGAATAAATACATTTTAAAAAATATAAAAAATCATAACAACACAAAATAAGTGTGTCACTCAACATTGACATACATTAAACTATAACATGTATAAGAAATAACAACATTAACCAATCCAAGGTTATTTGGGATTCACCAACATACAGATCATCTACTCTAAGTTATATGATCGTTTCCAAACTCCATTACCTTTTAATCCCCTATCTTATAACCAATATGTAAAAATTAATGAAAAGAGGGCTCTGATAGCACTTTGTAGCATCCCTCCCAGGGTGGAACATAATTGTTTCTAGAGATGTTTGGGAACATTACCTCAAGTGAACCTCCACATACAAAACAGACTTTTGAATATGAGTGAGGGCCTAGGATGTGTTTGAAGGGAAATTATACCCTCATAAGTCAGAGTGTATTGTAGCAGTATTCAATATTGATAAGTAGTAGAAAAAAATAAATAATATGTATAATTAAAATAATAAAACATTCAAAATAATAATAAACTATAGGAAGATGAATAATAATATATATATAAAATGATGGTGATGACCATGAAGCGAAAAAAATGGGTACAATGGAACAATTGAGACACATGAATATACCAAATTCTAATAGTAGATAGAAAAACAAAATTATCTACTACTAGAATCAAGAGTATAGTCTCAGTCGACAGAAATATTACCCCATCCAAGAACTCGAAATCAATCATAAAAATCGGGTTGCTTCACTTTATCAATACTTGCAACTTTTATGTATTCAAGGGTACCAAAGGAAACCCATGATGTTTGTGAGATTTAATCTATAGGCTAGCACCAATGGTGTCTAGATAAATCTAGTTAGTTCATATAAAATGATCATTTTGCTAGTAATAATAAATTCAAGGCATTGAATTAATAAATTGATACATAGATACTAGTACCTAGTGTGATATGTGACTCACTCAACCTTCTTCATCCTAATACAGATTTATCTTAATAATGTAACACACCTTCACATTTATTAAGTTAAATTTAATATTTAAACTTATGATAATGTACCCTAATCCCATACAAGGTGTTCAATAAGGAATCCTATGTATCACACCATGGGAATTTCATATTCCTAATTTCATAAGAATTTTTCCTTGAATATCTATAAATGGAATTATAAGTATCACTCTCGACATAGAGGGAGTCCAACATTCAAATCCTATACCTGGTATCTCACATAGGATACCAAGTATCTCTTACGAACTTAGATCACAATCTAGTCTCAATAAATTCCATGATGTCTCCCATAGGGAATAGATATCACTCACATAGAGGTAATAAATTGAACAGCGATCTGATCCTAGGAATAGATGGTATCTATCCTAGTGTTTAAACAATCCACATTCGAAAAATAAATATAAATATTGATAAACCCATCCACGGAATCCCATAAGGATCCATGTACTACACTTGTATTAGGAAAGACATAATATCTTAGATTTCACAATTAAATGTCATTAAGAAATGCATGGAATTTATAAATTTTCAAAAAAGTTATCCATTTAATTAAATAATGATATTCAAAAAGTGCATGAAGTGTGCATACTAACTCATGGCATACCATTTTATGTAATTCATTTCATGATTTGAGAAATGTTATTCTATCGAAACACACCTCTAAATATTGACATAAATTTTTTTGTAGTAGGAATGAATGCTATCAAAGAATTTGAAACTCATTAGGGTGTTCAATATCAATTCTAGTGACTTTGGAGGATATTTTTCATAGTCTAGAATCACATTATGTGTGAAGAAATAATTAAATTTATATTACTATGTATTTTGGAATGACTAAGAGATTGTTCCCACACAAAACATAATAGGGAACAATATAAATGAAACAAACATGATGAAAATAATCTATACCACCTATTATAGGATCATAGAACCCTCAACCTCTAGTGTTGGCCCTTGAATCGATTTTTAATCAGATATATCAAAAAAATCATCAAATTACCTGATCATGGTAAATATTAGCTTGCAAAAAATTGGGAAATAGAGGTGACAATAAACTATAAATAAATTTATGGGGACTAAAGGCCTTTCCAAGTGGGATCTAATTTAAATAACTATAAATAAATTAGAGATCATTCAATTGAGAAAAAAAAAATCTCTACTAAAGAGGATGAGAGAGGTATTTGGGCATGCATTCTACTAGAGACACGTTGGAGGAGAAGAAATTTGAGGTAAAAAACATAAAATTGGAAAAATAGTAATTTCCATTTTGAAATTAGGTTGATATTCATTGGACAATAATTTCACCAATTGTGAGTCACATACAACCTATATACTCCCTAACAAGAAATGACGATTTGATTTTAAAAAATATGTGCAACCTGAAAAAATGGATCTCTATGTAACACCCTAATAAATCAAAAAAAATTAATTTTTAATAAGTTTAATTTCATATCAAGCTGTCTGTATATGAATCCTGATGTTAAGTTTATTCTAAACACAACAATGAGTTGGCATACATTACACGCAAGGACGATTTTTACTAAACAATAATATATTGATAAAATATTATTATTTAATATTATAAGATATAACCTATCAATTATGTTTTTGGATATGAATTTTAGTAAATAAATTATGAAAATTTATGGTTGAATTCATTTCTAAAAAATTCATTAGAAATTCATATATGAACCAACTAAATATGTCGGAAATGAATTTATGATGAATAGTTTTTACACTCACAAAATCATTTAATACTAATAAATTATGTAAAAAAATTATTTAATGATAACTAATATATATTCAGTCAAATATTATTTAAATTCATGAAATATATTTAATACGAATAAGATAATAACAAACCCTATATTACGCATAAAAACCAACATTTTTCTAAAAGAGTTTTTACATCCTTTTAAAGGAGATCCTATTTTAAATAAAAAATTTCACACTTTAATATATTTTATTTGAATAAAATAAATTTATTAATTTTAATTTTAATATAAAAAATGGTTTATTTTTTGGTATTTTTCAGATGAGATTCATGTTTTGATGAATATTGATAAACTAATGCATTTTAATTGAAACATATTTTAAATATATTTAATTTATAGTGTTAAAATATATTTTTAATTTATATTAATATATAATTTGATAAATTATTATCATTTAATTTTATTTTTGTCATTGTAATGTATTTTTCATTGAATAAGGATATTAAAACATTTCAATCTTTTGAACATTTTCACTTTTGAAATACCTTTCCTAGGTCCATCAAAAGGATTAATTTTAAATTAAAAACTACAAATTTGGTATTTTTAATTTTCAACAATATATTCTATATTTTGAATTATTGGGTCCAATTGATGTAAATAGTTTCCACTTTTTCATTAAAATGAATAGTAAAATTTTTCAACTACAATTGTTAAGGGTATATTATGTAATTAAAGGTTGAATAATATTATAAGTTTTATAAAACAACAATAAAAACTCTTCTAATTTTATTTTATGCGTTAATGTCAATTGAAATAATTATTGTTCCATTTTTAATGCCTCTTTAAGCTACGTTGATGACTTTTTACATTTTTTGTATTTTATTCTAAGGGAAGTCCAAAATGACGGAGTCATGGTTTTAAAAAGTACTATAGTTTTTTTATGATTAATAAGAACATATCTTTGACTATAAATAGTTATAGAAAATATAAAATTATTAACTTTGTAATTATAATTTATTTTTAACTTTTTGGGGATAAATAATAAAATTAATGACTTGCACAATTATGATGCTGTAATTTTTAAATTAATGGACATATCAAATAAATGTTATTAAAAATAATAAAATAAATATTTTTTTACATAATTAATTTCATAATTGAAATTTCAAGATGATCTAAACATATTAGGGGTGTATTTAAAGGTTTAATTTGAATTTATCTTTTGTATTGATATTTTGTAAAAAGTCAACAAATGAATAGTGTCAAAATTGACATTAATGGTATTTTTTTAGTAAATAATATTTTATTAAACGATATAAAATACCTAAAAATCTAAAAATCATCCATTAGATTTGGGTAAATTTTAAAATCTAATTTGAGCATCATTTATTGTTCTTTTTTCATTTTTTTGTAACTTTATTAACCCTCAAATAATAAAAACACATGTTGACACAATGATAGTTAAAGGGGTTAAAACCAAGATATAAGGGTAAAACTTTGACCCAAATGTGTCAAAATATTATTGGATGAAGTGGATTCTAATGTCGTCTCCTTAAAATCAAATTTGAGTTCTTTAAGGGAAATGTTTTCATGAATATAAAAATTAGATTATTTAAATGAATGATAGTTACAAAAATGTCACTCTCTTGGTATTTAATATCATTTATGTGTCCATATACTAAAACATCAAGATATGAACCAACAAAAATTTTTATTTTGATCTTAATGAAATTATTTTCAATAAATAAATTTATTTTTAATTTTTATAAACTATATAATTACTTTTTAAGCTTCCACTATGATAAAACAATATTTCTTTAATTAGCACCAATATAGTACAATTGATTTTAATAATATTAATTTTGATATATTTTGATTGATTTAATATGTCTAATAAATTTTTTAGATTTATATTTTATATTAGATATTATTTAAATAAATATATTATAATTCCCACATTTTATTGATGTATTTAATCCAAATGTAATGAATAAAATAAAATTTAAAAAAAATGATATTTTATTGAAATAATAATTTTTTAAATTATCTAAAAATAATAAAAATTCTATGTAATCCAAAAAGAGATAATATATTTTATATAATGTCTTCCCCTATTATCTTATTTTTTATTTTAAAGCCTATGCATCAATAATAGCCTTAAAATAGTTTAATATCCTTAGGATTTTGATTATGTCCATAACCTCAAATATAAAAGGGAATATCACCCCTCACACCAATTTGATTCGTGTATCTAAAAAAACATGGAAAATTTCTCTTACCATCATATTTTGTTTGGTTTGGGAGATTCCTAACCTTAAAAAATTCCTACACTAGATCACTTAAGAAGAGATTAATGGAAGTCCGCCAAATATGATGCAATAATCTTTATCAAATCATTAAAGTATGTCTCTTATTTCACACCCTATTTATGTGTTATTTAAATTATAAATTAATAACTAAATTTTCATATACATTATAAGATGAAATTATGATTATGGGATACCCTTATTCTAACATTAATCAATCCTCTGAAAAGTGAAATCACCATGTGTGTATATGTATGACATAAAATCTCTACATCGTGGTATAATATGTTTTCTTCACCAATTGACATAAATGTGTATAATAATAAAAATAATGGATATTTATAATATATATTCATTTATTTGGATTCTTGAATAATTAATATACTATCTAATTTCATTTTCTTTCACCGTTAAGGGAATTATATCGTCTCTCGTGCCTATGAATGACGCACCATCTCTACGCTGTGATAAAATTCATTTTCCACGATGACCATTAATGATTAAATTTATTATTAAATTTAATTTTTAAATATAATATCTATAATAATAATATCATTATGGAGATGTTCGATTTGAATGATATGGAAATGAATCGTGTAATACCTAAAAAAACATTCGTTGGAAAATGATGTTGTTAACAACCCAAACAATGGTATTAATGAAATATTATAAAAAAATGTGTGATAAAATAAAAAAATAATATCATATATAATATAATATACATTTATTTGTTCCTGGAATAATTTAATAAAATTATTTTAACCATTATAATTTCTTTAAATCATGTACAACTAAAAATGTAGTTTGGGATAAGGGATCTTTTTCTTGTTTTTATTTTTGTAGGACACCAGCCTCAAACACTAATTGTTTCTTCTGTATGGAATATATACTTCCCATGATTGTATTTTATGAGTATTATTATGATGAATAATGAATTTTCAAATACATATGTCTCTATTTATTTAATGCTCATATTATTCTACTATTATAATGTGTTATGTAGTTTTTCAAAATGTCATCATAATCCATGATTTTTTTTATTACTCCACTAGGGAATATTTCACATGAATTTTACAGTTTTCTAAAAAAATTAAAAAAAATTCACTATTCTCTAGTGGTTTATTAATTTCATTTTCACCTTTTTTACTTTCTAAAAAATGAATTAAAATGAATCTTCTAATCATTTTCAAAAATAAGGTACTTTATTACTTTTCTTAGAACTCTAAAATGAATTATTTTTTAACATGTATGACATGAACATAATTTTCCACTCTCATGATGCCATAATGTTTTGAATCATCCATTAAACATTTTTAATGTTATTTTTTAATAAAATCATTTTTAAATAAATGAGTGTATTCTTAAATTAATGATTGCAAAGTGGTAAGGGTTTACTCATCAAACTTTATCTTCTATGAGATATAATCCTTATTAACAACTTTTTTCTCATGAGTGATGATTGTGTACTTCCATTTGACATATAAATTCAAAAATAACATTTTTTACAGGTATTAAAATGTTCCAAAGTGGTATGGGACACTTGAATTAAAAATGTAGTTTTTTAATTATCTTATTAAATATATTAAGAATGTTTTGGAAAAGTTCGACATGAGTTGGGGAACATTTAATCTCATCCCATAGATGCATTGGCAGTCTCATGAGAGGAAATCTGTTGGAGACAAAACATTTTATTCTATTTCCAGGAATTATAGATGTGTTTCTTCCCACAAAACTAAACCATCATGTGAATGGTCTTGATGTTATTGGTTAATTTTCCAGATACATTACCTACAGTTATTAAGCATTTATTTACTTTTTTTATTATTATACATGACATTTTTTCCTTAACAAATCTATTGATGCATTTCATTCTATGTTTATTGATTAAATGAAATGTGTATTAGTTATCTGTTATTCCATATTAGTTGGGCCTTATAAATTTATTTTAATGGAATGTGATCTATGTTGTTTACATTTTTAATTGGATTTAATCTCAATAATTCATCATTTCATTTTCTTACCTTACCCTTACTGATCATTTGAGCTTATTATTTTATTTCTTCTACCATCCTCATGTTATAAAAATGAAATTTTTGAATCAGTTCAAGGATTAAAATTATTTTCCTTTTTTTAACAATGTAATAAGAGAATCATTTATGTTTATAGTTCATCAAAACTACTATATGAATCAGCCTATCTGGATTTGTTCCTTGTATTCAGTCCATGGTAATAATAAAATGCACTGAATCCATACTTCAAGGGTCATGGAATTACATTTGGTATCAAATAAAGGTTAGTAGTAACCATGGAATCTGTATTTATGATATCATACATTAGAGAACAAAACCCAATGGTTTAGTTTGTGTTCAAATTTTATTTAAAGAATAATGCCTTTGAAATTTATGGATAATTTTTTAAAGGTATGTATAATTATTATGGTTTATATAATATTTTAAATTAAAGTATTTATGTTTATTTATATTATTGGGAATACAAAATGAAGAATATGATAAGACACTTGTGGTGAATATAGTTATCTAATATTGAAAATATTATGGTAATTTTTTTGAACATGTTTATCACATTCTTTGAGAATATTAATATGATTTCAAATAATAGATAATTGACACACTAGGTGAAAAATCATTACATCCATCAATGTTGTGGGGTCTAAACCAACAACTGATGGGAGACAAGGGTGTAGTGCCTACTAGTAGCCTACGTGAAGTCCGGATGAACATTAAATTTAATTAGTTAAAATTTCTATTATATAATGTTTATTTTTATTTCAAGATAAATTTTTTATCAAATAGATTACCTTGGGATGGGGAAATGATTGGGAGATTATGTTATGAATTTTATTTTTGATGATTATTTCTATTTTTGGAACCCTATATGATAAAGGTAAATTTAATTCTATGGGATTTTAATTGATAAGTAAAAGTATGAATTATATTTATGAATAATAAATGATTTTACTTTGTGCTTATATAGATTCAGGTAATTTTTTAAAATGGTTAGTGTGTCATGCATATTTTTTTTTGATTTGGGAAATTAATTTCCGGAATAATACATTAGGAGTGATTAATGTTTTTAAAAGAATATATGATTAAATCATTAAGATTTATGAGTTTTAATCTTAGTGTATAATATTTTTTTAAACGATATTAAATTTTTGAATGAACTATATTGAAATTTACATATTAATGTTGAATTATGGATATTAATTTTTTTACATATAAAGGATTTCTTTTGAATTACACTATCTTATAAATACCAATTTAGTTTTTGTTAAAGTATAAATGCTTAAAGAATAGATAATTATACCTTTTAATTTCTTTACCCATATAAGTTCATTCGAACAATTCAATAATAGAAAATAATTCATCATAAATAATCATCATTTGAAGAAAATAATGAGTTTATGGTGGGAGATTATTAAAAGATGGAACTCTACTTATCATGTAAGTGTGTTACATTGTGTTCATAGTATAAGAATTAACTGAATTATATAACTCTATGAAAATGATTTTAGAATAAAAACATTATTCATGTACTTATCTTACTAAAAATTGATGGCCTTTTTATCCCATTACATATTTACATTCTTGTGATGGTAGAGATTTCGATGACCATGTTCTCTGTCATTATTCATTAAAACATTCTAGTCATATTTCTCTCCCATATAAACTTTTCCACTAATATTATCTAATTCAAAATCCTAGATTTGTGGTGGCCTTCGCATTTAAATTTCCCCCCTTATTAAGAATATGTTGTATTAACCCAATTTATGATTTGGGTATTTAAAAAAAATTAATTTCAAATATCAAAACCTTGACTACCTATATTACCTATGATTTACAAAAAAAATTAAATTAATGAGAGGAGAACATGACACCCTAAGACATACCAAAATCTCCAGTTTTTAATTAGTATAATTTTTTCTATTTTCATTATAAGAAAAACCATGTTAAACATACCATACACACAACAATGAGTTGGCTTGCGCTGCATGCAAGGCTAGGTTTTACTGATCACAAGATATATTATTAAAATATTAATACATAATAAAATAAGATATATCATACCCATCAAGTTGGAGGTTATGAATATTATTAACTAAATATTGAAAATATGTGGTTTAATTAATTGGAAATAAATTAATTAGACAATTATATTGGATCCACTTAAATATGTAATGTTTTTTTTATAAAAATCAATTGTTATTCCCACAAAATAATTTTTATTCTAATAAAATAATTTAATTAAAATTAGTGAATTAAATGCAATATATATTCAATACAATATTTTTGATATTCATCAATTGGATTTAATTGGCATACGATTAGAAGAAACACAATTTTATGTATAAAACCCAATATTTTTCTAAAATTTTATTACCTAGTTTTAGTGGAGAACTGATTTTAAATCCATTTTTGAAATGTTTATATCTTTTATTTGAAAAAATGACATTATTTTATAAAAATTTCACTTTAAATACAAATTTCATCTTTTGATAAATGATATTAAATTAAATTAACTCATAGAACATCTACATTTTACATATTGAAAAATAGATTCCATATTTGTCATAATTTGGTTCAAATTTTTCAAATTGGTTCATTTTATTTTTTGCAAATATAAATAGTAATAATCAAAATTTTTTAAATTACCATCGTTAAGGTTAAATTGGGTAATTAATGGTAAATATAACATTAAATGAATTATAAAAATACTAAAAAAATTGTCCAAATATTATTGGATGAGTTAGTACCCACTAAAATCATATTTTATAAGATTTTAATGTCTATTTGAGCCACATTATTACTTTACGCATTTTTTAGTATTTCATTCTATTGGAAGTCCAATATGTCACACTCATATTTTTAAAATTTATTACATATTTTATTTATGGTTATTTAGAAGACATATTCAAATATAAATATTAATTATAAATATAATATTTTTATATTAATCATTATAGTTTATTTAAAATATTTATTTAATAAATAATTAAAGTAATTTCTTTCACTGTGATGGTGTTGTAATTGTTTAATCAATGGACCTATCAAATAAATATTATTAAAAATATTAAAATAAATATAATATCATATAATTAATGTCTTCCATGAATTTTATAGATGACCAATAAATATTAGGTATATATGAATGGTTATTTTAAAACTTATCATGTGTATTGATATTTTTTAAATAGTCAATAAATAAAGAGTGGTAAAATAGACATTAACGATATTTTGAAATATATATTAATTTATTAAATACTAAAAAATTCATAAAAATATAAACATCATTCCATGGATTGGGATAAATTTAGAATTTTATCCATGACAAATTTATGGTTAGTTTTTCTTTTTATATTTACTATATTAACCCTTAAAGAGTAAAAAAGAAAATTTGACATAATGAGGGCTAAAGAGGTCAAAAGATTGATGAAACCAATATATAAGTGTACAACCATGACATAAACTATAAAAAATAATATTGGATGAATTTGATTTGACATTTATCACCTTAATATTGATTTTTTTAATTGACACTTTTGCAATAAAATAACATATATTTTATTTAAATAAAACACATTTACAAAATGCCACTCTCTTTATATTTAATATCTTTTATGTTTTCACATAGGAAAATAATCTTAATATCAACGAACCTAAATTTCTATTTTGAAATTAATAATATTAGTATAATTATATATGTTTATCTTCAATTTTTACAAATTATATAATTAATTTAAAAGCCTCTTTAATGCTAAAAATGTATTTATTTAATTCTGAGAAATATAAATTAATTGATATTATTATTATTATTTTTGATACATTTTTAATTTTATAATGTGTATAACAAATTTTCATGATATATATGATATGTTAGATATGTGTGAAGTCATTATATTATAATTCCAACTTTCTTATGTATTGAAAGTAAAATTGAATGAACAGTATCCAATTAGACAACAATGATATTTTATTAAATTAATATTTTATTTATTTATTTAAAAATAAATAATGTCAAATAATATAAAGGTGATATGATATGGTCTAAAATTAAATACCATATTCATTTATATACAGTTCTGATTTCAATGTATCTATAATAGACTGAATATATTATCACTTTTTAGGATTTTAGAATGTTCCCCTCACCTCAATTATAAATAGGCACCTCCTCCCTCACTTCCTCACATCAATCAGAGTGAAATATTATAGAAAAAACCCGAAAAAGTTTTCTTATGAACATCACTAGTTTTTTAGGGAGGGTCTTTTCCTTCTAAATTACCTACCCTAGATAAATTATCATTATATTAAAAGAGGTATTTTAGAAAGGAGGTGATCATAAATATCAATTAATTCATGATTATTTATTCTTCAACTTCATATTTATATGTTTTTTATATTAAAATGTAATAATTCTTGTATAATATATATTATGAGATATTATTATGATTATGGGAAAATCATATACCATATGTCATCCATCCTATGAGAAATTAAATGATTTTTCTTGTGTATATACAACTTATCATATCCATATCCTAGTGTAATATGATTTTCATCACCACTTTATATTGATGTGTATAATGATGGAAAAAATTTATATATATAATAAATAATAAATTTTATTTATTCTAGAAAAAATTAATATAATTCCAATTTCTTACCCTTCAAATAGTAAGGGAATGATATCATCACTCACGCGTATATACGAACAACCGTCACTATGTCACGATGAGATTCATTTTATATTGTAACCTTTTGACAATGGATCTAAAATTGTATTTAATGATTAAATGTAATAATTATAAAATTAATATAATTGTGTATATTTCTGATCAATATTCAATGAAAACATAATTGGAAATTCATGAAAAAACTTGCATTGAAAAATTAAGTTTGCAACACCCTAAACACTGGTCATAACAAAATATTATCATCAAACAGGTGATATAATAATATAAAAAGATAATATAAGATATCATAAATATGTATATGGTTATGATATAAGTTAATAACATTCTTTAAACCATTATAAATTTTGTTCATGAACGTAAAACTGGAAATGATGTGTAAGTTAAAAGATATTTGTCTCACTTTTAAATATGTGGGACACAATCCTCAAAAACGTCTTTTTTATATTGTGTGGTGTATATATTTTCCATTAATTTGTTGTATGAGAATTATTATAAAGAATATGTTATTTTCAAATACACATAATTTAATTTCTTTTTTTGGGAATATGATTCTCTTAAATATAATGTGATTTGTATTTATATCATAATCTCATTGTTAATTGAGATTGTTTCTTTTAAGAATAAAATGTGGAATATTTCTTTTTCATGTTTGAGTTTTCTCAAAAAAAAATTGATTTTAATATTTTATAATAATTTTTTAATTAATTATTACCCCGTGTTAAAATAATAAAAATTTCATTTATAAGAATATTCCTCTCATTTTTTAAAATATGGTACTTTATTAATTTTCAGTAAAATGTAAAATGATTATTTTTTACCATATACAGCATGAATGGAAATGACTACCAACATGTTGCATTAAATTGTTGAATCTTCGTTTATAATTTTAAAATTTTATTTTCAAATAAATTTTTTCTTTTATAATTTGTTTCCTTTTAAATAAATTATTACAATGTCGTAAGGACATTCTCATCTCACTTTAAATTATGTGAAATATAAGACTTATTCCCTAATTATTTCTTGTTTTTGTGGTATGCATACTTCCATGTGATATTTCATATTTTTCATCATGGTATTAAAAATTTTCAATGTGGTATGAGACAATTTGATTTAAGATATACTTTTTTTAACTCAATTATTTGATATAAAAAGTGTTCTTTGGAATTGTTTAACATGGGTTGGGGACAATTTAATGTACTCCCTTCGATGTGTTGGTAGTCTTATTAGAAGAAATTGATTAGAGAAAAACCCTTTATGTTTTTTCAAAGAAGAACAGATAGGTTTCTACTAATAAACTTAAACCATATTTCGAAAAAAATTTAATATAGTGGTTCATGTGCTAGATAAATAACCTCTAATTATTTATAATTGCGTTCATTTTAGTAATTATTATCAATGTGATTTTTTCTTTCACATATATATGAATTCATTTCATTATTTGTTTATTGAATACATGTATTTTTTTCATTTATGTACTATTCTATATTGGTTATGCCTTTTCCAGTTAAATATATATATTTTTATCAATGTGTGTTAGGCAATCTACATTAATTACCATCACTTTTTGAATTATTTTCAATAATTCATTATTTCTTCCATTTTACATTCCCTTACCGAGCAATTGAGCTCACCCATTTATTTTTTCTATTATCCCCTGGTAATGTCGATGAAATGTTTTCATAAGTACCATGATGTAAATAATTTTCCACTATTATGTTTTATGTTTAACCAATGTAATAAGAGAACCATTTATATATATAATTATTCAATATGACTAAATATATGGGTCCATTAAGATTTAACACCATGTAATCATGACAATGTTATAAAATATGTATTGGCTCTAGGATTTTGGGTTTGGGGAGTTACACTGACTTTTTTGAGACATGTCCCATGGTCACGTGCCTCTTCCTGTATAGTTTCAAAAAAAAGTTGTGGCCCCCAATATTCATAGTGTATCCCGCAATTTTGAGCCACAAGGTTTGCAAGAAATATGTTCTAGACAAGCCTGTTGGTTGACCTCCATATATTCTAGTGATCTAGGCCCTGAATAAGCCATTATCTCTCTCAAACCCCCTATTTCTATTACATACTATTATTAATATAAAAAGGGATTTAACTATAACATAAGGATCCATACCTCTATAAAAACCCAGATACATTACATTTTGGAAATAACTATGACATTATAATCTTTAATGACTTTTAATTCTCTTCTTTGAAACATTGATTAATTGATACATTTAAAATGTTGCCTAAAAACTCATTTTAATGTTTTCACTAATGTTGGGTTTAATTATTCATGATTTATTATTATATTTATATTAACAACTTCCAAAAAACATTTACATGCATTCATTAATTGGTACCAACATTATACACTAATTGGTTATTCATTATAATATGATTATAATTATTATTTCAGTCCATGGTAACCCTGATGATTATTCATTTTACTTGAATCATTATGGGGACCACATATTCATGAACATTTTATGATGTGTGTTCTCATATAATGCTTCAATGAATTGGGTAATGTTTAGTCTAATGAGATGTCATGTATGTGATTAGCGGCTAACCAAATCCATTATGGTTCTTGGTCCAACATGTTATACAGTTATAGAATTTTAATTTGCCTCATGATTATATAATTTTAGATGTTGATTCCATATTCGAATATTTCCATGATCATATGATTCTATGATCCATATGTTATTCCAGAATAGGATTATTCTTGAGGCATTCCTTTTGTGTTGTCAATTTATTCCTTCTAAATCATGGGACCATCTTAATTCCCCTGATTATTACCATATTTAAACTTTTTGATAATCACTTTTACTTATGTGTTACCTTGGTTATATTTTGAATTTATAAAAGGTCTACAAGAGTTAGGAGCTCATAATAGAGATCAATAAAATGTTGTTTTATTCTTGTTTCATGTTTTCAAATTATGTACCTTTTCATCCAATGAAACAAGACATTTCAACCCAAGGTGTTTATTTTGTGGATAATTATGAATAAAATAATGTTATGTTATGTGTATAAGTCTTTTCTAACTAAAAAGCAATACGAGGGTAATCAAATTTGAAATTATGGAAAATTAAATAGTCATTATAATAAAGAACAATGATACATGTTGTCACACCCCGACCAAAACATTTAACTTATTTAATTATTTACCTTACAATAATTTGTTTTTTTGGTGTTTGGGTTCAGTCTCAGATGAGATATTTGAGTTTATGTCAAGAAGTCTGTGTTTCCAGTTGACGTCATTGGAGCTTGGGTAGAGCACATTTTAGAAACCCCACACAGCTTTGCCGAGACACTACGTGACCTGCCATTTTTGAAAAATAAATAAATAAATAAAAATAAATAAGTTTTTTTAATTTATAATGAACATTAATTGTTGTGTTTTTTATGATTTTTATTCTCTTAATAATTTTAGTACTATTGAAATAATGGGAATAAATTTATTATATTAATTTTATTTATTTTTATTCATATTATTATTCATACTATTATTACTATTATTCCGTGAATTATTATTATTAGTTGTGTAGAATATTTTTATTTTATGTTTTATTTTAAATTTTATTATTAATTTTATTTTCATTTCATTAGGGTTTACATGCTCCTTCCTCTATCCAATTAGCCCCCATTTTTTTCCCTCTGTGTGTGGCGTGCCCCGGCTCTCCCCTAGACATGGCATCCTTCGCAGTAACTCCCCCTTCCATTTTCATTAGTGTCACCGACCTGCTCCTCCCATCCATTCATCTTACAACCCTACAACTCGACATTACTCCCCCTATCTCGGTCTCCTGCTCCCAGTGGCACAACCATAGTTATCTCCTCCCCTGCATGCATAATGCCCCTCTCCTCCTGGTCGCCTCCTCCTTCAAAGTAGCGGCCTCCCCCTTCCCTCCCTCCATACGGTATGACCCCCCTCCCTACTACGGCCTCATCAAGAAACCCCTCTGTAGCCCTAAGACCCTTGCTTCTCATGTCTTTTTTTTCAACCAGCCAGCTGCCTCTCGGCCTCCTCGGACCTCCCTGTTCCACATAACCCCCTAGTCCTCCTTGTATTTTCCCTATTTCCCCCACTCGCCTATTACCCTGGAACTCCAATAGCCTCACCCGCCTCCATTCGGGAACTCCCTAGTTATCCCCCCTCCGGACAGCCGCACCTCCTCCCTACCGGCGCTATGTCAACTAGCCACAAACCTGACCGACCCACAACCTCATGTCACAGAAACCTACTATCCAACGACCACAACCCCATCTTCATACCCATGTGCACAACAACCTCCCTTCAGGAATTTCTTCGTTTCAACTCTTGCACCCTACCAGCGTTGCCCCGAACAACTCGCCTTGCCAGCATTTCCCCAACCATCCCTCTTACGGTCTGTCTCAATTTGAAACCCCCATCAGGGACCATTATTCTTATTTATTTTTATTCTTGGGTTTCCACTTCTTTTCGGTTTTAGATTGCATTCATTATTGGGTTCAATTTTGTATAATTGGGTTGGATTCAGCTTCTAGAGCATGCAGTTGAGTTGCGAATGAGATCTCCACCCGTTCTGAGTTTACGTTGTCTTCACAAATTAGTTTCGAGGTAGGTTCCCATTTGACTTCCTTTTATAATTTACGTTTAATCTATTTACTACTATTTTTACCCTATATATTTGTGTTAAATATTATTGTGAAACTTTTTGTTAATTAATTTATTGTGCGAATTTATAATTCAATTCTTGTTATGTGAAAATTATATTCTATTGTTAAGCATTCACAAGATGGTTGTTCGATTATTTTTTTTATAATCTCACACTTTAATTGTGATGCTCAAAATCTGGTTTATCAATTTAAATGAGTTTGTGTCCTGAAATTTGTTTTTTCACCTAATTCAGTCTTATTTAGATAGTCTTTTAGTAAATGTTTCATGTGTCATTGATAAATTTCTCATTTGACTATTATGGATTATTTTTCATAGAAATTGATTTGGTTTGTTTTTAAAATAATATTTGAAACATGCCAAGTATTATTTTTGGGCTCCTTAAATAATTTCAAATGTGTTTTGGTTTTATATGGAAATGAGATTTTATAAATGGTTGTAGAAGAGCAAGAGGTGAATAGTGTTTATTAAAAAGGGTTTCTTCGAAGTGCTTCAATTAGTTTCATATTTAAAGAATTTTTTATTTGAATTTTAGTGTGGCCTGACATGTGATAATGGATTGTGAACCATTTGGAATTTTAATAAATATGGAATTGGTTTTAAACATTGTATGATGGATTTAACTGGAGTATTTTATGAATGGTTATGAAATGTAAAATGGTGTGTTTACACTCTTTCTGAAAGATAGATTATTTCACTTAAAAATAATTTTTTGTAGATATAACTTATTGCCCGTTTGGAACCTTGGTGTGATTTGTAAAAATTATTAATTATGAAAACCCTTGTTGGGTGTTTCTCATGCCTCGATTGTATGCAATGGGAGGTAGGTCCTTGTTGAGGATTCTCAGAATATAATGCTAGGGTTCTTCAGTTAGAGACTGTTATAATTATTTTATTTTAAGGAATGATAAGGGTACTAGGGGAAAATAGGTGTGTAACCAATTGTGTGTTATTATTATATATATTGTGATTGGATTCTGAGCTAGCATCAGATGGCTCACCTTCTATCAAAATACTTGAGATAGGGGGGCCTATCATATTGAGAGAATATTCTGAGAATGATTTCCACACTGGTAGGTTATAGTACTAACTAGTGGCCTAGAGATGGTGGGTATGTTTGGGTTCATTGTGATGGGATTTTTCCTTAGCTTTCAGGAGAAAGGATGACTGAGTGTTTGAGTGTTTTGATTTCATCATGTGTGACATGTCAATGAGAATGAGGTATCATGTATTGGTGTCTTCTGGATTATTCTTGATCTATTAAGATCACCCATTTCTATTTAGATATTATTTATTGCAGTAGTTATTATGATTCTAATATGTATACCTACATTTCCCTTGGTGTGTGACTTTTATTGTTCCTTCCTGTATTTGTTTTCATGGAATGTGGTGGGATGGTTATGGTTGGGTTTCTAGAACTATTTTTCAAAAGAAAATGTTTTATCCTATTTATGAAAATATAAAATGGGAACAACAAATTTCCATTGGACATCTCATTCACACTAATGAAAAGAAACCATAATTTAAAATCATTAAGGCCAATGTTTTTTACTTTGTTTTTATGTAAAATATGTCCATAAAATTTACTTTTATAAATTGTTGTAAAAAATTGGAATTGTGATTATTTTATTTTAAAGGTAGTTCATTTGGAATAGATATATGTATAGCCTACTATATTATAATACTCACACCTATAGTTCTTTTCTATTTTTAGTGTTTTTTGTATGCTCTAGATTTGATGCACTCGCCTTGGGTGACATTTTATCATTGAGTCAGAGAGTGTCCCACAGGGTCACATGGAGTTAATTTGGTCATCGAGTTTGGTTAGTTTTATCTTCTTTAGTTTCTTATTTAGATGTTGTTTTGTTTATTTATTATTTTATTCTCTTTATAATTTCTACTACCAAATTTATTTTCATTGGGAGAAATCAACCCCATTAATTTTCTGCTGATTCCCTAGCATGTGATGCTAGAATGGGAGGATCGGGAATACCTCTCAGGCCTTGTCATGGTCTGACTAGTGGAACCAATTAATGGTCGACCCGGGTTGGTTCAGGATTAAATGGTATCAGAGGGAGGTTGGTTCTTTGAGGACCTAGATTTTCAAAGTTCCCTTTGTTATATGGGATTTCAATATAGATGGAGTAGGATTGTTGGGAGTCGAGGGATAGGGGTGGGAATAGTGCAGCGAAACTTGAACGTGTTATCCTAAGGTTTCCATTGGAAGTCCAGTTTAACTTGATTCTTTGGGTTTTAATGGAAGTTTTTGTTATTGGAAAATATCAATGAAACTTGGGCTAATTGTCCTCCTAATCCGCATGGCCTGGAAACCAATGTGGAGGTTAGGGCATGGCCCAAAAATATATCTATATTGGTGACATGTTTGGAAAATGCCCACCAACCATATGGTCAAGTCACCCACCGATAGTAGTTCTTTTTTTGAGTTCTTTTTGGGTATCCTCTAACTTCTAAAAGTTGATTTAATCATAAAAAGTTTGTTTTGAAAAAAATGGTCGTTTGAAAAGAAATATTTAATTTGAGGATTGTTTTAAAGGAAAAGGGATGAACAATTTGTTTTTGAAAAATGAAGTTGTTTCATTTTGGACTTGGTTTTCCTATGGTTTCTCACATGAAGTGTGGTATATTGGAATATGAACAGATGTCTAGAATGGTGGACGGATTCCCATGGTGTCATAGAGACATGCATGTGAGTGAGACTCTAAAGAATACCAATGATAAGGTTTTGACACACCAAGCTTGTTTTAAATTAAAATTTTTATCAAAATGAATGTTTTGATGTTATGATGGATGGTTATTTTGTGTGTTGAGTTTTTCACCTATGTTGTGTTTGATTTTGAGGAATTTTTTATTATGTTTTCCTTGATTAGTTTCTTGACTTTTATTTTCCAATGGTTGTCCCCTTGAATCGTAGATGGGTTATCATTATGTGGTTGATAAACCTAAAGATTTTATTATTGAGTTTCAGAAGCTAGATTCTCCCCTATTTTATTGTCAAGGAAACCCATTCTTGGTGGAGGTGTGGATGAAGATGATTGAAAGGTACATTAACCTCGTTGAGATTCTCTAGTAGTTGAAGGTTATGTTTTCAACCTTCATGGTTGATGGTTCACTGTGGATGTGGTGGAAGTTAGTGTATCAGAACAAGCCCCGTCATGATCTTACAAGGGATTTCATCAAAGATTTGTTCATTCGTCAGTATTCTTGTGAATAAGAAAGG
This sequence comes from Viscum album, assembly GCA_963277665.1. Lineage (NCBI taxonomy): Eukaryota > Viridiplantae > Streptophyta > Magnoliopsida > Santalales > Viscaceae > Viscum > Viscum album. Next base: position 378,462,267 of record OY728122.1, read on the forward strand.
TTGAGAAAGAGGGTGGAGATGTGTTAACTGTAGCAGGGAGACATATCTAGGTTGGAATATTTTCAACACATTGTGAAGATAGCCTCTTACGAGTTAGGGTATAAATCAAATGACTCCATGAAGGCTCAACTTTTTGAGGTAGGTCTCATACCCGATCTGCAGTTGATGGTGTCATATTCCAACCAAAAATATTTTGATGATGTGGTGAGAAAAGATTTTCATATCAATGTCGTGATGGTAGGAGTGGTCGAAGTAGTCCTCCCTCCTTCTATCACCGTGATTAGTGATGAGGATTCTACAAAGGAGATGATGAAGCAATTGGGAGTGGATGGAGCATGTCATGGAATCCAAAGTCCTTGGGATATTTCATTATCCTCTTCAGAGTGATAGATCATGTGTATTATTAGTGTTGAATGATGGGTAACAAGAATCCATCATACCCAAGAACTCTAAATCCCTTCCATTCTAGCAGATGTTTGGGTCACTTACAAAAATTCTTTTAGGGAATAGCTAAAAAATTCCATGGTGGAAGTTCTTAGAAGTTATGTGTTTTTGGGTTTTTTCGTTTAATGTTTATTGTGTATTTTTCCTTCTAGTGTAAGGTATCTCCTATCATTTTAGTGTATTTATGGGGTTTTGGGTTTTGAAATTTATGTGAATGTCATGGGTCTTTTGATGAACTCCGGTTTTCAATGCATGTGTGGCTTTCATTTTGAAATTTTTCCCTTTCTTTTGGCAAATTAAAAGATATATGTTTCTTATTTGGATTAATAGAACTTGACTACGAGGTATGAGACTATTCATCCATCAGAGCTCCATCCAAAAGGTTTTGTATTGAATCTATCACATAATCGATAACCCTTGGGGAATTTTAAGGGGTTTGGTTAAGGTTGTGCCACTATCATCGTAGTGAGATAGTTTTAGCGTTTCTATTGTAGTTTCTTAGTCATTGTAAATTCTCTCTCTTCATAAAAGAGTTTTATTGACATACACCTCACACAATGTTAGTAATTGTGCAATTTTTGATGCAGGTTTTTGATCAGTGACCTCACGTGGACCACCCATGTGAATCGGTTGTGCCTTGGGTTTGTGTACATATCGAAGTGATGGGTCTTGAGTACTTTTCTGTCGTGGTTTAATTGATCCAATCCCTAGGCCATCCATCCCCACCCATGGGATAAGGGTTTTTGGTTCATGTAGAGTTCTTTATTCCACTCTTATTCTATTTATATGGTAGTGAGTGGTTTAAATAAATTTTCTTCTTCTTTTATCTTGAGTAAGGCCCGATTCAAGTCTAAGTTGGATTTTCATTTGACCGTGTAATGGTTGGTTATTTATAGTGGAGAGACCAACCATATCATGGGTGTTTTTTTATGTTTTTATTGGGTAATATTATGTTGGGGAGTCCTTTTAGACCTCCCCACTGCTGGGGGTTTATTTCGGGCAATGAGGTTGAGCTCCGCTATTAGTCGTTGGAATGTCCAAGGGTTAAGAGGTTGGATTATGTTTATGATGAATCCTAAGGTGTTGCTCGTTTGGCTAAGGAGTGTGGTCAATTTCTAGGGGAAGAAAGCTATATGGTGGGGAAAATTGTCACACCCCGACCTATGCATTTAATTTATTTAATTATTTCCATGCCTTTGAATATTTTTTATGGGTTTTGAGTTCTGTCTCAGATGAAATTTTTGTGTTTATGTTAAAAAGTGTGTGTTTCGTGTTGACATCATTGGTACTTGGTAATAGCACATTTCAAAAACCCTATGTGGCTTCTCCTAGACACCGCATGAACTTACTTCTTTGAAAAATAAATTAATTAATTAATATGAATAAATTTTATAATTTACAATGAAAATTAATTATTTTTTCGTTTACGTTTTTTATTGTGTAAATAATTTTATTACCATTAAAAAAACTGGAATTATTTTATTATTTTCATTTTTTTATTTTGATTCATATTATTTTTCTTAATATTATTATTTTTATTATTATAAGAATTATTATTATTTGTTTTGTAGAATATTTCTTATTTTATGTTTTATTTTCTATTTCTATTTTTATTATTTTCTTTTATATAGTGTTTCCAAATACCTTCCTCTATCCAATTAGTCACCATTTTTCACATTGTGTGAAGTGTTCCCTAGATCCCCACTAGACATGGCCTCCTTCGTAGTAGCAACCCCTTCCATTCACATTGCCTCCACCAACCAGCTCCTCTCATCCAGCCACCTTGCAACCCTACAGCCCAGTGTCGGTCCCCCTATCCCAGCCTCATTCTCTCAGCAACATAACCCCGGTTCCCTTCTCCCTGGCATGCAGTGTGACCATGTCTTCCTAACAACCTCTTACATAACAGCATAGGCCTCCACGATCACTCACTCCATGTAGCGTGACCCCCCTCCCTCCTCTCTCCTCTCTAGGAAACACCTCAGTCCCTTGCTTCCCATCACTTTTCTTCCGACAAGCCAGCCGCCTCCCAGCATACTCGAAGCTCTCTACTCCAGCCGACCAGCCCTAAACATCCTTGCATCAGCCTTTTTTCCCCCAATCACCTCCTGTCATGCACACTCCACCCATCCGTACTCGCCTCTGGCAACAAACCCCCAACCCAGCTCTCCTCTGGCCAGCATCCCTCAAACCAACCAATGATATTCTGGCTTGCGGTAAATCCGTCCGACCACCACATCCTATCATGGTGGCATCCTGTCGGACACATAAAACCACAATTTCCTACACATGATGATAGAACCCGTGCTTCATAATTTCCTCGTTTTGACACATGCACCCTGCTGGCGTTTCCTCGACAACTAGCCATACCAGTGTTTCCCTAGCCAAACCTCCGGCAGTCTGCCTCCATTCGCAACCCTGGTTGGTATACATTCTTCTTATTTTATTTTATTCTTGTTTTTTTACCTTTTTTTCAGATAGTTATTAAAATCATTTTTGAGTTCCCTTTGGTAGCGTCCGGTTGGATTCGGTTTCTCGAGTGTGTGGTTAAGGTGCAAACGAGATCTCACACAAATTCTGAGTTTATGTTGTCATCACACATTAGTTTTGAGGTAGGATCCCATTTCACTGCCTTTTAGAATTTATGTTACATATAATTCATGTTGTTTTCTCCATATATTTATGTACTAAATATTATTGTACAACTTTTGGTTGATATATTAATTATGCGAATTTTTAATTCATTTCATATTATGTGAAAACTGATGTGGTTTTTTTATCCTTGCGCACGTTGGTTGCTTTACTAAATGTTTTATTATTCTCACACTTGATTTGTGATTCTCAGAACATGATTTTTCAATTTAAATAAGTTCATGGCATGAAATTTGTGTTTTCATCGGGATGAGTCTAATTTTGATACTTTTTTAGTAAATGTTTGATGTGTCAATGATAAATTGACCAGTTGGCTATTATGGTTTATTTGGGATAGAAAATGATTTGGTTTGTTTTTATAAAAATATTGGCAACATGAAAAGTTTTATTTTGGAGCTCCTTAAATGGTTTCATACTAGATTTGTTTTTATAAGAAAATTAGATTTAATAAATGTTTGTGGAAGAGCAAGAGGTTAATTGAGTTACTTAAAAAGGGTTTCATGGTAGTTCTTTGATTAGATTCACATTTAACGAAATGTGTGTTTGAATTTTAAAGTGGTTTTACATGTGATAATGGATTGTATACTTTTTGGCGTTTTGATAAATATGGGTCTGGATTTGAGACATAGTATAAGGTATTTGAATGGACTATATTATGAATGTTTATGAAATGTAAAATGGTGTGTTTACGCTCTTTCTCAAAGATAGTTTATTTATATTAATAATTGTGTTTTGTGGATAAAACATAAGTACCATTAGGCACCTTGGTGAGATTTTTGAAAAATCATAATTGTGAAAACCATCACTGGGGGATTGTCATACCTCAACTGCATGCAATGGTAGGGGGTCATTATTTAGGATTCTTATAATCTAATGCAAGAGTTCATTAGTTGGAACCTATTATAATTGTCTTATTTTAAGGGATGAGAAGGGACCTAGGGGAGACTCTGGATGAGACCTATTGGGTGTTACTATTATATATATTTTTATTGGATGCTTGGTTGGCATCGGTTGGTTCACCAGCATTCTAAATACTTGAAACATTGGAACCTAGAATATTGAGAGAATATTCTGAGAATGATTTCTGCACAAGTAGGTTTTGGAATTTACCTTTGTCCCATAGAAGTAGGATATGTTTTGGTTAATTACTATGGGACTTTCCATCGGCCATCTCAATGTTGGATAGATGAGCATTTGATCATTTTGATTTCATCATGCATGACATGTCAACGAGGATGATTTCTCACATATTGGTCTCTTATGGATTATTATTGATCTCCTAGGATCACCATTCTATATTTATATTTTGTTGCATGAAGTAGTGATTATGATTCTTATATGTATACCTACATTTCTGTTGTTGTGTGATTTCTTTTGTTCCTTCCTGTATTTGTTTTCTTGGAAAGTGGTGGGATTGTTTTGGTTGGGTTTCTAGAACACGTTTTCAAATGGATATATTTTATCCTCTGTATAAAAATATGAAAATGTAAACACCATTTTCACTTTGAACATGTCATTGACACTAATGAAAAGAACCATGATTTAAAAACAGGTTAAGGGAAATGGATCATACTTTTTTATGTAAAATATGTATAAAAACATTATATATTAAATTGTAGTTCAAACATGGAATGGTGTTTCTTTTATTTTAAAGGTAGTGCATTGAAAATAGATATCAGGAAAGCCTACTGAGTTTTAATACTCATGCCTATAGTTCCTTTCAATTTTTAGTTTTTGTGCAGGATCCAACATGGATGTGCTCGCTTTGGTTGACATTTGATCATTAAGTCAGAGAGTGACCCATGGGGCCACACAGGGTTAGTTCGTTTGTTGAGTTCCGTTAGTTTTATCTTCTTTAGTTTCTTATTTAGTTGGTGTTTGGTTTATTTATTCTTCACTCCACTTTTTTATTTTTGCTGTATTATTTATTTTCTTTGGGAAAAATAATTCTTAATAATTTTCTGCTGATGCCTTGGTTCTTGTTGCCAGCCCTGGAGGATCGAGAACACCTCTCAGTCTTTATCGCATGCTGACTCAAGAACCGGTTCAGGGTCACCCGGGTTGGTTTTTGATACATGTAGTATCAATATTGATCATAAGAAACATTATAAAACACATATCAAGAAGGGAAAAAAATTTCTAGTGTCTTTAAATACTTCATTATGATAGCGCATTTAAAACCCATGACAAAAAAACTAGATCCTAGTAAAATCCATAAGAGAAAACCTTAGTTACCTCCTTCTTTTATAACACACCGGTAAAGGTACATTTATCAATTAATTAGAGTGTTATCTGGGTGGACCCATATTATAAGCTATAACTTTTTCACCCAACACTATCAAGGCCATACAATCATATATAATTTCCATGAACCATAAAAACACACAGTGAATTTTTTAAATCATAAAACTCATAGAAAAAAATATTCCTTTTATTTTTCATAATTTCTTGAATATTTAATGATAAAAATTATGTTTTATTGTCCAGTCTTTTTATCTTAATGTTTTATTTCTTCACATTGGTTATTAACATAACTTATGCTATCTCTAATGGGTTGATTAATGTATAAACATAAAAGGAGTAACATTTTATCCATTTCTAGAACTTGTGATCTATTACATGTTGATTTACGTTCTATTGAAAGTAATGATACAAATTTAATATTTATTTATTGGGGTGCAAGAGTTGATAGAAGTGGAAATTGATTGATAAACAAAAAAAAGTAAATTTTTTTAATATAAAATAAAATTAAATTATAAAGGTTTATTTTCTCATAATCAATATCCTTATATTAAACAAACATGTTAACACATGGAAATGGAACTAAAAAATTAGCATTTTATCCTTCTGTGATCATTTTGGAGGAATTGACGATCTCTTATCATCTCAAACAAGTAAAAAATTATATAATTAATGGAACACCATTCCAAGCCCATATTTGTATTTCAATCTAATATTATCCTCCTTTGGTAGCCGAATTAAGTGTTATTACATATTCCCTTACTATTTCCCTTTTTCCTATTATAAAAATTATATTTTATTTCATTATTTTATGATTTGGGTTTTTAGTTTTTTTTATTTTAAATAATTTTAAAGAAATCATTTCTTTTAATGACCATATGATTTATCTTTCACTCGCTATAATTGATGATAAAAATTGTCTTTGATAATATTTAGGGGAAACATGATAAATTTTAATAATTAATTTTCATTATGGGTTAGAATGTAATACCATGAGATTCTAAAAAAATTCCATTCTTGATAGAATATAAAACATGAAACATCATACTTTAATGAAAAAAATTAATATTATTTTAAATAATACCATTATATCCATGTGATTTTATTGGGGGGTTTATATATGTGTACACACATTAAAAAATATATGAATAATTGTAACAATAAAAAAATTATTGATTATTTATTAGGAAAAAACAACTCAAATTTTATTAAATACACTTTATTCTTGAATATATTATTCCATCAAAAACAATTTTTATTACATTGTGTGAGATAAAATTATAATTAATTTCAATGAAAAATATAAATTTAATTTTATAATTCATTTAATTTTAAAAATTATCATATTAAAATTATCATAATATGAAATTTTTGGATTTTTCAAAACTTAAATAATTTCCAGTGAATCGTGAAAAAAATAATTTAAAGAAACCAAAATTATAATTTTATGTATTTAAAAAGTAAAATTTTAAATATAATCCATAATAAAATTTAGTTTGTTGATTTTAAATAAAAATAAACCCAATAATATCCTTGGAATCAACATTATCATATATTTTATAAAAAAATTAATAATAAAAATTTATTTTTCTAGAAACATGTTTTTCATCGTGATTAGTATGGTTATTTTATAATTAATTTATACAACTAAGAGGAAGTGAAATTGAAAAGAATTATTCCATGTTTGGAATTATGGATTAAAAATTATATTAATTAGTTAGCATTTTTTGTCTCAATATGAATATTAGTCATGGTGAATTTTTCTCACAATAGTAAAGGATAAATTAGTTTAATCGGTGTAATGAATTAATTATGATTTAAATGCACCACAACATTTTCAAAAATTTCATAAAATTATTTTAATTTGATCACATATTAAAATACTCGATAATATAGATGTTTTGTTCCATTATTCCTTGATAAATAACTTTATATTTTATTATGTAACGGAAAATTCAAATGTATCTATCTTGATTTTAATGTCTATAATTTATTTTCACAGAATAAAAATATGTTATTAATGGTTATAAAAGGTTATTTTAAATATGAATAATGTTTATTGTGATTGTAATTTCATTTTAATTTATAGTTTTTATATAATTAACTTAAATTCATATGAAACATCAACACAATGAGTGTGAAATGATGTTATAAAATCATATAATGGAATTTAAAAATAATAATTATTATATTTTTTATGAGACTTATGGTGGAAGTAAATGTATGAAGATATATAAAATGTAATATTTATGCTTTAAATGGTTATATTTGAACAAAATGACATTACTGGTATTTTTTTTAAATTCAATTATGTAAATACTATTTCGAATGACATTGATGTTATTTTATATTAAAAAATATTTTATGAAATGATTAAATTTTTAAAAAAATAATTATATTTTTCAAATAAATGTGGTATGGTCTATAGAATAATTGATTTTCCACTTAGGTATCACTTTTCCTTTTAATTTAAATTACATATCCCTGAAATAGTTAGGGACTTTGATATTGTAGTAATCATAAAATACATTAATGGGGGATAAAACATTGATGTAATTGTTAAAAAATGTCTAAATATTATTGTGTGAGATTATTTTGATTTATATTATCCTATAACCATTATTTTTTAATATTTTCTTACATTTAATTGAAATGTAATTTATATTAAATTAATACATTATGTAATTACATCGGAACCACTCTCCACTATTATATATGGACACCCCCTCTCCTCTCATCCTCATAGTTAATGAGACAAAATTATAAACTAATACCAACAAAACAACACTAATTAACATAAAAATAAACATTCTAGAGTTAGTGATCATCTTAAATAAATATTTACTATGTCTTTAAGGATATATCGAAAGAATGTTTTTAAAATATCATATAATAATCTTATCCGAGTGTTTTTATTTTATTCCTTCATCACCATCCATCAATTCTGTCATTAAAATTCCAATTTAATAAAATTAGTGTCCCACATATACTTGTAATTTATTATGATAATTTCATACCATTATTTATCTAATATCCATTCAAATGGGAGACAAAACCAATATTATTGTGTATTTGTGGAATACAACATCAAGAATAGATGGATTTAATTTCACAACACTACCATTAATATATGGCTTTTATGAAATATTAAATTTTTATATATTATATTATTGACCTAATTATGATATTATAAATAAAATGTGTCCTGGGATATCATCTGACCTAACACCGGACTGGTCAGTGGTAAGGAGCAAAGGACGTTACTGATCGCCATGGGCTAGAAACTAGTGTCGAGCATCAAACCATACAAGATAAGATGATTTAATACCATAAGAAATAACCAGTAATAGGTAAATAAATAGATAAATTTCATTATTATACATTAAATTATATAATAGATTCAGTTATAATAGATAAACAAAATTGAAAAAAAAATCAAAATTGAACCGCACCGACCAGATCTCCATGTGACCTCTTGGTCACCTGTATATACATGAAGAGTTAGTTATTAGAGATAGAATGAGCTAAGATACATATTCTAGAAGAGAAACTTTAAAACATATCATACCTACTAAATTCAAGAGGTATAAGTACGATGTGAACCAAACAAGCTCAGTAGGAAACCACCAAAGAATCTATGTGTTTCTCTGTCCCAAAGCACTCCATTAACACAAGAGTTAAATATAGCTATAAAAATAAATTTTCCACCCTATTAAATTTAAAAAAACCATCACAATCCATTAAAATAACTATTTAAAATGAGGGATAATGGGGGAAGGGACAACGGATCAAAATAAAAAGTGATCGTTTTTCAAATAATTGAATAAGGGAAGAGTGCTTGGTCATTTTAAACATCTACCTTGAAATCTATTTCAACTAAAAACACATTTACAATTTTCCAGATAAATACCAAACCTTGAACAAATAATGCGACTCTTCACAATGAGGCAAACATCACTAATAGTACTCATATCATTGGAACCCGGGAAAACCTTATAACTAATTGGAGAACTAGAACATACTGTCACATGAGACACCATCCATAGTAGCATGCCACACATGATGAAATAAAAATGCCCAAAAATCATCATCCATAACCCATGATAGACTGATGGTCATAATCCAATAGCATTAAGACCAAATATATCAACCTATTATGGTATACTTGATTGTACGTCAAATACCAGTGCAAAAAATGTTCTCATAATTCCTCATTGTTTTGAAATGTTCTCATGATATGTTCACAAAGGGGAATTCCACATAATAAAATCAATAAGACATATACAAGCTACATACATACATTGCATAAACTGACACAAAATCATCCACCTCTAGAGTAGTCCCTTACCTTAACACCATATTCAGAAATGGGAGGCCCCATATTGAGGACACTCTCATATCATTTCCAAATAACAAATAATGTGACAAATCACAAGAAGGTTATTCCAAATTGAAATTCAAAAACTCAAAACTGGCCTATGGATTTTAATAATTGAAGCATCTACCAAAAACACATAAAAACTATTTCAAAAACAACATCAAAAAACATTTTTATATTAACATTACCATAAAGGACTATAAACCAACCTTCACACACACTCACCTCAAATATAAAATGGGTTTTACCTTTACCAAGCACTCACCCATGTATGTTTCATGTCTAATCAGGAAAAACCATAAAGGACATATTAGGGACCATTTTTCAAATAATAATAAACACCACTTTTCCCATTTTTGAAAACATATAACCACATTAATGGAAATAATAGAAAGGGGAGAAGAGGTGTACTTGAGGGAGACTAGATCTATCATTCCATCTTCATTTGATTGCACATATATTTGCAATCCTAGTACACCCATGGTTGTGCCAACATCTAACGGAATACTCTAATGTCAATTAAAACACTAAAACATTATTTCCATACAACCAAAAATGTCATTCAACCCAAATCCATATATTTCCCTCATTCATAAAATGAAATACTAGTTCTCAAACCATGACATGTCCATTAAAAACAAGTTTTAAAACACTCAAAAAGAATTTCCCATGTTTCACACAAAAAATTAATGATATCATCCAAATGAATTTAACAAAACAATAAAATGAGAAAAACCTCACTCAACCGTAAATTTTCACCCTAAATTCTCAAACAAAATTTTATAAAACATTTTTAGCACAAATATAAATGGGTATAAACCAAGATTCATCTTAAATAGTATTTTTAACAAAATATAACGACTTAAAAACATCACAATGAACTAAATAGGGGAACCATATAGGTGTGTAGAAAGTTTATAAATTTAATAAATATATCAATCCTCAAATAAGATGCATCTGAATAAATGAACATGGAAACACCTACCTCAACCATTTTCAGATGCAACGAAACTATTAATAAATGAGGATTTGGGACCTGAGGATTATCTATATGTCCTAAATCAAAATAAAAATAATCCTAGCATAAAACCCTTCCATTTGGGTTTTTTCAACAATGAAACCCCCTAAGATAAATCCTATAAACCATGGGGGAAAGAGGATGAGAGGAAAAAATGGAAAAAAAATCCAAGTAATCTAACTATAGAACCTTCAAGGGACACCAAGGGATATAGAAGAGTAAGGGATATGGGATGGGGAATACCCCCTTGGGATCCTAGGTCAGGAGAGGGAGGTGGATCCTGGTTTTTGGATAAAAAGGAATGAGAGGGATTTTATGGAGTAGGTTTGTAATGAACTAGCTTGGTCGTACAGTGTGGATACACGATTTTCCAAATTATGCAGTAATCATGTGGAACCCTATTATCATGGAATGAGTAGTAAAGGTTTACCTGGGATCTAATGAATGGTCGAGCACTAGTTGTCAGATGGTTTCTATCCAAAAAAATGGACCTATCGCATGATCGGGCTGAATAGTTTCAACTAACCTTCTGGTACCCATGGGACAGCTGAAAACCCACCCATAATTTTAAAAAGAGGAAACATTTGACTAGGTCTAAACCGAAAATTCACTTGGATGAATCCAAGACCAAGATAAAAAAAAAAATGTATCTAAGGTTAGGGTGTGACAATTCTCCCCACCACGGACACTTTATTCCCCCAAAAAGATGCCAAGACAAAAGATAACCAATGCATGATTCCATGCCTAGTTAAAACCAAAAGAAACCAATAACTTCGGTGTTACCATTCCCATCACAAGCCAAACCCAAACTATCATAAAGAACCAATATCCCATGTTTGAGTGGATTCCATGATACGGTTCTCCCTTCCATAAAAACTTCACTACATTGAAATTCCAAATACAAACACGACACCCTATGGAGGGGCCAACACAAGAACTCTCAACCCGAACACAATAAACTTCCTTAAGACTAGCGGGAAAACACCACCGCTACCTGAAATGAAATTGGAATACTATTGTGAGGAAACAAAAAACACTGGGATTCTGGGATGGGGAAATTACCTATTAGAATCAACAACCCTCCACACAAGGGAGAACAACATCACTTCTAGAGTTTAGAATTATTCACACTGGATGAACTTCCCAACACTTGGTAAAACTAAAACTGATCAACGTACCAGAACTACCATCTAAAAATTCCCACAAACTCAACTATTTTCAATTCCTAACAAGAACAACTAAATTTGAAACCATCACAAAAAAGATCAAGAAACACCTCTAGAAGGAGTGAGAATCCCAAATCTACATTCAAATAAGCAGAACTACTTAGATTACAATAGAACATTTCCAACACGCCATTATAATGAAATTATGATCCTACCCCTGCTGGGAGACAAGAAAAATGAAAATTTAGATGTGTTCATCCCAACATAGAAAACATGGATTGAACCGAGGATCCAAATATCGTTGGAAACTATTAAATATTCTTAATCTATACCCTAAGACCTACGATCAGGGTTATTATGGAAACTTCACCTCATGTCTCATAGTCAGTAACTAACATCCCCCGATCAAAACTCCTTTTAGTGATGTTTGCTACAAAACATCCCCCAATTACCTGAACTATCATGAACCAAATCTGGTCTGTATAAAAACTAGCACCTGACATGATCCTTAGTAAGGCCCAAAGGGCATTACCATTCTCCATGGTATGGAACAAGTTCACGATTATCATAAAATGAAATATGGGAATGATTTACCTAAGTTTATAAACATAAAACAACAAAAAAATCAAATATAAAAAATCCATATTTCTCAAAACAAACCATCTTTAAAAAAAATTAGAATTGAGTAACATTGTTTAAAAAAATTGAAAATGTATATAAAAAATTATGAAACCCAAAATGGACAGCCCACAAACCTCTTAATGGCAATAGGCACGGCCCTCGAGCCATCTCCACAACACTACATCACAAAGCACCACTAAAAACTGGAACCATTGGCACAAATAGCTATACCCAAACTTGTGGACAATATAACCAAGTCTACTTACACCAAAGGGTGTAAGTGTGGTGTGAGCCAAATCCCAGTACAATTACACAACAAAATTATTCCATGTGATAAAATTTCAAAGATAAAAAGCCTGCATTCTTTCATAAACATGAGATGCTATTAAGAATTTTAAAGAGATGTAACTTTAAATAAAAATAGTTTTCAATTCGGATACATTAAAGAATCCAAAATTTTAAATAGAATTCCAAATCCATTTAATGTTATAAACAAACATAGTATATTCCAATGCTAAGAATAAAGTATCTAACGAGTACAAGTAATGGGAAATAACCGATAGGCACTGGCTTATTGTGGGTCTGCGGTACCTTGTATCTCTATGAATGTAACCAAACAAATACGGATTTTCATTCACAAGAGCCAAGAGTTGGGAGAATACATATAACCTAGTGGTTTCCCATCTTCATTCTCATAATAATCATATTTTATTTATTCTTTTAATCATATAACTTTCTACGTGAAACTGGGTCCAAACCCCACGGGATCACTAGCATACTAGTACACGTCCACCCACCTAGATAATCGGGTATTCCCTCTAGTGCTCAAACAAGTTCAACAAGCCATGAAATACTATATTCACATTAAAATATCATTTCCACATCCCAAACACACTAAAAAACCCACACACATTTAACATAATCCCATTTCTCATTCAAATTCATTTTGAAATCAGACTCACAAAAAAATATCCCGGAAAATATTTCATATCTCTTTCACAATTCAATAAATCCTTTAATAAATTTTCTAAAAGGTGTCTAAGATGGTAAACATCAAATGAAAACCCATTCCCAAAAAAGTGGAACATTTTAATAACATAAACACACCAAAACAGTATATAAAATACCTTTTCACACATATTTGAAACTCAATAACCCTTTTACAATTTTTATAAAACAAATTCAAGACTCATAACATGTTTTTGAACCTAACACCAATTCAAAACTCATATTTTAAACAAAAAATCACTCTAAGACCGGACGAAAAATAATTTTCCGCCCAAAATGTTTTTAATAAACCACATGAATGTGTTGTAAAATTAACTAAAATATTACCACTAGTGTTACACCTGCAAAACAACTAATTTGAAGAAAAAGTGATAGTATAAAATTAACTACATAATAAACCCAATAAAAATGGGGTTTTCACAATGAATAGAATATAAAGAACATTAAAAATAATTACATCAATCATGATAACTCATCATGAAATGCTCCCACATATAATCACCTACCTTTAGTGTCAAAACCCCCAATTCGTTGTGAGAAGCTTCAACCGCAACACCACTATACCACAAGGGAATGAAATCGATCCCTATAACACAATAATTTAACAAAATGAAACCAAATAAAACCATAAGTATGATCCCCAATTCATAACATTTTATAACCTCATGAAAATTGGAAGAAACCCTATGAAAATGGGAGGATCATAATAAAAAACCAACTTGAGAAATCTTGAATAAAAAGACACAAATACACTAGTAGATGAATTTCCAAACATCAAAAATTTTAATTAAGGATTGAATAATAATGAGGTGGTCATTTTGGAACTATAAAGGGGATAAATGAGTAAAAAGTGATCACGTTATGAATGAAACAATTTTCCTCTTCAAATATGGATGATTTGCGAAGTATAGGGATGTTTCTCCCTAATACACAAAGAATATGAGATCCAAAAAGGGTAGGAGAGAAAGGTGGGTGCTCCTTGGTTTTGTGTTCTTGAGTGAGATTTTGAATCACCGAACAAACATAATCATTTAGGAGATATTAAAGAGTTAAAAAAAATAAAGTAGGAAATGGGCTTTCAGGAAGGCCCAATAACTTAATAAAAAAATCCATCATGATTATGGATTCCTGTGTGGTACAACTAGATATAGTGTTTTTAATATACTAGGGAGTTCGAATTGTGAAGTGTAATGGGTTTAAAAAGTTTTAAAATGAATGATTTATAAAAAAAATTGGGTTTTAAATCTAAAAATGGGCACACGGTTTGGCCCAAATCATAGAAAAATCACTCTTTCTCCAAAAATGTTTTTGAAACCCCCACAGCAAAGCATGAATGGAAATTAAATGATAAAAATACCTTTAAAATAATACATTTGTTTGGAAAATCTACCCACCATAAAATATTCCTCCCTCAGAATGCCACAACGAGGCCAAAAGAAAAAACCAAACCCAACCAAAGGGCTGAAATGGACTCATTTTCCAAGCTTCACCCCCAAAGGTTGGAACACCTTTAGAGATCAATAAATTATGGAATAATCTCACAAACAAAAAATTGAATAACATTATTGAAACAAACAAGAACATTCATACTTAATCACCAAATAAAACTCCACAAACATTATCCGAACAAGACTCATGAAATTAACCCAAATGAACAACAACATCGAACGTGGTTACACTTATCTTACTTTAACTAAACCATTGGGAACTATCCAATCCCAATGATTACCCAAAGAAGATGTTGGTAGTTATATATCTCCTAACAAGACTACCTACCACCAATCCAAGACCATGGAAAAATCTAAGTTACTAGTATAAGGAGACACAAATGGGCTCCCCACCATAAGAGAAAACTTAATTTTTTTCGAGACAAAATCATGAAACTAACAAGGGGAGGCCCGAATGGACTCCCCAGTTCAAGGGGTTGAAACCATTATAAATTATTAAAATAACATACATGAGACTCAAGATTGTCTCCCCACCATAAGAACCAACCATCTTAACCAACTAGCATGGGTCAGCACAAGAGGACCATAAAATTTAATGATTTGGGATGGTCTTATGGTTAGTCCGCACAGTTTAAAAATCCATACGCTAACCTTGGGAATCCTTCAATTTTCATTTTTATCTAGGGAACAGTTACTACTAACCATTCATATACTTTTCACTCAACCTGTATAGCCAAATTTAAAACGTTTCTCCAAAAACTCAATGGAAACCAAAGGATGAAAGAATGAGATTGGGTGATAACATGGGCACATGTCCCTCCACCTCTTTCCATGGAATGATAAAAACAAAAGAATGATGATGAAATAAGGGGATTATAATTTTCGCATCTTTCGTATTGAGGATAGGACTATGAAAAAAGGTTTGAACGACCCCAGGATTTTCCCGGACTATGTGCCAACTTCACTCCGGGACCTGTGGCTAGAGCTTAAATGATTGAAGCATATTCGGCCTCGTAGTTAGGCTTGGGAAACCCCTCAAATAGAAATTCTCATTTTGGTGCAATGGAAAATATAACCTTATCTCCAATGGGTTCTCTTAGACATAAAACATTCTAAACTCACTTTACACTAACCTAACATTTCACTAAAACTATTTCTTTGAAGAAAAGCTCACATGACCCCTGTTTTTATCAGATGAGAAACAGACAGAGGAAAGGATATACAAAAACACCTTCCTCTAATGATAGGCTATTGAGATCTCCTAAACGAAGGCACATTTTTTACAAATGAAATAGACCTAAAAGATTTTACAACTTCACCTTTACAATCAAATGAGAACATGACATCACAAAGTGTCACTGAACAAGACCATTACGATTGATAGAGACAATAGATGGGAAGCGATCGTATGCCAAGCCCCAAAACAACACACAATTTTAGAAAGTAGCCATAACAGCCTCTCATTACCAGATTTCCATTGTTGGTTGTTTTACATGAACCCCTACTTTGAAGAGACAACAAAGGACCCAAAGGCCCTCTTATACACCATCCACACTTACAACCCCATACTACATTCACCTTCGACGAATCAGGTATCTTACGAAACTAATGTCTCTTTCAACTTACCATGAAAATGCTCCCACTACAAGTGGATCAACTTAACCAATAATATAGAAGGTGTAAAATAAATGTACAATTCTCGAGTAAAATATACATTTTATTAATCAACTAGAGGGTCTTCCAAAGGAGAAACAATCTGGGCTGCACTTTAATCTTGCATTAACTCTTGGTGGGGGCATACCTTATCCAACGAGGGAACCCAAGGACCCCCCATGATGATCTATTGATCATAAGTGGAAACAAACTAAAACTGAAAAGATAAGTGGGACTACTATAAAGGCTTCCCAAACATTTCTCAGAATAGACCACTGACTAGCCCTTTAACCTAGCCGACAGACCAAACACAAACCCAAAACACCATTAAACCAGAGGGGTTTATAGACTCAAAACATCACACATGAAAAAATATCTCAGAGCACATAAGACACACCATACCAATCCATTCATCAAAATATCATGTTTTCCTTTAAAATAAACACTTTAAAAATAAATGTTTCAGTAGTTAGCGTATCCACAAATGGAACCACATGGGCCTCACACATGCATGTTTACGTGCCACACAGGGCACCCTCCTCATATCCATCCCAGAATGCATCCTGCCTTTCCAATAAACATATATCATCCCATGTAACCCGATTCACATGGTTTCCCATGGAAATACCAAAGGTTAATTTTTTTTTTCAGGTTTTCAAAACAAAATTAGTCATCCAATACATACTTTTTTCTCAATATTGCTAACCACAAAATCAAAATTCCATTTTAAATATTACCAAAATCGTTTTTTGAAAGGTCAAATCATTCATATAATAACTAAATTTCAAGTCATAGTCACTAATTTTAAAACATATCATAACATTTTTAAACAGTCTCATTTTTATAAGAACTCACTTCAATCAACCCCAATTCCTTTTAAAACTCATACATTCTTATTTAAAACAAGGTTTAAATGATTATTAAAACTTTTAAAAAGATCACATATCATTCAATAAAAACCCACATTCAATTAACATACATTAATTTCACAAAAATAATCCCTATTAAAACATGTCTAATTTCCAGACAGACTCCATTTCATAAATCTCTATTAAATTGGGAACTCAACTCCTCTCATTTGAAAACAATATTTCAAAATTTCATAAAACATTTCAATAGATCTCTTATTACCAAATCAAAATCCATTTCCAAACTCCACACAAGACCTCTGATACATTCTATCCCATTAAAACACCATTGAATAGTTTGGAGAGCTCTGTTGGAAATATTTTTCCCAAAACCAACTTTTACATATTTCATAATTTCATAAGAGGTGTAAACACACCATTTTCCATTTCCAAACAATTTCAAAAACTCATTTTAAATATTTCAAAAATCAATCCACCACCTCATTACCGAAGAATCATCTCATATATGTTCACATTTCTCAAATCATATCTTTTTTTCTTTAAAATAATGTTCTAAGATTCCAACGTGAATAGAAACAAGACAATTCAAGAGGAAACTAGTTTCAGTGGGTGACTTGAATATATGGTTGGCAGACATATGATAATCACATCACCATCACAGAGAGTGTTTTAAAGAAATATTCTGGCTCCATATGGTTTTCCTGGCCCTGTGAGCTCACTAAGACCATTAGACCAACACTATTTTCATTTCCCCTAATCGTCATCAAAACATGAAAACCAAAAAACTTAAATGAAAACTGACTTCCCCTAGAGACATGAATAATGTCACGATGTGTGCTGTCCAGGCACCTTACTCTTAATCAAAATTGTAAAGCACCAACAATCCTAACTCCAAACTATCATGACTCTTTACCAAATAACATGACCCAATTAATGAACCTATCCCTTTTTGATAACATTTTGTCACGAACCTAATCTGGTCTCCACCAAAATTGTCTCCCTACATTTTCCACGACATGGCCCTAAAAGAGTTCCGGATCACCACCGGCTGATAGAAGTGCCCAAGAATCATAAAATGAAATATGGGAATGATTTCCCATGTTAATAAACATAAAACTACAAACAAATCCAATATAAAAAATATGAATTTTTTAAAACAAAACATAATTTAAAAAATGTCATAA
Organism: Viscum album; assembly: GCA_963277665.1. NCBI lineage: Eukaryota > Viridiplantae > Streptophyta > Magnoliopsida > Santalales > Viscaceae > Viscum > Viscum album. The sequence goes on from OY728122.1 coordinate 378,480,949, forward strand.
TTGAATTGCATAATTTAAAACAATTCTCAATAACTATAACAAATGCATAAATCCAAACTGGATAGACCATGAACCTTCACATTATAAGAGGAACTACCCTCCATCTATATCAACAACACTGCATAAAAAAGGACCACTAATAATCCAAACCATTGGCCCAAAAATCTGGACCCAAACCTACGAGTAAAATGACCAAGTCTACAAACACCCAAGGCTGTAAGTAAGATTTGAGGAAAATCCTAGTAGGACTCCCCCACTAAATTATTTCACGTGATAAGAATTTAATGATTAAAATCTTGAATGTTTTCATAAACAATAGTAGCTATTATGAATTTTAAAGAGATTCGAAATTAAATAAAAAAAGTATTCAAGTGGGTTACTTTAATGAATCAACAATTTTAAATAGAATTCCAAAGCCACTAAATTTTTGAGCCAAACATATTGTATTCCAATGATAATAATAATGTATCTAATGAGCACAAGAAACGTGAAATAACCCCTTGGTACTATCTTGTTGGGGATCCCAAGTACCTCATATCTCGGTGAAAGAAAACATAAAAATATTTGTTCTCATGCACACGAGCCACAAGTATGAAGGATACCCATAACCTAGTGGGTCCTCATCTTCATCCTTATAAGGATCATAGTTTATTTAGTGTTTTCATCCCTGAACATGCTACGTGAAACTAGGGACAAACCCCATGGGATCACTAGCATACTAGTACACGTCCACCCACCAAGATAATCCGGTTTTCCCTCTAGTGCTCAAAAATGTTCCTCAAGACATGAAATACGTTTTTCACATTCAAATATAATTTCCAAATCCCACACACACAAAATCCCACACACAGGTCCTATAATCCCATTTCTCATTAAAATACATTTTGAAACGATACTCACACCAAAACAACATGCACTATGTTTCATATCCCTTTCACAATTTGATAACACCTTTAAGAAAAATTAAAAATGTGATAAGATGGTAAACATCACATAACATACATTTCCCAAAAAAAATGGACCATTTTAAAAACATAAACCCACTTAAATAGTACATAAAATTCATTTTCACACTTTTTATAACTCAATAACCCATTTACAATTTTTATAAAAATCTTTCAAGTAGCATGATAAGGTATTTTTCATAAACGCCATTAAAAACCCTCTTTTAAGCCCAAAATTACATCAATAACCTACCAAAGCATAATTATCATCCCCAAAACATTTAATAAACCGCATCCATATGTTATAAAATAAACCCAAATATTACCACACGAGTTACACATGAAAAACACACATCAGAAAGAAAAAGCGCAACAATAAAATTAATCGCTTAACAAAATCCTTCAATAAATGTTTTTTTCAAAACTCACAGCATAAAAGGAAAATTCAAAACAATTAAATCAAGTATTTTAACTCATCAAGAAATGCTCAAAAATGGAATTACGTACCTTTTTTGAGAAAACCACCAATTTGTTATGCGAAACATCAACTGCACCACTACTGCCCCACAATTGAGTGAAATCGAGCCCCAGACCACCATACTAGACCGAGAAACCATAAATCAAACCCTAAGTATGAAATGTAGATTTTGTAAATTTTATAACCTCACAAAAAGTGGAATAAACCCTATGAAAATGGGAAAAACATGATAAGGAACCCACATACATGAGATATATTGAATAAAATGATGATAATACATTAGTATTTAAATTTACCAACATTGAAAAATAAAACTGATGTTATAATAAGGTTTAGGAGGTCATGTTGGATCTATAATGGAGGAAAGGACTAAAAATTGAAGAATTTATGAAAGAAACAATTTACCTGTTCAAATAGGAATGATTTGAGAAATCCACAAATGTTTTACCCAACTTTTCAAAGAATATGAGCTCCCAAGAGGGGGAAGAGAGCATAGGGGAGAACCATGGGTATGTGGGATTAGTTGAGAGATAGAATCACTGAAAAAACATAAACATTGAATGAGATATTAAAAAAAATAAAAAATAAATCATGGGATGGAATTTCAGGTTGGCCCAATACCTTAATAAAAACCCAAATACATCATGACTATGGATTCCTATGAGGTCAAAATTGATTTGGTGTTTTTGATATACTAAGAGATTCCAATTAGCAATTGTAATGGGTGTAAAATTTTGAAAAATGAATGTGTTATAAAAGAAACAAAAATTGGTTTTTAAATATGGAAATGGGCATATAGTTTGGTCCAAATCATGAAAACTCATCCTTTCTTCCTAACATGTATTGGAAAACCCCAAATAAAATCATGAATGGAAATTAAATGAAAAATAATATTTAAAGAAGTCATGGATGTGACATGAATGACAACAATAATGGAAATACTTCATAGGGATGTGACAAGATAAATTAGAATGCCTGAACCTTCCATACTAATGGCTCACCAGAAATCCATCTGAGAATCTATATGCCTGATACAATAATGATTGATTCATATAGAAATCCTCCACTGGAAAGAAATCCTCACTAGATAGAGAACATTCATGAAATCTGACCACCAGAAACTACACACCATGAATCGAATCTTCTATGAATACCCCATACACCAACCACCCAAAACAGGTTCCACTGGGTGAAAGCACCATTCCCATAATCTCTAGCTGAGAACCCCTAAAAAAATAGGAAATAATTCGTTAAAGTGGTACATGTAAACTCTTATTGAACACTAGTACTATTGAAAATCTAGTAATGATGCCACCTTCCTCACCTGCACCTCCTCAAAAATTAACCCTTGGATGATGGTGGCAATGGAAATTTCCCATATCACCCCAAATTCAAATAATGATACTAAATATTACATCCACTAGTCTAAAGATGGAACCTCAATCAAACCAGAGATGGTGTGAACATTATCAACTTTTGGTGTTCCCAGAAACCCGAAGACATTGTCTTCTTCCTTTAAACCAATTCACTACCTCAAACAGACCACTATCACCTTGAAGAATAGGAAACACCCAAAAAGAACCAAAAAATGGTCATGACAAATTGGAATCCTTGGGGACCCTTCTGGGTATAATTTCCTAAGAAACACAAAGAACATAAAATTAAAACCTGCATTGAGCCAAAATATAATCTAAAAGAACACCCAGAGCTGATACAACCAGCCCAAAAGTGAAAAAAAAAATTTAACCACAACCAAAATCCTCTTTTTTAAAATCACAATTTTCATTTAAATTTCATAACATTGTTATCCCAAGAAGATTTATCAAATAAAAAATCAACCTTTTTAGAATCCAAAATCAACCTTTATGTTAATAAATTCCAAAACCATTATATTTCAAAAAATCAGTAATTATATCCTATGAACCATCATATGGGATTCTATCTGTTTCAATCTACATCATCCATTAACAATTTTTTCCCATGTAGATTCCATAAATAACTAAAAGCATGTCATCTTTCATAAAGAATACCAAGGATCGTGATCTTCCTTTCATCAAAAAATCCTAGGAATTTACCAATTTTCAAATTGGAATGCTTTAAATTTTAAAACACAATTAACCAATTTAAATCCATTTTAGTGGAAACATTATAATTTTATGGTACACATTTATTTTCAAAATCATTATTAAACCAGTTAAAAAAAGGGACACAAATTATAAACGACAACAATAATGTGGAAGTAGTAGTTATTCTTAATCGAGTTACATGGTATAGGTCTATTCCCCAAGTATGAATCAAAACCCAGGAGGGACTTAAACCATGTAGTTAGACACTACATAGGTCACTACTCCTTGTGCAGTCAAGATGTGACACCAGATCTCCTCGATTATCATTTCGAAATCCAAAACATAAGAAGAAGACCCTAAATTAGACTACCCCTGGTAACATGTGATTTATAATGAGAAATGGTTGATGAAGTCCTTCCCACACCTACCTCATGAGTCAAGTCAATAAAAATCTCCAACTACTAAACACCCTAAATAACAAGAACCTATCTCCAATACCATTTTCCATGAACCAACTCGGGATATCATCTGTCCAGTCAGTTAAACTAGTTCAATGAAAGGCCCAAAGGGTGTTCCTGATCCCCACAAGCTACTAACTAGTGATGGGAATCAAAAAAATACAAGAGTGAATGATTTTAGCCCCAAAAATTTACCAGGAACAGATAAATAAATAGAACAAACTGAATCTCATTCACTAAATTATATAACAGATTCAGTTACAAATGGTGAACGAAAAAGAACTAAATACAAAATCAAAACTCAACCGTACTGACAAGATATATGTATGACCTCTAGGTCACCTCTAACTAGAAGACCAAAATATAATTCCCCAACCTAGAATACTGGAGTTTGAGGATTCTTTCATTACATTTTCATGATTACAAGGAAGTCGTATCCCAAATGACCAAATTTTTTAGTAGTTTTGGAAAACAAGATATATACATAGGTTCAACATTGCAACATGAAATGAAGAAAAACATATATGTTTTATTAGGAACATCCACATCTCAAATTTTATCCCTATAATTCATTAATAATACACCTCTTCGCATCCTAGAAAAAAATAAAACCTAAGAAAATGGGTGATATCATATGATAAGTAAGGGTAATCAATATAATGGAATATATCATATACATAAACATTAGGAATGATTAATAACTAAAAACACATTCCGTTAAAAATAAACTTGTACATGCTATGGCATGAATAAGAGATGAATAAATAGTATCATAATAAAACATAATAATGGGTATTATACTAGTAAAATAACCACAATAACATTGAATTAATATCTTCATAATGAGGTAATTAATAATTATGGACATCCATAACTATACCATTAAGGCCTCGTGCTAAGACCATAAATAATCATATTGTCAAGGGCTCATGCGAAGACCATAGTTTGTCTCATGAGACCTACTAATACACCGAGAGATGATAACATGACCCAACCCACACTTAATTAGTCTAATTAATTACTAATATATATGTGGATCAATACAAAAAAAACATACACATTCATATTCAAACTAAAATGTGAAATTTAAATAACTTTACCCAATTCTTAAACATACAGACTAACCATTTTGAGTAATATGGTGAATGGTTTCAAGATAGCACATCCACAATCAATCTAAAAATGAACTATTAAATAAAACATGATGGATTATATCATATGAGATAAAACTCAATGAACTGCAATATTCAACAACTTATGTCGACATAAATGCAGATATTTCTAAATTAGACCATTGAAAAATCCTTAAGGAAATAATTTTTAAACACTCTAAAGTGTCTCATACAACCATGAAAAAAAATCAAATCATAGTCCCTTAAAATATCATGAAGATAAGGATACTCTTGATATGATATACCAAATGGAATTAAACACATATCCAAAAATATATAAGTGTTTAATAATTCATATATCTCATTAAAGTCATAGTGAGATGAGAAAAATCATTTTTTACATTAGAAAGCAGAATTATTTTGAAAAATCATTTATATATGTCATGAAATAAGATTTTAAACATGTATATCCCAGAAAATAAAAGATAATTTCCTTGAAATTATATTTTTTTTAAATAAAATCTTATTGATGTGGAATCAAATAAATGGAACTTTTAAAGAATCTTTAAAAATAAAATATTTTAGTGCGGTTTAAGGAATATATTAACGGATTTTAAAGAGAAAATGAATATTTTGTTTCATAAAATCATAAATAAAACAAAATATATTATCATGTTAAAATGTGTTATTTTAGAAATATAAATATGGATTATAACATATTATAGTGTCAACTTCTATATATGTTAGAATTCGAGAAGTTCCTTGAACTGGGCTTGAATTTTTGCAGAATTTTGGAAGGATTCTACTAAAACATAAAACTTCCAATAAAATAAATAAGGATTATGATTCTTAAAATTATATATAAAATTCACATAGAATAATTGGGAGTAAAAAATAATAAATAATAATTTCATTGATGTATTTAGAGAATAAGACCAACCCTGATGAAAATGGAGGTTCGTATAGAAAATAATAACAACTTTGTAATCAGTTGAATTGTATGACCCAAAATTAATAATAATAAAATGAAACATTTAATATAATAAAAATAAATATTTTGATGATATGGAACATCAATGGGAAGTATATATACATCGTACAAAATAATAGTAGTTAATATGAAATATTTCACAAAACCAGAATTGAGATGAAGAATCCCTTACCCTAAGCCTGATGGTGTTCTCCAAATAACATTAATTACCAGAATAATCAAATTTGGTATTGTTAATTAATAACTCTAGAACCACTTAATTTTTTAATTGATCTATAATAGCCATATTAAGTTCATTCATGTTCTTTTTTATTGGTTAAGAGCTTTAATTTCATTGTTCGGGTTCGCTAGTTTCATGATTGGTATACTTATATACATAAATGGTGAATCATGTTAAATGAGGATGGTTGTACATAATTGAAGTTATATGTTATTAGTGAACATATTGAATGTTACATGGTTGTAAATTTCATTTGGATACTTAGAGTGAAGATGAATCCTAATAAAAATTATTTAATGATAATTGTTTGGGTTAATTAGCGGTTTTTAGCACAACTAACTCATTTTTTTATAAATCAAAACATTTTTTACAAAAAGATTCCAGAACATTATATAAGACATAATACATACATTATAGTCTGGTTCAACCATAATAATTATTTCACTATCATAATTTAATATGGTAATGGATATTGAAAACCCATCGTGTAACGACCCAATGTTTTATCAATGGAATTAATTTATTATAATTATGCCTTATAGTGTAATTACATTAGGAATAAGAATGACATATTATGATAATAAATTCTATGGTATCATTCAACATGATTTTTCAATATTTAGGTTTTTGAATTTAAAAAATCTGACATACACGGCTGTGGTTAGAAAGATGTTTAGAGTCTAATAGGGTAAACATATTTTTTGGTAAATAGTAACCTACAATTATGAATTGTAATATAGTTTTATGAATTGTAATATTACCCTTATTAATATTAAACCATCCAAAATTATAGTAATCATACCAAATAATAATTAAATAAAATTTAGGCCTCTTATAAGTGGCAATTTGGCCATAGTAAAAGTATTGGTATTTTTGTAAGCCATAAATAATAAATTATAATTAAATGATTTAAAATAAAATGAATGTTCTCAAAATGTGTTCCTAAATTTATAATTCTATGTCTTATAGATTTATGATACTTTTATACTACCTTACGTGATTTTTGAATGCATTATAAAATTAATTTTAATTTTTAAAATTGTATTTTTAAAAAAAATATTTTAATTTAAAGTTATATTAATCATAAATAGATTTTTTTCCAAAATGGACTTCAATTTTGGATTCAAAACATTGAAAAATGGTTTGGGAGACTTTTTAGGATTTTTTTAAAATAAATGGATTTTTTATCAATAGTGAAATACTATAATTTAGAAAATCACCTAAATAAGCTAATTATTGTGTTATGCATTATGTTCTGCTGATGTAAGCCCAATTTCTTAGGGTTCACATGATAATGTCATTATTCTTGTTCATTTATGACTCACTATTCCTTGTCTTGGGGGAAATAATAAATTAATGTATTTTATATTGGGAAATCTCATCTCCCCTCCACTATAAATACCCCCTTCACACACTCATTTTCCCACAGCTCTAAAGCTTCATGATGTGTCTAAAACTTATCTATGAGTCTTCCATATCCCATATCAAACGACTATGGTCTTCTGGTCTCATAAAAAGACTAAACTTATGTCTCTTAAGGTGGATATCCTGAGGAGTATTCAATAGGTAATTCATCTCTCTCTCTTTGGTATTAAATTCATTTCAATTTCAACTTCATTTTTAAATATCTCCCCACCTATCTTCATTAACATGGTACAGTAAATCCAATATTATAAATATAAGAGAATATAATGACACTAATGGGATATTATAACTTCCACCCCCTTCTCCTCTTCTTTTTATTTTATAAAAGAGAATGTTTTTCGTGAGGGGTTTATTTATCACCTTCAAGAACAACATGTTTTAAACATCCATTACAGATTTTAGATATGGTCATGAAACCTTTTTTATGGTTGAACCAGATTATATAATATGTATTATTTCGTATTTTATTTTTTGTATATAACTTAGGTACATATTACAGTATGATTAAACAAAACAAGTTTGTTGTGGTAAAAAAACTGCCCAATTAACCCAAAAATCAACATTTAATTCTTATCTAATGATTCATCCACATGGTATATAATATAATTAATTATAATATTATTTAAACTTCTATAGTATCATTAATAACATGAAATATTAGTTTTATAAGATTACCCATTTTCTACACAAACATACATTTATGAATGCATGTGAACCGCTCAAGAAAACCATAAAAATGAACATTCCCGAACAATGTTTTTGAACACTATAACTCATCAAAAGGCCCATAAAATAACTTAATTAAACCATAATGATCCATATTAACATACATAACGTTATGTAATCTACAATTAATTAATTTAATGTGGTTATTCAGTACATTAATGTGAAAAAAGCGTTCGGATTCATGGTAATGGGAAAATCTCAAGCCCAATATTCATTCTTCGTGTTCTCCCTCTTTGACTCCATTTTTGGTATGTTCACACCTTAGAAATAATTTTTAAATAATTATATTACCTTTTCTTGGATATAAATTTTTTCTAATGAATTTTATTTCAAAAAAATGATTTTCAAAATAACACTTCTTTCAAAAACCCCATGTTGTCTTCTCACTCAAGGTAGATGGTTATCGTGTCATGTATGTTATTCCCACTTAATTTTGGGAACCCAATGTTTATGAATGTGTTATTATGGTATTAAACCCATTACTTTTCATGTTTTATTTATGTTAATTTTTTATATATGTTATTTGTGGCATACATGATAAAATATAATGTTATGATATGACGGGTGCACCTGGAATTATATAGTGTAATATGAACGGTTCAATGTGATGGGTTCCCATAGAATTATATAGCTCTCCAATGCATTTAGTAATGTGATGAATCTCATGAGTTAATGTGAAATGATGTGTCAAAAACATTCTTTCATTTTTCACAAGTATGTGAGGTTTTTAAAAACTAAGACATGATGTTTCGTTTTTATGCATTGCCACATTTCTTGTCACTTATTAATGATTCCTATCGTGTTCATGATTCTTTTCCTATGTTATTGTTATTATCAACCATAGTAGTACTTTTCATATCTATCCTATTACATGGATTTTATTTAACTCCTTTTAATGTACTTCCTCAGGTTACTACACGTACTAATGAGTGTTCAAGTACTAATAAGAAGATAGAGAATATGGAATTAAATAAATGATTTTGCTTGATGTTGTAGTTGTTATTTATGATCGTACTTTTCTCATTACACTAAACCAATGAATCCTATATTTGTGATACTATTATGTTTTATATCACTAAAATGATGTAATATTAATGCAATAAATGGGTTGGTTTCTATATTTGGTGTCATAGGAATGGTTTAGATAATTAGGGAATTAGGATTAGTAAAACCTAGAGAAAACCTATAGCATGAGACTAAGTACAAATATGAAAAGAATAATATTTACATAGAGATCCCATATGTTTTTATTTTATTATATATCATAAAAATGAATAAGCAATTCATGACTTGATGAATTATTTTTTTTCTACCCTATTCCATTTTAGAAAATGGTGGTGACCAGGAGAAACTTCGCCAACAAATCGTGTGAGGTCCAATTCAATGATTGCCCAAATGAAATACCCAATTATTTGTGAGGTGGAGTTCAAAACATCATGTTGATTCTTACCCAACTATCTCAGGATATGAACAATACCAATAATAATGTTGAACATCCTCCTTAACCAAAGAGAGATAAAATGTCTATAGAGTGTTTTATGAGATTACAACTGTCGATGTTTAGTGGATATTTTGATCCAATAGTTATGGAGTAGTCGGTCAACTCCAAGGATATGATCTTATATGTGATTCAATATTCTAGGGTTTATATGTTGACACTAGATGTTTATCGTCATGATGGAGAGGCCGATCAATGGTGGGCTTTGAATAAGAACACCAAGCCAAGGGAAAAAATTGAAGATATGGAATGAGAATACTTTAAGATAATGTGTCTTAATAAGTATTTCCCAAGAACTCTTTGCACGAATACGGAGAGAGAATTCATCACGATCTAGAAAAAAATAAAGAGAATCTATCACAACATAAGAAGAAAATTTCACAAGGAATTCAAGGTACACTTTGGGTTTTGTTATCAATAATGATAGAAAAATTGATATTCTCTTTAGTGGAATAAAACCACACCTTCGAAAGGCTCTTACAATTCGAGAATTTTGAAGTTATGAAGATGTTTTTCGATGTACTCTCAAATGGGATATGGAGTTTGGAGACTAGTACCATTATATGCTGATAAGAAACCAAGGATGGAGTTCTGAGCTGGAGGATCTAATGACAAAGGTGGGAAGAAAACTCAACGACCCATATGCCATAAATGTAGGAAGTTGCACCGTGGGAACTACCTCAATGGGACAGAGTGGTGACTCGAGTGAGGGAAAGGACACCATGCTCAAGAGTGTCAAAAAGAAATGAAAAGGAAGGAGAATGTGGTGGATGAATGGGGAGAACCATCCATGGCTCAATGCTACAACTGCAGGGTGCACGAGCACTGTGCAAGACAATTCAATAAACCATTGGTGGATGTTGCTTTTAAGATATTTCTTCTAGATTAACTATAGATAAGATTATTTGTGGATTAAAGTAAATGTTAAAATTATGGGAGACTCTGTATTTAGTTTTTTAGATCATGGACCATGAATGATGAATGATATGAGTAAAAAATGAGGGTAATTTTTCCATGGACTTTTTCATGATATTCCATGTCTATAAAAATAGTTAATTTCCATTTTGGGAGGAAAATGTATAATTGTTTAGAAGATGTAGAAACTCTATATTTTACATTGATGATACAAATAACAATTCTATTCAATGTATTAGAAACACCCAAGGGTTAATTATTGAATTTTCCATTTATATATCCATGAATATTTTATGGTTATGTAGATATAGGGAAGTAGTGTTTACCCATAATATTGTTTAATGAAAATAAAAATATTTGTTATTTTTAAATTTTTTTTTGAATAATTTCTTTAATTTTATATTTATCCATTTAGAATGAATATTGATATCTTATATACCTTCTATTATGATTATTTAATCCATTGATGTATTCATATAATGTTTTTCTAGTTGGACACTAAGTAGTTTCATAGTTTTGAGCAGTAGAGTGTCTCATTAATAATATATAATATATAATATATTAAATTATATTAATGTGGGTGTGTTAGTGTAAAAACACATATATATATTTCAAAATGAATATCACATTGGTTTACCAACACCTTTATTGATTCTATAATTACCAGTTTACCATAACATATGTAAAATATTGATCCATACAAAGGGTCAATGAGATCAAACCCTCATGAGTGGAAGAAATTAATAAATAAATTAATTATATTACCTGATGTGAATGACCATAATATGTAGTCCATAAGATTTCTCTCTATGTTAATTCTCAAATTTCGAAGAAATAATCCCAATATTGAGAGAGAGATATATATATATATAGTAGAATTATTTTATCTCATAGGAATCGATAATGGATTCATGGAACAAGACCGTATCCTTGATGAAAAAATTGACTAAAATGTTTTTCCCAGACAAACAATAACATGAAATAATAAAAATATTCATTAAATTATATTCTCCATCTATGTAGGGATTTATTTTTTATCTATTATTTATTGTTTTGAACATCGAATATGATTCTCGAGTTTTTACCAAACTACATTGCCATAGAAATTTACATTTTTCTGATTTAGATTACAATTTACTATCTCGTGAATCGTACTGTATATTAATTGAATTTCTTAACCTAGGTAGACAATGTTTAGCAGAATGGACTAAATGCCTTCTTTTTTATTGATTTTTAGATAACTCCCATTTCAAGGGATAAGGGGGAACCCTTACAAGGCCCGTAGTCTTAGGAATTAAATTTCTCATAGGCTTGGAGGCATTACATGACACATATGTCTTAAGGAAATCATACAGACTATGACTACATGAAAATGCTCGTCCCCTGCATTTGCATCGTGATCATATCTCCACCATTGCATGATTTTTCATCTAGCATGTCCATGTGCAGGGGTTCACATGCGCGGTACCGATGGAAAATGCCATACCCTCTCATTCTTACAAATTCTGTTTAGCCCTACTCTGGTCGATGTGCCCTACTCTTTCCTCCTATGGATTTGTTTCTTGTAGAATCTGTCTTTGAAACTACAAATCAGGTGGCCCTGAGGGCCTTGAGGTACCACGAAGGCCATGAGGTGGCCCGAAAGCCTTACTAACCCAATGGCCTTGGGTGGCCTGAAGGCCTTAAGGACTCCAAGCCCAAACTAGTGGCATATGGTGAATAGTTTCAGATTCTATAGTCCCGAATAGTACCTCGTACAGTACTAATACTGCACCTACTACCTTAAATGCTACAGTACTGCTCCAGTAACTACTATAGTAACTACTAAAATGCTTGAAATTATGCCTCCAGCAGGTTTTGAACCTGGGTATTGTGGATGCACTTAGAGAGACCTCAGCAGCTGGGCTAATGCTCATGTGCTGGTATAAAATGTATTTTATCATTCTATATTAAAGAATTATTTAGCAGATTCATCATACATTTTGAGCCCTAAAATATTTCATCTGGATGAAAATATTTCTTTTGAAGAACAACTATTTCAGGTTCATGACTATATAGAGAGTTTATTGTGAAATAAGATTATTCACCAGGTTGTGCTTTTATGGATCAATAATATATTTGAATAGGAAACATGGGAATCTTCACATTATCATAGTTACAAATATCCACACTTATTTAATAAGTAAATAAAATTGTGAGGACCAAATTTCAAAAAGGGGGAAGGATGTAAAATCAATGGTAATGATAGAATAATTATTTTTCATATTTATGAATTAGATAATAATTATAAATAAATATAGACTATATATTCAATGTATCATATGATACGTAGCAATAAGTGTCCTAAATAATTTTCATTTCACGCAAGATTGAGTTGTACCAACCAATAATATACTATTAATATTATTATTTAATATGGTCATTTTTTCGCATTTTCATTGTAGTCATACAAAAAAAATTTACACTTTCTTAATTTTAATATGAAAAAAAAATAATTTTTTAAACAGAATATCAACAATTATTTTTTGTTAATTTTTGTTTTATTTCTGATAAGTTTTATTATTTGATGAATAGTTATAAACATTGAATTTTAATTCAAAACATGTTTTTTTATAATTTATTTATATAGTTAAATAATATTTTTAATTTTTATAAAGTATAATTAGATAAATTATAATTATTGAAACATATATATGTCATTGGAATCAATTTCAAATTGAAACTGGATATAAAAATATTTTATTGTTTTAGAAAGGTTATTTTAAAAACCAATTATTTCATCATTCTACAGGATAAATATTATATTAACTAAGCCACATTGGTGATTTAAATTTATTAAATCTATTCCATACATGGAATCTGAAAATTGTTTTTTTTTATTTTGGACTTAGTTTTTGAACAAAATAATTACTGAATGAAATAAAAATTAATTACAGCTATTATGGTAAAAATATTTTTTACTTATTTATTAAACATTAATATTAAGGGGCCAAATGCCCTAGAAAGTTGTGAAAAATAAATTTTCTATACATAATTATAATATATACCCTATATTATCGAATTTTATCTATTATTTTATTCACATGATGTAAGTGAGACCTCCTAACAGATTTTATATTTTTATATTTACAAAAATGCCACTCTCCTACACAATTTAAAGGAACTCACACTACCCACTTCTTCACACCTATAAATCCATTTTTAACATAAAAAATCTAAATAAATAATCACCAAAATCAACTATCCTCATTATAGAGGCCTCACATTATGATAAAATCCATCCAACATGTTCTTTGGTGATAGACAAAGGGAGTTACCAGAAGAAGACATAACTTTCATCTACATGAATTTTAATTTTGTATCCTTATACAATCAATTGATTTTATATTATATCAGGATTACATAATAAACACATTACTTTAAATTTCATTATATGTCAAAGTGTTACAGTTTATAGACACACCAACACACAATTCCATCAAATGGTTAATGAAATCATCATTCGTGTGTATGGCAGACTATCGCCTCACGAAATGATGTCATCTCTTTTTCCTTTATAACCACCCATGGATGTGAATCATGATGTTAATTTTTTTATATGATATATATGATATTTATAATGTCTTAATTCTTCATTAATTTTTATATTAATAATCCATCATTATTACCGTTTTGTGGAATATGATAACTTCTTTTTCGGACATGTGGATAACCACCTCACCAAAGAGAAACGTTATGTTCACACCTTACCTCGACTATATTAAGGATTATTTTAATGAAAATATGTGAAATAAATTTCAATTATATTATATTAATGAAATAATTACCTATTTGGAAATAAAATAATTATTTTTCTTTATTAATCAATTTAAAAATAAAAAAGTGATAATGTCGTTCATGGATTGTGGACTACTCCCTCCCCAACATGATGTGATTCCTCTTACATCAGAATTATTATATATATATAATTATATATGATTAAATAAAATTATATTTATCATATAATAATCATTTTTAAATGATAAATTTTACTTCACTTCCTTCAATAACGATCATTGAAAAATGGGAACATTACAGATGCATAAGTACGGCCTTCCGTTTCCATGATTATAATGTTGGTTCATTAATCATAACCTTATTTCATGATTGGTTTTATATTTATATAAATTAAAAATAATTCATTATTATTATTGTGGAGATATATTTAATTATTACCCCTTCTAACATATTATACGAACCAAGGTCATTTTCTACACATAAATCGAATATAGTCAAAACACATTATATAAACATAATTTTTCATGTATTTGATCAAAAAAATATGAAAAGTAAAACAAAACTAATTATAAATATTAAATTTGTTATGATTAAAGTAAATAATTAACATGTATTTGTTATTCCGGAAGATAATGAAACATGTGACCAATCGAACACATGGTAAGATACTTCCTCTCTATATTCTTTAATTGTCATATATCTTGATGTTATTCACATTTATTCTATTATAAGGTGTACATTAAACTCCATTGATGGGTAATATATTGAATTTTTTGTATTATCTGAATGTTTTATTTTTTAATGTTATTATTAAATGAATTTTATTATTTACATATTTAATGTTGTATGGCACACTTTGATTTAAAAATATATTATTAAATATTTTAAGATTTAATTTTAAAATATTTTCCTCCATGTCAATACTATTAATATTATTTTATTTTTATTTTTATATTAAATTAATAAAATTTAATTTTTAATTATATTTAGAATTTAATTCATATGTTTTAAAAAATTAATCTTTTCATATTTTTTATATAAAACGTTATGATAAAAGAAAAAATGAATTTTATATTCTTAACATACATGGAGAAAATAATTTTTCCACTGCCATGACCATTATTTGTTTTTTATTACATTCATTGATTTCATGTTTCATTAAATGAAAATCCATTTTTACCATTTTGGTTATTTCGGTATTGGATTTTTTTATGAAAACTTGTATTTTTTTTTGAAAATAGTACTTTGAAAGATAATGGTATTTTTATAACTAAAAGTTATTTTCTTAGGATTTTATAGTTTATTAGTTGATGAAATGTTTTATTAATTATTTATTTTTTAACATTATTTATCCTAGAAGAACCCAGATAGTGCTTCAATGGATAGAGTTATGATTATATATTCTCTATAGAATTATATTGGAAGTCGGTCATATAGTTATTCCAATCATTAAGGGTTCTATAAGGGTTCTATAAAGATTATATGCGATGATTTTCTAAGGTACCTAAATGAATTCAATTTTTTTTCTAATGAATTTTCATAAAAAAATTAATTTCCATGGAATTACATGTAAAATAAATTAATTTTTATGGGATTATTAAGAAACTAGATGCTTAGACGGAACCTGATTATGATGCTCGGTGAGACCAAAATAGATTTTTGAGGCTGTTTTAAATTCATTTAAATAAATGTCTGACGAGATATTCCTAAAATTTAAACCAGTGATCAGATAAAAAATTATATGGCACTATTAAGCTTAGAACATCAAGATTCACCTACAGAGGGCCTAATATCGACTGACAATGGTCGACCATAAATGTTAATTTTTGGATTTTTTGAAAAATAAATATATTAAAATAAAAGTTATTTTATTTTTCATTTCCTCACCATTGATCGGTGGCACATTAGCACTGTGTTGTAGCAATGAGGTGGCGAAGAACCCCCATTTAATGAGGATCTTTTACTAAAGTGTAACTGAGATTCTCTTTCATAAATGAAACACCATAATGAAGCGTCGACATAGCATAACAGAAACACTGCAACATGATTCTCTTTTAATGAGATAATAGTTTGGAGAAACTGATATAGAGTGGATATTTCCCTGATGAATATATGGTGAGTAATACTCTCCAACTCTGAGAAACAAACATCCTATCCTTATACCCTTTTAAAGACCGCTATCAATTTGGGAGGCATATCAAGAATAGAGAACGAATTCAAGTACCCACGCTCTTCCTTGACCATGAAATCTACACTTGTTATGGGTTTCATTTTGATTTGAATGGTCATTCATCATTATAAACAACAAATGTGGACCAACCCACAAATAGGTTGATCAACTGATTTTTGTTCTTGTGGGAGGGTTCTCTTTAGTGGGGTTTATCATCGGGATAGAATATTTTTAAACCCTTAGAAACTTCCCATTATTTTAAAATCTCTATCACAGAGGGTGTGGGCCAACATGAACAAGTCATGTGCACCTCTTCCTTTTTTAATTCTTGTGTGTTTCTCATGGATCGACCTTTAAAATGGAAACAAGGGGTTTTTTGAGGACATAACAGGGGAGATGGTGACCTAAGAAGACCGCTAGTGTAGATTGTTCATGAAACAGACTACCAGAGTAGATCCAGTGGTACGTGGAAAGTTCCACAGGTGAAAGGTGATGACCCGCGTCAGTGGCTGTGGTCTGGTGGCGGCGCGTCCTGATGGCGCACTGCAGTTGGCTCCGGCCACGAAGTTGTAGTAGGAGCCACTGGTTCTCTGTCATGAGGAAGGTGGGGTTGGGATGTAGCCAACTAGCCACGCTGGTCATGGCTCCCTACTGGTTCATATTCCAACAACCACCTCGGGGACCAGGTGGGGAAGCCAGCTCATAATAGCAATGTGTAGACAAACCAGTCCCCATTGGGGGCTGATCTGTGGTTCCCTGAACCAGATGCCCTCCTTTCTTTGGGGCCGAGTACAAGAACTGGCCCATTGATCATCTCGAGCTGTATTAACCGGACCACTATTGTGGGCTAGGCTGGTTGGATAAAGTCGGGAAACTACAAGGCCCATGCAGGGAAAGAAAACTGGGTTGCCAGTGTAGTGTGGGCCGAGAAAATCCAAGTCACTGGAAAACCTGGCATTTTAGACACGTGTACGAATCAAGCAGGGTCCATCAAGGCCCAATGGGTATAGCCCACTGTCCATGTTAGACTGGGCATGGACACAACCACCCCCTATTTACTAAAATATGAATATCTTTAAGACCAATGGTCTGATTGATGCATTGTCTATAGTTTTATGACCCTTGCGATGAGATGGTCCTTTGGGAGTACTCTTAGTAACTGTCATGGTAGTCAAGATGCAAATGATGTAATGAGGAGTATATTCTCATATAATAATGTGTGTTATGTACGAGAATCATGTCTCTGGCTATGACCCAAAGATATTGGACCCTATGGGAATTATCCCATATGGAAACTGTGTGGATCAGATCCTAGAGACCATGTGTGGATCAACTCATAGGGACCCTATATAGATTAGCTTCTAGCAACCCTCTGAAGATCAGCTCCAAGAGACCCTATGTGGATTAGCTCTTAGAGACCATGTGTGGATCATCTAATACAATCCCTTTATGTATCTTCTCCAAGAAACTATGTGTGGATCCGCTTCAATTAGCTCTATGTGGCTGAGTAGACCCACGATATTCATGTGGGATGAGAACCTCAATAGTCCAAGCTGTTCATAGTTACGACTCATAGTTTTTATTTTAGTAATTTTTATTATACCAGTATGAGATGTCTTGTTTCGTGATCATGATTCATAGTTTTCATTGAGGATTTATATGGGGTCTTTCTTTATTGTTGGGGTCCATACTGAGTATTTTTTTATGAACCCATGCACAGTCTTTTCCCGCACATGTTGTGTCTGGTGAAAATGACAGACGACTTGATGGAGGACATGGTGGAATAGGAACAGGTTGTACCCAATCAGATCAGGTAGGTAGGGCATGCTTCTACGAATTCTGGTAGTTGCTATATACTTACCCATCAGGTGGGGTTTCTGGTGGACTACTTTTCATTGATTTAATACTTTCTATTATTGTATTGGTATTTTTTGGGTTTATATTCATTCCCATTTTCCTTCAGTTTTTTCCTTTACACTCACTGGTTTTATAGTAGAATGCATGTTCCCTTTTTTTGTTTTCTTGGGACGTGGTTGGTGTCTGTGTACATATAGTTACTCAAGAGAATTCCCCCCAATTACAGGTTTAATCCTTATGCATTATTCTACAACCTGTGGCCTTTAAGAGGTGGGCTTGGGGGTGTCACCACACGAGCCCTGGGGGACAATTCCTGATAATGTGGTATCTGAGGTGGTCAGTTCTTCCTCAAAGACTAGGTGTATGTTGTTTTGATTCTGTGAAATAGTGTTGAATGTTTCAATCAAGACATTCAGATTTAGGGAGTCTAATGTTGTTGTGATGGACAACATATCCACAAACTATGAACATTAATTACTCTTTTAGTCTAAATAGCTAAATACATTAGTTGCATGCATCATAAAGCAATTGAGTGTTTTCTCATGTTATTATTGAAATGGAGTCATCTCACCAGGTATAATATATTTATTGTGGTAAATCCTAATCTATTTCAACATTTCTCCTCGTAGATAGCCATCTAGGATTACAATTTGTGACTGTGAGGAAGGCTCTCCATGATAAGAGTTGTCGGTTCAGGGACCCATGCTAGAGATGGCCCCGTCAGGTGGTGTCATATAATTACCCCCACATGTTGATCAATAGTTACTACCAACATTACTGGTAGATTATGCACACAAGTTCAACACCTTTCACGAGTTATAGAGATAGAGACCACCCAGGTTCAGGGGAGAGAAAAATCCATATATTTCTAAGGACTGACTGGTGGCGGTGACGCATGTCATCGTCTTAATGAGGATGTCACATGACCACATCCCAGTCATAGAAACGATCCTTCTTCAGGGATAGATAGGGATATGGGTGGAGCATGATGACTTAGAGTCATGATGATGAATCCCTCTCTTAGGCTGACATCGAGCGGCACATCTAGGGGGAGTTTGTCCCTACGACCTTTCACTCACTGTGAATACATGAGCTACTTCACCCATTATAGGGCAACATGTTAGTGGCTGAGTACACTATGATGTTTTCAGACAATTTCAAAAACTATAATTATATGGTTTGTGACCATTTATTTAGGGATAGAAACTTTGAATAGGGACTCCAAAATGAGATCAGGGCTTTCATGATTTTATTTATCATCCACACTTCGGATGGAGTTCTAGAGAAATCTCTACTAGTAGAGAGCTTCCTTGTAGAAAAGGAACTAACGGTGGGAGATATCACTGGGTGAAAAATGGCCGAGTGCTCTATGGAATGTATCTGATAGAAGAGGTAGAGATCCAAGTTGGCTAAATCATCTAGTGTGGGACCCCAAGACATTGGATCAGTGGTGTGAGGCAACCAAGGCATAAGGGGTCAACAATGTATTAGGGAATGATACTCATCTAGGGGTCAGTGTCACATGGCTCCGGATAGCACGACCCACCACATAGATAATCAAAAAACAGTAGACGGACCACCAAGGCCTTGGTAGAGATTCGAGAAAAGAGGTTCATAGAGTGGCAGATATGGTAGAGGAGTAGGGCGAGCTGCAGGCTGTGGATGACGGTTTGAGGAACTACCACCACCATCACCAGGTGGTCCACCACATCCTCAGGGAACAAGTCAATATGAGAGAGCTCAGCTTTAGGATGTGAAGGTCTATAACTTCGACGCTATAGAGATGATTGGAGGTATGATCTGTGTCTTCTCCACCCAAGTATATGTTCATATACACATAGGTTCTAGCCACTCTTTTCTTACAATGTACCTCGTTAGAGGCACAAAGATTCTGGTTGAGCTATTGGCTGAATTATTATGGTTAGAGACTCATACGATAGGGAATTATGAGATTACACACTGATGATAGCATTTTGATCTTACTCTTGGAGGTTAGAGCGTCAGATGAGATCTCTTAGTAGCGGCATCGAGGCATTACGATGAATTCTTTGGTTAGAAATGGTTATCCACTATTCATGCTAAGATTGTGTGTCTCAGGCACTGAGTTTGGTGTGTCTGCAAGAATGGGACCATATTTTCCTTCACCAGTGAGAAGGTAACTCTTGCAATTCATGGGTCTGAAATGGTTATCCACTATAACCTCATAACTCTTAATTCAATATCTTGATCTAATACTTCCTATTCGGCTGCACGGTTTTCCCCAAATAATATATCAACTCGTGATTTGAAACCTTATCCTAGCCATTTGTTTGGGGGTGGTATGGTGATGATATTTTGTGTGTCACTCCATAACTCTGAAGAAGGTAAGCCAAATTCTGAATGTAGAAGTGTGTCCCTTAGACACTGATGATGTCCTTGGTACCCTAAACCTACAAAAAATTTGTTTCTTGACAATGTCCTCAAAAATGTGTGAATAATCAGTCATAGTGGCCTTATCCCCCACCCATTTACTTACATAATAAAAAGAAAAAAAAATATACAAAAATAATGTGAACTAGGGAAAGGGCCCATAATATCGATGCCCCGTATATTAAAAATCTCACATAATTTTATGGGTTTTTAGGTAATATCTTGTCTCCCAGAAATGCTCCCAGTTTGTTGGAAACAAAACATGACTTAGAAAATATGTGGGCTTCATTGAATATAATAGGGTAATATAAACTGGAATCTAAGACTTTACTAGCTATCCATTGGGGTCAAAATTGTCCAACACAAGAAAGTGTATGAAAAAAAATGTAAAATAGACTCAAAATCATGATCAAGAACACAACTCTTAATAAATTTGTCACTACACATACACCAGAGGTATGCATCATCCCAAACACAATATTTGGACTCAGTATTTAATTTATGGACTTGATTTTTCTTCAAATTTGTTTTGATTTTACAGGAAACAAGGTAGTTAACTAAATATCCATAAAAATGATACATACCTGAGATCGCATAAAGATTCACATTGGGGAATGTGTCTCGAAGTAGTACATTGTCCAAGGAATCATCCCCTAGTTTGTGAGTAAGATTTCTCATGTGGACTTCCATAAGGTTCTCTGGCCCTTTCTTATCCTTTATCTAAATGTAAAATTAATGAAGAAGCAACATCCATCAGATAAGTGTAGGCTCTTCATTTATCTTCTTCCTGAGGAATCTTAGAGTTTCATGGTAAAAAAAATACTATAGAGGCCAATAAAGATGAATGGAATTTATCTAATGAAAACATAATGGAAAGAAACACTTTTTCTGTGGTTATGTAGTATGACTAGGTTGAATCCAATGTCTTCGCTACATAGGATATCACATGTGAACATCCCTCCACACTCTATGATAAGCCTGATTCTACAGTAATGTTGGATGTGTAACGCCCCGACCCCAGTTACCCAGAGTCAGTGAATTATTACATAACATTGGCATGATCACAAAAGATCATGTCTCAAAAGGCCGATTAGTTTAGTAGAATTGGAATAACTAGATACATTCATAAAGTTTACATTACATCATAAAGTGAAAACTAAAACAACATATTGTATCCACACTCATATCCCATTATACTATCCCTGCAGGTCATTCATAAAATACTTCTTGACATCCTGGGAAAAATAAAACATAGAAAGGGGTGATCTCAAATGTCCATTAAGGATAACAATATAACGAAAACTTTCATAAATAAACCTAAACATTTAAGGCAATGTATAACTAAAACAGAAGCCTTTTAAACTTGAAATTCGGCATAATATAGTAGAAATAAAATAAAATATTTCCATTTACTTATTCACATGGATATTCTACTAGTCGAATAATCACATGCAATATCAATAACCACTTTCATAATGATTAATTCATAATTCTAGCCTATCATAACCACATTGCCAAGGCCTCGTGCCAAGACTACAAATAAGATTCTGTCAAGGCCTCGTGCCAAGACTTCAAATAAGATTTTGTCAAGGCCTCATGTAAAGACACTAGTTTGTTTCATGAGACCTACCGATGCATCAAGGAGCTACAGTGGGCTCCATGCGTCATTTACTAAGTCCAATGCAATCGTCATATGAACGGGTTTAAACATAACATAAACATTCGTATTGAAACTAGCATATAAAATGTAAATAATTTTCCACTGACCATGAATGGTATTAAAATAACATATCCACAGTCAAACATACAACAAAACCTTCAACACAATATGGAAGTTTTGTATCATAATAAATCAACTCCAAATAATCTTAAAATCCATCAAAGTATGTTGACATAGATGAAATCAAAACTATTTGAGAGAAATATCACTTTTTTTAAATCATTTAAAAGTCACATAATTATAAAATAAATAATTTACTTTGAAAATATTCATATAATCTTGTAAGGGAATATTCGAAGATTATACAATCGTGGAAAATATCCACACCCTCCGTATAATGTAAAAAACATTCTTACCTTAATTTTGTCGAAAAGGTTAAAAAGTACCTTGTTTGGAAAATGACGTAAAGATTCCTTTATAAAATTCTTATAAAAAGTCAAAAAATGGTATAAATGACTGTAACACTTATTCTGTAAAATAGTAAGAATGTTTTGAAATACATTTTTAAGAAACATGGATGTGGATGATAAAGAGGTCCCAATAGATAATTACGTATAAACAACCTCAGATAATGAAGAGATTGGGAAATAAACCCTTACCTTGTACTTTTACTTGGATGAGGGTAGTTTAACCTCTTATATAATGGGTAAATAATTGTTATTAAATTATACAATAATTAAATACATTAATATGATATCATATATGATCTTTTAACATTTATTTGTTAATAATATATGAGTATTATCGTTGTTTCAGGTGTTAACTTACTCATTTTATTGTATATGTTTTGTTACATAAGTCATTTTTTGTTATTGATAGGTTGTATATTATTCATATCCCAAATGATATCAAGTCCTTAAACATTATTTTTAATCATCAAATGATAATTATACTTTAATGGATACGATGCAGAATGAATCTCATCGCGTTTGTGGAGACGGTAGTCCGTACATACGAATGAGCGACAATATCAATATTTTGAAATTAAAATAATATATAATTGGATGGTATATTATAACTATCTGGAATTACTTCCAGTGGAATATAATTGATACCTATCAGTACACTCCATCGGTAGCTACACCCCCTGGGCGGGACACACCACCATCCCTAGTGGCAGCCATTTTTTCATGAAGCCCTTGGGCGGAGAGCCATGCTTCGTCAAATGCTCACATGAGAGAGTTACCAAGGATCAGATACATTACTCCCTCATTTTACTCTGATACCAACTATAATGACCCATACATTACATACATTTTTATTACTTCAAAACTTAAGCACACTTTCTACAACATATAACAAATCATTGAAAGGACCGTATAGGTATACTGTCTTTAGAAACTGGGAATCATAAACAACTGGTTCATAAATCATCTACACTATCTCTCTTTTATTTTATCATATCTAGTGTCCCTTTTGGAATATCTTAATTAATACCTTTCTTCCTGACCTGGGGAAAAGAAAACATACAAAATGGTGAGCTCAAATGCTCAGTAAGGGAAAATAAAATAAATATAAATCATAAGAACATTACATTTTTGAAATCATAACATGAAAAAGAGATCATAATTTCATAACATGGGATAAATCATAATAAAGAAATGTAATCCCAGTAATCATAACATAAAACATGAAACTTTGTGGCATACACTCATAATCATAGAAAATCATTTCTTATTAGTCAAGACTCATTGCCATGACTATCTTAGCGGACAAAGTCCACTTCTGAACCGAGTTCACTCCTCGTTCTAGTCCTGTATCACTGAACCAGTTTAACTTCTCATTCAAGCCATGCCTATCTCATGACATATAAATCTTTACCCAATGCATTGGAGGGAGATATAGGTCCCACCCATCTCATAATGAAATCATTCTTCTGTGTTCCACAAAATCATAAATCATATATAATATCATAACCCATGTAATAAAAATGAGATTCTTAAACTTCATGCCATCATAACATAATCCATGTAAGATAAAAGGACATAATAAAATTAATTCCATCATAACATAATCAAATCAATGTAAAAATAGGGATAGAAATAGAACCCTGTATAATCATAGATGGAAAATAATTTTGATAAAATGCTTGAACTCCATTCATGAGAAAAATTTCCCTTCTACTTCAAAAACATTTTTCATTTATTAACATGTTATACAATTTTAAACTAAAAGAATTTGATTAAAAATAAACTTGAAAACATGTAAAGGAGGATTCATGGAAATAATGTTCTAAAAATATTTTCTTGCCATATAAGTTAAATAGAAACATTCTTCTCGTACTTTGGCCGGAAAAGTCAAAAAAGTACCTCGTATTAAAAAATGAAAAAATATTCCTATCATATATTTTATATAAAACTTACCAATAGGGAAAAATTATATTTAAAAATTTTTAGGAGGATAGAAATAATATTTCATATTGATAAACATGTATGTGGATGATAAATATTCCCCAGTAAATTCTGAAGTATAAACAATCTCAGATAAAAATGAGATTGCGATATTTTCCCTTACCTTAGGTCTGATTTGTTTCGTACGTGTCCAAAAATCTTGTATAATGATTTAAATAATTCTATTTACATCTTCCAAAATCATACTCATCGTTATGATGTCATATATGGTCATATTTTTAGCTTAGTATTAGTAATATTTCATTGCTACTTGTTATTCGGGTGTTTATTGCTTTTTGTTCTTATGCGTGTTTTGTCGAATAAATTATTATTCTTATTTTTAGGTTATATATAACTCATTTCCAGAATTTTATTAGTGTAATATTTATCATATTTATTCATTCAATTCATTTATATAATCATTATTCATTGAAGATCATGTAGAACGAGTCGCATCACATAGTGGAGATGGTAGGCCATACATACGCACGAGCGATGATATCATTCCCATGATTGTGGAATTGTATTTATGTGTATGTATACTAATTACGAATCAATATCACTTTAAAATAATCATATATAGTTATTAATTACACAATTATACCCATCCGAGTAAGGTGATGGTGGAAAACAGATTACACCACGGCGTGGAGACGGTATTCTGTACGTACGCACGCATGGTGATTTAGTTTTCCATAGGATGGATAGAAGGTTAAATAGGGTCGTTTCATATTTATAATAACAAATCAGTATATTAGTGATACTTATGTTATTACTTAATAATGAAACAACTAAATAAGAGGAATTAGAAGAAGAAATAATGTTGGAAGAATCGGTAACAGACATTACCTCTTCTTTGAAGCGCCTCTTCTTAACCTTCTCTTAGGGCACTAAAGATGGTCTTTGAAGAAGACCAGTACCTCTAAATGTTTCTAGGGATGTGGAGAATGAAATTTGAAGGGATATTCCGATCTTTAAGGCTGAATGTGGTGTGATGTGGAGAGGGAGGAGGTGCCCTTTTATAAGGGAGGAGAGGGACACTTTAGGAAAGACTTAAAATATTATTTTATTATAAAGTCATATTCGGTTTTTAAGAGCTCAAAATTGATTTATTTCGAAGCTAAGGTAGGTATGGGTTGAAACCCTATCAAACAATATATTTTAGACAAGTTTTGGTTACAATTTTTACCTTATCATTTATATTTAACTTTAAGATAAATAATTTTACTTTTACCGTGTCTTCATGTTTTCTTACACTATATGGTTAATAAACTTACTGTAACAAGCCAAACGATCCCCAAGTTGTTCATTATTAATATATATAACCTTTTATAAGTCATTTTTCCAATTCTTAGATTTTTAGGAATAAAATAACAATTAATAATATAATATTTGTTTTAAAAATAATATTATGTCCTTTCTGACACTATTTGGTAATTGATTTTTGTGAAAATCATAAAAGCATGACAAGTAAGAAAAATGTTTCTTAAATAATTACTAACATGTCATATTAACCTAGAAAATTAGTGTAATTCATAAAAAGTCTCAAATTACATTTATTTGGGTATTTATAATATCAATTATGTTAATATTTCCTTAATAAGGTAATTACTGCATCATCATTATGTCATATATAATTTAAATTATTTAAAGTATAAAATTATAAATAAAATAATATTATTTAGTAAATAGTTTTAGATTTCTAATAAATATATATATTCAAATTTATCTTATGTATATCCCTATATTAAAAATGTTTTCGTTATTAAACATTGATTTTATCTATTTTAATTATTCTTTAAATAAAATAATAATAAATTTCCAAATCTAATCCAAGTGGACTGAAATGGTCATATTTTATTCCTAAGGTTGTTTTTTGTCGAATTAAAATTATCCAATACAATTAGGACATGTGTTAGGGTAATAATAATATAATTTTTATCCTTAATTACCCTATTTACTTTTAACCGTGGTAAAAAAAGTAAAAAGTTACTATTCACTAGAAATTATTTTTATCTAATTGAACCACATTTTGCTCTATGATATTAACTGCATCTCTAGGATTTTCGAAATTCCACTCATAGAAGCTGTAAAAGTGTGTTTTATGTAAATTTTCGAACTGTCCTAGGAGGTGGGTAAAAGACAATGAAAAGTTCAATTAAATTTTTATATATCTAAAATTATTATAAAATGACTCCAATGAATTAAATTGAACTTATATAGGTATTATGTATCAATTTTGACCTAAAATAAATTTAAATAAAATAAATATTTATAAAAAGTCAGTTTTTTTGAATAGTAACCTATTGTTTTCACTATTCATCAAAAATTGAATGTTTTATGAAAAATACCAAAAACTCCCCCTAGGAAAATTTCGATATTATGAATCCAAAAATGAAGTCCAATTTGAATGATAAAATTTATAAAATTTCAAAACGTGGGTATTATTATTCATAATGGCTAGTTTTAATAATATTTTAATAGCATATCATTGTTTAGTGAAACTCGGTATTGCGTACAATGCAAGCTATCGAGAAAGGTCACAATTGTGTGTAAAGAAATCCAAGCTAGTGATGTGTGCAGTGAAAGATTCATTTGATGATAACAAAATATTACTCATAAAAATCTCGGATGTTACATTCTACCCCCCTTAAAATGAATTTCTCCCTCAAAATTCGTCACTTTGTAACAAACATATAAGGATACATCCCCTTCATCACATCCTCAAGCTTTCATGTAGATTCTTCTAATTGGTGGTTCCTCCATAAAACATTCACCAAGTGAGTGGTCTTGTTCTGTAGAACTTTTTCACTACGATCCTGAATCTATATCAGTTTTTCTTCATAAGAAAGATCTTTCTCCAGTGGGATAACATCTGAGATGAGTACATGTGAAGGATCGGGTATGTATTTTCTCAAGGGAGATACATGGAACACATCGTAAACATGGGAGAGATTCGGTGGAAGTGCCAATAGGTAAGCTACCTTCCCAACACGATCTAGTATTTCAAAAGGACTAATATACCTAAGGCTCAACTTTCCCTTCTTTCCAAATCTCATTACTCTCTTCCAGGGAGATATTCGTAAGAACACTTTATCACCCAATTCAAACTATAGTCTTTTCTTCGGTTATCATTATAACATTTTTGTCGACTCTCATCTGCTCTTATGTTTTGCTGAATAGATCGGACCTTTTCTACCATCCCATCAACAAGATCAGGTCCAAATAGCTTTCTTTCCCCAACTTCATCCCAACAAGTTGGAGTTCATCATTTCTTTCCAAAGAGAGCTTCATAAAGATCCATCTGAACACTGCAGTGAAAGCTATTAATATATGAAAATTCCACCAAAGGTAGGTGTTGATCCCAACCACTTTTTATGTCCATAGAGAAAGCTATTAACATATCTTATAGAGTTTTAATTGTTCCCTCATACTGACCATATGTCTGAGGATGATAAGCAGTGCTGAAACTCAACTTTGTATCCAGAGTATGCTGAAGACATTTCCAGAACATCGAGGTAAACCTCAAATCCCAATCAGATATAATGGAATGTGGTACTCCATGGAATATTATCACTTCCTTTACATATATCCTGGAAAGCTGATCAAAAGGGAAATCCTCTCTAATAGCAATTAAGTGTTCCAACATTGTAAGAAGATCAACTATGACCCAGATAGCATTATTTCCTTTGGATGTTTTTGGATGTCTAGTGACAAAGTCAATAGTGATTTTTCCCATTTCTATTCGGGTATGGGTAATGGTTGTAACATCCCCTTAGACTTCTGTCTCTCAGCTTTAACTTTCTGTCAAACCAACCATTGAGAGACATATTCAGCAATATCTCTTTTCATACAATCCCACCAGAAGTACACTTTCAGGTCCCTATACATATTCGTGCTGCCTGGATGAATAGAGAATGAAGAACTATGAGCCTCATCCAGTAGCTCATTCTTTAATTCTAGGATGGTAGGAACACAAACCCGATTCCTGAACTTTATTACCCTATCCTAATCAAGGTTGAATTAAGGAACATTTCTCACCTTCTTTTGTAACTCTACATCTTCTTTATGTTCCTCTTTAATCATCCCATGTATAGATGGTTGAACATTAATTTGAGAAAGATAATATTTTTCCCCTTCCATTATAATTCCAAGATCAATCCTTTTTAAATCAATAAATATTGGATCTTTTGTGATCCTCATCATGGATAAGCTAGCATGGTCTTGTTGACATAATGCGTCTTCCACCTTGTTTTCTTTCCTAGGGTGGTAATGAATTGAGCAGTCGTAATCTTTAATTAGCTCCAACCATCTCCTTTGATGCATATTCAGCTCCTTTTGTGTGAAAATATTCTTTATGCTTTTATGATTAGTATAAATATCACACCTTTCACCATAAATATTATGCCTCCAAATATTTAATGAAAATATTACCACAACTAATTCCAAATCATGAGTTGGGTAATTTTGCTCATGGATTTTCATCTGTCGTGAGGCATAAGTTATCTCCGTATCTTTTTGCATGAAAACACACCCCAGTCCCTTCCTGAATACATCACTGTAGATCAAAAACCATTCTCCACTACAAGGCAGTGTGAGCACAGGTGCATTGGATAATCTTCTTTTTAACTCCTTGAAATTCTATTCACATTCCTCTGTCCAAACAAACTCAACTCCTTTCTTAGTCAATTTGGTTGGTGGGTTAGATAATCATGAAAAATCATTCAAAAAACATTGATAATATCCAAATGGAATCAAGATAGTCTCTAAAGTCCCTATTCAATAGGTCCATGAAGATAACAGGGGAATTAGTAAGACCAAATGGAATCAATATAAATTCAAAGTGTCCATACCTTATATGGAAAGCCATCATTGGTATATCCTCCCTTTTGAACCTTAATTGATGGTACCCTGAATGAAGATCAATCTTGGAAAAGTATTGAGCTCCGTGTAGTTGGTCAAATGAGTCATCAATGCATGGGGGAGGATATTTGTTCTTGATAGTGATCATGTTATGTTCTCATTAATCAATGCAAAGTCTCATTGATCCATCTTTCTTCTTGAAAAACAGAACATGTTCTCCCCAAGGTGACACACTAGGGCATATGAATCCCTTAGATTTTCTTGGAGTTGCTTCTTCAATTCCTGCAACTCAATTGGGGCTATTCTATATGGTGTCTTTGAAATAGGTAAAGCACCCGGTAAGAGTTCTATTGAAAAATCAACATCACAATTTGGTGGTAGACCAGGAATTCCTCCAGAAAGACATAATAAAACTCCCATACTATGGGAATATTCTTAATCATGAGTTTCTCACCAACCATTTGAGATAAATAAACTTCATTTAGTTGAATCAAGACCCATAAGATCGAAGAAATTTCCACTAGAAGGTTATGCTCATCCTTCCATCGATAGATGATCATATATTGATCTGGAATATGAAATGTGACTTCCCTTATTTGGAAATTGATATGAGATCCATATTAATAAATCCAATCCATTCCAAGAATCACATAAAATTCCTTTATAAGAAGGATCAAAAGATTTGAAGGAAGCAATTTCCCACAAACTTCAATCGGAGAAGAATTGTAATCTTTTGATGCGACTGTGGTGACATTAGGGGTTGTCAAAGCTAACTCAACATCTAATTGTTGAGGTAATACGACGATACCCTTAGAAAATTCTTCAGAAATAAAATATTGGGTGGATCTAGAATCAAATAAAACATATTCTACTTTAGAGTGGATGGTATGTGTACCTTTCACCACTTCGTTATCGTACTCCACATCGTTGATATAAATTACATGTGACTTCCCTTTTTCATTGTCCTTTAGAGTTTGTTGACATAGATCATCATAAAAAAACCTTTCATTAGGGAATTTATTGGCACAATTCCCTATTTCCTTGCACTTGTAACATTGAGGTGTAGGTGGTGCACTCTGTGTAGCCTTTTCTTTGTTCGCATCACTAGACATCTTCTTTCCATCATTGTGGCATTCAAATGACTGATGAACTTCTTTTCCACATTTGAAACATTTACTTGTCCCTTTAAGACAACTCCCTCCATGTTTCTTTCCACACATTGAGCATAAGGGAAAAATCATCTTCTTTTAAGTGTGCTCTTTATATTTCCCTTTGAATTCAATTTTCCTCTTCTTATCAAACCCATATGACTGATGGGTTACTCCAATCTCCATCTCAACCTTGAGAGCACATAAAACGATTTCCTCATAGCTATTGAATCCCCTAATGTCTAATTACCTTCAATGCCTTGGTTTAATGCCACTAAATAATTCATCGATCTTACTCTCAGGTTGGATAATAATCCTAGAAGCATACCTTGAAAGTCTTGTAAAATTTAGATTGTAGGTACCAAGAGATTCTTCATACTTTTTCTTTTGTTCATGAAACTCCTTCTCCATCTTTGTTCGAAGAATACAATGGAAGTACTTATTGAAAAATAAGTTCTTGAACTCCTCCCATTCCATATACTCAATTTCATCCCTTTTCCTCGTATACATAATAAGATTACACCATTGATCAGCTTCGCCATCCAAACGATATACTTCTAAGATGAATTCATCATGTTCAGAACATTGAAGAACTGAAAATATATTTTCATTAGTACTAATCCAATGTTCAGAAACAAATGGATCAGTAGACCCACTGAATGAAGGTGGACGTCGCCTCATTAAGGATTCAACAGAATTTTGCTCCTTCCGTTTCTTGTTTGGATGTCCTGCATGATTCATAGCTTGAGAAAGTTGTGTGAGCATGGCTACAATATTTTTCATTCCAGCTCCCATAAAGTTTGGTTGCTCAGGAGGACATTCATTGCATTTCCCGTCGCATTCAGCATTAACACGGTTCCTTCGGGTTCCAGCCATTAACCAAAACCAATATGCATAGTGTGAGAAACACTAATCATAATAGTAAAACCTCATAATCAAGAATAAAATTTCACACTTAAGGTCTTATCATAGGTTATTCATGGACATTTATAAAACACTAAGATTGTGTTCTATTCTTAGACATATCCTTAGGGTTCTTACTAAGGCTTTCACATCCTAGTTTCCAAAGGATGACTATACCCTTCCTCTGATACCAACTATAACGATCTTGAATTACTTCTAGTGGACTATAATTGATACCTATCAGGGCACTCTATGGTAGCTACACCCCCTGGGCGGGACACACCACCATCCCTAGTGGCATCCATTTCCTCATGAAGCCCTTGGGTGGAGAGCCATGCTTCGTCCAATGCTCACATGTGAATGTTACCAAGGATTGGATACATTCTTACCTCCTTTGCCTATGATACCTACTATAACGAACAATAATTTACATACATTATTATTACATAAAAAATTAAGTACACTTTTAACAACATATAACAAAATCATGAAAGGACTGTATAGGTATAGTGTCTTTAGAAACTGGGAATCATAAACAACTGGTTCATAAATCATCTACACTGTCTCCCTTTTATTTTATCATATCTAGAGTCCATTTTGGAATATCATACGTAATACCCTTCTTCAAGACCTGGGGAAAAGAAAACATACAAAGGGTGAGCTCAAATTCTCATTAAGGGTAAACAAAAGAAATATCAATCATAAGAACATAATATTTTGGAAATCATAACACGAAAAAGAGATCATAATATCATAACATGGGAAAAATCATAGTAGAGAAATGTAATACCAATAATCCTAACCTAAAACATGACACTTTGTGGAATGCACACATAATCCTAGAAAATCATTTCTTATTAGTCAAGACTCATTTCCAAGACTATCATAGCAGACAAAGTCCATTTCAGAACCGAGATCACTCCTCGTTCCAGTCCTGTATCACTAAATCGGTTTAACTTGTCGTTATAGCCATGTCTATCTCATGAGATATAAGTCATTACCCAATGCATTGGAAGGATATATAGGTCCCACCCATATCATAATGAAATCATTCTTATTTGTGCCACAAAATCATAAATCATATATCATAGCATAGCCCATGTAATAAAAATTGGATTTGTAATCTTCGTGCCATCATAACATAATCCATGTAAGATAAAAGGACATCATAAAATTAATTCCATGATAAAATAATCAAAAAAATGTAAAAATAGTGATAGAAAAAGAACCCTATATTATCATAGATGGAAAATAATTTTGATAAAATGCTTGAACTCCATTCTTGAGAAAATATCCTTTCTACTTCAAAAACATTTTTCATTTCGTAATATTTCATACAATTTTAAACTAAAATAAGTTGATTAAAAATAAAAATTAAAACATGTAAAGGGGGATTCATGTAAATAATGTTCTTAAAAACCATTCATGCCGTATATGTTAAATAAAAACATTCTTCTCGTACTTTGGTCAAAAACGACAAAAAAGTACAT
The DNA here is from genome assembly GCA_963277665.1 of Viscum album. NCBI lineage: Eukaryota > Viridiplantae > Streptophyta > Magnoliopsida > Santalales > Viscaceae > Viscum > Viscum album. The sequence continues at coordinate 378,514,509 of OY728122.1, forward strand.
TGTACTAAAAATGACAAAAGATTACTTTCATATCTTTTACTAAAAAATTTAAATGGGTAAAATTAGATTTAAAAAATTTTAGGAGGAGAGAAATAATATTACATATTGAGGAGACATGGATGTGGATGATAATTATTCCCCAGTAAATTCTGAAGTATAAAGAATCTCTAAAATAAAAATGAGATTGTGAGATTTCCCCTTACCTTAGGTCCAATTTGCATCGTACGTGTCTGAACCTCCTGTATAATGATTTAAATAATTTTATTTGCTTATTCCAGAATCATAATCATTGTTATGATATCATGTATGGTCATATTCTTATCTTCGTATTAGTAATACTTCATTGCTACTTGTTATTCGGGTGTTTATTGCTTTTTGTTCTTATGCGTGTTTTGTCGAATAAATTATTTTTCTTATTTTTAGGTTACAGATACCTCATTTAAATAATGTTATTAGTGTAATATATATCATATTTATTCATTCAATTCATTTATATAATCATTATTCATTGATGATCATGTAGAACGAGTCGCATCACATCGTGGAGACGGTAGGCCGTATGTATGCACAAGCGAAGATATTGTTCCCATGATCATGGAATTGTTTTTAAGTGTATGTACACTATTTCAGAATCAATATCACATTAAAATAATCTTATATAGTTATTCTTTACACCATTATAACCATCCAAGAAAGGAGGTGGTGGAAAACAGATTACACCACGGCCTGGAGACGGTATTCCGTACGTACACACGCGCTGTGATTTCATTTTCCATAGGATGGATAGAAGGTGAAATAGGGTTGTTTCATATTTATAATAACATATCAGTGTATGAGTGATACTGATGTTATTACATCATAATAAAACAGCTAAATAAGTGGAAGTTGAAGAAGAAATAAAGTTGAAAGAATCGGAAATAGACATTACCTCTTCATTGAAGCGCCTCTCCTTAACCTCCTCTTAGGGCACTAAATATGGTCTTTAAAGAAGACCAGTACCTGTAGGACGTTTCTAGGGAAGTGGAGAATAGAAATTGGCAGGGATTGGCCGAGCTTGAATGCTCAATGTGGTGTGAGGAGGAGAGGGAGGAGGTTCCCTTTTATAAGGGAGGAGAGGGGCACTTTATGAAAAACATAAAATATTATATTATTATAAAGTAATATTAGGTTTTAATAGCTCCAAATTAATTTATTTCCAAGATAAGGTGTGTATGGGTCGAAATCCTCTCAACCAATATATTTTAGACAAGTTTCGGAAACTATTTTAACCATATCATTTAGATTTAACTTTAAGTTAAATAATTTTACTTTTACCGTGTCAACTTGTTTGCTTACACTATATGGTTAATAAAAAAACTATAACAATCCAAAAGATCCATAGTTGTTTTAATATATATAAACTTATTTTAGTCATTTGTCCGAACCTTAGATTTTTAGAAATAAAATAACAATTAATAATATAATATTTGTTTTAAAAAATGTCCTTTTTGACACTATTTGGTAATTGATTTTTGTGAAACTCATAACATCATGATTTTTCGAAAAAAGTTACTTAAATCAATAATAACATGTCATATTATCCTATAAAATTAGTTTAATTCATAAAAGGTCTCAAATTACATTTATTTGGGTATTTATAATATCAATTATGTTAATATTTCCTTAATAAGGTAATTACTGCATCATCAATGTGTCATAAATAAATTAAATTATTTAATGTCTAAAAATTATATATAAAATACCATTACGTAGGAAATATTTTAATATTTCTAATGAATATTTATAGTCTAATTAATCTGTTTTATAACTCTATATAAATTTTTTTTAGTTATTATACATTGATTTTAACTATTTTAACTATTCTTTAAATAAAATAATAATAAATGTCCTAATCTAATCCAAGTGAACCTAAATTGTCATATATTATTCCTAAGGTAGTTTTAGGTTGAATTAAACTTATCCAATAGAATTATGACATGTTTTAGGGTAATAATAATATAATTATTACCCTTAATTACCCTATTTACTTTTAACCGTGGTAAAAAAAGTAAAAAGTAACTATTCACCAAAAATTATTTTTATCTTATTTAACCACATTTTACTCTTTGATATTAACTATTTCTCTCGGTATTTTGATATTCTACTCATATAAGCAGTAAAATTATTTTTTATGTAAATTTTCAAACTCTCCTAGGAGGTGGGTAAAAGACAGTGAAAAGTTCAATAAATTTTTTATATATCTATAATTATTATAAAATGACACGAATGAATTACTTTGAACTTATATAGGTATTATGTATCAATTTTGACCTAAATTAAATTTAAATAAAATAAAGAATTAGAAAAATTTGGTTTTTTTAATAGTAACATAGTGTTTTTACTATTCATCAAAAATTGAAAGTTTTCAGAAAAATACCAAATATTCACCCTAGGATAATTTCGATATTCTGAATCCCAAAATGAATTCCATTTTGAATGATAAAATCTATAAAATTTCAAAAAAATGGGTTTTACTATTCATAATGGCTATTTTTAATAATATTTTAACAGCATATCATTGTTTAGTGAAACTCAGTATTGCGTACAACGCATGCTATCGAGGAACGTCTTGATTATGTGTATAGCCAGCCAAGCTAGTGTTGTGTGTAGTGAAATATTCCTTTGATGATAACAAATTATTTCTCAATAAAATCTCTGGTGTAACATATATCATATATACAGAATCATTGTAATGTTATATTTATTATTTACTTCAATTACACATCAATATCATACCCATCCAAATAATAATGTTTTTAATAACAATTACACCACAACGTGGAGATGGTAAGCCGTACATACGCACGTATGGTGACATGTCATTGAAAGGATGGATAGAATATTGAATAAGTTTGTACCATATTTATAATAACATCAAAGTATATAAAAGATTCTGGAGTTATTGTTTAATAATGGAAATAACAAAGAAAGACGATGTTGAAGAAGAAAGGAACTTGAAAGATGGTGGTGAAAACATTTCCTTTTTTCGGGTTCTTTCTATTGATTTGATCAAAAGGTATCCATAGGTTTTCTTTCTGATCAAAATAAGGCCTGTAGTTTGAATTTAGGGATGTTTAGAGGATATTTGGGTAGGTTTTGTCCAATCCAAAAGGCTTTTAAGGTAGGAAGAATTGGTTAGAAGTGGTGTCCTTTTATAAGGGGGAGGAGGGGATCATTAGAAAAAACTTAAAGTATTAATTTATAATAAATTCATATTCGTATATTAATGGCTCCAAAGTGGATTATTAAAATAATAAGGTGGGGATGGGTCGAAATAATTTCATACAATAGATTTTAGACAGGTTTTGGTCACTATATTAACCTTATCATTTATATTTAACTCTTAGTTAAATAGTTTGACATTTACCATGTCACATTGTATTTTTATATTATATGGTTAATAAACATACTATATACTTCTGAACGAGCCCCAAGTGTTCCATTAATGATACAACTATCATCATATAAGTCGTTTGGCCGAACCATAGATTTTTAGGAATAGAATATGAATTAATAATATAATATTTGTTTTAAAAACTCTTTTTTGTCAATTTTGACACTATTTAATAACTGATTTTTGTTAAAGTCTTAACAACATTATTAATTAGAACCAAATTAGTTTAAGCAATAATAAAATGTAATATAAAACAATAAAATTCATGTATGGAATCAATACTTTCAAATTATATTTATTTTAATATTTATAATACCAATTATTTGATTCTTTCATTAATAAGGAAAATAATGAATCATTATTGTGTCATAAAATAATTTAATTATTCAATGCCTAAAAATTATAAATAAAATACCATCATGTATGAAATATTCTTATATTTCTAATGAATTATTATAGTATAAAATATAACATATATAACCCTACGTAAAAATTGTTTTTCTATAAGATATATTCTTTTGTCATTTCTGTATTTACATTAACTTAATTAATATAAAGTGTCATTATCACTTACAAGTGGATCCATGGGGTCCCAAAATCGACCTAAAGATGCCCATGGTCGGACATGTATCAACCAATAGGGTTAGGAAACGTTTTAGGGTAATTTATTTATATTATTATATTATTTTCTTACCCTTATTAACCAGATTTACCCTTTAACTGTGGTAAATAAAATATTTACCGAAGTAATTATTCAAAATGTCTAAAAATAAAAGTTAACTATTTAAAAAATTTGTAACTCCTGATTATAAATATTGAATTCATTTTTCTAAATTCAATACATAGAAGTGGAAGAAATTAATTTAAAATTAATTCCCGTTGTCAAAACAAAAGGCATGTTTTTAAGAAATAATAACTACCAAAAGATTGACACTTGTTTATGTCCGGTTTAAATATGAAATTATGTCCAATGACAAACATTGTATTAAATGATAAAAATATATTCTAAATATTCTTTTAAACCACTCATATTCATAATTTATCACTATTAATTAATTCGATTAAAAAAGTTTATTATAATTAAAATTTAATAATTTTAACTATTTATCAAAATATGTAATTTTTCAGAAAAATACCAAAATTTCACCCTATGCTAATTTCGATATTCCGAATCAAAAAATGAAGTCCATTTTGAATGATAAAATTTATAAAATTTAAAAATGTGGGTATAACTATTCATAACGGCTAGTTTGATTGGTTATGGTGTGTGTTAGAACTCAAAGTTGCATACAACACAAGCTACTGTATTATTCAAAGATAAGCCTACCGTGGAATTTTGGGGTGTTACATTCTCCCATAATTTAATAAATTGAATCTTCTCAATTTGAATTTTTTTTTAGAAAATAAGTGGTTGAAAATAGAAAATACCTTTGTGGAAAACCAACATCGGAAATAAGGTTAATAAAATTTAGCCTTCATAAGAGGGAAAGGGAAATGAAAAAGTCACCACCAGATTATGATCTTGATTAAGAGAATGTTGGTGGAAATTAGAGATGCATAATTAGAGTAAAAAGGTAAATATTTGTAGAAAGTGATTGTGGTCATCAATCACAAACAAGTGTAAAATTGAGGGCCTCAAAGCCTTCAATCTGTGGTGATTTAAAATACCATCAGTTCAACAAAACATAAGTTATTAGGATGACACATTTTTTGTTTTAATATCCCTTTCCTAAAGTTTAGGAATTAATTTATTCATAGAATAGTAGAGAGGTATATATATATTTACTTGACAAGTAGAGTTTCATCCCTCATCTAATTTCTACCACAAACTCATCTTTCACTCAAAAAGATAATAGAACTCAAAAATATTATATTTATCCTAATTTTACAAGGTCAAAAATATTATCAGATACCATTTGGATTAGGGAAATGTTTTTGTAATAACAAGTTACTTCTTTTAGGCTAGTTGTAGGTAATAAATTCCTATTGCACTACAGTTGTGGGTTCGATTGCTACAGCTTTGTCCGATGCGACGGGTTATCCCCCGACATGCATGCTGTCCTATTCCTAAAACTATAGTATTATAATATTCCAAAAATAATCGTCAAGAATTGTTCTAACCGTAAACAATATTATCCAATGTTCAACTTAATCCAATCTAACCTTTATAGTTATCAGAAATACCTATGTCCATACTTTCTCTAAAAGGTCTCTAAATTCCAAAATCAATTGTATCATTAGATTACTAAACAAAGTAATGTTTCTATTATTGTCACATACTAAAAATATTATTACCTTCATCACATTAAAACCATAATGAAAAAAAGTACTTCAGTAAAATCCTTATATATCATATTATTCTTGTAACCATTATTTAGTTCTTGAGTCTAAAAACCCAAATACAATAATTATTCAACTTCATCTGTAGTAAAAATATAATCTTGGCCTTTCTCCCTTGTCCTTTTGAGGTTTGTTTCCTTGGTTCTTAGGGCATTCATTTTCATAATTCCCCATTTCTATACAATTGTATCATTCAACATTGAAAACCTCTTTCTTTTCCTTGCGATCATGAGTCTGGTGACCTTTTTCTCCAAATTTGTAACAAACACCCATTCCTTTTAGGCATGTACCAGGGTGTTTCTTACCACAATTATCCCATAATTGAAAATCCTTATTTCCCTTTTTACCTTTATCTGTCTCTTGTTCCACCATTCTCTTCTTCTCTTGCTTTTCTTTAATGTCATAAGACTTAGAGAATTCTTTTTCTGTCTTGATGGCACAGGAGATAATATCTTGGTATGATGAGAAGGATTGTGAGACCAATGCTCAACAGAGAAACAGTTTTAACCCATAAAAGTAATGATCAATCTTACTTCATGGGTTACATATATAATCTCAAGAATACATCGCTAACATTATAAAGTTAGCCTCATACCTTGTGACATTCTCATCCTCATTTTGCCTCAGACTCAGAAATTTCCCTTCCATATCTTCTCGATGGTCATGAGGAAAGTATTTTTCTGTGAAAATTTATTTAAATTCCCAGTGTTCCATATTTGATACTTCATCATCTTCCTTCATATTTTTTATCAATGACCACCATTGATCAGAATCTCCAGTGAAGTGATAACTGCCATGGGAACTTTTTCTCTTTCACTACTCCCCAAATCCTGAAATATTTTCTCTGGGGAACATATCCATTTCTCAGCTACTAATGAATTTGTACTCCCATTTAATGTTTGCGGTTGTTGTCTCATGAGGCGATCTAACATTGATCCTCCATGTTGTGGATCAAGGTTCTCCATACGGGTAAGGTTATTAGTCATAACCTGAGTGAGTTGTCCCAATATATTGATAAGCTGATCAGCACCAGTTGTATCACCAGCTCCACTATAATTATCTTGAGTAGGAGGGAAATCCCTACATGGAGTGCATGTATTGATACAATTTATATTCTATCTACTAGGAACCATTTCTAAACAATGGCATACACTATATTAGTTTATGAATCAGAATACATAAATCCAAACTTGTAAAACACTTTACATGAATTGAACAGTTTACGGATATAATCCATAATCATAAAAATGTTTTATTTGACAAATTATATACTCATAAACCCTTCATAATGGTTTGTAATGAAAATTAGAGTTATCCAAAGCATATCCCCCGGGAGTGTCGTAACCAAGAGTGCATCAAGGCCTATTGTCATGCACAAGTTAGCGTTCGAGTCTAGCTCAAAGTGGAGTTTTTGGGTTTTACCCCAAGGTACATCTGTGCCAGAACCGCCTCTACCTGCTCATATCCAGACAGGAATGTATTTCTCAGAAAACTCACAAAATCTCTACAACACCAAAATTATTGGAAGTTCTTATATACTAATCCTCAAAGTCCATATTAGGTCTATGTGCTCTTATCAGAGTTTATTTAAATCTAGATTCCAAGTATTGTACAAAACATCCAATGATACCAACTATAATTCCCCTACCCCAGTTACCCAGAGTCGGTCCATTATTACATAACATTGGAATGATCACAAAAGATTAAGTCTCGAAAAAAAATTTATTTTAGTATCCTTGGAATAACTATATATATTCAAAAAGTTTACATTACATCATAAAGTTAAAAATACAACAAAATCTTGTCTCCACACTCATATCCCCTTATACTATCCCTGCAGGTCATTCATAAAATACTTATTCACATCCTAAAAAAATAAAACATAGAAAGGGGTGATCTCAAATGATAAATAAGTATAACAATATAGTGGAAACTTTCATAAATAAGCAAAAACATTTAAGGCAATGTATAAGTAAAACAAAAGCCTTTTAAACATGATCTTTAGGAAAATATGGTAGAAATAAAATGAAATAATTCCATTTACTTATTCACATGGATATTCTACTAGTCAAATAATAACATGCAATATCAATAACCACTTTCATAATAATGGAATGCATAATGCCAGACTATAATAACCACATAGTCAATGCCTCGTGCCAAGACAACAAATAAGATTTTGTCAAGGCCTCGAGCCAAGACACTAGTTTGTCTCATGAGATCTACTGTTGCATCGAGGAGCTATAGCGAGCTCCAACAATCACTTTCTAAGTCTAATGCATTCCTCATATGAACATGATTAAACATAACATAAACATTCATATTAAAACTAGCATACGAAATGTAAATACTTTCTCCAAAAACCATGAATGGTATAAAAATAACATATCAACATTCAAACATACCACAAAACCTTCAATACATTATGGAAGTCTTGTATCATAATAAATCAACTTCAAATAAGCTTAAAATCCATCAATGGATATTTCCATAGATGAAATCAAAACTATTTGAGAGAAATATCTCTTTTTTTAAATAATTTAAATGTCACATAATTATAAAATAAAACATTTACTTTGAAAATATTCTTATAATGTTTTAAGGTAATCATAGAATATTTTACAACGGTTGAAAATAGCCGCACCCGCCGTATGAGTAAAAAAAGACATTCTTACCTTAATTCTGTCGAAATAGTTAAAAAGTACCTTGTTTGGAAAATGACATAATGTTTCCTTTATAAACATCATATAAAAAGTAAAACAAGGGTATAAATGACTTTAATATATATTCTCTAAAATAGTAGGAATGTTTTGAAATACATTTTTAAGAAACATGGATGTGGATAATAAAGAGGTCCCAGTAGATAATTACGTATAAACAACCTCGGATAATGAAGACATTGTGAAATAAACCCTTAACTTGTAGTTATCCTTGGTTGAGGGTAGTTTAACCTCCTGTATAATGGTAAAATAATTGTTTTTAAATTATACAAGAATCATATACATTAATATGATATCATATATGATCTTTTAACATTGCTTTGTTAATAATATCTTAGTATTATCGTCGTTTCTGGTGTTAACTTACTTATTTTATTTTATATGTTTTGTTAAATTATCCATGTTTGTTATGGATAGGTTGTATCTAATTCATATCAAGAATAATATCCAGTCCTTAAACATTATTTTTAATCATCCAATGAGAATTAGGCTTGAATGGATATGATGGGGAATGAATCTCATCGCGTTCATGGAGACAGTAGTCCGTACGTATGCACGAGTGACAATATCATTATTTTGATATTAAAATAATATATAATTGGATGGTATATCATATATAAAGAATCATTATAATGTTGTATTTATTATTTACTTCAATTACACATCAATATCATACCCATCGAAATAATAATGTTTTGAATAACAATTACACCACGACGTGGAGACGGTAGGTCGTACATACGCACGTATGGTAACATGTCATTCAATGGATGGATAGAATACTTAATATGGTTGTAACATATTTATAATTATATCACAGTATATAGAATATTCAGGTGTTATTGTTTTATAATGGAAATAACATAGAAAGAAGAAGTTGAAGACGAAATGAACTTGAAAGAGGGTGGTGAAAACATTACTTCTTCTTCGGGTTCTTCCTTTTGATTTGATCAAAAGGGCTCCATAGGTTGACTTTTTGATATACATAAGGCCTCTAGGTTTATGTGAGTAAAGTTTAAAGGATATTTGGGAAGTGTTTGGCCGATCCAAAATTCTATGAAGGTGTGAATAATTGGTTATAAGTGATGTCCTTTTATAAGGGGGAGGAGGAGCTCTTTAAGAAAAACATATTGTATTAATTTATAATAAATTCCTATTCGGTTTCTAATGGCTCAAAAGTAGATTATTCAAAGTATAAGGTAGGGATGGGTCGAAATAATTTAATCCAATAGATTTTAGATAGGTTTTGGTCAATATATTAACCTTATCATTTATATTTAACTCTTACTTAAATATTTTGACATTTACCATGTCACTTTGTATTTTTATATTATATGGTTAATAAACATACTATATACTACCAAACGACCTCCAAGTGGTCCATTAATGATAAAAATATAATAATATAACTCCTTTGGCCGATCCTAATATTTTTTAGGAATAGAATATGAATTAATAATATAATATTTGTTTTAAAAACTCTTTTATGTCAATTTTGACACTATTTAATAATTGATTATTGTTAAAGTCTTGAAAACTTTATTAATTCGAACCGAATTCATTTAAGAAATCCTAAAATTTAATATTAAATAATAAAATTCTTTTATGGTATCAAAACCTTCAAATTATATTTATTTTAATATTTATAATACCAATTATTTTATTTTTTCATTAATAAAGAAAAATACTGCATCATTATTGTGTCGTAAATAAATTTAATTATTAAATGTAGAAAAATAATAAATAAAATACCATTCTTTAGGAAATTTTTTTAGCTTTATAATGAATATTTATAGTGTAATATATAACATATATATCCCTATGTAAAATTTGTTTTCTAAAAGATATATGCTTATGTCATTTTGGTATTTACATTATCATAATTAATATAAAGTGTTATTATCACATACAAGTGGATCCATGGGGTCCCAAAATTGACCCAAAGATTACCATGGTCGGAAATGTATCAACCAATAGGTCTAGGAATTGTTTTAGGTTAATTTATTATGATTATAATAATATTTGTTTACCCTTATTTACAGTATTTACCCTTTAACCACGGTAAATAAAATATTTACTGAAGTAATTATTCAAAATGTCTAAAAATAAAAGTTACCTATTTACACAATTTGGAACTCCTGATTCTAAATATGGAATTAATTTTTCTAAATTCAAAACAAATAATTTTCAGAAATTAATTTAAAATTAATTTCCGTTGTCAAAACAAAAAACGCGTTTCTAAGAAATAATAACTATCAAAAGATTGACACTTGTTTATGTCCTCATTAAATGTGAAATTATAACAAATGACCAAAATTGTATTAAATGGTAAAACTATATTATAAATATACTTTATACCCACTCAAATTCATAATTTATCAGTATTAAAAGTTTCAAAAAAAAGTTGTTTCTAATTAAAATTTAGTAATTTTCACTATTCATCAAAATATGAATTTTTTTAGAAAAATAAAAAAATTTAACCCTAATATAATTTCGATATTCCTAATCTATTGATGAAGTCCATTTTTAAAGATAAAATTTCTGAAATTTTAAAATGTGGGTATTACTATTCATAACTGCCAGTTTGATTGGTTGTGGTGTGTGTTAGAACTCAATGTTGCGTACAACACACGCTACTATATTATTCAAAGAAAATCATACCGTGGAAGCATGGGGTGTTATAGGACGTGTCAAACAAAATATGAAAAGGAAGCTCCAACTGTGGATGTTTTATGGTAGGTTGAGTGGTAAGATGTGGTTTGAGCTCATCAAATAAATTCTTGAAAGAATCGTCGAACATTAAATCGAAATCTTTTTGAAGTAATCATGACATAGGGAGTAAAATATTACTAAAATCATGAAAGAAGCACCGAAAAAATCATGAATTCCCACATAAATATCTAACATCATGATCACTTGAAGGATAGAGGTAGTGATGAAATAATATCTACCTTATATCTATCAACCTATATCCCATGTTTTGACACTTCATACCCATATACAATCCCCTGAACGAAAATGATTTGGCACTTTTCAATGTTCAAGACTAGATTCTTCTCAATAAATAGACTCAATCCCATTACAAAACTAGAGATATAATCATCAAATGAAGTCTCATACAATATAGAATCTTCTATTAATACATCCCTGATGGTCACAATAAAATCAGAAAAAAACTCATCATCCATATCTGGAAGGTAGCAGGGGCATTGAAAAGTGAAAATGGAATACTTAGGTAGGAAAATGTACTGAATGGACAAGTTATTGTTGTTTTCTCTTGATCCTTCGGAGTTATAGGTAGTTTAAAATATCTAAAAATCCATCCAAGAAACAATAATGTGTCTTCCCAACAAGTCTCTCATGCATTTTATCAACAACTAGGAGGGGGAAATGGCCATTAAGAGTGGTTTGATCAAGTTTAATATAATCAATACACAATCAACACCTATTTTTCAACCCCATTGAAATTAAACCATCCTTCTACATTTTAACAAAAGTAACACCACTTTTCTTAAGCACAACCTGAATAGGACTTACCCATTGGGAAAATGATATGAAATTGATTATACCTGCCTGAATAAAATTTTCAGCCTTTTATTTATCATGTTTCAGAAGGTTGGGATTGAGTCTCCTTTGTGGCTACCTCAATGGTTTAGCACCATCCTGCACAATAATCTTATGCATCCAAATAGATGGGTTAAAACCTCATATATCAGCCAAGGTCCACCCAATTTCCGTAATTATCTCCATCCAAATATTAAAATGTTTTTCTTCATGTTAAAAAGGAATATTATTTGAAATTATAATAGGTAATGTCTCATCCCATGATAAGTATGAGTATTTTAGATTCGGTTGAAATGTCTTGAGCTACAATGAAAAGAGTGAAGTGTGGATAGATATATTGAGGGAACTGAAATATGTTCACAAATACCATCAGTATCCGAATAAACATAATCAAAATGAGATAATAATTCATCAAATCCATCATCACACTCAACAACCTTGTCATAATCAGATTGAACATGATGAAAATCAGAATATGAATCCATTTCAAAATCAAATCCAAGAGAGTTTTGTGCATTACAAATAGGTGTGGAAGTTCTCTTAGATATTAGACTAGAACCAATACTCATAATCACTGTAAGCATTGAAAAATAAAATTCCATGGGGTTTTTATTTGGTGGTTCAAAATGGGAGATAAAAACTGTAGAATAATCCTTTTAGGGGTACTTTATAGTGTCCCTAACATTAAATATCACAACTTCATCTCCAAATTCCATGGAAAGGATACCTCCATGAACATTTATGACATTTTTTTGGAGTTTTGTGGATGCGAATACCTATGATAATTGGTGAATGAGAAATTTCTGTTTTATCCTCCATGTTAAGAACATATAAATATACTTGAAAGATCATTACTCTTACGAGAACAAGTACTTACTCAAGTACTCCAGCTACATATGGTTTAGCTATATTCGCCAACGTCACCTCTACTCTCACCAGGTTAAACTCACCAACCTGTAAATAAGTGAATATAGAGTGAGGAATAACATTTATGTGTGCCTCCAAATCACAAAGTCCCTCAGTAAAGGTCAACTCTCCAATATTGCATTGGATGGTGAATGTCCCAAGATCCTTGCTCTTTGTTGGCATTGCTAGAGATGGTGTAATAAGTGTTGACACATTCTTTACCAGATTGATCCTCTCATTTTACATGAGCCCTCTTCTATTGGTACAATGATATTTTAAAACATTTCACATCATTTTATTTTTATTGTTTCTTCAAGTAGAGAGATGTTGATATCAACGTGCTTGAATGTGTCCAAAATTTTTTCTTAAATCACCTCTTCACCCATATTCATGGTTTATAAAAATCTATTTTGAAATGGAACAGATTTAGGAGGAACATTATCAATATTTTCCTGACCTTTATCTTTCTATTTGGGTTTCTCATCAATTGGTATGGAATGGGGCTTTTGCAGAGTTTAGGTAACTCCTCCTTGAATGGAAGGTGAATATATATCACATGTTCTCTTCCCAATTCTCAATGTGATGGAACTGACATTCCCCTTACTATTTGGAGATGGCTGGGAAGGTAGATTTCATGAATTCAGACTTACAAATTCATGGAGGGAAGTGGAAATCTAGCTCATTTGAGTCCTCAACTCCCTCAGCTCGAAACTTTGAGTCTTTATGAACAATTTGATTCAAAAGGTCATAAATTCGAGAATCTACCTTTGGTTGGGGATTCCCATGATGTTATCTTGTTTATTCTTGGTCATCAAATATCATTTGAGGTTATTGGAAATTTTGATGACAAGGGGTCCTTTGTAGTTGTCTATATCTATACATCGTGTCTGATTGATCCTTACACCCTTGGTAGTATGTTGTTGAAACAAAATCATACTTTTTTTGTGGTGTGGCTATTGTTGATACTTATATGGTCTTCTAGGGAATTCTACTGCACAATCCTCTTAAACAATTAATTGGGGGAAACAGTCAGTTGGGTAGTCCGTTTCTCAGAAAATTCCACGTGGACCATAGGAGTGGGTTGGGATGTCTTTTGAGCCAAAGCAATCCACCTCACCATAATGTTCAATTCTTCCAACATAGTATCAACCAAATGATTTTCGAGATATGAAGGACTTACTTGATCTACTCTTCTAATATGTGGTGTACCTTGATTTCCAAATTCTAGAGTGTTTTGTGCCATCTTTTTGACTAACACACGTGAAGCTATTGGTTTTATTCACCAATGATCATCATGTTGCAGCCTCCACCATGATCCTCTCCATATGTGTGAGACCTTCATATTATTATTGGATGAGTATTATTTCATTGATTTGGTGATGGGGAAATCTTGTACCCAACTTCTTGAATCCCTCCCAGTGCACATTCATTGACTCCCCTTGTGAATTCATGATCCCCGAGATCCCCATAAGAATAAAAGTGGTCCTTAATGCTAGAAAAACTCTATTTAAGAAAAGACATTTCAAAACATTCCAACATGTTACATATTTATGTTGTAAATAATATATCCAATCCTTTTCAGATCCATGAAGTCAAATTGGAAATTCTCTTCGTTTTATATGATCCTCAAATATATTCCTTAGTGTAAGGGTTTAGAAAAACACATTAAATTCCTTAATATGTTTGTTGGATTCCTCACTAAATAATCCATGAAACTTTGGAAGGAGGTGAATTAACACAAATTTCAGTTCAATGTATGATTCGAGATTTGGGTATGCAATAAAATTTGGTGGAAAATTATGGTCTAGTGCATCCAATTATAAAATGGTTCTATTAAGTTCTTTGTTATATTTTTCAGCCATTTGATATTGTTTTAATATTTAGTTCAAAGTGTTACCAAATTCTGTGTTTCCATATTTGAGAAATTCTCCAACTGGTTGAATATTAATGCTTCTTGTAGATTGAGAATGTCTGATTTAAGACCTAAGGTTGCATTCAATTTCGGAGTAAAGATATAAGATATATTCAAAAGTAGTTCATTTCATAAATAAAATAAAAAATAAAAATAAGAAAAGTGGACCATAATAAAATAAAAATGATATTTTAGAGTTGATGGTCCAAAAAGAAGAAGAAAAAAAAGAATAAAAATTCAGATTTTGTAAAGAAGGATGTATGAAGAGAATAAAAGAATAAAATGCAAAAAAGAATACCTATAATTGGTAAAATAATTAAATGCATCCCCAGAAGTGGCACCAGTTCGAAATGTGCTATTGTGGGAGATCTCAAATGATATTCAGTTTCATGTCATTTATGTGTAGTAGATTGGATGACCATGGTCGTCTCTCAATGTATGATGTAATTTAAGACAAAATGAGGAAGGTATTTTGAAAATAAAACTAAATAATGTAAACATGCTACATTAATGGATGGGGTGTTATCGTTTATAGAACTAGATGTTGTTTATTGGAAGAAGATTGAATTTTTTTGAAATGATGTTAGAATTAAAAGAAAAAACAAGAAATGATTTTTAGAAAGTATTTTAAAAGGAACAATCAATCTAAATTTTATTATTCCTTTAATAATTCATTATTATCATTTAAATTAATATCCAATTATTTATTATCCAGTAATTTGTTAATTCTCGCACACTATGAGAAGTAACATTACCACTAAGAGGGAGTGAATTAACCCGTAGTCTATATTCAGATCATGCAATCGTAGCCCCATGTTTTGATTAACGTTCAATGTATAGCATTTGGATAGTAATAAATTAAGGAAAATATCCATTCTAGGAAATGATGTTGAATTTTGTTTAGTTATTATAGTCAAACTCTTCAAATTTATCCTATGTGGTTTTGTTTTACTGATTATGTTTGCGCCCTCACAATTTACACAAATTCTCGACCTCGTGTATTTTTGTGTTAATTGTTCAATTGATAATATAGTTTATTATAATTTATAATCACAATTCAAGAATAATATTAGTTGAATTATATTGGAATATTGATTACAGTTAAATTAATTAAGAAGGTAAGAGATAGATCAATTACCAAGAAAATTACTCTTCCTTGGGCGGTGTTGTCATCGTAGAAACAAATTGCATTTGAAATGGTTTAGAAAGGGTATAACTGAATATAGTTTCTACTCATGAGTTTCAGACCAAAGATTATTATTAAAAAAAGAATATAATTGATAAAATTAGAAGAAAATATAAGAAATTAATGTGTATCTAAGATGTATATTACGCAAACATAAACATTACCACACAAAGAAGAAGAACACGGCTTCGACAAAGGGGTCCTTGCTTCAAGAGGTACCATTATTAAATTCCTTAGAGAATTGGAGTGAAACCACATCTACTCTACTCAAAACGTCCTAATTCACGTTCCCACCCCTCTAAATATCGAAGACACCAATTTATATAGTGTATGGGATTCTTGGTTTAAAGAGGTTTTATGTGTGAATGGAGAAATTCTACCAAATCAATTTATCCAACTATCACCACCTATTTGACCAAAAAACACATGAACCAATTGTACTTTTATAATGCATATTTGTGATAAACTTATTCCTCTTTCTCATCTCAATATTTGGGCCAAATCCAAGCATGGATGAAGATGTTACTGCACAAATACCAAACCAATGTCTAATCAAGTGATTCCAGATCAATATTGAATTCATGACCCATTTACACCAAAAAAATTCATGATTTAACATAGATGTCCTAAATAAAATTTGTATATTTTAAATTTGGTAACACAATTTAAAAATATTATCTTCAAATAAATAAAACTAAATTATTAATTTTTGAAATACTACTGTGAATTTTTAAAAGAAAAAACTAGTGTTTTCATCAAATTTTCAAATGATTGATCTAATCCAAACTATTCCATAATTTAATATAGTTACCACAATGTGATGAAATTACATAAATTATTTTAAATTAAATATTCTATAAAATTGTGTTTTATCAATAACAGTTATAAATCAAACTATTGGAAGAGTAATTTGACTGTTGTAATAGTAATCTAACTATTGGAAGAGTAAATTGACCAATTAGAAATAGTCATATTTCCATTAGAATAGTAATCTCACTTATGAATGTGTGAACAAATATTTTTCTATTGCATAATTTATAATATAATATATTTTTATCATGGTAAAATTATATAAATGTTATAAATATGATTAATTTTGTGTTTATATATTTATAAATGATAAATGTTTTAATTGAAAAAATAATAAATACAATGATAAAATTAACATATATATATATATATCTATTAAATAGATTTAAAAATTGATATTATGTTTTCTGTTCCAAAATGTGGGTAATGGAAAGATACGTATAGTTCACACCAATGAAAAAGGGTATGCTTCATGAATCACCTTCGCAATGTCGTTCAGCACTGTGGCCGACGCAAATCCATGACCCCATTTGTGATCTCCATAGATAAAAATGGAAGAGGGTGATAATGGTTACGATGAAATTTATGGAAATTTTCACACTGCAGAGGGAATAAGATTTCTTTTGTGATTCCATGGAAATTTATGGAATCCTATTAGAGTGTTGTAGAGGGAATGAAGGTGGCCTCTGCACCACAAAGGGGATAATGGTTGACTACAGAGTTACGAAAAGAATAATGCAATCCACGTATGATTGAAAAGCACAAGTATCATTGAATCTTTATGTCAGAGTTTCATGCTTCCTATCACCTAAAAATACCTTACATCCCTCACACCCAAAGGACGGATACCCTGACCCTTCACCTTCTCACATCTAAAATCATGAAGCTCCTTATTCACTATGAAACATTGAGAAAATGAGCTCTTCAGGGTATTTTCACATTGAAAAATACATTTTCTTGATCTCAAATACAATCTCTCTTAAACCAGTGATTCCCTTCGCGAATCCCACAAGCCATCGTAAAGGAAGGATCTCCCTAAGGAAACTCAGGTCATCAAAGAGCACTCATTCTTCACGAAGTATCTTCTGTACACATGGGGACCCTATTATAAGGTAGGGTCACTGTGATTCCCAATGTACATAGCTTCACAATGTAATTCTATGAAGGGAACCCATGTTCTGTGAAGTCCTACTCCACGAAAGCACTTGTACTTCATGAACCACTAATTATATGTAGTATACTCTGCACCAAGTCTATGCCACTCCACTTTGAAAATCATACCCCTTTGTGAAGACTCTCCACTTTGTGGATCACCAGAGCTTCGCAAGGTCCCTTCCTATGACCCCTTTTCTTCACAAACCCTCCACCCATACAACACTATAGGATTGTA
Source organism: Viscum album (assembly GCA_963277665.1). NCBI lineage: Eukaryota > Viridiplantae > Streptophyta > Magnoliopsida > Santalales > Viscaceae > Viscum > Viscum album. The sequence continues at coordinate 378,532,770 of OY728122.1, forward strand.
CAAAGTGATTTCAACTTTTCTTGGGTGGTGCTTCATATTACGTTTCTTACCCTCAAGCTTTTTTGTATAGGCATGCTAATGGATATTACTTCAATGCATAGTCATGCTAATTTGATCCCCTAAATGGATCACACCATAACCCAATCTCCAAAATGCATTATTGATTCCTTATCTTCCCCATGTGTGGGTGGGTATTAATTATATATGTCTTAGGGGTGAGGAGTGAATATACATCATCAAAGCTATAGAATGTGAAACTTCCAAGCACCATAGTCCTCAGCATATGATGTTAAACTATACCCTCGCCCCATGAAATGTACACAAGGTTCCTTGCCTTTGACATTTTCCATGCCCACTGGACTCTATAAAAGTGAGATCTTCATAACATGGAATGATATCCTAATTTTATGGAGTGAAATATGTCAGTGGGGATGTGTAACCATGTTTGTGTAATCCCCTAGACTTTAATGAGAATTATATCGTCATTGTTTTTCCTTTTTATTTCATGTTAAAAGGCTAGAGGAGAGATGGGTTCGGGGTCCTTCACAACCCCAACCCTATCCCTATTTGATTTATCACCATCAAGACTACATCTTAGAGTATGTTACTATCTTCATCACCCTAGGCCATGAACCACATGTAAGACCCACTCAATTTCTTCATAGACACACCTTTCATGATGTGATTGTCAGGTATTTTATTCCTCTTGTTTTTCAAACCGAGCATGAATTACGAGGTCTTAGAGTAAGCATCAATAATGGCATCCTACCTGGTCCACCTTAGATTGAAAGAATAATTCCCCATGTATGAACTGAGTGGACTCTGATCTTTTCCCTTTCCATGAAATATAAATAGGAATCTCCATGGAGGTTGATGCCCAACACCCATTGGTCCTGACCACTTCACATCGATTCACCCTTGTCCCACATGGCGATAAACTATATGCCCCTTTCATCCCCCTGGCTGCTAAACTGTATGATTTTAAACAACATGGTTTTTGATCCCTGACTCCTAGACTGGATAATCATGATGCCTCTCTATTGTTCAATACCAAACACTAGTAAACCAATTCAAACTACGTGGGTTTTTATCCTTATCTCCTATACATGGTATGTAAGAAGCCTCCCTAAGGTTCAATCTAAGAATTCTCATTTGAAAAACATGGGTTTTGATCCTCGTCTCCAAAGAAGGGTATGTAGGAAGCCTCCATGAGATTCAACCCCAAACACTAGAAAACACTGGTGTCCCCATGTTTCTAGGACCCACAACCTTGGTCCGTCACATAGTTGTGTCAAACCAACTCTCGAGATGGAAACCATTTATATCCCCCAACATGAAGTTGGGTCTTTGTCTTATGCGTACACCAAGATTCCATGCACCATTCTAAAATATATAGACTTTTCTCCCTACCACAGGGATACATATGAAGCCTCCCTAATATTCAAGAACATCACTCACATCCCATCCAGGTCTCTCCCTTGATCATTTCCATTTTAAGAAGGTCATTCCCCAACCCAAAGGTATTACATCATACGAGTCCCATCCAATCGTCAATTCTCATGGGATGCCTCCTCGGATGTCCCATCTCCATACTGAACTATTTGGACATTGATTCCCTTCCATGGAGATACGTATGAAGCATCTCTATGGATCACGTCCGGCTCTACCATCACCTTCATGATTGTTCCATTTCATTCCCCACCCACTTCATTCAACCCTCCATCATCCATCCTGATTCTTACCTGGGCTACCACATCCTGGTTATATCATGCCATTCAGCCAATCGTTTCTCCTTATGGAACCTGGGAATCTAACATTGCATAATCCTCACAAAATCCTTATCCATCCAACCAAGAGTGTCCCTATTGCGATTGGATTCTAACCACGGGTAAGCCCCAACATGTCTCTGGGTTTCTTCCCTTTGTGTAACCCTTGATTCATCACCCTCTCAAAATATGTGGTTTCTTATCCCATTTATCTATGCAAGGAATGTATGAAACCTTTATAAGGTTCAATAATAGACAACAAAAAACCCTAGTGTCCCCTTTATAGGGACCCACGAATTCTCATATCCATAATCATTAGACGTTTTGATCCACTAATCAAGAAAACCCCTTAGGTTCTCCCTCAGTGGGATGTACACTTCTAATCAACTCCTATCAGTGTTTTGATCAATCCCATCAATCTCTTCTAGTCGTTAAACTCACAACAAGCCATGTGTCAAAAATGTGAAGATGAGGAAAACCTTAGGGACAAGCCTATGGCATATGATTCCCCACACTCGACGTGGGATGCCTCCTGCTTCGGCACCCTCAATAATCCCTACCATATGAGGAAGAAACACTGATGCATTAGTGTTTTTTTCATCATGAAAAATAATCGATGTCTAGCTTGAATACCCCCTGATCGATGGTTACTGCCCTGACTTGACCCCTGGGAATATCTTAATAGAAGAAATGTAATTAACCAGAAGCCATGAAGATATGGCACCAGTGAATACTTTCATGTACAACATCATAATCATTAAGGGAGACCAGGAATAGGTAATTAGTTCTATGTATAAATTTATTGGAAGGGAAAACCAACATCCCACCATCCTGTTTTGATCAAATAGAAGACGTCATTTTATAAGAGAGAGATGATGTCTTCCTTTGGAAAGAAGGAGTGTGGAGAAACAACGCATCGCATCATTTAAAGATGGAGGTGCACCCTGAAAAAAGCATCGAAAACAAAAATGGTGAACCCGACCTGAAATTATTCTCCTCAATGTGGAAATTAGTAGCGTTTGAGACATCAGTGAATGATTCTATCACCGATACTAGCTATCTAGTACAAGGTCCCACCATGAAAATAGTGGTCCTAGACTGAAACTCACCATAGATTGGGGAAGTTGAATGTTGGGCATCCCAATCTGTGACGTTGTCAGCCTGGAGCCTTCTTACCAGTCATGGGTGATGGAATGGTGATGGGGCACTATATGTCAATTTCCTCCATTCAATGATAATGGTTGAATATCCCTTCTTTTAAGGACCCATGTTTCTAGGTTAAGAAACAGATCACCATCCACCCATCAATGCAGGGGTAGTGAAAACACCAACGTGGCAATCCTGCAGGGCCCCATATCTTCGATGATGGCCCCCACATCTACAGTTGCTGGGCACCCATGCCCCATTTCAAAATATGAACTCATTTAGAGGAGGGTGATCAACAAACTATTTCAATGATATGAGTTGGAAGGGATTATACCAACTTAGGATATGGCCTGAAATGAAATAGAAGCTTATGTACCTCATCGTCATCACTACCCCAAAGGGCCACGTAGGGAGCCACTGCTCCCACCCCCAACCCACAACAGTATTGAGAGCCTCTCCCCCGAATTTATGGACAAATGGATCCCTTACGCTAATGTTGTGGGGGATGTTTGGTCCAGCACAACTATGATCCCATACAATGGGGTACCATGGAGTGCTCCCACTAGGCCATGTCAACTCCACCACCTGATCCCACGGGCTGAGAATATGGTGGGTTATACACCTACACGACCATCCCAAGCCTAGTTAACCAGAAACCAATAATGGCTGAAAGATGATGAGGGCACCCTCTAGGGAGTGTCATCATCAACTTCTATAGTGGTTCAGGTCGTCGCTAACACATAATATCAATTCCTCATTTATACTATACAGAGGAACTTATACACCCAATCCAGATCTAGGCCCTATCCACCCACAGGCCGGTTAGGATGACTCTCTTAGTTTCCCACATAGGTATTTCTCATTGCGAGATGACCCATAGAAATGAAATCTAGAATGGTGGTCTTACCCATTCCACAATAATTCCGTGAGAAGGCCCTCACGACTACACTATCATCCAGCACATAAAATCTTTTTCACCCTTGATCCCAGGTATTGAGGTGTTCCTCCTATCATAGTTTATGATGTAATGATCCTCTATGCCCAATCAACCACCAACGTGGTGGTATTAACCATGTTCTTACTAAAACCAACGAAGATCCTCCTCATCCTAAAAATAATATAAGTAGAGGTCTACCTTACTTCATTGGCATCCAATGTAGAGGTCTTCCCCATTTTCAGTTTGACCAGTATGAAGGCCCCCCTCATACTGTCACTTCTAAGGGAAACAAACAAGGATGTATTGTTCATGCTCTCACCAGCTCCAGCAAAGGTCCTACCATCTCCAACACAACCCACATAGATTATCTCTAGACACCAGCTAGCAGATGCAAAGTCCCTCCTTGTGTTGCATTTGATATTTCCCCGGGTTCTCCTCACACCCTAGCTCTCCCTAGATGAAGTCCACTCTGCCACAGCAATTGTTTGATCAAAGGTCCTCCTCATGAAAAATACCGACCCTATCATGAAGAACCATCTCAGGGCAGTACACAAGGTCACCCCCCCAAAGGAAGAATACTGAAAAGTTTGGGACCACGATTAAACCTCTATAGTTTTTAGAATCGGATGCAGAATGCGATTATTTAATGGAACCCTCACCCTGATCTCCTCTTTCGGGGGTTGGGGAAGGAACAAGTAATATAAGCCTCATCGTTCTAGATTTTGAGGTCCATTGGATTCTTGTCTTCTTTTTAAGATACATATAGGAGAAGGAATATATGGAATCTTTCTAAGGATTTGTCATGCAATCCTTCCCATCGTCCAAAAGGACATTATCTACCACTACCAAGGATCATTGAGTTTTATTATAGGGACCAATAGAGGACAAGAAACAATATGACCCACTGTAAGTAACTAAAGTCCCTGTACGAGATGTTTTAGTCACTATTCCATCAAACTAAGATGTTTTCGCGTAGTCGTTGCATTCTTCCAAGGAAAATCCATGATGTGGTGGTTTGTCGGCTCGCTCTCCATGTTCTCCCTCGACCAGTCTACCATCTCAATAGTCTGCTATAGTTCTGTTATTAGTCCCTCAGACACCCATAGTTGATGAATTGGTCAACAAAGGGTTTTATCCCAAGTTTGATATGAGGATTTTGTGGGACATCCCTATAGTGGATAATTTCCAATAAATTTTTTTGGGTAGTTGCAACCACAAAATTTAGTACACTAGAATTGATTTCCCAGGAGGAGGTTTTGTGCTTCCTCCAAACTCTGTAGGTGATGAACATCCACATATGTCATTGGTCGATGGATTACCCCATTATCTAAGAAAACTTTGAAGATATTGTCCAACAATTTCATATGGTCAAATTGGATGCCCTCCCTATGGCCCAGTACCCTGAGTTTCTCGGTCCCCATCAGACCCTCCAACGATAATGTCTTCAGATCCCTAATGTGCTTCAATTTATTATTAAGGAGGATTCCCCACACATTCAGATCTGTGGTTAGGGGTAGTATACGAGCCTTCATTTCAATACTATCTAGATCCAACCAGGCATTCCATGTGATATTGAGGATATTCCTTTAGGTATATATTCAGTTATTATGGCCGACCTATCATAGGGAGAGAATGAGCTAGAACTCCATGAATTACCCCTAAGAGGTGAGCTACACCTATTGTGTAACACACGAAGGTTTTCAAAAAATATATTTAAATGCATGATACATTTTTTAAGTATAAAATTATAATTATCCTTTAATTTTTTTTTACTTTGTATATGTTATGAATTTCAAAAAACAGTCATCTATAATTGCAATCAGTAAGATATTTGTAGTCTGATGAAACCAATTTTTTTTTGGGAAAAATTAACACACATATATAAAGACTAATATTAATATTAATATTACCCTAATGATTTGTAAATTTTATTTTTATTTTATTTTCATATGGATTTAAAATAATGACATCTTTATTAATTTTTTAATTTCATATAAAAGCAGCTATCAAATTAAAATAGTTAATCATTTAATTAAGTAAGATTTTATTTTAAAATTAAACTAATAATATTTAAATATTTATATTAAAAAAATTAAGTTCATTTTTGGATTCTACACGTCGAAAAATGGTTTGAGTAAATTTTTTGGATTTTTCGGAAACTGCTGATTTTTTTGTGAATATTAAAAATACAGTTTTGAGTTTTAGTGTGTTTAATGATATAATTAATGATGTAATAATTATGGTAGACTATTGAACAATAAAATAACTCATTTGGTCTTCCATGTTTTTAATAACATGGTAATATACCATGGGAAAGCCCATGGTTTTTCAAATACCACTAATGAGGTGTCCGTTGGAAATTAATAAAATATTTCCTCACTTTTGGTATAAATACCAACCCATTCCTTCAATCCTTTCATTTCAAATTCCACATCAATGTTTCTCTGGCCTCATTACAACAATATTAGTCCTACCAATATGTCATTATTCCCCCAAGGTCCCATTCTTCATCTTCTAGGAGTTACATTGCATGGAAAGAGAATTCTCAACTTCTTTCTTTTTTTCCATTCGAGTTCTCTTTTATGTTGTATAACTTTCACGTTTCCATACCATGTTCTTATTTACATTTTAGTTTTTTCTCAATTAAATATTATGATTCATTTCTAGATTGGTGACCCGTATCCCTTCTCTTTTTAATGTTTTCTAAAACCATGTTTCATAGCTATTAGGATGTTGGATTACTGTAAGGGGTTTCTCAACTATTCTTTTATTTTGAGTTCCTTTTTTTATTCTTTACTCATATCCTCTTTCCAAAAAATCATGATATCTACAAATTTAGGGTGTCTTTTATCAAAATCCTTCCATGAATGAGTGTCTGTTGGGTGGGTTAACATATCACTTTACTAATTTATTTCTACATTCCATCTCATTAAATTAGAATCATTAGATGACATAATAAAATATTTTCAACCTTAGCTTTAAGTGAATGTAATTCATTTTATTTATGGAAATCAGTTTTCCCTATTTCATATTCTAAAATTGATGAGTCTAATTTTCCATGTTCTGTTTCCACCTGGAAGAACCACATACCGTACAAATATCCAAATGGGATGATTCTTTTCAAAAGAACATATAGTATTTTTCAAAGGAATCTATGGTCTCGAATGTAAAACCTACGATCTCTGTCAAATAAAGAGCATGATAATATGACATAGGAATCTTAGCATTGACAGGAATAACATTTTTCAATAACACCAATAGCATGTTGAATGATGTGTCTGTCTGTTGATTCAATGTCTTCAAATGAAAAAAATCCACGAAAAATGACAATTTATTGTATGAAGCACATCTAGGATATAATTCTGATTTTGCATCATCAATTACTTAATAAAACCACCTCGAATCACGGTCTTCACCAGAGTGCAGAATTATCACACCAGTCTTAACATTCTAGATTTCAATGCCTTCAGAAACCAGCCGACATACCATTTCTATAAGCATTTCATGCATTGCATCATTAATCCTCACATCAACATCAATCTGAACTGCATTATTATTTTTACAACAAATATATTATACCCCATGATGAGTCAATCTTTTATAATTTTTCAAAAATCCATTCAAGAATTGGTGCTCCCTCATATTATATCATGTCAATTAATATATGTTTTCCCATTTTCTAGATGGGAAACTAATATAGTCACATTGAAATCATCCAGTGAACTCAACAGACTGCATAATGCCCTTGAAATATTCTCTAGACATTCAATTTGTATGATCAATCCAACTCTTATCCATAATAATATCTATGAAATAAACATTTACACAATACTTCATATTACATTTATTTTTCATATGAAATATATTTTAAATAAATTCTAGACAATTGTTTGTGGAACATTGATAAAATAAACAATTTATATCTCTGAATAATAAAAAAGAGAATAGATAATGTAATAGATGTGAAATCCCATGTTATCGCCACCATGTTGGTATGGTAAATATGATGATGATTCTATATTCAAGAAACAATATTTAGAATTAATTATTTCTATAATAAACCATAGAGTAAACATTTTTCATGAAAGGAATAGTATGGCCTGCATGCATATATGGTATATGAAAAAAATCATCAAATACCAATCTTAAACTATCAACCATAGCAACTAAGATAAAACATACCAATAAATCTACAAATATATTTTGCGACTAAAGTGCCAAAAATAAATTTGTGATAAAAAAATCTTCTCATACATAGAGAAAATTTATTTTTTAAAAAAATTATTTCTTATTGCCTCTTTGATTCACACTACCTTTTTAGAGGAAGTAAAGATTAACCTTCAAAGATAGAAATCAATCTCTAATTTTTAGAAAACTATCTAATCTATATGAAGGATAACATCATATATGTACACATCTAGAACCAAATAAAATACCAATATATCTTCAAATATGTAATCAATAGATAATATTTGGGACAATGAATGTGATTCCCAATGCTGGATCAGATGGTTCAAGATAGTGTTCCTCATGGCCTCTTGTAGGTATGAATTTATGCAATATCACTGTTACTAATAGTATGGTTTTGTATGTCATCATTCCCGAAAATATACCCTTGGTATAAATAAATAAGAGGATAAAAAATAACATAATAGAGTCAATGGACAATGAAATAACATAATCTATGGTATAAAACTCAAGTCATATAGTAAATACCCAAATACCCTCAAAGTGATATGTCAATTGAAGTGTGGGAAATAACAAGAATGTGAAACAAATGGATACATCAGTCAAAATTCCATTCCAATTATACCTCTAAACACCATTATTTGTATCGTGGCCCCTATCTTTAGGTACTTTACCTTGTATCCCAGACTATGATGTCTTTACAAGCATCGAGATGCCCATGCACAGTGGGAATATGGATGTAGTAGGAAACAACCAATTTTTCTATAAAACATGTACAATGATATAGGAATTTATATTTTAATAATAAATAAATTTTCAATAAATAAAACACACAACCGTGTTCGGAGTGTTCATGCACTAAATAAATAATGGCTTCATGATAGAAATGCTGTTATAACAAAATTCAGGAACTTAGACCACCACAATGTCACGTTATGTATTCCAAAACATTAAAAAGGTAAGAGTATCAAGTCAAACAATAGAAGGCCATCATTCCCCGTCTCTCATAGTTAATCCATAAGAAAAACACATGTGTACACTCCATTGGGCCTCCGTATCCCAAAATTATGTCTCATGTCATGTCCTTGAATACCATCATGCCCCATTTTCAGCTCAAGGTTCTAATCACATAAGTCTACCAAGACCCTATGTGAGGCTAAAAAATGAAATATACCCGATAATCTATCACAATACAGTCTTCATGGAACATATATAATCTTATCACACTCCCCCATAAGGCCTACTTTGCCATGATGAGTACACCAGTAAAATTGGTACCATGCATAGAACAACACAATATAAAATATACAATTTACGTCACATTGAAAATTGGAATATCATATAGGGAAATACCATATAATATTAATAATATCATATTGTATCAATACACATGTGTTCAAACTCAAACATTGGTCTCATGGGCTATGCAAGCACACACATGTGGTCAATCCTAAAACATTTTCTTTGGGGAAACACACACACCCATTTAGACATGTGATAAACTCTAGAGTGGTATAAATAAAATAAAAACACAACTTAGTATCAATACAATTGACATATAAATGTACACTTCATTTTATGTAACTTCAAACCTCAAGTAATGTGTGATGTCTTCTCATTCCCACATTATCCACCCACATTGTCTCATAATTCTTCATCCACACAAGCCTGTATACAAAAGAAATTCAATTTCCACACTTTTTATTCACACACAATATTCATATATTAATAATCCATGCCAAATTTGTGTTATAAATTTCCCAAAATTAAAACCATAAAATTGAAATTAGGGCATACCTGTTAGCGTGAAAAATTCAAAATTTATGTGGTGGTGCGAGTGAGAGGAGGGGTAGCAGAGGGGAGCCGGAGTCGAAGCATGTGCGTCAAAGGAGGGGACGATCATCGACGGTGGTGGGGAGCCAGAGGAGGAGGTGGTGAGGTGTCAGCGGTGCACTGAGGTAGGGGATGGGTGTGTGGGGAGGCAGGGGATGTGTGATGGCATCAGTGGGGACTGGAGGTGGAGGCGGTGCGGTGTCAGCGGTGCGGCGTAGCCGGTGTTTCGAGGGGGGAGAAGGTGTGGGGGAGTTAGTGGGGGAGGCGGTGCGGCAATTGAGGGTATGAGCAGCGATAGGTGGGTAGGTTCAGGATTAGGGGGAGGGATACGGGACCCTGATGTATTTTTTTCAGATGCCTTGCAACATCCGTTGGTCGTCGCCCGTGTAATGGGCCTCCAAAATCCCATTTTCTAGAAGTGGTTATGAGTCGATTTGTTGACATTGTAGACGATGTGATTTAAAATTCTTTTAATTCCATTAATATTGGTCATGAATCCATTTTTATAGTTCAACTAGATTATAATTTAAGTATTATAACTTATATATGGTTCTGTAATCATTTTTTCATAGATGTTATTAGTTTAGGAAACAAAACGACGTCTTTACGATCAACAAATCGCCAAAATAACCTAAGAAATATCAATAATGTTTTAACACATGAAGAATCATCATGTTAGAATTATAAATGATAAATGGTATAATATATAGTGGTAGAAATATGTAAATTCCATTACATTCCAATTCTAGAGTTTCACATCCAATTGACAAGAAAAACCATCATGAACCAATCATGGAAATCATGTAAAGGACTCACCCAAAACAGTTCAAGGAGAAAAATACTAATAATTATGGGGGAAAATGTAATAAAATGATCATATAAGGAATAATAAATGTGAATATGAATATATAAGAAATTAATAACATTCTTTTAAACATTATATATGAGGTTTAAATGAGATTGAACTAAGACAAACCCAATGTAAGGGAATTCATATCTTGATTTCCATTCTTTGGGTTAACTCTCTACTTTGTTATTTGTGGTATTAAAAATGATTGTGTGATGAATTATATATATATTATGTTTATTTATTTGTATTTATAGTTCATATACATATTCCATCGACTCAGTTCATTCTTTCTTGAATTATATGAAATTTATAAGGGGAGTTTCTTTTAAAATATTCTTTTAAAATTCAATTTTTAAAAAATAAAATTCATTTTTATGAAATTATTCATGTTGAATGATTATGTTATAGTTATTGAGAATTTATTATGATGAAGGTTGGGACCTATATCTCTCTTTAATGCAATGGATATGTGTTTGTGGGAGGTCTTCCTTATGGTCACTCCATGTGTAACTGTGATGGTCATAGAAATTGTAAGTTTGTCAAGAGGGTTACAAGTTATAAGGTAGTTGTGAGGGTTACAATATTATGTATGTAATGCCCCAAGATACCCTTATGGTTATATTTATGATCATATGTTTTTTTGTGGATCTCGTTTAATTCTCATTTGTAATAAATTAATTATATATGGGTGACAAGTTTGTCTCTCCAAAATGATTTAATATGTTACAAGAGTTCATGGACTAATTTGTTCTTTATTTATTTTTATATCTCTTACTGATCATTCTGTGATTATCCCAATTTTTTAAATTATTTTCCTAGTTAAAAAGGATGTGTAAGACAATGATTTAATCCATGTTAAATGTTTGATATTTTGTCATTATAATTATGTTTTATTTGAAAATTTTTTATTTTTGAGGAAACGAGTATTGTATTTATGGTAACCACTCTATATTAATCTGTAATTTAAAGAATGAATTATTTCACTATTATATAAATATATAAACTTCAAAAGATCCTTAATGTGAAAAAAGTTGTATATTGACTAAAATCAAGATTTTGTAATGTAATAAGGTCAGGTCCTTATAGTTGTTATCAAAGGATGGTTTAGATAACTTTAGGGGTTAGGATGATGTTAATATATTACCATAAATGTTTTTTACTCTATGGTCAATTGTAAATGATATAAATTTTAAACATTAGTATGTTTCTTTGACAAAGATATCTTTTTTCAGAATGGTTTCCGGTAGAAAAAATAGGGAATATGAAGAGGAGAGGCACCAACAGAACGACATCCTTTTGAATCTATTGCCTGGAATGTTAGGGATTGGAACCAACTGATTTTTATAGTAAAGGCTCAGTTAACATAGGAAATAAATGGTTCATGGATCCATGTAAGGGAAAACCATACGAACAACAACATAACATGAAAATAGCACCACATTTTATGAGACAACACCCTCATGCTTCCAATGGATCCTCTGACCCAGTAACGACTGAAGTATGGATTTAAGCACTCGAAAATATATTCAATGTTATGGGATGTTCATAAAATAAAATGTTAAGTGTTGATATCTATCATTTTGAAGTTGAATCTGATCAATTTTGTTCAATGGTAATGAATATCTGGGATAGAAAGGATATTGATGCCTTAGAGTGGGATGAATTTAAAAGACTTTTTCTTGAGAAATATTTTCATAATGTGGTTAGACTTATGATGGAGAAGGAATTCCATGCATTAAAGTAAAAGGAAGAAGATTTAGTGGATTCTTATGAAAACAAAATCACCAAAATGGTGATGTATCCTCCCAACATTATTTTGGATTTTTATGGAAAAATCAACTTCTTTTACTCAAGATTCTTTCCAAGGTTTTGAAAGGTGTTTTCCTCCCATGAAATAAAATGCTATGGGAAACTAGGTCAATGTGCTGAGTCTATAGAGATCGAGTTTTCTGATGATCATGTTCACATTGGGAAAAAGGGGAAGAAGTGTTCCCGATGGGATGTGATGGTTAAGAATCAACAAAATAAATTGGAAGGTATGAAAATCTAGTTTCTAGTTTTTGAAAAGTGTGACAACACACACCATGGGGAATTTATTTGAAAAACTGGGATGTGTTTTTGATGTGGTGTGTTTGGACATATGGCTCATGATTGTAATGAATATATTCTTATGACAAATCCTTATAAGAAAACTGTAAAGTGTTTTAAATGTGGGGAGATGAGACATTATGAAAATTCCTGTCCAAAGAGAGATCTAAATGATGCAATGAAGCCAGAATATATGTAAAAGGTGTAGTGATATCTTCTGCGGCTACATCATCAAATGCCATGTCATCTAATAAAATTGTATCAGGTACTTTGTTTTTTACTCATATTTTGATAATGTTTTTTTGATATGGGGTCTACACATTCCTTCATCTATAAAAAAATTTCTTGTAAATTGGAAATATCACCTCAACAAATGAGATATGAACTTTTTGTTAAAACCCAAGGTGGAAATATTATAGAAAAGAGGAATTATAATAATATTTATATTATGGTATGTGGAAATACATTACCTACAAACCTTGTTGTTTTACACTTAGTTATGTTTGATTTTATTCTGGGAATGGATTGGATTTATATTCATCATACTAAGATTGACGGTAGAGCTAGGTATTTTTTTTTCAAATAGTGTTTTAGTTTGTATAAAAAAAATAGACCCATACAATTGATAACATATTAGGAAGCTGAGAAACTGCTGAAAGATAGAAATGAAAGTTATCATGCTCATATTTTTTAAATCAAGGGAATTGTTTAGAATAATTATTTTTTCATGGTAAATAAGTGCCTTGATGTTTTTCTTGATGAGTTACCTGGTGTCATACCTGATTGGGAAGTCAAATTCACAATTGACTTAGTTCTAGATACTAATCATATTTCAAAACCCACGTATCGTATGGCTCGTATTGATGTTCTTGAATTCAAAAATCTGTTTCATGATTTTCTAGATAAAGGCTTCATTATTCCTAGCGCTTCACCATGAAGATCTTCTTTTTTATTTATTAAAAAGAAAGATGTTTCCAGGAGACTCTTCATTGAATATAGTTCTTTGAATAACATCACTGTTAAAAAAAGTATCATTTTCCTCTCATCGATGACTTTTTTGACCAGATCTAGGGAGGCCAGTACTTTTCAAATATTTACTTGAGATCCATATACCATTACTCGAAGGTGAAGGATGATAACATCTTGAAAACAAACATTCATACTAGATATGAGAGTTATTAATTTTTTGTTATTCTATTTGTGTTAAATAATTCCCCTACTATATAAATGGATGTTATGAATAAAAAATTTCATGAGTTCTTGGATAAATTTTGGGTTGTGTTTATTAATGAAATTATGGTATTTTCAAAGAGTAATGAAGATCCTGAAAAACATCTAAGGTTTTTTTATAGAGAATAAAGGAAAAAAATAGTAAGGAAAATTTAGAAAGTGTAACTTTTGGTTAGAAGAGATTTCTTTTCATGAGAAAATTGAAAATAATAATGGAATAATAGTTTATCCTATAAAAATAAGAGTGGTTGATGATTGTCCAAGACCCACAAATGTTACAATGATTTGTAGTTTTATTTGATTAGCCAGTTATTACAGATGGTTTGTTAAAATAATTCCATGTTTATCTAGCCTGATAAACCATTTAATGTGAAAAGGGGTTAAATTTATTTGGACAAAATAATGTAATGTTTGTTTTCATGAATTGAAGAATAGATTGGTGAAAACTCCAGTTTTGGTATTACCTTCCAGAAATGGTGAGCTTTTTATCTATAGTGATTCTTCATTGAAGGGACTTAGTTGTGTTTTGATGCAGAATGATCAAGTAATTTTTATGATTTTAGACAATATAAACCTCATGAGTTAAATTATCACACACATGATTTGGAATTGGAAGCTGTGGTTTTTGATTTCAAAATTTGGTGGCATCAATTATACGGATCCCAATGTAAAATATATAATGACCATAAATTTCAGAATTATATATTCACTCATAATGAATTAAACACGAGGTAGATGATATGGCTTTAACTGATAAATAATTATAATTACATGATAAATTACCATCTGGGAAAAGGAAACAAAGTGGTGGTTGCCTTTCATCGAAAACATCAAGCATAATTAACCATGTTACGTTTGAAACATAATATCATGATCAATGTGTTGATGAATTTTGGATTAAAAGTTGTTATTATAGGAAATAAATCTATTTTTATTCTAGTTTCAGTGTAGTCATCATCATCAGACCGAATTAAGCAAGCATATAAGGAGTACCATGAGCTACAGAAGAATGTAGAATTGGTTAAAATGGGTATGATCAACGAATTTATCCCTGATAAATATTGTACATAAAGAATTAGAAGAAGGTTGTGTGAAAATTTTGATTCCCAATTTAAGAAATATTTGTTGTGTGAATATCATAGTTCGCCATTTTTAGTTCATCCTGTAAGTACTAAGATGTAAAAAGACTTTCTGGTGTATTATTTGGGAGATAGAATGAATATAGATATTGCTGATTTTACTGTGAAATGCTTGACATCTCAATAAGATAAAATATAGTGGTAGTTACGGAAGGGTATGATTCAGCCTTTTTAGTTCTAGAGTGGAAATGGTGGAATGTATTCATGGACATTGTGGTGGGACTACCAAAGACTTCTCGAGGTAAGAATGCAATTTGGGTTATTGTTGATCGGATGACAAAATATGAACATATTATTTCTATTCGAGATAAAATTTCTAAGGACTAGCTTTATCAATAGTACCTCAATGAGATTTTCATGTTATATGGAGTTCCCCTTTCTATTGTATCTGACCGAGATCCCATATTCACTTCAAATTTTTTGAAGGGAGTTCATAAGTCAATAGTAATAGAATTAAATTTTAGTAGAGTTGTTCATCCTCAATTAGATGGGATGTCAGAACAAACTATTCAGACATTGGAGGATATACTTCAGGATTATTTAATGGACTTCCAGGGATTTTGGGATCATCATATTTATTTAGTGGAGTTTTATTATAATAATAGTTTTCATTATGGAATACATATGGAACCTTTTGAGGCATTGTATGAGAAGCGGTGTGGGACTCCGTTGTTTTGGGATGAATTCAGTGAAATAAAGTTGATGGGGATAAAATTAGTAGAGGAAGTGGCTTAGAAAGTGAAGATGATCCTGAAGTACTTAATGATATCTCGGATCAGGCCGAAAAGATATACAGATATTAGAAGTAAAGACTTCTCATTTGAGGTAGGATACCATGTTTTTCTTAAAATCCCTCCTTGGAAAAGTGTGATGTGTTTTTGAAAGAAATGGAAGCTAATACTGTGGTTCAACATTCCTTTTAAAATCCTATATAATGTTGGACCAATTGAATACTGAGTAGCTTTGCCTCAATGTTAGTCTCAGGTACACAATGTTTTTAATATTTCAATGATGAAAAAATATGTGCTAGATTGAACTCATGTTTTGAGCCCAGAATCAGTTCAACTAGAAGAAAACCATTCTCACAATGAAAAGCCAGTTCAAATTCATGGTCAAAGGGAACATGTATTGCAGAATAAGTTAATCCACTAGGTATTGGTTTTTTGGAGAAACCACATTGTACAATATGAAACATGGGAGTCTGAAAATTACATGAGGGAAAGGCACCCTCACTTGTTTAATACGTCAATAAAATTGCGAGGACACAATTTCTAGAATGAGGGGAGAATGTAACACCCCAATTTTTTCTAAAAGAAAATTAAAATGCATGAACCTTTGTTTTATGTAGGTAATTATAACTATCCTTTAAAATAATTTCACTACTTCTATGTTTTGAATTTAAAAAATGGTCATCTACAATAGTGATCAGAAATTTATTTGGAGTCTGATGAAACCAACATGTGTTTTTGGTGAATAATAACATACCCTTCTGAATAGTAATACGACCATAATGAATATTAAATTGAATAATTATTTTATTTTCTTAAGGATTTAAGATAATGACATCCTGGTTAATTGTTTAATGTCATATAAAATAAGTTCTCAAATAAAAAAAATTAATTATTGAATTAATTATGATTTTATTTAAAAACTAAAATAATAATATTTATAAAAGTATTTTTCAAAAATGGAGTTCACTTTTGGATTCTACATTTCAAAAAATGGTAATGTAGAATTTTTTGGATTTTTCTGGAAGAATTGATTTTTCTAGGAATTGTAAAAATAGAGTTTTGAGTTTCGATGTGTTTAATGACATCATTAATGATGTAATAATGATTTAATAATTCTATTATACTTATGTACCATAAAATAAGTCATTATGTGTTCCATGTGGCTAATTCCATGGGTAAACACCATGGGAAATCCCATGGTTTTGTATATACCACTAATGAGGTGTCCTTTGAAAATAATAAAATATTCCCTCACTTTTGGTATAAATACCAACCCATTCCATAATTCCATTCATTTAAAATTCATCCTCAACAATTATCTAGCCTCATTACCTCCATATTAGTCATTCAAAGGTGTCCTGAATCCCCCTAGGTCCTAGCTTTCATGTTCTAGGAGTTACTCTTCAAGGTTAGAGATTTCTCAACATCTTTCTTTGTTTCCGTTTAAGTTCTCGTTTATGTGGTATAACTTTATTATTTTTAAAACATGCTATTTTTTCCTTTTTATTAATTCACTATTATATATTATTTTTAATTTTTTTGGATGGGTGACCCTTTTACCCTCTCTTTTTAATGTTTTCTAAAATCATGTTTCATATTTGTTAGGTGGCTGAATTTTTGTATGGGGTTTCTCAACTACTCTTTTATTTTGAGATCATTTTTTTATTATTTCCTCATATTATATTACCCAAGAGTAATTAATTATATAGAAATATTTTATATTATATTTTATCTCATTTTAATATAAAATTCAACATCATTCTTACTCTCTTCTCCCACTTATTCAACGAATAAAAACACTGTCTTTGATGTGTCAATTTACCAACATCGTGGACGATGTGATTTCAAATTATTTTACACCCTTCAAAACAGGACATGGAGTATAAACAATATCAGATAAAAATGATAATACATATTGAGGATAAATGGATGTGGATGATAAATATTCCCCAGTAAATTCTGAAGTATAAACAATATTAGATAAAAATGATATTGCGAGATTTTCCCTTACCTTAGGTCTGATTTTCTTTGTACGTGTCCAAACCTCCTGTATAATGATTTAAATAATGTTATATACTTATTCTATAATCATAATCATTGTTATAATATCATATATGGTCATATTCTTAGCTTCATATTATTAATATTTCATTTCTACTTATTATTTGGGTGTTCATTGCTTTTTGTTCTTATGCGTGTTTTGTCGAATAAATTCATATTATTATTTTTAGGTTATAGATACCACATTTACAGAATGTTTTTAGTGTAATATATATAATATTTATTCATTCAATTCATTTATATATTCATTATTCATAGAATATCATGTAGAACAAGTCGCATCACATCGTGGAGATGGTAGGTCGTACGTACGCACGAGCGATGATATCGTTCCCATGATCATGGAATTGTATTGAACTGTATGTATACTATTTTAGAATCAATATCACTTGAATATAATCATATATAGTTATTCTTTACAGAATTATACCCATCCAAGTAAGGTGGTGGTGGAAAACAGATTACACCACGACGTGGAGACGATATTCAGTATGTACGCACGCGCAGTGATTTCATTTTCTGTAGGATGGATAGTAGGTAAAATAGGTTTGTTTCATATTTATAATAACATATAATTATATGAGTGATACTGATGTTATTACTTCATAATTAAACAACTAAATAAGTGGAGGTAAAAGAAGAAACCAAGTTGAAAGAATCAGTAACGAACATTACCTCTTCTTTGAAGCGCCTCTTATTATCCTCCTTTTAGGGAACTAAAGATGGTCTTTGAAGAAGACCAATACTTCTAGGATGTTTCTAGGGAAGTGGAGAAGAGAAATGTTCAGGGTTTGTCTGAGCTTTAAGGCTCAATGTGGTGTGATGAGGAGAGGTATAAGGTTACCTTTTAAAAGGGAGGACATGGGCACTTTAGGAAAAACATAAAATATTATTTTATTATAAATTCATATTTGGTTTTTAATATCTCCAAATTAATTTATTTAGAAGATAAGGTGAGGATGAGTCTAATTCATTTCACACAATAGATTTTATATAAGTTTAGTTTACTATTTTAATCTTATCATTTAGATTTAACGTTAAGTTAAATATTTTTACTTTTACCGTGTCTTCTTGTTTTCTTACACTATATGGTTAATAAAATAACTATAACAAGCCAAACGAACCCCAAGTTGTTAATTATTAATATATATAACCATATCTAAGTAATTTTGCAGAAAAATAGATTTTTAGGAATAAAATAACAATTAATAATCTAATATATGTTGTAAAAACTATTTTATGTCCTTTTTGAAACTATTTGGTAATTAGTTTTTGTGAAAATCATAAAAGCATGATTAGTTCGAAAAAAGATACTTAAATAAATAATAAAATTTCATATTAACATATAAAATGATTGTAATTCATAAATAGTCTCAAATTATATTTATTTGGGTATTTATAATATGAATTATGTTAATATTTCCTTAATAAGGTAATTACTGAATTCTTATTGTGTCATAAAGAAATTAAATTATTTAAAGTCTAAAAATTATAAATAAAATACCATTATGTATGAAATATTTTTATCTTTCTAATGATTTTTTACAGTCTAATTTATCTTCTGTATAACCCAATATTAAAAATGTTTTAGTTATTAAACTTTGATTTTAACTATTTTAACTATTCCTTAAATAAAATAATAATAAATGTCCTAATCTAATCCAAGTGGACCTAAATGGTCATATATTTTTACTAAGGTTGTTTTTTGTAGAATTAAACTTATCCAATAGAATTATGACATGTTTTACGGTAATAATAATATCATTTTTACCTTAATTACCCTATTTACTTTTAACCGTTGAAAAAAAAGAAAAAAGTTACTATTCACCAAAAATTATTTTTATCTTATTCAACAAAATTTTACTCCTTTATTTTATCTATGTATCTCTGTTTTCAAAATTCCACTCATAGAAGGGTTAAAATTATGTTTTATGTAATCATTGAAACTCTTCTAGGAGGTGGGTAAAAGACAGTGAAAAGTTCAATAAAATTCTTATATTTCTAAAATTATAATAAAATGAATCCATTGAATTAATTTGAACTTATATAGTTATTATGTATCATTTTTGAACTAAAATAAATTTAAATACAACAAATAATTAAAAAAAGTCGGTTTTTTTTAAATAGTAACCTAGTTTTTTCACTATTCATCAAAAACTAAATGTTTTTAGAAAAATACCAAAAATTCACCCTAGGCTAATTTCGATATTCTGAATCCAAAAATGATGTCCATTTTGAATGATAAAATTTATAAAATTTCAAAAAGTGGGTATTACTATTCATAACTGCTAGTTTTACTAATATTTTAATTGCATATCGTTGTTTAGTGAAACTCAGTATTGCGTACAATGCAAGCTATCGAGGAAGGTCGTGATTGCCTGTAAAGGATGAAAAGCTAGTGTTGTGTGCAGTGAAAGATTCCTTTGATGATAACAAAATAGTTCTCATAAAAATCTCAGGTGTTACACAAAGCGTCCTTCGGGATGTGTACGAGTCATCCCTACCTCAATCTGAGGCACAGTGTGGCCGGTGCCACTCAAAGTGTCTCTCTTTTGTTTAAAATGGACATGATTTTAAGTAAAAAAAATTACCTATGAAAATCTGACCAAATGCATTCAGATTGTGTTTATCCTTTAGGAGAATGATCCACAGGTCCTTTGTGACGTGTACGAGTCAACCCCGCCTCAATCCGAGGCACGGTGGGACCGCTATCACTCAAAGGGTCTCTCTTTTGTTTTAAATGGACACAATTTTAATTGAAAACAACAACTGACCTATGAAAATCCGGCCAAACGCAGTCATATTTCCTTGATCTTTTATAAGAACGATCCAAGGGTCCTTGGTGACCTGTACGAGTCCGCCCCGCCAACCCCCTGGACCGCCCACACCCCCATGGACACCAATCCACCCCCAGGACACCCCCACCCCTCTGGAGACCACCCACCCCCTGTAAAGCCCCCTGACACCTTGGACACCATCACACCCCCAGGAATGCCCCGCCGGACACCAATCCATCCCCTGGACTGCCCCCACCCCCCTGGACACCAATCCACCCCCTGGACACCCCCACCCCTCTAGACACCCCCCACCCCTGTAAATCCCCCCCTGACACTTGGGACACCAGCCCACCCCCCTAGAAAGCCCACCAGACACCCCCTACCCCCCTTGGACAGCCACCCCAAACCCTTGAACAGCCCCCAACCCCCTGAATTCTGAATTGAATTCTTTATGTCCTTAATTGACTTATTAATTTTGTGTTAATGGTGTACGGGTATACTTGTTGTATGGGTATAATTGGTCTAATTAGATTATGATTTATTAGTTAATTTTGTATAGGAATACTTGTTTTAATTAGCTTATTGAGATGCTAATTTTTGTTTGCAGGTGTTCAGGTGTGCTGCTACAGATTTTTTCATAGCAGCAGATAGGGAATTTATCAGCGCTAAAAAATCACTGATAAATCATGCTTTTATCTGCACTAAAAAATTTTGGATAAACTACACCTTTATCCATGCTCAAAAAGTGATAATAATGGATAGGTTTTTCGGTGCGTGTTTAGCACTGATAAAGGTTTCATTTATCAGAGCATAGTAAGCGCTGATAAAGGGCACCCCCCTTTATCAGCGTCGAGCTTTACATCGCTTTTCAGCGCTGTTAAATCCCATTTTGAGCACTGTTAATTCCTTTATTTTTAGTAGTGCACTTCTCCCAGAAATATGATGACTGGAATGCTCATAAGGTAGTTCCGCAAGCTAATGATATTTTCTGTGAAATTTTCAATCAACCCTATCTTTAAGAAGTCACTATGTCACCCGTAACAACTACTTCTATGTTAATATCTCAGTCTTCCTCTCCCTAGATGGGAAAGCATTAGCGTCGTAATGGAAAATAAAGTCCCCCCACCAATGCCATTATCATCTCGTACTCTCAGTGATTTCATACACCTAAGATGGAGATTACCCCCAAAATCCACTCGGTCAGAGAGTATTGTTTATGTGATAATCTGGGGTACGCTTCAGTTAATACAGTGGTGGTGGTAAACCCTACATGATTCTCAACAACGAAGAGTCCCTGGCGGATCCTCCCAACATTCCTAGATGAGGCCAGGATCGAAAAACCCATAGTTACATGAGTCTCCGTGATTCATTGGTTTGTTCTTTCAGATAGATTGTGAATGCCACTAAAACTAAACACCAATCCCATCGTAGAGCTCATCACATGCATCCTCCTCAACTGGTTTCACCAAATTTTCAATCATTGATGATTGTGATACTTGATCAGGCGGAGCCACAAAAATCATGCACCATCAGCAGTGTTCTGTTTCAAATATGCCTCATCCATATAGCCATCTTCTGGTAGTCTCTACATGCATTTTAACTAGTGAGTAAGATGAAATTCCTAGAACCTGTCAGCCACTGGTTCCTCGAGAAGGGCACGACATACCTCCATCCATAGAACAACCTCTTGTTAGAAAATGTTTATGCTTGGCCTGAAAGTATGATATCCGTAATCATCTATCCATCATTTCTATGAAGCTCTCTCTCTTCAAGGCTCTTCTTCTGTCAGCGGATAGAGAAAGAGCCCATACCAAGGATTTATGAATCCCCCTCCAGTTTGAGATGATGGTAGCAACTGAAAAAGCCTTCCCTGCTAAGGTAGCTGAGCATTCAGAATGTCTAGAAATTATCTCCTTCAATGGAAAATATTAAGGGTATCCCATATAAGGGAAAGTATTCCCACTGTATATCACTAGCCATTTCAACGGTGTGGAGGTTCGTGATGTCTTGTGGACATAGGGTTAGGGATCAACCTCATCCTTACCCAGAAAATCTGAATGATGGAGCTATCCAAGGATGATCTGAGACACTTTGACATAAAATTTAAAGGTTATAACATGATTAAATAGGCACTGTTTGGAATGATCCTCATGAAGACCCAATTCGGTGTCTTGGATACTAGATTCCAGTTCATGGTTGCCTCATAAGACACTTCCTACAATGCGTTGATGGATAGGCCATGGCACTACCTTCTCACGGTGGTCCCTTCTTCAAACCACCAATGCCTTAAGTACTCCCATAATGGTTGGGGAGGCATAATCCAATGTGATGTGTCTCACTTTACCTCTTGTAAATACCACTACCTGGATGTCGACTATTACATGGGCAATGACAAGAAGATTCAGGAAAATGTGGTTGATCAGGCTAAGTTCGCAACTGACCCATGGAAAGACTTGGATGATGCCTACAATTTCCCGATACACTTATTGGAGTCCATGTACCTAGACATGGGTAAATAATTATTGTTTCTAGATCGAATGAGAAACGAATTCCCAAGTCTAATGGATGCCGTAATTTCACCTCATGTTCCAATATAAATATGGATCGGGTGATCCCAAAACCCTTTACTCCAATAAGTTATTAGGGTGTCCACCCCATTGAAACGTAAATATGAAACAATTCCTTGTTTCTTCAGGTTAGAAGAAACTGGCTCAAGAAAATGCACCACTATTTCTATGATATCATCATATGTGGACACATGGTTCATTGGCCAAATGGGATCATGTCAACAGCTTTCATCACAATGGTTTCTGCAGTACAAGAGCCCCCTAATACTTTTTCCACCACCACTCAGGCTAGTGTCGGTATCCCATCCAGATCTGTCAACTCGGAAGAATCACCTCCTGGTCAGGATCCCAAATTTATTAGTGGAGGAGATCATGTGGACAATTCTATTACCTCATTTGAATATGGTGTCTCTACCATAGACGATGAATTGGTATAAGTGAACCTCAGAAATGAGATGGGTCCAAAAGAAGCCTTGATCAGTGCCGCTATGCTTGTCTAATAGAAATAACGATACATGGACTTCCTGAAGCAGCATCGTGATGTGTTTTACAAGATTTATGATGACATACCAAGACTAGATCCTCATTTCTCCATCCATCATCTTGGTCTTCCAGCGAATGATCACGGGTTCAAACAGGCTTCTAGAAAGATGAACCCTTCTCATGGTTCCATGGTTGAGGGTGAGGTTGATAAAACAATCGGAGCCAACATCATTAAGGAGGTACAATAACCCACATAGTTAGATAAAATTGTGCCCATCAAGAAGAATAAAAGACATATCAGAGTCTTCAATGACTTCTAGGATCTCAACCGTCACTGTCCAAAGGATGACATTCCCCTTCCTATGATGAAACTATTTATTGAGGCCATTGTGGGGTTCTTGGCTCCGTCCTTTATAGAATAGTATTATAGGTATAACAAAATTCGAATGGCCATCAAGGATGAAGATTATATAGCCTTCATGGCACCACAAGGTACTCTCAGCTACCAGGTAATGCCTTTTGGTCTAATGAATGCATGTGTCACCTATAAGAGTTCCATGCATCACATATTTAAGATGATCCTTGGGAAATTGATTGAATACTACATGGAAAATCTATTTATCAAATCCTACCAACATCAGGACCATCTCGATGATCTTGATAAGGTGTTCATCTTCCTCTGAACAAGACATCTAAAGATGAATGCCTTGATGTGTGATTATAGGGTCACCTCTGAAATGTTTCTTGGATTCATTGTCAGATATAGAGGCATAGAGATTTTACTAGATATGATCAAGGAAATCTATTAGATTTCACCTCTGATAAACATTCGATATCATTGAGGTTTTCAAGGCTATCACTGTTCTTTCCATTTTTTCCGGACTAATGACGTTCAAACCATGAAACTATTAATCCATAAACAAAATAAACAGACACTCCAAAAACTAGATTCTAGTGAATTCAACCAAAAAAACATAGGACTCCCATGGCCCAGTCACTCTAGAAGAAGATGTTGTTAGAGAATTTCTCCATATGTATCAAACAATAAAGACATTTAGATGCAATTATAATACCCATACTCTTTACATTATCATCCATGGGTAAGGATGTATTCCTAATCCGCCATATATGAATATTAAAATTATTTAGTACATGATCACACCATACTGTACTGTTCTAGTCATCCTGATACCCCTTATGAAGGATGACCCATCTGAAATCTTTAGTCAAAACATTCCCAAAACTAGATGATGGAAACAAACATTTATGCAAGTCAGAATTCAATTTTATTAAATCAAAAACCTCCCGTTGATCATTATAAAAGATGATATTAATAAATCTAGAATAACCACTAACCTCTTTAAAGGAGATCAAAATAGCAAGGAAACATTAGAACAGAATTATCGAACATTCCCAGTTTGAATGCCAAAAAAATACCCCCTTATTTAATGATCCCATGAGAATACTACCTGATAGTCGGAAGTATTCCATGAATAGAGAAACACATGTTATAACTATGAGATCCAACATTTCCTACCACAATATTCCCCAAAACCGTATACCCCTATAGAACCTCTCATGAACACCTTGAATTCATGCCTTTAATAGTCAAACAAACTCTGAACGTTGATTTTTCCCTCATGAAGAGGCCTCTCCAACCTTTTGCATGAGGCCAAAGGCCACTAACCTTCAACCTATACATCCAAAATAAAACTATCCAGAACCCTATCAATCAAGTAAATAACCCCCTTCAGAATGTTACAGGACTATAGACCATATATTGGAACGAACTCTAAAATACTATTGATTAATCATATACTACCATCAAAATACTAGAAACTATTCTTCCCGTTGAGCACTTTGTTGAGAATTTTCTTCACAACCCTATCAAAATCACAAATAATAATCCAACTAGGAGTAATCGGATAATCCAAGTAAATAATCGGGAAGGATCCCCTCTGCATATCATGTCTACTACACATGGAATAAACTTGTCTAGCACCACATTTATTAAACAAAAAAATACTGACAAAAACTCTATTGAGAACCTTCCCACTCCATAAAATATACTCCTCTAGAATATCAATTAGAACCCTCATAGAATTCCCAATCCCATTAATAAATATTACAGTATCATATGAAAACAAAATATGAGAACCATTGGTTTTTGGATGAAATTAGATAATTTCTGGCCAATAGACCCAATTGTTTGTGGGTCAAATGTGTCATAATCAGTTATTCAAAGATGAATTATCAATATATGTGGGAAAAAAACATTTTTATTGATTTAGGAACATTAATTATTCAAATTAATTCATTCATGAAGTGAAATTTCCACATTCTTGTTTATATCAATCAAGGCACACATAATGGACACATTCAATACATTCTGTGCACATAGAAATAGATATGTCTGTGTACAATCGATGAAATTTATGTTCAATGGGGCCTACAATGATGCATGAATTGATGAACCCTCATATAAATAGTCAATGATAGAATAAATACATTTTTAAAAATATGAACATTCATAACAGCACAAAATTAGTGTGTCACCGAACAATGAAATCCATTAACCTGTAACATGTATAAGAAATAACAACATTAACCTATCTTGGGTTATTTGGGCTTCCCCAAAATTTGGTTCATCTACTATTAGTCATATGATCTTTACCAAACTCCATTACCTTATAATCCTCTATCTAATAACCAGTCTGTAATAAAAAATGAAAATAGGGCTCTTATACCACTTTGTAGCATCCCTCCCTGGGTGGAACTTAATGTTTTCTCAATATAATTTGAAACATGACCTCAAGTGCACCTCTTCATAGACCAGAGACTTCTGAATATGATTTAGGGCCTAATATGTGTTTGAAGGGAAATTATACCCTCACAAGTCAGAGTGTAGTGTATTAGTATTCAATATTGATAAGTAGTAGGGAAAAATAAATAATAATTATAATTAAAATAAAAAAACATTCAAAATAGAAAACTATAAGCGGATTAAAAATAATAGATAAAAAATGATGATGATGACCATGAAGTGATAAAAAATGGGTGCACTGGAACAATTGAGAAACTTGAATATACCAAATTATAATAGTAAATAAAAAATAAACAAAATTATATACTACTAAAATCAAACGTATTGTCTTATTCTACATCAACATTACTCTATCCAAGTACTAGAAATCAATCATCAAAATAGGGATGCATTACTTTATCAATACCTGCAAATTATAAGAATTCATGGGTACCAAAGGAAACCGATGAAGTTTGTGAGATTTATTCTATATGCCATCACCAATGGTGTCTAGATAAATCATGTTAGTTCAAATGAAATGATCATTTTTATGATAATAATAAATTAAAGGCATTTAATTAATAAATTAATACATAGATACTAGTCCCTAGTGTGATATGTGACTCACTCAACCTTCTTCATCCAAGTACAGATTTATCTAAATATTGTAGCACACCTTTACATTTATAAAGTTAAATTTCATCTTTAAACTTATGATAATGTACCCTAATCCCATCCAAGGTGATCAATAAGGAATCCTAAGTATTTCACCAAGGGAATTTCATATGACTAATGCCATAAGAATTTTTCCAATAATATCTATAAATGTAATTATAATTATCACTCTTGACATAGAGGGAGTCCGACCCTCCAATCCTATACCCGATATCTCACATAGGATACCAAGTATCTCATATCCACTTGGATCACCATCTAGTCACAATACATTCCATGTTGTCTCCCATTGGGAACAGATATCACTCACATGGATGTAATAAAGTGAACAACGATCTCATCCTAGGATAATCGGGTATCTATCCTAGTGTTTAAACAATCCACATTCTAAAAATAAATATACATATTGATAAACCCATCCATGGAATCCCATAAGAATCAATGTAATGCCCATGGATTAGGTAAGACACAATATCTTAGCTTTCACAATTAAATGTCATTTAGAAAGGCATGGAATTTATAAATTTTTAAACAAGTTATCATTTTCATTATTTAATTATATTCAAAAAGCACATGATGTGTGTAGACTAACTCATGGGCTACCATTTTATGTAATTCATTTCATGCTTTGAAAAAATTTATTCTTGGGAAACACGCCTCTCATTATTGACATAAAATTTTGTGGTAGTAGGAATGAATGCAATAAAAGATGTTGACACTCATTAGGGTGTTTGAGGTTAAGGATAGTGACATTGGAGGATATTTTTTATAGTCTACAATCCCATTATTTGTAATGAAAAAATTAAATCTATATTACTATGCATTTTTGAATAACTAAGAGAATATTTCCGCACACAAAATAATAGGGAACAATATAAAAGCCAAAAACATGATGAAAATAATCTATACTACTTACTATAGGATCATAGAAACCTCTTCCTCTAGTTTTGGACCTCAAATCAATCTTTAATGAGATATATCAGACAAATATACAAATTACCTGATCATGGTAAAAATTAGCTTGCACAAAAATAGTGAAATAGAGGTGATGAGAAACTAGAAATAAATGTATGGGGACTAAAGGCTTTTCCAAGATGGATCTAATTCAAATAACTATGAAGAAATAAGAGATCATTCAATAGAGAAATAAATCCCTAATAAAGAGGATTAGAGAGATAATTGGGTGTGCAGTCTACTAGAGACACGTTAGAGGAGATGAAATTTGAGGTAAGATACATAACATTGGAAAAATAGTAATTTTCATTTTGAAATTAGGTTCATATTAATTAGACAATAATTGAAAATTTTTTGAGCCATATATAGCCTACAATGCCCCCTCACAAGTACTGTCCATTTGATTTTACTAAATATGTGGAACCTGAAAAAAATGGATCTGTGTGTAACACCCCAATACATCAAAATAATTTTAATTTTTAATAAGTTTAATTTCATATGAAGCTGTCTTTATATGACACCCAATGTTAAGCTTATTCTAAACTCAATAATGAGTTGTTATACATTACATGCAAGGCCGAGTTTTACCGAACAATAATATATTGATAAAATATTATTATTTAATATTATAGGATATAACCTATCAATTATGTTTGTGGTTATGAATATTATTAAATAACTTATGAAAAAATATGGTTGAATTCATTTCTTATAAATTCATTAGAAATTAATATATGAACCAACTGAATATGTCAGAAATGCATTTATAATGAACTATTATTACAGAAAAAAAATAATTTTATACTAATAAATTAAGTAAAAATTTTATTTAATGATAACTAATATATATTCAATAAAATATTATTGAAATTCATCAAATATATTTAATATTAATAAGATAATAACAAACCCTATTTTACGCATAAAACCCAATATTTTTCTAAAATAATATTTACCTCCATTTAAGGGAGATCCTATATTAAATAAAAAAATTTTGACTTTAATATATTTTATTTGAAAAAAAATAAATTTATTATTTTAAATTGGAATATAAAAAATGGAATATTTTTTGGTATTTTTCTGATAAGATTCATGTATTAATGAATATTGATAAACTAATGAATTTTAATTGAAAACATATTTTTTATATGTAATTTATAGTGTTAAATTTTATTTTTAATTTATATTAATATATATATTGATAATTTTTTATCATTTAATTTTATTTTTTTCATCGGAATAATTTTTTTATTAAATAAGGATATTAAAAAATTTCAATATTTTTAACATTTTAACTTTAGAAACCACTTTCCTATTACCATCAAAAAGATTAATTTTAATTAAAAACTATAACTTTGGTAGTTTTAATTTTGAACAATATATTCTATATTTGGAATTAGTGGGTCCAATTTATGTAAATAGTTTACTTTTTTTCATTAATATGAATAGTAAATTTTTTCAACTACAATGTTTAAGGGTAAATTAGGTAATTAAAGGTTGAATAATATTATAAGTATTATAAAACTACAATAAAAATTCTCCAAATTTAATTATATATGTTAGTGTCAATTGAAATAATTATTGTGCCAATTTTAATGCCTCTTGAAGCTACTTGGATGACTTTATGCATTTTTTTATATTTTATTCTAAGGAATGTCCAAAATGACGGAGTCATGTTCTTAAAAAGTATTACAGTTTTATGAATGATTAATAAGAATATATCTTTGATTATAAATAGTAATAGAAGATAGAAAATTATTAACTTTTTCATTATTATTTATTTTTAAATTTTAGGTGAAAATAATTAAACTAATGACTTGCACAATGATGATGCTGTAATTTTTTAATTAATCTACATATCAAATAAATGTAATTAAAAATATTAAAATAAATATAGATTTATATAATTAATTTCATAATTGAAATTCCAAGATGAACTAAACATATTAGGGGTGTATTTAAGAGTTTAATTTGAATTTATCTTGTGTATTGTTATTTTGTAAAAAGTCAACAAATTAATAGTTTCAAAATTGACAATAATGGTACTTTCTAAATAAATAATATTTAATTAAATGGTATAAAATATGTAAAAATTTAAAAATCATCTAGTAGATTGGGATAAATTTTTTAATGTAATTTGTGCATCATTTATTGTTATTTTTGTTATTTTATTGTAACTATATTAACCCTCAAATAGAAAAAACACATGTAGATACAATGATAGTTAAGGGGGTTAAAACCAAGATATAAGGGTAAAACCCTTACCTAAACATGTCAACTCATTATTGGATGGAGTGGATTCTGACAATATAACATTAATATCTAATTTTATTTCTTTAATGGAAATGTTTTCATGAATATAAAAATTAGATTATTTAAATGAATGATAGTTACAAAAATGTCACTCTCTTGGTATTTAATATCATTTATGTGTCCATAAAGTAAAAAATCAAGATATGAACAAAAACAAATTTCTATTCTGATCTTAATTAAATTAAATTCATTAAATAAATTTATTTTTAATTTTTATAAACTATATAATTACATTATAAGCTTCCACTACGATAGAACTGTATTTCTCTATTAAGCACCAAAATAGTATAATTGCTTTTAATAATATTAACTTTGATATATTTTGAATGATTAATTGTGTTTAATAAATTTTTTATATTTATAAATTATAATAAATATTATTTTAATCATTATATTATAATTCCCACATTTTCGTGATGTATTTAATTCAAATTTAATGAATACAATCAAATTTAAAAATAATGATATTTTATTGAAATAATAATTTTTGAAATTATCTAAAAATCCGAAAAAATTTAAATATTCCAAAAGGAGATAAGATATTTTAGATAATGACATCACCTATTGTCATATATTCCATTTCAAAGCCTATGGATCAATAATAGCCTTAAAATAGTTTAATATAATTAGGATTTTGAATGTGTCCATCACCTCAAATATAAAATGGAACATCATCCTTCACACCAATTTGATTCATCTCTCTCAAAAAAACTATGAAAATTTCTCTTACCATAATATTTTTTTTTGGTTTTGGAGATTTCTAAACTTCAAAAATTCCTACACTAGATCACTTAAGAAGAGATTTTAGGAAGTCCTCCAATTATGATGCAATCATCTTTATCAAATCCTTAAAGGTTGTCTCTTATTTCACATCCTATTTATTGGTTAATTTAATTATACATTAATTAGAATTTAATAAATAAATTTTCATATATATTATAAGATGAAATTATGATTATGAGACGCCCTTATTCTAGCATTAATCTATCCTTTGAAAAGTGAAATCACCACGTGTGTATATGTATCACATAAAATATCTGCACCGTGGTATAATTTTTTTTCTTCACCACTTTACATGGATGGGTATAATAATAGAAATAATGGATATATATAATATATATGCATTGATTTTGATTCTTGAAAAATTAATAAACTATCCACTTTCATTTTCATTCACCATTAAGGGAATGATATCGTCTCTCATGCCTACGAATGACACACCATCTCTACGATGTGATAAGAATAATTTTCAACGATGACCATTAATGAATGATTTTATTATTCAATTTAATGATTAAATATAATTTCATAAAAATTAATATAATTATGGAGATTTTGGATTTGTTTGTTATGGAAATGAATCATGTATTTCATGAGAAATTTTTTTTTGTAAAATGATGTTGTTGACAACCCAAACTATGGTATTAATGAAATATTATAAAAAAATGTGTGATAAAATTATAAAATAATATCATATATAATATCATATACATGGAAATTTTCGTGGAATAATTTAACAAAATTATTTGAACCATTATAAAGGTCTTTAAATCATGTACTACTAAAAATGATGTTTGAGGTAAGGGATCTTTTTCATGCTTTTATTTTTGTAGGACACATGCCTCAAACACTACTTGTTTCTTATATATGGCATATATACCACCCATGATTGTATTTTATGAGTGTTATTCTGATGAATATAGAATTTTCAAATACATATGACTATATTTATTTAATTTTCATATGATTCTACAATTATAATGTGATAAATAGTTTTTCACAATGTCATCATAATCTGAGATTGTTTGTGTTTATTTCTCCACTAGGGAATATTTCACATCCATTTTACTATTTTCTAAAAAAATTAAAAAATATTCACTATTATCTGGTGGTTTATTAATTTCATTTTACTCATTTTCTACTTTCTAAAAAATGAATTAAAATGAATCTTCTTATCATTTTCAAAAATAAGGTACTTTATAACTTTTCTTACAATGACAAAAGGTATTTTTTAACTTGTATGACATGAACATAATTTCCCACAATCATTGTAGAGACTAGAAGATTGATGTACATGTACATTACATTAGTTCTGCGGAATACTTAATACATAACAAAAACAAACACTAAAGGACTATAATAGTTTAGTGTCTTTGGAATCTCGAAACATAATCTTCTAATCATGGTGAAAGATCTTCAACTTCTCCCATATAGATATTCCTCTTTTGTTTTCTTACCTAAAACCATTATTTAAATCCTAGGGAAAAGAAAACATATAAAGGGTGAGCTCAAAAAATTATTGAGGGCAAACATAGGGAATGAAAAACAATCCATAATCATTTTAATGCAAAAACATGAACATAAAATCGAAATATCAATATATTGAGCAATGACATAAATCTTGGTAGTACGTAAGGAATATATCATAAAGGAACATCAATATTGATAAAATAGGATGTTAATAAAACATGTAACTGTGGAATACCATTAAGCACAAGATATGATTTCCATAGTAGCCAAGGCATTGCTGTCAAGACCATCTTATTGGACAAAGTCCCTTTCTGAATCGAGTTCACTCCTCGTTCCGGTCCTGTATCTCTGAACCAGATTAACATACCATTACAACCATGTCTATCTCATGAGGTATATATCTTTACCCAATTAATTGTAGGGATATATAGTTTCCACCCATCTCATAATGAAATAATTCTTACATGTGCCACAACATAAACATAAATCATTCATCACAACCCAAAGAATAAAATGGGATTCATAAACATCATCCCATCATAACATAAATTATATAAAACAAATGGATATCATTTCCTCATAAGAAAGGTGAAACCATTTTAACAATATAGACATTATAATTGAAAAATAAACATAATAAATAATGACATCTTAGATGGAAAATGGTTTTGATAAAACACTTGAAATGAATTCTTGAGGAAAATATCCTTTCTTCTTAAAAATATTTTTCTTTTCACAAAATTCCATGCAATTTTGAAAGAAAATAATTTTGTTGAAAATACTAATGAAATATTGTACAGTAAGCTTCATGAAAATAAGGATTTATAAAACTGTAAAAATCCGTTCATGCCGTATATGTTAAAAAATATTCTCCTCATACTTTTAACGAAAATGTCAAAACGTACCTTATATGGTAAACAAAGGAAATATTTCTTCCATACACAAAGTAAAAGTAAAAGAGGGGTAAACATGACTTCAAACATACATGGAATAATATTTAACACTTTATGAAAAAAATTATGGAAATGGATGAAAAATATCACCCCACTAAATACCTACGTACAAGTAATCTCGAATAAAAATGGGATTGAAAAATTATCCCTTACCTTAGGTCCGATATTCTTCGTACATATCCAAACCTCATGTATGATGATTTAAATAATGTCATTGACTTAATACAGAATCATATTAATTATTATGATATCATATATGGTTGACTTATAATTTTATATTACCTGTTCTTTTGTAAATTCCATGTTAAAGTATCATTTTGGGTAAAATCGTTTTATTTATCGTACGTGTTTGGACTGGTTGTTCTTGATATTATTATTATTTATATAGTGATTTAATTACATAAATAATGTAAATAATGATTTATATATCATATATATTCATTAAATATATATATAATAGATAGATAAATGAAATGAAATACACCGTTCATGGAGACGGTTGGCCGTACGTACGCATGAACGTTGTTTTCATTTCCTTAATGATTTGAATGGAAGTAAGTAGATGAAATATATATATATATATATATAAAAATAAATCCAGTAGAATTATTAGGTCATATATTTCACGATTAATTATTATATATACTTTATAATAATTCTTTAATTATTAACATGGAAAATGAATCTCATCGCGTCATGAAGACGGTAATCCGTACGTACGCACGAGCGATGATATTATTACCATATTTATTTAATGGAATTATAGTTGATTATATAATATCATAGAATCATTATTATGTTATAATAATCATATATAGTTATTATTTACACCATTATAGTCATACAAGTAATGTGGTGGTGGAAAAACTGATTACACCACGATGTGGAGACGGTATTCCGAACGTACGCACGCGCGGTGATTTTGTTTTCCATAGGATGGATTGAAGGTGAAATAGGGTTGTTTCATATTTAAAACAACATATATATATATATATATATATTTAACACTTATTGTAGAGACCCGAAGCCTGACGTACATGGACATTACATTACTTTTGCGGAATACTTAGTACAAAACAAAAACACACACACAAGGATCGTAATAGTTTAGTGTCTTTGGAAACTCGGAATAAAATCTTCTAATCGTGGGGAAAGATCTTCAACATCTCCCATAAAGATATTCCTTTTTTTTACCTAAAACCTTTCTTTATGTCCTGGGGAAAAGAAAACATAAAAGGGTGAGCTCAAATGCTCAGTAAGGGTAAACAAAAGATATATCAATCACATCGTATTCATAAGAACATAACATTTTGGAAATCATAACCTGCAAAAGAGAGCATAATTTCATAACATGGGATAAATCATAGTAGTGAAATGAAATCATAACATAAAACATTACTCATTGTGGCATACACACATAATCATAGAGAATCATTTCTTGTTAGTCAAGACTCATTGCCAAGACTATCTTAGTGGACAAAGTCCCTTTCTGAATCGAGTAATCCTCGTTTCAGTCCTGTTTCACTGAAACGGTATAACCTACCATTCCAGCCATGTCTATCTCATGAGATATAAAATCTTTACCCAATGCATTGGAAGGAGATATAGGTCCCACCCATCTCTTAATGAATCCTTTCTTATGTGTGCCACCAAATCATAAATCATACATCATTGCATAACCCATGTAATAAAAATGGGATTCTTAAACAACATGACATCATAAAACCATTCATATAAGATAAAGGAATTCATAAACATAATTCCATCACAAAATAGTCAAATCAATGTAAAAATATGGATAGAAACAGAACCCTTTATTATCTTTGATGAAAAATAATTTTGATAAAACACTTGAATTGAATTCTTGTGGAAAATATCCTTTTTTTTCAAAATCAATTTCTTTTCACAAAACATCATGCAATTTTAAAAGAAAGAGATTTTATTGAAAATAGTCATGAAATATTTTAGAGGAAGCTTCATGAAAATAAGGCTTTATAAAACAGTATAAATCCGTTCGTGCCGTATAAGTTAAAAACATTCTTCTCGTACTTTTGTCGGAAAAGTCAAAAAGTACCTCGTACAAAAAAACGACAAAAGATTCCTTTCATATCTTTTACTAAAAACTCACCGAAGGGTAAATTTGGATTTAAAAAATTGTAGGTGGATGGAAATAACATTACATATTGAGGAAACATGGATTTAGATGATAAAATACACCCCAGTAACTTTCAAAGTACAAACAATCTCGGATAAAAATGAGATTGTGATATTTCCCTTACCTTATGTCCGACTTGCTTTGTAAGTGTCCGAACCTCCTGTATAATGATTTAAATCATGTTATTGACTTATTAAAGAATCATATTCATTGTTATGATATCATATATGGTTCACTTATGACATTATATTACCCGTTCTTTTGTAAATTCCATGTTAAAGAAGCGTTTTGGGTAAAATCGTTTCATTTATCGTAGGTGTTTTGACTTGTTGTTCTTGACATCATTATTACTTATATCATGATTTACTTACTTCCAGAATATAAAATATGATTTATATATCATATATATTCAGTATATATATATATATAATAGGTAGATAAATAAAATGAAAAACACCGTTCATGGAGACGGTAGTCCGTACGTACGCATGAACGCTGTTTTCCTTTCCTTATTGTCTTGAAATGGAAGTAAGTAGATGACATACATATGTATATATATACATAAATCCAGTAGCTTTATAATGTCATATATTTCATTATTATTTCTTATATATACATTATAATCATTCTTAAATGGTTAACATGGAGAATGAATCTCATCGCGTCGTGGAGACGGTATTCCGTACGTACGCACGAGCGATGATATCATTTCTATAAATATTGAATTGAATTGGAGTGGATTATACAATATATCAGAATCAATATGATGTTTTAATAACTATGTATAGTTATTCTTTACACCATTATACCCATCCATGTAAGGTGGTGGTGGAAAATAGATTACACCACGGCGTGGAGACGGTATTCCGTACGTACGCACGCGCGGTGATTTCTTTTTCCGTAGGATGGATAGATGGTGAAATAGGGTTGTTTCATACTTATAATAACATATCAGTATATTATTGATACTGATGTTATTACTTCATAATGAAACAACCTAAGAAGAAGAAGTGGAAGAAGAAATAAAGATGAAAGAATTGGTAACGGTAATTACCTCTTCTTTGAAGTGCCTCTTTGAGACCTCCTCTTAGGGCACTAAAATTGGTCTTTGAGGAAGACCAGAACCTCTAGGATGTTGCTATGGAAGTGGAGAGGAGAAATTGGCAGGTGTTGGCCGAGCTTGAGTGCTCAAATTGGTGTGAGGAGGAGGGGGAGGAGGTGTCCTTTTATAGGGGAGGAGAGGGGCACCTTAGGAATATCTCAAAATATTATTTTATATTAAAGTCAAAATCGGTTTATAATGGTTCCAAAGGGTCTTATTTCGAAGCTAAAGTGGGGATGGGTCGAAATCCTATCAACCAATAGGATTTAGACAAGTTTAGGGTATTATTTTAACCTTATCAATTAGATTTAACTCTAAGTTAAATAATTTAACTTTTACCGTGTCTTTTTGTTTTCTTTCACTATATGGTTAATAAACTTACTATAACATGCCAAACGAACCCCAAATTGTATATTATTAATACATATATCCTTATCTAAGTCATGTGGCCGATCCTTAGATTTTTAGGAATAAAATAACAATTAATAATATAATATTTTATTTAAAAACTATTTTGTGTCAATTTTGACACTATTTGATATATGATTTTTGTGAAAGTCATAATAGAATTATATGTTCGAACAAAGTTAATTAAATCAACAATAATATATCATAGTAACCTAGAAAATTAGTGGAATTCATAAAAAGTCTTAAATTACATTTATTTTGGTATTTATATTATCAATTATGTCAATATTTCATTAATAAGATAATTACTGCATCATTATTGTGTCATGAATAAATTATATTATTTGATGTCTAAAAATTACAAATAAAATACCATCATGTAGGAAATCGTTTTAGCTTTCTAATGAATATTTATAGTCGAATTTATCTTATGTATAACCCCATATTAAAAATGATTTACTTATTAAACTTTGATTTTAACTATTTTAACCCTTCTTTAAATAAATTAATAATAAATGTCCTAATCTAATCCAAGTGGGCCTAAATGGTCATATTTTATTCCTAAGTTTGTTTATGGTCGAATTACACTTGTCCAATAGAATTAGGACATGTGTTAGGGTAATATTAATATCATATTTACCCTTAGTTACCCTATTTACTATTAACCGTGGTAAAAAAAGTAAAAAGTTACTATTCACCAAAAAATTATTTTCATCTCATTGAACCACATTTTAGTCCTTGATATTAACCGTGTCTCTCGGATTTTCGAAATTCCATTCACAGAAGCAGTAAAATTAAGTTTTATGCAAAATTCAGTTTTTAACCTACCACTTAGTAGTTTCACTATTCATCAAAAAATTGATGTTTTTCAGAACAATGCCAAAATTTCATCCCAAGCTATATTTCATATTCCGAATTCAATAATGAAGTCTATTTTACCAAATTCATAACATAAAAGTTGCATTAATTAATTTTATAATTAAATCCCGCTGTTAAAACAAATAGCGTGTTTTTAAGAAACAATATCTATCAAAAGATTGATACTTGTTTATTTCTAGTTTAAATGTGAAATTACATCCAATGACCAACATTGTATTAAATTGTAAAAATATATTCTAAATATACTTTAAAACCACTCAAATTAATGATTTATCACTATTAATTATTTCGATTAAAAAAGTTGTTTTTTTAATTATAATTTAGTAATTTTCACTATTCATCAGAATATGAAAGTTATCCGAAAAGTACCAAAATTTCACCTTAGGCTAAATTTGATACTCCAAATCCAAAAATGAAGTCCATTTTGAGAGTTAAAATTTCTAAAATTTATAAAGTGGTTATTACTATTCATAACGGCTAGTTTTAATAATACTTTAATAGCATATCATTGTTTCGTGAAACTCAGGATTACGTACCACACACGCTATCGAGGAAGGTTGCGATTGCGTGTAATGCAAGGCAAGTCAAGGATGCGTGTTGTGCAAGCTCCTTTTGGTGTAGCGTATAACACAAGACATTAGTGAAAGAAATAAAAAAAAATATTTTTCATAAAATCTCGGGCTGTTACATTCTACCCCCCTTAAAATGAATTTCGCCCTCGAAATTCGTCGGGGTTATAAATGGTTTACTATTTGAAAGTTTCTTTAATAGAAACCCACATCGTAAAAGGGAATACCAAAACTTGGCTTTAAAAACTATAGTATGAAATGTAACGATTACCCAAATAAACTAATCACTGGGTTTCCACATAGGTGAAAATATGGATATGGAAGAGAAATCTAACCATCATGTTCTGATGGAGAGTGGTAGAGAACATGGCTATGGAAAAGCCAGTAATCACAAATCCATAAATTTGTGACGATCTAAGGTACCATCTGATTCATCAGGTATAAGATCACTAGGACAACATTTTTGGTTTTCAAGATCATTTCCCTAAAGTTGAAAATTTGAATTAGAATAAATACTTACTTTATTTTGATACAATATCACTGTTGTTTGTGCCTTGAACAATTTCCACTTCATCTCTTAAATAAATGAAGTTGAATTTGTTATTCGTGAAGTGTTAGCAGATCTTGTGATAGAATGACGGGTCATTCCATCTGTCTCAAACTAAAGGTAAGCAAAAGTTATTAAATATACATAAGTCATTCTATAGTGAGATTAATCATATATAGTTCCTAAAATGGACTTATACTTCATATATCATACTGCTTAATATAATAAAACTAGTTTCTACTAAACAGGGACTTCCTGTAGGTCAGTGGTAGGCGATAAAGGCCAGTCGCACTTCGGTTGTGGGTTCGATTCCTACAACCTTGTCCGAAGCGATGGGTTGTCGCCCGTCCTGCAGGTTGTCCCTTTTTCTAAAACTACGTTACTATAACATCCCATCAATAATATTGAAAATCTTATATCCGTAAACAATACTAACTTATGTCCAACATAATCCAGTCTAATCTTTAGGCTTATACATAATACTGCAGTCCACTCTCATAATATAGTGACATCGATTACCAGAGATTTAATACTGTCTTTGATCCCCACATATCATAAGATATGTCTTGTTGGTCACATTCCAAACATTCAAAGTCCTTAATCGTGTATTCTCTTGAATACCTTAGTGAAAACATGAGTGCAGTTAAAAGTTAATACTTTCCATATACCAAAATCCTCAAAATTCTATATACTCAAACCATGATATCACTTAGTCCTTATATCAATCATGAGCTCATGAATACTATCAAACATTTAATTTTCTCCTTATCCCTTCATTATGCGCATATCATCTACATTCCAAAAATATCTGAATAACCTTTCATGGATACTGGTAACATTAATCATATACTTTCAAAACACAAGGAAAGACAACAGTGTAACAATCCATAGATGTCTCTTTATTCCAAAATTACACATGATACACATGTAATCATGCCACTACATTCTCAAACCATTGACCGAGCTTCAAAAATTCTTTCATCTCACATATCATTTGTAGTCTCTTCATCATCATCCACATAAGTACTACCCATATGACCATACTGATTCTCTTCATGAGTCTTTCTCTTAGGGCATTTGTTTGCATAATTCCCATACATTCCACATTTAAAACACTTAACCATTTTTGATGTCGTAGCAATACCATTATCCTCATCCATGGTGTTAACCGACCCTTTTCCTTTGCACTTACTTGCTTTGTGTCCTTCTTTTCCACACCCAAAGCATCTTCCAGTTCCCTTGAAACATTCTCCTTGATGCCTCTTCCCACATGATTTACATAGGGGAAATTGAACTTTCTTTCCTCTATGATCATCATGGAACTCCATCTTTCTCTTATTAGTCGAGTCAGGAAACTTACCAAATTTTACTTTATTGATCATGTTGTGAGATTGCTGATTCGGCATAATAATGATGTTTGGACATCCAAATCCCATTTCATTTGGTTGCTCATGAAGAATATCATTCCATTGTCCATCATATCCTCCATTATTGTGAATCATCTTGTTTCCAGCCATTTTCTAAAACCCAAAGAGAATAGTGTTAGATGCAAAAATCATAATAAAGGGGGAGTAACTTAAATATCTATCATATTTGGTTTAATCTAATATCGTTACCATAGTTCTAGAACTATATCCTATACGTATACTTATCCTTAGGGGCATCCCTAGACATACCTTAGAAATATCTCTAGGGATCTCACTAACATTTTCGCATCCTAGTTTACAAAGGTTGACTAAACCTTTCCTCTGATACCAACTGTAGAGACCCGAAGCCTGACGTACATGGACATTACATTACTTTTGCGGAATACTTAGTACAAAACAAAAACACACACACAAGGATCGTAATAGTTTAGTGTCTTTGGAAACTCGGAATAAAATCTTCTAATCGTGGGGAAAGATCTTCAACATCTCCCATAAAGATCTTCCTTTTTTTTTACCTAAAACCTTTCTTTATGTCCTGGGGAAAAGAAAACATAAAAGGGTGAGCTCAAATGCTCAGTAAGGGTAAACAAAAGATATATCAATCACATCGTATTCATAAGAACATAACATTTTGGAAATCATAACCTGCAAAAGAGAGCATAATTTCATAACATGGGATAAATCATAGTAGTGAAATGAAATCATAACATAAAACATTACTCATTGTGGCATACACACATAATCATAGAGAATCATTTCTTGTTAGTCAAGACTCATTGCCAAGACTATCTTAGTGGACAAAGTCCCTTTCTGAATCGAGTAATCCTCGTTTCAGTCCTGTTTCACTGAACCGGTATAACCTACCATTCCAGCCATGTCTATCTCATGAGATATAAAATCTTTACCCAATGCATTGGAGGGAGATATAGGTCCCACCCATCTCTTAATGAATCCTTTCTTATGTGTGCCACCAAATCATAAATCATACATCATTGCATAACCCATGTAATAAAAATGGGATTCTTAAACAACATGACATCATAAAACCATTCATATAAGATAAAGGAATTCATAAACATAATTCCATCACAACATAGTCAAATCAATGTAATAATATGGATAGAAACAGAACCCTTTATTATCTTTGATGAAAAATAATTTTGATAAAACACTTGAATTGAATTCTTGAGGAAAATATCCTTTTTTTTTCAAAATCAATTTCTTTTCACAAAACATCATGCAATTTTAAAAGAAAGAGATTTTATTGAAAATAGTCATGAAATCTTTTAGAGGAAGCTTCATGAAAATAAGGCTTTATAAAACAGTATAAATCCGTTCGTGCCGTATAAGTTAAAAACATTCTTCTCGTACTTTTGTCGGAAAAGTCAAAAAGTACCTCGTACAAAAAAACGACAAAAGATTCCTTTCATATCTTTTACTAAAAACTCACCGAAGGGTAAATTTGGATTTAAACAATTGTAGGTGGATGGAAATAACATTACATATTGAGGAAACATGGATTTAGATGATAAAATACACCCCAGTAACTTTCAAAGTACAAACAATCTCGGATAAAAATGAGATTGTGATATTTCCCATACCTTAGGTCCGACTTGCTTTGTAAGTGTCTGAACCTCCTGTATAATGATTTAAATCATGTTATTGACTTATTAAATAATCATATTCATTGTTATGATATCATATATGGTTCACTTATGACATTATATTACCAGTTCTTTTGTAAATTCCATGTTAAAGAAGCGTTTTGGGTAAAATCGTTTCATTTATCGTAGGTGTTTTGACTTGTTGTTCTTGACATCATTATTACTTATATCATGATTTACATACTTCCAGAATATAAAATATGATTTATATATCATATATATTCAGTATATATATATATATAATAGGTAGATAAATAAAATGAAAAACACCGTTCATGGAGACGGTAGTCCGTACGTACGCATGAACGCTGTTTTCCTTTCCTTATTGTCTTGAAATGGAAGTAAGTAGATGACATACATATGTATATATATACATAAATCCAGTAGCTTTATAATGTCATATATTTCATTATTATTTCTTATATATACATTATAATCATTCTTAAATGGTTAACATGGAGAATGAATCTCATCGCGTCGTGGAGACGGTATTCCGTACGTACGCACGAGCGATGATATCATTTCTATAAATATTGAATTGAATTGGAGTGTATTATAAAATATATCAGAATCAATATGATGTTTTAATAACTATGTATAGTTATTCTTTACACCATTATACCCATCCATGTAAGGTGGTGGTGGAAAATAGATTACACCACGGCGTGGAGACGGTATTCCGTACGTACGCACGCGCGGTGATTTCTTTTTCCGTAGGATGGATAGATGGTGAAATAGGGTTGTTTCATACTTATAATAACATATCAGTTTATGATTGATACTGATGTTATTACTTCATAATGAAACAACCTAAGAATAATAAGTGGAAGAAGAAATAAAGATGAAAGAATTGGTAACGGTAATTACCTCTTCTTTGAAGTGCCTCTTTGAGACCTCCTCTTATGGCACTAAAATTGGTCTTTGAGGAAGACCAGAACCTCTAGGATGTTGCTATGGAAGTGGAGAGGAGAAATTGGCAGGGGTTGGCCGAGCTTGAGTGCTCAAATTGGTGTGAGGAGGAGGGGGAGGAGGTGTCCTTTTATAGGGGAGGAGAGGGGCACCTTAGGAATATCTCAAAATATTATTTTATATTAAAGTCAAAATCGGTTTATAATGGTTCCAAAGAGTCTTATTTCGAAGCTAACGTGGGGATGGGTCGAAATCCTATCAACCAATAGGATTTAGACAAGTTTAGGGTATTATTTTAACCTTATCAATTAGATTTAACTCTAAGTTAAATAATTTAACTTTTACCGTGTCTTTTTGTTTTCTTTCACTATATGGTTATTAAACTTACTATAACATGCCAAACGAACCCCAAATTGTATATTATTAATACATATATCCTTATCTAAGTCATTTGACCGAACCTTAGTTTTTTAGGAATAAAATAACAATTAATAATATAATATTTGATTTAAAAACTATTTTGTGTCAATTTTGACACTATTTGATATATGATT
Source organism: Viscum album (assembly GCA_963277665.1). Taxonomy (NCBI): domain Eukaryota; kingdom Viridiplantae; phylum Streptophyta; class Magnoliopsida; order Santalales; family Viscaceae; genus Viscum; species Viscum album. The sequence continues at coordinate 378,576,728 of OY728122.1, forward strand.
TTTGTGAAAGTCATAAAAGAATTATATGTTCGAACCAAGTTAATTAAATCAACACTAATATATCATAGTAAACTAGAAAATGAGTGGAATTCATAAAAAGTCTTAAATTACATTTATTTTGGTTTTTATATTATCAATTATGTCAATATTTCATTAATAAGATAATTACTGCATCATTTTTGTGTCATGAATAAATTATATTATTTGAAGTCTAAAAATTACAAATAAAATACCATCATGTAGGAAATCTTTTTAGCTTTCTAATTAATATTTATAGTCGAATTTATCTTATGTATAACCCCATATTAAAAATGATGTACTTATTAAACTTTGATTTTAACTATTTTAACCCTTCTTTAAATAAATTAATAATAAATGTCCTAATCTAATCCAAGTGGGCCTAAATGGTCATATATTATTCCTAAGTTTGTTTTTGGTCGAATTACACTTGTCCAATAGAATTAGGACATGTGTTAGGGTAATATTAATATCATATTTACCCTTAGTTACCCTATTTACTATTAACCGTGGTAAAAAACGTAAAAAGTTACTATTCACCAAAAAATTATTTTCATCTCATTGAACCACATTTTAGTCCTTGATATTAACCGTGTCTCTCGGATTTTCGAAATTCCATTCACAGAAGCGGTAAAATTAAGTTTTATGCAAAATTCAGTTTTTAACCTACCACTTAGTAGTTTCACTATTCATCAAAAAATTGATGTTTTTCAGAACAATGCCAAAATTTCATCCCAAGCTATATTTCATATTCCGAATTCAAAAATGAAGTCTATTTTACCAAATTCATAACATAAAAGTTGCATTAATTAATTTTATAATTAAATCCCGCTGTTAAAACAAATAGCGTGTTTTTAAGAAACAATATCTATCAAAAGATTGATACTTGTTTATTTCTAGTTTAAATGTGAAATTACATCCAATGACCAACATTGTATTAAATTGTAAAAATATATTCTAAATATACTTTAAAACCACTCAAATTAATGATTTATCACTATTAATTATTTCGATTAAAAAAGTTGTTTTTTTTATTATAATTTAGTAATTTTCACTATTCATCAGAATATGAAAGTTATCCGAAAAGTACCAAAATTTCACCTTAGGCTAAATTCGATACTCCAAATCCAAAAATGAAGTCCATTTTGAGAGTTAAAATTTCTAAAATTTAAAAAGTGGTTATTACTATTCATAACGGCTAGTTTTAATAATACTTTAATAGCATATCATTGTTTCGTGAAACTCAGGATTACGTACCACACACGCTATCGAGGAAGGTTGCGATTGCGTGTAATGCAAGGCAAGTCAAGGATGCGTGTTGTGCAAGCTCCTTTTGGTGTAGCGTATAACACAAGACATTAGTGAAAGAAATAAAAAAAAATATTTTTCATAAAATCTCGGGCTGTTACACTTATGTTATTACTTTACAATTAAACAACTAAATAAGAGGAATTAGAAGAAGAAATAAACGTGAAAGAGTCGGTAGAAGAGATTACCTCTTTCTCAACGAACCTCCTTTAATCTTCTTCTTAGGGCACAAGAGTTAGTCTTTTGATAAGACAATCACCTCTATGATATAACTATAGAAGTTTAGAAGTGTAAATTTTAGGGGTTGTCTGAGATTCCAGGCTCAAAAGGGCGTGAAGAGAAGAGGGAAGGGGTGCCCTTTTTATAAGGGAGGAGAGGGGCACCTTAGGAAAAACTGAAAATATTATTTTATAATAAAGTAATATTAGGTTTTTAATACCTCCAAATTGATTTATTTAAAAGATAAGGTGGGGATGGGTCGATATAATCTCATCCAATAGGTTTTAGACAAGTTGAGGTTACTATTTTATCCTTATCATTTATATTTGACTCTAAGTTAAATAATTTAACTTTTACCGTGTCTTTTTCATTTCTTACACTATATGGTTAATAAAAATATTATAAAAATAAAAAAGAACCCCAAGTGGTTAATTATTAATATATATATATCTTTATCTATATCATTTGTCCGAAACCTATATTTTTATGAATAAAATAACAATTAATAATTAAATATTTGTTTTAAAAACTATTTAATGTCAATTTTGACACTATTTGGTAATTTATTTTTTGTGAAAATCATAAAAGCATGATTAGTTTTAAAAAAGTTAATTAAATCAATACTAACATGTTATATTAACCTATAACATTATTGTAATTAAAAAAATGTCTCAAATTAAATTTATTTGGGTATTTAGAATATTAATTATTTTAATATTTCATTAATAAGGTAATTACTGCATCATCATTGTCTCATAAATAAATAAACATATATAATGTCAAAAAATTATAAAAAAAAAACTATTATGTAGAAAATATCTTTATCTTCCTAATTAATATTTATAGTCAAATTTATCTTATTTATATCCCTACATTAAAAATGTTTTTGTTATTAAACATTGATTTTAACAATTTTAACTCTTTTTTAAATAAAATAACAATAAATGTCCTAATCTAATCCAAGTAGACCTAAAGGGTAATATTTCATTAATAAGGTTGTTTTAGGTCTATTTAAACTTATCAAATAGAATTAAGGCATGTGTTAGGGTAATAGTAATATCATTTTTACCCTTAATTACCCTATTTACTTTTAACCGTGGTAAAAAAAGTAAAAAGTTACTATTCACCAAAAATTATTTTTATCTTATTGAACTACATTTTACTCCTTGATATTTACTATATCTCTGGGAATTTCTAAATTCCAATCACAGAAGCTGTAAAATTATATTTTATAGAAATTTTCAAATTCTTCTAAGAGGTAGGTAAAAGACCGTGAGGATTTCAATAAAATTATTATATATCAAAAAAATTTATAAAATGAATCCAATGAATTACATTGAACTTATATAGGTATTATGTATCAATTTTTACCTAAAATAAATTTAAATAAAATAAATAATTATTTAAATAAAAAGTAGGTTTTTAAATAGTAACCCGGTGTTTTCACTATTCATCAGTAATTGAAAGTTTTCAGAAAAATACCAAAAATTCACCCTAGGCCAATTTTTATATTCCGAATCCAAAAATGAAGTTAATTTTGAAGGATAAAATTTATAAAATTTCAAAAAGTGGGTATTAATATTCATAACGGTTAGTTTATATAACATATCGTTGTTTAGTGAAACTCAGTGTTGCGTACAACACACGCTATCGTGGATGGTCGCGATTGAATTTAATGCAAGCCAAGTCAGGTATTCTTGTAGTGAAAGCTCCTTTTGGTGTATCATACACTACAAGAATTCAATGAAATTAAAAAGAATATTTTTCATAAAATCTCGGGGTGTTACATTCTACCCCCCTTAAAATGAATTTCACCCTAGAAATTCATCGAGGTTATAAATGGTTTATTACTCGAAAGTTTCTTTAATAGAAACCCACATAGTAAAAAAGAATACCAAAACTAATCTTTAATAACTAATGTATGAAACGTAATGGTTACCCAAATTTTCTAATCACTAGGTTTCCACATAGGAGAACACTAATAAAATTATGGATATGGAAGAGAAATCTAACCATCAAGTTATGATGGAGAGTGGTAGAGAAAAGGATATGAAAATACCAATAATAACAAAGCCATAAATTTGTTATGATCTAAGGTACCATATAATTCTAAAGATATAAGGGCACTAAGACAATATTTTTGGTTTTCAAGATCTTTTCCCTAAAGTTCAAGAATTTGAATTCGAAGAAATACTTAGTTTATTTGGGTATAATCTCACCGTTGTTCATGCATTGAACAATTTTCGCATCATCTCATAAAGAAATGAAGTTGAATTTTTCATCTGTGAAGTGTTATCAGATCATGTGACAGAATGACGGGTCATTCCATCTTTCTCAAATGAAAGATTAGAAAAAGTTATTCAAAAAACATAGGTCCCTATAAGACGATATTAAACCTATATGGCTCAAAGAATGGACTTATACTTCATATATCATACCTATTAATATAATAAAACTAGTTTCTACTAACCAGGGACTTCTTATAAGCCAGTGGTAGGCGATAAAGGCCTGTTGCACATCAGTTGTGGGTTCGATTCCCACAGCCTTGTCCGACGCGACAGGTTGTCATCCATCCTGTAGGTTGTCCCTTTTTCTAAAACTACACTATTATAACATTCTAGAAATAATATCAAGAAGTTATATCCTTAAAAAATACTATATTATGTCTAAATTACTCTATTCCAATATTTAGGCTTACCCAAACTCACAGTATAAGGAAAAAGATTGATAGAGGTTTCATCTACCAAGCATGTAAATACCGTCATTTATCCCCATATATCATAAGATATGTGTTGTTGGTCATATTCCAAACATTCTAATTCCTTAATCATGTATTCTATTGAAAAATCAATACCCATTGAACCTTAGTAAAAACATGAATTCTATCAAATGTTATCTCTTTCCACATAACAATATCCAAAAAAAATTATACTCAAACCATGATATCACATTTTCCTTATATTATTCATGAGCTCATGAATACTATAAAACACATTATTTTCTCTTTATCCCTTCATTATTCACATATCATATGCTTTAAAAAAAATTTCAATCACTTTTCATGGTTACTGATGCCATATTCTTATGGAAAACCACAATGGACTAATACATAGATATTCCAATATAACATAAAAGTACCTCAACAACATTATTCTTGAATACCAATACATAAACACTTCAATCCATCCTCATCAATGATTGTTATGGAATATGTCATTACTTCATTTAGAAGTAACCTCTTAAGTCAGGGCATTGAGTTGGGTAATTCACATGTTCTCCATAGATAGGACATTGAACTCCATAACAGTCTGTCACTCTATTACCCTTCTCTCCACACAGATAACATATTCCCCTCCATTTGATGTATTTATCAAGGTTCTTCTTCCCTTCATTAGAAATCTCAATATTCATTTCTCTATGCTCCACAACATGCGAACATGCTTAAAATTCCATCTTCCTCTTATTTTATGAATTAGGAATACAACTAAAGATCACCTTGTTAATCATATATCGCGATGACTGATTCGGCATAATCACAAAATCTTTCTTTCTAGTCATTACGCAATTTCATTTCTTATAGTCACCAATTTTTCCATTGGATTCAATGTTCACCCAATTCTTTATGGTTCCCTCCATTGACTAAAACCAAAATCCATGGTGTAAGAAATAGTTAATATAGCGGGGAACCCCATAATCATAAAAATTCCTTTATGGGATGTCTAACTTATCACACATTATTTAATCCATGACACCTTAGGTTCATCCTGGGTTATTTATGATCGTCGATATAATTCTAGGAATGTAAACTCTATTTATACTATAATTTAGGGATATCCTTAAACATACCTTAGAAATATATCTAGGGATATCACAAAACATTGTACATCCTAGTTTACAAAGGTTAATTAAACCTTTCCTCTGATACCAACTGTAGAGACCCAAACCTTGATGTACATGTATATTACATTACTTTTGCGGAATACATAACACATAACAAAAAAACACTCAAGGACCGTAATAGTTTAGTGACTTTAGAAACTCGGAACATAATCTTGTAATCATGTTGAAATGTCTTCAACATCTCCCATAAAGATCTTTCACTTTTTTTTCTTACCTAAAATCATTATTTAAATCCTAGGGAAAAGAAATCATATAAAGGGTGAGATCAAATGCTCAGTAAGGGTAAACATATGTAATGTAAAACAATACATAAAATTTTTAATGCAAAACATGAACATAAAATCTAAAGATCAAAATCTTGAGAAATTACATAAATCATGGAAGTACGTACGACATTTATCATAAAGAAACATCAATCATGATAAAATATCATGGGAATAAAACATGTAATTCTGGAAACCCATTAATAACATGATATGATTTCCATAGTAGCCAAGGAATTACTGCCAATAGCATCTTGGTGGACAAAGCCCCTTTTTGAATCGAGTTCACTCCTCATTCCAGTCCTATATCACTGAATCAGATTAACTTAACGTTCCATACATGTCTATCTCATGAGATATAAATCTTTACCCAATGCATTGGAGGGAGATATAGGTCCCACCCATCTCATAATGATATCATTCTTACTTGTTCCACAGCATAAACATAAATCATTCATCATAACCCAATGAATAAAATGGGTTTCACAAACATCATCCCATTATAACATAATACATATAAAAAAATGGATATCATTTCATCATAAGAAAAGTGAAACCATGTTAATCATAGAGACATTATACTTTAAACACACACATATGAAATATTTTCATCTTAGATGGAAGATGGTTTTGATAAAACACTTGAACTGAATTCTTCAGGAAAATATCCTTTCTCCTTCAAAATAATTTTCTTTTCACAAATTTCCATGAAATTTTAAATGAAAAGTATATTGATGAAAATTGCCATGAAATATTTTACAGTAAGCTTCATGAAAATAGGTTTTATAAAACATTTAAAATCTGTTCATTCCGTATAAGGTAAAAAAACAATGTCCTTGTACTTTTAACGGAAATGTCAAAAAATACCTTTTATGGTAAAAAAAGAAAGATTCCTTCTATACACAAAGTAAAAGTCAAAGATGGGTAAACATGAATATAAAAATATATAGATGAATATTAAACACTTTATGAAAAACATTTTTATGGAAATGGATGAAAAATATAACCCCAGTAAATACTTATGTAGAAGCAATCTCGAATAAAATTGAGATTGAAAAATTATCCCTTACCTTAGGTATGATATGCTTTGTACATATCCAAAAATCTTTTATAATGATTTAAATAATTTAATTGACTTATTAAATAATAATATTAATTGTTATGATATCATATATGGTTGAATTATGATTTTATATTATACGTTCTTTTGTAAATTCCATGTTAAAGCAGCATTTTGGGAAAAATCGTTTTATTTATCATACATGTTTGGATTGTTGTTATTGATATTATTATTAATTATATCATGATTTAATTACATAAATAATGTAAATCATTATTTATATATCATATATATTCAGTATATATATATAATAGATAGATAAATGAAATGAAATACACCGTTCATGGAGATGGTAGGCCATACGTACGCATGAACACTGTTTTCTTTTCCTTATTGATTTAAATGGAAGTAAGTAGATGATATATATATATATACATAAATACAGTAGAATTATTAGGTAATATATTTCATGATTACTTATTATATATACTTTATAATCATTATTGAATTATTAACAAGGAAAATGAATCTCATCGCGTCGTGGAGACGGTAATCCGTACGTACGCAAGAGCGATGATATTGTTCCCATATTTATTGAATTGAATTGGAGTGGATGATATAATATCTTATAATACATATAATTTTATAATAATAATATATAGTTTCTATTTACAACATTATACCCATCCATGTAAGGTGGTGGTGGAAAAACTTATTACACCACGATGTGGAGATGATATTCTGTATGTACGCACGCGCGGTGATTTGGTTTTCCATAGGATGGAAAGAAGGTGAAATAGGGTTTTTTAATATTTATAATAACATATCATTATATAATTAATACTGTTTTTATTACTTTATAATGAAACAACTAAAGAATAGGAAGTAGAAGAAGAAAGAAACTTGAAAGAGTCGTTAGAAGAGATTACCTCTTCCTCGACACACCTCCTTTAAACATCTTTCTTAGGCACTAGAGTTGGCCTTTTGAGAAGACCAGAATATCTATGATATTACTAGAGATGTTTAGAAGAAGAATTGGCAGGGTTTGGCCGAGATTCAAGTCTCAAAAGGGTGTGAAGAGAAGAGGGAAGGTGTGCCCTTTTTATAAGGGAGGGGAGGGGCACCTTAGGAAAAACATAAAATATTATTTTATAATAAAGTCATTTTCGGTTTTTAATAGCTCCAAATTTATTTCTTTAGAAGATAAGGTGGGTATGGGTCTAAATAATCTCAACCAATTGGTTTTAGACAGGTTTAGGTTATTTTTTTATCCTTATCATTTAGATTTAACTCTAAGTTAAACAATTTGACTTTTACAGTGTCTTTTTGTTTTCTTACACTGTATTGTTAATAAACTTACTATAACAAGTCAAAAGAACCCAAAGTGGTTCATTATTAATATATATATATATATATACCCTTTTCTAATTCATTTGGATGATCCTTAGTTTTTTAGGAATAAATAACAATTAATAATATAATATTTGTTTAAAAAAATATTTTAGGTCAATTTTGACATGATTTGGTATTTTATTTTTGTGAAAATAATAATAGCATGATTAGTTCAAAAAAAGTTAATTAAATAAATAATAACATGTCATATTAACCTATAAAATTAGTCTAATTCAAAAAATGTCTCAAATTACATTTATTTGGGTATTTATAATATTAATGATGTTAGAATTCCATTACTAAGGTAATTACAGCATCATCATTGTGTTATAAATAAATTAACTTATTTAATGTCTAAAAATTATAAATAAAATAATATTATATAGGAAATATATTTATCTTTGTAATTAATATTTATAGTAGAAGTTATCTTATTTATAACCCTATATTAAAAATGTTTTATTCATTAAACTTTGATTTTAACTATTTTAACTCTATTTTAAATAAAATAATAGTAAATGTCCTAATCTAATCCCTGTGGACCTAAAGAGTAATATTTCATTCCTAAGGTTGTTTTTGATTGAATTACAATTATAAAATAGAATTAGGACATGATTTAGGGTAATAGTAATATCATGTTTACCCTTAATTACCCTATTTAATATTAACCGTGGTAAATAAAAGTAAAATGTTACTATTCATGAAAAATTATTTTAATCTTATTGAACCCCATTTTACTCCTTGATATTAACCGTGTCTCGAGGAATTTCGAAATTCCACTCACAAAAGTGGTAAAATTAAGTTTTATATAAATTTTCAAATTCTCCTAGGGGGTAGGTAAAAGACCGTGAAAAGTTCAATAAATTTTTTATATATCTAAAATTATTATAAAATGAATCCAATGAATTACGTTGAACTTATATAGGTATTATGTATAAATTTTAACTGAAAATAAATTTAAATAAAATAAATAATTATTTAAATAAAATGCTTGTTTTTTAATAGTAATCCTGGGTTTTCACTATTAATCAAAAATTGAATGTTTTCAGAAACATACCAAAAATTCAACCTTGGATAATTTCGATATTCCAAATCCAAAAATAAAGACCATTTTGAATGATAAAATTTATAAAATTTTAAAAAGTGGGAATTAGTATTCATAGCGGCTAGTTTATATAACATATCGTTGTTTAGTGAAACTCGGTATTGCGTACAACACACGCTATTGTGGAAGGTCGTGATTGTGTTTAATGGAAGCCAAGTCAGGGATGCATGTAGTGAAAGATCCTTTTGTTGTAGCTTACAACACAAGACATAAATTAAATTAAAAAGAATATTTTTCATAAAATCTTGGGGTGTTACAATCATGATTCCCTAATGTTTTGAATCACCCATTACACATTTTCAATGTTATTTTTAAATAAAATCATTTTTAAATAAATGAGGTTCTTTTAAATTAATGATTACAGAGTAGTAAGGGTTTAATCATCTCACTTTTACTTTAATGAGATATAATCCTTAATAACCACTTATTTCATATGAGTGATGTATGTGTACTTCCATTTGACATATAATATGAAAAATATCATTGTATTCAGGGTATTAAAATGTTCCAAAGTGGTATGGTACACATTAATTTAAAATATAGTTTTTTAAATATATTATTTAATATATTTAAAATGTTTTGGACTAGTTCGACATGAGTTGGGGAGCATTTAATTTAATTCCATCAATGAATTGACAGTCTCAAAAGAGGAAATCTGTTGGGGTTAAAACATTTCAGTCTATTTCCAAGAATTATAGATGTGTTTCTTCCCACAAACATAAACCATCATGTGGATGGTCTTGGTGGTAGTGGTTAATGTGATAGATACATTACCTACACGTATTAAAAATTTGCTTAATTTTATTATTATTATACATGAGATTTTTTTCCTTAGCAAGTCTATCGATTCATTTCATTTTATGTTTATTGATTAAATGGAATGTTTTTTAGTCATCTATTATTCCATATTGGTTAGGCCTTATAATTTTATTTTAATGGAATTTGTTCTATGTTGTTTACCTTTTTTATTAGATTTATTCTCAATAATTAATTATTTCTTTTTCTTACCTTACACTTACGGATCATTTGATCTCACTATTTTATTTCTTCTAATATCCTCATGTTATGAAAATGAAATTTTTAAATAGGTTCAAGGATAAAAATTATTTTCCTTTTTTACTATTTTTTGTTTGACCAATGTAACATGGGAACCATTTATGTATATAGTTCTTCAAAACTACTAAATGAATTAGCCCATCTAGATTTTATTCCTTGTAATCAGAACAAGGTAATAAAATAATGCATTGACTTAATGATTCAAGGTTCATGGAATTATTGTTGGTATAAAATAAAGGTTATTAGTAACCCTGGAATCTTGATTTAATATATCGTACATTAGAGGAAAAAACCCAATTTTTTAGTACGTTTAAAATTTTATTTAAAAAATAATGCCTTTGAATTTTATGGATAATTTTTTTAAAGGTATGGATAATTATTGGGGTTTATATAATATTTTAAATTAATGTAATTATGTGTATTTATATTATTGGGAATAAAAAAATGAATAATATGAGAAGACACTTGTGGTGAAAATAGTTATCCTATGTTGAAAATATTATGGTAATTTTTTTCCGCATGTTTATCGCATTCATTGAGAATATTAATATGGTTTGAGAAAATGGATGATTGGAACACTAGGTGAAAAGTTGTTGCATCCATCAATGTTGTGGGGTTTGAACCAACAAATTATGGAAGAGAATGGTGTATTACCTACCAATAGAATACGTGAAGTACCGATGAGAATTAAATTTTATTATTTAAACTATCTATTATATAATGTTTATTTTTATTTTAGGGAAAATTTTTTATCAAATAGATTACCTTGGGATTGGAAAATTATTTGGAGATTATGTTATGAATTTTATTTTCTAAGATGATTAGTATTTTCAGAACCCTATTTGATAAAGGTAAATGTAATAATATGGGATTTTATTTGATAAGTAAATGTTTGAATTATATTTATGAACAATAAATGATTTTATTTTGTGCTTATATAGATCCATGTAATTTTTGAAAAAGGTTAGCGTATCATGGATATTTTGTGATTTGGGAAATTAATTTCTAGTATAATACATTAAGATTTATTAATGTTTTTGGAATACTATATGATTAAATAATTAGGATTTTTGAGTTTCAATATTAGGCTATAATATTTTTGTTGAAGGCTATTTAGTTTTTGAACAAACTATATTGAAATTTAGGTATTAAAGTTGAATTATTGATATTAAAGTTGTTTTTTATCATATAGAGGATTATTTTTTTGGAATTACATTATATTATCCTATCCATTTGAGTTTTTGTTAATGTTTAAATTCATGAAGAATAGAAAATTGTATTTTTTTAATTTATTTATCACTATATGTTCATTCGAAGAATTCAATCATAGAAAAAAATTCATAAAAAATTATCATCATTTGAAGAAAATAATGAGTTTATGGTGGGAGATTATTAAAGGATAGAACTCTACTAATCATGTATGTGTATTACATTTTTTTCTTAATCCAAGAAGTAACTAAATTACACATCTCTATGAAAATTATTTTAGAATAAAAACATTATTCATTTACTAATCTTACTAAAAAATAAATGGCCTTTTAACCCATTACATATTTACATTATTTTGATAGTATACATTTTAAGGAACATGTTCTCTATCATTATTAATCAAAACATGATAATAATATTTCTCTCCCATATACCCTTTTCCACTAATTTTATCCAATTTAAAATCTAAGATTTTTGGCAACCTTAGTATTTCATTTTCCCTCTTATTAAGAATATGTGTTATTAACCCAATTTATGATGTGGGTATTTCAACAAATTTTTATTTTCAAATATCAATCCCGTGTCTAAATAGATTACTATAATTTGCAAGAACACAATTTAATTAATGAGAGGAGAACGTAACACTCTATGGCATTACAAAATATTAATTTTTGAATTAGTATAATGTTGTTTCTATTTTCATTATAAGAAACACCATGTTAAATGTAGAATACAAACAATACTGAGTTGGCTTGTGTTGCATGTAAGGCTATGTTTTACTGAACAAAAATATATTCTTAAGATATTAATATTTAATAAAATAAGATATATCCTATCCATCAAGAGGGACTTTATGAATATAATAAACTAAATTATGAAAATATATGGTTGAAATACATGGAAATAAATTAATTAGACAAGAATATTGAAACCACAAATATATGTTGCATTATTTTTTAAAAAGTAAATTTTTATTTCCACAAAAGTCTTTTTATTCTAATAAAATAATTTAATTAAAATTAGTGAATTAAATGCAATATATATTCAATAAAATATTTTTGATATTGATTAATTTTATTTAATTGTCATACGATTAGAAGAAACACAATTTCATCCATAAAACGTAATATTTCTCTAAAATGATGTTTTACCTTGTTTTAGTGTAGATCATAATTTAAATCCATTTTTAAAACTTTTATATATTTTAAATGAAAAAATAACTTTATTTGAACATTTTTCACTTTAACAACACATTTCCTCTTTCCATCAATGATATTAATTTTAAATTCACTCCTAGAACATATATGTTTTTTCATATTAAAAAATAGATTCCATATTTGTCATCATTTGGCTCAAATTTTTAAAATTGGTTCATTTTATTATTTGGAAATATAAATAGTAACATTAGAATTTTTTTAAATTACCACAATTAAGGTTAAATTTGGTAATAAAAGGTAAATATAATTTTATACGTATTCTAAAAATACCATAAATATTTCCCATATATTATAGTATGAGTTAGTGTCCACCAAAATCATCTTTTAGATAATTTTAATGTCTATTTGAGCCACAATATTACTTTATGAATTTTAAGTATTTCATTCTAAGGGAAGTCTAATATATCACACTCATATTTTTAAAATGTATTGTATATTTTATATATTTTTATTTAGAAGAAATATTAAAATATAGATATTAATTATAAAAGTAATATTTTTATGTTAATCATTATAGTTTATTTAAAATATTTATTTCATAAGTAATTATATTAATATCTTTCACAATGATAGAGTTGTAATTGTTTAATTAATAGTCCTATCAAATAAATATTATTAAAAATTTTAAAATAAATATAATATCATATAATTAATGTCTCCTATTAATTTTATATATGACTAATAAATATTAGGTATGTATGAAAGGTTATATTGAAACTTATCTTGTGTATTGATATTTTTAAAAAAGTCAATAAACGAAGAGTGTCAAAATTGACATAAATTTTATTTTGAAATAAATATTAATAGATTAAATACTAAAAAATTCATAAAACTATAGACATCATGCCACGGATTGGGATAAATTTCAAAATTTTATCCATGACTAATTTATGGTTATTTTTTTATATTAACTATATTAACCCTTAAAGAGTGAAAAAGAAAAGTTCACATAGTGATGTTTAAAGAGGTCAATAGAGGGATGGAACCAAAGTATAAGTTTACAACCATGACCTAAACATTAAAAAATAATATTGGATGAAAATGATTCAACCTTTATCACCTTATTCTTGATTTTAAAATTTTAATGGACACTTTTTCATTAAAAGAACTTATATTTTATTTAAATAAACTATACTTACAAAATTTCACTCTCTTTATATATAATATATTTTATGTGTTCACATAGGGAAATAATATTAATATAAACAAACCTGTATTCCTATTTTGAAATTAATGATATTAGTTTTATTATATATGTTTATCTAAATTTTTTAGAAATTATATAATTACTTTAAATGCCTCTTTAATGATAAAACTGTATTTATTTAATTATGAGAAATATAAATTAATTGATATTATTATTATTTTTGATACATTTTTAATTCTATAAGATGTATAACAAATTTTCAGGATATATATGATATATTAGATATATATGAAGGCATTATAATATAATTCCAAATTTTTTATGTATTGAAAGACAAATTGATTGAATAATATCTAATTTGAAAACAATGATATTTTTTTAAATTAATATTTTATTTAGTTATTTAAAAATATATAATGTCAAATAATATTAAGATGATATGATATGGTCTAAAATTAAATCCCATATTCATTTATTTGCAATTTTTATGTCTATGTATCTATAATATACTGAATATATTATATTTTTTAGGATTTTAGAACGTGCCCCTCATTTCAATTATAAATGGGAACCTCCTCCCTCACTTCCTCACATCAATAAGAGTCATATATTCCAAAGAAACCCAATAAATTTCTCTTATGAACATCACTAGGTTTTTATGGAGGGTCTTCTACTTCAAAAATACATATCCTAGATAAATTAACATTATATTAAAGGACGTCTTTCAAAAAGGAGGTAATCATCAATATCAATTAGTTCAGGTCTTTTTCTTCTTCAACATCATATTTATTCGTTTCTTATATTAAAATTTAATATTTCTAGTATAATATATATTATGATATATTATTATGATTATTTTAAAATCATATTCCATATTTCATCTATCCTATGAAAAATTAATTCATTTTTCTTGTGTACGTACAACTTATCATCTCCACGTCCTAGTGTAATATTATTTTCATCACCACATAATATTAATGTTTATAATGATGGAAATAATTTATATATATAATAAATATTATATTTTATTTATTCTGAAAAAAAATAATATATTTTCCAATTCCATACCCTTTCAACAGTAAGGATATGATATCATCACTCATGCTTATGTACGGACTACCGTCTCCAATAAATGATGAGATTCATTTTATATTGTAACCATTGGAATATGGTTCTAAAATTGTATTTAATGTTTAAATGTAGTATTTATAAAATTAATATCATTGTTAATATTTCTGATCTATATCCAATTAAAACATAATGAAAAATTTATGACAAAACAAGCAGTGAAAAATAATGCAGGTAACACCCTAAACAAAGGTCATAATGAAATATTATCAACAAACAAGTGATATCATAATATAAAAATATAATATAAGATATCATAAATATGTATATGGTTATGATATAAGTTAATAACATTCATTAAACCAATATAAATTAGGATCTTGTATGTACAACTATAAAGGAAGTGTGAGTTAAGGGATATTTGTCTCAGTTTCAAATATGTGGGACATAATCCTTAAACACTTCATATTTATATTGTGTGGTGTATATATTTTCCATTAATGTATTTTATAAGAATTATTGTAATGAATATTTTATTTTCATATAGATATAATTTAATTTATTTCTTGGGAATATGATTCTCTTAATTATAAATTGATATGTATTTATTTCATATTCTTATTGTTATTTGAGATTGTTTCTATTTAAGAATAAAATGGGGAATATTTATATTTCATGATAGTGTTTTCTAAAAAAGAAAAAATGATTTTAATATTTTATAATAATTTTTAAATTAATTATTACCCCATTTTGACTTTAAACAAATCTCATCAATAGGAATATTAATGTCATTTTTAAAAATAGGGTACTTTATGAATTTTCAATAAACATTTAAATGAATATTTTTTAACTTATACAATATGAATGGAATTTACTATCATCATGTTGCGTTAAATTTTTGAATATTAATTTATCATTTTAGAAATTTATTTTCAAATAAAATGTTTTCTTTTATAAATTTGTTTCCTTTTAAATAAATTATTACAAAGTGGTAAGGACTTTGTCATCTGTCTTTAAATTATGTGAAATATTATCCTTATTCGCCAGTTATTTCTTGCTTGTGGTGTATGCATTACTCCATTTGATATTTCATATTTTTCATCATGGTATTGAAAATTTTCAATGTGGTATGAGACACTTTGATTTAAGATATAATTTTTATAAATAAATTATTTGATATAAGAAGTGTTCTTTGGACTTGTTTTACATGGGTTGGGGACAATTTAATGTACTCCCATCGATGTGTTGGTAGTCTAATGAGAAGAAAACTATTAGGGAAAAACACTTTGTGTTTTTTCCAAGAAGAACATATAAGTTTCTACTAATAGACTTAAAACATATTTTGAAAACAATTTAATTTAGTGGTTCACGTTCCTGATACATAACCTCTAATAATTTATAATTGTGTTAATTTTAGTTATTATTATCAATGAGATTTTTTATTTCACATATATATGAATTCATTTCACTATTTGTTTATTGATTAAATGGAATTTGTTTCATTTATATACTATTCCAAATTGGTTATACCTTTTCATTTTAGATATATGTGTGTGTGGTTCAGGCATTCTATGTTATTTACCATCACTTTTTGACTTATTTTCAATAATTAATTATTGATTGCATTTGACATTCCCTTATAGAGCATTTGTGATCACCCATTTTTTTGGTTTAATTATCCCTTGGTATTGATGATGCAATTTTTTCATAAGTACCATGATGTAAATAATTTTCCATGGTTATGTTTTATATTTAACCAATGTAATAAGGGAACCATTTATGTATATAATTATTCAATATGACTAAATATATGGGTACATTAAGATATTATACCATGTAATCATAACAATGTAATAAAATATGTATTGGCTTTATGCTTTTGGGGTTGGGGATTTATAATGTCTTTTCTATGACATGTACCATGGTCATGTTCCTCTTCCTGTATAGTTTCAAACAAATTTTGTAGACTCCCATACGCATAGTGTAACCCAAAATGTTGAGCCACAAGGTTTTCAGAAACTATGTGCTAGATGAGCCTCTCAGTTTACCTATATATATTCTAGTGTTCTACACCATGAATAAGCCATTGTCTCTCTCAAACCCCCCCCCCCCCCATATTTCTATTATATACCATCAGTACCATGAAAAGGGTTTTAACTATAACATAAGAATTCATACCTCTATAAATACCCTGATACATTACATTTTGGAAATAATTATGACATTATAGACTCTAATGACTCTTTATTCTCTTCTTTAAAACATTGATTAATTGGCACATTTATAATGTCACCTAAAACACTTTTTAATGTTTTCACTAATATTTGTATTAATTATTCATGATCTATTATTATATTTATATTAATAATTTCCAAAAACAATTTACATCCATTCATTCATTGATACCAACATTATACTCTAATTGGTTATTCATTATAAAATGATTACAATACTTATATGAGTCCATTGTAACCCTGATGTTTATTCATTTTACTTGATTCATTATGTGCACCACATATTCATGAACATGTTATGACATGTGTTCTCTTATAATGTTTCAATTAATTGGGTAATGTTTAGTATCATGAGATGCCATGTATGTGATTAGTTACTAAACCAAATCCATTATGGTTCTTGGTCCAACATGTTATATAGTTATAGAATTTCTATTTGCCTATTCATTATATCATTTTAGATGTTGATTCCATAGTTCAATATTTCCAAGATCATATGATTCCATGATCCATATGTTATTCCACAAATGGTCTATTCTTGAGGCATTCCTTTTCTATTGTTAATTTATTCCCTCTAAATCATGGGACCATCTTAATTCCATTGATTATTACCATTCTACAACTTTTAGATAATACCTTTTGTTTATGTATTACCTAGGTTATCTTGTGAAGTTATAAAATATCTACAGGATTTAGGAGCTCATAATAGAGAAAAATAAAATTAGGTTTTATTCTTGTTTCATGTTTTCAAATTATGTACCATGTTTTCCAATAAAATAATACATTACAACCCAAGGTTTTTTTGTGGATAATTATGAATAAAATAATTTTATGTTATGCCTATAAGTCTTGTGTAACTACACATCAATACGAGTATCATCAAATATGAAAACATGGAAAATTAAATAGTCATTATAATCAACAACAATGATACATATTGTTACACATCGACTTATGCATTTAATTTATTTAATTATTTATCTTCCATTAATTTTTTTTGTTGGGGTTTGGGTTTAGTCTTGGATGAGATATTTGAGTTTATGTTAAAAAGTGTATATTTCAACTAGACGTCATTGGTGCTTGGGTAGAGCGCATTTTTGAAACCCCATGAAGCTTCACCTAGACACTACACGACCTTCCATCTTTGAAAAATAAATAAATTAAAAAAAATGAATGAATTTTGTAATTTAAAATGAACATTAATTGTTGTGTTTTTATGATTTTTGTTGTGTTAATTATTTAAGTACTATTGAAATAAGGGGAATACATTTATTATATTCATTTTATTTATTTTTATTCTTATTATTATTCATACTATTGTTACTATTATTTATTGAATTATTATTATTAGTTGTGTTGAATATTTTTTATTTTATGTTTTTTTTATTTTTTTTATTTTCATTTTATAAGGGTTTACATGCACCCTCCACTCTCCAATTAGCCCCCATTTTTTCCTTTTTGTGTGGTGTTCCCTGGATCTCCCCCGGATAGGGCCTCCTTCTTAGTATCTCCCCCTTTCGTTTTCATTTGTGTCACCAACCTGCTCCTCCCATCCATCCGTCTTGCAACCTTGCAGCCCGACATTGCTCCCCCTATACTAGCCTCCTGCTCCCAGTGGCACAACTACAATTTTCTACTCCCCTGCATTCAGTATGCCCCTGTCCTCCTAGATGCCTCCTCTATCATAGAAGTGGCCTCCCCCATCCCTCCCTCCATGTGGCATGACCCCCTCCCTACTACGACCAAACCAAGAAACCCATATGCAGCCCTCAGACCCTTGCTTCCCACCTCTCTTTTTTTGATCGGCAGGCTGCCTACTAGCCTCCTCAAACCTCCCTGTTCAACTTGAACTATCTTGATCCTACTTGTATTAGCCCCATTTCCCCTGCTCACCTCCTCCCCTGGCACTCCAACAGCCTCACCCGCCTCCATCCGTGATCCCCCCGGCTAGCCCTCCTCCGGACAGCAGCACCTCCTCCCTACCGAAACTATTCTAGCTAGCCGCAAACCTGACCGACCCACCTCCTCCTATCGCGGTTACCTCATATCCAGCAAACACAACCCTAGAATCATACCACTATGCAAAAAAAACCTCCCTTCCGGAATTTCTTTGTTTTGACGCCTGCACCCTGCCGGCGTTGCCCCGACCAACTCGCATTGCCAGCATTGCCCGAACCGTCCCTCTTATGGTCTGTCTCAATTTGCAACCCCCATCGGGGACCATTATTCTTATATAATTTCACTCCTTTTTCCCTTCATTTCAGTTATATATTGCATTAATTTTTGAGTTCTCATTGGTAGCGTTAGGTTGGATTCAGTTTCAAGAGTGTGCAGTTCATGTGTGAATGAGATCTCCACCTATTCTGAGTTTACGTTGTCGTCACACTTAGATTTCGAGGCAGGTTTCCATTTCACTACCTTCTATAATTTACGATGCATCTATTTCCTACTTTTTTCATCCTATATATATTTTCTAATTGTTATTGTGAAACATTTGGTTAATTTATTTATTATACGAATTTATAATTCAATTCTTATTATTTGAAAATGATGTTGTTTTTTATACTTGCACACGATGGTTCCTAGATTAAATTTTTTATAACCTCTCTCTTTATTTGTGATTCTAAAAACATGGTTTATTAATTTAAATATATTTGTGTCAGTAATTTTTGTTTTCACCTAGTTGAGTCATATTTATATACTATTTTAGTAAATGTGTAATGTGTCGTTGATAAATTTTCTGGATGGATATTATTGTTTATTATTTATAGAAATGGATATGGTTTGTTTTTACAATAACATTGGAAACATTCAAAGTATTATTTTGAGGATCCTTAAATGGATTCAATCTGGTTTTTGTTTTATATGGAAATGAGATTTTATAAATGGTTGTGGAAGAGGAAGATGTGAGGAGTTTTTATTAAAAAGTTTTTCTTCGAAGTGCTTCAATTAGTTTCATATTTAAATAATTATTTATATGAATTTTAGTGTGGTTTGACATGTGATATGTATTGTGAACTGTTTGAAATTTTAATAAATATGGAATATTTTTAGACATTGTACGAGGGATTTAAATGGACAATTTTATAAATGGTTTTGAAATGTAA
This sequence comes from Viscum album, assembly GCA_963277665.1. Classification (NCBI taxonomy): domain Eukaryota; kingdom Viridiplantae; phylum Streptophyta; class Magnoliopsida; order Santalales; family Viscaceae; genus Viscum; species Viscum album. Next base: position 378,597,031 of record OY728122.1, read on the forward strand.
AACGGTGTGTTTATACACTTTCTGAAAGATAGTTTATTTCTCTAAAAAATTATATTTTGTGGTTATATCTTTTTGCCTGTTTGGAACCCTAGTGTGATTTGTGACAAATATTAATTATGAAAATACATGTTGGGTGTTTCTCTTGCCTCGATTGTATGCAATGGGATGTAGGTCCTTATTGTATATTCTTAGAATCTAATTCTAGGGTTCTTCAGTTGGAGCCTGTTATAATTGTTTTATTTTAAGGAATGATTAGGGTCCAATGGGAAATTCTGGGTGTGACCGATTATGTGTTATTATTATATATATTTTCATTGGATGCTCAGCTGGTATCAGATAGCTCACACCATTTCTAAATAAATGAGACATGTGGACCTAGCATATTGAGAGAATATTCTGATAATGATTGCCACACTGGTGGGTTATAGTACTAACCAGTGGACCATTTTTGGGGGATATGTTCGGGTTCATTTCTATGGTATTTTACATCGGCTTTCCTGAGAAAGGATGGCCGATCATTTGAGAGTTTTTATTTCATCATGTGCGACATGTCAACAAGGATGAGGTATTATGTATTGGTGTCTTCTTGATTATTCTTGATCTATTAAGATCACCCATGCCTATTTGGATTTTATTTATTGCAGTTGTGATCAAGATTCTTATATGTATACCTATATTTCCCTTGTTGTGTGATTTTTATTATTCCTTCCTATATTTTTTTTCATGGAATGTGGTGGTCTGGTTATTGTTGGGTTTCTATAACTGTTTTTCAGAAGAAAATGTTTTTATACTCTTTATACAAATATAAAATTTAAACACCACATTTCTTTTCAACATCTCATTAACACCAATGAAAAGAACCAATATTTTAAAATCATTAATGCCAATGGTTTGTACTTTGTTTTTAAGTTAAATATGTCAAACAATTTTATATTTATAAATTGTACATTTAAATTGGGATTTTGATTCTTTTATTTTAAAGGTAGTGCATTTGGAATAAATATTGGGGTAGCCTACTATGTTATAATACTCACACCTACAGTTCTTTTCTATTTTTAGTGATTTTGTAGGATATAGATTTGGTGCACTCTTTTCGGGTGACATTTTATCATTGAGTCGGAGAGTGTCCCACAGGTTCACATCGAGTTAGTTTGGTCATCTAGTTTGGTTAGTTTTAATTAATTTAGTGTCTTGTTTAGCTGTTTTTTAGTATATTTATTATGTACTTATCTTTATAATTTTGTCTAACTTATTAGTTTTCTTCTGGAGTAATTTTCCCCATTTATTCTTTTCTAATGCCCTAGCACTTGTTTCCAGCCTGGGAGGATCGAGAATACCTCTCAGGCCTTGTCGTGGTTCGACTACTGGAACCGATTCAAGGTCATCTCAGGTTGGTTCAGGTCAAAATTGTATCATAGGGAGGTTGGTTCTTAGAGGATCTAGATTTTCAATGTTCTCTTTGTTATATGGGATTTTAATATAGGAGTTGGATTGTCGAGACTTGAGGGGTAGGTGCGGGAAGAGCATAACAAACTGTTTCTCATGCTAATTCTCAGGTTTCCATGGGAAGTCTGGTTAAACAATTTTCTTTGGGTTTTTATGGAATGTTTTGTTATTGGGAAATAACAAACAATGTTGGGGTAATAGTCCTATTAAACTATACGGTCTGGAAAGCAATGTGGAGGTTAGGGCATAGTCCAAAAGGATCCCTATGTCGGTGATGTGTTTGACATATGGCCACCAACCATATGGTCTTGTCACCCAAAGACACTAGTTCCTTGTTTGAGTTCTTTTGGGTCTCCTTTGACATTGAAAAGTTTATTGAATAAAATGGTTGTTTGGAATGACATATTTAATTTGAGGATTGTTTTAAAAGAAAGGAGATAAATTATTTGTTTTTGGAAAATGAAGTGGTATCATTTTGGCCTTGGTTTTCCAAGGGTTTCCCACAAGAAGAGTGGTGTATTGGAATATGAACAGATGTCTGGTATGGTGGATGGATGCCCATGGTGGCATAGAGACATGAATGTGAGTGAGACTCCAAAAAATACCAATGGAAAAGGTTTGACAAACTAATCTTTTTTTAAATTCAAAATGTTATCAAAAGGAATGTTTTGATGTTATGATGGCTTGTTATTTTCTGTTTTGTGTTTGTCACTTATGCGGTGTTTGATTTTGAGGATTTTTTTATTGATTTTTCCTTGATTGGTTTCTTGAATTTTCAGGTCCAGTGGTTTTTCTCCTTGAATCACAGATAGGTTATTTTAGTGCGGTGATCAACCTAATGATTTTATTATTGAGTTTCGGAAGCTAGATACACCTCTCTATTATGGTCAAGGAAACCCTTTTGTGGTAGAGGAGTTGATGTAGATGATAGAAAGGGACATTAAACTCATTGATTTTCTCAAGTAGTTGAAGGTTATGTTTCCAACCTTCATTCTTGATGTATCACTGTGGATGTCGAGGAAGTCAGTGTCCTAGAATAATCCTAGTCAAGATCTTAAAAGAGATTTCATCAAGGAATTGTTCATTCTCCAATATTTCTTTGTTTAAGAAAGGGTGTGAAATAGGGTGGAGATGTGTTTTCTGCAGCATGGAGACATATCCATGTTGTAATATTTCAAGCACTTTGTGGACCTAGTCTCTTATGATTTATGGTATTCAACAAATGACTCCATGAATGCTCGATATTTCGAGGTAGGTCTCCTCCCCGATCTACAATCGATGGTGCAGAGTCCAACCTAAATTCTTTTGATGATGTGGTGGGAAAAGATTTTCATGTTGAATTCATTATGGTGGGAGTGCTCAATGTAGTCTGCCCACCTTCTATCACCATTATTAGTGATGACGATTCTAGAAAGGATATGAGGAATCAATTGGGAGAGGATAGAGCATTTCATGGGATAAAAAGGCCACATAATCTTTCATCAGCCTCTTCGAAGGGATAGACCCTCATGTATTATCAGTGGGGAAATATGGTTCACATGTATCCAATGCCCAATAAATCCTAAGCCCATCCATGCTAGCGGGTGTTTGGGTCACTTATAAAGATTTTTTAGGGAATTTCAAGAAAATTCCACGGAGGAAGTTCTTGGATGTGATGGGTTTTTGGGTTTTTTCATTTAATGATTCTTTTTTATTTTTCTTTCTATTGTAAGTTATCTCATGTTGTTGTAGTGTACTGATGGTGTTTTGGGTTTTAAAATGTATGTGAATTTCGTGGGTCTTTTCATGAACTCGGATTTTCAATGCCAGTGTGGTTTTCATTCCGAAATTTTGTCATTTCTTTTGTCAAATAAAAATATATAGGATTCTTATTAGGATTAATAGAACATGAATATAAGGTAAGACATTATTCATCCATCATAGTTCCATCCAAAATTCCTCAGAGTGAAGCCGGAACGTTGTTTGTAAGCCTTGGGGAATTTTAAGGAGTTTGGTTAAGGTTGTGCCACTATCGTCGCGGTGAGATAATTTTAGCATTTCTTTTGTGGTTTCTCGGTTGTTGTAAAGTCTCTCTCAACAAAAAACGGTGTGATTGACATACCTAACATGAAATTTCATTAATTGTGCAATTCTGGATGAATGTTTTTGATCATCGACCTTGTGTGGACCACCCATGTGAATCGCTTGCGACTTGGGTTTGTGTCCATCTCGAAGTGATGGGTCTTTAGTACTTTTCCATCGTGGTTACACTGATCCAATCCTTGGGCCTTCCCTCCCCACCCATAGGATAAGAGTATTTGGTTCATGTTGAGTTTTTGATTCAGCTATAATCCCATTCGGATGAGAGTGAGTGGTTCAAAAAAATTTATGCTTATTTATCTTGAGTAAGGCCTGATTTAGGTCTAAGTTGGATTTTAATTTGATCGTGAAATGGTTGGTTTTTTATGGGGGGGACCCACTATCTCTTGGGGGTTTTTATGTTTTTATTATGTACTAGTTGAATTCACATGGTGGGGAGTCCTTTTAATCCTTCCCTCTATTGGGGTTTTATTTCGGGCAATGAGGCTGAGCCCTGCTGTTAGTCGTTGAAATGTCCATGGGTTAAGAGGTTGGATTGTGTTTATGTTGAATCCTAAGGTGTTGATCGATTGGATGGATAGTCTGGTGAATTTATGGGGGAGGAAAGAATTATGTTGGGGATAATTTTCACACCCCTACCTTTTCATTTAATTTATTTAAATATTTCAATGCCTTTAAATATTTTTGATGTGGTTCGGGTTCAGTCTCAGATTTGATTTTGGGTTTTATGTTAAAAAGTGTGTGATTCGAGTTGACGTCATTGGTGTTTGGGAAGAGCACATTTTTGAAACCCTACGCCACTTCCCCTAGACACCACATGACCTTAGATCTTCTAAAAATAAATTAATTAATTAAAATGAATAAATTTTGTAATTTAAAATGAAAATTAATTATTGTGTCGTTTAAGATTTTTGTTGTGTAAATAATTTTATTAATTTTGAAATAATTGGAATACTTTTATAATTTTCATTTTATTTATTCTGATTTTTATTATTTTTCATTATATTATTATAATATTAGAATTATTATTATTATTTGTGTAGAATATTTTTTATTTTATGTTTTCTTTTCTATTTTATTATTATTATTATTTTATTTTATTTAGAGTTTCCACGCCCCTTCCTCTGTCCAATTAGCCACCATTTTTTCCATTATGTGCGACATGCCCCAGATCTCCCCTAGACATGGCCTCCTTCGTAGCAGATCCCCCATACATTTGAATTACCTCCACCAACCAGCTCCTCCCATCTAGCCGCCTTGCAACCCTACAGCCCTCTGCCACTCCACCTATCCCAGCCTCCGGCTCCCAGCGGCATATCCACAGTTCATTTCACCCTAGAATGCAGTGTGACCATCTCTTCCTAACCACCTCCTACATCACAAAATCAGACTCCACCATCCCTCCTTCCTTGCAGTGTGACCCCCCCTCCTCTTGGCTCTCTACGAAACTCCTCAGACCCTTGCTTCCAAGCAATTTTTTCTGACCAGCCAGCCACCTCCCAGCCTCCTCGAACCTCTCTGATCCATCCGACCAGCCCTTATCCTATATACAGTAACCTCTTCACCCCCGAAAACCTCTTTCCATGCACACTCCACCCAGCCACACCTCCCTCTGGTCGCGAACATCCCATCCATCCCTTCTCCGGCCAACAACCCTCCTACCAAACCACACTATTCCAGCTAGCCACAAACCTGGACGACCCACCTCCTCCTAACATGGTGACCTATTATCCCGAACACAATTCCCCATTGTTCTACCCATGTTCATAAGAACCACGCTTCAGCATTTCCTTGTTTCGACCCATGCACCATGCTGGCATTTCCCCGACCAACTCACCATGCCAGCATTGCGCTAGCCAACCATCTGGCGAACAACCTCCATTCACAACCCCAGTCGGTATGCCATTCTACTTATTTTATTTTATTCTTGGTTTTTACCTTTTTTGTATAGATATTACAATAATTTTTTAGTTATCGTTGGTAGCATCGGGTTGGATTTGGATTCTAGATCCTGCGGTTGAGGTGAAAGTGATATTTCACAAGAGTTCTGAGTTTATGTTGTAATCACACTTCAGTTTGAAGGTAGTTTCCCATTTCACTGCCTTTTAGAATATATGTTACATCTAATTATTATTTTTTCGCACTATATATATCTACTAAATATTATTGTGCTACTTGTGGTTAATTTATTTATTATGCGAATTTTTAATTCAATTCTTGTTATGTGAAAAATGATGTTGTTTTGTTATGCTTGCACACACTGGTTTCTAGAGTAAATGTTTTATTAATCTTGCACTAGATTTGTGATTCTCAAAACCTGGTTTATCAATTTAAATAAGTTCGTCGAATGAAATTTGTGTTTTCACCTGGGTGAGTCTTATTTTGAAACATATTTAGTAAATGTTTCATGTGTCGATGATAAATTTACAAGTTGGATATTATGGTTTATTTGCGATTGAAAATGATTTGTTTTTTCTTTATAGAAATATTAGAAACATGAAAAGTAGTATTTTTGAGCTCCTTAAATGGTTTCATACTAGTTTTGGTTTTATAATACAATAAAATTTCATAAATGTTTATGGAAGAGTAAAAGGGTAATTGAGTTACTTAAAAAGTGTTACAGGGTAGTTCTTTGATTAGTTTCATAGTTAAAGAAGTGTGTATTTTAATTTTAATGTGGTTTGACATGTTATAATGGATTGTGAACTGTTTGGTGTTTTAATAAAAATGAATTTTGTTTTAAGACATAGAATGAGGCATTTACATGGACTATTTTATGAATTTTTATGAAATGTAAAATGGTTTGTTTAAACTCATTCATAAATATAGTTTATTTATATTAAAAATGATTTTTTTGTGAACATAATATAAGGACCATTAGGCACTTTGGTGATATTTTTGAAAAATAAAAACTGTGAAAACCGTCATTGGGGGATTCTGATTCCCTAACTACAAGAAATGGGAGGGGGTCATTGTCTAGGATTCTCATAATCTAATTATAGGGTTCTTTGGTTGGAATCCATTATAATAGTTTAATTTTAAGGAATGATAAGGGTCCTTGGGGTGATTCCAAGTGATACCTATTGTGCATAACTATTATATATATTTTCATTGGACGCTCGGTTGGAATCGGTTGGCTCACAATAAATACTTGAAACATGGGAACCCAGTATATTGAGAGAATATTCTGAGAATGATTTCTGGACAAGTAGAATATGGTATTGACCAGTGGCCCATTAAAGGCAGATATGTTAAGGTTAATTACTATGGGACTTTCCCTTGGCCTTCCAAATAATGGTTTGTTGAGCATTTGATTATTTTTATTTCATCATGTGTGACATGTCAACAAGGATGAGGTCTCACATATTAGTGTCTAATGGATTATTATTGATCTCCTAGGATCACCCATGACTTTTCAGAATTTGTTTCTTGAATTAGTGATTATGATTCTTATATGTATACCTACATTTTCCTTGGTGTGTGATTTTTGTTGTTCCTTCCAGTATTTTTTTTTGAATGTGGTGGGATTGTTTTTGTTGGGTTTATAGAATAGGTTTTCAAATGAATATGTTTTATCCTCTATTTAAAAATATGAAAATGAAAACACCATTTTCCCTTTGAACATGTCATTGACCCTAATGAAAAGAACCTACAGTTAAAAACTGGTTAAGGGCAGTAGATTATACTTTTTTAATGTAAAATATGTCGAAAAACACTCTTTTATAAACTGTGGTTCAAACATGGAATGGTGTTTCATTAATTTTAAAGGTAGTTCATTAGGAATAGATATCGGGTAATCCTACAGTGTTTTAATACTCATCCCTATAGTTCATTTCTATTTTTTGTTTTTGTGCAGTCTCCAACTTGGGTGTGCTCACATTGGGTGACATTTGATCATTGAGTCAGAGAGTGACCCATGGGGTCATACAGTGTTAGTTCGGTCTTCGAGATTAGTTAGTTTTATCTTCTCTAGTTTCTTATTTAGCCAGTGTTTGGTTTATTTATTATTTTATTCTCTTTATTATTTTTGCCGCATTATTTATTTTTTTGGTAAAAATCATTCCCAATAATTTTCCGATGATGCCCTCGTGCTTTTCACCAGCCCAGGAGGATCGGGAACACCTCTCGGGTGTTATCACAGGCTGTCTCAAGGAATCGGTTCAGGGTCAACCTGGGTGGGTTTGGGACACATGTAGTATCAATTTTGACCATAAGAAACATTCTAAACACATATCAGTAAGGTAAAAAATTTACTAGTGTCTTTAATTTTTTTATTATAGCCCATTTAAAACCCAGGACAAAAAAACCGGATGCTAGTATAATCCATAATAGAAAACCTTAGTTACCTCCCTCTTTTATACCACACCGGTAAAGGTGCATTTTACAATTCATTGGAGTGTTATCTGGGTGGACCCCTATTATAAGCTATAACTAGCTCACCCGAAACTATTTAGGCCACACCATCATATATAATTTCCAATAACCACAAAAAATTCACAGGGATTTTTTTTAATCATAAAACTCATTGAAAAAAATTCTTTTCATATATCATAATTCTTGTAATATTTAATGATAAAAATTATGTTTTATTTTCCAGTCTTTTTATGTAAATGTTTTATTTCTTCATGTTGGCTATTATCATAACTTATGCTATCTGTAATGGTTTGATTAATGTATAAACATAATAGGAGCAACATTTTATCCATTTCTTGAACTTGTGATCTTTTACATGTTGATTTTTGTGCTATAGAAATTAATGATACAAATTTAATATTTATTTATTGGTGTCTAAGAGTTTATAGAAGTGGAAATTGATCGATATATAAACAAATGGTAAATTTTTTAATATAAAATAAAATGAAATTATGAATATTTATTTTCTCATAATAATTATTCTTCTACTAAATAAATTCGTTAACACAATAAAATGGAACTTAAAATAAGAATTTTATCATTTTGTGATCATTTTGTAGGAATTGAGAATCTCTTATCATCTCAAACAAGTAAAAACTTATATAATTAATGAATCACCCTTATGTGCCCAAATTTTTATTTTAATCCAATATTATCCTCCTTTGGTAGCTGGATTAAGTGTTATTACATATTCCCTTACTATTTCCCTCATTCATATTATCAAAATTATATTTTATATCATTATTTTATAATATTGGTTTTTAGGATTTTTATTATTTTAAATAATTTTAAATAAAATATTTCTTTTAATGACCATATGATTTATCATTCACCTACTATAATTAATGATAAAAATTGTCTTCGATAATTTTTATGGGAAACATGATAAATTTTAATATTTAATTTTCATTAAGGTTTAGAATGCAATACCATGAGATTCTAAAAAAAATCAATTCTTGATAGAATGTAGAACATGAAATGACATACTTTAATGACAAAAAATTAATATTATTTTAAATAATACCAATATATCCAAGTGATTTTATTGGGGGGTTTATATATGTGTACACACATTATGAAATATATGTTTAATAGTAATAATAAAAAATTTATCGATTAATTATGAGTAAAAAACAACACAATTTTTATTAAATCCACTTTATGCTTTAATATAACATTCCTTCAAAAACAGTTTTTATTACATTGTGTGAGATAAAATTATAATTAATTTCAAAGAAAAATATAAATGTTATTCTAGAATATGTATAATTTTCAAAATATTCATATTTAAATTATCATAAGATGAAATTTTGGGATTTTTCTAAACAGATTAAATTTCCAGTGAATAATGAAAAAATAATTTTATAGAAACAATATTTTTAATTTGATGTATTTAAAAAGTAAAATTTTAAATATAATAAATATTAAAATTTAATCAGTTGATTTTAATAAAAAATAAACCTAATAATATCATTGTAATCAACATTATGATAAATTTTATAAACAAAATTATAACTAAAAATTCATTTTTCTGGAAACATGTTTTTCTTCGTGTTTAATATGGTTATTTTAAAAGTAGTTTATACAACTAATAGGAAGTGAAATTGAAAAAAATGATCCATGTTTTGAATTATGGATTCAAAATTATATTAATCAGTTGTAATTTTTTGTCTCAATATAAATATTAGTCATGGTGAATTTTTCTCGCAATTGAAAAGGATAAATTGGTTTAATTGGTGTAATAAATTAAATATGATTTAAATTCACCCCAAAATTTTAAAAAATTTCATAAAACTATTTTAATTTGGTAACATATTAAAATATTCGATAATATAAATGCGTTTTTCCATTATTCCTTGATATATAACTTTATATTTTATTATGTAATGGACAATTCAAATGTATCTTTCTTGATTTTAAAGTCTATAAATTTTTTTCGTGGAATAAAAATATTTATGAATGGTTATAAAATGTTATTTAAAATATGAATAATGTTTATTATGATGGTAATTTCATTTTAATTTAAGGTTTTTATATAATTAACTTAAATTCATATGAAACTTCGACACAATGAGTGTGAAATGATGTTATAAAATCATATAATTGAATTTAATAACAATAATTATTTTTATTTTTATGGGACTTATGGTGGAAGGAAAACTATAAAGATATATAAATTGTAATGTTGATGCTTTAAATGATTATATTTGAATGAAATGACATTACTGATGTTTTTTTAAATACAATTATGTAAATACTATTTCAAATGATATTAATGTTATTTTATATTAAATAATATTTTATGAAATGATTTAAAATTTTAAAATAATAATTATATTTTTTAACTAAATGGGATATGGTCTATAAAATAATTCATTTCCCACTTAGGTATCACTTTTCCTTTTAATTTAAATTACATAACCCTAAAATAGTTAATGACTTTGATTTTATAGTAATCCTAAAAACCGTTACTGGGGGATAAAACTTTTATGTAAGAATTAAAACAAAACATAAAAATTTCTAAATATTATGGTGTGAGATTATATTGATTTATATTCATCATATCACGGTTATTTTTTAATATTTTTTACATATAATTTAAATGTTATTTATATTAAGTTAATACCTTATGTAATTCCATGGGAACCCCTCTCCACTATTATATATGGGCATCCCCTCTCATCTCATCCTCACAGTTAATGAGACAAAAATATAATCTAATACCAAAAAAATAGTAATTAACAAAAAAATAAACATTCTAGAGTTATTGATAATATTAAATAAATATTTATCGTCTCCCTATATATACATCCAAAAATGTGTTTCAAATATCAGATAATAATCTTATCCAAGTGTTTTTATTTTACCCCTTCATCATCATCCATCAATTCTATCACAAAAATTAGAATTTAATAAAATCAGTATCCCACATATACATTTAATTCATTATACTAATTTCATAACATTATTTATCTAATATCCCATCAAATGGGAGACAAAACCAATATTATGGTGTATTTGTGGACTATAGCATCGTGAATTGATGGATTTAATTTCTCAACATGACCATTCATAAATGGTTTTTATGATATATTAAATTTCAATATATTATATTATTGACCTAATTATGATATTTTAAATATAATGTGTCCCCAACCATCCTGAGATGTCGTCCGTCCTAACACCTGACCGGTCAATGGTAAGGCCCAAAGGACATTACTGATCGCCACGGGCTGGAAACTGGTGTCAAGCATCAAACCATACAAGAGAGAATGATTTAATCCCATAATAAATAAGTAGTACCATATAATTAAATACAACAATATTATTCTTATAAATTAAATTATAAAATAAATTCAGTTACAACAGATAAACAAAACAAAACTAAAAAAATAATCAAAACTGAACCGCACCGACCAGATATCCATTTGACATCTTGGTTACCTGTATCAACAAGACTAGATAGATATTAGAGATGGATTTAACTAAGATACCTATACTATAAGAGAAACTTTAAAACATATCATATCTACTGACATAAAGAGCTATAAGTATGGTGTGAGCCAAAAAATCTCGGTAGGAAACCACCAAAGAATCCACGTGTTTTTATGTCCCGAAGCACTCAATTAACACTAGAGTGAAATATAGCTATAATAATATATTTTCCACTCAATTAAATTTATAAATATATTCACAATATATTAAAATTATTATTTAAAATGATGGATAATGGTAGAACGGAGAAGGGAACAAAAAAAGTGATCGTTTTTCAAATAAGTTAATAAGGGAAATATGCTTGGTCATTTCATTTTAAACATCTACCCATAAATCAATTTAAACTAAAAACACCTTTACACATTTCAAGATAAATAAAAAACCTTGTACAAATAATGTGACTCTACACAATGAGGTAAAAATCACTAATAGTACATGTATCATTAGAACAAGGGAAAACCTAGTAACTTAGTGGGGAACCAGAACATACTATAACTTGATACCCCATCCATGGTAGCATGGCACACATGATAAAATAAAAATTCCTAAAAGATAATCCTCCCAAACTCATGATATACTAAGGGACATAATCCAATAGCAATAAGACGAGATATATCCACTTATTGTGGTATACATGATATTACATTTACTACCATGGCAGAAAATGTTCTCATAATTTCTCTTTGTTATGATTGGTTCTCATGATATGTTCACAAAGGGTTATTTCACATAATAAAATCAATAATCCATATACAAGCTACACATATAAATTGCATAAACAGGCACCGTATCAGCCATCTCTAGGTTATTCCCTTACCTTAACACCATATTCCAAAATGGGAGGTCCCATACTGAGGACACTCCCATATCATTGCCAACTAACAAATAAAGTGACAAATCCCAAGAAGGGTTTTCCAAATTGAAATTCCAAAAATCCAAACTGGCCTTTGGATTTTCAGAATTCAATGATCTACCAAAAAAATGTAGAAACAATTTCAAAAACAAGATCAAACATCATTTTTGTATTAACATTACCAAAAGGGACTATAATCCAACCCTCACCCACACTCACCTTAAATATAAAATGGGTTTTACCTTTACTAAGCACTCACCCATGTATGTTTCATATCTAATAAGGACAACCCATAAAGGACACATTAGGGGCCACATTTCAAATAACAAGAAACCCCACTTTTCCCATTTTGTAAACAATATTACCATTTTAATGGAAATAGTAGAAAGTGGAGAAGAGGTGTACTTAAGATAGACTAGCTCTACCATGCCATCTTTGTTTGATTTCACATATATATGTGATCCTAGTGCACCCATGGATGTGCCAACATCTAATGGAACACTCTAATGTCAATTAAAACACACAAAACATAATTAAATACAACCCAATTTTCATTCAACCCAAATACATAAATTTCCCTCATTCGTAAAATGCAATACTTGTTCACAAACCAAGAGAGTCTCATTAATAAAAAGTTTTAAAACACTCTAAAAAAATCCCCCATGTTCTCCATAATAAATTAATTATATCAACCAAATAAATTTAATAAATCATCTAAAATGTGAAAAACCCCACTCAACCATGCAATTTCACCCTAAAATCCCAATCGACATTTTATCAAACATTTATAACACAAATAAAATTGTGTATAAACCATGATTCGTATTAAATAATATTTTTAACAAAATATAATTAAATAAAAAAAATTCACAAAAAACTAAATAGAGGTACCATATAGGTGTGTAAAAAGATTATAAATACTTTAAATACATCAAGCCTCAAATAAAATGCATCAGAATAGATGAACATGGAAACACCTACCTCAACCATTTTTAGATGCAAAAAAATTATTAAGAAAGGTTGATTTTGTACATAAGGATTATCAATTTTCCAAAAATCAAAATAAAAATAATCTAAGAATAAAACCTTTCCATTTGGGTTTTTTAAATAATGAAACCCCCAAAGAGAAATCCTATAAACCAAGGGGAAAGAGAAAGAGAGGATAAAATGGAAAAAAAAATCCTAGAAATATAACCATAGAACCTTCAAGGGATAGCAAGGGAGGAAGAAGACTAAGGGAGAGGGGTTTGGGAAGACACCCTGGTGATCCTAGGTTAAGAGAGGGAGGAGGAGCCTGATATTTGGCTAAAAAGGAATGAGAGGGATTTTAGGGAGTAGGTTTGTAATGAACTAGCATAGTTGTACCATTTGGATACATGATTTTGAAAAGTTTATAGCAATCATGTGGAACCCTCTTCTCATGGAAGGACTAGTGAAGGGTTACCTGGGATCTAATGAATGGTTGAACACTAGCTGTCAGGTGCTTTCTATTCAAACATGGACCCATTGCACGACCAGGCTGCGTAGTTTCAACTAACATTGTGGTACCCAGTGGCCACCTGGAAACCAAAAAACATTTTAAAAACATGAAACATTTGTCCTGGTCTCAACCTAAAATTCACTTAGATGGATCCAAGGCCTTGAGAAAAATAAAATAAAAATGTATCTGATCTTGGGGTGTGACAATTATCCCCACCATGGACACTTTATTCCCCTGAAAACATAACAAGACAAAAGATAACCAATGACTAAGTCCATGCCTAGTTAAAACCAAAGGAAACCAATAACTTCGGGGTTACCATTCACATCACAAGTCAAACCTGACCAATCATGAAGAACCCATATCTCATGTTTGATTAGATACCATGATAGGGTCCTCCCTTCCATAGGAACTCCACTACATAGAAATTACAAATCAAAACACAACACCCTAGGGAGGGGGCAACACAAGAACTCCCAACATGAACTCAATAAATGTCCATATCACTAGCGGGAAAACTCCACAGCTACTTGAAATGAAATTGAAACTTGATTATGGGGATACATAAAACACTGAGATTCCTCGATGGGGAAATTACCTATAGGAATCAACAACCCTCCGCACGAAGGAGAAAAACTACACTTTTGGAATTTTGAATTATTCACACTGGATGAACATTCCAACACTAGGTAATACTCAAACTGATCAATGTACCAAACTACCATCTAAAATTTCCTATGAACTCAACTATTTGCATTTCCTAACAAGAACCACTAAAACCGAAACCAACCCACAAAATATCCACAAACACCTCTAGAAGGAGTGAAAATCCCATATCCACATTCAAATAAACAGAAAAACTTAGATTACAACAGAACATTCCCATCACACCTTTATAATGAAATTATGAACCTAACCCTCTTGGGAAACAAGAAAAATGAAAATTTAGATGTTTTCACCCCAACACAGAAAACATGAACTAGACCGAGAATCCAAACATCCTTGGAAACTATTGACTATGCATAAGCATTACCCTAGGACCTATGGCTGGGGTTCTGATGGATAATTCACATCCTGTCTCATAGTCAGGAACTAACATCCATCGATCAGAACACATTCTTTGAGTGATGCTTGCTACAAAACTTCCCCCAGTTACTTAAACTGTCATGAACCGAATCTGGTCTCCTTCAAAACTGGAACCCGACATGGTCCGTAGCAAGGCCCGAAGGGAATTCCAATTCCCCATGGGTGGGAACAAGTTCACGGGTATCATAAAATAAAATATGGGAATGATTTACCCGATTTAGTAAACATAAAAGAGAAAATAAATCCAATAAAAAAATACAGATTTCTCAAAACAAACCATCTTTTAAAAAAATTCATAATTGAATTACATAATTTAAAAAATTTCACAAATTCTATAAAAAATTATGAAATCCACAATGGACAGCCCATGAACATTCTCATGGTAATAGGAACTTTCCTCAAGCCATCTCCACAACACTGCCTCACAGAGGACCACTAAAAACTTAAACCATTGGCACAAAAATCTATACCCTAACATGTGACAAAAATAACCAAGCCTACATACACCCAAGGCTGTATGTATGGTGTGAGCCAAAGTCCAGTATAATTAAGCCACTACATTATTCCATGTGATAAACATTAAAGGATGAAAAGCCTACATTTTTTCATAAGCATGCATTGCTATTATGAATTTTAATGAGATGAAACTTTAAATAAAAATAGTTTTAAATTTGGCTACATTAAAGAATCCAAAACTTTAAATAGAATTTCATAGCCACTGAATGTTATATCCAAACACAATGTATGCTGATGGTAAGAATAAAGTATCTAATGAGCACATGAAATGGGAAATAACCCATTATAACTGGCTTATTATGGGTCCATGGTACCTCGTATCTCAGTGAATTTAACCATAAAAATATCAGTTCTCATTCACAAGAGCCACTACTAGGGAGAATACCCATAACCTAGTGGTTCCCCATCTTGGTCCTCATAATCATCTTATTTTATTTAGTATTTATATTTTAAACTTGCTACGTAAAACATGGGCCAAACCCCACGATATCACGAGCATACTAGTACACGTCCACACACCTAGATACATGGTTATTCCCTCTAGTTCTCAAACAAGTTCCACATGCCATGAAATACCATTTTCACATTGAAATATCATTTCCACATCCCACACATACTAAAAAACCCACAAAAATGTCACATAATCTCCTTTCTCATTAAAATTAAATTTGAAATCAGACTAACACCAAAACAACCTACAAAATGTTTCATATCTCATTCACAATTCAATAAATCCTTTAATAAATTTTCAAAAACGTGTCCAAGATGGCAAGCATCACACGAAAACATATTCAGAACAAAATGGACCATTTTAAAAACATACACCCACCCAAACAGTATATAAAATACCATTTCACACTTTTTTTGTAAATCATTAACCCTTTTACAATTATCATAAAACACATTCAAGAATAATGATAATATTTTGAACCTAACACCAATTCAAAACTCATATTTTAAACACAAAATCACTCCAGGACCCGACCAAAAATAATTTTCAGCCGAAACAAAATTTAATAAACCACTTGAATATGTTTTAAAATAAATCAAAATATTACCAATAGAGGTACACATGGAAAAAAATAATTTAAAGAAAAAGTGATACTATAAAATTAAGCACATAACAAAACCCATAAAAAATGGGTTTTTTACAATGAATAGAATATAAAGAACATTAAAAATAATTAAATAAATCATGATAACTCATAATGAAATTCCCCCACATATAATCACCAAACTATTGTGTCAAAACCACCAATTCGTTGTGAGAAGCATCAACCGCAACACCATTGCACCACAAGAGAGTAAAATCTGGCCCTATACCACAATAATTTTTGAAAAAGAAACCAAATAAAACCATATGTATGCACCCCAGTTCTAGACATTTTATAACCTCATGAAAATTGGAAGAAACCATATTAAAATGGGAGGAACATAATAAGAAAACCACATACTTGAGATATCTTGAATAAAAAGTCACAAATACACTCGTATCTGAATTTCCATACATCCAAAAATTTAAGTGAGGTTTTAATAAGGATGAGGTGGTCATTAAAAAATTTTAAAGGGGATAAAAGTGTAAAAAGTGAACATGTTAAGAAAGAAACAATTTACCTCTTCAAATCTAGATGATTTGAGAAATATAGAGAAGATTCTCCCTAATACACAAAAAAATATGAGCTCTAAAAATAGGTGGAGAAAATGGGGGTGTTCCTTGGTTATGTGTTATTGAGAGAGAGTTGGAGTCACCAAACAAACTTAAACATTGAATGAGATATTAAAGAATTATAAAAATAATGCAGGAAATGGGCTTTTGGGAATGCCCAAAAACTTAATAAAAACCCATAATCCATCATGATTATGTATTCTTGTGTGTTCCAACTGGATATAGTGTTTTTAATATACAAGGTGATGTAAATGTGGAAGTTTAATGGGAGTAAAAAGTTTAAAAATGAAATACTTATAAAAAATTTGTTTTTAAAATCTAGAAATTGGTTCATTATTTGGCACAACTCTTAAAAACTCACTCTTTCCTCCAAAAATGTATTGGAAACCCCCACAGAAAATCATGAATGGAAGTTAAAAGGAAAAATACCTTTAAAATAATTCATTTATGCTACAATTCTCCCCAACATAAAATTTTCGTCCCTCAGAATGCCAAAACAAGGCCAAAAGCAAAAAACAAACACAACAAAATGGCCAAAATTGACTCCTTTTCCAAGCTTCGCCCCCAAAGACCAGAGAACCTTTAGCGATAAATTAATTATAGAATAATCTCACAAAACAAAAAATAAACAACTTTTCTGAAACAAACAAGAACATTCATACTTAATCCCTAAATAAAACTCCACAAACACTATCCGAACAAGTCTTATGAAATTTACCCAAATGAACAACAACATCAAACATGGTTACAATTATCTTACTTTATCTAAAACATTGGGCACTATCCAATACCAACATTTACCCAAGGAAGATGTTGGTAGTTATATAGCTCTTAACAAGACCACCTACCACCATGCCGAGACCATGGAAAAATCTGTGTTACTAGTATGAGGAGACAGAAATGGGCTCCCACCAAAAGAAACAACTTAAATTTTTTCAAGACATAATCATGACACTAAAAAGGGGAGGCCCGAATGGACTCCCCATCTCAAGGGGAAGAAACCTATTAGAAATTTTCAAAATAAAATACATGAGACTCATAGTTGGTCTCCCCAACATAAGAACTAACAATACTAACCAACTAGCATGGGTCGACACAAGAGGACTAAAAAATTTAAATAATTGCGATGGCCTCATTGTTAGTCCCCACGGTTTAAAAAATTGTATGCTAACTGTGGGAATAATTAAATTTGCATTTTTTTCTAGGGCACAGTTACTACTAGCGATTCATAAACCATGCATTCAACCTGTATAGAAAAATTTAAAACCTTTCCCAAAAAACTCAATGGAAACTAAACGGTGAAAGAATGACATTGGGTGATAACATGGGCATATTTCCCTCCACCTCTTTCCATGGAACTATAATAAAAAACGAATGATGATGACACAAGAGGTTTAAAATTTTCCCATCTTTCATACTGAGGATAGGACATTGAAAAAAGGATTTGAACAACCCCATGATTTTTTCGGACTATGCGCCAACTTCACTCCAAGACCTGTGGCTGGATCTCAAATGATTGAAGCATCTTCGGCCTTGTAGTTAGGATTTGGAAACCCCCCAAATAGATTTTCTTCCTTTAGTCATATGAAAACTCTAACCTGATCCTAGATGGGTTCACTAAGACATAACACATTCCAAACTCACTTTACGCTAACCTGAAATTTCACTAACACTGTTGCTTTGAAGACACACACATATGACCACTTGTTTCTTCGGATGAGAAATAGATAGAGGAAAGGATATATAGAAAAATAATCCTTTAAACAATGGCTATTGAGATCTCCTAAAAGGAGGAACAATTTTGACAAATGAAATACCCATAAAATATTGTACAACTTCACCGTTACAATTAAATGATCACCTGACATCACAATGTGTCACCAAACATGACCATTACTATTGATCGAGGCAATATATTGGAGGGGACCATATGCCAAGTCCCCAAATAAATTTTTTTTTAGAAAGTGGCCATAACAACCTCTCATGACTAGATTTCCAATGTTGGTGGTTTTACATGAACCCCTACATTGAAGAGACTACAAAGGACCCAAAGGCCCTCTGAGACGCCATCCACACTTACAACCCCATACTACTTTCACCTTCGACTTATCTGGTAACATAAGAAAATAATGTCTCTTTCAACCTTCCATGAGAACTCTCCCACTACAAGAGGATCCAAAAAACCAAGAATGTAGAGGGTGTATAATCAATCTATAAAGCTCGAGTAAATGATACATTATATTAGTCAACTAGAGGGTCTTCCAAAGGAGAAACAATCTGGGATGAACTTTTCCCATGCCTTAACTCTTAGTGGGGGAAAACCTAATCCAATGAGGGAACCCAAGGACCCAACCAAGATAGTATATTGGTAAATAGAGGAAAAAAACTAGAATTTAACTGATGATGGGAATTACTATAACGTCTTTCCAAACATTTCATAGAATAGACCACTAACTGACCCTTCATCCTAGCATACAGACTAAACACAAACTCAAAACAACATTAAACCTGAGGGGTTCTTAGACTCAAAACATCCCACATGAAAAAATTACCCAAAACACATAAGACACAACATCCCAAACCATTCATCATAATATCATTTTTCCTTTAAAATAATCACTTTGAAGATTAACTGTTCAGCAGTTAGCGTATCCACTAGTGGTTCCACATGGGCCTAACACATGCATGTTTACGTGCCACATTGGGAATCCTCCTCATATCCATCCCAAAACTCATCCTTCCTTCCCAATGACTATATATCATCCCATGTAACCCAATGAACATTGTTTCCCATGTAAATACCAAAGGTTAAATCAAATATCCCTTCAACTTTTAAAAACCAAATTAGACTTCCAATACATACTTTTTTCTCAATACCGTTATCCACGAAATAAAATTCAAAGTTACATCTTACCAAACTCTTTTTTTGAAATTTCTAATCATTCAAATAATAAATCACTTTCAAGTCATAGTCATTAATTTCAAGACATCTTACCACATTTCGAAACAATCTCATTTTTATGAAAACACCATTTCATCAACCCCAATTCCTTGTAAAACTCATCTCTTCTCATTTAAAATAATGTTCCAATTATTCTTATAAATTTTAGAAATATCACCAATCATTCAATAAAAACTCACTTTAATTTCATATACATTAATTTAAATAAAAATATCCCTCTTCAAAACATGTCTAATTTCATGAAAATCTCTATTTTATAAATCTCTATTAAATTGGGAAATAAACTCTTCTTTTTTGAAAACAATATTCCAAAATTTGATAAAAAATTTCAAATTATCTCATGTTACCAAATCAAAATCCATTTGTAAACTCCACACATGACCTCCAAAAAAATTCATCCCATTAAAACACCTTTCAATAGTTTAGAGAGCTTTGTTGGAAATATTTTTTCCTAAAGAAACTTTTACATAGTTCCTACTTTCAAAAGAGATTTAAAAACACCATTTTCCATTTCCAAAAAATTAGAAAAAATCAGTTTAAATATTTGAAAAATTAATCCACCTCCTCTTTACTGAAAAATCTTCTCATAAATGGTCACAATTTTTAAATCAAGTCTCTTTTTATTTAAAACCGTGTTCTAAGATTCCAACATAAAGAGACACGAGACAATGCATGAGGAAACTAGTTTTGGTGGGTGACTTGGACATATGGTTGGCAGCCATATTCTAATCACATCACCATCCCAGAGAGTGTTCTAATGAATTATCCTGGCTCCACATGGATTTCTAGGCCCTTCGAGCTCACTAAGACCATTAGACCAACTCTTTTTTCATTACCCAAAATCATCATCAAACTAAGAAAACGAAAGGACTTAACTAAAAACTAACTTCCCCTGGAGACATGAATCATGTCACGATGTGTGATGTCTAGGCACTCTACTCATAATCATAATTGTAAAGCCCCAATAATCCTAACTCCAAACTATCATGACTATTTCCCAAATTACATGACACAATGAGTGAACCTAACCTTATTTGATACTATTTTCTCACCAACCTAATATGGTCTCCATCAAAAGTAGCACCGTACATGTTCCACGACAAGGCCCTAAAAGTGTTCCCGATACCCACTGACTGATATAAGTTCCTGGGTATCATAAAATGAAATATGGGAATGATTTACCCATGTTCATAAACATTTAACAACAAAAAAATCCAATATAAAAAAGCTGTATTTTTTTAAAACACACCATAATTTAAAAAATTTCAAAATTAAATTACATAATTTAAAACAATTCTAAGAGACTATAACAAATTAATAAACCCAAAATTAATATCCCAAGAACCTTCACATTGTATAAGGAACTGCCCTCTAGCCATATCCACAACACTGCATGACGAATGACAGCTAATAACCCAAACCATTGGCACAAAAAGCTGTAGCCAAACTGACGAAAAAAATAACCAAGACAACATACACCCAAGGGTGTAATTAAGGTGTGTGAAAATCCTATCAGGATTCCCCCACAAAATTATTCTATGTTATAACAATTCAAATATGAAAATCAAGAATGTTTTCATAAACATGAGATGCTATTATCAATTTTAAAGAGATGCAACTTTAAATAAAAAAAGTATTCAAGTCAGCTACAATAATTAATAAACACTTTTAAATAGAATGCCAAAGCCACTGAATTTTAGAGCCAAACATATTGTATTCCAACGATAAGAATAATTTTTCTAATGAGCACATGCAACAAGAAATAACCCATAGGCACTAGTTTGATGGTGGTCCATGGTACCTCGTATCTCGGTGAAAGAAACCATAAAAATATTTTTTCTCATGCACACGAGCCACTAGTATAGAGGATACCCATAACCTAGTGGTTCCTAATCTTCATCCTTAAAAGAATCATAGTTTATTTAGTGTTTTCATCACCAAATATACTACGTGAAACTAGGGCCAAACCCATTGGATCACTGGCATACTAGTACACATCCACCCACTTAGATACTCAGGGTTTCCCTCTAGGGCTCAAACATGTTCCACAAGACATAAAATACCATTTTCACATTAAAAAAATGTGATGAATAAAAAATTGGACTACCCCTAGTAACATGTTGTTTATAAAGAGAAAGGGTTCATGAAGTGACACCAGATCACCTCAATTATCATTTCGCAATCCAAAACAAAAGAAGAAGACTCAAAAATCAGACTACCCCTTGTAACTTGTGGTTTAGAAAGGGAAAGGTTTCATGAATTCATTCCTGAACCTACCTCATTAGTAAAGTCAATACAAATCTCCAACTTCCGAACACCCTAAACAACAAGAACCTGTCTCTGATACCATTTGTCCACGAACCAACTCAGGATATCATTGGTCCATACAGTCAAACTAGTTCATGGAAAGGACCAAAGGGTGTTCCTGGTCCCCAGAAGCTAATAACTAGTGATGGAAATAAAAACATTCTATAGGGAATGATTTTAGCCCCATAAAATATCCCGTACTAGATAAATAACTAGAACAAACTAAATCTCATTCACTAAATTATATTACATATTCTGTTACAAAAGGTGAATGAAAAACAACTAAAAAGAAAATCATAACTCAATCTCAATAAAAGATATTTGTATGACCTCTAGGTCACCTCTAACAAGAAGAAAAAACTAAAATGACCCAACCCAGAATCTTGGAGTATGAGGATTCGTTCATTACATTTTCATGATTACAAGGAAGACGTATCCCTAATAACCAAATAGTTTAGTAGTTTGGGAAAATAATATACATATATAGGTTCATCATTACAATTTGAAATCAAGAAAAACATATAATTTTTATTAGGAACATCCACAACTCAAAGTTTATCCCTATAATTCATTAATAATTTACCTCTTAGCATCGTAGGGAAAAATAAAACATATGAAAAGGCATGATCTCATATGATCATCAAGGGTAAACAATAAAATGGAATATATCATAAACATAAACATTATTCATTGTTAATAACTAAAAACACTTTCCATTAAAAATAAACTTGTACATGTTATGGAATGAATAAGAGATGAATAAATAGTGTCATAATAAAACATAATCATGGTTATTCTCTAGTATATTGACCACATGAAAATTGAATTAATAGCTTCATAGTGAGTTAATGCATAATTCTAGACATCCATAGTTATACCACTAAGTCCTCATGCTAAGACCATAAATAATCGTATTGTCAATCCATCATACCAACACCATAGTTTGTCTCCTAAGACCTACTAATACAACAAGGGGTGATAACAGGCCCCACCCAATACTTAATAAGTATAATTAATTACTAATATGAATTTAGATCAATATAAAAAACACACACAGTCATATTGAAACTAACATATGAAATGTAAATAACTTTACCCAATCCTTAATCATAATGACTAACTATTAGGAGGAATATGGTGAATAGTTTCAAGATGGAACATCAATATTCAAACTAATAATGAAAAATTAAGTAAAAAATGGTGGCTTATATCATATGAGATAAAACTCAATGAAGAACAAGATTCAACAACTTATGTCGACATAGATGATGATATTTTTAAATTAGACCATTTAAAAATCCTTCAGGAAATAATTGTTAAACTTTCCAAAGTGTCTCAAACCACCATGAAACAATCAAATCATAATCCCTTTAAATATCATGAATATAGGGATACTCTTGATATGATATACCAAAGGAAATTAAAGAAATCTCCAAAAATAGATAAGTGTTGAATAATTCATATATCTCATTAAATAAAATTGAGATGAGAAAAATCAATTTTTACATTAGAAACAAGAATTATTTTTGAAAATCATTTTTATCTGTCATGAAATAAGATATTAAACATGTATATCCCAGAAAATAAAAAACATTTTCATTGAAATTATATTTTATGTATAAATAAAATCTTATTGACGTGAAATAATTTAAAAGGATATTTTAAAGAAGCTTCACAAATAAAATATTTTAGTGTGGTTTAAGAAATATATTAAAGGATTTTAAAGGGAAAATGAATATTTTGTTTCATAAAATCATAAATGAAAAGAAATATATTTTCAGGATTAAATGTGTTATTATAGAAAGTTAAATGTGGATTAAAACAGATTATAGAGTGGACTTGAACATATGTTAGAATTTGAGAAGTTCCTGGAACCAGGCTTGGATTTTAGTAGAATTTTGGAAATATTATATTAAAACATAAAACTTACAATAAAAAAAAGAACGATTATAATGGGTAAAAATATATATATAATTCACATATAATTTATTTTGAGTAATAAATAATAAATAATAATTTCACTGATGTTTGTAGAGAATAAGATCAACCCTGATGAAAATGGAGGTTTATGTTAAAAATACAAAAAACATTGTAATCAATTGAATCTTATAACCCAAAATTAATAATCCTTAAATGAAACATTTAATATAATAAAAATAAATATATTCATGATATGAAACATCAATTAAAATTATATATACACCATACATAGGTTATAGTAATGAATATGAAATATCTCACAAAAACGGAAGTGAGATGAAGACACCCTTACCTTAAGTCTGAAGGTGTTCTCCACTTGAAATTAATTACCTAAGTAATAAAATTTAGGATGATTATTTAATAATTCTAGAACCTACTCTTCTTTTAATTTATTTATAATAGCCTTATGGATTACATGCATGTCCTTCTTTATTGGTCAAAAGCTTCAATTTGATTGTTCGGGTTTATTGGTTTCATGATTGGTATACTTATATATATAAATGGTCAATTGTGTAAAATGATGATGGTTGTACAAAATTGATGGTATATGTTTTTAGTGAATATATAGAAGGTTACATGATTGTAAATTTCATTTGGATACATAGAGTGAAGATGAATCATTATAAAAATTATTTAATGATAACTGTTTGGGTTAATTAGTGGTTTTTTTACACAACTAACTCATTTATGTTTATAAATCAAAACATTGTTTACAAAAGGAGTCCAAAAAATTATATAATACATAATACATAAATTATAGAATAGTTCAACCATAGTAATGATTTCACGATCATAATATAATATGGTAATGGAAATTGAAAACCCATCGTGTGACAACCCAATGTTTTATCAATGGAATTACTTTATTATAATTATGCCTTATATTTTAATCCCATTAGGAGTAACCATGAAATTTTATGATAATAAATTATATGGTATTATTGAACATAATTTTCCCACTTCTAGGTTTTTGAATTTTGAAAATCTGACATACACGGTTGTGGTTAGTAAGATGATTGGAGTCCGATATGGTAAACTTATTTTTTCATGAATAGTAACCTACAATTTTAAATAGTAATCTACCCTTATGAATAGTTAATATTACCTTTATGAATATTAAATCATCCAAAATAATATTAACTGTAAAAAAATAATAATTAAATATTATTTTGGCATCTTATATGTGGCAATTTGGCCATCGTAAAAGTATTTGAATTTTTGTAATTCATAAATAATTATTTATAATTAAATAATTTAAAAGGAAATAAATTTTACTAAAATGTGTTTATGAATTTAAAAATCTATGTATTATAGTTTTAATATAATTTTATAATACCTTACTTGATTTTTGAATGCATTATAAAATCATTTTTAATTTTTAAAATTGTATTTTTCAAAAATAATATTATTTTGTTAAAAAGTTAAATTAATCATAAATTTTTTTTTTGAGAAATGGACATCATTTTTTGATTCTACATGTTGAACAATGGTTTGGTAGAATTTTTGGGATTAGTTGTGAAATAACTAGAATTTTTTATCAATAGTGAAATACCATAATTTACAAAATAACCTAAATAAGATAATTATTTTGTCATGCATGATGTTCTGCTGATGTAAGCCCAATTTTTTCGAGTTCACATGATAAATTTATTATTCATGGTCATTTACTACTCATTATTCCTTATCTTGGGGGGAAATAATACATTAATTAATTTTATATTGTGAAATCCCGTCTCCCCTCAACTATAAATACCCCCCTTCAGACCCTCATTTCCCCACAGATATGAAGCTTCAAGACATGTCTAAAATCAGTCCAAGAGTCATCCCTAGCCCCTCCCCCACTTCAAATATTTTATGGTCTCATCATAAGACTATACCTATGTCTCTTGAGGAGGATTCAAGAGGTAATTCATCTATCTCTCTTTTGCAGTAAATTCTTTTTCGTTTCAACTTCATAAATTAATCTCTCCCAAAATATCATCATTCACATGGTACAGTAACTCCGATATTATAAATATAATTTAATTTCATGACAATAATGGGATATTATAGCATCCACACCCTTATCCTCTTCTTTTTATTTTATAAAAGAGAACATTGTTCGTGAGGGGTTTATTTATCACTTTCAAGAACGACATGTTTTCAATTTCCTTTGAAACTTTTACATATGGTCATTAAACCATTTTTATGGTTGACCCAGATGATATTATATGTATTATTTCCTATTTTATTTTCTATAACTAACTTAGGTTTATATTACTAAGTGATTAAACAAGACAAGTTTGTTGTGGTCAAAAAACCATCCAATTAACCAAAAACAGACATTTAATTCGTATCTAATGATTCATCCACATGGTATATAATATAATTAATCATAAAATTATTAAAAATTATCTATTTTCATTAATAACCTAAAATATTAGTATTTTATGTTTACCCATGTTCTACACAAACATACATTTATGAATGCATGTGAACTGCTCAAGAAAACCATAAAACTGAACATTCCCGAACAATGTTTTTAACAACTATAACTCGTCAAAAGGATAATAAAAAATTTAATGAAACCATAATTATCCATATTAATTTATAGAAGGATAATTAATATTCAATTAATTAATTTAATTTTGTTATTCAGTATATTATATTGAATATAGTGTTCGGATTCAAGGTAAAGGGAAAATCTCGTACCCAATATTCTTTCTTCGTGTTCTCCCATGTTCACTCCATTTTTGGAATGGTCACTCATTAAAAATCATTTGTTAATAACTATATTACCTTTTATTGGTTATAAATGTTTTATACAGAATTTTATTTCAAACAAATGTTTTTCAAAAGAACTCTACTTTCAAAAACCCATGGTTTACTTCTCACTCAAGGTTGATGGTTATCGTGTCATTTTTGTTATTCCCACTTAATTTTGGGAACCCAATGTTTATGAATGTGTTATGATGATATGAAACCCATTACTTTTCATGGGTTATTTATGTTAATTTTTTATATATGTTCATTATGGAATGCATGATAAAATAAAATGTTATGATATGACAGGTGCAGCCAGAATTATATAGTGCAATATGAATGGTTCAATGTGATGGGTGCCCCCAGAATTATTTAGTGCTCCAATGAATTGAGTAAAGTTATTAATGTCATGAGTTAATGTGAAATTACATGTCAATAATAGTCTATCTTTGTTCACAATTATGTGTGGTAGTTATCTACAAAGACATGATGTTTCATTTTTTTACATTGCCGCATTTCATGTCACTTTTTAATGCTTCCTATAATGTTCATGATTCTTTGCCTTTATTATTTTTATTATCAAATATTGTAATATTTTTCATAAATATCATCTTACTAGGCATTTATTTCACTCCTTTTAATGTATATCCTCAGTTGACTACACGTACTAATGCGAGTTCAATTTCCAATAAAATCTAGTGAATATGGAATTAAATAAATGAATTTTCTTGATGTTGTAGTTGTTATGTATGATCATAGTTTTCCCAATACATTAAACCATTGAATCCTCTAAATGTAATACTATTATGTTTTTATCACTAAAATGATGTAATATTAATGAAATAAATGGGTGTGTTTCTATAGATGGTATTAGAGGAAAGGTTTAGTTAATTTTGGAATTTGGATTAGTGAACCCCAGAGAAAAACTCTAGCATGAGTCTAAGTAAAAATATACAAAAAAGAATCATTACATAGAGATAAAATATGTTTTTATTTTATAATAAATCATGAAAATGAATAAGTTATTCATGACCTGTTGAATTATGTTTTGTTCTAAACTTTTCCATTTTAGAACATGGTGGGAACTAGGAGAAACTGGGCCAAAAACTCGTGTGAGGGCCAATGCAACAATTGCCCGAATTAAATACCCAATGATTTGGGAGGTGGAGTTAAAAACATCATTGTGATTCTTACCCAACTATATCAGGTTATGAACAATTGAAATAATAATGGAGAACTTCCTCCTTCACCAAATAGGGAGAAACCGACTATACCGTGTTTTATGAGGTTACGACGGTTGATGTTTAGTGGATCTTCTGATCCACTAGTTATAGAGCAGTGGGTCAACTCCACAAGTATGCTGTTATATGTGCTTCTAGATTCTAAGATTGAGATGTTGACATTAGATGTTTATCGTCAAGATTTAGTGGCCGATAAATGGAGGGATTTGATTAAGAACATCATGCCAAGGGAGAAAATTTTAGAGTTGGAATGGGAATACTTTAATATAATGTTTTTTAATAAGTATTTCCCATGAACTGTTCACACGAATATGGAGTGATAATTCATAGAACTCAACAAAAAAATAAGTAGAATATATCACAACCTATGAAGATAATTTCAGAAGTCTTTAATGGTGCACATCGGGTTTTTTATCAACAAAGATAGAAAAATTTATAGATTATTTAGTGGATTAAAAACACACATTCGAAAGGATCTTTCAATTCGAGAATTTTGGAGTTATGAAGAAGTTTTTCGATGTAATCTCAAATTGGAGATGGAGTTTGTAGAATTGTCCCATGTATATGGTGATAAGAAACCAATGATGGAGTTCTGAGCTTGAGGATCTAATGACAAAGGTGGGAAGATAACTCAATGACCCACATGCCATAAATGTGGGATGTTGCACCATGGGAACTACCTCAATGGGACGGAGAGGGGACTCATGTGTGGGAAATGACACCTAGCTCAAGAGTGTCAAAAAAACATGAAATGGAAGGAGAATGTGGTGGATGAAAGGGGAGAACCATCCATGATTCAATGCTACAACTGTAGGGTGCATGGGAACTATGCAAGACAATTCAATAAACCTTGAGTTATCAATGGTAATCAGCATAAGAAGTCACCAAATCTATAGGAAAAAGAGAATGTTAATTCCATCACTACAGTATAAGTGGAGCATGATAATTAATTTTTACAAGGTACACTTCTTATTAACACAATAATGGAAAAATTATTATTCGATTATGGTTCTATGAATTCCTTTATATTTTGCATGTTTTCTAGTACTATAGAATATAATCCTTGAATCCTTGAAGTATATATATCTATAAAAACACCAAGTGGTTAAATTATTGCAACCCATGTGGATGAATCTTCTCCTATTAGCTTATGTGGGAAGTTTCTTCCAGAAAATCTAATAATACTTCACTTGGTAAAATTCAATGCTACAATGGGAATGGACTGAATCTCGTTATGTAGAGCACATATCAATTTTTGGGAAAGTAAATATCTTTTCATATTCCAAATCATCCCATGCTCCTAAAAAAATGAAATGAAGAGCATGAATCTCCTTGAAAAATATTTCAATGTTGTGGGTGTTCATTCCCATTGAAAAATCACACCTCTCCCAAACAGTTGAGTGAAAGGATAGTACCAACCTTGTGGGAAAGACCATAATGAGTGAATAAGGTTATGTATTTCCAGATTCATTACCTATAATTCTCATGGATCATGATGTAGAGTTCAAAATAGAACACATACTTGAAACTAATTATTTTCTCAAGGTGTCCCTATAGGATTTCTCTTATCAAACTGGAGGACATAAAGAATCAACTGTATGATCATCTGGGAAAAGGGTTCATACGCCCTAGTGCATCACTATGGGGTCTTCCAGTTCTCTTTGTGAAGAAGAAGGATGGAAAAATGCGGCTGTGTATCGACTATCGGGAACTCAACAAGATAACCAAAAAGAAAAAGTATTCTCTTCCAAGGACTGATTACATGTTCGATCAGTTAGTATTAGATCAGTACTTCTCAATGGTGGATCTTCATTTTGGATATCATCAACTGAAGGTGAAGAAGTAAGATATTCAAATGACTTCCTTCTGTACAATGTATTGGAACTAAAAGTTGTTAGTGATTGCCTTCATACATACAAATGCCCCATAAATCATCATGGATTTGATGAATAGAGTCTTTATACCTTACCTTGAAAAATTTGTGGTACTTTTAATTGATGATATTTTCATCTACTCCAAGTGCAAGAAGGAATATCAAGAACATCAAAGACTTTTGTTTGATACATTGAGAAAAGAGATGTTGTACACCATGTTTATAAAGTGTGAATTTTGGATGAAGCAAGTCACTTTCTTGGGGCTTGTGACCCCAAGTGTGGGAATTTTTGTGGACCCATAAAAAAGGAAATTGAGGAATGGACCAAGCCCTCTACTGTCATAGAAATTTGTATCTTTCTTAGATTAGTTGGGTACTATAGAAGTATGGTGATATATTTTTCATTATTGTCAGTCCCGCTAACTTTTTAACAAGGAAATGGGTAAAGTTGGTCTGGGAGGATGAATGTGAGGGATGAATCAATGAGATAAAGAGAAGGTTGATCACTGCACCTTTAGTCACACTACCAAAAAGTATAGAATGTTTTGTGATGTACAGTGATGCTTCAAAGAATGTATTGGGTTTCATACTCATGAAAAAGGACAATGTGATAGCATGTGCCTCACGAGAGTTGAAGATCCATGAGAAGAACTACCCGACACATGATCTATAGCTGTCAGTCATGATTTTTCCATTGAAAAATAGGTAGAACCACCATTATGGTGAGACGTGTGACATATACATTGACTGACATAGACTGAAGTATATATTCCTAAAAAGGATCTCAACACGCATCAAAGGATATGGTTAGAGAAAATCAAGGATTACGATTTAACTATCCTCTATCATCCTGGAAAGGCGAATAGGGTAGCTAATGCTCGAAGCATAAAAGAACCTTCTACTATATCTAGGTTCCGGTTAGACAAAGGCCATATGTTTTTGGATATGCAAAGGATGTATTTATAAGTCATAAGGTCAAGGGATACAACCTACATTTCCCATATGATTTCACAACCATCCATCCAATATAAGATTTAGAAAGAAAAAATGGATGATGTGGAGATACAAAAAGGGTGAATGTCGTAAAAGAAGGGAAGCTGCAAGGGTTCCATATTGACGATGATGGTGTGATTAAGTTTGGAATGTTTCTTTTTGTGACTTCATCACTCAAGATAATGAATGATATATTAGATAATGCACATAGCTCAAAATTATCTATCCATCCTAGGTGTACCAAGATGTACGGTGATATCTAAGAACACTTCTTATGGGATAACATGAAGAATGAGATTACATAATATATATCAAGGTTCTTCGTATGCTAGCAAGTTAATGCATTGTGATAAATGTTCAAAGGGATGATGCATCCGTTGCATATATCCATGTGGAAATGTGAGAATGTCACTATGGACTTTGTCACAGATCTCTTAAAGATGTCGAAGGTAAATAATGTGATATGGATTTTGGTTGACCGACTCACCAAGACTTCCAATTTTATTGCTATTTGGGAAAATATCTTGCTTGAACAACATGTAAATATATATGTAAAGGATGTGGTGAGACTGCATGGATATCCACTATTTATTGTCTCTAATCGTGATTCTTGGTTCACGTATAAATTGAAGAGGAGTCTTCAACATTCATTGAGTACAGAATTAAATTTCAGCATGGCCTATCACTCCCAAACTAATGTCTAATCTGAAAGGACTATTCATTTTCATGAAGTTATTCTAAGAGCCCAGGCTCTAGAATTTACCGGGGGATGGGATCAGCATCTCCAACTAGTTGAGTTCTCATATAATAATAGATTCCACTCGAGTATTCGGATGGCTCCATATGAAGCTTTGTATGGAATTAAATGTAGAAATCTAACCTGTAGGGATAAATTTGGAGAATGAAAGAAACTTGGACCCAATATTGTGAAAGAGATGACAGAGAAGGTTCAATTCATCCGAAAACACATCAATGCTTCTCTGAGTCAGAAAAAAGAGCTACAGTGACAACCATCGAAGGGACATTGAATTCAAAATTGGAGATAAATTATTTTTTTTGAAAATCACCATGGAAGAGATTCACGGGGTTTGGAATTAAAGGGATGTTAAGGCCATGGTACATTGGACCCTTTGAGATCCTTGACCGCATAATAGATTTAGCCTATCATGTTACACTTCCATAAAATATGTCTCATTTTCATAATGTGTTTCATGTATCACTCTTTAAAAATAACATAACAGATCCCACAAATGTACTGAACTCAGAGGTGGTACAGGAGGAAGATGATCTCTCTTATACGGAGCAGACAATAGTGATTCTGGACCGAAGTGATATGGTTCTACGCCAGTAAACAACCCACCTAGTCAAAGTTTTATAGATGAACCATACATTTGAAGACGAAACATGGGAACTAAAAGAGGCGATGAAGGAGAAGTACCCTCACATGATTGTGTAAAGTGAAATTTTGATGGTGAAATTTCATAAGGTGGGAAGAATGTAATGACCCAAATTTTTATCAATGGAATTCCCTTATAATAATTATTTTTATAGTATAATCCCATTAGGAAGCACAATGAAATTTTATGATAATATATACTATGTGATAATTAAACATAATTTTTCTCCTTCTATGTTTTGAATTTTGAAAATCTGACTTACACGGTTGTAATCAGTAAAATGTTTGGAGTCCAATAAGAAAAACATATTTTTTGGTGAATAGTAACCTAACCTTATGAATTGTATACTACCCTTATGAATAGTTATATCACCGTTATTAATAGAAAATTATCTAAAATAATAGTAATCCTAACCAAGAATAATTAAATAAAATTTAGGTATCTTATAAGTGACAATTTGACCATAGTAATAGTAACAGAAATTTTATAAGCCATAAATAAATAATTATAATTAATTAATTTAAAAGAAGTTTTATTTTAATAAAATGAGTTAACAAATTAACTATTATTTGTCTTATAGATTTTTGATAATTTTAGAAGGCCTTATTTAATTTTTCAATTCATTATAAAATCAGTTTTAATTCTAAAAAATGTATTTTTCAAGTAAATTATGATATTAGATAAAATTTAAATTTATAATATTTAGAGAATTATTTTTGAAAAATGGACTTCATTTTTGGATTCTATATGTTGAGAAATGGTTGGGGGAATTTTTTTTATTTTTCTGAAATACATGAAATTTTATGAATAGTGAAATACCACAATTTACAAAATAAGATAAATAAG
Organism: Viscum album; assembly: GCA_963277665.1. Lineage (NCBI taxonomy): Eukaryota > Viridiplantae > Streptophyta > Magnoliopsida > Santalales > Viscaceae > Viscum > Viscum album. The sequence continues at coordinate 378,630,406 of OY728122.1, forward strand.
CTAATTATAGAGACATGCATGATGTTATGCTAATGAAAGCCCAATTTTTTCAGGTTAAAATGAAAAAATTACTATTACTGGTCATTGAATACTCATTATTCTCTGTCTTGTGGGGAAATAATAAATTAATGAATTTTATAATGATAAATCCTCTCTCCCCTCGACTATTAATACAACCCTTCACACCCTCATTTCATCAGACCTCCCAAGCTTAAATCCTTACCTAAACTCATCCAAATAATATTCCCTATACCTGGCTCCATGTCCAATAGCTTTTGGTGTCATCAAAATAATACTCCTATGTCCCTTAAGGACGATCTCAAGAGTAGGATTCAAGAGGGAATTCCTCTCTCTCTCTTCTTCATTTAAATTTCTTTCAATTTTATGTTCATTTCATAATCTCTCCCCACCTATATTCATCAATATATTATTGTAACTCTAATATTATACATATAACTGATTTTTATGACACTAATGATATATTATATCATCCAACACTCTTATCCTATTCTTTTTATTTTATAAAACAGAACGTTGTTCGTGAGATGTTAATTTATCGCCTTCAAGAACGATATGGTTTCAATTTGCTTTACAGCTTTTAGATATGGTCATGAAACCATTTTAATGGTTGAAACAGACTAAATTATATGTATTCTATCCAATTTTATGTTCAGAAACTAACTTAGGTAAATATTACTAAATAATTAAACAGAACAAGTTTGTTGTGAAAAAAACAGACCAAATTAACTCAAACAATCATCATTTAATTCTTATCTAATGATTCATACACAAGGTATATAATATAATTAATTATAATATCATTTTAAATTATGTAATATCATTAATAAAATGAAGTAATAGTTTTTTATGTTTACCTATGTAATACACAAACCTCCATTTATGAATACATGTGAACCGCTCAAGAAAACCAAAAAAATGAACATTCCCAAACAATTTTTTTAAACAATATAACTCATCCAAAGGCCCATAAAATAAATTAATGAAACCATAATGAACAATATTCGTGTAAAAAGTGTTTTTTAAGTGTCATATAATGAATCTAATGTGGTTATATGGGACATTAAAGTGGAGAATACATTCAGATACAAGGTAAGGGAAAAAATCATGATCCCAACATTCTTTCTTAGAGTTCACACTATTTCTCACCATTTTTTATGGTCACTCCATAAAAATAATTTGTTCATAATTTTATAACCTTTTTTGGATATACATGTTTTCTATTGTAGTTTATTTCAATCAAATGTTTTCCAAATGAACTCCTCCATCAAAAACATACATTTAACTTCTCAATCAAGGTTGATGGTTATCGTACAAAGTATGTAATTCCGATTTAATTTTTGGAACCCAATATTTATGAATTTGTTCTAATGATATTAACCCAAATATTATCAATGTTTTAGTTATGTTCATTTTTTATATATGTTCATTGTGTCGTGCTTGATAAATGTTAATTTTGTGATGTGACAGGTGCGCCTAGAATTATAAAGTGCAATATGAATGTTTCAATGTGACATGTGTGCTCAGAATTAAAAAGCCCTCCAATGAATTTAGAAAATTGATTAATGTCATGATTTAATGTTGAATTAGGTGTGAAAAAGATTCTAGATTTGTTCAAAAGTATGTGTGGTAGTTAACCCCTAATACATGATTTTTCTTTTTTATGGATTTTTACATATCATGTCTCTAATTAATGCCTCCTCTGATGTTAACGATCCTTTACCTATGTTGTGGTTATGCTCACCCATTGTTATATTTTTCTTGTATATTCTTTTAGTTTCTATATTTGGTAACTCAAGTGGGTGGGCATCATTTGTGGGTTCAGACAAGTCTATATCTTAGTGATGGCTTTCGGTTTTTGGATCTAGGCTTGTCAGTAGCACGTCATTAACTACTGGCTTTGGGATCTCGGATTGGTGTCGGCACAGCATCCTTGTGGCATGGAATGGCTTCCAGCTTCGGGATCTTATCTCGATGTTGGATTCTGTCTTTGGGTTCTCGGTTCGGTGCAGACTCTAGATCCCAGCATGGTGTTGGCAAGGACCGCTGCTGCTCTAGTGTCTTGGTTTGGAATTAGCACGACATTGGTTTCCTACTTCCGTGTCTCGTCTTGGAAGGCATAGTCTGTGGGTTTAGGAGTATCTGGATATCGGGCATTGAATCTGGCTTAGGATTGTGGATTGGTGATAGCATGGCAAGGGCTTCTGCCTTCGGGATCCTGGATTGGCATCGACACAGCGTCTTTACAGCTTGACAAGGATTCTGACATGAGGATATATCTTGTGGTTTGCATATATCTTGGGGTTCTCTATTTAGTGCAGACTCTGGAACCCTTCTGGTGTGGTTTGGTGTCAGCTCCAGAGAGGCTGAGAGGGGTGAGGTTTCTGGTTTTTGGCTTCCGGAGGAGGTTTTTAGATCGGAGGTTCAACTTTGATGATGATCAGGATGCAGATGAGAGGTCATGTAGATGAGATGTCTTGTGGTTTTGACTCACTAATGGTGAATGATCTTGAGGTATTTCAATTTGACAATGGTGGAAGTAGTATATTTGGTCGGTTTGATTTGGAATATGGATAGCATATACATTCAGACATGGCCACATGGAATAGGTCTTAGAAGAGGATCCAAGAGGAGGCGGTTCATCTTTGCAGAGTTTTTTGGATTTGGATGTTTGAGAGGGCATGCAGTCAGCCATTGGATTGGGCCTGTGCTTTGACACATGACACATTCTTGCCGAACGACCTTGCAATAGTGGAAATCTTCATCATGATCAATTTCCAGGGAGGGGTAGCTCCGTGTTTTCAGTTTGTTTTTACTCATTTTTTCCATTGGATGCGAGTTGTCCTATGTCAATTAAGTTTGCTCCCCCCCTTTCATCCCTTAAAGGGGGTTTTATCACATACAAAAAAATTAAGGTCTTCGGGCCGTTGGATGGATGGTGAGGATAGAAATGAAACAACAGAATTTGAAAAGAATGTAAAATCCCTGAAAAGAGGAATTTACCACTTGAATTTATCTTTTTTAAGTGCCTCTTTAGGGGAGAGGATTTGGTATTTTTATGGGACAAATGGCTATTGGACGTGGGGGAGGATCTTGGAAGGATATTTGGGATGATTTTATACAAGGCCTTTGTCTTGAGTGTATTGAAGAGAAGTGGTATGGATGAGTGGTATTTATAGTGGAGAATAGGAGGGGTGTCTCATTATTTTAATCATTATTTTAATCTTTTTTCTCAAGACATTGAATGTTCATGATAAATGTGACCAAGAATTGTAGTAATTGAAATTGATTTTGGAGAAAGTGTGCCTAAATCAGTATTATGTCACATATGACTCAATAAATCATGTATTTAGCACTTATTGTAAATTATTATATTTTACTAATCATCCAAAAATTTGTGTATTTTGGAAAAATCCCAAAAAATATCCCTAACCATTTTTTGAAATGTGTAATCCTAAAATGGACTCTATTTTATAAAAATAATTTTATAAATATATGAAATTCAAATTTGAAATAAAATCATTATTTAATTCAAAAACACAAATTTTATGTTCAAAACAGCTTCTATAATACCTTCAGAAATAAACTATATTCTCATAAAATAATCCTAAAATCATTGGAAAATAATTATGAATTTAGGAATAAATTAATTTATCAATTTTAAATTTTAATTTAATATTCAACACTAAAAAAATATAAATACATAATTATTAATTTAAAAAATATACTACATTTATTAGGCACCTAATTGTTATTTATACTTTCATTTGTGAGGTTACTATTCATAAGGGTCATATTACTATTTATAAGGGTAACATTACTGTTCATAAGGTTATATTACTATTAAAAAGGGTATATTGCTATTCCTAGGTGTAGATTATTATCTATAAGGGTATGATATTATTCATAATTGTTGGATACAAGGCACCAAAAAAATTATGTTTGTTCAATCAGACTCAAAAAATCACCCCAAACGCAATTGTGTATGTCATATTTCGAAAATTCAAATCACAGAAGAAGGAAAATTTTGTCTATTGGCTCAATTATAAGAATTTTTTTGTATTGTAGAGACTCACTATTTTATGCGTTCAATATTAAATTTATTATTAAATCCTTGATGTGTTACATTATCCAATCGTTACAAAAAATCCGTCCATGAAATTGTGAAATTTAATTTTAAAATTTAACGGTTGATACTAGAAAATTGCATTATTGGAAACCCATATCATATATATGGTTGAAATATCCTCTTAATAAGAAGGAAAGGGAAATTAAAGGATTACTACAATGCTACGCATTCTAATTAGACAACATGGTCATAGAAGAATAATAAATCAATCATGTTCTAAGGGAGGGTGATAGAGAACATGCTCAGATGAATGATCATTTCCACAAAACCTTAAACTATAGTAATGAAAAATAAAATGATAATATGAAGAAAATAGATTAAGACTCTTTCCATAGAGTTGGAGAATTATTCCACTATATAAGAGTATATATATACATATCTATTTCATAAACACACTATAATCCTTTATTGTGCCTTGATATATCAATACATCATCACTTATCATAGGTTGTGTCATGTTGTGACATAAAACTCTAAATCCTCATACAATTATCAACTTAAAGAATTTTATAAGTGGTTTAAATTTCCAGAAGATTATGACCCAACAAATTAGAATCATTCCCAAATCCATCATTTCTAGATCAATGTACTCAGGGTCCTTGGAAATCATTATTTTGATTAGAACTCCATGATCTATCATGCTCAATGCACCTTCTACCTTAATTTCATTTGATCAACATGATGTAGATCAATATTTTCACATTCCAAACATGTGAATATTTTCATCATGTATCCTCTTGACATATGGTAATAAATCAAATTACCAAAAAACATTATTGGAAACATGAACTCATCCTTACACATGATATTATATATATTCCTTATATCCATAAATGTGGTAAAATCCATCAATGATATCATAGACCACATGTAGATTAGTCAATATTCAATTTTGAGGTAGTGAGTACTTATCCAAGTCAATAATTACTTCATAATTATACTAATCATTAGGAATATATTTACAGTTATATTTACCTCATCCATATACATTCGCAAGATATTAACATTCTACTGAGTAACTTATACATGGTTCAATTCATCATATGTGCTCAAATTCTTAATGAAATAGTACTGCAGTACAATCTTCATATATTCCATAATTCCTATAACAAGTACATTGTTCAAAAAATATTCAAATGAAACGATTCCTGATGAGTCATATTAATCAATAAAATTTATTTATGGTAGTATCATGAATTTATCACCATCTAGTAATATCATTTTTGGCATATTGCTTTGACACTTGGGACATTTATTCACATAGTCTCCCATTTCCTTGCAGTTGATTCCTGGTACATTGGAAACCATTTCCTTACCCTTAAAATCATGACCATTATTGCGCTTTTCTCCACACTAATAATAGCATCTTTTCCTTTTACAAGTTCTTGGGGGGTTTTTCCTTCCACAAGTACCACATGTTGGAAAATTGGAAAACTACCCTTTTTTTACATTCCCTTTATCCATTATTTCCTCTACCACCCTCTTCATTTGTTGCATACCTTCAATGCCATAATATTCAGAGAATTCTTTATATTCTTTTTAAACACATTATATTTTCTCCTCAAAAAATAAGGATATATTGGATACTATCTTCCTTTGAAATTATCAATTAAGACTCTAAGGGATTTGATCCTTCTTACTCTTTGCCTCATGTGAATTGGTGAAGTTCCCATTCCTTATGCAAGGTGTTATTTCTAAATTAGATCATAAAATTATTAACTATATATAAACCTAAACATAGAATAGTACATAGAATAAATTTATGCATCACACATCCTAGAACCATATACTTTGGATCTATTAGGGGAAAAATATTTCATAATGGAATTTAAAAGAATGTGAATTATCCTACGCATAACCCTTGGGAGTGCCAAACCACATGTCTATTAAGGCCAGTTGTCATGAAATTTGTTACCATAGTTCATGACCAAAACACCTTGTTAGATTTATTACTCCTAGGTACATTTGTTCGTGAACCACATTCACTTGTTGTATCCAGATAGGGATTTATTTTCTAGGAAGATTATAATAATATATTCATTAAGATTATTATATGATGTTCATGTATGTGTATCATCAACTCAATCTTAGGGTTTTATTCCTTAATCTACATTTTCTAAATCTAGTTTCCATGTTTTCTAGTAAACTTCATCTCATACAAATAGTAATTCCCTAACACTAGAAGCTAGAATTCAATGAATTATTTCAATACATTAACTTGATTAGAAGTTATAAATTTCATTAAATACAATATAGTTTAGTTATTTTGGGAAACCATATAAATACATATATTCTACATTTCAACTGACTGAAAATTATTTTTTATTTTATTATCGAATCACTTTTAACGGAAAAGTGAGAACCACACAGTCCATAAAAAAACAAAAACAACATCATAGAGGACCACAAACAAAACATTTACCACCACACCATAATAGCTACATAAAGATTAGGCCCCCACCAAACATGATCACTCAGAAACAAATCTCGTACAAGGATTACTGCGCACGAAACTGATGTCCAGGACATACCCTCTCAGTATTTCACTCCAAGTGCCATGCAAAAGTGAAGACCTCTTGATCTGAACATCATCTGACATAGAAGCATTTACAATGCAGGAATCAAAACACCCAAAACATATCTATTGGCACAAATTGAAAATTAAAACCACATCTCAAACACTATAGAAGGTGAGAAACCAAATATTAATTATATAAGGATAAAGAAAAATCATTAAAGAATAATATAATTCTTCCATAATTCAAAACCCTAAGTTAATCTAGGAAATGGTGGTTACCTGAGTGTTCAGTTCTTCAATTATCAGGACCTCAAATGGAGAGGTCAGTTTATCCCAGACATTTCTACACTCCTCGAGTCTGATTATCCACTTATTGAAACCCCCAACCAGTATCATGTCCTATTTTTAAACCCAAGAATATTGTTCATCACTTAGATTCATTTCAATACCTTGACCCATCATCTTGGTTCCTTCCTCTTCTGAGGCATTGAGATAAATCACCTACTCTATCACCTCATCCTCCACACAAAAAATTAAATACACGGAATGATCTGGTTGGACAGGTGATTTCTGACACATGGACTCACTATCCATGTTCACATATGTTTTTTTGACTGAGAGTTTAATGGGGGAGGTATGGAGGATTATTCCTACTTTCCCTTCCTTCCTATGTTACTCCTATTACTCCTCAGGCTGATTTCCCCTACAGAAATACTTCTAGTAGATTCAATGGTCCCCTCCATACAATCCCCAGATTTACTAATTCCATCGTATCTATTCTTCACATAAATATCATATTGGTTCCCTAAAGAATAAATCACATTATTAATAGTAGAGTTATGGACCACCGCATCTAGTGAAGACCCCAGCCTTCCTTTGTGCAGGTCCCCACTGCCTCTGTCCACCTCTCCACAAGATGCTCTGCCAGGACCCTCTTCACCACCTACCACTTTTTTCTCACCCACTTCTTGTATAACACCACTCTGAGTGTCCTTAACCTTGGAAAATTCCCTAACACGTGGATGGATGACCTCCATTTATATTTCCATTCCCCTCCATGATCCATTACTATCCGAATTAGATGCCTCTGTAGGGAAATCCTCTACACTGTCTGCCTCGTACTCCATTTTATCTGTACTCCCCATCTCCTAGGTCTATACTCGAACCTCGGGTAGCTATAATGAGTCTCCATCAGGTGTGGATGATTTTCCTTTTCATCATGGGGCGCCATATCTTTCCTCTCTGATTTCGACCCATGGATAATGTTGACCGACCTGTTACGATCACCTTTTGGGTGGTCCTTCTCCACCAGTCGCGATGACTCAATTCCCCTACCACTACTTTCACTGATTTTCATATGCGTCAGACCAGCTTCCACACTATCTTAAGGATATTTACCCTTCACACTATCCTCCTTCATCACTAAAAAACGGGTTCCCCAATGAAGGACATCATGGGGTGTGAGGCCCTTATGACAAACCTCTGAATCATGACCCAAATTACTACATGAGGAGAAGAAGCTTGTCCATCTCTCATAGATGACCTGATTTCTACACCTATATTCCTCTCCAATATAAAACAATCATATTAAAAATTCATTTGAGATGCGTCTAATTCCACATAGACCATTGGATTTACTAAGTGATAAACAACTTAAGTGTGACTTTCTAAGCCCCAAAATCTACCTATGAGATTTCCTTCCAACTGAATAATAGAAATATTATTGAACAGAAATAGAAGGTTGGGGAAACATACCCAAACCACAATAGTCTTCGAATCCCAATTCATTTGGAATTTTATGGACAATAAGAAGCTACACGTAGTACTAAACCAGACCGTTATGTGGTCCTCTTCCGATTCAAATTGAATCATGATGTGGTGATTGTCAAGAAATCCAACAATCGCCCATTCCGGGATATCCCATGTGTCGAAGATATAACTATCAAATTCATGAACCAATGGTATCCTCAACTTAAATTGAGAAACCCATGTTAGATTCAAGAGGGAATAAGTTTTCATGAATTTAGAGGATAAAATATGAAGATTAGGGTGGCCATTAATGAGATCCAAAACTTTAAGGATTAATGTAGCTTTCTAGAATTGAGGTAGAAAATATAGGTAGGATAGAGGATGAAATGTAGGCCCTTCTCTTCTGATGGGAAACAAACCTCTCTCCCCCGCTGAGGGGGGAGTGGCAAGAATATGGGTCGCTGTCATCGCCAAGGGTAGGAGATCATCTTAGGGTTGGAACCACCCTATCATCAAACCCAAAAAGAAAACATTACAACTTTAAAGGAAAAAATATAAGTTTTATTAGTAACATCAAAAAATACATGTTTGTCCCTCGAATTCATTCATAATACATCTCTTCGCATCCTGGGGAAAAATAAAACATAAGAAAATGGGTGAGCTCAAAAAATTAGTAGGGGTATATAATATAGTTGAATATATCATGAACATAATCATTTGGCATTGTTATTAACTAAAAACACATTCCATTAAAAATAAACTTGTACAAGTTATGGAAGGAATAAGAGCTTAATAAATAATTCAATAAAAACAAAACAATGGAAATTATTATAGTAGAATAACTATAAGAACATTCAATTTCTAGCTTCATAATGAAGGAATGAATAATGTGAGACATCATAACCATATTGTAAAGGCCCCATACCAATACCATAAATAATCATATTGTCAAGGCATCGTGCTAAGAGCATAGTTTTTCTCATGAGACATACCAATGCACCTAGGGGATATAGTGGACCCCACCCAACACTTACTAGGTATAATTCATTCCTCATGTGAATGGGGATATATATAAATAGTATATACATTCATATTGAAACTAACATATGAAATTTAAATAACTTTTCTCAATTGTTAATCATAATCACTGACCATTTAATGTAATATGGTGAATGGCTTCAAGATAGCACATCCAAAATAAAACTAATAATAAACCATTAAATAAAAATGTACTATGATATCATATGATATCAACTAAAATGATGTACCAGATTCAACAAAGGATGTAGGTAAAGATGAAAATATTTTTAAACGAGGCCATTGAAAAATAATTAATGAAATAATCTGTAAACATTCCAAAGTATACCATACCACCTTGAAAGATTCATATCATAATCCCATTGAATATAATGATAATAAGGATACTGATGATTTGATATACAAAATTTAAGTACATACACCACAAGAAATGAGTGGAAAAGAATACACATATCTAATAAAAGTTAATGTGAGATGAGAAAAATCATTTTTTACTATGGAATGAAGTGTTCTTTTGGAAAATAATTTGTAGAAGTCATTAAATAATATTATAAAAATTTATATACTAGAAAATAAAAGGAAAGTTCATTGAAATTATATTTGGGGATTTAGTAAATTATTATTGAGGTGAAATAATTAAAAATAGTTTTTAAATAAGCATAAGAAATAAAAAATTTTAGTGCGGCTTAAATTTTATTAAGGATTTTAAATCTCAAAGTCATGTTTGCTTTCATAAAACTAGAAATAAACGAAAATAAATTTTTCATATTAAACTGTTTTATTTTAGAATGATAAATATGGTTTAAAATAGATTATATATTGAACTTAAAAATAAGTATTAATTGGAGAAGTTCCTTGAATCATGTTTGCATTTCAGAAGAATTTGTGAATGAAACTTTTAAAACATGTAACTCCACATAAAAATAAAAAGGATTAATATTATTAATAATATATAGAAAATTCATATAGAATTTAATAGTAGTAAAAAATAATAAATTAAAATTTCATTCAAGTTATTACATAATAAGAGAAACCCAAATGAAAATGGATGTTCGGGTAGAAAATACATACAACATTGTAATCAAATTAATTGTATGCCCAAAAACTAATAATCATAAATTGATAAATTTTATAACATTAAAATAAATAAATTCATGATATGAAAAATCAATGGGATGTACACAGAAACCATACATATTTAATAATAGTGAATATAAAATATCTCACAAAAATGCATGTGACAAGGATAAACCCTTACCATAAGACCAAAGGTGTTCTCCAATTGATCATAATTACCTTAATAATCAAATTTTGGTTCATTAATTAATAAGTAAAGAACCTAATATTCATTTTATTTATTTTTTATAACCTTATTACGTTTATTCATGGCCTTTTGATGGGTTAAGAGGTTCTATTTCATTGTTCAGGGCCATTTGTTTCATGATAAGTATACTTACATATATGAATGGAGAATCATGTAAAATGAGGATGGTTTTAAATAAATGAAGTTATATATTATTATTGAACATCTATAAGGTAAAATTTTTTAAAATTTTATTTGTTTACTTGGAATGAATATGAATCAATATATATATATATATATATATATTATTTAATGATAACCATTTGGGTTAATTATTTTTTTTAACACAACAAATTCATTTTTCTTTATAAATCAAAATCATGTGTACAAAAAGATTAAAGAAACATAGATGAGACATAATATAAATATTATAGTACTTTTAAACCATAATAATTATTTCTTGACCATAATTTAAGACATTAAAAGAAATTTAATACCCATCATCCTTGAATGTGGTAAATTAGTACATCTCTGATTCTATTTTTTTACTACTAGAATTAATGTAGGGTTATTGATAGATGAAAATAAAATAATCAAAAACATAATAAACTTAAATTAAAATTTTTTTATTTGAGTTTTCATAATATTTGGATGAGGATAGGAGAATATAGAAATGAAAAAAAAGGAACTTGAAAAAAAGTATAAGAATTGAAAAGAGGAATTCACCTCTTTAATTAATCTTCCTTGAGAGCTTCTTTAGGGAGAGGATTTGGGATTTTTATGAGACCAAGGGACGACAGAAGTGGGGGAGGATCTTGGGAGGATATTTGGGTATAATTTTCTCAAGGGACAGGGCTTGAGAGGTGTGACGATAAGAGGTAAATAGGGGTCGTATTTATAGTGGAGAAGAGGAGGGGTTTCTCATTATTTTAATCATTAGTTTAATTTTTTTCTCAATATTATAGATATTTTTTATTCATGTGACAAATAATAGTAATAAGTGCATGTGATTATTATCCAATTGTTCCTACATAATCTTTACATATCCTATGACTTAATGAGCCATGTATTATTCATTTATCATAAATTATCATATTTTACTATTCATCATAAGTTCATGTATTTTAGAAAAATACCAAAACATCACCCTAACCATTTTTTGACAGATAGAATCCAAAAACAAAATATACTTTATCAAAATAATTTTCTATATTTGTCATATTTAATTTTAAAATGATATCATTATTTACGTGAAAAATAAAGATTTTATATTTAAAACTTCTTTTATAATACTTTTAAAAATTAACAATGGTCGCATTAAATTATCCTAAAAACATAAGAAAACAAATTACTTATTTTGGAATGAATTAATTTATCAATTAAAAATAGTAATTAAATATATATAACACATAAAATATAAATACTTAATTAATAAATTTTAAAATATTCTACTTCATTTATAAGGCGGTTAAATTTTATTTATACTTTCATGGGTGAGGTTACTATTTATAAGTTTCATATTACTATTCATAAGGGTAGAAATGATATTTATAAGGTTATATTACTATTGATATGTGTATATTACTTTTCATAAGGGTAGGTTACTATTCATAAGGGGATGCTACTATTCATTAGGGTAGGTAACTATTTATAAGGGTAGGTTACTATTCACCAACAATTATGTTTTTTCTATCAGACTCAAAAAATCACCCAACATGAAATTCTGTATATCCTATTTTAAAAATTCAAATAAAAAAAGTGGAAAAAATATGTTTATTTCCTCGGTTACAACAAAGTGTTGTTTTGTAGAGTCTCATTGTTTCTGCATTCAATATTAAATTTATTTGTAAATCATTATGGTGTTATAAAAATAGCTCAAAGTGATGGATCAAACTAGGAAACCTAATCTATAAGAGAACTGTCCTGACTCATTCCTCAAGGCTCATTCCAAGATTACCCCAAGCCCACCATCCATGGGCTAAGGGATGGTGACTAGCACAGAAGGCGTATTTCGTAAAACTGTGAAGGTATTTCCATTATATACTGTAAAAACATACAACCAAGCACATAAAAAGATATGAACCAAAGTCAACTGTAGATCAAAAAAGTGCGAAAAGTAAAAGGGGCCAGGATACTAGCCCAAATTTAAAGGTACAAGTACAACTGATATAAAATACAACTGATGAAAAATAAAGACTGTTACTGGGTCATCTTCTGGAATTCCTACCTAAAGGGTAGGTACAGATCACCTCCTCAACACTCCACATCTACCTGTCTTCTCTGCATTCTGACACTCTGTATGGTCCATCATCGGGAACCTTCTAGTGAAGGTACCCTCATCCTTGTTCAGCGCTATCCATTGCCTGCACCAAACACAACATGGTGCGGGCATAGCCTGTGTAGGGGTGAGTATAACGACACTCATTAGGGACCTCGTGACCCTAAAGGTCTCAAAAAATCCAAAAAGGATAAACCACAAGGAATAAAATCAACTAACAACCCTAATTAGGTATATGACCATAAATATATCAATGTTTTCATGTATACCCATCTCAGTCATGAGGAAACACATAGTCCATCTCAAAGCCCAAAGCTCAAGTGTTCCACAAAGGAAGGAATACCACGATGGTTAGTACCACACAGGTACGCCACATAGAAGAATGCCACCATGGTATTACCATGATGGAATGTATCACAATGTACAGACTCAGCTCACAGTAGGTATAACTTAAGTAAAAAAGTACAAATGATTAGTCGTAAACTTATATCATCTTATTCTGTCAAGAGGCTCTGCTGCTGACCCACACAGGATCTCTTAGTGCTGACCCACAGAGGATCAACAGGTGAGGACCCACACTGGATCGCTCGGTGCTGACCCACATAGAATTGCTCGGTGCTGACCCACATAGGATCGCTCGGTGATGACCTATAGAGGATCACTAGGTGTTGACCCACAAATAATCGCTATTTGTTCTTCACGTCACAGACAGCTTCAGGGTTCCTCCACTATGCTCGCTTGTCTCTAGGAGGGTTCGCTCCACAAGCCAGAGATTGATACTCCATTTTCCAATATTCCCCGTAATAATTGTATCAAAGGACCACCACATCCTAGGGGTCTCAACGCACCTAATGGTGCATCTGTCAGACACGTGGTCTGTGATTTATTAGCCTTTTAGTCACGAGGGTCCGGTTGGATTCGTCCTCGATCCAACCCGACCATAATCCAAAATTATCCAAATCTTCTATGGGGTATACTCAATGTGACCGTCTTGCACCAAGGTCTCTAGCACTGTCGGCGGTTCGTCAATCGGATGCCTGGTGCCAATGTTACGGCTGGTAGAGCGAAAAGTTTGAAGTGGGCATGGGTCCGGTCTAACTCGGTCGGACCGACTCGGCCCATTGGGTCTGGTCGGGCGCGCTATGTCTGGACCAGCTTCTCTGGGTGTCCCATCCTGCACTGGGAAGCATGGAGGTTGCGATGATGTCTTGAGGCTGATAGGGGGGCCGTGAGGGCCGTACGGCGGTGAGGCCACAGGGTCCAAGAGGGTGCTGCGATACCGCGAGGGGCTGCAAGGGATGCATGGCGGTGAGGCCATGCGGGCCGCGATGGTGGCGTGAGGCCATGGGGGCTGCGAGGGAGGACCGAGGCCATGGGTCTTGAGGGCCGCGAGGTCCAAGAGGGTGGTGCGAGGCCACATGGGGCCACGAGGGACGCAGGGCGGTGAGGTCGCGGGGGCCGCGATGGCGGTGCAAGGCTGTCAGGGCCGCAAGGGCGGCGCGAGGCCAAGGGGGAGTGAGCGTAGTGGGACGGCCTCGCTGTCGCGTGTCCCTCTGCACCACGTACGGAAGGCGGGCTTGTGGTAGTCACAGCATGGGCCCCATAGAACGGGTCATGAGAAGAACCTACAAAACAGATTGGGTCTACCAACACAGAGAGGTACATGTAGAGTGTGATCCAAACAAGCCCAGTAGGAAACAACCAATGGAACCACGTATTTCCCATTCCTATAGATCTCCATTTACTCTAGTTTGAAATAATGATATAAAATTATATTTTTCCACGCTTTTTGTTTTAAAACCTACCATCATAATCCATTTCCCTCATGATTTAAAATAAGGAACAATGAGATAAGGGAGAAGGGAACATAATATAAAGGGATCATTTTTCCAAAAAGTGAAAAGGCGAAGTGTGACTTCTCTTTTAAAACGTCTACATTTAAATCCTTATCAACCAAACACACATTTAAAACATTAAAAATAAATATCAAAGACATGTACAAAATAATGCGACTCTAAAAAATACGGGAAATTGAATTAATATTACTCATATTAAAGGAACATGAGAAAACAATGGAACTCATAAGAGAACCACAATATAAAATAAAAAGAGCCACATCCCTGGTATCATGCCACACACAATTAAATCAAAATTCAAAAATGCCTATCCACCATAACTCCGGACAGACTAAGGGGCCTAATCCCATGATAATAATCCCAAATATATCCACCTACTATGGTGTACTGGATAGTATGTCAACTAAAAGTGTAGAAAGAATTCTCATAATTCCACTTTCATATGCTAGGATCCCATTCTATGTTCAAAAAGGGGTGTCCCACATAATAAAATCAATAATCCATATAAATGTTACACATATACATCACATAAATTGTAACTACCTCGACCAACTCAAGGGTATTATTTTTTCATAACACCATAATCACAAATGTAGGTCCAATACCAAGGAATGTCCCATATCATGGACAAAAAACAAGGAAAGTGACTTAACCCAACATAGGTTTTCCAAATAGCCATCCCAAAATTCTATATGGGCCTCTACCATTTCATCATTCAAGCATCTACTAAAAAAACTCAGAAACTATTTACAAAACATCATTTTTTATTGAAATTCCCAAATGGTACTTAAAACCAACCTTCACCCACACACACCTCAAATTCCCTAAGATCCTTACCTTTTCTGAGAACTCAACAAAGTATGATTCAAGTCCAATTGGTACAAACCATAATTAATAAATTTAGGACCATTTTCAAAACATATGATACACCCCATATCCCTTTTTGGAAATCAAAGAACCATTTTATTGAAAATATGTGAAAGGGGAGAATATGTGTTCATGAGGGAGACTAGATTTACCATGCCATGTTCATTTTATTTCATATCCATGTGTGCACCGATTTTACCAATGCATTCACCAATATCCATTGGGAAACTATAATATCAATGAAAATAATAAAAAAACATTTTCATAAAACTACTATTTTCATTCAACACAAATCCATCAATTTCATTCATTCATAAAATGAAACAAAAGTTCACAAACCAAGTGATCCACTTTCAAAAAAGTTTTAAAATGACAATAAAATAAAACATCGTGTTTGACATCTAATATATATGATATGATCCAAATAAATTTAAAAAAAAATTCAAAATGTTTAAAACCAACCTCTAACATCCAATTTCACCCAAAAATACCAATAGATATTTTACGAAAAACCTTTAGTATAAATATACAAGGGAATAAACTGAGATTCTTCTTAAAACATATTTTTACCAAAATATAACATCTTCAAAACATCCTGAAAAACTAAATTGAGATACCATAGAGGTGCGTAGACTGTTTATAAATTTATTAAATATAGAAAGGGTCAAAGGAAATGTATAAGAATGTAAGAACATGGAAACAACTTCCTCAACCATATGTGGATTCAATAAAATTCTCACAAATGGAGGATTGGGTCCTTGAGGATGATATTCATGCCCCAAATCAAAATAAACTTTTTCCATGCACAAGCCCTAGACATTAGGGTTTGGATTACAATGAAACAACCAAATAAAACCCCTAGAAACCAAGAGGAAAGAAAAAATTGTGGAGAAAATGGCCAAAAATCCAGTAAATCTAACCTTGAAACATTCAAGGGAAATAAAGGGAGGAATATGGGAATGGGAGAGGGATTAGGGAAGGCACCCTGGGGTTCCTAGTTCAGGTGTAGTAAGAGGATCCTGAGTTTGGGATAAAAATGTGAGAGGGGGGATTTTAGGGATTAGATTTTTAATGACCTGGCATGACCGCACTGTTTGGCCAAACGGTTTTCCAAATCGTGTCGTAACAATGCAGTATCCTTTTCTCATGGATGGACCAGTGCAAGGTTTCCTGGGATCTATTGCACCTCTCTAAACTAGCCATGAAGTAGGTCTTTTTTTAACCACAACCTATCACATGACCCAACCACATGGTTTCTACTAACCATGTGGTACCCTTGCACCACTTGAAAACCTACCAGAACATTTAAAAATAGGAAAATATTGAATAGGTCTCAACCCGACATTAACTCAGATGGATCCAAGACCAAGAGAAGGATAAAATAAAAAAAAATTCTAAGGTAAAGGTGTGAAATAATTTCTCTTATATCTATATGAAAGTAAAAAAAATAAAAAAGGAGTCATACCACTTCTGTATTTATGAACTACCATCTCTATGTAGTTATAGAATTCATTTTTAAAAACCATCTTATCATGAAATTCCTTGTTGAGGGATTTAATAAATTAACAATAAGATAATTAAATTTGAATGATTATAGAGTGATAATATTTTATTTCTTTTTTTATTTTCCATCCAATGAATAATAAAAACATTGTTTGTTCGTATATTAAATATATTGTATTGTGTGATAAAGTATTTTGTTTCTCAGGACATGATATCATAGAAGTATCTAAAATTGTTTATGATGTATCATATTATTATAATGTAACTATTATTACTCATTATATTTTGAAACAATTATTCATTTCTCATTGGTCATTCTTTTAATGATTCCTTTGGGATTATGAAGCCAACATCCTCAAAAGATACGACATAATGTCAATCTATTTGATAACTAAAAATGATATAGTTATAAATAAAATAAATGGAATATTGAAAATGGAATTAATCTAAAAATCATTTCAATAGAAGTTTGTAATTATTAAATTTTCATTACATGGGAGTTAATGAATGAGGGTAAAAATTTATTATGTTTGGTAAGGGTTATTCTATCACAAAATCTAAATTTAAAAAGATTTGAATATTTATTATCAATCAATTTCCTCGATGATTATATTTTTAGGTGGATAATTTTTTAATTATTATTATTTATTAAATATGGTCCCTTTACATCTACTTCATATTTCAAGAAATTTTCATTGAAATGAATATTTTTTCAAAATTTGTATGGATTATTTTGCAATATTTTTATACTAAGAAATGATTTTTTTTAATATGAACCACATAATTTAATTTTCATAACATAGAATCCATTATTTTATATTTGGATTCCTTTAGGATCATTTTTATTTATCTTATTGAAAATTATTATTCTATTTGTTATCAATAATTTATTTTAGAGTGACATGATATATAATTATCTAAAAATAATTTTCTTAAGGGTTCAAAAAAATAATGATTCTGACGATTAAAATGAAGGATTTTATGTTATCTATGTAATTTTTTTTCTTTTTTATTTATCTAAAGGATGGGTGATCTCGATATTTATTTTTAGTTCATTGGGTAATGATATGTTCTTTGGAGGTTAATGTAATAATTATCCAAGTTGTTTATTCCATTTGGAAGGGTTATTTTAAGGGTTCAATGACGATTAACTCCCATGGAACCATCATGGATTTTCAATGATTTCAAATTATAATTAATAGAAATATTCTAATTTTTCAGTTTATGTTTTTGATAATTTTATAGGAATGGTAATTCTTTTAAGTGGTAAGTCTTATTTTTTACGAAAATATTTCACTTATGTTATAATAATTTATAAGGAAACCCTATGATAAAAATATTTCTTGTAGGTATTCCTATAATGTGTTTATTATATAATTTGGGTGGTTGAACTTATTTTTTAAGTAAAAGATTAGTTGAGCTCAAATATAATAGTGTAAATAAAAAATCATAGATGTGATCACGTGGTTTTCGAATGGAATAATATGTTTCATTTATTTTATATCCCCTACCTTGTTTTTTATCATCCCATTATTTCAAATGATTTTATAGAGGGTTTATGTAAGATTAAAAACTATAATAATGTCCATGTTTTGGATATCGGAGTCACCTTGAATGAAGAAAATTTTCCATTAAAAATAATTGTATTTAATAAATTAGAAACTATGTAAAACATTACAAATTTTTATTTAATGTTTTACATAATTATAAAAAACTATAAAACTAAAAATATCAACTATTGTAAGATAGATAAACCCTTGTGATAAATCTTGTAATTATCATCTAATTAATGTATAGACAACTATATTGATGATCATAAGATATACCTCAATATAAAATTACTATAATTTAAAATTACACTATCCATTAAAAATAATATATATGTTGAGACAACATAATCTATTAAATTTTATGTTTTTTCAATAATACAATCCCAATTGATAATTTTGGAAATAAATTAACATCAACATGTGATATGAATATCATGAAATGTAAAATCATATATCTCCATATCCTATGAATAAATTGGTTTTATCTATACCAAAATGTTTTATCTAAATCCATGTTCATGAGAAATACATTTATTAAAAATCAATATGATTAAGGGCGAAGAAGAGAGGTGATTATTCAACCACAATGTCATGTTTAGATAATATATGTTTTTCTGACGCTTTCATTGGGGTGTGTGCATCTATTTGTAGAGGGCACAAAGCTTTTTCCCACATTACTACTTTCCAAAGGTGGGTGTCATCCGTCGCTTACTTAGGGACGTATACACATTGATCGAAATGAGATTATGGGATGTCGGTTCTTCCACTTATGGATTCCTCCTTAGAACTTGTCACCTCATCCAGGTCTCCCTTATAGACTAAGATGTTGATTATGAAACTATTCCCAGTGCCATTTTTTCATGGATGACAGTTAATTGCACTGCTTCTGTCGGGACATTCCAAGGGGTCTGGTGATGGAAGCAACCATTAGTCTTGGTAGTAGTCATGTTGGACATCACTAGTGTGTCTGGATGCGGGAACACTAGCACGTATGGATTTCTTCCCCTTATTATAGGGATACTAGAGGGTTCGAAATCATGATGAATCCAAAACTGAATGCGAGGAATCACATTCCATAGGTATGTATCGTTTGTTTTCCTCTACTTCCGATGTTTAACACATGGTATGATATGAGTTTAATGTCTAGTGAAGACATAGCGGATTGATCGGAACACTGACTAGAGTTGATCAGATGGGTAAAACCCCTGGAGGGAACACTTGTATCAGGGATAACATTTGGTTAGTTTCCCAGTTACTGCTAAGAGAAGTGAAGAGATGAATGGTCATGATCTCACTGGGATGAGGCATCCTGAGGAATAATCATGAATTATAATGGATGGTTAAGTGATGTGAATGGATAATTGGATGCAGTCGACTCGAGGGAGACGGTGATGTTGGGATTGAGCCTTGAAGAGACCTTTTACGTATCCCCCATGGAAGGGAATAAATGTCCACATAGTACAGGGTGGGGATGTAGAATTGGGGTCTGTGTAGAGGAAAGTGACCTGATGATATACTGGGGCTAACGCGTGGTTAGTAGCCCGAGGTCAGGCTTATGCCATAGGGACGGTCCAATGATATGGGTCCCAATAGAAGAGATTACGGCAGCTTACCGCTGGGTTTTGGTTGACAATGGCCTTCCACTAAATGGGTTTTACAACATCTTAATATTATATTAGGGCACAATTGATTACTACTGGATGGAGGCACAATGGATTACCGCTAAATAGGGTTTTCAACATCTTATTTCTAGATAGGGGGAACAATAGCATACTGGTGGATGGGGGCACAACGTCTTATCGCTGGATGGGGTTGACCATCATAGAGGATTCCTACATACCATTTCTAGGAGAAACATATCAAATAGTACGTAGTTCTAGATGGTGGATGAAGTTTATCTTCATGTAGGATGAATAATTGGCATGCAATATAATTTCATGTGGGGAGAAGGTGGTCCTACGTGAAGGGGGTCAGAACTAGTGGTTGTTGGGATTGAATCTCGAGGAGTCTTCCTACGTACCCTGAGTTGTCAAGGATCAAAGTCCATGTATTTCAGAATGGGTTTGGTGAACCAATGTGAAGTTGGTCTGGACCAATGGGTGTTGGGATGGATCCTCAGGGATGATTCCTATATACCTTGCCTTGACTAGGATCAATGTCCACATATTTCAGAAGGAGTGGGAACTGACGTAAAGATGATCGGAACTAATGGATGGTGGGATTAAACCTCAGGGAGGCTTCCTATGTACCATTCCTTGGTAAGGATCAAAGACCCCATAGTTTGGGATGAGTTTGGCGAACTGATGTGAAGGTGTTCGGGACCAATGGGTGTTGGAATTGAACCTCATAGAGGCTTCATACATACCTTGCTTTAGCAAGGATCAAATACCCTGTAGTTTACAACTGGTTTAGTGAACCGATGTGAAGGCGTTAAGGACCAATCATTGTTGGGAATGAACCTTATGGAGTCTTCCTACATACATTGTTATAGCAGGGATCAAGGTCCACATAGTTCGAAAGGAGTGGGAACTGATGTGAAGATGGTCCAAACCAATGGATCGTGGGAATGAACCTCAGGGAGGCTTCCTATATACCTTTCCTTAGCAAGGATTAGAGACCCCATAGTTTAAAAGGAGTGGGTGTTTAGGGATTACATTATAAGCTATCCAGAGGGGATGTAATGGTCAATGTTTACTCTAATCCCACGTCATGCTCGGTGTGAGAAACAAGAGGCAACAAAGGCCCAATGACCACGTCATGGAAGGTGAGTCTGTGGGATGTGGAATGGGGGCTTACACGAGGTTGGTGGCCCAAATAGGAAACAAGGGATTACTCATGGTTAGAATCATAGGGAGATGGATATTGGGAGTTACTCTGGGGATGAGGCCTAGGTGGTGACAAAGCCCAAAGGGAGTTGGATTTGGCACTAATGAATAGAGGAATCTAGTTCCCATCCCCCCCCCCTCTCTGGTCCTTTCCATCAAGGAAGTGAGAAGGAGTGTCTGTGATACCTCCTACAAGTAAAGCTATGGGTGTACACCAAGGAGGTTTTCCATCCCCTGCAGACAGACACCGCTTCAATATATAGAATCTTATTACATGTGAGGAATTATTTCCTCCCTGTGGAGTCTAGTGGGCATGCAGAATGTCCAAGGTGGGGAACCCTGCGTACGACACACAGGTAGAGGTCCATGTTTAACATCATGCGTTGAGGATGATAGTGCTTATTATTTTAACTTCCTTCATCTCGGACAAGGTGGGTTCACTCCACACCCCTTAGGATATACATAAATTATACCTTCCTCCCCTTGGATAAGGGAAGGCATTAGTAATGTTGTGGAGAAGGTGTGTTATGGAGTGATCTATTGAGGGGTCCATGTTAGTGTGGCTATGCGAAGAAGAAATAGCCTTTAGTGTGCATATTAAAAGAAAAATGAGGCGATGCAACACAATGCGAAGCACCACCCATGGGACTTTGAAATCACATTGTGAAAACCTAGAGGGTCACACCGAAAAGGGAGTTGTGGAGCATAAGGGTTCAAATAAAGAAGCCTCATGAAGCTCCAGTGCTCTGTGAAGTGAAGTTTATTTGCAAAGGGGTGATATTCTAGTTGTGAAGTGGCCTATAATGAAAGTAGGGAATATGTGCATACGGAAGGATCTTTCTGAAGTGTATAGTCATTCATGGAGAAGTGCTTTGTGAATCAAGTGTTCCTTGTGAAGAATTGCATTTTGAAGTAATGCACATCATGAATCATGGTGGTCGTGCCTTAGCACATGGGTCACATGTGCATGGAGGGTACATCACAGAACATAAGTGCTCCGTGAAGACCCATGTCCCCTTAGGGATCCCCTTCTTTAATGGAGGCATGTGGGATCCATGAAGGGCATCCCTCCTTGAAGAGGTGCTGAATTCCTATAAAGGGTTAGGCACTTTGCGATGAAAATGTACCATGAGGAGATCATGGTTTTAAAAGAAACTATTGATTCGAGAAATGGGAGATAAAAAGGTAAAAGGTCGGAGGATACATCCATTTGGATCAAGGGGAGCCTGGTATTTATAGGTATGAGGCACCATGATGCAGATCTCTCTTAGCTTGCAGATAGAGCTTGCTCCGTGGAGGGTTCGCGAAAGTCAAATGGGTTTGCCGAGAATCCCCCTCCTTGCTCTGTGGCAGGTTCGCGAACGTCAAAGGGTTTCACATAGCATACCAACTCCTTAATCTGTGGTGGGTTCACGAATGTCAAAGGGGTTCACAGAGCATCCTACTTCCTTTCTCTGTGGGAGGTTTTGTGAATTTCAAATGGGTTTGTGGAGCATCTCACCTTCGCTCTCCCTTGCAGCATCGCAATGGAGGATAGGGGAACCAGTAGCGAGGCCATGAGGGCTCCATGAAAGGTCTTCGCATGGAATCCCATAATTATTTCCTTTTTTTATCGTTGTTAACAAATTTTGGTGCCATCAAATGACCCCGCTAAGACTAGGAGCTAAGGATAATGTGAGGGTCAAAGTACAAGGGTCAGTTGATAAAATATCTCGTCAATCGCGAAGAAACCTCTTGATACGACTTGAGAAGGAGGCTCATGATGCAGAGAGGCGATGGGCAGGCTGAGCGTGCTTCGAATCCTATTTCCATTAGATGCTCTGCAAATCATCGGGGGTCGTCGCCTATAAATAGGGGAGTTGGCCTCTAATTTTTCATTTATCTTCTCTGCGATTTTGGATTTTAGAACTCTCAATTCTTGAAGCTCTGCGTACTCTATGATTTATCTCTACGAATCAATCCATCTTCATCATGGGGCATTACGAGTATTTGAAATTGTGAATGTGTGATCTGTGGATTGTGTCTGAAGGCCAACATAGGGCTCCGGGAATAGTCTTCACGAATGACCTCCTAGACCAGGCTCTACGAAAGAGGTTCACGAACCAGAACAAAAAACTCCCAAATTCATAAATTGAATGGCCCACTGGGAGGCTTCCAGGGGGTCCATAAGGATGGTTCATAGTTGGAGGTGATAGTGGATAACTCAAGCATATGGGAGTTCTTACGGAGCCACTCTAACCATAATTATCTCGTGGTAGTGCTATCTAAAATCAAAAAGAACTAAACACTATGTAAGAGGCTACCTCTGTATCGATTTGGACTAATGGACAATGTCATAAACCCTAAAGTGAGTAGTGACAATCCTTCATACTAGTTCAAAAGAATGTCGTGCCAACATCTGTGGTTCAGGGCAGGTGACAACCATGATCGGGAGGACTTTATGCCTATTAATGTTGACTGTCTATACAATCACCTGAATAACATTAACAAGAAGTACCTGTATCTTGAGAAATCCCCCATTTGTGCCACACTATCTTGAAGGAATATTTTTGGATCTCAAGAAAGGGTTGGTTCGATGAGTGGTATTTGTACATGGGCGGCCACTTCATAGAAAACTGGGTCTGGACCTACTGGGTAGGTGCCTCATGTGAAACATTTGGGATAGTTTTGAGGAGAGTGGGCATGTATGAGGTGGCTTGGGCATCCCAATTCCATATCTATTAGCCGAAGCAACTAATGTCATTGTTTCTAAACAGATGGTCATCGAGGACTAATACCTTCGATTTGCACCATGGAGAGGTCTGCATTAGCTTATGGGACCTACATAAGTTCTCAGAGGTCCCAATACTATGGGCGATGTATGATGAGTTCCTCTCTATTATGGGTGTGTGGGAGGATCCAGATAAAATGCCACCATTTTCCATTTCATTGAACAACCTAGTACCGGGAGAGGATAAGCATTTGGTGAGGTACGTCCACATTAGATGATTGTTCATGCAGTTCTTCAACATTCTAGAATATAGGCAGTTTTCAGTGAGGCCTCGAACGTTCCCAAAGGGGGCCCAATATGGAAAGTAGCACTCGTACTAGTGGATCTTAGAGGACAGCCAGTTGAAGACATGTGGATTCCATGTCATTATTGAGAAAAAACTGGTAGTCAGGTTGGATGCCTTTATTGCGGTGCTCATCTGTGGCTCGATCCTACTGGAGAGGGACACAAACATGGGTGTGAGAGCGATCAAGTTTATCATGGGATCCATGTTGCTAATAGGAGGGTGGTTCAAACTCGGGATCCAGATGATCTCCAAAATATAAATGATTTTGTGGCATATCAGTGAGAGGAAGAATCCACAGAGATTATATAGGTTATTCCACCTCTTGTATGGGTGGATAGTTGTACATGTTATGGGGGTATATGAATATCCAAACCCCATCTCTCATATGGGATCAAACATCTACCTGTTCATTCGGAATGATGCATGGTGCTTTCCAACAAAGCTTATCATGTTGTAAGTACTGAACCGGGTCTGGAAGTTGGAGGAGTTCAACTTTTACCCACTCCCATTCCCAACGGGGGTATTAACTGATGACGGCCAGGGAATGGAAGAGAATCGGTCCAACCTCTTGGCCTTTCAAGGAGGAGTCCTAGTGGAACATGTGGTCCTTGAGCCCCTCTGTGAGTTGTACACCATGTAGTGATTTGCAAGGCAATTTCAGTGAATGCAGCAACTGACCCTGTGGGTCTATTTGGGGGTGCGTCATGGGGACACCCTTCAGTGATTAGACAAATATGGCTCATGTTCACATGAGAATATGGGATGATGTGAAATGATCTCCCTTCGCCAACAACCATCTTCAGCTTGGTGAAGGATTATTCCAAAAGATGGGAGGTGGCATACGTGAGGGAGATGAAAAAGTATCCAACCATTTGGGCCAGTTATGCTGTGCATTCCCAACCTCGAGGATGAGTTCAGAAGGTTTCAAGGACATCCCGCGCTGGCGGGGCGTCCATGGCGACAAGGCCCATACTGGTTGAAGGAGAGTTAGTGGCAGAAGATCTAGAAGTAGCATCAGACCCGAAGGACCAAGAAGAGAAGAGTTATCCTCAGGGGATTCCTCCAAGATGATTCTATAGAATATCCACTCAGGCGTCGGGGAAGTGAATGCACCCTATAGACATGCCAGAGAATTCTGCCTTCCTAGAGGCATGGGACATCTGGGATGTCAACAAGAAATTCTTCAAACTATTTGAGATGTGGAAACACATAAACTACCTCGGGATGGATATTCCGGGAGTACGTCTCGGTAGGGTCAGCTTTGCAATATCCCAGGCGAAGGTGAAGCAATACCTGGCTGAGTTTGAGGACATTGTGCACTCCTGAGGTGTTCCACATCAAATGACAGGCCGAGAGAAGGTGTCATTAGATTGAACATATCTCCTGTAGTTTTTGGATGCTGATTTGAGGTAATGTTTCCCTCTGATTTATGAATTGGATGAATCTTCCTGGGGGGGAGGGCCGAATTCGGCAATCAAGGATCATATTTTTAAAAATTTGCAGAGTCCCTTGAGTTAAAATCCTGAGCACATTCCTTGGTAAATTCTTCCAGGATTCTTTGGACCCCTAACCAATGTTTAAACTGTGTAAGGGGGCCTCATTCATAGAACCCATTCTCATTCCGTAGTGGATGCAAATGCGGGGCCTTCAAGATCCACATCCATAGATCTGGTTATTACCATTTCCAATGGGGATAAGATACCTGAGGTGGCTCCTTCGGAGTTTTCAGACCTTCCGACAACATACGGATGGCCACAGTTCATGGTCCCCACAATAACTACCCAGGGACGAGATGAGAATTTGATATCTGTATGTCTCCTTCACAAAACTCATGAATTACACCCATTTACCTAGATAACAGAAATATTTTCTTTTTTGGAATGCACAAATCTTCAATGGCATGCACTGCTTTTTTGGGGTTGGTTCGTATTCTTGGCAGTACTTTTCCCAGGTGAATTTTAGTGGTCGTGGAGGTGAATACCCAGACCGACCACGAAATGGTGTTATCTATCACTTTTGAGAGAGTTGGATAGGCTATGACTAATATTATTTATGTTTGATATGATGATGAAGATTGATTGGATAGCACAGGTCATTCCATACCTGATCAGACACTATATGCGAACCATGATAATAAGTTTTGGGGGAATTCCCTATGTACGAGCCTTCCAACACCATAGAATAGGTTGAAATGACCTCTGATGAAGAGGATAGTAATATTGTCCATCATTGGTCCTGGAAGATGATCAAGCTCTTTATTGATGACACCCATCAACCAAAATGGATAGATGATATGGAGGGACTTCTGTCGTGGCTGCACAAAATGTGTGTTGGGGGAGTGGATGCCCAACATCTTCATATGCTCGTATGAGATATTGTGGAAGATAAGATTTTAGAGTATGACTACAGCCTTAGTGTGGGTTTGTAGTAGATAAAAGTGTAAAACATCAAGAGGATCTAGGAGGATAGAAAATGAGATTCTACGGCTGCATGTCCGGGAAGATGAACACTCTTCTCTCCTTAATGCACAGTCGGAGATTATATCGTGGCTAAAGGCCCAGCTGGAAGAGGCCGAAGGGCGGATGAAATAAGCCTCTTTGGAGAAGGCTATTATTTGAATCGATGAGGAGCGGGCCCAAGTTGTGGCTGATGAACTGTGCCCCATTACTGCCAAGGAGGAGCTGGAACTAAACAGACAACAACAGATCCTAGATGCCACAAGCCATAGGGTGGTGGAGTTGCAATGCTCTTTTGACGGGGTCAACCAATCCATGGGATGGGTCGATCCTCGGGTACTATGGTGCATGTAACTTTTGAACACACATTCATGAATTGACTATTTATGCATGATTCATGCACGATTTCTGTAATTCGTTTGTGGTTTATTGCATTTTTATTATATTCATGGAACATTCATCCATCAGTCCCTAAGCTCACATGGGGTCGGGCCCAATGTAAAAAAATAAGGGATGGACAATTTATCATTCCACCCAAATAAAAGACTGAAAACCATGTTCTATGAATCTAGGGTTTCAAAAACAAATACAAATTTCTAGGAATAAAGGGAGAGGCCCGACTGGAGGACGATGACCCCAAAACAATCGACGTTCCATCTTCCCAATGTGCACTAGTGCATGAGCAGGGCAATGCCAGAGGTGTTGGAATTAATCAGTACATAGGAGATTGGAATATGTGAATCATGATACCCATAATTCGGAACACTGTGGGGGTGGAATGACAGAGAAGGATAACTATGGACCACATTCAAAACACAGTATCTTTATTTTGTTATCATGAAATAGAGGTAACAAACAAGGGTTGACCATTGGCCATGTTCGAAACATGGGGCCTGACTCAAATGCTACCTATTAGTCTTCCAGATAGATGGCCCATGATAGTCTGCGAGGCATAGGCTGAGCATCCATACTGTTAGGGGGTTATTTTATATGTAAAAAAGGATGAGGGTCTGAATAAAAGACATTCCAAGAATGGAGTGTAGAGTGATGGGTTGTTCTAATAGAGTCCAACACTATTGAAATCATTCCACCGTGGTGGAAACACAATAGGTGGGCATATACGTATGATCAATGATCAAGCATAATTCCGAGAAGGACCTCTTTGTTAAGGGATTTGGTGCATCCCATGATTAACACAGGGCATTCTAATCATGTTCAAGGTAGAACCACAGTTTAGTGTCCTGCATTGAGGACATATTGACTCATTCAGTTTGACATCATACGGTAGGATGGGGAGTGAAATGGTAGATCCTAGGTAGAGAATATGTGATGTAGTATCTATAACCATGATGTGAATGAGGACATGAGGAGTCCTCACCACACCACGTACCCCCAGAGGAAATTCTTTAGGTCAGGGGGCCAGGAGTGAATGTTTGGATTGGGCCAAGGCAACGTTCCCAGGCATTCCTACGTACCCCAAGAGAATGGGAGTCCAGCCATATATAGTAGTGAGAGTACAGTTTTATGACATGTAGGATGATTAAAGGCATGTGTGTCATGACTGCACCAGCACACGTCCTACCATAACTACTAAGGCCACATGAGTCATGCTCGATGTGGGAAACAAGGAGTATTGATGGGACATTCCTAGCCCAAGAAGGCACATCTATTTCAAGTTTTCATATAATGGGGACAGACAAATAAGAGTCAAATTATGACCACAATTGTAACACATGACCTATCGCAAATGTTTTTTGGGGTCCTCATGGACGTTGGACAATGATGGTAGGTAAGCTAGTGTGGCATGAGACCAGGTTGCAAAGGGGGTCCCTTAAGACATCAAAGAGGATGCAGATGCAAATGACAGGCTCACGAAGCATGGACATGGATTGAGGGAATTTACCTATGAAAATTATGAACTATCGGCATTTCCAAAATGCATCTAATTACGAAAAGACGTATTAAATAGAGGGAGTTGAGTCCCCCTCCATTGACAAAGGTCCTGAGGTTTCATGCTTCCCAACATAATAGACATAGGATGGGCCATTAAGGGGGTCATGATTTAATGGACTACGCATAGTGCGGAAATGTGGCCAAACATGACCTGCAGTTTCCATAGCGAGGTCTTAGTTTAGTGTCATAGAACTCAAACTAGGTTGAAATCCAACAAGGGAGGCACATTGTGCGGCTGTTGCAAAACCCAATGTGGATGAGGACCTAAGAGGTACTCGCCACACTACATGCTCTCAAAATCATTCGGGTGATGGGGATAAAATATAGGGGGTAGGATTTTAGATTCCTAGGGCTTGACCAAGAGATAGGACGCCTGGGAACTCCTACATGTCCCATGAAGATGGGAATCATGCCATATGTTGTTCTATAAAATGTCGTTCAATTTAACATCTCGCAGAAAGGACACATAGTAATCTTAGTTTATGGTCATAGAACTCATACCAAAGATGGTATAGAATGTAGGAGAGTCATGGTGAGGTAATTATGTAACCCGACATGAATGAGGACCTGGAGTTCAGATCACCCTGAGTTCCGTGGGGAGGTTTTAGGTTGGGTGACCAAAGAAGAATCTTAGGTTGGGCCCGAGGCAAAGTGCAGCAGCGTTCCTACGTTTCCCATGAGAATGATAATCAAGGAAAAGATAGATATAGGGATGGAACAGTGAAATACCAGTGCTAGGGATAATAGGGTTGTGTGGTTCTGTCCCTCACACAAAATTATGTGACATTTGATAGATCTTATTTTCCTTTCGGATGAATTTATGTTGTTGTTTTTTTGGGATGTGATGGACCTAGGATATATAGTCTATGCATCACCACAAGAATCAATCCATGAGTATGCATTGACAAATGGCATGGTGTGTGATTGATACCAAGAATGATGTCCCCTTGACTGAGGACACCACGATGCAGTGCGGTTTTTCATCATGCGGTTGGGACAATATTGTCACAATTTATGGTCATGTGATGGGACCAACCATGCAGTTTAACATCGTGAAGTATTGAAGTAACAATTTAAAGTCATGTGGGACTAGTATTTATAGTTTAACGTCATATAAAATAGACATATACTAGAAATATGAGGTTAAAAAGGGAATTTCCATTGAGTGATAAAGACTACTCGATGTGAATGAGGACATAATCCCATTTCACACCACGCATGATTCCAAGAAGGAAACTTCGGGCCAAGGGGGCCAAAAAAGGTTAGAGAATATGGGGCATGAGTTAGGAGGGACAACCTTGTTTAATAGGAGTAGGTGATGCGAAATTTTTTAACCCGATGTAAATGAAGGCATAAGCCCTCAAACGCCACGTCATGCGGTCCTATAAAAGATGGGTCCTAAAAGGAAGAACACAAGAGATAAATTAGTGGAACTCAATCTAGACCCAAAGGCGAGACGTTTGAGCGTTCTTACAAAACCCATTAGAATGGGAATCAAGCAAGATGTAGTTCTAGAAGAAGAGGTATAAGGGGATCTTAGTTTAAGGTCTTTGATCTCAGACCATGGAGAAGTATAACTCTTCCAAGTAGAAGAAAACCTCAATCTAATTCCTAGGACCACGTGAGTCAAAATCGGTGTGGGAAACAAGGCTAGAAGAGGTTTTTCAAATACCTATAATACACCCTAAAGGGATGTCAATGCGGAGCCCCAAATGACACCTTACCACACCTTTTTCCTCATAACGTGCAAATACACACTCAGGCAATGTATCAGGTGTGTTGAAATTCAACCTGGTCACAAGGGGTGGAAAATGATGTGAATCATATAACATAAATTTATGGCTTGAAGGGGTTGGTATGACAATGGAGGATAACTGTTGACCGTGTTCGAAACACAGTATCCATATCACATGACCGGAAATGGGAACAAAAAATAAGCATTGACCACTGACGATATTCGTAACGTGGGACTTTTATCGATTTGTTTTCTAAAACCCTCAAGGGTGTGGTCCTATAATGGTAGGAGGGCCCTTAGGACTAGAATCCATGCCATTTGGGGGTCCCTTCTGATGTGAATGATAATGGAATCCCTAATGAAGGGGAACAAGTAGCCTACAAAAGGGTGAAAGAATGTTCATGAAGAATCCAACACTCTAGGCTCTAAACTAGAGTACTCATGGGCACACTAGAGAATCACCAAAGAGGGTCAAGTGAACTGACATAAGGGCAGCCGACTCGAAGATATGAGTATAGGGAAATGAAGAGAAGGGAACTCGGGAGACTGATGTATGTGGTGTGGTTGTTATTAACCCAAGGTGAATAAAGGTGAGAGTCTATACCACACTGTATACACCTCACCTGGAAGAACACAAGACAAGAAGCCAAGATGATAGGGAGGATTCTAAGAGATGGGGATAGAATTAAAGACGAGACATTCGGGTGGTCCTATGAACCCCATAAGGATGGGAATCAAGCCATAGGTATTTCTTGAGAAGGATGAAGTTCAGCTAATCAACATGTAGTAAGGACACAAATAAGGGAATGATACCCCAATGAGGGAAATGTGCGACATAGAGAGTGACCTCACGTAACCCTATACCACACTGTACAACCGTAAGTGAGATCTTTGGCTAGGGGGATGAAAAGGCCAAGGGTCCTGAGATAGGGCCACCGACATAATGTCACAGCCAACATTCAGTTTAACGTCTTGTAGTGAGAATTATGGTGATCTTAGTTTAATGTCATAGATTTTGGAACACAGATGTCTAGTTTAATGTCATATGCGGTGGATAGGGAGGAAGAATCATCATGCCTTTGGAAGACAACAAAGCAAAAATGTTGATAGAAGAAAACTGTTGACCAGGTTTGCAACACGATATCCAACCTTGTTTGACCAGAGTTTGGGGAAAACAATTGAGCAATGACCATTGACCTTATTCACAACATGGTACTTATTTAAATTTTCTGCTCGCAATCCTTGAGTATGTTAGCATATAATAGTAAGAGATCCCTTGGGTCGATAATCCATGCCATCCAGAGGGACCTTTTGGATATAGAAGATGATAGAAACCCAAGTGATGGGGCTTGTGAAGCATGGTCGGGATGGTGCTCACGGGATGGAGAAAAAATGAAGGGAGTGACGTCTCAATGGGACATGTGTGGTGTTTAGAAATAGCCTGATGTGAATAAAAACATGAGTCCATACCACAGAGCACAATTCCAAATAATAAGTCGAGCTAGGGGGACGAAGGGGTCGAAGGACCTACAGTTGGGCATCCTAGACAACTATAGCCACACGACCTCTCATGTGGGAATTTACACATCATAGCTCCTAAAACCATTTGAGAAATGCAAAATGTAGAAAACAAGGAGCAGAACTATGCTCTCCCCATCAAATAAGGGTATGAAAGTGGGAATTACACTCCTGCTTGAGGCAGACCAATGTTTGGAGGGATATTGGGGTAGAATGAGCCACTACACTCCATGTTTGAGACATATGGTGGTGGTGACAACAATAAAGGATAACTGTTGACAATGTTCAAAACACAACATCCACATCGTGTAACATGGTATATTCATGATAAAATCGATGGGAATGAGCGCAAAATCCAGCACCAAACCATGTATTTCCTCCCAATGGGGGGTCCTGAAGTTTGGGGTTGGGCCTAGGAATGAAATTTCTGGGCGGTCCTCTATAACCCATGTGGATAGGAATCCATCCATACCTAGTTCTTAAGATTAATTTTAACAACATTCATGAAAATTATGTAGTTTGGGGTTGTGAAGGATCATACAGTTCATGCTCATGAAGAACCTGATATTTTAAGGTCTTATATGACACTAATGCATCTTAGGGTTGTGCAGGAAAATTATGTAGTTTGTGTTCGTGCAGGACTGTTCAATTTAAAGTCATGTCAGATGAGGGTTCTGAAGCAAACTATTTATTTTGAAACATGGAACTGGTGGGAAGAGTTAAATGATCTCCATCCATGGTAACTGTTCAGTATGTGACATTGTAGAAAACCTTTTTAATGATGTAATGTCCTTCCCATTTGGGTTCCAACAAGGGTGGTTTTCTGCCTGGTATCATTGGTGCCCCCTGGGCCAATACCAAGTTGCCTTACAAAGATAGGAGGTGAAATTTCCTGTTGAAATATCTAACTATATAGTGTTGTTGCCTTTTCAGATTGTGTACGGAATTAATCCTATTCTCATCAAGCCCTTCTAACTCATCTATATGGATTTAAGCTACTTTATCTGGTTCTTTCATATCATAGAAATCTATGCGTAGGGATGGAAATTAAATATCGATGGGTAGGATGACCTCTTTTCCATACAACAAGGAATGAGGGGTCACCTGGGTGGAATTACGAGTCATCGTCCAATAAGACCAAATGCCATTCGGGAGCTTTTCTGGACAACTTGTATTATTCTGACCATCCAGTTTCTACAGAATTTTAGAGAGGGTTTTGTTGAATGCCTCGATCTATCCATTTTATTGTGTATGATAGTCGGAGATATGGTCAGAACAGATGTTTTACATAGCATATAATTTATTCATCTCAACTGCTCAGAAGTTCATGTTGTTATTTGTGAGGACAGTGTGAGGGACTCCAAATAGGTAGATGATGTTGTAGCTCACAAAGTCAATAATGGTACAAGCCTTGACATCATTGATTGGAACTTCCTCTGCCCACTTGGAGAATAAATCTGTAGAAGTTCTGATGAATTTGCACTGGCGAATTGTCGCTGGTGGATATGGTCCCACGACATTGACTCCCCAATGAGTGAATGGCCTTGTGCACATGGTGGAGTGGAGAGGCTCCGGTATCCAATGCCTGAAGTTAGGATAAATCTTGCATAGATGGCACTATTTGGCGAACTCAATGTTGTTGTGGATCATGGAGGGCCAAAAATACCCCTATCTCAGGATATTGTGTGATAGCTTCGGCCCAGTTAGATGAGCCCCACAATAACCGAAATTAACCTCCTGCATGACCTGGGAAATCTTAGCTCCTTGAATACAACAGAGGAGGACCCCATCAAACCTGCACTTGTAGAGGATCTGCTCACCACAAGGGTCATCCTAGAGGGTAAAATGTAGCACGCGACATCAGATTCACTCGCACTCAGCCCGATCTACTCGGAGAATAACATTCTGGAGAAATTCATCAAAGGAGGTTTTCCAGTCGGGAGTCACTTCAATCACTACATCTGGGGTACTTGGGGGTCCTGACGTGTAGGTGTCGATGGTAAGGTGGCTTACCTGCAGGCTGTCATCCTCACCTAGAGTGACAGGAGTAATGAATCTTCAGTTTTCTACATGTGTAATGAAATCATCCTCTTCAGGATCTACATGTGATGCATCTAGTCCGTCCAGGGCTTCAGCTCATCCATTTTGAGATCGAGGGACATGAGTATCTTCTAGACGAGATGAGAAATGGGCCATTATATAGAGAGTGCATTCCAACGATGAAATGGGATCTGGATTTCTGACAACACAGTCTCTTTTGATCTACTTGATGAATAGTTTAGAGTCCCCTTTCAGATGAAAATAGGGAATTTCTATCTCGAGGGCCAGCTCGAAAACAGTAATGGGAGGCCAATACTCTACCTTATTGTTGGTGCAACCTTGTGACAACTGGAATGAGTAAGACAAAACAACTTGTGCTGGGGTAGTGAAGATGATACCCAGACTTAATCTGTTGACTATGGGGTCATTGAGCCTTATACCGGTGGGGCTATGGGAAGCTACATCAATGTAAATTTTCCAACATAGGATATCTTTGTCTACTGAGAGGATTTTCTCATCTAGAAAATAAAGGTCTAGTGATTGGTCTGTAAGAGCTTGATGGGTATCAAAGGAGTCTTCCAATGCTTTCCCCTTAATAGCATTATGAGGGAGAAACCTAATGTCAAACAGCTAGAGAATCACTGCACACAAAGTTAGATGGCCGGTAAACATGGGGAGAATCAGGATATACTTTAGCAAATCTACACTGGACACCGATTTTACCTTGTGGTGATTCATGTAATGATGAAAATTTTATACTACGAATACAAGAACAAGGTATCTCTTCTCGATAGGGTAGTATAAGTTATTTGTATCGAGGATCATGCGGATGAGGTAGTAGAGAATATTCTATGTTCCCTCATTGATCTTCTGGGTGATAAGGGCATTGAGAGATCTCTCCATGGCGGTCACATAAATGACCAATGAATTTTTTGAGATGGGTGGCATCAAGACCGAGGGATAGAGAAGAAACTGATTCATTCCCTCAAAAGAAGTCTATCACTCATCATACCACTCATAGATGGTTCATTTCTTCATGATCCACGAAAATGGCATACACTTTCTATAAAAAGTCATGAAGAATCGGCGTATGTATGCGAAGTGGCCTTATAATCTTCAATTCTATAAAATTTTTCTCAAAGTAGACATCTATTTGATGGTCTTGATCTTCTGTAGGATGATTTGAATGCCCATGTATCTGACAATGAAGCCTAGAAACTTTCAATAGGTGACCCTGAAGGCACACTTCAATGGGTTCATCATCTGGTGATGGGAACAGAGGAAGACCATCACTATCTCAAGGTTCTTGATAGGGACCTAAAGCTTTTGAGATTTGACCTCTAGTTCATCCACGTAACATTTCTCCAACATTATTTGGAATGGTTTAAAGCCGTGATGCATAACCTGCTGATTGGTGGCACCTGTAATCATAAAACTAAAGTGCATTACTTGGTAATAAAAATTACCTTGCGGTGACTTGAAGGATATAGACTCTTCATCCTTAAGGGCCATTCAAATCTGGTTATACCTAGAATACCCATCCATGATGGAATGTTCTTGGAACCTGGCAGTTGCGTCGATCATCAATTCTGTCATAGGAAGGGGAAAATCATCCTTTGGGTAGTGATGATTGAGATCCCAAAAGTCGATGAAAACTATGATCATTCCATTCTTCTTTCTTACTGGAATAATTTTGGCTAGACACTTGGTATGCATAACCTCCTTGATGAATTTTGTTCTGATGAGCTTATCAAATTCTGCCTCAACCATGGCACCGTGAGAAGGGTGCATCATTGTGGGAGGATACTTGAACCCGCGATGATTTACCGGGAGACTGGGGCGGTGGATGGCTACCTGAGGATATAGTCCTAGAATAATATCATAAATTTAGGAGAATAATTCATGATTTTGTTTACGGAAGTCTATGAACTACCATTGCTCCTTGAGGGGAATGGTATAACTGATCAATGTAGGTTTCTGGAATAGATTTATACTAAGGTTCACCTATACCAATTCATCAATCGTAGAAGAGATTACCACTTAAAATGAAGGGGAGCATCCTCTAAATCTTCTTATTCATATATTCAGGGGGTCCTTGGCCGGAGGAGCTTCCTCTAAGTCGGTAGATCTTGATTAGAGGCTAGTACCACCAGGAGTGGCAGTGGACACTTCATCGGGGAACTCTTGTGCTGTCACAACCATAGCGATGAAGGTTGTTGATCCAATCCCATCTGGTCTTCATCACAAGGGTCCATGCTTGATGATATCAATGCAATAGCGGCATGTTGGTTTGAGTTAGTTAATTTTTTCCCTGTGAAATAATCATGTATGACGTATTTTCATTTCCATGGGGTGGACATCCTGATACCTTATGGGAGTGGGAGGCTCTAGGATCCCCTGAGCCTGGTTTGTGTAGGAGTATGAGGAGATCTTATAGCATTTAATATACTTGGGAATTTCCTCCCCCCACATTCCAGAAACAAAAATGCATTTTCCCAAATCCTGAGTTGTATCCTCCAATCGATGGACTAGAAAGATGTATGCATCATCCAAATTTGCCCACTGGTCGGTTGTAGCCATAGCATGCTCGACCTCATTAGTCTGAATTTGGATTTCCTTGATCTTATATATGTTAGCATTTATATAGAGACCTTCACCGGAGGTAAAATGGGATGCATCAACTTGAAGCACACCTACTCGATCCTTAAGTGAGTACATAAGTAACTGTTGATATATTGAAGGAACCATCACATGTAGGTGGAGACACAAACTACCCATCAACACATTGTAGGCAGTGTCCTAGGAGACAACTATAATCTTAGTGCCGACAATTAGATCACTGAACTAGGTCATCAAATGGATCTTGCCGACCATTGTATGATCTATCCTTTCATAACATTGGATTCCCAGGTTAGGGGGACTCAGATCATCCTCATAAAATCGCAGTTTTTGTAGTGTCTGAGTCAGGATTAGGTTGATTCCATATCCTGTGTCGATAAGACAGTGATGACCCTCTATGAAAATGAACTAGCTGGTGATGTAGAGTGGGAAAATGTTCCCTTCTATGGGAGAGCCTTAATCTTATCTAGTGATCGAGATGATGGCCTGGCATTCATCATTTTCGACCACCATAGAATAAAAAGATTGTGTGACTGCTACCTCTGTATCTAACTGGATGTGGAATCTTAAAGCCTCAGTGAGGGCCACGAACATATCTGAGGAAAGGTAAAGGGCCTCCAAGATATAGAGCTTCACTAGAATGATGGTATGATGTTGGATGAAATCATACTTCTATACCAGGAATGAACTTCTTCTTACTGGAGGTCACCCTATGATAAGAGGTAAGGTGGTCTCTACCGACCGGGCTGACAAATCACTAGTGCTATGAATAACATGGTGCTCACTAGTCAGAGTATGTGGACTCTCTACCGGATGAGGGCCAAACAACTTATACTGGCATGTGGTAAAGCATGGCTTGTCACGATGTGGTGGAGGTGGTTCTGCCAGATCCAACAATATGAATGATGGTGAAGGCGGGCCAAATATCACTAGATGAGAAGGCAGCATATACTGAGTTCTATGCTGGGTATGCTGCCTGGTTTCGGTCATTTCCACAACTAGGATGGAAGTACTGACTAAAGCACTCTGATAGCCCATATTGTTGCAGCTCCATCGATGACGATGATGGCTGGGGATGTTATGAGGATACTCCTGTCACTCCCCATCATCAGAAATCATGTAAGGATTTACCAGCCCTACAGTATCAAACAAGTAATAACCCTGACCATCACATGAAGATTCTTCCACTAATGGAAGGATTATGGGTGGGATCTCAATCTTTGGGGTAATGATGTTGTCGAGAGTACGGGTTGACGATGGCATTGGAGGGGGATTTTTCTTTCCCTTACGCTACCGCTGTTTTCTCTTCTGAGAAGGGGACTCCTGAGACCACGATAGAGATGTAGTAGCTAAATCTCATGAAGGCTTTATCAAATTCAATAATGCAGGGATAACACCTTGGGCATTTCTAACTGTTTTACGAGCCATGGAGTCATCATATTTTTTGGGACCCACGATTAAAAACATGATTCCACTAACTTTCCTAGTGCAACAGCTTGGTTCCTGAAAGTAGGGAGATTAAGCCATTAGTGCTGAAACAAAGAAATTGATGTTTAATGCCCCAAAACCTTTCCATATTTCATGGCTGGTAAAAATGATCCATGATAATAATGTTGCAGACCAAGATGTCCAATGATTTGACTGCCCAATGATCTGGTGAGTTTCATGACAGACTATCTATTTGCATAGCGAGACTCAGTGATGGATAACTAGATCTGGTGGCATGCCTATCCATTGATCAATAAATTGCTACTAATATCCACATTTCGGAGAATATCATCATGTCAGGTTCACCATTTTTGTTTACAATACTTTGTCTAGGGCGTGCACATTCGTGTTTGGAGGGCGTACAACTTTTTTCCCACATTCACGCTTTCCAAAGGTCGGCGGCATCAGTTGCTTACTCAGGGATGTTTTCTCCTTGATCAAAATGGGATGATGGGATGTTTGTTCTTCCTTTTGTGTATTCCTCCTCAGAACTTTTTACCTCGTCCAGGTCTCCCTTAAAGACTAATATGTTTTGCATGAAACTCTTCCCAGTGCAATTTTTTCATGGACGCTGGTTAATTGCATTACTTCTGTCAGGACATTAAAAGGGGTCTGTTCGGGGCCGCGACCTTCAGTCGGGAGAGTAGTCATGTTGGACATCACTGACATGTCTATATGCTGGAAACCTAGAACTTCTTGTTTTCTTCACCTTTTTATAGGGCATATTGAGCACTTGGAAGCTCAAGGATTCCCATGCCGAATCTAGGGATTATATTCCGTTGGCTTGTATCTGAGGTTTTCCATAGAATCCCATGTTTAACACAGGGTATATCTTGAGTTTAACATCTAGAGGAGACAGATTGGACTGATCAGAACACTTACTATAGTGTATCAGATGGGTGAAACACCAAGAAGGAACACTAAAGTTAGGGATAACACATGTTTAATTACCCTGATACTTGTAGAAGTAGTGAAGAGATAAATTGTCATGATCTCACTCGGATGTGACAACCCAGGGAATAATAAAGAAGGATAATGGATCGTAAAGTGACGTGGATGGAGAATGGGATGGATTCGACTCGAGGGTGATGGTGATGTTGGGATTGAGCCCTGAAGTGACCTCCTATGTATCCTCATGGATGGGATTCAAAGTCCACATAGTTCAGGGTGGTAGTTTAGAATAAGGGTGTGCACATAGGATAGTGACCCAATGATATACCAGGGCCTATGCATGGTTAGCAGCCTGAGGTTGGTCTTAGACCACTGGGAAAGTCCAGTGATATGGTTCCTAATTGAATGGACTACAGTAGATTACTGCTGGCATTGGGATCACAACTGCTTACCGCTGAATAGGTGTTCACAATGAATTAAAATTGGATGTGGGCACAACAACTTACCATGGGATGGATGCACAACGACTTACCGAAGGATGGGGTTTTCAATGGAATACAACTGGATAGGGGGCACCATAGTTTACCATTGATTAGGGGCATAACGGATTACCACTGGATGGGGTTAAACCACATGGAGGCTTCCTATGTACCATGTTTACGAGACAAGGATCAAAGCCCATGCAGTTCAACATGGTGGATGTAGTTTAACGTCGTAAATGATGAATATAGGGAATTCATTTTAATGTATTGCAGGAAGGAGGTGGTCTCATGTGAAGGGGGTTAGGACTAGTGGTTGTTGGTATTGAATCACAGGGAGGCTTCTTATGTACCTTGCCTTGGAAAGGATCAAAGACCAGATATATTAGAATGGGTTAAGTGAACCGACATGAAGGTGGTCGAGACCAATGGGTGTTGGGCTTGAACCTCAGGGAGGATTCCTACATACCTTGCCATGGAAAGGATGAAATTCCACTGTTAGGTCCACAAGGCTGAATACCCTGAGATGGTGGGTGAATCAAGGTATGACGAATTGAAAATTAAAGCTCATTATAATCTTGTTTCGATGTTAAGAAAAACACTCTTCTCTCTCTTTCCCATTGCACAATATAAACAGAAAGTAAATCAAGCACATGTCACAACAATTTTACTTGGTTCACCGCAAAGGGCTATGTCTAAGGAGAATATACCGACAGGTTGTCAGTCAAACGAAATGCCACAAAACATCAGTATCTGTGGATTACAAGGTTTGGGATAGATCACTTCTATGCCCAGGATCACTGCCTTTACAATGTTTAGGTTCATCTCACTACTTTCCCAAGGGTCACTCCCAATTTCTCTCTCTTCCTCACTTCCGGTGAAGAAGATCACCTTCATTCTCTTACTTTTATCACTACTCTAGAAGGAATCCACTCACAGTTTATAGACCTGTAGGTCTCTTCATTTTCATGAAGGAATGCATCTTACTCTCTATGTAGATGCTTTGTTGAAGTCCAACATTCACCCGTAGATGAATATATCTTTGCACCGAAGGTATCAGGAAAACATCCAGCTTCCATGCAGCACGGAAACACTGCTGGGGAATCAACCTTACTTGGCACACAAGTCAAATCCGGCATGCAAGTATCGGTGCGTAAGTCACAACTGGCGCACAAGTCTACCTTAACTAATTGCGCGACACAAGATTCTTCAACTCCAAACATGTGTGACTCACTTCCTTCCACTCCTAAACCGCCTAAGGCATGCAACTCTCACTTGGAATGAAACTTCCTACTCTGGCGCGCAAGTACCACTTGCGCGACACACCACCACTGGCGCAACATCCACACCTGTGCGATGGGAGCTCTATTTTCTCTAAGGGTTGAACTCTGGTTAGATATGAGGAGGGGTGGTCCAGTATTTATAGGCATTTGGGACACCCTGCCCGACGCCGCACAAGTCACCCCTTGGCTTGCATGTTTCGGCGCGCAAGTCTGGTATCCTTTAAGACACCTGCACGACAAAACCAAATCTCCTAGGCACTGGCGCACAAGTCCATTCTCGGCCTCCAAGTCACCTACGCGACCAACCCATTACATGTGCAATCCTTATCCCTTTGACATATTTTGATGATCTGATCTTCAAAAACATATAGCACCCATGTTTCCTATCATCCAAGACCTCGGCACAGAAGTCCCTTTCCCAAAAAAACTTTTCTTCACTTGTTGATTTTCATGACCAAAATTTTGGCAAACACTGGAAAACGGCGCCACCTTTTATCTATTCTTTTTATGTCACCTCCAGATCATTCATTCTTTTGTGGATGTTCTTGAATAAAACATGGATCTTTGACCATAGCTCTTGAACTCGACATTCCACCATGAAATCTCCTTTTTCAACAAATTTTCATGTCATGGTTTCCATTGTCAACAATCACAACCCAGATGTTCACTTTGTCAACAAAAACAATCACCTCAAAAATACATCAATGATGTCTTGAGGGATTTTTTCCCAACATCCATGTATTTCAGAATGAGTGGGAACTGACTCAAAGATGGTCGGAACCTATGGATGGTGGGCTTGAACATTATGGAGGCTTACTATGAACCTTTCTTTGGCATAGATCAATGTCCCTGTAGTTCGGGATGAGTTTGGGGGATCGACGTGAAGGTGGTTGGGACCAATGGGTGTTGGGCTTGAATATTATAGAGGATTCCTACATTCTTTTCCATAGCAAGGATCAAAGATCCCATACTTCAAAATGGGTTTCATGAACTGACGTGTTGGAGGATTGGACCAATGGGTATTGGGATTGAACCTTAGGAAGACATACTAAGTACCTTGCCTTTCAAGGATCAAAATCCATATAGTTCGGAAGGAGGGGGATCTGACATGAAGATGGTCGGAACCAATGGATGGTGGGGTTGATCCTCAGAGAGGAATCTTGCGTACATTTTCTTATCAAGGATCAAAGACCCCATAGTTTAGAAGGAGTGGGTATTTAGGGCATACACTCTAGGCTGCCCAGAAAGGATGTCATGATCGATTCTTACTCTAAGCCCATGTGAGTCATGCACGATGTGAGAAACAAGAGGAATCTAATGTCTGACGATCACATTGCGCAAGGTGCATCTTTGGGAAGTTGAATGTGGCCTTATGCATGGTAGGCGACCCAAAGAGGAAATAGGGGCTTACACATGGTTAGAATCCCAAGGATATGGAGACTGGGACTAACTCTAGGGTGGAGGCCGATGTGGTGAAAAAGCCCAAAGGGAGAGTTATTTGGCACAAAATAAAGGAGGAATATAGTGCCCATCCCCCCCCCCCCCCCCACTTTCTGGTATATCACACCGATGAAGAGAGGAGGAGCAGGGGTGCTACCTCCTGCATGAAAACCTAGGGCCTTACACCAAGGTTTTTTCCCTTCCCTCATGGATAGACACTACTCTAATAATGAAGACCTCATTACTTGGGAGGATTATTTCAATCTAGTGGAGACTAGTGGGAGTGAAGAATATCGAAGGTGTGGAACCCCACGAATGATGCATAGGGTGAGGAAACAGTTTAACATCATGTGCCAA
The DNA here is from genome assembly GCA_963277665.1 of Viscum album. Classification (NCBI taxonomy): domain Eukaryota; kingdom Viridiplantae; phylum Streptophyta; class Magnoliopsida; order Santalales; family Viscaceae; genus Viscum; species Viscum album. The sequence continues at coordinate 378,673,355 of OY728122.1, forward strand.
GGATGATGGCACTTGGTATTTTAACATACAGAAGCTCGGAGAAGGTGGGTTCAAACATCACCCCTTATGACTTACATTACTGATTCATCCTTCCCCTTGGGTATGGGAAGGCATGAGTAATGTCACAGTGAAGGGGAGTTATAGAGTGATCCATTGAGGGGTCCACGTTAATCTGTCTATACAAATAAGAAATAGCCAATAGCGTGCCTGTGCAATGAAACATGAGGCGAAGAAAAACCACGGGAAGCACCACCCAAGGGACTTTGAAATCAAATCTTACAAACCTAGTGGGTCGCACTACAAAATGAGTTGTGAAGAAAAGGGGTTCAAATAAAGAATCTTTATGAAGCTCTAGTGCTCTGCGAAGTGAAGGGGCTTCACGAAGCGGTGTTCGTCATGAAATGAACTAGCCTAGAATAAATGTAAGGAATATGTACATATATAAGGTACTTTGTGAAGTGGAACGGAAAACACGGAGTAATTATTTGTGAAGAAAGGGTTCCAGGAAAAGAACAACATTGTGAACCATTGTGCTTTGGGAAGCACAGAGACCCTACCATAGCATGTGGCTCACATGTTCATGGAGGGAACTTCGTGAAGCTCAAGTGCTCTGTGGAGACCCGAGTCCCCTTGGGGATCCCCTTCCTTCACAGAGGCTCGTGGGCTCTGTGAATGGAATCCCTCTATGATGAGGGGTCTAATTCATGCAAAGGGGGAGGCACTTCACGATGCAAAAGTACCTTGAAGAGTTCATGGTTGCTTCCTGATTTCAGAGCTAAGAAGGCGAAATGTGGGAAGATCCGTCCTTTGTTATTGAGGAGAGCCCACTATATATAAGCAAGAATCATCCTGAAATAGTGATCTCTCATTTCGAAGACAGAGCATGCTGCGTAATGGGTTCACGAATGTCTAATTGGTTTGCGGAGCACAAATCCTCCTTACATTGTAGTGGGTTCGCAAACGTCAAAGGGGTTCATGGAGAATCCCACCTCCTTTCTTGGAGGCGGGTTCACGAATGTCAAAGGGGTTCACAGATCATCCTACAACCTTACTCTATGGTAGGTTCGCGAATGTAAAATGGTTTCGTGGAGCATCCCGCCACTTTACTCCATGGAAGCTTCATGAAGGAGGATATGGGTGCTAGCCATGAGGCCACAGGGGCTTTGCGAATGGTCTTCTCGAGGCATCCCCTAATGCTTTCCAATTTTTCACATTCTTCCCAAATATTGGAACCAACAATATGTATTAAAAATTGGACTTCCCATTGAGGATTTGAAAAAACATGGGGTAAAACTAAATAATTGGTCGCCCATATTTGTAAAAATTCCATATAGAATGTAATATATATAATAATATCAAGACATGTGGGACTATGTTTAGGTTTTAATAGGTTCTGGAATTGTTTGTTATATTGTTTTTAAAACACTCTTAATAAAGGAGAAAAATGTAAAGGCATTCCAATGTGTAGGAATCCAATGGTAAAGAGGAATAATCCATTGATTATGAAAAATAATAATACATCAAACATATTTAAATTGCATAAATATTAATATATGATTTATAAAATAGTTTTGTTCAGAATATTGATTCATCCTCAACTCAATATGTAAATAAATTAGTGAATAAAATAAGAAAATGGATTATAGAGAATAAAGAAAAAGTTGTTACAGCCTGAGCCTTTATTTTTATTCATCAATTGATTTTTTTTGATAAATTCTTATTTCCTCAATATTTTAGATTGACATTGTTTTAAAATAATAATTTCCTATTTACATATTTAAATGTTTAATGATAATTTAAAAAATTTAATTTAATTTTTTTATATTATTAAAATAAATAAATATATGTTTTTTTTCTTAAATAAGTACTTTTAGTTGTGAACCATTTTAAATAAATTCCAAACCATGGATAATACGAATGATATTCCCACAACCATAAAGGGAACTTGTGGCCATCCCTATGGGAGAGTAGAGGAGGGACCAACCAGAGAATATGGACTGTGTATATGATCGAGTAAAGCTGATTTATAGTGCATGAATATAAATTCATGGGCCCAGTATAGATGTTAGGCCACATCCTATGTGTGTGAATTGGTTTAATAGGTGAGGATCCCATGTAAAAAGCTAGAACTATTTGCTGCATGAGATAAATGATATACAAGTGTCCATACATGGCTCTAAACTGATGTGGGGAATAGAGAAGTGGAAAATTTTTCTTATATCATTTCAATATATTGATATTTCTTTTGCAGCTCGATCTGCTTCTTCGAGGCCATCTGATCATTCCTACAACCATCTAATTCATCCAATTGTACTCGAGGGTTTCATTGATTCGACTTTCGCTCATCATGGAAGGTCTAAATGATCCAAGAATGTGTTTGATGGCCATTTGATATTCCAAAATATTCTAATTCAATAATATATCCTTCAAATGTACCTTTAGGGATTAATCAAATACTTGTTATTGAAGTTAAATTCTGAAAAAAAATTTGTTTTGTGTTGTGATGTGTGTAACACATTCAAAAAAATGTGGCGGTATCAACCAACAATTGGAAATACACCATATTAGTTCAATGGTATCATCTATAGTATATAATTAATACTCCATAAAAAAATATTCATTGGATCATGGTACCACTAGGAGATCTTTATGGATGTAGCATGATTCAACTATTATGGGTTGTTTTTCTTAGACCAACTAGAATAGAATATCATTTCACTTTAATGGTATCTCCTTAGTTATAATAGATCTATTATATGAAATGGAAGAAGAATAACCAATCAAAATGGTGGAATCATTCTACATGGTTTTCTAATAGTATTTCATGGGATGTTTGGTCATATTCTTTGAGTGTTGGTCTTTTATGAGTAATGACATGTCTCCATCAATGGTAGACCACAGATTTTATATTATTCCATCCACAAAATAAACATAGTTCTTTAAACTGGATCTTCTAAATGGTAATCAAATCATTTTATATATAATTATACAACTTTGACATATATATATATATATATTACATAACATTTGGACAATACATGAAACATTAGAAAAATAGCCTCCCAACAGTATTATATTAGTTCCTTAAGAATCATGGAACACAAACTTCGGTCTGGTAAAATATCTTCAATGTTTCCCATAAAGATATTCTCTTATATTACCCCTACACAAAATATTTCATTATAACCTTGGGAAAAGAAAAAAAATAAAGGGTGATATTATATGTTTAGTATGATGAAACAAGGGAGACATGTACACATAATCATGAGCATAAGGGCGTGAGAACCAGATGATGAAAATAGATGATCTTACCCAATGTATCTATGATCGTATTCATGAATCATGGAATAAATACTGGAAATTAATTAAACATTAATAACATTGAAATAAATAGTATAATACATGAAATTATAAAATAATAAATAAGACATGGAATTTTGGCATACACATGAACTTTTAATATCATTCCTTATATTTCATGATACATTACTTGAACTAATCAGGGAACATCATGGGGATAACACCTAATTAGAGGGACACACCATCATCCCTAGTCACATTAATTTCTTTATAAGGGAGATATTTTTCCCTCTTTCCATCTTGGACCATGTTTACCCATATTCATATAGTGGATTTGGTTTCCCCATCCTCCAATAGTGGATGAGGTTTCCCTATATTCCCATAGTGGATCAATCTCATGGACTAGATTCCCATCATTATCTCATGAGACATAAATATTTACCAATTGAATTAGAATTATATGAATGTTATTCATGTAAAATAATGGAAATCATCCATATGTGTTAAACAAGATCATAAATAATTCATCATAATAGAAACCATGTAATAAAATGGGTTCCATAAAAATCATTCAATAATAACATAACATGTGGAAAATAAATGGGTTTCATAAATATATTTCAATCATAAATATAAACCATTATTATAAAGAAGAATTATTGTATAATTGAATCATATCCCCAGTAAAACATATGATAGAGAAAATATTGTTATCTTACATGGAAAATAATTTTGAAAGATGAATTTAATAAAATCCTTGAGGAAAATATCCCCTCTAATTTGAAAAATGATATCAATCATAAAACATTTCTAAAAAAATTTCTTATCAAATAAACATGAAAACCTATAATTTAATTTTGAAAAACCATTTTTAGCATATTTGAAAATCCATTTCTTTAAAAAATATTAAAATACCATTTGAAAATATTTTTAAAAAACAATAGAAATCATTGTTTTGATGGAACACATATAAAATGTCAATAAATAAATTAAATTAATTATATAAAATGTCATATTTTAGTATATACACCATATAATTGAAGCCAATGGTAAATATGGAATATATTTCAAGGAATTCAAAAGTGAGATAAAATTCCATTACATTAAGTCTTGAATTCCTTCACACATGTTAAAACCTCATGCATAATAAATTTCAGTTTGTTATAAAACTTTTATATAATAATATTAATATATTTAGTAACATGTACTATTTAATTATGAATTTATATTACTCACTTTTTAACAGGTCTATGCTAAAGCAATATTTCAGGTAATAATATCTTTGTTTATCATATATGTTTTGACTTTTCATTCTTGATCCTCTTACAAAAATCATTATTTACTTATTTACATAATATAAAAAATGAAATACAAATGAAATATATTTAGTGTATAAATATATATATTAAACTATAATATATAGATATATGAAATGAAATAAATCATTAATGGAGATGATAAGTCGTATATACGCATAAACGACGTTTCCATTTTCTTGTTGGGTATAAATAAAGGAAATTATAAGATATATTATAATTATAGAATCATTTTTATGTCATATAAATCATATATATTCATAAAAAGTCATCCTTATTACGATAAATAAAATATAGGTGAATAATGAATCTCATCACTTCCTAGAGATGTTACACCATATATATGCAAAAGCGATATTATAATTTTCCTTTATGTTTAGATGGTGAAATGATAGATATGAAATTATCATTCCAAAAGAATAAATATATCATATATACCATATATATCAAATAAAAATATATCTCCTATTATATATCCCAAACAATAGTGGATGTAATTGAAAAATTCACAATGTCATTTCGTGAGGCGGTATTTTGTCGCACACAAGAACGATATATTTGTTACCCATTAGATGGATGTCCATGTGAGTGTATGATGAAAACTTAATATAACCACATACAATTATATTATTGATATTGAATTTATTATATAATTAATAAATAAAAATAATTTAAGGATTTAAATGATGAAATAATATAAAAATGTATGTTTATGAATGTTCTCTCTTATTTGGGAATCTCATTTTGATTTGCACAAAAAGACTCCATTGGTAAGCATTCTGACCAAATTAACGATTCTAGGATTAAGGGAAAAATGTTGGGAATAAAATTGGTAGATTTTGTCTGATCCAAATGGCTTTATATGTTTGAATAAAAGAGATGGAGATGTATATTTTTATAATATGGTGGAGTCATACTCTTGGAATCTCTTAAAATATTAAATTAATATAAAATAATTTTTAATTATAAAATGATAAAATGTTATTTATGTAAAAGTTAATATGAGGATAGTTCTAAATCCAATCCTGAAAATTATTTTTATATATATTTAGTTCATATTATTACCCATTTCATTTGGCATTAACCCTTAATTAATTCATTTTACTTTTTCTCTAATAACATGTTTGTTTACTACTTATGGGTTACTACAGTTACAATAAATTAATAATTAATCATAAATAATTCATTTATAGTATTTTTTCACATAAAAATTATTTTTCTGAATTTGCTATTTTTATAAATTTTATATCTTTTAGATAATAATATTTATTTTAAAATATCCATAATGTTAATTTATACACTATTAATTTTATGATTTTTTTAAAAAATCATAAAACATGATATCTTTGAACCAAATAATTTACATTATCCCTAAAATGTAATGTTAATCCATAAAAATTATGTATGGAATTAATTATATTAAATTATGTTTATTTTAATTTTATTAATTTCATTTATTTGATTTTTCTTCTAATTAAACATTTTATACATCATCATTGTGTCACCATTTAATTTAATTATTTCATTCTGACAAATTATAAATAGTTTAACATGATTTATAGAACCATCTTATTTTCCATATATTACTTATATTCTCACATATCTCTTATATTTCACTATATGAACAAAAATTCTTTTGTTAAAAAGAAAAGTGTAACAAAATAGTCATTCCTTTGAATATAGTACTAAAAAACTATTAAAATCCTACAAGATGTACCATGTGGATGTAAATTTGTCCCAAAGAATTATTTTATCAACAAACTCCCATAAAATGAAATTTGAACCGGTTTTAGTGTAATTTTATAAAAGTTACAATATTAGTTTTACCATTAATTACACGATTAACAATCAATAGAGGTAATAAAAAATATTACAAATGTTTTTATTCAGAATGTCAAAAACTAAAAGGGACTTACCTAAATAATTTGGACCTTATGATTTCAAATTTGGAATTATTTTTTTCATATTAAAAATATATAATTTTAAGAAGTTAATATAAAATTAATTTCTTTGACTCGGTGAGGAAATTGATATATTATAGTTAAAACGCGCCAAAGATTGAAACATTTTTTATTTAAATTCAATGTAAAATTAATTCCAGTTACATATTTAAGATTAATATATTAAAAAAATTATACAATGTTACATTAAAAAAAATCCAAAATATAATTTAACATTGTAATTTTTTTTGATGATGAAAGTTGTTTTTAATTATAATGTAGTATTGTTTTACTATTAATCAAAAAATGAAACATATTAGATACATAATGAAAATGAATAAAATTAAATTTTTATAATAAAAATTAATAGATGAATTAATGTTTTTCAAATATTATATATAAACTTGTCGAATTTTAGATTTATAATGGGTTTGTCATTAAAAATCCGAAAAATTACCCTTTTGAAAAATATTTGTTCTTATGCATAAAAATGGGTTTTTCTTATTTTATTCCTATAAAATATACTTGATGAGTATAAAAAATATTTCATTTAATATAAAACATTTATATTTTACTGAAATCATTCGCTAATTTTAATTAATTTAATTTATTATGAAAAAACTACATTGGGAGTGTAGAAATAACTATTTCTTTTATAATAAAATAATATACATTTAAATTTATAATTAATTTGTAACTAAAAAATTAATATTATAATCTTTTTATTGTCATTCGTTAGTTTATAATTATTTATATCCACTAATTTAATGCCATGGTTATATTTATTTTTATTAAATAATAATATTTTCATAATATACCTCTGTTTGGTAAAACACGGTATTGTGTGAAATGTAAGAAATCAAAAGAACTCTTCATTATGCGTAACACTAGCCAACAATGGTGTTTTGAATAATGGAAGCTAATATAAGTGTTTCTTATAGTAAAATATCATCATTCTATTGAATCTAATAAAAGGCATGCATATTTTTTTCTATATAGAAAAATATACATGTAGTATTATGTGAAAAAGATATCCAAATGATACAATTAATTTGGAAAAATATATTTCACAAAATATAGGTTTGTTACATTCTACCCCCCTTAAATCGAATTTCACCGTTAAAATTCATCTAGATTGTAAATGTTTTAATACTCTAATGTTCCTTTCATACAATACCATATCATAAAAATAAATACTAAAACATACATAAAAATGATATCTAGATCTATAAAAGTTAGCCAGTGTAACTCATAACTATATTCCCATATAGTATAACATTTGTGGGATGAGAAAACATCGACATGGAAGAGAAATCTAACTATCATGTATTGATGGATAATGATATAGAACATGATCAGTAAAATGTTAACAATACCAATGTCATAAATATACGATGACATAAGGGACTATATGATTCATCAAAAAGGAACGTACAAGGATAAAAATTTTGGTTTCAAGATCCTCTTTCCTATTGTTAAAGAATTTTCATGAAAATATATTCATACATGATTTGGTACAATCTCATTGATTTTTTTCCTTAAAAAATTTCCACCTCACCACATTCCTAAAAAACTAAAGGCAATTATTTCATTCCTAAAGATCTCATAGATAATGACATTCCTGATATGTTAGGACATATATCCCCAGTTACGATTAATAAAATGAATCACCCATATGTTTTTATTAAATATTTTCTTTAAATAATTTTAATTAATAAAAATCTTGAATTTCACTCAATCGTGAGTTTATGTAAACCATGATATTCCATTTGTATAAAATAATAATTTTATTGTATCATTTACGTTAGTGGGAAAAAATAAAACTATCTAATGAAAATGTATGGTGAAGTCATTTTGTAACAATTATTTATGAAAAATACAAATGAACAATTTATTTTTATTTTTATATTAATAAATTTATTTAATTAAAATTATTAATCAAAATTAATAAAATATATATTATATAATTAATAAAATATTTCTTATATTAAAAAATATGATATTTTGTCTTTGTGTATAAATAAACCCTATTTTATATATAAAAACATATATTTTTCAAATGGGAAATTTTCCTTCTTTTGAGGGAGAACTAAATTTAAATAAATATTTTGAAACATTATTAATTATTATATAATATAATAAACTTTTTCTTCTTATGAAGGATATAAATATATATTTTGGAATAAATTTTAAAATTTTTCTAATAACATTCCAACCTCGATGAATAGTAAACACACAAAAGATTTTAATTAAAAACAACATTTTTTTGGAAATAATTTATGTGGTTAAATTTTAAAATTGGATAGTTTTATTGTATAAATGGAATATATTTTTATCAATCACTATAATTTATGTCAATACAATTAATTTTATATTGAATTATGATGTAATAACATTTCAATATTTTAAAATGATTTATCTTCTAAAACATGTTCTCTCATTCCGATAATGAGATTAATTTAAAATTAATCACTATTCCATCCATGTTTTAAATTTTGAAAAAATGGATTTCAGATTTTAAATATTAGGCATAAATTATGTAAATAACATAATTTTATTTTTTGTTATTATTAATAAAAACATCGGTAATTTCTTTATTAATACAATAAAAGGGTAAACTGAGTAATTAGGGATAAAAATACAGTTATAAAATTACCCGAAAACTTTTATTTATATCATTTCATGAGGTTGTATAATCATAAATCATCCTTGGGTCGATATTTTGTATTTTGTAAACCTCTTGGACGAGATTAGGACATTTAATTTAATTTATTTAAATAATAGTTAAATATGTCTCAATGAAATTATAAATATGAAATCATCTTTATAAGGTTAAATAGAAGATAAATTCAATTATAATTTCTCATTTGATATTTGAAATTTCATTATTTATCATGGTAATTTATTTTTTAATTTTTAGGAAGTAAATAATTACCGTAAAGATTTATCCTTTGATGATGTTACAATTAATTAATTGGTGAGGAATCAATAATACCTTATTTATTAAAAGACTAATAACCATAAAAAGTCACGTAAAATTGACCAAATCCTATAATTTGAGTATATATCATCCATAACCATCCATAGTATGTTTTAGTGACCATTTGTATCCTTATATCTGAGATTGTAACGCTTATATTATTAAACATAACACGATCTCAAAGTTGTAACATTCAAAATTTAATTATTATAACATTTTAAATATTGGATTTTCCAAAACATAAATTTGAAAAAAAAATTCATTTGAAAAATAGTATAATTATATTCATCATAGTATTTTTTTATTTATTTCAAAAAGAGTATATTAATTAATAACACAATATTGATGTAGTAATTATTCTAATATTTGATGTAACAAATTAATGATAAAAAAATTAAAATATATATAATTTGGGATAATTAATGTGTATACTTAATTTTCCTTATGACCTTAAACTCTTAGAGATATAATAAAATATTTTTTTATGGTAACTTTTTATTTTAAATTTTTTAAAAAACAATGAATTGAATACGATCAAAATTTACACAATTGATTTTTTTATCAAAATAATTTTTTATTAAATTATTTAAAAATGATAAATCATTTTTTAAAAAATATATAAAAAATATTATATGGTATATAATATTCTATGGTATTTATTTATGGTATATTTAACATCGAATAAGTGAATATTTCACCCTTTTAATGTTGAAATATTCGTTACCCTCGTTAAAAATTAAATATAATAAATTGACGTTAATTAAAATAATAACGTTTATGTTGATAGAAAAACTTTTCTAAAATCTATTGGTTGAGGATATTACAACCCTATATTATCTCATATTTTATATTGGGAAATGTTTGTGGTTTTTGGATTGGGATTGTTTTTATTATAAATTAATATTTTTGGAGATCCCAAAAGTTCATGTCACCTCAATTATAATAGGTCACCTCCTCCCTCACCTCTTGACATATCATTGAGCCTTCAAGATTTTCCATCCACTTCCCCATTACCTTATCAAATTCCCTAGTCATATTATAGAGTTTCATGTCTTCTTTAATGTCCAACTCTAGTGCTCTAAAAGAAGATTTATAGGAATCATGTCGTAGAAGTGGTAATCTCCTCTACTTATTCATTCAAAATTCTTTCATCTTATACTTCCCTTACATGGTATTTATAATTATAAAGTAATAAATCCATTATAAATTATATAATTATATTTTATTATGGTCATGGAAGAAAAATATTTCACTTTCTATCCATCTTATGAAAAATGAAATCACTACGCTTGTGTGTGTATGACTTACCGTTTCCATGTTGTGGTGTAATCTATTTTTCACTGCCACTATAAAAGGATGTTTATAATGATGTGAATAATAAATATATAGAATTATTATGAAATTATATTTATTATAACATATTATACACCATTCACATCAATTCCATTCAACAACTATGGGAATGATATCGTTGCTAGTGCGTGTGTAAGGTTTACCATCTCCATGATATGATGTGATTAATTTTACATGATTTTCATTAAATAAATAAAATATACATTTGTATATTGAATAAATACTATATATATATTTCTAAAATCATTTTTAATGATATAAATATTATATATATAGGATAACAAGAACTTATTCAACAAAAGGATAACAAGAACTTATTCAACAAAACATGGACAAGAAAATAAATCATTTAATACATAAATAACAACTAATAATGAAATTTTATTAACAAACAAATGACAATATGATCATATATGATATCATAAAAAATTAATATGATTCTGAAATAAGTCAATTAAATTATTTAAATCATTATAGATGAGGTTTAGATACATTCAAATAAAATCACATATAAAAGTTAAGAGATAATTTCTCAATCTCATTATTATCCAAGATTATTTATACCTAAGTATTTACATGGGTATATTTATAATCCACATCCATGTTTCCTAAATAAGAAATATTATTACCATTATTCAACAATTTTTTTTAATTTAATTTAAACCATTGGGGATTTTATATAAAATGTTTTGAAATGAATTGTTTTTTCATTTTTTGATACAAGGTACTTTTTGACTTTTCAAGAAAAAGTACAAGGTGAATGTTTTTTAACTTATATTCCATGAATAGTTTTTTACATCTTCATAATGAATTATTTCCATGAATCTTCCTCTACATTTTTTCTAGTTTATTTTAAAATAATTTATTTTTTTAAATTGAAAATTATTTTTAGAAAATAAAATGTTATTTAATAAGAAAAAGTTATTTTCCTCAAGAATTAATTTCAAGCATTTTGTAAAAATTATTTTTTCTCCTAGATGGAAGTCATTGACAGGGTTATGTATCATGTATAATATTCTGAATATTTTTATGCTTTTGTTGTGTTTATGAATGAATGGTATTATTAAGTTCCTTCTATTTTACATGGATTATGTTATGGTGGAATGATGTTAAAAGAAACCCATTATATTCTCTAGGTTATAATGAATGATTTATGTTATCATGGAACACGTAAGAATGATTTCATTATGATATGGGTGGGACTTTTATCTCCCTCAAATGTATTGGGTAATGTATTATATGTCATGAGATAGGCATGGATGGAACGAAAAATGATCATAGTTCATAAATACAAGGCTAGAATGAGGATTGAAATCAGTTCTATAATGCACTTTGTTCACTATGATTATATTGGAAATGAGCCTTCACTGATTTGAAATGATTTCCTATACTTATGTGTATTTTGAAAAAATTCATTTATTATGTTATTACTTTTGGTACTATGTTCATTAATTCTTATGAAAATTCATTATTTATCTCATGGAATGATATCATTATCTTTTATATATTGGATAAGATTGTAAAATGTTGCGTTATTATGAATTATGATAAAGATATGATTGATATCTCTCTTGTTTACCCTAATTGATCATCTGAGCTCACCCTTTCATATGTTTATTTTTCCCCTGGTCATAAATAAGTGTATTATGTAATATATGTTAAAAATGGGTCTAGTTATGAAAATCTATGTGGGATACAATAAAGATGTATTATGGATCTGTTGTTTATGTTTCCTAATTTCTAAATAAACTATATATATAAGGTCCGAACATGGTTTGGTTAAATTTATTAATGAATATTCTTGAACATTGAAATAATATCAATGTATGTAAATTATGGATCATTATAGCTGGTATTATAGGAAAGGTAACGATAACCATTGGATACTATGATGAGAATGTATTAGTTAGAACCCAAAGGATATATTGATGTTTAGTTTAATATCCTAGTGTTTTACAAATGTTCATGAATAACCTATGATAAGACCTAAAGTGTCCTAAATTGAATTTTTATTTTTCATTATGTGTTTTTTCCATTATGATTTGTTTTTCACACCCTATGCTTCATTATTTTAGTTAATGGATGGAACCTGAAGAAACCTCATTAATGATGAATTTAATCGGATGTGTAATTATTTTCCTCCTAAGAAACTAAATGTTATGGTAGATAGAATTAAAAATCATATAATTATTCTCAGTCAACATTCTCAGTCTAGGAATCATAAAAGAATTACAAAAGAGAAAAGTGGGAACAACATTCTTATTCCAACCATCATTAGGTAGCGACCAATTTTTCAGTTGGTCTTTTAATCCATTAGTGGATGAATAGTGTATCAATACCACTGAAAATATATTTTCAATTATCTAATGTTTAGATCATGAAAAATTCATCATTATTGTCTATCATTTAAAAGTTCAATCTGATCAATGGAGTATCCTTTTCAAAAAATAGATTCAATGAGATGAAATTGAATTCATGGAACTATAGGAGTTTAATAACTTATTTTCCAATATGTTCATCAGTCATATTCATTAAATAAATATGGAGAATGAGTTCCTTGAACATAAGTAAAAGATTATGAATCCATTTGTACTGTAAGAACCCAAATCATCATTTATAGCATAGATCATTATTTTGGGTGTTTTTGAGGAAAAGGAGATAATTTGAAATATTATAAGTATACACCGTGTACTTACGAGTACAAGTTGTGTACCCAGATACCATGTGCAGCCATGTCTTGGGAGTTTAATGGCTGAAATATGGCCATGTGGGGTGATGTGGTAGATCAATAATTTTGGGGGCCAGTTGATGAAAATACACAGCATGTTCATTAACAATACAAACTGTGTACTTTTATTTTTATTTTATTACTTGGACCAGGGTTTTGTGTAATCTTCAGATTCATCTTCTTCTATCCTTGGTTCATCCAGGAGCAGCGAGAGTGATGAATCTTCTCTGAGACAAAGTTTCTCCATCTTTGATATGATCTGAACATAGGTGGGTGCATTGGAATCACCTCGGTGATTTCTTCCTTCTTCAAGAACCACTCTTCAGGATTTCTCATTTTTCTCAAGTTATTCAAGGTTGAATGTTTTTGACATTTTCATTAGATCAAAGAGTTTATAGGCCGATTGAAGGGCTGACGTTTGAGAGTGTTCTATGTACAATGTTGGGGTAGGTGGTTTGTTTCCTTTCATTGATTTTCTCTGAGTTTTATATGACAATGTATCAATTACCCATGTTTTGGGTATTTAGGATAAAGAAATTGAACCCTATTTTGTCATACTTATAATTTTATTTGGATTAAGGGTTTGTTTATGTGATATTATGTGGATTATAATGTTTATGTAACACCCCATGGGTGAATTTCCTTTCTGGAATGTTTAGGGCCCTATTTTCCAGGTCTCCTATGAGTCAGACCTTGTTTCCATTCCTTGATTGATAGGACATAACTGATTTCCTTTTTCTTTTTGATATATTCTTGTGATAAACAATGGAATTGATTATCCATGTAGTATTTGATATTACATTGGAACGGATAATATCACATATGGATAATTTAATTGCATAGGGCAATGAAAACTGGTGTAGTTAGACCACATGAAGAATTGATGGTGAGAGCTTCCTCAGAGTGTCTGTTATATTTCATGCTGTGAGACCACATAAGGATTGACAATGAGTTCTCCCTCAGAGTGTCTATAGTTTATGTTATGAGACCATAGGGGGAATTGACATTGAGTGCTTCCCCATATAGTATGTAGATATTGTGGAAATACTATATGGGTAATCTATGGTGAGTGATTCCTCATAGTTTCTTTACCTTTTTATTGCATTACAATGATAGAGGGGTTAGAATATGTGAGCTACCCATAGGGTTAACATAATTATTGAATTTTGTGACACATTGTCCAAGCAGAAGAACTTCCTTGGATTCAGTCACGTTAGGTAGTCTACTGAGATACCTGTTGTGATACTAACATGATTAGATTATGAACATTAAATGCTAATGAATTTAAAATGAAACTATATGATTGCTTACATTTAAATTATCTTAGTTTCTCTGTATTGTTTTGAATTTTACTACTATATATACTCATCGAATCATAGGAACAGATCATGTGGTGGTTTCCTACTGGGATTCATCTCACACCCTTTTGGGTTCATGATTTTGGGCCCAAAATGATAATGTCTTTGCAGGTATAGATAAGGGAATGTACCCTTCTTTATCAGGTACTTGATTACAGGTGGAGCTAGAGAGCATGGGACCAAGATGACGCATGAGATGCTGTTTGAGTTATTCACTATTTTTTATACATTGTTTTTAGTATTGTATTTCTAAAATTGTGACTTGATTGGATAAATTCCTAGATACTTGTGACGTGCATCATTATTATTATATATAATTTGCAGTTGTTTATACAATTAGTCTTATGTTGTTTAGTCATTGTATGATATTTTCCTCCGCTACATTACTAGTTGTTTTCACTATGTCACTCTGCCAATGAGGGCATAGTTTCCCCAATATCATACCCAAGGCCCTCACTGATAGTCGATAGCCTCTGGCATATAGGGAAATGCACTTGAGGCCATGTGACCAACCAGGTATGGGGCACCTTTTGGCGGAACTCAGAACTGGGTTGTTACAAAGTGGAATCAAATGATTTTTTTACTTTTTAATACTATTTGGATCCTATAAATATGAATAGAATGGTGTAGGTAGTTGGTAATAAATTTTTCCTTGGATTTGGTAACCCATACACAAGTAAATACCCATTTACACCTTTTTTTTCAATTTTGATGGTTTATCAATTGTTACAGTTGATTTCATTTCACCATTGGGTGATTCACATGATGTTTGATGTTATGATTTATATCACTGAGTATTTATTTCTATTTCATACTGATGAGACGATGTTATTCCATCTCATGAATCATATAAGAATTTTCTAGAGATCACATGTCATACATAATTTTCATGCCATTTATGGTGAATTACATATTTCATGTTATTTTGATAGATGTTTTTCTAGATATGCATGATGTTGTGATAAATTCCTTGATATAATACCTACTATTTGATAGTGTATTTCTAATATATAATGTTTCATTTGAATGGGTTCCAAAATTTGGTCCCTGAGGTGTTATAGGCCCTCATGGATCAGAATTTGGAGGATCATGTGACTGATTGAACTGTTACTTTGTGAAATACATGAATATGATTCCAAGATTTGATTCGTGGGAAAGTATGGTCATCCAGTTAATGGAATTTGGCACTTTAATTCATATTTTAGTGTTTTATGGGGTTCCAGAGTAGTTTCTGAGGCTTACAGTCTGGAAAAACCTAGAATACTCGACGTGTGATGATGAACACACGCCCTGTGTTCTCATGTTCTAGAAGAAACAACCTTTCATAAGTAAATTCCAGGTACTTTTTCTACATGCCATGTAGATAATTACCATGTGATAGACCATGTGAGTAGATTAATGATAATGGGAAACCTTTTTTATTATATGTTGTGAATATAATGAAAACACCATGTATATGTTTACTGGGTGACCAACCATGTGGGTAGAGACATGGGTTGAAAAATTCGTTTATTGTACACACCATGTACTAGGTGTACACATCATGTTTTGGTGATCTGTCTATTCAGCCATGTGACCAATGACACGAGTCGGTGAAATACTTCTCGTACAAGCTGTTTTTCGAATATACACACCATGTAGTTCTCTTCTAAGAGAATTGTGTAGTTTAGCAGTATAGAAAGACTCAGGCATGAGGAAAATTTTAAACACACACTATTTCACCAGAGGAGCACGCTGTGAGTAGGGGTGTTATACGACCATTTTTGACAGTTGTACATGCCACATTAAAAGATTAAGGGGACATTCCATGTAGGGGTAACTCATATTGTGTATGCATGTTTTCAAAATATTGAATGTTCTCTTTCTCTTGTTCCATTATTTTACTTCTGAGTTTTATTCATTGATAATCATGATATGTGGTGTGCGCTTGACCCTATAGAGTCATGCCACCGATTCGTCCTCTTGTTTTACACCAGATATAAGGCAATGATCAGGCACTAGAAATGGTAGATCAGGGACTACTGGTAGATCCTCTTGTCATGCCTATCGTGGAACCAGAAATTTTACTAGACACTGGTGATGTGGCACTGTTTTGTGAAGGATTTATGAGGATAATGCAGACCTTCCATGGAACATCGCATCATGCTTCATCTTTGAATGAGTTGACGTAGGGTTTTCAGTAGCAGAATCCACCCACATTCTCAAGGGATAGAGGACCTTAGGCTGTAGGGTCATGGTTAGAATCCATGTTGTCAATATTTGAGCATCTACAGACACCTCTTGAGAGGAAGGTGAATCTCATGACACACATGCAATAAGACTACACCAAGAGATAGTGGAATGTGATATCACAGGAAGGACACCGGTGAGTAATGGTTTGGGATGAGTTCCAGTGAAACTTATATGACTTCTTCTACCCCGAGACATTGAGGGTTGGCCGAGCCTAGGAGTTCATGAGTTTGGAGCAGGGTACTCTCTCAATCATGGAGTATTCATCTCACTTCACATAGCTGCAGTGCTTCACATACATTCTGGGGGGTGAGAAGTTATTTCAAGTGAGATTATTTGATTATGGACTAAGGCATGACAAGCAATCTCAGGATAACATATTCTGGGCGAATTCCATATCATCTATAGTCAACTATGTGTTGATCACTGAGTGCAACCTGAGGAATTCTAGAGAAGTGGGTCAGGGTGGTTCAGTTTACAGAGTTGGTTTTTTACAATAATAGCGGGAAGCGTTGTAGGGAGTGTAGGTGTAGAGATCTGAGTATGTGGGATTTTCGTTCAGGAACCCAGGTAGTGTGATACCAATGTTGGATGGACAAACATAATAATCCTCAGTGCCTGAGAGACCCAGTTGTATAAGGACCCATCCATAAACATTACATAATCATGAATTAAATAGATAATTCACATTGAGGATCATTCATTTTTAGATTTTTAGAGAATTACATCATAACATTTACATAACAACATGAAAATTACATGTAGAAAATTCTACTAAGTGTCCATTTTTTCACAAAATAAAAACTCATTAAAAAAGATTAATGTATAGATCCTTTTTTTAAATAGAATGAATTTTCATTGATCACATCCTTGGCCATTATTCATCTTTATTTTCTGTGGATATCATTTCAAAAACATGGGATGGGCATAAAAATCTCAGTAAGGTATATAAAACAATGAATGAAAACATTATCCCATTAATAAATAAAAAACAATGAAACCATACTTTTCAAAATTAACATACCTTATAAAATGATAAGATTTATGAATAACACATAGAAATCATAAATCATAAAGCAAACCTGTGGAATCCATATCAATCATACATTCTAACTATCACAGCTACATAGGGTGTCACATTTGGAACACCCATTATAGTATATTCCCTAAATATCATCGGAGAAACATTCACTTTTACCTCTGTCACTTTACCAAATGCATTGGAGAGCTATCTTGGGCCCACCCGCCCTAGGTTTATCAAAGAACCACCAGTATACGTAAAAAATTCCCAAATATCCATAACATATTCATAACCCATAAAACAAACATAATGGAAAGATAACATCTCCACATTGCAATAACAATAAATCATTTCAAAATATTGACAAAATCAAATCTTTTATCAAACCATTTTCAAAACCATTTAAAATATTAAATAAAGCTATTTTTTAATCAAAGTGTCCCATACCACTTTGAATCTTTTGAATGAAATTTAAATTTCAAAACATTCATGTCCATATGAATAAATCCATAAAACCATTTTTAAAACAAGAACATTAATATGAACGATTTAGAAGTATAAACCTTTAAAACATTTCAAATGATATTTTTGTTTAAGAGTTTTTAACAAAATTAAAGATCATAGAATATAGATAATTGAGGAATAACATTTAATCAGAACTTAATAATATCCTGAGAATAAATTTATTCATGATATAATATTCCAAAGGACAGTATATGCACCATATAAGAGTGAATTGGTTCATATCAACAATGCAGTCTCAATGGAAATGTAGATTGAGACGAAATCCCTTATAAAAATGGTATCCTTAGATTAAAGATAAATCAATTACATAATCATGTGTAAAAAATAAAAAAAACACCCAATATAAGTGTATATTAAGTGTAAAAAAATCAGAAGTTATTCACAGATATTCATAGAATGACATAATCAATACGTATATGTTTAAACCAAAAATTGAAATAGGGTTAAGATGTTTTTTATAGAAATTTGATATCCTAACAGTGTCACTTTAAAATTCTGAAAACAAGTTGATGAGAGATAAAAGGATATTTCATCACTTGAACATAAAATTTAATTTAGTAAGGACATATAATAACATATCCCAACATAATAATTTGTAAATTAAAAGTCATAAAAAATAAGTCTTTTAAAAAGAGGAGGGTGAAAGGTTCTGTTACCGATCTGGTAAATTAGGAAACATACACCCCATGAAAGAAATATCACACAATAAATATATAAATACCCATAAATTAAATTATATTTCACAAATAATACAATCATGGGATGTACATCCACCACACAAAAGGAAATAGTGGCTAATATAGCATGAATCTCACAGGAATAAAAAGTGAGATGAAAAAAACATACCACGTTGTAATCAATCGAGTCGTGTGAGAAAAAGTTGATAAAAACCTAATGAATAAAAAAATACCATGAATATAAATAGAATAATGATAATATATATCATATTTATGTAAAAAATTCACCACATGCAATAAATAAGTGGTGAACAATGGAAATATCACAGAATTAAAAGTGAGATTAGAAATCACTTACCTCGTGTCCAACATAAATAGCATGTTCCTTGTTCTTCCTGAGTAATAAACATAAGTAAATTTATACATTATTAATAACATATTTAATGTTTATTATTACTTTTATTTCACTTATTACCTTGCAATAACAATTAGTTAATTATTCGAGTTCATATTGGACATTTTTTCGATGTTCGGAATTTGTGTTAAAAATGAACTTGTTATAATTACAATTTTTCCATGTGGTCAAATATCCATTATCTCCAGAATGATATTAATTATATAGATATCATATATATCATATATATCTAGTATATATATATATATAATATTACATAACATTTGGATATAAAAATGAAATACACTGTTCATGGAGACGGTAAGTCGTATGTACGCATGAACACTACATTCATTTGTATTTAATATTTAATGGAATGAAAACATAATGATACATAGGTATATTATAATTCCAGAATAATATCATATGATATAAATGTAACATAATTTAATTAACTCTATCTTTATATGTTCCATGTATGTTATGAATGAATCATATCACCTCGAGGGGGAAGTAGTCTGCACATCCTCAAATGAAATTATCATGTATACACATATTGGAAGGCATAAAAGTATGTTTTTAAATAAAAATTACAGAATCATATAGAAAAGAACATAATATATATCAAATATAAATACAGTTCCATCATAATGTCCACCATGAGAGACGGTAGGAGATAATTTAACAATCATCTCTTCATGAGGCATTAGTTTTCCATCCATAAAAACAGTATGTTCTTCACCCATTAGATGGAGGTGTGTGTAAGTGAAGTTAGAATACCCCTCATAGAAACATCATAGTATATTGATGATACTATTGTTGTTATAAAATAAAGGATTAAAAAGCCTTTAGGGTTTGGATAAGTAAAATAAAAGAAAATAATTTTTGTGAAACTTTTACAGTTAATTTGGGTATCTCCCTTTGGTTTGAACCAAAATGACTTCTTGAAGTGCCTTCTGCCCAAGGTAAGGATTATAGGAGGAGGAGAGGGATTTGTAGAGATTAATTAGGTTGAGTTTTGATGATCCAACAAACTTGAGATGTGTGTGGAATTGGATAGAAGTGAGGGCTTTTTATAAGGGAGAGGAGGGGCTCTTTAGGAATGTTTGAAAAAATTATTTTATTATAACCACATATTTAGTTTCTAGAGGTAAAATAGTTGTTAAAGCTAAATTTAAGATGACTCATGGTAAAAATAAAATCATCCAAAAAAATTAGATAGGTTTCAGATATTTTTTAACATTTATAATCTTATTTATTTAAATCATTTATTAATGATGTAAATATTGCATCATTATTGTGTCACGAATAATTTAATTTATTTGATGTTCAAAAATTATAAAAAAAATTATGTATAAAATATTTATTTTTTTAAAAGTAATATTTATAGTATAAAAGATAACTTATATAACCCCATGTAAAAATTGATTTACTAAAAGATATTTGTTTGCGTAATTTTTTTTCTTTACAATAAATTAATTAATATAAATTGTCATTATTACGCCATTGTGGCTCCATGGGGTCCCAAATTCGACCCAATAATGACCATGGTTGGTTATGTATCTCCAAATATTACACATTCTAGGATAATTTAATATTATTATAAATTTATATTTTACCCTTATTTAATATACTTAACCTTTAATCATGGTAAATAAAATATTTACTTAAGTAAATATTTAAAATATATAAAATTAAAAGTTACCTATTTACACAATTTGGACCTACTGATTCCAAATATGGAATCCATTTTTATAAATTCATAACACATAAGTGGAAGAAATTAATTTAAAATTAATTTCCACTTTCAAAAGAAAAACGCGTGTTTTTATGAAATAATAATTATCAAATGATTGGCACTTGTTTATGTCAAATTTCAATGTGATATTAATTTCAAAGACCAAAATTTGATTAACTGGTAAAAATATATTCTAATTTCACTTTATAACAATTAAAAAATTAATCTAACCATATAAATAAATTAGATTAAAATGCACTTTTGAATTAAAATACAATATTTTTCACTATTCATTAAAAAGTGTGCATTATTTGAAAAATATCAAAAATTTAGCTAATGTAAATTTTGATGTCCCAAATATAAAGAAGAATTTTATTTTTTCAAATAGAACATATAAAAATGAAAAAAAACCTTTAAAAATGGTCCTCCATCAAAATGTGGTAAATCGCCCTTCTAAATAATTTTAGCGTATTTATGCTTAGATTCATTCACTTATTAAGCCTCTAACTTTTATTAGATAAGTGTAAAAATATTCCACTATCATTTATAATAATATATTAGTTATTTATATTCATTCCCACCAATACAACAGCTAGGCATTAACTACAATTTAAAATAATAATATTATATTATTATTGTGCAACGTAAGATTTCAATGAAACCCATTGTTGCGTATTGGGTATGCCATCAAACATAGAGTCCCATTTAATGTAAAATTAATATTTAATTCAAAAATATTAATAAATATAAAAAATTTCATGTTCTTTGTTTACTTGGGATATTACAAACTTCCCCCCTTTTGGGAATTGCATCCTCACAATTTTAAAATTGAACTCAGAAACATCATTTAATATCCCTCATGGAAAAAAAATCAATAAAACAATCACATTAATATAATGAAAAATCAACAAAAACGTTACCTAAGATAACCTATTCTAGGATTCCATGTAAGAAAACATGGATATGGAAGAAAAAAGAAACATCATGTTCTCATGGAGACTGATAGAAAACATGATGAGGAGAATGTTAACCAGGTGAAAATCACAATCTTTTGATGTGTTAAGTGCTCATTGATAACCCAGTAGGAAAGGTAAACAGACAAAATTTTTCTTTTATGTTTCTTTTAATAATTTTAGGAATTAATTTAAAACATATAATAAGAACATAAGAAAATATACGTACCTTCATGTAGAGTATCATCCTTTAAAAATTATCTACCAAAAACTAATCTTTTCGCTAAACAATGATTATTCAAAAAGGCTATGTCACATAAAAATCACAAGAATCAACTTTTAGAGAAGGACATCATCCAAAAAGAAATATTTATATATATATATCTTGTCTTTAGACATCAACTAAAACAAAAATTGTTAGTACGAGATCGTATAATCCCAAAAAAAGTATAATCCTTTATAAAAATATATTTATCTTAATCTCCAAAATTCAACAAAAAGTACCTAAAGATTATGAAAACTCATTAAATACATAATTGTCTTTAAAATTCATCCAAATCGTCAAAACTAATATTGAAACCCAAAACTCAAAATAATTTAATCCCATAGTCTTCCACAATAAATCTTAACATTTACCTCAAAATTGCATTGACTACTCTTAAAGTCTCATACTGAAGTGTAATTAATCTAATCACATATTCTCTATGATAGGTTAGTCATTTCCATTAAAAACCCAATTATAAATATTTACAAAATAAAAAATAAATTTTTCCAATAATAATATTTCAACCATTACTTCATAATTAAAATCCCATAGTACTCCAATTTCCTTAGGTATATATTGTTCCACAAAAGAGAGAACATTTTCCAAAATAACCTTTATCACTTAATTACCAAGTTATTTCTAAAATAAGGATATCCATTTGATAAAAATTAGGATCATATTATTTTTTATCCCTAAAATCATTTAACTTAAAAAATTAGTCATATAATCCAGGGACATCACGTAGGATAGTGGTAGGGGATGTGTTGTTGTCTTCCTTTGGTTGTGGGTTCGATTTCTACGGCCTTTCCGGACATGACAGGTTGTCACCCATCTTATGGGTTCTCTTTATTATAAAACTCAAAAAAATTACTAACATGTTTTAACCTCAAAGGTTTTATTATAACATTCATTTTCATCCCAATACATTAAGTAATCGTCATCTTATATATTGTCATTTTTTTCACCTCCATATTATTAAATAAATCTACTCCAAAAAAAATATAACATCATACCTTGATCATGGTGTCCATATGGTTTCATCATCATCTTGTTATCATATTTATAAGGCCCATGAATTGCAATAATTATTTAGAGATCCTTCAAAATCATTTGCTTCCTTCATCTGAATACACCTTGTACAACTTGGGTCATATGGGTGTTGAGAGAAAAATAGTTTTGGAAAATGATCATGCATGACATATAATTTCAAAACATCTGATAAAACAAGGTTTCTATAAAATAGTAAGACCAAATTTTAATGGAAAATTTCAATTAATGGTCCTTTTAAAATAACATTTGTATGTGCTGAGACACTATATTGTGAAAGAAAATATAAATAGGTAGAACAAGGGTCTCCTTCTTCAGCACCATTTTTAAAATCATTATATGCTTCAAAATATTTTAATAAGGTAAAATATTTGAAAATTCTTTGGAAATATTTACCTTTCTTGAATGTATATGAATATTCTGAAAATAGTATTTGATTAAATACAACCCACGATCCACGATGATATCGATGTATAGTGGAGGTGTTTGATATCTCAAAAAATTTCTTGCATGTGAGTTGTATGTTAGAAAAAGTTTCACAATCATCTGAACATGACTTTGAAATAATTATTGTAAGTAAGCCATCAAGAAGAGATAAGAATGTCATTTGAGATCCTCCTCCTTCTATTTTTAACATACATTCCTTGATCTGAAAAAGTTTTAAAAAATATTTTACTTAATGAATAGACATAGAGATTAACCATGTGTCAAAAAAACTCATAATCCCTAAAATTGTCTAAATAGACCTGTGATACCAACTATAAGGACTCATCCTTAAGCATTACATAATAATGAAATAAATGGATAATTAACATTGAGGATCTTTTCAGGTTTAGAGTATGATAGGATTAGGTCAAAACATTTAACTAACAACATGAAAATTACTTGTAGACAATTATACTCAGTATCCATTTTTTTCTTAAAATAAAAACTCTTGAAAAAAAGAGTCATGTCTAGTTCCATGTTTTTTATAGCATGAATTTTACATGATCCCTTCCATTACCCTTATTCATCCTTATGTCATGTGGAAAAAAATTTAAAACCTGGGATGAGCATAAAAAGCTCAGTATGGGATATAAAATAAGGAATCAAAACATTATCCCATCAATAAATAAAAAACAATTAAACCCTACTTTTCAATCATAACATACCTCATGTAATTAAAATATTTATGAATAACACATAGTTATCATAAATCATAATGTTAAATTTTGGAATCCATAAAAAACATACATTTTAGATATCATAGCTACATAGGTTGTCACATTTGGAATACCCATCACAGTATATTCCATAAGTCTCTTAGGAGAAACATTCACAATTACCTCGGTCACGTTACCCAATTCATTTGAGAGCTATCTCGGGCTCACCTGCCCTAGGTTTATCATGGAACCACCGGTATAAGTAAAAAATGCCCAAATATCCCTAACATATTCAGAACCCATAAAACAAACATAATGTAAAGATAACATTTCTACAATGAAACTAAAATATTTCATTTCAAAATATTTACAAAATCAATGATTTTATCAAAAAAAATTCAAAAACTATTTAAAATATTATATACAATTATTTTTGAATCAATGTGTCCCATACCAATTTGAAGCTTTTGAAAGAAATTTCAATTTAAAAAAATTCATGTCCATATGAATAAATCCTTAAAACCATTTTTAAAACATGTACATTAATGTGAAATATTTAAAAGAATAATTGATTAAAACAATTAAAACGATATTTTAGGTAAATAGCTTTTTACAAAAAGAGAGATCCTAGAATATTTATAATGGAAGAATAAAATTTAATCAGAAATTAATAATATCATGAGAATAAAGGTATTCATGATATAATATGCCAAAGGACAATATATAAACTATATAAGAGTGAATTGGTGCATATCAACAATGAAGTCTCAATAGAAACGTAAATTGAGATGAAATCCCTTATAAAGAATGTTTCCTTAGATAAAGAATAAATAAATTAAATAATTAAGTGTGAAATATATAAACACACACAATATAATTGGATATCATGTTTAAAACAATCAGAGGTTATTCAAACATTTTCATAGCATGAAATAATCAAGAAATAGATGTTTAACCCAAAAATTGAAATTCGGTTAAGAATTTTTATTACAGAAATTCGACAGCCTAACGATGTCACATTAAAATTCATAAAAGAAGTTGATGGGAGAGAAAAGTATATATCATCACATGGACATAATATTTACATTAATAAGGATATAGAAGAAAATATCCCAACAAAATAATTTGTAAATTAAAATACATAAAAAAAAGTCTTTTAAAAAGAGGGTGAAAGGTTCTCTTAACGATCTGGTAACTTACGAAGCATACACCCTATGAAAGAAAGTTCACACAATGAATATGTAATTAAAAATAAATTAAAATATATTAATCAAATAATACAATAATGGGTAGTACATCCACCACACAAAAGGAAATAGTGGCTAATATATCAAGAATCTCACGGGAATAAAAAGTGAGATGAAAAACAATTACCACGTTTTAATCGATTGAATCGAATGAGAAAAAGTTTATAACCACCAAATTAATCACAAAATAACATGAATATAAATAGATTAATTATAATATATTTCAAATTTAAGTACAAAATACACCACATTCAATATATAAGTGGTGAACAATAGAAATCTCAGGAAATTAAAACTGAGAAAATAAATCACTTACCTCATGTCCAAATTGACTCATCTTTTCCTTATTATTCCTCAATAATAAGCATAAGTTAATTTATACTTTATTAATAACCTTTTTAATGTTTCTTATTACTTTTATAACAATTTTACCTTGAATCAATTGTTATTTAATTATTTTTGTTCATATCAGAAATTTTCTCTATGTTCAGAATTTGAGTTAAAAATAAACTTGTTATAATTACAATTTGTCTGTGTGGTAAAACTCCATTATATCCAGAATGATATTAATGATTTATATTTCATATATTTCATATATACCCAGTGTATATATATATATATATATAATATTACATAACATTCGGAGATAAGAAAAGAAATGCACCATTAATGGAGACAGTAGGTCATATGTATGCATGAACGCTACTTTCATTTCTATTTAATATTAAATGGAATGAAAATATAATGATACATAGGTATATTTTAATTAAAATATAATATCATATGATATATATTTTACATAATTTCATTAACTCCATCTTTATATGTTCTATGTATGTCATGAATGAATCACATCACATTGAGGGGGCGGTAGTCCGCATTTCCTCAAACGAAATTATCATGTTTTCTCTTATTGGAAGGCATAAGTTTATATTTGTAAATACAAATTATAGAAGCATATAGAAAACAAAAACATAATATATATCATATATAAATACAGTTCTATCATAATGGCCACCATGAGAGGCAGTATGAGATAATTGAACAATAATCACTTTGTGAGGCGTTAGTTTTCCATCCATAGAAACAGTATGTTCATCACCCATTACTTGGAGGTGTGTGTAAGTGTAATTCAAATCCTTCTCATAAAACATCATATTATATTGATTGTATTGGTGTTGTTATAAAATAATGGAATAAAAAGTGTTTCTGGATTGGAAAAGTAAAATAAAAAAAATAATTTAAGAGAAACTGTTAACATTAATTTGGGTAACTCCTTTTGGATTTAACCAAAAAGACTTTTTGAACTTCTTTTTTCCTAAGATAAAGATTCCAGAAAGATGATAGGGATATGGGGAATGTAATTTAAAAGATTTTTGAAGATTTAAATGGAATTATATGTGTGAGTAATTGTTTAGAAGTGAGGTATTTTTATAATGGAGAGGAGGGGATCATTACGAATGTTTGAAACAATTATTTTATCATAAACAGATAATCAATTTAAAAGGTCAAATAATCATTAAATTCGATTTTAATATGACTCATAGTATAAATAAAATTATAAAATAAGAATTGGAAAGGTTTTGGATATTGTTTTAATATTTATAATCTTATTTATTTAAATAATTTATTAAAGAGGTAAATATTGCATCATTATTATGTCAAAAATAATTTAATTTATTTGATATCAAAAAATTATCAAAAAAATTCCATGATGTCTGAAATCTTCTTATATTTCCAAATAATATTTATAGTCAAAAATATATCTTATATAACCCCACATAAAAATTGATTTACAAAAATATATTGGTTTTTGTCATTTTTTCCTTTACTTTAAATTAATTAATATAAATTGTCAATATTACTCTCTTCTGGATCCATGGGGTCCAAAATTCTACCCATGGATACTAATGGTAGGCTATGTATCATAAAATTGGTTTTGACATAGGTTATGGTAAAATAATATTATTATATTAATATATTTTACCATTATTTAATATATTTACCCATTAATCATGGTAAATAAAATATTTACTGAATGAAATATTTAAAAAATCTAAAAATAAAAGTTACCTATTTAAAAAATTTGAGCCTATTGATTCTAATTATAGAATATATTTTTCTAAATTTAAAACATATATTTAACTGAAATTAATTTAAAATTAACTCCCACTATAAAAACAAAAAGCGTGTTTTTAAAAAATAATAACAATCTAAAGATTGAAACTTGTTTATGACCAATTTCAAAATGAAATTAATTCTAATTTCCAAAATTATATTAAATGGGAAAAATTATTCTAATTATAATTTAGTACCAATTAAAAAGATAATATAACCATATAATTACATTAGATTAAAAAGAACTTTTGAATTAAAATACAGTATTTTTCACTATTCAATAAAAAATGAACTTTATCAGAAAAATACCAAAAATTTACCCAATGTAAATTTTGATGTCCCAAATATAAATACGAATTTTATTTTATCAAATAGAACATATTAAAATTATTAAAATAATATTTACATAGGTTTACCATCAAAAGGCGGTAAATCACCCTTTTAAAGAATATTAGAGTATTTATGCTTAGATTCATTCACATTTAAAGCCTATTACTTTTATTGGATAAATGTAAAAATATTCAAAAAAAATGTATAATAATATTTTAGTTAGTTCTATTCATTCACTCCAATACAATTTCTATGTGTTAACTACTATTTAAAATAATATTATTGTTTTATTAGTGTGCAACGTAAGATTTCAAAGAAACATATTGTTTTGTATCAGGTACGCCATCGAACATATCATCCCCTTTAAATTAAAATAATTATTTAATTCAAAATTATTATTAAATATGAAAATTTTCATTTTATTTATTTTCTTGGGATGTTAAAAGTTGACTGTCGATCTTGTGGAAATATGGGACATATTCAGAGTTTTTGCAACTACCTCCTTCTATGAGCTAGTGAGTTAGGATCTATTTTGACTCCTCATACTAAATTAGAACCACCAATCCAACATCATACTAGGGGATGAAGTTATTAATGTCCTTCCAGCTAAGGTGGTGGTCATGACCGTTGTGGCCAGACACATGGTTTTTGACAACTGCAGGGTGGATCGACATAGGGATCCCAGATAGCTTCACAGGGCCACGATGGAGGTCCGGCTTTTTTGCTGGAGAACATCTTACAAGAGCAAGATCCCAAACCCTCTAAGGTTAGAGGTACTATTTTGGTTGCCTCAATTTTGGCTTATTCTCTTTTCAATATAGTGGAATATCATAGATTTATATTTGATCCTGTTGTGGAGAGCCTTGGGCCCTATATCATTATATCTACTGATAACATGAAATCGGACACACTGTTGGGGACTAGAACGACTATTGTATTTAAGTGCACGGAGCCTCCTATAGAGGTTAGTGGGGTTCACTTATTATGGGACCTTTATGTCAAAGAGATGAAGGTCTATGATGTCATTGTCATAACTGACTTGTTAGTCCCCTTCTGGGACGTTGTCGATTTCTATCATTATAGGGTGAGTGTCACATCCCCATTGGGAGGATTGTTTCTATATAAGGGTAAATTAGAGGTCATGGAGATAATATTTGGACCCAATCATCACGGGTTGAGAGGTATTAAATCTTATATTTCATGTCTATATCTAGATGACCTTGGGACTTCACATGTGGACTTTCCTCTAGTGGTCTATCATTTCTAGGATGTCTTTCTAGAAAACTATTCAGGTGTTCCTCAAAAGAGAGAGGTATAATTTTCTATTGATCTTGTGCCAGGGGTAGCACCAGTGTCCATTCGTCCATATAGTATGGATACACCAGAGTTACAGGAGCTGAAGAAGTAGTTATAAGAGTTTTAGGAAAAT
Source organism: Viscum album (assembly GCA_963277665.1). Taxonomy (NCBI): domain Eukaryota; kingdom Viridiplantae; phylum Streptophyta; class Magnoliopsida; order Santalales; family Viscaceae; genus Viscum; species Viscum album. The sequence goes on from OY728122.1 coordinate 378,703,445, forward strand.
CGGTTCATCTAACCTAGTACTTCTCCTAGGGGTTTGCCTATCCTGTTTGAAAAGATGGAAGGCAGTAACATTAATCATTGTCATGATTTTTGGAATCTGAAGTAGCTAACGGTCAAGAACTAATATCACTGGTTGAGTATTTATGATCCCTTTGATCAGTTTCAAGGAGCCCAGGTGTTCTCGAATATTGAATTGAGATCTAGTTATCATCAGCTGCATGTTAGAACATTAGGTATACCTCTTACAACCTTTCATAGTATGTTTTGTCTATATGATAATGTGGTTATGTTATTGGGTCTTATGAGCACACCTGTAGTTTTCATGGAACTGATGAACTGAGTGTTCCATCATTGCTTAGATTAATTTCTGGTAGTCTTCATGGACGATATATTTGTATACACTCACACTCAACATTACCATTCCATCCATCTTAAGATATTTTTGAGAAAACTGAGAGAGAATCAATTATACGCTATGCTCAGAAAATGAAACTATTGGATAGACCAAATTCACTTCTAGGTTCTTGTTATTTCAGAGACAGTAGTATCAGTAGACCCAGAGAATGTGAGAGTAGTAGTTTCCTAGGATTATCACAGGAACATATTTGATATATGGATTTTTCTAGGGCTATTTGGTTACAAAAATCAATTTATATTACACTTTATATTCTTTGCAGCACTAATAACGGGCCTAACTATGAAATAGGTGAGGAACTTGTGGACATATTATAGTGAGTCATCCTTTCAAGATCTAAAGGGAGGTTGATATATGCACCGATATTAGCTTTTCCAGATCTTGGCATTAGTTACACTGTTTTCTATGATTTATCTGTTATCAGACTGAGAGAAGTACTCATGCAGGTGGAAGGAGTCATTACGTACGGGTCTCGGTAGTTGATGCCACATGAGTGGAATTATATTACACATGATCTTGGGTTAGCTGTAATTTTTCTTGCTTTATGTTGTTGGACACATTAAATTCTAGGAAATAATTTTTTGGTTTACACTGTACACAAATGTCTCAATTATATCTTTAATCAGCATGATCTAAATTTGAGACAGCATAGGTGTGTTGAGTAACATTATTATTTTGACATTGAGCATGACTATACACCTCGAAAAGGCAAAACAGTGGCTGATGCATTGATAAAGAGAACTAATATACTGACAGTTAAAGAGGCTAGCAGTGAGTGGAAGCTTATGTAATTATTCTCCGAGATTCATTAGGAGGTGCTCATAACACAAGGGAAGATGTTTCTTTCTTCTTTATCTCTTACCTATACTCTTCTTTATCGAGTGTGAAGGAGGTAACAATTAGATTCTGAAGGGCCAGTCCTACTAGATAGTGTGTCAAAAGATGACCGTACTCTTGAAAAGACCATAGGAGATGATGATATTTTTATCTTTCACGGACACATATGGGTATCACCAGACATACGTGAAGAGATGATGTGAGAATTTCATCCTTCATCTGAGCATTTCATCCTAGTTTGACTAAGACATATAAAGATCCACATAGGCAATATTGGAGGTGTAAAGACCCGTATCTTGATGTACATTGACATTACATTACTTTTGCAGAATACTTAGTACCTTACAAAAACACACACACAAGGACCGTAATAGTTTAGTGTCTTTGGAAACTCAGAACGTAATCTTCTAATCGTGGTGAAAGATCTTCAATATCTCCCATAAAGATATTCCCTTTTTTTTACCTAAAAACCTTTCTTTATATCCTGGGGAAAAGAAAACATAAAAGGGTGAGCTCAAATGCTCAGTAAGGGTAAACAAAAGAAATATCAATCACATCATATACATAAGAACATAGCTTTTGGAAATCTTAACCTGCAAAAGAGTTCATAATATCATAACATGGGATAAATCATAGAAGTGAAAATGAGATCCCCATAATCATAACATAAAACATGAAACTTTTTGGCATGCACACATAATCATGGAAAATCATTTATTGTTAGTCATGACTCATTTCCGAGACTATCTTAGTGGAAAAAGTCCCTTTCTGAACCGAGTTCACTCCTCGTTTCAGTCCTGTATCACTGAACCGAAATAACCTTCCGTTCCAGCCATGTCTATCTCATGAGATATAAAATCATTACCCAATGCATTGGAGGGAGATATAGGTCCCACCCATCTTATAATGAATCCTTTCTTATGTGTGCCACAAAATCATAAAACATACATCATCGCATAACACATGTAACAAAAATGGGATTCTTGAAACATAATGACATCATAAATCAATTCATATAAGATAAAGGAATTCATAAACATAATTCCATCACAACATAGTCAAATCAATGTAAAAATATGGATAGAAACAGAACCCTTTATTATCTTAGATGTAAAATAATTTTGATAAAACACTTGAATTGAATTATTGAGGAAAATATCCTTTCTTCTTCAAAATCAATTTCTTTTCACAAAACATCATGCAATTTTAAAAGAAAGAGATTTTATTGAAAATAGTCATGAAATATTTTAGAGGAAGCTTCATGAAAATAAGGCTTTATAAAACAGTAGAAATCTGTTCGTGCCGTATAAGTTAAAAAAAACATTCTTCGTACTTTTGTCGGAAAAGTCAAAAAGTACCTCGTATGAAAAACGACAAAAGATTCCTTTCATACGTATTACTAAAAACTCACCGAAGGGTAAAAATGGATTTAAACAATTTTAGGTGGATGGAAATAATATTACATATTGAGTAAACATGGACGTGGATGATAAAATACACCCCAGTAAATACTTACGAATAAACAATCTCGGATAAAAATGAGATTCTGATATTTCCCTTACCTTAGGTCCGACTTGCTTGTACGTGTCCGAACCTCCTGTATAATGATTTAAATCATGTTATTGACTTATTACAGAATCATATTCATTGTTATGATATCATATATGGTTCACTTATGACATTATATTACCCGTTCTTTTGTAAATTCCATGTTAAAGAAGCGTTTTGGGTAAAATCGTTTCATTTATCGTAGGTGTTTTGACTTGTTGTTCTTGACATCATTATTACTTATATCATGATTTACTCACTTCCAGAATATAAAATATGATTTATATATCATATATATTCAGTATTTATATATAATAGGTAGATAAATAAAATGAAAAACACCGTTCATGGAGACGGTAGTCCGTACGTACGCATGAACGTTGTTTTCCTTTCCTTATTGTCTTGAAATGGAAGTATGTAGATGACATACATATGTATATATATACATAAATCCAGTAGATTTATAATGTCATATATTTCATTATTATTTCTTATATATATATTATAATCATTCTTAAATGGTTAACATGGAGAATGAATCTCATCGCGTCGTGGAGACGGTAGTCCGTACGTACGCACGAGCGATGATATCATTTCTATAAATATTGAATTGAATTGGAGTGGATTATACAATATATCAGAATCAATATGATGTTGTAATAACTATGTATAGTTATTCTTTACACCATTATACCCATCCATGTAAGGTGGTGGTGGAAAATAGATTACACCACGGCGTGGAGACGGTATTCCGTACGTACGCACGCGCGGTGATTTCTTTTTCCGTAGGATAGATAGATGGTGATACTGATGTTATTACTTCATAATGAAAAAACCTAAGAAGAAGAAGTGGAAGAAGAAATAAATATGAAAGAATTGGTAACGGTAATTACCTCTTCTTTGAAGCGCCTTTTGGAGACCTCCTCTTAGGGAACTAAAATTGGTCTTTGAGGAAGACCAGAACCTCTAGGATGTTTCTAGGGAAGTGGAGAAGAGATTTTGTCAGGGGTTGGCCGAGCTTGAGTGCTCAAATTTGTGTGAGGAGGAGGGGGAGGAGGTGTCCTTTTATAAGGGAGGAGAGGGGCACCTTAGGAATATCTCAAAATATTATTTTATATTAAAGTAAAAATCGGTTTATAATGGTTCCAAAGGGTCTTATTTCGAAGCTAAAGTGGGTATGGGTCGAAATCCTATCAATAAATAGGATTTGGACAAGTTTAGGTTCTTATTTTAACCTTATCAATTAGATTTAACTCTAAGTTAATTAATTTAACTTTTACCGTGTCTTTTTGTTTTCTTTCACTATATGGTTAATAAACTTACTATAACATGCCAAACGAACCCCAAATTGTTTATTATTAATATATATATCCTTATCTAAGTCATTTGGCCGAACCTTAGATTTTTAGGAATAAAATAACAATTAATAATATAATATTTGATTTAAAAACTATTTTGTGTCAATTTTGACACTATTTGATATATGATTTTTTTGAAAGTCATAACAGAATTATATGTTCGAACCAAGTTGATTAAATCAACATTAATATATCATAGTAACCTAGAAAATTAGTGGAATTCATAAAAAGTCTCAAATTACATTTAGTTTGGTGTTTATAACATCAATTATGTCAATATTTCATTAATAAGATAATTACTGCATCATCATTGTGTCATAAATAAATTAAATTATTTAATGTCTAAAAATTACAAATAAAATACCCTTATGTAGGAAATATTTTTATCTTTCTAATAAATATTTATAGTCGAATTTATCTTATGTATAACCCCATATTAAAAATGATTTACCTATTAAACTTTGATTTTAACTATTTTAACCCTTCTTTAAATAAATTAATAATAAATGTCCTAATCTAATCCAAGTGGGCCTAAATGGTCATATTTTATTTCTAAGTTTGTTTTTGGTCGAATTACACTTGTCCAATAGAATTAGGACATGTGTTAGGGTAATATTGATATCATATTTACCCTTAGTTACCCTATTTACTATTAACCGTGGTAAAAATAGTAAAAAGTTACTATTCACCAAAAAATTATTTTCATCTCATTGAACCACATTTTAGTCCTTGATATTAACCGTGTCTCTCGGATTTTTGAAATTCCATTCACAGAAGCGTTAAAATTATGTTTTATGCAAAATTCAGTTTTTAACCTACCACTTAGTGGTTTCACTATTCATCAAAAATTGAAAGTTTTCAGAAAAATACCAAAATTTCACCCTATGCTAAATTCGATACTCCGAATCCAAAAATGAAGTCCATTTTGAGAGCTAAAATTTCTAAAATTTAAAAAGTGGTTATTACTATTCATAACGGCTAGTTTTAATAATATTTTAATAGCATATCATTGTTTCGTAAAACTCAGTATTACGTACCACAAACGCTATCGAGGAAGGTTGCGATTGCGTGTAATGCAAGGCAAGTCAAGGATGCGTGTTGTGCAAGCTCCTTTTGGTGTAGTGTACAACACAAGACATTAGTGAAATAAAAAAGAATATTTTTCATAAAATCTCAGGCTGTTACATTCTACCCCCCTTAAAATGAATTTCTCCCTCGAAATTCGTCGGGGTTATAAATGGTTTACTATTCGAAAGTTTCTTTAATAGAAACCCACATAGTAAAAAGGAATACCAAAACTTGGCTTTAAAAACTAAAGTATGAAATGTAACGATTACCCAAATAAACTAATCACTGGGTTTCCACATAGGTGAAAATATGGATATGGAAGAGAAATCTAACCATCATGTTCTGATGGAGAGTGGTAGAGAACATGGCTATGGAAAAGCCAGTAATCACAAATCCATAAATTTGTGACGATCTAAGGTACCATCTGATTCATCAGGTATATGAGAACTAGGAAAACATTTTTGGTTTTCAAGATCATTTCCCTAAAGTTAAAGAATTTGAATTAGAATAAATACTTACTTTATTTTGGTACAATCTCACTGTTGTTCGTGCCTTTAACAATTTCCACTTCATCTCTTCAATAAATGAAGTTGAATTTTTTATTCGTGAAGTGTTAGCATATCATGTGATAGAATGACGGGTCATTCCATCTGTCTCAAAAGGTTAGAAAAATTTATATACATAAGTCGATCTATATTGGGATTAATCATATATGGTTCCTAAAATGGGCTTATACTTCATATATCATACTGCTTAATATAATAACTCTAGTTTCTACTAAACAGGGACTTCCTGTAGGTCAGTGGTAGGTGATAAAGGCCAGTCGCACTTCGGTTGTGGGTTCGATTCCTACAGCCTTGTCCGAAGCGATGGGCTGTCGCCCGTCCTGCAGGTTGTCCTTTTTCTAAAACTACATTACTATAACATCCCATCAATAATATCGAAAATCTTCTATCCTTAAACAATACTAACTTATGTCCAACATAATCCAGTCTAATCTTTAGGCTTATACATAATACTGCAGTCCACTCTCATAATATAGTGACAACGATTACCAGAGATTTAATACTGTCGTTGATCCCCACATATCATAAGATATGTCTTGTTGGTCACATTCCAAACATTCAAAGTCCTTAATCGTGTATTCTCTTCAATACCTTAGTGAAAACATGAGTGCAGTTAAAAGTTAACACTTTCCACATACCAAAATCCTCAAAATTCTATATACTCAAACCATGATATCACTTAGTCCTTATATCAATCATGAGCTCATGAATACTGTCAAACATTTCATTTTCTCCTTATCCCTTCATTATGCACATATCATCTGCTTTCTAAAATATTTGAATCACTTTTCATGGTTACCGGTACCTTAAAATTATTGAAAACCACAATAATACAAAAAATATTCTAATACACAATAAAAGTACCTCAACAACATTATTCTTGAATACCAATACATAACCACTTCAATCCATCCTCTTAAATTATTTTCCTGGAATATGTCCTTCCTTGATTTAGAAGTAACTTTTTAGGTCAGGGCATTGAGTTGGGTAATGCCCATATTCTCCACAAATAATACATTGAACTCCATAACAGTCTGTCAATCTATGACCCTTTTCTCCACACAAATAACATCGGTCCCTCCATTTGAGGTATTCCTCAAGGTTCTTCTTCCCTTCTTTAGAAATCTCAATCTTCCTTTCTTTATGCTCCTCAACATGCGAACATGCATAATAGTCTATCTTCCTCTTCTTTGATGAATTAGGCATACCAATAAATTTCACCTTGTTAATCATATATCGCGATGATTGATTCGGCATAATCACAACATCTTTCTCTCTAGGCATTACACAATTTTGTTGCTCATAGTCACCAATTTGTCCATTGGATTCAATGTTAACTGAATTCCTTTTGGTTCCCTCCATTAACTAAAACACAAAAATAATTTTGTGAGAATCAAAAATCATGCTAGAGAAAACAACATAGTAAAGGGAAAGTATCCTCAATACCTAACTTCTTAGGTTTATTCTAATATCGTTACCATAGTTCTAGGAATATATCCTATATGTATACTTATCCTTAGGGACATCCCTAGACATACCTTAGAAATAACTCTAGGGATCTCACTAACGTTTTCGCATCCTAGTTTCCAAAGGTTGACTAAACCTTTCCTCTGATACCAACTGTAAAGACCCGTATCTTGATGTACATTGACATTAAATTACTTTTATGGAATACTTAGTGCCTTACAAAAACACACACACACAAGGACCGTAATAGTTTAGTGTCTTTGGAAACTCGGAACGTAATCTTCTAATCGTGGTGAAAGATCTTCAATATCTCCCATAAAGATCTTCCCTTTTTTTTACCAAAAAACCTTTCTTTATATCCTGGGGAAAAGAAAACATAAAAGGGTGAGCTCAAATGCTCAGTAAGGGTAAACAAAAGAAATATCAATCACATCATATACTTAAGAACATAGCTTTTGGAAATCTTAACCTGCAAAAGAGCTCATAATATCATAACATGGGATAAATCATAGAAGTGAAAATGAGATCCCCATAATCATAACATAAAACTTGAAACTTTTTGGCATGCACACATAATCATGGAAAATCATTTATTGTTAGTCATGACTCATTTCCGAGACTATCTTAGTGGACAAAGTCCCTTTCTGAACCGAGTTCACTCCTCGTTTCAGTCCTGTATCACTGAACCGAAATAACCTTCCGTTCCAGCCATGTCTATCTCATGAGATATAAAATCATTACCCAATGCATTGGAGGGAGATATAGGTCCCACCCATCTTATAATGAATCCTTTCTTATGTTTGCCACACAATCATAAAACATACATCATCGCATAACACATGTAACAAAAATGGGATTCTTGAAACATAATGACATCATAAATCAATTCATATAAGATAAAGGAATTCATAAACATAATTCCATCAAAACATAGTCAAATCAATGTAAAAATATGGATAGAAACAGAACCCTTTATTATCTTAGATGGAAAATAATTTTGATAAAACACTTGAATTGAATTCTTGAGGAAAATATCCTTTCTTCTTCAAAATCAATTTCTTTTCACAAAACATCATGCAATTTTAAAAGAAAGAGATTTTATTGAAAATAGTCATGAAATCTTTTAGAGGAAGCTTCATGAAAATAAGGCTTTATAAAACAGTAGAAATCCGTTCGTGCCGTATAAGTTAAAAAAAACATTCTTCGTACTTTTGTCAGAAAAGTCAAAAAGTACCTCGTACGAAAAACGACAAAAGATTCCTTTCATACGTATTACTAAAAACTCACCGAAGGGTAAAAATGGATTTAAACAATTTTAGGTGGATGGAAATAATATTACATATTGAGTAAACATGGATGTGGATGATAAAATACACCCCAGTAAATACTTACGAATAAACAATCTCGGATAAAAATGAGATTGTGATATTTCCCTTACCTTAGGTCCGACTTGCTTGTACGTGTCCGAACCTCCTGTATAATGATTTAAATCATGTTATTGACTTATTACAGAATCATATTCATTGTTATGATATCATATATGGTTCACTTATGACATTATATTACCCGTTCTTTTGTAAATTCCATGTTAAAGAAGCGTTTTGGGTAAAATCGTTTCATTTATCGTAGGTGTTTTGACTTGTTGCTCTTGACATCATTATTACTTATATCATGATTTACTCACTTCCAGAATATAAAATATGATTTATATATCATATATATTCAGTATATATATATATAATAGGTAGATAAATAAAATGAAAAACACTGTTCATGGAGACGGTAGTCCGTACGTACGCATGAACATTGTTTTCCTTTCCTTATTGTCTTGAAATGGAAGTAAGTAGATGACATACATATGTATATATATACATAAATCCAGTAGCTTTATAATGCCATATATTTAATTATTATTTCTTATATATACATTATAATCATTCTCAAATGGTTAACATGGAGAATGAATCTCATCGCGTCGTGGAGACGGTAGTCCGTACGTACGCACGAGCGATGATATCATTTCTATAAATATTGAATTGAATTGGAGTGGATTATACAATATATCAGAATCAATATGATTTTGTAATAACTATGTATAGTTATTCTTTACACCATTATACCCATCCATGTAAGGTGGTGGTGGAAAATAGATTACACCACGGTGTGGAGACGGTATTCCGTACGTACGCACGCGCGGTGATTTCTTTTTCCGTAGGATAGATAGATGGTGAAATAGGGTTGTTTCATACTTATAATAACATATCAGTATATGAGTGATACTTATGTTATTACTTCATCATGAAACAACCTAAGAAGAAGAAGTGGAAGAAGAAATAAAGATGAAAGAATTGGTAACGGTAATTACCTCTTCTTTGAAGCGCCTTTTGGAGACCTCCTCTTAGGGAACTAAAATTGGTATTTGAGGAAGACCAGAACCTCTAGGATGTTTCTAGGGAAGTGGAGAAGAGATTTTGTCAGGGGTTGGCCGAGCTTGAGTGCTCAAATTGGTGTGAGGAGGAGGGGGAGGAGGTGTCCTTTTATAAGGGAGGAGAGGGGCACCTTAGGAATATCTCAAAATATTATTTTATATTAAAGTAAAAAATCGGTTTATAATGGTTCCAAAGGGTCTTATTTCGAAGCTAAAGTGTGGATGGGTCGAAATCCTATCAACCAATAGGATTTAGACAAGTTTAGGTTCTTATTTTAACCTTATCAATTAGATTTAACTCTAAGTTAATTAATTTATCTTTTACAGTGTCTTTTTGTTTTCTTTCACTATATGGTCAATACACTTACTATAACATGCCAAACGAATCCCAAATTGTTTATTATTAATATATATATCCTTATCTAAGTCATTTGGCCGAACCTTAGATTTTCAGGAATAAAATAACAATTAATAATATTTTATTTTATTTAAAAACTATTTTGTGTCAATTTTGACACTATTTGATATATGATTTTTGTGAAAGTCATAACAGAATTATATGTTCGAACCAAGTTGATTAAATCAACATTAATATATCATAGTAACCTAGAAAATTAGTGGAATTCATAAAAAGTCTCAAATTACATTTATTTTGGTGTTTATAACATCAATTATGTCAATATTTCATTAATAAGATAATTACTGCATCATCATTGTGTCATAAATAAATTAAATTTTTTAATGTCTAAAAATTACAAATAAAATACCCTTATGTAGGAAATCTTTTTAGCTTTCTAATGAATATTTATAATCGAATTTATCTTATGTATAACCCCATATTAAAAATGATTTACTTATTAAACTTTTATTTTAACTATTTTAACCCTTCTTTAAATAAATTAATAATAAATGTCCTAATCTAATCCAAGTGGGCCTAAATGGTCATATTTTATTCCTAAGTTTGTTTTTGGTCGAATTACACTTGTCCAATAGAATTAGGACATGTGTTAGGGTAATATTGATATCATATTTACCCTTAGTTACCCTATTTACTATTAACCGCGGTAAAAATAGTAAAAAGTTACTATTCACCAAAAAATTATTTTCATCTCATTGAACCAAATTTTAGTCCTTGATATTAACCGTGTCTCTCGGATTTTTGAAATTCCATTCACAGAAGCGGTAAAATTAAGTTTTATGCAAAATTCAGTTTTTAACCTACCACTTAGTGGTTTCACTATTCATCAAAAATTGAAAGTTTTCAGAAAAATACCAAAATTTCACCCTAGGCTAAATTCGATACTCCGAATCCAAAAATGAAGTCCATTTTGAGAGCTAAAATTTCTAAAATTTAAAAAGTGGTTATTACTATTCATAACGGCTAGTTTTAATAATATTTTAATAGCATATCATTGTTTCGTAAAACTCAGTATTACGTACCACACACGCTATCGAGGAAGGTTGCGATTGCGTGTAATGCAAGTCAAGTCAAGGATGCGTGTTGTGCAAGCTCCTTTTGGTGTAGTGTACAACACAAGACATTAGTGAAATAAAAAAGAATATTTTTCATAATATCTCGGGCTGTTACAGGAGGCCAGGTATGAAGAGAGATATTTTTAGTTTTCTGATTAGGTGTTCCACCTGTTAGCAGGTGAAGGTGGTGCATCAATGACCGACATGGATTTTTCAGTAGTTACCCATTATGGAGTGTAATTAGAATGATGTTGTAATGGATTTCGTGATATGTTTATTGAGGATTCTTTTAGGTAATGATGTAGTTTGGGTAGGTTGAACACTTTTTACCGATCAAGGAGACCTTTAGTGTTGATGGGATGGGAAGGTTTTATAATCATGAGATTGTATGTTTTTATGGGGTTCTATGATTTATCATGTCAGATATAGATGCCCATTTCACATCTCATGTCTGGTTGGGACTCAAGAGGGCATTATGAACATAGGTACTTATGATTACAACTTACCATCCCCAGAAAAATAGATAGTTCAAGCGTACGTTTCAGTTGTTGGAGGAAATGCTTCGAACATTAATCATCGATTTTGGGGGTTCTTCAGATAATCACATACCTCTGATTGATTTTTCCTACAATAATAATTTTTAAGAAACTAAAGAAATGGAACCGTATGAGGCTTTGTACAGTAGGTCATGGCGATCCCCCCTATGTTGGCTAGAGGAAGGAGAGGTAGCTATACGGGGAGCTTTTCTTGTCCAGGAGACCACTGAGCAGGTGGAGTTGACTCAAAAATGGATGGCTAATGCATAGGCTCGGGAAAAGTATTATGAGTTAGGGGAAGCATTCACTGAGATACATTTGTCTGGTTGAGGTTTTGTAGATAGTCGGGCTAGTTTTATATCGGTTATAGTTACCTCAGAGATATCACTATATGCACAATATCTTCAACGTTTCTCAACTACAACATTACTTTACTTACTCGTCTCATGCTTTTCAACCCAATGAGGTTGAGTTGGAGGTGGACGCATCGTTGGAGGAGCATCCTATCTGGATTACTCATCACTGAGTAGAGGTTCTTCATGGCTAGTATGTTTCTATTGTATGGGTGTTATGGAATAATGATCGAGTACAAGACACGACTTGGTAGAGAGTGACTGATGTCCGACCACTGTGGCCGGAGAAATTTGAGATAGGGGAAGAATTCACTAAGATACGTTGGTCCAGTTATGGTTTGGGAGATAGTTGGGATGAATTCCTATCTGTTGTAGTTACATAAGAGGTATCGATCTATGCATGACATCTTCAATATTTCTCAACTACAACGTTACATCACATACTCATATCATGTTATTCAACCTGAGGAGGTTCATTTGAAGGTGGACACATCAATTGAAGATCATCCTATCCAGATTATTGGTCATAGTGTGGATGTTCTTCGTTGTTGGTTTGTTTCTATGGTACGGGTTTTATAGAAGCTCGAGTGAGTACATGACAAGACTTGGTGGAGAGTGATCGATGTCCGAACTCATTGGCCGAAGCTATTTGGGGATTATTCTTTTCCACCATGATAGAGATATTCGTGGAAACATTTATTTAAGGGGGTGTGTTTGTAAGAAAGTGTATTTTCATGTCAGGTATGGATATTGATTTGGGTGTTTTTGAGAAAAAATGGAGAATTTGGAAATTTTATAAGTACTTATCCTATACCCTGATATTGCGTGCAACCATGTATTGGGTATGTAATAGTCGAGACGTGGCCATTTGGGGTAACGAGGCATACTGCTAATGTTGAGGGCCGGTTAAGGAAAATACAAGACATGTTCATTAATATTACATGACATGTACTTCTTTTTATTTCATTAATTTTTCTGAGGTCATGTATAATCTCCAAATTAATCTTCTTCTGGCATTTGTTCATCCAGTAGAGGCTGAGAGTGATGACTCTTCTCTGAGTCACCATTTCACAATCCGATGTCTGATCTGATATTTGGTTGGTGTGTTGGAATCGCCTCGATGATTTCTTCCTTCTTCTTGAACTTCTCTACCTTATTTCATCACTTCCTCAAGTTATTCATGGTTGAATGTTTTTGACCTTTTGTAGATCTAATACATTCTAGGCACATTCAAGGGCCAAAGTTTGAGAGTGTTCTTCATACAACGTCGAGGTAGGTGGTTTGTTTCCTATAAATTATTGTCCTTGAGTTTTATATGCAACAGTTCTTATTACCCTTGTCTCGGGTATTTAGGTTAAGGAAATTGAACAATTTTTTTCTACCATAGAATTATTGTTTGATTAAGGGTTTTTTATGTGATATTAATTTAATTTTTATGTTTAAGGAACACCCCATTGGGAAATTTCATTATTTGAATGTTTAGGTCCATGTGGTCTAGGATGCCTAATAGGAAAACCTATTTTCCTTGCCATGCTTGATAGGATGGAACTGATTTACCTTTTCTTCTTGTTAAATGATTGTGATATACATTGGAATTTTTTTCCATGTAGTAGTTGAGATTGCATTGGGCCACCTGATATCATATATGCACGATTTAATTGCATAGGGATGTGAGAACCTGGTGTAGTTAGACCACAAGGGGAATTGATGATTAGTTATTCCTTAGAGTGTATATTATATTTCACACTACAAGACAACATTGGGGGATTGATGGTGAGTGCTCCCTTAGGGTTTCTATAGTTTATATTGTGAGACCGTAGGAGTAATTGACATTGAGTGCTTCCCCAGAGTGTTCGTAGTTATAGTGGATGGACCATAGGGGGAATTGAGGGTTAATACTTCCTCAAAGTGTCTTTGAATTTTTATTGAATTACATTTCTAGAGGGGATAGACTATGTGAGCTACCTAGGGGTTTTATATAAAAATTGAATGTTGTGACACATTTACGAATCCAAAGAATAATCATGGATTTAGTCCCATTAGGTAGTCTTTTGAGATACTTTTTGTGATACATACATGATGAAATGATGATCATTAAATTCAAATGAATGTCTATGGAAACTGATTGATTGGTTACATTGGTGAAATCCTAGTTTCTTTGTTTCATTTTGATTTTTACCAACTATATATACTCACTAACAGTTAGGCCCAGATCATGTGCGGGTTTCCTACAGGGATTTGTCTCACACAATGTTTGGGTCATGATTTTGGACCCAAATGGATTATATGGTTGTAGGTATATAAATTGGAAAGAGCCATTCTACATCAGGTACTTGATTCCAGCTATATCTAGAGAGCATGGAACCAAGATGATTCTTGTAGTGATTTTGGAGTTAATCACTGTTTTCAGTACATTAGTATTAGTTCTGTATATCCATCTTTGTTTATTTTTTTGATATATTTCTAGATATATGTGATATGAACCATTATATATATATATATGCTACAGTTTTTTATACTACCAGTCTTACACTACATACTTATTTTATGGTATTTTGATTCTGCCACATTACAGGGTTTTTTCTGCAGTGTTACTCTACCAATGAGGGAATTGTTTTCCTAATATTACATTCAAGTCCCTCGCTACAAGTTGACATCCTCTAGTGTTGGAGGAAATGTGCTTGAGTCCATGTGATCAACCGGGAATGGGGACCCATGGGGCAGCACCCAGAACCAGGACATTTGAGGTACCTCAAAAGAAAATTTTACATGACATGAAATGTATGCTTCTGGAATTATTATCCAACCTGAGAGTAAAATTGATCGATTTTTTATTAGATTACAACTAATTCTCTGAAGGGAATTATCCATAAGGTGCCTAAATAGCTATAATGTAATTGTTTGATTTTCTCACAAGGTTGATATGAATATTGGAGAATCCAATTTTATTTCTGGGTTTTACATGAAGATAAAAATGGAATTCAAGGGAAAATATGAATGCCACATTGAATAGAAGACGAGTTTTCCCATATGCTCAAAATGTGGAATGAAATATGGATGAAATTTTCTTAAAGGGACTAGTAAATGTTTTAAATGTGATGTAGAAGGTCAGTGGGAAGTTTACTGCTAATGTAATTGGAAAAAGATTTCTAATAATGAGACTAGAGATAATAATATACAGAATGACCCTCCAACAGTTCAATGTTACAAGGTCACGAAAATGGTGAATTTTTTGAATCAATTCTTTAATTCAATGGATATAAATGATGATGGAAAACAAAAAACTCTTAAGTACAAAGGAAATGGTTGGTAACATGTGTTCACTATCGGTGAGGTGGAGTACGATATTGATGTTGTGAAAGGTACACTTACCAAATACTCTATTGTAGAAAATGTTTTATTTGATTTCAGATCTATATTTTTGAATCCTTTTCTAATGGAATCACTATATTACCTCAACAATTAGATGTTGAGTTAGCTTTTACAACTCCTAATGAAAAAAGGTTGCATCAAAAGTTTTTTAATCTTCTCCCATTTGTGTTTTTCAAAATGTGCTTCCTGAAAATGTTACGGTCCTCGCTACAGTAGAATTTGATGTGATTCATGGCATGTAATTTCATTCTATATATGGAGTTCATAAAAATTTCCATGTAAGGGAAGTCACATTTCATATTATAGATCAATCTATGATCATCAATCGATTTAAGGATGAATATAACCTTATAGTAGAAATTGCTTCTTTTTTAAGGGTCTTGGTCTCTGTAAATAAATGTTATTTATCTCAAATAGATTCAGAGAAACTCACAATAAATAATAATACTATTATACGAGAGTTTGATGAATTCATTCACAAATAATTAATAGGACTTCCACCAAATCGTGAAGATTATTTTTTAATAAAACTTATACTAGGTGATATTCCATTTTCAAAGAGACCTTATAGAATAGCCCCGATTATGTTGTAGGAATTGAAGATGAAACTCAAAAATAAATATGAAAAAATATTCATACACCATAATGTGTAACATTGGGGAGCACATGTACTATTTTTAGGAAGAAAGATGGGTCCATGTTACTCGAAATTGATTATTTAGAATGTAATAATATCAATATAAAAAATAATCCTCTTCCCCGCAATGATGACTTATACAACTAACTACGAGGATCTGAATAAATTTTCAAGATTCATCTTTATGAAGGATATCATAAATTAAGGGTCAACAATGAGGATATAACAATGATTCCATTTATTTCAAGGTATAGACACAATGAATTTTTAGTGATTCATTTTGGTTTTACTAATACCCTCCCTATATTCATGGATATAATGAATTGAGTCTTTATATACTATCGTGATTGGTGTGCGGTAGTCCTTATAGATGATAATCTTGTCTATTTGAAAATAAATGAATAGAATTAAGATCAATTGAGAATTGTACTGACGTCCTGGAGAAAAAATAATGTTTATGAATAATTTAGAAAGTGTGAATTTTGGGTTCAGAAGCTTATTTTTGGGTCACATAATCTCATGATTTTGGATATATGTTGATCCAGAAAAAGAAGAAGATATTAAAAGTTAGCTGAGACCGACAAAGGTAACTAAGATCAGATATTTTCAAGGTTTTTATAGATATTATTGATATTTTCTAAGATATTTTTTATTATTATCTAATACACACACCAAGTTGACTCAAAAAGGATTCATGTTCATGTGGATGGAATAATGTGAATAAAATTTCAAAGAGTCTAAAAAAAGGGTAGCCAGTGCACCTATGACCACACTTCCTTGAATTAGAGAAAAGTTTTTGATCTGTAGTTATGTGTCCAACAAGGGGATGTGTTTTGTTCCTATGAAAAATTATATTGTGATGACATATGCCTCACAAAAATTTAAAATCCATGTGAAATATTAACCGTCTCATAATTTGGATTTATATATGGTAATATTTTCACTAAATATATAGAGGAATCATCATTATGGTAAAAAGTGTGATATTTATAATGATCATAAGAGTTTAAAGTATATATAAACACAAAATGAGATGTATAAGCATAAAAGAATTTGGTTAGAGTTTATTAATGATTATGACTGCCCAATACATTTCCACCCTGGAAAAGATAACAATGTTACAGATGCTTTGAGTCGAAAGTACCATGATAGCCTATTCCTTATATGGATCCCCAAATATCCAATATTTATTTAATTGAAAACGATGGATCTTGTATCTTTAATGGATGGGGATAAATATTATCTTTCTCAAATGATTATTCAAACATATATTCAAGTGAAGAATAAGGTGGAATATAAGGAAGATGTAATGGTACAAAAATGGTGAGAAATATTCAATAATTTAATCTTGATTTTGATGGAATAATAAGGATTAGAGACCACATTTGTATTCCTACCATACATGAATTAAATAATGGGATATTGTATGAGGATTAAAGTTATTAATTATCTGTTCATCTTGGAAGCAGAATGAAGTACATAGACTTGAAATATTATTTCTGGTGGGATGTAATGAGAAGAGATGTTTCTGAATATGTCTCATGGTGTTTGGTTTGTCTGCATGTTAACGCAGAAAGATATAATTATATGGGGATGTGACAAAAATTACCCAAACAATAATGGAAATGGGAAAGAATCACTATTTAATTTGTAATTAGAATTCCAAAAACATATAACGGACACATAATGCTATATGAGTTATTATTAAACCCCTTATAAATTCAGCACACTTAATTTCTATTAAAGTGGATTTCTCTCATGATCATCTTGAAAGGATATATGTAAAGTTAGTGGTATTATTTCGTTGAGTACCACATTCCATTATATCTGATAATTATCTATGGTTTACCTAGATGTTCTAGAGAAGTCTTCTGCAGGCTTTGGATATAGAGTTATGTTTCAGTATGACTAATCATCTTCCGAATGTTGGTTAATCTAAGTGGAAAATTACAACTCTAGAAGATAGTTTTGGAGACTTCTCAATGGATTACAAGGGTTTATGGGATTGAAACCTACATTTGGTGGAATTTTAGTATTATAATACCACTCACTCTAGTATTTAGATGGCTCCTTATTAATCCATATATGAAACGAAGTTCATTACTCCAACTTTTTGGGATGATGTTGGGGGAAGAAAGCTATTAGGACCTGATATTGTTGATTAAATTCTAAAAAAGGTCAGATCTATTAAAAAATAAATAAGAGTAGATCAGAGTCGATAGAAATGTTAGGATGAAAACTGAAAAAATGACATAGAGTTTGAAGTGCATGACAATGAGTTTTTACAAAAAAATATCCCTCGAATAGAGTAATGATGTTTTGAAAGAAGGGAATGCTGAGCCTTAGGTATATTGGTCCATTTTAAATTCTAGATCATGTTTGGAAGGTATATTACCAATTATAGATTCCCCCAAATCTCTCTCAATTCGTAATGTGTAACATGTATCTCATCTAGTAATGTACATAAATAATCCTTCACATGTACTGAAATCATAATTCCTAGGGTTGGAATGAAATATTAGTTTTGAAGAACAACTTATAGATATTTTGGATCGTAGCGAAAAGGTTCTATTAAAAACGACCAATAAATTTGTTAATTTTTTGTGGTGGAACCCCCAATTTTATTAATATATGTGGGAACTAGAATTTGTGATGAGTGAGAGGTATCATCATCAGTTTGTATCTATGTGACTAATTTTCAAAGAATAAGTCGGTATAAAGGGGTAGAGTGTAACACACATATGTTTTTATGAAATATTTTCATTAAATAGTTTTAGTTACTTATTTTCATTCATTGCACATAATCATGAGATTATGTTAACGACATTATTCCCTTAGTATAAAATGAAAATTTGAAAATTTTTGTATAGTTAGTGGAAAATATATATAACTATGTTATGAAAATATATGGTGAAGTCATTCGCTACAATTTATTTAGGAAAAATATACATCAATTATATATTTGTATTTTTTATTAATAAATTGACAAAATTACTATTTTTAAAATAATTATTGAAATATATTTGTTATATAATTAATAAAATATTTTTTATACTCAATAAATAGACATATTTGTCATAGGTTACATATAAACTATACTTTATTTATAGAAAAAAATATTTTTCAAATGGGTAATTTCCATCCTTTAAATTGAGAATACCTTTTAAATTAATATTTTGAAACGTTAATAATTTGTATATGAAAACATAACAAAATATTATTAGTATGTGGGGTATAAAAATATTCATTGGAAGAAATTTTAATATTTTCTGATAACTTTCAAACATTAAATAATAGTAAACATGCACTAAATTTTAATTAAAAACTAATTTTTCCATCAAAATAATATCTATTATAAAATTATATTAATGAATGGTTTTAAAGTATAAGTATAATATATCTTTATCATTCAATAAAATTTATGTCATCATCATTAATTTTAAATTAAATTTATATGTAAGAACATTTCAATCATTTGCAATGTTTTAACCTTTAAAAATCATTCTCTCTTTCCGACAACATGATTAATTTTAAATTAATTACAGCAACATATGTTTTTTTAAATTTTAAAAAATTTCTTCAATATTTTGAATCAATGGCACTGAATTATGTAAATATAATTTTTTTTATTTTTGGTCATTGTAAATAGTAATGTCGATAATTTTTTATTAATGTGATAAATGGCTAAACAGGGTAATTAAGGGTAATAATACTATTATGAAATTACCCTAAAACATGCCTAATATAAATGGATGATGTTTTTGTGGCCTAAATAATCCTTGGGTTTAAATTATTTCTTTTGTAATCCACTCTGAAGAGAATATAACATTAAATTTATTTTATTTAATGAAAAGATAAATATGTCTCACACCAATTTTAATACCTAAATCATTTTTTTAACATTATACATAATATAGATTTTATTATAAATAGAAATTTTAAAGGAAATTTTTTTATCATGGTTATCTATTTATAATTTTTTGGAAATAAATAAAAACATTAAAGACATATTGTTTATTGATGAAAAAATTAATTAATTAATGAGAAATTAATAAAAAAAATTATTAAAATTATAACAATCTTTAAAAGACCCAAACACTTGAACAAATATTATTGGTTGAGTATATGTCAACCATAACCATCCTTGGGTCTAGTTAGTGGCCATTTAGAGCTTTATAGAATATATTTTGACACCTTTACTATTTTATTTAAAGTGATGTTAATGTTGTGATGTATGTAATTTAATAAGTATAACATTAAAATTGTTTGATTTTAAAGGAAATAAATTCAACTAAAAATATTATTATGAAATACTGTAGATTTATCTTCATCATAGTATTTTATATTTATTTTTTATTCAATAAATAAGTATACTAAATAATTACAGAAGATTTATTAAGAAATTATTTTATTACTAGAGATAAATTTTTTTTATTAAAAATATTAAAAAATATAATTTGTTATACCACAGAAGATTAAAAAATTATATAAATGACATTTTACTCTTAGGAATATAATAAAATAGTTTTTTTAAGTTAACATGTTATCATAATATTTTTAATAATCAATGAATTCAATAGTGTCAAAATTGACAATATTGGGTTTTTATCAAAATAATTTGTTATTAAATTATTGAAAAATAATAATTTTTTTTAAAATGTAAGATAATTATTAAATTGTTTGAAATTATCTAATATATTTATTTACTATTTAATTTACTTCAACCTTTTACTATTAAAGTAATTTTTACCATATTTAAAAATTAAATCGATCACTATGTGTTAATTAAAATGATAAGGTTTATATTGATAAAAAACAAGTATATAATCAATTTGATAATGATATTAAATCCCAGTCTCTTCTCATATTCTAAATTGGGGCATTTTGGAGGTTCTTATATCGGTTTTGTTTTTTTTATAAATTAATATTTTGTGATATTCCAAAAGTGCCCTTCACATCAATTATAAAAGGGCACCTCCTCCCTCGCCTCTCCACATCACATTGAGCTTTAAAATTCAGACATACCCAGCACATTTACCATACTAACATCCATAGATACATTCAACATGTTATTTTATTCTTCAATGTCCAACTCTATTACTATAGGATGATATTTATAGGAATCATGTTGAAGAAGAGGTAATATCCTCTACCGATTCTTTCATACTTCGTTCTTCTTATACTTCTTCTTCATGAGTTGTTTCATTATGAATTAATAACTATAGTATAACTTATATACTAATATTATATTATGATTATATAAAAAAATATTCATCTTTCTATCTATCCTATAAAAAATGATATCACCATTTGTGTGTGCTAACGGCTTACAGTCTCCACGTCGTGGTGTAATTTGTTTTTCACCACCACCATACATGGATATGTATAATGACAGAAATTATAACTATATATGATTATAGT
The DNA here is from genome assembly GCA_963277665.1 of Viscum album. Taxonomy (NCBI): domain Eukaryota; kingdom Viridiplantae; phylum Streptophyta; class Magnoliopsida; order Santalales; family Viscaceae; genus Viscum; species Viscum album. The sequence continues at coordinate 378,724,923 of OY728122.1, forward strand.
AACATTATATTAATTATGAAATATTATACATCATTCAATTCAATACCATTCAGGAATTATGGGAATGATAATGTCTCTCATGCATACGTATGACATACCGTATCCATGATGTGATATGATTCAATATACTTGATATTAATTACATAATGATTATATATATATATAATTAATAAATATGCTATATATTATGTTAATATAATTTTTAATTGATATAAATATGACCTATGATAGAGAAGCAGAACTTATTTAAAAAAACATGCATATGGAAATGAAGATGTTAATACATGAATAACAAGTAATAATGAAATTTTATTAACAAATGAATGATAATATGATCATATATGATATAAGAAAAATAATATAATTTTAAAATAAGTCAATTACATTATTTTAATCATTCTATTCTAGGTTTGGATACATACAATGGAAATCTGGCCTAAAATGAAAGGGATAATTTTGCAATCTCACTATCATCTGAGATTGTTTATATGTTAGTATTTAGTAGGGTATTTTTATCATACACATGAATGTTTCATAAATATGTAATATTATTTCTATTATTATAAAATTTCATTAATTCAATTTTATCCATTTTTTAATTTTTATTAAACAATACAAAATTTATTTTTTGTTGTTAATTAATATGAGGTACTTTCTGAATTTTTCGGCAAACGTATGAGGGGAATGTTTTTTTATCTTATATAGAATGAAAGGATTTTTACATCTTCATAATTCCTTATTTCCATGAATCTTCATACACATTATTCCAAATTTATTAGAAAAATATTATTTATTTTAAATTTCCATGGCATTTTGTGAAAAGAAAAGATTCTGAAGAAGAAAGGATATTTTCCTCAAAGAATTATTTTCGTGTATTATATCAAAATTATATTACATCTGTGATGGAATTCATTAATAAGATTATGTTTCAAATAAAATATCATAATTTTCCCTAGGATTTCATTGTTTTTATGTTGGAATTAAATTCATTAAATCCATTTCTATTACATGGATTATGTTATAGTGGAATTATGTTTAAAGAAACCCATTTTATTCCTTGGTTTATGATGAATTATTTTTGTTATTGTGTCACACATATGAATAATTTAATTATGCGATTTTGGGACCTATATATCCCTCCAATTAATTGGTTGAATATTTTTATATCATGATATAGACATTTATGGAACATGAAATGATATCAGTTCAGTAATACATGGCTAGAACAAGGAATTAACATGTTTCTGTAATAGACTTTTCCCAATCTGATGTTCATGGAAATGAGGCTTGATAATATAAAATTACATTAACTAATTATGTATATTCCAAAAAAACATGTCATGTGTTTTTACTTTTTGGATTATGTTAATTTATGCTTATTATCCTTCATTAATAATCCCATGTCATGATTTCACAATCTTTCATATACTGGGTATGATTTTATAATGTTATATTCTAATGTCTTATGATTATGATATGATTTATATCACACTTTTTTACCTTTACTGGGAATATTTTCTCACCCTTTCATATGTTTTTTCCTAAGGCCATAAAGAAGGGTATTAAGTAAGATGTGTAAAAAGAGGTCTAGTTATGATGAAATAAGTTGGAGACAATGAAGATGTCTTATGAACCAGTGGTTTATGTTTCCCAATTTCAAAATACACTATACCTTTACTGTCTTATCATAGATTTTTTATATTTTATAATTAAAATTCATCAACATTGATTTAATAAAAATGTATGTATTTTATGGTTCATTATATTCAATGTTATTATATTAGGATATCCAAAATTAATAAATCCTCATATGGTGTGATAATACATTAGTCTCATCTATAATTACTTAAGCATTAAATCAATGTTCACCTTTATAACCCTTCCAAAATATGAAAATATGAATCATTATAAATAAGGTCAACAAATCAGAATAGCATTTATCACCCCTATATTACAAAGTATCACGTGGTTGTAACATTAAAAACATGTGAATACCCTCATCCGGTATTCTTTTAAAACCCCATTTAATACACACTAGATTATTAATTCATTATATAAGTTTTTTTCATTAAAAATAATCACATTTCAAATGGATTATTGGGTTCATACTTATACCAATATGATATATGATTTCATTATTCATAAATATAAATAGATAATCAAATTAAATTTTACTAATGGATGAATATTAATATTTTTACAGGGTTCATTAATACAAAATCAGACATGAAATTTCCAACTAGAGAGAGAATGAATAATAGTCCCTAATTATCATGGTTCAATTAATCCATTATGATAGCATAATCATTTACTTTTTCCTTTTTCCTTATAGTTTTTTGTCTTATCATCCACATTAGTCCTTGGACTGTGGAACTTGTTAGTATATTTCCCAAACACCTTGAAATTGAAACACTAAATTTTGTGAGGTGTATTTTTTGGAAATTTCTCGTTATTCACATTATTTTATATCATCTTCCCATCACTTTGGAATTTAGTATATCAATGAACTACCCTTTTACACTTGTAACACAATCTAATCACATTAAGGCATTCGACTGAGTGTTCCTTCCCACAATTATATCATTTAATAGTCCAATTAAGAAATTTTTCCCCAAGTTTTCTTCCACACATTTGCGGATAAGGAAATTATAATAATATTATCACCATAGTTTATATAGTTTCCTTTTAATTCTATCCATTTATTCTTATCATAATAATTATATTGATGGGGAACACCAATATCTATTTCTTAAAAAAGTATAATGGGAAGTTACATTCTGAAAAATTAGTTCTTGAACATGTTCATATCCATGGTGTCATTTTTATCTTGTTTCCTCATTTTATTTTGTAACATCCTGACAAAACATAACATTGAACCAGTGGATGAGCTAGTCACCACATGACCTCAAGAATATATCCATATATGAAAGAGGGTGCTGACTAGCACCATGGGTGTAATGTTAGTTCAATGTGGAGACTATACCTTTAATCTCAAAGTGAACAGTGGTTAACAGATAGTAAAACTCAGCAATATGTGGTGGATGTATAAATAAATTACTAAAATAGTGGAAGAAAATTGCAACAACGGATTATATAATATGGATAACACCAGTTTTAAATTACATGCATGCCATATAATGATACATATCTAAATGAAATAAACTATACAACATTCATTTCACTCGTAGACAAAAATAAAGATAAGTCCGAAAATCCTCACAAGAAATCTTCAAGAGCATCCTGTGCTCTAACACTGACTCCCCCTCCTAACTCACTGGTATAATCTAATATAATAATCAACTTAGATCATGAAAATATATGGTCTACATGGGTAAAAAGGGCACTCGATAAGGGTGGGATATAAAATCTCAGTACGTTGGAAACCAATGTGGTATATCCCAAATTAGGCTATGAATAATAATTAAATAGTTTGAAAGTATAGAGAAGTAATAACAAAATTTACTAAATGAACATTAACATGTCTAGGTTCTTAAGGGACACCTGAAGGTGATACCTGCTTTAGCTTGTAGCTGGAATAAGATTATGAACATGAATGATATATATATATATATATGTATATATATTGTTCAAAAATAAACTCATAATGCATACATAAAATATTGTCACATTTTCATTTATTCATTATTTATTCATTTATTAACTCTAGGGTTCTCATGGACACCTATAACTCAATGCTAACTACTTCTCATACTGAATCCTGATGAATTCCCTAGGTAATATCATATCTTAATACACGCTTTAATTCATACTAGATATCGAAGTATTCAAAGGTGATATGATCTCTCAGCACCTGATTTGACTCATTCTGAAGTTCTAATTTTTTCCTTGTGAGGCCATATCACATAGTACTCTATGATAGAAGGCTCACATGGTCCCTTAGTAATTAATCATACATCCATATCATGGGTGTAGAATATCATTTCTAACACCCCAAAAATCATTAGTGGGAATGCAGTCACTACTGTATAAATACATCTTGTGTATAACGCACTGTCTAACACCCAAAAATAATTTTTTCACATGCTGCTACATTTTTTTCACACATAGTTCCTAGTATAGAACCTCATGTCTAACACCCAAAAATAATTTGTGCACATGTAGTAACAGGTGTAGAAAATAATTTCTAACACTCAAAAAACATTTTTTCACACATAGTCAGATTTTTGGATACACAGTAATAATTGTAAAACGTCATCTCTAGCGTCCAATAATTATTTGTGGACTTGCAGTCACATTTGTGCACATGTAGTCACTAGTGTAGAATGTCATTTCTAATACCCAAAAACATAATAGATCTATCACTGGAATAAAAAATCTTGTTTACCCCTCATTCAACCATGTATATATATCATCACTATCCAAGAACATCTTGTATGTCACCCAATCCATTAAAATAGTTAATTAAATAACAAATTAATTAATCCAACTCCAATAATTAATTTATAAATCCCATAATTTTTCCCTTTTACCAATTCATCTATTGATTAACCATTCACGTAATCAACATATAATAATTAATCATTCATTTAAATATTACCAACTTATAATTCATCTTTTCATAATTAACATGTCATGTAATTATTATATATTCACAATTCTTAACATTAAATAAAAATCATTACCCCCCAATTAATGTCTCTATAAATAATTTATAAATAAATTATCCCCAATTCAACAATTCTAAAAAAATCCCATTATTATATTATAAAATTAATTTTTAAAATTTATTGGTTCTAATTTTTCACAATTCCATGACAATTCCATAATTTATTAATTTATCAAATTAATTAATTTTATTTAGAAATCCAATTGTTTAAAGATCAAAAAAATTCAAATGTTTTCATATATATTATCCAAAATCATGGCTATGGGAATTAAATTCATACCACCTACTTTTAAATCATATCACATTCGTATACCCACCCATTTATTACCATTCACAAGAGAATATACATGCAAGGGATGAAAAACATCTATTAACTAATAATATCACATTCATTAGATTTTAAAAAAACTTCTATAAGTAGGAAATAATAGTTGAAATACATATCATCAATCCAAGAAAACATAACAATCTACTCACTATGTTTTTAGCCTCAAGGAAACTCACCTCCGTTGGTGGTTTTTTTATAAAAACAAGAATTTATCAAAAAAAACCATTTATCGCATTTCAGAATTTTATTCCATCAATGCAGTTCGATTTAAAATGGAAACATAGAAAAACCTTAGTTGAAGAAGCAGCTATATAATTCTTAAATAAAGAGTCAAAGATAGGCTCTATTTCTCAAGTAGACCAAGCCAATGCATGGTAATCAGGGCTTTCTATCTCAAGAAGTTGTCCACTAATGAGTTCGTATTTCCATAAATATTTATATATACCGTTAATTCAATGCATTTATACCTCATTCCCAGATGTAATACTCACTTTGAGTAAATACATAATTATATATATATATATATATACATACCTTCATATATTCCCGTGAGTCTTCTAAAGGCACCGAAACCAACTACAATAAAGCCCACCACCCATAAACATCTCAAGGCTCTAAAATAGGTGGTTTGAAACAAAAATTACTCTATGAGGTTAACCCAAAATGAAAAATTTCGATTAAACTAACCCCAACCACCTCTCCACAGTGTTTATTTCCAAACACGGAGCAACACACGCTAAGAGGCCCTATGCAGAGCCCTAGATTAGAAGAGCCAAAGAAAAAAAAATAACCCGCGTCTAGTGATTTGGATAAGTATCCCAGGGTGATAGATAGGCTGGAAGATGTATAGAAACATATAAGAGAGTGAATCCATGGTCTATTTTCACCTATAGATCGGTCATGGATCGAGTGCTCTAAAATGTGTATTGTAGCACTCAGGTCGAATCCTCAGCAATGATATATTTTAATAGTGGATTGTTTTTAGTTGATTGTATTTTGATTGGGTGGTTTATTTACCTAGATTTAATTAAGTGATTATTTAATGGTTTTTGACTTAAAAATTTGATAAATATTGGGGTGAGTTTACTTTTAGGGAATTAAACTTTTGATATCTTTGATATTTCCTTTATATTTCATTTAAATTGACACCAACTTCACAAGATAACATTGATTGGAATTCCTCAGTGTTAAGGCATTAATCCAAGACTTAATATAACTTAGGGTTCTAATCTCAATCATATCTTGTTGATGGTAGTGTACTTAAGGTTCCAATAATCACTTTAAAGAACATGTTATACAAAAACAATCATTAATCCATGACATGTTAATTCCAACATACACAATGTTAATTTGAAGATTATTCATCAAGAAAATACAATCAATCACTTAACATACCTAAATTATAACTCACTCCAATGATAGATTTACTCATCCATTGAAATTATTAGTAATCTAGTTATAATTATTAAGATGATAAATTATGAATATAATTAAAATAAAGGGATAAGAAAAGAGTGGTGTGTCGAAAACACCCACAAACAATGATGATAGTTTAAAGAGAACTTTAGATTGAATGAGAAAAAAATAAGGGAATGAGATTCAATGGTATTTAACATATTTTAATAACAATAGTATTAAAATATATAAGGTGGATTAGAACATGGTATATTGAATAAGAAACTTGCATTAAAATAGAATAACAAAAAACAAACACTAACACGATTACAGACAAAGAAAAACGCAAAATTAAATTAATGAAAGAAAAGAGGAATGGGTTTTCAAGTAAAAACATGTGTATGGATGATCCTCTCTAGAATTTTTTATAGACTTGGTCATGAAAAACTATCCTCTTTTCCTCTGAAATTCCCACTATTATGAAGGAGTGGAGGGAGATGTATTTATTTCCCAAAGGAGTAGACTGCTTGCATTCCCAATCTGTCCCTCCCCTTGCATCACCATTTAGATAACTCATACAGATTAATTTCAAGATATATCCTTTTAAAATGTTGTAGATAAAAAAATTGGCTGACTCATCTAAAAATATGGAGGCATTTGTACTTATTTATCCAATTTTATGTCTGATTGATTAAATAATGTTAATCAGTCCATTTCAATCCATACTTTTTAGAAGGCAAAAATGGGAATGGGTTTATCAATAACAAGATTCCTTAAAATCTGAATTCTTTCTTCCACAATGTTTTCCACCTATATACCCTATTTAAGACTGAAAAACATCATCTTTATTTTATGGATAGATTTATATACATTTCATTGATATTGTACTGATTGTAATTACCTGATAGAATGAAGGGATGAGTTTAAATGAATATGTTTGGACCCATGAATTTGGATTTGGTACTTGAAATTTTAATCCAAGACTCCTTAAATTGTACCTGAAGATTTTAGAAGAATAATGAAATTTGGAATTTTGTATTGAGCTTAGTAATTTAATCTTCATTGCAGGTCCAGTTTCCACATAGTTTCATTGGGTCTTTTTGTGTGGACAATATGTCCCTTAAAATGGAAGAATTGGACCATGTTTACTTCTAATAAAATGTTTTATATTGAAAGAGGAATCATTGAAAAAAATATCCATTCAATTTTGATTATTAGTTTCATAGTTATTATTAAAACATTAAACATAATTGAATCTGGATTAATTCAAATAGTGCTAAAAACTATATTTAATATTTATACAAAAATATTTAACACAAATTCTGCACATTTCTTAAGAAATCTATAAATGGACTCTATAATTAGTTATGAAAATATTTAAAACATCAACTCCCCCACACATAGTCTTGTGCATTTCATCATGTGCAACAAATATAAGAAAATGGAAAAATAATATTCACTCACCAAACAATATTAAAATTTTGTTTTCCCCAGTCAGGGGAGGTTTTGAAAATTTCACTCAACCATATTGAATTACACCATAAGTTATTATAGAAAAAATGTTCCAAAAACAATTCATTGTTTTCATGCTCAAATTTAGAAATGGAAAATTGTGGTAAACAAAACATACTCATCTCAAGATGATAAAAATAATTTATGGAGCTTCTCTCATTCACCAACCAAACGTGAAAATCTTATAGTTTGTAAACCTTTCAACATCCACTTCCTATCATAATGTGATCAAAATTAATATGTTGCTATAACACTATAGGAATATGATATCCAAAAGATATGAAAAAGAATGTAATACACCAACAAGGAAAACCCAATATAGATTTTTTTTTGGATAAGACATGAAATTAAATGAAAAAAAATATTTACAAGGGAATGATTGTGTGAACAACGACACAAGAGTGGAAGAAAATTCGAGTGGATGAAAAGATTAAATATTTACAAAACACAAAACTTATCCCAATGACATAAGTGTTCTTTTTTTCTTTTTTTCTTTTTTGGTATGTTGAACTTGAAAATGATCTCACACTCATATCCTAACCCATGAATGATCTCCTCACAATACTAATTGTAATAGTAATAAAAATATCAAAGTTTGAGGAAGAGTGATTTTTGACCTACCCAAGACAAAACCCATTTTTTAGGTTATTTTTTTTATTTAACAATTGGAAATAACATTTAAAAAATTACATAAATGAAAGTACATTACATTCCCCAAAACACACTAATTGACAACCTCTCCCCCCACACTAAAATTGATTATTTCCCTCAAGAATATGATAACTCCTTGAAAATAATAAAAGGGAACCAAAAAATGAAATCCATTCCCCATAACATAAATTTTAAAAAAATTATGCAATGAAAATACTTGTTGATATAGGGTGGGATATATTATTGTGCTTGTAATGTTCTTATCAAAGAAATTTTTTTCATAGGCTCTAAGGGTATTTCAATAGGAGGAATAATGTATGGTTAAATGGAGGCTATTTGGCTTTTATAATTCTCATAGGTTTCAGAAATGCCACTATCATATTAATACGCAAAAAAGTTGGAAATTTAGCTCAAAGGTCCACAAACTCAAGACACAAAAATGGGGGTGAAAAACGCACATTTTTAAATGATGGACATTGGTATCCTTAGCATGAAAGAAATTGTTGTTACTTATAAGTGGGGAAAATCTTTTTCTTAATCAATAACTGAGCATTCAAAAAAATTTATTCTTGAGACACAATTGTTTCTCCAAATTCAATTTTATAATAAACAAATTGATATGAAAACATGTCATTTTGACGTTCCAAAATGGCTGGACAAAATTTAAAAATTTAAATGCAAGTAATCGTGATTTTTATTTTTATATTTTTGTTAAATTATTTTTTTTTGTGTTTTAGTGTTTTTAGGTTTTTTAGTTTTTCTAAAGACACACCTACACAAAAAAGAAAGAGTAAATAAAAAATTGTGATGAGTAAAGTGGTAGAAAAACAAAATGAGAATGATGGATGAAGAAGAAGAGAGATTGAGAGAGAGAGAGAAGAGGATTTAATGGGAAAGAGGTGCTCTATAGTTTGGATTTGGTGAGTTTCCATCTCCATCCAGTGTTTGGTCAACTACAAAAGTTGGTTTTCAAATGGAATATTATGGAGTTCACATATTGTGTATCCTCTCATGGTGATACATTAACCAATGTCCATTAACTGTGAATGTCCATTTTGAAGGGGGTTCTTAGACTTGCACTGCACCAAATGGGTATACATTAGTAATAACAAAAGGAACTTCCCAACAAGAATTAATCTTACCCAGGTGAAGTCAAAATCGGGAACTGAAAAGAATTACCTTTTCACCTTCATGAAATACCTTTCTCTTGATTTTTTTGTCATTGAGTGCCTTAGCCTTTTTATATATATTGGAATTTTAATAAGAGCCAAGTTGATGCTCCTCCAATTCAGCCAATTGCAACATTCATTCATCACCAGATTTTTCAAAATCAATATTACTAGATTTCAATGCCCAAAATGACTTATGTTGGATTTCAACTAGAAGATGACATATTTTACCAAAAAAATACCTAAAATGAGACATCCCAATGGTTGCATTATAGGAAGTTTGATAATCCTAATGTGCTTCACCAAGTCATTCAAAACAGTATCTTCTGGTGGGTTTTACAATTCTCTCAAGCACTCTTTTCACATCACTATTAGAAAGTTCATCCATGCCATTTATTAGGGGGTGATATGCAGTTGATGTTTTATCTGCAACACCATTCTTTTTCAAAAATTATTCCATGGTTTTATTACAAAAATGTGTTCTTAAGTCACATATCATGGAACGTGGTGTGCCAAATTGGTGGAAGATGTGTGTCTTTAGGAACTCACAAAATGTACGTGAATAATCCTTTCTTGTGGGATTAGGCTCTACCCACCATGAAACAAAATCAAATGCAATAAGGATGTATGAGAATCCATTAGAATGGGGAAATTTTCCCATGAAATTGATTCCCCAAACATCAATGATCTCGTAGAAAATTAATGACTTCTAGGGAATTTCATTTCCCTTTGAAATTGTTCCAAAATTCTGGCAAGTGGGACATGATTGACAGAACTCATGCGAGTCCTTGAAGAGTGAAGGCTAGAAGAATCCAGAGTCTAGGACCCTTTAAGAAGTCTGTTTTGGTCCAAAGTGGCCATGACCGGGCATTGAGTGACATAATTCTATGATGAAAGAATGTTTATTTTCATCAACACATCTCTTTATTAACATTACTTCCCTATTTTTCCAACGTTTATTTTCTTCCCATAAATAGTATTCTGAATCAATTTTCAACTTCATTTTTTGTTCTTTTGAATCAATTTCAGGAACAACAAAAAAAACCAAGTAATTTACAATTGGGGAATACCATACTATTTTTGGAGTTCGAGATGAAAGGCGATCAGTGGGGAATTCAGGATCTGTGATTTCTAAAAGAGAAGAATTATAAATTCTACGTGGGTGATCAGTCACTGTTGGTTGAACCCAAATATACCCTACTAGTAAAAAGCGGTTGACGTATTACATGTAGGGGTCGAGTCCATAGGAACCGAAGAAGTAACCTTGAGACACTATGATTTGGTGAATGATGGGCTATGAAGTAGCCAACATTGGTTTGATTTTGGATGGTTTTAATGAAAAATAAGAATCCTAAGTGAATTCAATTCAATGAAAATTTGTTGATCTTAGGATTATGCTTGGGGTGGATTGAATGAATTTTACTTCTTTAAACAATTTTGGTTTTATTAATTCTAGATGAATCCATTCTTCAAAAAAACACTACATTCATCATTTTCTGGTTTGGTGGTTACTATACAAAATTAATAATCCCATATACACGTAGAGAACCAATTTAATGATCTCTCCAAGTTATATGGTCATTTAGTAAATGAATTTAGTTTTCTCAAACCCTATAAAGATGAAGAGTAGAAATAACTAAAGAATGGCTGTCTTAAATTAATTATCCAATTAACAACAATTCGTTCATAAAATAAAATTCAATCCAGCCTTTGAATCCTCATAAGATCGACCCATTAAAGGGTTATCCCTACATTGATGGTATACTCTCAATGGTGGGTGGGATATGGATTACAAGTATTGGATTGAAGAAATTAAAACCGTGAAAATAATGAGCACTCCTCCATGTGTGTGAATGAAATTCAGACCTATGTGTGAACTAATTCACAAAAACACAGAGATATCATTATTATTTTTGAAAATTTAGTTTTAATAAATGAATGTAAAATATAAAATAGAAAGGTGTTGATTAAGAACAAAAAAACATACATGGAAATTGAAAACATTACAATGGAACTTTTGCAGCATAACCTTACAATGAAACAAGCAACAAAAGATGATAAGAAAAATATCTGCCTCTATTATTTTCACCACCATCTCTTTATATAGGCATATTAGGAGTCTTAGGTCCACCCCTAAATAATTAATCCACCTCCCAACAATTAATAGAGTAAAAGTAGGGTTAATAGTCAAATGGAAATTGACGTTTCGAAGTGGACCCCGAAAACTATCCAGATTCATCCACCATATTAATATGTGAATTCGTAATTGAAGGACGATGAATATGTAGGGGTCGTAGACGAGAAATATCTTCGTCAATCTGTCCTATATGAGCTGTAAATATTTCAGTAAATTTGTATCATCCGTTTTGATTCTATGGTTGAAATGGGGGGAGGGATTTATGTGGATTAATGTATGGTCCGCCATTTAAATCTCAAATTCATATCCCTTTATCCTCATGAAAACATCAGAATTAGCTCTGTCCACAGTTGAATAAAACGATCCTCATATTTTTATCTTTCTACTGTATAAATTTAAGATTCATTGGGCTTGGTTTATGGTCCCCACAGTTGTTTGATGGGCCTTAGGCCCATTATGCTTTTTCCAGCAAGTTTCGGCATTCAGGTGAAAAAATATCCATCTTTCCTTGGGATTCATCCATCATACCTAAAATAAAAAATGTTCCAAATAATGTGATGAATCATATACCAAAATATAAAATTAAAATGATGAATATCGTAATTTCCACATGAAAATTATTGAGTGGGCCCAAATTGACACTTTAAGCATGAACTGCACAATGATGGGATATAAAGTTCAATTTTTGAATTGGACTAAAATTGATGTTTATGAACTTTTAAACACATTAATATTAAGATCTTAACAATGAATATTATCCACTTTCAGTGACTAATCACACCCCCCAACTTGAGTATTTCTAGGCCCGAGAAAAATATATTACAAATATGAAATTCAAATCCCTTTTTACAAAAACATTTTAATACCCATTGCTCAACCAATGACCTCATACCACAAAAATGAAAACCATCAAAATCATTTAAAACAAGCTATGTCCATAAGCATATCCCAAACCCAAGACCATTCCTTCATTCAAATTCATCGCCACACATCATCCAATTTCAATTAAGCATGATAAAGTGATGTGCCTCATAAAAGATATGGGTCCCATTTTATTGTTCATGGGGAAAAAATGGAAGCCCTAGGTGGGAATCACATTAAACCTTAATATGAGTATCCTTTTTTTATTTTTTTTGTTTTTTTTATATTGACCACAATAGATATGAGAAGACTAACCCTGGGTAAGACAACTATGGAGTCGCAATCCCCAAGTGCTGGAAGCCACAAATATTTTCAATTCCATGCTCTAGAATAGAGATATAAAGCCTAAATATGGGCAAGACAACTATGGAGTCATGATACCCAAGTGCCGGATGCCACGCATTTGTAAAAAACATTGCTCAATGCAGTTATTATTTTTTGTTTCATTTTTTTGTGTTTTTTGTGTTTTTTGTGTTTTTGGATACTCAAATTAAACTAAAAGTGACCCTAGAACAATATGCTATAATGAAAGGGACACAAGAACTAAAATTTACACCCACGATCCAGTAGACGTGCATTGTGGCATTTTTATTAAGAGGATGAAAATTTAAACTTTGAAAAATCACATCGAATAACCGCACTTTCCAAAAACTATGCTCATGAACTTAAACTTGAATTAAAATAAAAATCAAGGTATTCATAATTATTTGATATCTAATTTCATAGTTTGAAATGTGTGTTATCATGTTCAAGGTTAATGGAATTTTTCTTTTCATGCATGTTTTTTTTCATAAAAAATCATTTTTTATCTCCCCCCAACTTAGAATACCACTGTCCCCTGTGTTTAAAGAAAAGAAAAGATAGAAGGGGGTAGGAGAGGAGTTCAAAGAGGAAATTGAAAATGATAAACATGGAACAAATTCACATGGTTTTTGAAGTTGATGTTTATGGTGCTCTAGATTACTCCTTTTACCTCTTGGGGGATGTAGGAACCTCATTGATTGAACATGTATCACCCAAAATAGTTCCAAAACCATAAAAATAAGAACAAAACAGACAAAAAAAACAACAAATTGATTTATTTAATTCAAAGTATCATCATTTTTATGTTTTTACATGTTTTATTTAAATCAAAATAATGATACATTGTCTTATATTAAATTTTTGGGTACGATATTACTCACGGATCAAACTGTGTGACACAGATGAATACGGTGGTCCTCTTTCATACCCATCCATACTCATAAAAGAAGAACATGTCAAGAGTCAATTTTCTTATCCTACAAAAACGTAAATAAAATAAAATGATGATACATTGTCTTCTTTTAAATTTATGGGAAAGGTATTACTCAGAAATCACACTACGTGACACATATGAATATAGTTCTCCTGTTTCATACCCATCCTTACTCCTAAAATAAGAATAGGTCAACAGTCTATGATAATATATTATATGAAAAAGCAAATGATTCAAAATGATTGGAAACATTAAAACCATGGGTTGCCTCCCATGCCGCGCTTTTGTTTAATGTTGTTGGCTCAGTAAACTCCTCCTTGGTTTCTTGTTTATTGAGTGATTCAATGAATGTTTTTAACATATGACCATTGACTTTGAAGACATGACCACTTGTGGGATCCTGAATATCTATTTCCCCATGAGGGTACACATGATGCACTAGGTATGGACCAGACCATCTGGACCTTAGCATTCTTGGGTATCGATGAAGTTTTGAAATATACAAGAGCAAAAATTTTCCCAGTTCAAAGTGTTTTACTTTGAGATTCCTAGATTGGTAGGCTTGAACATTAGATTTATTGATCCCTTAATTTTCATAAGCCTCTATCCTAAGTTCCTCATGTTCATTAAGATCAAATTTTCATTTTGTTTCATCCAATGAAATATCAATGTTTATTTATTTTATTACCTAAAATGCCTTATGCTCAATTTCAACAGGTAAATGACATGCTTTTCCATAAACCAATCTATACGGTGACATCCCTTGGATATTTTTGAACGCAGTTCTATATGACCAATGGGCATCTAAGAGTTTCTAGGACAAATATTTCCTAGAGGGATTGACAGTTGTTTCACGAATTTTCTTAATTTCCCTATTTTCCAACTCAGCTTGACCGTTGGTTTGAGGATGGAATGCAGTTGAAACATTATGAGTAGTACCATACTTAGACATGAGTGAAGAGAATGGGCGGTTGGAGAAATGCTTTCCACAAACACTGATTATAGCCATAGGAATTCCAAATCGAGAAAATATATGCTCTTTCAAAAATCGGATCACAACATGGTGGTCATTGGGCTTGGTGGGAATGGATTCATCCCATTTTGAGACATAATCAATAGGTAATAGGATGTAGAGGTATCCCTTATATTTTTGAAAGGGTCCCATGAAATCAATTCCCCAACAATTAAAGATTTCAATGACTATAATGGGAGTGAGGGGAATTTGATTCCTTTTGGTAATGGATCCTAATTCCTGGCATTGAGGACAAATTTTTCAAAATTAGAAGGAAACCTTAGTGAGGTTAGGACAGTAGAAACCACATTGGAGGACCATTGAAGTGGTTTTCATTGTAGAAAAGTGGCCTCCACATGCCTCTCCATTACAAAATTTTAGAATGGACTCTTACTCAGACTCGGGAATACATCTCTTGATGATTTGATCACGACAGAACACAAAGAGGTAAGGATCTTCAAACACATAGTGTTTGACATCAGAAAGGAATTTCCTCTTAGCTTGGGTCCCCATGAATTTTGGACTATCACCCGTCACCAAATGGTTTTCTATGTCAGTATACCAAGGGCAATCACTCACTGGATAGAGGTGCTACTCGCGAAATGAATCAGACACAGAGAGGTGGTGTGAGTTGTCTTTGAATTCAATCCTATAGAGGTGAACAGCTACAATATTTTCAACACCCTTTTTATCCTTAATGGTTAAATCGAACTCTGGAAGAAGAAGGACACACCTAATCAATCTATCCTTGGCATCTTTTTTTGGAAAAGGTATTTTAGGGCTGAATGGTCAGTGAAGAGAAGGATGAGTGATCTTAAGAGATAAGACCTGATTTTCCCTAAGGAAAAGACAAGAGCAAGCAACTCTTTCTCAGTGGTGGTGTAGTTTATTTGTGCATCGTTTAAAGATTTTCTTGCATAAGAAATGACACATGGAGTTTTATCACACCGTTGTCCTAAAACTGCTCCTACAGTGAAGTCACATGAATCACACATGAGCTCGAAAGGAAGTTTCCAATTTGGAGATTTCTTGATAGTTGGAGATATAACAGTTGACTTGAGTATAGAGGATTATTCCTCACAGCTTTCTGTCCATAAAAATGGAGTATCTTTTACCAGTAGAGCACATAGTGGTCGAGAAATAGAGCTGAAATTCCTAATGAACATTCTATAAAAACCAACTTGTCTTAAGAAGGACCTTGCTACCTTAACAGTTTTAGGAGAGGGAAGGTGACGAATTATTTCAACCTTATCTTTATCAACATCAATCCCTCTACTAGTTACCAGATGACCTAGAACAAGTCCTTCCATTACCATAAAATGGCATTTTTCCCAATTTAGAATGAGATTCTTATCATCACACCTTGATAAAAACTTTTCAACAATTATAAGGCATCCCTCAAAAGTATCCCCAATGATGGAGAAGTCATCCATGAAGACTTCTAAAAAATCCCCCATAAAATCCGAGAATATTCCCATTATGCTCTGCTGGAAGGTACTAGGGGCATTACATAACCCAAAGGGCATGTGCTTGAAGGAAAATGTGTCGAATGGACAAGTGAAGTTTGTTTTTCCTTGATCCTCTAAGGAGACATCGATTTGATTATACCCTTAGAATCCATCTAGGAAGCAATAGAATTGATGAACCGCCTTTCGCTCAAGGACTTGATCAATAAAGGGTAAGGGGAAATGGTCTTTCTTGTTACAAGAGTTGAGATTCCTATAGTCAATACAAACTCTCCATCCACTACTGACCCATGTTGGAAGCATGTCTCCATCCTTGTTGGTTATTACTGTGATTCCAGCCTTCTTTGGAACAACATGGAATGGGAAAACCCACACACTCTCAGCTATAGGATAGATGATACCAGCTTTTAACAATTTCAAAAGTTCTTTTCTCAGTACTTCCATGAGATTAGGATTGAGTCACCTCTGAGGTTGACAACATGGCTTTGACTTAGATTCAAGAATAATTCTATGAGTCCTGATAAGTGGGATAATCCTAGCAATATCATATAGGGTCTATCCAATGGCTTTCTAGTGTCTCCTATGTACATCTAGAAGAATCCTGTCATGATCGGCTTTAAGAGAGGATGAAATGACAAAATGAAAGGATTGATTTTCCCCTAAGAACACATACTATAGTGATGAAGTTAAGACTTTAAATTCAAGATTAGATTGGTCATGACTTTCCAATAAAGGATGATACTTTTTATTGAACATAGTTTCTTTGTTCAGATTTCATGAAAAAATTGGTTCCTTGTGAACAGAATTTTCATCAACTAAATTTTCCAGAGTAGTGTCATGAATGGATATGGACTCAATTTTATTGATTTCAACCATGGAATCATTGATTGGTGATTCTATAAATTCATCAATAGTGCTATCTGAAAGTTATTCAATCCATGGAGTCAATTTTCTCTCATGTG
Source organism: Viscum album (assembly GCA_963277665.1). Lineage (NCBI taxonomy): Eukaryota > Viridiplantae > Streptophyta > Magnoliopsida > Santalales > Viscaceae > Viscum > Viscum album. The sequence goes on from OY728122.1 coordinate 378,742,340, forward strand.
AACATTGAAAATCAATCTCTTCTTGACTTAACCATCCTTCGGTAATTCCTTGATGTTCATTGAGTTCATTATCAACACTACCAATCCAATTAACCTCATGGATCTCTTCATCATCCCCAATTTGAGATTTTTCATTGTAGATGTTCAAGTCTAGACTCATGTTCCCAAAGGTGATGGTCATGTTCCCATTTCAGACTCCAATAACAGAGTTGATTGTTGCAAGGAAGGGATGCCCAAGCATGATTGGGGTTTTCTACCTAGGACCTAAGCTTGGGTGATTTTCCAAAACAATGAGTTCATCTTGGTATATGAAATTTTCATCTTTCACCAAAACATATTTTAAGATCCCCTTTGGAACTCGAACACTACGAACAACAAGTTGAAGAGTGACAGGTGTGGGTTGGAGTTCTTCGAGCCCTAACTAACAATAAATGGCATAAGGAATGAGGTTCACACTGGCACCTAGATAACACAAGGCTTTGACAACTTTTTCCTCTCTTAGTTCAACATTTATGTAAGGGTATCATGGGTCTTTCAACAAACGAGGAATGGTCCCTTGAATGGTGGTACTCAAATTAGCATCCAAAAGGACATGGTTTTTATGTGAAAACATTCTTTTAATAGTACACAATTCATTAAGGTACTTTGAGTAGGAAGTTATGTTTTGGATGTGATCGAGAAGGGTAATGTTAAGCTTGACTTGTGAGAATATTTCCGTCAATGTTTCACTCAATTCAGGCTTGGTTTTCCCCCTCCTGAGTTGACGAAATGGTGCAGGTTGTTGATTTGTTTGTTGAAGTGTTGTTTCTATCACATTGTTATCAGTTTCTTTAGTTTTATCTTTTGGTTCATTTTAATTTTCATTAGAGTTGAAGCTTCACATGGTCTCTGACCTATTTGTTCGGGTTTTTCAATTTATTTCCCACTTCTTAAAACTGTCACAGCCTTTAGTTGTTTGTTTGTTGTTGGAGTGAAACTTGTCTATCCCTTTGATGTTTATTGTGGAATGGCCTGTGTGGGAATGGGTGCCTTTCCAGTTTTGATGGTTTTAATTTCTTGTTTAATGGATGAGAATTCTGAGATCATTTTGTCCATTTGTTTGCACAATTTTTCTAGTAGGCTTTGTGGAACAATTTGGGTTGGTTCTTGAGCTTGTTGTTTTATCCCAGGAGGATAATTTGGTTGTTGGATAGGTTGTTGATATTGGAAATGAGGATGTTGGAATTGGACTAGTTGTGGTTGGAATTGATTATGAGGTTGAAAGTTTTGTTGAGGGTATGGGTTGATACATTGTTGTTGTGTTGGTTGTTGATTTTCCTTCCAACGAAAGTCAGGATGGTCATTATACCTCGGATTGAAGGTGTTTGTGAATTGTGGATTTTGAAACTTCATTTTGTTAACTTCTTCTGATGGTCCTCCTAAAATAACATCCTTGATAGAAGGAATGGTTGGGAAATTATCAGTCTTGTGGTCAATTTATTCACAAATTGTAAAAACAAGCTTAAATGTTTGGGTTTTGTGGACCTTACTTAGATGAATATCCTCAACTATCCTTGTGAGTGCAACATGTTTTTATCTAAGGTTTTATTCATCTCCAAGATTGTACATTCCACCATATTTGGGTGGCTTCTCAATGTATGGTGATGTTCCCCATGTTTGGTTTTGTTCAGAATGATTTTATAGATACTCGTAAGAATCATTTGGGGCATTTTTTTTGAAGGTTCCATTACACATCATATCAATTAATTGTTTGTTTCCATGACCCAACCCTTCATAGAAAATTCTGCCTTGTTCTGGGATTAAGAAATCATGGTGCGGTACCATGTTTAATGTGTCCATGAACCTTTCCTATGTTTCATAGAATGTTTCTCCCTCTCTTTCAAAAAAGTTTTGTATGCTCTTTTTAAGTGTAATTGTTTTGTGATGGGGGAAGTATTTTTTATAAAATTCACGTTGAAGTTGGTCCCAAGAGTGAATGGATGCTGGTATCAAATTGTTTAACCAATTCTTTGCCTGGACCTTAATGTAAAAGAAAAAAGTATCATTTTAGTAGATTCAATTTGATTTGGTGGGAACATGGTTTCGATAATGTCATTAAATTCTTTAACATGAAGGTAACACATATCAGACTCCATCCCATGAAAGGTTGGATGGTCATTCATGACATGGGGTTTGAAAAACTATTGGGAATATATGATGTTATCATGCCAAATTCATGAGGGTACATTGGTCTAGGTTGGTGTGATGTAGTCATTCATGGTCGGGTCTACAACAATTCCCATGTTAGGGTCTTTCTCATAATTTTGGTTCCCTCCCTGGTTAATGATTTACTTTTGTGGGACATTATCCATTGTATCAAAGTCAACATCTGAATCTGGAGTATTGGGAATATTTGGATCTAATGGAAAATGACCTCTATGATTTCTTGACTCCCCACCCCTAGGAGTATCCACCCTAACTAATCTGTTTGAGTTATCGCGGGTGTAGGCAGAAATGCACCAAAAGAAAAAAAAGCGAGAAAGGTAAAAGATAAGAGAATTGGGATGAGAATAGAAGAATGGGGGTAAGAAAAGAAGGTTTTTAGTCTAAGGAACTTACTTGGTCCCTGACAACAGCAACAAAATTTGGTTGCACCCAAATTTACCCTACTAGTAAAAAGTGTTCGATGTAGTACATGTAGGGGTCGAGTCCACAGGGACCGAAGAAGTAACCTTGAGACGCTATGATTTTGTAATGGATGGAATATGAATTAGCCAACATTGGTTTTGATTTTGGATGGTTTTAATGAAAAGAAAGAAATCTTAGTGAATTCAATTAAATTAAATTTTTTTGATCTTAGATTATGCTTGGGGTGGATTGAATGAATTTTACTTCTTTAGACAATTTTGGTTTTATTAATTGTTGATGAATCCCGTATTCAAAAACAACACTACCTTCATCATTTTCTGGTTTGGTGCTTACTAAAAACAATAACTAATCCCCTATACTCTTAGAGAACCAAATTTATGATCTCTGCAAGTATATGGTCATTTAATAATTGAATTTAGTTTTCTCAAACATAGTAAAAATGAAGAGTATAAATAACTGAAGAATGGATGTCTTAAATTAATTATACAATTAAAAACAATTCGTTCATAAAATAATATTCAATCCAGCCTTTGTATCCTACTAATATCGACCCATTAAAGGGTTATCCCTCTATTGAAGTTATACTCTCAATGGTGGGTGGAAGATGGCTTACAAGAATTGGATTGATGAAATTAAAACCGCATAAATAACGAGCACTCCTCCGTGTGTGTTAATGAATGTCACGACCCGTCCTCGGGGCCCGTGACGTGACTACCCCATGCCCGCCTTCCATAGGCCAGGGGCTAGCGACTAGCACCAAGGCGTAAATCCCAACAAAAAGGGAAGGCATTGCCTTTGAAAAGTAAACAAGCACCACAGAGTAAGAAAGCGGAAAAGTAAACACCAAGTAAAGCTGTACAAGCTGTGCTGAATGTAAAAGGGGCCGGAAATACAAGCCCAACTGTAAAGTACAACTAAAAGGAAAAACAGCAACTGAAAAGGGAAAACTGCAGCGTCGAGCCGTCCTCTGGACGTCCCACCTGAAGGGTGGGTACAGATATCCTCAAATGCTCCTCGGGTCCACCTGACCGCTCCGAGTATGTCTCGCCCAGTGGTCCACCTCCAGGTATCGTCCTGCTCTGCACGCCTCCACCACGATCAGCGCTGTCTGTCGTCTGCAACCAACACAACGTAGTGCGGGCAAAGCCCGTGCAGGGGTGAGTATAAGCTACTCAGTACTGACCCCGAGACCCCCGAAGGTCTCCCGAAATCCACAAAGGATAATTCACAAAGTAAGGATTCAAACACGAAGTAACATCTGACACGACTTAGGTATATGCCCATACATATACCTAAGTCATCAATTTCTCGTTCGGCTCCAACGTTCGAGCCCAAGAACAACCCAGTCCACACATGAAAGCAAAATGTATACCCACACAGGATAGAACAACACAATCCACAAAGGAGAGTAAATAGTAAATCCACACAGGATAGCTCAACACAATCCACAAAGGGGAGTAAATAGTAAGTCCACACAGGATAGCTCAACACAATCCAGAAAGGAGAGTAAACATTAAATCCACACAGGATAGCTCAACAAAATCCACAAAGGAGAGAAACACAAGATTCAGCTCACACAGGTACACTTCTTCGGATGACGATAATGATGATCACTGATCCATCTAAGTCGTCGGACCCACGAAGGATCAATAGGTAACTAACCCCCGCAATGACCCACACAGGATCGGACCCACACAGGATCATGCCCACACAGGACCGGGCCCACGCAGGACTTGTAGGCGCTGGCTCACACAGAACCGTTGAGCGCTGACCCACACAGGATCAGACCCACACAGGATCGGGCCCACATAGTACCGGAAGCACTGATCCACACAGGATCGCTGAGTGCAGTAGTCGTCGCAGTCCACTGAGGATCTCTGCATGGTCGTCGTCGGAGTCCACGGAGGATCTCTGCACAGTCATCGCCGCAGTCCACTGAGGATCTATGCACGGTCGTCGCAGTCGAAGAAGCAGTCGCAGCCACCCTAGGGTTCCTCACATAGCAAGCTCGTTCGGGAGGGTCCGCTCCACGAGCCGAGAGGCTGATACATCAACTGACAGAAATTCTGAAGTTGCTGTATCCAAAAGTTCCGTATCTCTAACAGGAACTCAACGTCGCAGACGGCGCGTCGATCGGACGCCCGGTCTGAGAGTTATTGTCTTTTTCATCCGAGGGCCCCGGTTGGTTTTTAAGTCAAAACCAACCCGACCGTACTCCACATGATTCCAGACCTTGGGAGGAGTATGCAAAAAAATCCATCTCACAAAGAGGAACTCAACAAAGCTGACGGCACGTCAATCATACGTCTGTAGCTCAAGATATGAGCGTTTCCGCTCCGAGGGCCCAGTTGGTTTCGTGTACGATCCAACCCGACCGTACTTAAGTATTCTGAAACCTTGAGTGCGATATACCGAAACGACCGTCTCGATCCAAGGATCGCGTTGCCACAGACGACGTGTCGTTTGGAGGCCCGTATCTCCAGATACGTTTATTTGAAAGAAGACCGTCTGAAGACGGGGGGTACGGGCCCGGACCGACCCGGACCGACCCCCCGGGAGTCGGCCGAACAGGGTCGACCGGACCCGGTCCGGTCCGGCCAGGGCATGGCCAGGCCGGTCGGACCGGCCTGGCCCAGTTCGGCCGAGCGGCCGAACGGCCGAGGCGCGTGGGGCGCCGCCTCCGCGGCCTGGTGGTGCCGCGGCCCCCCGCGTGGGACCGCGCTGAGTCGGGACGCGGCTTCATCCGCGTCCGAGGGCACCGGACCCGTGTGGCCGAGGGTCCGCGAGTGCCGCCACCATCGCTGCTTCAGCCGCGGCGGCCTGTCCGGCGGCGCGCCTGGGCGCCGCCGCTCCCGGCTGCCGGCGCCACCGTGCCGGTGACCCGCGCCGCCAGCGAGTTCCCCTGGCCCCCAAGATCGTTCCGGTGGTCTGATTCTCTTCCCGTCTGCACCATTGCTCCTCCCAAGACTCATTCTTCACTACGGGATCGTCAAACATCCATTGTGGCACGTTCCGTCGTCGCCCGTCAAATCCGCACAAAACGAAGAATGACGGAGTGTCGTCGGGCCGCGTTCGTTTGGCCCGCACCCTCCGCGTTAGATATAAACAATGGAAGAATTTTTATTCCACACAGGAAACAACATTTTTAATAAAATTAAAATTGTTCACAAACCGGTTCTTTAACTTCTTTAAAGAAACATTGACGGGAATAAAGGGGGTAATTACCAAAATAAATCCCTACCTCGTTGATCATCGTGCGCGGGCGTTTTCCGCGGAAAAGATCGTCTCGGAAGAGGGGGATCGTCGCATCGTCGCGGGAAGGCGTCGCGTCATCGCAGAATCCAGCGTTGAGTCGGCGAGCTCAACGGACCAAGAACAACAGATTTTAATTATAAATAATTAAATATGTGTTTCTTTGAAAACCAAAAAGAACCTTTAGAGGAAACCCAAAATCACTCACCTCAAATGGTTGGTGATCGGAGATCAGGGCGGGGAAGAACGTATCGGACGGGAGCGTCGTCGATTTCAGGGTTCGGCATTCTTCGCGTTCTTCGCATTCTTCGCGTTCTTCGCGTTCTTCGCAAGGGAGAAGAAGATACAAGGGTCCCATCAAATCTTCTCAACGCGCAAATAACCCGAGGTCATGCATTGGGCTTATTTTATTATTATGCCAACGAATTTGAATGCTGGTTAAGAAACGATTGAATTAATTCGTTGAATTAATTCGATGAAGAAACTGCCCATTTAATTCACGAAATAAACCGCCCAATTAAATGGTCTGTTAAGATTTTAAGAAACGCGTACGTTGACCTTCATAAAGACGGGTTTTCGCGGGTGCGTTTCTTAGCAGAAAGAAACAGCGGGGCTCGTGTGGGCCCCACCTCACAAATATCCTACCAAGGGGGTAGGATATTTCTAGATAGTATCCTATCCGGTTTAACTCAGTTCAAGCCGTCATTAAGTGGCTTCAAGTGGCATCCATGTGGCTTAAGTGAAATAATATAAATTTGTCGCAAAATTATTTTATTTCTCAACTTTAAGCCTGAAAATTAAAAACCACACCTGAGCAAACACAACTCCGGAAGAGGCATTTCTAAGCGAATATCGGCGCTGCGATTTCATCAGAGCCCTAAGAATTTGATTCCGGGCACCGGTTCAAAATTTAGAAAAATCTGCACGTCTGTTCACTGAACTTACCTGATCCAAACATCGGAAAATGTTTCCGGGCACACCGGGCCTCAGAATCAGGTGCCGTCAGAGACTGCGCTCTTGTAAAATTTCAAATAAAATTAAGAAAAAAAAATTTCCTTGAAATTTATGGGTCTTTACATTACTCCCACCTCAGGGCTTTACATCCCCGTAAAGATACATCAAAAACTAGGGAAACCAATGTGGGTACTAAGCACGCATCTGAGCCTCCCGCTCCCTTGTGCTCTTTAGGAGGTTTCCATGCTTCCATCTAATGCGCACAAGAGGAATCGATCACCCACGTAGGACCCGCTCCTGCCAATCCTCTATCTCCACCGGGACCACCGCAAAAGTCGCCCCATCATCCACATCTAGCTCCCCATAGTCAATGATGTTTGTCGGGTCGTGCACGTGTCTCCTCAGTTGGGATACATGGAAGACGTCGTGCACCCGGTGCAACTGAGGTGGCAGAGCCAGGCGATAAGCCACCTCGCCAATCCTGCCGAGGACCTGGAAAGGCCCGATGAAGCGTGGAGGCAACTTGCCGCCTCAGCCAAATCTCCGCAAACCACGTCGAGGTGAGACATGTAAAAAGACATGGTCGCCATCCTCGAACTCTAGTGGCCTCCGCCTCCTGTCAGCATATGACTTTTGCCGGATCTGTGCTATCCTCATCCGCTCCTGGATGACCTGGACCTTCTCTGTCGTGGCCCAGACCATCTCTGGTCCCACAAGTGCTGACTCCCCAGGGTCTGTCCTGCACAAAGGAGATCTGGAAGGCCTGCCGTACAACACCTCGTAAGGTGACATCCCGATGGTGGAGTGGTAGTTGTTGTTGTATGTGAACTCCACCAAGGGTAGGTGGTCCTCCCAGCTGCGACCAAAGTCGAGGACACATGCACGGAGCATGTCCGCGAGGGTCTGAATTGTCCTCTCCGTCTGACCATCCGTCTGTGGGTGAAAGGCGGTGCTCAGACGTAGCCGCGTCCCGAACGCCTCCTGCAACCCCTTCCAATGCTGAGAAGTAAATCGAGCGTCCCGATCGGAGACGATAGTCGATGTCACACCGTGAAGCCGTACAACCTCCTGAACGTAGAGACGCCCCAAGCTCTCCGCTGAGCCTTGCTCTCGAATGGGTAAGAAATGTGCCGACTTGGTGAGTCGGTCAACAATCACCCAAATAGAGTCGTGACCTATGGAAGTGCGTGGAAGTCCAGTCACGATGTCCATAGATATCCCATCCCACATCCACTCCAGGACCTCCAAGGGTTGTACCAAGCCTGCGGGTACCTGATGCTCTGCCTTCACCTGCTGGCAGGTGAGGCACCGTGAAACGAACTCTACCACAGCCTTCTTCATGCCCGGCCACCAGTGCTGTCGTCTGAGATCCTGGTACATCTTCGCCACTCTAGGATGTACCGCCAAAGAAGAAGTGTGATACTCTCTCAGCACCTCCTCTCGTAAAGCGACTGGTACCAAGGTACGTCCTCTAAAAAGCACGTCGTGCTCTGATCCAGGGGAGAAACCATCAGGTTCCTGTCCTGAGGATATCTGTGCACGCCGTGTCTCATAGTCAGCGTTCCCACGCTGTGCCTCTCTGATCCACTTTAGAAGTGGAGGAGAGACTGTGAGTGACTGAAGGAAGGCTTCTCCGTCTCTATCCACGAAGGATATCTGCAAGGCGGCTAGCTGCTCTGTCGCCTCCTCATGTAGCTGGATGCCCGTCCTCCTGCTGAGGGCATCGGCTACCACGTTCCCCTTCCTAGGAGTATAGACTATCTCAAAGTCATAGTCCTGGAGGAACTCGAGCCATCGCCGCTGTCTCAGGTTCAGGTCCTTCTGAGAAAAGATGTTCCTGAGACTCTAGTGGTCAGAAAAAACTGTGAAGCGCTCGCCCATCAGATAGTGCCGCCATGTCTTCAGAGTGAAGACCACTGCTGCTAACTCCATGTCATGGGTAGCGTAGTTATGCTCATGCGGCCTCAACTGACGTGATCCATAGGCAATCACGGCCCGCTCCTGCATCAGGACACACCCGAGTCCGGTCCCTGATGCATCGCAGAAGACTACGTATCCAACTCCCTCCTCAGGCAACCTCAAGTTAGGTGCGCTGGTCAACCTCTGCCTCAGCTCCTGGAAGCTCTGCTGACATCTGTCTGACCACACGAAGGGTTTCCCCTTCTTTGTCAATGCTGAGAGTGTGGCCGCAACTCTGGGGAAGTCCATCACAAATCTCTGATAGTATCCGGCTAGGCCCAAGAAACTTCGCACCTCTGTCACGCTCTTGGGTGGCTCCCAAGCTAGCACTGCCTCGATCTTCGCGGGATCCACTGCAACTCCCGCCTCAGAAATGATGTGCCCCAAGATGTGGACCTCACGTAACTAGAAATGACACATCGAGAGCTTTCCATAAAGCTGGGGCTCTCGGAGTGTGTCTAGTAGAACCCGCAGGTGATAGGCGTGCTCCTCCTCCGTCGTCGAGTACACCAAAATGTTGTCGATGAAGACTACGAAAAATCGACCGAGGTATGGCTGGAAGATCCTGTTCATGAGGCTCATGAACACTACTGGAGCGTTGGTCATGTCAAAAGGCATAACCAAGAACTCATAGTGGCCATACCGACATCTGAAGGCCGTCTTCTGCACATCCTCGTCTCGAACTCTGAGCTGATGATAGCCTGACCTGAGGTCTATCTTCGAGAACCACCATGCTCCCTTGAGCTAATCGAAGAGGTCATCAATCCTGGGTAGCGGATACTTGTTCCTCACTGTCACCTGGTTCAGGCGACGATAATCAACACACAGTCGCAAGCTCTCTTCCGCCTTCTTGGCGAACAATATCGGGGAAGCCCAGGGTGAAACACTGGGTCGGATGAACCCCTTGCCCTGCAAGTCCTCTAACTGTACCTGCAGCTCTCGAAACTCAGCGGGGGCTATCCGATATACTGGAGTGGATATCGGGGCTGTCTCGGGGTACAGGTCAATATAAAAGTCTACATCTCTGCGAGGAGGTAGTCCTGGAACGTCGTCGGGAAAGACGTCCGCGTACTGATCCACCACTGCAGGAAAACTGGGACTCCGCACGTCAACTGCTCCCAGGATGAGGCTAGCCAACTGATTAGTGATGGGCTGACCTCTCCTCTGCGTGAGTCCATCCTGTGCTGCTAAGGCTCCCTTCTCACCGGTGAAGGTGAACCTGCTCCCTTCGGTGCGCACACATCGCACCTTGCGCCTAATGCAGTCAATATGAGCATGGACCGTAGATAACCAATCCATGCCCAAGATGACGTCGTTAGTCCTCGACGCCGCTACAAGAAGATCCCAGTCGAAGCTCTCACCTCCTAGAGTAAGCTCACACTGCCAGCACCAGTTCGTAATCATCGAGTCTGCTCCCGTAGGAGTCTCTAGCCGTAAGGATCGAGCCAACGGCTCCGTTGGAATCTCCGAGCTCCGAACAAGGGAAGTGGCTATGAAAGAGTGACTCTCTCCTGTGTCTATCAGAACTGAAGAAATGGTGGAATAGACACAGATCGTACCTCGATTCATCTCTGGAGCACCGTGGTTGTAGGCCTCCACTGCCTGGAGCTGTGCCTGTCTCTGCCTGCCGGCTCCCTGAGGTCGGGGCGGGCCTCCTAGTGGTGGTGGTGGTGGAGCCTCAAAGCGTCGCCCACCACCTGCTGCTCGGCCAGCTCCTCTGCCTCGTCCGCCTCCTCCCTATGGACTGACACGGTCGACCCTCTGCCTCTGCCTGGGTGGTCCCTCCACCGTCTGCTTCCCCTCGGTACGATGGGTCGGGCAGTCACGAGCCATGTGGCCCTGACCGCCGCACTCGTAGCACTGTCTGCCTCTCGGAAGGCTGGCTCCGCGCTGTGTGCCCCGCACCGCTGAGGCAGTGTCCCGAGGTCATCTGCCGGAAGGCCTGGTCTGCCTGGAACCCTGAGTCATCCGTCGGCTACCTGCTGCCGAAGACTCCGCTATCTACCGCCCTACGGTAGGTCTCGCTATGGACTCATCCAGGAAGCTCTCGATCAGGAGGGATCTCTCTAGCACTCCTGCCTGGGTTGGGATGCTGAGGGAGATCAGCGATGCCTTGATCTCGTGTCTCAATCCCTGCTTGAAGGTCCGGGCCCAGAAGAAGGGGTCCTGTACCATGTCTATCGAGTAGCGAGAGAGATCGGTGAACCTCGCCGCGTACTGGGCGACCGTCAAGCTGCCCTGCCGTAGCTGAAGAAGCTCCTAAATGCGCACCGCACGGAGGGTGTCCAAGATAAACTATGAGCGGAAGAGGCCCTCGAAGTCCGTCCAGATGAGGGTGGCCTCATCGTGTACCTGGAGCATCAGGCTCCACCATCGCCCTGCTGCTGCGTGCAGTAGGCTCGCCGCGAGGATCACCATGAGGTCTGCTGGTGTCCTCACAAGCCTAAAAACTCGGACGACCGCCTCCAGCCAGTCCTCGGCTGCCTGGGGGTCTGACTCCCCACAGAACCTAGGTGGTCGCTGGCGCTGGAACTCGTGCAGAGCTCTGAGGCGTCGTGCGTCGTCAGCTTCCAGTGCTGGAAGCATCGGGGGCTCGGCGGGTAAAGGTACCGCCGGTGCCTCTGCTATCAACGGGCCCTGTACCGAGGCCTCGTCGCTCGGCGGGCTATCGTCACGCTCTACTCTAGGAACCCTAGCTGGCTTCTTTTATCGTGCCATTCTGAAAAGGAAACAAGTGTGCCACGGTCAGAATAGTATACCTGGTGAGCTGACACATGTAATCACGAAAAAAACTTGAAACACACATGCAATCAATGTTTTCGTGCATTAAGTCGGAAATCAGAAGTCAGGGTCCTGGTGTATGGATACGTCGGCCACCGCACCAACACTGGACTCCCTGGACTGTTAACCACACATAATATGCTAAACACTATTGCTTCACATAGAAGAAAGATCAGAGTCTGCGGTAGAACAGACAACCTCTGATACCAATTTGTCACGACCCATCCTCGGGGCCCGTGTCGTGACTACCCCAAGCCCGCCTTCCATAGGCTAGGGGCTGGCGACTAGAACCAAGGCGTAAATCCCAACAAAAAGGGAAGGCATTGCCTTTGAAAAGTAAACAAGCACCACAGAGTAAGCAAGCGGAAAAGTAAACACCAAGTAAAACTGTACAAGCTATGCTGAAAGTAAAAGGGGCCGGAAATACAAGCCCAACAGTAAATTACATCTGAAAGGAAAAACAACAACTGAAAAGGGAAAACTGCAGCGTCGAGCCGTTCTCTGGAAGTCCCACCTGAAGGGTGGGTACAGAGAGCCTCCACTGCTTCTCGGGTCCACCTGACCGCTCCGAGTACGTCCCGCCCAGTGGTCCACCTCTAGGTACCGTCCTGCTCCGCACGCCTCCACCACGATCAGCGTTGTCCGTCGTCTGCAACCAACACAACGTAGTGCGGGCAAAGACCGTGCATGGATGAGTATAAGCTACTCAGTAGGGACCCCGAGACCCCCGAAGGTCTCCCGAAATCCACAAAGGATAATCCACAAAGGAAGGATAGAAACACGAAGTAACATCTAACACGGCTTAGGTATATTCCTATACATATACCTAAGTCATCAATTTCCCGTTCAGCTCCAACGTCCGAGCCCAAGCACAACCCAGTCCAGACAGGAAAGCAAAACGTATACCCACACAGGATAGAACAACACAATCCACAAAGGAGAGTAAACAGTTAATCCACACAGGATAGCTCAACACAATCCACAAAGGAGAGTAAATAGGAAGTCCACACAGGATAGCTCAACACAATCCACAAAGGAGAGTAAACAGTAAATCCACACAGGATAGCTCAACACAATCCACAACGGAGAGAAACACAAGATTCAGCTCACACAGGTACACTTCTTCAGATGCCGATAAAGATGATCACTGATCCATCTATGTCTTCGGACCCACGAAGGATCGATAGGTAACTAACCCCCGCAATGACCCACACAGAATCGAACCCACACAGGATCGGGCCCACACATGACCGGGCCCATGCAGGACCTGTAGGTGCTGGCTCACACAGAACCGCTAAGCGCTGACCCACACAGGATCAGACCCACACATGATCGGGCCCACACAGGACCGGAAGCACTGATCCACGCAGGATCGCTGAGTGCAGTAGTCGTCGCAGTCCACTGAGGATCTCTGCACGGTCGTCGTCGGAGTCCACGGAGGATCTCTACACAGTCATCGCTGCAGTCCACTGAGGATCTCTGCACGGTCGTCTCTGTCGAAGAAGCAGTCGCAGCCAGCCTAGGGTTCCGCACACATCAAGCTCGTTCGGGAGGGTCCGCTCCACGAGCCGAGAGGCTAATACATCAACTGACACAATGTCCGAAGTTGATGTATCCAAATGTTCTGTATCACTAACAGGAACTCAACGTCGCAGACGGCGCGTCGATCAGACGCCCGGCCTGAGAGTTATTGGATTTTTCGTCTTAGGGGCCCGGTTGGTTTTTAAAGCAAAACCAACCCAACCGTACTCCACTTGCGTCCAAACCTCGGTCGGAGTATGCTAAATGATCAGTCTCACAAAGAGGAACTCAACAAAGCTGACGGCACGTCAATCGGACGTCCGTAGCTCAAGATATGAGGATTTCCGCTCCGAGGGCCCGGTTGGTTTCGTGTACAAACCAACCCGACCGTACTCAAAGTATTCTGAAACCTTGAGTTCGATATACCGAAATGACCGTCTCGATCCAAGGATTGTGTTTCCGCTGACGTCGGGTCGTTTGGAGGCCCGTAGCTCATGATACGACCATTTGAATGAAGACCGTCCGAAGACGGGGGGTATAGGCCCAGGCCGACCCGACCCGACCCCCCCGGGAGTCGACCGAATCGGGTCGACCCGAACTGGGTCGACGCGACCCGGTCCGACCCGGCCCGGTCCGGCCAGGGCATGGCCGGGCCGGTCGGACCGGCCTGGCCCGGTTCGGCCGAGCGGCCGAACGGCCGAGGTGCGCGGGGCGCCGCCCCTGCGGCCTGGTGGTGTCGCTGCCCCCCGCGTGGGGCCGCGCTGAGTCGGGACGCGACTTCAGGCGCATCCGAGGGAACCGGACCCGCGCAGCCGCGGGTGCCGTCTCCCCCCGCGGCTTCGGCCGTGGTGGCCTATCCGGCGGCGCGCCGGGGCGCCGCCGCTCCCGGCTGCCGGCGCCGCCGCGCCTGCAACCCGCGCCGCTGGTGAGTTCCGCGGGCCACCGGGATCGTTTCGGTGGTCCGATTCTCTTCCCGTCTACGCCATTACTCCTCTCGGGACTCATTCTTCACTGCGGGATCATCAAACATCCATTGCGGCACGTTCCGTCATCGCCCGTCAAATCCGCACAAAACGAAGAACGACGGAGGGTCGTCAGGCCGTGTTCGTTTGGCCCGCACACTCCGCGTTAGATATAAACAACGAAAGTATTTTTATTCCACAAAGGAAACAACAATTTTAATAAAATTAAAATTGTTCGCAAACCAGTTCTTTAACTTCTTTAAAGAAACATTGACGGGAATAAAGGGGGTAATTCCCAAAATAAATCCCTACCTCGTTGATCGTCGTGCACGGGCGTTCTTCGCGGAAAAGCTCGTCAGGGAAGAGGGGGATCGTCGCGTCGTCGCGGGAAGGCGTCGCGTCGTCGCGGAATCCGGCGTTGAGTCAGCGAGCTCAACGGAACAAGAACAAAAGATTTAAATTATAAATAATTAAATCTGTGTTTCTTCTAAAACCAAAAAGAACCTTTAGAGGAAACCCGAAATCACTCACCTCAAATGGTTGGTGATCGGAGATCGGGGCGGGGAAGAACGTCTCGGACAGGAGAGTCGTCGATTTCCGGGTTCGGCGTTCTTCGCGTTCTTCGCATTCTTCGAGTTCATCGCATTCTTCGCAAGGGAGAAGAAGATACAAGGTTCCTCTCAAATCATCTCAACGCGCAAATAACCTGAAGTCGTGCATTGGCCTTATTTTATTATTACGCCAACGAATTTGAAAACTGGTTAAGAAACAATTGAATTAATTCGTTGAATTAATTCGACGAAGAAACTGCCCATTTAATTCATGAAATAAACCTCCCAATTAAATGGTATGTTAAGATTTTAAGAAACGCGTCAGTTGACCTTCATAAAGATGGGTTTTCGCGGGTGTGTTTCTCAGCAGAAAGAAATGGCGGTGCTCGTGCGGGCCCCACCTCACAAATATCCTTCCAAGGGGGTAGGATATTTCTGGATAGTATCCTATCCGGTTTAACTCAGTTCAAGCCGTCATTAAGTGGCTTCAAGTGGCTTCCTAGTGGCTTAAGTGAAATAAAATAAAGATGTCGCAAAATTATTTTATTTCTCAACATTAAGCCTGAAAATTAAAAACCACACCCGAGAAAACGCAACTCCGGAAGAGGCATTTCTAAGTGAATACCGGCGCTGCGATTTCATCGGAGCCCTCAGAATTCGATTCCGGGCACCGGTTCAAAAGTTAGAAAAACCTGCTCGTCCGTTCACTGAACGTACCCGAGCCAAAATTCGGAAAATGATTCTGGGCACACCGGGCCTCGGAATCAGGTGCCGTCAGAGACTGCGCTCTTGTAAAATTCCAAAGAAAATTAAGAAATAAAAATTTCCTTGAAATTTACGGGTCTTTACAATGAAATTCACACCTATGTGTGAACTAATTCACCAAAAAAAGAGATATCACCGTGGTTTGTGAAAATTTTGTTTTAATAAATTAATGGAAAATTTAGAAGAGAAAGATGTTGATTAAGAACAAAAAAACTGACACTGAAATTGAAAACATTACAAAGGAACTTTTGCAGCATAACCATACAATGAAACAAGAAACAAAAGATGATAAGAAAAATATCTCCCTCTATTCCCATCACCACAATATACTTATATAGTCATATTAGGAGTCTTAGAATCACCCCCACTCCCCACAATTAATTCACCCCCAACAATTAATAGAGTCAAAAGGAGGATGAATAATCAAAAGGAAATTGACATTTCGATGATGACCCTGAAAACTGTTCAGATTCATCCACCATATTGACGTGTGAATTCATAATTGAAGAAGGCAGAATACAGAGGGGTCGTACAGGAAAAATATCTTCTACCATCTATCCTCTATGAGTTTGAAAAACTTCAGGAACTTTGGCTTATCCATTTTTATGTTATGGTCGCAATGGTTGGACAGATTTGTGTGCATTGATGTCAGGTCCACCATTTAAATCTCAACTTCAAATCAATTTATCATCATGAAAACATCATAATTAGCTCCGTCCATAGTTGAATAAAATTATTTTCATATTATTATATTTATACTGTATAAATTTGAGCTTCATTGGGCTTGGTTTGTGGGCCCCACATTTGTTTGATGGGGCTTAGGTCCCTTACGCTTTTTCCAGCAAATTTCTGCATTCTAGTGCAATAATATCCATCTTCCCTTATGATTCATCCCTCAGACCTAAAAGAAAAAAATTTCCAAATAAAGTGTTGAGTCATATACCAAGATATTAAATTAAAGTGATGAATATTTTAATTTCCACAAGCAAATTATTGAGTGGGCCCAAATTGACACTTTAAGCATGAATTGCACAATGATGGGAAATGGAGTTCAATTTTTGAATTGGACTAAAATTGATGTGTACGCACTTCTAAACACATTAATATTAAGATATTAACAATGAATATTAGCCACATTAATTGACTAATGAATTGGGTTTTCATTTCTTGGTATATTTTTGATTTCAATGTCACACTCGTGGAGGTTTAGAATCTATATTATTATCCTCAGGATGGAATCACATTTCATGAGTATGAACATTATAGAATAATGTTCTATGAAGTTGATGATTTTGGCACCTAAGAGATAGGGTTGATATTTATCTATGGCCAAAACCACTGCCAAAATTTCCATTCCAGTCACAACGTAGTGAGATTGAGTTTTATCCAATGTTTTTGAGGTATAATAGACGAAATAAAGAGTTGTTTCTCTTCATTGACCAAGAACAACCCCAACTTCTCTCGCAGAAGCATCACATATCAAATTAATGGGTAAGGACCAATCTGGTGGTAGGATTATCGGGGAAAATTATAGAGAAGATTTTGAGTTCAACGAAGGCTCTCTTTCAAACCTCATCGAAATGGAAAGTGACATCATTTTGGAGTAGCTAAGTGATTGGGAGGGAAATCCTACTGAAGTTATGGACTAATAATTTATAGAAACCAGCATGACCAAAGATTGATTAGATGTCTTGAATAGACGTGGGTTCATGAAGTGATTGGATCACTTATATTTCAGAAGGATCGACTTCTATACAATCTCTTAAAACTATGTGACCTAGAATAATACCATTTTCAACCATGAAGTGACATTTTTCAAAATTTAACAGAAGGTTACATTTGAAATAATTTTTAATTACTAGAGAGTGTGAATTCAAGAAAAATTCAAATGACTCGCCGTAAATGGTATATTTATAGATGAAGACTTCCATGCAGTGATCAATGAAATCAGAAAATATCATCATCATACACCTCTTGAATGTTTCAGGAGCTTTGAAAAGGCCAAAATACATTCTCTTATATGAATATTTTACAAAGGGGAAAGTGAAAGTATTCATTTCTTGGTCATGAGGTGCGATTGGGATTTGAAAGTAGTCAGTGAATCCCTCAAAAAAGTAATAGTGTGACTTTCTAGCTAATCATTCTTGATTTTGATCAAGGAATGGAAGAAGGTAGTGATCTTTTTGTGTCTTATCATTCAATTTTCGGTAATCAATGCACGCACGCCATTTGTTCTTTGATCGAGTTGTGACACCTCACCCAATTCATTTGTGTCAACAGTTATCCCACCTTTCTTATGTATAACTTGAATTGGAATAACCCCTTATGTAGAAAAAATTGGGTAGATAATACCAGCTTGAAGAAGAATGGTGATCTCTTCCCTAACTACCACAAGGATGAGTGGATTGAGTCTCATTTAGGGTTGTCTAATTGGATTGGTTGATTCCTCAATAAGGATGTGATGTATGAAAAATAGAAGTTTTGATTCTTGGTATTTCATTTAGGGTCCACCCTAGTTCTTTTTTTGTATTCCCCTTACACCTGAACAAGTTTGGACCCCACAGATTCAGTATGTGAAGCAGAGATAATGACAAGATAATAGTGATAATGGAATAGGAATGCATATTTCATGTCTGTAAAAATAGGTTTCAGATCAGTCTCATCTTTCATTTGTGGGTTAGAAAACTCAGGAATGGAGGAAGGGGATTTAGTTGCAACAGAATCATTTTCCTTAATACTGTCCAAGGTGGAGAAGTAGATATTAGAGTTGTAGTGGGATTCGAGAGAGTTTTCAAGTTCATATATATTGATGGAGTCTATGAATGAGGGGTCAACATCAACTTCTCCATTTATGACTTGGTTAATCATGGTTCATATTTCACAAGATCCTATCTCTTCAGAATAGGATGAACATGATGGAATGGGGTTCAATTGACTCTCAGAAGTTTCTTCAGATGCATGGATTGATAATCTGGAGTGATCCTAATATGGGTATCTCATGGCTTATAAAATGTTGATCTTGACTAGTTGGTCACCAAATTCCATGGATAAGATGCCTAAATAGACATCAATTTTGGTTCTAGTAGTCATGAGGAATGGTCTTCCTAGAATTAGGTGGATCGAGACGAGTTTGCCTCACCTTCCATGCCAAGGACATAGAAATCATCCGGGAAGATATGATCATTCACATGAACAAGGACCTCCTCTATTATAGCCTCAAAACTAGTAGTGATTCAGTTCTCCAATTGAACAACAACACCCATTGGATGCAAGGTACCTAGAAAAAGGATGGAGAAGTTGTATTTTTGAATGACATTAGTTGAGGGTCCTAGTTATTTGAGTGCATCATCAAAGTTTGAACTTCTAATTTGGTATAGAAATGTAAATGGCCTTAGATATTTTCACTTTTTGGAAATAGACTTTTGGGTGGAATTATTTTCAAAGGTCCTTAGTTACCTCTTGTGGGTGAAAAATTCCTTAAGAAACTTGGTATATATTGGGATTTTATTTATGGAATCTAAGAGGGAAATTTTGACATAAACATGTCTAAACATGTCAATAATTTTAGGATCGGTATCAAAGGACTTTCTTGGTTTAGAAACAACATGATGAAAAGGAATTGGATTCATAAGTGGAATGGAAGGTGGTGAGGGAATGGCTTAATATTACTTTTCATGTTTCTTTTTTTCATTTTCTAGGTCAACATTCAACGAGGGGTTTGAGGAATTATCTTGAGGCATATCAATTTTCATTCCTGATCTAAGTACAATTTCAATATCATTACCCTCGGGGTTGGGTAACGATTGACCAGGGAGTTGGGAAGAATTTTATTGTTGTTGCTGGCTCATGTGTAATGGAAGTTGACCAATTTTGGTTTCAATGTTTTTGAGGCTAGAACAAGTGAAGGAGGAATGATATTCCACTTCACATTCCAATAGTTACATGGAAGAAGTGTGTTGTCCTGATTTTGGGATTACATAGATTTTGGTTCTCAGGAAAGTGATTGTATTGTGTTGGGAATTGGGAAGTCTCACAAGGAAAGTGGAATCTGAGAGGATGAAGAGAAGCATTGATTTCATGAGGTTGAAAAACAAAATTTTCTAGTTGTTGGAAGTTACCAACAACTTGACCATATTGAAACAGGTTTGATATTTGGGGAGGGAATTGGGGGAAGAGATATGGGATTACCATACCTCAGGCCTTGGTTGTAAGAAGAAGAGTATGGCTTAGAGTGAGGTTGGTTGAAGTTTCTAACAAACTGACTTGATTGTTGAGGGTTGGGGTTGTACTGAGCCTACGTTACATTGAACTCCATTTTTTTGGATGAATCAGATTGTTCATCCTGAAGTTGTAGACATGTGTATATTAGACGTGCTAGTGGGTTGTAGATTCCACAGTTTTTGAGAAGTCCAGGAAACATTGATTGTGTAGAAGATAAGGTTGGGTATTTGGAATCCAAAACTAGTTGTTGCACAAGACCTGTAAGTTCACTCATCAAATCAATCATCTTTTTTAGATCTATGGATTGATACTCTTGGGGTTCTATGACTTGATCATGTGCTTGAGTATAGAATTGTTGTGTGTTTTTAGCCATATTTCTTAGGAGATATCTTGCAGTTGTGGGTGTTTGAGCAACAAGAGTACTACAACTTACGGCATCAATATGATTTCTTTCCAAAGTCAAAAACCCTCATAGATGTATGGGATCAGGATTGGGTCAGGGTTTTGGTGGTGTGGGTAGTTTGCAATAATCATTTTTAGCCTCTCCTAGTATCCATGAGTGATTCACTTGGGAACTGATGGATACCCCTTATATTTCTTTTTGGAAAGAATTAGTATGAGAAGAAAGAATGATTTTCCCTTAGAAGAGTCACTTAATATGATTCTGTGTGGTTATGAAACCAAGAAGAAGGTATTAGAGCCACGCCATAGTAGTGTCAGCTAGGGAGAAAGATAATTCTTGGAGTTTTATTTGTTACTAACAATTCCCTTAGGTCTTCATTGTAGAGAACACCACTTGGAGCTCTTTAAGGTGGAGATGTGGATCCTCACCGGCTAGTCTATGGAAATGAGGGAGAAGATGATCAAACCCAATTTGAGTTCGAAGAAATCTTCTTATGTGTGTATATGGAATACCAAGCGGTTGGTAATTCTTATAAGGGTAAGCATGTTCTTTTAGTGTTTGTTACCTAGGATTGGGCATTACTAATTCAACTAGTTGTACAAGGACCAGTTCTGGAATTATTTGAATATCCCTAATTTTCCTCCTAAGTTGGTGAAGAGTTCACTAAATTTATGGGTCGAACAAATCTAAGGGATTGATTGGGAGGCTACTGGGCATTCAGTGAGATATTTGAAGAAATATTAAGATGGGGTTTTTCTGTGTTTTTTCAGTTTATGAATTTTATGAGAAGGCAGGTTTTTGTTTTTGTTTTTTTAATTTTTTCTAAATTTTGCTTTTTAGGGTTGTTTTAATATAACTAGAAACTAATGACTACATAAATAACCATACCTAGAAACAAAAACATTTGAAAGCATGACTGACTTTTTCCTATTGGTCGGTCAAGGTTCCAGTGCTCTGCTAATGTGTATAGCAGCACTCGGGTCGAATCCTTGATGATGATACTTTTTAATATTAGATTGTTTTAGTTGATTGTTTTTTGATTAGATGGTTTTTTTGAAGATCTTAAATGATGTGATTAATAATTACTGTTTTATTTAACAATTTGATAAATATTGGGGCGAGTTCATTTTTAGGGAGTTAAGGTAGTGATATCCTTATGCTTTTCATTATATTACATTTAAATTAACACCCACTTCTCAAGATAATGTTAATTGGAATTTCTCACTGTTAAGGATTTTATACAAGCCCTAACAGAATATATGGTTATAATCTCAATAATATCATGTTGATGGTAGTCCATTTATTATTCCGATAATCCATTGAAACTACAGGTTAAACAATACTAGTCATTAATCCATGAAATGTTAAGTCTAACATACACAATGGTAATTTGAAGAATATTAATCAAGAAAGTACTCTCAATAACATAACATACCTAAATTATAACTCACCCAAATGATAGATTTAATAAACCATTGAAATTGTTAGTAATTTGGTTATAATGATTATGATGATAAATTAAGAAGATAATAAATGGAAGGGATGAGAAAAGAGTTGTGTGTCGAACACCCACACAAACGATGATGATAAATTAAAACATACATTAGATTGAATGTGAAAACAAAAGAAGGGAAGGGAATTAAATTGTATTTAAACTATTTTAAGAAAATTGATATTAAACTACATAAGGTGGATGATAATAAGAGATATTGAAGACTAAATTTACATTAAAATAGAATTACAAAAAAAACACCTACATGATTTGAAAAGAAGAACAACACAAAAGTAAATAAAAGGAATAAAAAAGGAATGGTTTATCCATTAAAAATTTTCATATGGAAGATCCTACCATGCCTTTAGAAGAGACTTGGTCATGCCAACCTATCCCCCATCTCTATATAATTCCAACTCATTTGAAGGAGAGGAGGGGGATGCATTTATAGCCCAAGTAAATGGACTATTTTCATTCCCAATATGTCTTTCCACATTCAACACCATTTGGATAATTCATACAACTGAATTTCAAGCTATCTCCTTATTTAATGGAGTAGATAATAATTTTGGATGACTACTCTCAATATTTGGCGGCATTTGGAATTATGTATCCAATGTTATTGTCATTTGATTGAATAATGTTAATCTGTCCATTTCAATCAAGAATTTTAGAAGGACAAAATGGGAATGGGTTTATCAATAGAAATATGCCTCAAAATCTGAATGTTTTCTTTAAAAACATTGGCCGCCTATACCTTATATATCACACTAAAAAATCTCAACTTGATTTGATGACTAGATCAAGAGACATTTCATGAATACTATATGGATTTTAATTCCTGGCCAGAATGGTGGGCTGTGTTTAAATGAATTAGTTGGGGTCCTTGTATTTGGATTTGGGCCATGAAATTTATATCCAAGACAACTTACATTGTTCCATGAACTTTTTATAATAATAATGTAATTTTAAATTCAATATTGAGCCCAGTAATTCAATCTTCACTACTGGTATAGTTTTATCATAGTTTCTTTGGGTCTTCGTGTATGGACCATATGACCCTTAAAATTGAAATATTTTCCCATTATACCTTATAATGAAATGTTTTATATTGAGATAGGAATCCTACAAAACTAGATCTATTAAATTTGGCTTAGTAGGGTGATAGTAAATATGAATAAATTAAACAGACTTCAATCCTTATGAATTCTAATAGTGCTCAAAATTTTCTTTTAATATTTATACATTAATATTTCACACATAATTAGCGCATTTCCTATAAAATCAGTAAATTGAGTATATAAAAAGTTTTGAAAATAATAAAAACATAAGAGTGGGAGTAAAACGTCATACCTTGGAGGATAAAACTGAGATCCGGTGGAAAACACGAGAAATCAAATCTAGAGAGGGTATCTGGATAGAGCATCATGTGTATCTTGGAGGAAGGGGGCACTGTGAATCACGCTACCTATCAACGGGGAGGAGAGGACCTCCCTTATGTTTTATAAAAACATATAATAATATAAAATATAGTATAATAATAATACATATTATTATTATTATTATCATAATCATCATTAAACATTTCTTTATTATTTTTTATATTATCCTTAATCTCATTTATCTATTTTTCTTTTTAACAATTAATTTTATTAATTTAAATTTACCTAAAATGAAAAATTTTAGTGTTTTGGATCATTCAATAAAGATTGAAATCTTAGTTTTAATAACGGAGCACCCAGTAATTGCAAAAACAAATTCTACAACCCCTTGGAAAACCACCAGGTCCAAAGAAACAAATTCTAAAATCATCCCTCCTTAAAACATCTCAACCCTAAAAGCGTTCATGAAATATGAAAACCTTTTTAATCCTACATATTTCATGAAATCATGTTTTCAGGATTGTGTTTCATTTCAAAATGAATAATTCAAATTTAACCATCTCATAAGCCCAAGGCATTTAAGCCTCTAAAACACGAGCCGAAGGATAAATTTCAACACAAAATGTCAAAGCAACATTTAGATAAACCCAAGAACAGTAGAAAAAATATTGGCATTATCTCTTTATCTATTTTACCATTATAGAAATCTTCAAAGGTACTTTGAATTTAACTATCAATTTCCTACCATGACTCTTCAACTATTAGAAATGGTAGAGAGAGAATGATCTAAGTGTTATAAAAATGTTTATCATTTGATTTATTCATAGGGAGAACCCAATAACATCAAAGGTTATAATAGAGACCTCATAGGAGGAAACTATCAACTCCCAATTGATTAACCAATAGTGGTTATGGATGCCTTCCAGAAGAATCATCACAGGTATAGAAATCAAAATCACCCTTAAACTGGAAACATGATCTCTAAAAATGGGTTCATCACCCACTATATACAATAAGAATTAAGGGAAAAAACCAGGCCACATTAGACTAACCATTCTCAAAGATTACCATCATAGATGGATGACACATCCCAAAACAAACCGCAATGCCTTTTTTCCAAGGCATTGGTCAGTTAACAGAAGCATGTACACTGATGTCCTCACCAGACATCCGATGACATTCACAGATCAAGCCATCAAAAGGGAATTTTAAGACTATTGTGACTTAGAAAAAACAATGGTGCATCCCAAATCCAAACCACTAGGATTTGTTGCCCTTTTTAAGAACAACGAGAGCCCAACTACAAGTCGAGGGTGACTTCAAAAGAGCCACACATCCCGTATAAATCCCAATTAGAAACCACTAATCAAGAATTTTTACTTTTAAAACATTTTCATAGAATATAATAGATTTTATCATAGTGAATCCAGGATGACATCCAGATATGGGAAATGCTCCACTCAATTAGAAGAGAAAAATATGTTTACACCAAAGGACCACAAAAAGAACAGTCTAACCATTACTGGTCAACTGTTTACAAAAATCTCGACTTCAACTGTCGAGGAATCATCAACTCAACCCAAATAAAAATCCCACCCACGAATATCATGTTCATTTATAGCTTAACATTAAAACATATCCTAGACTAATAGAGTATCTAAATGGGTTACACATACCACCATCCTAATAAAATTCATGATAAAAACCATGCTTCGACACATATACTGGAACCAATGTGATGATCCCCACCTTAGGAGTTCCCATGTCTTTGGAAGAAAAGAAAAACCTCTCTCAAGAACACTATTTCAGAAACTCCTTAATTTCTCCAGTGATTTTTGAAAAAACCATAATCACCAAATCAAAACACCTTTAAAGAAAGCTAAAATTTAGTCCGACTGGATTGTTAAAACACTTGAGTCCCAAAATGTTCTCTTGAGTAGTGGGATGAACTTGCCTTAACATCTCAGTCACTTTGTTTGGAGGTTGACTCAAGAACATCCAAAACATCAATAATTTCTATGATCAAACTAAACTCGACCGATGAGTTACAATACAAAAAAATCGATGGGTACCACATTTGATAACACATAAAACCCCGAGTTCACAATAGAATATATAATATCATCTCACATAACCATTAACTCAGATAATGACACACTGAGCCATCCATCCCTAAATAAAAGAGAGTATCACACAACCAATTATTCAGCTGATCATTTACGAGGTATGAATAACTTTATAAACTAGTCATTCATTTATTCTTGTTCCCATATCATTATTTGAGGTATAATGAACACCCATCTAAACAACTGTGTCCTTTTTGAAAAAAATGGCCTACTAGGGACAATGGAACCAACGACCACCAACACCATAAGTCGTATATTTAAAATAAGGTAAAAAATATCTAAGGGTACTACCTACCATGGGCTAGCCCCTTACGAAGAATATGCATCGTCCCTATCTAATTGGTCATGAAACAAAGATTTTACTAGGTTCAAGAGCCTCTTCCATTTAGTCCAAAGGGAATAGAAATAGCCTATGGCTAAACACTCACATATCCATTCCAAGGCATTCCCCCAAAACATTTAAGCCACCCATACACGAGGTTAAATAGATAGGACACCACATTAGGTCCCAATTTATTGTCATTTCTTTTATCAATTACATCTTTTAAACATTCGAAAGAATTTTATGAAAAAACTCAATCATTGTTATATGAAACAAGGAACTTGGTGACCACATTATCTAATAAATCAATGAAAAACATAAAATTTAGCACATAAATTCATTTTAACCTATTTGGTGACCTCCATGGGTCCCATTAAAAAACCGGAATTCCTAAAATATTAATCCATTAGTAGTTGTTAAACCATATAAAGCATAAACACCATAATTTTTTATCTTTTAAAAGCATACCCCAACTGACCTACATGGGTCTCATCGCACATGTAATGACACGTCAATTCTCATTGGCTTGAGAGCTCAATGTGTCATTACTAGGCCTTAAGTGACATCCCCAAGGTGCCAAAGGCTGGAAATAAATGTCTAAGGGTTTAAAAACAAGTGGGGAAAGAATTTACCATTTAAGAACAAACGACGGTGCCAACAACCATAACCAAAAAAATGTACAAAATGATTCATCATAAATGCTAAGACAACTCAACCATTTATTTTATCAAATACTAACCAAAAGTACCACAACAGAAACAAACACTAAAATAGAGTAAACAGTGGAAAGAAAAAATCAAAGACCACAAGACAACAACCCAACTCCATGCTCCACAAGATCCATGCTCCCACATCATGAACTAACCCAATCATCATGAAGAAGTGCTATAAACATGTGAGGATTTACGTTTTCCAACATCCCGGTATATGACATCTGCAAAAGCACCAACGTTTCAAAGAAGGGGGTGAGTAATGAAACTCAATAGGTTTTCCCCAATGAAGTCCCAACCCATGCATCTAGGATAAAACATGTTAGCACATTCATGTAAAACATTTTATATAAAACAATTCCAAAACAGTTCATAATAAACAAGTTCCATGTCAAAATCATTTTCCAACAAAAGCAATCTTTCCTAAGAAGAAAAAACAAGCAAGGTTTCCGATCAAATTCGCATTTCCATTTTGGCACATTTATTCCATTCCACAAATCCACGCAACCAACCATGCATGCAACCTGGACCTCCCTATTCTCGTGAGTGGTGAGTTATCCTTACACTTAGTCGTCACATAGTGGACTACCATGATGGGGGTACTTCACGACCTTATCAATCCCAACCTAATGATGGGGGGACTTCTCACCCTTATCCAACCCAACCTTTTTGATGGGTTACTTCTCACCCTTATCCATCCCAATGCATATGAACACACACCACAACCCATGAAAATCCATGCCCAAAACCATGTGGGTTCAAAACATTTCAATAAAGAATCACCCGTATTATTGAAAACCATTTCTTTCAATAAAAAAAACCATAGCCAATTTAAAATCACCATTTTAAATTTACTTGAACAACCAATTTCCAAAAACACACAATTTTAATCACCCGTTACAAAAAAGGGGTTTCAACCATACTATCACAAGAGATAAACAAGCAATTTCAATCAAGGAAAACAAAATGAAACTAAGACTTCATGTTCTAAGAAATAGGAATCGAGAGTGAATCCACCTACATCAATGGTTTTGATGAAAACACTTACAAATGGAGAACACACAAGACAACCAGGCCGATTCACCAAGGATCCTCCTTAGACCTCATCTCCTGACACAACCAAGACCAAAAAGTATCATGTTTGGCATCCATACACTATGATCTACGGATAGTGGGAATAGATCTATGAAACCAAGAGAAGAGGATAAGTAGATCTATGAGGATCTGAGAAAACAAACAAGAATGGTCACACACCTCAAGAATATGGATTTGAATCGCCAAGAGAAGCCATCAGATCACCTCATAAACGATGGGAGACCCTTCCTTGACCTTGGGAGAACCAAAATCCCGAGTTAGGGCCACTTATGATATTTAATGGGTCAATTAGGGGCATAACGAGTTAGATCCACAATTGAAGGATCTAAATTTTAGTGGCCGTATAGTTTAACAAACTGTGCGCTAACCGTGCATTATCTACTACCTCAGCCAGCCTTATTGCATGACCTTATTGCACGGTTTCCCTCAACCATGCGCCGATTGAGCGGATGCCACTAGCTCCTCAGTCATCCATAAACGGTTTGGCCGCACGGTTTAGACAAACCGTGCGCCGCCCGTGCACCTCCCCCCTTTGCTTCAAACTTCAGTCCAGGATCTCCCGACTCTCCCATACGTAAATATTAAATTTTAAAACCAGTAAAGGCATCAAGTAAGGGATGCATAACAGAAACTGGGGGTACTAAATTCTCCCCACCATTGGCCTTTCCATCCTCCAAAAGTAGAAAACCAATGCTTGTCTGAAAGAGTTCTGGCCACTGCACTCTCATTTATTTCTCGTGTTCCCAAGTCTCTTCCTGAATCTGACCATGGTGCCATAAAACCCACACTAGACCGATGATTTTTCCACACAATACATTAACTTGACTATCCACTATCCGTACCAAGATATGTATCAATGAAGCAACAAACTCTAGTTCAACATGATCCCATATGATCACCTGGTCAGGATCGGGCTGATACTTCTTCAATTGAGAAACATGGAACACATTTTTCACTGCACTGAAACATGGTGGTAATGCCAGCCGATACGCCACCTTGCCAACACGTTCTTGTATCTCAAAAGGGCCTATATATCGAGGATATAATTTTTTTTAGCTTCCCAAAATGACGATATCCAAGCCTTCGAGAGATTCTCAAAAAGACATGATAACTCACAGCAAACGACAATGGTCTTAGGCGATGGTCCGTATAAGATTTCTGACGACTATGAGCCATCTCCATCCACTTTCTAATCAACCTGATCTTCTCTGTTGTTTCATGGACAAGGCTCAGCCAAACTAGTAAATTCTCACAATTTTCCACCCAACAAAGTGGAGAATGACAAGGACGCCCATACAATGCTTCAAACGGAGCCATTCATATCGAGTCATGATAATTGTTATTATATTAGAACTCCACTAAAGGAACATTCTATTCCCAAGAGCCATAAAAATACATTACACAATCACACAACATGTCGTCCAACATTTTTATCATCCGCTTGGATTTCCCATCCATTTAAGGATGATACACCATGCTCATTGTCAACCGAGTCCCAAGGGCTTGCAATAATGATTTCCAAAAATGAGATGTGAACCTTGGATCTTAATCTGATATTATGGACACTGGTACACCATTCCTCATTACCACTTCTCAAATATAGATTTTTGAAAGATCTTCCACCATATGAGTTTCACGAATCGGGATGAAATGGGGCTACTTGGTTAAACGATCCACTATTACCCAAATGGCATCGTGTTTCTGGACTGTTCATAGAAGGCCTGTAACAAAATCCACTGCTATCTGTTCCCATTTCCACACAGGGATAGGTAAGGACTGTAATGTACCGGCTCTTCTCTGATGCTCTTCTTTATCCTGCTGACAAGTTAAGAATCACGAGACGATCTAGGCCACCTTCATTTTCATGCCTCTCCACCAAAACTGTGCCTTTAGCACCTTATACATCTTATGTGTACCTGAATGTATAACCCATCCTGAATGGTGGTAAACATTAAGGAGTTTTTCTTGAGCAGCTAAAGGTACAACCATCAGATCTCAAAATCGGAAAACTAAACTCTCATCCAGCTTCCATCCTTCAATGGTCTCCCCACCATTGAGTTTTGAACACATTGAAACATAGTCTACATCGGATTCTTGTGCATCCTCTACTATCTCCACCAAATCATGATCATGTGTAGCTGAATAGAAAATAGAAAAATCACCTCGGTCTTCACATTCTACATGCATGTCGGCGAAGACCGAAATCAACTTCCATTCATCTGAAGCTTCTTTTTCCAACTAAGCATATGAATTATTTCTTAATGCATCAGCCACCGAATTTCCCTTACCCGGTGTATAAATCAGGTCAATGTCAAAAATTTGAAGATACTCTATCCTTCTCCTTTACCTCTGATTGGAATCTCGTTGTGAGAAAATGTGCATCAAGATTTTGTGATCCGTAAACATAGTAAATTTCTCACCAAAGAGATAATGTATCCATGATTTCAAGGAATGGACGACCACAACCAACTCCAAAATCATGTGTTGGGTAATATTTCTCATGCACCCTCAACTTTCTTGACCCATAAGCAACCACATGGTCTCCTTGCATGAGAACAAAACCCAAACCTGTTCCCAAAGCATCACAATACACCACATACCCCTGTCCGAATTCTGGAAAAATAAAGATGGCTGCTGATGTAAGGTGAACATTCAACACATGAAAAGATCTCTAACACTATTTAGTCTATTGAAATAGAATATTCTTCTTTGACAATGTTGTCATAGGTGAAGCTCGTCGTGAAAAGTCATGGAATAAGAGTCAGTAATAACCCGCTAGACCAAGAAAAATTCGTATTTCAACGACATTCTTTGGTGGTTGCCAAGATAGAACATCTTCTATCTTTTCTAGATCCACTGAAACACCTTTCTCAGAAACAACATGGCCCAGAAATCGTACCTATTTTATCCAAAAATCACATTTTTATGATTTGGCATACAACTGATGGTCTCTCAATATTTCCAACACTATTATCAGGTTTTGATCATTGTCAGCCCTTGTTATTGAATACACCAATATGTCATCCACAAACACCACAACAAAATAATCCAGATAACGCTAAAATATCTGATTCATCAATGCCATAAAATCTGATGGTGCACTCATAAGACCAAAAAGGGTGAATACATATTCATAGTGGCCTGATCTGCCTCTAAAGGCTGTCTTCTGAATATCCTCTATACGAACTTACAACTGGTGATATCCTGACCAGAAGTCAATTTTAGAGAACCACCGAGCTCCCCTCAATTGATCAAATAGGTCATCAATGTGAGGAAGTGGATATCTATTCTTTATCGTAACTTGGTTATGTTTATGATAATCCAAACATAGCCTCAATGTTCCATCTTCTTTCTTTACAAACAAAACTGGTGCTGCCCACAGAGACACGCTTGGCCGAATGAAACCCTTACTTTCCACCTCCTCTAACTGCTCATTCAATTCCTTTAACTCCATTGGTTCCATACTATAAGACGGAAGGGAAATAGGACTGTTCCCTAGATGGAGATCAATCATAAACTCCACTTCCCTTAGAGGTGGTAACCTTGAGATGTTCTTGGGAAAGACATATGAATATTGATCCACCATAGCTGGAAAAATATTTTCCTCAATATCTTCCATTGATGCCAAAGTCAACGCTGTCAATTGATGATATATTTTTCCCACAATTGGTGCTGACAAGCTCTTTGAACCCTTCTTTAGTATCCTTTATCCTCCAAAGATATGGTCGATGCCGTCCTCAGTCGTGAAACTAACTGTTCTCCTATAACAGTTGATGTGAGCCTTAAACCATGCCAACCAATACATACCCAGGATTACATCATAGAAATCCATATCCAACATGGAGAAGTCCCATTCTAGCGCAGCTCCATCAAAAGTTATAGCACATGCTCGACACACTAAGTCTTTACATTCTTTTTCACCAAGATGAGTTTGTAGTTTCAATACATAAGGCACCATTTCCAGTTTTAAACAAAGAAAGTCAGCAGCACGAGAAGAAATGAAGGAATGTAATGCACCAATATCAAACAACACTTGCACAAAGGTATAATTCAAATGGATCTTACCACTTACTATTGATGGTCTAGCCTGATCATCAAGAATCATCTGGTCAGCTCCATACAATTGCTTCGTCGCTGCACTATTCTACTTGTTGACTTGTTGAGATTGTCCTGGTTGAGGAGTCATGGAATTTTAAGAATCACCATGGGTAGATCTATTATGCTAACAATACTGAGTCTGTTGTCCTCGTCTCATTGAATCATACGATGGTTTCGATGCCTGGGAAGTTTCACATGCACCCGACCTCATAGTATTTCTACAATAGCACTGTAGATGCCCCATCTACTTGCAATTGTGACTTTGTCTACGTTGCGTCGTACACACTTTCTTTATGTGATCAGTCAAGCCACATGAAAACACCCAGCTTTCATCGTGGGTTTTGGAGGAAGATTCACCGATCTAGCCATCTGATTCTGATTCACACTCCCACCTTGGAAGTAGGTGTCCCTCTTCCGCTTGTTCCCAGCATTAGAGTTTCCACCCATTCTCAGGGGTATCATCATACTTCCTCCTCCCATAAGTCCTGAGATGTCTCTTTCAGATAATGTTTCTCTATTTACCATTTCCATATAATCCGTAATACAGAGAAAAGATATATTAGAGTGAATCTCCTATCGCAACCCTAAGTCAATTATGTGTTCCTTCAGTGACGCACTTGCGGAAACTTCCGGTGCTAAGCGCACTAAATTCATGAATTTAGCTACATATTTTGTGATAGACATAATCTTTTACTTCAGGATAAAAAAGTCTATCGTCCTATGTATCTTG
Organism: Viscum album; assembly: GCA_963277665.1. Lineage (NCBI taxonomy): Eukaryota > Viridiplantae > Streptophyta > Magnoliopsida > Santalales > Viscaceae > Viscum > Viscum album. The sequence goes on from OY728122.1 coordinate 378,774,292, forward strand.
AACGTGTGAGGATATTATTGTTTATTGAAAAACTCCTCAAATTCATCCCATCCCAGGCCTTGATCCACCTTAGCATGCACGACTAGCTCCCACCACTGTCGTGCAAGATCCTATGGCATGTATGTCACAAACTTTACTTTCAGTTCTAGTGGCATGCTAATGAAATTGAATATACGATTCATCCTACTCAGCCACACCTCCTCCCGTTCTAGTTCAGAATCACCATGAATGATGGGTGTATTCTACTTCTAGAACTGGACAGAATGGTCTGCATGCCTTGACTCATCCCTCAGATTCACCGTGTCCATAGCCTAGAATGCATGAATGATACTCTAAAACAGTTCTTGGTTCACATGTGTTTCAGGTGAAACCACATTCTCCGCAGCCTCTTCCTTTTGGTTTCAACGACACCTAATGGGTGCCATTTTCTATACAAACAACGCACGCAGTTAGTCTCACTTCCTAGAAACTGAAGGACTTGCATTTCAATTTCTATCACATCACTATCACAACATTGATTTCCATCTATCAAGATTTTCCACATTTATCCATTTCTAAAAAAATCATTTCATTCTTTTGAAAATCATTCTATATTCAATATATATCAACCATTCTATTTTCAAAATCATTCATTTGAAAACAAGTTTAATATTTTTAGAAATCACGCTTTTTCATCAACCCATAATCCATTTCTCAAAATGATATATGCACTCCTAGTGGGAAGTCATTCCTATGATGAATGTGATGTTCATCCCATTGGCTAAACCCATGAAAATGAGATTTTTTATCCTATAAGTGTCTCCAAAACACTTATGTACCCAACTCCCTAGTAACTTGAAGTTCAGCATAGAATGGTTAGCTACGTCTTTTTATGCTCTACATCCCAAGTTCTGACAATATTACTCCTTCCCAAAATCACCACCCAAGGAATAGGCACATAATAATTCAATGCCAAGACCAAAAAAACTGATTAATTTTTATTCCACAATTAAAGGAACAATGATGATTGCATATACCCAAAGGAACGAACAATCTGACACCATTTGTAATGACCGGTCTATTCTCATTGGCTTGAGAGCTCGACGAGTCATTACTAGGCCTTAAGCGACATCCCCAAGGCACCAAATGATGGAAATAAATGCCGAAGGGTTTCAAAACAAGTGAGGGACGATTTTACCCTTTATGAACATACAACAGAGCCAATGACCATAACCAAAAAAATCTACTAAATGATACACGATAAAAGCCAAGACAAATCAACCATTTATTTTATCAAAAACAAACCAAAAGTACCATAGTAAAAACCAACACTAAAATAGAGTAAACAGCGGAAAGAAAAACTCTTTGGCCACAAGACAACAACCCAACTCCATGCTCCACATGCTCCAAGCTCAAACATCACAAACCTACCCAAGCATCACGAAGTAGTGCTATAAACAAGTGACGCTTTACCTTTTCCAACATCCTGGTATATGAAATCATTAAAATCCCCAATGTTCCAAAGCAGGGGGTGAATAATGAAACTTAGTATGTTTTCCCTGATGAATTCCCAACCCATGCCTCTAGGATAATACATGTTAGCACATTCATGTAAAACATTCTATATTAAACAATTACAAACCAGGTCACAATAAACAAGTTCTATGTCAAAACCATTTTCCAACAAAAACCATCTTTCTTAAGAAGAATAACAAAGAATGGTTTCCAACAAAATTCACATTTCAAATTTCGAACATTCATTCCATTCCAGAAATCCACACAATCAACCATGCATGCAACCCGCACCACACTATTCTCGTGAGTGGTGAGTTATCCTTCCACTAAGTCGCCACTTAGTGGACAACCTTGATTGGGGTACTTCACGACCTTATCCATCCCAACCTGATGATAGGGGTACTTCTCACCCATATCCATCCCAACCATTTTTATGGGGTACTTCTCACCCTTATCCATCTCAATGCATATGAAAACACACCAAAACCCATGCAAATAAATTCCCAAAACCATGTGTGTTCAAAACCATTCAATAAAGAATCAACCTTATTATTGAAAACCATTACTTTCAAGCAGAAAAACCATAGCCAATTTAATGTAACCATTATAAATTTACATAAACAACCACTTTCCAAAAACACACAATTTCCATCACCCTTTATCAAAAGGGGTTTCAACCATACTTTCACATTATATAATCAAACCATTTCAATCATGGAAAACCATTTGGAACTAAGCCTTCAAGTTCTAATAAAGAGGAATCAGGAGTGAATCCACCTACCTCAATGGTTTTGATGAAACCCCTAACAAATGGAGAACGCACAAGGCAACCAGGCCGATTCACCAAGGATCCTCCTTAGATCTGTTCTCCTAACACAACCAATACCAAAACTCATAATGTTTAGCATCCACATGCTTAGATCTACCCATAGCGGACGTAGATCAAAGAAACCGAGAGAAGAGGATACGTATATATAAGTGGATCTGAGAAAACAAACAAGAATGGTCACATACCTCAAGAATCCGGCTTCGAATCGCCAAGAGATGACTTCAGATCACTTCCGAAACGATGGGAGACCCTTCCTTGACCTTGGGAGAACCAAAATCCCGAGTTAGGTCTACTTAGGAGCATTAATAAGACAATTAGAGGTAAAACGAGTGAGATCCTCTATTTAATTATCGAACATTAAGTGACTGGACGGTTTAAAAAACCATGCGCTAACCGTAAGTTAGCTACTACCTCGGCCAGACTTCTCACAAGACCTCATCGCACGATTTCCATTAACCGTGTGCCGACCGTGCAAAAGACACTGCATCCTCAATCATCCAAGCATGGTTTGGCCACACGGTTTAGACAAACCGTGCGCTGCCCGTGCACCTTCCCCCTTTTCTTCAAACTTCAGTCATGGATCTCCCGACTCTACTATACATCACCCTTATCTTTTAAAACAAAGAAAAGCATCAAGTAAGGGTTACATACCAGAAACCCGGGGTACTACAACACATTTTAAAAGTTAATCATAGATTCATGTTCAAAACATAGAATCATTCACATTTATAAGCATTCTGAAACATACCATGGTTATACAAATGTCACATGGGTGGCTGTCTACAAATCCATAAGGCACCCACACACCTTACGATTTGCATTTTTCTCCCATTAATAAAAAAAATTCAATTTTAACTTTTAAATTTACCAGCCCATTTTCATTTAAAAAATGAATATAACTCTTGATATGGTTGATGTATACGGGTTGCCCTTTTCAAAATAATATGGCACCCATACACCTTAAAATTGAAAATTGGCTCCCGCTTAAACTGTAACCAACAATTTCAGCACATGCTACCATTTTAAATATCAAAACAAACATGATATAACAAAAAAATAATGGAATATTTTATCTAATTGTGTTACGCCATATGTATGACATGCTAAATAAACAGAAATGCTAACATATTTCCTCAACAGGTAAAAAAAATCATGGCATCACATAATTAATAAAATAATACTTACTATGAATCCTACTAATGTAGCGAGATGGCCTGGAATATGCATGGAATGTGAGTTTCTATGTTCATAATAGGATGCATTTCATGTGACATCCTTACCATTCTAGTGAAGGAAAAATATCAAAATTTTCATAAATCCATAAGCAATGAAAAATACACCATGCACCCTCAGTGAAATCACATTAACTGTTACATCGAAAAATATTAACAGTAATTACCAACCCTTGTCACATGGTCATTTACCGTATGTGGGGTGATCAGTACTAAGCATGGATATCTACCAAGTGATGACACATTCCAAATATCTACCAACCGAAAAAATCAAGACAATGGAAAAAAATACCCTCTGATACAACTTTGTAACGTCTCGACATGGCTTACAATTGAACATGTATCCTGATCGGTCACCATATGACTTCTAGAATGTCTCTCTACACGGAAATGGCTTCTAAATAAAAATGAGGGTATAAAGGTAGTTCACTGAAGAGAATATATGCACAATCTCAAAGATCAAAGTAGTAAACATATTGTAAAACTCATAAATCAGCTGAATCAGTATAATGCAATAATTAAAATAGAAGAAGAAAATTGTAACAAATGAATATAGAATATGGAAAACACCCGTTTTATATTTCATGAATTTCACATGAGGATTCATATTAGATGGTAGTATAACATGCTATTCACTATGATACTAATGTAATAAAAAGTAAAAAAGGCCCACAGGTGATCTCCATGACCATCATGAGCTCTATCTCAGTTTCTTGCTCCTGAATCCCTAGTACAGGATAATACAGTATTCAACCTAGATCTTAAATATATAGGGTATAATCAGGTACCAAGGGTACCAGAGCAGGGAGTGAGAAAAAAGCTCAGTAGCATAACACCCACTGGTTTGTACCCCAATCTAGTAAATGAAAAATAATTAAACTGTGTGCAAGTACATTGAAGTAATAACAAAAAAATAAAATAAATAGAAACACATATTTGATCCTAAGGGACACATGATGGTGAAACTTTGTTTAGATCATAGCTGATATAAGAGTCTGAACATGAACTATATATATATTATGCATAAATAAATATATAATGCATAAATAAATGACTATAAAAATTTTAATTTATTCTTTATTTAATCATTTATTAACTAGATGGTTCTTGTGGAAAGTCGTACCTCAATACTAATTCTTCTCATATCATAACCAGAAGCGTTTCTTATGTAATATCAGATCTTTATATATATTTCAACTCATATTGGAGCTCACAACATTTGAAGGTGATAAGATCTCTTAGCACCTGATTTTACTCATACTAGAGTTTTAATTATTTCTATTTGAGGCCATATCTCTGAGTAGTCTTTGCTAGAAGAATCATACTATCCCCTAGAAATCAATCATAACTGGATATCATGGGTGTATATTGTCATTTCAAACACCCAAAAAACCATTTTTGCACACACAATAACTATTGTATACATACATCTGGTGTAGAATTCCATTTATAACTCCCAAAATTCATTTGTGAACATGTAGTCCCATTTGTGCACACATAGTCACTATTATAGAACATCAAGTCTAACACCCAAAAATCATTTGTGCTCACACATTCACACTTTTTCGCATACATTTACTAGAGTAGAACTTCATTTATAACACCCAAAAAACATTTGTGTGCATTCATTAACATTTTTTCACACAGAATCACCTATTTAGAATATCAGGCCTACCAACAAAAAATCATTTGTACACATGCTATCACATGTGTACACACACAGTCACTATTGTAGAACATTATGTCTAACACCCAAAAACAGATAGTTCTATCATTTTCATATAATTTCATGTTTATCCCTCATGTATCCATATATGTATATGATAAATAGCTTATAATTTCATTTCTAGCACCAAATTATTTAAAAGCATTAATTAATTCTGAAATTAATTAATCCAAACCAAATAATTTAAAAATTAATCACATCTCATTATCCTTTAACCAATTAAGCAATTGATTAACCATTCATATAATTAACAGATAAAAATTAAACTTCCAATTCATTATTACCAACATACAATACATATTTTTATAATTAACATGTCATGTAATTGTCCTACACCCACAATTCTCAATATTCAATCAAACCCAAAACTCCCTAATTAAAGTATTGATAAATAAATTATCAATTAATTACCCAAAGACAATAATTTCAAAAAAAAATACCATAATTAATTTATCAAATTATTTATCCTTCTTATTGGTTACAATTTTTCACAATTCCATAACAATTCTGTAATTAATTAATTTACCAAATTAAATAATTTTATTTAGAAATCAAATTTCTAAAAAGATCTTGAAAAATTAAATTGGTGGCATATACATAATCCAAAATCGTTACTATTTAAATTAAACTCATACCACATACATTTAATTATTATCACATGGTTATACCCACCAATTTATTACTTTTCACAAGAGCATCAATATGTAAGGGTGGGAAAACAAATCATAACTATGATGGCCAAATTCATTAAATTTAAAACAAATTCCTCTATCCAGTAAAGAAAAATAACTATATATCATCAATCTATGAAAACCAAAAAGTATACTCACTGCTTTGTTATCTTAATGGTGGTGCACCTCCTTTGGGGGTGATTTCTTATAAAACATGACCTTATCAAACAACAAGTTATTTATCTCATTAAAGTATTTCCACCATTATGTGAAATTCCAATAAACTACTTAACATATAAAAATATTATTTAAAGAAGCAACTAGGGAATTCGTAAATAAAGAGTCAGTGATAAGGACCCTACCTCAAGCAGTTCATGCAAATGCTAGGAATTAAGGTCTTTTTAACTCAAGAAGAAATCAATGCAAGCACACATAATTCCATATATATTCATTTATACCCTTAAGTCAATGCTCATATTACCCATGACCTGATGGAATATTCACTTGGAGTTTATACATATTTATATATACACATACATACCTTCGTATATACCCATGAGTTTTTCAAAGGCAGTGAAACATACTACAACAAATCCCAACACCTATAAACATCTCAAGGTTATCAAATATGAGGTGACAAACAAATAATGGGTTTAGTAGATTTCCCCAAAACTAAAATGGTGGAGAAAACCAACAAAAAATGCATCGCCTTCGACATTGTTTTCCAAAATGTAGACCAACACACCCTGAGAGGCCATTTTCACAACCCTAGATTAGATGAATCAAATAAAAATGATTCAAAACCTAAGGATATAGTTTTTCTCAAGCGGCCTACGATGATAGATAAGATGAAAGATAAGTAGAAACTGAGATGAGATAGAGTAGGACCCAGACCTTGAAGGATAAAAACTTGATCTAGTGGGAAAATATGAGAAATTGGATCTAGAGAGGGTATTCAGGGGGCGTCATGCGTGGCCGGGAGGGAGGGGTTTTGTACATTTCACATCTCATAATGTGGGAGGAGAGGGCCTCCCTCTGGGTTTCTAAAAATCTATAATAAAATAAAATAAATGTCCATAATACAATAAACTATTAATATTATTATTATTATCCTAGAAAATTATTATTTTTTAGTTCCTACTTAATAAAATTTATCTAATTTTATTTTTAATATTTAAATTAATTATTAATAATTTCTCTAAAAGGACACATCACTGTGTTCCAACTCTTTCAATAAATATCATAATCTCATTTTTAATAATGGACCACCCATTAATTTCCAAAAAAGATCAAGAGCCCCTGGGAATTCCACCCACTCCAAAACATGGGATTATACACCTGAAAAAAGTTCCACCACTGATCTACTTCTCTATCCAAGTGATAAGTTCCCAACATAATGATTTTAGTTTCTAAACAATGGATAATGTAAAATATTATTTCAATAGTAAAGATACATTTCTCAATAGTTGTGACCCTAATAAAAGGTGTGTGTATCCCTAATAAGTATTCAAGAAAATGGTGTTCCCTCTATTGTTCATTTGGAAGTCCACTATGATTCATACCCTGATAAGTTTTTGTGGTCATGAAAAAGAGGGTTTTCATTAAATATTCCCAATTTTTTTATTAATGGAAATCATTTCATAGTCCATTGTATTCCTTATTATCATGTATCCTTTGGGTTCCATCCATCAACTATAATCATAATCAAAGAGTAATAAACAATTCTCATAGTGAGGAACCACATAATAAAAAAAAATTCATATAGAATGTCTAAATATTGACATATAATTTAATCTATGACACCTTTTTTATAGATTATTCATAACCAACTTCAATTTAGATCCTCCATCATGGATTATGAAGAGTTTTTAAAATCTCAAAGTATATCCCAAGGTAGTGTCAAACTATGTGTCTAAAATGCCCCATTGGGGTGTATAAGGTTATGTTCAACCAGGCTTGACACAACTTTTTAGAGTTGTTAACCTTATGAAAAAACATGTAAGATACACATTCAATTATATTATTCATATAAAGATTCAATTATAGTAAACCATTCACTCCATCCTTTAAAAAAATTTAAATATTTTTCATCATCCTTAAACATATCCTTAGAGACATCCCCATACAAATACTTATAAATATTCATAGGTATATCTATAATGTTTTCTCATTATAGTTTCAAAAGGATTAATAAACCATCTCTTTTATACAAACTATAATGAACCATATTTGACTTTCATAAAGAATAAATCACATTTACATAATACTTAACACATTACAAAAACAAATTCCAAAATACATTATTAGTTTTGTTCCATTTGAAACATGGAACAAAAACATATCTTCTAGTGAAAATTCTTCAATGTTTCCCAAAAAGAACATCTCTTTTAGTACCCCAACCTAAAACATTTTAATAACCTAGGGTTAAGAGAACATAAGAAAGGGAGAGATCATTTTCTTAGTAAGGGTAATCATGAGAGACATGTAAACATATCCATGAGTAAAAGTGTATGATAACACGTTCATGTAAATAAAATATCATACAATGTGTATCAATGATTATAAACATGAATCATGGAATAAATATTGGAAATTCATAATAGGTGAATCATTTTAAAGTAAATAAAATAATACCTGAATCATAACATATTAATAAGACATTAAATTGTGGAATACACATAAACACGTAGTATTATTAACTATAATTCAAGATGAATTGCTAGAAAATTTCTAGAAACTTCATCCAGACTACACCTATTGTCTTAGACACACAAACATCTTGGGTCATTGTCCTTTAATTATAAGGGATCATGTTTCCCCTTTTTCTATAGTGGATCATGTTTTCCCATCTTCCCATTATGGATCAGGTTTCCACATCTTCCCATAGTGGATCTAGCCCGTCAATTTGATTCCCATCATTATCTCATGAGACATAAATATTTACCTAATTCATTGTAGGAATATATTCTTCCCACCCATTACATAATGAATGCCATATATGTGTTCATAGAAATAACATAAATCACTGATCATATCAGAGCCCTTGGAATGATATGGGTTTCAAAAACATTATTCAATCATTACATAACTCATGGAAAAGAAATGGGTTTCGTAAAAATGATTCCATCACAAACCTAAAAAACTATAATAAAGAATAATAATAGTGTAATTGAATAATATCCATAGTAAAACATAAGTATCATCAAACAATGTTATCTTATAAGGAAAATAAATTTTAGAGATCATATTAAAATATTTCATGGTGAAAATATCATTTTTACTTTGAAAGATGATTTATAAATGATAAAACATGTATCAATAAATTTTCATTGAAAATAATATTTAAAATATATTATTGGAGATTTGTAAACACTTTTTAAAAATATTTGAAATTATATTTCCTTGAAAATTTAGAAAATATCATTTGAAACCCTTGTGAATTTTTTTAAAAATATTGTCTGATGGAAAACATTTTTCCCATCAAAGTCAAAAAAACATTAAAATAAGCTTATAATATCTGGAAAAAAAGTTATTTCATGATACAATATTTCAAATGGATGTATATAAACCTCATAAAAGAATATATTTCATAATATAACATCTGTTTTAAAGAATAAAAAATAAAACAAAAATACCAAACCAATATGGTCACTTTAGAACCGTAAGCGCCCTGAAAAAGATAGCAAAAAATGGACATGTAAATACCCATAAATATTCATAATAATACTCTTAATATATATTCATTGTAATTATATATACCAAATAAATGAAATGAGTAGTGTATAAGGCATGTGTCTGGCAGAAATAAAACTGAGACAAAAATACCTTACTAAATGTGAAACATTTGAATCATGATCACATAGAAATAAAAACAAAAATTAATTATTTTAATATAATTAAATAATTTAATATAAATATATAACATGTCATCATTCAGTATATAAACCACACAATATATGTGATCAGTGAATATGGAATGTATCTCATATAAATAAAAAAGTGAGTGGAAATTACCTTACCAGAAGTCTCGACATACATTTCACATGTTAAGACCTCATATATAATAAATTAATGTTAATTATACATATATAATATAATAATATTCATATTTTGATTAGAATATATTATTTAATTATATCTTCGTATTTCTCACTTATTAATAGTTCCATTTTGAAGCAATGTTTCATGTAATAATCTTATTTCTTATCATACATGTTTTGATGTGTCTTTAATGAACCTGTTACATAAATCATTATTTAAATATTAAAAAAATTTAAAAAAATCACATATATATCATATATATTCATTATAAAAATATTTATAATAATCATTATAAATAGATATATGAAATGGAATACACTGTTCATGGACACGGTAGGTCGTATGTACGCATGAATGTTGTTTCCATTTTCTTTTTAGTTTAATAAAAGGAAAGAATATGATATATTACCATTATAGAATAATTTTTTTTCATATAAAATGTATATATTCATAAAAATATATCCTTATTTCTATCCTTGAAATATAGGTGAATAATTAATCACATCTCATCATGGAGATGTTAAGCCATATGTACGCACGAGCAATAATATCATATTCCCAGAATATTTTATGGTCAAAAGGTATACATGATATTATCATTAAAAAGTATAATTATATCATAAATATTATATATATCATATAAAAATGAGTTTCTATCATAATTCTCAACTATAATAGGTGGAAAAGAAAAAACGAACAACGTCATTTCGTGAGGCGGTAGTTCATCATACCAAAGAATGGTAATATTTTTACCCATTAGAAGGAAGCTTGTTTTAGTGTAGAAAGAGCCCATAATATAAAAACATCCTAGTATACTAAGGATACTAAGTTTATTATAAAAATAATACAAAAGAATATTAAGGAGTTCAAGGAAGAAATATAATGAAAATGTTTATTGATCAATGTTACATCTTCTTATGGTATATCAATTTTTTTTTCAAACAATGACATCATTTGTTGGAAATATGAAAAAATTATGGCTTATATGATTATTGGAATAAAATTTCGAGGATATATGGGTATATTTTAGTTTATAAAATTTAAATTTTATGTGCGAATACAAGATAAGGAGAGGTGTAGTTTTATAAGAGAGGGGAGAGACACTCTTGGAATTTCAAAAAAAAATTAAATTTATATAAATTATTTTTTTATTATATTGAGTTAAAAAGAAATATTTTAGAAGATAATATAATGGTAGATCTAAATACTATTTACAAGAAATTTTAATAAATTTTTATGTCATATTATAACTCAAATATTTTGGTTTTAACCCTTAATTAGTCCGTTTAACTCTTACCATGACAGCATTTGTTTTTACTAATTGCGGGTTATCATTGTTACTAGAAAACTGAAAATTACTAAAAATGTGTCATTTATGACATTTTAGTACATTTAAAAATTATTTTTCAAAATATTATATTTTTATAAATTTCATATCTTTTTAAAAAATATAATTTATTTTAAAATATCAATCATGAAAATTTTGACACTATTAATTATTTGAATTTTTAAAACTATAATAAAAACATGATATATTAGAACTAAATTATTAATAATATCGATAAAATTTAAAAGGAGTCCTGAAATTTGGAAATGACATTAATTATATCAAATTATATTAATTTTATTTTTTTAATATCATTTATTTAATTCTTCTAATAATTAAATATTTCTTACATCATCATTGTGTCACCATATAATTTGAAATTTTCATTCTTAAAATTAAATAAATTACAATTTTTTATGAAAAAATTTTATATTTCCAAATAATATTTGTAGATTAGAATATGCCTTATATAACACCATCGCAAAAACATTTCTCTTGGTAAAAAACGAATTAAAAAAAACATTTCTTCTTTTCTGTATAATATAATAAAAGTTTTAAAGACTTTTACATGGCTTTAAGATGAAATAATATCTTACAATTGAATATTACTATCAATATTCACTCGTCCAATTAATTTAGGTGATGTTTTTGGGTAATTTTATATTAGATATAATATTATTTTTCCCTTTAATTACCTGATTTAACCTTAACCATGGTAATAAAAAATATTACTAAACTTACAGTTACTATTGTCTAAAAAATAAACAGGAACTAATTATTTTATTTGGACATATTTATTTCAGATATGGAGTCAATTTTTTCATATTGAAAACAAATTATTAGCATAAATTAATTTAAAATTTATCCTATTGATTGGGTGAGAATGAAAGTTATTAAAGTTAAATCATTCATATGATTAAAATGTTTTAACCTCTAAATTCAATAAAAAATTTATGAAAATAAAATAATTTATATTAACTGATTAAAAATTTATTTATAAAAAATATAATTTAACATGATAATTTTTTTTATTTAAAAAATTGTTTTTAATTAAAATTTATTATTTTTAACTGTACATCAAAATATGAATCTTATCTGAAAAAATACAAAAAATTAAACCAATTTAATTTATATTTACAATTTAATATAATAAATTTATTTTGGAAAATATAATATATAAAAGTTTCATGATTTTATTTAAAATGTGTTCTCCATTAAAAGGCTGAAAAATTAACCTATTGAAGATTATAGGGTTTTATACCTAAAATTGGTTTTTTTTTATACCATTAAAATTTACTGAATAAATATTAAAAATATTTTTTTGAATATATAACATATATATTTCATTAATATCATTCAGTAATTGTAAATAATTTAATTTATTAGGACAAAACTACTTTGAGATCATAAGAAGAAAACTATTTCCTTTATGATCAATTAGTATATATATTCATTTCAAATAATTGGTAACCATTGAATTTATATTAAATTTTTTTTATTATCATATGTAAGTTAATAGTAATCATAACCGAAAATTTAAATGCTAGGTTAAATATTATTTTATTGACTAATAGTATATTAATAATATACTATTGTTCAGTAAAACTCGGAATTTCATGTAATGCAAGATTTCCGAAGAACGATTAATTTTGAGTAACACAATCCAAACCTAGTGATTCAAATAAGGAATGATAATTTAGGTGTTTCATGTAGTGAAATATAAGAAGGGTTTTATGTATAATAAAAAAACTTATATTTTTGTATAAAAAATCTATATATAGTATAGTGTGAAATGAAAAATACTGAAAAGTTTAAATTAATTTGAAAACTATTTTTCACAAAATATATGGGTGTTACAAGAAATAATATCTCAAAAAAATAATTTTCCTTTTAATGGTAGATTATTTATGGAGATAGATCACAATGGTCAGCCATTCTTCTATATAAATGGGAGTACTATTACCCAAAACATTTAATGGTAGTTAACTCAACGGTAGCTTGTCAGAGGGAGAAACATCTTTCTTCCACCATGTATCTATTTCCACCATTTTTTCGAATATTTATTATATAAATTTTATTTTTATAATTTCTTTTATTGAAATAAAAATTAATATATTATTTTATTGAATTTTTCAAATATTATAATTAAATGTAGTTTTAATATTTTTGCGTATATATAATATTCATATTACATACTTGATGAAAATTGAATACATGCATTATATGACACTATATATTTTTTAACAATCTAATATATCAAGAAAATTTAATTTAATTAAAATATTTTAACTGTAATATTAACATGATAAAAACATTTATGTATTAATGATTGTGATAAATGTTTTATAATCTTATTCATTTTATAACTAATGAGAGAGAATCTACACTTAAATTCATCAAGATATTTCCAATAAATGTTAATGTTTTCATTATATATTGTTATGTTATAAAAAGTATCATATATTTATTGGATAATATGATGCTCTGAGATTTCATTTGATTTAACAATGTTGGACTAATACCTTTAGTGATATCATCATGTGATAAAACAACTATACATAAATCATTTGACTTCACTTGGACAACATTTGTGTGATTTAATTTTTCCTACTCATTCAATCAAGACTCTATATTAATCCCAATTCCTTGATGCGATCATGAATAGAATTCTACTGTACCACCCCTACTGCTGAAGTGACAAGATCATCGAACATCACTAATTCTACCATATGATATTTTCTTATTTTTTTGTTTTTTAATTTGGAATATTTCATTATATTTTAGTAAGATCTTAGTGTCTAGTTTTTTATTTTACCCATAGAAATTTTCATTTATTTTTGTTATTTAACTACATAATATGAATTTTATATTGTGATTCCCTATCAAAATCTAGGTTATAGACTAGGATAATACTCCAATAAAAATTATGGGTCATGCCTTCATGTATTTGTTAAAGGAAAAGAATGTAATAGTTTCTCATATATCTAAATGTGATCTTATTTTCGAACAACTATGAATTCTATTTTATCTTTATTTTTATTTCCACTTCATATTGAACACATCAATCACTATAAAATATTTAATTAATAATATTTTTAATGTTTTTTTGTTATATATTTTAATAAAAATGCCGCCCTATGAATTATTACATTCTTTTTCAACACAACAGTTGTCATTATTTAGGGTGGATCCTTAAAAAATAGTTATATTCTCTAATTTATTTATTGAGAAACAAAACTATTGATATTAGAGGTGTTATATGATGAGTTTTTTCATATTTTGTTTAGTTATAACAATGTACTAACCTCGACATCCTATAACCTAATAGTTTATAGAAAAAATTAATAGATATGTTATAAGTGAATTTTTAATTTCATTTATGGATGGATTCCACAGAACCACATATTTTTAAATGGATGTAAAAATATATACTAGGAAGGTAAAATATAATCCTAACAAAAAAAGTCAGTTTGGATCCCTAGACCATCATAGATAATTCATCTGAGCTACTAAATTTTATCTAGATATAGTTATACAAAATTAAAAGTTAAAATTTTTTGTGAAAAATAAAGATAAAAATATAATTTTTTACTATTATAAATTTAGATGCTTCTATAGTTATGTTTCAGCTTGTATGATAGACCAAGATATATTGAAAATACTTCATGTGACTCTCAATGTCATGACCCCCTCCCTCCAAAGATTCCATAATAAGGGGAATGGAATAATGACCCCCATGTCCTACCTCTAGTAGGCCCGAGATATATACTAGCACCAAGGGTGTATAAATCTTACAATAAGGGAGGCACTAAACTTTATATGAAACAAGATCATGAGTTAGAATGAATCATCCACATTATCTAAAAGTCATAATATAAAAAGAGAAATCTAAAAACCATCCAACATTCCAGAATAAAGTAGAACTGATTCAAATACTATAAAGTTATCAAATTAATTACCCAAAAGAAAAGAAAAGATAGTGACATAGAATATTTCCAATGGTCCGAGATAGTAATGCCCCACGTGGTCCACAAAATACTCTTAGAAACCATAAAATAGTTTTATATACATCTAGTGAGCATACAAGTATACTCAGAAGGAAAAAAAATTCATCCATTCACAGGTTAAATAATAATACAAATGTTCTTGTGAGAAAGAAGTAGAACCATGAACCCCCAAAAAAATGTATACTAACCATCCAAACCACACCAAGTAATGCTCACCATGTAACACAAGGCAAAACAAATAATATAAAGTAATCAAAATTATGATTGGGTTCCCCACTCCACTTTCCAACAGGTATGCTTCTCTCACCCAACATCATCTTTCATTGCACTCTCATCCCTTCTGTATACCAAACCAAATCCTACCCGTACATACCTAGGCCTCATAACACATCACGTCATATCTCTTCCTGAAGATACCTAGAAAATTAATCCATATCACATCCTGATGACACTTGGGATATCATGAACCTCCACGTCAATAACATCTAGGTTATCACATCTCGCCTGAAGACACTAAGAGCCATCACAAACACTATATAAAACATTAAAAGTCCACAATGTATCACAAAATGTTCTATACCGACCTTTCCTAGAAGAGATAAAAACAAGGATCAGGTATATAGAAATCAATACTCTTCACTAGATGTTGGAAAAAACACCCCCACGTGATGGGGTTGGTGTTCAGAACATAGTTATCAACATGTAGGGGGTGCGTATAGAAAATAGACGAATATAGAAATATATGTATAGTATAAAACACACCATACCAACCAATAATTTCACCCAAAAAACCATCTCAAAATAGCATTACTGGTATTTCCAGATCAAAATTCATAACTTCACTGAAATAGAAAACATGCCACAAATGTTTTTTCAATATTTAATTATGACATAGAAATTATCCATATTTTACCATTTCAACCCATTCCCTTTGGGATTTGTTCATTCATTGTTAAAAATACTAGGCAAAAACCATGGAACAATACCTATGAAACAACATAAAAACATTTATTTTATAAGGTGAACTACCCAGATAAATTTACATGACTTTACATTATATCTTAATTTACCACACATCCTTTTCAAATCAAATAAAACTCCATGATATATGGGGTAAATAATTTTATGTATTATTTATAGAGAAACATTTAGAGATTTACTAATACAAAACACTACAACCATTTATCAAGTCATCCTTCCCAAACCCCCATTCCAACTAGAACAAATCCCCAATTCATGACCACATCCAGTAACTAATTAAAATATAGTCAATTTTGCATCCCTAATGCACAATAATACCACTGCCATCATAGTCCCACATTACAACCACATGCCATCCACTTCCCCCACATGCAAAAAAAACAAAAATAATTTTATATGTTCATAAGAACATTTACAACACTACAATAATTTTCATTAGGGTGTCATCAAAATGAACCAAATTCAGTGAAATCCAATTCATTAGACAACTATATCTGGTTATAAAATTTTCATTGTTGGGGGATACCAAACAATACAAAGAATGAAATAACCAAAATAGATGTATACAGATCAAATAAATCCACCAATGGAAATAATTTTAAGTGGGTAATTTGGCAGAAATAATCTAAATGTCAAAAATAATACAGAAGCTCTAAAAATGTGCAGATTAAACCCCATTACCCCTTTAAATTAAATTAAACAATTTTTTTAGATTTTATTTATGTTGGAACAACCATAATGCATAGAAAAATAGAAATGAATCCCCTATATGATGATCAAAAATAATGATAAATGAAGGGAATACTACCTCTAGGAATCCTTCCAAAGGTTGTGCACTATGGGGTGAAGAAGAAAACTTGTGAAGTACATGATCACAACAAGGAATCATAGATCAAACTACATTGTACCAAGGATACATCAAAATAAATCCCTATGCATACCCTAAACCAATGAAACATCACCTATGGGGATCACTAGGAGAATAATAGATGAAAATTGGGATGAATGAGAGGATAAATCCCAATGAATCACTAACAAGAATCCACCAGGATCAATAGACCATGGAATGAGGAAAAGGTATCCAATAACCCATTATTGTTCCTAGGAGTCACCAAAAATGAGATGAAAAAGAAATCATGGATAAATGAATGAGTGTTTGTCCAAAAAATATTTTCTAAAACATCACATGATTGGGGTATTACATGACATGTAATCCAAATTCATGTCGTGTAATACTCAATGTTCTATTTACCCCCAAAAAATGTGTTTCCACTACATTTTATTAATTTCTTTAAACCTCAATATATTACATTCCTTGAATCCCTTCTTCACACTGTGTAAAAAATATACACACCATGAAACCTCATCAAAAAGCCATGAATATAAATTTCACATCACGTAATCCACATAAAAGATGTGTAATATCCTTATTTGTAGCTTTTAACAACCATAACTCTCCAGACTCTCACCGAGCCTCCTCTGAACTCCTCCAATAAAAAACTAGAAAATTAAATGACAAGTAAGGCCTAGAAAGTGACATTAGGTAAATCTCAAATTATTCTAATCCACATGAATCCAAAATGAAGATCAGATGAAAAGGGGACCAAACAACCTTCTTGTGAGATACTTCTCAAGGATCTTGACATACATCATATGCTACCACTAGCCAAACATGCCATCCCAAATAGCCAGAAAACACACTATGCAACCACAAGTCACCTCATCTCAGAAATACACTCTACCACATAGCCACTGCAGAACTATCTCAACCCCCATAAAGCCCAAACAGACAACAACTAAATCCATCCATCTAAATTGACTTGATCCCATGAATCAGGGGATTTCATCCTCAATGTCAATATATTGTTTTCTATTTGTGGAACTGACTCCCCTGTATGGGTTTAATCAAACATCAGTTAATGGGTCTTGATTATGAATCTGTGCCTCCTCATTTCACATGATAGAACATTATCACACATTACACCACACACCTCATGAACAACGAAAAACAACTCATTTATAAAATAAAAAAGGGCCCAAATAGTACATCCCATTTCAATGAAAAACATAATAAGGTTAAATTCAAAAAAAACTATGGTTTCTTTTTAGGCATCTCATTTCTCACTATGAAGTACTCTACTCTTAGCCATCATTCCTCCAAGAAACATGAAAAAACGAATTTTCCTTCCATGTATGACATTTCATGATGATCCAGGGTCTCTACTAGACCCTCCATAAATGTGTCATCATCCTAGATATCCAACTCTCCCTAGTCAATTAAATGGTATTCATCATGAATATACCAACGGAGATAAAAGATGTAGAATATGTTGTGGATATTATCCAGCTAATTTGGAAATTGCAACTGATATGGCACCTCATCAACTCACACTAACTACTCAAAGGACCCAATATACCCATAGTAAATCTTATCACTTCTTCCAAACCTCGTCTATCCATATCATGGGGGTACTTTCTGGAACATGTGGTCCCCAACCACAAACATCAAGGGCATCCTTCTATAATCTGAATAAGAATTATTTATTTCATGCACAACTTTCATCCCCTCATGAACAAGTTGAATATTTTCTATCGTGTTCTACACCACATCATGATCAATAACATTTTTTTCACAATCCTTTGTCCAAAATAATTGTTAATGACACGGTCTTTTGTAAAAAGCCTCGAATGGGGCCATGACAATGTTAGAGGGATAGCTATTATTATATGAAATCTCCACCAAAGGTAGGATTCATACCCAAGATGAACCAAATTATATGATCCACTATCGCAACATATCATCTCATGAATGGATTCTCTATTTCATCTTCCCATCTATCTATGGGAGGAAGGCAGTGTTGAGGAATAACTGGGTGTTAATATCATGTTGTAATCCCCTCCAAAATCATTAGGTAATAATTTCTTCCCAATATGAGTCAATAGACATTGGTACACCATGAAAATTCCCCACCATATACATATACCTCTTAGCCAATTCATCCACTATGAATGACTCCTTGATCGATAAGAAGTGGTCTGATTTTATAAACTAATCCACTATCATGGAGATAAAATCATAACCTCTCTGATATCTGGGTAAAATTGTGAATAATTATATCATTATTCCATCCCATATCTATTTGGGAACAACCAAGGGCTACAAAAAACCACTGGGAAAACGATTATTGTACATCACATGCTTGAAAACTAGACACCAAGACACAAACTCTACCACAAACGGTTTCATCCCGATCCACCAAAACTGCATCCTCAAGCCATGGTAAATCATGGAAACCTCTTTTATCACCACCAAAGGTGACATATAAAACTCAATATTACTTCCATCGTGGATATAAATTGGAAAAAACAAATTCCCATTAAACAAAATCTGGTTCTGACCAACCTCTGGCCATCCCTCCAGATCATCACTTTGGCCAACCTGATGGTTGATCACCAATGCTTTGAGTCTCCCCACTAATACTCCTCCACATGTTGCATCAATGAAAATTACACCATCATAAAAAACAAACATCCTTTACCACCATCAAATCATGCATGTATGTGCAAGGCTGACAACTCCTCCATCCCTCTCCATGTATCCACAGATTCACAAAAAATATCATTTTGAAAAATTATTCAAAAATAATCTACCATAAAATTTTTCATTCTGGAGGTGTAGGAGATCTCAAAATTATGGTCCTAAAGAAACTCCATCTACATATACTATTATATAATCATGTCTTGTTAAGAAAAAATATACCTCAAACTCTTGTGATCCCTGAAGACCACAAAGTGCTCCCTGATATGGTAATGACACAAAAACATAAGCATGAAAAAAATAGATGCTACTTCCAGATCGTGGATGGAATAGTAACACTTATGGGGACGTAAATTCCGGGACCCACAAGAGATCACTTCTCACTACATAATCAACACTCATCTTAGGCCCACATGGAAAGCTTTATAAAACACATCAAATATTACCCATTCCTTAGGAAAACGGAGGGTTGAAGCACTATCCCAAATCCACATAAGGTAACCAAATGCAACCTACCAATTATCACCCCAAAAAAATAAATTACATTGTGATTAAATCATTAAATGGTGGGGAATATTGAGAGAAATTGGGTAAAAACCAACAATAATAGCAAGAGAGATAAGGAAAAAAATAAACATCTTCCATGTTCGTGGGTGTTTTCTAAGAATAAACTACTTCGAACATCATTGAGTCTACATCCAATCCATATTGAGACAACTCATGACCATGGAAATTCCACTCCCAAGTCCCAAACATTCACATGAAAAACATTTCATTATGATAGTGGCATCGATGAACCTGGAAGATAGTTCTTGGATACTCAGAATTCTCTTCCTCTGACTTCTAGTACATTATGATATCATCAATGAATATTATGAAGAACATGTCCAAAAAATCAGGATAGATGGAGTTCATAATCCCCATGAATATAGTGGTGTGTTCGTAACACTGAATGGAATTACTACAAACTTAAGTTTCCAAACCTGCATCTAAAGACAGTTTTCAAAATATCACCCTCCCTTACCCTCAATTGGTGATATCTAGACCGCATATCTATCTTATAAATCAGACACACACATATCATCTAGTAAAAAATAACATCTATCCTCAGAAGAGGTTAACAGTTATTGACTATCAGATAATTCAACATCCACTAGTCTATACACAAACTCAAAATACAATCCGACTTCTTGGATAACAAATATGGAGCACCCCATAATGATACACTGGGCTAGATAAAACCCTTTTTGATCAGATCATCTATATAAATTCTATACCCCCATAACTCATATGGAGTCATCTGATTAGGATCCATCAAAATCGGCGAATAGTAGGGTCGTATGTCTATCCCAAAATCATTATCACGCCAAGGGGGTAGTGTCACAACCTCATGAAGAAAAAATTTAGTAATCTTTCATTGATCATAGCAACATATACAATCTCAAAGTCCACTGATTAAAATAAAATCTCACTCAAAAATGAAATAATGGGATACACACAGACTATCAACCTGACAATACTGCTCAATAATGAAAACCACATATTGGCTATCTACATTTGAAAATAGGACTCAAAAATTTATTTAGTTGAAAACATTAATGAAAAAAAACAACCAATAAGTGATTATAATGGAATCATATGGTTGTATATGTAGCAAGAAGATACCCCATTTGATTGATGTGTTCCACTATCAGTTTACACCCTCAACACACTTCAAACAAGCTGGTCTAACATTGGAATAGCGTACTCAACACCAGGGAAATGAGAAGCCTATTTATGTTTATTCCTAGAGCATGGGATAGATATGGATAATGAAAATGGAGTGTGAAGGTCCTAAGGCTAACGAATCACAAATAAGGGTACTAAGAAAACTAATCATACCACTAACGATCTCTACCCATCTAGAAATGATGCCTCAACTTCATGAAACTTACCATGCCCAGCTCATCTACCCCTTGGATGAGAAAAACCTCCAAATCCAATATCTGGACGTGGTCCCTGAACATGTGGAACATCATGAATTCATCCTCAATATGCTCTATCTTCACATGGAAGAGAAAAATCCTATTTACCTACTACTGAAGGGATATCACTAGAAATTTTTAATACGGCTATAACTAAACCTATACACCTCCACCAAATGGATCGTGTTGAACTACTTTGAACTTTATCTGATGATGAAAATTAACCCCGCAACCAAGACACACGACTTTAAAGCCCCTTGGAAAAACAATGAAACCAGTAAAACTAGAAGGATGGAATGGAAGTTGTAGAGGTCGACTTCCTTCTAGTCCAAAACTCAATGGTCCAAGTGACTGAGATCTACATCTATCAAATCATCATCTAGAAGAACTCAGATTGCTCCCCCTTTTGTTAGACCAACATTGTATTGAATCTGATCGATCACATATTCATTCTTCTAAGCCTCCAGATACTTCAGTAACGTAAAAGGAGTAACTATATACTTGATTGAAGGATAGAGAAAACCATCATGGCATCTCACATGAGACTCCTCATATGGATTTTTTTTTGGAAAATGTAAATGGTCCTTAATCTTGATTCCCAACTCCCATAATGGAATGTTCCTCTGCTAAATAGAATGAATATCCTACCTCTTTATTGCATTAATGGTTGAAATAAGTTACTATGCTCAAAACTCCTTCTGTATGTCGACCCACAAAATGTCTACCACCTTCCACTATCTGAGATGCGACGTCTAGAAAACATGCACATCTCCATGTATCTTATTGGATACATAAGGATCCCAGTAATCTATTAGAGACAAGATCAAATTGAATGTGATCTCAAGATCCTATAATAATCTCTTTGTATCCACATCATAAACATTATCCCCGTACTTCTCAAAACCGTTACACTATAAAGAATGCATTTTCCTCTACCACTGGTTATACTCCTCAATAAGATCAACCCTATGGTGATCAACCATATCATCTCTCCAAACATCTACTTCCAAATCCACACGTAGATGATGCCCAGGAGCCATAAATGAATGGTAAATAAGGATTTCCTTATCCCGATAATATAGATTTTCAATTGGATTTATTTTAATAAATTTTATAAATATTATGCATTTTAACCTTCAAAAAATAACACAATTGAATCATGAATACATGTCACTATGATGCATGTACCTTTTCAATGTTATAACCATTTAGCAGTTCCACCTCGCTTAGTCATTGAATAATTCTCATATCCTATGAATTTGATCATACACCCCCCCCAAATCTCATTTCCTAGCTGGTATCCCTATCCTATGTCTCTCATCAAGGTAAACTGGAACACTTTCCATACCATCCCATGCAATCCTCACTCTATCTAACTCCAACTTCATCCAATCTTTCGACCATCACTTATGATACCACTCTATCCCAAACCCTCCATCCAAAGATACCACAATGAGTGGAGAGATATAATGACTTCTGAGTCCCACCACTTGTAGGCCTCAGGTTGGAGACTAGCACCAAGGGTGTACAAATCTCAGAATATGGGATGCATTACCCTTTATAAGAATAAATATCGGCAGATAAAATGAATCGTCCACAACAAATCCATGGAATATTATATAACGGAAATCCAAAAATCATCTCACATGCATGGAAAAAGTTGAACTGATACAAATATAATAAATAATCCAAAGTAAATACCCAAATAAAAATTCAACGCAGTGATACAGTAGCTGTTCAACGGTCCAATATAGTGATGTCCAGCTGGGTCCCTGAAATCCTCCTGGAAAACTGAAATTTGTTTTATATACATAGGGTTAGAATACAAGTATACATAGTAGGAAAACCAATGTTTGACATGCACATGTTAAAGAATCATACTAATTCTAGTATGATAAAATAGAGGAACCAAATAGCATCTAAATAGCTATACTAACCATCATAACCTCACTGAGGCACACTCACCTAATGAACTAAGCCATGTAATATAATATTAAGTAAAGAACAACAATGATAGGGTACCCCACATGAATTTCCCACTAATATTCCACTCTCACCCATTTTCATAGGTCATTTCACTCCCATCCCATTCATATACCACATCACATCCCACCATCAAACCCTAGGCCTCAAAACACATCACACCTCAACACACATGGGCCACACAACACATCCCACTCACACACACATGGGCCTCACAACAAATCACACACACATACACTCGGTCCTCACAATATATCCCATCATATCTCATCAGAAGACACTTAGTAAAGTGCATCACATCTCATCCCATCAAAATCTAGGGTATCACAAACCCCCTCACTCACATATACCCAGGTTATCACATCTCGCCGAAAGACACCTTGTCATTCAGAACCTCCAACTAAAGAAAAAATATACATCCATGCATCATAACATTTGACATACATACCTCACCTAGAATAGAGATCATAAAATAGTGGGTACCCACCAATCCCTAGTCCTCAATGGATGCTAGATAAAAAATAAACTTGTGATGATGCTTGTGTTCGACACATAGTGGTCAACATGGGTGGGGTGCATTAAAAAATCAAAATAATATACAAATATATGTATAGTATCATCCACTTGATCCCAACCTATTGTATCAAAATACAACAAACCATCTCAAAATTCTGTCACTTTTGCTAACCCCTCTAAATGAATCACTTCACACAAACAGAACATAAGCCACAATTCATTATCAATCATTAATTATTTCATAGAAATTCAATAGATTTTACCATTTCAACCCATTATATTAAAATTTATTCATTTACCATCACACTTACTGGGAAACATCCATGGAATAATTATAAGGCCCAGACCTTAAGCCTTACTTAATATTGAATTAAATGAATTATTAACATTGAGGATATTTTCAGGTTTAGGGTTTTAGAAAATTAGGACATAACTATTACATCTCAAAAGATTAAAAAGTATAAAATTCTACTAAGATTCCATAAAATAAAAACTCTTAAAAAGAAATATGTCTACTTCCATGTTTTAGATAGCATGACTTTCTCTTGATCCCGTCCTTGACCCTATTCTATATTAAGTCTTATGAAAAAATTTTCAAAAAACACTTGGGGTGAGCATAAAAAGCTCAGTAAGGGATACACAATGAGTGAAAACTGTTAGTTTTTCAAAACAACAAGTAAACCATGTATACTTTATCAAAGTAATACTTTTCACCTTTATGAAGTAGTAAAAACTCTTCACTGAATAAATGATCATTACTTACCCTTTTGTTACCAAAAGGTTACCATAAAACCCAAATAAAGATTACATAACATATACAGGTAACTTGGGACATAAAAAAAACATAAATGGAATAACCATATGGTCGAATTCCACACATATCACTTAATGGAATAGCCATGGGGCCAACTTCCATACCCAATGCATTGGAGGTTATAACGTAACCACCCGTCCTAGTATTCACGGCACCACCCGTCATATGGTTTATCACGTAACCACTCGTCAAATGTCCAAGTACCATTATAAAATCATAAAACATAAAACAAATATAATGGAAAGAAAACATTTCTACACTTTGATCACAATATATAACATAAATATATTGACATAACAAATCCATTATAAAAACCATTATCAATATAAAAATACATAAAAGAGTATATGGTATTTATTTCATTTTAAAAACATTACGGCTTGTTGAGGAAGCCAAAGAACAAATAAAACTCGCGGCGGCGGAAAAGGTTGTTGTCACCACATACGTTAAACGAAACATTACTTTTTTTCGTTTAGTAAAACGCTTCATAGAAAAATATTCCTTTTGTATAAAAGTAAAAGTCAAAGGGGTTTATACACCTTATAAAAGAAAGTTGTGTATAAAATGAAACATGCCTTAATGAAATGTTATTGAGAGGAAGTCCCTTACAAAGATAATTTTTAAATAAAATAGATCTATTATGTGTATTAACTATATTTACACATAAAAAAGTATAAATACCAGATAGGACATAATAATATCATGAAATAATTTGAATGTAGGATATTAACCCAATGAATGGAAATTGGGTTAAGAAGGTCCCTTACCTCGTGTCTGACATGACTCGATTGCTCTTTAATCTCCTGAATAATAAACTAGTTTTAATTTCTACTTTCTTAAGAACCTTTTTCAAGATTACTATTCCTTTTATATCAATTATTTCCTTTCTATAAGCATTATGTAATCATTTATGTTAATAATGTTTTGTGTCGATATTTGGTTCTTAAGTCGAATGTGGACTTCTTACAATTACATGTTGTTCGTGTGGTCAAAGGTTCATTATATCCAAAATGATATTCATGATTTGGATATCATATATATCATATATATCCAGAATATACATGTATTTATAATATTACATAATCATTTAGAGGTAAGAAATGAAATGCACCGTTCATGGAGACGGTAAGCTGTACGTACGCATGAACGCTACTTTCATTTCTATGTCATATTAATGGAATTAAAAATAAATGAGAGAGATAGATATTTTAATTCCAGAATTATATTAATAATTTAGATGTAACATACATCATATAAATACATTATATATATGTACTTATAATAGTACATTACATTTGTGGATAAGAAATGAAATGCACCGTTCATGGAGATGGTAAGTCATACGTACGCATGAACTCTACTTTCATTTCTATCTCATACTTTAATGGAAATAAATAATAATTATATAAAGGTATATTATAATTACATTATAACATCATATATAATAACTTTAAATCCATCCTTTACACGTCCCACATATGGCATTAATGAATCAAATCACTTTGAGGGGGTGGTAGTCCGCACTTCCTAAAATAAAGATTTCATGTATACCCATAATGGAAGCCATAAAGGTATTCCATAAATGAATAACACAGAAGCTTAAGGAAAACATAAACATATTATATGTCATATATAAATATAGTGACATATTAATGGCCACCTTTTACGGTGTTAGAAGAATATTGAACAATCATCGTTTCGTGAGGCAGAAATTCACCATCCACAGAAACAATATATTCTTTAACCATTAGATGTATGTGTCTGTAAGTGTAGCTAGAATTATTATTATAAAAAAATCCTCCTATATTGAAGATACAGGATTTGTTACAAAATAAATGAATAAAAATAGTTTACGGGGTTGGATAAGTAAAATAAATCAAAAGAACACAAGTGAAGACATTAGCTTAAAATCGGGTAACTCTCTTTGATTTGAGCTCAAAGTATTCCTTGGGAAGACTTCTGCCCAACGTGAGGCTTCTAGGAGTAAGATAGGGATGTGGATAGGCAAAAAGAGTAGAGAGTGGTCGATCCAAAGGCTTGAGAGGTGTGGGTAAGGAGGTAGAGGTGGGGGCCTTTTATAAGAGGAGTGGAGGGGCACTCTTGGAAAGTTAAGAAAAGATACTTTATTATATAATGATTTTTCGGAAAAAAGGGTCCCAAAATTATATATTTAGAAGATATGGTGATAAGGTATCTAAATCCACCCATCCAATAGGTTTTTGACATGTGTAGGTCTTATATTTCACATTATCTTTTAATTTTATTTAAGTCGTTAAATAATGAGGTAATCACTGCATCATCATGGTGTCATAAATAATATAATTTATTTAATGACTAAAAATTATAAAAAAATATAATGATGTAGGAAATCTTTTTAGATTTCTAATGAATATTTATAGTAATTATTTTGACTTGTATAACCCCATTTAAAAATTGTTTTAGTAAAACAACTCATGTTTGTGACATTTTTATTTTAACTTTAAATAAAAAGATATTAATGTCATTTTCCTACCAAAGTGGCTCCATGGGGTCCCCATGTTGAAAAATGGATTGTCTTGGTCGGACATGAAATATCCAATATGGTTAGGACATGTGTCTAGGTCATTTCATATTATTAAAATATTACTTTTACCTTAAACTACACTAATTACCTCTAATCGCGATTAATAAACACAATAGTTACTATTCACCAAAAAATTATTTTAATCCCATTGAACAAAATTTAACTTCATAATGACAACCATGTATGTAGGATTTTTTAAATTCAAATCACAGAAGTGGTAAAGTTTAATTTAAACGAAAAATCATTTTTTTATGTACCACTTAGTGGTTTCACTATTCATCAAAAATTGATGTTTTTTAGAAAAATTCCAAAACTTCACCCTAATATATATTTTATATTCCGAATTCAAAAATGATGTCTATTTTAAAAAAGTCAAAACATATAAGTTTCATTAATTAATTTAATAATTAATTCCCGCTGTCAAAACAAATAGCATGTTTTTATGAAACAAAAAGTATCAAAAGATTGACACTAGTTTAAGTTCAATTTCAAAGTGAAATTAATTCCAATGACAACAATTGGATTAAATGGTAAAAATATATTCTAATTTCACATTAAAAAAAATTCCAAAGATAATATAATAATATAATTATATTATATTAAAAATAAGTTTTGAATTAAAATACAACATTTTCACTATTCATTAAAAAATGATCTTTATCGGAAAAATACCAAAAATTTACACAAAGTAAATTTTGATGTCCCGATTATAAAGAAGAATTTTATTTGGTCCAATATAATTTATAAGAGTGACCAAAACAATAATTAATGACTGTTCTCCATTAAAAGTCAATAAGTGGACCTTTAGTGAAAATTAGAGTATATATGCCTAAAATTGAACTATTTTCTTATTTTAAGCCTTTATCTTTTATTGGATAAATGTAAAAACATTTATAAAACATATATAATCATATTTTATTTATTTCTATTCATTCCTGTCATTACAATGGCTACGTGTTAACTACCATTTAAAATAGTATTATTTTATTACTATTGTGCAACGTAAGATTTCAAAGTAACTCTTTGTTGCCTATCAGGTATGCTATCAAACATAGAAAACCCTTTAAAGTAAAATAAATATTTAATTCGTAAACATTAATAAATATGAAAATGTTGTATTCTTTATTTACCTAGAATGTTACATCCTTCCCCCCTTTTGGGAATTGCGTCCTTGCAATTTTATTCACTTATCAAAATAAGTGGGGGTATTTATCCCTCACAGAATTTTCAGATTCCCATGTTGCCTCTTCAACCATATGGTTTTTACACAAAACCTTTATCTGGTGAATTACTTTATTTCGCAACACTCGCTCTCTTCGGTCATGAATATGGACTGGTTGTTCTTTATAAGAGAGATTCTCTTCCAACTGAACTACCTCTTGGCTCAAAACATGAGATGGATCTGGCATATACTTTCTCAACATCGACACATGAAAAACATTGTGTACCTGAGATAAACTTGGAAGAAATTCCACTCTGTATGCAACTGATCCAACTCTCTCCAAAATTTCATATGGTCCAATGAACCTTGGACTTAGCTTTCCTTTATTACCAAATCATATCACACTTTTCCACTGTGAACCTTTGAGAAAAACATGATCACCTACCTCGAAAGATAGATCCTTCCTCCGGTTATCCGCATAACTTTTCTGTCTGATATGAGCTGTTCTAATTTGTTTCTGAATCAACTGAACTTTTTCTGCTATATCATCTATCAATTCTGGTCCCATTATCTTCCTTTCACCCACATCATCCCAAAAAGATGGAGTTTGACACCGCTTCCCATATAATGCATCAAATGGTTCCATCTGTATACTGGAATGAAAACTGTTATTATAAGAAAATTCAACCAAAGAAAGATGTTGGTCCCAACTTCCCTGATAATGAATATAGAAAGCTCATAGCATATGATCCAAGGTCTGAATTGTTCGTTCTGACTGCCCATATGATTGTGGATGAAAAGTTGTACTAAAATTTAATTCAGTACCCAATGACTTCTGAAGGCCTTCCCAAAAGTTAGAAGTAAACCTGGGATCACGATTAGATACAATGGAGAGGAGAACTCCATGAACCCTAACTATATCATTAAGATACAAATGGTAAATTTAATCTAGAGAGAATGTATCTCGAATAGGAAGGAAATGAGCAGATTTAGTCAAGCGATCAACAATAACCTAGATTACATTATTACCTCAAGATGCCCTCGGTAATCCCACAACAATGTCCATGGAGACATTTTCCCATTTCCACTCTGGCACTGGTAAAGGCTGAAGCATACCTTTTGGTAACTGCCGCTCTACTTTAACCTGCTGACAAGTCAAACACTTCCCAGTAAAATCAGAAATATCCCTTTTCATTCCATCCCACCAGTAATACTCCCGGAGATCTCTATACATCTTAGTACTTCTTGGATGAACTGAAAACAGAGAACTATGAGCTTCACATAACAAATCTCTCTTCAAATGTGAATCACAAGGCACACACAATCTCTCCCCAAAACTCAAAACACAATCATTATCAATATTAAATTCAGGAAACATACCCTTCTGAACCAGTTCTACCTTTTTCTACAACCCACTGTCTTTCTTCTGTGCTTTCTTAATTCTGTCTGATAGGGATGATCTCACTGATACCTGAAACAAAACAAAAGAACTTCCTCCACCAACAACATCTATGCCAAAGTTCATCAAATCAAAAACCAAAGGATCTCGTTCCAAACGTAGCATGGTTAATGAATCATTACTTTTTCGACTAAAATCATCAGCCACTTTATTTTTTTTTCCAGATGGTAATGAATTGTACAATCATAATCCATGATTAATTCAAGCCATCTCCTCATTCTCATGTTCAATTCTTTCTGATTGAATATATACTTTAAACTTTTTTAAACAGTATATATTTCACACTTTACTCCATACAAATGATGCCTCCAAATTTTTAATGAGAAAACAACAGCAGGTAATTCCAAATCTTGTGTAGGGTAATTTACCTCATGAGTTTTCAATTGACGTGAAGCATATGCAATTACCTGATCATTCTACATAAGGACACAACCAAGTCCCTTCAACTAAGAATCACTGTATATAACAAACTCACCATTCCTGGAAGGAAGTACCAAAACTGGAGTATTCACCAATCTTCTTTTAAACTCCTGAAAAAAATCATCACATTCTTTTGTCCAGATAAACTTAACACGCTTCCGAGTTAGCTTAGTCAATGGACTAGATAACCGTGAAAAATATTCAACAAACCTTCGGTAGTAACCTTTTAATCCCAAGAAACTATGGATCTCGGTTACATTTCTGGGTCTTGGCCATTCTTTAACAACTTTTGTTTTAGCAGGATCAACAGTTATTCCATCTTTTGAAACAATGTGACCAAGGAAAGAAATTTGTTGCAACCAAAACTCACACTTGCTGAATTATCCATACAATTTATTTTCGTTCATGGTTTGAAAAAAAACCCTTAAATGACTTTCATGCTTCTCTTTACTTTTAGAAAAAACCAAAATATCATCAATAAAAACAACTAACAATTTTCACCTGAGTCAAATGAGCCATCACAGCAACAAACTGTTTAGTTCTTATTCTGACCATCTCAGGATATTGATTTGAAAGGTCATTTCCCTCTGTATGCCTTCGCAGAAAAGATGCTCTGTTTCCTCTATGGAAAACCATTATTATCACAGAATTACCATAGGTGAAGAAACATGGTAATCTGTAAATGCTATATCATTTCAATTTGATCAGAAAAAAATATTTTTGGATAATCAATTATTATAATTATAACTACTAATGTTCTCAAAACCAACCTCTGATACCAACTATAAGGCCCCGACCTTAAACCTTACTTAATATTGAATTAAATGAATAATTTACATTGGGTATCTTTTCAGGTTTAGAGTTATAGAGAATTAGGACATAACTATTACGTCTCAAAAGATTACAAATTAGAAACTTCTACAATGATTCCATAAAATAAAAACCCTTAAAAAGAAACATGTCTAGTTCCATGTTTTAAATAGAATGACTTTCTCTTGATCCCATCCTTGACCCTATTCCACATTAAGTCCTGTGAAAAACATTTCAAAAAAACTTGGGGTGAGCATAAAAAGCTCAGTAAGGGATACACAATGAGTAAAAACTGTTATTTTTTCACAACAACAAGTAAACCATGTATACTTTATGAAAGTAATAATTTTCACCTTCATGAAGTAGTAAAAACTCTTCACTGAATAAAATATCATTACTTACCCATTTGTAACCAAAAGGTTATCATAAAACCCATATAAAGATCAAATAACATATAAAGGTAACTTGGGACATAAACATACATAAATGGAATAACCATACGGTCGACTTCCACACATATCACTTA
Organism: Viscum album; assembly: GCA_963277665.1. NCBI lineage: Eukaryota > Viridiplantae > Streptophyta > Magnoliopsida > Santalales > Viscaceae > Viscum > Viscum album. Next base: position 378,806,355 of record OY728122.1, read on the forward strand.
ATGGAATAACCATACAGAAGACTTCCATACCCAATGCATTGGAGGTTATAACGTAACCACCCATCCTAGTATTCACAACACCACCCGTCATATGGTTTATCACGTAACCACCCATAAAATGTCCAAGTACGATTATAAAATCATAAGACATAAAACAAATATAATGGAAAGAAAACATTTCCACACCTTGATCATAATATATCACTTAAATATATTGACATAACAAATCCATTATAAAAACCATTTTCAATACCAAAATACATAAAGGGGTATATGTTATTTATTTCATTTTAAAAACATTACGGCTTGTTGAGGAAGCCAAAGACCAAATAATACTCGCGGTGGCGGAAAAGGACGTTGTCACCGCATACGTTAAAAGAAAAATTCCTTTATGTCGTTTAGTAAAACGCTTGGTAGAAAAAGATTACTTTTGTATAAATGTAAAAGTCAAAGGGGTTTATACACCGTATAAAAGAAAGTTGTGTATAAAATGAAACATGCCTTAATTAAAAGAGATTGAGACGAAGTCAGTTACAAAGATCATTTTTTAAATAAAATAGATCTATTATGTGTATTCACTATATTTACACATAAAGAAAGTATAAATACCAGATAGGACATAATAATATCATGAAACAATTTGAGAGTAGTAGATTAACCCAAAAAATGGAAATTGGGTTAAGAAGTTCCCTTACCTCGTGTCCGACGTGACTCGATTTCTCTTTAATCTCCTGAATAATAAACTAGTGTTAATTTATACTTTCTTAAGAACATTTTTCAAGCTTAATATTCCTTTTATATCAATTATTTCCTTGTTATAAGAATTATGTAATCATTTATGTTAATAATGTTTGTTTTGTCGAGATTTGGTTCTTAAGACAAAAGTGGACTTCTTATAATTACATGTTGTTTGTGTGGTCAAAGGTTCATTATATCTAGAATGATATTCATGATTTGGATATCATATATATCATATATATCCAGCATATACATGTATTTATAATATTACATAATCATTTAGATGTAATAAATGAAATGCACCGTTCATGGAGACGGTAAGACGTACATACGCATGAACACTACTTTTCATTTCTATGTCAAATTAATGGAATTAAAACTAAATGAGAGATATGTATATTTTAATTCTAGAATTATATTAATCATTTAGATGTAACATACATCATATATGTCCATTATATATATGTACTTATAATAGTACATTACATTTGGGGATAAGAAATAAAATGCACCATTCATGGAGACGGTAAGCCGTACGTACGCATGAACGCTATTTTAATTTCTATCTCATAATTTAATGGAATGAAATAATAATGATATAAAGGTATATTATAATTATAGTATAACATCATATATAATAACTTTAAATCCATCCTTTATATTTCCCACATATGGAATTAACGAATGAAATCACTTTGAGGGGGCGGTAGTCCGCACTTCCTAGAATGTGAAGTGCCCTAAAAAATTAATAAGGATTTGTATTACCTATCCGTTTAACACACATACATTTCACATCACATAACAATACACAAGATACAAGGTGAATATTTATAATTACAATTCATGGATAAAATTTGGGAAAATTACCTATATTAAATAATACTTCCCTTCTTTGTGTTACCCTACCCAAGCCACCATATCAACAAAAAAATCCCCAACTAATGACCACATCCAGCATTAAATTACAACACAACCAATTTCAATTCCATACATCATAATCATACCACACCCATCACATCTCCACTTTACAATCACAGTCCATCCACTTCCCCCATATGTACAAGACACACAAAAAAAATTTACATGTTCAAAAGAATATTTATCAAATTTCAATACTTTTACTTGGGGTGTTATCACACAAACCAAATCATAGGGAAACCAATTAATTAGAGAAGTTTACATGGTTATAAAATATTAGTTTTAGGGGGATACCAAAAATCTCTATCAAAGAAAACTCAATAACAGATGTACCTCACACTAACAAAGCCACCAACAACCACAATTTTCAGCTGGGTGTTTTTCCCACATAATCATAATATAAAAAAAATTATTGAAGCTATATGAACATAAGGATAAAATTGTATTATACCATTAAATTCAATTAACCAATTATTTTTCTCTAATTTAAGCCAGAACAACCATAATTTATAGATAAAAAATGTAAATCCTATCCTAAATGATGCATAATAAAGAGAAACAAAGGAAATATTACCTCATGGATGATTTTTAATTGTTTGACACTATAGGGTGAAGAATAATTCTTGTAAAACACAACCGCACCAGGGAGAACCATTGATCATCATATACCACACTAAGGATCCAACAAAACCAATCCCAAAGCAAACTACAATCCATGGAAGCCCCACTAAAGAGGATCCCCAAGAGAAGAACAACTAAAAATCAAGAAGAATTGTAGAATAGCTATCCATAGATCAACCACATATTACCAATTATATTACACTAGAATCAACACAAAAAGGAGAGAGAAAAAGTCCTGGAAGAACACCTCGAGGTTCTTTGGGTTCACCCAAAATGAGAGGAATTATAAATCATGGATGAATGAATAAGGCTTTGTCCGTAAAATAATTTTTGAAAAATAACATGATTAGGGTATTACACGACGTGTAATCCCCTTTCACATCATGTAATTCCAATGGTTTTGTTTCGGCTGAAAACCATGTCACCTATTCATTATACTAATTATTTTTCACCCCAATATATTTTATTACATAAACCCTTTTTAACAATATGTAAAATGTTTACACACTGTGAAACCTCATAGATAAGCCACAAAATTGAATTTCACAATGACTAGTCCAGTTACACTATGTGTAATATACCTACTTCTATCCATTAATAACCAAACTTCTCTAGAATCCCTCTGAGCCACATAAAAACACCTCTAATGACCCAAACTACCAAAGTAAAAAAAATAGGAATTTGGGGATCAATAAATGTAATGGGACTAACATGATCAATAGAACTAGTCTAGAAATGGTTGCATAAGATACTAGGTCTTCAAAGTGGGAGATGAAGATCCATTAAAATATATATCCCATAGGATTACCAGTATAAAAAAATTATATGAGGTATATCTTTAAAATACTGAAGAATAACTTAAGTGAAAAGTGTATTGAATTCTCTATTAAAAATAAGACATTTAAATAAGGTTTCCATAAATGATAGCTATTATTTTATCTAGTTGAGAATAGTTGATCTAATTATATATTTGATATACTATGAGTTAGATTTGAACGAAAAATATTATTAATATTCTAAAAAGAGAAAAGGTACATTATTTATGTCTCATGTTTATGAAATGTCTATCAATTTTGGGTATGAGTTATAGTAATGTAAGAATGATATAAATTATTCTGGATTGAATTTTTTTAACATTCATGAAAAATTTATCATTAGAGACAGCTGAAAATAATTTTCAACAAGAATTACAAGAAAAGTAATTTTAAAAATATTAATGATTGTGTAAAAGTAACATGATATGTGTGTGGGAAGAATCTAAGAATCATGAATGACATCACCAAAATCATTAATTCAATGAACGATAATGAAAACATGATAATTTGAAATGAAACAAATATTTAGAGGTCTGGACTACTCAAATGATTTTGACTGATTAAGTAACTCTATATGTGAAAAGGAAAAAGGGATCCATCATCTGGTGGGTATAAAATGTGAAGTAACTAATTAAATTTTTAATCAATTAATTATTCCTACTAATGTATAATTTAAATAAGTATCTGAAAATGAAAATGAAACTGATTGTGATTCATGTTCTAAAACTAATTCAATAAATTATAATGTTAAACCTATTATTAAAGAAATCTAATAGATAAGAAATGATGAAGTCATGATAATTGAAAATTATACTTATATTAAAAATAAAAAATATATATTAAATGAAATGACAAATTAAAAATAAAATGTGATAATTTTAATACTTTTTTTCACTAAATGAAAAATCTAAAATGTATTGTGACTATAATATGTTAAAATTAAAATATTCAATTAATAGAAATAAAAAAAAATTATACAAGTTAATGATAAATATCTCCAAATATGATCAAAATTTATTGTTGGAAATTTAAATAATATTGAAAATGAATTTAAGAAACATAAGACAGAAAATTAGAAAGTATGAAACATTACTTTTGGAACATATGAAAATGTTTATACATATTTCATGTCTATTTAAAAAGATAACATGTATTTGAAAAATGATTTTTTCTATATTATATATAATTTTACTACATTTTTTAGGGTAATGAAAAATATTATTAAATGATTTCGTTAATGAAACTAAATAGTAATATGAAATGTTTTTTTATTGTATTTTATCTCAATGAATAAATAAAGACAATGCTTTAAAAATATAAAAAGGATTCATTTTCATTTTAAGATGATTTAAATATAGAATGTAACAATATTCCAATTATTTTTCATTGATATTTACAAAATTTATATGAAATATAAGAATATTCAATTTTATAGATTTAAATTCTAAAAATATGAAAAATAAATTCCTCAAATCAATTTGGGATCTAAAATTTTATACTACTGATCTAGTTGGTCCCAAGATAGAATTGCTACCAAAACAGTCGGTTTGATTGGTTAATTTCAGGAAATAATGGTTATATGTCTGAAATACTCATGATATTTATAAAATTGTTGCTCTAGATCATAAGATGTGATATTTTGAAATTTATATTAATTAATTCATGTGATTTTAACTCTTCACGTATTTAGAAAATTTTAATGGTAAGATTAATGGTACTAGTGATGTTTGTTTTTCTAAAACTGTTAATATTTAAAAATAATTATATATATATAGTTTAAAATACAATCTAATCAGTATATCAAAAAAAATTGTGAAGGATTTAATGTTATTGTTTAAAACAATCAATTTAAAATTCTAAAAATTACATATATTTTATTTTAAGAAAATATAAAACTGAATGTTTAAACTATTGATTTTTATTTAACCCAGAAAATTTTTATCTATTCAAGTTATATAAAAACAGATTAAATATCATGGAATAAATGATTTTTTATAAAATAGTTACACTATTTTGAAAATTTCAATGCATATCTAGGTTTTTAACATCCCACATTACATAGAAGTATGTAATTTAATTTTTATTCCAATTTAATTGGTAAGAAGTTCAATAAGATTATTTAATCTAAAAATTATGTTAGTATTTCTAGGTTCACTAAACTACTAAATACTAACTTTTTTGGATGTATAAAACATCTCATTTTTGGTAATAGTCATTATGTATTTTTATTTTTAGATAATTAAAATATATTTATTTTAATTTACTTATTACAAAATAAAAATGTAACATTTACAAAATTCAAATATTATTTTTAAAATATTAAAAACATCAATAATTTGTCAATAATGTGTGTCAAAAGTGATAGAGGTGAAAAATTTTTAATTTTTATTTTGATATATTTTATGAAAAAAAATTATATAAAAATTATTTTTCATTCCAATGGACATAAAAAAATATTTTGGTTGACATAAGTAATAGTAAAACACATAAAATTTTATAGATTAATACTTATTGAATTTAATGTGGCTAGATATTTTTGAGAAGAAGCTATTAATACATCCTTTCATTTTTTAAATAGAATATCTACTGGATATATTCTATATATGAACCCTTATAGACGTTTTAAAGTGTTTAAACCAAATATTTAATATTTTAGGCTATTTATTTGTAAATTATTTTTCATAAATAATAAATATAATACTATAATGTAAAATTATAAAATAGATAAATGAACACTCTAAGGATACTCCAACAATAGGAAATCATAGAGAGCCATCAATAGTAGACCATTATTTGTTAATGATTTTTACATGTTAAAATTAATGAAAATAAAAATAACAAGAAATTTATATTTTTGACAATGATGATGAGGAATATAGTGAATTTAATTTCAATCAAAATAATGAATAAAAAATTGAGAATAAATTAGTTGAGAGTGTGTATATATCTTCTAAAACTGATCATAAATAATGGAACACTCTTAAATGTCATACAATTAAAGATGTAATTCGTAATGAATAATCTTATAAACAAACTAAAAAATATGTTTTACCTTACTGTGTATAATCATATTTAGTAAAATATTTTGTTCCATTAAACACGAAAATATCCTTAATTAATTAAAATTAGATAAAAAATATGAAGGATGAATTAAATTAAATTGAAATAAGTAATATTATTAATGTTGATGAATTTCCAAAAGACAAAACTATAATAATAACTATGTGTATTTTTTCTAATATTCTAGATGAAGCTAGAAACATAAATAAAAATTAAACACTACTAGTGGGTTAATGATATTTCCATGAATACAGAATTTAATTAAATTAAATATTTTCTCTTGTTTCTAGGATAGTAAAAATTAGTATTTTATTATCATTTTCTTGTATTAAAAATATAAAATTATTTCAAATATTTTATAGAAAGTTCATTTCTAATGGAATTATTTATATAGAATATTCTATTTTAAAACATGACGGATTTTAATTTAACAAATTTTCAAATCATTTTTTGAATCATAATAAATATATATGTCTGTTTCTGTATGTGTGAGAGTGTGTGTTGTTAAGAGGGATCCTAAATCATGTTATGAAATAGTAACTCTATTTTTATTTCAAAATGAATAGATATTGGTATGTATGAGCCTACCTTATTTATAAATATAGTTATAAATGATATACTGATTATACATATTTATGTTGATGATATAATATTTTGATATAAAATTAATTATATTGCAATGATGTTTCTAAAATAATAAAAAATAAATTTTATATGTGCATAATGAGATAATAATAATATTATTATGGTTTAGAAATTTATCAATTAAAATATAATGATTTCTAAAATAATTTTAACTATGTTATAGAACATGTTAAAATGATATATCATGAATCCAGTAAGATAATCAAAACACTGTTGATGAAAAAATCAAAATTGGTCATGGATAAATTTTGAAATATAGTTGATATTAAAATATAAAGATGCATGATAGGTGGATTATTGTATCTTATTGTATCTTGGCTCGACATAATTTTCATAGTATGTTAATGTTCCAAAAATCATCCCAACATGGATATCAAGAATCCTCAACTACGGTCTCCACATTATAATTTACTTTACTAAAGCTCCAGTACTCCGGGTCAGACACATTCTTGAGTTAAAATCACTTATAAAATGAGATTCATCCCTAATATAATGTAGAAAAATATTCCACCCATAATTATTCATTCCAAATAATATCATAGAAAAAAAATCTAATGAAATTAAACACTTCCAATGAATCCAACACTAGATGTTTCAGAAATTTCTTGATCCACATATCTCTGAACACATTCCCATTTCCCATAGTATAACATATTACAAAATCAAAAGTACAGAGATGCTCCACCTGGACTCTATGTTTTAGGTTTAGATCCCTCTGAGTGAAAATATTCCCTTAGATTTTATGATTAGAATATTCCATATACAATTGTCCAAAGATGTAGTGAACCCATGTATTGAGTACATACATTACTGATGCCAACTGAAGAACATGATTAGGTTTTCTCATCTCATGAGGTAGTAACTAACATGAGCTATATAATACCAACTATCTTTTTGGAATCATGACACACCTAAAACCCTTTCAATAAGGATTTCAATAAAAATCATTACAAAACCCTTGTTATAGAGGTATAAAAACTAGAGAAATTTTCATTCAAACATTTATTTCCTCAAAATATCTCTACTACTATTCATTCCACTAAAACAATGCACATGTACCACATCAATATTTTCTGGAATATATGTTTTCAAATTAGTTTAATATTTTTGACATTTTTCATCTCACATAATAAGAAATATTGATTTCATTTTATGAAAAATAGTATGTTTGTATTTTGTTTTATGGAACAACAAATCATAGTTGTGCTACCTGAAACAATTATATTATATTGTGTTATACACAACACTATTATTCATTTGAGTTATACACAATGTTGAGTTCTTTCGATAGATTGTGTTAAACAAAAGACAATGTTATACAGAATAATACAATATTATTAAATTTTTTTTATTTAATTGAATAATATATTACATATCCATTAAGTTAGAATTTATTAATAGAATTAAATAACTTTTAAAAATATGAGGTTTAGAAGATAAATTCATTGGTTACCAATTAATTATATATATATATATATATTCATTATAATGAAAATAGTTTTATGGTCTGAAAGACATTTCGACTTAAAAAATTGAATTAAATCCAATTAGATATTGATCTTAATGAAATATATATGTTATATACTCAATATTAAAATTTATATTCATCCAATATATTTTATTGGCATAAGATAAGAACAAACTCCATCTTATGAATCAAAACCAATATTTTTTTCAAAATGTTAATATTACATTCTTCTAATAGAGAACACATAATAAACCCAATTTTGAAACATTTATATTATCTGAATGAAAGAATAAAAATATTATTTGAAATTATGATATTAAAAATTATATTGTTTGAATTTATAGTATTTTTAAAAAAGATTCAATTTTTGCTGAATAGTTAAAAATATATGTTAAATTTGAAAAGTGATTATTCATATAAATTATATATATAGTTATGTTATATATTAAATTGTATTTAAAGATGAAATAGTTTAATTGAAAATCAATATGAACAATTTATGTAATTTGAATCAATTTATCCTTGAAATTAGATAACAAAACATTTTAAACTTTTGAACGATTCACATTAAAAACCCACATTTTCATATTGTTTTCATGAATAATATTAAATGTACATATTCCAATTATATGAATTGAATCCCACAAAATGTATTCCTTATTTGGAATCATATTTTTAAAATTAGGATTTACATTCAATTTCATTATTAGGTATAACAAAAGTTACCAGTATAAAAAAAATTATTTATCATAGTATAGGTAAAAAATGAAACAATTTAATGTTATAAAGCATAGTGGATTAAGAAACCTAAAAGAAACAACATTTAAAGTTTTTTTTAACATTTTCTATACACTATCAAGCTTCCTATATATTAACATCCATCCAAATCCTTCAAATTTTATTTAACCAAAAAATGGTTGGATTTAAATAGAAAATACTCATTATTTAATCATTAAAACCCACCTCTCTTAATGATTAAATATCGTCCCTCACCAAACAATTTTTACCAAAAAATATATTTAGCTTCCCAAAAATATACCCAATACTATACTCTTCTCTCTTCACACGTCTATGTGCTTCTGGTCTAACAAAAAGGCCAAATCTGAGGTCATCAAGACTCTCTCAAAGAGATGATATTCATGTGGTAATTTTCCCTAAGTACCTCTTTTAATTTTATTTAGTTTTTTACTTTATCCTAATACCCTTAATCCATAAATGTTTCTTTACTCTAGAATAATTTATATACTTGTTTTTTTATGTTTTTAATGGAATTTCTCATATCCACTTCATTTTTCACCACCTCTTATTCAAAGAAAAAAAATTATTATCCCATTTGTTATGGTTAATCACCTAGGTGAATATATTTTTTATTTTTCCATTACCTACTACATGGATTGTATTAAATATATTTTTGTGTTTAAATAATATTTTATTATTTATATTATAACCCATTTCATATTATTTATCTAATATATACTCATAATAGTAAATGAAATGAATCTAGTTCATGGTGTTCATAAAAGCCCACCCAAATAAACTAAATATAAATCATTAATGATTTATAAAATTAATTTTCATCATGTAAGAAATAAAAATGATATATGGGAAAATTTATAATTATGATAATTTTATATTAAACATAAATTCATGATTTTCATATCATGGATATACTATAACTTCGTTTTTGGAAGTATGGACTGCCGGCTCCCCAAAGAAATGTGATTCGTTCTCACCTTACATTGAATGTATTAAGGGTTGTCTTAGTAAAAATATATGATATTAATGAAATATTAATTCAAATTTAATGATATTTTATATTGACATTTTTACATACATGACATTTACTTTCATTTTGTCAATTCGGGGGGAAAATAGCATTCTTCCGTACGTACGGCCTACCAACTCCATGAACAATATTTTTCATTTATCAATAATGATTATTATAAATATTTATATGTTGAATATATTTGATATTTATTTCATGTTTTATATTATTTAAATTACTAAATCCTGATAATAATGAATAAAAATTCAGAACATGTACGATTAACAAAGAAAATATAACATGTAACGTAATATAAACATAGAGTTAATAATAAATATGTAATATAATGTCATAAGTAAATAATATGTGGTGTTATACATATAAATATAGTATTTTGATAGATGTATAATAAATAAATACATATTATATAATATGACTGTATGATTACAAATATAGTCAATACATTTGGAAATGAAATTTCATATCACATTATATTTTCATTAGATACATGGCTTATTAGTCACTCATTACTTTTGTGGGGTGTACATACTATCAATTAAATTATTATTTTTAATTTATGGGATGTACAAAATCAATTATATGATATTTATTTCATGGGGTTTTAAAGCTCAAAATTTACCAAATGAGTGGGGTCTTTTTGTCTAAATTTTCTATCATTGAGACCTATGTTTTGTTATGCACCTTTGTTCTATTACGAGGTGTACATACTTTCATTTAATATGTTATATAAATAATATCTTTATTTTCATGATACATTGAATTTTTTTAATTTTATTATTTTATGGATATTGTGATTCAAATTTTTCAAAGTGTTATGGGACAATTAGAAATTTTTTAACATTATTATCCTTATGAAATGTTTTTAAAATATCACTTATATTCGTTTTAATGTAAATGGATTTTAAATAAATATTTATGTTATAAAATTTTTTTCAAATGTTCTCTCATATGTTTTCAAAGATATTTTCTATGAAAAGGGTTTTAAAAAATGCTTTATGTTTTGAAAAGTGTTTTTTAAAAAAAATGGATATTTTCCTCAAGAATTGTTTTCAAGAGTTCATTAAAATATTAATTTTTAAGTAAGATAACATCATTTGATGATACTTATGTTTTATTGGGTATATGATTCAATTTTTCAATTATATTTCTTTCAGTAAATGGTAGTGTTTATGATGGAATTATATTTATGGAACCTATTTATTTTTTGAGAGTAATATTATAATTTCATGATGTTTATGAAACCCATTTAATTTCATAGGTTCTTATATGATAAATGATTTTTGTTCTTATGGATCACATATGAATGGATTCATTATGTGATTGGTTGGACATATATCTATATTAAATGCATTGGGTGATGAGTTGTATCTCCTTAGATAGACATAATGTACACTTTCTACCGAGGTGGTTATGGGAGTTAACGATTACCACTAAGAAGGTTATGGGAGTGAACCATGGCTACCAAGATGGTATGGGATGTGAACCCAGAATACCAAGATGACCTTGGTAGTGATTCCTTAACTAATATGGAAATAGTTATTATATGACTACTATTTGTCCACATCTTAGTGTTTTATTCTTATGTTCTGCTTTAATGGATCACATTCTTTATTAAATTGTGAACCATGTATTATGAACATCCAATATTTACCCCATGAATGATGCATATAATCATTTTATTTGAAGTGTATGATCTTCAAATGTTATGCTCATTTTTTCATACCCTTATTTTCTTATTATGATTATGTATCATCCTTTTTTAACCATACTGAGAATCTTTGTTCACTATTTTCATATGTTTCCTTTCCCCAGGTTATATGGAATGGATTTAAGTAGGAGTACTAATGGAAATGATATATGTGTTAATCATTGCATCAATTCCACTCGAGTATATTTTTGTGTTTTAGGTTTCCAACGGAAAAAAATAATACAATCATTGGGAGTTTGTTTGGGTTATGTATTAAGTGATCTAAAAAATAGATGTAATGTCTATGTAAAATAATCTTGGATGTATATAGTTATTATCAGAGAAAAATTTTAGTTAACCTTTGTAAAATAGGACTATAAAACCATTGTGGGAACCAAGAGAAAATGAATAAGTATATTATTGTGTCAATAAGGTTTTCCTTATGACTTTTTCCTTTCCTTCATTCAAGGGGGAGATTGATAAGTCATCAAGGTTTCCTTATGACTTTACCATTCCTCTTGTTTTGAAAATTAGAAATACCTTTTCTTAAGGAAAATTTCATTTTTCCCATGTTTTACTTCAATAAGGAAAATTTCCTTCCCAAAGGAAATTTACCCCTACCTTGTTCTCATTGTTTATATCTATATTTTTATTAAGTATAAAAATCAGATTCATATTTAAAACCTTGGAATTTTATAATACATAGATATGATGCATTCTATTTTAGGATCCAAATTCTGGATAGGACCTCTAATAATGTTCAACATCGAATTCTGGATACGAACTCTAATGAAGTTCAACCCTGAATTCTGGATATGAACTCTAATGAATTTCAACTCTGAATTATTGATACGAACTCTCATAAAGTTCCACTCCGAATTCTGGATACAAACTCTCATAAAGATCCACTCTGAATTCTGATTATGATCTTCTCTAAGTTCTGACTCTGAGTTCAATTAATTTAGACTCCAAACTCTGATGAGGTCTAACTGCGAATTATCATGAACTTAGACTCCAAACATTATAAGTAATAGATCTGAAATCTAGTGAAATCAAACCCCAAATTTCCTTGAAATCCATACTCCAGATTTCTATAGAATTCAGGTTCTGAATTTCTACAAAATAGAATCCAAATATTCTTATGTTTATAGACTCAGAATTTATTTTTACTTCCTTTCCAAACAATAATTTTCTACTACATTATGAATATTATTTTAGTTATTCTTAAATTTGTTCTATTACAAAATGATGTTGTGATTTCAGTTATTAACTAACCATTGTTTGAGTGACACTTGTATAGGTCCCTCTGAAATTCATGGAAGAATATGACTGTTGGATGAGGGAGCCGACCGTTGGAGCTTCACCTATAAATAGGATATCATTTGAACAAGCTCGATTCTGATCTTTTACTTTTGTGGTTAGATGTTGTTGAAGTGATTTCTATAGAGAGAGGATCTAATCAAATCTCAATATTTGTGCAGAAAGTTTGAACGGCTTGTTCGAACTTTTCCTTGAGAAACGTTTCTTCATGCGTCTCCATTTGTTCTTGTGTACAATCGAGGTATTCCGGGGACAGGAAGACATGGGTTCCAACAACCTGATATTGAGGGCTTCTTTGATAAGGAAGACAGAGGTGCTGACCACCTAATAGTTAAGGGCTTACGGGAATATTAAGACAGAATCCGATCTTCGTATCGAGGGCTTACCCTGGTGTGGGTAAGAAAGTCTTTCTTGTATGTATAAATCAATGGACCATTATTCAAGGTTGTTGGATACCCTTCAGTTTGGGTTAAAAGAATTATTTATTTTTTACTTGTTTTTTTAAAAGTTTTTCCACCACATTTTGTATTTTTTAGGAAAGTATACTTTCTTATACATCCTCATCCTTGTACTCTGATATATTTAGATTCTATACGCATTAAGTTAGAATCTTAATCTTTGTTACTTTAGTTAAGTTCCATTTTCAAAATAACTTTTCCAGAATCAAGAAAGTATTTAGAACATAGAGGTCTTATGAATTATCTTGTTTAAACATGTTAAACATAACCATATTTAAAAGTCCCAAAGGAATTTTTAAAAAGTTAAAATTCACCCCCCCCTCTTGTTTCTGAGAACCTCATTCTTTTTTCGATCCTACATTTTGTATTATAGAGTATATCATACTCAGTCACATACAATCCTAACCGATATGTCTATGGATAATGAAACATATAGGAAGAATGTCCTAGAATTTATGTAAATGATGTGGCAATTGGTTTTCTAGAAGTGAATCCAAATATGTATACTACAATTGGATATGGCTCTCGAAGAGATGTATCTTGTGGTAGCAATCTAACAAGGTTCATGAGGCATGACTCAATCATAACATGGTATACGACAATGGGCATTACTTCACACCTAGTTAGACACTCCTATGGGGTATATGCTTCAAAAATTCACAAAATATTCACAAACCATTATGAATAATTTAAGTATAATTTGGATATGAATTTCCTAGGATAAAATATGTTTTAACATATTTAAGAAGTATGTATCGTGATTTATAAATCCTATAAGTGAATTTTTATTATTATGTGGTTTCCACTACTATAATTATTTACTACTATATGATTTCTAGTTTTACTCACTAAGGGAAATGATAATATAATTTTTTAATATTGAATTTGAAAAGAAACCCAATGGGAAGTCAAATGGTATGCTTACTATATTAAATGATGTTTTTATTTTTTTTCATTAGTTTTCACGTAATATAATTGAAAACGTGAACCTTAAACAACTTGTAGGATCATAAAAGTATAGAAGGAAGAAGTTAACTAAGTGCTTGGATAACGAAGAAAAAGGAAGAAAGAATATTCAGTTTTAATTATTTTATGATTGTGAAATGAATCACCTATGTGAATGTCTTAAATGAACAAAAATATGATTTGACTTGGGAAAGGAAGGAGAAAAGGAAAGTAAATATAAATGAAAAATCAACGGTTTGGTTAAAAAATATATATGAGAATATTGGAATCCCTAAGGAATTATAAAAATGTTATATTCATTAAGTGTGTAATGAATGGTCATTATGAAAATTGACGCAATAATTAGAATGCTCCTGAAGAAAATCACCAATGTGGTATGAGTAATGGTGATATTGCTGCTCATGATGACATTATGGATGAAATGTGAAAAGAATGATGATTTAATTAATTAGATGAGTTAGCTATATTATAGATTAATGATTAAGTGGAATAATAGAAGTTTTTATGTATTTGGATTCATTAATTAAGTTATATGAATGGTGAGATATATTAGGATTGTTCATTTTACGTTATCTTCTCACGATTTAAAAGATTGTGTTGAATATTTGTTATATAATAGAAGCATTAATTGATGGAAATGTGGTAATTTAAATAGGGTAATATTACCATTAATATTTATCTTATGTTAGGATAATAGTTTTTGGATAAATATATGTTGGATATGAATAAGTAAATTGGTTGTTATTGATTTCCTTGGTACTGATTAAATATTTTCTGAAAAGTAATTCAGGCTATCATGCATGAAGTTTACAAGTCCTTGGGACTTAAGGAATATATCCAATATACATATGAATAAGGAAACATGATTTTTTTTAATAGGTATATACATTAATTATGGTTATTAATATATTTGATTAAAATACTTGGTGAAGGTATCCACATGTTTGGTTTGTAACAAATAAGTGATATTTATAATATATATGGGATCAATGCTATGTTTTGATCTTATTTATAATGTTTGGGATACCTTATTTTGTAAAGGATATAAAGTAAACCATTAATTGAATTATTTATGTTGAACATCATATGTGGTTTATGATATTAATGTATTATCATTGTGTATGATGATTTAGGAATATTTGATAACTTTTGGTGTGTGGTTTAAGAGGACGTGGGACATGTTGCTGGTGTATGGTTCACACTTTCAAAAAAAGTGACCTTTTTATATAATGAAAAAAATTTATTGAGGATAGATGGAATGAATTATCATTATATTATTGGATCACATTATCTAATAAAACATCAGGAATGAAAAATTCAACATTATTTCATAGAATAAGTGATGAAGGGGAAATTGATAAAAGAATGACAATGGTTTAGGTGGTCCTAAAACCAATTATGATATGATATCATTAAAATTATTCATCTTTATTAAAAGGGTATTGAAATAAAATATTTCAATTTTATCATCATCATTGATGATATCAATGTCGACTTTCACATTTCTTAGGATTATAGTTTTGTGATTGTTTACATTCTCAGGATCATCCACATTCGAGTGATTAGTGAATTTTATCATTCTCTATAATAATTTACACATATCTTTAGTGATCAAATAATCAAAAATGTTATCCTATGTAGATACCTAGTTATGATTTTATTTGGTTAACTTTTATTTTCAATCTTTTATAAAAAAATTATGTTTTAGAATTATTTTTTACTACGTGGGATTATATGAAAGAATAATTCATGTATTTAACCACTGATAACCTAGATTAATTTGGAGGGAGAAATTATTTTTATGTGGGATTTAATGTAACACCCCTATATTATGTGAAATATTATTTTTCGATTAATTTTAATTTTTTTTAATATATTTCATTCCTCACAATACAGAATATGGATTTTAATATATTGAAAACACTTTGTTTGGAATACGTTATAAAACACACTAATTCATGTTTTAACTACATAAATAAATCTAATTAGCTTTATATACACACAACACTATGCTTAGATTGTGTTATAAACAATATTGAGTTCTTTCGATAGATTTTTTCAAATGTAAAACTATGTTTTACTACATAATATTATATTATTAAAATATTATTATTTAATATAACATGATATAAACTAAATATTAAATTATAATTTTTAATAGAAGAAAATAAATTATTAAAATATATTTCTTATAATATTATTTTTATAGTTACCAATTAATTAGAAATAAAAATATATATACCATTTTATTATTAAGAAAATGGTTTTCTTCTCAAAAAGGCATTTCGACTTAATAAATTCAATTAATTAAAATTATTGAATGATAATAATGAAAACCCTATGATATATATTAAATATAATATTTTTTATATCCATCCAATAGATTGTCAATGAATAAGATAAGAAGAAACTCAATCTTATGTATAAAACAAATATTTTTTCAATGGGGTAATTTTATTTCCTTTTAATAGGAATCCAATTTTAAATAAATTTTTTGATACTTTTTAAATTTTTATATTTTATAATATACTTATTATTAAAAATAGTTATATTAGTTTTTACTTTGGAATAATTTTTGGTGTTTTAATGATAAGATTCCTTTTTAATGTGAAAAATACTGCATTTTATTTGAAAACTACTTATTTATCAAATTTCATTAAGAATTTAAATTATATTTTAAATTTTTTATAAATTATTATTATTTTATTTATATATTAATAAAAACAATTTTTCTCATTATAATCATTTTCACATTTAAATTATATATAGGATGATTTCTAACTTTGGAATGTTTCACTTTAAAAAGCAGCTTTTTTGTATTGTCTATAGGATTAATTTCAAATCTATTTATTCAAATTCAATGAATTTAATTAGGTGAAATGGACTACATATTTTTAAAAATAAAGTTAAAATATTGTTTTCTATTCAATTTCATTTATATTTATAAAAAAAATTACAAGGGTAAAACATTTATTTTCCACGGTATAGGTAAAAAATTAAACAAGCATATGTTAAAAGGGATAATGGCCTAAAATATAAAAATCTATAACATTTAAGAAATTATTCAGTTTTTATCGAACATATCTTGACTGAAAAATATTAATGTCTATACAAAGTCATTTATTTTAATTCCAACTCCAAATGGTTGGATTTAAATATCAAATATTTGTTATCAAATGACTTAAACCCACGTCTCCTCAAGTATAAATACCACCCAAGAAAACCCCATTTCGGCCCAAAAAACCATGTAGAAACTCAAATATATACCCAAACCTCTCATCCTCCCTCTCACCACATCCAAGTGCTTATGGTCTAACCAGAATGTGAAATCCAATGTCATCAAGGGTCTCTCAAGGATGTGATATTAAATGGGTAATTTACCTACCTCTCTTAATTTCGTTCCTTTTTATATGTTTTACTGAAATAAGTCATCTATAAATGCATCATAACTTCAGAATAATGTATATACATTATTTTTATGTTTCTAATTGAATATATCATATCAATTTCATTACTCATCTCCTCTAATTTTAAGAAATGAAATTATTGTCCAAGATGTGACTTCTAATCGCCTATGTGAATAATGTTTTTGTTCATTTATCATTAGAAAAATAATTTGTGGTCTTAAAATAATTTACCCAGATATATAAGATTTTAATATTTATATTATAACCTATTTAATATTCATTATCAAATTTATACTCATAATAAAAAGTTAAATGAAACTAGTTCGTGGTGTTCTAAAAAACCCACCAAAATAAACTACACATTTATCATGAACATTTTATCTAATGAATCATACTCATGTATGAAATAAAAATGATATATGGTACTATTTATACTTCTATAAATTTTATATTAAACATAAATTCATGTTTTCCATATTGTCAATATATGATAACATCATTTTTTGACATGTGAACTATTGCTTCATCAAAGTGATGTGATTCGTTCACACTTCACATGTAATGTATTATTATTATTTTAGTAAACATATATCATTTTCATGAATGATTAATTATAATATGGTGATAATATATATATATATATATATATTTACATACATGTCATTTACTTTCGTTCATTGAATACGATAAGAAAACAAAAATAGCATTCATACGTATCTACAACCTACCATCTCCATGAATAATGTTTTTTCGTTTATTATTAAGGAATATTATAAGTAATTATATGTTTATTATAAAGGATATTTATATATATTTTTAAATTCATGAAATAATCTGATCAAGAGATTTATGAAAAAAATTCAAAACACATACAATTAACAATGAAACAATCACTTAAAATGTCACATAAACATGGAGTTAATAATAAATGGGTAATATATTGTCTTAATTAAATCTTATATTGTATTATGTATATGAATATAGTTTTTTTATATATGAATAATAAACATATACTTATTATAAAAAATTATTTTAGGAGTAAGAATAGATCCAAGTCAAAAGGTAAGTGAATTTCATCTCAATTTTTTTTGTGAGATACATGCTTTATTCATATCTCATTTCTTTTTTGTGGTGTGCATAATTCCAAGGATTTTATTCTTTATCTTTTATATATTAATTAAATGGAAAATATTTAACCATTTCATGATTTATATTTCATGGGGTTTTACTGTTGAGGTGATACCAAATGAGTAAGGTAGTTTTTTATCGGTATTCCTCCTTTGAGACCCATGTTTTGTTAAGAAACTATATTCATTTAAGAGGTTTATATTCTATCATTATATATGTTATGTATATAATATAATTTTTTTATTATATTTTAATATTATTCTCCTCAAGAAATGTTTTTAGAGTATATCATTAACACATTTTCAAGGGAATGGATTTTAATTAATTGGTTTCTGTTATAATTTTTTTTTTAAAATAACATTTTTTATTCTTAAAATAAATTTTAAAAGAATATTTTTTTCATAAATATTTTTGGTCTGAGATTCATTTATCAATTACAAGAAGATATTTTTCTTAATAAAATATATCAAGATTTCTCTCAAAATTATTTTCGATATAAGATAATTTTTTTTGTTACTTATGATTTAATGGTGATATTATTCAATGTCTACATAATTTTTTTATGAAAGGTTATGTTTATATCATAAATATATTTATGAAGCCCATTTTTTATGCAGGTAATTTTATGATTGCATAATTTTTATGAAACCCAATTCATTTCATTGGTTCTCATATGATAAATTATTTATATTCCTTTGGCACACATATGTATGATTTCATTATGAGATTGGAGAAATGTATATATCCATCCAATGTATTGGTAAATGATTTATATCTCATTAGATAGAAATAAATAAACTTTTATTACCAGATGGTTATGAGAGTGAACTATGACCAATAATATGGTTATTTTAGGGAACCAAAGAAACCAAGATGTTATAGGAACTGAACCCACACTACTAAGATGTAATTATCTGTGATGAATGGAATACTTTGTAAATCATTAGAATATTCTTATAATTTTTTAAAAGACCCATGTTGTATTCCTATGTTATGATTTATTTGAAAAATATTCTTTATTTCCTGAAAATTCATGTCTTATGAACTGTAAATACTTATTCCATGTCTCATGAAAATGTTCTATTAATATGTAGGGTTTGATCTTCGAATGTTATGTTCATGTTTTTATATCCTTATATTATGATTATGGTCACATAACTTTCCTTCTTACCCAGAGTGTACTTTTAAGATCACTATTTTCTTATGTTTCCTTTTCCCAAGTTACATGCAATGGTTTTATGTAGGAGTATTAAGGGGAATGATCTTTATGAAAATCATTAAATATATTCCACTAAACTAGATGTCTATTTTTCAAATTTCTAAATGCACTAAATTAATACAATCTTTTGGAGTTTGTTTGTGCAATGTATTAATTATTTATTAAAAGTGATGTAATTTCCATATATGAAAAGAGAGGGTAACTGTAACACCATTTTTTATAAAATATTTCAAAAGATATTAAATCATGGATATATTGTGAACAAACTA
This sequence comes from Viscum album, assembly GCA_963277665.1. Classification (NCBI taxonomy): domain Eukaryota; kingdom Viridiplantae; phylum Streptophyta; class Magnoliopsida; order Santalales; family Viscaceae; genus Viscum; species Viscum album. The sequence continues at coordinate 378,826,860 of OY728122.1, forward strand.
AATTTGATAACTAGAATACCCCAACAATTTTTTAATCTTATACACATTTATGGTCCACTACATGAAGATAACTATATGTACCTTTATCAAATATAATAAGATCTCATATCATATATATCATTCCCAATAATGATTACATATTAAATCTAAAACTCAAATTTTCAAATAATACCATATAGATAACGTTCAATCAATGTTCTCTGAATGATATAATAATGGCCCACATTCTCCTCATAGGTCTTGGAGTAAACCTATATATAATCTTAGAACATGATAACAAAATATTCCTTAATCGGGGAAAAATTCAGTTCATTATGTCTAAATAAACCATAAGAGCATTAGTTTTTATGAATGGCATATTCAAAAACACAGAAATTTCATATTGTCTACTAAATTTTGTCTTAGGATGTGCTCTTCCCAAAATATCAATTGATTGTATATTGACTAAAAAGTAAGTATTTGAAAACCATCAAGCCCTTTTAAACTGATCAAATAGATCATAAATCCTTATAATGGGATATTTTTTTCTTGGTAGCCACCGAATTTATCATCTAATTATCATTCAAATTTCTTAGTCTCTTATATACCATCATATCAAAGAGGATAAGTGACGCCCAAGGCGACAGAGTAGGAAGAATATATCCCTTTTCCTCAAGATCCACATTCAATACAATATATTCTACGTACTCAATAGAAAACATATGGTAAGATGAAATATAAATGCGAGTCATTCTTGGGAGTTGGTCAATAGTAAACTCTTCCTCTATCAATGGTCGTAAAAAATAAAAAAACATCAGTAAATACCATAGGTTATTCACATTGTAATTTAGGTAGATAATTGACTAAACGAGGGTCGTTATTTTTTTGAAAAATCTATATCCACCAGCATGATGTCACACTAGCATAAGGGACAACAATGACTTTCCTTCCCAATATTTATTTCCACTAACCCTAAAAAAATGAGTGACCCCATCAGGTTATTTGAACTAAACTCAGTGGTGATAAAAATCTATATAGACGGTAACACTATTCATCCAATCCATGCCAAAAATCATTTACAAGATGGCATGGTCAAGAACTATGAAGTTCCACTCCACTTTAACGTCACTTATCATCACTTAACTCATGGGAAAACATGAAAACTTGTTCAAACATATTTTTTATAGTTTTTGAATGATAAACAATGTAAGGAATAAACTCTGCAAAAAAATTCCCAACATATAAACAATATTTGAAATTATAAATGAATTATTTTTAATTTTATTAAGTAAATCAATATCAATAGATGAAAAAAATAAACACCATACTTCTAATGGTAGTTATCAATGCATCATATTCTATTGGTGCATACTTCTCATAAAGACATTTGGTCTCATATCGTACATGAGCTTTAACAAAGACACTAACATCCCTATGAATAGGAGGATAAGTCCCATTGACATGGAAACAACATTATGAACCTATGGGCCATTGGAAAATGTGGATCCAAACATACTATCCATGGACATATTCTCACAATAAATGTTTCAGAGATATGGGATTTCTATAGTGATGAAAAGTATTTGGATCCTTCGTATAATTAGAAAAATTAAGGATATGATTCCCACACTAATAGAAAAACATATATATATTTCCCAAATAAACCTCTAAAACATGTCTTTAATATAATTATATATTATTTTTCATCCTTTTTTGTCTATAAAATAAACCCTAGCTAACATCAGTATCGACTGATGTTCTTCCAAAACATGAATTTCTAGATCTATCATCTGATGCCAATTATTCAAAGCTGAAAACCTCCACAATGGTCAAAATGTATATATGAATCAATATCAATACAATATCAAGGCTCAATCCTAACTCAATACTCTATGAATTTTGGAACTATTTAGTGAAATGAAAATATTATATACACTATAACTTATAAAAAGTATAGGAATATCCTAAAACTGTATAATCCCCAGGATCCATGTTTAGAAACTTGAAGGGCTTCACCACACATAACATCTTAGGTTAATACTCCTGATTGAATATTTTATTGAAAAAAGACCACTTAAGATCCTCATGTAACATAGTTTTCAAAATAAAGTCCTACAATATCATTCCTATTCCATCAAGTATATTTTTGGAAAAATATACCTTATATTATATTGTTTTATTTATTAATTTTATGAACCTTTCAATTCACTCAATCCATTTCATAGATTCTGATTATTATATTTCACTACAGATGGTAGGTGGATATTGCATTCTATAGTTGAAGACTTGATCGGCATATCATCCATATTTTAAGTCACATACATAAGCTTAACTCTGAATGGGTTGGATTAAAATGTATACTATATAAGGGTCAACTAGAGAGTTTTGTTATAAAAATGGTCACATAGATTCCAATATTTTATTTTGATGATATCTTATTGGAGGTGTTTTTTGACAATCAAAAAAATAATATGGTATGATGAGACTCAAAATTCAATGGAATACCATCATTTATTAATATAAAAGAATTGAAACATTATTAATATAATGAATTTAAGAATTATAAGAATTAAATAAGAAACATTTAAAAAATAATTGGTTATTTAAATAAATATATCATATAATTTATTAAATTGACTATAAATTCAATGCCTCTAGCTAGTTATATTTTCTGACCACCCTTGGAAAATCTATTTCAGGCACAGATGTGATTTAGAAAGGAACCGAACCACGCTAACTACAAAAATTCTATAATTTCTATATCATTACTACCAAATACACAAAACCAAACTTAGGAAGTGTTTACACACATCAGTCTAAGAATCCCTCAAATACAAATTCGTAGTGAAGTAACATTATTAGACAAAATAGGTCACCCAAGGTTGTTCTATACATTATTATTTATAAAAAATAATATGGAAACTATTCATGAGTATAACCAAAACAATATATTAAACTAATTTAATATGTAGAATTAAATGATACAACAAGATCCATATGCCCCAATACAAACATGGTAAATCATTAAACTATTAATGTCAATGAACAAAAACTGTCCATTTGAAAAACTATCACCTCCAAGACATCTCTCTACGAAGGAAACAGACATACTAGAGAACTTGGAATACTACATGATACCCTTCACATTACATGACTCCAATGGAAAAATGGTCTACAACTGCCTAGATTTGAAAGTAATGTGTTTTAAATAGAGGATTCTAGGATTCCACCAATGAATATATATAAGTTGTAATGTCAACAATTCACATGTTTTATATTTATAAAATAATTATGTTTATAATTATTATTTTTTATATAAGAACATTTATAAACATTTCAATTTTTATATCATTTCCTATCATATTCACAATATCATGTAATATATCATCAATAACAAAAAATTAGACATGTGAGAAAATATCCATGAAATAAGGCTTCATGCATTGAACGAGGAATAAAAGTAAAAGAAAACCATTTGGGATCTACCCTATAATAATATTAACTACAAATAAAATAATCCTAAATTAGGCATAGCTTGGTTCAAAATAATATAGAGTCTTACCACAATCATTAAATATCAAAAAAATAAACCCATAGTGGTTCTGTATACACTAGGTCCTCCTATATCTATTTCCTAGGGATCTCAGTATTCCCAATATGCCACGTTTTTTCCGAACCATTTCAAAATTCATGATCGAATTTAATTAAAACGTTTTTCTGCAAAATTAAATTCATATCAACAAGAACATATAGCATATCATTAATTAGAAAAACTATAATAGATCCACCTACATCAATAATTATGGAAACATGTCTTCCTACAACAATGGAGATTATCAAACCACATATCATCCTTTGAAATAGAACGCACAATATTAGACTAAATAATATTAATAGAAAACATCAACTAGTCATGAATCTAAATGACAAACACATCAAATGATACAACCACAACCAAAGGAAATTGAGAATAATAGAAATCTTACCTAGAGATACACACTTAAACAATCAAAATTATCAATCATTGATTTAATGATCAGAAAAGAGTAGACATCAAAAATCACATGGGTGAGATCCTAGGTATCAAGAGGGAGGGCTGTGTTTGAATGAATAATGATTCCGGAATTAAACATGTTTAAATCCATTGTACATGTGAATTTCACATTTTGAATCCCATTGACAATGTGAAGTCTCAAGAATGAAATATACACCAAAAATGGAGTCACCTCGAGATTAAAAATCATGAAATAAATCATTTCCTAGTGTGATCTAGATTTATAATATGTATACCGTTCACACATTGAACTAATTCGATATATATTCTTAGAAACAATTACAATATGTATAATTATTGTATGTCATGAATTCATCCATTAGACATCAAATGGTCTATTTTATGCCCAAAATCATGAAAAACACCCATGTTCTCTGAGATAGGAAAAAAACTTATAATTTATTTGGTACATTTATACCCATAATCCATTAATTCAAAAAAACATACACCCCCCAAACATTTAGTCAGTATCTCTATCAAAGAATCTTCATTCCTGAGAAACATACAATTACCCCTAACAAATACTGAATAATAAAGGATTACCTAAATGAAGATAAAAACTATTACATATAATACCAATCTTATAGGTCTTAAGGTGTTTAGAAAATGTTGTTTTGCAAAGACGGGGTGTGGTTTTTATATGTATGTTTTATTTTGGTATCTTCTTCCACATCCGTAAAAGAAACTCCATCCATGAAATAATAATAATTTCAGTATCCTCTATATAAATATTTGTCATTATGTTAGTTTAATAACTTATATACATATTTTATTGATATAATTTGAAATGAAATCAACATTTGTATGTACATCTAACTACCACCTAACAAACTTATCCAGTACCATCTCCATTACTATCTCTCGAGAAAAGGAATAGTTATTGAATTTATGTTAATATATTATATTCAAAACGTACTTATAATTATTAGATATTAATATATCATTTACCTACTTACCATTTTATTAACCATAAAATTATAATTCCATTAGTGTGTATCTATAGAATACTACCTCCATGAAGCTATGCGATTTTATTTTCAACGTGAAATGACAATGATGAAAAATATAAGTATATTTAACGAAATAAAATTTTATATTGGATATTATGATCTTAATATAAATATAATACAATATTTACTTTCTTTTGATAATGATCATTTGAAAAATGGAAATGTTAATCCTGTATGTGTATGGCCTACGGTCTGCATGATTCTTCCATAGTTCATTATTCATAACTATATTTCATTTATATACTTAAAAGTGTAATTTATTTATAATAATAATAATAATATAATTTTTATTATTATCATGGTGATGTAATAATGAAAAATTTGACTATAGTGATCATAGCAAAGTTATTTTGGTTTTGTGAACGAATATTAAGAAACCATCCAATATGAACTTTAGTAAATAAGTAATTATATATGAAATGGAAATAATTAATATAAAAAGAATGATTAACTTGAAAAAAAGTCTTCAACAGTTAAATTATTATCCTATTTTTGTTATTACATATTATAATGAATGAATGTGTTAATTTGGACTCATGGTAAGGAACATCCTTTAAAGAATAATTTTTTCAATGTATCCCGTCAAACTCCCTTTTTTATTCCATGTCCATGTTTTCTAATGAAATTTAAAAAAAATTTCATTATTATTATAATATTTTTTATTCCATTATTACATTTTATACCTTTTTACAAAAAATTATTTACTATAATCATTTTTTCTATTTCTAAATGATATACTTTTCCCTTTTTTTCTGAAAAATCCAAATGGGATGTTTTGTTCACATTTATGGAATATGCCACTTTTCCTGAAAACATTACACTATAATTCATTTATGATTCCTTTATAAGTATTATTAATTAAAATAAATAAAAACATTTTTTTCTTCAGGTGTGGAATTTTTCAATTTTAAAAATTCTGATTAAAATGAAAATGGAATTTTGTTATACAAATGTGTTTTTATATCAAAAAAGTTCTAAAAAGTTTTTATGATGAAAATATGTATGAATAAAATGTTTTATACATGAATGGAACATTAGAATTTATTGAAACATTTATGAGCCTGATAAAGCTTACATAATGCGTTGATCCCCATTATAGCTCACAGGTGTTCCAAATATAGCTCATATAAAGGGTTGATCCCCATTATAGATCATAAAAAATTAGTATGCTTGATATAACTTTAATGAATTTTGAGCCCCATAATTTGTTTCTTGTGAATTTGGTAATGATTTTGATAAATAAATAATTATATTGGATGTTGGTGTAATGGTTATTCTAAATTAAATGGATTTAAAATGGCTTTATAAATATAATAATCTATATTTCCAAGAAAATGGGGTTTTTATTTTTGTTCTTTGGGGTGTAATTGTTTTAATTAATCAAAAAACTTTTATGTTTTTCAAATAGAAATATTTTATATCATATTCTCAATTATATTTTATGTCGCCTTTAATTGAATTGTTTTTCCACTTATTTCTATTATTTTTTTGGTGATTTAATTAATTTATTTCGAAATTACTAATCAAATAAATAAACCTATTTAGTTTTGTTTCTAAAATAATAAATTTTTCATTCTTATGTTTTATTTTATATTTTTGGATCTTAATTAATTAATTTTCTATAAAATTATTTTATTATTATTTTATTTCTATATTTTGTTCAAAATTGTAATTGTAATTTTTTATTTATTTTATTATTTAGTATTTGTAATTAATCATTGTGTCATTATATTTTCATTTAAAAAATGTGATATTAATTTAAATTTTGTCTTCTCAAATTTTATTTTAATACTTTTTTTGTTTCATTTGTATAATTTTTAATTAATAATTAGTTTCTTAAGTGTAAATAAATAAAATTTTAATTTATTTAATTAAGTAGACATAAAAATTTATTAATTATTATTTTAAAAATCGTTTCATTTAGTTATTTAATGGAATAAATATTTAGTATTTATTTATTTTATCATTTTAATTTTTAATTGTAATTTTTATTGTATTTATTTTTCTTTTTATGAAAACCATGATGTTGGTTATCTACTATTATGAATAGCTACTATCTATCCTTCTTAATCTATTACTATGAAGCATATCTACCAGTCCCTTCCACATATATATTGTCTGGGTGATCTACCCTCAGTCTCTTCCATAAAGATCTACACCCTACCACTCTTGCTCTAGATTCCTAAACCAACCCATCTAATAAAGATCTTCCACGGATTGAACCACCATTATAAACTGAATAATATTAACTACTATTCAAGATCCACTAGTGTAGCCTAAAATTCTGCATTCCATTATCTATCTTCATCCACTTCTTCTTACAATACAAAAAATGGCTCATACCAACATAAAATTATTGATAGATGATTTATCTATTCATAAAAATGAGCAATTCTGACAGATATTAAATTATATTGGTATCGATTTTAAATACCAACACTTGTTTTATCCAACATTTTTATCTATTGATATTGATCATTTAACTCCAATAAATCTTTTACCAATAGTTAGAATAATTTCTTTATAATTTCAATAATAACATTTTTTACCAACAAATAAATCAATTACATTTAATAGTTATTACCAAAAAAGTACCGTTATAATAATATTTTTCAATGAATTACCTAATAATATTAAATATTTTATCAAAAAATAATATATATATATATATATTTATTTATTTCTCAATAAATTTTATTCAATATAAATATTTAAATAAAATCATATAATCATATGCTTTCAATGACACATTATATTCTTGTGATAATATATATATATATGCATATATGTATATATATACACATATCTGTCATAAAATTGATGATAAAATATTATAATTTTTTAGAACATTTAAAATATCAAATATAGTAAAAATTAATAAAATAAAGTCACATATATAAAATTTCATTATATTTATATAATATGTTTTTTATTCAAAATTAATATAAATTAAAACTATTTTTGGTATATGTAAATTATATATAAATGTAATATTTATAATGGTTTTTTTAATTATACCAATAATGTGACAAAACCATTCCTAAATTAAAAGTCTCAATACAAAGTGATCATATCACTATTATCGTGTCTCCCATTGTCACACCCTATCTGATTAATTTCATTTTATTGTTAAAAATTGTAGTTTTATTATTATTAGTTTATTTTCACATTTTACCTTTCCCTTTCTCCCCTACATCATCAAATCCCCTCCCATTTTTATTTGTGTCACAGTCCCCATCCATGGAGAACCCAAGAGGCGCTCCTCCCTCCAACTCCGGCAACAGAATATGCTGATTTTGAGCCCTGTTTTTGGTGTGTTTTCATTATGGTAACCAGAGGGAGAGGGTGTATGGGGCAGGTCCCTTATAATTTCGAACATGTCCTCATTTATTCTACTAATGAGGCTTCCTAGTCTCGTTACCCCCCTCATGACTCTTCTATAGGACATAGATCTATTTATCGATGATTGGATTAGGATTTCCATCTCATATCTCACATAGATTCCCATTTTAAACTAGTAGCATGTGGGATCAGTATCTAGAGATTAGATTGTGGTTATTGATATTTTACTTCATTATCTCTCCATGAAGATCTTTTATTGCAATTATACAATTTCTCTTCCTCCACCATCAACATTTACACCCTCTGTCATCTCCTCTCCAATATCCATCGGTGTTCATGATGGCGGTGATGTGTGGTTCTTTAGAGTTTGGAATTTGATGTCATATTTTCTGGGTGACTCGATCTTATTGTTGCATCTAATGTTTTTCATTGGAACTGTTTCAAAATTCAAGTCCATATATTACATTCACTTATAACCCCCCTACATCCTTCTATGGTTACATTTCATTTTTAGGTGTCCATTTTTCCTCGGTCCACATTGGGGATCAGATGGTTTGTTTTCAATTCTTATTGATGTATTCTTAAAAATATTTTTAATGCTAAAAACTAATAGGAACAGGGTTCCCAATCCCCCCTATGCCTCCTCATTAGGGTCTTTTCCAACCCTCTACCCCATGCTTGTTCCCATTCTTTCTGAGAATTTCTCTATTTCCCATGGTTTTATGATTCAAACACGGAGCTTCGTCCATATCTATTTCTTCAAAAGAGATCACAGTGTCTTATTACCTTCTCATATTATCATCGGTGGCTCATTTGGAATGGTGACATCCCCTTTCTGCTACGTACAACTACTTCATTAATGTAACATGGGATCAATAGAATCCAATATAGTGATTCTCCTTGATCCACGACACGTTCTCATTTATTTCAAAGATAAATATTACTTGAATAGTTCATGGACCAGAGCACATCAGTCCATTGATTATTTTTGATTCAACCTTATTATGAGGTTATATATGTTTTATATGAATTGATATTAAACATCCTGGGCCATATGGGTATGTTTCCCTACATGACATCTCTCCTTTAAAAATACATCTATTCTTAAGACGATTGATCATTTTCATTAGTGTTTCCTCTGTGTAGATTAATGATCAAAAGTTCTATTCCATCCAATTTCCATCGCATCTATGTTGATACAAATTATTAAAATTATAATGTAAAATAATTTAGATTGAAATAGATTGGGAGGATAATTATAGTTATGTAGTTTTCTACAAATCATGGATATATTTCATTAGGTCTTTCCGACTATTGGGTTATCTTATTGAGGTATATAGATATAGGAAGAATGAAGATCTTCTTGAAGGCGTATCATTAATTTTATTTCCATCCCTTATGGTTGCAATAGATTTTTATTTGCGTGGTTCTTGATATTCATCCTCAAAATCTAACCCGGTGTGAAATAATGACATGTAGATTACAAACATGATTGATGTCAATGTTAAATTTAGGAAATATTCTAGTGGTTTCTTGATTTTTCTTCTTTCTACCAGATGCACGTGTTTTTATTAGGTGATATAGTGATAAAAATGTATTTTTTTTCTAGATTTACTTCCTTCAAATTGTTGTGACTATGGCCTAATAGTAACATTTTCATATGTTGTCTATCTGAGTCAATCTTTTCTAAATAATGAATGGGATACGTGGCTAAAAAGGTGACATTTCTTTATCTCATGATATGTATATTAATTTCATGTATATTTAAAATAACATTCAATTATTTGATGGTGTAATTTCACATTGTGTATGTAGTGAAACATTAATTTTATTTAATATATATTTTTAGGAGGGTTTGGTGGAAAACTAACTCATGTTACATTTGACTTAGACTAGATTATTGAATTTTGATTTCTGTGTACTTATTAATTTATGTCACTGTCATTCTAAATGGTTTTTGGTTACATGTTATATAATATTCTTACTTTTTTTATATCATGTGTTGTCATTTTCTTTTACTCTTGTCATAGGATGTCTTCTATTAATGTGGTCACTTTTAATTTTTTTACATCTATATATTCTTCTAGTCATTTATATATTATTGTGATCATTGGTAATTTCTATATCATGCATTATAGAAATTGTTCGGTAATTTATTATATAGTCTTATTTTTGTTATGATAGATAATATTATGGTTATTGGGGGTATCTAGTTTGATTATATTATTGTTTTTATTTCCATGGATTAGATTATCCTCTTTTTTTGGTCACTGGATGATATTTTCATATCATGTTTTATTATTTTTATATCTTTCATTTAAATGAAAAATAATTTTCAATTTTTTTGTGTGATCACAATGGTTCTCATTATGATACATATCTAAAGTGGTCAGAGTTGGGACATGTTCTTCTTGAATCATATAATGGTAGTCCACAATAGTCGATGGGATGCCGATGTAGTTCTGTATGTCTGGAACTACTACAGAAGATAATAAATCATGTCAATTTATCGGTATTCCATAACAGTGGCATCTAATGTTTTCTAGAAATTGACTGTAAACGAAGATTCTTTGAGTTCTATGTAATGTCTGTTAGAATTTGAAAATGTTTAAACATGTTTTTAATATGTTTCATGGTATTTATTATCTATTCCTGATGTTTGATCTTGTATTTAAATTATATTGGAATATATTTATTTCAAATTATTTTTTGGTTTTATGGTGTTGTACAGAAGCAAATTCTATAATTATTATATAATAAATAAAACAATATATTATATATAATTATATTAATAAATATAAAATATAAATTTAAAAAATATATATGTGAAAACAAGTATTATATAATTATTTATAATGAAATATCAATATTTGATATTGTTTACAATTGTTAATAATATTAAAAATAGATATATTAGTTACATTAATATGTTGCTTAATTTGTTTATCAATATATTTATTATTTTTCATATTATTATAATTTAAATATAATAATTTAATCTACCCCAACAAAATTTAGTGAAAAAGATTTTACCAAATGTTTAGTAACATTAAAAATTTGTTTGGTAAAACATTTTACCAATAGAAAATTTTATTTTACAGATATATATAGCTATGTTGGAAAAAGATAATTATTTTTTATTGTTATATACCTTTTTACCCAATATAACAATATATAATCCTTGAATAATAATCCTTTTACTAAGAGGATCTACCACCACAGACCCAAAATCTCCCCTGTCAGAATATAGTATTAGAATCCCCTGATAGGATCCTCTTCTGTCATTGTGTTTCCTCCACTATTCTTCATCTCACCTAATCCACGACTCAAAAATTTTGAATCTAATGTATGGAGACTTGGTATGAAGTTGAATGAGTCCAAAGGAACATTGAAAAAAGAATTGATCTAAATAATTATTTTTTATATTTAATATGATCCCATGATTTTAGAATAAATCTATCACTGTGCGATCCATATCTTTTATCTCCTTATAGCACAACCACATTGAGTCAATTCTAAACAATCAACTTACTAAAGAACTCCCCAAAAACTAATATCCATATGATCTTGAAAATGATGATACCTAATCCCATATGTGCCCTTGACACTCAATAAATCCTCTAAACCATGGATAACAACATTCTATATAAGAATACACTTTCTATGGACACCAAATGAAGATTCAAATTACTAAAGATAGCCACCCTGCAAAATCTAAAACCCACGCCACCTCTGTGAAGTCTCGTGTTACCGGCTTGGATGCATTGTAGGACCACCACTGCTTATGATCTATAGAAAATACCCAATCCCACTTCACTTTGGATATTAATACAACAAAATACATGATATCATTAATAAAAATATTATTAATAATAAATATAATATTTAAGTAAAATAAGATAAATAAAATATTGATTATATATTTTAAAATTATTGTTAATAATATTATCATTAACAATACTTATTAATTTAAATGCTTTTGTTAACAATTATAATAATGATAATAATATTTTATATATTATTATCATTTATATATATTTATACCAATGATAATTATAATATGATACTTTATTCAATATTGTGAAAAATAAAAAAATTATTTCTAGATACAATATTACAAACCATTGGTTTAAGTTATTTGAAACATAATTTCCTTATTCATGTGTAGTTGAATCAAGTATCGAGGCATCATCATGTGTTTTTAGAATTGGAGATGACCAAATCCTATCAGTCGCGAATGGCGATGATGAATAGTAAAATAATTAAAAATAAATTCTGATCAAATACACATTGCAGATTCTGATCATAATGTTATAAAATACTAGAAATTCTAAATGAAGTAGAACATAAGGAGAAATTTTTTGAGGATCATATTTTTGTAATATTATATATATATTACTTAATCCATCATTTATAATTTCCATTAAATTGTTATTAACATGAGATTTTATTCTGATTCTATGAAATTGTTATGATTTATGTCTGATTGTTTGAGATTAAGAATTTGTCTGCTAGTTTTATTTTTTACATCATCTTAGAATCATTTTTCATAATAATAGAATATATCAATGAGAAATATTCTAAATCATTATGATTTTATTCATCGCTAAATATTTATTTCAAAAACTCAGAATCAATCAAAGATATATATTCAATCAACAATCATTTTAAACATGTTTGTGGATGTATTATTATAGGGAAAATAGAAATTTAATATTTATTGATAAGCACATTTATTCTCTTGGATAATGTGATTAATAAATCAATTTATGATGATTTATTTTTGAAAAAAAATCACCAAAATAATAAATCATATTAAAGGATTTTTTTTAATTCCATTGGATTATATCTCAATTATAATTCTCAATTTCCATTTCCACTAAATTATCATTATTCTTGTCATATTGTTAAAAACATTATTAATTCATGAATTCAAATTTATTATTTATGAAATATCAAAACCACTATTTATAGTGGTTCTATTTTTCAATTTTGGTTAAACACCATTCTTTATGGATGGACACCCTACCAGATGCTATATTGTCAATATTTGGACTTATAAATTATTAAAAATATAATGTAATCAATGAAAATTGTATAATTTTTTCAGTTCTATTGTCAGAGATAGTATTTTTTTGGAAAATATTTAAAAAAACGTATTTGATAATATTTTTTAAAAATATGAAAATTAATATAAAAAAATTCTAAAATAAAAGCTTCATGAGAAGATTTTCAAATTTCTGTAGTATATATGTGTGTATTTGATCTGATTCGCTAATTTTTATGTTTTTTGAATTGGTATCATACTACTCCTTCCCAAAAATGGTGATTGGATAAAACACAAGGATGAATTTGAGGGTTGGTATAATCCTAGTGGAATTTTATATGTATTTTTTGTCAATCTTGGACAAAATAATTTTCATTTTGTCCACAATATAATAGAATAATTAGTTAATATGAAGATAATCGACTATAATTTGATCCCATGTCATTGTTACTATGAAAATTTGATCAATGATTAAAAAGTTTGATGCTAAGATAGTAAAAATGTAACATCTCAAGATTCCACTGTACATTTCCCATTCAATAATGCAAAATCATGCATTGAATGCAACATTGAAATTCAAACACGTCGTGACCAATCAAACTAGCCGTTATGAATAGTAATACCCACTTTTTGAAATTTTATAAATTTTATATTTCAAAATGGACATCATTTTTGAATTTTGAATATCGAAATTAGCTTAGGCTGAATTTTTGGTACTTTTCTAAAAATTTCAATTTTTGATGAATAGTAAAAAATAAAAAAATTTAATTAAAAACAACTTTTTTAATCGCAATTATTTGTAGTGTTAATTCATAATTTTGAAAGATTTTTAAGAATAATTAATTTATATTTTTTACATTTAATATAATTTAGTTCATTGTATGTATTCTTATGATTAAACTGGACATCAAGAACTGTCAATATTTTGATAGTTATTATTTCAAAAAAACACGCTTTTTTGTTCTAACAATGGGAAATAATTTTAAATACATTTATGCCCCTTCTGTGTTTTGAATTTGGAAAAATGCATTCCATATTTCTAATTATGAGTTCAATATTTGGTAAATAGGCAACTTTTATTTTTAGACATTAGGAATAATTACTTCAGTAAATATTTTATTTATCGTGGTTAATGGTGTAAATCCAATAAATAAGGCGACAAAATAATATTATAATATTCATAAATTACCTTAACATGTGTCCTAACCCTATTAGATGATACATGTTCGACCATGGGCATCCTAGGGTCGATTTAGGGACCCCTGTAACCACATGGGAGTGATAATGACATGTTATATTAAATAATCTAAAGTAAAGACAAAAATAACAAAAGAAAATATCTTTTAGTAAAAATAATTAATATGAGGTTATAAGATTGACCTATAAAATATTAATAGTAATTATAAACCTAAAAATATATCGTATATCATGATATATATTTATAATTTTTATACATAAAATAAATATATCTATATATGACACAATAATGATGCACTATTTTCCTTATTAATGAAAATATCAAATAAATGATATTATAAATATTAAAATAAATATAATTTGAAAATTTTGATGCCATAAAAGAATTTTATAGTTGATTATGACATGTTAGGGTTGATTAAATGAGTTTTTTTGAAGTAATCATGTTGTTATGACTATAAGAAAAACAAAATACCAAATAGTGTCAGAATTGATATAAACGAATTTTGAAAACAAATATTATATTATTAATTGATATATTATTTCAAAAAATAAAAGGTTTAGAAAAAAGACTTATATAATGATAATTTTATCATTAATGAACCACTTTGGGTTCTCTTGTAACTTTATAGTATCTTTATTAACCACTTAATATAAAACTACGAAGAGACATGATAAATGTCAAACAATTTAACTAAGAGTTAAATCTAAAAAATGAGGTTAATATGGTGACCCAAACCTGTATAAACCATATTTTTTGAATTTTTTCCGACCCATCCCCACTTTATCCTCTAAATGAATAATTTTTTAGCCCTTAGAAACTGAAAAATATTTTATTATAAAATAATATTTTAATATTTTCAAAAATAGACACTTACCTCTCTTATAAAAGGTCTCTTCCCCTTCTCTAAATTTCACACCTCCAAAGACATTTTTCTCGGCCAAACCCTGCCAAAATTTCCTCCCTTCATCGTAGAGGCCTTCATATGGTCATTAATCTAACCTAAGGATATATTTTTATCAAATCAAATGAAATAACCCGAAGAAAACGTAAATATGTCATCACCATTTCATGTTTTTTCTTCATGCACTTCCTCTTTCGTTGTTTTTTCAATTATAAAATAATTACACCAGTATCTTATATATACCTTAATGTTATTATAAAAAGGGTAAAACCATATTCATTATTCTATCCATCATATTAATGACAACATCCCCATACGTGCATACGTACGGCTTACCGTCTCAACATCGTAGTGTAGTTTGTTATTCAAACACTTCATTTTTTGGATGGATATAATAAGGAGTATAACAGATATAAATAAAAAATATAACATGTTTGGGACTATGTATATATGATATACCATCAAATTATATATTACTTCCCCATCAATATAATGATATTGTTGCTCATGTGTGCATACGAATTACCGTCTCCCCGAAGGCGATGAGATTCATTCCCCATCGCAATCAGTCAAGAATAATTTTTATTTTATGAATAAAATTATTGATTATGAACATAATATTATTATTTATATGAATCAAATACATTGTATCCATAACAAACATGGATTACATAACCAATAATATAAAGGAAAAAAAATCTATTAACACTGAAAATGATGGTGCTATTGAAATATTACTAACCAAGAAAATTTAGAGGATCATATATGATATCATATTTATGTATATAGTTATTTTATAATTTAATAATATTGTTTTAACTATTAAAAAAGAGTTTAACATACCATATACTATGTAAAAGTACAAGGTAAAGGTTATTTTCACAATCTCTTTATTATTCGAGGTTGTTATTACGTAAGTATCTACTGGGTTCTCTTTATCATCCACATACATTTTATGTTGAAAATTTATTTGAAAACATTTTTACTATTTACAAGACTATGTGTTAATGTCATTTATACCCTTATTTGACCTTATATTTTTTGAAAGGAATCTTTCTGTAATTTTCCAAATAGTGTACATTATGACCTTTTCGAAAAATTATGGTAAGAATGTTTTTTAACTTATATGGCGGGGGTGACTATTTTCCACCGTATAACATCATTAATGATTACCTTAAAATATTATAAGATTATATTCAAAATAAATTATTTCTTTTAAAATTATTCAAATCTTAAATGGTTTTAAAATAGATATTTTTATTTCTTTCAAATAGTTTTCTTTTCATCTATGTCAATATCCTATGATGGATTTTAAACTTGTTTGATGTTGATTTAATATGATACAAATATTTCATATTGTATAGATGATTTTGTGATATGTTTCACTGTGGATGTGTTATTTTAATATCGTTCTTGGTTTATAGTTAAAGTATTAACATTTATTATGCTAGTTTTAATACAAATTCATATGGTAAGTTTCAACCTTTCTATATAAGTTATTTATTATACATAGTATGTGATGGGTGGAACCTGTTATAGCTCCTCGGTGCATCAGTAGGTCTCATGAGACAATTAGACATGGAATTTTTGAGGCCATTCCGAGTTTGATATATGGTTTTCGATGAGGCCTTAATCATCGTTAGATATATTGGTTAAGGCCTTGAAAAAATGTTTCAGAATGTCCAACATTATACATTCCCTCATCATGAAAATAATATTGAAGGATCAAGTAGTTTTTCAACTAGTAGAATACCCAAGACTATGTTTTATTATGGAATTATTTACTCAGCTCATATTCATTCCATAAAGTTTTCATGTTTATTATTTGTAAAGGGATGTGTTTTGAGTTATTCATCATTCCTAATGTTTATATTATCTTCCATTATATTGCTTACCCTTAATAATCATTTGAGAACACCACTTTATTTTGTTTCATTTTACTATGATATGAATAAGTTAGTTATGAGTGACTTGTTTGCATAATTTAGGAGGCCTGGATGATTCAAATGGAATTATTTAGTGTTTTATTTCATTTAAAGTTGTAATTTTTAACTTATGTATGTACATTTTTTCCAATAATACTAATTTGATTAGTATTTCGGGACCTGATTCCTTGTATCGTGACAATGTCATGTAATAAAGCACCGAATCTGGGTAAATGGGGTCGGGCATTGTAGTTGGTATCAGAGGATGTTTAGTACAATCCTTGGAAACTAGATTTAGAAAAACTCTGATTATAGGACATTAACCTAAGATAGACTTTGAGGATTAGTATAAAAGAACTTCCAAGAATGATGGTACTTTAGTGATTTTGTGAGTTTTCCATGAAATGCATCCCTGTATGGATATGAGAAGGTAGAGTTGGCTCTAGCACAGATGTACCTAGGTGTAAAACCGAAATACACCACTTTGATCTAGACTCAAACGGGAACTGGTGCATGACAACGGTCCTTGCTGCACTCTTTGTTACGACAGTCTCGAGGGATATGCTTAGGATATTTCTCATTTTCATTACAATCAATTATGAAGGATTTGTGAGTATATACCTCCTCATTGAAAACATTTTTAGGATTATGGATTATTACCATAAATGGTTCAATTTATGTTAAGTGTTTTACAAGTTCAGATTACTGTATTGTGGCACAGAAACAAATCTATTAGATGAATTTTTTTAGAAATGGTTCCTAGTGTAAGGAATGGAAACTATATCAATGCATCTAATCAATTTAGGGATTTCCCTCCTGCTCAAGTTAATTAGAGTGAAGCTCATGATGCAAGTGGTGTTGATCAACTTATCACCATACTGGGGCAACTCACATAGGTTATGAATAATAACCTTACCAATATTGACAACCCTAATCCACAACACAGATGATCAATGTAAGATCACTTCATGAGGTAACAACCACAATAATTCAATGGGTGTACAATTCCATTTGTATCTAAACATTGGATAAGTTCCTTTGAGAAAATATTTCATTCTTTGGGGAATAGCAAAAGGGAAAAAGTTGTCCTGGTAGTTTATCACCTCACCGGAGATGCCGATAAATGGTGGTCATTAACTAAAAACACAAAGGAGGATAAAGAGGTATCATGTATGGAATAGAGGGAGTTTAAAGAGATTTTCATAGAAAAGTAATTTCCTCATGACCATCGAGTGGATATGGAAAAGAAATTTTTGAGTCTGAGACAAAAGGAGGATGAGAATGTTGCAAAGTATGAAGTGAGCTTTACATGGTTAGAAAAGCATGCAGAAAATTATATACATAACCCAAGAAGTAAGATTGATCGTTTCTTTGAGGGGTTAAAATCATTTCCCCATTGAGCATTAGTCCCTAAATTCTTCTCATCATATGAAGATATTGTCTCATGTGACATCAAGACAGAAAAGGAATTCTCTATGTCATATGACATTAATGAAAAGCATGATAAGAGAACATCTTTTAAACACTCTGGGAAAGGAAATAAGGAAACATGGAAGAAGGGAAGATTTGAATTTCCCCCGTGTGATAATTGTGGAAGGAAGTACCCTAGTTCCTGTCTAAAAGGAAAAGGAGTATGCTAAAAATGTAGACATAAAGACCATCTTTCTAGTGAGTGTAATGGGAAGAAAGAAGATACAAATGTTCAATGCTACAATTATAGGGAGATGGAACATTAGGAAAATGAATTTCCTAAGTGTCAGGGAAAGGTACCTCAGAAAATGACAAGGGATATAGGACAAGCTTATGAAATCACTACTGCTGAGGTTAATGCTCTAAAAGATGTGGTGGCAGGTAATTTAATTGTTTCCTCACATTTAGGTAGTGCGATATTTGATTTTGGATCATGGAATTATTTCATATATACCCAGTTTGATAGGAAAATTAAATATTTCTAATTTTATTTAACAAGGGAGTTGTCATTCAAAACTCTTAAGGGAAGTACAATTGCAATAATTTTTTGTGAACGAGTCCCCATTAAGGATTATAAATGATATTTATCTACTAATCTAATCATCTTACCCATTATTTAATTTGATATAATCCTTGGGATGGATTTTATTTTGGACCAAGATGTGAATACATATTGTAAGAAGTAGGTTATAATTCTCAAATGCGATAAGGAGTACCTAATCATTAGAGAAGAAACGTCACCATCTCATTATTATTTAGATCCACCTCCAGTAGCTCTAATAAATTCAATTATTAGGGAAGAATAGAATTAAGTAATTGTGGGTGAGAAAAGGAATGTTCAAATAGAGGACCTACCTGTTGTGAAAGAATATGTTGATATGTTTCCATAGGAATTACATGGACATCCTCTAGAATGAGAAATTGAGTTTTCTGTTGATTTAATTTTTTTTTCAAGTCCCCTATCGAATACCCCTTATAGAATGTACAATGTGGAATTAGTGGAACTAAATAAACAATAAGAGGAATTGAGTAATAAGGGATTTATTCTCCCTAGTGTTTCTCCATGGGGAGCCCATGTCCTTTTTGTTAAGAAAAAAAGATGGATATATGAGGTTGTGAAATGAATATAGGGAAATCAATGCTATAAAAATAAAGAGAATGGATCCCCTACCTTATATTGATGATTTATTTGACCAACTTAATGGAGCTCAATATTTTTCAAAGATTGACCTTCGATATGGATATTAGCAGCTATGTGTGAAGAAGGAAGACATTCTGAAAACCGTATTTCAAACTAGGTATGGACATTATGACATTACTGTATTGACTTTTGGATTGAATAATGCACCCTCTGTCTTCCGGGATATAATGAATAGAGGTTTCAAGGATTAGATTGATGACTTTGTAGTTGTATTTATTGATGATATCTTGGTATACTTAACAATCTATGAAGATCATTAAAATCCCCTTTCCGTTATTCCAGAAACTCTTAGAAGAAATTAATTATATGGTAAGTTTAAAAAGGGTGAATTCTGGATACAGAAGATTTATTTTCTTGGCCGTATTGTCTCTAAATATGTAATATTTGCTGATCCTTCAAAGACCAAGGCATTCCATGAATGGCCAGCACAGGTGAGTATAACTGAGATACACAATTTTATTGGTTTAGAAGGTTATTATCAATGTTTCATCCAGATTGTTTCCCAGTTGGCTAACCCATTAACCATGATCACACATAAAAAGAGTTAAATTTGTTTGGACAAAAGAGTGTGAAGATTTTTTTCAAGAACTGAAGAGAAGATTAGTTAATGATTTTATCTTGACTCTACCAATGGGGAATGGCAGGTTTGTTATTTATATTGATTCTTCAATGAAAGGACTTGTTTGTGTCCTTATGTAAAATGGTAGAGATATTTCCAATTCACCACAATAGCTAAAAAATATTGAGAAAAACTATCCTACTCAAGATCTTGAGTTAGCAGCAGAAATCTTCCCTCTAATGATATAGAGACACTATCTTTGTGTTGAAAAATGTATCATTTATACTGATCAAAAGTGTTTGAAGTATATTTTCTCACAAAAAGAACTAAACATGAGGAAAAGGAGATGTCTTGAACAAATAAAGGATTATGATTTCATAATACACTACCACCCGGGAAGGAAAATAAATTGGTAGATAATTTGAGTTAAAAGGTTCTTGGATTTTTGAACAACATGTGAGTTGGAAGGAATCATATTTTCATTGATCTAGTAAAGATGGATATAGGAATAACCATGGAATATGAAACACCAATACTTTTTCAAATGTTATCCAAACCATCATTACAAGAAAGGATAACGAGTTCTCGGAGTAATGATGGGGAGTTTTAAAACAACATTAAAGCTGTAAATGATGGGAGATTGAGTGACTTCATATATGAAGATGGAATGTTGAAATTGGGGAAGATACATTGTCTTCCCGATATACCTGAACTAAAAAATGAATTTTTAGATGATGTTCATTGCTACAATTTCACTATACACCCTAGGAGCATCAATATGTATAGGTATTTGGACGAACATTTTTGGTGGGACAACATGAAAAGATAGATTTCGGATTTTGTTTCAAGATCTATGGTTTTACAACAAGTGAAAGTTGGAAGACAAAATCATAGATGTGTCATTCAACCTCTTCCAATCCTTGATTGTAAATTGTATGATATGATGATGGAATTTGTCATGGGGCTACCAAAGACTCCTAGATGGAATGAATCAATATGTGTCATTGTTGATCATCTTACCATGTCAGCACATTTTCTTGATATAAGAGAAGATATACCACTTGAACATATGGGAAAACTCTATATGAATGTTGTTTTATGACTTCATGGAGTACCCCTATCGATTTTTTCTGATTGTTATCTATGTTTTACATCAAGATTCTGGAAAATTCTTCAGAAGCCCCTGGATACTGAACATTGTTCGAGCAGTACCTACAACCCTCAAACTGATGGACAATCAGAATGGACTATTCAAACCTTGGAAGACATGTTGAGATCATGCTCACATGACTTTCAAGGTATGTTGGATCAGTATTTACCTATGGTAGAATTTTCCTATAATAATAGTTTCCATTCTAGTATTCAGATGGCACTATATTAAGCATTATATTGAAAGAGATGCCACACTCCAATTTTTGGGGATGATGTTTGTGAAATTAAATTTGTATCCCCAGAACATGTTGTGGAAACAATGGAAAAATTGAATATTATCCAAACCCACATCAAAGCACATCAAAGTAGGAAAAAAGAGTTATACTGATAACCGAATGATGGATTTGGAATTTTAGGTAGGAGATCATGTTTTCTTAAAGGTATCTCCACGGAAGGGTGTTATACATTTAGGTAAGAATGGTAAATTGAGTCCCATGTATATCAGACATTTCTAAATTCTAGAAGGAATTGGGGTTGTATCTTACCATTTGGTAATGCCACCAAGTCTCTCTAAAGTTCACGATGTGTTCCACATATCACTATTGAAAAAATAAATGTCTGACCCAACGCATGTACTCACCTATGATGAAATTCAACTTGTACCTGATTTTCCTTATTTTGAATAGCCTGTCAAGATTCTTGATACCACAGAACAAGTGTTGTGAAACCGGATGACTTGTCTGGTAAAAGTTATATATAGAAACTATAAAATGGAAGAGGCAATGTGTGAACAAAAGGAACTTATGATGAAGAACCACCCAAATATTTTTGTGCAGCACTATTCTAGAAATTTTGAGGACGAAATTATTTAAAATATGGAATAATGTGACACCTCATTCTTTCATGGTATGTTTCCCTTTGAATAATTCAAAATCTTGCATTGTACGCAAAATTGAGATTCTAACAAACCACGACCAATCAAACTAGCCGTTATGAATAATAATATCCACTTTTTGAAATATTATAAATTTTATTTTTCAAAATGGAATTCATTTTTGAATTTGGAATATCGGAATTAGCTTAGAGTGAATTTTATGTACTTTTCTAAAAACATTAATTTTTTTATGAATAGTTAAAAATAATAAATCTTAATTACCAAAAACTTTTTTAATAGAAATAATATATAATGTTAAATTATATATTTGAATAGTTTTAAGTATAATTATATTATATTATTATTATTTAATATAATTTAGTTCATTGGATGTTATCTCATGATTAAATTGGAAATAAACAAGTGTCAATCTTTCTATAGTGATTATTTCATAAAAACATTCTTTTTGTTTTCATAGAGAATTAATTTTTAATTAATTTTCTGAAACGTCTGTGTTTTGAATTTGAAAAAATGGATTCAATATTTTGAATCAGGAGTTCCAATTTTTGTAAATAGATGACTTTTATTTTTATACATTATGAATATTTACTTTAGTAAATATTTTATTTACCATGGTTAAAGAGGTAAATCTGGTTAATAAGGTTACTAAAATAATAGTATAATAATATTAAATTACCTTAACATGTGTATTAACCCTATTGGACTATACATGTCCGACCATGAGCATCTTTGGTTCGATTTTGGGACCCCCTAGGATCCACTTGGGAGTGATAATGAAATTTTATATTAAATAATCTAATGTAAAGTCAAAAATAACAAAATAAAATATCTTTTAGTAAAAAAAATTTTATATGAGGTTATATAATTGACTATATGACTAGAAGTAGTCATTATAAATATAAAACTATTTTATACATTTGAATATTTTATTTATAATTTTTAGATATAAAATATATATATTCATATATGAAACAATAATGACACAGTATTATCCTTATTAATGAAGCAATAAAATAAATGATATTATAACTATTAAAAAATATAATATGAATGTTTTGATACCATACAAGAATATTATAGGGGAATATGAAATCTTATAATTGATTAAATGAATTTTTTTTAATTAATCCTGATGTTATGACATTAATAAAAACAAAATACCAAATAGTGTCATAATTGACACAAAATAGTTTTAAAAAAATATATTATATTATTAATTGATATAATATTTCTAAAATACTAAATTTCACCAAAGAGACTTATATAATGATATGTGAGTCATTAATGAACCCTTGGGGTTCTATTAAATTTTAATTGTAAGATTATTAACCATATAATATAAAACTACATTGAGACATGGTATATGTCAAACTATTTAACTAAGAGTTAAATATAAAAGATAAGATTAATATGGTGACATAAACCTTTTTAAAACCTATTGTCTGAAAGTTTTTATACCAATAATCAGTTTATCATCTAAATAAATTATTTTTAAGCTATTAAAAACCGAAAATTAATTTATTATAAAGTAATATTTCAAGATTTTCCAAAAGAGACCCACACCTCTCTTATAAAAGGGTAGTTCCCCTTCTAATAATTTCACACCTAAAAAGCCATTTGGATCGGCTGACCCCTGCCCAAAAATCCTCCGAACTTTACTCCCTTCATCCAATAGGCCTTCCTTCGGTTAGAAAGCCAACCTATGGAGACCTCTTGATCTAATCGAAAAGAAGAACCTGAAAAATAGGTAAATATTTTGTCACCTCTATCATGATCTTCTCTTCTTCCACTTCCACTTTCATTGTTGTTTCCATTAAAAAATAATAACTCCAGTATCAAATATATAATGTGATGTTATTATAAAATTGGTACAACCATATTCGTTATTCAATCCATCATATTAATGACAAAGTCATCATATGCGTGTATGTACAGCTTACTGTCTCCACATCGTGGTGTATTTTGTTATTCAAACACTTCATTATTTGGATTGGTATAATAATGAGTATAACTGATGTAAATAATAAATATAACATTATATTGAGTCTTTATATATGATATAATATCGAATTACATATTATTTCACCATCAATATAATGATATTGTCACTCGTGCGTACGTACGGATTATCGTCTCCACAAAAGCGATGAGATTCATTCCCCATCATAATAATTCAAGAATAATTTTCATTTTATAATTAAAAATAATGTTTTAGGAAAATAATATCATTTTTTATATGAATAAAATACATTCTATCCATAACAAACATGGCTTACATAACCAATCATAGAATGGAAAACGAATCAATTAAAACCTGAAATGATGATACTACTGAAATATTATTAACAAAGAAATATTAAAGGTTCATATATGATATTATATTTATGTATATAGTTATTGAATAATTTAATAACATTTTTTTTACTATTATATAAGAGTTTAACATACCAAAAAATAAGTAAAAGTACAAGGGAAGGGTTAATTTCACAATCTCTTTATTATCGGAGGTTGTTTTAACGTAAGTATCTACAGGGACCTCTTTTTCATCCACATCCATGTTTTCCTAAAAATGTATTTAATTTTTTTTACTATTAACTTTACAATTATTTAAATTAATTTTTACCCATATTTGACATTATATGTTTTGAAAGGAATCTTTCCATCATTTTCCAATCAAGGTACTTTATAACCTTTTCAACAAAATTAAGGTAAGATTGTTTTATTAACTTATATAGAGTGTGTAGCTATTTTCCACTGTTAAAACAGCATCGATGCTTCCCTCACAATCTTATATGAATATTTTATAAATAAAATTTTCCTTTTATATTTTTGTGACTCTTAAATGGTTTCATAATATAAATAGATATTTCATTCTAATAGTTTTATTTTCATCTATGTCAATATCCATTGATGGATTTCAAACTTTTTTTAAGTTGATTTATTATGATAGAAATCATCCATATATTACTGAAGATTTTGTGATATGTTTTACTATGGATGTTTTTTAATACCATTAATGGTTTATGGTTAAAGTATTGACAATTTTTATGCTGGTTTTAATATGAAATTTTATGTTATGTTTAAACCGTTTCATATGAGGAATGTATTGGACTTAGAATGTGATGGGTGGAGCCCACTATAGCTCCTCGGTGCATTGGTAGGTCTCATGAGACAACTATATGTTGAATTGGATGAGGCCTTTTCCAATTTGATATATGGTTTTGGACGAGGCATTAATCATTTTTGTTGTCTTGGCCGAGGCAATGATAAAATGTTTCATAATGAACGACACTATACATTACCTCATCATGAAAATAATAATGTTGTTTCATGTGGTTATTTTACTAGTAAAATACCCATGACTATGTTTTATAATGGCATTATTTACTCATCTCATGTTCCATCCATAAAGTGTTCTTGTTTATTATTTGTAAAGGCATGTGTTTTGAATTATTCATCATGCCTAATGTTTATATTATCTTCCACTTAATTTCTTACCCTTACTGAGTGTTTGAGCTCTCCCCATTCTTTTGTTTCATTTTCCTAGGATATGAAAAAGTTAGTTATGAGTGACTTGCAGTCATAATCTAGGAGTCTTGGATCTTTCTAATGGAATAATTTAGTATTTTATTATATTTCAACTTGTAATGTTTAACTTATTTATGTATCATGTTTCCAATAATACAAAATTGATCAGTATTTTGGGAAATTATTACTTGTATCAATCCAATGTTATGTAATAAAGCACTGACACTGGTCAGCAGAAGACAATGCATTACAAAAAAATCATGAAATTAGAATTAAACATTTTTTTGAACAAAATCAAGAACACCAATAGTTATAAATCATGTACTTACAGTAACAAAAAATGGCAACCAATCAAGAAGAATTCGAACCTCTTGAAGAATAAATATTGAGATAATGTTATGTGTATATTAGTGATGAAATTCTCAAAATGAAATACACTAACTTTGAAGAAACTAGAATTGATGAGAAAACAAATGTCAAAATTTCTAACACTCTCAATAAAAGTAGAAAAATGAATTTATTTAAGGTGAACTTGATGGACAATGAGTATGATGATGTCAACTAACAACTAAAAGTAAATGATGACTATATACACATTATTTAAATTATTAAAAATGTGAAAAGATATATTGTTTTGGGAACTTGGAATATTTGATTGATCGAGTTGAGTTGAAATTAGAAAATATAAATGTGAAAAACGCTTTATCTCATTTTTCATATATTTTCAGTAACAAACCCGAATCTCCATTTGGAATATATTGGAAGATATCAAAAGAAATGAAATATGTGATTAAATTAACTTTGAAACTACTAGAAAATTTGTTCATCCCAATTTTGAATGTGCGAACCCAAATATCCTTGAAATGAATTACATAGAATACAATGTAGTAATAGTATTTCAATATATGTTAGCTAATAATTATTCAGTTCCATGTTCTCAAATTAATGTTAATTCTATAACACATTTTATCAAATTAAAGAAAAATTATTTTTCAACCCCAGTATGAATTGACTAAATCTAAAAATTCAAGATCATAATTTCATGGAGGTAAATTGAAAAATTTTCCACCTGAAATTGAATGGTATCACTCAAAATGAATATTTTCAACATGAAAAGGAGGGGTAGTATAAGGACCTAGGCTTAAAACATTACATAATCATGAATTAAAAGAATAATTCACATTTAGGGTCTTTTCAGGTTTACAGTTTTATAGAATTAGGCCATAACTATTAAATTTCATTTCAAAAAAAATATTATATTGAAACTTCTACTCAGTTTCCATTTTTTCCACCAAACATGAACTCTTGAAAAAGAGTCACATCTAGTTCCATTTTTTTGAAAGCATGACATTTCCTTGATCCCATCCTTGACTCTATTCTACATTATGTCATGTGAAAAATATTTCAAAAACATCGGATGAGCATAAAAAACATAGTAAGGGATACACAAAGAAGGAAAACTGTTAGTTTTTTAAAACAACAAGTAAACCATGAATACTTTAACATAAGTAATACTTTTCACATTTATGAAGTATTAAATACTCTTTTCTAAATAAAATAACAATACTTAACCTTTTGTAACCAAAATATTACCATAATATCCACATTAATAACACATAACATATAAAGGTGACTAGGGACATAAAAATACATAAATGGAATAACCATATGGTCGACATCCACACATATCACTAAATGGAATAGCCAGACGGCAGACTTCCATACCCAATGCATTGGATGTTATAAAGTAACAACCCATCCTAGTTTATCACGAAATCACCCTTCCTTTGGATTATCATGTAACAACCAATCAGATGTCCAATTACCATTATAAAATCAAAACACATAAAACAAATATAAAGGAAAGAAAACATTTCCACATTTCAATCAAAATATATATCACATAAATATATTTACATAACAAATCCATTATCAAACCTATTCTCAATACCAAAATACATAGAATAGTATATATTATTTATTTTCCTTAAAAAACATTGTGGCTTGTTAAGGAATCCAATGAGAAAATAATTCTCGTAGTGGCAGAAAGGTCCTTGTCAACGCTTATATTAAAAGAAATATCCCTTTTGGTCATTTAGTAGGATTCATCATAGAAAAATATTCCCATTTACAAGTCAAGGGTGTCTATACAGTGTATAAAAGAAAGTCGTGTATTAAAACAAAATATGCCTCAATGAAATGAGATTGAGATGAAGTCCCTTACCTCATGTCAAACTTGGCATGTTCGTTCTTTAATCACATGAATAATAAACTAAAGTTAATTTCTACTTTCATAAGAACCTTTTGAAAATTTATTATTCCTTTTATATCACTTATTAAAATTTTATAATCATTATGTAATCATTTATTTTAATAACGTTCGTTTTGTCGAAATTTGCTACTTCAGTAAAAAATGAACACCTTATATTGACAAGTTGCCCATGTGGTCAACAGTCTATTATCTAGAGAATTATATTCAATATTTAGAAATTATATACATCATATATATCTATTATATATATGTATTTATAATATTACGTATCTTTTTGGAGAAAATAAATGAAATGCACCGTTCATTAAGACGGTAAGTCGTACGTACGCATGAACTCAACTTTCATTCCTATTTCATACTTTAATGGAATTAAAACCTAATAATAAATAGGGATATTATAATTCCATTATAATATCATACATAATATCAAAAACTATATCCTTTATACATCCCACATATGGCATTAATGAGTCATAACACTCTGAGTGGGCGATAGTCCGCACATCCTCAAATGAAAATATCACGTTTACCCATAATGAAAAATATAAAGGTATTCTATTAAAGGAAAATACAGAAGTGTAATGAAATAATAATCATAAAATATATCATATATAAACATATATCCATCATAATGGCCAACATTGGAGGTGGTAGGAGATAATCAAATAATCATCGTTTTGTAAGGCGTTAGTTTTCCATCCACAGAAACAGTACGTTCTTCACCCATTAGATGAAGCTGTGTGTAAGTGTAGTTCAAATACTTCTTGTAATAAATACTAGTATATTTAGGATACAATTTTTATTATAAAATAAAGGAATAAAAAGATTTTTGGGGTAGGATATGTAAAATAAATGAAAAGAAGTCAAGAGAAACTGTTAACTTTAATTTGGTTAACTTCCTTTGGTTTGAAGAAAAAAGAATTCTTGAAGTGCCTTATTCCTAAGGTATGGATTCTTGGTGGATGAGAGGGATGTAGGGAGATTAATTAGGTAGATTTTGGATGAGGAAAAAGGCTTTAGAGGTGTGAGTAATTGGTTAGAAATGGTCTCCTATAATAAGGGGGAGGAGGGTCGTTTTTGGAAAATGTTAAATTATTATTTTATTATATAATGATATTCGGTTTCTAAAGGTCCAAAAATCATTAAAGAAGAAGCTAAAATGACTCATAGTCGAAATAATATCATCCAATTGGAATTTTACTGGTTTTGTATGTTTTTGTAATATTTATAATCTTATTTATTTAAATGATTTATTAAAGAGATAAACACTGCAACATTATTGTGTCATGAATAATTTAATTTATTCAATGTCTAAAATTTTTTAAAAAAAAGATACCATGATGTAGGAAATCATCTTAAAGTTACAATGAATATTTATAGTAGAAATTATAACTTATATAACATTATTTAATAATTAATTTACAAAGAGATATTTGTTTTTGTCATTTTTTTCTTTACATTATATTAATTAATCTAAAATGTTATTATCATTAATAAGTGGCTCCATGGGGTCCCAAAATCGACCTAAGGATGCCCATGGTTTCCCATTACTAATCCAATGAGTTTAGGATAAGTGTTAAGGTAATTTTGGATAATTATAATATTCTTTTTACCGTGAATTACCCTATTTACATTTAACCGCGGTAAATAAAAGTCAAAAGTTACTATTCACCAAAATTTATTTTCATATTATTGAACCAAATTTTACATAATAATAAAAACAATGTATGTTAGATTTTTAAAATTCAATTCAATGAAGAGGTAAAATATCATTTAAATGAAAAAGTCTATTTTTTTAACTACTACTAAGTGGTTTCAGTATTCATCAAAAATTGAATCTTTTTAGTAAAATACAAAAAAAATTCAGCATAAGCTATATTTGATATTCCAAATTCAAAAATTAGGTATATTTTACCAATTTATAATCATAAAATATGCATTAATTAATTTAAAATTAATTCCTACTGTTAAAACAAATAGCCTATTTTTAAGAAATAATAACTATCAAAAGATTGACACTTGTTTGTGTCCATATTCAAAGTGAAATTAATTTTAATGAAAAAAATTGGATTAAATGGTAAACATATATTCTTATTACACTTAAAACCCGATTAAAAGATAATATAACTATATAAATAGAATATATTAAAATGAAGTTTTGAATTAAAAAACAATATTTTTCACTATTCATTAAAATATGAACATTATCTGAAAAATTCATAAAAATTTACAAAAAGTAAATTTTGATGTCCATAATCTATATAAAGATTTTATTTGGTCAAATATAATTTATTAATGTGACCAAAAATTTATTTAATGAGGGTTCACAAATAAAAGATAGTAAATCAATCTTTTAATGTAAATTATGCTTAAAATTAGATTCAGTCACATTTTTAAGACTCTAACATTTATTTGATAAATATAAATATATTTAACAAACATGTATAATCTTATTATAGTTAGTTTTGTTAATTCCTCCCAATACAATGGCTAGGAGTTAACTACCATTTTAAATAATAATATTATATTATTAGTGTGCAACGTAAGATTTCAAAGAAACACGTTGTTGGGTATCGGTTACACTATTTAACATAAAAACCCTTTCAAAGTAAAATGAATATTTAATTCGCAAATATTAATAAATATGAAAATATATTATTCTTCATTTACCTAGGATGTTACATCCTTCCACCCTTTTAGAAATTATGTCCTCACAATTTTTATTCACTAATCAAAATATGTTGGTGTATTTATCCCTCATAGAATATTCAGATTCCCACATTGTCTCTTCAACCATTTGGTTTTTCAACAAAACCATTACATTGTGAATTACCATATTTCGCAAAACATGTTATCTACGATCAAGAATCTGGACTGATTGTTCTTCATAAGATATATTCTCCTCTAATTAATCCACCTCTAGGCATAATTCGTGAGATAGATCAGGCATATACTTTCTCATCATCAAGACATGAAAAACACTGTGTACCTGGGATAAACATTGAGGTAAAGCCACTCTGTATGCAACTGGTCCAAATTTCTCTAGGATTTCATAAGGTCCAATGAACCTTGTAATCATCTTTCCCTTCCTACCAAAACACATCACACTTTTTCATGGAGAAACGTTGAGAGAGACATGATCACCTACCTCAAAAGAAATATCTTTCCTCCTGTTATCCGCATAACTTTTCTCTCTGATCTGAGCTATTCTCATGTGATTCTAAATCAAATGATCTTTTTCTTCCATCTATTCTAGCAATTTTGGTCTGATCATCTTCCTTTCACCTACTTCATCCCAAAAAGATGGAGTTCGACAATGCTTTTTATATAATGCCTCAAATG
Organism: Viscum album; assembly: GCA_963277665.1. Classification (NCBI taxonomy): domain Eukaryota; kingdom Viridiplantae; phylum Streptophyta; class Magnoliopsida; order Santalales; family Viscaceae; genus Viscum; species Viscum album. The sequence goes on from OY728122.1 coordinate 378,858,738, forward strand.
AATCCATCTGTATACATGAATGTTAATTGTTATTATAAAAAAATTCATCCAAAGAAATCTGTTGGTCCCAACATCCCTGGGAATCCAGTGAACAAGCACATACCATATCCTCGAAGGTATGAATTATTCGTTCTGACTGCCCATCTGATTGAGGATGAAAAGTTGTACTAAAATTTAATTTAGTACCCAATGACTTCTGAAGGCCTTTCCAAAAGTTAGAAGGAAACATGGGATCACGATCATATATAATGGAGAGGTGAAATCCATGCAACCTACCTATCTCTTTAACATACAACTGATCATGTATATCTAGAGTCAAAGTATCTTGAATAGGATTAAAATGAGAATATTTAGTCAATCGAACAACTATAACCCAGATTTCATTTTTAACTCGAGATGTCTTCGGTAATCCCACAATGAAGACCCTAGATATATTATCCCTCTTCCACTTTGGCACTGGTAAAGGCTGAAGAATTCCTTTCGGTAATTGCCACTATACTTTAACCTACTAACAAGTCAAAAATTTCACAGTGAAATCAGCAATATCTCTTTTCATTCCATCCTGCCAGTAATACTCCCGATTATCTCTGTACATCATGGTACTATCAAGATGAACTGATAATGGAGAACTATGAGCTTCACATAACAACTCATTCTTCAACTGGGAATCACAAGGAACACATAATATCTTACCAAACCTTAAAACACAATCATTATCAATGTTAAAATCAGGAAACATACCCTTCTGAACCAACTCTACCTTTTTCTGGAACTCACTGTTTTTTTCTTCGCTTCCTTTATTCTGTCGGATAGAGATGATTTCACTGACACCTAAAACAAAAAATAATAATTTCCTACACCCATAACTTCTATGCCAAGGTTTATCAAATCAAAAACCAAAGGATATCATTCCAAATGTAGCATGGTTAATGAGACAATACATTTTTGACACAAAGCATCAACCACTTTATTTTCTTTTCCGAGATGGTAATGGATCGTGCAATCACAATCATTGATTAATTATTTCCATCTCTTCTGTCTCGTTTTCAATTCTTTTTGAGTGGATATATACTTTAAACATCAGTGGTCAGTATATATTTCACATTTTACTCAATATAAATTATGCCTCAAAAATATTAAAGCAAAAATAGCATAAGCTGATTCCAATTCATGTGTAGGGTAATTTAACTGATGAGGTTTCAACTAATGTGAAGCATAAGAAATTACTTGATCATTATTCACAAGGACACATCAAAGTCCTTTCATTTAAGCATCACTATAAATAACAGACACACTATTTTTGGAACGTAGTTCCAAATCTGGAGCATTCACCAATCATCATTTCAATTCCAAAAAAAATTATCACATTCTTTTTTCCAAATGAACATAACACATTTTCGAGTTAACTTAGTCATTGTACTAGATAACCATGGAAGATTTTCAGCAATCCTCTCGTAATGACCTGCCTAACCAAGTAAACTATGGATCTCAGTTATATTTATGGGTCTTGGAAATTATTCGACAGCTTTTGTTTTAGGAAGATCAACAGTTTTTCCATTTCTTGAAACAAAATGACCAAGGAAAAAAAATTGTAACCAAAACCCATACTTGCTAAATTTCCCAAAATGTTTATTTTCTTTTAAGGATTGAAAAATGACCCTTAAATGACATTCATGCTGTAATACCCCTGATAAATAAAGAATATGACATTTTTTTATTTATTCCAATTTTTGAATAAAATTTTAATATTAATTTAAATGGAACGCTATGCTCGATGTCTTACCCAATATGCAACAACGAGTTCCTTTGAAATCTTACGTTGCACTCTAATAATAAGATAATTTTATTTTAAATGGTAGTTAACACCTAGTCGTTGTAATAACAGGAATGAACAGAACTAACTAAAAAATGATTATATATGTTTGTCAAATATTTTTACTTTTTACAATAAATGTTAGAGGATTAAAAATGAGAATGAATCCAATTTTCAGCGTAAACATTCTAATATTCTTTAAAAGGTCGATTCACCACCTTTTGACGGTGAACCTCTTTTAAATCCAGTTTTTGACAATTTTATGTGTTATATTTGACAAAATAAAATTATTCTTTAGAATCGGTACATAAAAATTTACATTGTGTAAATTTTTGGTATTTTTCCGAAAAATTTCATTTTTTTAATGAATATTAAAAAATGTTGTATTTTAATTCAAAACCTAATTTTAATCTAATTTATTTATATGATTATATTATCTTTTGAATTGGGTTTAAAGTGAAATTAGAATATATTTTTACATTTTATTCCAATATTGGTCATTATAATTAATTTCACTTTGAAATTGGGCTTAAATTAGTGTCAATCTTTTGATATATATTGTTTCATAAAAACACGCTATTTTTGTTTTAACAATGGGAAATAATTTTAAATACATTTATGCCCCTTCTGTGTTTTGAATTTGGAAAAATGCATTCCATATTTGTAATTATGATTTCAAAATTTGGTAAATAGGCAACTTTTATTTTTAGACATTAGGAATAATTAATTCAGTAAATATTTTATTTATCGTGGTTAATGGTGTAAATCCAATAAATAAGGCTAAAAAATAATATTATAATATTCATAAATTACCTTAACATGTGTCCTAACCCTATTAGATGATACATGTTCGACCATGGGAATCCTAGGGTCGATTTGGGGACCCCTGTAACCACATGGGAGTGATAATGACCTGTTATATTAAATATTCTAAAGTAAAGACAAAAATAACAAAAGCAAATATCTTTTAGTAAAAAAAATTATATGAGGTTATAAGATTGATCTATTAAAATATTAATAGTAATTATAAATCTAAAAATATATCGTATATCCTGATATATATTTATAATTTTTATACATAAAATAAATATATCTATATATGACACAATAATGATGCACTATTTTCCTTATTAAAGAAAATATCAAATAAATGATATTATAAATATTAAAATAAATATAATTTGAAAATTTTGATGCCATAAAATAATTTTATAGGTGAGTATGACATGTTAGGGTTGATTAAATGAATTTTTTTGAAGTAATCATGTTGTTATGACTATTTGAAAAAAAAATACCAAATAGTGTCCAAATTGATATAAACGAGTTTTGAAAACAAATATTATATTATTAATTGATATATTATTTAAAAAAATATAAGGTTTAAAAAAAAGACTTATATAATGATAATTTTATCATTAATGAACCACTTTGGGTTCTCTTGTAACTTTATATTATGTTTATTAACCACATAATATAAAACTACGAAGAGACATGATAAATGTCAAACAATTTAACTAAGAGTTAAATCTAAAAAATAAGGTTAATATGGTGACCCAAACCTGTATAAGACATATTTTTTGAATTTTTTCTGACCCATTTCCACTTTATCCTCTAAATGAGTAATTTTTTAGCCCTTAGAAACTGAAAAATATTTTATTATAAAATAATATTTTAATATTTTCAAAAATAGACCCTCACCTCTCTTATAAAAGGTAACTTCCCCTTCTCTAAATTTCACGCCTCCAAAGACATTTTTCTCGGCCAAACCCTGCCAAAATTTCCTCCCTTCATCGTAGAGGCCTTCCTATGGTCATTAATCCATCCTAAGGATATATTTTTATCAAATCAAATGAAAGAACCCTAAGAAAAGGTAAATATGTCATCACCATTTCATGTTTTTTCTTCATGCACTTCCTCTTTCATTGTTGTTTCAATTATAAAATAATTACTCCAGTATCTTATATATACTTTAATGTTATTATAAAAAGGGTTAAACCATATTCATTATTCTATCCATCATATGAATGACAACATCCCCATATGTGCATACGTACGACTTACCGTCTCAACATCGTAGTGTAGTTTGTTATTCAAACACTTCATTTTTTGGATGGATATAATAATGAGTATAACAGATATAAATAAAAAATATAACCTGTTTGGGACTCTGTATATATGATATACCATCAAATTATATATTATTTCCCCATCAATATAATGATATTGTTGCTCATGTGTGCATACAAATTACCGTCTCCCCGAAGGCGATGAGATTTATTCCCCATCACAATCAGTCAAGAATAATTTTCATTTTATGAATAAAATTATTGATTATGAACATAATATTATTATTTATATGAATCAAATACATTTTATCCATAAAAAACATGGATTACATACCAAGAATATAAAGGAAAACAAATTAATTAACACTGAAAATGATGGTGCTATTGAAATATTACTAACAAAGAAAATTTAGAGGATCATATATGATATCATATTTATGTATATAGTTATTTTATACTTTAATAATAATGTTTTAACTATTAAAAAAGAGTTTCACATACTATAGACTATGTAAAAGTATAAGGTAAAGGTTATTTTCACAATCTCTTTATTATTCGAGGTTGTTATTACGTAAGTATCTACTGGGTTCTCTTTATCAACCACATACATTTTATGTTGAAAATTTATTTCAAAACATTTTTACTATTTACTAGACTATGTGTTAATGTCATTTATACCCTTATTTGACCTTATATTTTTTGAAAGGAATCTGTCTGTCATTTTCCAAACAATGTACATTATGACCTTTTCGAAAAATTATGGTAAGAATGTTTTTTAACTTATATGGCGGGGGTGACTATTTTTCACCGTATAACATCATTAAAGATTACCTTAAAATATTACAAAATTATATTCAAAATAAATTACTTCTTTTATAATTATTCAAATCATAAATGGTTTTAAAATAGATATTTGTATTTCATTCAAATAGTTTTCTTTTCATCTATGTCAATATCCTATGATGGATTTTAAACATGTTTGATGTTGATTTATTATGATACAAATATTTCATATTGTATTGATGATTTTGTGATATGTTTCACTGTGGATGTGTTATTTTAATATCGTTCTTGGTTTATAGTTAAAGTATTAACATTTATTATGATAGTTTTAATACAAATTCATATGGTAAGTTTCAACCTTTCTATATAAGTTATGTATTAGACATAGTATGTGATGGGTGGAACCTGTTATAGCTCCTCGGTGCATCAGTAAGTCTCATGAGACAATTAGACATGGAATTTTCTGAGGCCATTCCGATTTTGATATAAGGTTTTGGATGAGGCCTTAATCATCATTAGATATATTGGTTGAGGCCTTGAAAAAATGTTTCAGAATGTCCAACATTATACATTCCCTCATCATGAAAATAATATTGAAGGATCAAGTAGTTTTTCGACTAGTAGAATAGCCAAGACTATGTTTTATTATGGAATTATTTACTCAGATCATATTCATTCCATAAAGTTTTCATGTTTATTATTTGTAAAGGGATGTGTTTTGAGTTATTCATCATTCCTAATGTTTATATTATCTTCCATTATATTTCTTACCCTTAATAAGCATTTGAGAACAACACTTTATTTTGTTTCATTTTAATATGATATGAATAAGTTAGTTATGAGTGACTTGTTTGCATAATTTAGGAGTCCTGGATGATTCAAATGGAATTATTTAGTGTTTTATTTCTTTTAAAGTTGTAATTTTTAACTTATGTATGTACATTTTTACCAATAATACTAAATTGATTAGTATTTCAGGACCCGATTCCTTGTATCGTGACAATGTCATGTAATAAAGCACCGAATCTGGGTAAATGGGGTCGGGCATTGTAGTTGGTATCAGAGGATGTTTAGTACAATCCTTGGAAACTAGATTTAGAAAAACTCTGATTATAGGACATTACCCTAAGATAGACTTTGAGGATTAGTATAAAATAACTTCCAAGAATGATGGTACTTTAGTGATTTTGTGAGTTTTCCATGAAATGCATCCTTGTATGGATATGAGAAGGTAGAGTTGGCTCTAGAACAGATGTACCTAGGGGTAAAACCGAAATAGACCACTTTGATCTAGACTCAAACGGGAACCGGTGCATGACAACGGACCTTGTTTCACTCTTGGTTACGACAGTCTCGAGGGATATGCTTAGCATATTTCTCATTTTCATTAAAATCAATTATGAAGGATTTATGAGTATATACCTCCTCATTGAAAACATTTTTAGGATTATGGATTATTACCATAAATGGATCAATTTATGTTAACTGTTTTACAAGTTCGGATTACTGTATTGTGGCTGATAAACAAATCTATTATATGAAATTTTTTAGAAATGGTTCCTAGTGTAAGGAATGGAAACTATATCAATGCATCTAATCAATGTAGGGATTTCCCTCCTGCTCAAGGTAATTAGAGCGAAGCTCATGATGCAAGTGGTGTTGATCAACTTATCACCTTACTGGGGAAACTCACATAGGTTATGAATAATAACCTTACCTATATGGACCACCCTAATCCACAACACGGATGATCAATGTAAGATCACTTCATGAGGTAACAACCACAATACTTCAATTGGTGTACAATTCCATTTGTATCTGAACATTGGATAAGTTCCTTTGAGAAAATATTTCATTCTTTGGGGAATAACAAAAGGGAAAAAGTTTTCCTGGTAGTTTATCACCTCACCGGAGATGCCGATCAATGGTTGTCATTAACTCAAAACACAAAGGAGGATAAAGAGGTATCATGTATGGAATAGAGGGAGTTTAAAGAGATTTTCATAGAAAAGTAATTTCCTCATGACCATCGAGTGGATATGGAAATGAAATTTTTGAGTCTGAGACAAAAGGAGGATAAGAATGTTGCAAAGTATGAAGTGAGCATTACATGGTTAGCAAAGCATGCAGAAAATTATATACATAACCCAAGAAGTATATTGATTGATTCTTTGAGGGGTTAAAATCATTTCCCCATTGAGCATTAGTCTCTCAATTCTTCTCATCATATGAAGATATTGTCTCATGTGACATCAAGACAGAAAAGGAATTCTCTATGTCATATGACATTAATGAAAAGCATGATAAGAGAACATCTTTTAAACACTCTGGGAAAGGAAATAAGGAAACATGGAAGAAGGGAAGATTTGAATTTCCACCCTGTGCTAATTGTGGAAGGAAGTACCTTAGTGCCTATCTAAAAGGAAAAGGAGTATGCTAAAAATGTAGACATAAAGGCCATCTTTCTAGTGAGTGTAATGGGAAGAAAGAAGCTACAAATGTTCAATGCTATAACTATAGGGAGATGGAACATTAGGAAAATGAATGTCCTAAGTGTCAAGGAAACGTACCTCAGAAAATGACAAGGGATATAGGACAAGCTTATGAAATCACTACTGCTGAGGTTAAAGCTCTGAAAGACGTGGTGGCAGGTAATTTAATTGTTTCCTCACATTTAGGTAGTGAGATATTTGATTTTGGATCATGGAATTATTTCATATATACCCAGTTTGATAGGAAAATTAAATATTTCTAATTTGATTTAACAAGGGAGTTGTCATTCAAAACTCTTAAGGGAAGTACAATTGCAATAATGTTTTGTGAAAGAGTCCCCATTAAGGAATATAAATGATATTTCTCTACTAATCTAATCATCTTACCCATTATTTAATTTGATATAATCCTTGGGATGGATTTTATTTTGGACCATGATGTGAATACTTATTGTAAGAAGTAGGTTATAATTCTCAAATGCGATAAGGAGTACCTAATCATTAGAGAAGAAACTTCACCATATCATTTTATCTAGATCCACCTCCAGTAGCTCTAATAAATTCAATTATTAGGGAAGAATAGAATTAAGTAATTGTGGGTGAGAAAAGGAATGTTCAAATAGAGGACCTACCTGTTGTGAAAGAATATGTTGATATGTTTCCATAGGAATTACATGGACATCCTCTAGAATGAGAAATTGAGTTTTCTGTTGATTTAATTCTTGTTTCAAGTCCCCTATCGAATACCCCTTATAGAATGTACAATGTGGAATTAGTGGAACTAAATAAACAATAAGAGGAATTGAGTAATAAGGGATTTATTCTCCCTAGTGTTTCTCCATGGGTAGCCCATGTCCTTTTTGTTATGAAGAAAGATGGATATATGAGGTTTTGAAATGAATATAGGGAAATCAATGCTATAACAATAAAGAAAAAGGATCCCCTACCTTATATTGATGATTTATTTGACCAACTTAATGGAGCTCAATATTTTTCAATGATTGACCTTCGATATGGATATTAGCAGTTGTGTGTGAAGAAGGAAGACATTCTGAAAACCGTATTTAAAACTAGGTATGGACATTATGACATTACTGTAATGACTTTTGGATTGAATAATGCTCCCTCTGTCTTCCAGGATATAATGAATAGAGGTTTCAAGGATTACCTTGATGACTTTGTAGTTGTATTTATTGATGATATCTTGGTATACTTCAAAATCTATGAAGATCATTAAAATCCCCTTTCCATTATTCTAGAAACTCTTAGAAGAAATTAATTATATGGTAAGTTTAAAAAGGGTGAATTCTGGATACAGAAGATTTATTTTCTTGGCCGTATTGTCTCTAAAGATGTAATCTTTGTTGATCCTTCAAAGACCAAGGCATTCCCTGAATGGCCAGCACAGGTGAGTATAACTGAGATACACAATTTTATTGGTTTAGAAGGTTATTATCAATGTTTCATCCATATTGTTTCCCAGTTGGCTAACCCATTAACCATGATCACACATAAAAAGAGTTAAATTTGTTTGGACAAAAGAGTGTGAAGAATTTTTTCAAGAACTGAAGAGAAGATTAGTTAATGATTTTATCTTGACTCTACCAATGGGGAATGACAGGTTTGTTATTTATAGTGATGCTTCAATGAAAGGACTTGTTTGTGTCCTTATGTAAAATGGTAGAGATATTTCCAATTCACCACAATAGCTAAAAAATATTGAGAAAAACTATCCTACTCAAGATCTTGAGTTAGCAGCAGAAATCTTCCCTCTAATGATATAGAGACACTATCTTTGTGTTGAAAAATGTGTCATTTATACTAATCAAAAGAGTTTGAAGTATATTTTCTCAGAAAAAGAACTAAACATGAGGAAAAGGAGATGTCTTGAACTAATAAAGGATTATGATTTTATAATACACTACCACCCAGGAAGGAAAATAAATTGGTAGATAATTTGAGTTAAAAGGTTCTTGGATTTTTGAACAAGATGTGAGTTGAAAGGAATCATATTTTCATTGATCTAGTAAAGATGGATATGGGAATAACCATGGAAGATGAGACACCAATACTTTCTCAAATGGTATCCCAACCATCATTACTAGAAAGGATAACGAGTTCTCAGAGTAATGATGAGGAGTTTCAAAAGAACATTAAAGCTGTAAATGATGGGAGATTGAGTGACTTCATATATGAAGATGGAATGTTGAAATTGGGGAAGATAAATTGTCTTCCCGATATACCTGATCTAAAAAGGGAATTTTTGGATGATGTTCATTGCTACAATTTCTCTATACACCCTAGGAGCATCAATATGTATAGGTATTTGGACGAACATTTTTGGTGGGACAACATGAAAAGATAGATTTCTGATTTTGTTTCAAGATGTATGGTTTTCCAACAACTGAAAGTTGGAAGACAAAATCATAGATGAGTCATGAAACCTCTTCCAATCCTTGATTGGAAATTGTATGATATGACGATGGAATTTGTCATGGGGCTACCAAAGACTCCTAGAAGGAATGAATCAATATGGTTCATTGTTGATCATCTTACCATGTCAGCACATTTTCTTGCTATAAGAGAAGATATACCACTTGAACATATGGGAAAACTATATATTAATGTTGTTTTATGACTTCATGGAGTACCCCTATCGAATTTTTATGATTGTTATCTGTGTTTTACATCAAGATTCTGGAAAATTCTTCAGAAGCCCCTGGATACTGAACATTGTTCGAGCAGTACCTACAACCCTCAAACTGATGGACAATCAGAATGGACTATTCAAACCTTGGAAGACATGTTGAGATCATGCTCACATGACTTTCAAGGTATGTTGGATCAGTTTTTACCTATGGTAGAATTTTCATATAACAATAGTTTCCATTCTAGTATTCAGATGGCACTATATTAAGCATTATATGGAAAGAGATGTCACACACCAATTTTTGGGGATGATGTTTGTGAAATTAAATTCGTAGCCCCAGAACATGTTGAGGAAACAATGGAAAAATTGAATATTATCCAAACCCACATAAAAGCACATCCAAGTAGGAAAAAAGAGCTATACCGATAACGGAATGATGGATTTGGAATTTTAGGTTGGAGATCATGTTTTCTTAAAGGTATCTCCATGGAAGGGTATTATACATTTAGGTAAGAAGGGTAAATTGAGTCCCATGTATATTAGACATTTCTAAATTCTAGAAGGAATTGGGGTTGTATCTTAACTTTTGGTAATGCCACCAAGTCTCTCTAAAGTTCACGACGTGTTCCACATATAACTATTGAAAAAATAAATGTCTGACCCAACGCATGTACTCACCTATGATGAAATTCAACTTGTACCAGATTTTCCTTATTTTGAAGATCCTGTCAAGATTATTGATACCATAGAACAAGTGTTGTGAAACCGGATGACTTGTCTGGTAAAAGTTCAATATAGAAATTATAAAATGGAAGAGGCAATGTGTGAACAAAAGGAACTTATGATGAAGAACCACCGAAATATTTTTGTGCAGCACTATTCTAGAAATTTTGAGGATGAAATTATTTAAAATAGGGATTAATGTGACACCTCATTCTTTCATGGTATGTTTCCCTTTGAATAATTCAAAATCTTGCATTGTACGCAAAATTGAGATTCTAACAAACCACGACCAATCAAACTAGCCATTATGAATAATAATATCCACTTTTTGAAATATTATAAATTTTATTTTTCAAAATGGAATTCATTTTTGAATTTGGAATATCATAATTAGCTTAGAGTGAATTTTAATTACTTTTCAAAAAACATTAATTTTTTTATGAATAGTTAAAAATACTAAATCTTAATTACAAAAAACTTTTTTAATAGAAAGAATATATAATTTTAAATTATATATTTTAATAGTTTTAAGTATAATTATATTATATTATTATTATTTAATATAATTTAGTTCATTGGATGTAATCTCATGATTAAATTGGAAATAAACAAGTGTCAATCTTTCTATAGTGATTATTTCATAAAAACATTCTTTTTGTTTTCACAAAGAGAATTAATTTTTAATTAATTTTCTGAAACGTATGTGTTTTGAATTTGAAAAAATGGATTCAATATTTTGAATCAGGAGTTCCAATTTTTGTAAATATATGACTTTTATTTTTATACATTATGAATATTTACTTTAGTAAATATTTTATTTATTGTGGTTAAAGAGTTAAATCTGGTAAATAAGGTTACTAAAATAATATTATAATAATATTAAATTACACTAACATGTGTATTAACCCTATTGGACTATACATGTCCGACCATGAGCATCTTTGGGTCGATTTTGGGACCCCCAAGGATCCACTTGGGAGTGATAATGAAATTTTATATTAAATAATCTAATGTAAAGACAAAAATAACAAAAGAAAGTATCTTTTAGTAAAAAAAAAATTTATATGAGGTTATATAATTGACTATATGACTATAAGTAGTCCTTATAAATATAAAACTATTTTATACATTTGAATATTTTATTTATAATTTTTAGATATAAAATATATATATTTATATATGAAACAATAATGACATAGTATTATCCTTATTAATGAAGCAATAAAATAAATGATATTATAACTATTAAAAAATATAATATGAATGTTTTGATACCATACAAGAATATTATAGGGGAATATGAAACGTTATAATTTATTAAATGAATTTTTTTTAATTAATCCTGATGTTATGACATTAATAAAAACAAAATACCAAATAGTGTCATAATTGACACAAAATAGTCTTAAAAAAATATTATATTATTAATTGATATAATATTTATAAAATACTAAAGATCACCAAAGAGACTTATATAATGATATGTGAGTCATTAATGAACCCTTGGGGTTCTATTAGATGTTAATTGTAAGATTATTAACCATATAATATAAAACTACATTGAGACATGGTATATGTCAAACTATTTAACTAAGAGTTAAATATAAAAGATAAGATTAATATGGTTACATAAACCTTTTTAAAACCTATTGTCTGAAAGGTTTTATAGCCATAATCACTTTATCATCAAAATAAATCATTTTTACGCTATTAATAACCGAAAATTAATTTATTATAAAGTAATATTTCAAGATTTTCCCAAAGAGACCCGCACCTCTCTTATAAAAGGGTAGTTCCCCTTCTCATAATTTCACACCTAAAAAGCCATTTGGATCGGCTGACCCCTGCCCAAAAATCATCCGAACATTACTCCCTTCATCCAATAGGCCTTCCTTCGGTTAGAAAGCCAACCTATGGAGACCTTTTGATCCAATCGAAAAGAAGAACCCGAAAAATAGGTAAATATTTTGTCACCTCTATCATGATCTTCTCTTCTTCCACTTCCACTTTCATTGTTGTTTCCATTAAAAAATAATAACTCCACTATCAAATATATACTGTGATGTTATTATAAAATTGGTACAACCATATTCGTTATTCAATCCATCATATTAATGACAAAGTCATCATATGCGTGTATGTACAACTTACTGTCTCCACATCGTGGTGTATTTTGTTATTCAAACACTTCATTATTTGGATTGGTATAATAATGAGTATAACTGATGTAAATAATAAATATAAGATTATATTGAGTCTTTATATATGATATAATATCGAATTACATATGATTTCACCATCAATATAATGATATTGTCGCTCGTGCGTACGTACGGATTATCGTCTCCACGAAAGCGATGAGATTCATTCCCCATCATAATAATTCAAGAATAATTTTCATTTTATAATTAAAAATAATGTTTTAGGAAAATAATATCATTTTTTATATGAATAAAATACATTCTATCCATAACAAACATGGCTTACATAACCAATCATATAACTGAAAACGAATCAATTAAAACCTGAAATGATGATACTACTGAAATATTATTAACAAAGAAATATTAAAGGATCATATATGATATTATATTTATTTATATAGTTATTGAATAATTTAATAACATTTTTTTTACTATTATATAAGAGTTTAACATACCAAAAAATAAGTAAAAGTACAAGGGAAGGGTTAATTTCACAATCTCTTTATTATCAGAGGTTGTTTTAACGTAAGTATCTACAGGGACCTCTTTTTCATCCACATCCATGTTTTCCTAAAAATGTATTAAATTTTTTTACTATTAACTTTACAATTATTTAAATTAATTTTTACCCATATTTGACATTATATGTTTTGAAAGGAATCTTTCCATCATTTTCCAATCAAGGTACTTTATAACCTTTTCAACAAAATTAAGGTAAAATGTTTTATTAACTTATATGGAGTGTGTAGCTATTTTCCACTGTTAAAACAGCATCGAAGCTTCCCTCACAAGCTTATATGAATATTTTATAAATAAATTTTTCCTTTTATATTTTTGTGACTCTTAAATGGTTTCATAATATAAATAGATATTTCATTCTAATAGTTTTATTTTCATCTATTTCATTATCCTTTGATGGATTTCAAACTTTTTTTAAGTTGATTTATTATGATAGAAATCATCCATATATTACTGAAGATTTTGTGATATGTTTTACTATGGATGTTTTTTATACCATTAATGGTTTATGGTTAAAGTATTGACAATTTTTATGCTGGTTTTAATATGAAATTTTATGTTATGTTTAAACCGTTTCATATGAGGAATGTATTGGACTTAGCATGTGACGGGTGGAGCCCACTATAGCTCCTCGGTGCATTGGTAGGTCTCATGAGACAACTATATGTTGAATTGGATGAGGCCTTTTCCAATTTGATATATGGTTTTGGCCGAGGCATTAATCATTTTTGTTTTCTTGGCCGAGGGAATGATAAAATGTTTCAGAATGACCGACACTATACATTACCTCATCATGAAACTAATAATGATGGTTCATGTGGTTATTTTACTAGTAGAATACCCATGACTATGTTTTATAATGGCATTATTTACTCATCTCATATTCCATCCGTAAAGTGTTCATGTTTATTACTTGTAAAGGCATGTGTTTTGAATTATTCATCATGCCTAATGTTTATGTTATCATCCACTTTATTTCCTACCCTTACTGAGTGTTTGAGATCTCCCCATTCTTTTGTTTCATTTTCCTAGGATATGAAAAAGTTAGTTATGAGTGACTTTCAGTCATAATCTAGGAGGCTTGGATCTTTTTAATGGAATAATTTAGTCTTTTATTATATTTCAACTTGTAATGTTTAACTTATTTATGTATCATGTTTCCAATAATACAAAACTGATCAGTATTTTGGGAAATGATTCCTTGTATCAATCCAATGTTATGTAATAAAGCACCGACACTGGTCAACTGAAGACAATGCATTACAAAAAAATCATGAAATTATAATTAAACATTTTTTTGAACAAAATAAAGAACACCAATAGTTATAAATCATGTACATTCAGTAACAAAAAATGGCAACCAATCAAGAAGAATTCGAACCTCTTGAAGAATAAATATAGAGATAATGTTATGTGTATATTAGTGATGAAATTTTCAAAATGAATTACACTAACTTTGAAGAAACTAGAATTTATGAGAAAACAAATGTCAACATTTCTAAAACTCTCAATAAAAGTAGAAAAATGAATTTATTTAAGGTGAACTTGATGGACAATGAGTATGATGATTTCAACTAACAACTAAAAGTAAATGATGACTATATCCACATTATTTAAATTATTAAAAATTTGAAAAGATATATTGTTTTGGGAACTTGGAATATTTGATTGATCGAGTTGAGTTGAAATTAGAAAATATAAATGTGAAAAACACTTTATCTCATTTTTCATATATTTTCAGTATCAAACCCGAATCTCCATTTGGAATATATTGGAAGATATCAAATGAAATTAAATATGTGATTTAAATAACTTTGAAACTACTAAAAAATTTGTTCATCCCAATTTTGAATGTGCGAACCCAAAAATCATTGAAATGAATTACATAGAATACAATGTAGTAATAGTATTTCAATATATGTTAGCTAATAATTATTCAGTTCCATGTTATCAAATTAATGTTAATTCTATAACACATTTTATCAAATTAAAGAAAAATTATTTTTCAACCCCAGTATGAATTGACTAAATCAAAAAATTCAAGATCATAATTTCATGGAGGTAAATTGAAAAATTTTCCACCTGAAATTGAATGGTATCACTCAAAATGAATATTTTCAACATGAAAAGGAGGGGTAGTATAAGGACCTAGGCTTAAAACATTACATAGTCATGAATTAAATGAATAATTCACATTTAGGGTCTTTTCAGGTTTACAGTTTTATAGAATTAGGCCATAACTATTAAATTTCATTTCAAAAAAAATACTATGTTGAAACTTCTACTCAGTTTCCATTTTTTCCACCAAACATGAACTCTTGAAAAAAAGAGTCACATCTAGTTCCATTTTTAGGAAAGCATGAAATTTCCTTGATCCCATCCTTCACTCTATTCTTCATTATGTCCTGTGAAAAATATTTCAAAAACATGGGATGAGCATAAAAAGCTTAGTAAGGGATACACAAAGAAGGAAAACTGTTAGTTTTTTTAAACAACAAGTAAACCATGAATACTTTAACATAAGTTATACTTTTCACATTTATGAAGTATTAAATACTCTTTACTAAATAAAATAACAATACTTAACCTTTTGTAACCAAAATATTACTATAATATCCACATAAATAACACATAACATATAAAGGTGACTAGGGACATAAAAATACATAAATGGAATAACCATATAGTCGACATCCACACATATCACTAAATGGAATAGCCAGACGGCAGACTTCCATACCCAATGTATTGGATGTTATAAAGTAACAACCCATCCTAGTTTATCACGACATCACCCATCCTTTGGATTATCATGTAACAACCAATCAGATGTCCAATTACCATTATAAAATCAAAACACATAAAACAAATATTAAGGAAAGAAAACATTTCCACATTATAATCAAAATATATCACTTAAATATATTTACATAACAAATCCATTATCAAACCTATTCTCAATACCAAAATACATAGAATAGAATATATTATTTATTTTCCTTAAAAAACATTGTGTCTTGTTAAGGAATCCAAAGAGAAAATAATACTCGTAGTGGCAGAAAAGTCCTTGTCACCGCTTATATTAAAAGAAACATCCATTTTGGTCATTTAGTAGGATTATTCATAGAAAAATATTCCCATTTACAAGTCAAGGGTGTCTATACAGTGTATAAAAGAAAGTCGTGTATTAAAACAAAATATGCCTCAATGAAATGAGATTGAGATGAAGTTCCTTACATCATGTCAAACTTTGCATGTTCGTTCTTTAATCACCTGAATAATAAACTAAAGTTAATTTATACTTGCATAAGAACCTTTTGAAAATTTATTATTCCTTTTATATCACTTATTAAAATTTTATAAACATTATGTAATCATTTATTTTAATAACGTTCGTATTGTCGAAAGTTGGTACTTCAGTAAAAAATGAACACCTTATGTTGACAAGTTGCCCATGTGGTCAACAATCTATTATCCCAAGAATTATATTCAATATTTAGAAATTATATACATCATATATATCTATTATATATATGTATTTATAATATTACGTAACTTTTTAGAGATAATAAATGAAATGCACCGTTCATTAAGACGGTAAGTCGTACGTACGCATGAACTCAACTTTAATTCCTATTTCATACATTAATGGAATTAAAATCTAATAATAAATAGGTATATTATAATTCCATTATAATATCATACATAATATCAAAAACTATATCCTTTATACATCCCACATATGGCATTAATGAGTCATAACACTCTGAGTGGGCGGTAGTCCGCACATCCTCAAATGAAAATATCACGTTTACCCATAATGAAAAATATAAAGGTATGCTATAAAAGGAAAATAAAGAAGTGTAATGAAATAATAATCATAAAATATATCATATATAAACATATATCCATCATAATGGCCAAAATTGGAGGTGGTAGGAGATAATCAAATAATCATCGTTTTGTAAGGCGTTAGTTTTCCATCCACAGAAACAGTACGTTCTTCACCCATTAGATGAAGCTGTGTGTAAGTGTAGTTCAAATACTTCCTGTAATAAATACTAGTATATTGAGGATGCAATTTGTATTATAAAATAAAGGAATAAAAAGATTTTTGGGGTAGGATATGTAAAATAAATGAAAAGAAGTCAAGAGAAACTCTTAACATTAATTTGGGTAACTTCCTTTGGTTTGAAGAAAAAAGAATTCTTGAAGTGCCTTATGCCTAAGGTATGGATTCTTGGTGGATGATAGGGATGTAGGGAGATTAATTAGGTAGAGTTTTGATGAGGAAAAAGGCTTTAGAGGTGTGAGTAATTGGTTAGAAATGGTCTCCTATAATAAGGGGGAGGAGGGTCTTTTTTGGAAAATGTTAAAATATTATTTTATTATATAATGATATTCGGTTTCTAAAAGTCCAAAAAACATTAAAGAAGAAGATAAAATGACTCATAGTCGAAATAATATCATCCAATAGGAATTTTACTGGTTTTGGATGTTATTGTAATATTTATAATCTTATTTATTTAAATGATTTATTAAAGAGATAAACACTGCAACATTATTGTGTCATGAATAATTTAATTTATTCAATTTCTAAAATTTTTAAAAAAAGATACCATGATGTAGGAAATCTTCTTAAAGTAACAATGAATATTTATAGTAGAAAATATAACTTATATAACATTATTTAATAATTAATTTACAAAGAGATATTTGTTTTTGTCATTTTTTTCTTTACATTATATTAATTAATCTAAAATGTTATTATCATTAATAAGTGGCTCCATGGGGTCCCAAAATCGACCGAAGGATGCCCATGGTTTCCCATTACTAATACAATGAGGTTAGGATAAGTGTTAAGGTAATTTTGGATAATTATAATATTCTTTTTACCGTGAATTACCCTATTTACATTTAACCGCGGTAAATAAAAGTCAAAAGTTACTATTCACCAAAATTTATTTTCATATTATTGAACCAAATTTTACATAATAACAAAAACAATGTATGTTAGATTTTTATAATTCAATTCAAAGAAGAAGTAAAATATCATTAAAATGAAAAAGTCTGTTTTTTTAACTACTACTAAGTGGTTTCAGTATTCATCAAAAATTGAATCTTTTTAGTAAAATACAAAAAAAATCAGCATAAGCTATATTTGATATTCCAAATTCAAAAATTAGGTCTATTTTACCAATTTATAATCATAAAATATGCATTAATTAATTTAAAATTAATTCCTATTGTAAAAACAAATAGCCTATTTTTAAGAAATAATAACTATCAAAAGATTGGAACTTGTTTGTGTCCAAATTCAAAGTGAAATTAATTTCAATGAAAAAATTTGGATTAAATGGTAAAAATATATTATAATTACACTTAAAACCCATTAAAAAGATAATATAACTATATAATTAGAATATATTAAAATGAAGTTTTGAATTAAAAAACAATATTTTTCACTATTCATTAAAATATGAACATTATCTGAAAAATTCATATAAATTTACAAAAAGTAAATTTTGATGTCCATAATCTATATAAAGATTTTATTTGGTGAAATATAATTTATTAATGTGACCAAAAATTTATTTAAAGAGGGTTCACCAATAAAAGATGGTAATTCAATCTTTTAATGTAAATTATGCTTAAAATTAGATTCAGTCACATTTTTAAGACTCTAAAATTTATTGGATAACTGTAAATATATTTAACAAACATGTACAATCTTATTATAGTTAGTTTTGTTAATTCCTCCCAATACAATGGCTAGGAGTTAACTACCATTTTAAATAATAATATTATATTATTAGTGTGCAACGTAAGATTTCAAAGAAACATGTTGTTGGGTATCAGGTACACTATTTAACATAGAAACCCTTTCAAAGTAAAATTAATATTTAATTCACAATTATTAATAAATATGAAAATATATTATTCTTCATTTACCTGGGATGTTACATCCTTCCACCCTTTTAGAAATTATGTCCTCACAATTTTTATTCACTAATCAAAATATGTTGGTGTATTTATCCCTCATAAAATATTCATATTCCCACATTGTCTCTTCAACCATATGGTTTTTCAACAAAACCATTACATTGTGAATTACCTTATTTCGAAAAACATGTTATCTACGATCAAGAATCTGGACTGATTGTTCTTCATAAGATATATTCTCTTCTAATTGATCCACCTCTAGGCATAAAACATGAGATAGATCAGGCATATACTTTATCAACATAAAGACATGAAAAACATTGTGTACCTGGGATAAACATTGAGGTAAAGCAACTCTGTATGCAACTGGTCCAAATTTCTCTAGGATTTCATAAGGTCCAATGAACCTTGTAATCATCTTTCCCTTCCTACCAAAACACATCACACTTTTTCATGGAGAAACGTTGAGAGAGACATGATCACCTACCTCAAAAGAAATATCTTTCCTCCTGTTATCCGCATAACTTTTCTCTCTGATCTGAGCTATTCTCATGTGATTCTAAATCAAATGATCATTTTCTTCCATCTATTCTAGCAATTTTGGTCTGATCATCTTCCTTTCACCTACTTCATCCCAAAAAGATGGAGTTCGACAATGCTTTCTATATAATGCCTCAAATGAATCCATCTGTATACATGAATGAAAATTGTTATTATAAAAAACTTCAACCAAAGAAATTTGTTGGTCCCAACATCCCTGGGAATCCAGTGAACAAGCACATACCATATCCTCGAACGTATGAATTATTCGTTCTGGCTGCCCATCTGATTGAGGATGAAAAGTTGTACTAATATTTAATTTAGTACCCAATGACTTCTGACGGCCTTTCTAAAAGTTAGAAGCAAACATGGGATCACGATCATATATAATGGAGAGGTGAAATCCATGAAACCTACCTATCTATTTAACATAAAACTGAGCATGATTATCTAGAGTCAAAGTATCTTGAATAGGAAGAAAATGAGAAGATTTAGTCAATCGATCAACTATAACCCAGATTGCATTTTTAACTCGAGATGTCTTCGGTAATCCCACAATGAAGACCCTGGATATATTATCCCTCTTCCACTCTGGCACTGGTAAAGGCGGAATCATTCCTTTCGGTAACTGCTGCTCTACTTTAACCTACTAACAAGTCAAAAATTTCACAGTGAAATCAGCAATATCTCTTTTCATTCCATCCTGCCAGTAATACTCCCGATTATCTCTGTACATCATAGTACTATCAAGATGAACTGATAATGGAGAACTATAATCTTCACATAACGACTCATTCTTCAACTGGGAATCAAAAGGCACACATAATCTCTTACCAAACCTTAAAACACAATCATTATCAATGTTAAAATCAGGAAACATACCCTTCTGAACCAACTCTACCTTTTTCTGGAACTCACTGTTTTTTCTTCGCTTCATTTATTCTGTCGGATAGAGATGATTTCACTGACACCTAAAACAAAAAATAATAATTTCCTGCACCCACAGCTTCTATGCCAAGGTTTATCAAATCAAAAACCAAAGGATCTCATTCCAAATGTAGCATGGTTAATGAGACAATACATTTTTGACACAAAGCATCAACCACTTTATTTTCTTTTCCGAGATGGTAATGGATCGTGCAATCACAATCATTGATTAATTCTTTCCATCTCTTCTGTCTCGTTTTCAATTCTTTCTGAGCGGATATATACTTTAAACTTCAGTGGTCAGTATATATTTCACATTTTACTCCATATAAATTATGCCTCAAAAATTTTAAATCAAAAACAACATAAGCTAATTCCAATTCATGTGTAGGGTAATTTAACTGATGAGGTTTCAACTAATGTGAAGTATAAGAAATTACCTGATCATTATTCACAAGGACACATCAAAGTCCTTTCAGTTAAGCATCACTATAAATAACAGACTCACTATTTTTGGAACGTAGTTCCAAAATTGGAGCATTCACCAATCATCTTTTCAATTCCAAGAAAAATTATCACATTCTTTTTTCCAAATGAACTTAACACATTTTCGAGTTAACATAGTCATTGTACTAGATAACCGTGGAAACTTTTCAGCAATCCTCTCGTAATGACCTGCCTAACCAAGTAAACTATGGATCTTAGTTATATTTATGGGTCTTGGAAATTATTTGACAGCTTTTGTTTTAGCAAGATCAACAGTTTTTCTTTTTCTTGAAACAAAATGACCAAGGAAAAAAAAATTGTAACCAAAACCCATACTTGCTAAATTTTCCAAAATGTTTATTTTCTTTTAAGGATTGAAAAATGACACTTAAATGACATTCAAGCTGTTATACCCCTGGTAAATAATGAATATGACATTTTTATATTTATTCCAATTTTTGAATAAAATTTTAATATTAATTTAAATGGAAAGCTATGCTCGATGGCTTACCCAATACGCAACAACGAGTTCCTTTGAAATCTTACATTGCACTCTAATAATAAGATAATTTTATTTTAAATGGTAGTTAACACCTAGTCGTTGTAATAACAGGAATGAACAGAACTAAATAAAAAATTATTATATATGTTTGTCAAATATTTTTACTTTTTACAATAAATATTAGAGGATTAAAAATGCGAATGAATCCAATTTTAAGCGTAAACATTCTAATATTCTTTAAAAGGTCGATTCACCACCTTTTGATGGAGAACCTCTTTTAAATCCAGTTTTTGACGATTTTATGTGTTATATTTGACAAAATAAAATTCTTCTTTAGAATCGGTACATCAAAATTTACATTGTGTAAATTTTTGGTATTTTTCCGATAAAGTTCATTTTTTTAATGAATATTAAAAAATGTTGTATTTTAATTCAAAACCTAATTTTAATCTAATTTATTTATATCATTATATTATCTATTGAATTGGTTTTAAAGTGAAATTAGAATATATTTTTACCTTTTATTCCAATAGTGGTCATTATAATTAATTTCACTTTGAAATTGGGCTTAAATTAGTGTCAATCTTTTGATATATATTGTTTCATAAAAACACGCTATTTATTCTGAAAGTGAGAATTAATTATTAAATTAATTAATGTAACTTACATGTTTTGAATTTTGTAAAATATACATCGTTTTAGAATTCGGAATATCAAATATAGATTAGGGTGTTTTTTGGTATTTTTCTAAAAAACGTCAATTTTTGATGAATAGTGAAACCACTAAGTGGTAATTAAAAAAATATTTTTCGTTTAAATGAAATTTTACCACCTCTATTTTTTGAATTTCAAAAATATGAAATACATGGCTTTCAATAGGATGTAAAATTTTGTTCAATGGGATTAAAATAATTTTTGGTGAATAGTAAATTTTAAGTTTTTAATCGTGATTAGAGGTAATTAGTGTAATTTAAGGTAAAAATAATGTATTAATAATATGAAATGACCTTAACACATTTCCTACCCTTATTGGATGTGTCATGGAAGACCTAGAACATCCATGGGTCAACTTGGGGACCCTATGGATCCACTTTGATAGGAAAATGACATTAAAAACATTTTATTTAATGTTAAAATAAAAATGTCACAAGCATGTCTTGTTTTACTAAAACAATTTTTAAATTGGGTTATAGAAGTCATATTTTTTTACAATAAATATTCATTATAAATCTAAAAATCTTTCCTACATCATGATATTTTTTTTATAATTTTTAGACCTTAAATAATTAAATTATTTATGACACCAGGATGATGTAGTGATTACCTCTTTATTTAACGATTTAAATAAAATGAAAAGATAATGTAAAATCGGAAACATAAAATTGTCAAAAACATATTGTATGTTTGTATTAATAAATATTATCACCTTATACCCGAAATATATAACTTTGGGACCATTGAAATCTGAAAATAATTTTATAATAATGTTACTTTTCAAGACTTTCCAAGAGTGCCCCTCCTCTCCTCTTATAAAAGACCCCCACCTCTACCACCTTAACCACACCTATCAAGCCTTTGGCTCGGCCAAACCCTGCCCATTTTTCTCTAAACATCCCTATCTTACTCCTTGATTCCAAAAATTGGGCAGATGTATTTCCAAGGATGCCTTTGAGCTCAAATCAAAAATAGTTTCCCTATTTAAATGTAGTGTCTTATCTTGTGTTCTTATGTTTTATGTTACTTCTCCAACCCCCTAAACTCTTTTTATTCCTTTGTTTTTTAACAAAAAAACTATCTTCAATATACTAGTATGTTTTTATGAGAATTATTAGAGCTACACCTACACACACACCTTCATCTAATGGTTAAAGATCATACTGTTTCTGTGGTTGGCGATTTTCTGCCTCACTAAAAGATGATTGTTCAATATTCTTTTATCACCTTTAAAGGTGGCCATTATGATGTCACTATATTTTATATATGATATTTATGGTATTTATGTTTAATATATTCTTCTGTATTTTATATTTAAAACATACCTTTATTCTTTGCATGTTGTGAAAATGTGATAATTTCATAGGAGGAAGTGTGGACTACCGCCCCCTCAAGTGATGTCACTCGTTCATTCAATACATGGAACGTGTAAAGAATAAAATTAATGAACATATGTGACCAATATAACATATATATTATACTGGAATTATAATATATATTTATCTCCTTTATTATTAATTCCATTAATATTACCAAAAAAAATGAAAGTAGTGTTCAAGCGTATGTACGGCCTACCATCTCCATGAAC
Organism: Viscum album; assembly: GCA_963277665.1. Taxonomy (NCBI): domain Eukaryota; kingdom Viridiplantae; phylum Streptophyta; class Magnoliopsida; order Santalales; family Viscaceae; genus Viscum; species Viscum album. The sequence goes on from OY728122.1 coordinate 378,882,688, forward strand.
GGTGCTTTTCATTTTTTATCTCCAAATGTTATGGAATAGTATAAAATGAATATTTAATGGATATATATGATATTTTAATCATTAATACTATTCTGGAAATGATTTTCTTATAACTACAAGGGAAATCATTTTCAGACAAGTTCATTTTTTACTCATGTACCAAACATCGGCAAAAACGTCTGATATGAACTAACAATATTAAAAAATTATTATAACATTATAATATGTGATATGAATGGAATAATAATATTTTAATGAGTTCCTTAAGAAATTATAAATTTACGAATGTTTATTTTTCAAGAATATAAATAAACGAACAAGACCAGTCGGACTTGAGGTAAGGGAACCTACCCCTCTCTTTCTTTTTATGTACACTCTTTTATGTCATTCCTTTTAAGCTCATATTTCTTATGATTGGGATGTTATTTTATATTAATCTTACTTTACTTTTTATGTTAATATTATTAGAGACCCTATATTCTCTCATCAATACATTTTTGAAGTTTTGATTGGCGTCATTAGGCTGCCGAATTTTCATAAGAGATCCAACCTCTCCCTATCTTTTTTATGTACTCTCCTTTATGTCACTTCTTTTAAGATCCTATTTTTTATGTTGGGGGATGTTATTTTATATTAATATTTCTATAAATTTTATATTAATATTATGAGAGACCCTATTTGATCTCATCAATCTATTTTTGGAAGTTTTAAGTGGCGTCGTTAGGCTGCCGAGTTTTCATAAGGGATTTTTCATCTCACTTTTATTCATGTGGGATTTATGATACATTTGAAACCATTTCAATTTAGTGGTATATTTAATGCCCATTATTCTACTCTTTGTGTAATATAATTTCGTTTATGAGTATTTACATCAATGTTGTATTGCCTTTCTTTCATGGGGTGTATGTTTCAAAAGATACCCAACTTAGTAAGGGAACTTTTCACCCTCCTATTTTTAAAATACTTCTTTTGTTGGGTCTTTTAATTTACATATTGTAATATTGGGATATGTTCTTCTATATCCTTATTGATGTAAATTTTTTTTCTAAGTTATGAGATACCCTTTTTATCTCTCATCAACTCATTATCTGATGTTTGAAGTGACGTCGTTAGACTGTCGAATTTTTTCAAGGGAACTTCTTAACCCAATTTTAATTCATAGGGATAAACTTGTACTCCTTGAATATGTCATTCTACGAATATGTGTGAATGACCTCTGATTGTTTTACACTTAATATCCACTTATATTTGGTGTATTCGTTTGTCACACATAATTATGTAATTGATTTATCCATAATCCAAGGATACTTTCTTTGTAAGGGAATTCGTCTCAATCTCCATTCATTGAGGAATATTATGTTTTATACACAACTTTATTTTATACGGTGTATAAACCCCTTTGACTTCTATGTTTATACAAAAGGAATCTTTTTTATATTAAGTGTTTACTAAATGAAAAAAGGGAATGTTTTTTTGTCGTACGTATGCGGAGACAATGACTTCTCCACCGCCGTGACCATTATTTGAGTTTTGGATTCCTCTATAAGCCATAACTTTTTTATAAAAAAATGAAAAAAAATAAATACCATTCATTAATTTACATTTATTTTGGTATTAAAAATTGTTTTGATAATGTTTTTATTATATAAATGTGTTATTGATATCTTGTGATTGAAATGTGGAAATTTTATGTTTCCTTTATGCATGTTTTATGTGATACGATTATGTTATGGTTCTTGGGAATTGTTAGGAAGATGGATGGTTCTGTGATAAAATATGGGCGGGTGAGCCCAATATATCTCTCCAATGCATTGGATAACGTGAAGGAGTTAAACGTTAAGGATTCTCTGAAGACATTTAGGGAATATACTATGATGGGTATTCAATACGTAACCAAGAGGTTTACTCCCTACGTAAGAATGTTATGAATGCCTCAAGTAACCTTTATGTCTTATGATTTCTATGATTTATTCATGATTTTATGAGGTATGTTAAAGTGATTATGTTTTATGTGTAAATTATGATTTCATACATGGAATAATGTTTTCATTTCGTACTTTTATATCCATTAATGGGCTTTTTATGCTCATCCAATGTTTTTGAAATGTTTTTCACAGGTCACGGGAAAGGTACATGATGTGATTATAGGGTTAAGGAAGTGTCATGAAAGAATCCATGTTTTGTTTTAAATATGTTTCCATCGATGGGAAAAAAATAATACTGCCTTTTATGTAACCACTTTGTTTAAATGTTGAATATAATGTATGATTTATGATCTAATTCTCTAAAACTCTAAACCTGAAAAGATCCTCTATGTGAATTATTCATTTAATTCAATAATAAGTAATGTTTAAGGTCGGTTCCTTATATTTGGTATCAGAGGTCGGTTTAGACAACTTTAGGGATTAGGAGTTTTTGTTAGACACATCATTAGTCCCTATATCTATTATTTCAGTTAAATCCTTGTTCTATAACATTTTTTCAGGTCAAGAAAAGTCCGTTAGGAATGGAAGGAGGAGGATCTCAAACAATATACCTATCTCTTCCTAATGACATGCTTGCAATAATTATTGCAATGTCATGTTTGGATGATTGTGAAACTTTTTCTAGCATACAACTCACTTCCAAGCAGTTGTTTGAGATATCAAACACCTCCACTATACCTCGTTATCATCGTGGATGATGGGTTGTATTTTGGTAAATACTATTTTCACAATATTCTCATATTTTCAAGAAAGGTAAATATTATCAAGGTATTTTCAAATATTTTACCTTATCACAAAAATTTGAAGCATATTATGATTTTAAAAATGGTGCAGAGGAAGGAGACCCTTACACAACCTATTTATATTTTCTTTTAAAATGTAGTATCTCATCACATACTTATGGTATTTTAAAAGGACCATTAATAGAAAGTTTGAACTCAAATTATGTCGGACTATTTTATAGAAATCATGTCTTATCAGATGTTTTGGAATTATATGTCATACATTATTATTTTCGAAAACGGTTTTTCTGTGAACACCCATATGACCCATATTGTACAAGGTGTATTTGGATGGAGGAAGCAGATGATTTTGAAAGATCTCTTAATCATTGTTGTAATGCATGGGACATCTACCTATGTGAACAAGATGACGATGAAACCAAGTGGACGCCATGATCAAGGTATGTTGTTTTTCATTTTGGGAATCGTTTTATTTTATGGTGGTGAAATAAGACTTAAAGAATTAAGAAGTTGAGATCGTAATGAATTTGGATGAAAATGAGAGGTATAAGGAAACTATTGAAGTTAAAAAATGTTAGGTTATTTTTGGAGTTTTATAAAAATGACAACACGCAGACCGTGTGACAAACCGTTGCGTCGGACAAAGCTGTGGGAATCGAACCCACACCCAAAGTTTGATTGGTATTTATCACCTACCACTGGACAACGTGAATTCCCTGGTTAGTATGACTTATTCTTTTTAGTTATATGATTTTATGAATTAAGTGTAAGTTGATTTTGGGTTATCTAGGGAAATTATTAACCTATCATGGAGGATATGTGATTAGGTTAATTACTTTTCAATATGAGACTTCTAGAGAAACTGATGTTATTTTGAGATATGTGTTAATTTGTACCTTGGATGACTATGTGACCAAATCCTTCAAATATTTGGGTTTCAATCTTAGTTTGGTTTACTTTGAATAATTTTATGGACAAATTTTTTATCGAATGGTCCTCGTTGAACTTTGGGTTTTGTTGGACAAATTTTAGAGATTAAGAGTAGATTTTATTTTTATAAAGGGTTATCCTTTCCTGGATTATCTGAACTTGTTCTTACAATTTCGGTTTCAGTAACTGTCTAAAGACATGGGAAATATATAGTTTCCTTTTGTGGATTAGTTGATTATCAAGAAGTTCATTATAGTACTCTTAATGTGAACAAGTCTTCCTAAATACTCATCATTTGGGGAAAGTATGAGCATGTGTAATAAATCTAGTAAAAGTTGAAAGTCAACATGAAATGTAAGTATGTTTCCATAAGATGAAAAATAAATTCCTCAATGAAAAGTAACTTAAAAAGAAAATCTTTTCTATTAAATTTTCCTACTAGGGAATCGAATACCGTTTAACCCACCATAAGTTTGTGATTTTCTTATGGTTAAATTTCTCGTAAACATGTTTTCTATCACTCTCCCTCAGAGCATGACCCTTTGATTTTTCTTCCATATACATGTTTTCCTACATGGAATAATAGTATGGGTTAACTCAGGTGACCTCTGTAATTCTATTTCTTTCTTTTAATGTGATTGTTTTACCGACTCTTGTTTTGATGTGAGACTTTCAATGATGTTTCTCAGCCCAATTTGAAAATTGCGAGGACACAATTCCCAAAATGGGGGAAGGATGTAACACCCCAAGTAAATAAAGAATATGACAGTTTTATATTTATCCCTATTTGTGAATAAAATGTTAATATTAATTTAAAGGTAATTCTATGCTCGATGACTTACCCAATACACAACAACAAGTTCCTTTGAAATCTTACGTTGCACTCTAATAATAAAATAATTTTATATTAAATGGTAGTTAACACCTAGTCATTGTAATGAAGGGAATTAATAGAACTAACTACAAAAAGATTATATATGTTTTTCAAATATTTTTACTTTTTTCAATAAATGTTAGAGGATAAAAAATGAGAAATAATCCAATTTTAAGCGTAAACATTCTAATATTCATTAAAAGGTCGATTAACCGCCTTTTGATGGAGAACCATTTTAAATCCACTTTTTGACAATTTTATGTGTTATATTTTACAAAATAAAATTCGTCTTTAGAATCGGGACATCAAAATTTACTTTGTGTAATTTTTTTGTATTTTTCCAATAATGTTCATTTTTTAATGAATAGTGAAAAATGTTGTATTTTAATTCAAAACCTCTTTTTAATATAATTTATTTATATGATTATATTATCTTTTTAATTGTTTTTATGGTCAAATTAGAATATATATTTTACCATTTAATCCTATAGTGGTCATTGGAATTAATTTCACTTTGAAATTAGACTTAAACTAGTGTCAATCTTTTGATATATATTGTTTCATAAAAACACGCTATTTGTTCTGACAGTGGGAATTAATTATTAAATTAATTAATGTAACTTATATGTTTTGAATTTTTTAAAATAGTCATCATTTTTTAATTCAGAATATCAAATATATCTTTGGGTGAATTTTTGGTATTTTTTCTGAAAAACTTCAATTTTTGATGAATAGTGAAACCATTAAGTAGTACATAAAAAAATGATTTTTCGTTTAAATGAAATTTTACCACCTATGTGTTTTGAATTTAAAAAATCTGACATACATGGTTTCATTAGAATGTAAAATTTGGTTCAATGGGACTAAAATAAATTTTCAGTGAATAGTAACTTTTAAGTTTTTCATCGCGATTAGAGGTAATTAGTGTAATTTAAGGTAAAAATAATGTTTTAATAATACTAAATGACCTTAACACATGTCCTACCCTTATTTTATGTTTCAGGGCCGACCTAGAAAATCCATGGGTCATCTTGGGGACCCCATGGAGCCACTTTGGTAGGAAAATGTCATTAAAAACATTTTATTTAATGTTTAAATAAAAATGTCAAAAACCTGTGTTGTTTTACTAAAACAATTTTTAAATGGGGTTATAAAATTAATATTTTATACGATAAATATTCATTATAAATATAAAAATATTTCCTACATCATGATAGTTTTTTTATAATTTTTAGATATTAAATAAATTAAATTATTTATGACACTATGATGTTGCAGTGATTACCTCATTATTTAACGATTTAAATAAAATGAAAATATAATGTAAAATATAAGACCTAAACTTGTCAAAAACCTATTTGATGTGTGTATTTCGAACTATTATCACCTTATCCCCGAGATATATAATTTTGGGACCTTTAAAATCCGAAGAAAAAATTATAATAATGTTACTTTTCAAGACTTTCCAAGAATGCCCCTCCTCTCCTCTTATAAAGTCCCCCACATCTACCACCTTACCCACACCTATAAAGCCATTGGCTCGGCCAACCCCTACCCATTTTGGCTCTCCACATCCCTATCTTACTCCTAGAAGCCTCACTTTGGGCATAAGTCTTTCCAAGGAAGCCTTTAAGCTCAAATCAAAAAGAGTTACCTGATTTAAAGGTAGTGTCTTCTCTTGTGTTCTTATGTTTTATTTTGCTTCTCCAACCCCCTAAACTCTTTTTATTCATTACTATTGTAACAAAACCAGTTTCTTAAATATCCAAGGATTTTGTTATGAGAATTATTAGAGCTACACCTACACACACACCATCATCTAATGACTAAAGAACATACTGTTTCTGTGGTTGGAGATTCTTTGCCTCACGAAACGATGATTGTTCAATATTCTTTTAAAAACATTAAGGGTGGACATTATGATGTCACTGTATTTTATATATGATATATATGGTATTTATGTTTACTATATTCTTCTGTATTTTATATTTAAAATATACCTTTATTCTTTTCATGTTGTGCAAATGCGATAATTACATATGAGGAAGTGTGGACTACCGCCCCCTCAAGTGATGTGACTCATTAATGCAATAAATGGAATGTATATAGAATGAAATTAATGAAAATATGCTACCTATATAACATATATATTATACTATAATTATAATATATATTTATCTCATTTATTTTTAATTCCATTAATATGACAAAAAATGAAAGTAGCGTTAATGTATACGTACAGCCTACCATCTCCATGAACATTGATTTTCATTTTTTATCTCCAAATGTTATGGAATCGTATAAAATGAATATTTACTGGATATATATGATATTTTAATCATTAATACTATTCTGTAAATGATTTACTTATAACTACATGGGCAATCATTTTCAAACAAGTTCATTTTTTACTCATGTACCAAACATCGGCAAAAACGTCTCTTATGAACTAATAATATTAAACAATTATTATAACATTATAATATGTGATATGAACTGAATAATAATATTTTAATTATGTCCTTAAGAAATTATAAATTTATAATGTTTATTATTCTGGAATATAAAGAAACGAACAAGACAAGTCAGACTTGAGGAAAGGGAACCTACCCCTCTCTATCTTTTTAAGTACACTCTTTTATGTCATTACTTTTATGCTCATATTTATTAGGATTGGGATGTTATTTTATATTAATAATACTTTAATTTTTATGTAAATATTATGAGAGACCGTATTTTCTGTCATCAATCCATTTTGGAAGTTTTGATTGGTGCTATTAGGCTGCCGAATTTTCTTAAGAGATCCAACATCTCTCTTTCTTTTTTAAGTACTCTCCTTTATGTCACTTATTTAAGATCTTCTTTGTTATGATGGGGGATGTTCTTTTATATTACCCTTTCTGTAAATTTTATGTTAATATGATGAGAGACCCTATTTGATCTCATCAATTGATTTTTGGAAGTTTTAAGTGGCGATGTTAGGCTGTCGAGTTTTCGTAAGAGATTTTTCATCTCACTTTTATTCTCGTGAGATTATGTTACATTTTCCACCATTTACTTTGAGTGGTATATGTACTGCCCATTATTCTACACTTTGTGTAATATAATTTCATTTATTAGTATTTACATCAATGTTGTATTGTCCTTCTTTCATGGGGTGTATGTTTTGAAAGATACCCAAGTCGGTAAGGGAACTTTTCACCCTCCTCTTTTTAAAAGACTTCTTTTGTTGGGACTTTTAATTTACATATTGTAATGTTGGGATATGTTATTATATATCCTTATTTAAGTAAATTTTATGTCCAAGTGATGAGATACCATTTTTATCTCTCATCGACTCATTTTCAGATGTTTGAAGTGACGCCGTTAGGATGTCGAATTTTTGTAAGGGAACATCTTAAACCACTTTTGATTCTTTGGGATAAACTTGTACTCCTTGAATATTTCGTTCTATGAATATGTTTGAATGACCTCTGATTTTTTTACACTTAATATCCACTTATATTTGGTTAATTCATTTGTCACATAGAATTATGTAATTGATTTATCCTTAATCCAATGATACTGTATTTGTAAGATACTTCGTGTCAATCTCCATTCATTGAGGCATATTATGTTTTATACACAGCTTTCTTTTATACGGTGCATAAAACCCTTTGACATTTATGTTTATTAAAAATGGAATATTTTTTATATGATGTGTTTACTAAACGACAAATGGAAATGTTTTTTTGTCGTACGTATGCGACGACAACGACTTCTCCGCCGCCGTGACCATTATTTGAGTTTCGACATCCTCTAAAAGCCATAACTTTTTTTAAAAAAAAATGAAAAAAAATATAATGCTTTACTTTTCATTTATTTTGGTATTGAAAATGGTTTTGATAATGTTTTTATTATTGCAATTTGTTATTGATATCTTATGATTGAAATGTGTCAATGTTATGTTTCCTTTATGAATGTTTTAGGTGATACGATTATGTTATGGTTCTTGGGCATTGATATGAAGACATGTGGATCTGTGATAAACTAAGGGCGGGTGAGCCCGATATAGCTCTCCAATGCATTGGGTAACTCGAAGGAGTTAAATGTTAAGGTTTCCCCAAAGATATTTAGGGAATATACTGTGATGGGTATTCCAAACATAACAAAGAGGGTTACTCCCTACGTAAGAATGTTATGAATGCCTCAAGTTACCTTTATGTCTTATGATTTCTATTATTTATTCATGATTTTATGAGGTATGTTAAAGTGATTATGTTTTATGAGTAAAGTATCATTTCATACATGGACAAATTTTTTCATTTCGTACTTTTATATCCCTTACTGAGATTTTTATGCTCATCCTAAGTTTTTGAAATGTTTTTCACAGGTCAAGGGAAAGGTACATGTTGTGATGATAGGGTCAAGAAAGTGTCATGAAAGAATCCATGTTTTATTTTAAATATGTTTCCGTCGATGGGAAAAAAAGAATACTATCTTTTATGTAACCACTTTGATTAAATGTGGAATGTAATGCATGATTTATGATATAATTCTCTAAAACTCTAAACCTGAAAAGATCTTAATTGTCAATTATTCATTTAATTAACTAATAAGTAATGTTTAAGGTAGGGTCCTTATACATGCTCTTATTTAATTTCAGAATATACCAAAATATCATCAATGAACAAATCCACAATCCTATCCAAGAAATTATAGAAAATTCTATTCATAAGATCCATGAATATAGCTGGTGCATTGGTTAAACCAAAAGTCATAACTACAAATTCATAATGGACATATCTAGTACGAAACGTGGACTTCGGAATGTCTGCATCCTTTAATTCTAACTGATGGTACCCCGATCTCATGTCAATCTTTTAACAATTCCAAGCGCCCTGGAGCTGATCAAAAAAATCATCGATATGAGGAAAAGGATACTTGTTCTTAATAGTGATGTTATTCAATGCTCTATATCAATGTAAAGTGTCATTAAACCATCGTTCTTTTTAAAAAAAATAGACAAAATCACCCCATGGCGATGTGTTAGTTCGAATGAAACCATTATCTAGTAACTCTAGAAAAATGATTCTTTATCTCTAAAAGATCAAATGAGCCATTTGATAGGGGGGGGGTTGAAATTGGCTTAGCATCAGGAACTAAGTCAATAGTAAATTCAACTTCCTGATTAGGTATAATACCAAGATACTCATCAGGAAAAACATCAAAGTACTCATTTACTACTGGCACATCATTAATATCAACACTTTGTTTATTTTCAACAATATGTGAAAAGTAAAATTCATTTCCATCTTTTACTAGTTTCTCTGCTTCTTGATATGTTATCAAAAGCAAGTGTTCATTCTTGTACACAAAATGTAAATCTTTCTAAAATGAAACCAATATATATATGCAGTCAATCATAGAATGATAAACAGAAAACCAATCCATGAACAAAATAACAACAAACTATACTAGTGAAAAAACAATAATGTTTTCAGGTAGATTCTTCCCGCACAAAGGACAAGAAGGTTATTATGTTTTCTTTTTGTCACAAAATTTATTCCATGTGTTTTTACCATAACGTCTATATTAATATCTTTAGATGGAATTCCCAATTTATTAGAAAACTTCCTAGAAATGAAAGAGTGTGTAGACCCTAAATCAAACAACACATTGTCATAATCTGAACAAACAAACAGTGTACCTGATACTACTTCATTTGATGTACCAACATATGCTGAAGTAGTTCCAAAGGATTTAACCACCCCCCCCCCCCTTATTCTTGTATTATGGCTGATTTACCTCAGTTGAGATCTTTCATATACACTCATTTGCATAATGACCCATTTCATTACACTTAAAACATCTTACTGATTGCTTTTAATTTCATGCTTGATCATCTTTATTACAGTTACGAGCAATATGACCAGACTTACCACAACAGAAGATCTTTACAAACTTTGATAAAAACTCTCCAAGATGCTTTTTAGCACACTTCTCACAAGTTGGATATTTAATTATCTTACTTCCAATATTCTTTAATGAATTCATTCCCTTTCTCTGCCAAGTGGGCCTCTTATTCTGGTGTTTGTCAACAAACACTTGGTCATCGGAAAACTCCATTTCCACCTTCTTCGCACATTGAACAAGTTTTCCATAACTTTTCAACTCACGTGAGGCTAGTTTTCTTCGATATCATGGCTTCAGTTTCTAGTAAAATTGATTTATATTACTATCAATATCATAGATGAAATTTGGTGCATACTTTGACGGTCGAGTGAATTTTGATTCATAAGTAGCAACTTTTTCATTCTCCTGCCTCAATTCCAGGATTTGTTTTCCATCCTAAGATGAACCACCTTAGGATAATATTTCTCATTATACATACCTTTCAATTCATCCTAATCAATAGTATCAATATTATCACTATCCCTGATATTTTTCACCATCGAACACCACTGATCACCATTACCTTCAAAACTGTAAATAACAAGACTAACCTTTTGATTTTTTGAACACCCCATAACATCAAAAATCTTTTCCAGTGATTTAATCCACCCTTCATCTAGAACAAGGTAATATGATCCTCTGAATGATCCGGGATATTTCCATATGAAATGTTCCACTACTGACATGTCTGTCTGTAGTTGATCTAGCTGATCTCATGCATGGATACCACCACCATTTATAGCCTGAGTAAACTGTGCCATCACTGCAAAAAACTGTTCAGTTTCAATTCCAACCATCTCAGGTTGCTGATTTGGAAGGTTGTCTTCCTCTTGATGTTGTCTTAACATAGAAGCTCTGTTTCCTCTATGGAAAACCATTCTGGACATAGAATTATCTTAGTCAAAACAACATGGTAATCTATAAATTCTATATCACATCAATATTCCCATAAATTAATTTGTTGACATTTATTTACAATTCCATAACTCATAAAGTTTTCTAAACCAACCTCTAAAACTAATTATATGGACCCGACCATAAAATATTTCATAATAATGAATTAAATGACTAATTCACATTAAGGATATTTTTAGGTTTAATGCTTTAGAGAATTAGGCCCTAACTATTACATTTAATTTAGAAAAATACAAAGTAGACACTTCTACTCAGTTTCTATTATTTTCACAAAACAAGAACTCTGGACAAAAAGAGTCATGTCTAGTTCAATGTTTATGATAGCATAAATTTTCCTTGATCCCATCATGGAACCTATTCCACATTATGTCCGGTGATAATTATTTCAAAAACATGGGATGGGAATAAAAATCACAGTATGGGATACACAATGAAGGAAAACTATTAGTTTTTAGAAAACAACAAGTAAACCCTGAATACTTTGACATAAGAAATAAATGTAACCTTTATGAAGTAGTAAATACTCATCACTGAATAAAAGATCACTACATACCATTTAGTAACAAAAATATTACCATAAAACCCATAAAAATAACACATAACATAAATAGCTGACTTGGGAGATAAACATAATTAAATGGAATAACCATACTGTCGACTTCCACACATATCACTAAATTGAATAGCCATACGGCTGACTTACATACCCAATAAATTGGAGGTTATAAAGTATCCACCCATCCTGGTTTATCATGGAACCACCTATCATTTGGTTTATCACGTAACCAGCCATCAAATGTCCAAGCACCATTATAAAATCATAACACATAATACAAATATAAAGGAAAGATAACATTTCCACATTTCAATCACAATATATCACTTAAATATATTGACATAAAAAATCCATTATCAAAAAATATTTCAATACAAAAATTCATAGATGAGTATATGGTATTTATTTTCCTTGAAAAAAACATTACGACTTGTTAATGAAGATAGTCAACAAATAATACTCATGGTGGAAAAATGGTTGTTATCACTGCTTACCTTAAAAGAAAAAATTCTTTTTTCATTTAGTAAAATTATTAATAGAAGAGGATTCCCTTTGAAAAGTCAAGTGTTTTTATACAGTGTATAAACGAATTTCATTTATTAAATCATAATATGCCCCAATTAAAGGAGATTGAGACAAAGTCTTTGACCTCGGGTCCTACTTGACCCGTTCATTCTTTAATCTCCAGAATAATAAAATAAAGTTAATTTATACTTTCTTAAGAACATTTTTCATATTTATTATTCCTTTTATATCACTTATTACCAAGTTATAAATATTATGAAATAATTTACATTAATAACGTTTGTTTTGTCGATATTTGGTACATTAGTAAAAAATGAACACCTTATATTTACAAGTTGTCCATGTGGTCAACAGTCTATTTTCTCCAGAATGATATTAACTATTTAGATATTATATACATAATTTATATCTAGTATATATAAGTATTTATAACAGAACATAACATTTTTTAGATATCAAATGAAATGCATCGTTCATGGAGACGGTAAGCGGTATGTACGCATGAACAGAACATTCATTTCTATTTCGTACTTTATTGGAAATAGAACATAATTGTACATATGCATACTATAATTCCAGTATAATATCATACATAATATCATAAACTCTATCCTTTATACGTCCGACATATGGAATTAATGAGTCATATCACTTTGAGGGGGTGGTAGTCCACACATCCTCAAATGAAATTATCGATTTTACCCATAATGGAAACCATAAAGGTATGATATAAAAGGAAAATACAAAAGTTTAAAGAAAAAAAAACATAAAAAGCATAATATATAAATACAGTGAAATCGTAATGGCCACCATGAGAGGTGGTAGAAGATAATCGAACAATCATCATTTCGTGAGGCATTAGTTTTCCATCAACAAAAACTGTATGTTCTTCAACCATTAGATGAATGTGTGTGCATGTGGGGTTCAAATACTTATTATAAAATCATTCGAGTATATTTAGAATCCTTATATTGTAATAAAATAAAATAATAAAAAGAGTTTAGGGGTTGGAGAAGTAAAATAAAATAAAATAAGTTAAGAGAAACGGTTACCTTTAATTTGGGTAACTTCCTTTGGTTTGAACCAAAAAGAATTCATGAAGTGCCTTATGCCTAAGGTAAGGCTTTTAAATGGAGGAGAGGGACCTAGAGTGCTTAATTGGGAAGATTTTTTATGATTTAAAAGGCTTTAGATTTGTGAGGATTTGGTTAGAAATTGTATCCTTTTACAAGGGGGAGGAGGGGCTCTTTAAGAAGGTGTGAAAATATTATTTTATTATATAATGATATTCAGTTTTTAAAGGTCTATAAAACATTAATGTTGAAGATAAAATGACTCATAGTATAAATAATATCATCCAAAAATAATTTTATAAGTTTTTAAAGTTATATTAATTTTTATAATCTTATTTATTTAAATGATTTATTAATGAGGTAAACACTGCATCATTATTGTGTCATAAATAATTTAATTTATTCAATGTCTAAAAATTATAAGAAATTAACATGATGTAGTGAAACATATTATATTTCCAACGAATATTCATAGTCTAAATGATAACTTATATAACACCATGTAAAAATTAATTTACAATGAGATATTTGTTTGTGTAATTTTTTTCTTTATATTAAATTATTTAATCTAAAATGTCATTATAATTCATAAGTGGATACATAGGGTCTCAAAATCGACCCAAGGTTGCCCATGGTGGGCCATTACTCATCCAATAAGGTTATGACAAGTGTTATGGTAATTTTGATTAATAATAATATTCTTTTTACATTGAATTACCCTTTTACCATTATCCGCGGTAAATAAAAGTCAAAAGTTATTATTCATTAAAAATTACTTCCATCTTATTGAACCACACTTTTACTTATTAATGACAACCATGTGTGTCAGATTTTCAACATTTGATTCACAGAAGTGGGAAAATATCATTTAAATGAAAAAATTAGTTTTTTTAACAACTAATAAGTGGTTTCACTATTCATCAAAATTGATGTTTTTTCAGAAAAATATCAAAAATTCATCCTAAGATATATTTGATATTAAAAATTAAAAAATGTTGTCTATTTTACCAAATTATAAACATTTAATTTTCTTTAATTAATTTAAAATTAATAACCGTTGTTAAAACAATTAGCGTGTGTTTAAGAAACAATAACTATCAAAAGATTGACACTTGTTTATGTCCTAATTCAAAGAGGAATTAATTCCAATGACCAACATTGGATTAAATGGTAAAAATATATTCCAATTACACTTTAAACCTAATTAAAATATAATCTAACCATATAAATAAATTAGATTAAAATGCAGTTTTGAATTAAAAAACAATATTTTTTAATATTCCTTAAAAATTGAACTTTATCAGAAAAATTCCAAATATTTACAACAAGTAAATTTTGATGTCCCCATTCTAAAGATGTATTTTATATGGCCAAATATAATGTATTATTAATACCAAAACTATATTTCATGAGGGTTTTCCATTAAAAGGTGGTAAATGAACATTTTAATGTAAATTATGCTTAAAATTAGATTCAATCACATTTTAAGTGTCTAACTTTTATTGGATAAATGTAAATACATTTAACAAACATGTATAATCATATTATTGTTAGTTTTTTTCATTCTTTCCAATACAATGTCTAGGAGTTAACTACCATTTAAAATAATAATATTATATTATTAGTGTGTAACGTAAGATTTCAAAGAAACCCGTTGTTGCGTATCAAGTATGTTATCAAACATAGTAACCATTTTAATGTTAAATTTATATTTATTTAAAAAATATTAATAAATATGAAAATCTCTTATTCTTCATTTACCTGGGATGTTTCAAGTATTTTTATAAAATGTATATTATTGAAAGAAGGTGAACATTTTAGAATAATTTAATAATGATTTTATATTTTTTTATGAAGAAATTTTGGAATATATTTATAATATAGAGAAACCTAATTTTTTAAATGAAAAAAATTAAATCTCTATACATTTATATGTCGTACTCATTTGATTTGGGTTCTAAACATATTTTTGTTATTGGGTGTGGATTTGATGAGAAACCATTTTTATCATTGATTTGGAAATTGTTCATATTTATTTGGGAAAACATCCTTTTGAACCTATTTTTAAGAAATCATACACTGGAACCCCTGTTAATAATTTTTCTATGATTTTTAATGGGTTATAGTTTATTTAATATAATGTCACACCTATATACGCATCCAATTCACTATTGTTCATCCATAAGAAGATTATGTTTTACAAATCGAAATTAATTCCAGATTGGATAGCACACCTTATAAGAGTGATTTTGATTACACATTTTTTTGTAAGGTGAAATGATTCTGGGAAGAGTTAGAGGGAGTCAATTATTTTACACATAAACTTAATCATGTTGAAATAACTACAAATGTATATTTGGGTATTGAATTTTACACTATAGTTGAAGAAATGTTTTAGTAGTTCCTTTATGATGATGGGTGTTCAATTGGTTAATTTTCAATTGATAAGTGAGTGGTGTATATCATAGGAATTCGGTGTTCCCATAGAAAATTTCTTTCACAAAAAAATAAATGTTCAAAAGACGTATGATGATTCATGGTTGAAAAACCACATCCACTTGGTGACTATGGGTAGTCTATATAAAATAATAACTAAATACATTATATTCAGTGACTCATGGGATTAAACCAAGGTTCTTTAATTTTTTTTAAAATTTTCATTATTAAGATGAATGTTATTTTGATTCTCTATTTATAGTCCTCTAATAGTAATGGATTTTCGTTATTAATCATCACAATGATTTTTCATAAATTGGGTAGCTCCAAACCGGATAATATATGATCATCGTAACTACATTTTTAAAAATAATATGTTAGTTTATGTTGAGACTTATATAGAGATAGAATCATTAAAAAAATATTATTATTATTTTTCATTACATTTGACCATAATCTATTGAATTCGTATAATAAATTTTTTTATTTTTTAATTACTATTGAATATAAAATGTAGGATTGCATTAGAAGATACTGGGGATGATATCTTACTAGATTAACTCAATAAAAATTCATCATTAATATATAGGGTGATTTATTTTAATTTTTTCATTTTTATTCAACTAAATGTTATTTCTTTTATGCTAGTGTGCTATAATTTGTGCTGATTGTTTTTAAATTTATTCACATTGTGAAGTTATGTGTAGGGGACTGATACACCATTATTTCTATGGTCAATTAAATGTACTTAAATTTTTTGGGTGTTTAACATAATTTTATCATTGTTTCTTGTAATCTAAGGGAAATTTTTTTCTAAAACATATACCAAACTCTACCCTATTCACTAAATATTTAGCACACTACTATTTTATATTTATTTAAAATTATTATTATTTCCATAAAATTAATATTCAAGTGTTTAAAAAATCTCGAGTAAAATAATTATTGTGGAAAACATTATATATTAATTTTATTATGTCCCTTGAACATATCATTAATCTATTGAATTGATAATCATCTTCAACCAATATCCTTAATTTTTTAATCAACTATTGTATTTAAATTTGGGTAAAAATTTTGCTTTAAACAATGGGTTACAGTGTCTTCATAATTTTAGTTTATCTGGCCTATAATGTGTACCATAAAATAAAATTTCACTTTTCTAACAAATATTTTTCTTTTTCATGTTTTTATCTGCACATTATGTTGGTAAAATATTTTTTTTACTTTGAATGTATTGATTATATTTTTAAGATGCTATACATTTATTACACTATGTATTTAAATAAATAAATCCTTTCATTCTCTCTTTAAATAACGATTCACTGTCATAATTTCAGATAATTTTATACAAATTTTCATTTAATTGAATATTTTTTTATAAAAATTATAAGACATATATTTCAATTGAATATGAAATTAAAATACTAACACAGATTGATCATCATTCAATTATTCTTTCATAATTTTATTATTTATGATAAAAATATAGGATGAGTTTTTTATTCCTCTATATAATTATTGAGGATACTCATCCATTTAGTTTTGTGTAAATATTTAATATATAATTATGTGTGTCTTCTAATTTACTGTTAAGTTTAATTTTGTAGGTCTCAATTAAATTCACATAGATATTTTTTTAACACAATTCAAAATTATTCAATATAAATACTTTTTATAACATTTTTTAAAT
Organism: Viscum album; assembly: GCA_963277665.1. Classification (NCBI taxonomy): domain Eukaryota; kingdom Viridiplantae; phylum Streptophyta; class Magnoliopsida; order Santalales; family Viscaceae; genus Viscum; species Viscum album. Next base: position 378,900,352 of record OY728122.1, read on the forward strand.
ATGAAACTAAAAGTGATGTCTTTTTAGAGGAGATTCAAAATTTATTCATAAAAGGGTTCATAGTAGAATATAATTTTATATTAATCAATTCATTATGGAATTAAAAAAATATTTTGAGATTTATTATTTCTCATTGAAATTGATTTGTAATTTCTTGTGGATTAGAAATGATGATGTATGTGGGAATTTGATTTGGCCTTTAACTGAATTTTCTTATATAATATAATTATGTTTTATTTATTTATTTAATTTATTTATATATATTTATTAAATTAATTAACATAAGTATATTTCTTTCTAAAATAATAAATTTATCATTTTTTTATGTTTTGTTCTATATTTTTTAACCTAAATTCATTCATTCATTCTGTACTTCATTTCTGATTATTATTTTTTAATTTTTTATTTAAAATATTAATTTTATGTGCATCTATTATTATATTTTATTTTTTAAAATTAAATATTTTATCATTATATTTTCATTTAAACAAAGAAACACTAATTAAATTATTATATCTAAATTTTATTTTGTAATATATTTTTTATGCAAAAATTTTGAATTTATAACTGGATTTTAAATATTAAAAAACTAAATTTGATTTGATTTGATTTATTAGATTTATGTATTTTTTAATTCAAATATTTATTGTTATTTCATTTAGTTAATTAACTAAATAATTATTTAGTTTTTATTTATTTTAAAGAATAATTTTTTTAATTTAAATTTTATTTTGTTTAGTTTTTTGTCTAGATGAACAGTGTTGCTGGCCATCTACCTCTGAGTAGAGTTATTATTGTCCCATTATAATAAAACACTAGGCCACATATCTACCTATGACTTCTATAAATCCACTATCATGTCAATATACCTTTCTAACATTGGGTTTTTTTTGATTTTTTAAAAGAAAAAAGATTAAAATGTTTATGTTAAACATATTTTTAAATATATGGTTGAAAAGAGGTAGGCCAAAGACCACCCCCTCACTTCCTTTTCCCTGATTAATGTCATTGAAATAGCGGTGGGTTGGGTTTTCCACCTTTTATCTACAGAAAAAATGAAAGGCAACAGCATGGGTGCCGCCTTTCAGCTAACTTAAAGGTAAAAGGTGGCACCCCCATCCAGTCTTTTCTTTAACTCCCTATAAAATGGACCCCCTTATCCTAACTTCCAATTTCTCTAATATCTATAAATTGTACATCTTATCTCTCTAAAAATTTATTTTTTGTTTAAGGGGGATCCAATGGTCTAAAACAAGTCCAGGTTTTTTTGTGAAGCATCATTCAGATGTATTTCCGTAACTCAATGTTATTTATTTATTAAAATTTATTTTTTTTACTTTGATTTAAATAATCCATTTAATAATTATATTAGTTAGTTATAAATGTTTTATATACTTCTTAGTTAATTTATTTATATAGTTTTTCAAATAACTTTTATTATTAATAATCATTAAGTATTGAATAACTAATAAATAAATTAGGATTAAATGTTCTATAAATTTGGTATCGTGATGATTATGTCGTTATCATATAATTAAAATAACTATATTGACAAATACAAGTGGATGTGTCTTTGAAATAGATGTACCTAGGAGTAATAACTATTATAAGGTGTTTCGGCCTTGAATCATGGAAACATGTTACACAAAAATGGACATTCTTGCACTCTTTGTTCGACACCACAAAGGGATATGATTTAGATGATTCATATTTTTTTTATAAACTACTAATGTACCAATGAAAATTAAACACGAAATAAGTATATTTATCAATTATAAAATGATAATTATGATCTTATAAAATTAAATTTAGAAGGAAAATCATTACAATGATTCATCTGTATCATAGTTTAGGATATACGAAAATATTATAAAAGTTTATTATCTAAAATGTTATATAGATTATAAATAATAGTTATTATTAGTAATGTTTTGAGAAAATATTAATTAGTCAATAACTTGAGATTAATAAATAAATTCATTTAATGGTTAGATGATAGTAATTATCCTTGATAAAATGAAATTATGATAATATAAAGTGAAATGTAAAAGAACAAAAAAATTAAATAACACATGAATTTTTTACAACCTACAATAAATACCTTGAAATTTTTCAATAGAACATGGTTTGTATTATATAAGCATCACCTTGTACATGATGAAAAATTCGACTTATATTGAATTGGTACCTTAATAAATTCTTCTAAAGAGGTATATTTATTTTTTAATTTTTTTCAAATCATTTCTTCCATCTCATGACATATATTAGAAGTCTTATTATATTTCATTAGAAGTCAAATAAACATTTTAGAAAATAAAAATTTAATTACATCCCTTTAAAAGATGTTATTAAGATTCCAATTCAATATAATTAGAATTTTTCCTTATGTCCAAGGTGACGACAACGTACTATTATACGAATATGTACACTTAAAAGGATATTTGATGATGTTCTGCCCCATGAAATTGAGCCTAATACAAATGATAAAGAAGGAGAAATATAGATGACTTCCAAAATATACATGTATATATATCATCTGATAAGGATTTTTTAAGGATGCAATAGATGGTGAAAATAGTGATGATGAGAAGGGAACAACCTAATATTGGGAGAACGATTCTAAAAATGCATTAGTTGTACAAAATCCTCAACTGATAGTAAATGATTCACCACACATCGCATCTTGGTCGGATGTAATAACAAATGATCCTAAATTCGACTATAATGTTCTCACACTCCCAACTGAGTTTCAAAGAGTTTCACTAGATAGGATTAGTGATCTAGACAAAACTGTATCTATTGGAAGCGATTTTCCATGTTAAGATAAATTAAAAAAAATATAACGAGATTTCATATTTATATTAATGGTACATATATAGTTCACGAATTAGGCAATAAAAATTCCTCATATGGTGTGTCATGTATGGGGATGATTATATATTCCACTAAAGGTTAATTCTAGAAATATCTTTTGGAGGATAGAGAATCTTGAAGATTGAGGAAACTCATACATGCATTCGGCCAAACATGACACAATATCATATCTCATTGGATGCTAAGTTTATGTTATCCCTTATCTTTGAGATGATTTAGGTAATCCAAAATGTTCATATAGCCCTTGTGAATAGAGGATAAAACAATCTTTTGGTTATAATATTTTTTATAATAAGGCAAGGATATTGAAACAGAAGGAAATTATGAAGGTTTATGGGCATTGGATGAATCATATTGAGTATTGTCTCAATTACTAGACATACAGAGAAATAATGAGGAGGTTTTGTTCTATCATCATATGAATAAACATGTGTCTCAATATAACCAACTTCATCCATCTCATGTTCAATTTCATTGGTTTTTTTAGGTATTCATCCCCTGAATTTCACCATTTTGTTTTAGAAAACTATTCATATTGATCGATGGAATGTTTCTATATGGAAAATACTAGGGTGTATTGTTTATTTTGGAATCCTATGATTTAAATAGGTCACCTCTTCTTCTTTCCTTTTCCATTGCGGAGAAGAAAAACTATGAATCCTGGAGTTTATTTTTGGCACATATTAACAATAATTTTACCCACATTCAGGGTGTCTATTTGATATCTAATTAGGATCGGTCAGTCATTGAGGCAATCAATGCAAATGCTAATTCATGGAGACCCCAAGATACACATCATCAGTACTACATGAGACACATTTCTAGAAATGTTTTGAAAATATTCCATATTGAATCTATGAATAAGGAAATCACGATGCTCAGTACACAATGTCTGTTGTTTTATTCTACATCATAATAGAGATAAAATCAATTTCTGTGAAATATAATCACATATGTGTAGCATATGAGCTGGATCAATGTAGATTTGATGAATGTATCAAATAAATATGAATGTATAATCATGATGTGTATTATTATATGATGTCGATTCCAAAAGAAAAATAGAAAATGGAATATGAAGAGGGGAAGAGGTATGGACACGTGACCACAAATATTGTGGGTTGCATCAATGGTGTCTTCAATGGGCATCACAGGTTACCTATAACTACCTTGGTTTAGGAGACTTTGTATCGTTGCATGAATTACATTGTCGATAGAAAAAACAATAATCTTACAGGATTCTTCATGGGATAAGGTATGGAAGGCACTCTCAATGAGGTATTGAAAATAACATTGATGAATATTCCAGTTATCATGTATGCCTTTAATGCTGAGAAGACTCTCAATTTGAATTTCACAAAGAATACATGTGATAAAAAACATCAAACATACCATCATGTGGGAAATGATAAATAAATTACAATTCACACCATTATCTATTAAACTGTTAGATAATGAACAAAAAATGTATGTATGGGAATATATATAACCATATTTCAATCAATATCATTTTCTAGGTGAAAACATTTCTCAAAAACGCTTTTGAAATATTATTCAGGAAACATGAAGACATTCCCTTTCTTTTAGTACAAAATATATTTATAATACAATGTGAATAAACATAGTGTGTATTACATTATAAATGTCATAACATTTTGTTGATCATAACTATATATTTAAGCATTAATCTTATGACTCATTTCGTTTGTTTACATATAGATGGAGGGTATTAAACTTCTCACTAAGTGGGTTTGTCATGTCTATCAGATAGGGAAACATGGTTGTGTGGTTAAATTGATATAGTTTCATTGAGTTCATTTTTATCATCACAGGCTTCCCCCACCTTCCATAATACCATACATTCACCATGCCTAATTCTACTGAATTGAAATATATGATTTCACATTTTTTTTAATTACCTGTTTTCTTCCCTCCTTGAGAGGTGGATACTAGAGTCCCACAGGTACCATCTTCATGAGGTAGAGATGACTGTCACCCTTGGGGATGTGGTAGTCCATCTTGGTATTCTTATATAGGGAAAGAAATTGTTGGACGCACCAATGCCTACTATCATGACCTTGTTTGTAGATTATTATGCATCAACATTAAGTTCAAACCTAGGGCTACATATGGTGGGTGGATTTCTATGAGATTGATTTTCGGATACCTTCTACATTTACCCAGACACGTTGATGGGAAGACTGTCATGCATCAAGTATGTGAATGTATATTATGTATCATTGGAGGGAATGTGTTAACTAATAACTCATTTTTTCATGTGAACATGATGTATGTATGGAATCTATAGGAATTTGATTAGGTAGGGATGCACATATGGGGACCTACGTTCTTGGAAAATACTAAAATAGTGTTACTCCTGGCATGCCGCAGAGACTACAAGGATCTCAGGGGATGTATCATCCTTCTTAAAATGTGTCCATGGGAATGCATCTCCATACTATTCTCTCACCATGTTTTTCAAACACTAATTATAGAAGTGTTTTATGTTTCTATGTCTGGATATTGTTATGTTCACACATATCTATTGGTTTCTGATGCTAGAAGGAGTTATTGAATTTAATTTTTTATTATTTATCACTTTTGATGTTTTATTTTTCAAGTGGACTCAAAAACAAAACATCAAGAGCATTCGAACACACCATTTGGGTGCATATCATCCCATGTTGGATAGACTTATACTCAAAAATGTAATTATATAAAATCTAAAATTGTATAAAAATTTTATTAATAACATCAATTTTAGTTTTTAGTGAGGAATGGTTTTGAAACATTTCACATGTCATTTATATTTTTAAAGATAACATACTAGACTTTATTAGACCAATTTCCAGCATAGTACTCTGCTGAACAATGTGATTTTATGGAATTAGTTCCAATCATTCACATTCGTATTTTTGAGTGGAATCTACCTTATAGAGTCATACTCTAGTTTGGTTGTGTTAATCTCATTCCATTACCACTGAGACAGTTTTAGGATCTTCATGACCTCAAGCTGATAGGGATGTGGGATGGGGACTAGCGCTGACGACAAGAAAAGTATATCAAAAACTTGGGGATACAACTAGTGCCTCACATCTAGGGTGTACCTACGATGTGATTCCAACATTCAGAGTAGGTCGAGTACAATCAATGGTATAGAGTGAAGAAAATATTGTATCTTAATAATCATGACATAGTGCTTTATGATATGGTATCAAAAAAATTCCATTGGATTATTTATTAACATTTTTTATAATTAATTGTTAATATATTAATATGATCTCATTTAAAGTAGATTATTCACATGAGTTATTTAGAGGAGCAGGGGTCGCTAGCTTGGCAGCGATCTGTGCTGTTACACTGGTGATGAGGATGGATTATCATGTGATTCATGAGATAATCTTTAACAGTACACCCTAGATAGTAGAGGTTCCTGCCCAAGGATTGGTGGTTCCTACTCAAGAACCTCCTCCAGCAGCTATGGATAATGGGGATCCACAACGATGATAACATAGACATCATCGTCCTAAACATGAGCCAACCTAGGTTCCACAAGAAGTGGTCGGCCCTCCTCACCAGATTGTGGATGGGAATCAAGCTGTATTGTATACATCTATCTGATAATATATCGCTATTTTTTGGACACTCGGGGTCCTGAACCTTCGCAGACCACGATGTGAGACAGAATCTCACCTAAGGCTCTGATTGTACTCATTCATGAATTTTAAAGTGTTTATTTACATACATTTTAATCATTATTAATGACTTTAGTTTGAATGTTTATATGTTTACGGTGATTCAAAAGAATGAAAAAAATGGAATGCTCAAAGATTATTTGAATGAAATACATAATCAAATGGAAAATATATTAAGATTCACTAATAAAATCTAGACATTCATTACATGTGCTATGAATTCACTTATCATATGATATTCTATGGAATTGTTTCATAACTCACTCCAAATGGAAATCCATAGTTCAATTTTGATTCAAAGACAGTTAATAATGTCTGATTGGACATGGTTCAATCAATGATGTGTTAATTCCATCTTATTATTTTATTTTGTGGGTATACTATGAAAATTGGTTAATTTTGACTTTACTATTTTCTATCTAATGTGGTCATAAATATACTATATTATATATACACTGGTAAATGTCCCAAAATATCTTTTATTAATACTTGAGTTTATGAATCAATCATATGCATATTGGATCTAATAAACATTACACAACATTAGTGAAATGATTATTTGTTTTCCATTAAAAGGAAACTATGGGATATATTTCTAAAATATATCAGTTAAAAAATTGTTTGATGATGAAACTATTATATTCATTGAGAATGAATATATTTTTTGAGGATCCAATGGGATGAATGTCTATCTTGTAGATGTTAAGAACCATGAATAAAGATCTCAGGTTATGGATGTTAATTTACTCCCACACATAGTTGTGGAAGAAGAAATATTTTATTTTACACAACAAACTCAATGTTCTTTTAAGATTCATTAGTAACCTAAGATATATGAATTTATTATGAAAAATTATGATGAAATAAAGTGAATAGATAATAAACCTATTACATATTGAGATTATATTGAGATTTCTAATTCTAAGAAATAGTTAAAAATCATAGAATCGAAAATGGACACAATATATATTAACGACATGTGGAACTTGTTGGATGCATTTGAAGGGGTGATACCCATAGAGTTTCAATGGGGTTTTAATATGAAAAATAAAATGGATATAATGGTGTCGACGTATAAATAAAAACCGGTAGAAACTGATATGAAAAATAATTGTTATTGAATATGAAGAAACATTTCAATATTTTATGATGATAAAGTCTATTCCAATATTTCTTATAATGAACATGATCTCATATACATATTATTACATCCTATTTATTATAAAAATATATATATAACTCCCAAAAATCTATAGGTCCAATATCTTTAGGAATTTGGTACATGATAAAAACCATAACATAATATTTTATTCTAGTATCCATACATTATCAGTGACCTCAAAAAACTCTTACAACATGGAATATCTTAGACAAATACATCAATGAATGGGTGATCCATAAATACCATTAAGGTTCTCACGTGATCAAATTGGAAAATAAATCTTGAGATTCAATAATGAAAAAATGAAAAAAAACGAATGATTATAAAGTGTAAGGTAAAATCACGGCATAACAGTCAAATATCATAAGAACATTATAAACATAAGAGATCATAAAGTGTGACCCAAACATTAGACATGTCATCATAAGGTAAAAATTTATAAAAAATAATAATATTATAGTTATCTAATAATTAAAAATAAGTAGTATTTATATAAATTAAATGACTTATAAAACCCTATAGTTGTGATTTTGAACAATATTCATATGAATAATAATATACAAACCAATCTGTTTATAATTATAAAGACATGTATTTTTTATGAGAGGCGACACTAGGTCTACATTTCTTCAAGCATATATTTAAAAAAAATCAATTTTCATTGAATTGAAGCATTTTGTTTGCATCAATATTATAAGACCTACATTTCCATGAGACATGAAATGAAGAATCCTAATATGTATTGAGAATATTTCCATTATTAATTAATAATTATAATATTTATAATAAAATAATTGGATAATTTTTTTATTCTTATATGTTATTATTGAAGTTAATCAACTATTCATTTGTGTGTAATTATTTGATAGATAATTTTGTGTGTCTACTCATCAAGCGGTATGAGATAGTTTTGCATGTCTTAGTGAAATGAACATTTTTATTTTTTTAAATAAATTAAAAACTATTCAAAATTATTATTTTTTGTATAACAGTTATTAAATATTTCACTAAAATGGTTTTCTATTAAGAGGAGATTCAAACATTATTCATAAAAGGGTTCACGGGGGAATATCATTTTACATTGATAAATTCATTATGAAATTTTAAAAAATATATATATTGAGATTTATTATTTACCATTGAAATTGATTACTAATTTTTTATGGACATGGAATGATTAAGTTTGGAGGAATTTGATTTGGCCAAAAGTTGACTTGTTTTCAACATCATTTAATTATGTTGTGTTGATTTAATTAATTAACTGATATTTTTTTGTTAAATAAATTAACATAAGTTGTTCTGTTGTTAAAATAATTAATTTATCATTATAATGTTTTATTCATTATTTTGGTGATAAAATATTTAATTCAATCTGCCCTTAATTTCATATTATTATTTTTCTATTTTTCATTTAAAATATTAATTTTAATAGTGTCTATTATTATTTTTTTAATTAAATATTTTATCATTATACATTTATTTAAATAGTGAAACATTAAATTAATTTCTTGTCTCCTAATTATATATTGTAATATAGTTTTATTTTTATGCTATAATTTTTTGTTAATAATAATATTATGAATATTAATAATCAGAATTTCATTTTTTGTAATTTAGTAGATTTATGTTTTTATTAATTAATCCTTCAATTGGGGATTCATTTAGTGAATTAACATAATAATTATTTAGTATTAATTTATTTTAAAGATTTAATTTTCATTATAAATTTTAGTATGTTTATTTTATTGTTTTGGGGGATAGTTTTCTTTGTCATCTACCTACAATTAGTGATACTGTGAGTTTTTAATATGTTTTAATAAAAAATTAAAGATTAGGTTCAATTTTTTAAAAATATATGCGTGAAAGGTTTCATCACCGATGCCCCCCCCCCTCATGTATGGGTCGGATCAATGACATAGAAAAAGTGAATATGGGTCTTGTCTTTCACCTCATGAAAAGGAAAAAGGTAGCATGAGTGATGTTGTATTTCCCACAACTAGTTATAAAGTCCCCCACCCCTTCTCCTCACCTACATTGCCCCCCTTCTCTTTTTTTTCCAGATGTATCTCTCTCTAAGAACTCATTTTCCATGTGGTGGAGTTGGTGGTCCAAAAGAAGGACATGGTTTTTGTGAAAAACCCATTTAGAGGTATTTTTTATATAATTTATTATTTTTTATTTATTTAATTGAATTCTTTTTAGTTAAAAATATTTCATTTTTATGTAGTTTAGTTAGTTCTAAATATTTTGTTTATTGACTTTTTTAATTAGTTTTATATAGTTTTGAATAATAATTGTTATTAGTAATGCTTAAGTATAGATTAAGTATATAATAACTTATGATTAGGTATTGTAAAATTTTGGTAGCTTTAATATTATGTCGTTATATAATAAATCAAATATATGTATAGATACAGACAAGTGAATGTGGCTTGAAAACTGATGTACCATAGGGTAAAACCTGAAAACACAGCTATTATAAAGACTCAAATGGGAATTGGTGCATGACAATGTGCCTTATTTTACTCCCAGTTTGAAACTCTCTGGGGAGATGATTAAGATAATTCATATTTTCTTTATAAAATACAAAAAAACATAAGAAAATAAAACTCAAATAAATGTATTTATCAATGATAAAAGGATTATTATGTTGATATAGAATGAAATAGACATGGACAAAGGAATTAAAGAATAAAATTTATTATTAGTAAGTAAATTATTTTGTAGTTAGTTTTATATATTTTATATATTAATTAGTTTAATTAATTAAATATAGTTTATAAATAAAACTTATTATTATTAATGATCAATTATAGATTAGTTAACGAATAACTTACTATTAAAAATGACTAAATATGATTTGTTAATTTTAATTAACTAATGAATATAATATGATTAATGATTAAACAATAAATAATTATAGAATAGCTTAATTGTGATTAACTAGTGATTAAAGATTGATTTATTAGTGAAAAAATATATTAATAATCATTGGTATCATTATATAGGATATAACAATATGTTCTAAAATTTTAGTATCAATAACATTATATAGTTTACAAATAATAGTTTTTATTAGTAATAAGTAGTTTTAGATTAATTAATTAATAAAATAGGATTAAAAGATAAATACATGTAATGATGAGATTATAATACTAATCATTGATTAAATGATAATTATGATTATATAAAATGAAACCGAGTATAACAAACACATTATCTTACACATGAATGTTTTACAACATACAGGAAATACATTGAAAATTTTCAATTAAAAATGTTTTGGATGAGATGAGTGGGACTTCGGAAGTGAGATAAAATATAGATTATTTTTATTTGGTTTCATAATAACATCATCTAATGTTATGTACTTAATAAGTTCTATACATACATAATGAATATGTAATTGAGCTATCAAATACAAATTAGTTGGGTTTTACCTCATTTCTGAAGTTAGGCTTATATCATCCAAATTATGTATGGTTGAATAATGTTGATATTTATTGTATGTTGTAAAACATTAATGTGTTTTTTAAGTGTTTTTTCTTCTCTATTTTACATTATATTATTATAATTTTCATTTTATCTATACGAAACAAACTAATTTGTTGATTTCTCTTCATTATAACCTCAGTTTCTGAAACATTTTTTGACAGATATTCTAATAATCTTTATTATCTTTTTTAAGGGTATAAATGTCACAATCCCCTCCCCACAAAGGCCACCCCTCCTAGGATGGAAATTTGAGAAAGGAGATAATATCCCTTGAGTCCCGCCTCTAGTAGGCCCCAAGTTGGTCACTAACACATAAGGTATAGTAAACACAAATATGGGAGGCATTACCCTCTAAGATAACACATGGGAAAGAGAGAGATAAGACAGACACCAACCAACTCCAACTCAGATAGAAATATAAATGAAATATGAAGTAAAAATATGAAATGTCATGAAAAACAATAACAACTAGAAGGGGAAAACTGCAAGTACCCAAAAGAAAGTAAAAACAGCAGTAACCACGAAGCCCAAACCAGTCCTCCAACCCCAAGATAGTGGTAACATGCTTGATCTCCAACCTGCTCCATGTGGCTTGAAAAACATTATATATAAACATACGGTAAGTATAACAGTAAACTCAGTAGGATCCTCCCTGAAGCCTCTCATAAAAGAATAAAGAGAGCATGCAAAAGCATATGAACAACAAGTGAAACTAACTCATCACATAAGCTGGTATACTATGTTCCCAGCCTCACCATAGGTACTCCCACCATGTAACACATAAAAGAGTATATAATATAGTAATGAATATAATGGGTCCCCAAGACTACTTCCCCACTAGTTTTCCACTTTTCCCCAATGTAGCTCATCCTATGCATATCTCTCCAAAATGGCTTGCTTGCAAACACCTGGGAAAAGCACCAAAATAAGCACCTCATGCAACAAAACCACCAAGTCAACATAAGCAAAGTAATTCAGTATTTTCTGGGATCCACCAAATCTCATATAACATGTATTATATGTTGGGTATTAAAATTCAATCCATTATAGCACATACACTGAGTAAGGATCCTCAAGACATCACAGCCTATACACGTTACACCTATAGTAGTCCATAGGAAACTATATCCAGAATATATGTGTGGAAATAACCACAAGGCATTACAGCTCTCTACATGAATATATGGTGAAAAATAACCATTATTACTGTAAGCACAAAGAACTACCAAGAGACGAGAGTGGGGCCAAATGCGGTAGTCTTCCATTTATCCTCTCAGTAGAATTTTAGGGAAAACACCCCTAGGGATCAGAATCCCTGGGGTGTCAGTTTCCCTAACTAAAGTGGTGGAGTAGTGTATAGAAACACAAAAAGTATTGAATATACTATAGAAAACAACCACACTATTGGAATAACATAGTCTTAGCCTCAAATGTAGCTAACGTCTCTCAGACTTCTGTCTGCCACTTCTACAACTAGGTATCAAATAATCACACTACCATTTAAAGAGCATTAATATATTAATTCATTACCTTTTTATCAGTTTCAATTTATGTTAATTAATTATTAAAAAAATAATTAACAATTAACAATTCCACATTATATTTAATTTTCATCACAAACAAAGCCCAGTTTCCTCAGCATTGCGTCCTAGAAAAGTCCAACCCCATGGGTTAACATCATTTATTCAAATATTTATTTACAACATTACGTTCCCATATTCCCAGGAATTCTAGAAAAACATTATATGCTACTAAACATACTGGGGATTAACAAGGTGAGTAGATGAACTACCCATCAAGTCATTTCTGCCTATAGAACGAGTGCAGACCCATCCTCCCTTATGAATCACAACATGGAAATCATGTGGCATACCCCACGCATCATCGCCCCTTTCTTAAGAAGGGGAAGCAAGACCATATTCCTTGAGAATTGGAGAAATTAAAGTAGATAAACAAGAAATAAAGATCTTCAAGCATCTAAACATTTACATCCAACCCATTTCATCATCCCAGGTTTCCTCCCCAACACCCACAGGCATAAACCAATGCATCTCGCCACTCTGGGGGTCAACTGCTTCCACAACAAGTAGGACTCCCTAACCCCACATATCCCAACATCCATCCAGGCTCATATCGAAACACAATAATTATAAAAGAAAATATCATATCAATGTGTCTCTTCACCCTTAAACAAGAAAGAGGGTAACTCAGAACCCTACAAAGCATTATCTTCTATCAAAAACCAGTTCTTTAATCCATTTTGAATTAACTGATTATTATTCGTAGGTTCCAACATCGGGAAACCTATACATTCAGTTGTCACAAATAATTAAACATGATTGCAGCCCCAATTTGACTAACATAAAATTACAACAGGAATAACTATATTCATTTACATGCTTCTTATCTTTAGCCAAATAATTATCATTTAATTCCGGCTTTACATTCTTTACTGATTTCCATCATGAACGAAAATCTAAACAACGAAAACATAGATATCACTATATCTAGTAAAACAATAGGAAGTATCATACGATTGATACAAATTTATTTATCATGTTCAAATATTTATTATGTTAATTCCATTGTGATCCAGTGTCATAAAACATGCTAACTATACAGTTGCATGTAAAATAAAAGACAAACATTCAATCCCATACCTCAATCGGGTCTTAACCTTCAATATATGCGAACTTGCCACAAAATGGGTTATGATATCCTCCCCCATTGAAATCTTGTAACACCCCATGATTTTATAGTATGTTATCTCATTAAAGTAATTCAATAGCATGCGCTACACACAACACCGTGTTTGAGCACACCACAACTTACCAAACTAGTCATTAAAAAAGAATTTTTTAATATAATTGACCACATATTGAAATAATATATTCTAAATATAATTTTAAAATCTATATTATATATTTCTTGGACATAATATAAGAACAAATTCATTTTCTCATATAAAAGAAGCATTTTCTCAAAAAATGCAAGTTTACCACCATTTAATGGGGAACCCTTTTTAAAACAAATATTTGACACTTTTATATATTTAATTTAAAGAAATTCTGTTTTTTTAGATATGGGAAATAAAAATTATGTTTGGACAAATTTTTGGTACTTTTCTGATAACATTCACATTTTTATGAATAGTGAAAAATACCATGTTTTAATTGAAAACAACTTTTTTAGTTGAAATAATTTATAGTGTTAAATTATCATTTTGAATGGTTTTAAAGAATAATTAGATTTTATTTTTTGTTCGATCGAATATGTAGATGTATATATATATTTTATGGAACAATACAAGAGGGCGTGAATTGTAGGTTTAAAAACATTGTGTTTAAACACCTAAAAGATTTGTTTAAAAGATCATAAACTAATACAATTCAAACAACCACAATTGTATTGAATATAAAGATATGATGTAAATTAACACTATTAGAAATGTAAAGTAATTGTATTCAAGATGAATACAATAATCAGAGTAATATAAGTGTGAGAGATTCTACCATAAAGCGTATAGAATCTATTAATAAAAAATGTTATAGAATAATCGTAATTGAAGAAATTATAATTGAAATTGTTAAGAAGAAAGGAAACAATAAAAATTTATTTCTAAAACAAACAACAACGTAAAAGTAAAAGTATTACAATTATTTCTAACCCAATGTGAAGGGTTATCCTTTCACCTATGATAAGAGGTCTGTCTTACCACCACCTTGCTAAGCCCTCCATACGATGATCAGAACGTCTGTCTGCCTATCCTAAGCAGCCCTCGATACAATGATCGGAACGTCTGTGTGCCTATCCCCGTCAGCCCTCGATTTTGTAGGTAATCGGCACCTCTGTCTTTTTATCACTTGAAAGCCCATGATACGAAGATCGGTCGCACAAAGAACAAAGCATGAGAGAAGTCACAGAGTCTCTCTCTATAACTTGATAGAAGAAAAGTATCACAGTTATTCTTTCTCACATTCAAATGACCTCCTATTTATAGGCCTCAAGTTCAAACGGTCACATTTCCTCCAATTGTCATATTTCTCCAAATATCTAAGAGGGACTTGGACACCTGGCATTATAACGGTCATATTGAAATAGATAGCATGAAATCATTTTGTTTAGTTTGTAATTAACTCAACGTCATCGTATTGGTTAAAAAAAAGATATATAAAGATGATAAACAAGAGTACGATTAATATGAAACATGTTTTTTTGACTGAGTACCAAAACAAGAAAGTAATGAAAGTATGAGTATTATAAGTATTACTAAATGTAATGTATTGATATGATACAAATTAAGATACACAAAAGTGAGTAAAATTGACAGAGTCAGTACGATATGATTGACAGAGTCAGTACGAAAATTATAGTCCGTACGATCAGTATGGTCAGTATGATCAGCATGGTCAGTACGATCAGCATGGTCAGTACGATCATTTTGATCAGTACGATCAGCATGGTCCGTATGATCAGAATTATCAGTATGATCAGTATGATCAGTACAATTAGCATGATCAATTTGATTAGCATGATCAGTACGATCAGTATGGTCAGTATGATCTACATGGTTAGTACGATCAGCATGGTAAAAGATATTTGTGATTTCCTAAACAAGATATAAATGTAAAAAATAAGACTTTTGACTCAACAATCTCCCACTTTTTGGAAATCACAAAACACAAAGTAAAGATAACAAGAAAAACTTATCTCCCCCTGAGTTATTGGAAACTCTTATGAATAGGAATTTGAATACAACTAACTCACCCATAGGTATATACTTCTCTAATGATTGTATTCATAGATCTTACATGGTTTCGATGTATTTGATTAAAATATTATCCCTTTGTAAAACATTCTCCCCCTTTATAAAACATTATCCCCCATTGTGATTTACAAAAAGAAAGGGGCAACCTTGAGTTTCCTGAAAGAGTTTGAGAAAATAATTGCAGGACAAATGAAAGAGTAACATAAATGTCATTACAAAACAAAGATAGGTTTCATAAGAAAAAAAAACAAATACAACAGTCATTTGTTTTCTCTTTCCTTTTCCTTATTTATAATCTCATTAAGAATATCTTTCATCTTTTTTATTTCTTTCTTGTCATCAGAAATTGAATCACCTAGAGATCTGAGAAGCTCTTGTTTGTCGGCAAAAAGCTGATCTTTAATCTTGATAGTCTCCTCCTAGACTCTGATTACATCCTCAAGAGTATAAATTCTATATTGAAAATTCTTGTTATCTTTGGATAGCACAGAATTTTGTTTCTTCAACAAAACCATTTCATATTTGAATGATTTATCCTTCGAAAATTCAGACATAAAAGCATTCATTCATTATTGAAAATCTTTCACTGTAGGGATGTCTAATCCATGAGTTACCTGATTTAGTCTTTCAACAGTTTCTTTGTCATGATTATTGGAAGCAATATCAAGATCGTTTGATAACCTCTTTATATCTTCAATTGCTATCTCATGGCCATTCACTGAGCTTTTTGTTTTATATGACCAATAGTTCATCTTGTTGCAAGCATTATTATGAGCAGCTGATCTTTCAAAGGGAACTTTCAAATTAGCTCCAACTGAAAAAACATTGTTTCTTAATTCACTTACAAAACCAAATTTCTTTTGATGATTTCCAGTAATGAAATTGATTTTTCTCTCAATCCTGGGAAATTATGGAATAGTCTTTTCTACCCTCCTTAAAACATTAACAATGTAATCACTCCTCTTGAGAGATATTGTTTGTTCTGAATCACTATCTTCATCATATGAATGTTGTTCATTCTACCAGATTGAGTCTAAAATTGGTTTTTTTCCTTTTTCTTTTTCATTCTCTTTTATTTCATCCTCCACTTTATCACTGATGACAATAAATTTTTCCGTATGAGAAGATTGAGCACCTTGCTTTGCTTGAGAAGGTGTTTTATCCGATGTTTCAGAAGACTCAACCGGTGTTTGATCTCCATGAGGAACTTGTTGAATACCTTCACGTTTATTTTGGTAATATTATTCTCTACCCTTTTTCGAAAATTGAAGGAATTATAAAAGAAAATCTCCTTCCTATTCTTCAACTTATTCTATCTCTTCCATCAATTGTTTCCCTTTTTCTTTCTCTGGAAGACCTTGTACGATAGGTTATTGATTTATTTCTTCCGTTAATGAGTACTAGCATCCTCAAACATTTTCAGTACGTTAGAGATATCAAAGTCTTCACCCTTTATTTTCAAAACAGAATTCTTTTTCTTTTCAGATTGAAGGGTTTCCTCTACCCTTATTCTCTCAGCACAGGTTTTAGATAGATCAAGTCCAAACATTGGATCACCTTTGTTTCTCTATTCCTTATCATTTTTCCACTTTCCCACAACCTCCTTACTGTACTTTGGTTTCTACATTGGCTTTGAACTGGTTTGCGGATGTGACTTTTGAGGAGCACCAATAGAAGGATTTTCTTTGACTGGCATAGGTGCTGATTGATTCTGAGCCGATTCAGCTTCTAAATCTTTTACAAATTTTTTTGAATTCTGATAAAAAAACATTCAATTCCTTCAAAGTACTCTTCCCAATCCATGATGGCTTCAGATATATTAGATTTCCTTTTAAATAATACTACAAAACGTAATACTCTCGAGAATAAACATTGTAAGGATATATGGATACATAATCAATTGGGATTTGATTGCTCCTGACATAACATTCTTAATCATTTAAAAGGTGTATCCCATAAGATTTAATTTTCTCATGTTGACATGATAGTCCAACACGAAGATATCAAAAACATTCAAAGTCTCTCTATCCTCTTTCCTTAGGATAAGAAAACCTTGAATCTATAGCGACACAAGTCTTTTATCTGGTGAAAGTTGAGACACATTCCTCTTCTCTTCATTTATAATAAATAGATACTTTTCATCATTTTCTTTGTCAAATGTACCAACATCCTCTGGTAGTTTATGAGCTGCATAGAAAGAATCACCTTCTATCAGAACATTTATAAAATGAGTTTCTTTGTTCACAGACATAGAAATATTTCTATCATACACAGCAAAGATGATAGTCATGTTCTTATCAAACAATACGGTTTTGTGAAAATTACTGATTTCATCAATAAGAACCGGATCTTGGGAAATTTTTTTTTCAACACAAAAATTATCCCAGCCTTGAAACAAAATGAATCTATTGATTGTAGAATCGTACGAATCGAAAAAGTCGTGAGAAAATAACCTTTCTCTGAAAACATATTTCTCTGGAAGGATTTTTGAAGACATTTCTGCTGGAGTATTGGAAGAGGACTGAGACATATAGTTTAATCTGCTGAAAGATCGTACGATGACTTAAATCGGTGGAGCAGAGCTTCGCCACAAACCCTGAAAACCGGTGTTGGATTGGGGAGGGGGGGTCTATTTATAGGCGGAAAAAGGGTGACTGTTGAACTTCTACTGTTGAGATTAGAAGAGAATAATTCAACGGTTAGGATTAAAAAGAAAAAAAATTGTAAATTTTTTAGAATAGAATGTACCTACCAGAGATCGTAAGGCAATTGTTGATTTAGATAGTATTAATAGTGAAAGAAAAACACAAGAGTACAATGTAATGGAAGATAATCAACTATCATGCAGATGGAAAACAAAGTTGTTACCATGAACTAACGTGTCGATGGAAAACAATCTTGTTACGACAAACATACGAGCCGATGGAAATGAAATTCATTACATTAATCGGATGAGCCGATGAAAAATAAATTAATTACCATGATTAGAAGAACCGTTGGAAAAGAAAATCATTACCATGAACGGACAAGCGGATGGAAAAGAAATTCATTATTATTAATGGACGCGCCGATGGAAAAGAAATTCATTACCATGATCAGATGAGCTGATGGAAAAGAAATTAATTATCATGATCAGACGAGCCGATGGAAAAGAATTTCATTACCATGAACGGACATGCCGATGAAAAAGAAATTCATTACCATGATCGGATGAGCCGATGGACAGATAGGTAAATAATACAATAAAACTGTCAATACGATAAACAGATAGGTAAATAATACAATAAAACTGTCAATACGATTAACAGATTGGTAAATAATACGATAAAACTATCAATACGATAAACAGATAGGTAAAAAATATGATAAACCTGTCAATACGATAAACAGATAAGTAAATAATATTATAAAACTATCAATATGATAAACATATTGGTAAATAACCCAATCTAGGTGAATAAATAATTAATGATCATAAGGTAAGAAAAAATAGTAAGAAATGTTCTCCCCCTTTCTAGGAGGAGTTGTTTAAAGTAAGGAGAAATGTAAAAAATGAAGTAGATATGAATGAATATTTTAATGTAATCATTCCTAGATTATGTTTTATAAACTCAAATCTATCGGCAGGTAATGGTTTTGTAAAAATTTCAGCAAGTTCTTCTTGCATTCTGATGAATTGTAAAATAATATCTCTTTTTTGTGTGTGATACCTAAGAAAGTGATGCCTAACATCTCTGTGTTTTTCATGAGAGTGATGTTCTAGGATCTTACTAAGAGGTATGGAACTAGTATTATCACATTGAATTTGGGTTTTGGAAGAACTCAATCCATAGTCAGTGAGTGTGTGTTGCATCCACAACACTTGAGCACAACAAATTCCAACTGCTACATATTCAGCTTCATCAGTGGAAAGTGCTACCGAGTGTTGTTTCTTGCAGGGCCAAGAAACCAGAGAATCTCCTAAGAAATGACATGTTCCAGATGTACTTTTTATATCCATTCTACAACCACCAAAGTCAGCATCTGAAAAACATTTTAAAACAAAATCATTTCCAGAAGAGTAAAAATGTCTTAAATCCATAGTTCCTTTTAAATACCGAAAGATTCTCTTTATAGATTTTAAATGATACTCTTTTGGATTAGATTGGTATCTTGCACATAATAAAACGAAAAACATTATGTCTGGTCGACTATTTGTCATGTACAACAAACTTCCTATCATACCTCTAAAAATTGTTTGATCTACTGGTTTCCCAGTTTCATCTTGATCTTGTGAATTTGAGGTACTAATTGGAGTGCTAATACTTTTAGTATTGACTATCCATACTTCTTAAGTAAATCATTAATGTACTTACATTGGGATATATATGTTCCTTCTAGTTTTTTAGAAATTTTAATACCGCAAAAGAATGTTAACTCACCCATCATACTCATTTCAAACTCAGACTTCAATAAATTTGAAAAAGTATCAGTTAAAAAATTCTTGAATTGAACCAAATATGATGTCATCAACATAGATTTGAACAATCAGAACATTTTTATTTTCCATTTTTATAAAAATGGTTGGATCTGGTGTACCTTTTTCATAATTGTTTTTTAAAAGAAATCATGTATATCTATCAAACCATGCTATAGGGGCTTGTTTAAGACCATATAGGTATTTGGTAAGTTTAAAACATGATTATGATGTTTTGGTTCTAGAAAACCAGGAGGTTTTTGACAAAAACTTCTTCTTGAACAAAACCATTTAGAATAGCACATTTAACATCCATTTGAAACAGTTTGAAGTTAAAGTATGGTGCAAAGGATAATAGAATTCAGATAGATTCGTGTCTGGATACCAGAGCATATGTTTCTTCATAGTTTATTCCCTCTTGTTGATTATAGCCATTATAAAAAGTATTTTTTTATTTCGTACAATTATTCCATTTTCACCACATTTGTTTCTGAAAACCCATTTTACTCCAATTACACTTGTTTCATTGGGTCTTTCAACTAAATTCCAGACTTCATTCCCCTCAAATTCATTTAGTTCATCATGCATTTCTTTGATCCAATCTTCATCACCTAAGGCCTCATATGGACTTTTAGGATAAAATTGGAAAAGAAAAGCAACATGTTCTATTTCATTTCTTAATGAATATCTGGTCCTTGCAGGTTGATTTACATCACCAATGATATTATCACTGGGATAATTCTTAAGAAACAATTGATTTGGGTTTTGTAAAACCTATTCATCAACATATGGTAGAAATTATTCTGTGTTAAATGTTTCAGAAGTATCGTCTCGAACATTTTCTTTATCAGAAGGATCATCTAACAATGTTTGATAATCAGTTTTTGAAAACACCTATGAGGATGTAGGTTGGGAATATTTAAAAACAAAAGGATCAGTTTCATCAAATTTTACATGTACTGTTTCATCAACAGTAGAAGTGTTTTTATTGAAAACTCTATAAGCCTTAGAAGTTGTGGAGTAGCCTCGAAAGATTCCTTCATCAGATATTGGTGTGAATTTGTGTAGATTATCTTTTGTATTTAGAATGAATAATTTTCACCCAAAAACATTGAAGTATGAAACTTTAGGTTTTCGGAAAGTCCATAACTCATAGGTCTTTTATTAAGAAAAGTTCTTCTTAAAACACGATTTATAGTATAGAAAGCAGTACTAATGGATTCAACCCAAAAGTACATAGCAATTGAGTATTCACTCAACATGTTTATAGTCATATCCAAAAGAATACGATTTCTTCTTTTAGCAACACCATTTTCCTGAGGAGTTCTTGGAGCTGAGAAATTGTGAGTAATACCTTTTTACTAAAAAAAGTTTCAAATTCACAATTTTGTAATTCACCACCATGATCACTATGAATAGTTATCAATGGTAGGTTTTTCTCATTTTTAACTTGGGCTCTAAAAGTTTTGAAATAGGAAAAGGCTTCAGATTTCATTATTAAAAAATAGACCCATTTGAATCTAGTAAAGTCATCAACTAAAACAAATACATATTATTTTCCTCCAATGCTTCCAATTTTTGAAGGACCAAAAAGATCCATATTCACTAGTTATAATGCATTTGAAGTTGAAACTTCATTAATTGATTTAAAGTTAGTTTTATGTTGGTTGAAAAATTGACAAGGATCACAGACTTTTGAAGAATCATATCTAAGAAATGGTAGTCCCTTTACAAGTCTTTTTATTGAGAGTTTACAAAGCTTTCTTAGGTTGCAGTGTCTTGGTATTCTATGTTATAGCCATTATTGGTCTTGTATTACACTTATGTAGGGTAAATTTTGGCTCCTAAGGTCTTCTATATTAATAGTGAATACATTATATTTCCTATGGGCAGATAGAATGAACTTATCCTTGGAATTTTGAACTAAAAATTTATCATTTCTAAAATTCACAAGGTAGCCTTCGTCACATAATTGACTTATTCTTATGAGATTGTGCCTAATACCTTTAACGAACAAATCATTTTAGATAAGAACTTTTCCAAGAAAAACAATATTACCTATACCAACAATCGTTCCTTGAGCATTATCTCCGATGGTAACTTTTCCTCCTTTTTTGATGATATTTTCAAGGAAATATTTGTTTCTAGTCATGTGTCGAGAAAACCCACTATCCACGTACAAAATATTCTTGATGGTACACTTATCATTTTCTAGAAAAAGAAACAATTAGTTTTTTAGAATCCAAACTTGATTGGTTCCAGAATGGTTAGATAAAATAATTTTAGGAATCCACATTTGTTTTGAAAAATGATATTTATGAAATCCTGAAGACATTGTTTTATTAAGAGAACACTCTCTTTTCCAATGTCCACCATATTGACACCTAGAACAGAAAGGGTTACTTTGTGGAACAAAATAGATAATACTAAAGACATGTTTGGAATGTGTATAACAAATACTAGAATGATTCCTCAAAGGTCTAATTTGAGAATACATTTTGTCAACTTTTTCCCTTCCATGATAAAATTTTGACAAACATTTCTTTAAAGAGAAAATTTCTAACGTTAGTTTTAAAACTAAGTTTTTATCCTCTAAAACATATGATTTTAAACTAGAGTTATTCTTTAAAACATTTTTCTTAGAAATTAAATTTTCTAGATCATTAGAATGTTTATCCTTATCAGATTTGACTTTCTGATGGGTTTCTAAAATACTTTCAAAATCAGATGTTTTGGTATCAATATCATTATAAAGATCTGATACTTCTTTAGTTAAAACTAAAATTCTATAATTGGCTTTATCAAGATTTTTATTATGTTTAGAATTATCATTTTCATGTAATTTAGAAAATCTGGATACTTCTTCAAAAGAATGTAATGTATCATCTTCTGATGATGATGATTCACCATTTGATGATTCATAATATTTATTATCAATACAATTTACATTTAAAGAGACATTTTTAATAGCTTCAGCATTCTGTACCATAGCCATAAGACAATAATCGTCAATTGGTAATCTGGCTATAAGTCTAATATTTCTCTATCCTCAGGACTCATATTTTGAAGAATTATCTTAAGAATCGATACCACTTTCACTCCAAGTATCATTTTCCTTCAAGACTATCATTGTCTTATAATACTTTTTCTTATTTCTTTCATAATTTTTCTCCTTTTTGTCTTTTCTCTTTAGTAAAGGACAATAAGCCTTATGTGTCACACTCTCTTACATTCATAAAAAGTTACCTCAGAATCTTTCTTATACTTCCTATCCTTCTTTTTGAATCTGTATTGAAAGTCACTCTTTCCCACAATCTTGTTCATCCTTTGAGAAAGATTGGCTAACTCATTCTCCGAGTGATTACTATCACATGATTTTGATATAACAACTTTCTTGGATTTGGATCTTGTTATCCATTTAGGTGTTTTAGCTTTAGATGTAAAGGATACACTTCCATTACCATTTTTATTCTTATTGAAATCAGCATATCTCTTAATTCTTGTCTCATGCTGTAAAAGAGTTCCAAATAGTTCATCAACTGTTATCTGGAAAACTTTTCTATTTTCATCAATATCTATCCTTTTTTACACCCATTCATTGGGAATTATATCAATAATATTATCTATAAGAGAATCATTATCAAGAACTTTTTCTCTCATAGATTTTAAACTGTTGACAATTGTCATAAATATTTGTGGCATTATACATACATTCTCTCCATAAGGAAAAAAAATCCATGATACTCTGGTCGAAGCATTGCTCTTCTTTTTTCTATTACCTTGGATGTACCAAAATGTGTGACTTATAATTTCTTCCAAATACAGTTGTCTGCATCACAAGAAGATATCTGGCTGTATATATTTCGGGTCATAGAACATAATAAAGTATTTTCTACCTTGTAATTATGTTTATATTCTTGCTTCTCTTGGTTAGTAAAAGTACTGAATTTTTTTTCAAGAATTTTGTAACTTCCAGTAAGCATAATAAAAGTTTCTACACCAGTATTGATAAAAAAACTTCTTCATCTGATCTCTCCAATACTCATAATCATCCCCATCAAAAATAGGTGGTCTAAAAGGATTTAGGTTTTCAATTTACCAAATATTCATTCCTTCCATCTAATGAAACAAAATCTTTTCCACTCTACACGTTAGTGTAGTAAGTAGTTAAAAAGAGATTTTAAAAGAAATAGAACAAGTAATAAAAATTAGTGGAAATCTCCTCTGATACCAATTGTCGGATCGAATATGTATATGTATATGTATATTATATGGATCAATACAAGAGGGGGTGAATTTTAGGTTTCAAAACATTGTGTTTAAATACTTAAAATATTAGTTAAAAATATCTTAAACTAATACAATTCAGACAACCACAATTGTATTGAATATAAAGGTATGATGTACAGTAATAATATTAGAAATGTAAAGAAATTATATTCAAGATGAATACAATAATCAGACTAATATAAGTGTGATATATTCTACCATAAATCGTATAGAATCTATTAATACAAAATTTAATAGAATAATTGTAATTGAAGAAATTACAATTGAAAGTGTAATGAAGAAAGGAAACAATACAAATTCCTTTCTAATACAAACAGTAGTGGAAATGTAAAAGTATTACAATTATTTTTAACCCAAAGAGAAGGGTTATACTTTCACCTAGGATAAGAGGTCTGTCTTACCAGCACCTTGGTAAGCCCTCGATATGATGATCAGAATGTCTGTCTGCAAATCCTTGACATCCCTCGATACGATGATCCGAACTTCTGTCTGCCTATCCCCGATAGCCCTCGATTTTGTAGGTAATCAGAACCTCTATCTTTTAATCACTTGAAAGACCTAGATACGAAGATCGGTCGCAAAAATCACAAAGCATAAGATTAGTCACAACGTCTCAATCTAGAACTTGATAGAAGAAAAGTGTCACAGTTATTCTTTCTCGGCTTCAAATGACCTCCTATTTATAGGCCTCAGGTTCCATTGGTCACATTTCCTCTAACGGTCATATTTCCCTGAAAAACTCGGAGGTATTTGGACACCTGACATTATAACGGTCATATTGAAATAGAAAGCACGATATCATTTTGTTTAGTTTGTAACTAACTCAACGTCATCATATTGGTTAAAACAAAAGATATATGAAGATGATAAACAAGAGTACGATTAATATGAAACATGTGTTTTTGACTAAGTAAAAAAACATGAAAGTAATGAAAGTATGAGTATTATAAGTATTACTAAATGTAAAGTATTGATATGATACAATGTAAGTTATAGAAAAGTGAGTAAAATTGACAGAGTTTGTATGATATGATTGATAGAGTCAGTACGAAAATTATAGTCTGTACGATCAGTATGGTCAGTATGATCTGCAAGGTCGGTATGATCAGCATGGTCAGTAAGATCAGCATGATCAGTATGATAAGCATTGTCAGTACGATTAGAATGATCACTACAATCAGCATGATTAGTACGATCATCATGATCGGTATGATCAGCATGATCAGTATGATCAGCATGGTCAGTACGATCTGCATGGTTAGTACGATCAGCATGTTAAAAGACATTTGTGATTTCCAAAACAGGATATAAAATTCAAAAGAAGACTTTTGACTCAACATTTTTATTATTTAATGCAATTTAGGTAATTATATGTTATTTCACATTTAAATTTGACATAAACACATGTCAATATTTTGATAGTTTTTACTTTTTTAGAAACCCGCTATTTGGTTTTGACAACGGGGATTAATATTAAATTAAAAAATGAAACTTATATGTTTTTTATTTGGTAAAATGGACTTAATTATTAAATTTTTAATATCAAAATTAACTTAGAGTATATTTTTGGTATTTTTCTAAAATCATTATATTTTTTATCAATAGTGAAAAACACAACGTTATTATTTAAAACCAACATTATATTAAAATATTTACTTATTTTATTTATATTTATTTTAAGTAAAAATAGATCTATAACACCTATATAAGTTTAATATAAATCATTTGAGTCATTTTATAATAAAATTATATTTATAAAATTTAATTTATCTTTTTAACTTTTTTTAACCACCTACTAAGAGCATTTGAAAATTTGCATAAAACATAATTTTATTACATCTGTGAGTTAAATTTCAAAAATTCTAGAGAGAGCATTGACATTGGTATGTAAAATTTGGTTCAATAAGACTAAAATAGTTTTTTATGAATAGTAACTTTTGACTATTATTTACAGTTGTTAAAATTAAATAGGGTAATTAAGCATAAAAATGATATTATAATTCCCCTAACACATGTCCTAATTCTATTGGATAAGTTGAAAATGACCAATAACAACAATAGGAATAAAATATGATCCAATTTGGTTCACTTGTAAAATATTAAGACATTTATTATTATTTTATATAAAGAAGAGTTAAAAGTGATGAATTCAATGTTTAATAACTAAACCATTTTTATATTTGGTTAAACACAACATAAATTCGACTATAAATATAAATTACAAATATAAAAATATTTCCTAAATAATTTAATTTTATTTATAATTTTTAGACATTAAATAATTTAATTTATTTATGCATCAATGCTGATGCTGTAATAACCTTATTAATGAAATATTAAATTATTTGATATTATCAATATCCAAATAAATGTAAATTGAGACTTCTTTTGAATTACACTAATTTTATAGGTTAATATTTCTTGTTAGGGTTGATTATAATTTTTTTTTTAATTCATAAGGTTGTTATGATTTACCAAATAAATACCAAATAATGTCAATATTGGAATAAATTTATTTTAAAAAAAATACAATATTCTTGGTTGATATAATAATAAAAAAACCTAAGGATTGTACAAAGGGCTTAAATAATATAATTTATGTCATTAATGAACCACTTGGGGTTCACTTGGATGTCTATTGTATGTTTATTAACCATATGGTGTAAGAATACAAGAAGAAATGGTAAAGGTTAAACTATTTAACTCAGAGTTAAATCTAATAGATATGGTTAAAATGTTAACCTAAACTTGAATAAAACCTATTTATTGAATGGTTTTCGACCCATACCCACCTTATCCTAGAAATAAATCATTTTGGATGCATTAGAAACCAATAATTATTTTATTATAAAATAATATTTTAACTCTTTCCTAAAGTGACATTCACCACTATTATAAAAGGGTACTTCCCCTTATCTCCAAATCACACCTCCAATGCCATTTGGAACATCCAAAACCTACCCAAATATCCTCCCACCTTTCCTTCAATCGACACAGATTCCTTACATTGATCATAAAGCCAACCTAAGGGGCCTGTTTGTTCAACTCAAAAGGAAACACTTGATGACGAGGTAATAATTTCACCACCATCTTTCATGTACTTTTTTTCATACACTTCCTCTTTATTTGTTATTTACATACCAAAATAATAACTCCAATACCTTATAGATACTATGATTTAATTATAAATATGGTATAAATTTATTTGTTATTCTATCAATCCTATAAATGTTAAAGTCTACATATTTGCGTACGTATGACCTAACATCACCATAAACGGTGACTTCCATTTCATATATCTATCTATTATAAAAATTTATATTATAAATATATATTATATATAAATCAATTATTATATTCTATAAGTATTTAAATCATGATTAATATGATACGATCACGAATAACAAGTTAAAATTCGTACGATAAAGAAAGTGATTTTTACCTGAAATGTTAATTTAACAAGGAAATAATTATTAAATGGATAGTATAAAGTCCTAAATGAATCATGTATGTTATAATATATATTAATATGGTTCTGGTATAATTTAATAAAATACTATGTTCATTATACATGAAGTTAAACATACCCTTGACCAAAGATATGTGCAAGGTAAGGGTTAATTCCTCAATTTCATTATTATATGAGATTGTTTATGAATAAGTAATTACATGGATATATTTATAATCAATGTCCATATTTTATAAAAATGTATTCAAAAGAAATATTTTATGGTTTTATGGATTTTCTATTTAACTATATCATCATTTTAAATGTTTTATGTATTTATTTTTCAAAATCTTATTTAAATAATGTCCATGTTTTCAAAATGATTTTAAGTATTTATTAATATGGACATCATTATTTTAAAATGTTTATTCCTTTAAACATTTCAATGATTTATGGGACACTTTGATTCAAAAATGTCTTTAAATTTCTTCATTTCTAAATTATGTGAGTTTTAAATCATTTAAAAAAAGAAAAATTTCTCTCAAATAGTTTTGATTTCATCTTTATCAATACCCTTTGATGAATTTTACACTTGTTTTAAGTTGATCCATTATGATAAAAATATTCCATATTATATTGAAGGTTTTGTGATATTTTTGATTGTGGATGTGTTATTTTTATACCATTAATGACTTAGGGTTAATGTATTAACATTTCCTATGCTAGTTTTAATACGAATGTTTATGTTATGTTTCATCCTTTAATATGAGGAATGCATTGGATTTCGTAAGTGACAGATGGAGATTGCTATAGCTCCTCGATGCATCAGTAGGTCTAATTCGAAAAACTAGTGTCTTGGCATAATGACTAGATAAAATCTTATTTGTAGTCTTGGCACTAGGCCTTGACTATGTGGTTATGAATTCTGGCATTATGCATTCCATCATTATGAAATTAGCTATTGATATTACATGTTATTATTAGACTAGTAGAATATTCATGTGAATAAGAAAATTGCATTATTTTGATTTATCTTTTCTATATTATTATGAAGTTTATGTATAAAAGGGGTTTATTAGTATTATAAATTTCCATCAATATTTATACTTATTTGTGAAAGATTCTGCTGAATTTTCATCCTTATAAAGTGTTTGAGCTCAACCCATTCTTATGTTTTATTTTCCCCGGATTTCAAGAAGTGTATTATGATTGATTGTTAGGGTTACTCTAGGGGATTAATTGATTTATCAAAAAATAATTTATGTTGGGTTTTATTTTCAAATGTGTAATGTAACGATCATTTATGTAATTTATTTTCCATGACTAATAAACCGATTAGTCTTCCGGGACTTGATTCCATGAAATCATTCTAATGTATTAAAATAATGCACTGAATTTGGGATTCTGGGATTGGGACATTTCAAATTGGTATCCTAGGAAGTTTATAAATAACCTTGGAAATAAATTTAGATCATCTTTGATTAGATAACATTACCCTTAGATATAATTTGAGTGTTATTATAGAAGGACATCCTAGATTTTTGGTAATGTAGAGATTTTGTGCATTTTCCAAGAAATACATCCCTATCTGGATATGAACAGGTTACGCTGGCTCTATCACAGAGGTACTGAGGAGTGAAAACTCTGACAAGGTGATTCGAGCTTGACCTAGGGTATCCTGGTACACGACAATGGGCATTGCTACACTCTTGGTTATGAAACTCCTGGGGGATATGATTAAAATAATTCACATTTTCATTACAATCCATTATGAAGGATTTATGAGTAAATAATTCCTCAAAAAAACATTCTATGATTATAGATTATATGGATAATCATTTTTATTTATGTTAGATATTTTAAATGAATGGAACTATGCATTGAGATTCATAAACTAACATAGTGTATGCCATTGTTTACAAATGGTGCCCAGTAGATGGAATGAGAATTATAGCAATACTCATGATTGATAGATTTAAAAAGATCCTATATTTTATGATATTATGACAATATATATAAGTGAAATAGTCTCCCACATATTCTCATCATATGAATAAATAATATCATGTTTTAATAAGATATGTAAAGAATTCTCTGAGTCCTATGTCTTAGAATGAAAGCAAGAGAATAAAAGGATGGAAGAGAAAAAGATAGATAAAGGGAAGATGGGAAATATAGATTTTCCCATATGTTATAAAAATGGGAAGAATCACCTTGGTAATTTCTTGAATGGAATTTGAGTTTGTTGTATGTTCGAAGAAAAAGGACACCAATTACACGATTGAAAAAGTAAGAAAAATGATTCAAATGTATAATGCATCATCTGTAAGGAGTTGGGACACTATGGAAAGCAATGTCTAAATCATAAGAGTATACCCCAATTGATTATATTGGATAATAATTAAGATATGATACTACCGAAGATGAAGAGGAATTATTATAGTTCTTACGTTGTTATTAAAGTATTATGTCACTTGACAATTGTATTAAGGATGTACATGTTATAAGAATTATAGTGTATATAAGGATTATACTGCAGAACTATTTTATTAAGTACTTGAGATTGTGAGGAACCAAGAAAAGTGACTCAATAACTTGTTATTTTTTTTGGAAAATATATTTTTGAGAGAAAGATAAACCATAACATGGTTCTGAATCTAAGGTAGTGATTTTGGAATAATATATGAATAATTTTAATAAATTATATTGTATATTCTTGACTACCTTGAAACAGGATAATGATTCGTATACTCTATCATTGTTGGAGTTTTCCAAATTTTTTGATATAAAGAGTATATCTTGTATTCTATAAGGAATAAGCGATAATGAATGTAATAAAAAAGTTTTTATGGTAATTCTGTGTGTTACAGTGTTTTAAAAGAATATATTATGAATGTATTCACATGTTATTATGCGTAAAAAATGATCTTCATTGTGTTTACCTTCCTTATAAATTTTGGATTGTGAGTTTGAACAAAAGTATATTGGATATGCCTAAAGGTTCGAATAGATTAAGATTTACATTGGATACTATTTTTAAGTTTAAATCATTTCTTGAGATTATTTTTGGATTATCATAAAAATGACAACCCGGAGGTCGGGAGAAAACCTGTCACGTCCGGAAAGGCCAAGATACATGAACCCACAAGCGAAGGGCGTCAAGGGTGGATCACATAACACTCAAATATGATATGTCTTGGTTTGTATAATTTTTTTTAATGTTTTGTTAGATAAATTATAAATTCATTTTTTGGAACCCTATATAATTAGGATAAATAGAATATTTTTTAATTTTATTATCTTTTGGATTGAAAGATGAGTTTTTTTCATGAATTAGTTGAAGAATAAAACTCTACTTGTAAAGTATATATATATGTATTTCATCTTATTCTATGAATATATTAATTATAAAACATTAAGAAAGGGTTCTTAAAACAAATAGTGTGTTACCCTAATACTATATGTTTTTTTGATCCGATTATATTTTATTTCATCTTAGATTTATGGGTTTAAGGCCCTGAATATTACACTTGTTTTTGATTGATTACCTCAATCACTCCCTATAAATATTTATGTATTACCACCAATTTTTTATATCTAATTTCCACCAATGTTCTCCTAATCTATATCATAATATGGTGTTTAATTTTTCATTTCCCTTTCCCTCCAATTAAGACTAAATTTTATTAACCCAATGTCCGGTGTGGGTTTTCCACAAAGGTAAATTTATATATTTAACCATATATTTTTGAAGAACAATTTCAAATTGCGAGGATGAAATTTATTGAAGGAGGGGAGAATTTAACACCCCATTATTTTATAGTACATTATCTCAGTAAAGTAATTGAATTGCTTGGACTACACGCAACACCGAGTTGGAGCGCACCACAACTTACCAAACTAGACATTCAAAAAGTGGTTATGAATAATATTAACAAGATTTTAAAATCTTATATACTCTATATAATTTTAACATCCATATTATGTGTTTATTAGAGTTAATATAAGAACAAATTCATTTTTTCAGATAAAAGAATTATTATTCAAAAAACACAATTTTACTGCATTTTAATTGAGAACCCTATATAAAACCAATATTTGACCCTTTTATATATTCATGTTAATTAAATTAAATCACACTTTATAAGTGGGATATAGAAATTTAGTTTGGACAAATTTTTGGAACTTTTATGATAACTTTTTAATGGCCCGGACCTCTCCGGCCCATTCCTTTTAAAAAAACGCCACGAATTGTTCTGGAGGGTAAAATGGACGTTTCCCACACTTTCCAGAATATTGTATGTACACGCCGTGTAGTGTGAGTACACGTCGTGTACCACTTTTCTGGGTATACCCCGTGTTGGAGCTGTGTCTTTGTCGTGTGAAGTAAATGGGTACACGTCGTGTACCCTAAACTACATATCGTGTAGTCCCTCCCCGCGTACGTGTTACCAGTCAACGGCCCGGTGCCATGTTGGAGCTGTGTCTTTTCCATGTGAAATAAATGGGTACACTCCGTGTGTCTAAACTACACTCCGTGTAGTCCTTCCTCACGTATGCATTACCCTCAAACTGTGTGTTGTCTAGTCAATAGCCACAGAGCCGTGTTGGAAGCCGCGTGGAGACCGTGTGAAACGGACGAGTACATTCCATGTACCATAAATTACACACCGTGTACTTTTTCTTTTCTCTCCTATAAAAGTATTGGTCCCCTACTCTTTTTCAAGACACCCCTCTCCTCCCCTCTCACCTGAGTAGAGTTCTCCCAAGAGACTCGAAGGCTCTTTCTGCCATAACTTCTTCGTCCGAGCTCCGATTTACGATCAGTCAGTGGCCACGGGATCGTAACGACGAGGAGGGACTTCTAAACTTGGATATGTTGTCTTTAATTTGCCCTTTCCCATCCAACTTCCACCAGAGAAGGTTTTGTCGGGACTCGACAGAAGTGACGGATGCCGACAGATGTCTTCTAATGATGATCCAGGGGAGAATTGTGATCAGAACCTTTTGAGGTAAGGAACTTACCTTCATCTCCCTAATTTTGTGCATCATTTGGGGTGGGTATCCTCTTGTTTTCATGATAAATGGTTGAACCAATAAATGATGATTATAACTGGTTAAAGAACGGGGATGGGGAAAGTTGTAATGTTTATCATTGTTTATCCTATTGATATGTTATGAATTGAATAGGCTTATGCCTATTGAAAATCACAGTCTTTGGGGGCCTTTTCTTGCACAATTAAATGTTTCCCTATCTTCTAGACCATTTTTTTGAATGGAACTTTGTTGACTGTGGAATTTGGTTAATCACGTAAAGTTGGTTGTTTTAAAATCTGAAACCCTTGTGTGATCACCCCGGTCGAACAAAATGGAATAATGAACATGTGGCTGTTGGCTTGGATACGTGGCATGTGATGGGGTGTTTTTTGGGTTGTTGTGGATCAGGTTAGCAGTGGGGCTGCAGTTGACTTGGTTGTGGGTTGGTGTGAATTCTATGTTAGTGATGGGTAGCGAGGCTGCGATAAATGGTATTAAAGGGATAATGATGTATGGGTTTCGGTGTGTCTGTGGTTATGGTGGTTAGAAGCGGGGGTGAAGGGATGGGTTTAAATGTGAACGGGCTATGGGTTGTGAATAATAAATAAAAGTGGAAGAGTTAATGAATAGTGGGGCCTGGTAATGAAACGAGATAAATAATCAATGAGTTGGTTGGTTAATAAGAAGGGTTTTGTTGTGATTGTTTTTTCCTAACTTGATTTGTGGATGGCAGTAATATGCTTTACGAATGAACGATCTGTTTGGTTGTGGATAGTTGCCCAGTAGTTAAGGAACTAATAAACTAATTCTGTTGAAACGTGAAAACCTAAATGGGGTTGGGGTTGTTTGTCGTATGCATGCTTTGTGGGTGTAGTACCGAGGCACATGCTCAGTTTCTCTATTTAAAAGCCATAGGCTGTGCTAAGTGGTTGCTATATATATATATATATGTGTGTGTGTGTGTGTGTCTGTGTATCTTTTGTGTTTTATCGCACCCCACCCGTGTTGAGAACTTAGTGCCGAAGACTCCCATTTCATGGGAGAGGGTGTTTTCCCCTTAGTTACTAGCTCCTTCCTAATCCTTCTTCCCTAGGCTCTGATGGCTTGAGGCGACCTTACACCTAAGACTCTTCAGGTAGGTTTCGATTTGGGTGGATTGGCCCAAGATTCTTCGGATAGGCTTACTATTTCCCAAGAACCTTAGGGATGAGGCCCAGGTGTGTGTGGGTAGGATACGTGGTTGTAAGGTCCAAGTGTGTGCGGTTGGGATACATGGTTCTGAAGAACAGGTGTGTGCGGGCGGGATAAGTGGTTGTGAGGCCCAGGTGTGTGTGGGCGGGGAGAGTGTGGCATCGTCAGGATGTTCATCGTTAGGAATAGCAGCAAACTAATGGGGAACGGTGTGGGGTACCCAATACTCTTGTTCTTATATACTAATACCAGTTGTGATTGTGTTTTTGGTGATTGTGGCTGGTGAGGTTGGGTGGTTATAATTCCTTTCTAGGTTTCTTCTGTTGTTCTCACGGGACATTAGGATGCCTCCCCACTTGTTCATGAGAGATTTAGGTTTCCCTACTGAGTATACTTGTATGCTCACCCTACGTTTAATTTTTTGGATTCCAGGAGGACTAACAGGGCTTTGTGGTACCCTACTAGTCAGACAGTGGGAGTTTTTGCAGTTGTTGTACTCTTGTTTTCTTTTGGTATTGTACTTTTGAGATTTCTTGTACTTGTACCCTGTTATAAAATTGTTTAAACATGCATGTGGGCTTTGTTTGGGTTTATTTATATACACTTGTTCTTTTACCTTTTTGGTGGTTGACTTATCCTATTTACCGATCTTAAAATTATAAATGGTTAATGCCGCCCATATTTGTGAAAACTCATACCCTTGTTGCTAGTTTCCAACCCGGGGCCTACTGGAGGCGGGACTCGGGGGTCATTATCTCCCTTTCACCATTACCAGCTTACGAGGGTCATCTTTGGTGGGAGGGGGTCATGACAGAGTGGTATCAGAGCTTATGGTTGAGAGATAGGATGGGGTCTGTAATTTGGCACAGTGAGGATTTCATGGGATGGTAGGGTAACAATGTTGGTTAATCATTGTGTGTGACATAGGCCAAGGAAGACAGGCTAGGACAGAGGATTTTAGGGGCCCCCGTGATTCGATGCAAGGACTCTAAGCCTACCGAATTACCAAGTGAGACTATATTGATTGCAGGGTAGAGAACCTAGGGAAGGTACATGCATAATCATGTTTGTGTTTTACTTTATTTGGTAATTCTGGGAAATAAATTTAAATAATTTGATAAAATAAAACCTTAAGAAGTTTCCTTAATACTTGGGCGTAGGTGATCCTTGTTTACCGTACCGCTATAGAACCTAGACGCCAACAGAGAGACATAGGAGCTAGGCATGGACAGTTTCACACATCAGAGTTGACAGCTCTAGCAGGACCAGAGGTGGTGCGAGGTACGATTTGTTTGTTCAGCACTCTTGTTTCTGCTTTGTTCGATTCGGGTGCTTTGAACTCCTTTATTTCACCTAGTCTAGCACATGCTTTGAGACTAGATGTAGAGAGAATTTCCATACCACTGGTGTTGAGTACACCAGTTGGAGGCCAGACCAGCGTATCTTGTGTTTACTGGGGATGTGGGCTAACGTAGGGACCACATCAATCTAGTGGGGACCTTCTTCTGTTACAGATGTATCCATACGATGTCATCCTAGTCATTGACTGGTTGTTTTCTGTTAGTGTCGTTATCGACTGCTTCCAGAGAAGATTCGTGTTCTCTGATGTGGATGGGAAAGGTGTAGCTTTTGATGGAGAGAAGAGCTAGCAGGTGGGAAGCTGGTGTGTAGAGCCTCTCCTTTCCTTGTTAGGTGGGGTATCAGTGGTTCCAGCTGATACAGAGATGATGGATGTCCTGGAGGTTGTTGGGGAGTTCCTCGAAGTTTTTCCCGAGGAGGTTGTGACTCTACCCCCCGACGTGATGTTGAGTTCGGGATAGACTTATAGCCTAGTGCATGTATGATTTCGATGGCCCCTTATCGGATGGCTCCTTTGGTGTTGTGAGAGATGTGGATTCCGATTGATGATCTGATGGAGAAAGGTTTTTTTGACCCATCGTATCGCCATGGGGTGCTCCAGTTTTGTTCGTTAAGAAGGCAGATGGTGGTATCAGGCTATGCATAGACTACCGATGGTTGATCCAGGTAACGGTCAAGAACCTTTACCCCCTTCCAAGGATAGATGATCTCTTCAACATGCTGAGGGGTGAAGGTTGGTTTTCAAAGATTGATCTACGATCTGGATATCATCAGCTGAGGGTAAAGGACAGTGACATCTCGAAGATGGTTTTCAGGTACAGGTATGGGCACTTCGAGTTTTTAGTTATGCTGTTTGGAGTTACGAATGCACCGGCTGTGATAATGGGACTTATGAACTTTGTCTTCCGAGAGTTTCTAGACCGGTTCATCTTTGTGTTTATTGATGACATCCTGATCTACTCAAGATCAGAGGAGGAGCACGTTGAGCATCTCAGTGTAGTCTTATAAGTCCTTCGACACCACCAGATTTATGGGAAATTGTCAAAGTATATGTTCTTGATGCAAGAAGTACACATACTTGGGAATGTGGTGTCTTACCATGGAGTGTTAGTGGACCCGTCGAAGGTGGAAGAAGTTGTTTCTTGGGCAGCATCCAAGAGTGTGGAAGAAGTTCGTAGTTTCCTGGGGTTAGCAGGTTACTATCGGAGGTTCGTTTCAGACATCTCTCGAGTTCCTGCTGCATTGATAGCTTTGACTAGGAAGAACCAGGTCTTCCTATGGAGCGAGCAGTGCCAGAAGGCTTTCGACTACATGAAGGAGAAGTTGGTCAGTGCTCTCGTACTCAGGTTTCCAAAGGAAAGTTTGTTTTATGAGGTGTTTTGTGATGCTTCTAGACATGGTATGGGGTGTGTGATGATGAAGAATAAGGGTGTTATCTATTATGGGTCTAGGCAGCTGTGCCCTCACGAGCGTAACTATGCCACCCATGACTTGGAGCTTACAGCTGTAGTGTTCGCATTGAAGTTGTGGTGACATTAACTCTTTGGGGAGTACTTTGTGGTCTTCTCAGATCACAGGAGTCTGCGTTATATCTTCTCCCATCGTGACCTGAACCTGCGGCAGCGGAGATGGGTCAATTTTCTCCAAGACTATGACTTCGTGATCTCTTATGAGGAAGGTAAGGGAAACATTTTGTCTGATTCCCTGAGCAGTAAGTCACATAGGGAAGTGGTTTGGGAATCCACTGATGCTTGTAAAGCAATGAGAGAGTTGGCTGACTTGCACTTGGATGCAGGGGTAGAGGCTGTTAGAGGCTGTTTGTTTTAGATGACGATGCAGTCCTCCTTGTTGCAGCAAGTGGAAGAGTCTTAGTTGGGGGACTCCAAGGTGAAAGTAATGCGAGATCGTGTTGATTAGGGAAACGCTCCAGAAGGATGGTCATAGGACATCCAACATGAGATGATTTTCCATGGAAGGTTGTTTATTCCGGAGAAAATGTGTGAACGAGTTCTCCGTGAGTTCCATAGCTCATCCTTGGTGGTACATCCAGCAGTTTCAAAAATGTACCGTGGCCTAAGGGAACAGTTTCGGTGGCCCGGGGTGAAACGGGCAGTGGCAGAGTTTGTGGCTAAATACCTAGTGTGTCAGTAAGTGAAGGCTGAACACCGTGTTCCTTGTGGTTTGTTTCATCCTTTATATGTCCCCGAGTGGAAGTGGGATGACATCTCAATGGACTTCATCTCAGGAATACCTAGATCTCAGGGTGGTTATGAAGCTATCTGGGTAGTGGTGGATTTACTGACAAAATCAAACCACTTCTTAACAATTAAGTATTCGGGTCTGGTGAGTACCTTATCACAGAGGTCCGAAGACAAGGTGGTGTGCTTGCATAGAGTTATGACGACTATCGTCTCAGATCGGGATACTCGGTTTAGCTCACGAGTCTGGAGGGGGTTAAAACATTCTTTTGGCACCCAGCTACGCCTTAGCACTTCTTTCCACCCCCAGACCGATAGGCAGAAAGAGCGGACTATCCAGTCATTGGAGGACATGCTGCGAGCATGCGTTCTGGATTTCGGAGGATCAGTGGTACGACACTTGCCTTTAGTAGAGTTTGCCAACAACAACAGCTTCCACTCTACTGTTGGCATTGCACCGTTTGTGGAATTGTATGGAAGACCAGGTTGTTCACCCATTTGTTGGGAAGAGGTTGGCTAGACATGTGCTCTTGGGCCATAGGTAGTGTAGAGCACCACAGAGAAAGTCTAGCTTGTACGTGAGAGGATGAAAGCGGCTCAGGACTGACAGAAGTCTTATGCTAATCGTCGGAGGAGGCCCTTGGAGTTCGAGGTGGGAGATCATGTGTTCTTGAAGGTTTCCCATCGATGGGGGCAGCGGAGGTTTGGGAAAGGGAGAAAGCTCTCACCTAGGTTCATTGGACCTTTTGAGGTACTGGGGCGAGTCGGCGAGTTGGCATATCAGCTGGCCCTGCCACCTCAGTTGGAGAAGGTTCAAGACGTCTTCCACATCTCCCAGCTTCATCGGTACTTACAAGACGACTCTCACGTTAACGATTGGGGAGATTTATATATGGGAGATGATGCGACCTTCGAGGAACGACCTGTTAGAATAGAAGATCGTAAAGGGAAGGTGCTCCATGGACGAACCATTCACTCTGTTCGTGTGTTATGGTGGCATCGAGGCCTCAAGGAGAGAACTTGGGAGTGGGAGACCCAGATGCACGCTCAATACTCGGAGTTGTTTTGACTTGTATTTTACCTTGTTCTTCTGAGATTTTTTTGATGTTATACTTTGTACCTTTGATATATCGAATTATTGGCTTGTCGGTTGTGAGAGCTTTTCTTTCCTTGTTCTCTGGGAGTGTGTAAGTAGTCCAGGCATGTGGGGAAGGGAAAATCATGATCCTTAATTGAGGCTCATTAATGCGGATGCGATTGAACCCGTGCAAGCGAGTCAGTGCCACCTAAAACAGATAATATCTCGACATAGGAAAAGTAATTTTTCCCCAAACCACATGATCAGGAAATGTGTGGGTTGTGCGGTGTTGGGGGTAGTGTGAGTTGGAAAAATTCTAATGTATGGAAGTGGGAAGACCCAATTCTTAATCGAGACGCATTAATGAGGATGCGAATAAACTCGTGCAGGCGAGTCAGTGCCACCTAAAGTGGATAATATCTCAACATAGGAGAAGGAATTCCTAACACCTATAATTAGGGTTGAAGGTTGGGTTCCTGTTATAACAAGATCCCTAAGAGGTATCTTGTTGGGTTTCTCTGGGATGGTTTTGAATTATCAGGGATGATAATGTTTTAGGAGGTATCTGATGTAATGGCACGGACCACTCCGGCCCATTACTTTGTCAGAAAGAAGGCCACGAAGTGTTCTGGATGGTAAAATGGAATTTTCCCACACATTCCAGAATTTTGTAAGTACATGACGTGTAGTGTGAGTACATGTCGTGTACCACCATGTCGGGTATACCCCATGTTGGAGCCGTGTCTCTGCCGTGTGAAGTAAATGGGTACACGCCGTGTACCCTAAACTACACGTCGTGTAGTCCCTCCCTGCATAATCGTTACCAGTCAATGACCATGTACCGTGTTGGAGCCGTGTCTTTGTCATGTGAAATAAATGGGTACACACCGTGTGCCCAAACTACATGTCGTGTAGTCCTTCCCCACGAATGTGTTACCCTCAATCCGTGTGTTGACCAATCAACGGCCGTAGAGCCGTGTTGGAAACCATGTTGAGACAGTGTGAAATAGCTGAGTACACCGAATGTACCATAAATTACACATTGTTTACTTTTTCTTTTCTATCCTATAAAAGGATGGTTCCCTTCCTCCTTTTCAACACACCCCTCTCCTCCCCTCTCCTCGGAGCAGAGTTCTCCCAAGATACTCAAAAGATCTTTCTTCCATAACTTCTTCACCCGAGCTCTGATTTACAATTCTTAAGCGGCCACAGGATCGTAACGACGAGGCAGAACTTCTAAGCATGGATCCGTTGTCTTTCCTTTGGCCTTTAAATTCAAACTTTCACACGAGGAGTTTTTTTTGGGACTCGATGGAAGTGACAGACACTGAGGGACGTCTTCTAATGTTGATCTGGGGGAGCGTTGTGATCAGAACATGTTGAGGTAGGTATCTTACCTTCATCACTCTAATTTTGTGCATCATATGGGGCGGGTATCCTCTTGTTTTCATGAGAAATGGTTGAACCAATAAATGAATATAATAACTGGTTAAAGAATGGGGATGGGGAAAGTTGTTATGTTTATCTTTGTTTATCCTATTGATATGTTATGAATTGAATAGGCTTATGCCTACTGAAAATCACGGTCTTTGGGGGCCTTTTCTTTTGAAATTAAATGTTTCCCTATCATCTACATTGTTTTTGTTAATGGAACTTTGTTGAATGTGGAATTTGGTTAATCACATAAAGTTGGGTGTTTTAAAATCTGAAACCCTTGTGTGATCACCCCGGTTGAACAAAATGGAATAATGAACATGTGGGTGTTGGCTTGGATATGGCTTGTGATGGGGTGTTATGTGGGTTGTTGTGGATCGGGTGAGTAGCGAGGCTGCGGTTGACTTGGTTGTGGGTTGGTGTGATTGCTAGGTTAGTGATGGGCAGTGGGGCTGTGATAAATGGTATTAAAGGGATAATGATGTATGAGTTTTAGTGTGTTTGTGGTTATGGTGGTTGGCAGCGGGGCTGGAGGGATGGGTTTAAATGTGAACGGGCTATGGGTTGGGAATAATAAATAAAAGTGGAAGAGTTAATGAATGGTGGGGCATGGTAATGAAATGGGATAAGTAATCAATGATTTGGTTGGTTAATAAGAAGGGTTTTGTTGTTCTTGTGTTTTCCTAACATGATTTTTGGATGGCAGGGATATCCTTTACGAACGATCGATGTTCTTGGTTGTGGATAGTTTCCCAGTAGTTAAGGGACTAATAAACTGATACTGTTGAAACATGAAAACCTAAATGGGGTTGGGGTTGTTTGTTTTATTCATGCTTTGTGGTAGCAGCGCTGAGGCACGTGCTTAGTTTCTCTGTTTAGAAGCCATAGGTTGGGCTGAGTGGTTGCAATATATATATATATATATATATATATGTATGTATGTATGTTTTGTGTTTTATCGCACCCCACCCATGTTGAGAACATAGTGCCAAACACTCTCATTTCATGGGAGAGGGTTTTTTACCCTTAGTTAATAGCTCCTTCCTGCTCCTTCGCTAAGCTTTGATGGCTTGAGGCGACCATACACCTAAGAATCTTTAGGTAGGTTTCGATTCTGGTGCATTGGACCAAGAATCTTCGGGAAAGGATTACTATTTCCCAAGAACCTTCGGGATGATGCCCAGGTGTGTGCAGGTGGGATATGTGGTTGTGAGGTCCAGGTGTGTGCGGGTGGGATACCAGGTTGTGAGGCCCAGGTGTGTGTGGGTGGGATACGTGGTTGTGAGGCCCAGGTGTGTGCGGGCGGGGGAGAGTGTGGCAGCGTCTGGACATTCACCGTTAGGAAGAGCAGCTAACTAATGGGGAATGGT
The DNA here is from genome assembly GCA_963277665.1 of Viscum album. Taxonomy (NCBI): domain Eukaryota; kingdom Viridiplantae; phylum Streptophyta; class Magnoliopsida; order Santalales; family Viscaceae; genus Viscum; species Viscum album. Next base: position 378,942,207 of record OY728122.1, read on the forward strand.
GCGGGGTACCCAATACTCTTTTTCTTATATACTACTACCTATTGTGATTGTGTTTTTGGTGAGTGTGGTTGGTGAGGTTGGGTGGTTAGAATTCCTTTCTAGGTTTCTTCTGTTGTTCTCATAGGACATTAGGATGTCTCCCCAGTTGTGAATGAGAGCTTTAGGTTATCTTACTGAGTATACTTGTATGATCACCCTACATTTACTTTCAGGTTTCCAAGAGGACTACCAGGGCCGTGCGGGACCCTACTAGTCAGACAATTGGAGTTGTTGCAGTTGTTGTACTCTTGTTTTCTTTTGGTATTGTACTTTTGAGATTTCTTGTACTTGGACCGTGTTATAAAATTGTTTAAACAAGCATGTGGGCTTGGTTTGGGTTTATTTCTATACAGTTGTTCTTTTCTGTTTTTGGTGGTTGACATGTTCTATTTCCCGATCATAAAATAATAGAAGGGTAATACCTCCCATATTTGAAAAAACTCATACCCTTGGTGCTAGTCGCCAACCCTGGGCCTACTGGAGGTGGGAATCGGGGGTCATTATCTCTCTTTCACTATTTCCAGCTAAGGAGGGGCATCTTTGTTGGGAGGGGGTTGTGACAAACTTTCATAATTTGATGAATAATGAAAAATATATGTTTTAATTGAAAACAAATTTATTAATAAAAATAATTTATAGAGTTTAATTATGAATTTGAATACTTTTAAGTATAATTACATTATATTTTTATCATTTAATACAATGTAAGTCATTATAAATAATTTCAAATTTAAATTTGACCTAAACATGTGTCAATCATTGGATAATTTTTTTAAACCGGCATTTTGGTTTTGACAACAGGAATTAATTTTATATTAATAAATGCATCTTCAATGTTATTAATTTTGTAAAATTGACTTCATTTTTGAATACGGAATATAAAAATTATCTTAGGGTAATTTTTTTGTAGGTTTCCTAAAAACATTCAATTTTTGACGAATAGTGAAAAACATCGCGTTATTATTTAAAACCGTCTTTTTATTTAAAGTTATTTTTAGTCAAAATATATATATGATTCCTATATAAGTTTAATTTAATTAATTTGAGTAATTTTATAAAAAAATTAGATATATAAAAATTTTATTGATCTTTTTAATGTTTTTACCCACCTTTTAGGAGAAATTACAAATTTGCATTAAACATAATTCTACCACTTTTGTGATTTGAATTTCAAGAATATGAGAGACTTGGTTGACATCAGTTTGTAAAATTTTGTTAAAGAAGATTAAATATGTTATGGTGAATAGTAACCATTGACTTTTAATTACAGTGGTTAAAAGTAAATAGCATAATTTATGGTAAAAATGATTTTATAATTACCCTAACACATGTCTGAATTCTGTTGAATAAGTTGAATTCAACCAAAAACATCATTATAAATATGGCATGATTCTCTTGGATCTACATGAATTAGATTAGGACATTTATTATTATTCTATTTAAAGAAGAGTTAAAAGTGTTAAATTCAACATTCAATAACTAAACCATTTTTTATATAGGGATAAAAAAAATATAAATAAAACTATAAATATTCATTATAATGATAAAAATATTTCCTACATAATGGTATTATATTTATAATTTTTAGACATTAAATAATTTAATTTATTAATAACAAAATAATGATGCTGTAATTACCTTATTAATGAAATATTAAAATAATTGATAATATAGATATCCAAATAAATTTAAATTGAGACTTATGAAGAATTAAACTAATTTTATAGTTAATATGGCGTGATAGAGTTGATTAGATGAATTCCATTCGATGTGATAAGGTTGTCATGACTTAAAAAAACAAAATACCAAATAGTGTCAAAATTAACATAAATTAATGTTTAAAACGAATTCAATATTATTGGTGGATATAATATTCCTAAAACCTATGATTATGACAAGGGGCTTAAGTAATATTATATATTTCATTAATTAAGCACTTGATGTTCTTGTGGATTTTTAGAGTATGTTTATTGATTATATAGCATATGAATAAAAGTAGACATAGTAAAAGTTAAACTATTTAACTAAGAGCTAACTCAAAAAGATAAGGTTAAAATGGTATACTAAACTTGTCTAAAACCCATTGGTTGAGAGTTTTTCATCCCATCACCACCATATCCTCAAAATAAATCATTTTGGATCCATTAGAATCCGAAAATGACTATGTAATAAAATAATATATCAAACTTTTCCTAATGTGACCCTCACCTCTCTTATGAAAGGGTATTTACCATTCTGTCAAAATCAAACCTCCAAAGCAATTTGGATTGGCCAAAAACATACCAAATATCCTCATAAATTTCATCCCTTGGATCTAGAGGACATACTTTGATCATAAAGACAACTTACGAGCCCGTTTGATCAGCTCAACAAGAAACACCCGAAGAAGAGGTCATAATTTCACCACCATCTTTCAAGTTCTTTTCTTCTTACGCTTCCACTTTCTTTGTTGTTTCCAAACCAAAATAATAAATCCAGTACCATCTAAATACTATGATGTTATTTTAATTATGGTACCTCTATATTCATTATTCTATCCATCCTATAAGTGACAGAGTCACCATACGTGCCTACGTACGGCTTACCGTCTCCACGTTGTGGTGAAGCTTGTTATTCAAACACTTAATTATTTGGAGTGGTATAGTAATTAGTATAAATGATTTAAATAATAAATATAACATGTAAATGATTCTATATATATGAAATAACAACCAATTACATATGATTTAACCATCAATATAATGATATTGTTGCTCGTGCGTATGTACGGATTAACATCTCAACGACGCTATAAGATTCATTTCCTTGTTCACCATTGAACGATTATTATAAAAATATATATTATTAATAATTATGTAATATATGAAATAATAGTGATACTTTATATATATAGATATATATACACTTACATATATCTAATTCACAAACTTCGGTTCAATATGATATGAAAATGGAAACAATGTTTATGCGTATCTATGGCCTACCATCTCTATAAATGGTTCCCTCCATTTCATATATCTATATATTATAAAAAATTTATATTATAAATATATATGATATATAAATCTTGTTTTATATTATAGATGCATTTAAATCATGATCTAAATGATACAATCCAGAATAACAAGTTAAAACAGGTACGATAAAGAAAGCGATTATTACCCGAAATGTTAATTTAACCAGGAAATAATTAATTAAATAGATTTTATAAAGACATAAGTGAATCATGTATGATATAATATATATGAATATGTTTCTGGTATAATTTAAAAACATACTATGGTCATTATATAGGAGGTTAAACGTACCCTTGACCAAAGGAATGTGCAAGGTATGAGTTAATTCCTCAATCTCATTTTGATCCGAGATTGTTTATGAGTATGTATTTAATGGGACACATTTATTATAAATGTCCATATTTTATAAAAATGTTTTCAAAATAAATCTTTTAAGGTTTTATGTAAAGGTATATTTAACAATATCAGCACTTTAAATGTTTTAAATATTTATTTTTCTAAATATTTTTAATTAATGTCCATGATTTCAAAATGATTTTAAGGATTTATTTATATGGACATCATTGTTTTAAAATGTTAAATCCCTTAACTGTTTCAATGTGGTATGGGACACTTTTATTAAAAAATGTCTTTCAATTTATTCCTTTCTAAATTATGTGAATTTTAAATGATTTAAAAAATAGATTTTTCTCCCAAATAGTTTTGATTTTGATCTATGTCAACATCCTTTGATGAATTTTGCACTTGTTTGATGTTGATTCATTATGATTAAAATATTCAAAAATGTATTGAAGGTTTTGTGATATGTTTGACTGTGGATGTGTTATTTTTATACCATTCATGGTTTATGTTTAATTTATTATCATTTTTTATGATAGTTTTAATTAGAATGATTATTTTATGTTTCAACCTTTCATATGAGGAATGCATTAGACATAGTAAGTGATGGGTGGAGCTCGCTATAGCTCCTCGATGAATCGGTAGGTCACATGAGACAAACTAGTGTCTTGGAAAAAGGCCTTGACAAAATCTTATTTTTAGTCTTGGTACAAGCCCTTGACTACGTGGTTATGAATTCAACCATTATGCATTCAATCATTATGAAATTATATTTTGATATTACAAGTTATTATTTGACTAGTATAATATCAATGTAAACAAGTAAATGGTAGTATTTGATTTATCATTTCCACATTATTCTGAATTTTAAGCTTAAATGTCTTTTATTTTTTTATAAATTTCCTTAAATTTTTATTTATATTTGTGAATGTTTCTGATATATTGTTATCCTCACTGAGCATTTGAGCTCACCCCTTTCTTATGTTTTATTTTCCGAGTATTTCAAGAAGTGTAGTATGATTGATTAGAAGGATTAAGATACATGATTAATGGCATTCTCAAAAGATCATTTATGTTGTGTTTTATTTTCTAATGTGTAATGTAAAATTTATTTATGTAATCTATTTTCTCAGACTGCTAAACTAATCAGTTTTTTAGTAATTTATTTCTTGTAATCATTCCAATGTATTAAAATAATGCACCGACTCTAGGCTTCTGGGGTCAGGGCATTAAAAAAATGTATCTACCAGAGGATGTAGAGACACCACCACAACGGTCAACACCCATGAAAATCCCATTAAGAACATAGAGATATCATTCCATAAAATGGGTAAGGAGAATCATAAGGAGATGAACCCAAAATAATGATGACAGATCATACCTTATATCAATGATTGATCTATACTACATTTTAGCATCAAAATATTGGGGAACCAATCCAAGGAGGAAAGTTTGATTGAAAAACTCCTACGGGATGGAATGAAATGTTCGTGAATCTCATTGATGAGAAAAATGAGGAAGAACTAGGGATGAAGATATATCACCCCATTATAAGATATAACAGAGTAGTGGTTTAAGATACACTGGATTTTCCATTTAAAGATTATTTCATTAAACCACTTGATTTGACCAAGTAAAAGCATCCCAAGCCTTAAGGAAATTAATATAGGAGTTCTGTACTTTGAATCGGCCTTAGATACCTTAAAATAAGGATTTGAATTCATTTTAAGTCAAAGGAAACATCAAAGGGGTGAAACTGTAGGAAGTGGGAAACACTCTTCATAGACAAGAAGTATTGCAAAGGAATGATGTCACTGTTGGAAAATCTAGTTCGTGGAACAATGTTCATAAAGTCAAAATTTAGCAATTGAAATAGATCACCGAAGGAACCTCACCATTCAGGAAAGACTATTCATGAACACAAAATTTGTAAAAGGAAAAAGGCTACCATTGGACCTCACAGATTCACTATTCACATATGCATACTGATGATACTGTTCACATAAGGTGATCGTTTATACTATTCACATAAGGTTACCATTAAAACTGTTCACATAAGGTTACAGTTGAACTGTTCAACTAAGGCTTCTATTGCACTGTTCACATAAGGTTACTATTGACACTGTTCACATAAGGTTACCGTTGCACTGTTCACCTAAGGCTACCGTTGCACAGTTCACTTAAGGCTACTGTTGGAACTGTTCACAAGGCTACCGTTGCAACTATTCATAGTAGTCTATCAATGGAAATGTTCAATAGGCTACCATTTGAACTGTTCATAGTGGTCTACTACTGGATATATTAACTAGGCTACCATTGGAACTATTGACGAAATTAGAAATTTGGAAAAGTGATGGGGATAAGTCACCTTGACCACCTGAAATCACCTCAGACACAAGATTGTTTTGCAATGGAATGAACCAGAGAGGTCCAGGCCATTACAATGAAAATATTTTTTAAAATTGATGTATAATAAATATTATATATTCAATTATCATTTCATTATCATAACATTTATCAATAAATATTTTTGATGTTCCGAGTCATGTTTGTATATGTGTACTACTATGAGGAGTTTATTCAAATTGAGTAGGGGGATTCTCACATTAAATAACAAATAATATCTGTTATTATAGCTAATTTTGTAACCCTATGTGACCTTCAAGATAGAATTCATGGTACCTTAAATCCAGGACCTGATGAAGAGACCAAGTCTATGAGCAATATTAATTTTCAATTCCCAGAAGCACTGTGGAATCTAGATTTTCAATTGGTTTCTGATGTGTAGTGGGTCCAAGCAAAAAATTTATTTTATCAATTGTCAGATTTTACCAGGATTGAGTTATTTGTGGATGTTTCTGCTATAAAAAACAAATTCCAATTGTACCAAGATAAATTATTACAAGAGTGGTTGAATAGATTTCGCCCCATGAAATTTATCCAACTCTGAATGATGCATAAGATAAAAACATAGATGTTGTCCAAAATATACATGTCAATATGACTTCTGATAAGGAGTTTCATAATGATATAATAAGGACAACAATGCAGATAAGGAGGGACCAGTAGATGTTAGATAGAATGTTTCTAGAATTCCTTAGAAGTACAACATCCTAGACCTACAATAAATCATCAACCATTATTTTCATCATGGTTAGAAGCAATGAAACAAGTGCTTGAATTCAACAATAATGTTTTCACACCCGCTACTGAGTTTCATAGAGTTGAAAAAATTAGGTTTATTGAGCTGGACAAAACCTTATTTATTGGAAGTAATTTTCTATATAAAGATGCATTAAGAAGAACGATAATGATATTTCACATTGGGAGGAAGTAAAAATATATAGTTCAGAAATCAAGTTGTAGTAAATATCACATACGGTGTGAGAAGTATGTGGATTATTGTAGATTCTTCTTGAGGGTGATTCTGGACATTATATTTGGAAGTTAGAGAGTATCAAGGATCGATGAAGCTCATACTTGTATTTAGCCAAGCCTCACACAAGATATTACCTCATTGGATGTAGAATTTGTGTCATCCATTTTCATTGAGATGATTAGGAAATATCAATATGTTCTGATATCCCTTTTTCAAAAGTGTATACAACATACATTCAGTGATAATATTTCTTATAAAATGGCATGGATAGAAAAATAGAAGGCAATTGTGAAGGTCAATGGTGATTGGGACGACCCGTATTAGGTTTTCCTTCAATTGATAGTCTTGCTGAGGAACCCTAACCATGTTTTCTTCCATCTTGATACAAATGAACATGTGCCTCAAGATAACTGACTTGATCCATCTCGTGTCTAATTTAATTTGTTGTTCTGGGCATTCCTCCCTTGTATATCTGCATTTTCTTTCAGAAAGAAGTCCATTATGATTGATGAAACGTTTCAATACAAAAAATAAAAAGTCCTATTGTTGATTTTGGAAACTCAAGATAGAAACAGTTCGACTCTTCCGCTTTCCTTTTCCATTGTTGAGAAAGAAAATTATGAATCTTGGAGTTGGTTTTTTGCATCTATCAGCTTCCATTTCACCAACATTCATGGTGTTTGTGTGTTATCTGATTATTGTTAGGAAATTAATGAGGCAATCCATGAGGATCCTGATACCTTGAGATACCCAAATTCACATCATTGATTCTGGAGAAGACACATTTCTAGCAACATGGAAAAAAATACACATTGAACCAATGAAGATGGAAATCACAAGGCTTGGTACACATTGTCATTGTTGTTTTTAACTATTTCAAAATAATGATAAAATCAATTTATGTGGAATATCATCTCTTATGTGTATCCTATGAGTTAACTCTATATTAGTTTGAAGAACATTTCAAACAAATCATCTATGATAATCAAGATGTTTATGATTATATGATGTGGATTCCAAATGAATATTGGACATTGGCATATAACGGGGGGAATAGGTACAGACACATGACCACAAAAATTGTGGAGTGAGTTAATGTGGTCTTAAAAGGGCTTCCCATGTTACCTATTACAACCCTACATAAAGAGACATTATATTATTGTGTAATGTTAATTGTTGTTAAATGAAAACCTGTATGAGACAAAATACAATAGGGGATAAGGTACGAAAGAAACATTCAAAGAGAGATTTAGAATCATATTAAATAAGCTTCTAGTTATCAGGTCGGCCTTTTTCGAAGAGAAGACTCTCAATTTGATGTTCATGGGAATTACGACCGCATCACAAATAGCATCTTTGAAAATGGTGGTATTACTGGAAATGAGTCAATGTAAATATGGAAACATTCATGCCTTATCATTTCCATGCACACACGCCATCACAAAAGGTGCCTCTATTAACATATCATGGGATGTATATATTGTTCCAGTCTACTGGATGGACACCATTTCTAACTATTATTCTGCACCCAGGATGCCTATTGGGGAGTTTCTTTATTTTGCAATTCCCAAAGGCCATTTGGTAGTGATACCAGACATCAATCGGTTGCATCCTCATGGGAGACCAAATGCTAGAAACATGAAAAATGAAGAAGACTGACCTCAAAAACAAGGAATGAGATTGAGATGCACCATATTCCATAAATAAGGTCATAACCAGAAATGATTCCCAAATATTTTTGGGTCGAGTTCAAACTCTCATCCATAATGATGTATTTTCAACATTGTGATATTCTCATATTGTAAATAATAAGTTGTTATCTATTCATTCTTCCCTGTTTTTCTAAGCCCCAAAACCTATAAGCTAAACACTAAACCGAAAACATATTCCTTATACCATAATCTAAAAATTCTAAACCCTAAACCATAAAATCTAAACCCATTCCTTTAATTCATTAACTTAAACCCTAAAACCATGAAAATCATAAAACATATACCCAAAACACTATATCTAATACTTTAATACATAAACTGTAATACCTAAAATCTAAGACCTAGACATAAAAACCTACTCCCTATAACCTAATTTCAAAATAATAAACCCCAAACCTTATAACCTAATCCCTTACGTTGAAATCATAAACCTAAACCTTAAAACCATACAAAATATCCAAAATTCAAGACCCGCACACAATATCTGAAACACTAAGCTCTAAACCCTAAATACTAAAAGATGAAAGCACAACCCAAAAGCATCTCCCCTTTTCTTTGATTTCCAAAACATTATGTGACTGATATTCTAATAAATTTTTATATAATTAAATAATAGTAACATATATATTGGTTCAAGAAGACATTATAAAATTTTAGTATCATGAAGATTATATGATCAACCATCTTTTTCAATATTATTTACACTACTAGAATCGTGATCGAAAATCATTTTGGACGTATAGACTCTTGTTTTACCTATGTGTAATGCTATGGAGAGCTAATAAAATATAATAAAGGAGCATGTTATAGAACATGACAAAAAACAGGGGTATGGATAGGTTATTCTATAACACTAATTTAACTTTAAGAAATAATTTGTTGGAAATGAACCATAGAACATCAGTATTAGTGATAATGACGTAAGTGATTTAATGAGTTTACATAAACACCATATTCTTTGTCACCATTCCACCAGCGTTGTGTTTCATTTCCAAAAAATTCTTTATTGATGTTCAGTTAGTGATATAGAATGACCTATACAGGTGAGATAATAATCATGAAACGTGCCATCATGAGGAGTGTCATACAAAAATTACAAAGCACAATATTTTCTAATAAAAATTTACTTAACAAATAAAAATTGATTATATATAATAATATATAAAACCATATCTTATAAAACACCCTTTTCTAGCTAAAAGCATATCTTAAAGACACATTAGTAATATGCTTTGAAAAACAAGAAGTCATTCCCCGTTCATTTGGTAAAAAACATCATAAAATAATCAGAATAAACATGGCATGTCTTGCATTCTGCAATTCATAACATTTTTTGGACCATAAATTTATATTTACATTTTACACTTATAACTCATTTCATTGATTTATATAAAGATGGATGATACCATAATACACACTCAGCAAGACATCCATGTTTTTCATGCTTTGTTAGACGGTGGTGAGGATCAATCAATTAGGATGTGTTGAGTGAACCATTTTTATCATAGGGAGACCCCAAATTCCATTAGACCATACCTTCACCATGTTGGCTTCTATGGAATTTATGTATAAGATTTCTCATTTGATGACCATCACCTCCTTCTTGCACTCATGGAGAGGTGGAGACAAGAGACAAACAAATTCCACCATCCTGAGGGAGAGATGACCATCACCCACCAGGATGTGGAAGTGCTTTTAGGTCTTCCTATCTAGGGGGAAACAATTTGTGGACCCACTCGTGCATCTTGGCCTGACCTTGCTCAGTGATTTTTAGGTGTCAACAGATTGTCTGACCATTGGTCTATAGATGCATCATTGATATCTATTACTTGTTTGGAGGAGAAGATTCCACATTTACCAAATAATGCTGATGAGCATACTATCATGTGTTATTCCTGTGCATATATATTACGGCTCATTGGAGGGACCATGTGGGCTGATTAGTCGGAGATGGACATGAAGATGATGTATCTACCCACACTAGAGGACTTTGATTAGGTCAGGACATACACCTAGAGATCATCCTGCATGGAATACATGTTGGATAATTATACATGATATCCCACATAAACATCATAGATCCCAAGGGATTCGTCATCCTTCTTTTGATGTGGGTAGGATATCACATTATTGCATTCCGCCCTAAGCTGGCTAGTCCACCAATATTAATGAAGGTTCTTAATGATGCTCCATGTGTATGCTAGTAGGATCACTCATTTCTATTTGTTTTTTATGCTACTACATGTTTTTGAATTTAATATCTAATTTTTTCTATATCTGTTTCCTATTCTGTAGGTGGTGATTGAGACGTAGTTTCCATGCAGTTTTGAAACTCCATTTGGGGGTAAATAGGCTCAAGTTGGATTGTCTCATACCTGAAAAAGTATGTATATACAATGTATCACTTTCAATAAAATTTAATAATAGCATCAATTTTGGTTTTTAGAAAGGATCCTTTTTGACAAAGGTCACATGTCATTTATGATTTCATGGCTTCCATAATCGACAATTATGGACCAGTTTCTACCATACTAAACTCATGGGATTGAAGATGAAATGGAATTAGCGCCACTAATTCTCTTCTATATTATTTTGTGACAAAATCCTAATAGAATCAAGCTCCTATTTTTCTATGCTTAGCTGATTCCATTACCACTGAGACAAACATAGAAGCTTCATGACTTGAAGATGACAGGGTACTATGATGTGGACTGGAGCTGATTACATTTTGGATTTTTCGACTGCTGGTGTAGACATGTATTGTTTTCTATCCAGGGTGTACCTACAAATCGATTCATTAATTCGGAGTAGGCCGAGTATAAGACATGGTATAGACTATAGTCTTTATTATATCGTACCCAAAATAGTAGTGAGATTAATAATATAGTATATCAATAAATTTACATTAGTTTATTTATTGAACAATTTTAAATTAAATTTGAATATCTCAATAGGGAACCCACTCTATGAATCGTGTTTTCTTGAGTGATGAAGAGGAGTAGGGGGTCTTTATTCTGTTATTCATTCATGCTGAAGCACTGAAGCAGATGTTATCTTATTGTGAACATTCATAGAGCATCTTCGAGAGTTCAGCCCAGAGGGAGGACGTTTCTTCCCTAGAAGAACATCCAGCGGTAGATACTGGTGTAGAGGATCTATGAAAATGATGTCATAGATAGAATTTTACTACATGTGGTTTGTCACATGTTCCACATGAAAATGTCAGCCTTATAGTAGTCCATCCTCAGCGGATTGAGGATGTGCCTCACATGGCATGGGATCTATCTTTCTTGACAGGATATTCACAGTTCTTTCCATCTTGGGGTACAAATCAATTGGAGACTTGGGGTCTAGATCCATCACAACAATGGGGTCGAGATCCATCACAACCTTGGGTTATAGCTCAATCAGAGGCTTGGATCCCCCCTGTGATGATGGGAGGTCCTTCTACCACTATAATGGGAGAAGGATCAATAGCATAATAAGAAATATAGTTGATAGCTCCTCCCACTGACTCATAGGTGTAAGAGGTAATAGTAAAAATTCCAGTGCTTGAGGATTATCCCTTTGTAGGTCATCAGCCTCTAAAAAAACTCTATACTGACATCATTTTCGTAGACAACCATGTGGGATGAAATCTCTTTTCAATGGACATTCACATTGAATATACGTGTTTATTTATATGTTTTATTTAAATTTAAATTAAGATAATATTGTTACTATCATCCCATTATATATGTTTATCTAGTGTTTTAGTTTTCATAAAATATTTTAGGCACAATTTATATTTTACAACTTTTAAGGTCGACTACTTGAAACATAAGAATAATTATTAAATTTCATGAAGATAACATTAAAATCATATAACATATAAAACATAAAAACAAATTAAATAAAATTTAAATGATATCATAAATATCTAAAATGTTGTTGAAAATTAAGAGCTTCATATATAAAATAAATAAATGAAAATGAAATGAATGTATGGGAAGTTACTCAGAAGTGAGAGTGAAAATAAAGAATGTCGAGGAGGATCCAAAGCCAAATAATTGACATTGAAAGCCTAAAAATATAAACTATAATACCCATATAATTAAAAATTATTAATTTTACTATTTCCTATATGTTTAATCCATTTTTTAAATTTTTTTTATATTTTTCTTATACTTTATATTTTATAGGTTAGAAAAGTCACATACATGAATCATTTTTAATTATCATGTTGATGAATTATAAATATTATAAATTAAATTTCATTAATTTTTTTCAGAAATTATTTTTTGACTACTTATTATATGATTAATCCATGTTTTAAATTCAATTTATATTGGTCTTATAGTTTATATTTTATAGGCTAGCATGTTCACATATTCGAAACATTTTTATGATTCAACTTGGTGGATTAGAAATATTGTAAATTATTTTTCATCAACATTTTTTAATAATTTCTTTTTTATTTTAGACTATTTTTTATGTCTAAAACATGTTTCATTTTTCATTTATATATGTCCTTTAGGTTATATTTAATAGGATAGAAAAGTCACGTACATGAAAATTTTTTATGTATCATGTTGGTGGAATAGAAAGAGTATAAGTTATTTTTCATCCACAGTTTTTATGAAATTCTTTTTATCATAAAATATTTCGTATATGTTTAATCCATGTTTTAATTTTTATTTCTATTGGTCTTATAATATATATTTTATAGGATAGAAATTTCATGTACTTGAATAAGAGATAAATTATGCTAAAACATTTTGTTATATATATATAAACATAACAAAATATTAATTTTAAAAATAAAATTTCAAATATATAAGAAAGTCATTAAAATAGAAAAAAAAATGTTTTAAGTGGAAGGATGTGGTGGTGAAGCCTCCTTTGAAGAACATTTTAAAAATAATAACCTAAATATTTTTTAAAGAAACAGGAAAAATTATTTGAAAAAATACATGGTCCTTTCTAATCAACCCCTAGGACACAGATCTACCAATGTCTTCTACAAATCCACCATTAGGTAAATATGCCTCTGGTATTTGGCATGATGATCTACCACCAGCTTCCAAAACTCTATTATCTTCCACCATCACATCTTCTATAGATTTTTTATTGCTCAAACACTACCACAGACCGAAACAGATCAATATCTAGGAGAGATCCACCAATATAGTCTACCAAACAATATTCTGTTATCCACAATTAACCCATTATTGTTATCATATATTATACCCAATCTACCACTAAATGACCATGATGAATCCAATTTCAAATATGATTATCTACTACTGTAGATCCGGAACCTCCACTGTGGTACTACATTTTCACCATCCACTAATAGGGACATCTCCCATCACTTCTTTTCATCAACTATCTACCAGACAATGAAATAATGTGTCTGAATGCAATGTGAATGAAGAATCAAATACTATAAAAAATTTTGAGATGGTTGATGAGCCTACTATTTATGAATATAAATATTTCATGTGATCCTCATGCAGCATCTCTTTATGATGGCACCATTTCGAGTCTCTGTTGCCCATGCCACTTATTGAGGATATCTGTAATCACAGATATCTGGATGATGTTAAAGAAGACGATGCCCCATCCCAACTGACCCCTTTATAGATCATTGATTCTTCTAGACCTCAAAATACCAATAAGATATGAAAAAATACCTCTCCTTGGCCACAAAATGAAGGGGATGATACCTGATGTAGACCACTCTTCTAAATCCAGACACCATGACTCCTCTATGAAGACCTGCCCCATAAAGATGGATGAACCGCTAGACCACTGCTATTAATGATCTACAGAGCAATACTGACACATGTACCCCTTAGTGAAGAGGATAGTAGTGGTAATGGGATAAATAATAATAAAAATAATAATAATATAAATAAATAAATGAAAATAAATAAATATTATAATGATATATAATTTGAAAATGTTATTAATAATTGTATCATTATTCATAAATATTATTGTCATTAATTTTTTAAAATGTTATAATAATGATAATAATATTATATTAATAACTTTAAATGATGTATATTTATATTAATGATAATAATAATAATATATTTTATTCCTAATTGTGCATAATTAAGGAAGTGTTTCCAGATACATTCTTAACAACCAATGGATGCATTTATTTGAAGTACAATTATCCAAGACATGTGTTATTGATTCATGTACCAAGGTAGGGACATATGTTTAATGAATTAGAGAAGATCGAGTTATTTCAGGGTGTTTTTTTAAAGAAATATAAAAATGTAGAATAAATTATAACGACACACTCATTGGATATTTTTATCTATAACATTGATGAAACTGAAAAATATGTATGAGATATACTTGAATGATACTTCATTTTTAGCAAATATTGCAGCAAGATTGGAGGGATATTCCTTTCTCTTCCATTTTTAATAGTATTCCAATTGTAATTTTTTTGAGATTTAATTTTGAATTAGTAAATAGTTATTATTTTTGGATAATACATTGAGCTTGGTGATTAATCATTTTATTATTATTTTTTATACATTCTTGCATAATTTTTCATCATATTAGAATGAAATGGTGTGATCAACTCTGAATCATTAAATAAAAATTCACCTCTAATGTTTTATTTCAAAACATTAGAATTAATCAGGGACAATGATTCTATTGAAAATTTGATTATACATGGTCACAATTGAATGATTATAGGAAGATAGAAGATATAAGTATCAACCTTCAGATTGTTTAGTCTCATGGTAAATGAGATAAATCTATAAATATACGAGGATTAATTTTCATAAAAAATCTGTGAAAGATAAAATCCTTTTATACCAGTTATTTTTGTTTCCATTTTCTCATATTGGGACTGTAATTTCCAATATTTTTATCTTATGGAGTACCATTTTTTTCATCTTGTCAAAAAATAACCCATGTTACTTCATAAGTTCATTTTCATTATTTAAAAATGATTTCATCAACTATTTATTATTGGTTTGTTTTAAAATTTTGGGTATACACCCTTCACTACTGACAAACGCCCAACCATCTACTATGTTGTAGTCATTAGGACTTATATAAAATTAATCATTTCACGACATCTATGAAAAATGAGATAATATTAGGATAAAATGATAAATATAACATGTGTTTTTAATTTTTTACAAGACAAGTATAGTTTTTCATTTTATGTCCCCTAAAGTGTTGATTGTGATCATTATATATATTTCAAATATTTTTCAAATTGTTTGAAAAATATTACGGAAATTAATAAGGTCATGATGAAAAATGTAAATACATTTAATTAAATTAAATAAATTTTTTTTAATATATGTTTTCAGTGTGAGAAATTGATAATGAGTATGAGTGTCCGCATGTAACATATGTGTTTATTATACATGTATTTCTGATAATTCTAAAAATCAGTAATTCAAACTGATAAATGGGATTGTAAGAATGATAATCTAGTTCAAGGACACTACAATATATCCTGATTCAGGCTAGGTCCTTACATAGTAAGCCCATTTTTACCCAACACGTGTGTGTGTGTGTGTAGGTGTAATGGGTGTTGATCCCCTATATCTATCTTGAACCATATGTTTCACTAGGTTAACGATGTACTTGAGTAAAGAGGTCGTAATAACATGACGTGGTATGTGGATAAATTGCACAATGTTCATCCATAATTTAAATAAATGAATATTTCATTGGAAGCTTTATCTGCTTAATCATAGTTGTCTAATCCTTCTTAACATCTAATTACTCATATAATGACACTTATGGAATTATATTTTTTAGGTGTTCCTCATATTGTGCAGAACATATGATCCACCAATTCATTTGATGGGCATTTGATCGTCCTCAAGTATATGATTTCATTAAATATCAATGGAAATATATTTTAATGAATAAAATAAATCAAAATTTAAGAGATATAGTGTGAATAAACTTTTTTTTGGGATTTTATGATGATAAAATTATCACTATGTGGTGGTGGTATCTAGGAGAAATGAAATAACTACCAACATTTTTTAGGGGAAGCACCAAAAATTGAAAATTTTATCTACTTCATAGATACTCCACATGATGATGGTAGCACCGGTGAATTAGTATGGTCAAATCATGATTAAAATATGAAAAGAAGTTCAACCATGAATACCTCAAATTGTAGGTCAATAGGATTTGACATGATATCCTTATTCAAAGTAGATTTATTTGATAAAATTGTAGTAGAATATCTTATCACATTGGTTGTATCATTCAATTTATGAATTCAATGGTTGAAAAATTTACAGTACTTCCTCTTCATTGGTGATAGTTCTAATAAAAGTAATGGTATAACACACTTAATGGTTGGCCACCTCCTTTTTTTCACCCATCTAAAGTAATAAAACACATGTTATGGATAGAAATCATCTATGGTTGATATATTGTCGCCATCCATTCTCAATAAAATATTACCCACTCATAATTATATCATTTCATATTGTATAAAACAATGGTATATTATTCATATAGTTCATGTGTATTACCATTCTCCATAGAATATAATGGTAGCTCACTCAACGGTAGAACATAAATGGTTGAAACATTGTGCTACCACTCGGTATCTCTATCGATGGTTAGTTAAAATAAATTATTTATATAATTTTTTTTATTTATAATTGACGTAAATAATATAGATATTATAAATATTATTTTATTCAATTTTCCAAACCTATAAATAAATGTTGAATTAAAATTTTTATGAATATATATATAATGTTTCCATTACAGACATGCATTAACCTTCATACATGAAGTATATGAGACTTTTTTTTGAGTTTCTAGTATTTCATTAAACATTAATTTAATTCAAAAAAATTAATAGTAATAATAATGTTATAAATTTTTTTATTTAAAAATGATCATGTTATAATTTTTATATTTTTATATCTTCTAGAAAAAAAGAGTTCAAAACATAATTTATATTATGTAGGGATTTTTAGAGGAAAGGTAATGTCAATGTTATACTTTATTATGTTCCAAAAAGTGGAATGTAGTGACAGGATCCCAAGAATTTCTAAGATGATATTTGAGTTATTGATGATGGATTAATCCATTAGGGATATCATGACAGAATAAAGAATCTAAACACAAAACATTTTAAATCGCTTGGGTGACATTCATCTATTACACTTTCTTCCCACACATTTGATCAAGAAGAGCTCTGGATTTTGATTTTTTCACTTGATCACGAAGTGACATCGACAATACCATCCTATATTACTAATTTGGTCCATATCGAGAAACATATATGTTACACCCGGACCCCAGTTACCCAGAGTCGGTGCATTATTACATAACATTGGCATGATCACAAGAAAGATCAAATCTCGAAATACCAAATAGTTTAGTTGCCTTGGAAACAAAAGATATATTCATAAAGGTTTACGTTACATCATAAAAATGAAAACCAAAACAACATAGTATCCATAGTCCACACTTATATCCCCTCATACTATCCCTGCCGGTCATTCATAATTTATATCTTTATATCATGGGAAAAATAAAACATAGAAAAGGGGTGATCTCAAATGCCCAGTAAGGATAACAATATAGCGGAAACATTCATAAATAAGAATAAACATTTAAGCCAATGTATAACTAAAAAAAAATCCTTTTAAACATGAACTTCAACATAGAATGGAAAAAATAAAATGAAATTATTTCCATTTACTTATTCACATGGATATTCTACTAATCGAATAATCACATGCAATATCAATAACCACTTTCATAATGATGGAATGCATAATTCCAGACTATAATAACCACATAGCGAAGGCCTCATGCCAAGACTACAAATATGTTTTTTTCAAGGCCTTGTGCCAAGACACTAGTTTGTATCATGAGACCTACTGATGCATCGACGAGCTATATCAGGCTCCACCCGTCACATATTAAGTCCAATGCATTATCATATGAACAGGTTTAAACATAACATAAAAATTCGTATTAAAATTAGCATAAAAATGTCAATACTTCTTCCATAAACCATGAATGGTATAAAAATAACACATCCACAGTCAAACATATCACAAAACCTTAAATAGAATATGGATGTTTTGTATCATAATAATTCAACTTCAAATAAGCTTAAAATCCATCAAGGGAGGTTGACATAGATGAAATCAAAACGCTTTTTATAGAAATATTTCTTTCTATTATGAAATAATTTAAGATTCATATATTTATAAAATGAAACATTTTCTTTGAAAATATCCTTATAATCTTATAAGGGAAGCCTTGAATATTTTATAATGGAAGAAAATAGCCACACCCACCATATAAGTTAAAAAAACATTCTTACCTTAATTCTGTCGAAAAGGATAAAAAGGACCTTGATTGGAAAATGACAGAAAGATTCCTTTATAAACCACTTATAAAAGTCAACGAGGGTATAAATTACTTTAACCCATATTCTAGTAAATAGTAAAAATGTTTTGAAATACATTTTTATGAAACATGTATGTGGATGATAATGAAATCCCAGTAGATTATTACCTATAAAGAACCTCAAATAATGAAGAGATTGTGAAATAAACCCAAACCATGTACTTTTCCTTGGATGGGGGTAGGTTGACCTCCTGTATAATGGTGAAATAATTTTTATTAAATTATAAAATAATCATATATATTAATATGATATCATATATGATCTTTTAACATTGATTTGTTAAAAATATCTTCGTATTATCGTTGTTTCGGGTGTTAACTTACTCATTTTCTTTTATATGTTTTGTTACATAAGCTGTGTTTGTCATGGATAGATTGTATCATAATTATATCCAGAATGATATCATGTCTGTAGATACTATAATTAGTCTTCAAATGAGAACTAGACTTGAATGGATAAGATGGAGAAAGAATCTCATCGCATTCGTGGAGATGGTAGTCCGTACGTACTCACGAGCGACAATATCATTCTTTTGATATTAAAATAATATATAATTGGATGGTATATCATATATACAGAATCATTATCATGTTATATTTATTATTTACATGAATTACACGTCCTTATTATACCCATCCAAATAATAATTTATTGAATAACAATTACACCACGACGTGGAGATTGTAAGCCGTACGTACGCACGTATGGTGACATGTTATTAAAAGGGTAGATAGAAAACTGAATATGGTTGTACCATATTTATAATAACATCACAGTATATATAAGATACTAGAGTTATTATTTTATAATGGTAATAACAAAGAAATAAGAAGTGGAAGAAGAAAAGATCTTGAAAACGGGTGGTGAAATTATTACCTCTTCTTCGGGTTCTTCCTTTTGATTTGATCAAAAGGGCTCCATAGGTTTTCTTTATGACTAATGGAAGGCCTCTATGATGAATTTAGGGATGTTGAGAGATTATTTGGGTAGTGTATGGCCAATACAAAAGGCTTTGAAGGTTTGAATTAATGAGAAGGGGGAGTGCCCTTTTATAAGAGGGGTGAGGGGGACCTTTGGAAAAGCTAGAAATATTATTTTATAATAAATTAATATTCAGTTTATAATGGCCCGAAAGTGGATTATTTAAAGTTTAAGGTAGGGATGGGTCAAAAACCACTCAACCAATATAATTTAAACAGGTTTGGGACATTATATTAACCTTGTCTTTTAGTTTTAACTCTTAGTTAATTAGTTTGACACTTACCATGTGACTTTGGATTTTTATATTATATAGTTAATAAAAATACTATATACCTCCAAGAGACCTCCAAGTGGTACATTAATAATAAAACAATCATGATATAAGTATCTTGGCTAAACCATATATTTTTAGGAATTTAATATCAATTAATAATATAATATTTGTTTTATAAACTCTTTTCTGTCAATTTTGAAACTATTCAATTATTGATTTTTGTAAAAATCATAACAGAATTATTACTTCGAACAAGGTTAATTAAATCAATCCTAACATGTCATATTAACCTATTAAATTTGTTCAGTTCTTAAAAAGTCTAAAATTATATTTATTTGGGTATTTATAATATCAACTATTTTAATTTTTCACTATTATTGTAATTAATGCATTATCATTGTTTCATAAATAAATTTAATTATTTATTGTCTAAAAATTATAAATAAAATATAATTATGTATGAAATCTTTTTATCTTTTTAATTAATATTTACAATCGAATTTATCTTATGTATATCCCTATATTAAAAATGTTTTAGTAAATAAACATTGATTTTAACTCTTTTAACTCTTCTTTGAATTAAATAATAATAAATGTCCTAATCTAATCCAAGTAGACCTAAATGATAATATTTTGTTCCTAATGTTTTTTTTGGTCGAGATACACTTGTACAATAGAATTAGGACATGTGTTAGCATAATATTAATATCATTTTTACCCTTAATTACCCTATTTACTTTTAACCGTGGTAAATAAAAGTAAAAAGTTACTATTCGCCAAAAATTATTTTCATCTCATTGAACCAAATTATACTCCTTGATATTAATGGTGCCGCTCAGATTTTTAAAATTCACTCACAGATGTGGTAAAATTATGTTTTATAAAAAATTCAGTTTTTTAACAACCACTTAGTGGTTTCACTATTCATCAAAAAAATGAAAGTTTCCAGAAAAATATCCAAAATTAGGCCTAAGATATATTTGATATAATTAATTAAAAATGATGTTTATTTTAAAAAATTCAAAACATATCTGTTGCATTAATTAATTTAATAATTAATTTCCATTGTCAAAATAAATATCGTGTTTTTAAGAGATAATAACTATCAAAAGATTGACACTTGTTTATTTCTGGTTTAAATGTGAAATTACATTCAATAACCAAAATTTTATTAAATGGTAAAAATATATTCTAAATATACTTTAAAACCACTCAAATTAATAATTTATCATTATTAATTATTTCTATTAAAAAAGTTGTTTTTAATTAAAATTTAGTAATTTTCACTATTCATCAAAATATGAAAGTTATCCAAAAAGTACCAAAATTTCACTCTAATCTAATTTCAATATTACGATTCCAAAAATGAAGTCCATTTCTAATGATAAAATTTATAAAATTTCAAAATGTAGGTATTACTATTCATAACGGCTAGTTTGATTGGTCGTGGTGTGTTATAATCTCGAAGTTGCGTATAATGCATGCCATTGTATTATTCAAAGGGAAACATACCGTGGAATCATGGGGTGTTTCATTGTAAATTTTTGATGCCCCCATTCTAAATAATAAATTTATTTAGTCAAATTTAATATATAAAAGTTTAAAATATTGGATTTAAAAAAAGGGTTTCACTATTAAAAGTTGGTAAAAGTGCATTTTTTGAAAAATACTTCTTTTATTCGAAAAAAAATGAATCTGTTATTAAATTATGTCTAAGAAACTCATAATATGAATTCTAAAATTATAAGGATTATATAAAGTTTAAAATTTTGTTAATAATATTCATAACCTCTTTTGAACGGCTTGTTTGGTAAGTCATGGTGCGCTTGAACTCGGTGTTGCGTGTAGTGCAAGTTATTAAATTATTTTGAAGAAATAACACACATTGAAATCTTGGTTTGTTACATTCTCCCCTCCTTCAATAAATTGTGTCCTCATAATTTGAAATTGTTCTTCTATAATAAAAGTTTGAAAATAGAATATATATTTGTGACAAAACCCACATCGTAAATTGGGTTACTAAAATTTAGTCTTAATATGAGGAAAAGGGAAATGAATGGGTCGCCACCAAATTATGATCTCCATTAGGTGAACAATGGTGGAAATTAGAGAGATATAATTGGAGGAAAAACATAAATATTTATAGGTAGTGATTGAGGTCATCAATCACAAACAAGTGTAAAATAGAGGTCCTTAAATTCATCAATCTATGATGATTTGAAATACCATCGGTTCAAAAAAATATAGGGTATTAGGATAACAAATTTTTGGTTTTAGGATTTCTTAAATAAAGTATAAGAATTAATTTCTTCATAGAATAAGAGAAGAAGAAAGATATATTCTTGACATGTAGAGTTTCATCCTTTAACTAATTTTTACCACAAACACATCTTTCACTCTATAAGATAATAGAACAAAAAAATATATATTCTATTTGTCCTATTCATATAGGGTTCCAAAAAATGAATTTATAATTCATCTACCAGATCTTTTAAAAAAAACTACGTTATTTTATCTCAGACATTACGTGGGCCAGTGGTAGGTGATACACCCTTGTCGCCCTTCGGCTGTGGGTTTAAGTCTCGCGGCTTTGCCAGACGGGATGGGTTGCCGCCCGACCGCTTGGTTGTCCTTTTATGGAAATCCAAAAATAATCCAAACTAGAACTATCCAACATGATTTAGTCCAAAATTTATAAGGAAGGTAAAAAAATGAAGATCCTTTTTGCTGTATAATAACCTGTGAACACCTTCATCATGTATTCTTTTAAAACACTGCAATATCCTGAATTACCATAAAACCTTATTGATTACATTAATGATCCCTTATTCCTTAAATAATAATGGATATAATCCTTCAATCCAAAAATATTTTAATCCCCAACAGTCATGGAATATACAAATCGTTAATCAGTTTCAAGGTAGTCAAGAATATCCAATATAATTTATCCAAATTAATCATGTATTATTCTAAAATCACTACCTCGGTATCAGAACTATATTATGGTTTATCATTCTCTCAAACATATATTTTCCAAAAATTTGACCTTCTATTGGGTCACTTTTCTTTGTTCCACACAATCTCACATCCTTAATGAAATAGTACTGCAGTACAATCCTTATATACTCCATAATTTTTATAACAAGTACATTGTTGATACAACACTCAAATGACATAATCAACATAAGAACTCTAATCATTCCTATTCATCTGTGGTAGTATCATAACTTTATTATTATCCAATAACATCATTTGTGGCATAGTCTGATGACTGGGACATAGGTTCGTTAAGTGTCCAAACTCCTTGCAAATGAAGCATTGTAAATTTGAAACCATTTTCTTACCCTTGCAGTCATGTACTTTGTGCCCTTTTCCTTGACACTTATAAAAAACTCCCATTCCTTTCAGACAAGTTCCTGGGTGCTTCTTCCCACAATTATCACATATGGTAAAATTCGTCTTTTCCCTCTTCCCATTATCCATCGTTCTCTCTTCCATCCTTTTCTTCTCTTGCTTCCCTTCAAAGCCATAAGACTCAGTAAACTATTTAATTATATTATCAACACATGATTATATTTCTTAATATGATGATAATACATGGTATACTATTTCTCTTATAAATTATGGCTTAATACCATGAAAGATATGATCCTTCTTTCTCTTTGGATCATGTGCATTACTGGAGTTCTCATTCCTTCTACTGGATTTGATTTCTAAACAATGGCATACACTAAATTAGTTTGTGAATAACAATACCTAATCCCAAACTTGTTAAACACACAACATAAATAAAATAGTTTATGGATATATTCTATAATCATAAAATTGTCTCCTTGGAGGAAGTATAGACTCATAAACCCTTCATAATGGTTTGTAACGAAATTGAGAATTATCCTAAGAATATCCCCCGGGAGTGTCGTAACCAAGATTGCAGTAAGGCCCGTTGTCGTGCACCAGTTCCCGTTCGAGTCTTGCTCAAAGCGGTGTTTTCGGGTTTTACCCCTAGGTACATATGTTCCAGAGCCGCCTCTACATGCTCGTATCTAGATAGGGATGTATTGCTCATAAAACTCACAAAATCACTACAATACCAAAATTCTAGGAAGTTCTTCTATACTAATCCTCAAAGTCCATATTAGGTCTATGTGCTCTAATCAGAGTTTATCTAAATCTAGCTTCCAAGGTTTGTACTAAACTTCCTTTGATACCAACTGTAACGCCCCGACCCCAGTTACCCAGAGTCGGTGCATTATTTCATAACATTGGAATGATCACAAGAAAGATCAAACCTCGAAAGAACAATTATTTTAGTAGCCTTGGAAACACTAGATATATTCATAATGTTTTACATTACATCATAAAAATGTAAACTACAACAACATAGTCTCCATAGTCCACACTCATATCCCCTCATACTATCCCTGCAGGTCATTCATAATTTACATCTTCATATCCTAGGAAAAATAAAACATAGAAAAGGGGTGAGCTCAAATTCCCAGTAAGAATAACAATATAGTGAAAACTTTCATAAATAAGAATAAACATTTAAGGCAATGTATAACTAAAACAAAAGCCTTTTATACTTGATCTTCAACATAGTATGGAAAAAATAAAATGAAATAATTTCCATTTACTTATTCACATGGATATTCTACTAATCGAATAATCACATGCAATATCAATAACCACTTTCATAATGATGGAATGCATAATACAGACTATCATAACCACATAGCCAAGGCCTCTTGGCAAGACTAAAAATAATATTTTGTCATGGCCTTGTGCCAAAACACTAGTTTGTCTCATGATAACTACAGATACATCAAGGAGCTATAGCGGGCTCCGCTCGTCACATATTAAGTCCAATGAATTCTTTATATGAACAGGTTTAAACATAACATAAACATTCATATTAAAACTAGCATAAAAAATGTCAATACCTCTTCCATAAACCACGAATGGTATAAAAATATCACATCCACAGTCAAACATATCACAAAACCTTAAATACGATATGGAAGTTTTGTATCATAATAAATCAACTTCAAATAAGCTTAAAATCCATCAAAGAATGTTGACATAGATGAAATCAAAACTCTTTTTTGAGAAATATCTCATTCTATTTTGAAATCATTTATGATTCATATATTTATAAAATAAAAAATTTTCTTTGAAAAAATTCTTATAATCTTGTAAGGTAATCTTTGATGATTTTATAACAGTGGAAAATAGCCGCACCCTTAGTATAAGTTAAAAAAACATTCTTACCTTAATTCTATCGAATAGGTTAAAAAGGACCTTGTTTGGAAAATGAGAGAAATATTCCTTTATAAACCACTTATAAAAGTCAACAAGGGTATAAATTACTTTAATCCATATTCTAGTAAATAGTAAAAATGTTTTGAAATACATTTTTAAGAAATATGGATGTGGAAGATAATGAAATACTAGTAGATTTTTACATATAAACAACCTCGGATAATGAAGAGATTGTGAAATAAACCCTTACCTTGTATTTTTACTTGGTTGGAGGTAATTTAACCTCCTGTATAATGGTGAAATAATTGTAGTTAAATTATACAAGAATCATATATATTAATATGATATCATATATGATCTTTTAACATTGATTTGTTAAAAATATCTTAGTATTATCATTGTTTCAGGGGTAAACTTACTCATTTTCTTTTATATGTTTTGTTACGTAAGCCGTGTTTGTCATGGATAGGTTGTATATTAATCATATCATGAATTATATCATGTCCTTATATACTATTATTAATTATCAAATGAGAATTAGACTTTAATGGAAACGATGGAGAATGAATCTCATCGCGTTCGTGGAGACAGTAGTTCGTACGTACGCCCGAGCAACAATATCATTATTTTGATATTAAAATAATATATAATTGGATAGTATATAATATATACAGAATCATTATCATGTTATATTTATTATTTACATGAATTACACATCATTATTATACCCATCCAGATAATATTTTGTTGAAAAACAATTACGCCATGACGTGTAGACGGTAAGCCGTACGTACGCACGTATGGTGACATTTTATTCAAAGGGTCGATAGAATACTGAATATGGTTGTACCATATTCATAATAACATCACAGTATATATAAGATACTGGAGATATTATTTTAGAATGGTAATAACAATGAATGATGAAGTGGAAGAAGAAAGGAACTTGAAAAAGGATGGTGAAATTATTCCCTCTTCATCGGGTTCTTCTTTTTGATTTGATCAAAAGGGCTCTATAGGATGGATTTATGACTAAAGGAATGTCTCTAGGATGAATTGAGGGATGTTGAGAGATTATTTGGGCAGAGTTTTTCCGATCCAAAAGGCTTTGAAGGTGTGAATTAATGAGAAGGTGTAGTGCCCTTTTATAAGAGGGGTGAGGGGCACCTTTGGAAAGCTAGAAATATTATTTTATAATAAATTCATATTCGGTTTATAATGGCTCAAAAGTGGATTATTTAAATTTTATGGTGGGGATGGGTCAAAGACCACTCAACCAATAGAATTTACATAGGTTTGGGTCATTTTATTAACCTTATCTTTTAGTTTTAACTTTTAGTTAAATAGTTTGACACTTACTATGTCACTTTGTATTTTTATATTATATAGTTAATAAACATACTATATACCTCCAAGATAACCCTAAGTGGCCCATTAATGATACACCTATCATGATATAAGTCTCTCGGCCGAACCTTATATTTTTATAAATTTAATATCAATTAATAATATAACATTTGTTTCAAAAACTCTTTTATGTCAATTTTGACACTATTCAATAATTGATTTTTGTGAAAATAATAACAGAATGATTACTTAGAAAAAAGTTAATTATGTCACTACTATCATGTCATATTAAACTATTAAATAAGTTTAATTCATAAAAAGTCTCAAATTATATTTATTTGGGTATTTATAATATCAATTATTTTAATTTTTCACTATTATGGTAATTACTGCGTCATCATTGTGTCATATATAAATTAAATAATTTATTGTCTAAAAATTATAAATAAAATATAATTATGTAGGAAATATTTTTATCTTTCTAATGAATACTTACAATAGGATTTATCTTATGCATAACCCTGTATTAAAAATGTTTTAACAAATAAACTTTGATTATAACTCTTTTAACTCTTCTTTGAATTAAATAATAATAAATGTCCTAATCTAATCCAAGTGGACCTAAATGATAATATTTTATTCATAAGGTTTTTTTTGGTCGAGATACACTTGTGAAATAGAATTAGAACATGTTTTAGGGTAATATTAATATCATTTTTACCCTTAATTACCCTATTTACTTTTAACCATGGTAAATAAAAGTCAAAAGTTACTATTCACCAAAAATTATTTTCATCTCATTGAACCAAATTTTACACCTTGATATTAACCATGTCTCTCGGATTTTTAAAATTCCTCTCTATGAAGTGGTAAAATTATGTTTTATAAAAAATTCAATTTTTTTAACTACCACTTAGTGGTTTCACTATTCATCAAAAAAATGAATGTTTCCAGAAAAATACCTAAAATTAGGCCTAATCTATATTTGATATTATGAATTCAAAAATGATGTTTATTTTACCAAATTCAAAACATATCAGTTGCATTAATTAATTTAAAAAATAATTCTCATCGTCAAAAAAATAGCGTGTTTTTAAGAGTCAATAACTATCAAAAGATTGACATTGTTTATGTCTGGTTTAAATGTGAAATTACATTCAATGAAAAATATTTTATTAAATGGTAAAAATATATTCTAAATATACATCAAAACCACTCAAATTAATAATTTATCCCTATTAATTATTCGATTAAAAATGTTGTTTTTAATTAAAATTTAGTAATTTTCACTATTCATCAAAATATGAAAGTTATCCAAAAAGTACCAAAATTTTACCCTAAGCTCATTTCAATATTAAGAATCCAAAAATGAAGTCCATTTCGAAAGATAAAATTTATAAAATTTCAAAATGTAGGTATTACTATTTATAATGGCTAGTTTGATTGGTTGTGGTGTGTTAGAATCTCGAAGTTGCGTACAATGCACGCCATTACATTATTCAAAGGGAAATGTACTATGGAAGCTTGGGGTGTTTCATTGTAAATTTATGATGTCCCCATTCTAAAGAATATATTTATTTAGTCAAATTGAATATATAAATGTTTAAAATATTGGATTTAAAAAAAGGGTTTCACTATTAAAATTTGGTAAAAGTGCATTTTTTGAAAAATACTTCTTTTATCTGAAAAAATGAATTTGTTCTTACATTATGTCTAAGAAACTCATAATATTAATTCTAAAATTATAAAGAATATATAAAGTTTAAATTTTAGTTAATTCTATTCATAACATCTTCTGAATGGCTTGTTTGGTAAGTCATGGTGTGCTTGAACTCGGTGTCGCGTGTAGTGCAAGTTATTGAATTATTATGAAGAAATAACACACTTTGAAATCTTGGGGAGTTAAAATCTATATTTCCATCTTCTAATCATTACTAGGTGTTTGTTTTTTTTCATATTTCAATATTTATTTATTTTTTTAAAATATTCATGTATATATTATATTTTTTCCCATAAATGTATTTATTTTCTATTGGTTATTCCACCACCTAAAATGAATTATAAGTTGTTACTCCATACAAAAATTCATGTCCCAAAATATTTTAAGAAACCTATAAAATGTATGTTTTTTTCCATCAGGTATTTTTAAATGGAATATTCTATAAAATATTCTCACTCTTCTAAAATTTATTTTCTTAGTGGGAAGTAATTTTCAGTTATATTAGAAAAGGATTATGAGGGGAATAGGTTCTTTGGAATACTATCAAATATAAAATTTTAGATTTATATATTTTAATTTTCATTATGCTTTTAAAACAGAACATCTTAAATAATATATAATTAGTATCACTATTATTTAAGTTTTCCTTAAAATATTAAATTACAATTCACTCTTATCTATATATTGATCATTATATTTAAATAAAAATAATTAAATAATGGGAATTAATTAGAAAAATGTCCCGTAAAATAATTTTATGAATAATATAATAGAAATTATTGTTTAGAAGACCTTGGATACTATAACTATAATGTTGAAAAACAATACATCATCTAAAATTCCAGATGAGAATAGAGTCACATAGAATAATCCATGTGGAAACCCCAAACGTAAATCTAATGATCCCGAAAATAATTTTTGTAATATGGATTGAATATTTTAATAGATATATAAATATGTATGTAGAACAAGAAATATCTATACGAAAAGGTAAAGAAATGATTCCACATGAAGTAGCTGAAATTCAAGATAGTTTATTGACAAAAATAACTCATGCGCTAAAAAAGGTATGTGTGCATTGTGAATCATGGAGGGAGACATTTCAAGAGATAATAATATAGTAATTTTATTAATAGAGTATTTAATAATGATAATGAATGATTCACTATGTGATACATGTACATTAAAATCTCTTTAGAAGAGAAAAAATAAATAAAATTTAATTTAATATATGATAATATATTTGAGTCAAAAAATTAAATTTATTTAATGATGTGTGAGATTAAAAAGTGGTATAAAGGGAACAACCTGGTGGAGAAAAATAAATATCGACTATGTTGTTGACATCGCGAAAAAAGGAATTGAAACCTTATTCATATAACATTAATGCATATTATTCATTCTTATTTTGTAGGGATTTGATGTTGAAGCAATATCTCAGGGGGAACCTGAGATAGTGGATGTGTTTAAAAATTTGTACAATTTTTTTAAGATGATTCTATTTTAGATTGATTACGCTAACAACACACATGAAAAATATTATGAGAGGATCATCCTTGTTGAGGTTATGTAAATCTTCATTTATGAATGGCCACATTTAAAAAATCAATTTCTGTTTATTATAAACATTGAGAACCTGGAGAATATATATTGAATTTAATTGAATTATCATAAATATTAATGTGATAAATATTTCCTTGTAGTTGAGATAAGATGAGTATGTTTTGGTATCCAATACTGTTTTAATTCACAAACATCTGATTATTCTAGATTACTCTTGATAGAGAATCATTGAAAATAGAACAACATGCATAATATCTTATTATTATTTAATAAAAATAATAAATACTAACCATGATGTTGAGAAATTGAATAATTAAATGGGAAAATTTCCCATGACCCACTCTATCTAAAGATACCAGAATGAGGGGAGAGAGATAATGACCCCTCAAGTCCCACCTCCAATAATCCCTAGGTTGATGACTAGTGAAAACAGTGTACAAATCTCACAATATTGGAGGCATTAACCATTATAAGAAAAAATACCATGATATATAATAAATCATCCCCAAAAACGCAATGGAATAATATAAAATAGAAAGACAGAAACTAACCAACATGTATGAAAAAAGTAGAACAGATACATATACAATATAGTCTCTAATGTAAATACCCAAAAGAAAATAAATGGAAGAGACACATCAGATGTCCAAACATTCAATCTCGTAACACCCAACACGGTCCATGAAATCCTCCTAGAAACTAGAATGATAATATATATATATAGGGTGAGAAGATAAGTATTCTTAGTAGGAAAACCAAAGTCTCTTATGCCCATGTGAAATAAGAATTCTAATTTTATTATAAGGAAACAACATACCCAAATAGCACCTATGCACGTACTAAACATCCCAACCTCACCAAGGTATTCTCACTAAAATAACACAACCAATGTAATATTATGTAACATAAAGAACATAGATGATAGGGTACCCTACACAACTTTCCCACTCATATTCCTCACATTCCCAATAGTGTACACCCTTTCACTCCCATCCCTTATGTATACCACATAACATCCCACCTATAAATACCTTGGCCTCATAACACATCATGTCATATCTCATCCCAACGACAGTTGACAAAGAACATGAAATCTCACCATGAAAACCCCTGATTTATTACAACTTGATCAAAGACACCTAAGCTATCACAACCACCATCTAAAATACAGACAGACCATTGACCCCCATGTAATGTGCCTTACCTACCATTCCAAGAATGTTTAGTGGAAAATATCCTGAAACAAGCCATCCGTACTACTCACCAGATGTTGGGAAAACACCCCTCATGCGATGATGTTCGTTGTTGGCACAAAGTGGTCAACATGGGTTGGGTGCGTACAAAAATAATAATAATACAAAAATATATGTATTGTATCAAATGCTCCATACCAACTGATGGGTTCACAAACAAAGAATCATCTCAAAACACTGTTTCTTTTCCATCATCCATTAAATGCATCACTTCACAGAAATATAACATAAATAACAATAATTTTACAATATTTAATCATTACTTATTAATTTTGCATATTTTTCCATTTCAACGAATTCCCTTAGTATTTATTCATTTATAATCAAAATTATTTGGAATCTACTAAGGAACAATACATATCAAAAAACATAGAAATATCCATATTATAGGTGAAGAGCCTAGATAAATTAACATGGCTCCACATTACTTATTTTTTTAACACACATCAATTGAACATCACATAAAAATACCAAATATACAGTGTGAAAATTTCTAATTTTTATCCATGGATAAACTCCAACTGAATTTTACCTACCAAAAACTAATGTCCTTATTCCATTCATCCTTCCTAAAACACAATACCAAGTAAAACAAACACCCAACTCATGACCACATCGAGAAAAAATTTACAACTCAACCAATTTTGAAACCCTGATGCATAATCACACCAATCCCATCATATCCACTCTATAAAACTGTAGGTCATCCACTTCCCCCATACATACAAACCACAACAGAACATTTTACAGACTCATAAGAACATTTATCAGATTCCACGGAATTTATTTGGGGTGTTATCGCATAAACAAATCATGGGACATCCAATTCAATATCCAATTATACGTGGTAATAAAATTTTCAATTTAGGTGACTCCAAATAATATCTATCAATGAAACAACCACAATAGATGTATCCAAAACAATAAAATCCTCTAATTACCACAATATTTAGCATAGTGTTTATCCTATATAATGACAATATAAAAACAATATAGATGCTAAAAAAATGTGAGGATAAAACCCTATTTCCACTTTCAATTAAATTATCTGATTATTCATTATTAATATAAAATGATATATCCATATTTCAACAAAAACCAGATGAAAATACTCTTGTTTCGGTGCGGATGTGCGTCGGGTTACGCTGTTCCGCCAGGACGCGTTCGCGCGTGCACCCGTCAACCCGAGGGGATGGGCGCGCGGCTTGTGGTCCCGCAGTCCCGCTTTCCAAGGGCGGGCGGCATTCGTCCCTTATTCAGGGGCGTCTGCTCCTTGATCGAAACCAGGATGATGGGATGTCGGCTCCTCCTTCCTTGGACATCTCCTCGGAACTCGTCGCCTAATCCGGGTCTCCCTCATAGACTTAAGAATGTTCGTGAATCTCGTTCCCGGCGCCATATCTTCATGGACACTGGTTAATTACGCTGCTTCCGCCCGGACGCTCCAAGGAGTCTGGGCGGGGCAGCAACCTGCGGTGAGAAGGCCGGGTGGCTCTGGGTGCTGGGGGCGTGTCGTAACACTGCGGCTCTGCACGTCTGTCTTCCGTCCCTAATAGGGCTTCTCGAAGGCATGATGGCCTGAGGCATCCCGTACTGGGTGCGGGGAACTGTGTCACCTGAGGTTTTTCTCAGCTTCCCATGTTTAACACGGGGTATGCCGCGAGTTTAACGTCCAGCGGGGACGGCATCAGACCGATCAACACGAAAAGTGGATCAGATGACAGAACCCCTTGCGGGGAACCTCCGACGCTGGGGCCAGCACATGGGCGGCTTCCCAAGTAACGTGGAGTGGAGTGAAGTGGCATGACCCCACCGGGATGTGGCGGCCCGGGTTAGGATCAGGATGGATGATGGAGTGAAGAGCTTGGACCCCATAGGGGCTTCCTACGTACCGCGCGTTAGCACGGATCAAAGTCAACGTAGTTCGGGTATACAGTTTAACGTCATGCCGGACGTCGGAAAGCCGACTCACGAAGAGATCGAGGCCGCCGGGCGGAGGATTGAACCGAACCACCTCGCACAGAGGGGGATGGAACGGCCGGGTGGATCACAGTTTCACGTCATGCTGGACGACAAAAGGAGAAATGGAAAAAAGGGGGGCTGTGAGGAGGCACCGTGGAGATACACACGGGCAGTCTCCCACAGGGGCGGATTCATAGGTGAATCGACGCAAGCGTGAACCCTGGAGGGGTCCACTGATGGACGAACCGACGTGAATACGACCGGGACGACCAGGTGGCGGGCTTGAACCTCAGGGAGGCTTCCTACGTACCCTGTATAGAAGACAGGGATCAAAGTCCACGTAGTTCATTCTGTCAGGACTTACGCACTTGGGGCAGCCCGGGTGGCAAAACTCAGTTGGAAGGGACTTGGACCGAAAGCAGAAGACACCTCGATCCCAGTCATACCCTCTACTGGCTTCGGCCGTGGGGAGGCGCAATGGAGATACACATGTGCAGCCTCCCACGAGAAACTAGGGGTTTGTAATACCCTGCCCCCGTAGGGAAAAGCCGCTCCCATTAAATCGTCCCAAAAGGGGGACAATCCCGACATCCCTGCAGAGACGAGCGGGTGGGGGCCACATCCAAACCGGGGGAGACCCTGCGTGCGAGGCACGTGATCGAATGATGCGGACGGTTTAGCGTCTTGCCAGACGAAGTACAGTTTAACGTCGTGTGTTGAGGACGAGGCGGACGG
Organism: Viscum album; assembly: GCA_963277665.1. NCBI lineage: Eukaryota > Viridiplantae > Streptophyta > Magnoliopsida > Santalales > Viscaceae > Viscum > Viscum album. The sequence continues at coordinate 378,976,219 of OY728122.1, forward strand.
TTTAACGTCTTGCCGGACGAAGTACAGTTTAACGTCCTGTGTTGAGGACGAAGCACTTGGCAGTTTAACGTCTTGCAGCGCGGACGATGGGGGCTAGGCAGTTTAGCGTCGTGCAGCTTGGACGTATGTGCAGTTTAACGTCATGCTGGACGTATCTGCAGTTTAACGTCATGCTGGACGAATATGCAGTTTAACGTCATGCTGGACGTACGTGCGTGTCACTTCGCGCAAGCCTGGAGGGCCGCACGGGAAGACAACGCACGATGCGGGCACCCAGGATGAGGATCATCGGGCGCCACGCAGGCGGGTACCCTCGGGGGGTCAAGGGAGGCGACCCTGGCGGATTGCGCGCAAAAGAGGAGCTTTGCGCGCAAAACCGCGGGTCGGCGCGCAAAATGGCGGACTGGCGCGCAATTGGGCCAGCGCTTCGCGCACGGATAGTTGGGATTGCGCGCACCGGGCATCGGATAGCGCGTGGGGGCAACGGCTCATTCTCTAACGAATGGCCACTTTGAAAATGGGGGGTGCGCGCAATCGGGCTGGATTGCGCGCACCCAGGGGGCAATTGCCCGCAAGAGGCTTCTTTTGCGCGCAAAGGCCTTCGGGTTGAAATTTATTCAAAGGAAATGAGCCAAGGGGATTGCGCGCGAAGGCGGACCCCAAGGCTCTATTGCGCGAAAGAAAGGAGGTTACCTGAAGATCGGCATTGTGCGCGGAAGGGGTTGGATTGCGCGAACGAGCGACGCTTCGGATTCTGGCAACCTTCAAAACGTCGGGGGTCGCCTTATATTTATAGGCAACCCCGGGCGCGGAATCCGGTCTCGGGCGCGCAATTCGGTTCGCGGGCGCGGAATCAGGACCCAGCACGCAAAGGGCGCCGCGCAGGCCGCGGGCGCGCAAAATAGCGCGCCGGCCCAGCGCATTGCGCGCATCCCGGGAGGATTGCGCGCCGCGACTCAACTTTGCGCGCGGGCCTCTGAAATTTCGCGCAAGTCCTCCGTGCCCTCCGGAACGTGCCTCTGACTCCAAATATCACTTCGCTTTCCGCATCCGGAGCTTTTTTTGGGAACAACGGACTTTTCCGGCGTCTACAAAAGCCCCCCCTCGGAATCTGATCGGCGAGAGGTCGCAACGATCGGGTTCCGAGGGAGACGCCGGAATGCCGAAATCCTGGGCTGCGCGGGACTTAGGCGCGCGAAAAGGGGCACCGGGCGCGAAATTCGCCGCTGCGGTTGCGCAAAGCGCTTTCCGCGCAGCGCGGACCCCGGCCTCGCCTATAAATAGGGGCGCTGGGTCCCGCGTTCCGTACTCTGGCCTTCCGCGCGATAAGCTCCAACGCTCTCGTGCGCGAAATTGCCTCTTCCGGTCGTGAAATTCGCCCGATCGGCGCGCAAAACCATCCGGATTTCGCCTGTCTTTGCGCGAAAACCCGGGACTTTGCGCGACAGTCTTCCCAATTGCGCGCCGTCCTCTTGGATTGCGCGCCAGCCTTCAAACTTCTCTACCGGCCTCGTCCGATCCCGCACGCTTCATTCCTTAACCCGCACGACTCCCGAAACTTCTGAGATGGCCGCGCACAGAGGAAATGAGGGGGATGCTGCCACTCGCAGGGCTGAGATGGCGACGAACGAGGAGGTTTACGGAGCCAAGGAGATTGTTTCCAACAATCAATCCTTGTTCGACTTACTGACGCCGGCCCAGAAGACATATCCCCTGTCGGACAACCTGCCGCTCTGGAACTTCGGCATCCTAGATGAGGTTCCGGTGCCAGGGTTCGAGATTGATGCGCCGCGGACCTGGGTGACCCGGGAGGACGAGCTTCTCCGCTATAACATCACCAACAATGGGCATCCTGCCAGGGAGACCAGGCACTTGGACGTCTACGTCCTGAACCCGAGGACGCGAACCATTGACGGGGGTGAGCCTACTGCGGAGAATTCTCCAGCCCTCTACTCGAGCATATATCGCCAGAGCGTCACGGACGACACCAAGGGCTGGCTGAAGGACTGGGACTTGCGGTCTGGGGGAAACTTCACCAGTGAGTGGGCATGGGCGTTCTGGGTATGCCACACTTGCGATCACTTCGCAGAGGAGCTGCGGTACATCGGCCTGTTCGAGGCGGTGTGGACGTCGCAGTTCCACTTCTACCAGCAGTCCGAGCTCGGGCCGGAGCTGTTCACCCGATGGTCTCCGGATACCAACACCATCCATCTTCACCATGGGGAGGTCGGCATCGGTCTCTGGGACATCCACTGCATCGGAGGTATCCCGCTGGAGGGCTACCAATACGATGAGTTCCTGCCCCCGAAGAACATCTGGGAAGACAGGTCACGGACTCCCATCCTGACATGGCATCTCCTTGACCTGGCTACGCAGCGGCTTGGGATCAAGGATTTCCAGAAGGACATAGCCTACAAGGAGTGGTTCGGCCAGTTCTTGGAGCATGACCCAGCGGTCAAGATGCCAGGTAGGGGGAAGCGGTGCCCGACCGCAGCTCAGAGGAGCCGGAACGGGTCGTACTGGCGGGTCCTGGAGACGGGTGACTACCGCTCATGGGGGTACCGCGTCATCGAGGCCCGGGACCCAAATGTCCGGTACGCGGCATTCCTGGCCGCCTTTCTGAGTGGGTGGCTCCTGCCAGTGCGGGACGCGAGAATGGGCGTTCGCCCGGCGACACTGGCGATGGCAGGCGCTATGGCCGCCAACAAGAGATACAACCTCGGGGTCCCAGTGCTGGCGAGGCTGTATGCCATCCTGGGACGCATCTCACGAGGGGGGTCGCCACGAAGGATCTGTGGGCCCTTTCAGTTCTTCCACGGCTGGGTGGCTGCTCACCTCGGTGGGTACACGTTTCCGAACGCCATCATTCCTCCGGGCAACGGCCTGCGACCCTCCCTGCTGAACATCGCGGGGGTCGCTCCGATGACCCTAAGTGAGGAGGGCGTGCGGATCCGGATTGGCAATCATGCCAATTTCAACTTCAGTCCGTTCCCCACTCCCGTCGGCCAGATGATCGACAATGGGCAGGGTCCGCTGGAGCAGCATGAATACTTCCTGAACATGCGGGGCGGGGTGCTCGTGGCTCGGATCGACGGGAAGGTGATCTGCGAGCCTTACGTGCCGACCCGGTTCGCCAGGCAGTTCGGGTGCCTTCAACGGATGCCGAAGAGGGTATTCACTGCTGTCCGGGAGGAGACGAACCCTGGCGTCCTTCGCCAGATGTGGCTGATGTTTGCCGCTTTCGGCTCTGGCGACGTCATCACTCTCCCTCCTACCGGAGTTGACGCAGGCCTGGCAACCGAGTACGCCGAACACTGGGCCATCGCGTACCCCGAGGGGCTTTTGCGGAAGCTAGTTCGGCGGCTCGAGGTTACCCGTGCGGAGACCGGGCGTCAAGGAAGGAGGCAAGGCGCCGCCACACGGGGGAGAACGGAGGCGCGCCAAGCAGCGGAGCCGGCGCGGGCAGGGACTTCGGCGGCGGGCACATCGCGGGCTGCCGCCACGACCTCAGCGCCCAGAGAGGGGGCACGTGCGGTGGTCGACGAGCGGCCCGGGAAGCAGGTGAGACGTCTGCTCGAACCTTCCCATGATGCGGTCTTCCCGGCGCTGTGGTCGGCCTGGATGACTCTGCGGCAGTCACTGGGGACCGACGCTATCTGGCGAAAGATACTCAGAGAAGGAATCTATCTGCCAGAGGTCGGGCGCCTCCAGATTGCCGACAGAGTGGACTTCAACCGGCAGTATGCGTATCTGACGGCCATGGACGAGTACGCGCGCCAATGTGGTCAGCGCGCGGAGCCATCCCTTCTGGTGAAGGTGATGCTCGGCCTCGAGCCCGCTCCGGAACAGATGCCTCCGGAAGAAGATGACAGTAACGACTCCGAGGAGGAGGAGGAGACGGGGGAGGATGAAGGCTCCGAGGGAAGGTCCCATCGGGGGAGCCCACGGGAGAGCGGCGAGGTGGCCGGCTCTGACAACGTTGATGTCACTGAGCTCCTTGAGGTCCGCTTCTATCCCTACTCAACTTGCTTCATCCATTCTCTTATGCAGCTTCTAACCCGTTTCTCCATCCTTCTCAGGAGCACACGGATGTCGGTCAGGAGTCCTCAACAGGAGTAGGAGAGGCGCCAGCAGGACAAGGCGGGGGCCAGGCACCCATTATCGAACTGACAAGCGCTAAGGGGTCCCCTGCTGCAACTGTTCCTGCGGCGACCGGGATAGCGGAAGATGACGCTCCGAACTCCCGTAAGTCTCCCTACTTTACTGTTGGTGCTTGCCATTGACGATCCGTGACTAACCATGGCACGCCCTGCGCAGTGATCTCAACACTGGAGGCTCATCGGGTTGCCGAACCCGGGCCATCTACGAGTGGACCAGTGGTGGACATGCCGCCTGCTCCGGAACAGGCTTCCCAAACCGAGCCGGCCCCACCAACTGCTGATCAAGGGGCTGCGGACGTCGGCGGTGCTGCCACCGGAGAGAGGTTGGGGGCTGACGAGGGGTGTCAGCGCCGCTGGGGAGAGAGAAGAAGGTCGCCCAGATGTTGGGGAACCTATCCCTCGTGAGGACCTCCCAGGGGCGGACCCTGCAGCAGACCTGCTGGCTGCCTTCCCTGCCTACCGGCCTGCCGATCCCGAGGAGATGGACGACTCAGACACGGAGGCGGTCGAGGAGAGCCGGATAACGCGCCGTAGGGGGTGGAAGTGCATCCAGCGCTTCCTCAAGCGAGACCCGTCGGAGTGGCTGGGGCGCATGGGATCACTTCAAACCTGGCTGCGCTTTCTGTGTGCCGGGGGAGCTGATGCTCAACGCCTCCATCTAACGGTCCGTGATTTCATGGCCGAAAAGATGCGCGAGAGCTGCCGGCATGCAGACGTCACACAAAGTCGGGACATGTCGGAGAGCACGCGGGCGCTCCTCGCGGCGGAGCAGGAAGTCCGGTGCCTCGAAGGGCAGGCGGCAGAGAAGGAGGCCTTCGTCGCAACGTGTACCGAGCTTGTGGAGCAACTAGCATCCCAGCTGGTTGACGCTCAGGTACAGATGACGGAGGCGGGCCAACAGATGGTCACAATTCAGGTCGAGCGGGAGCGTGCACAGGCCAGAATCGACGAACTGCGCGCTGCGACCGCCGACGAAGAGAGGGCACGCAGAGAGCGAGAAGCAGCTCTGGAGGCCACTAGCCAAAGGGTAGAGGCATTAGAAAGACTCATTCAACACGCTAATCCCTAAGGGCTTTGTTTTGCCATTCCCAAAACATTTGCTTCCGCTACTTTGATCCATCTGTATGAATCAATATATTTATCTGCATATTTTGGTTTAACATGCTCAACCACAATTCGTTGTCTTGCGGGAGTGTTAACCAAGCATCAGGCATCCATAATTGGGCCTGGATTGCTGGAGAAAAGAGGGAGGTCATTCCTAAGAAAGGAGACCTCAGACCTAATCAATGTATCATCCCCCCAACTTGTTCCAACACACGAGCGGGACAACGCTAGGGGCGTTGAGATTTTATCCGAACATAGGGAAATGAGAAAGGGTGAATCGCGTGTCCCGAATCCAGACACCCACAACGGTCGGCCTTCCAGGAAATGCCCAAGACGGTAGGCGGACAGTGGATCGACCATAACAACTGCAATAGACGGACCGAAAAAGGTCATCATTCATATTGCAGGAGGCCGGACCACATGTCATCATGAATACCGCTTTGGGGTTCCTTCAGACACAAGGGTGGAAAATCCAGATCAACAGGGCATGCGAAGCGTGGGGCGAAGTGGAGATTTGTTCGGACAGAATCCAACGCTCTCAAAATTGCGCCACCGTGGAGAAAGCGTATTAGGCGGATGCACTAATCTGGCCGTTGAATCACCTCAATCCTCAGACAGCACCTCTTTGACGAGGAAATCGTCGCTTCCCATCATTGCGATGGGGCATCCCGAGCTGAATCGGGGAGAATATCACGACTGCACCAGTCTACCAGAAGCCAGGCCAGACGGCCGGCGACGAGGAGGGGCGGGACTTAACGATCCCTGAGGCTGGACCCGAGTCGGAATGCCACGGGCGTTCCTACGTACTCCATCAGGCTGGAGATCAAGCCACACGTAGTTCTGAGAGTGCAGTTTAACGTCATGCAGGACGTAGGACCCCATTTGGGGAGATCGTAGTTTAGGGTCGTAGAGCTCGGACCGTAGGGGTAGATCTTAGTTTAAGGTCTTAGAGCTCGGACCATAAGGGCTAGATCTTAGTTTAAGGTCTTAGAGCTCGGACCATAAGGGCTAGATCTTAGTTTAAGGTCTTAGAGCTCGGACCATAAGGGCTAGATCTTAGTTTAAGGTCTTAGAGCTCGGACCATAAGGGGGGGATCTTAGTTTAAGGTCTTAGAGCTCGGACCATAAGGAGAGATCTTAGTTTAAGGTCTTAGAGCTCGGACCATAAGGGGAGATCTTAGTTTAAGGTCTTAGAGCTCGGACCATAAGGGAAGATCTTAGTTTAAGGTCTTAGAGCTCGGACCATAAGGGGAGATCTTAGTTTAAGGTCTTAGAGCTCGGACCATAGGGGAAGATCTTAGTTTAAGGTCTTAGAGCTCGGACCATAAGGGGAGATCTTAGTTTAAGGTCTTAGAGCTCGGACCATAGGGGAAGATCTTAGTTTAAGGTCTTAGAGCTCGGACCATAAGGGCTAGATCTTAGTTTAAGGTCTTAGAGCTCGGACCATAGGGGAAGATCTTAGTTTAAGGTCTTAGAGCTCGGACCATAAGGGCTAGATCTTAGTTTAAGGTCTTAGAGCTCGGACCATAAGGGAAGATCTAAGTTTAAGGTCTTAGAGCTCGGACCATAAGGACTAGATCTTAGTTTAAGGTCTTAGAGCTCGGACCATAGGGGAAGATCTTAGTTTAAGGTCTTAGAGCTCGGACCATAAGGGCTCAAAGTATGCCACATCGTGGTCCTATCCCCTGGGTATGCGAAGATGCACTGAGGGATAGTGTCAAGAGCGTCGAGGTTTCGCCTGGTCAGAATGGGAGGTGGAAAATGTGAATCATGCGGCCATTCACTCAAGGACTGGGGGCACCGGCGTAACGATATGGGAGTACTGCCGACCGTGGCGGAAAAGCAGCATCAATATCGCACTAACCGTTGGTGGAATGAGGCAGCAAACGAGCATCGACCGCTCAATCGCAGGATTCATATCGATTTGCTGCCCGAGGCCATTGGGGGTACCGGCCCGAGTCGGTGGGAGAGCACTGAGGCATTGTGTCCGAACCGTTCACGGGGGCTCCACCCAGGGCGTAGACGATGGGTCCGAATGAAAGGGAGCACGAAGCCTGAAAAGTGGAAGGAACCTGACCAAGCTGAACCTGACACTCCTGGCAATAAACCAGAGTACTCTTGACACCGGTGGACCACGGCAAGGGGTCGGGGAACACGCCTTGAGGGTGACCTGAAGGCGGCGGATTCCCCAGAGAAGGGGGAATCTCTAAGAGGTGGGGGGCTGGACCCGAAGTTTCAAACATCCGGGCGTTCCTACGTATCCCATAAGGATGGGAATGAAGCCGCACGTAGTTCTTGAAGCGCGGCGCAACACAATCGGGCACCAGCGTGGGGAAGAGTGCGGGTCTGACCCTCGCACACAGAAGGAGCGGCATTTAATATTTCTTGTTTTTCCTTAAAGATGAATGGTTTTTCTTTGTGCGGCGACATGCCTGTGATTGAGAAATCTCTGGCGTCACCACAATAATCAAGCCATGGAAGGCATTGATAAATGGCGTGGTCATTAACCAGCGCCCAACATGAGTGTCCCCCCGAGGAGGACATCACGATGCAGTGCCGTTTCTCGTCGGGCGGCCAAGACGATCACAGTTTACGGTCGTGTGGTAGGACCGGACAACACAGTTTAAGCTCGTGTGGTTCGGACCATGGAGGAACCCGCTTATCGCGGTACGGCGGACACGGCGGAGGTGGGAACATACCCAGCCCTATGGTCACACACGATTCCAGGAGAAGAGTCTTGGGATAGGGGTCTGCGTATGTCCATCACCCGAGGGGCAGAGATGCTAGCCTCCAGATATGCTGGGCCCAGAACGCAATTGTTCGGGCGACTCCCTCCTCCTTATGGGGACGAGGGTCTAGCTACGCATGGCCCTTAGGGAGGATATCCGCATATATCCCTGGTGCTCAGATCATGGGAGCCTCGAACGACATCATTACCTTGGTTGGTCTGCCTAATGTGTAGAGGTGTACTGGAGGTCAGTATGAAGAGAGTGTCGAGATTCCACTACAACGCACAAAGGAGGAGTGTGATGAGGACTGCGCAACCAATGTTCAGAGCCTGAAAGAGCCGACATGGCGATCAAGGATGTTGCTGACGCATTCGCAACACAACATCCGATCGCGTCAGCCTAAGACGGGGCAAGCAAACGAGCATCAACCGCTCAATCGCAGGATTCATATCGATTTGCGGCCCAAGACCCGCCGGTAAATCGACCCGGAGCGGTGGGAGAGCACTAAGGCATCGTACCCAAACCACTAACGAGGATCCCTTTGAGTGAAGGCTCGAACAAGAGGAAGCGCGGGGCCTGACAAGCAACACAGGACTTGTCGGGATTGAATCTGACACTACGAGTCATAGACCGAAGCACCCAAAGCATGTTAACAGATCTCCGGAAAGGGTCGGAGGACTCACCCTGAGAGCAACCGGAGGGGGGCAGATCCCCGTGATCAACCAAGAGACGGGGCTGGACCTGAGAAACAAGCGTACAGGCGGTCCTACATATCCCATAAGGATGGGAATCAAGCCGCACGTAGTTCTTGAAGTGCAGTTTAACGTCATGCAGGACAAAAAGAGAGAAAAAAGGAAGGGGGGAGCAGAAGGCATCCCCAAACGTGGGGGGGGGGGGCGTACAGCGTGATGAGAAAACCGACGTGAATGAGGGCATAACCCCGCGCTCACACCATACGCCGCACACCCGGGGGCAACTGGGCCAAGGGCCTGAGATGGGATGGAAATTCCCAAAAGATGGGGCTGGGCCTGAAACATGAAGGTTCAGGCGGTCCTACGTATCCCATAAGGATGGGAATCAAGCCGCACATAGTTCTTGAGGGGCAGTTTTACGTCATGCAGGATGAATGCTGAACAGTTTAACGTCTTGTAGCTCGGACGTAGTGCAGTTTAGCGTCATGCAGGACGAAGCACTTGGCAGTTTAACGTCTTGCAGCGCGGACGAATGCTGAACAGTTTATCGTCTTGTAGCCTGGACGAATGCAGTTTAACGTCGTGCAGGACGTATGTGCAGTTTAACGTCTTGCTAGACAAATGTGCAGTTTAACGTCAGGCTGGACGTCGGCACACTCAGACAAAGTACTGCTTGAGGAACCTAGCATTGGTGGGAGGAGTGACACGCTCACCATCCATAGTCGCTAGGGAGTACGCGCCATTGGGATAGACCTTGTGGACAACAAAAGGTCCCTCCCACTTGGGCTCCAACTTGGGCGGCTTCCTGCCGGGGATCATTGGCGCTCTTAGGGATAGCACTAGATCACCCTGCAGGAAAGAGCGGAGGCGAACCTTCTTATTGAAAGCTCGAGCCATTCTGCTTTGATGCCTCTCCAAGTTGTGCAAAGCGCGAAGTCTATTCTCATCCAGTGCTTCCAACTCGACTAGACGGGCTTCAGCGACTCTGTCCGGCGCTTGCTGGTCGTAGACCGCAGTGCGCAAGGACGGCAACTGGATCTCGATGGGCAGGACGGCCTCAGCTCCATACACCAGGGAATAAGGGGTCATCTGGGTGGAATTGCGAGTCGTCGTCCGATAAGCCCAGAGGGCATTGGGGAGCTTGTCCGGCCAACTCTTCTTGTTCTGACCAACCATCTTTTGCAGAATGTTAGAGTGGGTTTTGTTAAACGCCTCGATCTATCCATTCGCCTGCGCATGATAGCGAGTTGTATGGTTCGAGCGAATGTTATACTTGGCGTACAACTTCTTCAACTCAGCTGCTCGGAAATTGGTTCTGTTATCCGTGAGGATAGCGTGAGGCACTCCAAATCGATAGATGATGTTGGAGGTCACGAAGTCAGCGATCGAACATGATTTGACCTCTCTGAGCGGAATCGCTTCTGCCCATTTGGAGAAGAAGTCCGTAGCGGTCAGAATGAACCGGCACTGGCGAGCTGTCGCCGGCGGGTAAGGTCCCACGACGTCCAGTCCCCAGATTGCAAAGGGCCAGGAATACCTTGTGGTATGGAGAGGCTCTGGCGGCCGATGCACAAAGTTCGCATGAACCTGGCACGCATGGCACCTCCTGGCATACTCGATGCAGTCATGGATCATAGAGGGCCAGAAGTATCCCAACCTCCGAATCTGGTGGGACAGCTTCGGCCCAGTCTGGTGGGCGCCACACGAACCAGCATGAACCTCTTGCATGACTCGTGGGATCTCAACTCCCTGAAGGCAACGGAGGAGAATACCATCAAATCCGCGTTTGTAGAGGATCTGCTCCAGACCGGGACTGCTCTGGAGGATGAACTGCGATGCGCGGCGTCGAACTCGCTCGTGCTCGGCCCGATCCGATGGAAGAATGCCATGTTGGAGGTACTCAACCAAAGGCGTCCTCCAATCAGGGGCTGATCCGACTGTCATATATGGGGTACTCGGGGCTCCGGGCATGGGGGCAACCGTGGTGAGGTTACTTACCAACGGGCCGCGATCTTCTTCCGGGATAACGGGAGCGATGAGCCTGCGGCGCGTCACGCGGACGATCAGGTTGTCCTGTTCAGGCTCCGCAAGTGACGCAGCGAGGCTGGACAAAGCATCTGCTCGACCGTTCTGCGACCGGGGAACATGGACAATTTCCGGCCGAGAAGGGAACCGGGCCATCAGAAGGAGGGTGCACTCCAACAATGGCACAAGTTCCGGCTTCCTGACAACGTAGTCGCCATTGATCTGCTTAACGACCAGCTCGGAGTCCCCTTTCACGCACAGACGGGGCACGTCGATCTCGAGAGCCAACTCGAGGCCGGTGATGAGGGCATGGTATTCCGCCTCATTGTTGGTACAGCCCTCTGACAACAGGAAAGAGTATGGCAGCACGGCTCGCTCCGGGGTAATGAAGATGATGCCCAAGCCCACTCTGTTGAGCTTAGGATTATCGAGTCTTCTACCGGTGGGGCTCCGGGAGGCACCGTCAAAGTGCATCTGCCAGCATGGATCGGCTCGATCAACCGAGAGAATGGTCTCATCAGGAAAGCCTAGATCCAGCGGCTGATCCGCGGAGGTCGGGTGAGCGGCCAGAAAGTCTGCCAACGCTTGCCCTTTGATGGCATTCTGAGACATATACCTGATGTCGAACTGCTGGAGAATCACAGCCCACCGCGCTAGGCGGCCAGTCAACATAGGCTGGCTCAGGATATATTTCAACGGGTCTACCCGAGAAACCAACTGTACCTCATGGTGCTGCAAGTAGTGCCGTAATTTCTGTACGGCAAATACGAGCGCCAGGCAGCTCTTCTCGATGGGGGAATACCTAACTTCCGCATCGAGGAGCATGCGACTGAGGTAATAGAGGCTATTCTCTGTTCCCTCGTTGTTCTTCTGGGCGAGAAGGGCACCCAGGGACCGTTCCAGGGCGGTCACATAAAGGACCAGCGGCTTTCCGGATACGGGCGGCATCAGGACCGGAGGTTGAAGCAGGTACTGCTTGATTTCCTCGAAAGCGGTCTGACACTCTTTATCCCATACATAGGTGGCACCTTTCTTCATAAGCCGAGAAAAGGGCTTACACTTGCCGGCCAGATTCGCGATGAATCGGCGTATATAGGCTAAGTGGCCTTGGAACCCTTGCAGTTCCCGGACGGTACCCGGGGGAGGCATCTGGCTAATCGCCCTGATTTTCTCTGGGTCGATCTCAATACCCCGGTATCTTACCACAAATCCAAGGAACTTTCCGGAGGTGACCCCAAAGGCACACTTCAATGGGTTCATCTTTAGGCAGCGAGACCGGAGGAAGCTGAACACTTTCTCAAGATCTTTGAGATGGTCCCGACGCTGGCGTGATTTGACAACCAAGTCGTCGACGTAGCATTCCACTAGCGTGCCGAGGATTGGCTTGAATATGCGGTGCATCGCCCGTTGATAGGTGGCACCTGCATTCTTCAGGCCGAAGGGCATGACCCGGTAGCAAAAGGTACCTTGGGGGGCCCTGAAGGCAGTGAACTCCTCATCCTCAGGGGCCATCCGAATTTGGTTGTATCCGGAGTATCCATCCATGAAGGAGAGGGCTTGGAACCCTGCCGTGGCATCAATCAACAGCTCTGTCACTGGAAGGGGAAAATCATCCTTCGGACAGTGGCGGTTGAGATCGTGGAAGTCGATGCAGACTCTAATCTGCCCGTTCTTCTTCCTGACCGGCACAATGTTGGCCAGCCATTTGGGGTACTGAACTTCCCTCACGAAGTTGGCTTTGATAAGCTTGTCAACTTCGGCCTCAACCATGGCACCGTGGGATGGGTGCATCTTCCTGGGAGGCTGCTTGAACCCGCGATGGTTCGCCGGGAGACCAAGGCGGTGGACGGCTACCTGAGGATCTAGCCCCGTCATCTCGTCATAGCCCCAAGCGAACACATCACGGTGCTGCCTGAGAAAGTCCACGTACTGCTGCCGCTCCTCAGAGGGCATGGCGGCACTAACCAACGTGGGTCTTGGATCGGCCTCGGTTCCAAGGTTCACCTGTATTAACTCATCGACCGTGGCGGGGACGCCATCCTCAAAGGCTGGGGGTGCATCTTCCACGTCCTCTCCACTCGGGGAGGGATCGTCCACGGGAGAGACTGCGTTGGCAACTGCATTGGGGCTACCAGATCCTGCTGGGCCACTGGTGCTGGCGCGGGCGGTCGCGGCCATCTCATCAGGAGACTCGCGGACCGTCAAGACCATGGCGACGTCCAACCGGTGAATCGGGAGGACGTAAGCGTCATCCAGACTTGCCCAGGGATCGCTTGCAACAGCGACAAGCTCAACCTCACCTGCCAGGATCTGCTTATCCTTGCTCTTGTAATAGTCCGCGTCCAGATAGCGGGCTTCACATGAGGCAAAAGGAGAGGCATCTCCTTGAAGCACGCCTACTCGACCATTAAGAGAGTATTTGAGGCATTGGTGGTATGACGAGGGAACCGCCGCGTGAAGGTGAAGCCATGGCCTGCCCATCAATGCGTTATACGCAGTGTCCTGAGAGACTACCATGAATTCGGTGTTGGCAACCAAGTCACCGAACTGGGTCTTCAAACGTATCTTGCCGACCGGGGTTTGCTCGGTGCGGTCGTACCCCTGGATCCTGAGGTCGGAGGGAATCAAGTCATCCTCAGACAACCCCAATCTCCGGAGCGTCCGAGTTGGAATCAAGTTAATCCCGGACCCCGTGTCGACAAGACAGCGCCGGACTTCAAGGACATTGAACTGGCCAGTGACATACAGCGGACGGATATGTCCCTGTATAGGAGGGTCTTCATCCTTACCAGAGAACGAGATAACTGCCTGACATTCGGCGTCCTCGATCGTTTCGGCGTGAAAGGCCTCTGCAGCCGCAACCTCTGTCTCAAACTGGAGGGGGCTTTTCAGGGCTTCAGCGAGTGCCTCGCGCATCTCAGATGACATGCGCAGAGCCTCAAGGATGGAGAGACTTGCTGGGATGTCGTCCAAGTGCTTCATGACATCATACTTTTTGGCCAAGCGCGAGCCCCTGGTTGCAGGAGGTTGCTCTGCGGTTGGTGGCATGACGGGCCTTGCCGGTTGGATCGGCGGCCGACTAGTACTTGGCGCATCTCGCTGTTCACTGGTCGCAGTCCGGGAAATGGTCACCGTACTGGAGTCAGGAGGCCGGGATGGACTCGTGGCAGGGCGGAGCTGGTCGCGACGCGGCTGAGGCGGTTCTGCCTGGTCCCACACCACAAACAGTGGCGGAGGCGAATCCGTCATCCCCGAATGGGGGGCCTGCGCACGCTGAGCTCGATCTTGAGCCTGCTACCTAGTCTCAGTGGCGTGCACGGCCTGGCTGGAGGTACCAACGGTTGTGCCCCGACGACTCCTGTTGCTGCGGTTCTTCCGACGGTAGCGACGACCGGGGACACTAGGGAGGTCCACCTGGTGTTCTTCAACGTCGGGAACCGAAAAGGGATTTACCAGCTCGACGGTGTTAACCGAAGCGTACCCAATACCGTCATCGGACGAATCATCCATCACCGGGCGGATCCGAGGAGGGACCCCCATCTCCGGGGGCATGAAATCGCCGAGAGTACGGGATAGTGGTGGAACTGGCGGGGCGCGCTCTTCCTTCTTGCGCTGCCGCCGTTTGCTCCTCTTGGAGGAGGCAGACTGGGACGACGATGCCGAAGCAGCACCCGCAGGTTCTGGGGGCTCAGGCTGATTCAAGCGCGCACGGATGATTCCATGGGCGCGAATGGTCGTCTTGCGGGCCATCCAGTTATTGTACTTCTGGGGTCCGCGGTTGGAGACCAGCTGCCATTCGTCCTTGTTGCCACTATCGTCATCTGATCCCACGAATACGCCCCGCCACTTGTGCCGGAGCTGGGCCCAACCTGATTACATTGTTGTTAATCTGGTCTTGGAGCCAGTCCTTAAACACATAGCACCGCTGGATGGTGTGCCCCAAGGCTCGATGGTAGGGGCGAGTAGCGGGGGTTATTCGTAAGATGTGCCTCCTTTGGCTTCCAACACTCAGGCAGTCGCACAATCCTCTGCTCCAGGGCGCTCCGGAAGTAACCGGGGACCTGATCCTCATGAAATGAGTAAGTCAGGTGTCGCGGGCCCCTGGGAGCGTGGTCTTGACGAGGGGCTGGAGGGGCCGGCCGAGGAGGTGGACCCTGATTATCTCACCTGGGTTGCGGCGGTACATTACGCGGAGGGGCCGGCCGGTTCTGAGGCTGCCGCTGCTGGGCCGGGAACTGAGCCCGTGGAGGCGGATTCCTGTGAGGCTGTGGAGCTGTCCTCACCGGCAGCAGCTCCAACGGCCTGGGGGCCTCTATCTGGGCAACAGCGGCGGGCTCAGCCCTGCTGACTCTCCTTGCAGGAACCATTGGAGGCAGCGGGTGTGCCTGGCTGGCCTGTTGCAGGGCTTCCTCAAGACGTTGAGCTTTGTCTGAGAAGTCCCTGAACCCTCCGGGGTAATTCTGAGTGATCAGGGAAGGGACCAGCTCGGTCTTGACGTTCCCGACGCACATTGTCAGCAACTGCTCCTGAGTCAATGGCATGTCAAGGGAATACGTGAGACCCTTCCATCGGGCGACGAAGTCCGCGACTCGCACATCAGGCCTCTGCTTGCACATGAAGAGGTCTGCGATACTTGTCTTCCGGGTCGTGGAACTGAACTGGTAGAGGAACTGTCTACGGAGGTCCTCCCAGCTGGTTACCGACCCGATGGGGAGCTGGCTGTACCAGACAAATGCTGGCCCTTCCAGTGTCTGAACAAAGCAGCGAAGCTTAGCGGCCTCCTGCTGCGCCGAAGTCCCCAACATAGGCCCGCACCTCGAGTTGAAGTGGGCTAAATGCTGTGGCGGATCTCCAGTCCCGTTGAAGGGGGCGAAAGTGGGATTCCCGAATCCCGGAGGCGCCGGCATGTCATCCACCCATGCTGGGTCGGGCTTGCCGTCCGGTGGGATCGCCACCTGCCGAGTCTCCAAGGCTTCCAAGCGGGCAATGAGTGCCGCCATCGGATCGTCCGGACATGGGTTCCAGTCCTGGCGAGGATCTCTAACCACGAGCGCATTGCATGGCCCTTCAATCGGGTCGTCGACCGGGTCGTCGAACTCGGCAGCTCGTGGGATGGCGGGCGGAGCGGCCCTTGGGGCAGCGGGAGGAATCCGAGCGGGATCTCTCAGGTAGTCACGCCGCTCGGGAGGGTGTGGCGAAACATACCGCGCCCTCTTGCCATAGGCAATGGCCTCTCTCCTGTCGGCGAACACGGCATAATCACGGTTGCCCGGGAGAGTCTCATCGAGGAGCGGTTGTTCCGGTCCCTGCTGTCCTGGCCTGGGATCACCGTAGTCAGGCCGCCGTTCTGCAGCGCGCTCGGCGAGGAGCTGGTCAACCAGCTTCTTCTGTTCGGCGAGCTACTGACGTAGCGTAGCCTTCTCAGGATCCTCCTCTGCCCTCTGCATGGAGGCAGATGGGTCGGCGGGCCTTATAGCCTCGCTGTGCTCTTTTCCTTTGCTGACGTTTCGGCTCAACGTCAGTGCTTCAGTGGGCGCGGGGAGCCCCAGGAGGTTCCTCTGATGACGAGTAACTCTCACTGATGGATCTGACGACGGCTTGTCTTCGGGGGGGAAGCCCCCGTCGAGAAGTTCCAAGTCGTTCCCCTCTCCCGACAGGTCAGCCATATTGACCATTCCTGTCCCTGGGGATATACCCTCAGGGCCACCCAGCGAATCGGGCTGTCGGCGGATCACACTGAAGCGTAGGGCAGCGTACTGCCCCCATCCACGGATATACACGTGGGGAGTGGCTTCCTTGATAACTTTGAGGAGTACTTGAAAACACTCAACGCATCGTTGTTGGAGGGCCTCGTGGTGCCCAAATGACCCGGGGTGCCGAACCGCGGGGAGCATGGCCAGGTCAATTTGACGGCACTGCTCACCAATATCCTCCAGGTGCGCTTGACTCCCGGGGTATGGCATTTGTAGGCGGTGAAGACAGGAGCGAGTCTCCCGGAGAGTTCGGCGGAAGCATTCGAACTCATCCGGGGTGAGCGATTCGGGTGCATCAAAGCCCGGTCCTGCGACTGGCCAAAACTTCTCAGGGAAGTGGCCCTCTGCAAGGACGGTCCAGAAGCTCCACGACTCAAACTCGGGACCCAGATCTCCTTGGTCCTCTTCAATGGCAGGGAACGGACGGGAAACTGGTAGTGGTGCCGAGGCGGGCCGCCGGGCTGACGGGCTGGCCGGCGGTGAATACGGTGAGCAGGCCGATTGGCCTCCATATCCCGGGCCGCCCTCTGAGGGTGGCGGTGCCCTGGATAACACATCACGATAGGACGGGCCGGCGAGCGAACATCCTGCCGTAGCATTGGTGCTCGCCGAGGGCGCACCAGATCGTGGTTCGACCGTCGGTCCCCAGAAAAAGTCTCCGGCTTCTCCGATCGAGATGGAAGGCACTTCTGGAGGGGCCGGTACCAACCGCAAGTATGATCCTTGGGGGTCTACCAGGCCCTCGTTACTCCGGATATACCTTCGGAGAGAAGCGGGGATCACATCGATCTCGCTCTCGGGGAGCACGAGGCTGACGTGCCGCATTCCTACCCCTGCCCTTGACTGGCGGGATTGGGGAAGGGGCTCTGTCGCCGAATCGTACTCCGCCTCTGAGTCAGAGAAGCAAACCGGTCGGATCTCTGTCCGGAATTCCGTAACATTCTTCCCTCGGCGTCGACGCCTTGCCTTCCTGCCCCTGGGTGGTTCTTCGGGGCAGGGCTGATCTCTGTCCTGGCGTCCTCCGGCCGCACTGGTGCTGGGGCCAAGAAGACTGGGAACCAAAGTGCGAGGGGCACCGGGACAGATATCAAAGGGGACGCGGGGAGAGATGATTCTGGGCAGGCCTCCGGGCCGGGATTGGAAGGTGGGATGACCCATGCCTCCTGGATCGGCCACGCAGAGTAGACCCTGCCGGTGAATAGCGCTACCGTGAGATGGTCCGCGGTGGCTACTGCCAGTGCCAGCAACCGGGAGAGTCGACCCAACCTGCCTTGGGGGCGGTCGGGGCCTCGATCCAGGTCGGGCATAGGAGTTCCCCCGCTCAGGATGCACAGAGGCCTGGCGACTGGAGCCAGCAGTGGCTTGGGCCAATGCGGCCGCTGTCGCTAGAGCCCCAAGGTGAGCATCCTCTTCCGCTCGTGCTCGACGTTGGCGTCGGGACAGGCGAGTCGGAATGAGTGTCGCGGGCAGGTAAAGAGCCTGTTCCTCGACTTGAGGGGCCTGGCGGCGGTGTCGTCGTGGCCTGGCGGGAGCCCTTATCGTGGATCCCTGGAGCGGACCTCGGATAGGGTGATCCCGGGCATCTCCCACCTCATCCGCATAAGGAAGGGAACTGTCAGAGCGCTCCGGGGATAAACTCCCGAAGCGATTGGACGTTGAGGTAGGCAGCGGTGCCTCCCTGCGCGGCCCTCGAGGGCGGCGGTGGTGGCGAGGCGCAGCCTCCTCAAGGTCTAGGCGAGCCATTTCCCTAGTGGGGATGACTCCCTCTTCCTCGTATCTCCGCACCAGGGTGTTGATCACCCTTCTCTGGATGACCTCCGAGGGGGAGAGAGGGCGTGGTCGTCCCGCAATTGCGGCTGCTGGGACGACTGTGGAACGGGCAGGACCGCGCGGAGTAGCCGCGTCGGTGTTTCCCCTATCCCTGCGCCAGTGGGCGGGTGGCGATCGGGCACTGGATCGGGCGACCTGATTTCTGAAAGCAGGGAGAAGAACCCATTAACACTGACAGGAAAAAGGAATCGTCAACCAACCATTAGCGCCACGACGCCTTCCGTGGGGGGAACCCAGGCCCTCGACGTTGCGAGACGGAGTGCCCGATTTCACTTCCCCAGCCCCTGGCGGGTAAGACTGAATGCTCGGCCGGGCAACATGCCGGTCTTCCAACACCTCTGAAAGCCATCGGTCTTCGTATCGAGGAGAAGAGATTCACGTCGGGTTCACCATTTTTCTGTTTCGGTGCGGATGTGCGTCGGGTTACGCTGTTCCGCCAGGACGCGTTCGCGCGTGCACCCGTCAACCCGAGGGGATGGGCGCACGGCTTGTGGTCCCGCAGTCCCGCTTTCCAAGGGCGGGCGGCATTCGTCCCTTATTCAGGGGCGTCTGCTCCTTGATCGAAACCGGGATGATGGGATGTCGGCTCCTCCTTCCTTGGACGTCTCCTCGGAACTCGTCGCCTAATCCGGGTCTCCCTCATAGACTTAAGAATGTTCGTGAATCTCGTTCCCGGCGCCATATCTTCATGGACACCGGTTAATTACGCTACTTCCGCCCGGACGCTCCAAGGAGTCTGGGCGGGGCAGCAACCTGCGGTGAGAAGGCCGGGTGGCTCTGGGTGCTGGGGGCGTGTCGTAACACTGCGGCTCTGCACGTCTGTCTTCCGTCCCTAATAGGGCTTCTCGAAGGCATGATGGCCTGAGGCATCCCGTACTGGGTGCGGGGAACTGTGTCACCTGAGGTTTTCCTCAGCTTCCCATGTTTAACACGGGGTATGCCGCGAGTTTAACGTCCAGCGGGGACGGCATCGGACCGATCAACACGAAAAGTGGATCAGATGACAGAACCCCTTGCGGGGAACCTCCGACGCTGGGGCCAGCACATGGGCGGCTTCCAAAGTAACGTGGAGTGGAGTGAAGTGGCATGACCCCACCGGGATGTGGCGGCCCGGGTAAGGATCAGGATGGATGATGGAGTGAAGAGCTTGGACCCCATAGGGGCTTCCTACGTACCGCGCGTTAGCACGGATCAAAGTCAACGTAGTTCGGGTATACAGTTTAACGTCATGCCGGACGTCGGCAAGCCGACTCACGAAGAGATCGAGGCCGCCGGGCGGAGGATTGAACCGAACCACCTCGCACAGAGGGGGATGGAACGGCCGGGTGGATCACAGTTTCACGTCATGCTGGACGACAAAAGGAGAAATGGAAAAAAGGGGGGCTGTGAGGAGGCACCGTGGAGATACACATGGGCAGTCTCCCACAGGGGCGGATTCATAGGTGAATCGACGCAAGCGTGAACCCTGGAGGGGTCCACTGATGGACGAACCGACGTGAATACGACCGGGACGACCAGGTGGCGGGCTTGAACCTCAGGGAGGCTTCCTACGTACCCTGTATAGAAGACAGGGATCAAAGTCCACGTAGTTCATTCTGTCAGGACTTGCGCACTTGGGGCAGCCCGGGTGGCAAAACTCAGTTGGAAGGGACTTGGACCGAAAGCAGAAGACACCTCGATCCCAGTCATACCCTCTACTGGCTTCGGCCGTGGGGAGGCGCAATGGAGATACACATGTGCAGCCTCCCACGAGAAACAAGGGGTTTGTAATACCCTGCCCCCGTAGGGAAAAGCCGCTCCCATTAAATCGTCCCAAAAGGGGGACAATCCCGACATCCCTGCAGAGACGAGCGGGTGGGGGCCACATCCAAACCGGGGGAGACCCTGCGTGCGAGGCACGAGATCGAATGATGCGGACGGTTTAGCGTCTTGCCAGATGAAGTACAGTTTAACGTCGTGTGTTGAGGACGAGGCGGACGGTTTAACGTCTTGCCGGACGAAGTACAGTTTAACGTCGTGTGTTGAGGACGAAGCACTTGGCAGTTTAACGTCTTGCAGCACGGACGATGGGGGCTAGGCAGTTTAGCGTCGTGCAGCTTGGACGTATGTGCAGTTTAACGTCATGCTGGACGTATCTGCAGTTTAACGTCATGCTGGACGAATATGCAGTTTAACGTCATGCTGGACGTACGTGCGTGTCACTTCGCGCAAGCCTGGAGGGCCGCACGGGAAGACAACGCACGGTGCGGGCACCCAGGATGAGGATCATCGGGCGCCACGCAGGCGGGTACCCTCGGGGGGTCAAGGGAGGAGACCCTGGCGGATTGCGCGCAAAAGAGGAGCTTTGCGCGCAAAACCGCGGGTCGGCGCGCAAAATGGCGGACTGGCGCGCAATTGGGCCAGCGCTTCGCGCGCGGATGGTTGGGATTGCGCGCACCGGGCTTCGGATAGCGCGCGGGGGCAACGGCTCATTCTCTAACGAATGGCCACTTTGAAAATGGGGGGTGCGCGCAATCGGGCTGGATTGCGCGCACCCGGGGGGCAATTGCGCGCAAGAGGCTTCTTTTGCGCGCAATGGCCTTCGGGTTGAAATTTATTCAAAGGAAATGAGCCAAGGGGATTGCGCGCGAAGGCGGACCCCAAGGCTCTATTGCGCGAAAGAAAGGAGGTTACCTGAAGATTGGCATTGCGCGCGGAAGGGGTTGGATTGCGCGAACGAGCGACGCTTCGGATTCTGGAAACCTTCAAAACGTCGGGGGTCGCCTTATATTTATAGGCAACCCCGAGCGCGGAATCCGGTCTCGGGCGCGCAATTCGGTTCGCGGGCGCGGAATCAGGACCCAGCGCGCAAAGGGCGCCGCGCAGGCCGCGGGCGCGCAAAATAGCGCGCCGGCCCAGCGCATTGCGCGCATCCCGGGAGGATTGCGCGCCGCGACTCAACTTTGCGCGCGGGCCTCTGAAATTTCGCGCAAGTCCTCCGTGCCCTCCGGAACGTGCCTCTGACTCCAAATATAACTTCGCTTTCCGCATCCGGAGCTTTGTTTGGGAACAACGGACTTTTCCGGCGTCTACAACTCTCCTGGATGATGAACAATAAAGATAGACAAATGGAATCCTACCTCAATGAGGAATTCCTATTACTCTACACTATAGGGAAAAGAATAATGATTTTGAACCCAATCTACAGCACGATTAACCATGGATCAACCTATACCGCACTAAGGATCAATCAAAATAAAACTCAACGCATACCCCCATCCAAATAAAAAACTCAATAGTTGATCATTGGGAAAAGAATGGATGAAAATTTGTGAAAATTAGATTTAAACTCACCATATATCTCCAATGAGCATCCACTAGGATCAATGTATAAAAGAGAGAGGAAAAGGGCTCAAAGAACACATAGGGTTCATTCAAAACGAGAGGAAAAAAATCATTACCGAACAATTGAGTGTTGTTTGAGAAAATTATTTTCAAAACTGCATATGAATTATATTTTACATGATGTGTAATCCCTTTCACATATTTAATAATGAGGCTTTTGTTCCATAAAAAAAACACATAACATCTTCATTTTATAATTATTTTTAACTCCGATATATTACACATTGGGAAACCCTTATACACACCACATAAATTGAATACACATTGTGAAACCACCTTGAAAATCTATTAAACCAAATTTCATGTAACACCCCCACATCGTGACTACCCCAAGCCCGCCTTCCATTGGCCAGGGGCTGGAAAATTGCACCGAAGGCGTAATTCCATAAAAATGGGAAGGCATTGCATTTATAAAATGATAACACACACAACCAAAGTACAAGAGGAAGCAAACACTATGTAAAATAAATTGTATAACAAGTGCTGAAAAGTAAAGGGGCTAGAAATACAAGTCCAACTGTAAAGTACAAGGAAACGAAAAAATAGTTACAACTAAAAGACAAATAGCTAGAAGGTGTCTAGAAGCTCCTGGATCATCCACCATAGATCCTAGCTGAAGGGTAGGTACATATATCCTCCTTAGGGATCTATGTCCATCAGTCTCCTCCAGG
This sequence comes from Viscum album, assembly GCA_963277665.1. Taxonomy (NCBI): domain Eukaryota; kingdom Viridiplantae; phylum Streptophyta; class Magnoliopsida; order Santalales; family Viscaceae; genus Viscum; species Viscum album. The sequence goes on from OY728122.1 coordinate 378,998,567, forward strand.
TACCAACTCGTAGTGATGTCCACCTCTGAGTACCGTCCGGTCCTGGCGCTCTCGTCCGCTGTCAGCGCTGTTCGTCGTCTGCATCCAACACAACGAGGAGCGGGCATAGCCCATGCAGGGGTGAGTATAATGATACTCACTAGGGACCCCAATACCCTCAAGGTCTCACAAATGCTACAAGGATAAACCATAAAGTATGATTTCAAAGGATAATAATTTCTTAGGTATATGCCCATACAAATACCTAAGTTATCAAGTAACCCATCTAAATCATGAGGAAAACAGAAAGCTCATTGACTCAGCTCAAACCAGGATTTATATTATCAAAACCATGGCTTCTGGAGAAAAACTCCTATGTCGAGCATAGTTGTCCTATCACGACTCTGAATTGCAACTCACTAACCCTAGAATGATGAGGTACTCCTCCTGTCGAGTATCGCAGGTTTGCTGCCTCACACAGTAGTGTTTCCCGCCATGGGTCTGCCACCTCACATAGTAGCGCACCCCCTAAAAACCTAAATAGGTACTCCTCCAGTCGAGTACCGCGGTTCTACCACCTCACATAGTAGCGCTCCTCAGACATGGGTCTACCTCCTCACATAGTAGTGCTCCCCACTGGGCTTGTCAAGTCACTATGAACGAATCTAACAAACAGTCATCAGGTCTCATCTAGCTTCTAGGTCTCCGTAGTCTGCTCGCTCATCCCCGGGAGGTTCCTCTCCACAAGCTACAAGAAGATAATTCAAGTGTCACGATGTCCCCTGAAGAAGTATCTCAAAGGTTTGCCATGTCATATGGGTCTCAACGTAACAGACAGTGCGTCAATCGCACGCTCGGTCTGTGAGTTATTAGCCTTTTTGTCCTGGGGGCCCGGTTGGTTTTGTGTACGAACCAACCCGACCATATCTAAACTATACCCTGAATTCCCATGGGGTATTTTTGAAGGGACTGTTTATTAAAGAGATTACCAGTGCCGCTGATGGTTCGTCAAACGGACTTCCGATGCCAAAGTTATGTCTAATGCATGCAAAGGGTCAAAAGTGGTCCCGGGTCCGGTCCGACCTGGTCGGACCAACTCTACCCAACTCTATCTGGGTCGAACCAGTCTATGTAGACCCTGCCCGTTGGGCGGTTTAGCCTGCTACGTTTGGCCAAGTCTGTTGGGCCCGACCCAGCAGACTGCGTGGACAATTTATTCCGAAGTCGCCACATGGGCGACTTCCCCCAAAGGCCAATGGCAGGTCCGCCCAACACCGTGAGGGCATGGCTGGGACGGCTCGACCCGAGAGGCCAACGACGGTCTGCGCGGGGTGCGAGCATGCCGCATGTGTACTGGGAACGACGCGGGGTGCGTCGGGCAGCTGGCCGGGTGCTGGCCATATGGACCGAGGCTCCGGGCAGCCAGCCTAGGCATCGGGGGGCGCTGGGTAGGCACCCTAGTGACCGAGCAGGCAGCCTGGGCGCTAGGGGGCGCTGGGCTGGCGCCGGGCACGCCGGTAGCGCACGGGGCACATAGGCAGGGTGCCTGTAGGCCGAGCTGGGTGAGGTTTTGGCCGGGGTGCACGTCGGGTAGTGCATGGGTAGGCAGGTCAGGCGCCGCCTGACCGGCAATGCGGTTCGCGGAGGCTGCAGATAGCACGACTTATATTCACCATCTCCATCATCGTCTCCACGTTGCCAAGCCACTGCTACTTGGTCGTTGATCCAAGGTTCTAAAACCGTAATGGTTGCGGATTGGTTGGGAAGCGTTCGTTCGGACCGAACCCTCCACGTTAGAATGATAGTAAGACACTCATGAATTTGATTTAACGAGAGAAGATTAAGCGTTAAACAACATAAAACACAAACCTACCTTTTTAATCGACAGACGTTTGTTTGTCACGGGGGAAGACGATGTTTTCATCGTTCGTCGTAGACTTCCACATCTAATCTCATGCATCGGTCCATTAACGGATAAGAGGAAGGAAGAAGGGTCATCGAAGAGATCCTGTGTCAGAAGGGGGGTTCTGAGGAAAAAGCCGAGGAAGAATCTGTCTTCACCGTCGTCTTCACGTTCTTCGTCAGAGGAAGCGTAATCCTCCAAGTGTTGTCTGTCGTGTCACTTTACCAGCGCTTTGTCGCTTGGTGACGCCATCCCAAATCCTCCTCCCAATCTCCCTATACATAGGAGAGGGGAGAGGTATGTAACCATCATTGAATTTATGATGGTTCATTTATTAGGAAAATTCCTAAATTCCAATGATTCGGTTACATAAATTAAAAAAATAAGGGGGGGTCAAGTGAATTAAAAAGCGTTGGCGCATAAAATTAATTGACAGAAATTAATTTTATGTTGACACATAAAATTAATTGATAGCTTTAATTTTATGTCGACATACAGTATTAAATTTCATGTTGACACATAAAATAAATTGACAGAAATTAATTTTATGTTTACACAAAACATTAATATAGAGGGATGTGTGGTTTCCTCTCCCTCTCCATTAAATTTTGGGTTAAGCCCCATGTAGACCACATTTCATAACCTCTCGTGGGAGGTTATGCTGCTCAGGTGGTCCCCACCACAATCATCCACCCATGGGAGGTTAGGGTGTGGCGGTCCTACCACCAACACCCAAAGGGATGTTCCAACTTAGAACACATAGCACCTTAAAAATAAAATAAAGTGTTGTACATTATTTAATTATTATTTTCTTTAATAAAAAGAGAAAAACTAACTTCCAAAATCGTCAGAACACAACTATGGTGAAGGTCTCACAAAGCAATTACCGACACTGCCTGTTCAACGGTGCCCTTGAAATTTAATTCTGAGCACAAATCCAAAAGATATAAAATCCCGAATGTACGTTTACTAAACATACCCAAAAAAAAGATAGGAAAATTATTATCAGTCATCCTCGACTCGCATCGGTCACAGTTAGGTTGTGCCTAGGTGAAACATGCCCCTTCAAACCCAACGGTACCGTCGAATTTTTAATCTGACATACCATATAGAAGTTATGAATTTTACAATAAAATAGTTGTCACTTAATTATTTTATTTGCGGAGGAGTGCTTGGTGGTAGCGGCAGAACCGTGGTACTCGACAGAAGGAGTACCTCTATAAGCTATGATGGGGAGTGCTTGGTTGCAGCGGCATACCCATGGTGGGATGCAGTAGACCCACGGAGGAAGAGCGCTTGGTTGTAGTGGAAAACCCACGGTATTTGACAGAAGGAGTACCTATGTAGGCTATGAAGGGGATCTCTTGGTTGTAGCAGTAGACCCACGGTAGGAAGCGCTTGGCTGTAGCATCAGGCCTATAGTACTCGACAAGTGGAGTACTTCATCAGTCCAAGGATAGTGGGAAGCACTTGGATGTAGCGGTATGCCCACTGTATTTGACAGAGGATGAGTTCTGCTGCAACCGTGGTTTCAACAACGTGAATAAAAATCATGTTTTGAGCTGAGGTAGTAACATTTGTGTTTTCCTCATGATTGAGATGGGTTACTTGATAGCTTAGGTATATGTATGGGAATATACCTAAGTGATGGTTATCTGTTGAAATAATACTTTTTTGGTTTATCCTTGTAGGATTTTGTGAGACCATGAGGCTCTCGGGGTCCCTACTGAGAATCATTATACTTACCACTGCTCGAGCTATGCCCGCACCTAGTTGTGTTGGATGTAGACGACAAACATCGCTGACCGAGGCTGAGTGTACAAGGTCTGTAAGGTACCTAGAGGTGGACCTCAGGATGAGACGGTACCCGATGGTGCACCTCATGGTGAGACAGTACCTAGAGGAGATGGATGGGCGTGGAGCACTGAGGAGACCATCTGTACCCACCCTTCAGGTGGAGTTCTTGGAGGATGACTCAGTGGTTGTTGTTTTACTTTACTGCAGTTGTACTGTACTTTACTGTTGGGATTGAATTTCTGACCCCTTTACATTCAGAACTTACTTTTGTATTCAGTATTACTCAGTTTTTTCTTCTATTGTGTACTCTATAGTGTTTTTTTACTTTTATAAAGGCAATTCCTTCCCTTTTTTATCGGTAATTATGCCTTTGGTGTTAGTGGCCAGCCTCTGGCCTATGGATGACGGGTTTGGGGTAGTCATGGCATGGGCCCCAAGGAAGGGTCATGAAAAATTGGTATCAGAGGAGTCGGTTCTACTACAGAACACATGACTCTGATCTTTCTTTCTATGATGCAATAGTGTTAAGAGTACCAAGTACAATTTTCAGTTCAGGGAGTCCAGTGTTGGTGTGGCGGCTGATGTATCTGAACACCAAGACCCTAACTACTAATTTTCGACATAGTGCATGAAAAAACTAATTACGTGTGTGTATCAAAAGTTTTTCTTTAAGTTTCCTCAAACTAGGTCAGCTCACCATGTATAATATTTTGATCGTGTTGCATCTGTTCCTTTTAGGATGCCTACCCACAGATGGCCAGCTAGAGCCCTCGAGAGTGGTACGTACTGACAAGTCGTCAAGAGGCGAGGCCTCAGTATATGGCCCTCTTCGAGTTGAGGCACCAATGGTACTACCACCCATTGGGACACCGATTCCACGAGCCCCAGCAGCAGTCAATGCATGCCACTTGAGCGCGCTGCACAAGTTCCAGTGCCAGAGACCACCTAGGTTCCGGGGAGAGACGGACCCCTAGGCAGTTGAGGATTGGATGGAGGCTATGGCGAGAGTCTTCAGACCGGTAGGGACACTAGCAGACTTTATTGTGATCTTTGCTGCCATCCTCCTTTAGGAAGCAGCAGGCAGATGGTGGAGCCTGATGCTCAAGATGCACGACGAGGCGACACTTCTATGAGAAAACATCAAGAGCCTGTTCCCTGTGGAGTTTGTACCAGCCACCATTCGAGCGGTTCATATACAGGAGCTACTGCATCTGCAGCAGGTCAGTATGAAAGTAGCATAGTAATCAGCGAGGTTCACAGACCTCTCGCGCTACTCTACAGATATGGTATGGGACCCATTTTTCAGGGCCTAAACCTTCAAGCAGGGGCTCAGGTGAGAGATTAGAGTTTCAGTTGTTTCTCACAGCATCCCAATGCACATAGGGGTGTTAGAGAGAGCCCTCCTAGTGGAGAGTTTCCTTGTTATGAAATCTCCAACAGAAAAACCCACCACTAGTCTACATGCAATAGAGTCTTCTACAGCTAGATGTAGAGAGATGACTTAAGAAAACTACTTATGTACATTAATTAAAGCTTAAAAAACTTTAGAAATTTATTCCGGCACACCGGACCTCGGAATCAGGATCCATCATAAATTGCGAACTCATAAAATTCCCATGTATATAATTTTTTTTCAATTGGAAATCCAGGTCTTTACATTCTCTGCACCTCAGGGCTCTATGTCCCCGTAAGATACAACTCACACTATGTGAAGAAAAGGGGGTAATGAGCATGCATCTGAGCCTCCCGCTCCCATGTGCTCTCCTGGAGGTTCCCGTGCTACCAGAAAACATGCACCTGAGAAATCGACCGTCCACACAGGACCCACTCCTATCGATCCTCAATCTCCACTGGAACCTCCATGAAAGTTTCTTAGTCATCGATGTCCAGCTCTTCATGGTCGATGACGTGTGAAGGGTCATGCACGTATCTCCTCAGCTGAGATACGTGGGAGATGTTATGCACCCGATGCAACAAAGGTGTAAGAGCAAAGAAGTAAGTCACTTCTCCTACTCTACTGAGGATATGGAAAGGTCAGATGAAACGTGGAGATAAATTGCATCCTCATCCAAATCTCCACAGACCTAGTCGAGGTGAGACCCGTAGGAAGAAGTGGTCTCCATCCTAGAACTTCAGTGGTCTCTATCTCCTATCATCATTGAACTTCTGTCTACTCTGTGCAGTCTTCATCCACTCCTAGATGATCTACACCTTCTACCTGGTAGCTCGTATCTTCACTGGTCTATAGGAAGTGGGAATACTTGCTGAGTCGGTCGACAATCACCCAAATAGAGTCATGTCTCCTGGATGTACGTGGAACAACCTTCATTAAGTCCAGGGACATCCCATCCCACTTCTACTCTAGGACCTCTAAGGGCTAAACCAAGCCTGCTGGTACCTGGTGCTCTACTTTCACTTGCTGACAAGTGAGGCACCATGAGACAAACTCTACTACAGCCTTCTTCATACCTGGAAACCAATGATGTCGTTGAAGGTCCTTGTACATCTTTTCCACTCCGGGATGTGCCATAAGAGGTGAAGTGTGGAACTCCCTCAACACATCCTCCTGAAATGAAACTGGTACCATGGTACGTCCTCTGAAGAGCATGACATGCTACCTACCTTCAGAAAATCAATCAGGTGTCTTCCTTATAGATATCTCAGCACATCACGCCTTGCAGTCAGAGTCCCCAAGTTGCGACTCCCTGACTCGTTGAAGAAGTGGGGGAGTGACTGTAAGAGACTGTAGATAGGCTGCTTCATCCCTATCCACAAAGAATATCTGTAATGCGGAAAGATGCATCGTCACCTCACTTAGCAGCTGAATACCAGATCTCCTATTGAGAGAATCTATAACAACGTTTCCCCTTCCCAGGAGTATAGAACTTCTCAAAGTCATAGTCATGTAGGAAGCAAAAAATAAAAACTCCAACTGCCACGAGGGTAAGGCTAGATAACTCAGGAGTGATCAGCTACACCCTCCTAAGCATGAGTTTAACCTGTGCTTCCTGGGTTTCCTTTTTCTCTGACTAAAGAAAACATCACCTCAATGTTTTAGATAAACCACAACCTTTTTTCCTATTACAATCAATCTATGTTAGAACTATTGTTTCCCAGTCCATACCAAACTAACATCGTAAGCCCTCGACACTGCCACCATGTGGTTCCAAATGAAACTCTCACCTCAAGGGTCTGATCACAACGTCAGCTTAAGTGTGATTATCGAGTATCATTACAATGGTATCTCTAGACTTGAGGGTCAAGTCAACGGTTTAACCGGAAACTCTAGGTCTGGGACAAGATTCATGGAAGGAAGGAATGATTTGTACCTATGTCTATTGTTACGACAGCTAGTAGTAGACACATACTGTACCTAGAATAATTTTTAGAGCCCTTGGGTCACACTCCTTAACCACATGCAGTTACTCTCTTCCCCTTCCATCCAACTCCCAGAGTGTGAAGGGGACTAAAATGTTGGGTGGTTATAACATGTCAAAATGTACACCACCTCATGCTAATCTCCTAGCTCTGCTTCCACATCTGTTTCCCTACAGATTCATCTTTCCATGTCAAATCCTCTTCTTGAAACATTTTTACATGCTCAAGTATCTAAGACTGGTGCCAATTTCCTGCTTTTCCACTGTTAAAATTCTCTAGTTGTATCCGTTCATCCAAAGAACATTCAACCGCAATGGTTATCTCTAGAATCCTAACATAAGTAGAAATGTACAGAGGAAAAAGAAAGAGATGGATCATATGTACCTATGAAAATCTCACTCGGAGGTCCAAGCTCTGAAGCATTGATCATATCGTATTCATCGAGTACCAGGAACGATCGGTACGCCATGATGAATACTCAACCACCAACATGTCGTCCTTCCAAAGATATAGAAGTTATAGAGAACACTCAGCCACATCCTCAGGCCAGTCCTTACCCACCTGTAAGTTGGGATTGCCTCAGAACCTGAGGGGTATCTGATGCTGAAACATGTGTAAGGAACTATGCCTACATGTGTCATCAACCGGTACCGTGGTTGAAACTCCTGACCAATAGGCAGTGATATAGCCGACACACTACCTGAATGTACAATCTCGAAAAATGGTCCAAGAACCGAGACCTCATCACTATGTTGACCATCCCCATGGTCACTCACTGAAAAAGACTAGTATCTATGATCATCATCTACTGCCCGAGAAACTGTCTCACCTCGAAACCTCAGAGGCCTCTGTCGTTTGAACTTGCGCAATGCGCTCAGTCGGCATGAACAGTACTCCAATGTGGCTGGTGGCATCTGGTGCCCAATGAGTGGTGGTGCTAATGGTACACCACCTGAAGGTTCCTACATAGTAATAGGGCCCTGCATCGGAGCCTCGTTGCTTAGTGGGCCATCATCATGTACATTCTCGGAACTCTAAATGGCTCTCTGTGTGGAGGCATCCTAAGCAGATGCGACGCGGTCAAAAGATTATACCTGGTGAGCTAACCTGGTTTGATCTGACTTAAAGAAAACTTTTGAAAAAACAGATGCAATCAGTGTTTTCGTGTACATAAGTCAAAAATCAGTAGTTAGGTTCCTGGTGAATGGATACATCAGCCACCACACCAACACTGGACTCCCTGAACTGAAAACCACACTCAGTACCCTATACATTATTGCTTCACAGGAAAACAAATATCATAGTCCTAAGTCTTATGTTATAATTGACTCCTCTGATACCCATTTGTCATGACCTATCCCCCGAGGCCCGCATCGTGACTACCCCAAGGCCACCATTCATTGACCAGGGGCTGGCGACTAACACCAATGGCGTAATTCCCTAAATATGGGAAGGAATTGCATTTATAAAACGAAAACACACAAAACCAGAGTACAAGAGGAAGAAAACACTAAGTAAAATATATTGTATAACATGTGATGAAATTTAATGGGGCTGGAAATACAAGACCAACTGTAAGGTACAGGGAAAAGACAAAACAACTACAACTAAAAGACATACAGTTGGAAGGTGTCTATCAGCTCCGGGATTCTAAACCACGGATCCTACCTAAATGGTAGGTATAGATAGCCACATCAGCTCTCCACATCCATCCATCTCCTCTGGGTACCAACTCATTGTGAGGTCCACCTCCGAGTACCATCCAGTACTGGTGCTCTAGGCCACTATCAGTGTTGTCTGTCGTCTGCATCCAACACAACGAGTTGCGGTTATATCTTGTGCTGGGGTGAGTATAACAATACTCAATAGAGACACTGAGACCCCCAAGGTCTCACAAATCAATCAAGAATAAACCACAAAGTAGGATTTCAATGGATAACCATTACATAGGTATATGACCATACATATACCTATAAAATCATTAAACCCATCTCAATTATGAGAAAAACAAAAAGTTCATTGACTCAGATCAAACCAGGATTTTTATTTTCGAAACCACAGCTTTGGGAGAACTCCTCCTCAGTCAAGCACAATAGTCAGATCACGACTCCGAGGTGCTACTCACTAACCTTAGACTGCTGAGGTAATCCTCCTATCAAGTACTGTGGGTCTTTGGCCTCACACAGTATCGCTCCCCGCCATAGGTCTTCCACCTCACACATTATCACTCCCTACTAGGCTAGTCAAGTCACTCTAAACAAATCAAACAAATAGTTATCAGGTCTAAGCCAGCTTCTAGGTCTCCGTAGTATGCTCGCTCATATCCTGGAGGGTCTGCTCCCGAGCTACAAGACGATACTCCATGTGTCATTAAGTCCCACAAAGAAGTATCTCAGAAGTCTGCCATGTCATAGGGTTCTCAACGTAACAGACGACACATCAATAGGACACCCGGTCTGTGGGTTGTTAGCCTTTTTGTCCCGGGAGCCCGGTTGGTTTCGTGTATGAACCAACCCGACCATATCTTAACTATACCTAGAATTCCCATGGGGTATTTTTGAAGGGACCATTTCTAAAAGAGATTACCAGCACCACTGATTGTTCGTCAAATGGAGGTCTGATTCAAAAAATATGGCCAATGCAAGCAAAAGGTCAAAAGTGGGCCCAAGTTCGGTCCGACCCGGTCGAACCGACTCAGCCGAACTCAGTCTGGGTCGACCCGATCTATGTCAACCTGGCATGTTGGTCAGTTCAACCCGCTATGTTTGTCCCAGTCAACTGGGCCTGGCCCAGTGGACTGTGTGGACCATTCGGGCCGATGTCACCATGTGGGCGACTCGGCCCGAAGGCCAGTTGCAGGCCGGCCGGCGCAGTGAGGGGCACAACTTAGACGGTTTGGTCTGAGAGGCCGACAGTGGGCCACACGGTGCACGGGCAGGCTGTAGGTGGACCTGGAACGGTGCGGGGAGCAAAGGCCAGCTAGCTGGGCACAGGGCACATGGCCTGGGGCACTGGGCAGGTGCCGCTGGGGTGCTAGGCTAGCGACCCGGGAACCGGAGGGTGCCAGGCTGGCGGCCTAGGTGTCGGGAGGGTTCCCTGGCACCGGACAGGCACCGGGAGGGAACCGGGCAGGCGACCTGGGCACCGGGGGGCGCCGTGCAGGAGGCCTAGGAACTAGGCAAGCACTAGGAGGGCGCCGGGTAGGCGGCCTCGGCACGGGGGTAGCGGGTTAGGCATCCTGAGTGCCGAGCAGGCATTAGGTGGGCACCGGGCAGGCACAGGGCATGCCGGCAGTGCGTGGGGCTTGCGGTGCCGGCAGTCCGGGCTGGTCGCAGTTTTGGACGGGGTGCGTGGGTAGGCCGGTCGGGCACTGCCCAACCGGCAGCGCTGTTCATAGTGGCCACGGGTAGCATGACCACTATTCACCATCTTCATCGTTGTTTCCACATTGCCAACCCGCTACTACTTCGCCGTCAATCCAAGATTCCAAAACTGTAAAGGTTGCGGAGTGGACGGGCCGTGTTCGTTAGGCCTGAACCCTCCACGTTAGAACGATAGAAAGAAGCTCATGAATTTGATTTAATGAGTTAATATTAAGCATTAAACAACTTAAAACACACCCCTACCTTTTTAATCGAGGGGCATTGGTTCGTCACGGGGGAAGACGATGTTGTCGTCGTTCATCGTACGCTTCCACTTCCGAGCTCGTGCGTCAGTTCGTTGATGGTGAAGTGGAAGGAAGAAGGTTCGTTGAAGAGATACCACATCAGAAGGGGGGCCCCGAGGAAGAAGTCGAGGAAGAATTTGTCATCACCGGCATCTTCACATTATTCGTCGGAGGAAGCGTAATCCTTCTAGTGTTGTGTGTTGTGTCACTTTACTAGTGCTTCGTTGCTTGGTAAAGCCATCCCAAATTTCCCTCCCAAGCTCCCTATATTTAGGAGAGGGGGGAGGTATGTAACCATTGTTGAATTTTTGACAGTTCAGTTATTAGGAACCTTCCTAAATTCCAATGATGTGGTTACTTAAAAAAAACAAGGGGGGTCACGTGAATTATAAAGCATTGGAACATAAATTAATTGATAGATTTAGTTTTATGTTCACATACATCATTTTATTTCACGTTGACACATAAAATTAATTGACAGAAATTAATTTTATGTTGACACAGAGCATTAATTGAGAGGTTTGTGGGGTTTCCTCTCCCTCCCCATTAAATGGGGGGTTATGCCCCATGTAATCCCCACATCATAACCTCTCGAGGGAGGTTATGATACTCGGATGGTCCCCCCCAATCATCGACCCATGAGAGGTTAGGGTGTGGCGGTCCCACCACCAACCCTCAAAGGGAGGTTCCAACTTACAACACATGTAAGCATAAAAAAATAAAGTGTTGTACTTTATCTTATTATTATTTTTTAATAAAAATCCAAAAAATATATTCCAAACTTTTCTGAACACAACTACAGTGAAGGTCTCAGTAAGAAATTACTGATGATACGAGTTCAACGGTGCCCTTAGATTTCAATTCCGAGCAGCAGTCCAAAAGATATAAAATCCTGAACGTACCTTCACTGAATGTACCCAAAAAAAAGTTCAGAAAATTATTATCAGTCATCCTTGAATCACAACAGTAGAGGATACGCTCTTCCTAGGTGAAACATGCCACAACTAACCCAATGGTACCTTCATATTTTTTATCTGACTTACCTTTTAGAAGTTATTAATTTAACAATAAAATAATTGTCACTTAATTATTTTATTTTCAGCCAAAAAATAACTTTTTCTACTATCCCACTCCGTCCAAAGTTAGTATTTGATTAAAAAAAGCATGCCCTCAGTGCTCCATGTCCATCGAAATGATTTTCCTACTCCGGGTACCGTCCAATCCTGGTACACAAGGCTTACCAGGAGCGGGCAGTGTTACTCCTACGGCGAGCTTGGTCACATGGAACATGACTGTCCTACCCACCATGTAGAAAATAAGCATATATATGAATGAAAACTATGTTTTTCAGCAGGACCGTGCCAGCCAAAGTTAGTATCTTCTGAAACAAAGAATTTCTTCAGTTGTACGCCTTTGGGCGCCATGCCGTGACTACCCCAAGACCGCCTTCCAAAGGTCAGGGGATGGAGACAAGCACCAAAGGCGTAAATCTCGATAAAAGGGAAGGAATTTCCTTTATATAGTAAACAAATAGAACAGAGTACGCAAGCTGAAGTAAGCACAAAGTAATACTGAATAAAAAGTAAGTGATTAAAGCTAAAAGGTCCAGAATACAAACCCAAATAAAAGTACATTACAAATGAAAAACTAGTACAACTGTAGTAAAGTAAAACATCAACCACCGAGTCATCCACCGAGTATCCCACCTGAAGGGTCGGTACAGATAGTTTTCTCAGCACCTTGGGTCCATTCGTCCACTCCGTGTACATTACGCCAAGTGGTCCACCTCCGGGTACTATCCAGCTCCACATGTCTCTACCGCGATCTGTGATGTCTGTCATCTGCATCCAACACAACATATTTCGGGCATAGCCCGTGCAAGGGTGAGTATAAAAATACTCAGTAGGGACCCCTAGACCCCCAAAGGTCTCCCAGAATCCACGAAGGATAAACCACATGAAAAGATACAATCATGATGTATCAACTAACTCTACTTAGGTATATTCCCATACATATAACTAATTCATCAATCCAGTTTCGCTCCAACTCTCGAGCCCAAGAACATCCCATTCCACACAGGAAAGATGTCAATCACACTAATGGTAATGATTGAAGGTAAAGACTCAACTCACACAGGTATACATATTTAATAAAGTGATAGAGATGATCAGATGTAGTCCCTGATTCATCTATGCTGGGAGACCCACATAGGATACTAGTCCAGCTAAGCTGTCGGACCCATGTAGGATACTGGACCAGCTACAATGTCGGACCCAAGTGGGATAGTAGAACAGAAATAAAACTGTCGGACCCACATAGTATACAAGAATAGTAATCATCGTCGTCAAACTCGTGGAGGATTATAGTACGGTAGTCATCATTGCCTGACCCATGGGGGAATCCATTACAGTAGTCGTCGTCGCTGCACCCATGGAGGATTCCATTATGGTAGTCATTGCAGTTGCTGCCGGTTCTAGGGTTACCGCACACAGAATTCTCAATTCCAGGAGGGTCCACTCCTCGAGCCAAGGTGGTCGATAGATCAACTATCACGAAGTCCAGAGTTGATGTATCACGATGTTTCATCTCATCAAAAGGAACCCAACACGACAGACGGCGCGTTAATCGGATGCCCAGTTTGAGAGATATTGGCTCTTCCGTTCTAGGGGCCCAATTGGAAATATGCTCGTTCCAAACATGACCGTTATCCAAAGTCATCCAAAACTCACATAGAGTATCGTAAAAGGACCACCACGACACAAGGGTCCTATTTACGCATACGACGCATCGATCAGACTCGCGGTCTACGAGTTATTCACCTTTAAGTGAAAATGGGCCCGACCCGTTATGCCCAGTGGGTTGGCGGGTCGGGTCAACCCGGTTTTGGGGGGTCGAACCTGGAAGAGGGTTGGACCAGCCTGCTGATCTGCGCAGCCTGGTGGGGTGCGGCCTGGTTCGGCATGACGCCGCTGGACGTGGCTCGGCCGACTAGCCTAGCGGTCTGAGGGGGGGGGGCACAGCCACCCCCCGTCGTAAATAGGTGGTGCCAAGTGGTGATGACCTCCCTAACCTGTTGGACTTCATTTCTCAAGAGGCGCACTCGTATGGGTCGCGATCCAGCTGTGAGGCACCTTTGGGTGCCGCGGCTTCTTCACCCGGCAGGCCGATGAGCCGGCCAGTTCACCACCGATGCGGCCCGCAGTTTGCGGGCCGCGGTCTTGCACAGCGCGGCACCCCTTCTGGCACCGCCTTCCTCCTTTGGACCAGTCAACTTTAGCCAGCCAGTTCTTTGTCAGTGGAGTAGCCCACAGTTGTGGGCAGCATTTCCTCCTCATGCGGCCAGCGTATGGCAACCGCCTTCGATCATAGCCGCTTCCTGATTGTAAATAAAACAAGAAGCATCGGAGGGTCGTCAGGCTATGTTTGTTCGGTCCGCGCCCTCCACGCGAAGTGGTAAAAATCGGCCAATGTCAATTCTTATAATTAAAAAAGAATGAGGTAGAATTTATTAACTCAATGAATATAGAAAACCCCTACCAATAACATCCCTATGGGAGGAAATGACTAACTCTCAAAATAAAATTGTGTACCAAACAATTTTATTTAATTTAATATTAAACCACAAAAATTAACATTCAACACGCATGAAACAAAACTGTGGTAAAGGTCCCCTTAAAAGAATACCAATGTTGCATGTTCATCGGTGTACTTAGATTTCAATTCCGAGTTCCGGTTCAAAAGATAGAAAAACCCGCACGTACGTTTATTGAACGCACCAGAACAAATCTTCAGAAATTGATTCTGGGAACACCGGGCCTCAGAATCAAGTGACGTTAGAAACCAAAGACTCGTAAATCCGAAAGTATTTAAGAAAAAATTTCCGTGGAATTTCCGGGACATTACCTTAATCCCATCTCAGGGATTTACGTCCCCTCAAAGCTACAACAAAAACTAGGAAAACAAATGGGGATACCGAGCTCGCATATGAGCCTCCCACTCCCAAGTGCCCTCCTAGAGGTTCCCGTGTTGCTAGCGAATGTGAACCAGAGGAATCGACATTCCACGTAGGAATCACTCCTGCTGATCCTTGATCTTCACCAGGACCTCCTCAAAACACCGCCCCGTAATCGATGTCCAGCTCCCCGAGATTGATGATGTGGTTCGGGTCGTGCACGTATCTCCTCAGCTGTGATACGTGGAAGATGTCATGCACCTGGTGCAACTGAGATGGAAGGGAAAGGTGGTAATCCACCTCACCTACTCTACTGAGGACCTAGAATGGTCCAATGAAACACGGAGATAACTTACCGCCCCGACCAAATCTTCGAAAACCCTGTCGAGGTGATACCCATAACAATACATCATCTCTATCCTCGAAATCCAGTGGTCTCTTCCTCCTATCAGAATAGGAATGATTCGAGGTACTGTATGTGTCTACTACTAGATTCCATAAAAATAAACATAGATACCAATCATTCATTCATTCCACGAATCTTGTCATAGACCTAGAGTTTTCAGTTAAACTATTGACTTGTCCGTCACGTCTCGAGATACCATTGAGAGGAGACTCGATAATCACACTTACACTGATGGTGTGATCTTACCCTATAGGTGAGAGTTTCGGTTGGAACCTCTTGGAGGTAGCATCTAGGCCTTAAGAAGTTAGATTGGTTTTGGACTTGACATCCACATTTCACACTCATATTGACTATATTAGGAAAAGAGGTTGTGGTTTATCTACAATGTTGATATGAGGTTTTCCTTAGTCGGAAAAAATGGAAACCCAGACAGCATAGGTTAAACTCATGCTTATGAGGGTGTAGTCGATCACTCTAGAGTCAGCCAGCCTTACCCTCGTGGTAGCATGAGTTTTGAGTTTTTGGGTCCTGTAATACTATGACTTCGAGAAATTATATACTCTTGGGAAGTGGAAACGTTGCTGCGGATGCTCTCAACAGGAGATCTGGTATTCAGCTGCTAGGTGGGAGACAGAGTAGCTGGATGAGTTGCAGATATACATTGTGGATAGGGATGGAGTAGCCTATCTACAGTCTCTTACAATCAATCCCCCACTTCTTCAGCGAGTCATGGACGAGCAATGGAAATGCCATGTATCACAGGATTCAAAGGATAAGGACCAAGGTGAAATTTTTAATTCTAGTGAATCCTTTCTTGAAATTGATGATCAACCTAATAAAATTGAGGAGGATTTCTTAAAATCAAGTGCTATGATAGGAAAAAGGCCAATGGTGGATGTTGTTGATTTTATCACCCCAAATTCTAGAAAAACAAGGAAGCATAGAGATTATTATCATATTGAATGAACAATAATAACAAGATCTCTTGATGCCACTAAGAAGGAGTTTCCACAACTCCCAATTGTAACTGAACAACAAAATGCCAACATTGAACTACCTGAGGAGGACTCTGAATCAGATGACGATGATGATGAAAGAAAAAAAACCTATGTATAGAGATGCCTACTAAATTGGGGAGAATGTGGGGGATGCAGTTGATGCCTGGATGGATGAACAAGATGAAATCACATTTTAGAAATTCACGGACAGGCTCATCACCACTGAGGAATACCTTGACATTAGAAATCATATGTTCATTAGGATGGTAGAAGAATATAAATGAAATCCTAATTTTGACTTCAAGTCCATTCCATTGGAGTGATATCATTTCTAATCTATTATTCATGTCACCAGTTTCAGTTTTGATCGTGATTTGCTGTCTTTTTTGGAATGATTTTGTCCCTTTCATTTTTATGAATGTTTCTGATTCAATTTTCATCCACCAGCACAGTATAGGATCTGTCCATTTGGGTTGTTCTGTTTTTGTTTTTCACTGGACTACTCTGTTTGGGAATCATGGAGAGTTCATCCGTGCAAGCATTTGTTACAACATTGAGTTCTTGTGACATGAGTTTCATTGATTTTGCTAGAGGGTTTGAACTTTCAAGAATGGATGGGAAGGATATGGACCTCCCAACCTGTTCATCCCTGGGCTTTTCTACCCTTTTTTATTGATTCTCTTGAAGGTATGCTTTCATGACACCTTGGACAGCTTTGTGTAATTGGAGGGCTTGGCACGGTCAACTAGCTCCTGTACAGGCTTCCTTGATGGCATTTTCTACTTTGCATGTCCTCCGAAGCTGGGATGATCCTGATGTTATCCTTTTTGTGTTTTTGATATATGAATAATGGAAGGTGATGTTGTAATGTCTTGCACTGTATGTAACACCCCAAGCTTCTACAGTACGCTTCTCATTGAATAATGTGATAGCATGTGTTGTACGCAACATCGAGTTCTAACACACCACAATCAATCAAATTAGCCGTTATGAATAGTAATACATACATTTTGAAATTATATATATTTTATATATTAAAATGGACTTCATTTTTGGATTCGGAATATCAAAATTATCCTAAGTTGAATTTTTGTTATTTTTCTGAGAACTTCTAATTTTTTTGAATAGTTAAAATTACTTAAAAACAAATTTTTTAATCAAAATAATTTATAGTGATAAATTATATTATTCAATGGTTTTAAAGTATAATTAGAATATATTTTACTATTTTATCCAATGGTGTTCATTATAATTAATTTCACTTTCAAATTGGACATAAACAATTGTCAATCTTTTGATATATATTGTTTCATAAAAACACGCTATTTGTTGTGACAATAGGAATTAATTATAAAATTAATTAATGAAACTTATATATATATAATTTTTTAAAATATACATCATTTTTGAATTCAGAATATAAATTATAGATTAGGTTGAAATTTTGGCATTGTTCTGAAAAACATCAATTTTTGATGAATAGTGAAACCACTAAGTGGTAGTTAAAAAAACTGAATTTTTCATAAAACATAATTTTACTGCTTCTGTGAAAGGAATTTCAAAAATATGAGAGACACCGTTAATATCAAGTAGTAAAATGTGGTTCAATGAGATGAAAATAATTTTTGGTGAATAGTAACTTTTTACTTTTATTTACCACGGTTAAAAGTAAATAGGGTAATTAAGGGTAAAAATGATATTAATATTACCCTAACACATTTCTTAATTCTGTTGGACAACTATATCTCGACCAAAAACAACCTTAGGAATAAAATATTATCATTTAGGTCCACTTGGATTAGATTAGGACATATATTATTTTTTAATTCAAAGAATAGTTAAAAGAGTTAAAATCAAAGTTTATTTACTAGAAATTTTAAATATAGGGTTATACATAATATAAATTTGATTTTAAATATTCATTAGAAAGATAAAATGATTTCATACATAATTATATATATTTATAATTTTTAGACATTAAATAATTGAATTTATTTATGAAACAGTGATGATGCAGTAATTACCATAATAGTGAAAAAATTAAAATAATTGATATTATAAATACCCAAATAAATATAATTTGAGACTTTTTATGAATTAAAGTAATTTTCTAGGTTAATATGACATTTTAGGATTGACTTAAGTAACATTTATCGAATTAATAATTCTATTATGATTATCACAAAAATCAATTATTGAATAGTGTCAAAATTGACCTAAAAGAGTTTTTAAAACAAATATTATATTATTAATTGATCTTAAATTTATAAAAATCTAAGGATCATCCAAGAGACTTATATCCTAATAGGCGTATCATTAATGGACCACTTGGGTGTCGCTTAAATGTATATAGTATGTTTATTAACCTTATAATATCTAAATACAAAGAGACATTGTAAAAGTGAAACTAATTAACTAAGAGTTAATACTTAATGATAATGTTAATATAGTAACTCAAACCTGTCTAAATTCCATTGGTTGAGTGTTTTTCGACCCATACCCACCTTAAACTTTAAATATTTCACTTTGGAGCCATTAGAAACCGAATACGAATTTATTATAAAATAACATTTCCAGCTTTTCCAAAGGTGCCCCTCACCCCTCTTATAAAAGGGAACTCTCCCTTATCATTAACTCACACCATAAAAGCCTTTTGGTTCGGCCAAACTCTGCCCAAATACTCTCTCAACTTCCCTCACTTCATTCTAGAGGCCTTCCTTTAGTCATAAATCCAACTTATGGAGCCATTTTGATCAAATCAAAAGGAAGAACCCGAAGAAGAGGTAATGTTTTCACCACCCTTTTTAAAATTCATTTCTTTTTCAACTTCTTCTTTCATTGTTATTCCCATTCTAAAATAAGGAATCCAGTATCTCCTATATACTGTAATGTTATTATAAATATGGTACAACCATATTCAGTATTCTATCCATCCTTTTAATGACATGTCACCATACGTGTGTACGTACGACTTATCATCTCCACGTCGTGGTGTAATTGTTATTCAATAAATTATTATTTGGATGGGTATAATAATGATGTGTAATTCATTTAAATAATAAATATAACATTATAATGATTCTTTATATATGATATACCATCCAATTATATATTATTTTAATATCAAAACAATGATATTGTCGCTCGTGCGTACGTACGGACTATCCTCTCCACGAACGCGATGAGATTCATTCTTCATCTTATCCATTCAAGTATAATTATCATTTGATAATTAATAATAGTATATAAGGACATGATATAATTCATGATATGATTAATATACAACCTATCCATGACAAACACGTCTTATGTAACAAAACATATAAAAGAAAATGAGTAAGTTAACACCCGAAACAACGATAATACTAAGAAAATATTAAAAAATCAATGTTAAAAGATCATATATGATATCATATTATGTATATGATTCTTGAATAATTTAATAACAATTATTTCACCATTATACAGGAGGTTAACCTACCCCCAACGAAGGAAATTTACAAGGTAAGGGTTTATTTCACAATCTCTTCATTATCCAAGGTTGTTTATACATAATAATCTACTGGGATTTCATTATCATCCACATCCATGTTTCTTAAAAATGTATTTCCAAACATTTTTACTATTTACAAGATTGTTGGATAAAGTCATTTATACCCTTTTTTGACTTTTAATAAGAGGTTTATCAAAGAATCTTTCCGTCATTTTCAAAACAATGTGTTTTTTAACCTTTTCGACAGAATTAAGGTAAGAATGTTTTTTAACTTATACAGCGGGTGCGGCTATTTTTCGCCGTTATAAAATCTTCAAAGCTTCCTTTACAAGATTATATGAATATGTTGAATGTAAATGTTTTATTTCATAATTATGTGACTTTTAAATGATTTAAAAAAATATATATTTCTCTCAAATAGTTTTTATTTCACATATGTCAACATCCTTTGATGGATTTTAAGCTTATTTGAAGTTTATTTATTATTATAAAAAACTTCCATATTGTATTGAATGTTTTCTGATATGTTTGAATGTGGATGTTTTATTTTTATACCATTCATGGTTTATGGATAATGTATTGACATTTTGTATGCTAGTTTTAATTTGAATGTTTATGTTATGTTTAAACCTGTTCATATGAGGAATGCATTGGACTTAATAAGTGACGGGTGGAGCCCGCTATAGCTCCTTGATGCATCAGTAGGTCTCATGATACAAACTAGTGTCTTGGCACAAGGCCTTGGAAAAATCTTATTTGTAGTCTCGGTACGAGGCCTTGGCTATGTGGTTATGATAGTATGGCATTATAAATTCCATCATTATGAAAGTGGTTATTGAAATTGCATGTGATTATTAGATTAGTAGAATATCCATGTTAATAAGTAAATGGCATTATTTAATTTTATTTTTTCCATGCAATGTTTATGTTCATGATTAAAAGGATTTTGTTTTATTTATACATTGCCTTTAATATTTATTCTTATTTATAAAATTTTCCACTATATTGTTATCCTTACTAGGAATTTGAGCTCACCCCTTTCAATGTTTTATTTTTCCCAGGATATGAAGAAGTAATTTATGAATGAACTGCAGGGATAGTATGTGGGGATATGAGTGTGGACTATGAAGAAAAGATGTTGTTGTAGTTTTAATTTTTATGATGTAATGTAAGACTTATGAATATATTTAGTGTTTCCAAGGCTACTAAACTAATCGGTCTTTCGAGACTTGATCTTTCTTGTGATCATGCCAATGTTATGTAATAATGCACCGACTCTGGGTAACTGGGGTTATGGCATAACTGTTGGTATCAGAGGAAGTTTAGTACAAACCTTGGAAGTTAGATTTAGATAAACTCTGATTAGAGCACATAGATTTAAGAAGGACTTCTAGGATTAGTATAGAAGAACTTCCTATAATTTTTGTATTGTAGAGATTTTGTGAGTTTTCCAAGCAATACATCACTGTCTGGATACGAGCAGGTAGAGGCGGCTCTGGCATAGATGAACCTAGGGGTAAAACCTGAAAACACTGCATTGATCTAGACTCGAACGGGAACTGGTGCACGACAATTGGCCTTGCTGCACTCTTGGTTAGGACACTCCCGGGGGATATGCTTAAGATAACTCTCATTTTCTTCATAAATCATTATAAAGGGTTGATGAGTATATACTTCTTCAAAGAAAACATTTTTTATGATTATGGATTATATCCATAAATAGTTCAATTTATGTTAAGTGTTTTATATGTATGGGATTATTTATTTTGATTCATAAACTCATCTAGTTTATTCCATTGTTTAGAAATGGAAAATAGTGGAACAAATGGAAACTGTATCAATGCACACACTCCATGTAGGGATTTCCCTCCTACTCAAGATAATTTTAGTGGAGCTAGTGATCCAACTGGTGTCGATCAGCTAATCACCATTCTGGGACAACTCAATCAGGTTATGAATAATAACCTTACCCATATTGAGCACCCTGATCTGCAGTGTGGAGGATCAATGTTTGATCGATTCATGAGGTAACAACCACCAAAATTCAATGGGAGTACAAATCCCTAAGTAGTTATGAAATGGATAAATTCCCTAGAGAAAATATTTCAGGCTTTGGGGAGTAGTGAAAGGGAAAAAGTTATCATGGCAGTTTACCACCTCACTAGAGATGCTGATAAATGGTGGTCATTGATTCAAAACACGAAGGAAGATGATGAAGTATCAAATATGGAATGGAGGTAGTTCAAAGATCTATTTTTAGAAAAAATACATTCCTCAAGACCATCGAGCAGATATGGAAAGCCAATTTCTGAGTTTGAGACAAAAGGAGGATGAGAATGTTGCAAAGTATGAGGCTAACTTTACAAGGTTAGCATGGTATGCTGGAGATTATATACGTAACCTAAGAAGTTAGATTGATCGTTTCATTGATGGGTTAAAAACATTTCTCGTTGAGCATTAGTCTCACAATCCTTTTCATCGTACGAAGACATTGTCTCATGTTCTATCAAGACCGAAAAGGAATTCTCTAAGTCTTATGACTTTAAAGCAAAGAAAGAGAAGAAGAGATCTGCTGATCAATCTGGGAATGGAAATAAGGGGACGAAGGGAAAGGTTGAATATCCATCCTATGGTAAATGTGGGAAGAAACATCCCGGTACTTTCTTGAAGGGAATGGGGGTCTGTCACAAGTTTGGTGAAAAAGGCCACCAAACTCGTGATTCCAAAGGGAAGAAGGAAGCTACCAATGATCAATGCTACAATTATAGGGAGATGGGACATTATGAAAATAAATGTCTTAAGCTTCAGGGGAACTTACCTCAGAAAATTCCAAGGGATCAAGGCCAAGCTTAAGCTATAACTACTTCTGAGGTAGAAGCTCAGAAAGACGTGGTGGCATGTAATTTAATGGTTTCCTCAAGTTTATCAAATGCATTATTTGATTCTGGATCATCTCATTGTTTCATATCTTCCCAGTTTGCAATGAAAATTAGATATTTCCAATTTTATTTAACAAGGTAGTTTTCTGTTAAAACTCCTAAGGGAAGTATCATTGCAACAATGTTTTGTGAATCAGTCCCCATTAGAGCACATAAATGTTCTTTATCTGCTGATCTCATCCTCATACCTATGTTTGAGTTTGATATAATCCTTGGTTTGGATTGGATTTCAGACAATGATGCAATGATTTATTGTAAGAAGAAGGAGGTTACGATTTTTGATGATGATGATAAGGAACACATTATCTTTAGAGCATAATCTTCACCACCTAATTCTTATCTAGATCCACCCCCAGTAGCTAAAATAAATTCAACTATTGGGGAGGAATAAAATTAAATGACAGTGGATGAGGAAAGGAATGTTCAAATATAGGATGTACCTGTTTTGAATGAATATGTAGATGTGTTTTCGGAAGATTTATCTGGACATCCTCCAGAATGAGAAGTTGAGTTTTCCATTGATTTAATTCCTGGATCAAGGCCTATATCGAAGACCCCTTATAGAATGGACACTATAGAATTAGTCTAAATAAATAATCAACTAGAGGAATTGAGTAATAAAGGATTTATTCACCCTAGTGTTTCTCCATGGGGAGCCCATGTTCTCTTTGTTAAAAAGAAAGATGGATCTATGAGGTTATGTATCGACTACAGGGAGATCAATGTTATAACAATAAAGAAAAAGTATCCCCTACCATGCATTGATTATTTATTTGACCAACTGCATGGAGCTCAATACTTTTCAAAGATTGACCTTCGATCTGGATACCATCAGTTGTGTGTAAAGAAGGAAGACATTCCGAAGACAACATTTTGAACCAGGTACGAGCATTACGAGTTTACAGAAATGCCTTTTGGATTGACTAATGCACCCTCTGTATTCATGAATTTGATGAATAGAGTTTTCAAGGAATATCTCAATGAATTTGTGGTGGTATTTATTGATGATATCTTGGTATACTCCAAAATCTATGAAGATCCTGAAAATCACTTGCACATTATCCTGAAGACTCTGAGAAGACATGAATTATATGGGTTGTTTAGCAAGTGTGAATTCTAGCTTCCGGAGATTTCTTTTCTTGTCCATATTGTCTCTAAATATGGAATCTATGTTGATCCTTTTAAGACCAAGGAAATCCAATAATGGCCAGCACCTATGAGTATAATTGAGGTACACAATTTTATTGGTTTGGCAGGTTATTATCGACGTTTCGTCCAGAATTTTTCCCAGTTGGATAACCCTTTAACAAAGCAGACATGTAATGGGGTTAAATTTTTTTGGACAATAGAGTGTGAATAATGTTTTGAAGAACTAAATAGTAGATTAGTCAATGCTCCTATATTGACTCTACCATCTGGGAGTGATGGGTTCGTTATTTATAGTGATGCATCGAAGAAAGGACTTGGTTGTGTCCTTTTGCAGAATGATAGGGTTATTGCCTATGCATCACGATAGTTGAAAATTCATGAACAAAACTATCCTACTCATGATCTTGAGTTAGCATCTATGATCTTTGCTTTGATGATATGGAGGCACTACCTCTATGGTGAAAAATGTGAGATTTATACTGATCACAAGAGTTTGAAGTATATTTTCTCACAAAAAGTACTCAACATGAGGCAAAGGAGATGGCTTGAATTACTCAAGGATTATGATTGTATGATACAAAACCACCCAGGCAAAGTAAAAAAGGTGGCACATGCTTTGATCATAAAAGATCATGGAGTTTTGAACAATATGAGAGTTTAATGGGATCCAATTTTCATTGATCTAGTGAAGATGGACATGGGAATAACCAGGGAAGGTGAAACATCAATTCTTTTTCAAATGGTTTCCAAAACATCTTTACTAGAAAGGATTAAGAGTTCTCAGACTGATGATGAAGAATTTCAAAAGAAGATTAAAGTTGTGAATGATGGGAGATTGAGAGACTTTGTGTATAAAAATGGAATTTTGAAATTCGTGAAGAGACTTTCTGTTTCCGATATACCTGATCTAAAAAGGGAATTGCTGGATGATGCTCATAGTTCCAGTTTCTCTATACACCCTAGGAGACCCAAAATGTATAGATATTTGAAGGAACATTTTTGGTGGGACAACATGAAGAGGGAGATTACGGATTTTGTGTCAAGATGTATGGTTTTTCAACAAGTGAAAGCTGGAAGGCAATAGCCTAAAGGAGTCATGAATCCTCTTCCCATATCGGAGTGGAAATGGGATAATATTACGATGGACTTTGTCATGGGCTACCAAAGACTCCTAGAATGAACGATGCAATATGGGTTATTGTTGATTGTTTTACCAAGTTAGAACATTTTCATTCTATAAGAGAAGATCTACAACTGGAACGTCTAGAAAGACTATATATTAATGAAATTGTGAGACTTCCTGGAGTACACCTATCGATTGTTTCTGATTGTGATCCCTGTTTTACATCATGATTCTGGAAAAGTCTTCAGATATCCCTGGATACTGAACTTCATTTGAGAACTGCCTACCACCCTCTGATAGTCGGACAAACAGAACGGACTATTCAAACCTTATAAGACATGTTGAGATCTTGCTCACATGACTTTCAGGGTATGTGGGATCAATATTTACCTCTGGTAGAATTTTCATATAACAATATATTCCATTCAACTATTCAGATGGCACCATATGAAGCTTTATACGGAAAGAGATGTCGTACACCAACCTGTTGGGATGACGTTGTTGAATGAAAACTTGTAGGCCCATAACTGGTGGAGGAAACGATGTAAAAGGTGAAGGTAATCCAAAATCACATCAAAGCAGCTCAAAGTAGGTAGAAGACCTATGCCGATAATCGAAGTAAGGATTTGTAATTTCAAGTCAGTGATCATGTTTTCCTGAAGGTATCTCCATGGAAGGGAGTCATATGTTTTGGTAAGAAAGGTAAATTTGGTCCCAGGTACATCGGACCTTTCGAAATTCTAGAATGAATTGGGGTTGTAGCTTACCGATTGACAATGCCGCCATGTCTCTCCAAAGTTCATGATGTGTTCCATGAATCTCTATTGAGGACATACATGCCTTACCCAACGCATGTACTCACCTATGAGGAATTAGAACTGGAAGCCTATTTTTCTTATTGCGATGAGCCCGTCAATAATCTTGATACGAGAGGACAAGTACTGAGAAACCGGATGACTCGTCTGGTAAAAGTTTTGTGGAGAAACCATAAGATTGAAGAGGCAATGTGGGAACCCGAGAAACTTATGATGAAGAACCACCTGAGTCTTTTCATGAGGTAGTATTCTATAAATTTCAAGGATGAAATTATTTGAAGGATGGGAGAATGTAACAACCCAAGCTTCTACGGTACGCTATTCTTTGAATAATGTGATAGCGTGTGTTTTACGCAACATCGAGTTCTAACACACCACAATCAATCAAAATAGCCGTTATGAATAGTAATACCAACATTTTGAAATTATATATATATTATATTTCAAAATGGACTTCATTTTTGGATTCAGAATATCGAAATTATCCTAAGTTGAATTTTTGGTATTTTTCTAAGAACTTCCAATTTTTATGAATAGTGAAAAATACTTAAAAACAACTTTTTTAATCAAAATAATTTATAGTGATAAATTATATTATTGAGTGGTTTTAAAAAATAATTATAATATATTTTTACCATTTTATCCAATGGTGTTCATTAGAATTAATTTCACTTTGAAATTAGACATAAACAATTGTCAATCTTTTGATATATATTGTTTCTTAAAAGCACGCTATTTATTGTGACAGCGGGAATTAATTATAAAATTATTTAATGCAACTTATATGTTTATAATTTTGTAAAATAGACATTATTTTTGAATTCGTAATATCAATTATATCTTAGGGTGAAATTTTGGTATTGTTCTGAAAAACATAAATTTTTGATGAATAGTGAAACCACTATGTGGTAGTTAGAAAAATTGAATTTTTCATAAAACATAATTTTACCGCTTATTTGAATGGAATTTCAAATATAAGAGAAACACAGTTAATATCATGTAGTAAAATGTGGTTCAATGAGATGAAAGTAATTTTTGGTGAATAGTAACTTTTTACTTTTATTTACCACGGTTAAAAGTAACTATGGTAATTAAGGGTAAAAATGATATTAATATTACCCTAAAACATGTCCTAATTCTATTGGACAAGTGTATCTCGACCAAAAACAACTTTAGGAATAAAATATTATCATTTAGGTCCACTTGGATTAGATTAGGACATTTATTATTATTTAATTTAAAGAAGAGTTAAAAGAGTTAAAATCAACATTTATTTACTAAAACATTATTAATATAGTGTTATACATAATATAAATTAGATTTTAAATATTCATTAGAAATATAAAAGGATTTCCTACATAATTATATTTTATTTATAATTTTTAGACATTAAATAATTTAATTTATTTATGACACAATAATGATGCAGTAATTACCATAATAGTGAAAAAATTAAAATAATTGATATTATAAATACCCAAATAAATATAATTTGAGACTTTTTATGAATTAAACTAATTTTATAGGTTAATAAGACATGT
The DNA here is from genome assembly GCA_963277665.1 of Viscum album. Lineage (NCBI taxonomy): Eukaryota > Viridiplantae > Streptophyta > Magnoliopsida > Santalales > Viscaceae > Viscum > Viscum album. The sequence continues at coordinate 379,025,707 of OY728122.1, forward strand.
TAGGATTTACTGAAATAACCTTTTTCGAAGTAATCATTCTGTTATGATTTTCACAAAAATGAATTATTGAATAGTGTCGAAATTGACATAAAAGAGTTTTTAAAACAAATATTATATTATTAATTGATATTAAATTCTTAAAAACCTAAGGATCTGCCAAGAGACTTATATCATGATAGGTGTATCATTAATTGACCACTTGGGGGTCTCTTGGATGTATATATTAAGTTTATTAACCATATAATATAAAAATACAAACCGACATTGTAAAAGTGAAACTAATTAACTATGAGTTAATACTTAGAAATAAGGTTAATATAGTAACCCAAACCTATCTAAATTCAATTGTTTGAGTTTTTTTCTACCCATAAACACCTTAAAATTTAAATAATCCACTTTTGAGAAATTTGAAACCGAATAAGAATTAATTATAAAATAATATTTCTAGATTTTCCAAAGGTGCCCCTCACCCCTCTTATAAAATGGAATTCTCCCTTATCATTAACTCACACAATAAAAGCCTTTTGTTTTGCCAAAACACTGCCAAAATACTCTCTCAACTTCCCTATAATAATCATAGAGGCCTTCCTTTAGTCAGAAAACCATCTTAAGGAGCCCTTTTGACCAAATCAAAAGGAAGAACCTGAAGAAGAGGTAATGTTTTGACCACCCTTTTTCAAATTCATTACTTTTTCAACTTCTTATTTCTTTGTTATTCACATTCTAAAATAATGAATCCAGTATCTCCTATATACTGTAATATTATTATAAATATGGTACAACCATATTCATTATTCTATACATCCTTTTAATGACATGTCACCATACGTGTGTACGTACGGATTACCGTCTCCACTTCGTGGTGTAATTGTTATACAATAAATTATTATTTGTATGGGGATAATAAGGATGTTTAATTCATGTAAATAATTAATATAACATGATAATTATTCTGTATATATGATATACCATCCAATTATATATTATTTTAATATCAAAAGAATGATATTGTCACTCGTGCCTACGTACGGACTACCGTCTCCACAAACGTGATGAGATTCATTCTCCATCGTATCCATTAAAGTATAATTATCATTTGATGATTTAAAAATAATTTCTAATCACTTGATATAATTCTTCATATAACTAAGATACAACCAATACATGAAAAACATGACTTACATAAAAAAACATATAAAAGAAAACAAGTATGTTAACACCCGAAACAACGATAATACTAAGATATTATTAACAAATCAATGTTAAAAGATCATATATGATATCATATTAATGTATATGATTATTGTATAATTTAATAACAATTATTTCACCATTATACAGGAGGTTAACATACCCCCAACCAAGGAAAAGTAAAAGGTAAGGGCTTATTTCGCAATCTCTTCATTATCCTAGGTTGTTTATACGTAATAATCTACTGAGATTTCTTTATCATCCACATCCATGTTTCTTAAAAATGTATTTCAAAATGATTTTCCTATTTACAATAATATGGGTTAAAGTCATTTATACACTTGTTTTAATTTTCATAAAAGGTTTATAAAGGAATCTTTCCGTCGTTTTCAAAACAAGGTGCTTTTTAAACTTTTCGTGAGAATTAAGGTAAGAATGTTTTTTTTAACTTATACGGAGGGTGCGACTATTTTTCCGCCGTTATATAGTCTTCAAAGCTTCATTTAAAATCTTATAAGAATATTTTCAACGTAAATGTTTTATTTCATAATTATGTGAATTTTAAATGATTTCAAAAAAAGATATATTTCTCTAAAATAGTTTTGATTTCATCTATGTCAACATCCTTTGATGGATTTTAATCTTATTTGAAGTTTATTTATTATGATACAAAACTTCCATATTGTATTGAAGGTTTTGTGATATTTTTGACTGTGGATGTGTTCTTTTTATACCATTCATGGTTTATGGAGAATGTATTGACATTTCGTATGGTAGTTTTAATATGAATGTTTTTGTTATGTTTAAACATGTTCGTATGAGGAATGAATTGGACATAATAAGTGATGGGTGGAGCCTGATATAGATCCTCGATGCATCGGTAGATCTCATGAGTCAAACTAGTGTCTTGGCATAAGGCCTTGGCAAAATCTTATTTGTAGTCTTGGCATGAGGCCATGGCTATGTGGTTATGATAGTCTAAAATTATGCATTCCATCATTATGAAAGTGGTTATTGATATTGCATGTGATTATTCGATTAGTAGAATATCCATGTGAATAAGTAAATGGAATTATTTCATTTTATTTTTTCCATACTATGTTTAAGTTCAAGTTTAAATGGGTTTTGTTTTAGTTATAAATTTCCTTAAATGTTTATTCTTATTTATGAATGTTTCCGCTATATTGTTATCCTTACTGGGCATTTGAGCTCATCCCTTTCAATGTTTTATTTTTTCCAGGATATGAAGAAGTAATTTATGAATGACTTGTAGGGATAGTATGTAGCGATATGAGTGTGGAATATGAAGAAAAGATGTTGTTGTAGTTTTCATTTTTATGATGTAATGTAAGACTTATCAATATATCTAGTGTTTCCAAGCCTACTAAACTAATCGGTCTTTTGAGGTATGATCTTTCTTGTGATCATGCCAATCTTATGTAATAATGCACCGACTCAGGGTAACTAGGGACGAGGCGTTACACTGCATTCCCTCCTTTTGTTGAAATTCTAGAAGGTGATGTTTCAATGAAAGAATCTTGCACTCCATGATCTACTTATGGAAGCTTTCATTGCATTTCTATTATCCTGGTGGTATGACCTCCATTTTCTCTCCACTTGAATCTTTCACTTCATCTTGTGATTTTATTGGAATGTGATTTTTCAATTATGGTTGACACCCTCAATAGAATTTTTGTCCACACTTATATTTGTTTTCATTTCTAATTGGTTCTCTGGGTGCTCTAAGGACTATCTCATGACCCTTTCTAGATTTTTTTTACAATCAGGCCTATATAGCAGCGTTAAGGACATGGATTAGGTTGATAGAGAAGAAATCGTCATTGGCCTCTCTTCATATAATGGATTTATGGAAGCCCCACTAACAATACAGTATTTGGAGAACATAGAAGAGTTAATAGCAGGTAGTTTTGATCTTTTTTTCTTCTCATGATTTTTCAATTTTTCCTCAGTGTTTTATTGTTTGTTACTCTCTCAATCCTTGTTGGTGTATGTTCATCACACCTCATGTTTGTACTGCCACTTTTTTTTAATAAATTACTTTGGGGCAAAAATTGGGTGACCAATTCATGTCACCACTTTTTTAAAAAAACCAGGTACCAGCCGGAATGGTTTAGCCCATAGAGGTCCCGTAGTGGAAGTGGGATGTGATATACATGGACTTCATGAAGGTTCTGCCATGTATGTCCAGGGGACATGACTCTATTTGGGTGATCGTCGACCGACTCACCATGTTGGCCCACTTCGTACCGACCAGAGATGGAACGAGCTACGACGAAGAAGGTGCAGATCATCTAGGAGTGGATGAAGACTGCACAGAGTAGAAATAAGTCCTATGTTGATTGGAGATGGAGACCACTAGGTTTCGAGGATGGCGACCACGTCTTCCTACGAGTCTCACCTCGACGAGGTCTGCGGAGATTTGTATGAGGGGTCATGTTATCTATTCATTTCATCGGTCCTTTCCAGGTCCTCAGAAGAGTAGGCGAGGTGGCTACAGATTAGCTCATCCACCTTTGTTGCATTGGGTGCATGACATCTTCCAAGTATCTCAGTTGAAGAGATACATGCACGACCCTTCATACATCATCAAACATGGAGAGCTAGATATCGATGATGGGGTGACTTTCACGGAGGTTATAGTGGAGATTGAGAATCGACTGGAGCGGGTTCTATGTGGACGGTTGATTCCTATGGTTCATGTTTTCTGCAAGCCCGAGAACCTCCAGGAGAGCACATAGGAGCGGGAGGCTGAGATGCATGCTAAGTACCCCTTTTTTCCCTTAGTGTGAGTTGTAGCCTATATGGACGTAAATCCCGGAGGTGGGGAGAATGTAATGACCTAGAATTCCCATGGAATTTTTTATATATATACATGGAAATTTTATGAGTCCATAGTTTCTAACGACGCCTAATTTCGAGACCCGGTGTGCCAGGAATCAATTTCTGAAGTTCTGTTAATCTTTAATTAACACACGAAATAGTTTTCCTAAAAATGGGAAATAAATCATAATTTGTTACTCAGATCAGAAATATGAGGGCACCATTGTGCTCACAATGGCGGGTTTACCCTAGGCATGACATAAGTATAGTTGGAACGATCCTCCTGTGAAAAATCCCAAAAATGGCATAATCGTAAATAAAATAAGTAAATAAATTATTTTATTTTGTGAAATTCTTATAACTCACAAACGGTTTCTCTGATAAAAAATCCATTACCGTCGTTGAACTCGTGATGGCGTGATTTGTTTAAGTAGATACTAACATTGGCCGGCACGGCCCACCAGAAGAAGTTAATTTTTGGCCGCAAATAATATAATTGAGTGATAATTATTTTATTGTAAAATTAATAACTTCTAAACAGTTAGTTAGATTAAAAATCTGAGAGTACCGTTGGGTTCGTTGGGGTGTGTTTCACCTAGCCAGAGCCTATCCTTGACTGGCGCATGTTTAGGGTGATTGAAAATAATTTTATGAATTTTTTTCGGGTACGTTATGTGAGGGTATGTTTGGAATTTTATAACATTTGAACTGGTGCCCAGAATTGAAATATGAGGGCACCGTTGAACTCGCAGCACCGATTTTTTCTTATGAAGGCTTTTACCTCGATGACAGATGATTGGGTATGAGAGTTGGTTTTTGGGATTCACATGGATTAATAAAATAAAGTAATTGACAAATTATTTTATTTTAGTTGAAATCACGCCATGTGTTTATGTTTTTTAAAACATTCACATGGGGATTAACCCCCCATTTAATGGGGAGGGAGAGGAAACCTCTCAACCCTATGTTTTAATGTTGTGCGTCAACATAAAATTAAAGCTATCAATTAATTTTATGTGTCAACAAAAAATTAATTGCTGCCAATTAATTTTATGTGTCAATGTGAAATTAAATGTCGTGTGTCAACATAAAATTAATGCTATCAATTAATTCTATATTTCAACATAAAATTAATTTCTTCCAATTAATTTTATGCACCAACGCTTTTAATTCTCTTGACCCCCTTTATTTTTTAACCGAATCATTGGAATTTATGAAGTATCCTAATAACTGAACCGTCATAAATTCTACGATGGTTACATACCTCTCCCCTCTCTTATATATAGGGAGCTTGGGTGGAGGATTTGGGACGGCTTCACCAAGAGATGAAGCGTTGGTAAAGTGTCGCAACACCCAACACATGGAGGATTATGCTTCCTCCAACGAAGAACGTGAAGACACCGTCGATGACAAATTCTTCCTCAGCTTCTTCCTCGGAACCTCCCTTCCGACGTGTGAACTCTTCAAGGAACCTTCTTACTTCTTCTTTGCCATCAACATACCGATTTACGAGCTGGGATGTGGAAGCGAATGCCGAACAACATCAACATCATCATCCCCCACGATGAATGAATGTATGTCGATTAAAAAGGTAGGGGTGTGTTTTATGTTGTTTAATTGTTAATCTACTCTCGTTAAATCAACTTATTGTGCCGCTTGCTATCATTCTAACGTGGAGGGTTCTTGACACACAAACACAGCCTGACCCCTCCGCAACCTTTATGGTTTCAAAATGATGGATCAACGATGACATAACAGCATAATGGCAATGTTGAAATGGTGACGAAGATGGAGAATAGAGGTCATGCTTCCAACGAACTCCATGAACCCCACCGCCAGTCGAGCGACGCCCTACCAACTTCCCTGCGCGCTGACCGGCGTGCGCCCCGGCCGAAAACGCAGCCAACCTGGCCGCTAGCACCCTGCCCACACGCCCCGCGTGCTACCGGCACCCAGGCCACCTTCTTGGTGCCCCCGGCCCCCGCCCATCGCCCCGGGCCGTCTGACCAGTGCCCGAACGGTAGCCCGATGCACCCAGATCCCTTCCCTTCATTCTCGCGGCTTTCCCGCTCCCTACGCAGCACGACGTTGGTCTCTTGGGTCGATCCGCGTACCTTACGGTGCCGGCCGGACCTACCACTGGCCTTCGGGCCGAGTCTCCCATGTGGCAACTTCAGCCCTAATTGTCCAAACAGTCCGTTGGGTCGGGCCCAGCGGACTGGGCCAAAATTAGCTGGTTGAACTGCACAACGGGCCGGGTCAGTCCAATCAAGTCTGACTGGGTCGTACCGGACTCGGTCCCACTAATGACCCATTTCTTACTTTGGCCATATCATTCACACCAGATGTCTATTTGATGTACCGTCAGTAGCAATGTTAATCTCTTAGAGAAACGATCCCCTTGCATATACCGCATGGGGGTTCGGGGTATAGTTGATATATGGTCGGGTTGGTTCGTACATGAAAACAACGAGGCCCTTGAGACTAAAAGGATAATAACTCCGAGACAGGGCGTACGATTGACGTTTCATCTATTGCGTTGAGACCCCTATGACATGGATGACCTTTGAGATACTTCTTTGTGGGACTTTGTGAAACTTGGAGTATCATCTTGTAGCTTGTGGATTGGACCCTCCCGGAGATGAGTGAGTAGACTATGGAGACCTAGTAGCTGGATGAGACCTGAGGACTGCTTGTACGATTCGTTTCAGAGTGACTTGACTAGCCCAGTGGGGAGCAATACTCTGTGAGGCGGTAGACCCATGGCAGAGGACCACTACTGTGTGAGGCTGCAGATCCGCAGTAATCGACCGGAGGAGTACCTCTATAGGCTATTAGGGGGAGCACTACTGTGTGAGGCAGCATAACCATGGTGGGGAGCGCTACTGTGTGAGGTAGCAAACTCGTAGTACTCGGTAGGAGGAGTACCTCAGCAGTCTAAGGTTCGTGAGTAGAACCTAGGAGTCACAACATGCCCACTGTACTCGACAGAGGAGGAGTTCTCCAACAGATGTGGTTTCGTTAATGAAAATCATTGTTTAAGATGATTCAATGACCTTTGTTTTTCCACATGATTGAGATGGTTTACTTTATAACTTAGTTATATTTATAGGCATATACCTAAGTAATGATTATCTATTGAAATCATAATTTTTTATTTATTCTTTTTGGATTTTGTGTGACCTTGAGGGTCTTGGGGTCCCTACTGAGTATCATTATACTCACCCTGCACAGGCTTTGACCTCACAACATTGTGATGGATGCAGAGGACGAACAACATTGACGGAGGCCGAGAGTGATCCAAGACTGGACGGTACCCGTAGGTGGACTAGTCAGCAAGACAGTACATGGAGCGGACTGATAGACGTGGAGTAATGAGGTGGACATATGTACATACCCTTCAGGTAGGAATCTCGAACAATGACCCTGGAGGAGCTTTTACATTTCAGATGTTTTTCCCTTTCTTTTCAGTTGTCACATTTGGTATCAGTGGTGGTACCCTGCCTTAAGTGCATCGTACTACTTGGTTTGATATGTAGGTCACACAATGAGGACTTTGTTCTCTAAAGGGGGTGGGGGTGATTGTAACACCCCCGGATGATAAAGGGTAAATTGCCTAAATTATATGACTCTTGTTAATATGGTGCACCTTCCTTTTCATGGGCCTATCTGATTAGAACTCCATAGTAAAGCGTGCTTGGCCTGGAGTAGTGTTCAGGATGGGTGACCTTCTGGGAAGTTTCCAGGGTGTGTGTGAGTGAGGACAAAGCACACTCTAAAGGAAATGTGTTGGCCTCTGTGGTCTTTCGTTAGTCAGATAGCCCGTTTGGGCATGTGGGTGGGACCAGGGTGGGGACCACCTATATGTGGGGAAACTGGTGGTACCTGGCGGGCCAGGACCCGACGACCATGTTAAGGCGTTGTACATTCATTTTGGGATTGTATTCTAGACCCCTTAACCTTCAGTACATGTGTTATACGATTTCTTTTACTTAGTTTTTTCTTCCTCTTGTACTCTGGTTGTGTGAGTTTATGTTTTATAAAGGCAATGCCTTCCCAGCTTTATGGGGATTATGCCTTTGGTGCTAGTCACCAGCCCCTAGCCAATAGAAGGCGGGCATGGGGTAGTCACGATGTGGTCCCTAGGGGACGGGTCGTGACATTTCAAGTCATGTAATCCACTTACATGACGTGTAATCTCCCAGATTCCAGCCTTTGATAAACAAACTTCTCCAGACTCCCTTTGATCATCCTCAGAACACCATCAATGATAAAAACAATACAAAAGTAATACATTTGGTGGAAATGAACTATCACATCATATAAAACTCAAACTATTATCTCCCTTGAGAATCCAAAATGAATCCCAGAAGAAAAGATTTCTGAACAATCACCATATGAGATTCCTCTCAATGATATCCTCATACTTCAAATGCTACCACTAGAAAAACATACAAACTCAAATGACCAAAAAACACAGCACAAAACCACAAGGGCCTCCTCTCACACAACCACACTACCAGGAAAAAACTACACAACTATGTAAAACCCTCTATAGACTAATCAATAAACCACTACATATAACAATCCACATTGTCCCAAACACCAAAATTATGGAATTTCATCCTCCATGTCAAGATGATATCTGCTCTAGGTGGCATTTACTCACCTACATGGGTTTAATCACATCAAATTTAATTTTTTTTTCATAAGGAATCAGGTCCTACGCTTTTCACATATCATTACTTTACCACACGTTACACTATACACATCATAAACCTAGGAAAAAAAATGTAATATCTTAAAAAAAGGATCCAGAAAATACGTAACATTTCAAGGAAAAATAAGACAAGGTAAATTTCATAATGACTTTGGGTACCGTGAAAACATATGCATTAATCACTCCCATGTACGCTTCTCATAGACATCATTTCTTCACAACACACGATCCATATGAATGGTCCATCCATGATGAAACATCAACTGATGATACCGGATGTCTACTAGACACTCCAAGAACATTGTTTTCTACTTGACATCCAACTCTCCCAAGTCAATGACATGGGAGTCATCATGAAGATACTGACCAAGAAGAGTGATCTAGAAGACATCGTGGATCCTCTCCAACCTTGGTGTAAGAACCAACCAATACACCGCCTTTATGAATCACCCCAACACCTCAAAGAGCATAATAAACCTAGGAAAAAGATTAATCTCTCTTCCAAAACTCAACTTCCCATTTTGATGGGAAACCATCATGAACATTTGGTAACAAACCTCAAAATAAAAGGCCCCCCTTTTATGATAGGCATAAGACTCCAACCAATGCTCTGATGATTTCATCCTCTCATGAACGAGCTGAACATTTTACATCATTCTCTACACCACTTCGAAACCAAGAATAGCAGCCCCCACATCCTTTGTCCAGCACAACGGAGAACGAAACAGTCATCCATATAAAATATTCAAATGGAACCATTCAACTGGACGGGTGATAGATATAATTATAAGAAAACTCTACAAAAATGAATGTGTCATATCTAAAATCAACCAATGTCAAAGACGAATTATTTATTCGTAACCTCTAATTCCTAGATAGTCTATTCTATCTTCCCATATTTCTAAAGGTCGAATGTAGTGTTGAAGCATAACTGAGTTCCAAGAGAATCATACAATCATCTCCAAACTCATGAGATAAAACATGTTTCCCAATATGAGACAATAGAACTCAAATATCCATGAAAATTTACCAACTCATCAATATACCTATTACAAAAAGATTCAAATACTGCTGAGTCCATGATCACTAATAATTGGGCTAATTTCATCAATCAATCCATGAACACCTAGATTGAATCATATCCTTCCTAAGCTCTAGATAATTATGTAATGAAATCCATTGTGATATCATCCCATTTTAACTTGGGGACATCCAAGGGTTTCATCAAACCACCAGAAACAAGATGTCTTACATTTACATGATTGAAAACCAAGCATGTTTCCGCAAGCTCTTCCAATTAACACTTTTTCTTGGGCCCCAAAAACTAAATCCTCAAGCCAAAATACACCTAAAAAATTTACTGGTGTAACACCACTGGTGAGCTATTGAACTGAAGAAGAAATCCATTGCACATTTATATTGGAATAAACGAACATTCCTGAAAAAAAATATGAATCCATCCATCCTTCAATCATCCATCTAGAGCATCACCATAGCCATCACAATCATGCAACACCTCTACCTTAGAGTCTCCCCATTAAGACTCCTCTACATACTTCATCAAATAATATTGCACTGACATCTAAAACAAACAGTCTCTAACTCCGTCCACCCTTGAATCTGAATGCATGACTTCCAAATCATCCATTTGTCTGTGAGTGTCCCCATATTTTTGAAAAATACCATTCCATGACTTCCTGATCATTGTGTCGGCTGCAAAATATCCTTTTCCAGACATGTAGGAGATCTCAAAATCATATTTCCACTAAAATGTCATCCACCTCCACTATTTCATGTTCAAATCATGCTTGGAATAGATAGAAATCATGCTCTTGTGATACGTGAAGACCAAAAAGCACTCCACAATGAGGTAATGCCTCCACTACACCAATACAAACAAAACAACTGCTAGATCCAGATCATGGGTTTAATAGTTACGCACATGGTGATGTGACTGGATAGACCCATAAAAGATAACTACCTACTACAATATCAGCACTCATCCCCATCTTTTATGGGAAGCGTCACAAAAAACCTCAAACATCACCACTTCCTTAGGAAATTAGAGTACTAGAGCACAAACCAAATTCCCATTAAGGTAACTGAACGATGCTTGACACTAATCAACACACACAAAATCATGGTATTTTCTAGTCAAATCTATCAATGTGTATGCAACATGAGAAAAATTAGGTATAAATATCTGAGAATATCCAATGAAACCAGGGAAAAAATGAAACACTACCACATTGTTGGGTGATACTCCAGAAAAAAATTATTCAACCGTCGACGAGTCTACTTCCACACCATATTAAGAAACAAAAAGCTTTAGTAAATTCACCTGTAATATCCAGAATATACACATAGAAATTTTCCATCGAGATAGTGGATTGGAAGAACATGAACGATTGTTATGAGATGCTCATTATTCTCTTCCTCTAACATCATGTAGATCAAGATATCATCAATGAACATGATGCCAAACCAGTTCAAGAACTCACAGAAAATGGAGTTTATCAGCCCCATGAATATTGATGGTGTGCTTGTAACAACGAATGACATTACTACAAACTCAAAGTTCCCATAACTACATCTAAAGTCAATCTCATGGATATCAACCTCCTTCACCCTCATCAAGTGATATCCATACAACATAAAAATATTTAAAAACTATCTTTACCCTCTCAACTAGTCAAAAATATCATCTATCTTTGGAAGTAGGTAATCATTATAGACTATCACCCGATTCAACCTCTGGTAGTTTATGCACAAACTTAGGCCATAGTATGCTTTCTTAGAGAATAACACATTAGATCCCCATGATGATATAGTAGGCTAGATAAAAAACTTCTACATTAAATGTTAAACCTGAATCCTCATATTCGAAAACTCAAATGGTTTTATCAGATAAGGAACCATTGAAATAAAAGAATCATTGGGCTGTAAGACTATCATGAACTCAACGTCACATCAAGGGGGTTTCGTCACACCCCCACTTAAGGAAAACATCTAGGAACTCCCCAACAACCCTGGGAACCTTTATTATCTCAGTTTCCCCTGATTCCACAAATATCCAATGCAACATGGAATGAATGGACTCCACAGTCTAATTGGACACCTAAAAACTCTGATAACTAAAGGAAACCACACAATAACCATACACATCTGAAAACATGACAATCCTCTAGAAGAAATCGATAACAAAACCCACATAACACAACTAGTTAATTCCAAAGATGATATCGTATGACTGCATCGGTATCATGATATTATCCTCATTGGATTTATGTGGTACCATCATTAGCCTACACCCTCATGAAACATAAAACATGATGGAATGGCCTTTGAATGGTGTAATAAACACCAGAGTCATGAAAAGCCCCTCTATTTCTAGTCCCAGATCAAAGACTAGAGAAGGCACAACAAAATATTATGAATATCATGGATCAAAAAAGGCAAAAACAAGGGTGATAAATAAAATGGTCGTACCTCTGATGATCTCTAGACCATATATAAGTAATACCTCCACTTAATGCAGATAAACACACCCAACTCCTATGCCTCACTATTAAAGTCCACCATTGTGACCACGCTCAGGTCCCAGTCCATGAACACATGTAAAATTCTTAGGTTGGCCTCTATACGCCAGATGTCCATTCAGTGGAGAAGAATCTTGATTCTCCTATTATTGAAATAGTCTCACTAGATACTACTGGTGATGTTGGTGCTGCGATTGTCAACCTATACGAATCAAAGATTAGGGAACTATTGCTAAAAAACTCTAGTTTTGTCCATGAATCCCAAAACCAAAACACAATAGTCAAAATCCCTTAACAAGATGACGGAAACCACTAGTAATAGATTGATGGAAAGGATGCTGATGTGTTCAACTACCTTCCAGTCAAAACCACAGAGGTCCCAACACCTAAGATCATCCATGTAATGTATTCCACTTGATGAACTATATCCCCCCAAACAGTATACATACTTGTGATTGAATCTGATCGATCACATCATCCTTCTACTGAACCTATAGATACAACAACAACATAAATGGAGTAAATTCATACCGGATTTAAGGATTCAATGCCTCCTCAAGACACCTCAGATGAGTCTCCTAATATGGAAAATGGTCTAGGAAAAAATACAGAGGGTCCATGTACATGATTCCCAACTCTTGCATTCACATGATCCCTAGCTAAAGAGAAAAAAGTTCCTTCCTCTACACTACCTTCATGGTCAATGAAAGGAACTCTACCCAAAAATACTTTTGGAAGTCAACCCAAAATAAAACTATGCCTCCTTTTTCTCTTCCAGATATAACATCTGGCACTGACGCTAAGCTCCCAACATCTAACTAACTAAAAATGGTACCCAATAATCTGTTGGAGCCTAGATCAAATTAAAAATTATCTTAATCACCTCCAACCATCTCTCTGTCTCCACATCTGAAACACTTCCATAATATTTTCCCAAATCATACCATTGGAAGGATCATAATGTGATCTACCACTATTCATCCTTCTCATGTAGATTAACCCTACGGTGATCAACCAAATCATCATACCCAACATCCACTGCCTAATCCACACATGGACAATGAACTAAAGATATATCTAAAAGGTAAACAATGATTTTGTAATCATGGTAGTATTGATTTTCGTTTGGATTAAATTTTATTCATTTTTTTTATCAATTTTAACCTTATAAAAAAACCTAATTTAGATAAGAATAAAATTAATTATGATGGATGTACCATTCTAAAGTCTCTACCCTACAAGTAGGTCCACCTCACTTGGCGATTCAATAATGCTCAGAGCCGATCACAAGGCCCCCAAAAATCCCATGTCATAGCCTTTCCCTGTGGCCCATGTCATGCACCATGGTCAATTAGAATTGTTTACATAAAATCCCTACAATCATCACAATGCCTAACTCAGAATTCATCCTATATCTCAACCATCACCATTGATAAAAATATTTCATGACCCCTTACCCCCAATGATACTACAATGAGGGGAGAGGGATAATGACCCCCACTAGTCCCACATTCAGTAGGCCTCAGCTTGGTGACTAGCACCAAGGGTGTCCCAATCTCACAATATGGTAGGAAATACCCTTTATATGAAATAATATTATGAGATATAATGAATCATCAAAATCAACTCTATGGATTAATATAAAAGAGAAATCCAAAATACATCCCACATGCATACAAAAAAGTAGAACTGATACAAATACAATAATGTATCAAATGTAAATACCCAAAAAATCATAGGTAGCGACATAATATCTATACAATGGTCCTGTCCAATAATTCCTAACACGGTGCATGAAATAATCCTAAAAACATGATGGTTGTTTTATTTATGGGATGGGCATAATAGTATACTCATTTGGAAAACCAAAGTCTCTCGTGTACATATGGGAGAAGCATACTAATGCTTCTATGGGATAATTGATGAATGAATAAACACTTAAACAGGTATACTAACCATACCAATCTCACCAGGGAAATCTCACTATGAAATGTAAACTGAGAAATATAATATAATGTAACGCACAGTGATTATAGGGTACCCCACACAACTTTCCCATTGGCATGCCACTATCACCAAACATAGTACGTCCTTTCACCCCCCTTCCTTTCATATACCACATAACATCCCCCCCACACATTCCTGGTCCAAAAAATATGTCACATCCTATCTATTTTAAAATACACAAGGGAAATTACATCACATCTTCTCCCAAATACACCTGAGACAACACATACCACCTCACCAAAAAACATATGGTCTATCACATCTCACCTGATGATTCATGGGCCATCACAAACACCATCTAAATCACTAAAATTCATTTTTCCATCACAACCTATTACATTGCTATCTCACATGGATGATAGAGTAAAAAAATGTAGGTACCTAGTCCTCCATAGTCCTAACCAGATGTACGTAAAACACCCTCACATGATGATGAAGGTGTTTAAAACATTTTTCACAACATGGGTGGGGTGTGTATTGAAATCACAAGAATATACAAACACATGTATAGTATCAAACAAAACTCCACCACAAATGGGTTCAAAAACAAACAAAACTTCTCAAAACACCTTATCTTTTGTTGCCACATCTAAATACATCACTTCCCACAGAAAAAACACAATCCCCAATTAATTTTCAATAATTAATTATCACATAGAAATTCTATATATTTTACCATTTCAACCCATTACCATAGTTTTTATTCATTTACCATCACACATACTAGGAAACTACCATGGAACAATTCATATCAAACAACATAAAAAACGTCGTTTTAGAAGGAAAAGAACCATGATAATTTTAGAAAACTCGACCTTGCCTCTCCATTAAACACACACACAATGCACATCATAAAAATATCAAAAAGTTATAGGATAAATGTTTGTAATTGTAATTCATGGAAACATTCTGGGCGAATTACCCATAACAAACACTATTTTCCTTCTTCAAGTCACCCTTCCCAAACCAGCATAACAACAAAAACAACCCCCAACTCAAAATCCCATCAAGTAAAAAATTACCGCACAAACAATTTCATATCGCTTCTATATAATCATACCATTCCCATCATAACCCCACTATACAACCACATTCCTTCTACTTCTCCCATGCTTACAAACCCCAACAAAACATTTTACATATTCATATGAAAATTTATCACATTACCCTACTTTTCTTAGGGGTTTTATACCACAAACCAAGTCATGTTGAAACCAATTCACTAGCCATGTATATGTGGATAAGAAATTTTCATTTTAGGTTGATACATAAAAATTTCAAACAGAGATACAACCATATCATATGTATAAAGCAAAAATAACCCCACCAATGAACCTACTTTTTAGTGGGGTGTTTATCCATCATAATCACAAAATCAAAACCAATAGCGAAGTTGTAAAAAGGTCTAGATCAATACCCATTTCCCCTTTCAGAAAAAATAAATGATTATTTATCATTGATTTAAGTTATAAATAAAATAATTAAAATATAAACATAAGTATATCCCCTCATACATGATTCACAATTAAAAAAAACATAAAGGAATATGACCTTTAGGAAGCTTTCCAATTACTGCACACCGGAGGGTGAAAAAGAATGCTTACAACTTACACTACACCATTGGGAACGAGATATCAACCTATACCATACCATGGATCCATTAAAACGAAACCATGTAAATACCATAAACCAAATAAACACCACTTTAGTGGTTCCATGATAGAATAATGGAAGAACTTATTGATGAATGAGAGGAGAATTCACCATAGATTGACCATGGATTTCTAACATGCATCCACCTGGATCAATGGATAAAGGAGAGAGTAAAAGGTCTGAAAGAACACCTCGATGTGCCTGAGGATCACCCAAAATGAGAGGGAAAATAAATAATAACAAAAAATGAGGATTCATCTAGAAAATAATTTTTAAAACTACACATGTTCAGGGTATTACACGACATGTAATCCCTTTTCATGTCATGTAATACCTAAGGATCGGTTTCCTCCAATAAATGAATTAGATCAAAATTTTATTAATTATCTTTGACCCTAATATATTATATTCCATGAAACCATTCTTCATATTGTGTAAAACTTTTTCAAACTTCGAAACCTCCTAAACAATCTGTGAAACTAAATTTCACATTGTCGAATCCACTTAGACGATGCATAATCTCCCTACATCAAGCCTTTAATAATTAAACTTCTCCAGGCACAAATAGAGACTCCTATAAAAACATCCATTGAACAGAAGAACAATTTAATGAACCACAAAGGAACATATCGTTACATAATTAATGTATATGAATGAAAGTGTAATATGTACACTTATCCTAGTGATTCTACATGATCCATTTTATTATTCTTGTAAATATTTTATGAGGGGTTTCACATTGATTTAGTCATTTACTGTTCAAAAAAATTAATATCTTAATCTATAAATACATGTGGAAGACCCCTGAAAAAAATTATTTCTAATTTCATGTGGAAACAAGATAAATTGTTACAATAAAATTATGTAGTCTAAATCAAGTCCTCTTTTTTTCTACACCGAGAATGGATCATGTAGAGAAATATTGAAATGACAGTGATATAATTTAATAAGAATGAATATGTAAAATTATTCAAATAATTTTATAATTATCATAAATAATGGGTCAGAAATTGAAATGAAGGTTTCTAAATAAAGTGAGAGTAAATAATGGTAAATATTATCATATCAGCATATTCATCCTGAACATATTTTCAATGAAAATGGAGATATAAGTATCAATATTATTTGTGTCCTATTCATTTTGAATGGGTTTCAATGAATTAAAAGTATTTCATTAATGCCAATATATTAAAAATGTTTTTTGTAGTAATTTTATTCGGTGTTTTGTTTACAAATTCATGTTCATTGACGAACTGAAAATGTTACAAAGTCATGATATATTGAAATATGATAAATGCTGTTCATTCCATTAGATGATATATAATATACATTTTTTAATATGAATTATTTTTTAAGGTTTCTTATTTACTAAATTTGATTGGTTGTCTAGTATTAATGTCTCATAAATTGATTCTTGGTGTTTAGTGATGCATGTTTAATAAGGAAATTTTGACAATTCATTATGACCAATTTTTAAAAAATAATCCAGATGGAGTAAACTAAGTCTGATGAACAATTGTGATATGAATCAGTCTAGTAGAAAATTATGTATGGGATAAATAATCATTGAAGATAATATGATATAATTTTATCGTAGACTATTATATTGGGGAATCTAGATGGATTTAATTGGACAAACATTATATAAGGAAATGTTGAATCAAATTTTCGCTAAAATAAAATTATCTATTCCATTAGATTATGATATCTAAAAATTTAAAAATATATTGATTCTCGAATGTTATTTAATATTCAAGGAAACATATTTATAAAATTATAAACATGATTTGAACTAAATTTAGTCAATAGATAAATTTTTCATAACAATAGTTACCAAACAAAGTGATGTTTTGAAAATATTATAGATGATGTACTATCTAAATAATTTATATATGAATAAACTATTATCAATATTTTATATATTCATTCGAATTTTTTTTGAGATTCCATCATAAAAATATTTCCTATGATATCTAATTTTTTTTAATTTTTATGAAGTTAGAATTTGTTGTATTTCATATCGATCAAACCATGGTTTTCGAGTGAATTCCTTAAACAAAACCATTAAAATAATGTGATTGGAAATAATCATATAGATAGAGTCTATGAAAAAAATGTTTTTTATAGATCCATTTGATATAAGTTTGGTAATTATTTTAAATAATAAATATTGATTTATATTTTAATTTAATGAATAATTTCCATACAAAGGTGGGAAAGAAAATAAGTATAACCCCATAATTGTATACCAGATGGAGAATTTTTGGATATATAATTTTATATAATGGATCGACGATCATTACATTGTTTTTTGTAATTTCAATCACTATAATGATTTAAAATATTATATGAAACTGATCAATAATCAAAAATTTATGATAATAGTTCTAGATAAGGAATCATGAATTTTGAAGAGATCGGTGAGATCATAATATAATGAATTACCTATAAAGATTATTGAAATTTATTTGGGGTAATTTTTAATGGAGGTCAGATGAATTTGAATTGGAAATGATAATCAACCTCCATGTCTGAACGTTGAATTTATAGTTTCTGGTCATATTCTTATTTTTGTAGAAACAGATCAAATTTAAAGTCGAGAAACAACATTGTGAAAAGGTTTACCTCATTGTTGTGGTTGTGAATATTTTTGATATTGTTGTTCCTAAAGATATGTGTTGACAAGAATATTTATATTAGTTATCATTTAGGTGGAATGATTTGATGAAGATATTATATATAATGATTTTAATCCAATATCATAGAGGAACCATATGATGTATTATGAAACTAGATGAAGAAGAAAATATATTGGGGGAAGAAGAATAGATCAAATGAAATTGTATTAGTCAGACTTATATCAAATTAAATAGTATTAAAATAATATCATCAAACATATAGTATCAGATTAATTTTTTCATGATAAACATTTTTCATTGATAATTGAAGTAGATGATTGGAATATTTATTTGAACTAGTGCATGGAAAGAGATGTTACAGTTTCATTTAGGAATACGAATAGGGCCTTGTACACTAATATTCATTTATGTGAAGAATATATAATGTTTTTTATAATTTATATGAATTAATTATTTTAAAATATGATACTAAATAATTAATAAACACCACTAAATTGAAAAAATATTCTCCACTAGTGGATTATTTTATTAGTGATTCAGAGAAAATGGTGAATTTTAAGGCTTAATACTCAAGAAGTAAAATGATATAAAAGTAATATGTATTTGGAATATTTTTCACCAATATAATATTTTTATTCAATTTCATATACCCCCTTATAATGTTTTTGGAATAATAAATGGGAATATTACTATTTTCTATACAACCCACTATATTTTGGAATCCCATTATTATGAAAGAACTGTGTACTTTTTATCACTCTACACAAAAATAAATTTACACACTTCTATACTAGTGATCCTTATAAAAAAATCTACAATAATATATATTAATTTTTCTACTTTTATGTGATAATGGAAATATAATAAGGTAATCATGATCCTAACCAGCCTAAGATGTAAATTGATAAAAAAATATTAATTCTTTTAAAAAAGACACAAATATGGATTCACCCTCTCACATGATCAATTTTTATAAGTGATCCCCTTTGAGAAATGGTAAAACGTTGGGATAATCTTTAAAATAAAAGATAAATTAAATGATCCAAAGAGATAAATCTTTTACTTTATGTTTATAAGCATAAATATGGATGATCAAGAAACTTTTGATTATTATTTTCCAATGTTAAATGATATATTTTACATTCTCATCGGTCTTAGGGATACCTAGATTTAACTAACTTTTGTGAAGAAGTTGATGAGATATATTATAGACATATTTAATTGAATAATTTTTCCACTGGAGGATAAAGAAAATATTTCTTTATATGAGATTTAAAATATCCTCATTTCATAATTAATGATGAATTCTAGGACATTTAAAAATATGTATAACTAGGATAGATATTTTTATTCCACAATGAAAATTAAAATTAGTAATTTTAAATTTTAGTCATTAAATAAGTCAAATAATTGTGAAATTTATGAAGAATAAATGAGTTCAATGTCCCTTTTCATGAAGAAAATCAAATCTTTTTATAGAGAATGTTTTAAAAAATGACATTTAACATATTGTAATTTCCCTGTATTATTTTCAAATATTGAATAGAATTATTTTGAGACCAAACACTAAGACGACGTGCGATTCTGAGTCCCGGTGTGCCCGGAACAATAGTTTGAAAAATGATAAACTTTAAATATCAGACATAAGTTGTTTTTTTTATAAAGTGGAAAATCATAAAAAAGAGTGCCCAAATAAGAAATCTGAGGGCACCGTTGCATTTATAAAAGGGAGTTTACCTTATGGGGGGGCCTAATATTGACCAACATGGGTCATCAATGAATGTTAGTTTTTGGACATATCAGTATGAAAATATTTTATAAAATTATTTTATTTCGACGCAGAGACTCATTTTCTTTTTATTATAGATTTCCAAGAATCTAGGGTCATCACAATAACCCTATGAATCCCTTGATACAAGGAGAAATATGTTCTCTTGACAGTGATGACAGATCAAGAGGATTGTGGATCATTGAGCCATCAAATTTGGAGGATCAAGTCGATGACAAAAACACAATCATTCACATATGTTGAATGTGAATAAGTCGATGGATGGATTCATTCACGGGTTGTTCTTAATATGGGAATGATATTTTTATTTACGAGTTCATTATCAGGGTTTATTTTGTAAATAGATTTGAATTGTTTCCTCTTGATTCATCATTATAAAATTAATGGATCAATGAAAATATGAACAAGTCCAAGATCTATTCTTTTGGAATTTCTGTCAATTTATTTCTCTCCCTAAAATTTATGCATTCTTTGTTCTTTTCCATTTCTAAATGGAGGATCGTTTCACCTTTGATCCATGGTGAAATCATTCGATATTGAGTATATGTACTTATGATGAATCTGAAAAGGTGAGATTGTAATGGTGCGGCATGATTCAGTTAGGGTAGTGGTGCATGACGGTGGTCGGGGCATCAGATCCTATAAGTCTAGAATGATAGTGACATAGCGGGGCTGCCAGTGCGATGACTGGTGGAGGAAGCAGAACACATCCAGGTGGGGATATATAGGACTATTACGAGAACACTGGGCCACTGTAGGGTCTGATGGTTTCCACTGGTAGGGTGGTCGGTAGTTAAGGCAGAGTGTGGCCTGGTGGGGCTGCGTAGGTGCATGCGACAGTGGTGAGGTCACATCTAGGTAGGGCATGTGGGGCACACGAGGAGGTGGTGGGTCAACTATATAGGACACGGTGACCCCATGACACTAGGAGGGGCACAGAGTTTGGGAATATTGCATGTATTGAGTGAATCCGGCCCACATATAATAGGTCAGACCCTTAGAGGTGGGCTACTCTAGTAGGCCATGCCCAGTGGGCTAGTCCGGGTCGCGTTAGCCGGACCAGGTTGGGTATGTCAGTGGATTAGTCTGGGCCTAAACTGGACCTGAGTATATACTTTTCACTAAAACATGCATAACATTTAAACTATATGTCTATTTGATAAGCCTTTTTGTAGAATGGGGACCCTTTCTAGGAGACGATCCTTTTGATATTTTCTAATTGAGTTTTTTTCAAAATATAAAAATAACTAAATGGACTTAGGTGTGAGTTATCTCGAAATAAGTGCACTACTAGCAAAATCCTATGGTTGGTTGTGACCTTGAGGCAATGTGACTTTATGAGACTATTTGGCTTACCTAGAGTACATATCATATCAGCACTATGTGTCTCATTGGGACTGAGTGTCTCATCATGAATAAGTGTCTCATCAGTACTAAGTGTATCATTAGTATTGAGTGTGTAATATTGAATGAGTGTCTAATGAGAAATATGTGGATCATCAAGACTAATTGTATTATTGATACATGGTGGATTACATTGGATAATATTGTTTTTCATATGATAGACATATACATATGTGAGCTACCTATGTATCTTCTCTATGGTATAATTCTTGTATTTCATTTTTGTATACTTCTTTTATTTCATTGTGGTATACTTTGTCTCTTTCATAGTGGTATTCCATTGTGGATTGGGGGGTGCCCCACTGAGTATTTTTTCACTCACCCTTACACAAGATTTATCTACACGTGTCCTATCTTGTGAACAACAATGATGCATTGAAGGAGTCCTAGGAGGGACAAGACTAGGTGGTTCATAGAGAGAAAATTTATTCATGAATTCCTCCTACATAATCAGATAATTGTCCCTATACCTAAAATTTAGGTAGAGTTTTCTAGAGATGAGTTTCAAGAACTAGTGGATTCTCTTTTATATACTCCCTTATTGGGTGGTCTTGAATTCTAAACCTATATAATTCCTAGTTTTCTACTGTTGTAGTCTGTTGTTGGTATAATAGGGGTATTACCTTTTGTTTACTTATTGTTTTACATTTCATCATTTTAGGCTTGGATATGTTTGTGTGTGTAATGATACTAAGGAAAATGCCTCCCATTGGTGGGATAAGCATACTTAGTGATAGTAGCTAGACCCTGACCTATTGGAGGCTGGATTGGGGTAGTCATAGCACGATTCCCACTAGGATATGGTTCACAATAGAGTGGTATTAGAGATGGTCAATTCTACATAAACGACCAAGTGTATTTGAGATTGGTTTGGGGAAATAGTGTTAAGTGTTCCAAGTTTATCTTTTAGGCTAGGGATTATAGTGTTGGTGCGACAACCGATGTATCTATAAACCAAGACTCTAAATTCGTATTTTTGACTTGGTACATGAAAAGACTAGTTGCAATGAAACAACTGGTACATGCTTAATATAGGACTTGGTTGTGTTATCATGTCCTCCTCGAGTCTGCTACCAAAGTATATTCTTTAGAAAATGATACCTCTTGTTCTATTTTATAATACTTCCACCTAGACGATCTACCAAGATTATATAGTGTGATAACGAGTATGATCTACCTAGCGATGAGGTGTTAGTACAGGGTCCAGCAATAAATATGGCACCTCCAAGTGGTTTACCAGCGATACCACCACCAATTGAGTATAAATTACAACCATCACAACTGGTTGAGGATGCACACTGGAATAATGGATTATATGATTTCAAGATGTAGTAACCTCCTAGATTTTGTGGTGAGATAGACCCATAGGAAAATACAATTTATATGGAGGCATTTTCACATGTCTTTCACCTTGTGGGGGTCCCATTAAACTATTGGGAAATCCAAGACATTAGTCTTATTCAAGGATCATCGAAGAAATGGTGAAGCATAGTGACCCATAAAAATGATTAGGTGCCTCTCTTATTGGTAGACTATGAACACCTATTCATAGAGGAGTTATTTGGAGCTATGTTATGCTCAATGAAAATACAAGAGATTTTGTATTTATAGTAGGGTAGTTATACAGTGGTAGAGTAATAAGTGAGATTTGCTGATCCTTCTCTCTAATCCATGGATATGGTACGATATCTGTTCTTTAGGTATTAGACAATTTATAGGGTTTATAATGGTAGATTAGGGTATCCCTGATATTCCTTATCATTCATACATATTATGAGGTACTATAGTGAGCTCTACTAGTGGTGAGCTTCCTTGAAGAGTACATACTAGTAGTGGGAGCTCCCACCAGGCACCAGGTAGCTAAGTCTTCTTAAGTAGGTATCATAAAGAAGTCGTAAGAACCCAAGAGAGTCAGGAACTCCAATTGAAGACCCCAAGACAAGATATCAGTGGTGTGGGGAACCCAAGGAGACATCCAAATGACATGATGTGTTATTTGTGTGGCGTTCAGGATCATCTACAATGATATTGCCCAACCCATCATACAGTCGGTCAAGAGATGGTTGAGAGATATTTGAGAAAAAAGAGGTGGCATGATAAGGGATATATGTATGGAGAAATTCATGGGAGATGATATAGTATGTCATGACCCGACCCTACCCGGGCTTGAGCCACAACTACCCCAAGCCCACCTCCATAGTCTAGGGGTTGGCGACAAGTGTCGAAGGAAAAAAAAACTCAGGGAGGCCTTTGCATAAGTACCTGTACACACACACACATAGACCACTCAATGAAAAAGTGATGATTACAAGAGAATGTAAAGTACCAACTGCTATAAACAACCACAAAGAATGCATCAACCTCTAAACGGTACAAAGTGAGTGTTGATGGTAAACTGAAATTTTTTTGAAAAAACACACACCCAAACAAAAAAGTACCACAACCTGGCAATAGGTAAACAAAAGTAAAACAGCTCGGAGAGTCCCAGACCTAGAACCCGAATGTGACCACTGTACACGGTCCATGCTCCCGAACTCCTAAGCTCCGCTGAAGTCATGACCAAACTGTATTTCGTCTGCAAGGGCACACCATGTGCGGGAAATGTCCAAGCTGGGGTGTGTATAAAATAATCAGTAGGATACCCCCGAAGGCTGGAGGGAGAAAAAAAGGAGGTATCAAAGAGTGATTATTTGATAGAACATGGAATAGTAAAGGTGTACAAGAGAGAGTGCAGTAAAGAGTACTGCTCAAAACAATAAGAGGATGGAAGTAGACTCGTCCAAGAACATGGAGCTAGAAATGGTGAGAAGATGAACTTCTATTCAAGTATTCACTAACTATACTAGGAGAGTAGACTCGTCCAACAATGAGAATCTAGACATGGAAAGCATGTAGCATACCCCGTGCGTTTTCACCTTACCTAGAAGGAGAGTAACCAAAACCCAAGAAGTGGGTACTGGATCAAGGTATATACATATCCATATGTTCAAACAAGAAGCCCAAACAAGATAGTAAGGGGATCTCGATCTCGTTGCTCAGCCCAAGAAAGTGAGTCGCCAAAAGTCCCAGATGTAAACACCATCGATTCCCAGCATCACGCACGTCTACCCCGAACTGAATGTCAAGGGGATAAAATCACCACACCCCGACACTATATGCTTTGGGCGGCAATGACATTCCCACACGGTTTTAGGTCGTGTCTCAAGGAGGCATCTTGGTGGGGAGAGTGCTCATCGTACTTGAGAGTTTTGGGGAAAGTTAAACAACACATAGTCATTGTACCATAGTCTATAGGTCTTCTCAAAGTCAATTTTTTCACATTAGGGACCCGTACAACCAAGGGTCCCACTCTGGTAGTCATGGAGAAAAGTCACAGACTTGCCTAGTAGAAAGGACTGAGTTTGAAATAAGTCTTCGTGTAACCCACTGCCCTACCTCATTGGAGGGTAAAACCTAAGAGGTCGTCGTGTAGCCCACTACCCAGTCTCTGCAGGAGGGAAAACCCTAAGAGGTCATCGGGTAACCAACTTCCCAGTCTCTGCTGGATGGTAAACCCAAAGAGGTCCTAGGGTAACCCACTTCTCAATCTCTGTTGGAGGGTAAACCCTAAGAGGTCGTCGAGTAAAGCACTGCCAAATCTCTACTAGAGGGAAAACCCTAAGAGGTCGTCGGGTAACCCACTTCCCAGTCTCTACTGGAGGGTAAAGCCTATGAGGTCATCGGGTAACCCACTACCTAGCCCCGCTGGAGGGTAAACCCTAAGAGGTCGTTGGGTACCCCAGTGCCCAGTCCCTAATGGAGTGTAACCCATAAGAGGTCATCGGGTAACCCACTATCCAGTACTCTTCTGGAGAGTAAAACATAGGAGGTCATCAGGTAACCCACTGCCCAGTCACTGATGAAGGGTAAACCCTAAGAGGTTGTCAGGTATCCCACTGCCCAGTCTTTGCTGGAGGGTAAACCCTAAGAAGTCAATGATCAACCCATTGCCCAGCCCCGCTGGAGGGTAAAACTGATGAATTTGATGGGAAACCCACTGCCCAGCCTTGCTGGAGGGTAAACCTAGAACTGCTCTGGCCATCCCTTCTGGATGGTACAACACTGGACAACAAAACATGGAGTGGGTATCGTGAAACCACCCAACCCCAAAACAATTCACCTAGTAGAGTTTAAACGCCTATGTATTGTGGGTCACATTGATACGTGGAGCTCTGCCTAGGGAAAACACAACACGAAAGATCGCAGAAGGAGGATATGATCTCGATACTCGGCTAGAAAATCTGTGCCCAGGCTCACTGGGGTGCGCACCATGCTGGAAAAAAACTCTTGGGTAGAGGATCAGTGCCCACGTTAAGTATTGGTCACACTAAATCCACCATAACCCTAACAGGGATCATGAAGGGACATGATACTGGAATCCTACACAGCTAAAGGTACAGGGTAACCCAAACAACATCACTGACTAAACTGTCGACCAAATTTCACCCACATGACATGTGGCCTTATCTAATTTCTAAACCACAAAAACAAATCTTCCTGTGTACAACTGCAAATTTTACCTCCCATTATTCCCATATACTTCCAATGTATAACACATCTCTAGCCAATGGCTATCGTGCACATGACACCCAACGTCAGCATGAAGGGAAAAAACATAATTTCGCCAACATACTTCTTCCGCGGACCTAGAATGTCCAAGCACACCTAATTATCCAAAATCTTCACTCACATAGGAGTGAACGCGATCAAACCCCAAGGGTTCCCTACAAACACCATCAGAAGAACCACCACTAGTACACATTCCATGCTTCCACATTTAATGAGATCTCGAATGAGTCTTCGGACATCCAAATGGATTGTACAAATGAAATCATCATGTAAATACATGAAAGATATGATATTTACCCGCCTCAAATGGATATCCGATGGAAAAGATTACAAAAATCACTTTACGCCTGAACGACGTCCCGTGGTCCCGAGCCTCGGTCCTAAAAATGGTATACTACCTCACACCATTGAGATGCCCTCAGGAAAGCACGTCAAAAGGACTGCTCATTTGATAGGAACAGATATTCGGAGAAAAAGATGCATTTCACCGTACCGCTAAAGATCAGTTCTTCATGGGGCCCGTACCTAGGTCCCGAAGCGCAATGAATGGATTTCATCATTGAAATCCTCTCAAAAAAGTACACAATATTGACCATCCACTTATCTGAAATGGTAAACCAGTGATAAAGATGGATATCACTACCAACTCCCAAAACGACCCTCGTGGGGCTCGCACCACTGTGCTGAATTAAAGTGGTTGGATTGAGCCATTGCAATTCCCTAAAAAAACACCCAGAATCATCTACTCATATGCCATGAATGGACTTCTAATTAGAATGTTGTGAAATGCTACTCGCAGCTTAAAAGACGGCCCATGGGGACCACGCCTTAACTATAGTTTCATTGCCCAAAGACCCCCTGGAAAACTCTGCCTCGATGCTAGGGTCACAATCCCACTGAAGACGCTGAAATCGGACTTCAGATGTTCCCGCACCGTCCGAAACAATAACCTCGGGAAAAATGCCAATCCACCTAACGTACATGTCGTGCCACCGAGCCCCTCATCTCGGGAATTAAAAATTCCCAAGGCTATCTCAAAACGTTCATCTTGATCCACGAAATGTGTCTCTGTAGATGGCTCGTGAATCCGACACCTGGTTTGCATTTTAGGGGCGTTTTAATAATTATGGATTGAAACGAGGTGGGACGGGCTGGTTCGGCCAGCCCACCCTCTATCTGAATCGACCTGTAGTTCACCTTGTGGGCTGTCCTGCATCGTCCAGACCGGCTCAGCCAGTCTGGATGATTCTCCACGGGATCCGTGAAGCATGGGTCCCTATCCGCTATCCGGGGTCATGGAGACCCCGGTCATCTACGTCGTCGTGCCCCGCTGGTGCCTGCGTCGTCACCCCCAGCTCTCCCGGCTGCCGCGCCCGCCCGGTGCCTCTACAGCCCTCTCGCATTGTGCCTCCGCACGACCGCGCTACCTACCACCACGCACTCGCCAACACCCGATGTGCCCGGATGTCTTTTCCCGACCACCTGTGCCGCCTTCTGCTCCAATATTCCATGGATCCGCCGCCTGGGATAGCTTTTCTACCGCCCAATCTAGCTGAAGTCACCGGAAAACACCCAAATAACTCTAGATCTTCGTCGGACAAATGAGGACACCTCGGGACGTGGAATTTCAATCCGAAACAAGCATAAGAAAGATCAGAACAAGTAATAAACAAATATGGGCTTCTCTTGGAGATCAAAAAGAATTTCTAAATTATATTTGACATTAAAGAAGGGTTCTGAAATTAAAACGCAAAACAAAATCTCTTACCTTTAGGGGCGTAGCCCGACGCTTCACGGTCTATCTGAACCTCATCGTTGTCACCCCCATATTTATCGAAGGATGAGGAGGAGGGGCTTGAGAGGGAAGGGTTGAGGGAGAAGTTGGGTTTTGTCAGGGGTGGAATGAGGATGGGCAGAGGGAGAAGAGAGTTTAAGTAATTAAACACTTTTTAATTAGAAACTTTCCCCCTAAAAACACCCGTTTCCAAAACCCCCAACATGGTCATGATTAAAACTCTCCTAGGGTAAACACCATCTCTTGAGCACAAAAGTAGTCTCAGAATTTTAATCCAAGGCCCCGTTCAAGTGTTATAATTTTTAATGCCAAAGGCAACTAAATTACGAAAACGCCATTGGTGACAATTTTCACCGAAGGCCCACACCCGCGTAAATTACACCCCTCATAGGGTAGACGAAACGCTCCGGACTCAATGATTCCCTTGTTTTTCCAATATGAGCTAATATTTAGGAGTTATTCTATTTATTTGGTGTGACCAATGTGAAGGCACTAAAAATATAATTTCGGGAACACTGGGGCTCAGAATCATACATCGTCTGAAGCCACTGCTCTGGAATAACATCAAGAAAATTTCAAAGTCTTTTATAGAAAAAACCAGGTTCTTACATCTTTCCCTGCTTCGTTATTTTCATCCCCGAAAAGAAATACCAAGGAACAACTCATGGTACTAATCCCACACCTGGCTCTCCCATACCCAGAAGAACTCTTTTACTATCCCGCATCACCGCACAAGAACCAAGGATTGATCCGTTAACGTGAGGTCTTCCCTCACCGATGACATGTATAGGATAACACACACATCTCCTCAGATATTCCATGTGGGAGGCTTCGTGGACCCACTATAGACATTGGGGGGGATATGGCAAGGTGGTAGACAACCTCTCCATCCCTTAGCATGGTCTGAAACAACCCGAAGGCCTTCAGGGATAGCTCACCTCCCCGATCGAAACCCCACGTTTCACACCATGACTGGAATCACCTGTTGGGATTCAGAAAAATCCTTGTGATTCCCTCATATAGAACATCCATATGTTGAAACACCCAAGGATATCTGATCATGTAGGGTTTCATAGTCGATGTCTCTCAACCAAGACTCTCTTACACGCTCCGAAATCGATAGGGTCGACACCATCGACCAAAGGGAATGGTTCCACACCTTCAATTCCACAAACACAGGGTTACACTAATACCACGCGTCACCCTTCTAACAATTAAAGAAATAAGATGGGAGAAAAATCATTTCACACACATAGTCTAACAATTCTACTACATAAAGTAGAAGAGCCGTAAAGAATACCTCATGTCTCCTCATGCTCCGCAATATCGTAGACATCCAATGATCAAGGATGTCTGTGGTCCCAACTGTCAGCTCCCTGAGCCTGATATGAACCGCATGGTGGTGATGGTAAGACCTCGTAAAGTTGTACCCCACTTACAGCTCCTCCTGCTCCTCCTCTATCACCACCACTCTGGGGACTACTCTGATCATGGCACTACCTCTGTTGTGGTGGTGCACCCACTGCCTGCCTGATATTCTCAGCATGCCTGCTCGGGCAGTCTCGTGCCAGGTGACCTTGCTCATCGAAAGCATACCATTGGAGCTCTTCAGGATGCCCTGGTGCCCTCTGATACCACTGTGGTGTACGACCACATATCGGAAACCGGTGGGGGGAAGGCCGCCTGCATCGAGGTTCTATCTACAGACGCCTGATAGCTGTGGTAGACGTCTCGGTTCCATCGAGCCTACTGCCACCACCAACTGTAGAACATGATAGAAAGCACTCTGTTACCAGCGCCTACTCTAGAACCTCGACATAAGTGGGAATTTTCAAGGGTACTATGATAGCACAAATCTCTCTACAGAGACCATGATCAAACTTCCGTGCTTGGATGTTGCCATAATGGACCATGTCCGGGTAAAAACGTGCATTGTCTGCGAACCTAGTCGTATACTCAGTCACCGTCATGCCTCCCTGCTAAAATTTTTGGATCTCCTGGATCCGAATAGAACATAAGCAGGAGGGGTAAAACTCCTCAAAAAATATCAGCTGAAAGTCATCCCATGAATGTGATGACTCATCGAGTAACTGAGTCACCAGACCCCCCCAACGCCCAACTGCTCTATGTAAAATAATGGATTCCAAGGCCACCATCAGATCTTCCAGTGTCTGCACAAGCAAAAAGAGGCAAACCATTATCTCGAGCCAAACATCTACTGCCTGAGGGTCTGGCTCACCACTGAACCTCAGCGGTCTCTGTCACTGGAACTCATAGAGCATTCTCAAACTACACTCAAGATATGTATTCTATATTGAAGCTATTTTCTACTCAAAAGGTTGGGGTGCTACTACCGGTCCACCTGGAGAATGGGACTCGCATGATGGGTCCTTGACTGAGGCATCATCACTCTCATGGTCATCATCAAGAACCAAAGCTGGTATCCTATCTGGATGTCTTCGCGGAGGCATCCTGAATGTTATCAAGGATCACCACGATCAGATGAGCATATATGTATATGACCATAACAACAATGGGGATCTGAATCAAGAAGTAAAGTCAAAGAATCAATTCTATGTGATGCAAAAAACCAATTTTCCCTACAACAAGTGTCTCATCATGACAAGTCGACAAGTGGGTTGTCAAGGTCTTGGTGAATGGATACGTTGGTCGCCGCACTATCACTGGACTCCCAGGACTGAGAACCGCTCTGAAGACATGTTGAAACTGTTGCCCTATATCCCAACCAATTTTCCTTTCAGGGACATTCAAACAACGTACCAAGGAACAAACCACCTCTGATTCCACTTTGTCACGACCCGCCCCTACCCAGGCTCGAGCCACAACTACCCCAAGCACGTCTCCATAGGCCAGGGGCTGGAGACAAGTGCCGAATGCTAAACAAATCAGGTAGGCCAATGCCGAAGTTCCTGTACACACACACGCAGCCCAAAGAGAAAGTGAAGTACCAACTTCTATAAACAACAACAAAGAGTGCAATGACCTCTAAACAATGCAATGTGATTGTTGAAGGTAAACTAAAAAGAAAAGGGAAAAACATGCGCCCAACCAGAAAAGTGCCACAACCTGACAACATGTAAATAAAAGTAAAACAGATGGGAGAGTTCCACACCTCTAACCCGACTGTGACTATCATATGTGGTCCAAGCTCCCGAAATCATAATATCCACTAAAGTCACAATCAACATGTCTGTCATCAGCAAGGGAACACCATGTGCGGGAAAAACACAAACAGGGGTGAGTACAATAATACTTAGTAGGATACCCCGAAGTCTCGAGAGAGAAACAAAGGAGGTACCGAAGAGTACGTAGTAGATCGAACATGGAAGAGTAACAGTGTATAACAGAGAGTGCAGTAATGAGTACAGATCAAACCAATAAAAGGAATGAAGTAGACTCGTCCAAACACATGGTGCTAGAAATGGTGAGAAGATGAACATCTCATCGAGTCTTCTCTACATATAGCCGGAGAGTAGACTCTTCCAACCACGATAAGCTAGACACAAAAAGAATTTGGAATACCCCGCACATATTCACCTCTCCTGGAAGGAGAGAAACTAAAAACCAAGAAGTGGGTACTAGAACAAGGTATATACATATCCATATTCTCGAAAAAGAAACCAAAACAAGATTTTAAGGTGATCGACATCTCATATCTTAGCCGAAGAAAATGAGTCTCCAACAGTCCTAGAAGTAAACACCATCGATGCCCAACATCCCGCACGTCTGCCCCGAACTGCATGTCAAGGGGCTCAAATCACCTCACCTTTACACTATCCACTTTGGGTGGCACTGACTCACCCATATGGTTTTAGGTCGCATCCCTAGGACGCGTCTTGGTGGGGAAAGCACCCATCGTACTTGAGAGTTCTGGGGAAAGTCAAACAACACCTCGTCACTATCCCATAGTCCAGAGGACTTCTCAAAGTCAAATCTATCACATCATTGACCCGTACAACCAAGGGTCCTGCTCTAGTAGTCAGAGAGAAAATCCATAGACTAGCCTAGTAGAAAGGATTGAGTCTGAAAGAAGTCGTCGGGTAACCCACTACCCAGCCCCGCTCGAGGGTAAACCCTAAGAGGTCGTCGGGTAACCCATTGCCCACTCTCTGTTGGAGGGTAAACCCTAAGAAGTCGTCAGGTAACCCACTACCCAGTCTCTACTGGAGGGTAAACTCTAAGAGGTCGTTGGGTAACCCACTACCCAGTCTCTACTGGAGGTTAACCCCTAAGAGTTTTTTCGGGTAACCCAGTACCCAGTCTCTGCTGGAGGGTAAACCCTAAGAAGTCATCGGGTAACCCACTACCCAGTCTATGTTGGACGGTAAACCCTAAGAGGTTGTTGTGTAACCCACTACCCAATATTTTATAGAGGTTAAACCATAAGAGGTCATTGGGTATCCCACTGCCTAGTCTCTTCTAGAGGGAAACCCCTAAGAGGTCGTCAGATAACCCACTGCCCAGTCTCTACTGGAAGGAAAACCCTAAGAGATCGTCGGGTAACCCACTACCTAGTCTCTGCTTGGGGGTAATCCCAAAGTGGTCATCGGGTAACCGACGGCTCAGACATTGCGGGAGGGTATACCCTGAGATGTCAATGAGCAACCCACTTCCCATCCCCACTGGAGGGTAAACCCGAAGAAGTCGATGAGCAACCCACTGCCCAACCACGCTGGATGGAAAACTCAGAACATCTCTTTCCATCCCTTCTAGATGGTCCAACAGTGGCCAACAGAACACGGAGTGGGTATCGTGCAACCACCCAACTCCGGAATAATTCACATAGTAGAGGTTCAACGCCCGTGTAGTATGGTTCGTGCCGATACCTGGAGCTCTGCCTAGAGATAACACGTCACGGTAGATCGCGGAAAGTGGATATGATCTCGATACTCGGCTAGGGAATCTTTTCTCATGCTCATAGGGCTCCACACCCTACTAGAGACAACCTACTTGGTAGAGGTTTAGTGCCCTCATAAAGTATTGGTCACACCGAATCCACAATAACCCTTCCAGGGAACATGATGAAACATGATACTCAAAGCCCACATGACTAAAGGAACAGGGGAACCCAAACAACCCTGATGACAAAACCATTGAGAACAGAACTAGATGATACCACTAAACCCTACTGGTCTAAGTCTTCCTTAACAGAAGGACCCTCTACGTCACGAGTGGTAATAGTACTTAATGTAGAACATGATACACACATGGGGCCCTCACGACATGTGGCCCTATCTCATTTCCAAACCATAAAGACAAATGTTCCCGGGGACAACTACAAATTGTGCCTCCCAGCATTCCCATATACTCCCAGAGTATACCACAACACTAGCCCAAAGGATATTGTGTACACGACACCCAACATCAGTGCGATGGAAAAAATGTAATTTCTCTAACTTAATTCCTCCACTTCACTAGCATAGAGAACCACACCTAATTGTCCAAAATCTTCACTCTCGCTGGACTGAACGCGATCAAATGCCAAGGGTTCCGTATTAAAACCGTCGAAAAAACCACCACTGGTAAAAATTTCATGCTTCCACATTTAATGAGATCTCGAATTAGTCTCCTCACTTCCAAACAGATCATACCATTGAAATCCCCACAGAAAAACATGCGGGATAGGCTATTTACTCGCATCAAATGGATATTTGACGGAAAATTCGACCAACGCCGCTTTATGCCCGAACGACGTCATGTGGTCCCGAGCCTATATCCTGAAAATAGTCAAGCACATCGCCCTATTGAGATGCCCTCGGGAAAACCCCGCAAAAGGTCTGCTCATTTGACTGGAACATATATCCAGAGAAAAAAACGAATTTCACCATACCTCACATGATTGGTGCTTTGTGGGACCCGCATCTTGGTCCCAATGCACAATGAATGGATCAAATCATTGCGATCCTCTTGAAAAAGTACATAAGACTGACTATCCACTTATCTGAAAAGGTCACATAGTGATAAAAATGGAAATCACTACCAACTCCCAAAACGACCCTCGTGGAACTCACACCACCATGCTGAATTAAAGCGGCAAGATTGCGCCATAGCAATGCCCTTAGAAAAACACAAAGAATCGACTCCTCACGTGCCTGAATGGACGTCTGATGAGAATGTTCTGAAACGCTGCTCACAGCTTAAAAGATGGGTCGTGGGGCCCACACCTCATCTCTGGTTTCAATGTCCGAAATCACCCTGGAAAACTCTACCTCGATTCCAGGGTTGTAAAACCGCTAACGATGCTCTAATAAGACATTGGATGATCCTACGCCGTCAGAAACAAGTACCTCGGGAAAAATGCCAATCCACTTAACGTACTTGTCGTACCACCGATCCCCTCATCTCAGGAATTACAAATTCCCAAGACCATCTAAAAATGTTTGTCTCGATACAAGGAACTTTCCTCCAAAGACATCTCATGAATCCGACACCTGGCTTGCATTTTAGGTGCATTTTAATAGTTATGGACCAAAACGAGGTGGGTCGGGCCGGTTCGGCCGGCCCACCCTCTGTCTAAACCAGCCCGCATCGCCCAGACCAGCTCTATCAGTCCAACTGATTCTCCATGGGACCCGCTAAGAACGGGTCCCTATCCACTAGATGGGGTCATGATGACCCCGGTATTCCACGTCGTCGCACCCTGCTGGTGCCTGCGTCATCGCCCGCAGCTCTCCCAGTCGTCGCGCTCGCCTGGCACCTCCGCAACCCGCTCACTTGGGGCCTCTGCTCGACCGCGCTCTCAGCTTCCACGTCCTCACCGACACCTACTGTGCCTGGCTATCCGGTCCCAATGGCCCGCACCACCTGCTGCTCCGAGCCGCCATGGAACCACTGCCAGGGATGGCCGGACCGCAGCCGAATCAAGCTGAAGTCGCCGAAAAACACCCAAACAACTCTAGATCTTCGTCAGACAACTACGGACACCTCGGGACCTGGAATTTCAATCCCAAAAAAGCGTCAGAAATCTAAAAACATGTACTATGGAAATATTTTCTTCGATCAGAGATCAAACATTATTTAGACACTATATTTGAACTTGAAAAAAGGGTTCTGAAATTAAAACGCAAAACGAAATCTCCTACATGTAGGGGCGTAGCCTGAAGCTTCACTGTCGATCCACACCTCACCATTTTCACCACTATCCTAATCGGAGGAAGAGGAGGAGGAGGTTTAAAGGGAAGGGTTGAGGGAAAATGTGGGTTTCTTCAGTGGTTGGAATGATGATGTGGGAGATGGAGAGGATAGTTTAATAATTAAACTCTTTTTTTATTAAAAACTCAACCCCTGAAAACACCCGCGTCCAGAACCCCCGACGCGGTCAATATTAAACCTCCCATAGAGTAAACACCACCTCCCGGGCACAACAACAGTATCAGAATTTTATTCTGAGGCCCCGTTCAAATGTTATAAAATTTAATGCCAAAGGCCTCTAAATTACAAAAACACCCCTAGTAACGTTTTTCACAGAAGGCCCACACCCATGAAGATTACACCCCTCCTAGGGTAAATGAAATGCTCTGGACTCAAAGGTGCACCTGGTTTTCATGTACGAGCTACCATTTAGGAGTTATTCTATTTATTTGGTGTGCCTAGTGAAAACTCGTTGAAAATTTAATTATGGCCACACCAGTGCTCAGAATCGCACACCGTCTGAAGGCACTGCTCTGGAATAACATCAAGAAAATTCGGAAGGTTTTTATAGCAAAAACCAGTTTCTTACATGGTAGGGCGGAAAGAGGTGGGAAAAGGTTCGATGTATTACCACCACCACCCCTAGGTTGTTCATGATAGGCATATGGAGTTGGTGGATATAGACAAGGCTAGATTTAAGTGATAGAGGCTTCTGATCCCAAGGAACGATGGATGACTAAACTTATGATATGTTTTTTTCACCTAATCTAATGTTTTTATAGACATAGGTTCCAATCATACTTTTCTTGCTATGAACCTTATTTGAAACATAGAGATTCCGGTGGAACCATTGAGTCAACCATTATTCTTAGAGACTCCTACATGTGGGGATTCAATGTTCACACATTGTAGCTAATAGTGTGACCTTAAACATGGATGAGTATGTTTCTATTGGGGTTTTTTGGTAGTGGCATCGAGGCCTTATAACATCATTCTCATTATGGGATCATCATCCATAATCCATGCTTAGATTGACTATTTTAGGTATAGTGTGTGCTGTGACCACAGTTATGGGACCAAGATATAATTTTATGGGAAAATGGAAACACATACAGTGTAGGATGGACCCACACATCGAAGGGTTTGGCAGATCACAGATCGGTTGTATAGCCTGACTATTAGTAAAGTGGATGATATGAGTCACTATTTTCATACAGTGGAGGAGGAATATGATGACACAGTAACTGATGATGTTCCAAGACTAACTCCTCATAGGGAGGTATACTTCTACATTTAAATATACCTTGGGAAAACAATGACATATTATCCTTTATATCAGATGGATCCCGTGGATCATTGTTTGTTATGCGTATAATTTTAGGACTTAAAGATGAAGGGATTAATGAGACCTAGTGTTTTAATATGGGAAGAACATGTTTTTTTTTCATGTAGAAATTTGGGTTATTGAGGTTATGTGTGGAATTTAGGTGCCTAAACTGGGTGATTTTGACTAATAAGTAACCACTATCAAGGATATATGAACTCTTCTGTCAGATGAAAGGGTCACGATGGTTCTCGAAGATAGTTCTATGATCTAGCTATCACTAGCTTCGAGTACGGGAAGAGGAAATACCGTAGATGGATTTAAAATGTCATTATTACCACTAAGATTACTCGGTGATGCCGATTGGGGATATGAATACCCTAGTAGCATTCATGAGACTCATGACCAAGATCTTCCAAACATAATTAGATTGAGTCTTAGATGTCTTCATTGATGAATTATTAGCTTACTTGGCATCTAAGGAGGATGATATGATACACTTGAGGATGGAAATAGACACACTATGAGAGCACCAGCTTTATGTGAATCTCACTATGTGTCAGTTTTAGATATGACATATCCATTTTCTGGGGAATTTCATTTCAGATTTAGGAGTGGTTGTGGATCCAGTGTGGATTGGTGTAGTGCTCACATTAGAACAACCCAATAGTCTTACCGAGGAGTATAGTTTCCCCCGATTGGATCAGTACTATCAAAGGTTTGTCTATAAATTTTCTAGATTAGTAGGACCCTTGATATGTTTGACAAGAAAGGGGAATCGTTCATGTGAACAGAGAAGTTCAATGAAGGTTTTTAGCAGTTGAGGTAGACATTGAAGAGTGCTCCTATCTTGATATTTCCAAAGGAGGGTGTCAAGTATGTAGTATTCTTTGATTCATATTGAACATGGATTTGATGTATCTTGATTTAGGGGGAATTCCTTATTTCCTATGGTTCGTGCCATTTGAGACCACATGATTAGAACTACATGACCTATGATATATATTTAGAAAGTGATATTCATCACATTGATGTTGTGGTGACACTACTTTATGGGTGAGTTGTTTATCATCTAATCTGAAAAAAAGTGTATCAAGTATATATTCTCTAAGAAGGATTTAAACATGAGATATAGGTTATGGATAGAGATACTCTAGGACTATGACATTGATATTTTATATACTGTTGGGAAGGGGAATATGGATGTAGATGATCTCAGAAGAAGATTGAGTTCATAGTTACTGAACAAGGCGTCAGAGTAGTCAGCCTCTTTACACATATCCTTTGTCGATGGAGAAGGAACTACTTAACTCCCGTCGATGATAGTCACCCCCCCAATCTTACAGAATGTCAAAGAGTTATAGCTCAGATATACCGACTGTGATACATTACACTATCATTTGTCCACAGGGTAGGAACCTGATTGATATTCAAACTGTGGGGAGTACATCGTTATTTTAAGATCATGTACAGTGGTACTGGTGGATTTATGGATGGAGGTACTGTGGTTGTTCTATAAATCCCATTTGGTGGTACATACAGGTGTGTCACTGATGTATCAGAACATTTGATGCTGGTTTTGGTTGTCGGGGATAAATAACGTAGTGGGAGAGTTCGTTTAAAGATGCCTTACTTGTCATCAAGTGATGGTAGAGCATCAGGTTCTTGTGAGATTAGCTCAAACCCTTATGGTGATGGTATGTAATCGTTATGGAATATTGATGGGATTCATGGTAGTATTATCCCAATATATAGGGGGAAAAATTCCATTTGGGTGATCATTGAATGACTCACCAGGTCAGCCCAATTCCAAGCGATTTATAAGTAGAGTTCTGTAGAGAGCTTTGGGACACCTCTATGTGAAGGAGATAATTATACTCCATGGTGTCCCATTAGTGATAGTGTCATATAACGATGATTTATTTACATAATAGTTGTGGGAGGGATTTCAGGAGGTGTTTGGGACTTAACTATGCTGAATCACATCTTTTCACCCACTGAAGGATGTCCAAACTAAGCTGACCAAACAGGTTTTAGAGGACATTATACATTATTTCGTCCAAGATTTTGGATTTAGTTATAAAGATCACTAACCCTGATAGGAGTTTGAATACCACAACATATACCATTCCACCATCAGTATGGCACTGTTCATGGCCTTTGATAGATAATGCTACAGGTCGACATTTTTCTAGATAGGCCAAAAAGAGTTATAACTCCGGAGCCTTGAGTTGGTTCAGGAGAGTACAAAGAAGGTGCAAGTCATCTTGGAGTGGATGAAGACTACATTGATCCATCAAATGACTTATGTTGACTGGTGAAGGAGGCCTTTAGAGTTCAAGGAGGGAGACCATGTTTTCCATTGGGTCTCTCCCTAATGTAGAATATAGATATTTGGGCAGGGTGACAAGTAATATTCGAGATTCATTGGAACATTCTAGAAACTATATAGAGATAGTGAGGTATCATACCTCTTGGCTATACATATGTGGATATAGTGGGTGCATGAAATCTTCCATGTGTCATAGCTGAGGAGATTAATGCAAGATCCATCACACATCATTTGTTGGAGCGAGATTGAAAATGGTGATGGGAAAATTATTACGGAGTACCCAATGGAGACTGAGGATCGACATGAAAGAATCTTTCATGGGTGGTCGATTACCCGGGTGCCCATTTGGTGGAATCATGGGAATCTACTGGAGAACACATAGGAGTGAGATGCTCAGATTCATGATCAATACACTCATTTGTTTATATATCCATCTTATTTTGGCTTTTGGTCATGTAATTCCCTAAGGTAGGAAATAGTTAAAATCTCATAATTTTCATGTATTATTTGTAAATATTATATTGAATTATTTGAAGTCTAGGTCCTCAGACGGTGTGCTATTCTGAGACCCAGTGTGGCCAAAACAATTGTTTGAATAATGTTAATCAATAAATAGAACATATGAGTGGTTTCCCTAAAAAGGCTATAAAAATTCCAAAAGGGTTGCCTAGATCAGAAATCTAAGGGAACTGTTGCATTCAGGGAAGAGAGTTTACATCAGGTGGGGCCTAACATCAACGAATGTGGATCAAACATGAATGTTTTTTTTGTAAGTATCAGTAATAAAGTCCTAATAAAAATATTTTATTTCATCATAGAATTTTTTTTGTTAGAGTTTATTTGGAATCAAGTGTCATCACCATAACCCTAGAATTCCCTTGAGACAATTAGAAGGATGTTTTCTTGAAGTTTATGATGGATCAATCATATCACTTATTATAATGACAATGGAGTTGAAGGATCTTGTAGACAATGATAACACAATCATTCTTGATGACGGTCAATCCAAACTCGAAGTATGTTTGAGTTTTAATTGGATTCTTTCAATGTAAATTTTTTCAAATGATGAACATGAATCAATTTATGAACAACTTGATTCACATGTTCTGTGCATTTTTGGACTATTTATTTTATTTTTGGGTTTATTATCAGAGTTCAGTTTTTTAGTGATTTCAATTGTTTCCTCTTCATTCTTCGTTCAAACGTGAACGAATCAAGGTGAACTTGTCTGTGTCATTGATAATTTCTTTTAGTGTTCTGGTGAATTTATTTCTCTCTGCCAATTTCTTATGGTCTTCATTCTTCACATGATATAAAAAGAGGATCATTGCTCATTCGATCCATGGTGCAATGATCCGAGACTGCAGATCCGACCTCATGATGACATGGAAAAAGTGTGACAGTGATGACGCTATATGATTAGGCTAGGATAGTGGAACATGGTGGTTCCCAAAGTTCTGTCTATTTTCATTCTAGGTTAATAGAGGCATGGTGGGGCCCCCTGTTCACCAAAAAATTACTGAGGCATAACACGACTCGATGGAAAAGTGTAGGAGCAGGAGCTAGAAAATCTATCATGGGAGGGGCGATAATGGAAGAACCTAGCCCAGTGGGGGGCAGCGTAGGATCCTGTGGTGGTGGTGAGGATGAGGGAAGGTGGGTTGTGTAGGATGCACATGGAGTTGGATATCCGACCATGTGGGACACAATAGAACTACAACACAAGGTGGGGCGCGCTGTCAGGGCCAACTCGAAGAGTCAGGGTGGTCCATAGGCCTATTGGAATGAGCCTATCAAGATGATCTAGTTCGAGTAGACCAGAATGAGATAGGTTGGTCGGTCTGGGTTTGGTGTCCCGAACTAATTCATATCATCCATTGGGTCGGGTATGACCCGAACAGTACTCGGGTTGGGCATTTTCACTTAAATGACGATTACATTCAAACTATGTTTGTTTGACGGGCCGTTTTGGGTATTGAGAGACTTGTGTTGAGAATGTCCATTAGAAATAACATATATGTGTTTTGTGGAAGTATAAAAATGACCTAATGGATTGGGTGGTGAGTTCTCCTAGAATGGTCTTGCTATGAGTGGAATCATATGGCTGGATATGATCTTGAGACTACATGAATTTTCTAGAGATTGTGACTTATCGAGACTATATGTCTTATCAGAAATGAGTGCTTCATAGGGATGTAGTATATCATCAAGACTGAGTGTCTCATTGGGACTATGTTTCAAATCAAGATTGTGTGCCCCATCGTGATTGTGTGTCTTACAGGGACAATGTGTCTTATTGAGACTACATGTCTTATCGATACATGGTGCTTTGTGGATTACGTCTTATAATCCTATTGTGTGTACTATAGACCTATACATGTGTGAGATGAATATGTATCTTATTTATGGTATATTTTTTATATTTCATTCAGTTATAATTGATTTAATTTTTCGTGGTATACTTCATGTATTTCTTGTTGTTTTCCTTTATGGTTTCGACGTGTCCAACAGAGTATTGTTTTACTCACACCTATATGCTTTCTGCCCGCATGTGTCATGTATTGTGCTAGTGATGAATGCTTTGATGGAGTCCTAGGTGGACCAGGATCAGGTTGTTCTTAGAGAGACTAGACAATCAAGGTGTCTGCACTTGGATTCATATAGTTGTCCATGTACATACCCTTCAGGTAGTATTTCCTGAGGATGAGTTTTAGGAACATGTACATTCACTTTTCTAGACCCCCTTTTTTGGTGGGCTGGTATATAGGCCCTATATACATTATAATTTCCATCTATCATACACTGTTTTTGGTATATTCATGGTATGAATAATTTTTTACTTATTGATTTACATTTGATCATTTTGGGCATTGATACGTTTGGGTGTGTGTATATGTACTTTGGAAAATTCAACTCATTCGTGGGATATGCCTAATTTGTGCTAGTTGCATTCCCCTAGTCTATTAGAGGAAGCCTTGGGATAGTCATGGCATGAGCCCTTCTAGGATGGTTTTTGACAGTAAACCAATTGGATATATATATATATATAGTAAAATAGTTAAATATATGATAAATTTCTTTAAGAAGAATATTGATGATGCAGATGAGTTGGATAAAAATACATGAATGATGAAGGGTGAAAATATCTATTTGGAAGATACAAAGTTTATTGATGGTGATAAGAGGTTCCTCCTGAATAAAATGGTAAGAATAATAATCATGGAAAAAGAAAGCAACATATAAAAATTAACAAGTTCAAAAGAAAAATTTCTATAGAAACATGTAATCTTCTTATTTCATGTTAATCTTTTTAAAACATCATATGAAGAGGATTAATATGGTAATTAAACCAAAAAAGGATATTTTTTAATGATTTACATCATCAAAAAAATATAGAGTTTATAAAACATCTAAGAATATCAAAAAATGGAGCTAAATGTAAATGGGAATATAATGATGA
The DNA here is from genome assembly GCA_963277665.1 of Viscum album. Taxonomy (NCBI): domain Eukaryota; kingdom Viridiplantae; phylum Streptophyta; class Magnoliopsida; order Santalales; family Viscaceae; genus Viscum; species Viscum album. The sequence goes on from OY728122.1 coordinate 379,068,161, forward strand.
GATTATCCAAAATAAAGATGCACAGCATGAATAAATTAAAATCATCATGTTGAAGGTGGTGGAAAATAGAAATATGTTGGATGATTTTGATAAATATATAACTATTAAGGAATAAACGAAATGCAGTACATATTAATTCTATCACGAGTCTTAGAAAAGATTACATAAGTTGAATAATGTTTTTCAAATGTAAGAAAAAGTGAAGTATAATTCACATTATTCTGTTTCAACATTTGACTCAAAAATCATTTTGAAAATATCCCATAACTAGAAGGATGATAAATTAATTATTTGACATTGAAGTACCAAAAACTAAGGAATATATTGCACAGTATATGAATAAAAGTTAATCGTATTCTATTAAAACATTGGAAGACAATAATAACATCAAGATGCATGTTCACCTAATAATTATGAAAATTGAATTCATATCTTCTTAAGGGCATTCTTGACAATTATATAACCAATCCACAGATCAATCGTCATGGATTATTAATGGATATTTTTTTTTGTGAATATTAGGGGGGAAAACACATCAATTGATAGGAAAACATGTGTCGTCATAAATAAATATAATAACCATAGAACCACAGTACTAGATCAGGTTTTAAAAACATGAAGATTACATCTCTAACATTAATACTGAATAAGTTTACCCAATCTATTCCATTAAAACAATAAAAAATCATAAGTAAAAAATGTATCACTTACATATTCATTTTCTTTTAGGTCTTAATTATATATATATAAAAACATAATCATAAAAAATAACCATGTATTTAAGTGATCATATCTCTTAGATAACCTAGAATTTATTATTTCAAATTAATTCATCATCATCATCATCAATATTAAATCCATTCAAGACATAAATTTTTTAACCTCATTATTTAGATCCTAGGGAAAATGAAAAATTATAATGGTGATATCAAATAATAAATATGGTTAATATTAATCAATGACAATTTAAAATCATCAGTGATCATAAAAAGATAATAAGGGCAAGTTTTCATAATCAAAGTGATTTCTTTTAACACAAGAATACTCATACCCTTAAACACATGGATCATTAAACATGTAAAATTATAATTAGAATTTAACAAATGAAAGATTCATTTGAAACATAATAATGAGACATGTGATATGAATCTTGATCAATAGAAACATTATATTCCCATCGAAACCATTGATAAAATGTATTGGTATCTCAAACAATTATCTTCAAAACACTCCATAAAAATGGAATAACGAATATGGTCAACATCCTTATCTGATGTAACCAATGCATTGGATAGATATAACGAACCCACCCATCCTTGGTTTATCATAGAACCATCCATACTTGGTTAATTACATAACCTTCGATTCTTGGTTTATAGTGGAACCACCCTTTATAGGACTATAATAAAACCACTAATCATTATAATAAATGTCTATGAACCGTATCATTAATAAAGAATATAGATCATTAATTTCAGTAAAAAAATTGAAACTATATTTATTATTTTTATAACATGATTTACCAATGGAAAAGAAATGGGTTCCATAACAACCTCTTCGAAACATGATGAACTAGTGGAAAAGAAACATATTCAGCTACAGTCTCTTGGAAACATAATTATCCCATGGAAAATAGTTGGGATATATTTAAATATATTTTATACATGATTAATTATATTAATGATATGGGTTACCAAACAATCAAATTGATATATTATTTATATATGGTAATGATAAAGGTTCTATAGAAATATCCTTAAAGAATGATTAATCACTTTGAGGTATAGGGGTCCCATAACAATCTCTTTGAAATAATCATAGTCCATTCGAAGATAGAATAAGTATAGTTTCATTACAAAATATCCTCATTAGAGAATAAGTAAAAAACGGGGTATTTTCATTAATGAATATAAATACCATTAAATGATCATTTAAAATTTTTATAAGGAAAACAACTATTTTTTTTAATATAAAATTAACAAGGTAAAAATTCACAAAATATTCAAAAAAATTTCCTTGAAAAAAACCTCTTGAAAATTATTTGGATGTTCAAATAATTTAATGGTCATTAAAAAGGGGAAATGCAGTCATTTTTTAAATGATAAAGAAATTATTTATTCGAAAAATCTTGAAAACATGAGTCAAAAGTGACTCATTTGGAAATCATTAATAAATTATGTTTTAAAGAAATTAAAATAATATAAATGATAAGGTATAATCTATTTAAGAAGTAATTAATTTTTAGATAAAAACATTTCTAAATTAATTTTAGCGAACATGGATATATAAGTGAAAGATACCTGATCTAAAGGAAGATACATGATCAGTATCACTTACAAAAAATATCCTTGACATTTCATCAATCAATGAGGGGGAAATGGAAATAAATCATTTGAATCAAATTCATAACTATAAAATAATATAATAGACATGTTTCATGAAAATAATAACATATTATTTCTTCCAAATAATATATAATATAAATAATCTCGAAGTAAAAAAAATTATACCATAAAACATTTCCTATTTTGAAAATCTTCAAACATGTGACCCATTAAAGAATACATTTAATTGGTAAATTATATATCATAAACATAAATATATTCATGATATTATCATTTCAATGGTTATTTATAAAAAAATCATAAAAGGATTTAGGTTCACAAGTTCCCCATATGTCCCAAAGGAAGAAAATTTTTTATGTAGAATTACTACAGAGAGCATAAAATATTATTAATAATTGATCAGGGGAGTGAATATCTATAATAATTTAAAAAAACTAGTGTTAATATATAATGTAAAAATTTCATATCAATTCAAACATAATAATATCATAACAAAGTCATTAGGGAAGTGTTATGACCCTATGAAATGAAATTTAGATTTGAATCCATTAATCACATGGCAACATTCAAGTCAAATACTGTTAGATGAAATAATTAATATTGAAAAAAAATACCATGATGTAGGAAGGTTTAAACCTATTTCATTAAAAATTGATATTATATAAATCACATGATAAAAATAAGAGGTGAATGGAAAATATTTTCAATTAAAGTAAAAGTTAAGAGAGAAACCCTTTCCTTAAGTCATGACATTCATTGTATGTCCATCAACTCATGTATATTAAGCGTACATCAATAACTTGACATATTAAAAAATTATATTTTAAAAAGTTTAAACTTAAATAATTTATTTTCTTTATTCTAAATGAGTTTTTTAAATATTTAATCATTTATGTTAACATGTGGTGTTCTATGGATGTTCAGTTTATTTCTTCCAATAAGATTTAGTGGATCGAATATGGTCAAAATTTGATTATTTAGACATAAAATAATAAGAATAATAACATTTTTATCATATTTATTCAACAATAGTTTATAAAAATAAATCCTGGAAAAATTTATAGGATATAAGAAATATGTTATGATCATGCAAACAGTTGGCTTCACATACAATTGAGTAATGTTTAAATTATTAAATGATCATTATAGAAATAATGTGTGTATTATATTATTTTTCCAAAATGAAAAAATATCATAAATACCATATTATGTTTTGTATATACATTTATATATCATTATATTAATGTGGTGATGAAAAAAAACAGATTCACATCACATCATAGAGGTGGTAGTCCACTTATACAAGAACGATGTCATAATTTTGTATTGTAAATGCTAAAATGATATATTAACATTTAATAATGATAAATATTTAATGAATATTATTAATATTTCATTTATATCACATATATTCATATAAAATATCCTTATTACCTACCATTTAATTCTTCAGTGAAAACCAAATCACAACAATTCGTGAGGTGGTAGTCCATCATAAAATTTAATGACATTATTATAAACCACATACAATAGGAATTAAAAGGGTATATTTCATATAATAAAAAACAATGTATAAATATTTTAATTATATTATGTATATATATAAATTGATCATTGAAAAACTATTTATTCATGGTGATGGAAAAATAATTATATTGGTTCATAAGGCGGTAGTCCACAATACATACAAATGATAATTTTTCATCCCATATTATATAATAAGAGACATATTTATTAAAATTAAATGAAAATAATAACATCATAGTATAAACGTGATCCTGGTATTCAAATATTTTTATCATTGGAGAATAATTTATTAATATTGAATAAAAAATAAGAATACAACACATAGTTTTGAATTTTATCAATTTTTTAACCATCACATTAGGTTTAAAAAAAATTATTACTACAATGGATTTATAAGAAATTTAAGAAATAATGGATGAGGGTATAAATATGGAATTTTAATTTGGTATGTATTTTTTAACCAAATGAGTTTTATAGTGTAAATATAAGAGGACCCGGTTGGCCTTCTATAGTTTATATGAGTGAAAAACATTTAATTTTTAAAAAGAAAAAGGTATAGACATGGTTTTTACATTCCATAAGGATCCTAAATGGGTAATTCTAGATAATTGTACATGATAAGGTCTATATATTCCCATATAATATTTTTAAACATGTTTTTGGTAATTTTATCTATCAATATTTTAGTTTAACCCTTCGATACACCGGTCTTCACCGTAATAATTATAATTATTTTTTAATTTTTTACAATTTATCACGGTAAAAAGTTATGTAGATATTTTTTTGATAATGTAAATATTTCAGACTCAAAAAATTATATCCAATTTACCATATTGATTTCTCCTATGTTGAAAACATCAATTTAAAAGTAATCCTATAGCACTACTAGAAATTTAGCTTATAGCCATGGTTTGAAATAGTGGCTATATGTCCAAAAATAATGGCTATTGGTTATAGCCATAGATCAATGGATTCTGGCTGGTATGGGTGTGTCTATAGGGAAATTCCTATATCCATGGTTTGAAACTGCATATAAAGGGATATAGCTATGGTTTCAAACTGTGTCTAAAGCCCTTTAGTAGTGGTTTGAAACCGTCGAAGAATAATAAGCCACATAACACCTATTGTCGTGGTTTTGAAACATGGAAATATGTCATTATCCATGGTTTAAAACATTGGAAATATGCCTCAAATCCTGGTTTTAACCTGCGGATCTAGGCCTTCTCATTTCAAAAAAAACACCCCACCCATATCCCCCCTTGAACACCCCCGTACACCCCTATGAACCCCTTGGATATACCCCTTTCACCCCCATGTACTCCCATACCCCACCCTAGATAGCCCCTTCCCCCTAGAAATCCTCATTGCACCCCCTGAACATCCCCTTACACCGCCTTAAACCCCCCCCCCCCCCCGCACCCCATGCCCCTCAGGACAGCCCCCTTGCACCCCCCGGATATCCCCCTTTCACCCCCTAGATAGCTCCCATGCACCACCTTGAACACCCCCTTCACCCACATTCCCCCTGGAAAACTCCCTTGTACCCCCTGGAAATCCTCTATCCTCCCCCTTGAACACCGCATATAACCCCATTCCCCCATGTACATCCCCCTTTAACCCCATCAAACACCCCCTACATGCACTTTCCCCATTGGACTACCCCCTTGCACCCCTTGATAGCCCTCATGAACCCCCCTAGACAACCCCCAGAACACCCCCGACAACGCAATGCCCCCACTCTTAGACACCCCTCAAACATGGACCCCCCTCCCTCCTAAACACCCCCAACGCACCCATGCCCCTTTCTCCCCCTCCTAGACACCCCCTTTATCCTCCCTAGATAGCCTCCTTGCCCCCCACCCCCGGTGAACACACCCTGCAATAGCCCACCCACATGGACAGAACCCTTGCACCCCTTGAATACCCCCATCCCACCAAGCAGTAGACCCCCCCTGAAAACCCCACTTGAACCCCATTTTCCCCCACCCCTATAGTTGTCCACCCCGAACAAAGACCCCTGGACACCCCCTACACACTCATCGCCCCTTTCACCCCCCATAATTCACACCCCCTCCACCCCTAGATAGCCCCCCACCCCTCGAGCACCCCCATAAAACCCAGTACCTATAGTAACGCACCCCCTAGACAACCACCTTACACCCCCTTGAACACCCCCCTATAGTAGGCCACCCCCTATAGAGCCCCCATGACCCCCACGATAGTATACAACCCCCATACATAGTCCCAAAACCTCCTTGGACAGTTCACATTCCCCCTTTCACCCCCTCCTAGACACCCTCATGTTCACGCCCTAGACAACCCCCCCCCCCAAACACCCCCAACCACCCCCATGCTATATCCCACCCTCCCTGTACCACCCACCTTCTTGAACACCCCCTTCGTCCTGGACAGACCCCCTAGATTGCTCCCCCTCCCAGAGACCCCTAGCACCCCCCTAGAAAACCCCCTTGAACTCCCCCAACACACCCATTCCCCCCTTTCACCCCCACTCTTGAACACCCCCTTGAATAGGCCCCTAGCACCCCCTATAACATATTCCCCCTAGACAGTCCCCTTGAACCCCTTTGAACACCCCCTATAGTAGCTCACCCCCCCTGGACAACCCCCTTTCCCCCACCCCTGCAGTAGCCCCACCCCCCTACACAACCCCCTGGACACCCCCCCCACCTCCTGGACACCCCCTTGCACCCCCATGGAGGCCCAGTTGAACACCTCTCATGCACACCCAATCCCCCTTTCACCCCCCCCACACCTATGTCTCTGACCCCCTTCCTCCTAGACATCCCCTCCCACCTGGACACCCCCTCCCTTTTGGAAACCCCCCTTCCTGGACACCCCCCCTCTTGGACACCCCCTTTCACCCCACTGGACATCCCCTTACACCCCTCCTCAACCATTCCACATTGAATCCCCCCTCCAGGACACTCCACCATTCACAGTCCTGGGTTGCCACCTTGAACTCCACCTCCCCCTTGAACCCCCTGTAGTATCCCACCCCCCTAGATAGCCCCTTGCACCCTCCCCCTCGTGAACCCCCTACAGTAGCCCCCTGCAAATCCCCCCTCCTGGACCTCCCCCTCCAACCTAGACACCCCCCCTCCCCCAGGACACCCCTCCCCCTGAAGACCCCTTTTACATCCCCCATGAAGACCACTCCCCCAAACATGTTGTAAACGAAACCTATATCTATGTGGAAATTGTAGAAAATAACTATAAATTTTTTAATAGGTTTACTAATAATGGTTTGAAAATAGGATACCTTATGGGGGATTAGGGATTGGATCTCAAAGTCATTTCACATCATACCTATTCATGAATCCAATTTGTGGGAAGACTTACTAATCTGTTGGTGCAATTATGTGGATCCTGGGATGATATCTTGTGTCATTCCATCCAAATAATCTTTTAAAATTAAGAATAACCATAACATAATTCAATACATGAGGCATTACCTCTCATGTTCCAAGTTAACCATGTTGGGTTTCATTTAACTCAATAAATTTATTTTGTTAACCTATCTCCCTCTGAACATCCCCTTGAGCACCCCATGCACACCCATTCCCCCTTGCACCCCCCTCCGGGACACCCCTAGACAGCCCCCTTGCAACCCATATACGTATATAAAAAGGGTCATGTAGGATGTGTGATTTACGACTAACAATGAAATAAAGTATAAGGAATAATTCAATGCAATAATTTAATGAAAGGTATAAGACTGTGAGTTTTTGTAGACAACACACCTCCATTTGAGGGTTTTTGTTGTAAAACTATGAATTTTTTATCAAAAGAAACAAATATTTTAACTAACACTTATTCAAAAACCTCAATTTAATATAAACAAGACTAATTAAGATGGAAAATTTGAAATTTAAAACATTATTGAATTAATGACTCTAGGAGAGGGACCCTGCCTCAAATGATCCAATCCTCACTAGATGCTTGAATCATTTATTAGCAACAACACTAAGCTGCTTCATCCATCGTCGGGGCATATGCACCTTTCAATATGCATAAGGATGCCCTAAACCATATTTATATGTCTACATGGCCTTTAAATCACAAAATAGTATGCTTATATATATTATCACATGCATAATCTACTTACCACCCACACGCGTATGCATTTTCCATATACATACATAAGAACACCGACCCCCTTATATGTAATCACACTACCATGGGAGTATATACATATAATAGGAAAACTTATTATATATATTTTTACATATCCATACATGGTGACTCTTCTTTGAATCTGGATTCCGTAAAACACACGAAAAGGTCCCAAGAGACTTCAAGAAAATATCAGTGACATGATGACTCATCATTAATTGAACCAAAAATTGATGTGTGGGGAACATGATTAGTGTTAAAGGAAATAATAATACAAGTGACGATGATAAAAACATCAACATGCATCATTATCAACAAGATTAAGAAAATGGTAAAACATGGTGTATGCCATGTCAATATGATTAAAAACAAAAAAAATGTTTACTAATGTCTTGAAAAAAATGAGATAAAATAACCATTACCTCTTGAATTTTATATTCACATCAATCCCAGTTTCAGGTCATGGAAGAAAATCAATTTCATCAGCTATGTTTGGTTTCTAGTTCTCTTCATAGCATGCATCCCTATAATATGTATCAATACAAGTCATCAATATCAAAAAATGATAAAAAAAATCCATCATAAAGCCAAAATCTCGAAGCCAAACTATCTTTTGATCTCCTTCACCTGCAAATATTCATAGATAGCCCCTGCCCTTATACCCTCACACCATCTTCTCCCCCACCCCATGCACCGCCACACCCGCTGCACACTGCCCCCACACAGACCCTTTATCCCCCTCACCCCCTCCTGGACACACCCCTCGCCCCTCCCCATCACCCTACACATAGTCCCCCAAACCCCCATCACCCACCTTTTCCTAGACAACCCCCCCTACAAACAACCCCCCACTCCTATCCCCCTACCCCCTATTAGTCCCCCTCCCCCCTCCATTCCCTCCTTCCCTACACTCTCTATGCACACTACCCAAGCCCCCTTCACCCCCTAGACATCCCTCCCTCCTAGACAGCCTCCCTCCCCATGCCCAATCTACCAAACCCCTTTATCCCACACTCCTGGACACCGACCCCCCCCCCCCCCCCGTATACTACCCCCATCCCCCTTTACCCCCTCCTCATGCCCCCATCCCCCTTACCCCCCCTGGACACCCCCAACCCCCTTAACCCTGACTACTAGAAACCCTTCACCCCTGGACACCCCCCTCTTGAACATCCCCCTCTCCCTGCACACTTCCCCAAGACCCCTTAATCCCCCCTCGCACACTCCCCCCATAACCCTTAACCCCCCTACTGGCCCCCACCCCCTACCCCCACCCCCCATAATCCCCCTCCTTCACCGCCCCTCTGGGACACCCCTCCCCGCTCTCTGCCCCCACCCCCCCCCAACACCCCAACCCCCTTGTGATGATCGTTATGAATTTTTTTCACTTGTGTGAATTCTATTCTGATAATTTATTATATGATTCTTGTTTTTGGTATTTATAACACCTCTGTCGATAAGAAGGTGTCCGACTGCTCAATTTTTTGAGTTTCTGGGTATCTTTTGAACGCTTTTCCAAGAGGATCAGTATCACATGATATTATTTATAGATATTTTCATTGTGAACACTTGGTTCTGAAGGAAATGAATCATCTTGAGTGAGTGATACTGGCCATTTGTAAACTACTTCATGGAGAATGAGGTCTTTTACATAATTATATACAAATGAGGGTGATGGTAAATGATTTGTTGATTATAGTAAATCAGAATCCATTAAGCACATATTACTAATAGGAAATTGGTTTAGTTTATGTGAAATTTAATTGATATCAATATAGATAGAATTAATGCTTACTATTGAGTTTTGGTTGGAGGTGTTTGGATTGAGCATCGAATGTAGAATGAGTAATAATAGTGCTTTTGGAGAAGTTATGCTAATGTTACATGGGAAGTTACATAAGACATGAAAAATAATTTCTCACATTTGAGGGTCACCAAAGGAGGAGGTGATTTTGATTCTGATATTTTGGGAGAATAAAAGGGATGGATCTCATTTAATTCAAGATATTTAGGATTAATTCTACATAGAGTTCAATATGAGATAGTAGATAGTGAAAAATTTTATAACACTAGAGCAGACAAATGAAGAATGGAGATGAGAGATATTTTGGCGAAGTCGAAGAAGATATGATAATAAGCACAAAGATGAAGATTAAACACCGTTCACATTTTGAATACATGATTGGATAATTTTTCAGTGGTCCATCATTTTGTTTTCTTCTAGTGATTTCATTCTATGATTTTATAATCTTCTATAAAACAGTAATTTTCCCCGGATTTAAAATTTTCAGATATATGATTGTTGTTTAATAAATATTATTCCATATTTATATATTATTTTCTCTTCCATTAATTGACTAATATATTGAAAATCAATGTGTATTTTTTATCTAGTGTGGACTATTAGGTAAGTCCAGATAATAGTTTGTTGTTTGATTCTTATTGTTGAATCTTGACAATTCATGATCGAAAATTGTGAGAACATCGCATTGACTCTGTCAAACTGTTCAGAAATCATTGAATACCTTGATTGGATATTAAGGAAATAAGTTTAAAACAGATATCATAGTTGATGACCTTGACTTCTAAAACATAATTAAAAATTAATTTTAGAGATTTTGGTCTGTGTGTTGAGATAATTTATGGAATTAATTCATTCAAAATAATGAATAATGAATGATCCAATTATGTAACTTGGAAATCCATTCGATCTTATAAAACTTCTATCTTGTTTTCATTCATTGTAGTTTGTTATATTTTGTTTTATATTTACATGTATTATAATAGTTTAATAAATTAGGATAGTTTCATTTTATTTTCATAGAATCCCCCCTAAGAAAATTATTTTAGTAAAAATTATAATAAATAAAAACATGAAAATTAACCACAATTAATATTGTATCATTGGAAGACTACCCTGATTTCTGCTATATTAATTTAGATAAAAGATAAAAATATTAAAGATAATTTAAAATCACTTAAAAATCTATATTCTAGTTACTTTATCAGTAAATCAATACCTTGGGTTTTTTATTTATGTTGATATTATACTTTTAGTGGTTGATGTTATAATACCATTAGTTTAATTTTATACTCTATTTATTAATTTTATTATTAGATATGATATACTAATTGTTCTATTATTAATAAATTTACATTTATTTTCCTCTAATTTTTTCAGTGTATTGGATCTTTATGGTTTCTGTATATTTAATACAAGAGGTGAAAAAAATTAGTTTTTTAAACTAATATTCAACCCTTGTAAGGTGAATATAATCTATATTTGGGGATAACATTTGGTATCAAAGTAGGTCTCTATTTTTGAGACCGATATTGATGTAATCATTCTAAATATTCATTACATTATCATATTTTTTATCATATTAGATTCATTTTTACTAATCTATAGTGTAGAATGTATTTTCTTTTTTTATGTTGGAAGGATTCCATATAGAATACATTGAAAATATTAATAATAAAATGTCACCCATAATTGTTTATCAAATGAAAAAATTATCATAATTAATACTTATTTAATAATTTCAATTTAATATAAGAGGAATTAACAAGGAAGTTCAATGAAATTTAAAACATTCTTGAATTGAAGAGGATGGGAGAGGGACTCTACCTCAAAGGATCCAAGTCACACTCACTGCTTGAAACTTTTATGAGTGATAACTATATGATACACCATCCATATTCTGGGAATATGAACATTTTAATATACATAAGGATGATGTAACCCCTATGTATGTGCCCTCATGTCCTTGAACACACACAAGAGGATCCTTATATATATTCTCACATGCATAAGCTCGTTATCTCCCTCACACATATGCATTTTCTATATATATATAAGCACACCAATCCTCTTATATGTAATCTTGCTTGATGGGATGATATACATATAATGGGAGAACTTATTATATATATGCTTACCTATTCATACGCGGTGAGTCACCTTTGAATCTAGATTCCACAACAGACATAAATGGGTACAGGGATACTTCATCAAAATTCCAAGGATATGATGAATCATCATTAATTGAAAGTAAAATTTTAAGTGGGAGGAACATGATTAGAGAGAAAGGAAATAATTGAATAGGTGATGATGATAATATCATCAAAAGTTGATGTGACGGTTTCCCCACTAATGAGAAGCTCATATATCATGCAGTTACAATTCATGTAATAGGGATGTTGAAAATCAAATTTAACATCACACAACAATGAAATTAAACATGAAAATTACCTTTTACACAATTATAAAATATGCATATGTAATACATGTACACCACATTATGGTTTTTAAAATGGTAAAAATGTATTAATAAAAACATAATATAGTTTATAAAACATCATTATTTTCTAGATACATTGGAGATAGTTGAAAACACTTTTATGTTATTTGGGATAATCATTTCCTTGGTTTTCAAATACCTATCAAGAAAATTCTCTAACAATTTTATAGGAGGTAAATAGGGTGTATGAATAAAATTCTGGGTAATAGAACATGTATGGTATTTTTCATAGACTATACATTCCCAGTACATATTTTATTAAATAGAAACTTCTAATTTGTAGATAACACTATAGATGAAGACATTAAATTTGAAATGGAAGATGAGTGGGTGAAACATCCCACTTAATGAAAGAAAAAAACATAACAAGAAACTGAATTGAAAGAAAAAGAGCCACTGACCTTATTTGGTAAGCTCTATGATCGGAGTGACTATATCCACATTGGTAGGTTCCAGATCCATCAAGGCCTTGTCCTTATAGACTCCATCCTATGTACAAGTTGGGATCTTCTTCGGTGGGTTTAACACATAACCTACAACACTTAAATAAAGACATTCTACGATAGATGGAAGGTATAATGGGTAGGTAAAATAGCTTTGAGGGTATCAACAAAGAAATAGAATTTCCGGAGTAACGTTTTAATGATATCTAGGATGATGACATGTTTTTAAATCTGTTATAAAAACAATCTACTCTAGAAAAAAATAATTCTAGAAATAGAAATATCATGGAGGCAAAAATCAAGGAACCTCTGGATTAAAGAGACCGATTAGAACATGTCTTTCTTCTATGTCAATGTGAAGGAGAGGAAGGTGGTCATGAAAATCAAAAAAAATGGATGAAAAATCTTATATATTGGAAGTGGGGTGGATGAAAATTGAAAATTATCATTTCATGGAGCTTCTGGTAGGAGACACTAGGCCCACTCTTGTCTCTTTTCCCTCCCACCACTACCCCCTTGCACCCTCTTCCCCACCCCCTGGCACCCCACCTTCACCGTACTTCCTGCCCTACAAACCACTAATCCCCCCCCCACCTTCTAGTTTTCCTTCCCCACACTAGCCCATGAATCCCCTTCCGCATTATCCCACCCCCTCTCCCACTTATACCCCACCTAAACACTCCCTCACCCCCTTCCCTACAGACCCCCTGCACCACCCCACTCCTTCTAGATATCCCTCCCCCCACTACCCCCTTTATCCCCTACCCCACTATCCCACACCACCACACCCCCTCTCCTCCTTGAACCCCACCTGCACCCCCTCCCCCATGTCTTACAGACCCCCTACAGACCACCCCTACCCTTCACACCTCCCCCTTCCATACATACATCCCTCTCCCCTGAAGACCTCCACCATACACCCCCTCCCCACTCCCCCTTCCCTAAACACATCCCCCCTACGTGATAGACCATCCCTATAGAGCACACCTTCCCTTCAGACCCTCCCACTCTCCCCATCCCCCCTTTCCACTCCCCCCACATACCTCCACCATCCCATCTGCCCCATCCCCCTCTCCCCTACCCTATAGTCCTCACCCTTACCTTCAAACCTCCCCCTCCCCCCTTACCATCCCCACTGCCCCACCACACTCCCCATACCCCCATGTAATTAATTAGTCAAATATATATTGGAAATGATGAAATATTATGGTTGAGTTATAATACATGGTCAATATAAATAAAGAGTAGTTATGGAAGAATTCATAATATAATGAACCACTCCTTACTGAATATTCATAATCCATAATGGAAAAGGAAATGTTTAATGTGGATTTGTTATGGGTGTTTTGACCAGAGTTCCAAAATTTGAATCATATCTAAGGGAAACGATGAAGATATCCATGATATGATTATATTCAACAAGTCATGGTGGTCAGCAATGAGGGAAATTAAAAAAATGATAGATACCATTTGTGTATAAGGATTATTTTTAAAAATTAAAACAATTAAAGGATAATAGAGAAAAAGGATCCACCCTAATTTATCCATATGATCTTGTATTTTCTCCCACGAGGAAACAACTATGAACAAATGCAACTAGCATTGGGTGGTGAATGGGGAACACAACACTAGTACAAAGAGGTTCTATGATGAGTAAATAAAAATCTAGTGAGAGGTGGAACCAAACTATATTCAATAACTAGTGGTTTTCATATATCTACATACAAAATGACAACAAATGTGGTACCTCTTTCAAAGGTGGTATATGTGTCAAAGGTGGTATATGTATCAAATAGTGTCAAGAAAGAGAGGAAGACCACCCCATGGAGGATATGGAACATGCTCATAGTGGATAGAAAATTGATAGTATTTTTTCACCATGTCATGGTAAAACTCATGGATGTAATGGTTAATTTAAATTATTTATATAATAGTGGAACCACGATCATTTTTTCATCCATAATAAAAGGAATAACAATGAATAGAATATTCCTAAATCTCTTTGTGGAGAAATTTTTAGATAATTTATTGGAATGAAAGGAATAATTTTGACCATAATAAAACCATGTAAAATCCACTCCATCAAAATCAATCTATTTACTTAGTGGTTACTTGGTCATTATGGGAAATTCCATCATAAAATTCTAATGGCATTTATAGTGTGTCATGTTTCAATCAACTGATTTAATAAAAACAGGGAAACCCCCAACAGGGATACAAAAAGGGTCATATATGATGTGTAATTTATGACTAACAATGACACATGTATAAGGAAAACATAAAGGAAATAATGTCATGAATGGTATACCAATATGTGTTTTCGTAGTCAGTACACCTCTGTTGGAGAGGTTTTGTTACAAAACTATAGCTTATTTATCAAATGAAACAATTATCTTATCTCACACTTATTCATGAATTGAAATTTAATGAAAACATAATGAATTAATAAGGAAATTAAATATAATTTAAATCATTCTTAAATATAAGAGGCTATGTGAGGGACCCTACACACCCCCCACAGTGCCCCCATCCAACACACCCCCTTGACAACCCCCCCCCCCCCCACACACACACACACATAGTTACACTACCTTACACACCCCCCAACCTAAAGCCCCCTACCTCCCCATCGATAACCCCTCCAGACACCCCCTCCATTTCCTCGACATCCCCACCACCTGTAGCCCCCACCCTCTCATTGGACAACCCCAACACCCTACAGAGCCCCCCACCCACCACTTGGACACCCCCAACATGCAACCCCCTCCCTCTTCTTATACACCCCCACCACCAAAACCACCACCACTCCCCCTGTATCCCTCCTCCATTTCTTTGGATAACCCCCTCAATCCCCCTTCCTAATTGTGACACTCATTAAACTTATTAGAACAAATAGGATAGTTATGGCCTTTTCACCCACACTGAGAGTACTCCAATGAATATTTTAAACTGCATAGAGAGGAATTAAAATTCTTCTCTTATGATTCTAACCACTCCATATCACTTCGATTTTTTAATATTTCCACTTCTTATCAATATCATATGAACCATATCCCACTAAATCCTTCTTAAATTCCCTAATATACTTCACTACCATAGGATACTCGATTACTAATATCATGAAAGTGGGTTTGAAAATTAGATAAAAGTTTGAACCATACATAGAAACTATAATAGAATGTCATTTGTGAAGAGAAGTAGTTAGAATCATGTGGGATGAAAAAGAAAACAATTGTAAAACACTGCACAAAATCCCATGATCATTCTGGCTTAGAAAATTTGAAAAATTGGAAATAATATAAATTAAATAAATTTTACAACTTTTTATCAATTCCCAGATCCAATTTGGCAAGATGATCAAATACGGCTCATCTTGGGCACTCCTGCTCAAAATTTCTCCTAAACTCTACAGCTCTGCATTGAAATCCATTTCAAATTTCCTTAAAATTTCACATATTCATGAGAAACCAAGCGTGTGGCCAGGAAGAAAAAAAATATCCAATCTACTTGTAGGGTAGAATCACTGACCATTCGGTCACTGGAGGAATGATGAGGTGGGAGGAAGAGGGAGGGAGGAGATGTATTCTCCAGGGGAGAGGGTCGAGGGTGGGAGGGGAAGGTCGACCACGAGGTGGGGGGGGGGGGGGTCGCCAGGAAACGCCATTTGTCGAGAAGTGTAGCAAAAACATCAGGGAGGAGTGCAAGGAGAAAAGGTCTAGGTCAAGGTTTCGAGGAGTCTCAGATCAGGGGAGGAGAGGAGGAGAGCACCATAGATAGTAGGGAGGAGGAGCCAGATAGATGGTCAAAAAACACAGATATGTATTTTTTTAACTATTTATATAAATAATGATATAGCCATAGTTTTAATAATATAGGGGATATAAACTGGGATATAGCCACTAACCAATAAAACTGTGGCTATAGGTCCGTGGATATAGCCCAATTTTCTAGTAGTGTAGGATGATGAAAAAAGTGTGTTTTGAGAAAGTGTATTTTATAAAAATGGTTGATTTTATGTTAAATATATGAATAATTATTATTATTTTATGAGTATAAATTATTATTTATTGATATATAATATATAATTTCCATATAATTTATTCCTTATTGGAGAATTTTTTAATTTATAAGAATGTATAATCACAATGAACATAAAAATATTTTTTAGAATAAGGGAATTTTTAAACTGAATGAATAACTTATACTAAAGCCCAATATGACATTGATTCAATTGAAAATAGTTGAATTAAATATTAAACAAAATTTGGAACTTAAAATCATACTTAAAAATAATGGTTATAAAATATTTCATGATATCTTGGAAAGAAATCAAATATTTACAAAAAATATGTATTTTTCACTATCCACTAAAAAATAAATATTTTCCAAAAAACCGATAATTTCCCAATAATTAAAATATTAATTTCTCATCAAAAAACATTATTTCATTTTATAAAATAATTTTTTTATAATTTTGAAAAAATAAATATAAATTTTATTAATGAAATCCAAAAACAAATTTTTCACGAAAACAAATTCATGAAAAAAAATTTAGTTTAATTAAAATTGATTTATTATCTACTACACATTTATTAATAGAATATATTAATTATAATATATATATATCTTAAATTATTTAATATTATTCATACCAACTAATTTAATGACTATGAAATAGTAGTTATATATATCATGGGTCATTTAAGATAAGTGTTTCATTTTAAATATGATATGAAACATAGTCCCCTTTTATAAAATCACAAGGTCCTACCTATTCCAAAATATTTTAAAATTTCATCTTACCAATTTTACTGTTATTTCAGTAATAAAATGATATAAATTTTAAAATACCTTTTTTTGAAACCCATTTCATAAAAAGTGTTAATAATATTTCAACATGGTAAAAGAGGAAATGACAAACAAAGGATATCTACATGACACAAACTGGAATTCCAAATAAAATAACATAGGTGGGAAGAGATGATTTGGACAAGAGAGAAAAGAGTAAATAATAATATTGATTGATAGATATGAATGCACATGTGAAATTGAATGATAAAAAAAATCTAAGGACCTCAAAATGATATATTTTCTAGGAGTGAAAATACCATCTGTTAATCTAAAATGTAGGTATTATGATATGATAATTGTATAAATATCATATTATTTGATTTTTGGAATTCAATTAACATCTCAACTGAAAAAATAGTTTAATATATTTACATGAAAATTATAATGTCAACCATTAGCCATGTTTCGGCATAGTCAAATCATTTCAACCCAATGATTTGTAATCAAAATGAATTTATAATTATAAGCACTAAATTTAAATTTTAAACACCACATAAACATAAAATTATGAATCATGATATTCCAACTATAATTATATATTAACCAAAACAAAATTTTCTATCACATGATAATATTTTTACCAAAACAGTTAAACCGTCATATGTTAAAACAATACATTAATATCAAAAACTAAAAAGTAATACCAGAAGTACAAATTTAATCACTCCTAATTAACCTTAATATTAATGTCTTATTATCCTAAACTTTCATATATATACCATTGATTTTTCATTACAAATAATATTTCATGTTTTTGAAAAAACATTAATTACTTAGTCACATAATCACATTTCAATCTCTTGGTTATCAATATGATAAAAAATGTGTCACCATAATTAAAAAAATATATAATATCATATAAACACTATAGGTTATCAAAATATTAATTATAATTTTCAAAAACATTAAATTAATTATTCACATTAATCTGAATATTTAAACGTACATTATCCTAATAAAACATATCCCAAAGATTCCATAATCACTTTAACAACTCATCGCTTAAAACAATAATGGGGTGTCTAAGATAGTGACCTTATGATCATTATAAATTATATAAAGGTATTATGGTATTTATAACTATAAATATAACCTCCCATGAAAACATTATAATATAAATTTTTTTTAACATTTCCTATCATACAAAATATAACATCCCCGGATAGAAACACCCCAATCCAGAGCTAATATCATTAGCACTAAATTTCCATAATTGACTCCAAATAAGGTTACCTAATTTTATCCATTCGTATCATATAAAATCATAAGAATTAATTATTTTACATTGTTTTATAATGAACATTGATATGAATTCCATTATAGACAATATTCAGTCAAAAAAATTATTTATATCCTATAAAAATAGGATATAAGATAGGTGACCTAAAATTTTTAGTATGGGTAAAATTATTCAATAGAAATTGAATGAAATCAGTTATCATTATAAGATAATTATGGTATTATAACATAATCAATGTACATTATGATAAGATATGAGTATTAGTACCAATCAATAACTAGATCATAAATAATGAAAACATGTAATAAGGATTTAAGAATGGAATGATACATTTGAATTAATAACCATGGTGCATGTTATTCCAATCATGAATAAAGGAAACATTATGAACACATTTCAATTTTAGATGAAATGTATAGGTATCTTAGAACAATGCCTTAGCATCATGTCATATATATGTAATAACCAATATGGTTGATTTACATTTTTAGAGTACCAATGCATTGGAGGGATATAAGAGACCCACATGTCCTTTGTTAATCACACATCCACCTTTCCTTGTTATTAATTTATCTAATTGTCAATGGATTATAAAGGAAACATGTATCCTTAATATATAATATAACCACAAATCATTATAAAAAAATGGTCATGAATTGTATCATGAATAATGTATATAATGAATTAATTTCATCACAAAATCTTTGAAAACCCCATCATTATTTTCATAAATTCAATCACCCTTGGAGAATAATTGTTTTATATTGAAATATAATTTATAGATTATTAAATTATGGAAAATAAACATGTTTAATAACAATCTCATTGAAACATGATTATCCCAACGAAAAGAAATGGTAACCATGTCAATTTAATTAAAACATGATCAACTTGGGTGATTGAAATTGGTTCCATTACAATCTATTGGAAACATGATTAAACTATAGGAAACAAACATGTTACATAATATTATATTCAAAACATTATTAACCCATATGAACCAAATGGATTCCATACAAATCTATTTTAATCATTATTAACCCAAAGGAAAGAAACATGTTCCATGATAATATCTTCGAAACTATTATAACCCATTTAGAGAAATAATTGGGGTTGTATCATTAAAAAATTACTCGAATTATATCATAAGATAAAATAATGGATTTTGATGTTTATTAAAGTAAATACAATTAAAATTTTATTAAAAATATTTTTTAAGTGAAAAACCTTTTTAATTTTTAATTTTCATTATTAAAAAAATTCACAAAATATTTCAGAAGACCATTTCATTGAATACAATCATGAAAATATATATAAAGGAATGTTGAAATAATGTAATGGTCATGATGGAAGGAAAATACATTCATACTCTAACTGTTAAAAATAAAGAGTCTATTCAATACAATTTTAAAATAGAGTCAAAAGTCACTAAATTTTGAAAAATTTGGGAAGATCCTATTAAAATAATGTAAATGATCGTGTAAAATGGATTTAAGAAAAAAATTAATTTTTATAAATGAAATTCTTTAAAATACTTTTAGAGAACAATGATATAGAAGAGAGTGATACCATGTTCTAAAATAAGATACAAGATCACTATCAATTACAAATAAATTTCGTGATATTTCTTCAATAAATAATAAAGGAAATAGAAATAAAAAATTACAACCACATTCATAACCAGAGGTGAATAAAATTTAATTTCTTCCATAAAATAATATCACATTATTTCTTCCAAAAAAATCATGTACACAAAAACTCCCTATCGAATGGAGATTGTAACATAAATCTGATGCCAAAAGGTAAATATTCAATATTAAGACCCATAAAGGGATAAAATCAAATGATACATTAAATATAATTAACATAAAGAGATTCTGGATATTAAATGACAATGGAAATGTATTCAAACCTCATAAAAGAAGTTATGTATATAACATCGACATGTATTCAAAAGAAAGAAAATTTTACATGAATAACCTTGACAATTGTCATATAATGAATTGAGAATTAATCAATGAACCTATCATGTGTAATAATTATAAATTTAAAAAAAGTTTTCATATATATTAAAAAAATTATATATCTACTCAAGCATTATCATTAGATAACAATGTTAATAGAATGTAGTTACAACCCAATGGATGGAAATTGGATTAATAATCTCTTTACAACTTGGTAACTTCAAATTCACATCCCTTTAGATAAAATAATTAAACATTAAACATTAAATGACAATATTTATGAATAATGAATGATATTACAAGTAAAATGGACTATATATAGACCACAATTTTTTTTAATATAAATCATCTCTCACATAATACAAGTGAGATGAGAAACCCTTATATCAAGTTAATACATCCCTTTTATATACAATAACTCCTATATAAGAAAAATAAATAAATAAATTTTTTCAGATAATTTTATGATTGTAATTCCTTAAATATAAATAATTTATTTCATTTTTTATCTATTTAAATATTTAATCAGTTATGTCAATGTCTGGTGTTTTGGAGGATGTTAGGTTCATTATTTCAAACTTTATTTGTGTATAAATCATGGTCAAAGAGGTCCTCTAGAAAATACTAATACCAAAATTATAATATTTCTTCATTATATAGGATTCTGTAACAAATATTGAAAATGGGTTATGAAAAAAAACTATGATACGATCAAAGTGGTGGTAGGGTGTACGTACACATGCGTAACATTTCTATTTTTTTAATGGTAATTATGATAATATTTAAGTTATTATTTTTCTAATACGGAATTATAATAAAATAATAAACAAAATATTATTTATTTTATTATAACTATAAATATATATACATTATTTTTAATTTGGTGATGAAAATATGAATCACAACGCTTTTTAGTGGCGACTGTCCACATGTACATAAACAACATTGTCATTTTTTAGTGTATAAATGGAAAATATATAGTATCTTTTATGAATGATATATATTTAATTATGATAAATATTATATAATTTATATCACATATATTATTGACATCAACCTTATTTCCTTCCACGAAAAGGGTTAGTAAAAAATGAATCTCATCGATTCCCGACGCGGTAGTTCGCCGTACAAAGAAGAAAAATTATTGTTCCCCACATGGAATGGAAATTAAAATGATATATTTGATATAATGACTCCATATTTAAAAATAATTTTCAAATATAATATATATACGTTATATCCATCATTAAAGAAATCCATTAGAGTCGATGATGGAAACCAGATGACATAAGTTAATGAGTTGGTAGTTCATTGTTCACACATATGATGATTTTGTATGCCATTTGGTGGAAGATGATGTGGATTAATGTCATTCAATTAATATAATAAAATATCTGAATATATTATATACTGATGTTATCATGTGATAATAATGGTAGAAAAATTGTTGGATGTGGATGAATAAAAAAACAGTAACACATAGTTAGTAATTTTTCATCATTTTAGAAAAACACCTTAAGAGTATACAATATTTATTCTAATAATGTATTCTTGATTAATATTAGGATTGTTGGATGAGTATATAGTGTTTATTAATTTACCTAGAGAGGTATTATATGATCCAAAATGGGTTGAATGTTTGGAAAAAAGAGGAGATGGGGTGACCTTTTATAAAAGAGATCAGTGCCACACTGGAAATAATTTAAAATAAAAAGGTGTATTCAAGTTTTTAACGTGCAAAAATGATCTAAAATATAGTATTATCAAGAATTATTCAATTTATGAACAATATATGTCCATTAAAACATTTTTATGCATGTTTTATGAAAATTTATGTATTATATTTTTAGTTCAACCCTCGGTGAACCTGTTTTCACCTTAGCTACTTTAATTTATTTTTAGTGATTACACTATTTATTATGGAAAAAATAGTTGAATTGTTTTTATAAAAATATATAATTATTATTCCAATATTTTAATCCATTTTACTAAATTAAATTTACATAATTTTTTATTTTAAATTTTAAATTAATCCTGTATATGCGATATAAAAGATGGTTTTCAATAAATACAGTTTTCATGGAAGAAAAGTTTCATATTATCTAAATGGATAATAATTATTATTTATGAATATAAATTATTAAATATTTAACTATAATATATAAATTTCATTTAAATAATTCAAAAATATATTTTTTTAAATAATTAAATTAGAGAAACAATATTCACTTCAAAATAGTTTAAAAAGACCTCATTCTTAAACATAAAAAAATTTATGCTAAAACCCAATATGATGTGGATTAAAAATAAATAATGTGTATTAAATATGACTATATAATAATTATGTTACATTAAATAATCATAAAAAAATAACATTACTTTTATATTTCATAATATATTGAAAATAAATGTTATTTTTACAAAAATAATTATTTAAAGTATTCACTGAAAATCCATATTTTTTAAACAATATAAAAAATTAACCCACATTTCCATAAAATAATATGATTTAAAAAATTATGTTCATTTTATCGAATAAATTTATAAATGATACGAAAATTATTTTTTATATTTTTTCATGAAAAGAAATAAAAAACATTTTTGGATAAAACATATTTTGGAAAAATAATATTTTAGTAATAAATATTAATTGATTGTTTGATAAAATATAATAAATATATTATATTAATTATGATATATATATATATGTATAATTTATATAATTCTATTTATACCTGCCTATTTAAATGCTATTTTATATTGTTTATATATATCAATGGCCATTTAACCTCTATGTTGGGTGTTGAATATGTTGTAGAACATGGTTTTATTTAATAAAATATTGGGGTGTTACATTGAAGGAATGAGAATATTGGAGACACATTATATAATAAATAGATTATAATCATTATATTACAGATAATATCTTCTTGAATATAGAAACATCAATTTAGAATTCATTAATGAAAAATAGTTTTATCTATTATATGAAACATGTGAAATATGTTTTCAAGTTATTGACTCTATAGAGGGTTGAATGGAAACTATTCATGGATTGTATTAGTATATCATAATTGATATGGGATAAGTAAAAATAGGATATCAAATGAAATATTATGACATTTCATATATCCTTGAATGATACCCTTAATAAAAATTAACATATACATGATATAATTTTCCCATTCGATAAAACTTTTGATGTGAAATTTTTATGAAATTTTTTAGATCATAATTATAAAATTGTAACCCTTAGAAATGATATATAAGTGAAAATTAATAAATTTTTAGAGTCTATTATTTATTATTATATCATATATAAAATTATGATTATCAATTTTTTGATTAATATAATCTCTATATACATAGCATCATTCAACATTAAAATGATTAAAATGAAGTGATTTAACTAAAGGGAGGTTGAATTACCATATACATAATATAACAGAATGTTGACAAGGAAGGGTTATGAACCACATATATCATATTTAAATTTTTTTGTCTATGTAAATAATTATAAATAAGTGTGGAAATAAATATAACTTATATAATTTAAGAAAAAACTATCTTTAGTAAAATAATATAATAAATATTTAAAAGAATGAATTAGTAAGAGACATGGCATAATTAATAGAAAAATAGTATAATGTCACAAACCATATCTGGTCACTACTAAAAATAGAACCTGACCCTATCCATAATAAGTCCTAAAGGTTGTTACCTATCCCCACAGGCTGGCACAAGTTCCTGGGTGTGATAAAAAATGGGTTGGGAATGGTTTACCTGAGTTTAGAAGAATTAAACAACAAAAAACAATAAATAAACAAAATATGAAAATTATCAACCAGACGATCCTAAATAATATTTATAACTAAATAAGAAGTTTTTTACATTACACAAGAGATCGAAAGCTACAAAATTAGCCGAAAAAATAGCCCAAGTACCACCAAATGTCAACGGTTCATCACCCATGAGTCATCTTCATAACACGCACTATGGAAGAAAAGTAAAAACCAAAACCACCATCTCTAAGGACTAATTCATTAACTTTTTCAAACATGACCAGGTATACATACACCCAAAGGTGTATATATGGTGTGAGACTAATCCCAATAGGATACAACCCAAATATTCTATGTGAAAATAATTATATGATAAAAAGATTACAAATGGTTATAAATTATAAATGGTTGCAACAATTTCTAAAGTGATCCTTTATTTTGGAAAATGATTTTAAAGGGTTAATATTAAAGAATTAATAAATTTAAATAAAACATGTAATCTTCTGATTTTTTTCATCCAAGCACACCATAATCCAAAAGTAAAAACCAAATAGTCAATGAGCACTAGTCACAAGAACACGCCGAAGTACTTACTAGCTATAGGCCCCATGTACCTTGTATCTCTGTGTAAAAGTAACCATAACAAATATCTATTATCAAGAATGATCCACGGGTATTGAACATACCCATAACCTATTGGTCTCAAATAATCATCATTATAGTATTGTTCATTTTGTCAATGTTGATCTTGCTATATTGAACAGGAACAAAACCACTCTAGAATACTAGCATACCATTACACATCTTCCCACCTAGATATATAAAATTACCTCTATGTGAAAAAAAGTTCCGAATGCAATCAATTTCCATTTAAACAACTAGTTATGGTACTACACACTCATAATTATATCCAAACATTCCTTTCATCATTCTTATAACTCAATAAATCACTTAGAATATCCATAAAATTAGTTCACAATGTATAACAAAACATTGGACATAAAATCCATTTAAAACCCTTATTTTAATCTAAATGAATACCAATATTACACAAAATTATAATTGGAATCACAAAAACATATTAATAAAACGATTCCATGAAATATAAATCTACCCCAAATAGTACAACATGGATTTCACATGAAAAACCCCATTTTCACACAAAAATGAAACTTAAAAATCAATCGCATTAGAGAAACTACCAAAAATGGTTTTCACACCAAACAAAATGATATAGTAACATGATAAAAATATAATTACAATGAAACTAACTCATCCAATAATTATTACACGTGGAATCACCTACCAAATGTGTCAAAAACGTCAATTAATTATGCAATACATCAACAACACCACTACAACACTGCATGAGAGTGAAAAAACCCTAAAACCACAAGATTGGACCACGAAACTCATTAAAAAACTATAGTTATGAATCCCTAGAATCTGGAAATTTGGTGATTCCTTAAAAGTGGTAGAAACCATATGGAAATGGAAGAAACCTAGAAAGAAACTCACTTACTTTAGAAAGTTTTATTTTTATCCACAAAATACCAATTAAAAATTGAGATTAAATGGGGATTGAGAGATCTTGTAGTATCTACATATATGTTATGAATGAATTGGGGTAGAAAGGGGAGCATTAGTGTTTATTTTGAAAAGGAAAAATGTTGACTAGAACACAATTCTAATGATCAAGACATGGCTGCATTGTTTGGTTAACTGCGCACACAAACCATACGGCCTTGTTAGGCCACCCAAAAATGTTCCCCATTGATCCAATTTCAGGGGGGACCATGGAGTAATCTACGTGTAAATGAGGTCAAAGAATATGATAAAACACAACTGGAAAATAAAGGCTTGGATGTGAAAATTCTCCCCATCATGAAAGAAATTCCATCCTAGAAAGTCAACCTATATCTTGATCCGAAAATAAGAATGTGTACCCTTTATCAACCCACGTATTTTGATTCCAAGATTCGTTGAAATTGTTATCATGAATTAAAAGGAACCAAAATAGTGGAACAGACATTCCCTGAATCCCCTTCTCTTGGGAATCAACTATTAAAACTAGCTTATCAGAAATAGAAAAATTCAGATCTATATCGAACTCCTCCCAATTCAGCCCATGGGACAGATTTGGGTTGTACTTATTTTTTTAAAAAACGTGAAAGTATTCATGTGTAGATTTCATACGATAAAGAAAAATATAACATGTATTCCACATTTCCAATCTACTCGATAATCTCCAAAGGTCCGACATATCTGGACATTATCTTGTCCTGCTTTCCCGAATGACGATGATCTAGATGAGGGGCCACCGTCAAGAATACCCATCACCCACAAAAAACAATATATCTAGATGCCTCTGATCATCGTAGGATTTGTGGTTACTCTGAGCTATCAATAATTGCTACCAGATCAACTTGACCTTCTCAGATGTGTCACACACAAGGCTCGACCCCAATAGTGAGGTCTCAACTACCTCAGCCCAACACATGGGGGACTGATAAGGCCGACCATAGAGCACCACAAAATGAACCATTAAAAACAAGGATTTGTAACTACTATTATAAGAAAACACAACCAATCCCAAATGTCTATCCCATGAACCACTGATCTCAAAAACACATGTATGGAACATGCCCTCCAAAATTTTATCCGCCCGCTCTGTCTGACTATCCATTTGTGTATGGAATGCTATGATCATTTTAAATTGATACCCCAAGGACATATAAAGGCCTTCCTATAACTGATAATTGAAATAATGTCTCTATCTTAGATGACTGCTGACAGTACACCAGGATGCCTTACCACCTCTTAAAAACACAATCTTCCTAACACATCCACTTTAGCTGTATCTCTGATTAGAATGAAGTGGGATGATTTGGTCAAATGATCCACCACTATCTATATGGAATTCATAACCTAAGGTGTATGAGGTAATCCAAAAATGAAATCCATGGTTACCTTGTCCCACATCTATGTAGGAATGGGTAATGGTAGGAGAAAACTTGAGGGTTTTTAATGCACCGCTTTTACCTGCTGACATGTGTTGAATCACAACACGATGTTTTATTTGTCTCATATCATACCAGGACAATATAACTGTTGAAAAAAAACATAGTACATCATTTTATCTCCATGATGGACAACCCAATGATATTGGTGGCTATTCTGCATCACAACATTCTTTAGAGACAATGGAATCACTGCATTGTCCTTGAAACACAAGATACCCCTAAGGTGCGAAGACCAATCAGAAGACGTCTCGCCACCATAAAAAGACATCCTTGACCACTAACATAGCTCATCACTTGGATTATCACACTATATAAACTCTAAATGGGTGTGAGTCAACTGAATGCTCTCTATGAACGCACCTCCGCTGTACTTCTTGGTCACCGTGTACATCTGAGAAAAGATCCCCATCATGGTGCACAAATCACTGGACTTACTCAAGGCATATACTAGTACAATCCTAGTCAATGTATTAACCAAAAAATTACCCTTCCTTAGGGAATATGTGATATTAATGTTGAACCCCTGCATGTACTCGATCCGATGGCACTCCCTCAAACTAAGATCATTCTGTGAGAAAATATATGATAGTCTATTTTCATCAGAGTAAATAAAAAATTCTCCCCAAAGAGGTACTGACGCCTATTATTCAAATCATGCATTACCGATTCCAACATTAATTCATGGGTCTGGTAATTATTTTCATGAGGTTGGAGTTTGAGAGAGCCTTATGCCACCATGTGGTCACCCAACATAAACACATAGTCGACACCCATTCTCGGAGTGTCACAATACACCACAAATCCCTTTCTAGATTCTAGAAATATCAACACTGGGGTGGTAGTCAACCGCCACATCATCTCCTCAAATTATTCTTTACATTCTAGGGACAATAAAAACTATATCCCTTTCTGGGTCACTGTGTTCATGGGAGAATCAAGCCTAGAGATGTCCCGAAAAAACCACCTATAGTAACCAGCCATGGAAAGGAAACTTCTGATCTTGAACTCATTCATTGGATACTCCCACGATATCACATCACTGATCTTCTCGGGGTCCACCAAGACACACCTTCTCTATGATCACATGACCCAAAAACATCAATTCCTTAATCTAGAAAGTGCACGTGGAAAACATTTCATAAAGGCAATGATCCCACAATGTTTCCAACACGATTTTAAAATGACGCCAATGCTCTTACTCATATTCAGAGTAAACTATGATTTATTCCATGAATACCACGAAAAAGGAGTCGAGATACTAGTGGAGTACCAAATTCATGTGTTCCAAAAAGACCGTAGGATCATTGGTCAATCCAAAAGGCATGACCAATTACACTAAGTGGTTTTACTTAATTCATAAAGTTGTTTTTAGGATATCTTCCTCTTTCACCCTAAGTTGGTTGTAACCCTAGTGCAAATCTATATTTTAAAACCACTTCTCACCCTTCAAATGATGAAACAATATATCTATTCTAGGAAAATATATTTTTTCTTGATGGTTACCTTGTTCAGATTATAGTATACAACCCACATCCTCAAGGATCCATCAGTCATCTTTACAAAAAGGACAAGAGCAGCCCAATGAGAGATTCATGGGAGAATGAATAAATTAGATTACAAATCATTTATTTGTAAATTTAATTCCCTCATCTTGGTTGGGGCCATATGATATGATGTAATAGATATTGGATGTCTTCCCAGCAACAAATCAGTCAAGAACTCAACATCATACTCTGGGGAAATTCTTAAATATCATCTGGAAATACCAATGGGAACTAATCTACTACATGAGGTAATCCACCCTCAAGAGCACATACATTGTACTCTACCATGATAGAACACAACTCGAAGAAATTATTTTCCAACTCTAGGAGTGGTGGCCCCGCCTGACCTGACTGAGGATCCCGTTCCCCTTGATAAACTAGAGGGCATACATCAGGTGCCATGAAAAACACCCACCAATAATAACAATTGATGTGTGCAAAAATGTTCACTAGAAAATAAATTATATGGATTAAATCAAAAAGGTACATATCTAGGACCAGTAGGTCCCACTCCATCCCAACCCCAAAAACAGTAAGAGAACATGATGGGAACCTAACACCATGTTCCCTATTTTTACCCTATGATGCCACCATCTCAATCATAATAGGTAATAAGAATTCACACAAAACAGGAAGATAAAAATTAAAGAGAAGCACTAGTTTCAAAAAATAAAGCAAATATAGAAGATAAAATCAGGACGGTACCTCAAATTATTAAAGGAACTGCATATGATCCCAATCGAACCAACTCTACAACATGATGATCCTACTCTATAAATGATAATGGATGCTCACCAGTGTCATCTTTCAAGAAGATGATATATCCCTACTGCTATGACCACCACACTGAGATCCCCTGTCCTTGACTGCTTTGACTAAACTGGAACTCCCTTGGAATCCATTAGACCTAGACAGCTCTGAAGATAAGGTGCCACCATAAAAAAGTGTTGTAAGTGTCCCATACCTAGAAATTGTTGACAAGGATTATGGGGAGATGTCAATTTTGGTCGCGTGTTCCTTGCCCTTCCACCCTGGTGGCACACAACAGACCTTGCATAAAAATCCACTGAGCAAAACTACCAGGATGGTTGGCTTGAAATACCACATCTCTTCTTCCTCTGCTCCACTCTCTTCATTTTCATCCCATAAGAATATCAATTAACCATCACTGACATTAACCTAGTGGGACCAAACCTCCCCTTGAGTTCAATTTCCACCATTCAATCTCAATCAACCACCTTGGTGTAAGTATTCATTATGAACACGAAGACTTGGAAATAGATCTCCTGCCACAAACCCCTCTCAAACTTTTGAGCCGTCAGTTTCTCATTATAGACCACTTCCATATCATACCAGGCTAGCTCAGAAAAATGGTTAGAATAAAATATCATACAAATATCACTCTAAAAAAAGTTCTAAAAACTTTCTAGATCTAGCTAATGCCAAGACATTATGGTAGTAATGGTCATTAAACACAACCTTGAAGTCCTTACAACTCATCTGTTCATGATTACCACCTTCAAGAACTAATTCCCACCACTTATTCTAGGACCCTCTAATAGAAAAGTGGTACACATAACCTTGACCTCCTCAGGCGTGACAAGTAACATGAACATTCCCTCGATCCTCTTGAGCCACTCCTCTACTTCCTGGGGTTTCGTGATACCTTGGAAAGTAGAAGGATTGTTCTTTAAGAAATCTGGGTCTTTTTCAATCCTAGGATGAGACTCCTATTCTCTATCTTGAGTAATAGTGGTAGATAATCCTTATCCTAGGTCATGAATTTCCCATACCATAGCTTCCACCATCCCTAGTTCAATCTGTGAGGGAGAACTCTCTCTAGTGTCCTCTCATGGGTGCAATGGATCTTTCTAGGGAGGCATGTTCCTTCACAAGAAAAAAATCACAAAATAAATCATCAGTCCATAAATTATGATAATTATCATCAATTATATCAAATATAAATAAGCCAAAACTATCCCAACCATGAAATAATTGTCCACTTCACTCACACCCAATGTCTACGTGCAGTATGCAGCCTGTACATCCCACCTAGAAGAGAAGCCAAACAAATAATCCCATCATCCCATGGAAACTCGAGGTTTTTCAAAAGATCTATTGTCCTTGGACCCAACTCATAACCAAAACTCTAAGCCCCGACATTAATATTTCATTTATAACCAGACTCATCCCAAAATAATGATATAATCCCAAAAAGATTTAACCTCCCTTTGATTCAATTTTGTCATGAACCAGATATGGTCACCATTAACACCAGCACCAAACCTGGTCCATGGAAATTTCTAAAGGGAGTTACCTATCACCATGGGCTATCATATGCTCCCAGATATGATATACAATGGTTTTGTAATGGTTTACCAAATTTTAGAACCATTAATAACAGTAAATAAACTAAATCTGAAAATTACCAACAAACAATCCTTAAATAAAATTCAGAACTAAATACTTTGTTTTATACACGACACAAGAGATCCAAAACTACAAATTTAGTGGCCAAAATTACGAAATTACCACCACAAGACAAGGTGACATCACCTACAAGATGTCTCCAAAACTCTACACCATGGGTGGAAACTCACAACCTGAATCACCGTCTCTAAGGACCGTTCCTTTACCTGTGTCAAACATGATCATGTCTAATTACACCCAAAGGTGTAAGTAGGGTGTGAGCCTAATTAAAATAGGATACCACCCAAATATTCCATGTGACAATAATTATAAGACAAAAATCGTGCATGTTTTTATATATTATAAATGGTAGCAATAAATTCTATTTTGAAAGTTTTAATGGAAAATTGTTTCCAATGGTTAACCTTAAAGAATGAATAAATTTAAATAAAACAAGTAATCTACTGAATTTTTCTAACAAAACAAACTATAATCCAATGGTAAATACCAAATAGTAAATGATCACTATTCACAATAACACCCCTAGGCACTAGCTAGTTGTGGTCCCCAGGTACCTCATATCTTAGTGTAAAATTAACCATAAAAAATATTTATTATCATGCACGTTCCACGAGTTGGGAACATACCAATAACATATTGGGACCCAATCATTATCATTATAGTTTTTTTAGTGTGGTCAATGGAAATCATTCTATGTGAAATAGGGGAAAAACCACTCCAAATCACTAGTATACCAGTACACATCCACCCACCTAGATACTCGGGTTTCCATATATGTGTTCAAACAAGTTTCACAAGATATAGAAAACCACATAAAAATAAAAACAATAGTTATATTCATAGACACTCAAAACATCATCAAAACGTTTTTATCAATATTTGTATGATTGAATAAATCACTAAGAATTTCAAAAAAAATAACAAATTTTTACCAAACATTGTACATAAAATCCATATAAAACACCAATTTTAAAAACAAATGCATACCAAAATAACACAAATATATAATTGGTAGCACAATTTTTTTTAGTAAAACCATTCCATGAATTATAAAACAACCCCAATTGGTACAACATTGATTGCACATGAAAACCCCCCATTTTAAAACAAAAAAATGGATCTTAAAAATCAATCGCTTAACATATGCTACCAAAAATCGTTTTTTCACCAAAAATAATGAAATATTAACATGATAAAAATATACTTTGAACAAAAAAAACTTATCCAATAATTATTACACATGTAATCTCCTACCAAATGTGTCAAAAACCTTAATTCATAGTGTGATACTTCAACCACACAACTACCATACCACAAGGCAGTGAACATCAACATAAAACCAAGAGATTTGACAATGAAACTCAAAAAACCCTATGTAAGAAGCCCTTGATTCTTGAAATTATGAGATTTAAGAAAAGTTGGATAAATCTTTAGGAAATGGAAGTAACTATGAAGGAATCTCAAATACTTGAGATTGATTGAAGTTTCTCCAACACATTTACATTCCAAATTATGTTCTATAGAGGCTTGAGAGAGATTGGAGGTTGAACATGTATTCTAGTCACGAAATGGGGGAGAAAGGGGTGAATGCAGGTTCACATAATAAGGTAAAATGATCACTAGAACAAAATTTTAATGAGCGAGATAGGGTTTCACGTTTTTCATGCACAGTTTGGTAAATCGTGATCACAAAGTGTGGCCTAGTTGGGATAAAAAAAATGTTCTGCTTTTCTCCAATTTTATGGTGGTCCAAGGGGGGAACCGATGAGAAATGAAATTCAAAAATAAGAGAGAAAAAAATGAAAATACAGGCAAGTATGTGACAAAAAAGGTTTGTGAAACATATCTAAAAGGATAAATAAAACCTTGAAGTCCCTGTAATGAAATTATTTATTCACCTCCAAGTTATACATTCCATTGGTCATCGACTTCTAAGATATTATTAAAATAATTATGACATATACATTAGGAATTTCATTATTGACTTCACCCATACACCCAACATGACTTTACGTAAAATAAATTAGTTTCAATGGGGTTGATTAAATATTATAGAAGAATATTTGAGAAAGTACGTGGTTTATAGATCTAGAAGACAAGAATAATTAGTCATATAGAGTACACATGTAATTATTTTAAAATACATCAGTGAACGTTTATAATGAAGTATAATTTTATTTATTTCTATTAGCCATGGTAAAATGATAATTTGGAATGTAAAAAACCAATCATTTTTATATTTTGATGACTATTCTTTTAGAGTATAAACAGTCAAATTAATTTTGGAGTGAAGAAATGTATAGATTAATACATGTTCATAACTCATTCTTATTATTAAGATAATAAAACAAGGTACTTTATGAGATTATATAAAAAATCCCATGGTGATGTATTTTAAAATTTTTGGGGTCCCAATTTATTATTAATATTATAACCTTCCATTTTAATTTTATTTTGAAAAAAATATGCTAATCAATTTTTCCTAAGATATTAATGAAATAAATGTGCAATAGATGTTCTAACCAACAATATCAAATGGCTTTAGAGTATTTTTATGATAAAAAATTGAATGTAAAACTGATTTGGGGAATAATTATATAGAGGTTCCCATTAATTAATGTAAGATAAACAAGAAACATTTTAAAAGGATAGTGAAACGAATGGAAAAGTAAAAACCAATGTTCACAAGTAGGATCTACCTAGTATAGTGATGAATTGAGTTCAAATTATTCAGAAATTTTGATTTATATTAATTAAAAAATAATGTTTAATATGAATGTTTCATTATAGGATAATATACAATATTATATATGAAGAGGATTCTGATAGAAGAAAACAAAACTACACATTTATCATATATTGAACCTCAATTGGATTAAAAATAAATAAAAAAGGAAAATATCAATGTCATAAATAATGAGTTAGAATAAATTTATAATCATACAAATTTAAACTCATTACATGATCAGTGGATAATAATAGTCATGGAATAAATTTTGTACTCAGAAAAAAGATAAATGTCACAGATGGTGTTTTATAAAAAAATGTGGAAAATTTTCTTAATAAATAATCACAGGTTGAAGGTGATTATGTTGAGGAAAAATTTCCACATGTTACATGACTCACAACAACAATAATGGTTTTTTCAATGATTCTCAATGATATAAAAAATTATATCAAATTGATAATGCTAATATTCATTGATTTTGATGTTTGTAAAAACAATGTTAAAAAAAGGTTTAATATGTTGGGTGATGAAAAAAAGTGTTTAATTTATTGAAATAGTTATATGGGGTGTGGTATGATCCTTGATCCTAGAACTCCAACCAAGATATTTTTCTTGATTTATTAACCCTATTTAAAGGAAAGTATCAATGTAATATATATATAAATGATAAATTTTTTAGATCATTTATCGTTAATTTAAATGCTCATGAAATAATAATTTATACTGATAGATCTCTTTTATGTACAATGATCTTAATGAAAATGAATGATAAAATTAAAATGATTATTTTTGGGAAGTTAATTTATTCCATGGGATACATGTTGTTCATATACCATTATTTAATAATAGAATTATTATATATAGTTGTTTATAATGTTTGACATGTCATATAAAAAGTCTGTTTCCACACATACTTCAATAGGTGTTAGTATGTGTAATGATAACACAAGAATAATTTCAAATCCAATTTACTATATTAATTTTATCATATGTTTACACTATCTTATGATAGCTTGGATATTCTTTTCATATATAGTTACATTGAGTGATATAAATTTTACTGATATAAAATAATAACATGTGACAGATACAAACAATATCATTAGGTATATTAAACTAACAATAATTATTATATTCATGTAAAATAATTTAATTGAGTTGGATTTTATTATTTTCACAAATCATAATTTCACTATAAATTACAGTTAATGAAAATAAAAATAAAAAACTATATTTTTAGTATAATGTTATGTAATATAGAATAGTATGATGAAATTGAATGTATACTTATGTTCATCTATATAAGAATATATTATTTTAAGATAATAATCCACTCAAATGATGCTGATGAATGTTTTTTTAGAACATTTAAAGGTGTGTATTGATAATCCCAAGAATAATACTTGTAATATTCTTTGTGAAATTTATCTTTCTAATAATCTAGTTCAATACACTAGATAAGAAAAATATTAGATAAAAATCAGTTGACAACAAAAAATGTTGGTTTTGGTGAACTAAATATATAATACATGTCAACCAATGAACAAATTTTCGATTTTCCCCAAATATTTTACAAGGAATAGACCTTAGTAGATAAAGAAATGTATTAGTTATGTTCCCACCCCTTTCACTATATATAATATGAGAGATTCCCTCAATATTGAAATGGGTTTGTTAATAAAGAGGAATAAAAATAAAATACATTGAATGAGGGAGAGAATGTGTGAATATTATATCTATTATTAATAATAAAATGAGGTTATTATAAATAATAGGACACAATTTGATGTTATTTATGTTATGCTTTATGAAGATAATTTTATGGGAAATTCATCAATATCATGGGTAATATATATTATTTCTCTAAAAGATGTAATTATGTCAAAAAATGACATTATCCATCATAAATTTTTCATGATATTTCTATTTTAGATATTTCATAGTTTGATTGAATGTATTTTGTGAAATTATATTTTTCTTTTTTCAAAAAAATCCAACTGTGGAGATATATGTTCTCCTTGGGTTGTAAAGGTGTTTTATTTTATTCCACTATTTATTTAGTTTAATGGATTCACAATTTGAATTAATGATTGCATTTTTGTAATGGTTTATATCATGGGAAAATATTCTAGAGAAATTTTTGACATGAATGGAATATATGATATTGAGATACATGAATCATTTCATCAAACGATGTGTTGGTCTTGATGGTAAATAAGTTATCATCAAATGATATAATTTATATATTATCACATAAATATAGTTTTTTAAGTAGTTGTTATCACTGAGGATTATTATATTAGTAATATTTTTAGGTGACTGGTATTTAGTAATTGAAATAGTAATGTCAGGGTGACAGAAATATTGAAGGGTGTGGCCCTTGTTGAAAATTAATCATTTTCAAACCCTAGAATAGTCACTATCATACTCGATACAAGTAATTAGATTCATTAGAAGAATCATTTAAAACTGTTAATGACTCTTTTTACATCACCAATCCAATTTATGAGCCATATCATATGTCTAATAAGTCAAACAGTGATATAATGTAATGGCTCGAACCACTCTGGTCCATTATTTTGTGAAAAAATAGTTGTTGAAGTGTTCTGGAAGATCACAATGACTCATTTCAAGAGTATTCAAAAATTCCAATTTTCTTATGGTAGGTTGAGATGGTGAGTTTCAACGCTTACTCGCACTAGTATCTCACAGACTAATGAGTCGCAATGGGGACTCACACTAGTAGGTCACTGATGATAGGTCGCAACGGTGGGTTGCAATGGGGACTCACACCAGTAGGTCATGATGGTGACTGGAATAGGTAGGTCCTTAATGGTTGGTCACCAATGGTAAGATGAGATGGTGAGTTGCAACGATGAGTCACACAGGTAGGTCATTGATGGTAGGTCATGACAGTGAGTTGCAATGGTGACTTGCACTAGTATCCAGTGATAGAGAGTCATAATGGTCACTCCCACTGATAGCTCACCGACTGGTGAGTCACATAGGTGAGTCACAATGGTAGCATGTGATGGTTACTCACAATGGAAAATCTCAGAATGTTGACTCACACTGGTATCTCACACCGGTGACTCGTCTAATGGTGAGTCATTTCCAGCAGTTTGTAGTTTTTTTAGTTTTTAGGGTTTTGACCTATTCATGCATTTTTGGATTTGAAATGAGTTTAATACCAAATATAATTGGTTTTAAAGTAGTTTAAAGGTAAATGAGACATAGATTTAAATACCGATGAGTTTGGGGAATTTTAATTGGACAAACAACTTGGTTTTTTTGATATCTTGCATTAATGGTAATTCAAAAACATTTCATATTCTGTGAGTCTTGATACGAGACATCCCCAAAACCTTTCTTCTCTAAGGAATCATATATTGTGCTGAAGGTTTCAGATCAAGTCTTCCATGGAGGATTTTCTTGCTACATGTGTGCCCCCTGCTTTGGCCCATTGAGGAAGTGATGATCTATTCATCATCCAAGTACGTTTTCCTTCATCTTCATTTTATCTATGCATTGTGTGGGGTGGGAGTATCAATGTTTCTTGAGAATATATATCAATTTTTGTTATAAAAGATTATTAAAACGTCTACATTCATGTGGGGAATGGGGAAGGTGGCGTATGACAGACCATTTTATTGATATTTTGATCAATGTTGTGAATTTTATGGTATATATGCCTACTAAAAATCATGGTTGTTTGGGGGTCTTTGTTTGTGCACCAAAGTGATTATGGGTTACCTATTTTTTGTTTATTGTTGAAGCATTGTTATGAAAAATCCATTAACCATGTACACTCTGCCTAAAAATGGATTCCCCAGGATCAAACTCATTAAATACTAACCCATAAATTAACAAGTGGTAATTGATTTAGTAATTCCCTGTTAAATTTAAATATTCATTTCCTTGATTCATGCATTGCTGTGATGTGTGTGGGATTGTCCTGAAATTCCCTATTGTAGGTTGTGGGTATGGCTATGTAATGTGGCTCCATTGGTGTGGTGTAATGGAATATCATGTTGATATGTTGATTGATTGTGTAATTTATGTGAATTGTTTCATGATAGGGATATGATTGGGTTTTTTGGTTATATAGTTTTGGGTGTGGCTATCAATGGGAGGATTTCTCTATTGGGAGGATGGATTATGGATAATGAATATGAAGAATGATAATGTTAGTGGATGGAGTGGTGTTAAACAGAGAAAAATGTGATGTTGTGTAATTTAACTTGGTTATTCTTTCTATTTTTAAATTTTATTGTGTAGATTATTGTGGGATGTTCCTAGTAGTTTCCAAAGTTGTAATGGAATGAATAAATGAATTTATTTATAACGTTTGGAATGGTTTCGGTAGGTTTCACCTACATAATTTATGTAATAAATATAACAACATGAATGAGTGGTAAATGTGAAATGTGTGTTAATCACATTATTTTATCACATTATTATACTTTTAAAAAATGTTTTTGTGTTTTGTTGTTCATTTTAGGTGTTTTAGTGAAGGTGGAAGTGTTGTAAGTTGGTTGTTTGTTGTAAACCCATAGGTTGAGCATTAGTGATTGAAATTATATATATATATATCCATTTTGATTTCTATATGAAACCACCCTAGTTGAGAATTATGTACCAAACACCACTATCATCACGACGAAGGGTGTCTCTCTTGAACATCCAGGCCAGAGGATGGATGGCTAGCCACGTTTTTTTCTATGCTCCATCATTCAGGTAGAGGTAGAATAAGATTCTTCAGGAAGTTAGTGGTTGTTGATTCCTTGGTGTGTACGTGTGAGTTGTTCTTCGCAGGTGTCTTGAATATTTGATGTGTTATGGGGACCATCTATATGCAAGCACTATGTGATCCAGTATGGGAACTACATGTGTGCGAGTGAGACATAATGAGTTTTGATTTCCCATGAGACAAGACTGCCTGTGAGGCCTAGGTTTGTGTGAGAAGGATGTGCTGAGCTTCATTTTCCCAGGTTACAGGACTATGAGGCCCATGTGTTTGTGGGTGGGTTATAATGTGGTGTTTATGGAATAGGTAGGAGCATGACGACGTTTTTTGTTTGATAAGAGCAGAAAAACCATTTGGAATTGATGTCGGGTTTTCTAAACATCCATTTGGTTACTATATTACTTTAAATGACTTTCGTTCCTTTGTGAGTGTCCCTTAGTGAGGTTGGAATGGCTTGTATACCTTATTAGGTGATGTTTGGTCCTTCTATTTTCTCAGCATTTCATTATTATGATACCCTCACTTATGCATGATATATTTTGTTATTCCTACAAAATATACTTGTATGGTCAACCTATGTGTATAAAAAATCTTTCATTTTTTTAGGAGAACTATGTGGACCATGTTTAACCTTACTACCTTGGATGTCAGATAGTGGTCGTATAACTACATAGCCTTGATTGTGGTATTTACATTGGAGTTTCATTTTATTCAGAACAATTTTTTTTAAACATGGTTGTGGGATATATTTTGGAATTATTTTATATATATATTATATGGAGTTGTTTTGAGATGGACCATATTATCACCTAATCATGTTTTCTTTAAAAAGTGAAATGCTTCCTGTTTCATGAGATTGTATACCCTTGGTACTAGTCAACACCATGGGGCCTACTGGATGTGGTACTCCAGGTTCACTATCTCCCTTTCTTCATTGTCATCCTAGGATGAGTATATTTGGAGGGATGTGTCATTAAATAATGGTATTAGAGGAGGTGGTTAGGAGATATGATGGACTTCAATGTTAGGAATAGTTAGGATTACATGGATTGGAAGGGAAATTGTGTAAGGTGAACTTGTTTGTGACATAGGCCATGGAAGATCAGCTATGAAGAGGGATTTTACCCTCCCCACCCCCCACGTGATCCAATTAAAGGACTCTATGTAACACCCAATGATTTCATAGTAAGTTATTTCTTCAAATTAATCTAATAACATGAACTACACACAATACCGAGTTATAGCGCACCATGACTTACCAAACAAGCCATTCAAAAGCAGTTATGAATAGTATTAATTGAATTCTGAAAATTATATAATCCTTATAATTTTAGAATCCATATTATGAGTTTCTTAGACATAATGTATTATCAAATACTTTTTTTTCAGACAAAAGAAGTATTTTTCTAAAAATGCAATTTTACCACCTTTTAATGAAGAAGCCTTTTTAAATCCAATATTTGAAACTTTTATATATTCAATTTCACAAAATGAATTTTTTTTAGAATCAGGATGTAATAATTTAGTTTCAGTAATGTTTTGGTGTTTTTCTGATAACTTTCATATTTGGGTGAATAGTGAAAATACTATATATTAACTGAAAAAAAAAATTTAATCAAAATAATTTATATTGTTAACTTATACATTTTAATGGTTTGGAAGTATAAATAGATTCTACTTTTACCTTTTAATACAATTATGGTTATTTTATGTAATTTCAATTTGAAATTGGATATAAACAAGTGTCAAACTGTTGATATTTATTATTTCTTAAAAATACGCCTTTTGGTTTTGACAGTGGAAATAAATTTAAAATTTATAAATGCATATTTTATGATTTTAATTTGGTAAAATATACTTCATTTTGGGATTTAGAATATCTAAATTATCTTTGGGTAAAATTTTGGTACTTTTCTGTTAAATTTTATATTTTGATGAATAGTGAAAATTACAAACTTTTAATTAAAAACAACTTTTTTAATCAAAATAATTAATAGTGATAAATTATTCATTTGAGTGATTTTAAAGTATAATTAGATTTTAATATTACCATTTAATCCAATTTTGGTAATTTGACATAATTTAAAATTTAAACAAGACATAAGAAAGTGTCAATCTTGTGATAGTTATTTTTTTGTTAAAAACACACTTTTTGTTTCGACAACATGAATTAATTTTAAATTAATTTATGCCACTTCTGTGTTATGAATTTAGAAAAATGGGTTCCATATTTAGAACCAGGAGGTCCAAATTGTGTAAATAGGTAACTTTTTGATTTAGACATTTTGAATAATTACTTCGGTAAATATTTTATTTACCATGGTTAAATGGTAAATCTGGTAAATAAGGGTAAAACAATAATATTATAATAATACTAAATTACCTTAAATCGTATCCTAACCCTATTGGTTGATACCTTTCCAACAATCGGAATATTTCGTTCGATTTATGGACCCCATGGAGCCACTTGTAAGTGGTAATTTCATTTTATATTAATTAACTTAAAGTAAATAAAAAAATGACATAATCATATATCCTTTAGAAAAACAATTTTTACATAGGGTTGTGTATGTTATCTGTTCCTATATAAATATTCATTAGAAATCTAAAAATATTTCCTACATCATGAGATTTTTTTTATAATTTTTAGACATCTAATAAACTAAATTATTTATGACACAATAATGATGTAGTGTTTACCTCTTTAATAAATGATTAAAATAAGTAAGATTATAAAGACTACAATAATACCCAAAACCTGTACAATTCTTGTTGAATTATTTCATTTCGATCAAGAGTCATCTTATCTTCATCTTTAATGAGTTTTGGACCTTTAGAAAGCGAATATTATTATTTTATAAAATAATATTTCCAATAATTCCTAAAGAGCCCCTCCTCCCCCTTATAAAAGGAAACCACTTCTAACCAATTCCTCACACCTCTCAAGCATTTTTGATCCTCCCAACTCTGCCCAATTAAGCTCCCTACATCCCTCTCCTCCTCCTAGAAGCCTTACCTTAGGCAGAAATCACTTCAAGAGACCAATTTTGGTTTAAACCAAAGCGAGTTACCGAAATTAATGGTAACAATTTCTCTTCGCTTCTTTTTTATATTTTACTTCTATAACCCCTAAACTATTCTTTCTATTTTATTTTTTTAAAAAAAGTATAATAAATATAATTGGATAATTTTATGAGAAGTATTCGAACTATACTTACACACACCTCCATCTAATGGGTGAAGAGCATAATGTTTCTGTGGATGGAAACCAAACGCCTCACGAAATGATGATTGTTCAATTATCTCCTACCACCTCCAATGGTGGACATTATGATGGAACTATAATTAAATATGATATTAATGATATTTGTTTTATATATTGTCTTCTTTAATTCAATTTTATAGAATACCATTATTCATTTCATGTTTTTATATATACGATAATTTAATTTGAGGAAGTGAGGACTACCGCCCCCTCAAAGAGGTATGACCCATTCATACAATACATGGAACATATAAAGGATGGTGTTAATGAACATAAGTAAAATATATAAGATATTATATTATACTTTAATAATAATATAAATATGTATCATTTGGGTTTTATTACTTTTAAAATGAAAAATGAAATGGAAGTAGCGTTCGTGCAAACATACGGATTACCGTCTCCATGAACACGATGAGATTAATTTCCCCATCATATCCATTCAAGAATAATTCTAATTTTATGATTAAAATTAATGTATAATGACTTTATATCATTCTGGATATTAATAAGATACAACCTATCCATAACAAACACGTTTTAACGAACAATGCATATAAAGGAAAACGAATCAGTTAACAACCGAAATGACAATAATACTAAAATATTATTAAAAAATAAATATTAAAAGATCATATATGATATCATATTTATGTATATGATTATTTTAGAATTTAATAAAAATTATTTAACTGTTATATAGGAGGTTAACCAACCCTCTACCAAGGAAATGTACAAGGTAAGGGGTTTTCATCTCACTCATTATTCCCGTGAGATTCGTGGAATATTTCCACTATTACCATTCGTATTGTGTATATAATGACCATAATTGTATTCATGGTGAAATAGACTATAATTTATGTGTATTTACATATTCATTGTATGATACCTCTTTCATGGGGTGTATGTTTCGAAAGTTTCCAAATTGGTAAGGGTTTATTTCATAATCTCTTCATTATCCGAGGTTGTTTATACGTAAGTATCTACTGGGACCTCTTTCTCATCCCCATCCATGTTCTTAAAAATGTATTCGAAAACATTATTTATATTTACTCGAATATGGGATAAAGTCATTTATACCCTTTTTTGACTTTTTATAAAATGGTTTGAAAGGAATCTTTCTGTCATTTTCCAAACAAGGTTATTTTTATCCTTTTCGACAAAATTAATGTAAGAATGTATTTTTAACATATATGGTGGGTGCAGATATTTTCCACCATTATAAAAGAATAAAAACATCCCTTAAGATCTTATAAGAATATTTTCAAAGTAAATGTCTTATTTTATAATTATGTGGCTCTAAAATGACTTCAAAAAAGAGATATTTCTCTCAAATCGTTTTGATTTCATCTATGT
Organism: Viscum album; assembly: GCA_963277665.1. Lineage (NCBI taxonomy): Eukaryota > Viridiplantae > Streptophyta > Magnoliopsida > Santalales > Viscaceae > Viscum > Viscum album. The sequence continues at coordinate 379,111,841 of OY728122.1, forward strand.
CAAAATCATTTTAAATGTTTTAAAGATATACTCTTCTAAACCCTTATCATTAATTTCCTTGTTTGAAAAATGGTTTAAAGGATTTATTTAAATGGACATGAATATTTTAAAATTTTTATTACTTTAAATAGATTCAAAGTGGTATGGGACACTTTGATTCAAAAATGAATTTTAATGTCTTTCTTTATAAATTGTGTGACTTTTAAATGTTTTAATGAGAAGGGATATTTCAATCAAAGAGTTTTAAAGGTCATTTCCATCTATTTCAAATCCTTTAATGGATTTTAAACTTGTTTTGATGTTGATTTATTATGATACAAAACATCCATATTGTATTGATGGTTTTGTGATATGTTTGTTTGTGGATGTGTTATTTTTATACCATTCATGGTTTATGGATAATGTTTTGACATTTTGTATGCTAGTTTTAATTAGAATTTTTATGTTATGTTCATACCTGTTCATATGAGGAATGCATTGGACTTAGTAAGTGACTGGTGGGGCCCTCTATAGCCCCTCGATGCATCTGTAGGTCTCATGAGACAAACTAGTGTCTTGGCACAAGGCCTTGACAAAATCTTATTTGTAGTCCTAGCACAATGCCTTGACAATGTGGTTATGATAGTCTGGAATTATGAATTCCATCATTATGAAAGTGGTTATTGATATTTTATGTGATTATTAGACTAGTAGAATATCAATGTGAATAAGTAAATGGAATTATTTCATTTTCTTTTTTCATATTATGGTGAAGTTCATGTTTAAAAGGCTTTTGTTTTATTTATACATTTCCTTAAATGTTTATGATTATTTATGAAAGTTTCCTCCATATTGTTATCCTTACTGGAATCTGAGCTCACCCCTTTCTATGTTTTATTTTTCCTAGGATGTGAAGAAGTATTTAATGAATGACTTGTAGGGATAATATGAGGTGATATGAGTGTCGTATATGGAGACAATATGTTGTTGTAGTTTTTCATTTTATCATGTAATGTAAGACATATGAATGTATCTAGAGATTCCAAGGATACTAAACTAATCAGTCTTTCGAGACATGATCTTTTGTGATCATGTCAATGTTATGTAATAATGCAACGACTCTGGGTAACTGGGGTCGGGATGTTATAGTTGGTATCAGAGGAAGTTTTATACAAACCTCGGAAGCTAGATTTAGATAAACTCTAATTATAGCACATAGACCTAAGATGGACTTTGAGGATTATTATAGAAGAACATCCTAGAATTTTGGTATTGAAGAGATTTTGTGAGTTTTCTGAGAAATACATCCCTTTATGGATACGAGAAGGTAGAGGTGGCTCTAGAGCAGATGTATCTAGGGGTAAAACAAAAAAACACAGCTTTGAGCTAGACTCGTTAGAGAACTGGTGAATGAAAATGGGCCTTGCTGCACTCTTTGTTACGACACTCCTAGGGGATATGCTTAGGATAATTCTTATATTTTTTACAAACCATTGTGAAGGGTTTATGAGTATATAATTCCTCAATAGAAACATTTTTATTATTTATTATATCCATAAACTATTCAGTCTACATTAGGTATTTTATAATCTTGCAATTTATCATTAAAATTCATAAACTGACCTAGTGTATTCCATTGTATAGAAATGGAACCCAGTGGAAGGAATGTGAACTCCAGCAATACATATGATCCAAAGAGTATGAAGGATCACATATTTCATGGTATTAATCCAACATTTAGAAAAGAAATTGTCTCCCATGTATTCTAAACATATGAAGAAATAGTATCATGTGTTAATAAGATATGTAAAGAATTATCCGAGTCCTATAGCTTTGAAGGGAAGCAAGAGAAGAAAAGGATGGAAGAGAGAAGGATGGATAAAGGGAAGAGGGAAAAGAAGATTTTTCCAATATGTGATAATAATGGGAGGAAACACCCTAGAACAAGCCTGAAGGGAATGTGAGTTTGTTATAAGTGTGGAGAAAAAGGAAACCTTGTACATGACTTCAAGGGTAAGAAAAAGGTTTCAAATGTACAATGCTTCATCTGAAAGGAGTTGGGAAACTATGTGAACCTATGTTCAAATCATCAGAGTATGCCCCAAATGATTACTATTGGATAATAATCATGTTATGATACTACCATAGATGAGTAGGAATGATTAGAGTTTTTATGTTGTTATTAGAGAATTATGTCATTTGAGTGTTGTATCAAAAATATACTGGTTATAATAATTATAGAGTAAATAAGGATTGTACTGTAGTACTATTTCATTAAGGACTTGAGATTGTGTGGAACCATGAAAAGTGACTCAATAGTAGGTTAAATATTTGGAAAATATATGGTTGAGAGAATGACAAACCATAATATGGTTCTAATAATGAGGTAGTGATTTTTTAATAATACATGATTGATTAGGATAAATTATATTTGATATTTTTGACAACCGTGAAACTGATTAATGATTTTTATATTCAATAATTATTGGAGGTTACAAAATTTTTGGATAGAAGGAGTATATCCTCTATTCTATAAGTAATAAGGGATCATGAATGTAATCAAAAAGGTTTTATGGTAATTCAGGATGTTGTAGTGTTTTAAAAAAATACATGATGAAGGTGTTAACATATTATTACATGCCAAAAAGGAACTTCATTGTGTTTACCATCCTTATAAATTTTGGACTATGAGTTTGGATAGAAGTATTTTGGATGATTCTAGTTTGAGATTTTTTTTGGATTTCTATAAAAGGGAAACCCGGAGGTCGTTCGTCAACCCGTCGCATCCGATATGGCTTCGAGACTTGAACCCACAACCGATGGGCGACAACGGTGTATCACCTTCCACTGGCCCAGGTGAAGTCCTGGATTGAATTATGTAGTCTTTTTTTAAAAAAATCTGGTTGATGAATTATAAATTAATTTTTTAACCCTATACTAATGGAATAAATAGAATATTATTTTTATGTTTTATTATCTTTAAGAGTGAAAGATGAGTTTGTGGTAGAAATTAGTTAAATGATGGGACTCTACTTGTCATGTAAATATTTTTCATCTTCTCTTATTCTATAAAGAAATTTATTCTTATACTTTAGTGAAAAGATCTTAAAACAAAAAAATGTTTTATCTTAATACCATATGTTTTGTTGAACCAATGGTATATTAAATCCTCACAGATTGATGAATTTATGGCCCTCAATTGTACACTTGTTTGTGATTGATGACCTCAATAACTAATTATAAATTTTTACATTTTTCCCCTAATTATATGTCTCTAATTTTAACCAATTTTCTCCTAATATAGATCATAATTTGGTGGTGACATTTTCATTTCCCTTTTCCTCTAATTAAGACTAAATTTTATTAACCTAATTTCCGATGTGGGTTTTCCCAAAGGTATTTATTATTTTCCACCATTTCTTTTTGAAAAATAATTTCAAATTGTGAGGAAAAAATTTCTTGAAGGTGGGAAGAATGTAACACCCCAATATTTCATATTACATTATTTCTTCAAATTAATTCAATAACTTCCACTACACGCAACACCGAGATCTAGCACACCATGACTTACCAAACAAACCGTTCAAAAGCAGTTATGAATAGTATTAACTGAATTTTTAACATTATAAAATCCATATAATTTTAGATTTCATATTATGAGTTTCTTAGACATAATTTAAGAACAAATACATTTTTTTCATATAAAAGAAGTATCTTTCAAAAAATTCAATTTTACCACCTTTTAATGATGAAGCCTTTTTAAATCCAATATTTGAAAATTTTATATACTCAATTTGACAAATTGAATTTTTTATTTAGAATTAGGACATAAGAATTTAGTTTTAATAATGTTTTGGTGTTTTTCTGATAACATTCATATTTCGGTGAATAGTGAAAAAGACTATATTATAACAGAAAACAAATTTTTTAATCAAAATAATTTATTTTGTAAAATTATACCTTTTAATGGATTGGAAGTATAAATAGATTATATTTTTACCATTAAATGCAATTATGGTCATTGTAAGTAAATTCACTTTGATATTGGACATAAACAAGTGTCAAAATTTTGATAGTTATTATTTCTTAAAAATACGCCTTTTGGTTTTGACAACGAGAATTAATTTTGAATTAATAAATGAAACTTTTATGTTTTTACTTTTTTAAAATAGAATTCATTTTTGGATTCTTAATATCAAAATTTTCTTAGGGTAAAATTTTGGTACTTTTCTGATAACATTCATATTTTGATGAATAGTTAAAATTGCAAAATTTTAATTAAAAACAACTTTTTTAATCGAAATAATTAATAGTTGTAAATTATGGATTTGAGGGATTTTAAATTATAATTAGATTATTATTTTACTATTTAATTCAATTTCTGTCATTGGACATAATTTCACACTTAAACTAGACATAAGAATGTGTCAATCTTATGATAGTTATTATTTGTTAAAAACACGTTTTTTATTTCGACAACAAGAATTAATTATAAATTAATTTCTGCCAATTCTGTGTTATGAATTTATAAAAATGGATTCCATATTTAGAATCAGGATGTCCAAATTGTGTACATAGGTAACTTTTATTTTTCGACATTTTGAATATTTAGTTCAGTAAATATTTTATTTACCATGGTTAAAAGGTAAATCCGATAAATAAAGGTAAACAAATAATATTATAATAATACTAAATTACTCTTAAATGTGTCCTAACCCTATTGGTTGATATATTTCAGACCATGGCCATATTTGGGTCGATTTTGGGACACCATGGAGCCACCTATATGTGATAATGACAATTTATATTAATTAAGTTAATGTAAATAAAAAAAATGACATAAGCATATATCTTTTAGAAAAACATATTTTTCATAGGATTATTTATGTTATATGTTAGACTATAAATATTTATTAGAAATATAAAATTATTTCCTACATCATGGTATTTTTTTTATAATTTTTAGACATCTAATAAACAAAATTATTTATGACACAATAATGAAGTATTGTTTACCTGATTAATAAATAAGATTATAAAGACTAAAATAATACCAAAAAACTATCCAATTCTTATTTGATGATTTAATTTCGATCATTATTCATCTTATCTTCAACATTAATGAGTTTTGGACCATGAGAAACCGAATATCATTATAAAATAAAATAATATTTTGAATCATTCCAAAAGAACCCCTCCTCCCCCTTATAAAAGGACCCCACTTCTAACCAATTCCTCACACCTCTCAAGCCTTTTGGATTGTCACAAATCTACCCAATTAAGATCCCTATATCCCCCTACTCCTCATAGAATCCATACCATAGGAATAAAGCAATTAAATAGTCCTTTTTGGTTCAAACGAAAGTAAGTTACCCAAATTAAAGGTAACAATTTCTCTTAGCTTATTTTCATTTATTTTACTTCTCCAACCCCTAAAATCGTCTTATTCCTTTATTTTTTAACAACAACAGTATACTAAATATACTTGGATATTTTTATATGAAGTATTAGAACTACACTAACACACACCACCATCTAATGGGTGAATAACATAATGTTTCTGTGGATGGAAATCAAATGCCTCACGAAATGATTATTGTTCAATTATCTCCTACCACCTCTAATGGTGAAAATTATGATGGAAATGTAATTAAATATGATATTAATGATATTTATTTTTTATATAAGCTTCTTTAATTCCATTTTATACCATACCTTTATTCTTTTCATGTTTTATATTAATACGATAATTTCATTTGAGGAAGTGCGGACTACCCCCCCCCCCTCAAAGTGATACGACTCGTTCATACCAAACATGGAAAATATAAATTATGGTGTTAATGAACATAAGTAAAATATATAAGATATAATATTACACTGGAATAATAATATACATATGTATCATTTTGTTTTTATTCCTTTTAAAATGAAAAATGAAATGGAAGTGGTGTTCGTGCGTACGTACGGATTACCGTCTCCACGAATGAGATGAGATTTATTTTCCCATAATATCTATTAAATAATAATTATAATTTTATGATTAAAAGTAATTTTTAAGGACTTGGTATCATTCTGGATATTAAGGAGATATAACCTATCTATAACAAAGATAGTTTACGTAACAAAGCATATAATGGAAAATGAATCTGTTAACACCCGAAACGGCGATAATACTAAAAAATTATTAATAAAGAAATATTAAAAGATCATATATGATTTCATATTTATGTATATGATTATTTTATAATTTAATAAAAATTATTTAACTATTATACAGGAGGGTAACCTACCTTCGACTAAGTAAAAGTACTAGGTAAGGGGTTTTCATCACACTCTTTATTCCCTTGAGATTCGTGCCACATTTCAACTTTTACCATTTTTGTGGTGTATGTACTGACTATAATTGTATTATTGGTGTAATAAACTTTAAATTTTGTTTACTTACATATTCATTGTATGATACCTCTTTCAGGGGGTGTATGTTTCATAAGTTACCATATTGGTAAGGGTTTATTTCACAATCTCTTCATTATCTGAGACGGTTTATACGTATGATTCTACTAGGACCACTTTATTATCCACATCCATGTTCTCAAAAAGTTTATTCCAAATAATTTTTACTATTTACTAGACTATGGGATAAAGTCATTTATACACTTGTTTGACTTTTTATAAAATGGTTTGAAAGGAATCTTTCTGTCTTTTTCCAAACAAGTTCTGTCTTAACCTTTTCGACAAAATTATGGTAAGAATGTCTTTTTAAATTATATAGTGGGTGTGGCTATTTTTCACTGTTATAAAATCATCTATGCTTCCCTTACAAACTTATAAGAATATTTTCAAAGTAAATGTTTTATTTTAAAAATATGTGACTCTAAAATGATTTCAAAAAAGAGATATTTCTCTCAAATAGTTTTGATTTCTTCTATGTCAACATAATTATAAATGTTTTAAAGATTTATTCTTATAAAACATTCTCATTAATTTCAATGTTTTCAAAATGGTTTTAAGGATTTATTTTAAAGGGCATGAATGTTTTAAAATTTTAATTACTTTAAAAATATTCAAAGTGGTGTGGGACAATTGGATTAAAAAATGTATTTAAATGTATTTATTTATAAATTGTGTGACTTTTAAATGTTTTCATGAAATGGTATATTTCAATCAAAGAGTTTTACAAGTCATTTACATCTATTTAAAATCCTTTAATGGATGCTAAAATTGTTTTGATGTTTATTTATTGTGATGGAAATCTTCCATATTGTATTGAAGGTTTTGTGATCTGTTTGATTGTGGATGTGCTATTTTTATACAATTCATGGTTTATGGATAAAGTATTGACATTTCATATGGTAGTTTTAATATGAAAGTTAATGTTATGTTTTAAACTATTAATATGAGGAATGTATTTGACTTAGTAAGTGATGTGTGGACCCCACTATAGCTCCTCGATGCATCAGTATATCTCATGAGACAAACTAGTGTCTTGGAACAAGCCCTTGACAAAATCTTATTTGTAGTCATGGAACGAGGCCTTGACTATGTGGTTATGATAGTCTGACTTTATGCATTCCATTATTATGATAGTGGTTATTAATATTGCATGTGATTATTCGACTAGTAGAATATCGATGTGAATAAGTAAATGGCATTTTTTATTTTATTTTTTCCATATTATTCTGAATTTTATGTTTAAAAGGAATTTGTTTTAGTTATACATTGCCTTAAATGTTTATGATTATTTATGAATGTTTCAGATATATTGTTATCCATAATGGGCATCAGATCCCTCCCTTTCTATGTTTCATTTTTATCGGGATGTGAAGAAGTATTTTATGAATGACCAGCATGGATAGTATGAGGGGATATGAGTGAGGTCTATGGAGACAAGATGTTGTTGTAGTTTTTCATTTTATCATGTAATGTAAGACATATGAATGTATCTAATGATTCCAGGGCTACTAAAATAATCAATCTTCCGAGACATGATCTTTTTTGATCTTTCCAATGTTATGTAATAATGAACCAACTCTTGGTAACTTGGGTCAGGGTGTTACACTCTGAGTCTACCAAAGTCAAAATGAGGAAACAATTTTTGCAGGGTAGAGAACATAAGAATGGTACATGAATAATAATGACTTGTGTTCTTGTCTAAATTAGGTTTTTTGGTAATTTAAAATGGGTAACGACATGAGATAAATGAGTTAAAGTGAATCATAAATAATATTCCACACTGATCGGGCATTGTAATTCCTTGTTTACGATTTTCAACTATGGAATTCAGACGTTGTTCGGGTGTGGATTGGGCAGTTGAGGCTTAGTAGGATGATTCAATTAATTAGCAGAGGGTTGATTCAGTGGAGGTGGATGTCCATTTGCAGAGAACATTATGTGATTTCCCACATCATGCCTTATAAACGTACGAGGGAAGTGTTACACATGTGGAGATGGAGGGATACCTCGAGTAGATTTAGATCACCTTTAGTTTGATCTCATATCTGACAGAGTACTCAGTTCCTTCAGCATAATGCAAGGTATAAGGAGCTACATGTATGTGGTGGACGTTGTACCCTATGGAGAGGAAGGTGGTTGATGTTCTATGGGTTGATTTTTAGGAGTTCTGAGCATAATTCATTTCATCAAATATGAAGTCCTACTAGGGGCAGGAGTTACTCTCTCTTTAGTAGGGAAGAATGTCAGTATTAGAGTTTGGTATTATGTTCAACGATCTCCTTTTATTTTTCTCACATCTCTTTCTAAATGAGGATTCTCAAGTGAGATGTCTATTAGAGGAACTTTTTCCTTCTATCTAGTATAAGGTTTATCCCTTTATGTTTCCAACATAAATTGAGTTTCATAAGAATGTGGGATCGATTGAGTGGATTCACTCATGAGATGATATGCAAGTAGAGGGTAGATATTAGAGTTCTTTAATTGGAAAATTACTAGTATCATGAATCATGTACTGGGGCCTTCAAGGATTCGACTAGTATGGAGTCAACCTCAGTAATTTCTGTTTCGACCTTCTGGTCCTCATGCCTTCCCCATGAACTTGGGAAGATGGAGAAAATAGGGGTCGACCACAGGGTGTCCCTTAGGGACCATTACAAATACATGTTTGAGGAGGAGATCATCAGTAGAGGGGTAGAGGATCTAGGCATGGTCAGTAGCTCACATTGGATATAGTAGTTTTGGCAGGACTAGTGATTTTTAGACATATTAGCACCTTATTTAGAACCATTTCTTCTTCTTTGTTTGTTTCAAGAGATTAAAAACTATTGTTACACCCAGTCTAACCCATTCCATAGGACTAGATGTTGTGAGGCATTAAGTGCCCCTGGTGTAGGGTACGCCACTCGTAGGAAAGAGTAACTTGTTTGATTTGTGCAGAGGATGGAAACTAATTATGGGGCTGCATCAGTATCATTGGGATCATTTTTTACCATAGATATAGCCATAAAATTTCATTCTAGGAAAAAACTAGTTGTATTCTCTTCAGGTCATTGTCGACTACTTCCAAAGAAGAGTTGTGCATTGAAATGTGGACGGCCAGTGTGTAGTTTTCATTGGTGAGATGAGCTTTATAGTGAGTAGTCAGTGTGTAAAGACTCTTCTATCCTTCTTTGAAGATCTGTTAGTGGAATCGATGGATGCTTATATGCTAGAGGTTTTTGGAGGTATTAGGGAGCTCATAGATGTTTTTCCAATATAGGATGTATTTTCACTGCCTCGACCTGATGTGAATTCATTATTGACCTACTTCTTAGTGTTTCTGCAATTTTGATGGATCCTTATTGGATGGAACTGCCTATGTTGTAAGAGTTGAGAATTCAAATAGAAAAAATAATGAAAAAGGGCTTCATCCAGCCCTGTGTGTCATTGCGGGATGATCTACTGTTGTTCGCAAAGGAGGATGGTGGTATGAGGTTGTGCATACACTACAAGATGTGGATCAAGTGAAGGACAAGAATTGTTACCCCTTCCAAGGATAGATGATCTTTTCATCAATCTGAGAGGGGGGATTTGATTTTCTAAGATCGATCTATGTTTTGGATATCACAAGTTGAGTTTTAGGGTGTGTGATTTTTAAATGATTGACTTCAAATATAGGTATAGGAACTTTAGGTTTTTTGTCATATTGTTCGGTGTTACAAGCCCACCAGCCATCTTCATGGGGCATATGAAATACATTTTTCCAAAGTTCCTGGACCATTTCATCATTATATTCATCGATGGAATCTTGATCTACTTAATGTCAGAGAAGGATCATGATGGGAATCATAGAGCCATCTTACATGTTCTTTAACGCCACCAACTCGGTAAATTTTTCCAACTATAATTTCTATCCACAAGAGGTGAATTTCCTTGGGCACGTGGTGTCTTATTAGGATGTAGTAGTGGAACCATCTACAGTTGAAGATGTTTTTTCTTGGGAAGCAAACAAGAATGTGGAAAATGTTCATAGTTTTCATGGTCTTTCAGGCTATAACAAGAGGTTTTTAAATGATTTATCTTGAGTTTACACTCCATTGATACATCTGACTAGAAAAGGCCATTATTCTGTGTGGAGAATGAATTTATAGGTTGCAAACAACGATATAAAGGTAAATCTAGTCTGTTATCTAGTGCTCCAATTTCTGTAGGAAGAGGTGACGTTCATGGTGTTTTTTGATGCTTCTAGTTTGGGCTTGGGATTTTTCATGCTGATGAAATGGGAAGTTATATCTTATGGGTCTATGAGGTTACATCCCCATGGGAATAACTATTCCACCCATGATTTGGATATAGTAGCCGCCATGTTTACGTTGAATTTTTTAGGGCAAAACCATATTGGGTAGTGCTTTGTGGTATTCACATATGACATGATATTGAAGTATATCTTTTCCAAATGTTATATGAACATTAGATTGTTGAGGTGGATGGAGTTTCCTTTGGACTATGTTTTCAAGATCATATACACCCCTTGAAATGGGAATTTCATTGAAGATTCCTTGAGTAGGAAGTCATAGTTGGTGGTAGTTTTGTAATATGCAGATTCATAGTTGGCAATGGAGGAGTTGGCAGCCCAACAATTAGATATAGGAAATAATCATGGTAGAGGCTGTTTTTTTCAATATGACCATGAAATATTATTTAATAAAACAAGTGGAGGAGTCTCAGTCACGAAACATATAGGAAGAAGTGATGCACGACTGTGTTGACCACAATGATGCTCTAGAGGGATGGTTGAAGAATGGTCAGAATCAAATGATGTTTTGTGGAAGGTAGTTTGTTTTAGTAGAAATACATGAGTGAGTCCTTCATGAGTTTCATAGATTTCATTTAACAGTACCCCAAGATGTTTCCAAGACGTACCATGGATTGATGATACATCTTGGTGACCTAGGATGAAATGGGTAGTGACCGAGTTTTTGAAAAAATGTTTATTGTTCCAGTAAGTGAAGGATGAGAACCATGTTCCCAGTAGTTTTTTGAAACACATAGAATTCTCCAAGATGTTATGGGATTAAAAGTAATTTTATTTACTCATAGGGTGACCCAGAGCATAGGGAGTATATGATGCTATCTAAGTGTTAGTGAAGCAGATGAAACTATTATCTCACTTTATAGCGACCAAGGAGTCTGGCATAGTTGATTCCTTGTCAAAGAGGTATGTGGATGATGTGGTTCGACTACATGGAGTTTCAAGATCCATTTTTTCAGATTGGGATACACATTTTACCTCATGAGTGTGTAGGGGATTATAGAATTCTTTTTGAACTCAGTTCCACCTCAACACTTCCTTCCACCCTCATACATATGAGAAGACATAACAGACTATCCAAAAACTGGAAGTCTTGTTGTGAGCATGCTTCTTGGAGATTGTTGGATCCCGAGTAACACACATTCCATTATTGGATTTTTCTTAAAATAATATATATTTCTATTATATTGGAATGGATCCATTTGAATCTTTGTATGAAAGATCGTATAATTCACCTATGTGGTGGATATAGGTAGGTGAGATTGCCGTTCTTGGTCCCGAGGTAGTGAAAATCATGATAAAGAAGGTTCTGACAATTTTGGATTCGATGAAAGTGGAAAAGTACTGGTATAAATAATATCTCCATCACAATATATGGACCTTGGTGTTCATGGTTGGGGATCATGTGTTCTTGAAGGAATGAAATCAACATGGGCAAAAGAGGATTGGTAGTGGGATTAAGCTTTCCCCTAGGATCATCGCACCCTTCGAGTTGTTGGGGTTAGTTAGTGAGGTGGCATACCGGTTGGAACTACAAATACTATTAGATATGATCCACGATGTCTTTCACATCCCTCAACTCCATCGATATCGTCACAATGACTCCCATGTCATTAAAAGGGGAGATTATAATATTGAATACAACGTGTCATACATGGAGAATCATGATGTATCCGGGATCCTTGGGACAAGGTGTTGAGTGGCTGGACCATTTTGTTGGTTGCTATTTTGTGGATGTATGGGATCCTGGAGGAGAGTACATACGAGTGAGAAGTGAAGATTCATGCTCAGTACCCAAAGATGTTTTAAGTATTTCCCTATTCTGTTTTTCCATCTCATGTAATGTTTGAACCTTGGTTTGTATGAGAAGAGTTTTTTCCTGATTCCATAATGTGTGATAAGTTCTTGATGTGTGAATAGTGGATGTCCGAATTACAAATCAAGACACATTAATTAATTGGACACTGAACTAAGGTGGGTGAGTTAGTGCCACCTAGAGTGGATAATATCTTGTCAAGGATGATAGAATTATCCAATTCATGTGTTCTAATAGTGTGGTTGTTGTACTAGTGTGAGGTACCTTATAGTTTTTTGGGTTAGAAGATGTATGAGGAGGTGTTCTTGGATAAGGAGGTTTCCACTAAAACATTCGAACAATGCAAGTTTGTTTATAATTGGATGTTGATGTGTTTGGTTGTTAGTAGTGTTTCATGTGAAGTGGAATCCTTGAGAAGTATATTCTAGGGTAGTTGAACATACCCCTCTTTATTATAGGATTTTTTTGGATTCTTGAGGCAGATAATATTTTGAGAGGTATCTGATGTAATTTCCTAGACCTCTCCAGTCCATCACATTGTGGAAATCCAATGGTTGAACTGTTCTAGGAGGCCACAATGAATTTTTTCTAGAGTTATCCAAAATTCAATTTTTCAAAAAGTATTTCGTGATATTGAGTCGCATTGGTAACTCACACTGGTAACACACTAACTGGTGAATCACACCGATGAGTTGCAATGGTATCCCGAACAGGTCTATCACTGAATATAGGTTGTGATGGAGAGTCACAATGGTGAATCACACTGGTAGGTTATTGTGGTGAGTCAAAACCATGACTCGCACTAGTAGGTCAGTAATGGTAGACCGCTAATTTGATTCGAAATGGTGACTCGTACTGGTAGGTCACAGATGGTAGGTTGTTATGATGAGTCTCAATAGTGACTAACAATAGTAGATCATGACTATGAGTTGTAATGGTGACTCGAACTAGTAGATCGTCGACAAGTGAGTCCCACCAGTGGTTGCAACGGTTTCTCGTGTTGGTGAAACTCACTGGTGTCTCACACTTGTATCTTACTAAATGATGAATTCCACTAATATCTCACACCAATGACTTGTAATGGAGTCTCAACTAATGGTGACTAATTTCCAATAGTTTTTCATTTTTCCATTTTTTTTGTTTTGACCTTTAGAAATATTCATTGACTTGAAATGAGTTTAGTACCATATTTATGTGGCTTTGAAGACATTTTATGGGCTTGGAGTCATATCTTTAAAATTTTATGTGTCTATGGGATTTTAATTTGTCAATCCACATGGTTTTGTAGATATCTAGCTTTAATGGAAATTCAAAACGGTTTCATATTCTATGAGTCTCAGATCTAATCCTTCTAAACTGAGTGGGGATGTTCCCTTTATTAATTACTCCTCCTTTATATTGATATCATAAATCCCCATAATATTTCATCCCTACTGGTTCATGTGTCCTGTTGAAGGATTCAGATCTAGTTTTTCATGGAGGATTTTCCTACTACATGTGTGCCCCATGCTTTGAAACATTCAATAAGTATTGATCAGTTATTCATCTTTGTAGGGTTTCCATCATCGCTATTTTTTTATGAATCATGTGTGGTGGGTGTATCAATGTAACAGATAACATAGTTGAATTTGTATTAATGAAGATTAATAATTCATCTACAATCAAGATAGGCCTTGGGGAAAGCTGTGTATAATCATATAATTTTATTGATATTTTTATCGATGTTGTGAATTCTGTGGACTATATTCCTACTAAAATTCATGGTCCTTGGGGGGATTTGTTTGTGAACCAAATATATTCTATGTTACATGATTTTTGTTTCTTATTTAACTGATGTTATAAAAAATGTTAACCATGTATACATGGCTAATAAATGGATTCCCCATGATCAAACTATTTCTATGATAAACCCTAAACTAAAAAAGAGGAAATTGAGTGAGGAATGCCCTGTTAAATCTGAATATTCCTTGAATTGAATACTGAGATAGTGGTTTATGTGTGGGATTGTCCATATATATGTTTCAGTAGGGTTGTGGGAATGGCTATGTGATTTGGGGTATTATAGCTGATCAAATGGAATATGATGACGATATATTGATTGATTGTGGAATGGATGGGGAGTGTTGTACATCATGGATGTGATTTGGTTTTGATGTTTTGTTTTTCTTGGAGCAGATGTATATTGGGAGTTTTCTCTTTTTAGAGGATTGTTTTGGTGGAATGGATTTGAAGAATGATGATGGAAGTGGTTGGCCTGTTACTAAGTGGAGAGGAATATGATGTATGTTAATTTACCATTTTTATTCTTCCTCTTTGTGATTTTTTCTTTGAAAATTTTTGTAGGTTGTTCCTAGTAGTTTCTCTAGTAGTATTAGGATGAATAAATGAATTTATTAACAATGTATGGAACGGCTTGTACTAGATTTCCCAAGGAATGGAAGTAATAAATATGGAAACATGAATGGGTTTTAAATGCTTAATAAGTGGGATGCATCATTAGTATATAATGATATTTACCTTATGAAACATTTTGTTGGGTGTTGTTGTTATTTTTAGCAGTAGATGTGGGAGTGGTAGTATTGTATGTGGGTTAGATTTTGTAAACCCATAGGTAGGGCTTGAGTGCTTGAAATCACACACACATATATATATATACATGTATTTCCTTTGTGATTTCTATATACACCCCACATTAGTTGAGCACTATGTTCCAAAAACCCCCATCATCATGGGGGAGGGTATCTTTCTTGAACAACCCAGTGGGAGGATGGATGGATGGCCACCGGCTCTTCCCTGACCCATCTTCTAGGCAGTAGTATCCCAGGATTCTTTGAGTAGATATTGGTTTTTGGGGCCCAGGTGTGTGCAGGTGAGTAATGATACCCATGTGTCATTAGAGTGGAGTTTTTTATGATGCCCAGGAGTCTGTGGGTACTTAGGTGATGTGATATAAGTCATAGGTTTGTGTGGGTGAGATTTTTTGGGAATCATTTTCCCAGGTGATGGGACTAGCGGTGTGGCCTAGGTGTGTATGGGTAGGATGTGATTGGAGTTGTTTTCCCAATTGAAGGGACTAGCTGTGAGTCCCAGGTCTCTATAAGAGGGTTGTAATGTGGTGTGATAGGAATAGGTTAGATCACGATAATGATTTTTGTTAGGAAAAGTATGATAAACCAATGGGAAGTGTTTCCGGGAACCCGAATCATCAATTTTCTTACTATATTACATTACCTAACATGCGCTACATGGTGACTATGCCTTTGTGGGATTGGGATGGCTACTATACCTTGTTGGGTGCCGTTGGGTTCTGATTATTTCTCACAGGTGAATTTATATTCTCATGTCACATATGCTGTGAGATTTTGTTTTTCCAATTTATTATACATGTATGAACACCCTAAGTATATAAAATTGCATTCATGTTTCTAGGAGTACTACATTGACTGAGCTGGATCAAACTAGCTCAGATGTTGGGACAACTATTGTGTCATTTTTATCCTTGCTTTTTGTAATTACTTTTGAGTTTCATTGTATTCATTATATTCTTTTAACATGCATGTGGGAATAATTTCATATTTATGTTATCTATATAGTACACGGAGGTGTTTTGGGATGGGCTATAGTATCTATTGATCTTGTTTTCTTTAAAAAGTGCAATGCCCTCCATTTTGTGATTTTGTATATCATTGGTGTTGGTCACCACCATGAAGGACTACTAAAGGTGGGACTTAGGGGGGCACTATCTACCTTTATTCATTTTCAACCTATGAGGGGTATCTTTAGAAGGAGGTGTCGTGACATTCTATGACATTTTATTATAAAATATGTAATAGTGGATTGAAATTCAACTGTAATTCATTCTTAGAAGAAATAGTTACACTGTCAACAAAAATTTAGAGTTATCAACAGGCCTAGTTAAAAAATAATAACACTAGTATTGTATTTAATGGAAAGTAATTATGACATAATGAAATAAAATGGTATGATTATTTTAACATGTCTCTATTTCATTGATTATAGAATCATAAAAAATATTAACAATCAAAATTTGAATATATCTAGATAATTGGATGTTGAGATGGTTTTTATTCATGTTGCTATGTTTTTATTAAATGATCTTCAAATATGTATTGGATGAAGAATATTATATATTTATATTCCTATTAATATTGTGTTGAAGATACAAATGCTATGAAATATTGATAGAATGTGATGAGATCTAGGTAGAACCAAAACTACTTAAAAGCTACTTCTATAGAATTATGACTGTAAGAGTATTACATGCAAATTTTCATTCATGAGAACTAAAAATCATTATAAAGAATCTCATATAGTAGATCAATGATTAAATTTAAATAAATTAATCACAATGATTATAATTTTACAATTCATCAGATGTAGTGATTTTTACACAATATTTTTTTGGGAGATTTAATGGAGTTAAATACACAATTAAATAAAATTTGGATAAAGTGGGATTATCATACAAAATACATTCTCTTTATAGAATTATTTAATTGATCATTTTCTTATGAGGTGTGATACCTTCTAGTATTGATGAATCCATTAGTTCATGGAGGAGATTAATTTTTTTAAAATATTGAGTAGACGATGAGTTTTATAATTTATATAGGCTTATACAATGTTGTATTGAAATCACATGTTCAATGCAAAAATGATCATGATAAAAAATTCTTGAGGATTACGTTGTCAAAATAATAATAAGAGGACAATAATTATATGATAAAAATTAATTGTATTTCACAGTTTATTTTCTCAATATGTTGGTAGAATCATAATTACTAGTGGGAACTAGTATAATTTGTTAGGAAAAACTTTTTGTGGGATGTAATGTGGGTTTTATATAATAATTATCCCCCAATACTATAATAGTGTAATTCGTTTTTCATCACTACATTACTTGAATATATTTAATAATTGATATGATGAAAATATATGACATATGTTATATAATGTTGAATTAGTAAACTTGTATTGTTATATAAAATTAATTCATTCCATCCATTGAAAAGTAAAAATTGATTTCATGCATATGTTCGACATAATATATCCATGAAGGATGGGATTTATTTTTGAATCAATAGCTTTTATAGTTGAATATTTATATATAAATTTATATATTGAATATATATGATATTACTATCATTATTATCATTATATTAACGGTATAATAATAATAAATGTATATATACAAGAACTACTCAACAAAAAAATAGTATTTGTCAATAAACATAATGATAATAATAAAATATTGATAACAAAAAGTTGATAAAATGTTATAAAATGATCATTAATTATATTATAGAAAATCATATGTTCTTATATGTATTTATAATGAATACAAATTTACGATATAATAATGTAAAAGATCATATGGGTAGAGATGAACTTGAGTTTATGGTTTTTGTAATTGAATTTCCATTCATTGGGATTTACTTATACTTCATTTACTATGTAATTCCATGATTATGTATGAAATTATCACTGATTTGTTTACACATTATATGTGTGGAATTATATTTGATTGAAAAAACACAATATTGAATTATTATTATTTCAATGATATGATCAAAGTAAGAGAGTTCATATCATTTTATGGGATTTCAATGATACATATTTGATATTATACAACCATTTATTTTTATGTGGCATATAAACATGAAAAATAATTTATTTATCAGGAATATATACTTACTTATGATGAGTAAATTTTTAAATAATGTTTACACTTTGGGGAGGTTTTAGATTATAATATACTGAAGTTGTATGAATATATTCGAGAATCTCATATTTTTTACTGCTCATTTTTTAGTGAAGACTATTATAATATAAACTTTATAAACTCAATTAAATTTTCTATTCACTGTAAATTTACTTATTTTCTATATTTTCTTTCATCTATCCATCTATTTGGAAGATCATCAATTCAATTTAATATTTAAATGTAAACCCAATTGTATTTGGAATTTCTATAAAGTATATTTTTCTTCTATGTCTACATTTTTTGTAATTTTTATTCGAAACATGTTTTTATTAACTAAAATTATTTATAAAAGAATTATTATTTTATCTTAAGAATTTTTAGAAGGTTTTATATAAATATTTCTACCCTTTTTTGAAAGGTTAAATTTTTAATTTTCATTAAAAAAATATATAATGAATGATTCATTTTAATATATAACTCAATAAAAATTTTATAACCTCCATAACCATTATCAAATATTTAAATTATTCTAAGAGTATAAATTGTTTTTACAAAGGAAACAATTTAATGATTTATATTTTTATAATATTTCAATTCTATTTTTATTATATCTATAAATGAAATTATTTTGTGGGAAAAATGTATTTTTTCTAAACAAATGATAATAATTTATCTCAAATTTATTTTTGGTTATTAAACTTCTCATGAATAATTTTCATTCATTTTTCAATTTTGACTGATCAGTTAACTCTCTTATGGAAATAAAAGTAATTATTATTTTTTAGAAAAATCGAAATTTTAAATACAAGATGCAATTAAGGTTTCATGTAAGGGTAAAATCCTTACTTATGTGATTAGACTTATTTCTATAAAACACATTATAGGATTTAAAATAATACTATCAAATATAAGAATTTAGTTATCATGGGATTTAGGGGTCTATAGATCCTTTTTATCAATATAATAAAAATATTAAATATATTATATCATGCATATATGGGTTTCTATAAAATAGTGGAATATCATCAATATTATTCTTAATATGGAATCTCTGATATCATTATTAATTTTAAAAAATTCTATTTAATATAGGTAAAATATAACCATTTTTTCAATTCATATTTCTGGATAGATCATGTGTAAGGATGAACTTATTATATCACATTCGAATTATTATGTCTAAAGTAATGTAATGTCTAATGAATGGTGTCTTAGATATGAAATATGAGACTATCACAAAATATATAATATGGATTTTACCGTAGGCTCTATATAAACTGCATGTGTGTGTCATGTATTTTTCTAAATCAAATACCCATTTCATTAGTATTTAAATTTTGATTAATGATATTTTATTAAAAAAGAATAATTTATATTGTAAAGACCTTTTCCAAATTATTTGATAAATATTACTTGAAAATTAATTGCCATATTATTTTTTAAGAAGTTAAAAATTATAAAAATAATTACATCATTATTATTTCTATCGGAATAATATAATTATACATGTGTAATTAAATAATTTCAAATTCATTTTAATAATTAGTGACATTTATCAATTGTTGTATATTTATTAAAAGATCAGGTAAAAATATTGATAATATTAAATGTACTAAATAAATGATATTGTGTGTGAATATTAATTATTTAAATATTTTTTTTGTATTTTAATTTATATTTTTATTATTACAGTGGATAAGTTTCATTATGTTTAATAATAATATTTGATTTAAATTTTTTTATTATATTTGAAAAATTAAATATATTTGTGATGAAATAATTAAATATATGTTTGTGTGTGTGTGCGTGAATGTGTGTGGGTTAAACATACATGTATATATAAATATATATGGTTGAATATATGTAATTTATCATTTTTATATATATAATACAAATAAATATATATGTATATAAATATAAATGATTTTGATGATACATTTAATGATTATTTTAATGTGTTGAAATGAAAAAATTTGAAAAGAACAAGATGTTATTATTTGTAGAACATGGATTGAGTATGAGAGATAAAGGTGAAGTATGTTTTTTAAATGTAGAAATTTAAAATATCCATAGTGGTCTTAGATCCTGTATATATCGGATGGATTCATGAAATATGAATGGATTCATATATACATATAATATATAGTATAAAATGAATTAAGCAAAATGAGAAAATATAATAATACAGAATGGATTTTTCAGGCCTTATGTGCCTAGTATATAGGGATTCCGTACCCACTGTCATGCGTCCCTCTCTCCTTGTCTCCCACTCTCTTTAAATTTTTTTGTTTATTATTTTTTATTATTTTAATTAGTTAAATTGTTAAGTAATAATAAATTTTCGATATCTTCACTCATATTAGAAGGATTGTGGAATCTTTTCTACCATTGGGGTCATCGTGATGAGTTTAAATTAAATCATTATTCAGTTTTTAAAGGCAGTGATGTATTTTATCCATAATTGTTATAATAATTTTTTAAAATCATTAATATTTATAGTTCTGAAACATGTAAATATATATTTTTTATATAATATGGGTGTGAAATTGAACTCTAGTGTCAACCACTACCTTCAATCATTATTGTACCTATGATAGGGACTTCTTTACTATTTGGAATTTTAATACTGTTATTTCCATGTTAGAATTTATGTGTTGGTGTATGGATAATCATGCATTATTTTCTTCACATATCATTTGTTTTGTTTATTTTTTTTATTATTTTACTTATATATATATATATTTAATTACTTTGGAGGTATTTTTATTATTTCTAGGAGTAGGTGGAGTGTCATGACATGTTTATCTCTAGAGGGGAGTCTAAATGACCTTCGATGATTTCATAGATGAATCTACTCACAAAATATATCTACGATGATACAAAAAATATATATGATGGTGATACACTCAAAGCCTATGTATATGGATGCTCAATGCCTTTTTGACTTACGAATTACATATAATGTATCATTCACTACTTCTTGTTTCGTGTAATGTATCAGGAACTCCATTGAGACTCATTTCATAAATATGTCACTCGTTCGAGTATAATTTTAGAAATTGGGATGTCTTATGAGTTTAATGTTATACATCAATCCATAAAAACCTAGTCATTATGTAATTAGAATCCCATACATGAGTCCCAGTCTCTATCATATTTACCCATGATGCACTGATGATTTTGAGTGAAAAAATCATTTTTCTGATTAGTTGTTTGGTTTCTTCTGAAACCATCTCGTTATAATTAAATTTCTGATCTAAATCAGGTATGGTATTTGTTTTATAGTAGTTTGTTTATCGTACCACCCATTAGTTTTTTTTTATTATAGTTGTTACACATTAATTTTTATTTTTGCATAAACATATTATAGATGTAAAAGTTTTATTAAGGGAACATTTTAGTGTCCTATATAGTCTTGGACTCACAACATACACTATAATTTTAGTGTGATTGTATATTTTATAACTTCAAATTTGGGGATCAGAAGGATATCGATGCGGTACAATTGACTAGACGTGCACGGGGATGGTTGGAGACTCAAGAAAACTCTAGAGGGATTCTATTTCATTTATTTATATATCATATTTCTTATACACTAGATGGGTTTTCTACTTTTGGAGTTTCTTATTATTATATGACATGTATTCTATTCATAACATTCTGAAATCTTACCCTAGTTATATATTATACTGTTTATTATTTATTATTGATCATATGACATGATATTGAGGGTTTAACCCACTCACTAATGGATTCATTCCATTCCTATTGTTCGGAATCCCCTTTCATACATTGAATTTTCAATGAGGCTATGTAACATTTAGGCTGAGACATGGTGGTTTTGTTTAGGATGTTACAAAATCACATCATAGGATTAGTATTTAATAACATGTGTATTCTATTCTCCATGATTTGGTATTGGGTAGAAATGAGATTGGATGGTTGGGAATTGGGAATGTGAACTATGAAAGGTTTTGGCTAGAATTATATAGTGGACCATTGAGTTCCTGGAATATGGGAATTTTTTTATTTTTGAATTTCACATTCAATAAAATCTCCATGGATGATTTGCATGACGTTGATATGTGATTTATGATATTCCAAGTGGGATTATGCATCATGAATAGGCATGTTGGTTGAAAAGCAATATATATACATGTTGACATGATGAATACCCATTCTTTAATTAAATTCTTTGCTTTATGCTATCTATCTGGTATTGTTTCGAATTATGGGATATTTTTTTTGTTTTCATACTATTATTATAAATATTTATGTGAATTAATTAGTTGAAATATTCATGTTTTTGTGTTTCTATATATATGATGATAGTGAATAACATGCATTGTTGGAGACTAGTGTTTTTTCTAGTTATATTAATCTTTGGGTTATGTGTATACTCCTCAAAGAGCCTCATTCAATCCCTTAGAATGATCAGGATCTATTATATTCCTAATTGTTTCATTGTTTAAGAGACTCCACCTTAGAGACTAATGGGATGGAGTCTGATGGTCTTCATTTCTAGACTAAGTAGACTGAAAAAAACATCTAGATATACTTTTTGGGTACTTGATGTCATTAGAGGGGGAGAAATTTGATATTCTCAATTTTATCTGATTCTTTAACCCTCATTTATTAATATACAACTATTAATTTTTAATGAAATAATATATTTTCATATATTTATATGTCTTATATTAAGCGTAAGATCCCAAAAAATGTTATGAAATAAATTTTCAATAAATTTTTTGAAATATATAAATGAATATATTTGGACTTAGGTAGCAATTAAGGATATGATTCAAGGAATTTTAGAGCATAGATATTGATATAATAATATTATTAATTTTATTTGATCAAGTTTGAACTGTTTTTTCTGAAATAAAGAGATATCATTTGAAAAATGCTTCAAATGGAATTTTTTTGACCTCCATTAATCTCTTAATATAGGTTTTACCCAAGTAAATAAATAATAATTTTTTGTGAAAGACCATTAATGAGATTTCAGTAAAAGGAAAATATATTATATTTCATATGCATGAATTTTTTAAAATATGGGAATATCTCTCGACCAGTTCCATGGATTGGAAATTCATGGCCTTTATAAAATCTCAAATGTGGTTATTTTCCAAGGCGAGACACAACAAATTTGTGTGTTGGGTTTTTGGTTAAATTTCATACTTATTCTAACAGTTTTTAATATTCCATTGAAAAAATACTATATTTTTTGACAAAATTTATCAAATTGTTTGATAAATTAAACTGATAAAATTTATTTGTCGTTGAGTTTTTTTGGGTAGAGAAATAATAATAATAATTATATTTTTAGTATAATAATTATAATTTTATTCAAAAAAACTAATATAATCATTTATAAATAAATAAATATTAATTCTCTTAATTGATGAGAGACATTTCATCATGAGAAAAAAAATTATAGATGGATAGGTAAATTGATATTTTATTACTTTTACTAAATAAAAATAGGAATGTCATATTATTAATTATTATATAAAAATTATTAGAATTCAATTTATATATTTTTTATAGTTGAAATGTTTCTTGAGATTTATTAACAATTTTTTTTGTTATTATTATTATAAAATTGGAAAAATATTAGTCGTTTGTTTTAAAATTAATATATGTGTTTGTTTGTGCGGATAAATACATATATATATATATATATGGGTGTATATACATATCTATGTTTGTAAATAAATAAATATTAATTTTATGATATATTTAATGGATTTTTTAATGTTTCTAATTTAGTAATATAGATTTTATGAAAACATAGAGGTGATATCGTCGCACATGACTTGATTATGAGAGAGTATAGAATAAAAAACATTAAATGTAATAATTTGAAATATAAAATGTTGTCGTGGAGATTTTATATTGATTATGGAATCATCAACTATGAATGGATTCAAATATAATTATAATAAATATTATAAATGGAAATAAATTAACTGAGAAAATATAATAATATAAAATGGATTTTGGGGTCAATTTTTTGTAGCGTACTAGGAGTCCCATACCACTCTCTTTCCTCCCAATCTCATTCTCTCCCTCTCTCTTAATTTTTTAATTATTATTTCTAATAAAAAAATAATCATTTATTCCCAACATCTCTTTTGATATCTTCTCTAATACTAATTGGATTATCATTTCATTTTCTGCCATTATGATCATCTTGATGAGTATAAATTAAATCACAAATTTATTATTATTATTATTTAGTTACTGTATTCATCTTTATTTTAATATTTTTAAGTATCAATGTTAGTTATAATTATAAATCATGCCAAAATGGGAATGTTTATTAGATTCAATAGTGTAATCTAAGAAAAATTTTAACCCTTATCATATATAGTCATTGTAACTATGGTATGGAGTTCCTTAACTGTTGGGGATATTTTTACACATATTTCCTTATTACTATTTATTTATTAGTGTATTTGATAAACATATTTGATTTTCATTGTATGTTGGTCTATGTTTCCTCTATCAATTATTGTGAGATTTGATTCTTTGATTGTTAAAAAAGTTTCTTATATAAATGATTTATTATGATTATAATTTATTTCATATTGATTCATTATTCTCATGTTGATATGATTTCCATGTACTCTCTACCTTATATATATATGTATGCTACCATTATTTGGAGGTATTTTTTGTGGTTCTTAATATAGGTGGATCTTCATGACTTGTTGATACCTTATAGGGGGAGTACACAAGGCTTATGATGATGGTGAAGATTGACCTAAGAACATGGTGGACATATCAGGATACTGTGGAATTAAGTATTGGGCATCCACTCGACTCCTGTGATTCTGAGCGCATGACACTGTGTTGACCCACGAGTCTAATTTCAAAAATCATGCACTTCTTTAAGAGGCATGTAATTTTTGAGGAACTTCATAACATTTATTTTATATATTAGACACTCATATGAAATTCATGTGGTACATTGGGTTCTTGGTTCCTAGTCAATTTTTGATCACCATTCCATACTTGAATATTGGTCTAAGCCACATGTACAAATGATTCCATGAAGCTGTTAAGAGATATATTCACTAGTCTAGCGGCTAGATTGTTTATTATTGATATCTTTTCTTTATCTTTATGATATGAAGTTAATGAAATTACATATGAGTGTATGTGGAATCTTGGATAGTTCATGAGTACTTGGTTATGGAATGTATGTTTTTTATTGATGTAATAAATTTTTTATTATTATTGATTACAATTCTTATACATGAGAAATTTTTCTATTTATTTATTATTTCGGTCCTACTGATATTTATTCCCACACCCTATTAGCTGATTAGAGGAGCATGGGGCTAGTAGTAGAATAGGATGGACACTGTAGGACGGTTCTTTTGTTTATTTAATTATCTTATTCATTGTACAATGCATATGATTACCACATTAGAAGGTACTTATTAATTTATGACATGTAATCTATTCATTAGTTTATATATGTTTACTCTGGTTATTTTTTATGTTTTTATCAAAAAATATGTACACTATAGAAATATTATGAGTTTATAGACCCCCCCCCCTAACTGATGGAATTTGACCGTTCCTACTAGTCAAAACCCTATTATATATGTGGAGGCATGCATGAGTCATGTGACCATCTGAATTAGAAATAATTATTTAGGAATTTATGTTACATGAAATAGATAATAAATATTTATATTATTTATAATATTTATATAATTATTTTTTAAACCATTCAAAATTTCAATATACGGTGTTTTATATTGAATTTTATTTGATTGATTAGATAGAAATTGGTATTATGTTTTCATTACTCCATACATACTTTTATTATCAATAAAATAAATTTTGGATTAAATTGATAATTTAATATATGAATAATGCATTAGATATAGAATGATTTGTGTAGCTCTAATATAGATTCCTCATCGATGCATTGATAGGTTTCAACAGAAAAACTTATCAGATAGAATTATGAAATGGGTTTTTTGTGTATACAAATACATTGAATAGTTTGATATGAAATAGGGATTTTAGGGGAAAATGATATATGCGATTGTGAAATCCAACATTATGATTTATTTTCATTTAAAATTCAGTTATTACTATCACAGATATTATTTTATTGATATTATCCCATTATGAATTTCATGAATACGTTATTATTTAAATGTGATGAGTTTTTAATTTATTTACATGTCCATTTGGATTATTCTTTATTTACTGAATATATATTATATAGTATATAACACTTATTGAGCATTTATGAACACCCATATTTTTTACATTCCTCTGATACAATGAATGAGTCTTTGAAATATTTCATTTATGAATAATTTTTACTATTAATATGTTTTATATTTTCATCTATCATAAAAAAATGGGAATCATGTATGTACTAATTAATTAATACTAATAATCTATTTAGTACATCCGGATGCAATTTACTCTATATTATTCTATTATAAGATAGTAATCATCAGCTCTAGGCTGTTGGAGTTGGGTTCTATATAGTTGTAATAAAAAAATTAATATAATCCTTGGGAACTATTTTTGGTAAAATGTAGATTTTGGGAACATAACACTATAGTAGTCATTGAGGATATGTCATGTTGTAGGAAAAAATAATAAAATATTTGGTTAGTTATATACTATGTGGTTTTCCTAGAAAAATGATCTTGCAGGGATATTATAGGTTGATATAGTTTTAGAATAGATGAACTATCATATTTTATTTTCAATAATTTCATGTTTTTCTTATGAACTATCATATTTTATTTTCATTTCATTATCACGTTCCAAAGTAGAATCGAACAGTAGGTGTGGATCATCCTTTAACTCAGGCTATCCTTTGGCTTTGATTTTCTCCACTTATTTCTTCACTGATTATAACTATTCTTACAGTTAATGAATATTCATAACCCTTGATTCATGTTTATCATTATGTTATCTCATGATATTCTTCCCACTACTCATCTCATCTTCAAATTCATAGGTGGGTTTATCTATCATGTCAGATTTCTCCTTTAACATTGAATTCATTTGAGCAACAAAATCATTACGGCATGTATTCTTATTTTATAGACATTTCATTTCAAAAACTAGTTTATATAGATGTATATAAATATCATAATTTATAGCTTTTATATTCTAAATAAAATTTTAGTTTAGATAATTTCCCTTGTCATCATCTTTGAGTTATACTATAATAGTGAAAATATTTTTCTGTTCTCCAGCATGTGAATCATTCTTCTCCCTAAGATCAATTGCCACATAAAAAGACATTAATTTAAACCTCTTATCATATTATCCTCAATACCTAGTACATGGATCTAGATATCATTATATTTAATTTATTCATCAAATTTGTAATCTAATTCATTTTTTATAGAGAACATCCACTTTTTGTCTTAGAGTATCTTCATCATTAGTAATTTCAAAATCCCATAGAATATCAAAGTCTTTAATCATTCCTACAACAACATTGACTGAGTTTATATTTTGATTAGCTAATTCATCCAAACCTTTATTTAGTACATTTTTTTACTTAAACTAGATCACACGTGTTTCATAGACACTTACACTCAAAGGAACACCACAAAAATTCTTATTATTCATTATTGTTCTTAAATTTACCATAGAAAAAAATGATAAGAGAAAATTTATATATAAACTATAATAGAAGAGAAAAACATTTTCATAGAAAACATATCAACAGTGGTAACGTAAACTCTAATACCACTTTTTAGATCCAAAAGGGCCCCAGATACCCTGAGAGGGTGTAAATTAGGGTATAGATATTATTTTTTCAAAATTTCTGGACCCACAAGATCATTAGATCTTAACTATAAGGGTAAATTTGTTTTCTATTTTGTTTTTATATTGTTTTTATCCCTTCCAAAATTTATCACCTACCGATTCATAAAAATTAATAAAGGAATAAAAACACAAGGACACCTATATTTTTATTTGGTTCAACCTCACTAGGCTATGTCTAAGGATTATACAACAGTAATGTAATGATATACCAAATCAACCAAGGATCTCTGCAAAAATATATGGTTTGGTATAGATCACTTATACTCACAAGCTCACTTCATTTACAATGTTTTCGGTCATATAACTACTTTCCAAAGGGTCACTCCATTGGTCTCTTTCTCTAGCTCACTTCCTGTGGAAAGGATCTTGTAACGACTCAAACATTTATTATTATAGTTTCCCCCTTTTCTTATAGTAAATTTAAAAGGTATAAATCATATTGAAAAACATATATGACACAGTAAAAATATTATAAATAAATAATTAATTAAATAAGATGTATTTCAAGATATTAGGAAACTAATACCAAGGAAAAATTAATTTATCCTTTAGAATAGTAATTTGACCCTTATGAATAGTAAACCATAAAAATGAATTGTAACCACACCCTTAAATGTATAAATAAAACTATAGGCATCATATAAATGAAATTATGGTGTAATGATTTTGTATTCTAAGTAGATAAATGTTTTAAATATTATTAATCAGCTATTGGGATTTTGGTAAGTTATAAATATTTAGTTACAATTTTTTAACTAATTTAATAATTTAAATGAATATTTATTCATTAATTTATATTTTGATGTCTTATGATTTTAAGAAAATTTTATGATTCCTTAATTAATATTCTAATGTGTTATAAATTCATTTTTAATTTTAAAATATGTATTTTGTTTGAGTAAATGATGAATTTAATTAAAAATTAAATTTCCCATATTTATAAAATCATTTTCATAAAATGGAGTCAATATTTAAATTCATCACGTCAAAAAAAATTTAGCATTAATTTTTTGTATTTTTCTGAAATACTTTATTTTTTTGTGAATAGTGAAATATGAAAATTTATTGTATATATAAATTATAAGTTAAATACACCATTCCTCAATTCGTCGCTAATTTAATCACTGTAATATCAAAATCCCATTCATTATTTTATAATATTTAGTGATAATACTCAAATTATTTTTAGTCTTGATCCAAAATAATAAACTAACGAATATAATAATGAGGAAACACCCCTCTCCTCCACTAGAAATACTAACCCACACCACCTCTTTTCCTCTAACCTATACATATTTTAGACCTATCCAAATTATAATAAAAACTATACCCAGGACCTTATCCCTCATCTAGGAGATATTGGTCTCATCAAAAGACCAAAAACTTTTTTGTATGTTGGTTATCAAGAAGTGTAAATCCAATATGTAAAATGCTATTCATTTTTTTAATTTCATATTCAATTTAATTTATTTTAATCTATTCTCATCACCTTATCTTATCCAAATGGAATAATAACTTTATAATTTTTGATATAATTTAATGATATCATGTTAATGAGATATCCACAATAAAAATATTTTCTCTCCCTCTTTTTTTTATAAAAATAAAATTATAGACCATGATATGTCAATTTGATGACATCGTGGGAGATTCACATTCATCTCATTAATATATATTAACAAATCAATTGTAATGGTTAAAAAATATTTTAAAATTTATGCTTCAACGCTCTATAAGTTCTGTATCTAAAATATATACATAATACTAAATGATAAAACAAAAAAAGTATGTTGTGATCATGAAACCACCAAAATTAACCTAAAACTTTTATCCTTATATTTTATATAAAGATTCATCCTCATAAAGTACAATCAAATTCTTTATAAGATAATTTAAAATTAAATAACATCATAAATAAAATATAACATAAATTCTGCATATTTATCCGCATTTTACACAAACTTCCATTCATGTAAACAAATGAACCAATCATGGAATATAAGAAAATGAACAATTACAATCAATGAAATCAAAATCTATAACTCATAAAGAAACCATAAATGAAAATAATGATTAAAATTAATGTATAAAAGGATTTTTATTTTTTAATAAATGAATCAAATGTTATTATACATTATATTTATGTAAATAATGAATTCAGACATAAGGTTTGTAGAAATATAAAAAACAACTCTCTTTCTTTGGGGTTTCCCACTTTCACTACTTTTTCATTATGGATATTCACTTAATATTCCATAATTATTATATCTTCATCATTATGTTAAATTTTATAGGATTTACATGTTACCAAAATGGGTATATATAAAAAAATCAATCATTTTTCAAAATTAACACTTCTTAAAAAAACATTTTTTAGTTCTTATGAGATTGTTTCTTCTTCAATCACGATTGATACCCAACATCTTATCCCTTGTTAATCGTAGGAAATTGAAAAATTATGAATATAATCTTTATTAAATGGAATCAATTTTATTTCATGGATTATTCTATTATCATGGTTGATATACATTCTATGTGGCATGCATAATAATTTAAATATCATGTGATGGGTGTGCTGGAAATTATATTGTGCTCTTATGCATTGTGTAATGTGATGTATCTCGCGAGAAAAACTGAAATATGTTTGAACAAGATTATATACTTGTTCACAACTATGTGTGGTAGTTTACCACTATGAAAAGATGTTTCATTTTTACGAATTTCCACATTTCAATTTTTTTCTTAATTCGTCTTCTAATGATAATGATCCAATGAATATGTTATGATTATAATGATTCTGATCAAACCATGTTATATAGATTCATTTTCTTTTATATATGATTACTGGTATTTAGTCACATCTTTGTCTTTGATGTATATCATTAGGTTATTACCTATACTAAAGAGAACATGAGGGCCAATAAGAATCTATGGAAGAAAGAAATTCATAAATATTTATTTTTATTCTATAAATGTTACATAGGGACCTAATTTTCCCAAGAAACTAAATCTTTGGAACCTAATTGTGTAATTCATATGTTTTGTTTTTAAATAAAATCGTGTAATAAGTTATGTATGAAAAAATAAGGGTCTCTATAGTTGGTATTAGAGCACCATTTAGTAATTTTGAGAATTAGGATTACAGAACCTTAGTGAAACCCCTTATTATGAGACTAAGTATAAGTAAGAACCCAAGAATCATTTTTTAGAAAATTATAAAAATAGGGATCCACCATGAAATTATTTTAGTGTAATTTTCATAATGGAATATATTTTTTATTCATAACTTGATGTCTTATATTTTGTTCTAACATTTTCTATTTTAGAATATGGTGGAAAAATGTATAAACATCCTGATTGGATCCCTCAATTCCTATAGAGGTGTAGTTCAAAATTTTATGGTGAGGCTTTCCAAGCTATATTACATTATGAACAATAACCTCAATAATGAGGAACATCCACCTTCATCAAATATAGAGAAGCTAGATATCAATCCCTTTAGACAGAAAAGACCACCAAAATTTAATGCATCTTCTTGTCAACTAATTAAGGAATAGTGGTTCAACTAAAAAGAAAATATATTTTCTATAAATTATTCTTTGGAGATGGATAAGGTGACTCTTTCCATTTATCTTCTATATTGATAGGTTGAAAAATTGTGAGAGTTGATTAAGAACAATAATAAGAATGATAAAAATGATGAGGCAGAGTGAGTGGGCATTAAGATAATCTTTCTAGACAATTACTTACCTTAAAATATTTATACAATGATGGAGAGAGAATTATTGCAGTTGATGAAAAAGTAAGGAGAATCTGATAAATCCTACAAAATTTTTTAATAAGTCTAGCAAGTTATGCTTTATGTTTTTTGACAATAATGACAGGAAATTGATATGTTCATTATTGGTTTAGAACAAAAACATCAAAAGTTTCTATAAATTTTAGACTTTGAGAGTTATGAAGAATGTGTTAGATGTACACTCAATGTGAAGATGATGATTGGAAAGTGGTCCTATAAATTTAGTGATATGAAATGAAAGATGGTGTTTTAGGATAGAGGATCTAATGAGAAAGGTGGAAAGAAAACTCAACCGCCCACATGTAAAAAATGTCGGAATAGGAGTCCTGGGAACAGCTTCAAAGGGATCAGGAAATAAATCAAATGTTGTAGATAAGGCCACTAAGATCATGAAAGTATAAAATCCATGAGGAAGCGGGAAATACGGTGGATGAAAGAAGATCCCCACCCATGGTCTAATGCTAAAAAATTATAGTGAAAGGGAAAAATGCAAGATAATGCACTAAACTTCAAGTCCTTGAGGGAAATCAGTGTCATCTTCTAACAAATCCAAACAATCAAGGGAAGGATTATTCCATTACTACTACATATGTGGATCAAGAAAATGAAGTCGTATATGGTATACTTCCTATTCACTCAATAATGGAAAATTTCTTATTTGATTCTAGTTTTACGCATTCCATATCATCTAGAATTTTTTCTATAACTATTAAATCAGTTCCATAAATCATTAATATATTTGTATTTTTAAAAACATCTTTTGGTGTGATTGTTTCAACCCATGTGTTATAACAATCTCTTGTTGGTGAATGTGAGGAAATGCTTCCAGTGAATCTCATGATACTACGCTTGTTGGAATTCAATGCTATAATGGAAATGGATTGGATCAGAATATATTGAGCCTATATCATCTTTCATGAAAGGGAAATATACTTTCATATTCTTAACCATCCCATTCTCCTCAGTAATTCAAGGAAGATCATGAATCTCCTTTAGAAAATCCTTCAGTGGTGTGGGAGTTGATTCCTTGTGAATAATCTTGCATAGCTCAAATGGCCGAGTCAATGGAATGTATCAACTTAGGGGAAATTCCAATTCGGTGGGAATACCTTAATGTACTTCGTGAAGTGTTACTCGGACTTTCCTCAGACCGTGAGGAACATTTACCAATACTAATCATGCCTGGAGTTACAATTATTTTAATGTGTCCCTATAGGATGGATCTTATTCAACTATAGGAGTTAAAGAAGTATGTAAAAGGAAATTTGAAAAAAGGGGTCATAGGCCCTAGTGTATCCCCTTGGGGTGCGCCAATTCTATTTTTCAAGAAGTAGGATGGAAAAATGATGTTGTGTATAAATTATAGGGAACTCAACAATATCAAAAAAAAAAGAACATGTATCCTTTTCAAAGTATTTATGACTTGTTCAATCATCTACAAGGAGCACAGTATTTCTCAATGGTGGATCTTCATTTTAGATCTCATCAGCTAAAGGAAAAGAAGGAAGATATTCAAAATAATTTATTCTATACAAGGTACAAGAACTATGAGTTTTTTATTCCCTTTAAACATACTAATTCCCAAGAAATATTCAGCGATTTGATGAATAGAGTCTTCAGGCATTTCCTTCCAAAATTCAAGGTAGTTTTTATCGATGATATTTTAATCTACTCCAAGATTAAGGAGGAACATGAAGAACATATAAGCCTTGTGTTGTGACATTAAGTAATGATAAGATTTATTCCATGTTCATAAATTGTGATTTTTGGATGTCATATGTTAAATTAATGGGATGCATGGTCAAAATTGAGGGATTTTCTATTGACCCCTAAAAAACAAATGTGATTGAGTAATTTCCCTGACCATCATGTGTCATCAAAATCCATAGTTTCATTGAATTAGTTCGGTACTATCACTATTTTGGGAGAAATTAATAATTATTTTCAAGACTTATAAATAAGATAACATGAAAAGTAGTAAAGTATTATGGGATAAAATAATGTGAGAAAAGCTTCGAAGAACTAATAAAGTGGATGAATTCTGCACCTGAACTCACATTACCGAAATGTTTTGAATGTTTTGTGATATAATGTGATTCTTTAATGAAAATATTGGATTTATTAATCATGATAAATGATAATAAGATAACCTATACCGCACAATAGTTTATGATCCCTAAGTATAACTACCCGTCACAATGATCTAAATTTAGAAGCTACGATTTGTTCCTTAAAAATATAGAGGCACTACCACTATGTTGAGAATTGTGACATATGTACTGATTAAATGATCCAAAATTATATATTCACACAAAAATATATCAACATGACTCAAAGGAGTTATCGTGAACTAATAAAAGAGTATAATTTCTCTATTTAATGTCATCATGACATGGTGAATAAGGTATTTGATACTCTTATTATAACATAACATGAAACTCAATTATTATGGAGTATTGTGAAAGAACCTATCTTATTGAACATAAAAAGGATGGATTTTGAAATCATAATTTTTTGGAATACATCCTACCATTACAAAATTATTTCCCAACTATCTGTCCAAGATAATATTAAGGAGGCATAATGGGATGATCAAGAGTTGCAAAAGATGGTGGAAATAATAATGGAAGGGAAGTTGAAAGAGTTACATATCAATTATGATGGTGTGATTCAGTATGGAACATGTTTTTTGTACCTTCTTCACCAGAGATAAACATGGACCTATTTAATAATTCACAATGCTCAACATTCTCCATTTATCTTGGAAGTACAATGATGTACTATGATCATTGAGAATACTTCTGCTGGGAAAACCAGAAGACTGAGATTGTTGTGTGAATCTCAAGGTTATTGACATGTAAATAAGTAAAAGATGAGTGAAAATGACCAAAGGGGTGATGAAACCCTTTCCTATACCTATGCGGAAATGTTGAAATTTCACTATGGACTTTGTCATGGGTCTCCCAAATACATCCAAAGGAAATAATGTGATATAGGTTATGGTGGAACAAATCTCATAGACTGTCCACTTTATCGCTATTTAGGATGATATCTTTCTTGAAAAACATCAAAAGATATATATGAACGAATTATTGAGACTAAATGGGGTTACACTAGTGATTGTCCATAATTGTGATCCCAGGTTGACATATAAATTCTTGAGGAGTCTTCAATATGGTTTCAGTACTAAATTAAATTTATGAGTAGCCTATCACCCCCAAACTGATGGCCAAACAGAAAGGACTACTCAGCCACTCAATGATATACTAAGAGACTGCTCATTGGAATTCAATGGTGGATGGGATCAGTAAATCCCATTGGTATAGTTCTCGTACAATAATATTTTCTACTAGATAATTCATATGTCTCCATATGTAGCACTATTTAAAATGATATGTAGAACTCCAACTTGATGGGATGAAGTTGATTAAAGAAAGCTATGAAGACCTGATCTTGTACATGAAATGATAGAGTAAGTTCAAGCCATACATCATCATATAAATGTTTATTAGTGTTTTAAAAAGAGATATGCTAACATCCGTTGAAGGGACATTGAGTTTAACATTTTAGATAATGTATTCCTTCAAATATCACCATGGAAGAGAGTTAAGTGGTTTTTAAAGGAAGGGATATTAATCCCAAGGTATATTGGACCCTTTTGGATCCTTGATTTCATAGGAGCCATGGACTATTGGATTTTAATTCAACCAATTATGGATAATGATCATGATGTATTCCATGTATCACTCTTATATAAGTACATACCTAATACAGCACATATACAAAACACATAGATTGTACAAAAAAATGACGATCTCTCTTATAAAGAGAATCCAATAATGATTCTGGACTAAAGAGATAAGTTTCAACACAATAAGATAACTAACCTTATCAATGTTTTGTAGAGGAAACACAAGTATGAAGAAGAAACATTGGAAAAAAGTGGAGTTGATGAAGAGGATGTACCCTCACTAGGGTATATAAAACAAAATTTTTTACGGTGAAATTTAAAATGGGGGTAAAACTATATTGACCCAAACTTTTATCATTGGAATTACTCCCTTCTTATAATACTAACATATAGTATAAATCACAAAAAATCACATAGATAACCTAATAAAAACTGTATAAATGATGAATTAATGATATAACAAGTATTTTAATATGTTAATGAACCAATACTGATGAAATAGTAACTTCACCTAATATGAACATAATGAATATTAAATTGGGGAAAAGAATATTATCATTACCAATGAAAGAATAAATATAATTAATGAATCTTATAAAAGAAATTATGGTACGATTATATAATAGTATAAATACATGATGTTTTAAAAATTAAAAAAAATTTGTTGGTATTTTTGGATGTTTTAAATATTTAATTAAAATATTATGATTCATTTAATAATTTAAAAGGTAATTTATTTTAATAAAATTTATTCATAAATTAATATTTTAATTTCTTGTAATTTTAAAATAATCTTATGTGACCTTAATTAATTTTTCAATGTGTTAGAAAATAAGTTTTAATTTTTAAATCTGTATTTTTTAGTAAAATATTATATTAATTAAAAGTTAAATTTCTGGTATTTATAAAATTATTTTCATAAAATGGTGTTTGTTTCATAATTATCAATGTTGAAAAATGGTTTAGATGAATTCTTGTGATTTTTCTAAAATATGTGATTTTTTTGTCAATAGTGAAATAAGATAATTTATGGTAGATATACATTATAAGATAAATATACCATTCCTTAAGTCACCAATAATGTCATCACCATAATATCAAACTACCACTAAGTGTTTTAATTTATTTAGTGTTTATTCTCAAATTATTCTTAGTCTTGATCCAAAATAATAGACTTATTAATATAATAATGAGAAAACACCCCTCTCCGCCATTAAAAATCACAACTCGCACCACCTATTTTCCTAACACCACTCAATATTTTATCCATGTACAAATTCTTCTCAATACTCTACCAATAACCCTATCTCAAATCCATGATCTCATGGTCTCATCATTATATTAAAACCACTTCCCTATGAAGGTTCTCCATGTGGATAAATCCAAGAGGTATAATCCTCTTCCTTTTTCATTTAATGTTTTTCAATTTCATTTCATTTAATCTATTCACCTCACCTAATCATCTCCAAATGTAATGATGACTAAAATATGTTTGATATAAAATAATTATATAATGTTAATATAAGATCCATCATCAAACTCCCTGCTCTCTCGAATTTATAATAAAAATGAAATCGTTGTCTGTGGCAAGACAATTTATCGACATTGTGGGTGATGTAATTTCATCTCTATAAAAGATGTTTGTAAAATCATAATAATGGTTGAAATAACTTGTAAGATTTATGTTCCAAAACTCTTTATGTTCATTAACTATCATATATATATAATACTAAATGATAAAACAAAACGAGTTTATTGTGATCGAAAAACTGTAATAATCATATTAACATGACCATCATTAACTTTATTCTAATGATTAATCCTCATTACATAAAAACAAATTTTTTATAACTATATTTAAACTTCTAGAATATTTTTAATGACATATAATAACAACTATTTGTATTTATCCTCATTTTACATGAACTGTCATTCATGTATACAAGTGATCCGATCATCGAAACTAAGAAGACGAACACTCCAAAATGATGAATTGGAAATATATTACTCATAAATAAGATCATAAATGATCATAATGAAAAAAATTAATGTTAAAAATGTAATAAATTTATTAAGTAATAATTCTAATTTGATTATATAGAATATTAAAATATATTAATCATTCATACATAAGGTACTGGGAATTCTAGAACCCAACTCACTTTTATTTTGTTTTCCATCCTTCACCCCATTTTTGTATGGATATTTCTTTAATGTTACTTTAATGTTTTTATTAATAATTATCTTATCTTTTTTTGGATAAAAATATTACCAATATGGTTTTATGGAAAATGAATATATTTTTTTCAAAAAAACTATTCTTTCAAATGAACAAATATTTTACTTCTCATGAGATTATTTTTTCTCAATCATTATTGATACCAAGAATATTATCCCATTTTTATCTTGTGAAATAAAATATTTATGGATTTATTCATCAAAATGCGAAATCTATTACTTTCAAGAGGTTATTTGTTGTCCATGGTTGATATACATACAATGTGGCATGCGTGATAATGTAAATTCTATGATATGGGGAGTGACCCTGTAATTATATAGTACTCCAATGCATTGGTTAATATGATGTATCTCATGATAATAAGTGAAATATGAATTAAAATGATTTTATATTTGTACAAAAATATGTGTGTTAGTTTACCACTATGACATGATGTTTTATTTTCATAAATTTCCACATTTAAATCCATTTCATTATACTTCCTATCTTGATTAGGATCATATGCCTATATTATGATGAAATTGATTAATATCACACCATGTTTAACTAATTCATTTTCCTATCTATCCTCTTACATAGAATTTATTTCACCCCATTCTTTAATCTATGTCCCTAGTTTATTACTTGTATCATGTAGTGCAGAAGGGCCAATAAAAAGATAGATAAAAAAAATTAATTTTTTTGTTTATTTTATAAATGAAATGTTTGGACATAATTTGACGAAGACACTAAACCATTGGATCCTTATTGTGTAATTATTGTATGTTGATTTTCTCTAAAATGGTGTAATATGTTATGAAAGGAAAAAAGGTTTTTTATAGATCACATTCTTCCTACTTTTCTCAGTACTATTGAAAGGAAGAACACACAATTTATGTACATGTATGTCCCAAAAAAATATTGACGTTTATGACCCTTAATTATTGCTAATGAATGAATCCTCAACTGTATATAGATTATCTATTGAATCCCTTTTTGGGGTTTTCCTTAACATATCTAAGATCAATTAGATGAAACACATCCGTGTTCAGGAAAACTGTAAAAGATTTCTCTTTACTATAGACTGAACAATTACATCCACTTTGGAAAATAATTCATGTGACTTCAAGTATACCTTTCACATCATTGAATGTAGTAGTGAATAACCTCCTTATATGAGTATTGTCAAATTGTGGATATCCTCAATCTTATTCTTCTCATTCAAAATTTAGATATGAAAATGATACTGTTCATAGTAAAGTATATGTGTATATATACCTGTGGAATATTCTAGTGTGATACTACAATGCAATACCCTCGAACATAACCACTTAGGTGATACACTATCATATAACCCTATCATGTATCCCTTTCATGGGTTTGCTTCCATGAGTCTCATCTGTGAGTCTGCTTCTACAATTCTCATTTTTGACTCTACTTTCACAAGTCACTTCCATGAGCTTGATTTATGTTTCCCTTTTTTGAGTCTGCATTCACACTAAGCATGAGTTCCTAGAGAGAGAATAATTTCTCTATTTATGCAATACCCTTTTCATATAATGTACAACATCCCGGTATGAGTTATCATTCAATGAGAACTTATTCAGATCATGTGTTACACCCTGGTATGAGTCAACATTGAGAGAGACCATATTCTGATCTAGTGCAACACTCATGCAATGAAAATATCATATACTCATCCACTAACCACTATAATTATATCTACCCACAAGTCTCTTCTCTAAATGAGATTCATATCAATATTTAATGAAAAAATCATCAATGTTTAAAAACGGGTTATTGGGTATTTATAGGCATAAACCCACCACCATAAGTCAATAAATCTCTACAAAAATTAGGGAGAATTTTCATCCTCATGGGGATCACACGCTCTAAAAGATCTGAGTGTGAGATCTACTCGTTCTTTAACATATATCCTGAAGCAAACCACTAACATGAGTCCCGGGTCCGTATTCACACCTTGCATGAGTCCCCAGTCTGTGTATAGGATTTATGTGAGTCCTTAGTCCACATTTGTAGTTTTTAAGAGATCTAAGTATGACTACCAAATTCTATCATGTGCTCTATGAGATGTTCAACAATTGTGAGATCCTCCATCATTTCCATATTTTTTCCTTTATCTTAATGTACATTAATTTGTCATGTGAAAAGGTCATATTTGTGATTTTCACAAAAGAAAGGGATGATCATGGGAGACAATAATGACTGTTGTAAGAGACCCCGTCATGAGATTCAAAGACAATAATGAGCATTGTGTGAGATCCCTTAGCGAGATCCAAAGAGAATCATGAGAGGTGTGAGATCTCACCACAATACTCAATGACAATCATGTGCTTCATGATATTCTATCACAATATCCATATTCAATCTTCTGATTTTCAATGTCGATATCTTCCAATGATTTGTGTGATCTATCATGGTTTTCAATGAAAAATATGAGTACTTTCAAGAGATCACATCAGAATTCTCTCTTACTCTTCATGCCTTATTTGACAGCCGTCCTTTATCAATGACCTGAATCCTGGTCAATAGACACAACAAACCCAATTGTGCCATCATGATGGATTTTTACCTAGAAACTATGTGGTCATATTATAAGAGGATAATGTTTTCTAAAACATTTTGGTAATATGAATTCCCATGTGAAACATTTAAAACATTTAATAATGTTTAATCTCAGGGTTATCACTCGGTTTTTCTAACCGTGTGCTTAACCATTCAAGGGGTGACTCTCTTAGATTGTTCTGGTGCATAGTTTGTCCAACTATGCAACCAAAAGATCCCTCCTTTATGATGTTTAAAACTCCACTATTTCCTCTCTTATAACGTTAAATCTAAAATTCATTTTATCCTATCTACATGCATATTAATTCCATAATGAGATCTGTCTCCCATAGATTCACCTAGGAATTAATGTTTATACCTCATCCGGACTCTGATTGGACTGCCATTCATTACGTTGGTCAACTGAAAGTAATATATCAAAACCATTAACATTCTTTCTCATTTTATATCACCATATTGGGAAATATTTATGTTCAAGATAATAGTAAATTTTACCAGGTTATTCTTAATTTTTTCTAATTACCTCCTTTCTTGGGAAAATTATAATCTAATACTGGATGACTGGTCTTCTAACTCTATAATGTAGATGTTCAATAACTATTTTCATAAATTTCATATAGAATAATAATTATTCACCATTAAGACATACATTTTACCATCCATATTTTTTCAATAAAATTTAGTAAAGACTGAAATTAATAATTTATTTTTAATTTTATACCCTTATAGAATCATTCCATGGTTGGTGGTTATAAGCCTCAACCCAAACCACCTACATATTGGGTTGTTTGATCCACCAAAAAAATAAATCCACCCCTTGGATATGTGTGATATCTTTTCCTATTAGTGGAATACCTTTGTAAATTAAATTAGATAGTGAAGAGTTGATTATCTCTTCAATGTGACATAAAACATTAAAAAGTGATTGAATGAATCATTCAAATAATCATATTTTAATTACATCGATGATATCTAGGACTATACCTTTTATTATGGTCGGCTGTACATTGGAATGGAAACCGAAATTGCCTATTAACCATTAATATTACTTCCATTATATTGTAAATCATGATATTAAAAAATAATTGGGTAAATTTGTATGGCACTGATATTAATTATCGACATAAAATAGACTTGATAACCATTATACAACTGAGAAGTAGGATTTGAGGTATTAATCCTAATAACCATATGTTTATATATCTTCATATATTTGGACACTTTATCTATGTGTCCCATGTTCTAGGACCGTATAGTTTTGTTCTGTTCTGTTATTAATTTGGAAAAGTTCCATGGTCTTGAGGTGGAGGCCTTGGACTTTAGCCTTAACCCGTGTATGTAAGATACATTATTTATACAAAATAGATGCAGAAGATGGATATTTGATCCATATTACATTTTAATATACTATCACCCATCAATATTAGCATTCTGTTATTTATATCTTGTATTCATAGAATTGGTTAAAAATTTAATTCA
This sequence comes from Viscum album, assembly GCA_963277665.1. Classification (NCBI taxonomy): domain Eukaryota; kingdom Viridiplantae; phylum Streptophyta; class Magnoliopsida; order Santalales; family Viscaceae; genus Viscum; species Viscum album. The sequence goes on from OY728122.1 coordinate 379,153,709, forward strand.
GTTCATAGCCTTTCACATTATACCTTCACATTGTTGTCATTTTTTTACATAGAATTGATTTTTTATAAAAACTGTTGGATGTGGTCTACAAATTATTTCTCAAAACCTATTCATTTAGCTATTGGGTACCAATATATACATTATATATGATGGTAGGACAATAGGGAGGTCAGGATTATAGATGCTTGAATGATTAAAGCTTGGGAGTATGGGAGCATAGTACCAAGAATTTAATAAAAATTCAAGTAGAGATATCCTTTTTGGTCATTTTAAATATTTTAATATACATGTATATATGTATACCAACTATTTTGTATACCTACATTTTTTTAATGATACATTAAATAATAACTATTTTGTATATCGTGGATCCTTTGATTTGGATCATTAATATTGTCTAAATAATTTACCACTATTTTTCATTATTATGATTCAGTTATTTATTATTTTATTACACCATTGTGTGTTGAGATGATGTTGGAGAAATAAATAAGTAAGAAGAGTTGGTTGTTAGAGAGTGTTTTCTTTTGTTGTCAATAAAGATAAATCAATTCACTTTATAAAGAACATGAAAATCAGAAGATGGTTTGATGATATGTATTTCACAATTATCACAAGTTAGAAGAAATTGTGATGCAAAACATATGAAAGAAATAGGGATAAACAATGATTCCAATCATATACAATTATTATTTGAAGGAATGACGCTGCTAGAAGATAGAGATGTTTCAGAACATCCCATAGAAACTCTAACGATGGTAAAGTTGTTCAATAAGAGGATACATATCATGATAGTTGATTTCATGATGAAAGAAGAATAATGGTTATGAGATGTATTGAAGAGAGAAATGAAGAAGGAATGGACAATCTGGAGGTAGCACAAAAGAAAATTTTAAGGTGGAACCGGTTTCTAGTGGTTTCCAAATTTTAGGGCCTAAAAATCTGGAGATAATGAAATGTGTCTTTGGAAAAGGTTGTTTCATGCAAGTTTGAAGATGGAATGGAATGATGTGTGCTAGAGGGGGTCTATGATCTGAACATCAAAATCAGAAAAAGGAGAGGCATGCATGAAAATTTGGTATTGTGCACAAGATTGGTGATTGTGCTCAAGATCGAAGGGAGTTTGGAATCTTGCGCACAAGGCATGATATGAGGTCCAAACATCAAAAAATGGAAAAGTCATGAAGTGTTCCAAATATTAAAATAAGTGCGTGAAAGATGAGGCTGGCTCGAAAGAGACATACACGCCCAATGTGACGCCGAATGTGGTTTTTTGGGACAGGTGACTTACGCGCACAATGCAACGTCAAATGGTGTTTTGTGCGACGTGTCAGGATCTTGTGCGACACATTGGGTTTTTGTAAGTAGGGGTCGATGAGGTCTCTAAATAAGAGGTGACCCACTATCATTTAAAAAGATCAAACCTTAGAAAAATCCCGAGCACTGATCTATGGAAAAATATTAAGAAAAATATAGTCTTCGAAAGAAAGAGAGTTACACACAAGAAAGAGAAGTTGCAGGCAAAATGAGTGTTCCACGTAAGAATAGAGTTACGCACAAGAAGGGAGTTTCACACAATAAGAGAGTTGCAAGAAAGAAGAGAGTTGCGTGTAGGAATGAAGTTGCGTGAAAGATATGTTTCACGAAAAAAGTTAGATCTTGCATGCATGGCATAAAAATCGCGTGGAAGACACCTAAATTTTTGTGCGAATGGTTTAAGGTCTTCATACGTATTCGGTTGTGAAAAAGACAGTTCTTATCATATTCTAGGTAAGAATGTGAATATTTGTACATCAAAGAATACCCCATCTCAATTGTAATGAAGCAATAGAATTTCATAATTCCCTATTTGTGCTAAGTGGGTGCACACACACTTGCGTATTGTTTTCCAAGTGCTATAAAAGTGTAAGGTTATATCATATTCGTTGTATTCCACATGAAAGGATTGTCTTCTAGTTGATTAAGTGGTGGTAGACTGTTTGCATACTATACTAAGACATAGCTACTATTGTTGAGTGCTGAACCTTATAAATCGTGTGTTCATGTGGTTGTCTATCTTTAGTAGGGAAGAAACTCTTTAATAGGAGTACAAGGTTTTTAAAAAAAGGAAACATAAAAAGAAAAATATATCATAGATTCACCCCCTCCCACTCTCATGAAAACCTGGATCCTGATTGGGAATATCATTGTGCTGCTCTGATTATGAAGGTATAGTCTCCACACCATACCATTATAGTACCTCACATATAGCTTTTAGCCTTTGGAATATAAAGCGGCTTCAATGAGGTTATGTGGACAAGTAGGTTCGGTTACCTACGATTGAACCATTTTTGGGACATTTAAGTTTTGTTTCATATAGGTCTATTAATTTTTTTCATGCATTATTAAGTTGGTATATAGGAGAGTACGAATGAATTTTAGTTTGGTAATGTGTTTATTCCTGGGAGTTTCTAACCCAAGTATGGTGAAAAAAAATATCTATGAAGGGATATGGTGTTTTTTCACTAGTTACAATTTCCATGATTTAATTATTGGGTAATTCACATAGATTGATGATTTTATAACTATTGTTGGTTTTATCAATAACTTTAGTTCGGTACAGAAAGGAGGTGGTGTCTCATGCATCTTAATAGTCACCTAAGAGTATTAATATTTCAAAAAATTTCATTATATATAAGTTTTATTATTTTACTTCATGAAACAAGTTGTATATGCTTTTATTTATATATTTATTATAAAACTGACATTTCTACTAGAAAAATAGGATTAAATAATTTGTTATTATAGTGGATTCCTGAATCTAAATCATTTCCCCCATATATCATGATAGTGTCACCAATTATCACATAGTTCAACTATGTAACTCAGGTTACATGGAATGAAACATTAGTTAAATTTTAATGCATGATTTGTAATTATAATGTATATAGTGCATGCACCTCTATAAATTAGGAATTGAGATTCATATAGTCAAATCAACTTATTCAACATATTAAATTCTTATTTTGGTTGTAAAATAATATATATAGAGACATGGACATCCATTTATAATTTTTATATAATGAAAATCTATAATTTTTTAATAGAAGTCATCTAACTAGGCTATAGTGTAAATACAATAATATATAGATCTCAATAAAAGTATGGTCGTTGTAATATGGTTTTACAAATTCAACATAAAGAGTATTTTTCTCAATAACTTGTAATTTATGCTATATATACTAGGAACATTGGCATAAAATAGAGAAAATGAACCATAACCAACCATATAAGTGTATATTATATACTATCGAATTTGATTCATCATGAATGTTCATATCACATGGACCTAGTTTTATGAGAAGAAAGAGGGGAGTTAGACATGAAAAGGATGAATTGTACCTATAATTTTTTTAAATGTGATCTTTATGTTATCTAATCTTTTCTAAGTCATGTTATTTTTATTTTTTTAACTATTATATAATTAATTCCTTGAATCTTACACCATGAGGTTGGTGATGATTATACTCAGAAGGTTGTAGTATGTAATCCACCAATATAACCTCCAATAGATTCCAATTAGGGACCTCTCATTATACCAAACAAGGTAAATGGTTATAAGTTTCAAGATTAATTCTGATTAATAATATTAACCATGCATAGAGACTAGTAACCTGTCTCAAAAATGAAAGAGTTGATGTGGGAATTTTAGATATAAAAACGAACCATGATTTTATGGATGGTGGACTATGACATAACGAGTGATAGATAAATGTCATATAATATATTTTATAGCATCTACATATTCCTCTAGGGGGATGGGTCAAGATCAAATAAAATATGATGATTGATTCATCCGAGAGATGGTGGGATGACTAGTATGAGGAAGAGGAAAACTATAAATGATTTCAAAGGATTCCAATAAAAATTTTGTGACTAGTTTTTCATGAAGGATTGAGGGCTGATTGGGTCATGAACTTTATGCACATAGAATATGGTAATATGACTATAATATATTATCCAACTCACATCACATATATTCATTTTATTTTTCATTAATAATCAAGTGATAAGCAATCCATTGTGAGAAAAATTGAGGATGGGTTCCTGAGTTATATTAATTCTCAAGGTGGATGTCATTTAATTCTCTACCATATCTATGATTTTCAACTATTTCAGTATTTCCAAATGTAATCCGAGAGAAGATGATGGTTCGTATAAAATCCCCAAAAGATCCCTCCCAGATCCAATAATAAATTCATTAATATTACATTTTTTATCATTGATATTGAAGAAGGTGAACAAATTTTCCCCAATAAAAACCTAGAACATATAAAATAAATATTGGTTCTCTTCCATACAAATATAACTTTTAGTTTTGTAGTTTTAGATAAATATGAACAACTCTTATCAACTTTGATTTATAAATAACCAGTTCATAAAGATGAAAATCCTCTCCCATTATTCCACAATTTTCTTATTTCACATTTTGTCATCAACATAATATATATGAAATCCCTTATAGACATGATTCATCCATCCTAATTCATTATAACTTAGGAAAAAGGAAACATAATAAGGGATCTCTCAAATTCTCAATAAGGTAAATCATAGGCATTGAAAAATGAATTTAATTATTAGAAAAAAAGTTCATAAGTTTGTTATAACTTAATCAAATTGAATTAGTATAACATAAAAATATTCAAACACATAGATTTCTAGATCATTAAACATGATAACATGTCATAATGCATTAATAATGGAAAAAATTCATAAGAATAAATAATCACAAACCATGTGATATCAATTCTGGTTAAATACAACATCATAAACCTATTGTATGAATAGATAAAACATATTGGTATCATAGATTATTATCTAAAGGAACCATTATTGAACACATATAGGACCCTTAAAAATTAGTATAACCATCCAAAAAACATAAAAGATAATTATCATGGGAAGGTAAACATTTCCAAATGAATTGGAGTTTTACAATGGTGCACCCATCATATAAGCTATAACGGGCTCACCTGGTGAAATTTGGGTGAACCCATAATATATAATGCTTAAGATCCAAATATTTCTTTAATAGCATCATAACTAACTGAATCAACCTTTATATTTTTTCATAAAATTATTATCCTATAGAAAATAAATGGGTTTCATGGTAATCTCATTGAAACCTGATTAACCCGTGGAAAAGACTTAGGTTCTACAATAATATCTGTAAGACCCGGTAACCTATAGAAAAGAAATAGGTTTCATAAAAATATATTTGAAAATTGGTTAACATGTGGAAAATAAATTGGTTTCATAATGATTTCATTGAAAAATTCATAATATAACCTTAGAATGAATGAGGATGGTATCATTACAAATTACCCCCATTTGAGAATAATTAATAACAAATGTTTGGTGATCCTCTTCATTTAAAATGACCATTAAAACTTATAAAGTAATATTTTACATATCATTAGAAAAATTTATTTACTAAAACATCCTTCTACCTTAAAAATACACTTTTCAATACATTTTTAAATTTATTTTGAAAACATATTTTTTGATGAAAATGAATTATTTGACCAAAAGAATGATTTTTCATAAAAATATTATTTATAAATCTTGATTATATAAGGGGAGAAAATTAAAGGAAAATATTTATTCTTATTAGATAACCGGTGGATAATTTTATTCATGAGAATTATTAGTAGGTAGATCATAATATCTCAATATTTGAGACTTAATCACAAATAATCCCTATAATCTATGTGATGGAAATATCAAACTCTTATAACTTTTCTATCTTTGAAACCTAAGCCCCATGAAATTATTACGTTAAATGAAACTTTTAATACCATGAGATTATAAAAAATACCTGATATTATATGAAAAATGATATTTTTATACACCTGATGAAATAATTAATGTTCATAACATGACATAAGTCTCAAAGAAGGCTTTATATGACCAATATCCATTACATATTTCATAACATTAAAAAAATAATCCCAGAAAAAGAGATACCATAAAATGGATATGTAAATACCCATAAATTTATTTTTAAGAAAAAGAATATACATTCTAGGTATGTATATACACTGAAAAAATTTTAGGTGAACATGGAATTTGTCAAGAAAAAGTAAATGTGAGACAAAAAAACCTTACATTGAGTCTAATTCATCATTATTATTCATTATATCCATTAATAATATAAATATGTTAATTATATATTTCAATTTTAACATTTTACAATTTTATTTTTTTCCATTAGATCAATTATTAATAAGTTATATATAATTACATAATCAATAATAATAAGTCATGTGATTTTTCCAAATTCATCTTTTCTGCCAAAAAAACATAGGTACATTGACCATGGTGAAAAATATCATTCATCAAAAAATAATACAATAATAATGATGAAATAATATTCATATCTATAAATTAATAATTCTTTTAAATCTAATCATGTATTATTTTTATTTATAAATGTTATGATTATATAGACATTTGGTCGTACGAACACATATATAATGTTTCTGTCATTCTGATGATCATTATGGAAATAAGGCAAGTAACATTTTCTTTAAATAATGATAATTATATCATGAATATAATATTATTTAATTATATATACTTATATATATATATTTTTGATGTTGTGATGAAAAAATAAGAATCAAATCACATAGAGGAGACGATAATTCACACATCCACAATTGTAATTATCACTTTTTCAATGTTAAAATTTAAAAATAATGATATATTATATTTATAAGAATATAATTATTCGATAAATATAATAAATCTATCATTTTTATCATATAAATTAATTATAGTAACAGTTATTACCTTCCTTGTAAAAAATTTCATATTACTATTCAAGTCAGTAGTTTATCGTACGCACGAGAAACACTATCATATTCCCTAGGGTATGGAATTTAAAAGGATTTTATATTATGTAATTACTTAATAGGTATTTTTATTTTATAATTAACCTAAATATCATTAATGAATTGCATGTTCATCATTATTCACCACCATGAGTGGTCAAAATTGAAAAACAAAAGAAATAGATTTATAAGGCAATAGAATGTCATACCCATGAATGATTATTTCATACCATAGTGGATAGAAATGTGTGTAGTTTGAGGTATTACCCATAAAATAACAAAATATAAGTATATTGATAAAACTAAGGTTCTTAAATGATAATCTTATAATAATAATTGAATTAGGTGGAGAGAGAAATAAAATAAAAACCTTATTAAAATAAAAATACCTCTTCATCTGGTTTCCTCCTCCATTTTGTAGTAAAATATTATATGGTTTGATTTATGACAAAATATAATTATTTGATGAATATTATAGAGATTCTTGGAAGTGATTTAGTTAGGTGTTTTAGGGGTCAAAAGGCTTTATATGTGTGATTTAGTGGGAAGATTTTGTGTCTATTTATAGTTGAGGAGTAGTGTGATTCATGTAAATACATCAAAGTATTTACTATTATAACATCTCCTACACATAATGTTTTTCCAAAGATGAATACTATTGGATTGGAGGGATTAATTGGATGATAAATTCCTCCACCAACTAATTGGAAAAAAATTTAAAACATTTTTTTCTCTACCACCTTTGTTTTCTAATTTTCTTCATTTTGGATTTTTATAAAGCATTCCACATTTCTAAACTATATGATTATTTAATGAATAATTAATTAAATTTATATTTTTAATAAAAAATATACCCACATATTTTTAATATTAAATAAAAGTTATAAAATACAAATCTTATGTGAGTTGTAAAATTCATTTTAACAGAAGCGCAAGTAATATGAAAAATAATGCTTTAACCATAACCATGCCAATAATATTCTCATTATTTAGGGGTCGATATTTTCAATAAAAAATATCATCTAGCCCATTAATGGAACATATTATAAATTTATTAAAATTGAATAATAACTTCGAGGAATATATGATTTTGAGTAATTTTAAATCATCTATAAAAATAAAATTTATTAAAAAGTAGAATTAATGTTTTGTTCAACATTATTTATTTAATTAAAATTTAAAAAATATTTTCACAATAATTTATTAAAAATAAATTATATTTTTCAATTTTTATTAGGATATATCAATCTATAAAATTGAAATGATAATATTCACACTATTTACAAAACTATTACTATTTTTAGCATTGATTTTATTTAATTACTAACTAAATAATCTATGCATTTCTATTTTGTAATCATTTAATGTAATTATATAATATACATAAAATAGTGTTTAATTTTTATGAAACCAAAATTTCATTTAGAATTTCAAATAATATTTATAACCTTATTTATGTAGTTTTTTCTTATCCCAATTGTTTTTTATAAATGAATAGTACAAAAGTTCATTTTTTCCTTTTCATTAAATAACTTTTTAAATGAGTTGCAATAATAGAAACATTTCCCAAAAACTCATTAATTTATATCTTAATTTCATTGGGCTATAAATATTTCTATAATATGGTTTTCAAAAAGTGTTTAGTCATTTTTACAATTTATATTATAAATTTAACCACTACGTTACCTCATTTTACCTTTATCATTGTAATTAATTTTCTTGTGTTCATTAATAAAATTTTTTAAAAATTATGTTCACATTATTAAATAATATAAAATTGTTGATTACTAATATTTAATCCTTTTTTTCAAATTAATCCTAAAACAAGTGAAGAATTCATTTTAAAATTAATCCTCTAGACGTGATGAGAAATTGTGTTCTTAGTGTGAAAATGATCAAAAGAATATATTGTTTTATCTTGAAATTCTATATGAAAATGATTAAAAATAATTTTTTTAAAATATGTATAACTTAACTAGTTTTATATTCTATCAAATTATAAATAAAATTTTACCACAATAATCAATTTAAAACAATGCAATTTCTGATTAAAATTTAGTATTTTTCGGTATTCATCCATAAATAAAACATTTTAGAATAATAAAAAAATCCACATAATATATTTTTAAAATTATACATTAAAAATTAATATATTTTTTATAATTAAAATCCAAAAGTTTTCAATTATTATTTCTGAAATAACTTCACCATAAAAAGGTGACAGAACATCTTTTTAGATAAAAATACATTTTAAGAGTTAAAAAGTATTTATTTTTTATCCATTGTATAGAAAACACATAAATTGAATTTTATACATTAGATTTAATAAATAAAAAGTTAATTTCATTATTACAATCCAACATATGTGATTAGTTTATATTATTGGTATTAAAAACACTTGTGTGCATTAAAATAGTTTTCCAAAAAAACGATGTCCTATTATTTTAAAAATGGTTCTATTTTTATTTATAATAAATTTTCCACCATATAATTAATTCTATATAAATGTGTGAAACATGTTATAATTATTTAGTTAATCCAATTCATGAATAAAATTCTTTCTATTGGTTGATAAATATGTGCAAATAGTAATATTAATAGTATATTGTTGTTAGTTAAAGCTTTATTTTCTGTGTAACAGAACCTGTTGAAGGAACTAAATTTTTCATCTATCATAAGATAAAAAAAATATTGAATATCCATTTTTTACTTAAATTTAATATTATTCTTTTCAAATATCATGTTTCTACATCCTTTCACCATTAATAAATTGTTTCCTACCAATTTTATCTTTAGGTCTGTAATCAAATATCAGAAATTTGAAAATACTTTTGACATAAAACCACATCATAAAAAGGGTTAAAATAAAATATTATTTATAATATTTACTGGTATGTATAAGGATAATATAAAATAATATATAACAAGATAAATATATAGTATAACCTTGGTGGAAAGTGAATATATGGGAAATGATGAAAAATGAAAATTCCAAATAAGGATATAGAGTGAAAAAGATCATTAATAACTATAAATTGAATGATCAAGTGAAAGTTAAAAAAAATTAAAAAACAAAATAGGTGCAAAAAAGTCATTTATATCATTAGAGATGATGATAATAGGATAAAAAATTTTTCATGATCAATTCCCATGAGCTGAAAATTTTATATACAATATACACCGAGAGAATATGCAAATATACTTACAAGAGGAGTAGAATTTCGTACTTTTGTTAACATCCTCCACAATATCATATTTTAATTCTAATGATGAGTATTTAATCTCATTTATTAATGAATGATATACTATAATAATCCTTTAATGACCACATAAACATTAAAGGGTTAGTCTTCTTATTCCACCTATCAATAAATAATAACCAAAACCAAAATAGTTGGAACATGGTTACATGATTCCCAAAATTATTAAATAATATTTTGATACACAAATAATCCATAATAAATTTTAATACCCTATTTTCTAAAAAACTATTCAATAAAAAACAATCCCTATAATTCATCATAACTTTAATGGCTATATTTCAAACCCAATGATTAGAAGGATTTGATCATATATTCTTCTAATATAAGTCAATGATTATTCATAAAATAAAATGCAACACGTTTCAAAAATAAAACTCACAATTACGTATAAAAAATTCATAGTATATGGGAAATCACATAATATAATGATAGGTGTTACACCTTTCCCACACTTTTTTTATTGGTTCATGCCTCATGGACTTTTCAGATGTGACATGTTGTCACCTGACCTATGGGTTTTCCATATTTTTCTTTAAAATGAAAAAAATTATTCCAACCTAAAAACAATTCATTTCGATAATAGTTGATAAAAAACACAAATCTAATTAATTAAATAAATATAATTAATCAATTCATGATCACATCACATAAAACCTCAATGGGGTGTCTAAGACGTTGTAACTATAACCATTTTTAATCCTATAAACCTATGGCAGTATCCATAAATATTAATATAACCTTACTTGATAAAATCCTAATATATAATGATATATAATCCCTACTTTAATACAAACTATAAAATCTCACACCCTCCACTCCCAGATCCAATGAAAAATTAATAATCATTAATGTTTTTGGGTTGACACAGAATAAGGTAAACCAATTTTCTCGTATCAAAACATACAACGTCTTAATGATATATTGGTTCCTGTAAATTACCATGATCTCTTTAGGATTAGTGTTTTAGAGTAGTATGAACGACTCATATATAATTAGAGTAATAAATAAATGGTTCATAATGATTAACACCATCTCTCATTATACCTATCTTTTCTTATTTTACATTAGGTCATAATAATCATCTTTATAAAATAAAATATAGATATTTTTCATCAAGCCTCGTTCAATATAACATTATGAAATGGAAACATACGAAGGGTGAGATCAAATTCATAGTAAGGAAAATTATTAAAATAAACAAATTAATGCCATCAATGATCATAATAAGTGCCTAAGGGTGTGATGACATAATAAAAGTGAATGAGTATAACATAAAAATATTCATAGCAATCCCTACCAGGATAATTAAACATGAACACATGGAATAGGGTATAAAAATGAAAATAGTCATTTGAATTAATAATCATGATAAATGTGATATATATTTTGATCAAAGGAAATATTATAAAACCATAAAATACATAGATTACATATATTGGTATCTTGGAACATCACCTCTTAGAACCATTACAGAACCCCATATAGAACACCTCCAAAATCTATAAAAATTAGAATAATCTTACAACCAACGACTAATATAATTATCGAAAGAACATAATTGTTACCCAATTCATTGGACCACATTCTGGGTGCACTCATCATATAGGATATAATAGGATCATCTAGAACTATCTTGGTGCATCTATCATTTATAATTACTACGAATTGAATGATGGAAATAACACATCATAAATAATTAAAATAACATTTATTATTTTCAGAACATGAATAACCCATGAAAAAGGAAAATAATCTATATAAATATCACTAAATCATGGATAAAACATGGAAAGAGGAAAATTTTCCTAATAAATATATTTAAATCAAGGTTAATTAGTGGAAACAATATGTTTCCAATAACACTCTCTTTGAAATGTGGTTAACATGTAGAAAAGGAACCAGTTCCATAATAATATCTTCCAAAAAATATTAATTCATATAGTAAATGAATGATTATGGTATCATTAAAAAAAATACCCATTAAAAAATAGGTAATAATATTTTTTATTTGATATTATAAATTCAAATACCATTAAAATATCATTAAAATAATTTTTCATGGAAGTACCCATTTCATTTTGAAAATCACTTTCATAAACATTAAACATTTTGCAAATTATTATTTATTAAATAACATTGAAATTATATAAATGAATCTTTTAAAAGTAATTCATAATGTTTATTGAAAAATATATACTTCCAAATTTGGAAAAACATTTTTAATTTTTTTATAAATCATTGTTTTGGAAGAAAAATAATTTTCAACCAAATGGAGGGTTTTTCAAAAAAGAATTATTTTAAAATATTGATTTTGTAAAGAGAGTAAAATTTTGGGAAAAATGTATTATAATTAGATAAAAACTGTGAATTAAAATTTGTGACAATAAATTATATTTAGATTATAATATTATAGTATTGAAGACATAAACTAAAACAATCATGATAATCGATGAGATTTTAATGTCAATCCTTACGACAATTGTAACATTGAATCATATTCCCCATCAAATTAAAAAATTAAATTAAACATAAAATACCATTTAGAATAAAAAATTCAGGATATTACATGTCAATATTGATTTATACACACCTCATTAAATAATATTTTACATAACAAAAAATAATCCTCTAAGAATGAAAATTGTTACAAAAATCGATTTCTGATATTTTATCATTGAAAATGTAAACCCCATGAAAGTTATATCCTAATATTTTTATTTAATTACCCATAAATTTATATATAATATTCATAAGGTACATTTTTTTAGTATATACACCGCACAACAATAATTAGTGGTGAATATTGTATGTATCCTACAAAAATTAATGTGAGACAAGAAAAACTCTTACCTTGAGTCTGATTCGTAATGATTTTTATTTTCAATAAAAAATAATAAAATTATGTTAATTATTTAAATTATTTATAATCTTTTCAATTTTTATTATTATTTTTATTTCACTTATTAGCAATTTATAAATAGTTACTTAGTCAATTATGTTTAAGTTTGATGTTTTGACCATATTCTACTAATGTGTCAAAAACGAGTTAGGTATGTTGAATATGGGTGAAAACGAAATTAATTAAATAAAATAAAGAATAATAATAATTAAATAACTATAATATTTATACAATAATTATTATTTTAAAATAATTCATATAAAATTTTTATTGACTAATGTTACCAACCTGGAGATGGTATGGAGTATGTAAACATGACTAAATTTCCATTTTTTAACAGTCATTATAAAAATAAGGTCAGATATATTTAACATTTAAGAATTAAAATTATACAATAAATATGATATTATGAAATTATAAATATTTATATAAATAATTATTTTGATATAGTGATGAAAAAGTAATAACCATATCACTTTGAGGAGGCGATGGTCTACAAGTCCACAAATAACGTTACCACTTTTTTTAGTGTGTGAAATGGTTAGAAAAAAATATTATTTTATAATAATTTAAATATAATTTTTTAATTAATATCATAATTATATCATTTAGATTATATATATTCATTATATGTACCCTAATTACCTTTCATTTAACAACATAGCGAAAAAACATCACATCACTTTGTGAGTCAGTAATCCACTATACAAATGAGCGATATAATCATATTTCCTAAAGTACGGAGTGAAAATAGGTGTCTGTGGTATAATGAAGATATATGTTTTATGATGTTATTAATACCACAAATATCATATATAGACACTATGTAAATCATTATTCCCAACCTTGAATGGTGGACAAGAAAAAAATGACATTGTTTCGCAAGACGATAATCCTCCATATATACGAGTGACAATTTCATAACCAATATGAAGGAATTATGTGTGTTTATATGTCATAAACATAACATAACAATATAATATTATATTCAGGATATATATTTAATCATATAAAAATACAATAATAATAATTTATGGATTTGGAGAAGGAAATAGGATAACAACACTTTTTGAAGTACTTATACATCTTTTTCGGGTATCCACCATAGGATTGCCCTAAATCCTTAAAAAGTTTTATTGTTTCCAAAATAAATACTTATAAGATAATGGGAGATAATTTTTCAAGTTATTATTTATGTTTTTTTAGGATTCAAAAGGATTTAAATGTTTGGAGATGTGGGAAGAGTGAGTGTAATTTTATAGTTGAATAAGAGTGTAATTCTTGTAAACACTGAAAAATATTTACTATGAGTGGTCTTCCTTACATTATGATCCTAAAAAACAAAATAATAATGTATGTTATGGATTATTTGGTTGATAATAACCTCCTACAAAAAATTATTTTATTTTGTAAACATTTGAGCCCTTATCTCATAAGTTTCCTTTTTTATATTTTGGTTTTTCGTTATGGTAACTAGTTGTCTAACCTGTGTAATTAATCAATTAAAACTAAATTAAGTTTAGAATTATTATAAAATATATACCCTTGGATTAAAAAAAAAGTAAATCCAAATTACAAAACAAAAATCTCCAGTGTTATAGAAATTACTTAGAATATAAGCACATGTGACGCGCAAAAACACCTCTTTAACCCTAACTGTGCCCATAATGTTTTTTCTATTTAGGGGTTAATATTCTCATTAAAAAAAGATCAGTTGGTTAATGAATTGAACATATTCTATATTTATTAACAATTATAATTCATATCGAAAATGATATATTTTTTTATCATTTAATGAAATAATATTTATTATAAAATAACAATCATGTCTAGTTTGACATTATTTATATTATTTAACATGAAAATATATCCAAATAATATCAGAGTAAATATATATTATTTTGAAACCCTTGTATAAATATATGTTGACAAAAAAATAATTTAACTTAATGATACATTTTATTTACATCAATTTTTAGTTTTTTGTTCTCATTTATTTTATTTTTTTATTAAAAAAATAGTCCATGAATTAGAAATTGAAATGAATTTAATGTAATTATATCATTTAAAAAAATTAAAGATAATTTATTATGATAAAAATTATTAATTTATAATTCAAAAAAATATAACCAAACCTATCTAGTTTTTCCCTATCCCGGAATCTTTATAAAAATTAAAAGGACAAAATTTCAATTTTTTGTATTTTTCTTTTCTTAAAATATTATATATGTAAAATTCATTGAAATGATTTCAAAAAAACATAAATAGAGAAATTATGTTCATATAGGTCAAAATATGTCCATATAAATGATTTTTTATATGATTTTGGTCATTCATAAAACATATATTCTAATTATAACCAATATGTAATCTAATTTTTACCTAATTTGCTGTAATTAATTTTAAATGTTTTCACTATTAAAAAATTTAAAAATTATGTCCATATTATTAAATAATATATACTATGATTATTCCTAAAATTTTATACATTTTTACAAATTAAAATCACAATAATGGGAGAACATAATTTTAATTTAATTCAGCATATGTGTCAAGAAATTTAGTTCTTAAATTGAAAAATGTTCAACACTTTTTAATGTTTTAATATAGATATTCAATATTGAAAATATTGTAATGTATTAAATGATAATAATTAATTACTAATTAAATTATTTTTACAATTTAAATAATTGAGAATATTAGTTAACAATATCAATTATTTATAATAAACTGAAGTTACCGATTAAATTTATTTATTTTTCCCTATTTGTCAAAAAAATAAACATATTAAAATATTAAAAATATTTTCCTTAATAAATTTTTATATTTCACATATAAAAATTATATTTATTTTTAAATTAAAAAATTCTCAACAAGAGTTATAAAATTAGAGTTCCGTAAAAAGGTGAAAAAACAATTTTTCAGAAAAATAATCTTTGTAAGCATAAAAATGGATTTAATTTTTATCTATTTTCTAGAAAACACATTAAATTAATGTTATAATTAGATTAAATATATTAAATACTTATATAGTTAATATAATACCCTATGAATTATTTAATTTTTTAATTTTTATAAAACTCAATTATCTGCATTGAAATATATATTCTGAAAAAGATTTCCTTTTATTATCAAAAACGTATTATTTCTATTTTTAATCAATTGATAAAAAAAATTATTAATTAAATATAAAATTATGAAATAAATTTTTATAATTATTTTAATCCATTCCTTACACATTATTCCATCATCTAGGTGATAAATATCATAATAAATAATAATATTAATACTATGTTGTTATTCGGTAAAACTCAGCATTGTGTGTAACCGAAGCTATTAAATAAAACTTGTGTTATTTTTATGAGATGATATACTATGTATTACATTTCTATAATCTATATAATATAATTTTATTTTTCTAATATTCCGGGGTGTTACTATACATATTAGAGCGGTCTATCTTATTGATCGATTAGTGCATTGTTTTTTGTGGAAAAAGTTACACATAATGATGTATCATGAGGGAAATTATAGTCATAATGTATATATTATGAGTTATATAATATGTCACCATTTTAGATGAATTTCTAATATTAATTCCAAGTGAGGTATATACTTATTTGATTGTATATTCTTCTATGTGATGGGCCATCTACAATGGTTTTGGCGAACCATTCAACCTATGTCTAGTGGATAATGATCCATATAATCTCCTCCTTTAAGTATATGATCAAAAATTCCTTGTCTTCTTTGAAGATGGTGTTCAAACCTCCTTATAGGAAATTTATGCGGTTATTACCAAGGGATACCATTATATTATCTATAAATATTAAACATTTTCTTTCACATTTTTGCAATGTTGTATGTCAGGTCAAGAGATCTTTCCATATATATCAAGTGTTTCTAACCCCAGAGGATCAAAGATTCATTCTATCTAGGGATAGAGGTTCGATTTTAATATCCTAAAATATTCCTCCATCCCTATTTTATATAGACCCTTATCACTCTTTAAATATATTGACAACCAAGGAGGGTAATTGCAATGAAAAGAGATTATTTTTGTGGTGTGATAACACTCGATAATTAGTTGGATATTAAAATGGAGATTATATTCCAATGAAATGAGTTACCACTTCATATAAAAGGTATATTTATCTATGGGACTACTTAATCAATGAGATAACATGATTTGGTATCATTCTTATAATGGAGTGGTTTGTTAAATTAAATTTTTATGTTGATTGATATCAAGAGAGGTATATTTAACATCTCTCCAAAGCGATAGTTATATCACGTGGGTAAATGGGATGTTTGGGAAAGTAGACCCAGAACCAAAAATCTAGGGATAGGTGATGTAAAATTTTAGATGGCTAGGAGTGATATGGATAATCATGGATCATGTTATAATAATTTCCATATAGTATTGCATTGTATTAGGGATAAATTCCATAATTATTTATCTATACTATCTAATGATAGAGAGGTAGAGTTTTTTATTGAGCTAGATCTATGAGAATCACCAATTTCCATTAATCCATATAAGATGATTGTTACTAATTTTTTGGATCACAAGTAGAATCTAGATGAATTAGATGTTATGGGTTTTACACTACCTACTATTTTAGAATCAGTTTCTCTCATTTTTTTCATCAAGAAGGTAGATGTGACCATTTGACATTGCATGGATTTATGATGAATGAATCATCATATGGTAAAAAGAGGTATCCACTACTTTTCATATAAAACTTATTTCATCATCTATGAAGAGATTAATATTTATGAATGATTGTAATGATGCTCTGATATGATTAGGTATGTGTTAGTCCTTTTGACATTCCTCACACCTTTTTTCAAAGTAGGTATGGCTCTATGATTAATTATTTTTTCTGTTCAGTCTCATGAACATGATAGATGATTCATGGATCAAATGAATAATTTTTTGAACTCAAATCAAGATTAAAAAATGGTATTTTATTGTGGAAGACATCGTACATGTGTAATGACATTGAAATAAATATTATTATCCTTATAAATATAAGAAGAGATAAAATACTCATAGATAAACTCACTAAATGAAGCATTTGGATAAATTTGGTCAACTTACTAGATAATATAATATAAGAGGTAAGAGTATTAGTTGGAAAATAAAAGGTGAAAGATTAATTTACAAGGGAACATCTCTAGAATTAACTTTTAATACAGATTTTCTTAGGGACGAGTGGATATTAAATGCTCCTCCTGCTGGATTTCTAACATCTTTTAGCTCCACACATGGGATTGACTAATAAGGGAATAAAATTTACATGATATAAATTATGAGAATAATCCTTTTGGATATTAATTAAAGGATGAAATCATCACTGATCATGATTCATCCCAAACTGGTCACATGATATAATGTATATTCTGGTTAAATATGCATCGAGCTATGAGTAGTTTTGATGTTGGAGGAGAAATTTTTTTCTTATGGTTCTCATCTATTATGGTTTCATAAGGAGATTACTAAATTCATGATCTTGACCTAATAACCATAGTTCCTTATTTTCATTATTAGAGGAAATACACTATTGGATAGCTTTTTTGTTTTATATGTACCAAAAAAGTCACAAATACATCATTACATATAATGACATAAATATTTGATATAAAGGGTTGTATTAATAGCTACATTCATTTAAATTTTAATTACCTATATACCTAGAAAAGAAAATGATGTAGCTGAGCCCTTGAGCCAAAGGGCCAGGGCACTAGATGTTCAAGAGTCTATTAGTCTGTTTGAGTGTATGGACTAGTTTTATGAGATTAACATACATTTCTGGAAGGTTTATAGATAGTATATCCATAAATATTTCATAGTTAACTTTTTTACATATAGAGAGAGTAAATATGAGATGTGTTTCTAAACCCTAGGTCCTAGTCTTATGATGGAGTGTTACATGTGAGGACTCACCACCATGATAGGTCGTTGATGAGGATGATATATTGTTCATTCATGGATGCTTTTTTATTCCTAGAGATTTTTTGAGTTAATTGGTGTATTAATATCATGATTTAAGTTTTTATATACTCCAATGGATTATGATGATTTATTTTGATTAATGCCAACATAACTAGTGTCCTGGTCTAAAATGAAGAATATATGGATTGGTTACTCGATGACCCACCTTTTTTCTATTTAAGGTAGAGCACCAGTTAGTGGTAGTGGTTTTGAAGAAGTCTCATATTATAAAGAAGAAATAGGATGGAATCACCATTTATTTTTTTAGGATTACCTAGATCCCCTGAACGAATTGATGCAGTGTGGGTTATCAATGACATACTAATGATGATAACTCTCATTTTATAAATCATGGAGACCATGCTAATATATGATCTTGGAAATCAGCTTATTAGGTAGATTATACGGAATCCTATAGTTCCCCATACAATTGTATAAAATAGATATTCAAATTTCACATCATTATTCAGAATGGGATGAAAATGAAAATGGGTTCACATATATTTCTATGTATATCCTATCGCACACAATTCAATGAGAATATTTTTAACACAATATATGTGTTGTAGGACATGGACATAAAATGATTGTTTGATTTTGTTAGATCATAGGAGAAACATATACCTTTAGTGAATATTTATTCAATAACAAATTTTAGGGGACTATATAGATGGATTTTTATGAGTCTTTATATTTTATGAATTCGCAATTAGATCTGCAACCGTTAAGGGTTGAAGAGGTCGTTCAACTAGGACTGTATCAAATTCTAATCATATTAGGGAAGGTTTAAAAAATTTGGATGCCGATGAATATAGATCAATATGTATATAAATCATATGTCTACCATCATTTTCAACAATTATGGTTATAGTTGGAGGATAATATTTGCTTCTGTGTGTCTAATATAATGGGTAATATATGGATTCATAGACATGTTATTCCTTCACCCCATCATGTTAGGCCATTCAAGATTTTTGAGAGAGTCAAAATGGAAAATTATAGATTGTATATACCCCTATAGTACTAATCCATGAATTATTCATCCATTTATCTCAATTACATAATTATCAATATGAACAATCTCACATCCTTCTTCATGAATATTTTAAGTTATATATCGACTCATCCATTTTAGAGAGTCCAATATGTATCGTTGATGTGAGAATAATGGTTCTCCGAGGAAGGTTATTTCCTTTAGTTTTGGTTTTATGGAAGCTATTTAAATTATAATATGAGACCCTCGAGTAAGAGGTCGATTCACATGTAGTATTCAAAGAATGTTGAAGAACTAATATGTTTGATATCATACAGAATGTGAAAAAATATGTAAATGAATCTTAAATTCTATTTTTAAAATATAGCCATTAGGAATAAGAAGCTAAATTGGTGGATATGAATAAAAATAACCATATTCTAATATATATATACAGAAATTCACTATTCTATAAAAATGTGTTTATTAATTCTTAGAAAATAATAAACCAATTTTTATAGTAATGTCATTTTAATCTTCAAAAATATGTTTTATTCAAAAATGTTTTTTCTAACTGTATATTATAATTATTTTTATTATGTTTAAAAAAAAATTATTTTTTGAAATAAATATTTACATTGAAACTAGTATATCAAAACATTATTTGCGTGAAATTCTGGAATTTTTTAAGAAATATTTTATTATTAGTGAATAGTGATATATACTGACTTTTTAATGAAAATTTTATTTTACTTATATAATAAAATTTCAATTTTTTAATATGTTTTAAATTTAAATATTGAATTTTAATTTATAATATTTCAATTATATTTTAAAAAATTAATTTTATTATTGATATTAGTAAAATGACATTTTATATTTAGAAGGAAATATTTAAAAAAAACTACTTTAAATATTTAATTTTTATTTAAATTAACAAAAATATTTGTTTTGAATTCTTGAAAATGGATATTGTATTTGGTATTTAATGTCCCAAATTAGTTAAATAGACCCCTTTTACTTTTGGCTAATATAAATGGTATTCTAGTAAATTTTACCATGACATCAAGTAATTTAGGAAATTAAAATTAGATATTAAATGAAAAGTACTATGAAATTACCTTAACAAATGAAATAATATTATTTGAAAAATATGTTACATAAATAATCATAATAAATTATTTTATATTTAATTTTTTTGACTATTTTGATGAGATTATTACTTTTATAATATTTCATTTAATGAAAATTAAAACAGGAAACATTATTTTTTATAACTATAGAATTTTTTACATTGGGTTATTGATATGATATTTTCTTGGATAAATATTAAATATACATTTAAATTATTTATCTTCATCTTGGTGATTTGTTTTTCATTTTTACTATATAAAAAATGACAATACATATTTACACAACCCTGATATAGTATTTTTCATTTGATATGAAAATAAATTAATTAGTATTAAAAATATTAAAAGGAATTTAATTAATGATTATTAATATAAACCATTAATTTTAGAGAGGACCATGAAATTATAGATTTGCCTTAATTTTATTAAAAAATGTTTATTTATTTCGTGATGTCATTACAAGCAGTGTAATGAATAATTCTAAAAGATGACAATAATTATATATTATAACAATTTATAATTTATTAAATGATATAAAATATTAAAAATATTGCATTTATCTAGGTGAATTTTATATGGTTTATAATATCATCCAAGTTCCATTTGAGGGCTGCTTTTCTATTTATAAAAACAGTAATCACCCCGAAAGTGAAAACATTCATATTATCATTATATGAGTATAATGGGTTAACTAGGGGTTAAAATAACATGATAATGGAGAATATTTTTAAAAAGCATGTATAATTATTATTCAATGATATTATTTCAATTGATTCCCAATGTATATTTGAAATAAATCGGTTTAGATCCATTTTGAATTGAATATTAATATAAAAATTTGATAAATTCCAAAAGTGAACATCTCATATTTTATAAAATGGGACATATTATTCCCTTTAAATAAAACTTTAAACCCTTTTTATCATAAAATATCCAACAAAATACATTCAAAACAACTACTACCACATTTCAGAGTCTTAATATAAGATGTAACCCCAACGTTACTTGTTTTATTTTGTTAAGCAATCAAGGCATTTCATAGAACTGATATCATTATTAATCAAGAGTTTTTATTTTATTTATTTATATTTATCCTTAAAATATTCCTTTACCACCTTATATAATGAAAAATAATAATCCAAATACATAGCATTTTTAGATTAATGGTTCAACCAATATCTTTCTCTACTTCTATCACATGGTAAATGGAACTATTCTTATTATGTATGAAAAACCATCACCTAACAAACTGATGTAATTCATTTTCCATTAGTAAGAGATGTATAATAATGATGGAATTATGGTTTATCTTTCAAATTAATGAAATATGGGTCATTTGTAAAATATAATTGGTATTTTGCATTTTTAGCATTCCTTTCCCAAAAAATTGATAATATTTGTTGTGTGTACGTGCGAATTTTCACCACCACAAAGAATTGTGATTCATTTTTTTATTAGCACATAAAATTAATGGTACATATATGTATAATAGAAAAAATTATATTTAATTTATTATATTAATATAGTTATTTAATTATTAAATGATATTTACTATATCTTCATAATGATAATATAAAAATGGAAGTCTTACTCGTGCGTTTGTACGACCTATCATCCCCAGGATTGTAACATAGTTCATTTTTATATTCATATTTAAAAGTGTGGTTTTATGTAATTATTGATGTATATAAATGATAATTATTTCCTGATAATTATTTTTTTGATAATTTAATAATATCCTCTTTGACCTCAATCAACCTACAAAATTCCTTTGGAACTTTTGAATAGGATATCTTCAAGACACCTGAAATGGAATTAACTAATTAAATAATCAACAATTTCAATAAGATAAATAAAATTATTTTTAATGTATTTTTATTCATCTTGGAAAATGTTCCTAACAAATAAAATAATTTATATGAATTTATTATATATTATTTAAATGATATACATGAAATATTTTGACTTGAGGTAATGGATTCTATCTCAATTTTCATTCATTGAGATTGATTTTAATACACCATTTTATTTTATATACCCTATATACTGCACATTTTAATTTTTTTATGGAATATGAAATTTTTTTTATTGTACAAATTTTATTTTTATGTCAATGTTTATTTTAATTGTATGATCCATACTGGTAATGGTATTGTTAACTCAATTTACATTCATTGGGCAATAATTCTAAGTAATTGAATTTATTATATTGATAATTTATTATGTTTTATATCAAAATTTATTTATTCTTAATATGTAATATATTTTCGTTGATTTACATTTGTTTCATATTATCTTTTCATTCATTAATTTTCAATATTATTTAATGATCATTGCAATGGTTTTTCATCTCAAATTACCTTTTATGTGGACATATGTTTATGATATACCCATATTTTATATTATGATGTGTAGATAATTCCCACATTAAAAGATATATTATTAATTTAAATATCTTTATGATGTTAAAATTTTCATTTTATGTTATTATTTCAGAGGGATTAGAATTAAATTATTACCAAAGTGGGAATGGCATTATGTTACTATATGTTTTCATTTTAGGATTATTTATGTAAATGTTTACATGGTGGGAAATCATATTATTTTATTTTAATGAACTATATTACTTTTATTATCCCCCATTTCGCCTTGTTTTGTAAATATTCATTCTCAATTTCCTACCTTATTGATTAATTGAACATCTATAAAATTGTTTGTAAGTGATATCAATTAGTTATCTCTTTCTAGTTCAACAATGTCTCTACTAAAAATAAATTTTTTATAAAATGGTTTAAAAATTGTTATTTTATAAAAATAACAGTACTTATGAATATATTTTCAATGACCGTTTATCTTTTTTTAAATGACATTAAAAAGTAAAATTCTTGTTTTCATGTAGGGTTCACTTTTGACTTTCATTTCAAATTATTTAAAAATAGTAATTAATATTTATAATTATAAGATGAAAGGATCCTACCACCATTATGCCACCCCAATTATTTGATTATTACATTAAATTTTTATAGCATTTTTTTCAAAGAATTTTTTTATATGAATTATTTTTTTATTATTTTCAAAGTGTCTTTTAAAATTAAATATTTTTATTCCTAAAAAATGTTTTTAAAAATATATTAATGTTTTTTTCATTCTTAAATATAATTAACCATCATACAACTTATACATCATTGGTAATATTCTATATTAATACAATCCTCATTACTTCTATAGATATATTATTATGGATTCAATGAGATTATAACATAACTCATTTCTTTTCAAAATATTAATGATGTCATGAATGTAATTATGAATTTTAATCTGAGTTGTATGTCAAAAAAATAGTTCTTTCTATTTTATTAGTGTCATGTTTCCTGAAATTTTATTATGATAGAAGGTGCCTACATTGTAATAAAATATAATTGGATTTTATATTACATCCATTAATAATTTATGGAAGTAAATTGTATGGTTATTCCAAATATTTGATGGAGATAACTGATTAGGATTCTCCAATGATATTTTTAAAATATCGTAATATGGTTATTCCAAGTGTAACCATTAGGGATACATCATGATTATCCTTGAGTGTTACTTTAAAGGTAATAGTGATATGAAAATGTTCTATGAATCCAAAACTATTAATTTATGCTTCATGTGGGTAATAAATGATTCCACTAATCATTATTGAAAATAAATTGATCTTGATTATTTATTCTTGTAACCCTTATCCTGTGGTAAATATTTATGCCTTATTTCATGATTTTTTATCCATGAATTAATTTCTTTGGATTATACTATTTTATGATCATTCACATTAATTATAACATAAAACCATTTTTTAAATCATATAATATTTGGTGACCTTCAGTTAAAAAAGTTTATGTATACCCTTACTGACTATTTTATCTCCTCATTCTTCTAGTTTTTTTCGCCCTGATTATCAATATTAATGTTCTAAAATTTTAGTGTTGAAAGGTTTCATATTTGAAGAATTTTTTGGGAGATATTGAACACTTTATATGGAATATAATGATCTTGATATATATATAAAATTCTGTCACTAATTAATGAGTGTTTTTATTTTAGGTAATTACCTAATTACATAAAACAAAAAACCTAAGAGCTCCCCCTTATTTAAGTGATCCAATATTTCATTTTTAAATTTTATGATTTGGTTGGTAAATATTAGGTCATAATTAAAGATATAAATCCAAATTGTAATATATATATATATAGCATGATATCATTGAGTTATGGAACAAGGATATTATAGTTGGTGTCACATCAGGTTCTAGAAAAAATTTGTAATTATGATATTTTAATGTGACTTTATATTAATATTTATAGATTACTTCATGGGTTTATAAGTATATTGTTCAATATATGTTCAATATAATATAATCCATTTGGAGGTTATATGAATTGATATATTTAGATTTTTAAATATATTTTTTGGGCTGTTTAACTAGGATGGGGTATATGTGACACATATAATTAATGGTATGAATTATCTGATAAGTATTACATTAAATTTCGAGATGTAAGATAAAAAGTATGTGACAAACATTGGTCATAAAAAAATTATATTTTTAATCAATTAAATTTATTTTTTGTATAGGGTTACAGAATTATGAAATAATCAATTTTTATCTTTTTTTATATTAGTAAATAATTGGACAATTAAATTTAATTTCATTAGATTTATTAATATTTCAAATTATCATACTTTGTGCTAACCATTTTTCATTAAGTAATTTATTAATTTTTTGGTGGAATACCTTGATAAATGTTTTTGGATTATATGATTTGTTAGATTTTTATTTTAGTTCTTTATGAATGAAAAATTTATATTGAACTCTCATTGTTTCAAGTATAATATGGGATTATAGTGGAAATTCATTAATGTATGAAATTATACTTATCATTTTAGTATATTTTCCTTTGTTATTTGTATAAGTTGTCAAATAATTCCTAAAATTAGGAAAATGGGTTTATAAAAAAGAATTATAGTTTTAATTTTCTTATGGATAAATCCATGGTCTTTTAAACCATCATAAATTTACTATTTTGTGATGTTTAACATTCACATGATCATTTTATATATCACTATCTAGTAGTATGTGGACGTTTTTTCAACCATATCCATGTTTTCAATTACCTCTTGAGTTATCCCACATAAGGGCATAATTGTTCTTAATTATGATGACCTTTATACATCCCTTTATCTCTTTTCCTATACATTATTTGTTAACCCTTATCATTTGGATGATTTGGAAAAGGTTATCTTAAAAATTAAAACTTTATTTACTAATGTTTTTAAACTCTAAGGATGAAATTTAATAGGGTTTGAATTTAACATCTCATTATTTTAATATAACTAATATGATCAATGGTGTACAAAATATGCAATAACAAATGTAAATGAACAATAAATTTTTTTTATTTAAAAACATCAGTTATATCAAAGTTTATGAATCGGTAGTTATGAATAGAAATGAAAACATTATGAAATATATATATATATAAAGTAATAAATTAATAAAAAATAATTGAATATTGATTAATATATAAGCACATATACTTTCTAGTTTTGTCATGTCAATTTTGAAAAATAAATTTTGATAAAAATGATATTTATTTCCCTTTTTGATTGGATATAATAATTATATTCTTAACATTTATAAATAATATATATATATATATTTATATAAATAAGTTTTTATATAATCTCATAAAAATATATTTTGTTGATTTTTTTCAAAAAAGATTCATTTTTCAATAGATAGTTAAAAATAATGATTTCTATTGAAAAATACATTTCATATATATATAAACAACTATTTTAGATTCAATTTTAAATATAATTAGTTAAATTTTATTTTAAAAAAAGCCAACTATAGTTGTTGAAAATAATATTATAAATGAATTTAGTAAAAATAAATCTTATATTTAAAATGGTGTCTTTTTTGAAAAGTCATTTTTCATCACGTTTTAGTGGTTTAATTATAAAAAAAATTTCTAAATAAAATTTTTGAAATTTTGAAATTCTCTTTAATATTTATATTTATGTGGAATAAATTTTGTGAATATTTTTCTTATAATTTTGTCAAGGTAAATATTAAAATTAGTAAATATTGTTACCACAATAAAATATATATTGGGTAATTAATGATAAAAATATAATGATAAGGTCTCTAAAATTTACCTAATACATTATTTATTTTATTGGATATTTCCATTACATACATACTCAACCATGATTCATTTATATAGATGTTTCTATTATCATTTGGATGAAATTATGGCTTATATAATATTTTATTTAGTGAAAAGTAAAACATGTCACACTTTTTTTTAATAAACGTAATATTTTTAATATTATGTTAACTAGGGGCCATGTTATATTAAAAATATTATTTTATCATATTAATTATTAATCTTCGAAATTGTAATTAATTTTTTTATATAAATGAAATAATAATCTAAAATATTTACGCAACAATTTTTCATTATTTTATTAATTAAAAGAAAAATCAAAAAATTGATATTAAAAATATTAAAAGTAATATAATTTTTGAATATTAATGTGATCCATATATTTTATACATAAACATAAAATTTTATTGATTTATAAAAATATTTTTTTTATTTTACTTATTATGTTGATTTTTTAAAATTCAGCATAATGATTATTTTTAAAAATTGACATTAGTAATATATTATAATAAAAATTATTTTATTTATTAATATATATTTATGAACATAATATATTAGTACAATTTATTAGGATATTTTTTATAATATAAACCAAGGTCTAGTTGGGGGATGTTTCTCTATTTATAGTGACTGTATTGAATATCAAAATATAAATATACTTGTTTTCACGACATATATGAAAGCTCATTAATTAAGGTTTAAAACAAAAGGACAAGGTTAACAATTTGGTAAAAATATGTGAATATTTTATTGAATGGAATTCTTTCAACAAATTCTTGTCATGTATTATAAATAATTTAGTTTGGACAATTTTTTAATTGAATATTATTTTATATTAATATAATATTTTTGTAAATTCTAAGAGTGCCCTTCCCATCTCTTATAAATAGTATGCACTTTTTCGATTTACATCAAATTTAAAAAACATTTTTTTGGAATATCTCTTACAAAATACCTTCCTAAAATCTCTCAAACATTATATAAGTAATAGATACGTTATAAAACCAACTATATCGATCATAATGTTGTATAAAAATGTAGTTGTTCGAAGAAGAGGTTTAATTTTTAATGAATCATTTCAATTTAATTTGTTCTTCCAACTCATTAAAATTTTATTCAACCATTACTGAATAATAAAAAAAATATCTTGCATATAATTATGTTTTTTTGTTAATTTAATAACTTATTTCAATATCTTCCTTCATTACATAGAAAAGGAAACCATTGATACCCTGTGCGGTGGAATAAAACCTTGTGAACCTATGTAATTCATTTTCCATTACCATATCTCAAATATGTATTATAATGATTGAATTAATATTTATATAAATTATTTCTGATATATTTATCACTATTAAATTATAATATATCATTTTCCTTCTTAAACATTCAGTCATTGAAAAATGACAACATTTTTTTTCATATGTCTGGACTCCCACCTCCATAATGTAATGTGATTATTTTTTTTACAAAACATCCCATGGATGACATTTATATGTATAATTATAAAAATAATATTATATTTATTATATTATATTAATTATTTATTTATAAAATTAATCTTAAATTATTTCCATAATGATCATTGATAAGTTGAATTATTACTTATGGGTACATATATCCAGACATCTCCATGATTGTAACATAGATCCATTTTTATAAGAATATTTAATAGTTTTATTTAATTTTATAATTGATTTAAAAATGTAATAATTATTTCCTGATAATTATTTTGGATAAAAAGTAATAATGACTTATTTGACCATATTCAACCTATAGAATTATTTTGGAACATAAGAATTGAACGTCCTCAAAAGATAGGACATGGAATTACCTGATTATGTAAACAACAGTATCATTAATTTAATTTAAATAAATTTTTTATTTGTAATTTATTAAACATAATTTTTTTAGAAAACCAAATAACTGGTATGATTTTATTATAAAGATGTTAAAGTATATTCAAGAAATTTCCTGACCTAATGTATGAAATTATGTCTCCATTTCCTTTCATTGAGGCTAATATTAATGCACAAAGTTATATTATATGTTGTATAAATTTACCATATTATATTTTATATCATGAATACAACCTAAATCATGATATTTTTAGTTCACATTTGAATTATTTTATGAATAATAATTTTAATTGTACATTCCCTTATTGTAAATGGATTCTTATTTCTATTTCATTTCATTAGGATATAACCATTCGTCATTAATATTATTATTCTTGGATTATGTATAAAAATAACTATAAGTAATTTTATTATTTATATCCAT
Source organism: Viscum album (assembly GCA_963277665.1). Classification (NCBI taxonomy): domain Eukaryota; kingdom Viridiplantae; phylum Streptophyta; class Magnoliopsida; order Santalales; family Viscaceae; genus Viscum; species Viscum album. Next base: position 379,183,349 of record OY728122.1, read on the forward strand.
TTTTTTGTGTGTATTAAAGTTTTATTCACATAATAAATTTATTGTTTCATTTTAAATTCAAAAATATGATCTATGGACGGGTAATTTATCACGATTTCCATTTTTTTGAGGCATATGTTAATTATATAAACCATTATTTTACTATCGGGTGTTTGTAATTATCATTTTATATGTTATATAACAAATTAACTAATTATAATGACATCAATTGTTTCTTGTGATGTTATTATTAATTTTTAATACTATTGAAGTGTTACTAATGTGGCATATACATTATGTTACAACCTATTTTCTTTTCTTTATTGATTATATTGAGTATTACATGGGGAAATCATATGATATTATTTTCTCAATAATACATAATTATATTATACTCTTGTTTAGAGTGTTTTTTACCTTTTAATTAATATATCCTCTTTAATAAATAAATAAAACACCATGACAGTAGAGTGTAAATTATACTAATCTTGTATCTTATTTTAGTTGGGGAATCATACGATTCTAAATCCATGTTCAATAAAATATTTTCAAAAATATTTTTTTGTAAAAATTATTTATTTATAAATATGTATTTTCCCTTATCATTTACCATAGTTTGTTTGGATTTAAAAAGGTAATTTCTTAATATTTTCTTCATGGTTATCTTTTAAAATTCATAAAAAAAATGATATAATATAATTCGTTTTTTTTCATTTATGGCATGAATGGGTATCCATGTAGTCATAATGAATCAATTAAATGATTCATCCATTACAAGTATATATGGTTCGTTTCAATGAAAATAATTTATTTAATATGTGTGATATTTTCTATATTAAAACTATCATTCTAAATGAATAAGTAATTTTCATAAAAAATGTAAATAAAATATTAATGGGTTTTACATTCATCAATTTCAATAATTCATGATGTTATGTATACTCTATTGAGGTTATTTTTAATTGGTACCAACCTCATTATATCTATAGGAGTATTATTATTTTTAAAGATACTTTTATGGAACTCATTTATTTTCCATTGTCTAATGTAATAATGAATGGAGTAATGATTTTTTCTATTATTTTTATGATAAAAAAAATCTCTATACACATTATTATTGATAAAGTTATTGAAAATTGTATATGATCAAAGGTGGTTCCAGTATAAAACAAATATATTTGGGTTTAGGATATCCATTTAATTAATTATTTATGGAATTTGACCATCTAGTTATTTTAATTGGGGTATTGATTTAACTGCTTAATATTATCTTATGATATTTTTAGAATATATTTAAATTATTATTCCATCTGTACCCATGATGGTTATATCATGTGTTTTATTTAGGGTTAATCCATATGTAAGAGTAAAATGAAAATGATCCATGATACCAACATAATTACATTATGAATTTTAATGGTTATAAATGATTCCTTTGATCAATTTTAGTAAAACATTTCTCATTATTAGTTATTTTTATAACTAATGTACTATGGTAATGATTTATTCAGTGCTTCATGATTGATGATCCTTTTATTGAATTGTATAAATTGCCTTATCTTTTTATACACATTGATTAAGTAATTATACCCTTATTATAATCATACCCTAACTGAGGACAATCAATTTTTAATTTTTTTGATTACCCATAATGATCAATTGATCTCACCCTTCATATGTTTCTTTCCTCTAGGTTATGATGAATTATGTTAAATTATTAGAATCTAGAATGGTTTCATATGTAAAATTTTTTTATGGGAGATATAGAATAAATAATGTATAATATGAAAAGATATTTATATAGGAAAAAACTCTCTCATGAATTCATTAGGGTTCTTTATTTAATATCTTATCTAAATTATCTAAACTATAATTCTAAATGGACATTGGGAATGTAAGTCATCCAATATTTCCTTTTGAAACTGTATGATTTGTTTGGAAAAAGTTATGTGATATTAATTAGAATCATCTCAATATATGTAATTTATGTGTTCTTGTTTTTATAGTATATTATTTTTGTCTAGAGTTACTCTTAGATAATTATTTACCGCCCTCAGAGAGGTAACTTACGGAAGAGTTGTTTTACAAAGTTGATATTTTAAGAACCAAATTTATTTTTGAAATATGAATCTTTTAAATTTTAAAATGAAACAATTATTTTCATTTGATGGAATTAATTAAAGGGTTATGGAAGGATTTAAGACAATCAAGGGCGTAGTTAGATCATTGAGAATGGTTTTTGAGGAACACACATCGGTCTACAATTAGTGTGTGATTACTTCTAACTAAGGGACTCAATTGTGTATCATTTTAAATGGAGGAGTATGGTTTATAAAAAGTATAATGATATAAGAAAACCCATGGGATATTTTCCAGAAATTTAATTAAGTTTAAACTCATAGATTGTTCATGGTTTCTCTATCCTTATGACTATCTAAGTACGGGGTTGAATCTCTTTGACAATGATGTTGCAATGTTAGTGCTTGATTCATCCAACAGTGTAGTCAAATCATATGCCTCATTAAAGTTGGTTGAAATTAAATTTTACAACTCCATTTATTATTAATTATCACCCTCATTTTCCTCAATTCCATGAACAAAAATCTCACCCCAAGGTCAATCTCCCATAGATTCATGTATGAATTGAGGATAATGAATCTACTAGATCTAATGAGACAATCATGCACCATGTTGGTTAGATAATGGTAACATAATCAATCAATTAAATTCCTTTATTAGTTCTTACATCCATACATAGTCATATTTTTGAACAATATAATATTCTTTATTTTTAAGTTATTCGTATATTTTTCATATTTGAAACATTCTATTTCAAATCAAAAGAAGATATGGGATGAGTGTTTGTCTAATGACATTATCTAGGTGGTCTACAAATATTTCTCTAAAAGTCATTTCATTTAGTAATCATTCATAATTATTAAATGTATTTAACCATACTTATTCTTCCAACAAATTGAGTAATTCATTAAATTTATTATTGAACATGAATTTGAGGCCCTTATTGAACCATTCATTAGTTGATGGTTTTCATCATCACCCCAAAATACATTCAGGGAGGGCACTATCGTTAACCCCTCATATAAAACGTCCACTTTGATGTGTATGATCTTTCCTTCTATTAGTGGGATCCCATTAAAAATTAAATGACATAGTTAAGGTATTATTATCACTATATCATAACATATAATGTGAAAAAACTGATTAGATGAACTAATTAAATAATTACATTTTAATACTGTTGATAATCTCTAGAATTGAATCTTCTATATTGGTTGGATGGAGTTGGATGTGGAACATAACATTGCCTAATTAAATTTCATATTACATGATAGATATTTTACATCATGGTATGGAACATTCAATGGAAAACATGGTATTTCACAAGCTTTGATTATTGGTAGGGAACTAACTCGATTACTGGTATGGAACGGAGAAGGAGAATCATGGTATAGAATATTCAACCCATATATTTTTATGAATTCATATATAAATATTCCTCATTCATTGACCATGGGTTCTATTCCCATGTAGCTCTTCAATATTTTGTGCTTACATTTTATGAGTTGTATGATCTTAGAGAGGACACCTCGATCTTTGGCCCTATGTTATGAACTATTTAGGTCTGGCACATTCTATGTATGGGACACTTTTTGAAGCTAGTTTTATCATTCCTAATAAACTGTAATGTCTTGATAGTAATTTTTAGAATCCTTATTGTATTAATATCTTGTATTCCTAGAGATGTTTTTATTTTTCATTCATTTAGACACTAAACATGTTGTACCTAAACATGGTGATAGTTTCTCAAAAAAATCATTAGTTTTTATAGACTAAATTTTTTTGTTCTATTTATTATATACCATAGCCTATTTAGGAAAGCCCTGGGAACTCAGATAGTCATCATGTATTTTTTAGTGATAAGAGAAAGTATCTAATAATTAATTCTTTATTGATCATAGAATGGGGTCATGGACAGTATGATTGATCCTTGGATCCCGATACTATTAAGGATATAATTTTTAGTATTTTTTTCATTTCATATACATCTATGTATGTATGCATTATTATTCCTATTACTCTATTAAATACTTTACATTTGTTTATGGTGTCACCTTTGGAATTTATGATTATTATTGTCCGGATGATTTAACTTCATTATAATATTAGTCATTATAATGTTTTTTCTATTTACTCATTCATTACACCATAGTTATAGTATTAATATAAGGGTGTATTCTCCCTAATATAAAATCACATATCCTCTTTACTAATCAGAATCAACTAGAATACGTGGAGGAGAACTTGAGTCCATGTGGCAAACCAAGTTCATTAATTTCTGAGTGAATGTTTTCGACAAAGTTATATCAATAATAGTGTTTTAAATAGCATTTACAATTACTGACGATGATTATTATGTAGAAACATTTTCATTAGTTAATAATCAATCATAAAATAAAATAATAGAGTTGAATTTCATAATAAATTATATGGAATATTAAATATCAATATTGGAAGTTCTTCTATCAGAGCATCATAATAGAATATCATATCCTCAATTTAAAATATATCTTGAATCTCCATCTAAAATGGTAGTTGTTCAATCTCATCATAATGTCTCAGTTTATAATTTACAATAGATAAACTTCTATTTTTATTGATTTAACTCCTAAAATTTTACATTTGATGGTGGTAATTTTTTAGAATGAGTAAATTTTTCTATAAGAAGATGATAATGATGTATAATAAAAAATAATAAAGAACATTATGTGGCCCCCAAATTTATGTCCCATCGACCAATTAATCATCATCCACCATTGGATTTATAGTCCTCCAAATTCATGACATGATTTCTTCAATTTTATCATTTATTTATTATAGTTAACATAGAATTTATAATAATTATTACTCAAATGAATTTAGTGCTAGATGATGTTGTTCTATAAAATGAAAGACATTTTAATTTCAGAGAATCATAGAAAACTATAATAAATATATATCACCTTAAAAGTCATAATTATTATGTTTTTGAATTTTAAAATGTGTCTCTTTATATTATTTTTTGTGTTAGATTTTATACAAACAAAAATATTCCTTTGTGGTCCATTATTGATAAAACTTTTCACTATTGTTCCATATTTATATTTACCCCCAGACACATGATTGAACCCAATCCAAGAAAAATCTCTCTAATAATTATATTATTAATTCATTTCAACTATTATTGTTGAAATGATAAATGAATGTTAATAGATGACAACAGATAGAGTATTGGAGAGAATTAAAAATATATTTATGTATAAATTCTCTTCTTCAAAGGCATGGGTTATATTAAATAAGTATATTATAATTTTTTTAGGGGTATGGTTGATTAATCATTTTTTTCAAAAATGCATCATTATTTTAAATTAAAATAATCAATTAATTTTTCTGATTTGTACTATTGAATATTTTAAATGAGGGAACAATGTTAGTTAGTCAATGTTAATGTTTTATATATTATAATGGATATTTATACATTTTGTATATTTTTTTAGACATTATAAGATGATTTTTCGCATGGATGGAACTTATTATCATGAAATGTCCATTAAATGTTTATTGATTTCCCCCTAAAATATGTTAATCATGAACCAACACATTTGTTGTTTCCTATCTATGTGAAGGATATATTATCATATTATATTTTTTTCATGGATTTCTATATAGAGTATTGGATATACAGTTATGGTACATGTCTGTTATTAAATTAGAATTGAGAAATCCATGATGATGTACAGTCTAAGGGTCATTCATTAATACCACCCAATTATATTAATTGATATAATGTTTGAAACATTAAATTTATTGTGTTCAAATTTTTAATTTATGATTACATAAAGAAGGAAATCATAATATTTTTAGAAATATCCTTATTTTTTGAAAAATAAATTTAATTTTTAACATGATATTTGTTATTTTTAGCTCTTGGTTGTTATATTAGTATGCTCAATAATAAAGGATAGAGGATTATTTAAATGATATACATAGATCTAATAATTAATTCTATGATAACATGATTAAAATTATAATGAATAAATGTTCACTATATTTTTATGGTGGGAATAGATACATACATATGATTATAAACATCATAGAATAACTTAACAGAGATTTCAATGTAATACGGATGATGCCTATCCTATAAACATATGAATTTTAGAATATATAACATTTAGGAGAGAAAAAAATTATAATATAATTTTAATGAACTGAATTAAAAGTAAAATTTTTATTTAGTGACTGGGACCGTCTATTGTTCTATAATGTATTTTTTGGAAAGATGAAACTCTTATGAAGAGGTTAATAACATATGGTAGTGAAATGGTCATTATTCCATGTGGGAGATTGACAAAAAATTATAAGGATATAACATTTTTTCGTTTTTATTTTAATGTTTTGGGAATTGATTTTTGTTCATTGTATACCTTTATACTATGAATACCACTGGTGGTAGTGTTATTTTCATTTAACATAAACATCCATACTGTTGTTTTTGTTATTTTCATGGATTATGATATCCTTATAAACATGTAATAGAAATATGTTAATATGAAACATTATATTTGAAGTTTTTTATTGATAATATTTATCAACTAGATAGTATTATTGTCTATTACATCTTACATTGATTCTATTTGGGAATATCAAAACATTATACTATTATTGTTATGAATATACACTCACACCAAACATTACTAGGTTGAGATCATGGAGGAGCCCATTATTAACCCGTATTCGACTTGTGAAAAATTGTTCATATGAAGGAGAACTTACGAAGAGGTATAGTTTATAAATTTAGGAATGTCACACAAATACATGTCGCCATTTATATGTGTGTGTGTGTGTGTTTGTGTGTGTGTGTGGATTTCTTCAATCACTCTAATTTATTTGTACAATAGTGATCATTTTAAAAGGTTTTACATGAACATATTGTGATAATTATTTTAATTAAATGTGATGAAGTAAATATGCTTTAATAATTTCATCAATGCCACTATAATGAAATAATGATTTATAATATTAAAACACAAATGATAACATTCTTCATTTATATTAAATCCTAACTATAAACTAGTTTTTGAGACATTTTATAACTTTTCATAAAACAAAATATAATTTGGATAATATTAGTTATCTATAAACATTTTAGATGATTAATTTGATAAATTATATTTTTTTGTCCAAATAATTAATATTGAATTTCGAGATTAATAAAATGATTAAAACATGTTAAAATAGTTTTCAGTATTTGTTGATTTAATATTAATTCTCCAAGGGGGCTGAATTAGAGTACTCATTTTGGAAATACAAGAGAAGTGTTTTTTAATGTTATATGAAATAGAAGTACATATATCTATTATAGATAGATAGTTGGAATGATAATGATATCTCTAGGATAGAGAGCTGTTTGGATTCCTTTTTTCTCTATTGAGAGAATTTTTGTTTTATTTGTCATAAAATGTGTTTTTACTATGAAATACACATCACAAACAATGTATTATTATTAATACATTATGTTATAGGACCATCTATTATATGAATTACAGTGTAATTTTTCACTTTAGGGTCCAATATGAAGACATTTTACACATGTTTCAGGGTAGATAAAAATTATTTTTATCGTGACTCACCTCTGATGAACAATATTTCATATGATATATGGGATGAAATTTATTTCATCCCCATATATGAATTAATTACTATTGATTATAATTTTATTACACTACTACCTGAGTGGTGGAGAATATAGACAGATAACTTTTTTAAATTATTTGTTATATGATGATAGCATTAAACAGAGTGGCATAATTACATAGTGTACCCATCCATCAACAAGCTCTCATAGGTACGAGTATTGGTTAATGTCCTCTTTTAAAAAGGTATTCCATAGGAGTGGCCTTTTAGAACACTCCACCCCAAGAACCCCTCCCCATAATTGAGTCACTGTAGAGAGTTCCACAACTGGGAATTAGTCATTTCTAGACAAGATGGTATAGAATCCCATGAGGTGATAGCCCAATAAACAATTGTTCGACACAATAATATGCCAGCTGGGTCGGTTACACCCATCAACCAACCTGTTGAAGCATCAGGTGACACAATATGGTGAGGGGACCAGGGGAAGTGGAAATCCTGCATGATAGAGATCAAAGTATTCAAACCCCATACCTCCTAAGAAATGTCGTTGTTATGACCCTTATCCTATACCACTATTCCACAGTTGAAGCATCATATTTGTGAATGTTGTTCACTCAAAAATAATATGATAGTAAATTATATCATAATCAAATAACATTTATTCTAAGGATGAAAATTATTCCATGGTTAGATTGATGAGAATTTATCAATGATAGAAGATGAAATGAAAGAGTAGATTCTTATTCGACACACACATGCATTTATTATTTCGATGAATAAAGGTATGTTATGTGTAGAATACACCGCAAACTTGGTTAAAATTATATACCTTCCATTGTATAAGGATATGGAAAGGTAAGGTAGATATAATTATTGTTCAGTTATACAATACCATGTATATTTATTCCTATATATATCCTTTTCAGGAAAGGCATCTCAAACCAGATGATGTATAACTTTGCATTATATGTGGGACTCAGTTAATAAGTAAAGGGTTTACTATAATAAATTTCATGTAACATTGGATGTTGGGATATATATAAACAATACATTATATTTTAGAACAAATATCCTAAAAAACATCCAAATATATGAAAAGGTAGATTACAAATATACGTAATAATGATAAACTATCAGGTTTCATACATTAAAATGGATCTTTGTTAAACAATATCTGTGTTTTAATCATTAATTATAAATTATTATGTACAATTTAATATTATTTTTAGTGTAATTATTGTTATTTAGATGGACTAGAGTGACCTATACATATCACAAACTATCAGGTTGTGGAATTTATAAGGCAAGCTGTAGTTAACAAAATTTTAGTGGCTTATGGAAATCCTCTTTATTACCTTAGAGAGAGTGTCATGATGAGGATCTATATGTATATCCCAATCCACATGCATCGACTAAGGAATCATGGGATGATGGTATGTACTATATACTAGATGATGATGATGAACTATGACTGTGACTACCAAATAGATGATGAAGTTAATGGCATGGACAATAGAAGAGGAGAGGAAAAAGAAAAATATATTATATATATTATTATAAAAATAAATTTATTTATAATTATATTATAATAAATTTATTTATAATTATATAAATATAAATATATGAATATAAATAAAATTATCATTATATAAATTTATGTTTATTTACATTCATATTTATATAAATGTCAATATATTAATAAAATTTTTTTTATTTTTTATTTTTATGAAAATATAAATATATATTTTTATTATATATAAAATAATTATATATTTATAATCCTATTTATATAATATAAATAAATGAAAATAATTAAAATAAAATAGGAAAGAGAAAAAAAAAACAGTTCTCTTATCCCCTAAATCTGAAAAATAAACCTACACATAATTATTTCAAAAAATAAAAATAGCATTTCTCTGGTAGAAATATGATCTATTAGAATGGTTTTATACTAATTTTTTTTAAAAAAATTGATATATGTATGTATTTTGGCCATAAATTACAATGGTTTGACTAAATTGTTGGTATTGATATTTTGGTTGACCTATAATAATATTTTATAAAAATTGTTTCTATAGGTATTCAATATGGCCACAAATACAAACAGTTTGACAAATCCATTGGAATAGGTATTGTTTTTTCACCTATAAAAAACAATTACTAAAAAATTGGTATAGGTGGGGAAATTATTTATACCTAATTATAATAATAATTAGAAATACTTAAATAATGATAATTTTATACATATACATATTTGTATATATGAACCCATATGATGTGTGTAACGGTCTTAAAGTCATTTGAATATAACCATGAGGTTGAGGGTAAATAATCCATGCAAGAATATTGTTTCAATAGAATTTCAATACCAATGGATTCACTATATCAATATTATATATACTTTATATGGTATTTCTAATACCAAAGGATTTAGAATCAATGTTATAGGTGTCTATGACAACAATTTTATCAAACCATTGGTATAGGTCTATAAAAATCTAAAATTACTCAGAAAACCCTAAAATTTTTTGTTTAAGAAATACCAATGTTTTGGGGGATATTCATATAAAACCCAATGATTTTAAAAGAATAAAATTATGTTCAATAGCATAAATGACATCCAATACTAAGCATAAGAAAACTGAAAAATTTTATTGCATAAATATGATATTTATAACTTGTCAATTGAACTAGAGTGTATGAATACGACCAATAACATTTTGAGTTAGATTTAATTATCCCACTCAATAAAAAAATGATTAACATTTCTTAATATGTGTTTTTTTATAATGTCAAATTATGATTAAAAAATGTGTTCCCTTCCAACAATATTTTAATTTATTTTATGAGAAATTATAATAAATAACATTTAAAACATTTAGAAATTTTATTTTCTAAAATAAAATAAAAATTGTATATTATCATGTAAAAATTGGTTTATAGTTAATTTTAAATAAATTTTTTGGAAATGATTTATTTCATGAAAAATAGTTCAAAAATATTGGTTTTTATTTAAAATTGTACTTTTGTTTCATGCATTAAAAATGTTACTTTTTAAAATTGATTTCAAAGAAACTTTAGTAATATTATATATTTAATAATAATATTTTCATTGTGGAATAAATTTTGTCATTTTTAATTCAATATAAATATAATTTTATACTTAAAAATGAATTTTTCAGAAAAAATATTTTCTAATATACTTTTTCACTCTTATTTTAAAGTATATTTGATTTAAATTTAAAATATAAATTTTAAATAATGTATTTTATATTTTTATAAGGTCTTAATAATTTTAAATATAGTTAAATTTTATTTTTGATGAATTTTCTATAGTCAATGGGGTAAAATTTATCACCTACGTAAAGGAAAAAATCAGTTTAATGTAGTTTAAAACTAAATATTGTGGTGACATATTATCTTACTTATTTTTAGATTATTTAAATATTACCCATATTTCATAAGGATATAAATTAAATTTTCAATGGTCAATGTTTCATGAAAATCACCTGTATAGAATTTAACATGATGAAGAATACAAAAGGTCACTCTATTTATTTTAAATAACTCATATGTTTTCAGAAAGGTAAAATGAATGTTTTAAAAAAATATGAAAGATTTCTTTTAGATTAACTAAACTGAAATAAGTATTTTTATTTATCTATAATTGTTATTAATTATATAATTACACAAAATTCTTATGAAATAATGACAATTTACTTCATCGATTTATTTAAACAAAAAAATTATTTCTTAAAAAATAATGAAATATGATTTGCGTGTGTAATAGTGTTAAACAAATATAACAAATTAATATAACATATTAATTGCATGAATAATGATTATATTCTATTTATAAACTTTTCATAATATCTTTGGTGTAAAATCAAATTAATAGTGTAAAAACCTGAATTAATGATATTTAATGAAAAAAGTTTTTTATTAAATGATTTATAAATTATGAAATCTTGAAATAAGTGAATGTTTATTATATATACTCTAAAATTTTAAAAAAATTAATATTATCCAAAAAATTTCACCTTATATGTAATTTTATACTCCATTAAGAGTGAAAATAGTTTTAACCATGGTTACGGTTAAAATAGGTTACATAAGGGGTGAAACCGAAAGATAATGTTTGTTATTCCACATAAAGCTATGAAAGGGAACCCATCATTTCCTATTAATAAAAGGGAACACATCTATTCTAATTTTAACAAAAACATTTTTCATTCTAGATCCCAAAAACTATAAAAAATTATATTCTAAACATCTTTATAAAAAACATTAATTCTGATTCTCTTTGGAATTTACAAACCCTAGTGTCTTTAACAAGATTTATAAATATTTTTTTCAAAGATGATGTAATCTACAAAATTGGTCACTATATTTTACTCTCACATAAACATCATAAAAATATATTCTATTTATCATCAAATAATAATTTAAGTATCCTTAATATACATAACAAATATAATTATTATCAAAACAACATTACCTACCCTATTTCCCATCAAATGGTAAGTGAAAGCATCACTAGGGAATACATTGGACTTACAATCTTAAAGTGGTGATGCAATTAATTTTTACACACAACAATTTTTGGATAATTATTATGATACATTAATGTGTAAAAATTATATTTATTACATTATTATTATTCATTAAATGAGAATATCATGTCAACCATCCAACCTTCTAAACCATTAGAAAATGATAACGTCCTTATGTGTATAAGTTTACTTCAACCTCCACAAAGATATTTCATTCATTTTTCAAATTTTATATATATGGATGGTAATAATGATGAATTTCATGAATATATATTAATTATATTATCTAATAATTATTTTTTAATTTTGAATTATATTATACCATTCCACTGTTCCATCCATCGAATGTTGAAAACAACGCTCGTGTGTACGTACGACCTACCGTCTCCGTGAATAGTGTAACTTAATTTTTAAGTATAAAATTGTAGATGAAATTATATATATTTATTTTGAATATATATGATATTTAGATAATGAATAATATTTTCAATATAATTAAATCAAGAACAATTCATAAGGAAAGAAAGTATCAAAACTGAAATTATTAGGAAAAAATAAAAGTGTTTACAACTGGAAATGACTATTTTACAGTGGAATTATTTTTAAAGTGGTGTTGAACTATTATAATGAGATAATATATGATATTAAAAGTTTTTAATAATTTTGGTATTTAAAAATAATAAATTTATATTTATTATAGGTGATTATAGTCCACTTTCAATGTAACTAGATGTCGAGGTAATGGGTTTCATCGTACTTTTGTTTTTAGGAAATAAAAGCAATATTCATCTCTTTTTTAATTTATGTGGTGTATATAAAATACTTGAATTTATTTTATTAATATTTTCTTGAAAAATATTGGGATATACATGTTCATCTATTTTTATATCATTCATGATGTTTTTATTTGAAAGTAACCAATGTCGTAAGTGTTTTATATTAAAATATCATTTTTTATTTTTATTGATTTTGATTATGTTGTGATGTCAATATAGTATATTTTATATCTAAAAACAAACGAATTTTATTATTATATATTTGTATATGAATATTACATGTTTTCCTTTCATTTTACACTATTTACGAACTCAATAGAAAGATAGACTAACATTATGGAAAATAAACACTATTTTACTATTCAGTAGAGAATCCATTTTCTTCCATGTATATGTTTTCAACAAAAAATTTTTTAAAAATTTTTAGTATAAATATACAATTTTTAATGTGATATTAAATCCATTTTTTATTTTTAAAATAATATTTTAAATGGAATCTCCTTAATTTTTTCTTTAATGAAGATTTATTTAGACTTTCATTACAAATGTATGAGTAGGGAAATATACATAACCTCAATGAACTGAATAAAATTTATATAAATCATAAAAATTATATAATTTAATGATTATGTAACATGATTAAATGGTTATTTTTAGCAAAAATGGTTTTTCGTAATATTTATAATTTTTAGTATTTTAATCACATGATTTCAAATTCAAAAGTATATTTTAATCAAGATATGTTCAATATTATCTTTCACAAGAAATTTTAATATAATATGACATCCACATATTTTATATAATAATTACTAGTGATAAGATCTAATTATTCCATAGTTAAAATTTCTCTGGATGGTTAATAATTATGATGAAAAGTTGTTTGTGAAACATGTATCTTTCACATGACTTATGCTATGATGAATTAATGAAATGTTGTGGAAACACACTTCCTTTATAAGGGATTATGTATGATTAAATATTTATGAAACATATTTATTTATTAGTGAATGTGATATTAGTAAAGATTTTTGATCATATGAAACACATGTATATGATTTTATTTATGTAATGGGTGGTATCGGAATTATATATCCTCTTAATTGATTTGGGTAAGGTGGATATCTCTATAGATAAATTAAACATGAATGGGGAGTTAAGACATTTATGTAAAGGGATATACTCACTATGATAGTCATTGGAGTGAACCTTGACTACAATGATGGTTTCGTAACATAACCCAATACACTATGATAGTATTGGTAGGGATCCTTATCTACTAAGGAAATGATTTTCTAGTATTATGTGTATGGTGAAATCTGATTTCTTATTAAAATGTTATTCTCATTCTCTCATACCATTATTCTTGTGTTATGCATAATTGATCATTGATAACTACATTGTTTACACTTATAAAAAATATAAGATCACCATTTCTTATTCTTCCTCTTCATAAGTACTATAAAATTTGTTTGGGTATAACATATCTAGGAAAGATGACAATTATATAGAAATATGTTTTATATTATGTACATATCATAAAAATGTTTCTTATATGTCCAGGTTTCCAAATATACTTTCCCTATAAAACTTTATCATAGATCGTTTTATTATATAATGTTTTTTTATTTAATAAAATTTTACATCTACATAAATAATTTATGGGTCCCTATAGTCAATATCATAGAGTCGATTGGTTTTATTTGGAATATGTAAAACTAAAACATTAGTGATTTGATGCCCCAAAAATCTAATAGTTGAACCTAGTATTTGATAATGTGTTTGATAGGCGACGCCATGCACGTTTGATAATATAATATTTAAACACATTATAATATATTTACTTTCTTAAATGAATTAAATTTATTTTAAAACCTTCATCGATCATAAGAGATAACATCCTTGATAGATTTTGTTATATGTAAGAGTGTCCTTCCTCGAAAGGTCGATTTACACGCAAGACTGTGATTCACCAAAAGACATTGTATTATTAAAATATTATTATTTAATATAATATGATATATCCTAGCCATTTTGTTAGTGGTTATGAATTTTATTAACTAATATATGAAAATTTATGTATTTATAAGAATAAACATGACTCATTAGATAATTATTATTGAGAAACAAAAATAAGAACCAATTTTATATAAAAAAGAAATATTATTATATTTATCCTTGCAGAGGATAAAGGTATTTATAAAAATAATTAATTATAGTTAATTGTTTTATTGATATATATTTTATATATTAAATAATATATTTTTTATATTCATAAATTAGTTATGATAAGCATAAAATAATAACAGACTCTATTTTACATATAAAACCCTATATTTTGATAAAGTCAATCTTACCACCTTTCAATATGGAACCAATTTTAAATTTTAATATTAAATATTTTATTTATTTAATATGTCTTAATAAACTTTATATTATAAATAGAAACATAATTATTAATTTAGGGTTAATTTTCTGTAGCTTTATGAAACATTTCATTTTTTAATCAATAGTTAAAATACAGAGTTTTAGTTCAAAACGTTTTTTCATATAACTTTTTTATAATGTTAAATTAAACTTATAATTGGTTATAAAGTTTAATTAAATAATAGTTTTTTCAATTAATTCGATTTATTACATTTGAATCAATTTCTCTTGGATATTGATTATAAAAACATAGAAAACATTCAGTTGTTTCTACTATAAAGACACGTATTATCATCCCACTTGCATAATTAAATATAAATAATCTTCCACCACTTCTATGATTGAAATTTTAGAAAATGGATTCAATATTTAGAATAATAATAATTTACATTGTCTAATAATTAAAAAATTTGTTTTTCAATAAAAATATTATTGGAAGTGATTAAGATTAATAATTATTATTAAGACAAAATAAAGTTTAAAAAGGGATAAAGCTTTATTTTAGGTGCCCAAATGACCTGTCCACTTTCCAAGAATATATTTTAAGGCCATATATCTACCATAAACGTTTCATTATATAGATTTATTTGTTTTTTATGACTTATTTTAGCTAAAACATGGGTTTACCTTTATTATTTCCAAAATACCAAGTTAGTCATTTTCCTCCCTTATAAAAGGCTACCACCTCTCCTCGTTCCTCACACCTCTCAATACTATTATGTTCAGCCATGATATGGCCATATATATTCCTAAAATAAATTACACAGACCTAAAATATTCCATTTTCATCGAAATACTTCCATGTAATCCTTTCGGTATAAACCTAATGGAGTTACTCGATTAAGAGGTAACATCTTCTCTCAATCTTTTTATGTTTATTTTTATTCTTCAAACCCTCAAATCTTATTATTATTTAATTTTATAACAAAAATAGTATCCTTATTATAATATTAATTTTTTATTCTATTTTTTATACCTATTCTTACACGCACTTCCATCTAATGGGTAATAGACATTTTGTTTCTGTGTAGTACGAACTAAAGCCTAACAAAACAATGGTTGTTCATTTTTTATTTACAACGTATCATGGAGTAAATTATGATAGAAAATCTATTTAAATATGATATATATGAAATTTTTTATTTCAATATACTTCCTTAATCCTTTTATTACACATACCACTAATAATTTTTATTTTATGTTAATATGATAACATCGTTTGAGGAAGGGTGGACTACCACCCTATCAAAGTGATGTGATTCCCTCACATGATATATGGAACGTATGAAATATTATTACATTTAAATGTATTTTTTATAAATAATTATATATATATATATGATATTAATTAAAATATTATCTTTGTGTAAATAAATATATATATTTATATATCACTTTATTTTTTACATTTTCACACACATAAAAATAAATAACATCATTCTTGGGCGTGTAGACAATCACATTCTAGACAAGATGTGATTAATTTTTATGTCACAAGAATTAAATATATAAGTATATATGAAATATTTATATTGCATTTATGATTTAATTATCATTATGTAAATAAATTATTATAATTACCTTCTTTCAAAAACAATCACTGAGAAATGTGAATGTTACAAATACGTACGTACGACCCACTGTCTCCATGATTATAATTTTGATTAATTTTTCATAACCAAATTTATTTATTTTATTTAAAATTATGATTTATTTATAAATATTATATCATGATTATTATTTGGTAGATGTTATATAATAACACATTTCATTATACTTGACCTAACAAAGATTATTTTGACACATAAAGCGAATTTGGTAAAAACACCAAATGTAAACATAATTGTTTATATATTTGTATATTATATACTAATAATTGGAATAAAAATAATTATTAACATTAAAATTATTTTCAATGAAGTATAAAATTAAAAAAAAAATTATACAGGAAGTTAAATTACGTTCCGTGAAATGGAAACGCAAGGTAAAGTATTTTTTCTAAATTTACCTTTTATTGAGACTTATTTGTTGTTATTCTCATAGATTTTTTATATGATGTATATAATAAAATATTACATGATATATCATTAATATTATAACTCTCATTACATTGAAACATTCATTTAATTTTATTACTTCATGAGGATTTTGATTTAAAATGTTTCAATGTGGTATGGGAATCTTTGGAATGTTTAAAGATTATTTCCCTCAATATTTAATTTAATGATCATTCAATGGTTTTTCCATATGAGGAAATTATATACAATTTTTTTTAATGAAACCTCTAATTTTATCTCCTTTGTTTATTCCAGATAATTTTCAAGTAATAGTATAATTTTTAACCTCTTTGGTACTCACAATGTTTTAAAAAATGTATTTCCAAAAACAAGACACTGAATCTTCTTTAATTCAAAGAACCTATATTGTTATAAAAATCATTCCTTATTAAAATGTATTCAAAAAAAATTAAAATTTTTTGGTAAATTTATTTTTACACATTTACACAACAACAATAATTACTATGCACATGGTTTGACATTACCAAGGGATATTCTATGGATAATTAAAATTTTATTAAAAATCGTTATAATGGATTTGGATATATATAATAAGTATCTTAGGTTAAAACTGAGGGGTTTTGGATTCAACATAAGGATTCATCATTTAGATATCCTTGATATGATATTATGGATAATCTAGAGACCATGTAAAGACCTTATTGGAAATAAAAGGATGGTGTATTTATGTAATAGGGTTTCATTGAAAACATTATTTAAAAGGATATTTAGTTACTGAACAGATTTCAAGGATGTCCGTCATATTTATATTTGAAATTAATTTTTTTTTGAAAAGGTAAACATGTAATTCATTTGAAAACCAATAAAATATGGAATGACCGTGAGTCATGAACCCATGAATGAAGGATGATAAGGGTTTCACACCATCTAATAACTTATGCAATATCCTAGTAAATTTTATATTGTTTTAGTTTATCTTTTTGACAAATAAATGTTAATGATAAACTATTAGTATCACTTTTTCTGGATTATAGATTAATATATTAACCATATTATGTTTCCAGAAGATAGTTCTAGACAAATAGTTTGACATTTCATTCTTTTATAGGCCTTACATTCCTTTAAAAGCTTCTTCTGTTTCTTTATGCCTAAAAAAGTCATTATTGGAAGTTAATTTATGGGAGTAAAGGAATGAATTGGAGTTTGATCAAAGAAAAACCAAAATATAGGTTTTTTCCTATTAAATTGAAACCTATCATGTAATAATATTTCCTTATATTATTGGTTTTAAAAATAATTACACAACATTAGAAAAATGACTTAGAAATATTTTTTTTCTAAATAATATAATTTCTCTTGAACCGATATTCTTCTAAATCATTGATTCCTTATGGATTTGAGGCCCTAAATTTTTTATTAATTATCAATTGTTTTTTTGATTGATGAACTCTTTAAATCCCTATAAATATTAAAAAAAATCTATGTGTATGTCTCTCTACATTCTACTGATGTTCTCTTACATAGAGACAAAGTTACATGGTAGTACATGTGATCTTTGGACTTCCCATTCTATATTCTCTGGAGAATTACTTATGAATTATTCTAAAGATGTTGGATTTATATAATAGTAAGTATCAAACAATCAATCACTATAATTGAGTTTATATTGCGATGACACAATTTAAATAAGGTGGGGAGAATGTGACACCTCAACAATCTAATGTACGAACCTGGTATTCAATAACGTGTTTGACATGTGACACCATGTGCTTATTTTAATATAATATTCACATACTTTTTAACAAAATAAATATCTTAAATGAATCCAATATATTTTATATATATAATTACATGCATGAGTGACATTCCGTGAAATCATTCATTACACTAAAGAGAGACCTTTTTTGATATCTTGCATTACATGCAAGGCCATGTTTCTCCAAATAACAATATATTATTAAAATATTATTATTTAATACAATATGATATAACCTAGATGGTATGTTAGTAGTAAAGAATATTATTAACTAAATTATGAAAATTTATGTTTTATATAAATATAAAATTAATTCATTGGTAACCAATTAATGAGAAATGAAAATAAGAACAAATTGTATATGAGATGAAATATTATTATATTTAGGATCCTAGTGTATTTTTGTCTTAAAAAATTATTAATTACAATTATTTAATTATTTTTATGTAATATATATGGTATTTTTTCAGTAATATATTTTCTATATTCATTCATTAATTTTGATTGGCATAAGATAAGAAAAATGTATATTTTACACACCCAAAAAACTATATTTTTATAAAGGTAATTTTTTCACCTTTTAATAGAGAACCCATTTTAAATATTAATTATGACTATTTAATGGATTTAATATGAGAAAATAAATTTAATATTTTAAATTTTAACATAATAATTATTTTAGGGTGATTTTTTGATATGATTTTAAATATTTAATTTTTTTAACAAATATTTAAAATAATGATTTTTAGTTCAAAAAATGTTTTTTCATATAAATTATTTATAAGGTTAAATTATACTCTTAATTTGTTATAAAGATTAATTAGATCATATTTCTACCAATTAATACAATTTATGTCATTTTAATAAAATTCTCATTGAAATTTATTATAAAAACACCGCAAACCTTTGAAAATTTTTACTCTAAAACCCTGCTTTATCATCCCATATACGAGATTAAATTTAAATCAAATTCTTCCAATTATATGATTATAATTTAGAAAATGTATTCCATATTTGTAATAATTTTAATCTATAATTATAAAAATACCAACTTTGTTTTTGGATGATAAATATTAGTGAATTTGATCAAAATTAATTAATATTATTAAGGAAAATTAAGCGTTATAATGAACTAAAGATTTAAAACAGAGGAGCAAATGATCTAGACACTTTTACAACACCAACATAATCGCCATAATTAAACCATGAACCTTATATTATTTATTTTTGTGGTTTTTTATACATTTGTTTCGTAAAAATGTTGGTACACCTAACTTATATTCAATAATACAAAGTGAGTCCATTTTATCCCTAATAAAAGGCCACCGCCTCTCCTCATTCCACAAACATCTCAAAAAAATATGAATGGACAAGATCTTACCTTATATATTACCGAAATAAAATACCATGGAATTGAATCCTACCTTTGGAAAGAAAAAATTCCATTTAATCCTTTAGGTATAAACAAAAAGTAGTGACTCGTTAAATAGGTAACATCATCTATCAAGATTTTTAGTTTTATTTTCATTATCCAACCCCTCATATAATCTTATTACATTATTTTTATAAAAAAAGTATCCTAAATATACTAGGAATTTTTTATAATAATTTTTATACTAAACAAACACACAGTTCCATCAAATGGGTAACGAAAATACTGTTTCTTTTATAGAAAATTACTAAATCATGAAATGATGATTGTTCATTTTTCCATTACCACATATCATGGTGTGATTTAGGGACACTATATTTAAATATGGTATATATGATATTTATTATTTATTTATATTTATTTGAACCTTTTTTATACATAACATTAATACTTTCAATTTTATGTTAAAATGATGACATCATTAGAGGAAGTGTAGACTACCGCCCCCTCGGAGTGATATGATTCGTTCACGTGATTCATTAAATATATAAAATATGATTATAATTAATCATATGAGACATAAAAAACAAAAATATTATATTTATTACATAATTACCTTTTGGTATATATGTATTTTATTTTCTTTAATACCCTTTAACAAATATAAAAAGTGATAACATCGTTCGTGGATAAGTGGATTACCACCTCCTCAACATGATGTTATTATTTTTTAAATCACAATAAATCTATATATAAGTATATATGAATAAATAACATATTATTTAGGATGTAATTATCATTATGTGAATATATTATTCTACTTACCTTCTTTCTATAATGATAATTGAAAATTCAGAACAATAGTTATGTGTTTGTATGACCTACCATTAACATGATTGTAACATTGATCCATTTTTAGATAATCGTATTTAATGGTTAGTTTAAAAATTATATTTTATGAATAAATATTATATCTTTGTTTTTATTTTGTATATGTTATATAATTACCCCCTTGACCATATTTGAGCTACAAATGTTGATTTTTACACATAAACCAGATTTGGTCATAACACTCAATATAAATATAAATGTTTAAATCGTTTTATACAACATAGGAAGAAGATAAATAAAAGTGATTGTAAAAGATAAAAAGGTTCTCATGAAAGTATAATATTAACAAATTTATATTATACCGTATGTTAATGTACGTTCAGCCAGATGGAAATGCAAGGTAAGTTATTTAATCTCAATTTACAATCTATTGAGACTTATTTATTGTTATACACCAAGGTTCTTTTATATAGTCTATATAATAACATTTTACATGAAATAAAATGAACCTAATTAGTATCATGATATTATAACATTCATTTAAATTTATTATTTCATGGGGATTATGATTTAAAATTTTTCAATGTGGTATGGGACGCATTGTAATGTTTAAAAATTATTTTCCTCAACAATAAATTTAATATTATTTTAATGGTATTTCCATTCAAATATATTATATAAAAATTGTTCAATAATACATTTATTTTAAATATTGTGGTTATTAATGACAATATTAATGTATTAGATCCATTTTTTCACACTTTGGTACTCAAAAGGTTTTAGAAAATGTTTTTTAGAAAACCAGACATTGTATCTATCTTTAGTCGAATAACGTAATTTCTTCTAAAAATAATTTTTTATTGAAATGTTTTTAAAATTATTTGGTAAATAAATTGTTTCCTTTTTTATTTTACCAATGTTTTCAAAGTATAATTCTTTTCACTTTATGAACAATTTATTTTTTTAACCTTTTACCAGGTAAAAGTAATGTTCATTTAATTTGTATGCATTTACATGTACTCATTTCATTGAAGATTAATTTACATGTTTAATAGATTAATTTTTAATAAAAATTATTTAAAAGTGACTTTAAATTAAAAGGTTTTCTATTTTTTTTAGAAAATAAAGATATTTTCATCCAGAATGCTTTTTTAAGAAAATATATCTTTTAATAATATTTTTATTCATCAATAACAACAACCCTTTATTTTAAGTTACTTAGGATATGTTTTATTTGTAACATCATATTTCATCCTCTGGATTGTTTATTATTGATTTGTCCAAGGATAGAATTCACATTCACATACTTGATTTATTTTAATCCCCTTTTAAATTTCAATTTCTATGATGATTTTATATTAAATTCCCCCTAAATATCCATATAATTTAACATGGATATGATTATTCCATAACAATATACCATTTTTCATAGGTTGTTTTCATTGAAATTTATTTTATTATTTTGTTAAATATTGATAAACTCATACCATTTATTCACTACATATATTTTATATGTCAATTTGTTTATATAAATTTATTTGACATGCACTATATGGTTTGGGGATATGTTAATGAAATCCCAATGGGTAAGAGACCAGTCAATGTAGGATCTATATTATTTGGACTAGCTAATGAAATCACCTCAATGCATTGGTAGTCTCAAGAGATGATTTAAGTTAGTGAAAAACCATTCAGGTTTTTTCAGAAAAGTATATATAGATATCTACACATAGTTTAAACACAATTGTTAAAGGTCCTAATGGTATAGGTTTTCATGTGCCTCAAGCATGACGTCCATTAAGAAGAAATTTCCCCTATATAGATTTAGTTATTATTTTTCCATAATATTTTTCATCACCGTATGTGTGGATACATTTCGTTTTCCATTATTTAGATGTTATGTCTCTTAGATTCTTGCATTTCCATATTTAGTTTTCATTATCTAGTTATTCAAATGGAATGTGTTTCCTATTATTACACTTTCATATTGTTTATATACTTTGATTCAGTTTATTGATTACATGGAATGTGTGTTATGTTATTTACCTTTCCATATTGAAAATTCTCATTGATTCATTATTTCTCTTAATATATTTTTTCTTTATTGAGAATTTGGGCGCACCCTTATTATGTTTCATTCCCCAGGAATTAAAAAATCATACTATGAATGATATATAGGGATATACTATATGGATTAGAGTTATCCTCAAATATATTTATTTATAAAGAATAAAATATTTATTTTGTAATTGTTGTATACTTTTGTAATACAATACTCATTTATGTATTTGGTTTACCAATAATACTAAACTGATGAGTCCTTTGGGGATTGATCTCTTATAATCATGCCTATGTAATTAGTAGCAGACACTAACATGGGGCTATCTGGGATTAGGTGTCTACAAGTGGTAACCCTAAGGATAATAATAATTATAGGATAAAATCATAATTTATTTTTATGGATGGTATTATATGGGTTTAATCACAATTCATCCCTATTTAGATAATATAATTGGAAGAGGTTTTGGTATAGATACAGCTGGGGGTAATAGTCTTGAAAATTGTAGTTCCAGTTTTTGTCAAAAAATATTTTAGATCATGGTTAGTGTTCCCTAACTAAAAATATAGTTTTACAATCTTAAGAGATATTCCTAGATTAATTCATATTTTAATTATTATCTATTGTGAAGGATTTAAAAAAATGATGATTATGAATGACATAGTCAAAACCTAAGGTGACATATATTGAAAAGTGAGTGTCATGATTCAAGCATCCAATAAATTATATTTCATGATTATGTGACTTCACACTATTATTATTGTTTAATATACTTAATTTGTTTTTGAAAATGGATTAAATATTAGGGAATAATTATAATGATTAATGTAAAAGACATTGGAATGATTTTACATATGAGAAACTGATTGAAATAGGAAATGAAATGATAAAAATTATGATTATACCAAATCAACTATTGGGATATATTATTATCAATATTGAATTTGGTAAGTTTACATGTGCATAAAAAGGTATAAAATGTACTTTAATGGATGTTTAAGAAGGAATAATCAGGGAATTGTGAATGTTCTATTTATTTCATTCCAATAATGTGGGAATAATCACATATGAGGGGAATAATATTTCTATTTGTAGATGAATTTCATAAGGATATTACTTGTTATGGATTTAGATCTATATTTTTTTGGGAGCCTATAAATTAGTCGAGTCAATTTTCAAATACAAGAATTAACTCCTAGTACTATGATAGTTTTATGAAATTACAATCATTATATTATAATTAATGAACTTTTTATTTATTTGGTTCTAAAAATTATGATGTATAATTTTTACATCAGTGAAATTATACATGTTATAATGATTAAAAATATATTGATTGTTCTGAAATAAATTTTATTTATAGACATAAATATATTTTTTGACTTGTATCAATAACCAAGAAATGGTTCTTAATGGTAAGTTGGTAATTTTTGAAAAAAAAATGATTAAGGTGAATATTATCCTTAATATATTCCCAATACTAAGTAAATAATTATTAATTGATATTATTAGATTATAGTAATTGATAAATAAATGGGATATTATAGTTTACATTAAAAATAGATAATAATTGGATAGAAAAGTGATTTCAGTCATCTTTGATGATGTTTTTTTAATATTTAGTTCAATGGAATAATTTATAAAATCTATGATTTTATTAAATATATTTTATTTGTGTAAATTTTTGGATGAATTTATATTTTCATTTATGTGTTATAGTATTTGTGGGTTTTACCACATTTCAGTAGAATATCTTATCAAGGAAATAAAATATTAGGTCTGTAACTTTTAGATCTATATTATGTAATTTAGAGATTAATGTAACATTAATTTTTAATATTTAGTGTCCTTATTTATAATTTTTTGGAATTCAAATTTGGTATAACATATTTTGGATGTACATTAAAGTTAAGGACTAAAGGAATGGATTATTTTGAACTTTGGGTGTTATTTTATGAGGTTAACCTATAACATATCTAATCTTATATCTTTCACTAATAATTTGGTTTTTGGTAAATATATTGATATATAAAAAATGAATTATCATTATTTTAGGGAAATTATACACTATAGAAAAGAAAATTTAGTTATTTTGGAATTAAAAAATCATCTATATTATTAATTTATTAGAGTGATATATGCATTGTAATGTAATATAAGAATAATAAATATTTATGTGTCTTTATTATTTGTAAATGATATCAATAATCTGTATTTTATTTTTTAAATTATCATATTACTAAAATAATCCCTCATCATTAAGAATAAGATTATGAAATAATATTTTACACTTCTCACTTCATTCATGATGAATCAATGGTCTTTTCACCCATCACAAATTTATGATTTTTTTTCACTATCATTATATGAACGATGTTCTCTATCACTATCTATTATTCATAGGGTGTTTGGATTTTTATACATGTCAATAATATCCCTTCCTAATAATGTTATCCAATTTTGAATCAATGTTTTGGGATATTCTAGATGGCCTTTTAATTCCTAATTCATTCTTTTAAAGAGTTTGATTAATTGAAACATTTTATGATGTGTTATTACCAAATTTGAATTTTCTAAATATCAGAAATTGGATTTCAATGAATGAGATAAAATTTTAGGGACCTATTTTTTGGAATGATGGGAGAATGTGACACCTAAATATTTTAAAATATTCAGGTTATGCTCAACAGTTTATATGACATTAACCACTAGGCTTAAATAAACAAGTAAGTATTTTTATTTAAAGAGGAACAATATTACATAGATATAAAATTATAAGGTTTGAATATGAATAAAAAAATTACAAAAAATATATAATTTCAAAACACGAAACAATTATGATTATTGAGACATTTTAAATAATTTTTTTAGTAATATAATATTATGAGTCAATAAGAAATTATTTCAAAAATGATCATTATTTGTTTTCATGAGAAAATATTATAATTGAAATTTTTAACTTTTAAATATTTTATATTAAAAAAATGAAATTTAAATTTGAAATCGAAATATCATTGTTATCTTATTGAAATTTTTTAAAAAAAAATTAAAAAGGATAATTTTTTAATGAATAGTGAAGAAAAATTTCTACTTTTAATTAAAAACTATACATTTGTTTCCTAAATTTATAATTTTCAATTTGATAATGATTTTCATTCAACATTAGTCATATTATATTTTTAATAATCTAATTATGTTCAATAGAATCAATTGTATAGTTAAATTTTGTAAAAATACATTTTTATACGTAAAAGGAATTATTTATGAAACCTATTTTCACCCCAATTTATAAACACAATTTAAAATTAATTTATTCCAATAATTTATTGAATTGTAAAGAAAAGATTTAATATTCAGAATTGGTATGTACTAATTTTATTAATAGTTCACTTTTATGTTATGGCACTATGAATAGTAATTATGGTAAAATTTTCTCCTCAATAATGGGTAAATTTCGTTAACCTAGGATATAACTAAACTATATGGTCAACTTTTTATACTAATTAATATTTGAACGAGTTAATTAAACCATTATCATTTAACGATAAAAATTAAAATTTTTATGGAACATATTTCTTTCTCAATAACCTATATAATGTAAAAAAAATGAAAAATATTAATTTTCACTAACTTAAATATATATTATATGTTCCCATTGGGAGGAAAAATTTTATAATAGGAAAATAATTTTTATTTTTTGTATAATGAAATTATGTTGATGATTGTCATTTATTAATATTCTTTAGTAATTATATAATTAAATTAAATAATTATGCATCGAAAATATAGTATTTGATCAATTATTTGAAAAATAAAAAAAAGTATTCTAAAAATATTAAATTTATTGTAATATGAGTAAGTTAAATTATTCTACAAATTTTTTAAATTAAAATCACTTATTTGTTCTATATAAAATAAGTATAATAAAATTCCATTATTTATTAGTGTATTTTATTGAAATTTAATTAATTAGTTTTAAAATGATGTTAATGATCTTTGATTGAAATAATATTTTATTAAATTATTATAAATTAAAAAATTGTAATATTAAAATAATAGGATAATATATGGTTTAAAAAATCATATCTTGTAAATTTATGATCCAACTGTCACATTATTAGTAACACTAAATTCATTCAAAGGTGAAAAATGGCATCACAGATATGGAAAAAATAGGTTCTGTAAGAGGTTAATCCAAATTAGTAGTTTCAAAAAACACATAAACTTGTCCATATTTTGAGCGATGATGGGATTTAAACCAAATAATATGATATATTTTTATTTTAATCACATTGGATGTATTTTTATAGAGATTTTTATTTTATTTTAATCTTCCTTGAAATTCAAAGCCCCCCATAAACTAACATCTAAATAGAACCCCCACCATTATATTAATTACACAAAATTTATCCAACTATAATGAATAAAATATAATAAATTAGTTTATAAACATAAATAGACACATTATAGTATTGATGTTCTTCCCAAATGATGAACCATAAGATACTTACAGAAATATCTAATGTTTTTCATTCAAAGATGAGATAATCACCTTAACCTATCACATTAAATTAATTATTATTTTACCAACTACAAATTTTGGTATTTATCATTTAATTTTAAAATAATTCACCTAAATATATTAAAATGTTATTATGATTATTAAAACTCCATTATAAACCTTCTTTCCAGTCAGAAAGGATGTCAATGTACATCTCATGCATACATATGAATTATCGTCACCACATAGCGATACAAATCATTTTGTAACCATAATTTCTATATAGGTATTAATATTGGTTTAATGTTTATATGTTATATAAATCGAATAATTTTTATTCATGGATGATAGTATCATATATACTTTCATAGCTTCCAATATGATGTAAAATGGTAACCTCACTCATATATATGGGTTCACTACCACCTCCACAATGTGATATGTTTTTTTTTTAATTTCCTCACTCAATTGATTCTAATTATGGTATATTTTATAAAAATATAATATATATATGATCTTTAAATGATTTATTTAAATTTTTTCATTGTTTAACTTTCTTTACTTCCATCAATCAAATAATAAAAACAATATTGATTTTTATATATGACCTACTATGTCCATTAATGATGTAATATATTTCTCAAATTATAATAATAATGTATGTCTATATATATATAATTAATGTATTTTATATTTATATGAGGAATAATTTACTAGAGATGATCTAACCATGATCAAATTATATGTACCATAACAACAAAACCAAAATTCTTTAGAAAAATGGAATAGTTATTGTGAGGAAACTACGATTTTAATAAGGAATTATAGATGAATGGGTATTGAAATATAATAAAGGAATATTTATGTCATTTTAAAGAAATATATATATATATATATATATATATGTGATTATTGTATGTAGTTATATTAAATAGTATTTATTTTTTAGCTAAATATTTCACTTTAATTGAATGTGAAATTAGGGGTAAGATATTTTCACCTCATTATTAATTCTTTCAGAAAAATGATAATTGAATGAATATATATTTTATGTGGTTTATATAAATACCAAGAATTAATCTAATGAATATTCTAATAAATATTTTGGGCTTATAATTATGAATATATTTTTAACTCCCTCATTAGTTTTTTATTCTAATATTACCAATGTGGTACGGTTTTTTCTATAATCTCATTATTGGTTGAATTATTTTATGATTCAAAAAATAAATATAATTGTAAAACTATCAAGAAAAAATTAATTTTATAATCACTTTTTTATTTGAAATGATTACATAACTTCAACAAATTATCTTATATTTATGGAATTATGATGCTGAAATAATGATTTTAAAAACAATTCCACTTTGTATCACTCTTCGGTGGAAAATCCTTTTTCTACCATCACTATGTTTTAACTAAAATGTTTTCAATAATGTTTTACTATTAAAAAATGGTTGTTTATTGTCATTTTACGCTTGTTTGGGTTTTTTAAGAATATTTTATAAGGTATATTCTTGTCTTCTTCAAAAATTAGGTCATTTTAAAAATAATTATCAATATATGAATGGTATTATTTCTATTAAAGTACATATAATGAAAATTATTTCTTAACATCAGGAATAATTAATAATTCAGAGAATAATTTAAATGTTTCTAATGTTATTTTCAAATAAAATTAATTCCGGTTTTTTAAAGTATGATTTTAATGAAGTGATTTCTAACTAAAAATTTATTTTTCTCCAAGATATTGTTATATGAGATCTTTAAAATAAATTTTCCATTTAATATGACATCCATTAATGATATGAAATATTTAATTAGGATATGACCCAATGATACCATCATTATTCTTTGTATATATTGTTTATTTTTATGATGAAAAGATTTTCATTAAATGAAATCCTTTTCCATAGGTTATGAAAATATGAGTTTATAAAAATGATTATGAAACCTATTTATTTTCTATGATTCATTCCATAATTGAATGTTTATTAAAATTATTTCAATTTCCTGGGTTATGATATGAGGACTTTTTGTGATTTTTTTTATAAATATGTATTGTTTTCATTATGTTTTGGGTGGTCCTTGGATTATATAACACTCCAATAGATTGGTTAATGTTGGATACCAAATGTGATAAATAATAATTTAATTGGTTGTGAACCCATTTCATTAAGGTACACTACCCAATATAATTTTCATGGAGGTGAAACCTGACTACTATAATGATTTGGGGAGTAAACACAATCAACAAAATATATATTGAAGTGATCCATAACAACTAAGGTAATGATTTTATATGATTATTTATATGTTGAAAAATATATTTATCTATACGATTTTATTCTCTTATGGAAGTTGTAAAATAATCCATTATGATTCATATCATTTGAAATGTATTGATTTATCAAATGATGCAATAATATTAATAGAGAGTTGTTCTGTATAGTTTTCAAATTTCATGGGTATTCCCTTATACCCTTATGAAAATGTTATGTTTATGTGATCATATATATTTCCATTGTTTAACATTACTGAGAATCTATTATCACCCTTTATTTTGATTCTATTCCCTGAGTTATGAAGAAATTCATTAATTATGATATATCTGAAAGGGTTCTTAGTTTTTTAGAACCGATTGGGATATTATTTGGATATCTTATTAAAATATTTTTAAGGTTTCCATAGTTAAATATATACTAGATCAATAAAATTATACGATGGATAATATTATTATGTAATGAATATTCATTTAATAATATGTATTTTCTATGAATGAATTTTAAGGATCATTGTAATACTGATTGTTCCAGAACATTGGTTTAATCATTTTTCTTTTACTTTATTCAATAATATTATTCTTAATTAATCAACTATAATAATTCATAGAAAATTATTCAGAAGATATAGACACTACCACTGGACAATTGTCCCTGAAGAAAACTAGGATTATTTCATAACACCCACAACATATAGTTCCATTACTATAAAACCATCATTTTTTTACCTTAATTAAAAAAAAAGTTTAAAATAAAGAAGGGACATAATATATAGGACTATGTAAAATTTAGTGATGGTTATAATTTGGGAAAGAAATAATAAAATCCATTGATTCTAATGAGAGGGCTTCACTAGGGATGTGTAGTAAGTCACACAGGAACTTAAAATATATCTAAAGAGACCATAAGATCAATCTATAATAAAAAATTACTATAACAAAACTATGTGATGGAAAGAATTCCATCAAAAAACAATGTAGAAAACACTATCACTATGTTAATGAATAATAATGTCTAAAATCACAACCAAGGAAATAAAAATACCATAATGTAGATCGTATGTATAAAACTCCACAGTCCAACCATGGAAAACTATAACACCCAATGGGAACCTCCACCCTCATAAAATCACATAAATTGATCTATTATATTTCTACTACACTCATATTCCACCAAAAACTATTATAATAACACTAGATCATGTGAATCATATCATAAAAAATGAGGCATCACTGTGACACCAAATCACATAGAGGAACATTAAGGCCAATATGTATTTACACAGATAACAAAGGGAACAAGCCATGATGAAAAATAAGGAATCAATCTCAGAGAGAATCTAGTGAAGGTTTTATATCATCAAACTGATAATAAATATAGAGTAATATAACCATGATATTCACAATAAATTTAGAAAAACATAAATGGAAAATGACACAAGAGAAAAAAACAACACTAGAGCATGAAATGGGATTATCAAGCCAGTTCGGGTGGATGAATCCTAGAATTAAAGAAATTATGAAGTAAAATATAAATTCTATAGCACAAAAAATAACATTGTATAATAATAATCACAATATTAATAATGGAATATAGTTTGTGGTACATTTCATTAGGATGGTACACACTCACACAGACTTACTATTTGTTAATCGGGAAATTATCCATTAATATAAATTATATATCTATATATATATATGTTTTAGTCATCTAATGATCAATAGACAAACCCCAATAGCTACACCACTACTAAGAAACCCATTATAGGATTTCTAAATCCCACCCATAATGTTTCTAGACATAGTGACAATGGTTTTTGTCTCGTAAAAATAACATTGCAATGTACTCATTATCGCTAGATTCGATGGGAACCTACAACAATTATACCATAATATAACAACTCTAGTTCCCCAAGAATAGTTTCTTATATAGTAAATTCAAAATAAAGGATGAAAGATATTACAAATATTGAATTTTTGGGCATTTTGAAGACGACAATGATATCAATTTGAGGATCAACCACACTTACAAATATACTAAAAATAAAATGTTTCTTTCTTTGTTTATAATAAATTATTTTATATTTATTGACTATTTTATCCTATTAACAAGTTGATTTATTGTAATTTACATGAATATAATGATGGAATCCATATATATTAATTGATTCAAAAATTATAGGATTGATTGTCATTTTTAGAATTAGATAGGAAGAATCATTAAGAATTGGAACATTTCTCTTATACAAATATAACTATGTGGTATTTTTGGATAGTTAAAATTATATAAGAATATACCTCTATAGAAAAATGGCTCACTAGAAGGGAATGTGGTCTATAGATTTTAATATTTACTGGAATTAATCAATTAGAAAAAAGATTTAATGATTACACGTTGAAAAATTTTGGTCAATACTTTTATGGAAAGGTATTTAAAGATGATTCCATTTTTTCATTAATGAATCTATATCATTCTATAAAACCACTAAATAAAATATATACACTAGTTTATTTTTCCATTGACTTAAAAAAATATTTGGTTCATGTTTCGATCTGAAATTTTAGAATTGATTTTCAATATAATAATGTCAAACATAATTTAGGACACTAAATAAAATATTGGTTTTCTAATAAAATATGGAAAATAAAATTAGTATGTGATGGGTAAATTTAAGAGGTCAACTTTTGATAAGAAATTGATCCTATTATTATATCTATAATTATTTACTAGGTTATTCAATAAGAAATTAATCTAGAATGAATGATTTTTCATTGTCGTTTCTATTTATTAATTCACTGATTTGTGTAAAAATAATAGGTCTATATTAGGGGATTAAATGATCAATTATATTTCATTATTATACTAGGTGATTGTAATAAGGGGTATGTGGGACATTGGTTAGTTACTTATTCATTTTGCAGTAATGTCAACTGCTCAAATATAGTCAGGATAAGGGGTTTGATTGACATTCCATTAATGTATGGATGTTGATTTTGTTGAAATATAAACATATTATAGTTTATTTCATGTATATTTGATAACTAATAATTCCCATGACATCATTGA
Organism: Viscum album; assembly: GCA_963277665.1. Classification (NCBI taxonomy): domain Eukaryota; kingdom Viridiplantae; phylum Streptophyta; class Magnoliopsida; order Santalales; family Viscaceae; genus Viscum; species Viscum album. Next base: position 379,216,664 of record OY728122.1, read on the forward strand.
ATTGTTATTATTTGATTGATAACTTCTTTTGTACACTTTTTTGGTACTGGAGAATATAAATTAGTGTCTTACAATAGTTATAAATGAAACAGATATGTTTTCCTCAAGGTAGATTTTTTAGCAATTTTCTAGTTATCATATGTCAAACTACACACCACTTCCTTACTCATAAGTATGTCATTTTTTACAACATTTAGAGAATGTTTTATTTTGTATATCTGAGTGATCTTAATCATTTCCTTATTGAGTATTTTTTTCCTTGGTATGTTTCTATACATGAGGAATTTATTATCTACTTAACTGTTTTAGGTATATTATTATTTCCTTTTTATCAAAGGATTGTAGTCAGAAGATATATCTCATGGTTTTTTAATGATCATAGGGGATTCATTTTCTATTTATAATCCTTTTTTAATTTGGAAAGTCTCTTTTTGTTGGGGGATTCTCAATGATAGATATCCATGAGATTTTATAACATATATTTCAATTAATGGTGTATTATATGATACCCCATCTTTAGTGGCATGATAGCCTCGAGACGTATACATTTAGCAATAAATTTTCACCTCTTCCTCTTGTGGTTGAGGTTTGGGAATCCTTATTTTTCTTGTCCTTAACCCATTAAATACTTGGATTTTTTTTATCCCATGTTTCCACTATAGATTCTACCTAGGTTTCCCTTTTTTAAAATTGTTTCTATGTTTCTATATTGTGTTGATGGTGATTGTTCTATATCTAATGAAATTTGGGAATAATATATTAGAGACACTCTCTATATATGGTGATGGAGTCCCATCATTAAACAAACAACAATGGACCCATCTATTGTGGTGATAGTCACTTACTCCAGTGGTGGCGGCATTCTATTTTCCACGATGATGGTCCCCAGGTTGGTACCATGAGACTAGTCCCTATTATAAAATTTTTTGGTGGTAAATGATGATTTTGTTTGATTGATAGGGTTATAATACATATTTTTGGTAATATTGTTATATTCTGTTCAAACTATGGTGAACCATATGCTAACATCATTGGTGGGGGATCATGTTTCTATGTTGACTCGAATAGTTTTAATAATATATCACTTTAATATATTTTGAATATTATTGATAATGAATTTATATATTTTTATTAAACATATATATATATATTGGTTTTTCTCTATTTATATCATCTTTCAAATGGTGTTGTATAATCAATTAGATTTTCAACATACATTTAATACAATTATAGTTACTTGAAGTAATTTAGATGTATTATTTAATTGTTAAATAAAATTCCTTATCATTAATTATTATTTTGAACCAAACACAAGATTATTAAATTTATAGATTTATTATAAATTGATACTCATTTTTATTTGGATTTTTAAATAGACTTTTATTATTATCTTTGACAAAATATTTTCAAGGTATGACGAAAAAATATAATACTTCATTTCAATTTTTATATATTTTAAATAAAAATATTCCATATATTACAAAAAAATTAGTAAAATGTATAATGTTTTTAATATAAATAATATTAAATTTAATTTATTTCATGTTTCATCATGTAAAAATAATATTAGGATTAATTTATTTAGATTTTTTTGTGCATGTTGTTTTTATGAGGAGTTACAAAATATTATTTATTAATAAAATATATTTTATGATTTAATTTAGATAAAAATATGAAATAATCATTTACGGTACATGTGGTATAACTCATACATGATAATATAATCTTAATAACAATAATGTTTTGTCATATTAATTCAATTTAATTATTATTTCTTGCAAAATATGAAAAACGTTATTGACATTGGTGCGATGCCTAACCAACTTTGAAAAAAAATTTGTGTCCTTGTAATAATATTATAGAGTGGATAGTTATATTATCATCATTAATTATATATAGTTTTTTAAATAATTTTTTTTGTATATATTTATTATTAGTAAATTTATAGAAAAGGATGATTAGTGAAATGATTACATAGTGCTTGGGCATGGAATAAAAAGTAAAAATTCATATACTAAAAATCATTCCATTTTATAAATATGAATAAAATATATTATTAGTGAACTAATATGACATTATTTGTGAGTATTAAATTATATTTCGTATATTAATTTTTTTAATTTAAGTATTTGGATATTTATTAAAAATGTTTACACAATGCCCATGAATCTCTTGTGTATGGTCTAGAAAATTTAATTATGGCAGTTTTAAATAAATAGATTGATATGACATATATTAAATAGAGTATATAATTTTATATTAGACTGATATGGTAGTTATCCTCTATTTAAATATTTAATTTTCAATTCCATGGGAATTTATATAATTTGAATTTTAAATAATAATAATAACCATTAAAATACATTAAATGGAATTTTATGTTGAAAATGATTTAATAATTAATAAAAATAATGGAATATGATAATGAGTCCCATTTTTAGAGTTAATTGAATTTAATATAATCTATTATAAATTTTTGGATCTACATTCAATTTAAAATTTGCATCTTGACCCATAAAAGGATAAATATTTTTAAAAATCAAATCATTTTTTCCTATAAAAGGATACTCATTATGAAATTTAGAAAACACATCTATTTTGGATTTTTTTATAATTATCTACTATACCACTATAAATATGATATTGTATGTTCATAAGTCTATATTCTATCCAAAATTTGAAAAACCAATTTCTTTAGATTCAATGAAAAATAGTTGACTCAAATAGAAAGGTATAAATTCTAATCTTAATTATATTTTAATAATTATTATTATTTTGCATAACCCACTATTAAATCAATAAATATTTCACTTCCATGATTCTATTATCATGGTATTGGAATAATTTTATCCATTAATAATATGATATCACACACTACCTCCTAGTAATAACATTTTCCTTAACCTTTACTATATCAAAATAATTTTTCAAAACCACGTATTTTCTTTTAAATTATTCAGTTTTTTTATTTTTTAAATAATTAATCATTATATATAACCCTAAAAAGATTACTAATTATTGGATAATTGTTTGTAAAACTATTTTTTATTCATTTTTAATTACATTAAAAATGATAAATACAATTCCCTATGTTGTAGTTTTATTCTACCATTGTGAATAATGATGTTTTCATAGATAAACACTATTCATTTACATTATTAAAAATTCATTTAATTATTAGATAAAAAATATAAAATTATTTTCATGATTATGGTTTTTTATTTATAAAATATCCTTAATAATAAAATTAAAATTATGCAATCATTACCATAATTAACCATCCAAAACAATTATATTGGGAATAATTATATTAATTGAAAATATTTGATAACATATTCTTCTACTATAATTTTTTATGATATATATAAATTTCTGTGAAACATCAAAGGTATATAAAAAAATATAGAAAGTACATTTAACCATTAAAAATACTCCAATGTTATTTGGAAAATTATCAATGGGATGAATTCAAAACGGTCATTGAGAATAATATAAAAATAAGGAATAAATAAAATTTATTAATAATGATTTAAAATAAATAATAATTGGTATTCGAACAGTAAAATAACATATATACTCTAATAAATTAGTATAATTTTATTATTTATTTGATGATAGATAATGTATGAGGTCATTCAATATATGAGGTTAGGTGTTTCTTTCTAAGTACATATACCAGTCACGAATTTTCTTAATTAATTTCCTATTTTATCAAATATGTTTTCAACTAAATTTAATATATGTTTAAAATATTATATTACCTATATTATTGTTTAATTTTTGGAGTTCTTTCTGGTATCATCTCTCCCTTCCCCACTGGATTGAGATGAGAAAGAAATTATACTTAGACTTAGGAGACATCCCCAATATGCCAAAGGATGGAAATAAATTCCAAGTGATTCATTAAAAAGTGGTGGATATTTAACATTTCAAAATAAAAATCAAACCAAGAATAGCTTAAACAAACCACTATATTATTCATGATAACAATGTAATTCCAAACTAACAACAATTCCAACCACAAAATTACGAACCATGTTAGAGTAGAAAGAGGAAGACAAAAAAACAATGCCTAAGGACTATAAATAAGAAATCCATAGATCCCAACATTATCCATTATCCAACTACATAATCCATGACTAAGGTATCATGAGGTTTCAATAAATAAATGAGATAACTTGCTTTTACTTTTCTCTTGATAAACAATATCTGAAAACATACCAAAGTTTCAAAGAAGGTGGTGACTAAAGAAAGTCAGTGGGATTTCCCCAAATGACTTTCACACTCATGATACTAGGATAGAACTAGTTATAAAGTGTAAATAAAACCATTAATATAAAACCATTTAAAATAAATTCATCCATTTATATTGGATCCATGAAATCTCAAACCAAAACAGTTTACTAAATCAAAATATTATACATGTTAAGAAATGAAATATATCTTTAAAACCATCTCACAACATCCATTTTGTTATATACCATTACATTATATATAACTAAACACAGAATCATGCATGGGGATACCATTTATATTGTATCTTCTTGTCTATACTATATCCCTTTGATGGTGTTACTTCATGACCACAATCTATCCCATCCAACAAACATATAACAATTTAACCCAAAAACCATTCCTACAAAAACATATATACACCATTTCAATAGAACTAATTTTTTATTGAATAAACATTTATATCGATGAAAACTAAACAACCATTTTAAATTTATTATTTTAAAATAATTTTACTACTATCACCCTCCACCAAAACACAGACTATTCATAATTCCATTAATTGTCCATAATGAGTGTTTCAATCAAGCATTAAAAAAATTAGAATCATTTTCAATAAAACTATTATATTTTATATCAAACCTCGTGTTATAATAATAGGATTCAATAGTTAAGGAACATACTTCAAAAACGTAGGAGAAAATGAAGAATGAAACAGATTCTTAAACAAAACCGAGTAGAAATATTAAACCCACTTAATATATTATGTCTAAATATAAATGAATCAAAATATCATCATGAATTAAATCCAACACCATGTATCTATCCCCCATGGATTAGATTGATGAATCCAACATATTAAAGATAATGAATCTAAGGAAAAAACAATGAACAGACACTTACCAAGTAATCTAGGCTTCAACGCCCCCATTAAATTCCAATGAATCACTCCCGGGACATGAAGAATTTACTTGTAATTATTTTTGAAGAGTTTAAATAATGTAATGGTAGTATTAAAGGGGGAAAGGGTCCAAATTGTAAAAAAAATTATTATGATCCTCAATTTTTAGAACTAACATTTTGTTGTGAATAGTTTGGGATTACTATTAAGAAGTCCTTGGGATAGCCTTGCAAAGAGCTATATAAATGATGAAATATTTATCATTGGTGGCCACATGTTTCTATTGAACCATGAACCTAAACGAGCACCTAACTATATCTCAAAACTTTACTTTTGACAGTTTTCTATAGGAGTTTCATAGGTTCTACAAATTTTCCTCAAATCATGAACCTCTTCAAAATCCAAATAAATATAGCAATGTCCAGTAAAGCCTCCCAGCCCACATCCAAACAAATTACACACATAATAAGTATAAATTATGGGTTAATTTTTTGAAATAAGGTGGTGTTACATTCATCCCAAACATTTTTCTTTCTAACCTCACAATGTTAAAAATAATTTTTTGGAGAGTTCTTATAATGAAATTGTAACTTCTGTGAGCTATAAGAAACAACATGATCTCCCTACCTATGAACACATACCAATATAGATCCCGAGGAATCATAATACAACAGAAAACATTTTCCAAATTACATAAATTTTAATATCATTGGTTGTGAAAGGAAAAAATTAAGCACCTGAAAATACATCAAACATTCCTCATTCTATTTACATGGAACAATTTTCCATATCTGATCATTCCTTAGTGAAACAATTTGAAAATAATTGTGAACAAAGTATTTGTAATAACTAACCAATAAAAGGAAATTGTAAAGACCTGTAAATTTCAAGGAAAATTATTTCTTATATTCTTTGGGATTTTACGATTTCGCAGTTTCTGACGACACTTGATTCTGAGGCCCGGTGTGCCTAAAATCAATTTCCGAAGTTTAGCTCCGGTACGTTCAGTGAACAAACAAGCAGGTTTTTCTATCTCTTGAACTGGTGCTCAGAATTGAAATTTGAGGGCACTGATGGAACCGCAATGCCGATAATTTCATATGAGGACCTTTACTGAAGATGTTTTTTCTTGGGAGGAGTTGTAAAAAAAGTGTATTAAATAAAAATTGATAAAAAATTTGTCCAATTTTATTTATAATTATAAGGTTGTTTCATCCTACATGGGGTAGTTATAGTGGGACCCACTAACATCCTAACTACCCATGTGAGGATAAATGTAAGGTGGGTCCCACACGAGCCCCAAACTTTTCACTTTCCATATCCCCATAACCCCTTGTATTTAATTGGGTATCTCCTCCTCTCCCCACTCTCCCACATTAATTCATGCCTACACACACTTAATCAACTAATTGAATTAGGTGTCTAAATTTTTTTATTTGAATGCATGGAATGTTTTAATAAAATAAGAGGAGACTTATTTAATTTGGGGGTTGTCTTGTTGGGTTGAGAATTGGAGGAGAGCGCTCTAGTTCCTTTTGAAGAACATCATCATCAACAAAGAACGCCAAATCTCCGACAAAGAATGTTGACTCAGCGGCCCATGTTTCTTTATCCTCTTCTTCCTCCGCGACATGGGAGGAGACACTGATGACAATGGAAACGATGCCATCGTCCGCAGTGCTTGAAAGCCACAAAACTCCTTTGAGGTAGGGGTGTGTTTGGATTTGGTAATGATTTTTTTCCTTCCATGTTGGTGTTCCTCTTAAACAACATGTTACCGGACTAATGTGGAAGGGACCAGACCAAACTAACACGGACCGATTCCTCTACCGTTCTTGTGAATTTATGTATTTCTTTAAGCATTCTTGAGAGGTGAACCAAGTTATATTTTTGGGACCGATCGGAGGCCCAAAAACATCGAAAACGGCCTCAGACCATCTGGGCGACCAAAAAGTGGATGTTTTCTAGAAATCAGATCATCGGAATGAAGAACGGTCAGCACGGGAGGTGTGCTGGTCAGAGGCGTAATTTTTGGAAAATTCCACAATACACAGAATTTCCTCCAAAAGCACACTCCGTGTAGTAATAGCATACTGGGGATTCCATTTTGGATGTTAGAAATGTAACACATGGCTTGTGACTCTAGACACACAACGTGTACTCTCCACACAGTTTGATAGATGAGACATCTATGGACATGGTGTGTGTTCAGGGAAAATACACGGAAACAGACAGCAACACACAACCAAGAGGCATGGCGTGTACTTCCTTCACCATAGAAGAAGCGGCTTGGTTATGACTCGAGGTGTATTTTGGGAATACACAGACACTGGGTGGAGTATACGAGCATGTACTCCACCACACGGCCAGGCATGGCCAGCGTACACGGATCAGACCCCAGATGTTTGGACACGGGGTGTAACCATACCACACACCATGTACTTATTTTTTACATGAACAGCCCTTTAACACGGTTTGTGGTACACGGACAGTACCCGTGGACTGAAGACACGACATATAACCATACCACATGTCGTTTAATTTTTATACGAGTAGCCCTTCGACACAGGTCGGGGTACACGACTAGTAATTGAGGTCTGAATACACAACATGTAACCATACCAACATGCCGTGTACTTTTTGGAAAATGACTTGGGCATATTGTACTCAGTTTCTTGGACACATTTGTTTGGTTTAGCCCCTATGACGTGGAAGACCTTCAAAATACATCAACTCTGGACATCATGACCGTTGATGTATTGACCGTCTCTTTACTCGTGGAGAGGACCATCCCGGAATCGAGTACGCTGTGTGCGGGAACCCTAGAGTTGGCTACGGCTACAACGACAATGACGGTTATACTTGGATCCTACATGGGTTCAGCAGCATGGAATAATATACTTGGATTCTCTGTGGGTTCGGCAGCATTGCTGATTTTACTTGGATCCTTCGTTGGTTCGGCAACAATGGTTACTTTACTAGGATCCTACGTGGGTTCGACAGCGACAACTTCTGTACTTGGATCCTATGTGGCTTCAGTAGGGGAGACTATTCAGTGGCTACATCAATCATCTCCAGCCCTCTTCGTGAGTAGTATACTTGTGTGAGATGAGTCTTGAATTTCCATCAATATCATCGATATGATTGACTTTCTTTCCTGTGTGTATTGGGTTGTGCTATCCGGTGTTGATTGGGTTGTACTTTCCTGTGTGGAATGGGTTGTGCTTTCCTGTGTGGACTGGGTTGTACTTGGGCTCATTAGTTGGATCCGTACTGGAATTTATGACTTAGGTATATGTTCAAGAATATACCTAAGTAGAGTTGGTTGAAACTTTATGTTTCTATTATTCCTTTGTGGTTTATCCTTTGTGAATTCTGGGATACCTTCGGGGTCTTGGTGTCCCTAGTGAGTATCGTATACACACCCCTACATGGGATATGCCTACACTACGTTGTGTTGGATGCAGATGACAGATAGCAATGATCGAGGTGGATTCTTGTGGAGAGGTATTGTACCTGGAGGTGGACCACTTGGAGGGACGTACACGGAGTGGACGGCCGGACCTGAGGAGCTGAGGAGACCAACTGTACCCACCCTTCATGTGGGTTAGCTGAATGATGACTCATTGGTTGCTATTTTACATTAAAAATAATGTAATTTCTTTTCAGTTGTACCGTACATTCAGTTGGGTTCGTATTCTGTCCCATTTACATTCCATCACTTAATTTTGTACTCAGTTTACTTAGTGTTTACTTCAGCTTGCATACTCTATTGTGTTTGTTTACTTATATAAAGGCAATTCCTTCCCTTTTTAATAGAATTTACACCTTTAGTGCTAGTCTCAAGACCCTGGCCTATAGAATACGGGCCTGGGGTAGTCACGGGACATGCCCTGAGGATGGGTCGTGACAAATTGGTATCAGAGGAGTCGATTTTACCGTAGAACTGAGGACCCTGATAATTTCTTCTCTATGAAGTAATAATGATTAGAGTAATGAGTGTGGTTATCAGTCCATGATGTATAGTGTTGGTACTATGGCCGATGTAGCCATACACCAGGACCCTGGCTTCTGATTTCCGACTCAGTGCACGAAATCATTGATTGCACGTGTGTTTTAAAAATTTTCTTTGTGATTACTTTGTGTCAGCTCAGCAGGTATTCTGTATTAATCTGTGGAGCACCGGTTTCTTTCAGGATGTACCCATGATGGCAGCCAGCTAGGATTATGAGATTTGTGAGAGATGGCAGCCCACCGAGCAACGAGGCCTCAGTGCAGGGCCCCATTAGAGTAGAGGCACCAGCGGTACCTCTCCCCGCTGGGACATCGATAACACCAGCCCCATCAGCGGATAGTGCAAGTCACCTGAGTGCACTGCACGATTTTTAATGTTAGAGGCCACCCAGGTTCCGCTGAGAGATAGACCCTCAGGCAGCCGGGGATTGGCTGGAGGCTGTTTTCTAAGTCTTCAGATTAGTAGGGACACCAGCTGACCACATGGTGATCCTTGCGGCGAGTCTCTTGCAAGCAGAAGCAGGTAGATGGTGGATCCTGATGCTCCAGGTGCACGACTAGGCATCTCTACTTTGGACGGACATCGAGTGCCTCTTCTGCTCAGAGTTCGTTCTAGCCACCCTCCGTGCGGTGTGCTTCCAGGAGTTACTACAGCTGCAGCAGGGCAACACGATAATAGACCAGTACTCTATGATATTTACCAACCTCTCGTGCTACTCCTCGGACATGGTACATGACCCATTCTTCCGGGTCCAGAATTTTGAGCAGGGACTGAGGCATGAGATCAGGGCTTCGATGATCTCCCTCGGAATTCCGACGCAGGAAGGAGTACTTGTCACGACCCGTCCCAGAGGGGCCCGCGCAGTGACTCCCCAACCCCATCTCCAATAGGCCAGATGATGGTATCTAGCACCGAGTAGGCATATCACTAACATGAGAGGCATTGCCTAAGTACCTGTACACACGCAAATATCTCCAAGCTCACAAATGATGAAATTTAAATCACTAAGGAACAAAATGCATGCATACAACTAAATCCCAACCAATAGAGTATGACTAAAGGTAGAGTGTTGTAAAAGGTAAACTGGGCCAGAATACAAGCCCACAAAAAAGAAAACAAACAAGAGTCTGAAACAGCAATGTACAACCTGTAAGAACAAAAGGTACTGGGACTGCCCCTCATAGTCGTGGGAATGCCTCAGTCTGTAGGGAACCTAGAAAGCTTGATCAGGTCCTAGTCCGCCCTGATCTCTGTCAAAAGGCTACTCATCTGCACAAGACACCAGACGTGTGGGAAAAGCCCGTGCAGGGGTGAGTATAACAACACTCAGTAGGGGACCCCGAAAACCACAAAACAATACAAAAAGTAATGGTACAGTCAGCTTTGCATAGCATATGTCTATGAAACATATTGAAAAAACAAAATATACTCAAAACCCAGACCTATGGTCTAGAAACAAGTCACACAACTGCATACCCACGCATGGGATTCTGTTCGAAGATTCCATGATGCACTCATTCCGGGAGAACAAACTCCATGAGTCCTATAGCTCTGATGACGTACGTCCGAGAAGTGTTGTCGGTCAGGAGCTGTCACTAGAGACAGCTACACTCATTATGGGAGACACACTCATTAGTGGGAAAGATCATGATACATAGATGAGCATCTCTGCCAGGGCCATGGCGGATACCGCGACTTATCCGGAATTCACCTGGTAGGTAGAGGATCAACGCCCGCTAGAGTTGGTCACATCGATACCTGATTCTTCCTATGGTCAGGATTGGATAGAGGATCGCGATCAGGGCCTCTCGGATGGATTCCTGACTCTATCATAGAAATTCCTACTCAAGGGATCATAATCATGTGTTAAGGAAAGATGCCTAACCATCAGGGGAACATGAAGAAAGGGCACTAACCCCAAAAAAAGATGTTCAGGGCATGGTGAACAAAATGACCAAGACGTTTTCCAATAAGTACATGTCATGTAGAAATGATAAACACCGTGTTGTCCGACCCCAGGTACTTCCCATGTACAACAGACAGTGTCATGAGGCTGGTCGTGTAGAAAAATCATAGTACATTGCATGTAGTACGGAGTACACACCATGTCTGGGTAACTGGGGTTGGCTCCGTGTACTCTGGTCATGTGCCCGTACATGGTCACAAACCCGTGTACTCCGACCCATGTAAACTGCACACGGGGTGACCTACACTACTAGCTTTGTCTGGCCATGTGATGGAGTACACGGTCGTGTACTCCATCTTGTGTCTGTGTCTCCCCAGGATACACACCGAGCTCCACGAAGCCGCCTCTGCCAAGCTGTACACGTCGTGCTGCGAGAAGCTGTGTAGATCATCTCGTGTCTGGGTACTACCCAAAGGACACGCCGAGCTTCGGGGAAGGTCTAACACGCCGTGTGACTAGGGTCACATGCTGTGTGATTATTCTCTGACCCCGAAACCCTATCTTCCACCACCCGTACTACAAGGCGTGTTTTCGGAAGTACACACCATGTATTCTGGAAATTTCCAGAAATGGCGCTCTTCACCGGCGCGCATCCTGTACTGCTCCGATCATCAATCTGGCCATCCAATCTCAGCAATAATTCTAGGTTTTGGTCTCCCCGACCCCACGAAGATATTTGCGGTGTTTTCGGACCTCCGATCGGCTCCTAAAAAGTGTTTTGATCTTCCCACATGAAGAACGCTCGAAGAAAGCCCTTTCCAATCAAGTCTGATCCGTCGTCCGCCATCATCCCTGCACATCCACAAGGTCACTGTGGAGTCAAACCTTCGATTTGGGATAGTTTCGTCGTAGAACTGCTGTGCAATGATTTATTTTTCATCACCCTGAGAAAAACGTGAAGAACGTGTGGGGAAAAGGAGGAAGAAATCCAAATAAACAAATTCTGGAATGAACCTCCACCGTCGTTCATCACGACATTGATCTTATACTATTAATAGGCTTAAAAAAAGGAAGAATCAAAAAAAATATAGAGCAAGGATCAATTCCCCATAATATTCTAGAAGAAAATCCCTCCCACAAAAATGTATGAGTCTGTGGATCAACTTGTTCGTGGTTGATCCGTGTTTGTCGTTTAAACTTAAATACGGGGAAAATAAATCAAAATAACAACCCCTACCATTCAAAAAGATTGATCGTTGATGAATGCAATGTGATGCCATTGTCCTCGAGATCATTTAATGCCAATGTAACGATCCTTGGTTTCGATCCATTGTCCTTCATAGTCGATAATCTACTCTAACGCACCGCAGATTTTGTAGAGGTCCTTCTCTCTAAATTTCCAATGACGTACAATTTCTTAATGCCATAAAAGGGGACAGATGTTGGAATTTAAATATGCGGAAGTATTAATGGCATTGACTTTACATTTAGAAGTCATTAAGACGTGCCATTAATTTGGGAAACAAATGTGTTGTTGTTGTGCTGCAGCGGATGTTTCCCTAAATGAAATAAAATAAAATAAACTTGATAATTTATCTTTTTCATTTTACTTAAAACGTACAAAAATTAGCTTTTTCCCTCAACCCATGCCAGCCGAAGTTGGCCTCATTCTTAGGTAAAGTCGCCATCCCAGACGTAACCATTCACTCAGATTTTTAATCTGGTCATCCGTTTTGGAAACTGCCATAGTCATGCACAAGTGCAGACTCACATAACTAAAAAAGGATCAAACCCCGATTCTGGGCTCACTAGACCTCGGAATGATGTTTTGTCTTTAAGCCCGGCCTTGAATTAATTCCATATAATATTTAACATAATAAACAGAAAAATCTGAGACATTACATTCTCCCCACCTTGGGGCTTTATGACCCCGAAAAGCCAAAATGAGGGCTACTCAAAAAGATGAGGGTACTGGGCACGGATATGAGCCTCCTACTCCCATGTGCTCTCCTGATGATTCTCGTGCTGCCACTAGACGCACATAAAGGGAATCGATCACCTATGTAGGATCCTCTCCTGCCGATCATCGATCTCCACTGGGTACTCATCAATGTTCACTCCATCCTCGATGTCCATCTCGCCGCAGTCAATGACGTGTGATGGTTCATGCACGTACTTCCTCAGCTGCGACATGTGGAAGACATCATGTACCTGATGCAACTGTGGTGGTAGAGCTAGGCGGTATGCCTCCTCGCCAACTCTGCAAAGAATCTGGAAAGGTCCGATGAAACTCGGAGATAGCCTGCCACCTCGGCCAAATCTCTGCAACCCTCATCGGGGTGAGACCCGAAGAAAAACGTGGTCTCCCTCCTCGAACTCCAGAGGTCTTCGTCGTCTATCAACATAAGAATTCTGCCAGCTCTGTGCAGTCTTCATCTGATCCCAGATGATCTGCACCTTTTCTGTAGTAGCTCACACTAACTCTGGACCCACGAGTCATGACTCTCCGGGGTCAGTCCAGCAATGTGGTGATCAGCAGGGTCTCCCATACAACGCCTCGAATGGTGCCATATCGATGGTGGAGTGGTACATGTTGTTGTACGCAAACTCCACCAGTGGTAGGTGGTCCTCCCAACTATGGCCAAAGTCCAAGATATATGCTCGCAACATATCCTCCATAACCTGAATAGACTTTTCCATCTGACCATCCGTCTGGGGATGAAATGTTGTACTCAAGCGTAGTTGTGTGCCAAAAGGGTCCTGCAATCCCTTCAACAACTGGGATGTGAAGCGGGCATCTCGGTCTGAGACTATAGTCGAAGGGATTCCATGAAGCCGAACAATCTCCAGCACGTAGTGGCATCCCAAGCTCTCTTCGGAACTCTTCTCTATGATAGCTAGGATGTGGGCCGACTTGGTGAGTCGGTCAACGATCACCAAGATGGAATCATGCCCCTTGGACGTCCATGGTAATCCCATCACGAAGTCCATCGATATTCCATCCCACTTCCACTCTAGAACTTCCATGGGGTGATCTAACCATGCTGAAACCTGGTGCTCAGCCTTTACCTACTGGCACGTGAGGAATCGAGAAACGAACTATGCTATTACCTTCTTCATGCCTGACCACCAGAACTGTCATTGGAGATCATGGTACATCTTTGCCACTCCAGGATATACCGACAAAGGGGATGTATGAAACTCCCTCAGGACCTCCTCCTGGAACGCCACTGGTAGAACAGTGTGTCCTCTAAAAAGAAGTGCGTTCTCCCCACATTTCATATATCCATAAAGAGCATGTCATGTAGATAACTGAGCATGTAAATCAACACAGTCATCATCCTCATGTTGTGCCTCCCTAACTTGCTGTAATAGTGGAGGGGTGACAACCATCGATTGTAGGTAAGATGTATCCTCTCCATCCATGAAGGATAAGTGTAACGCGGCTAACTGCTGGGTCGCCTCACTCAACTGTTTTTAGCTCGACCTTCTGCTGAGGGAATATTCCACCTTGTTCCCCTTTCCAGGAGTATAGATAATCTCCAAATCATAGTTTTGGAGGAACTCTATCCAATGCCTCTACCTCAGATTCAAATCCTTGTATGAGAAGATGTACTTTAGGATCTTGTGGACATAGTAGACAATGAACCGCTCAACCATAAGGTAGTGTCACCACATCATCAATCTGAAGACTACCGCTGCTAACTCAAGATCATAGGTCACATAGTTCTACACATGCGTCCTAAGATGGTGCAAACCATAAGAAATCATTAAATGTCGCTGCATTAGGACACAACTGATCTCGGTCCTTGATGCGTCGCTGAAAACTATGTACCTGACACCCTCCTCAGGAAATCTCAAGACTGGGGTGCTCGTCAAAATCTATCTCAACATATCGAAAGCCTGCTTCCAATTTTTTGTCCACACGAAGGGTTTCCCCTTTCTGGTCTTGGCTGTCATCGGTGTTGACATCCATGAGATGTTTGGAATGAATCTCTTGTAATATCCTTCCATCCCAAGGAATCTCTTCACCTCAGTTACGCTCAGAGGTGTCTCCCATGCTAACACAGCCTCCACCTTGGCTTGGTCCACAGATACTCCATCTACTAAGATGACATGTCCTAGAAAGTGGACCTCTCGAATCTAGAACTGACACATTGAGATCTTACCATAATGTTGTTGCTCCCGAAGTACGTCTAGAACCATCCGTAGGTGTCTCGCGTGCTCCTCCTATGACGCCTAGTACACAAGGATGTCGTCGATGAAGACCACTACGGACCGGTCCCTGTACGGCTGGAAGAGTCGGTTCATCAGCCCCATGAACACTACGGGGGTGTTCGTCACACCAAAGGACATCACCACGTACTCATAGTGACTGTAGAAACATCTAAAATCCATCTTCAGTATATCCTCATCCCGCACTCATAGCTGGTGATAGCCTGATTGAAGGTCAACCTTCAAGAACCATTGTGCCCCTCATACCTGATCGAAGAGATCATCAATTCTCAACAGTGGATACTTGTTCTTTACCAAAACCTGGTTCAAGTGCCAGTAATCTACGCACAACCTCAGACTCTCTTCTACCTTCTTGTAAAACAATACTGAAGCCACCCAGGGGGAGACGTTGGGTCTTACAAAACCCTTGCTCTACAAATCCTCCAACTATACCCTCCACTCGCAAAGCTCTGCGGCAGCCATCTGATAATCCAATGAAGAAATCAGTGTCATCCTGGGTTGTAATTAGATGAAGAAGTCAATTTCCCGATGGGGAGGTAACCCTAGAACATCTTCTGGAAAGAATTCCTCATACTCCACCACCTATGTTGGCAACTAAGAGCTCACAACATCTAGTACTCTGAGGGTAAGGCTATCCAACTCATTAGTGATCGGCTGCACCCTCATATGCATGAGCCCATTTTGTTCTGCATGGGTTTCCTTTTCTCTGATAAAGGAAAACCTCGTTCCATCATGGCAGACACACCGCACCCTTCACCTAAAACAGTCAATCTGGGCATGGACCGAAGATAACCAATCCATTCCAAGAATGACATTGTAATGCCTCGATGCTACCACCATGTGGTTCCAAAAGAAACTCTCACCTCCAAGGTTAAGATCACACTGTCTGCAATGGTGGGTGATCGTCGAGTCTCCTCCCGTAGGTGTCTCCAAGCGTAAGGATCGAGTCAACGGTTCTACCAAAATATCGAGGTTTTTTACAAGACATGTGGCTATAAGGGAATGACTGGAACCTAGGTCTATGATTACGACAGCTAAGGTAGAAAAGGCACAGATCATACCTCAAATCATCCCTAGATCCCCTGGGTCATACACCTCGACTGCATGCAGCTCTCCCCATCCTTGTCCCCCAGCTCCCTAAGCCTAGTGTGGACCTCCTCGGGGTGGGGGTGGAAGTAATTCGAAGCGTCTGCCACCACCCAAAGCTCTCCCTGCTCCTCTGCCACATCCGCCACCTGGTGGATCTTCCTGCTCTGTTCTCTACCTCTGCCTTGGTGGTCCATCCACCACTTCCCTATTAGCAGCTTGACATGTCGGGAAATCTCTAGAGAGATGCCCCTACCGTCGCATGCATAACATCACTTCTCCCTAGGCTAACTGGATCCATCTTGAGAGCCCTGGACTGTCGATACCCTATCCTGGGTCCTCCTATGACGTCTCCCCCGTCCAAATCCATGTGCCTGACATCGGCTCCCTGCTGCCGGTGTCTCTGCAACTGTTTGCCTGCTGCTGACTGTTGGCGGCTGTCTCTGCTCCGCCAAGAAGCTCTCGATTACCAAGGCTGGATCAAGCACTCCAGAATAATTCAAAATGCATAGAGGCATGAAACTATCTCATATCTCATGTCATAGGCCTCTCTCAATGGTCCATGCTCTGATGTACTGATCTGTGACCGTATCCATGGAGTACCTGACGAGGTTACTAAACCTCGATGAATAGTCAGCCACCGTCATACTGCCCTACTGGAGATGAATGAGCTTGTGCATGTGCACAACTCTCAGTGTAACCAGAGAGAACTCATCCTTAAAGAGTTGCGAAAACACCGTCCATGAAATTGTCTCCATGTCATGAGTCTTCATGGTCAGACTCCACCATCGTCCTGCAGAACCCTAAAGAAGGCTCGCTCCTAGGATCACTATCTGGTCTGCTGGTGTCCTCACTAGAGAAAAAACTCTGGTCACCGCCTCAAGCCAGTCCTCAGCCACCTGAGGGTCAGGCTCACCTCAGAACATGAGAGCTGTTTATCTCTTGAACTCATGGAGCACGCTAAGCCTGCACTCCTCGCCGATCAGTACTGGAGGTACCACTGGCTACTCCACTGGTGGTGGTATAGCAGGTTCACCACCTGGTAGAAAGGCATCGTGAGCAGGTCTCTGTATCAAAGCCTCATCACTGAGGGGGGGAATCCTCATGATCGTGATACTGAATCGTAGCGGGTATGCTTCGCAGAGGCATCCTGTAAAGAATCAAGATGTGTCACGGTCAATGAGTATATCTGAATAGCTGACACCAAGAAAATGGAAAACACAACCCATTCTTATATGTTGCATGTACCATTTATTTCCCCGCAACCAGTGTTTTCATGAACTAGGTCGAAAAGCAGGTTATCAGATTCCTGGTGAATGGATACGTCGGCCACCGCACTAAAACTGGGGTCTCTGGCCTGAAAACCGAACACGAAACACTCAACACTATTTCCCCAAACCAAAATCGCAGACTCTTGGTCCTATAGTGGAACTGAACACCACTGATACCACTCTGTCATGACCCGTCCCAGAGGGGCCCACGTCATGACTGCACCAGCATGCCTCAAGTAGTCCAGGGCCTGGTGACTAGAACCAAGTAGGAATATCACTAACATGGGAGGCATTTCCTATATACCTGTATACACGCACATATCTCCAAGCCAACAATTGCTGAAATGTAAAACACTAAGGAACAAAATGAATGCATACAACTAAATACCATCCAACAGAGTATGAAAAAAGGTAAAGTGTTGTAAAAGGTAAACTGGGCCAGAATATAAGCCCACCAGAAAGAAAACAAACAAGATTCTGAAACTGAAAAGTCCAACCTGTAAGCACAAAAGGTACTGGGACTGCTGCTCGTAGCTGTAGGAACGCCTCGGCATGTAGGGAACTCAGAAAGCTCGGTCCTGTCCTGGCCCACCCTAGACTCTGTCAAAAGGATGGTCATTTGCACAAGACACTAGACGTGCGGGCAATGCCCGTGCAGGGGTGAGTATAACAATACTCAAAAGGGGACCCCGAAAACCACAAATCAATACACAAAGTAAAGTTACAGTTAGCTATGCACATAATATGTCTATGGAACGTATAGAACAAACCATATATACTCAAAACTCAGTCCCATAGTCTAGGAATAAGTCACACAACTGCATACCCCCGCACGAGATTCCATTCGAAGATTCCGTGATGCACTCGTTTTGGGAGAACACACTCCATGAGTCCTATAGCTCTGATGACGTCCTTCTGAGAAGTGTTGTTCATCAGGAACCATCATGAGAGATAGCTACACTCATTACGGTTGACACACTCCTGAGTGGGAAATATCTCGATACACAGAGGAGGATCACAGCCAGGGCCATGGCAGATACAGTGAATCATCTGGAATTTACCTTCTAGGTAGAGGATCAACGCTTGGAAGAGTTGGTCACTTCGATACCTGACTCTACCTAGTGTCTGTAATGGATAGAGGATCTCGATCCGGGCCCCTCAGATGGATACCTAACTCTATCACAGAATGTCCTGTTGAAGGGATCATAATCCTGCGTGAGGGAAAGACGCCTAACCTTCAGGGGAACGAGAAAAATAGGGCACTAACCCCAACTAATGATGTTCAGGGCATGTTGAACAAAAGGACCAATCAATTTTCCAAAAAGAACATGGCTTGTAGAAATGATACACGCCGTGAAGTCCAACCTCGGGTACTGCCCGTGTACAATGGCCCATTTCGTGAGGATGGTCGTGTAGAAAAAACATAGTACACAGTGTGTAGTACGGAGTACACGTCATGTATGGGTAACTGGGGTTGGCTCCATGTACTCTATCCATGTGCTCGTACACAGTCACCAACCCGTGTACTTCGACCCGTGTAAACTGCACATGGGGTGACCTGCACTGTTGGCCTTGTCTGGACGTGTGATGGAGTACACGGTTGTGTACTCCATCCCATGTCAGTGTCTCCACGGGATACACGCCAAGCTCCGCGTAGCCACGTCTTTCAAGCTGTACATGTCGTGCCGCCTGAAGCCGTGTAGGTCATCCTGTGTCCGTGTACTACCCAAATTACATGCCGTGCTTTGGGGAGGTCTAACACGCCGTGTAACCAGGGTCACATGCCGTGTGATTCTTCTCTGACCCCAAAACCATAGCCTCCACCGCGAGTACTATATGGCGTGGTGTTCGGATGTACATGTCGTGTATTCTGGAAATTTCCAGAAACGGCGCTCTTCACCGGCGCTCCTCCCGTGCTGCTCCGATCATCAATCCGACCGTCCAATCACCACAAAACATCCATGTTTTGGTTTCCACGACACCATGATTTCTCTTTTGGTGTTTTCGGTCCTCCGATCAGCTCCGGAAATGTGTTTTTATCTTCCCGCATGAAGAACGCTCTAAGAACGCCCTTTCCGATCTGGTCTGATTCGTCGTCCACCATCGTCGATGCACCTCAACAAGGTTGTTGCGGAGTTGGACCTTTGATTTGGGATTATTGCGTCATTGAAAAGATTCACAATGATTCGTTTTTCGTCACCCCATGAAGAACGTGAAGAACGTGCGAGGAAAAAGGAGGAAGAAATCCAAATAAACCAATTGAGGAACGAACCTCCGCCGTCGTTCGTCGCGGCATTGATACGCTCCCGTTAATAGGCTTAAACGGAGCAAGAATCAACAACAACATAGAGCACAGATCAATTCCCCATAATCTTCCTGAAGAAAATCCCTCCTTCAAAAACACACGAGTCCGCGGATCAACTTGTTCGTGGTTGATCCGCGTTCGTCATTTAAACATAAAAATAGGGAAAAGAAATCAAAATAACAACCCCTACCTTTCGAAAGGATCGATTATTGACGAAGGCAACATATTGCCATTGTCATCGAGATCCTTCAACGTCGGCGCAATGATCCTTGGTTTCAATCCGTTGTCATTCGTCGTCGATAATCTGCTCCAACGCACCGCGGATTCTACAAAGGTTCCTCTCTCTACGTTGCTAAATACGTACAATTGCTTAACCCATTAAAAGGGTAATCATGTTGGAATTTAATTACATGGAAGTATTAATGGTGTTGACTTTCCATTTTGAAGTCATTAAGACGCGCCATTAGTATAGTAAACAGCTTAGTCGTTTCCATGTTGCAGCGGATGTTTCCTTAAATGAAATAAAATAAAATAAACTTGTTAATTTAATTTATTTTATTTTACTTAAAACGTCCGAAAATTAACATTTTCCCTTGACCCGCGCCAGTCAAGGTTGGTCTCATTCTTAGGTAAAGTCGTCGTCCCAGATGCAACGGTGTGCTCAGATTTTTAATCTGGGCATCCGTTTTGGAAACTACCATAGCCGCTCACAAGTGCCGACTCAGTTAACTAAAAAAGGTTCAAATCACCATTCTGGGCTCCCTGGACCTCGGAATGATGTTCTTTATTTTCTCCCAGTCTCTAGTTAATTCCATATAATATTTAAAATAATAAATGGAAAAATCTGAGACATTACAGTACTGGAGAGAGCCCTTATTGTGGAGCGCTTCCTTGTTGAGCCTACACCAGTAGCGAGGCCTACCGTAGGGTGACATGTAGCAGAGTCTTCTACAGCCGGCAGTAGACAGATGTCGCAGAGGTCCAAGAGGACCTGGCCATCAGGTGGGCATCCTCAAGATACTGGTTCGGATGTGCAGGGAACACGCAGCAGAGCTAGTCATACGAGAGGCAGACAGTGCTACGCATGTGGCGGGCAGGGCCACATGGCTCATGACTACCCAACCTGCCATGTAGAGGAGTATCAGACGGTTGAGGGACTACCTAGGTATAGGAAAAGGTTCGACTATGGAGGTCCTCATGGAGTAGAAAGACTAGGTAGAGGATCTGGCCGAGAAGCAGGTGGTGGGTGGCGCTTTGAGGCTCTACCACCACCACCACTAGAAGGTCCACCCCGACCACAAGGAGCTGGAAGACAGGGGTAGGCTCAGCTCCAGGCAGCCGGAGCCAATGAAAATGGCGCACCAGAGATGATTCTAGGTAGTATCTGTGTCTACTCTACCATTTCTGCAGTTCTTATAGACACATGAGTGATTTATTCTTTCATTTCCACTACCCTTGTTCAGAACTCGGAGATTCCGATAGAGTCGTTGGCTCGATCCTTATGGCTAGAAACTCTTACGGGAGAAGACTCGATGATTACGCACTGGTGCTAACAGTGTGAGATTACTCTAGGAGGAATGAGATTTGGCTTGGATATTCTTTTAGAGGCGTCAAGGCCTTACGACGTCATCTTGGGCATGGATTGGTTATCTACGGTCCATGCCCAGATCGACTGTATTAGGCGCAAATTTAGGTGTGTCCGCATAGATGGGAGACGGTTTACCTTCACCGGTAAGAAGGGAGCCTTTGCAGTACAGGATGGACTTACGTAAAGGATAGGGCAGCCAATCACCCATCAGTTGGCTAGTCTCATCCTTGGAGTAGTTGATGTGCGAAGTCCGAGTTTTCCTATTGTGGTGGATCAGTATGTGTACATTTTTCCTGATGACGTTCCTGGACTACCTCCTCAAAGATAGGTAGACTTATACATTGACATGTACCCCGGGACAACCTCGATATCTACTCCAGTATATCGGATGGCTCCCGGTGAGCTTCGTGAGCTATGGGTACAGCTGGAGGACTTGGAGGGAAAGAGATTAATTCGACGTAGTGTTTCACCCTGGGCTTCCCTGATTTTGTTCGCCAAGAAGTCGAACAGGAGCTTGAAACTTTGTGCCAACTAGTGTCTCCTAATCCAGATGACCGTGAAGAAAAAGTATCCACCTTCGAGGATTGTCGACTACATTGATTAGCTTAAGGGACCACGATGGTTCTCAAAGATAGACCTCAGGTCAGGCTATCATCAGCTCAGATTTCGACACGAGGATGTGCAGAAGATGGACATCAGGTGTTAGTATGGCCACTATGAATTCTTGGTTATGCCTTTCGGCATAACCAACACTCCAGAAGTTTTCGTGAGTCTCATGAACAGGATCCTCCTGCCTTACCTCGATCGTTTTGTTTTAGTCTTCATCGATGACATTTTTATTTACTCGACTACTAAGGAGGAGCACGCTTACCACTGGCGGTTTGTACTGGATACACTCCGAGAGAACCATATTTATGGTATGGTCTCGATGTGCTAGTTCTGGATTCGGGAGGTCCACTTCTTGGGGAACGTCATCTCTGAGGTGGTATTTTCGGTGGATCCAGCAAATATTGAGGCAGTACTAGCTTGGGAGACACCTAGGAGCGTAACTGAGATGTAGAGTTTCTTAGGTCCAGCTCAATACTATCAGAGATTCGTGCCAGAATTCTCCAGAGTTTTAACACCTCTTTCATATTGGAAGAAGAATGGGAAACCCTTTATGTGGTCAGGTATATGTCAGTAGAGCTTCCAGGTGCTGAGACAAAGATTGACCAGTGTACCTATCTTGAGGCTACCGGAGGAGGGTGTAGGGTACATAGTTTACAGTGATGCATCAGGGCCAGGACTCTGGTGTGTCCTGATGTAGGAGTGTGAAGTGATCACCAAAGGTTCACGATAGTTGGGGCATCATGAGCTGAACTACACTACCCATGACCTGGAGTTAGCAGTAGTGGTCATCGAATTGATGATGTGGGGACAATATCTGATGGGCGAGCGCTTTAGAGTCTACTCTGACCACCAGATTCTCAGGTACATCTTCTTTGCAAAAGGAACTGAACCTGAGATAGCGGCGATGTCTTGAGTTTCTCTAGGACAATGACTTTTAGATATTCTATACTCCTCGGAAGGGGAACGTAGTATCTGATGCTCTCAGTAGGATTTTAGCCATTCAACTACTTGGAGAGGCGACAAAGCAGTTAGCTACTTTGAAGATACGCTTCGTGGATAGAGATGGGTCATCCTTTCTACAGTCACTCACAGTCACTCCTCCACTACATCAGTGGGTCAGGGAGGAACAGTGTAAGGGACGTTGACTATGAGGTGAGACGTGCTCAGATATCCTCAGGGCTGGCACCTAATTGATTTTTTGAAGGAAGGGAGCATTTCATCCTCTTTAGTGGATGTACCATGGTACTAGTTTCATTACAGGAATAGGTTCTAAGGTAGTTTCACACTTCCCCATTGGCGGTGCATCCAGGTGTAGCGAAGATTTACCAAGATCTCCGATGACATCACTTGTAGTCGGGTATGAAGAAGGCTATGGCATAGTTCGTTTCACGATGCCTCTCCTGCCAGCAGGTGATGGCAGAGCACCAGGTACCATCAGGATTGGTACAACCCTTAGAGGTCCCAAAGTGGAAGTGGGATGGGATATCCATGGATTTTGTGATGGGACTTCCACATACTTCCAGAGGACATGACTCCATCTGGGTGATCGTCGATCGACTCACAAAGTCGGCCCACTTCCTATCGATTAGAGAGAAGGGTTCACTAGAGATCTTGGGATGCCTCTACATTCAATAGATCGTATGGCTTCATGGTGTGCCATCATCTATCATCTCCGATCGAGACAATAACTTTACTCCCGGCTTTGGAAGGGGATGCCGGAGGCTTTTGGGACGCAGTTATGCCTGAGCACCACCTTTCACCCTCAGACGTATGGCCAAATGGGGAGGACCATTCGGACTCTCATGGACATGCTCTTTGCATGAGTCTTTGACTTTGGTCACAGTTGGGAGAAACGACTACCCTTGGTGGATTTTGCGTACAACAACAGCTACCACTCCACCATCGGGATGGCACCATACAAGGCATTGTACAACCGACCATGCAGATCACCTCTATGCTGGACTGACCCTGGGGAGTCAGCACTCGTAGGACCTGAGGTGGTTTAGGCTATGACAGATAAGGTTCAGATCATCCAGGAGTGGATGAGGGCTACACAGAGCCGAGAGAAGTCGTATGATGATAGGAGGCGGATACCACTGGATTTTGAGGACGGACACCATGTTTTCTTATAGGTCTCACCTCGACGTGGCTTACAGAGATTTGGCCAGGGCGGCAAGTTATATTCATGCTTAATCGGACCATTCCAGGTTCTCAGCATGATAGGCGAGGTGGCTTATCACCTGGCTCTTCCACCTCAGTTGCACCGGGTGCACGAAGTCTTCCATGTATCTCAGATGAAGAGATATGTGCATGACCCGATGCTTATCATCGACCATGGGGAGCTTGACATCGATGACGAGGCGACATTTGCGGAGGTTCCGGCAGAGATCGAAGATCGACATGAGGGGGTCCTATGTGGATGGTTGATTACTCTAGTTTGGATTAGGTGGCATCACAGGAACC
Organism: Viscum album; assembly: GCA_963277665.1. Lineage (NCBI taxonomy): Eukaryota > Viridiplantae > Streptophyta > Magnoliopsida > Santalales > Viscaceae > Viscum > Viscum album. Next base: position 379,241,277 of record OY728122.1, read on the forward strand.
TCCGAGAGAGCACATGGCAGCGGGAGGCTCAGATGCGTGCACAGTACCCTCATTTGTTCCCCTAGTTTAGGATGTAGCTTTATGGGGACATAAAGCCCTAAGGTTGGAGTAATTTAAATACCCTTAAATTTCAAGGAAATTTTTTTCTAAAATTCTTTGGGATTTTATGATTACGTAGTTTCTGACGACACTTGATTCTGAGGCCCGATGTGGCTGGAATCAATTTCTGATGTTTAGCTCGGGTACGTTCAGGGAACGAATGAGAGGGTTTTTCAATATTTTGAATAGGTTCTCGGAATTGAAATTCGAGGGCACTAATGGAACCGTAGCGCCAATAATTTCTTATGAGCATCTTTACCGAAGATGTGTTTTCTTGTGAGGAGTTGTTAAAAAAAGTGGATTAAATAAAAAGTGAACAAAATTGTGTACAATTCTATTTATAATTCTAAGGTGGTTTTATCCTACATGGGGATGTTAGGGTGGTACCCATTATCTTTCTAAATACCCATATGAGGATAAATGTATGGTGGGGCCCATACGATCCCCATCCTTTTCACTTTCCATAACCCCATAACCCCTTGTATTTAATTGGGTAACACCTCCTCTCCCCACTCTCCCGCATTAATTCATGCCAACACACACTTAATAAATTAATTGAATTAAGTGTTTAAATTTTGTAATTTGAATGCATGGCATGTTTTAATAAAATTACAGGAGCCTTATTTTATTTTGGGGTTGACTTGTTGTGTTGAGAATTGGAGGAGAGAGCTCTTGTTCCTTTTGAAGAACTTCAACATCAATGAAGAACACCGACTCTCTGATGATGAATGTGGATTCGGCGGCCTCGGTTTCTTTATCCTCTTCTTCCTCCGCGACAAGAGAGGATACACCGATGACGATGAAAACAAAACCATCGTCTGCGACGTTTGATAACCGCCAACTTCCTTCGAGGTAGGGGAGTTTTTGGATTGGGTAATGATTGGTTTTCCTTCCATGTTTTTGTTCCACGTAAACAACTTGTTACCGAACTAATTTTGAAGGGACCAGGCCAAACTAATTCATACTGATTCCTCCGCCGTTTTTGTGAATTTGGGGAGTTCTTCAAGAGTTCATGAGCGGTGAACCATGTTATGTTTATGGGGACGATCGGAGGCCCGAAAACATCGTAAACGTCCTCAGAGCGTCAGGGAGACCTAGAGGTGGACGTTTTGTAGAAATAGAATCATTAGAACGAAGAACATGAACCCTGGGAGGCGTGCTGGTCAGAGGTGTCATTTCTGGAAAATTCCAAAATACACGACGTGTACTCTAGAAGCACACGCCATTTAGTAAAAGCGTATTGTGGCTTCCGTTTCAGACATTAGAAAAGTAACACACATAGTTTGACTCTAGACACACAACGTGTACTCTCCACACAGTTTGAAAGTGGAGAAATCGATGGACATGGCATGTATTCAGGGAAAATACAGGTACACGAACAACAACACAGGGCCAAGAGGAACGGCATATACTTCCTTCACCATGGAAGAAGTGGCTTCGTGATGACTCGACGTGTATTCTGAGAATACACATACATGGGATGGAGTACATTAGCATGTACTCCACCTACGGCCGGGCATGGATAACATACGTGGAGATGACCACAGAAGTTTGGACACGGCATGTAACCATACCACACGTCGTGTACTTATTTATTACACGAACAGCCCTTCGACATGGTCTGTGGTACACAGAAAGTACTCATGGACTGAAGACACCATGTGTAACCACACCACAAGTCATGTACATACATTTTACACAAACATCCATTCAAAACAGGCCGGGGAACACGGTAGTACCCGAGGTCTGAAGACACTGTGTATAACCATACCAACACGCCATGTACTTTTTGGAAAATGACTTGGTCATCTTGTACTATGTGTCTTGGACACGTTTGTTTAGTTTATCCCCTATGACATGGAAGACCTTCATAATACATCAACTCTGGACTTCGTGATAGTTGATGTATCGACCCTCTCTTTACTCGTGGAGCGGAAACTCCCATAATCGATTATGCTATGTGCGGGAATCCTAGAGCTGGCTGTGACTGCGATGACAATGAACACTATACTTGGATCCTACGTGGGTTCAGCAGCGAGGACGACTGTACATGGATCCTGCATGGTTTCGGCAACAATGATGACTATACTTGGATCCTTCATGGGTTTGACAATGATGGTTACTATACTTGGATCCTATGTGGGTTCAGCAGTGGAAACTTCTGTACTTGGATCCTAAGTGGGTTCGATAGGGGATATGATTCAGTGGCTACATATATCATCTCCATGCCACTTCGTGAGTAGTATACCTGTGTGAGCTGAGTCTTCAATTCCCCTCAATATCAATGATATGATTGACTTGCTTTCCTGTGTGGATTGGATTGTGCTATCCAATGTGGATTGGGTTATGCTTTCTTGTGTGGATAGGGTTGTGCTTTCCTGTGTGTAATGGGTTGTACTTGGGCTCATTAGTTGTAGACATATTGGAATTGATGACTTAGGTATATGTATGTGAATATACCTAAGTAGAGTTGGTTGAAACTTCGTGTTTGTTTTATTCCTTTGTGGGTTATCCTTTGTGAATTCTGGGAGACCTTCAAGGTCTCGAGGTCCCTAATGAGTATCGTATACTCACCCCTGTACGGTCTATGCCCGTACTATGTTGTGTTTGATGCAGATGATAGACAATACTGATCGAGGTGGAGTCTTGTGGAGTGGGACGGTACCTGGGTATGGACCACATGGCGGGACGTACATGTAGTGGATGGCCGGACCTGAGGAGATGAGGAGACCAACTGTACCCACCCTTCAGGTGGGTCAGCTGGAGGATGACTCGATGTTTGCTATTTTACTTTACAACTGATGTACTTTATTTTCAGTTATTCTATACATTAAGTTGGGTTTGTATTCTGCCCATTTATTTTCTAGAACATTATTTTGTACTCAGTTTACCTAGTGTTTACTTCATCTTGCATACTCTGTTGTGTTTGTTTACTTATATAAAGTTAATGCCATCCCTTTTTAATGGAATTTACGCTTTTTGTGCTAGTCACCAGCCCCTGGCCAATGGAAGGAGGGCTTAGGGTAGTCACGGCACGGGCCCCGAGAACGGGTCATGATATAAAGTGTGTATCTAAAAAAAATTATTGGTGTTTTCCATAATATAAAAATCCGCATCTACTGAAATCTCACATAAACACCTCTTTCAAAGATTACAAGGCCTAGGAAACGTACATCTTGTATCCAATAATCATTACTTGATAAATTATCATACAACTGATGATCCTACAAAATTCTCAATACTTTTTCCAACTGATGCCTATTATCATCCAAAATCCTCAAAAACACAAATATTTCATCAACAAAAACTCCCCTAATAGAATCCACATAAATCTAAAATATTTGAATCATCAATTCCATAATGAATGCTAGTTCATTCATAAAACTAAAAGTCATAACCACATACTCTTAAAGGCCAAATATACTCATGTAGGTTTTTTATGAAAAATAATCCTTCCAAAATAGAAAATGGTGATATGCAGGTCCCAAGATAATTTAAGAGAACCAGTGGTCTCCCTAATATTTATCCAATAGATCATATGTACATGTAAATCATTATTGATTCTTTATCGTCACATTATTGTGCTTATGATTTTCCACACACATCCCTGTAGTTTTATCTACATTTTTTAAAAATAGGACTGGTGCTACCCATGAAGACATGATAGGACAAATAAAACCTATTCTTTCCATATGTTCCAACATCACTTTCAATTCCGCTTATTAATTTGGTTCCATCATATATGTCATAAGGTAAATAAGACAGATCCCTGGTAGGAGATCAATTGTAAATTCCAATTCTCTAATGAGTGTAATCCCATAGAAATATTTAGAAAAACATAGGTAAATAAATCAAAAAATTATATAGGTCTAATATTAATGAATAAATCCACAAAGGAGATAGTTATAACTACTTGTGAATGAAATCATGTTTCAAAATTATTTAAATTTTGTTCTCATCAAATGAGTCTCTTGATCCCATCAATAGTTATAAAACTAACCCTTCAGGTATAACAATAAATTTTAGCCTTGGACTATTTAAAACAACCAATACCCATGATTATGTCATACATATCCATCCCAATCAAAGAGAAGTACCAATATAACGATATTCCATTAAAATTTATACAAAATTATTTTCAGATTATGGATCAACGGTCTCTTTCACCAAGAAGAGTTTTATGTTTCAAAAAACAAGTAATCCTCTCAACACATAAGTCCATTAGATCATCAACACAAGAATAAATAAATGAATGGGATGAACCTATTTCAAATAAATATTCTATATATGTATAATTCAAAATAATCATGCCTATCACGGTTGATGATCCAAATTAATCATCAACAATGACATGATCAACCTTATAAAACATCTTACTCACTACACTTTGTTCTTTATTTCCCTATTGACACTACCATTTTTGAATAATCGTAGAAATTATATTATCACCAAGTATATATTGGATCACTTTATGAGTGGTATTCTTCTAGACATATCGTATCGAAGCATATGATGTCATTGAAAAATGTCATGTGTCCCAAACACCCGACCTTGTAGAACCACCAAAATAACACTATAGAATACCCATCGGAAATCCATTTTGGAGTGATCTAGGCTATTCTATACAATCTCATATCATGTGATCTGATGAATCAAATTTAAAACATCAGAACTTTCTCTTTGGTTTTGGGGGAATATACTCCATCCACCAGCCTGATATTGTTTGATCCCACTAGTTTTTAATTTTTTTCCTTCATAATTTTTTTTGGAATTTATATTTCACCCCATTTTTATTTGAAATCATCAAGATTCTTCCACCCATATTTTTTGAGATTTCAGTTTCTTTAGTCATCTCTCTTTTTACTATCACTGTATAGTCTAATATATATTGAACTGAATTCGTTGAGAGAATCTCTAACCTACTTCCCAACTAAAATATTCTACTTCCAAGGATGCACTTTTTGAAAAATCACTTTAAAATATGTAAAAATTCATAAATTTATGAAAAATATGTCACCAAGTTATTTTCCATCTTCAACGTAAAAAATTATATCATTCTAAAAATTCTCAATCTGTGAGGATAGAATTTGTTATTAAACCATTCTGCATAATCCTCCCATGCACTTACTTAGTCAATTTTATCCTAATAATTTTAATCCCACCACTAGAATGCAAGACATTCCATCATATACATATAAATTTAATTTAACTCTTATGGTGTTCCTAGGAAATAAAAGATTTGATTCATCCTATTCATCCAAACCTCTACCTTCTCTAGTTCTGAATCACCACGAATAATGGGACGATTCTTCTTTTAGAACCCAATGGAGTGATCCAATTTCCTTGGTTCATCCCCCTTGATTCCTCTATCAAAATCACAAAAACAATGGACTATACTCTGAACAATATATTAGTTCACCTTTATATTAGGTGCAACCATATTTTTAGTAGCTTCAGTAGGTTGGTTTCTACGATTCCTTCCTAGTTCCATTTTCTATAAACAAAAAATAACATAACTCTAACTCTATAGAATCTTGTGTATTAAAAATTAAAAATTACTATATCAAAAGTATCATATGAATTATTTCACAATTCATCAATTTTTCACTTTTACCCCATACGTTTAAATTCCACGATGATTTTGTACATCATACAATGTTTTAAAAATACCAATGACATGAATTTTTGAAATATCACATTTAAAATCATTTCTAAACTATTTATAAAAATTGACACCTTAGCATGAAATTAGAAATCATTACTCATCATTAAATATTCACTTCTACTAGTAATTAATTTCTATCAATGCATTTCATGCTCTTATCATTGTCTAAACCAATGGAAATAAGGTAAAAATCCTATAAGTGTCTCAAAAAAATTATGTATAAATCTCATTGGTGACAAGATTTTCAATATAAATAGGATAGATATTCCTTTTTATGCTCTATATTTTAATTTCTGAATATCCTGCTCCTTTATACCATCCAAACTCAATGAATAAACTTGAATTATTTTCCAACTCCAAGACCATCAAACCAATTCCCATTTGTCCAATAATGAATGATGGAACAACCAAGATAGATACCATTTTTAATATCTCACCCCTCCCTATTGGCTTGATATGAAGAGGATATGGTAATTATTTTTAGGCAACATCCCTAAGATTCCAACTGCGGGAAATAGATGATAAGGGCATCTTAATAATTGGGGGATGATTTAATATTTTTAAAATAAATCATCCAAACCATTTATATATTAAATAACCACTATATGATGAATTATAATGGTGTAACACAAAACTGACAGCAATACCAAACACAATATAAGAACCCCATTAGAGTATAAAGTGGATGAAAAATCAAAAAATCTGAAGACTCTAATGGCATAAATCCAATGCTCAAAATATTCATTGTGCTCTAACTCAACAATCCATGCCCAAGGTATCAAAAAGAATCAATAAAAAATAATTTTCTTCTTTTAACCCACGAATTGATAAAAAATATATTGAAATGCACCAATGTACCAAATAAGGGATTGAGTAATAAAACTCAGTAGGGTTTCCCCAAATTAATTCTATAATAAAACTATTTGGATAAACATGATATTAAATTTATATAAAATAATCTACACAAACCCATTGAAATGTAATTAAATAGTTTAAATCAAGTAAAACTAATCCCAAACCAAACAAAATTGTTATCAAAATATTCTTTAATGAACAGAATCAAAAAAATATTTAAAAATATTGGAATCTACAATTTTAGAAGATCCTATTCCATTCCACAAAACTGCACACACACAGAATCAATCATGGTCTTTCCATTGCTAGTGTAACTTCACACCCATACTCTGTCTCTTTGATGCTCATACTCCACGACTATTATCTATCATTTTCATCTCATGCCTAGCCATTTATTCCAAAAACAATGTCAAAAATTTTTTTAAAAACATTTCAAAAACAAAAAAATCATTTTATTTAATAAATTATTTCATGCATGAAATCCAAAATACCATTGTAAATTTTTCATTTTAAAATCATTTTCCCACATTCACTCTCCACTAAAACAGATAATTTTCATAATTCAATAATCTATAAAAAAATTGGGTTTCCAAGAAGAATTTTGCAACAATTTCAGAAGTTATTTATATATAAAAATAAATTTGAAAATAAATAATTTATTATATAAAAAATGAGTTAATATTGAAGCCACATATCTCATAAACTAAATATAAAATAATGAATGAGAAAAATTATCTAAAAAAACAAGGTTGGAAGTCCAAAAAAACACCATAGATCTTGTTGTCTAAAATGAATAAAATAAATTATCATCTTGATTGATATCATACACAAGGGATATATCCCAACTGTATTATGTCCATGAATAAAAGATAGGAATGAATAAGAGTATATGGATAAACAACCATGAACATTCACATAAAAAAAATATGGGCTTCAATGCACCAAGATGTTCTAAAAAATCACTCCCAGATCAAGAGGAATGGTCTGCAATACATTTGTAAATATTGAAAAACAATTTAAGGACATATTACCGTATAAATAATGAAATATATGAGAGAGTTAGTTATATAAAATATTTTTGGATCTAACATTAAATTGTGCACACTTTGGGAGCACTGTTGGAAAAAATGTGTGCTGATCACGCACAAGCCCTCCATCCAAAATGAATAGTTTATCAAGGGTGGCCATATAATTTTGTAAAATTGTGCCCCTAACCAAGTGCCAACCAATATCCCACTTTATCAATAATCACATTTTCTTCTATGAGCTCCATGGTTTCTAAAAACAATGCTCGTACTATGAACCTATATCAATGACCCAAATCATTTAAAAGGTCCTATAAACCCTCAAAAATTTTACCCATGCACTGTACACATATAAAAACACAAATAACATATTGCATATTTTAATTTAGGGGCTATGCAATTTTTTCACTATTGGTTTAATGTTCCTACATTCCATTATTGATAATGGATTGTTCCCATTCACACCCATTCATGTGATTATATTATTTATAAATATTAACCATTCTCTTGACATTATTTTTCATTGAAAAGTCTGTGTTCAAAAATAACACGGACATATTCTATATTATTTCCAATATTTCTAAATTATTTTATTTAATGTTGACTAAACCATATATTCTCCACTCTGTTTTGTTCCAACACAAAATATAACATAAATCATGCTATTTTTTATTTACCAAGAATTCTATTTCAATTATTTATTGGCAAGAGATTGGAAAATACATATTTTTTTATATTAAGAGAGATAAATTTTAATTTCCACAAAATATTGTATTTGTATAATATTTAATATTCATTAATTACATAATACTTTTGTATCTGACTTATTTATTGATGAATATCTCCATTAATTGAATATCTCTCAGATATATCAATAGATAACTTAAGAAAACCTACTTCTTGTATTTAGTGAATATATTACATGTTTAAATATTATTTTTTCACACGATTCCATGGTTGTATAGTTATAATTATTTAGTCAAGGTGAAAATATAATTTTATATTCTCTTAAATCATATGTTGGTAACATTAGTCAAACCATCTTTCATATTAATTGTGGGATCGACTATATAGTTATAATTAATAACTTATGTCCTTGAAAAAATGTGTTATATTTCTAGATTTTTTCAGTCCATAACTATTATTATATTTAGTATTAAACACATAATTACATAGATTTTCATTCCAATCATGGGTATATTTCAAACTGAAGATAAAATTATATGGAAGTATTTTTATTGTTATTTATTTCTATCATACTATCCATGCCTTATGATTTCAATAATATATTTTAATGTATGCAACCCATATTGCCAATATAATCTCATCCTTTTATTTTTTCCCATTCCCCTAGGGAACAATGAAGTGTATCATGAATCAATTAAATGATATTATTAGAGGTATTATATCTATCCCTGAATAACTATGGTTTATAGTTTTGTGGTTTTATTTTAGATGAAATATTTTCCACATGATTGAATGTATGATATTTGTTTTTGAACGGGGTTTTTTCAAAATACACTAAAAGTATAAAGATAAATGGTTTAATGTTTGTAAGTCATTAAAATTTCCATTATATCCTAAAATTATATTTTTTCTATATTAATGGGATTATAATTGTTGCGTGTGTATGTTCTAGATAATATTAGAACATAAGATGCTATTTTTTGAGAAAATTTAATATGTCTAAAAAATATAATGTGTAAATAACTTCATGTTTGATCATTAATTCAAATTCCAAAATAACCATTTGTGGTCTTCTAAAAATATATTTTAATGTTATAAATGTCATTTTTACAGAATAATATTATTTTATAAGAATAATACAAGATTGCGATATTGATTAACAATAGGGTTGGTATGTGATTTACTATTTTAGTAATTATTCATATTTACTATATAATGTTAACTAAATTTTAAAACATATGATTCATAATGTATATAATCATTGTGATTAGAATGTGATTTTTTTGTATGGTGATTAGGGTTATTTACCTTCACATTAATTTAATTTATACGAAATCTTCATGATTATTTAATGTATAAAAAATAATTTTCTAGGAAGAGTTTTTTTCAAAGACATGGATATTGTTGAATGAATAATGATCACGGTAGATTTTATAATATTATATTGTATTAATATAATTTTATTTCATGGTGAATAATTTTTTTTTGGAAAATTTTATTATATTTTTTATTTAAATAATAAATTATTTTTAGTGATATTTGAGGTTTAATTATTTTATGGAAATCATTTTAGTTTATTATTGGAGAGTAAATGAAATAAAAAACGTTCTTTTGGGTCTCAAAATTTCTACGGTGAAATTTTCGGTGTTTTTATGGTTTAATTATTTGTAGAGGTGGGATGGTGAGATATTAAATGATAACATTTAATGGCATAGAAATTATATATTAAAATAATCTTTTCAATATATATATGTTTTATATATGTTAATATAAGTGATATGATATAACATTAACTAATTAATATTTCAGAACAAAATATGTTCATATATATTTTTAATGTTTTATATTTAATTTAAAAAAATACATATATTTCCTTTTATGAATGTTAATATGAATCTATTTTTATTAGATATATAATATTTATATAATAAAACCAATTTTCTTATTTATTTTTCCTTTTAAAAGTTTCATATGATTAATTTATTATATTTCTCTACAATGGTTTATTTTTATTTTTACTAAAGAAGAAATTGTTTTATCCTAAATTGTAATTTTATTTGGATATTTTATGAAAATAATATTTTCATGGAAATTTATAAAAAATATATATTTATTTATGGAATTAAAATTATTAAATAAAAAATGTTTTTCTGAATGTAGAAATCATATCCATAATTTTTTTGACTTATTTTATATTGAGTCCTAAAAACATGATTGGACATCACTGTAAATTAAATATTATCATTTTTGAAAGATGATTTTTTTTGGATGATAATGATTAATTTTTTTTTAAAAAAACCATATTTTGAAATGAAAACCAATAACATTGAAAATGTCTTCCCATATGTATATTTTATTATAAAAATGATCATTTTATAAAAAACTATTTTCAGGCATTATATGCGCTAATAGTAAAACTATTTTCTCTAAATCATAGAAAAGTAATTTAATAAAAAATATTTATACATTTTGAATCTTTATATTCAAATTAATTAATATTATCAATTTTAATTTTTTCTAACAATATTTATTACCATGGGTGAATATGGAGTTATCTCAATAAGAGTAAATTGTTTATAAATGTGGTATAAATAATGATAATGGTTAAACTTCTTGATAAAAATTTATGATATTGAATATTAGTGGGAGGATCATCCTTATCTATTTCTTCACACCATTAATGGATTATTTTATATCATTTTCATTGAATAATGGAATTTAATCATTGAAATGTGAATATATTTTACAATAATTCCACTCTCTTTACATATAAAAGGATCTCATATCCTCCCAATTTCATTACCCATTACAATGTGTTGGATCTAAAAAAACACTTTTCTATTATCTCCCCAGAACCCTGACTATATGATTGAAGCCTTGGTATCACCAAAATACCAATATACAGAGTCATGTGGTGTCACCCAAGGGAGAATATAAAAGGGATATGTAATAATCTGAATCCAAAGTTGAATTATCTTTTTGTCTTCCAATGCCTTGAATTCCCATTAATCAATGATGGTATGATAACACACAGATTTTTTTTAATTTTGAAGTGTTATTATAGTAATGTTATATCTATTTTATACCAACTTCCAAATAAATAAGATAAAATTCAACTTTATATCTTTGTTTTCAGAAAATATCCTCTATAAATAACAAGCAAATAATTTCATGGCCACCAAAAGAATTTTGTTCAAAAATTTATTTAATTAACTAATTTTAAATTTATAACCTCATTCAAGGATAGTAATGATAACTAATATATTTCCTACCACTATTCCATTGAAGAGTTATATTCATTCCTTAGGTACATGTGTACTACATGTTATTGGATCCACAAATATTTTAGAATAAATATATTGGGAATTTAATATTTTCAACAAACATGAAATGGCCATTTTAACTTTTTTCACAACAAATAGACTTATGCATGAACCTTTGAAACATTATTCTTACATTTGGATAACCATTAAATCTATATATTTATAATTAATATATAATAATAGAGGTTATATACTTACTTAACTCTAGAAATGATGAGTATATTTTACTACTACATTAACCATGACCAACATACTAAAAGTTTTATGATAATTTCACCAAACTACCCTATGTGACCGATGAAAGTGTAAACTATACAATTAATAACAAAATAATTTCTCGATCATTAAAATTAATAATATTTGAATAATGTTTTATGTATATATTAAATTAATACAATATCATTCCTCAAGAAGTTAAGAACAAGTACAGAGATAATTCTGACATGAGTTAATGGATCTTCAATACCACCTTTATTACTTCTTAATTACACAATATCATTATATTTTTTAACCTTAATGAAATATTCATCTCATGGTTTTAATTTATTTAATTTTCATAAATATATCATAAATATAAAAATTAGTAAATACCCTTTTAGTTTATTCCATTAAAAAAGTTTTTTGTTCCCATCAGAGTTTATATTTGAATGTTACACTAATTTAAATGAATATTTCTATTTCTTGTCTCATTTCAAGAGTAACTCCCACCATATGATTCCATAGTATCAGTGTATTTTAAAACCCATAAATATTTAATGGATGATTAGTTTTAGATTGATGAAAAATAATAATGACTATAATTTTTTATAAGATTATATTTCTATTTCATAAAACTCCATCCAATTTGTAAGATTTTTTTATATTCTTCATAACATTTTCATGAATTCTCAACAATGAAACTGAATTTGAAAAAAAATGTTTCATATTATCAGTTATTAATTTCCAAACATATTGAATTCAGTCATCTATTAGGAAAACATATGATTTATAAATAGTTTATCGATAGATTTATAATTATGAAACCTACGTAGCTCACATAGGTATGATCATGCATATGATTAATGTTTGTTTTATTTTACCCATACAACACACAAATGTCAGGTTTTCATTATATAGTGTTTGGGAATGTAATTATATGTCCCTATAATTAATTTTTAAATAACAATACATCATGATAATATTTATAAGTGATTATGGTGAGAACCAAATTCACCAAGGGTATTTGTTCACATTATGGTGATGATGTTAGGATTTACACATGACATGTGTTTATTATGTCACATATTGTGTTGTTTCCAAATATTTTAATATTGCATAATCCTATCAATTTATTTACATATTAAATTTCTCTAGCCTTATGATCATTATATTTATGACATAATTTTATACCACCTGAATCTCATGTTACATGTTTTTATCCATTATATTATAGGGATTTCATGATCACCCAATTATCTATGTATTTTTCCTTAGGTATCCAGTGATGTTTACGAATATAAATGGTAGATAGGTTCATGATATGCACTTTTTAATATATATTATGTTTTATCATTTAAGTTGATGTATTTATGTATCTACAATTCAAAATATATTGTACCTAAATTTTAATGTTTTGTATTTACTGTGAATTTATATAAAAAATTATGAAATATAGTGAGTTCAAGTAATGGGTATGAAGATATGTATCTGACGAGGTTTCAATATTTTTATATATTTTAATTAAATAACATTAGTGAAAACATAAGCATATAAACCAAATTTTATGATATTATTCTCTTATTTTGGTTATGTTGAGAGAATGTGGTTTCAATAGAAATTAAATCTATCTCTAGATACTAGAAAATTGAAGAAGCTATAGAAATAATTAACCTAATGGTATTCAAACTGAAAAGGATTTTTTTTGTGAATTGAAATGATTATACCATGTAATAATGATTTGTGGGCCTACAACTACACACCTAGCTAGACACTCCTAGGTTATAAGATTTGGACAATTCGTATTCTTTTCAAAACCCATTATAAAGTGTCTTAACATATTTTTTCATGGGAAAAAATTATTTTAGATAACCTATTAGGGAAATAACCATGGATGATGTATGTTGAAATGTGGAGATTTATAAATTACATTCTACGCATATACTATTTGTTAAATATTCATCGTTAATGGATTATGTTTTTCACACATATAATTAAGGTACACTCACACCTAACTATAAATTTTGAAAAGTGGGTGGACATTAGAGAAATTGTGTTATAAACAAGTGTAGTTGTAAAAATAAGGTCTTCTAAAAAATAATTTCTAAAAGTATGGGTGCAGTTGATGAGAATATATAACATTAATAGTAACAACTGAATATTATTACGATTAATAAACTAAAAAAATAAACTCCCTTTGAGATGGAATGTTACAATTTAGTACTATATGAAAATGAAACCTCTAAATATTAGTATATCATTGGATCCCATAATAATTTAAAATGGACTAACTAAAGTGAAAGTGTATTCTATATCCTTAAATGATCTAATAAAAAATTACATATTGGATTTTTAATGGCTTGATGTAGCAACTAACTAGTGTTGGACATTGATCATGAATAAACATAAAATATCTAGATTGTGATACATTCGGGTTGTAATTTATAAATAATTATTTCTATCGTACTATAAATCATTAAATGGGTATGGATTTACTTTCACTCATGTCATTGGAGGATGATTCATTTCGTTCTTTTTATGATAACTCTAAGAAAATTTCATGACATTCCTTTGGAATTTTCACTAACATTGAATCTATAATTAACCCCTTATTTAGAATAATAAATATAAGTACACAATGAGGTTTAGAAATTTGACACTTTTCTTGTTATGAGGATGTTTTCTAATGTACTATCAATGTTAGGATAGAAATTACTGATTCTCAGTGGTCTCATGGGACTGGATGTAGAAAATAAATAATGTAGTTTGAATTTAGGGTATCACCTCATAAAACTATTATTGGTAATAAAATCCAATAATCCACAAGTCAAAAGTGTTGAATTTCAATTTTAAGGTATTTTATCACATGTTACATGATGTTTTTCAAGTCGTTATTTGTGGGTTAGAAAGACACCACTTGTAGAAGGGATATGAATAATCCAAAAATTGTGATTGAAAAAACCATTGTTGAGATCAATCATCAAACATTTGTATAATGATTCCACTACATGGAGTAAAGAAACAATTTAAACAAATTCAATAGGCCATTAGCTTTTTAATATAACCAATGAAAATAACCCCCAATTCCATTAGATAAAGGGAGGTATTATGAAATAACTATACCATAAGTGGAAAATAAAACAATGTGGTTACGTGAGAATTTGTTATTTATTCATGATTCATAAATATACTATTTTATTCTAGTTCTATGAATTTTTCATATCAATGAGTTTTAGTATGACTATTCAAATACCACTACA
The DNA here is from genome assembly GCA_963277665.1 of Viscum album. Lineage (NCBI taxonomy): Eukaryota > Viridiplantae > Streptophyta > Magnoliopsida > Santalales > Viscaceae > Viscum > Viscum album. Next base: position 379,256,386 of record OY728122.1, read on the forward strand.
AATCATGTATTTAGAATTATCAATAAAGATGGAAAATGAAGATATATTTGTATATCATCTGTATAAATCCTCTATTGTAATGTCTCTGAAATTCTGTGTAATTATTTTCAATTGTATGGAATTATTATGAGACCACACGCTCTGAGGGCACTTGATTCCAAGGCCTGGTGTGCCCAGAATGGAATTTTGAACTTTTCTGTATGTAAGCTTAAGTAAATGTGTGGGTGGGTTTTTCTAACTTTTTAACCAATGCAAGGATGGAAAATCCAATTGAACCGTTGAATTCAGAATTCTAGTATTCACCAAGAAATGACTTATCTTTGGCCGACAAGGACCAAATGGAAACGATAATTTTCAGAAATTTCATAAAAATAATAAAATAACTTTAACATTTTATTTTGTAGTCTTTTCTCATCCATTTATCTGTGGATCGTGACGCTGTGGTGCTTGAATGAGGTGCATTAATGAGGATCATTAATTTTTCAATAACTCATAGTGTAAAAAAACATTAATAAAGCATAACAGTGACATTTCTTCATAAATTAAATAGTGTAACGACGCAATGTCACAACATAACTAAAACGTTGCGAGGTGTTTTCCTTTTTTTGGTAGACACGTTGGTGTAACATGAAATTAAACATTGAGGAATCCCTGATGAACCTATGAAAAACTTCATCTCTAAATAAGAACGACAAAAACCGATTAACATCAAACATCTTCAACAAACCATGATTAATGGAGCTGGAAGTGATGAATGACGTCAATTCCTTGAAAGCTCAAGGACGTAATGTTTTAGAAACGAACGTAAATAATGTTAGGGGTTGTTTTATTTTTAATTTCTTCCTCATTATTTTCTAGAAATGGAGAATTCATATCAACCCATGAACAGGTTGATCCAGGAATCATGCGTTTATGTGGGAGGGTAAATCTATTTGGGGGAATTCTTTATCAGTGATTATTTTATATTTTTCTATGATTGAACATCTCCCCCGAGACTAACTAGTTTTAAATGTTTTAATGTAGAGGTTGCAGACTGACATGAACAAAGGCATGGACCCCTCTGCATGTGCGCTCCTTATGAACTGACTATCCAAAATGGTGGAAAGGTGTGTCTGAGACCATCATGGTGATGGAGGCGACCTGAGATTCCCATAGGCATAGACAGATCCAAAAACATACCACCTAAGGAACATTGTTGGCCCACAGAAGGTGTCGCAAGACCGATGGCACCAGTAGCCAATGCCTATGGCCAGCCCATGCTGGCTGGGTTGAGGGGGTGGTTCCAATTGGTGCTATGCTAGAGGATGTGGTGGGCCCTCACCATCCGAAAAGGAGGATCACAGCGCACCCGTCAGTGCACCGCGTTGGTAGGAGGTCGTGGTCGGCTAGCCGCGACAGCCATGGGCTGACGCGGCGTTAGACGGGCACTGAATGTGTGGATCACATATGGGCCACCCAGATGAGCTAGAACCATGGTCTCTCAATCATGGAGGGAGGGAAGCCTTGTGGCGTCTTGAGGGGAAGTAGGGATCCAGACGTGGCCGGATGCTGGGTCCTGGCTAGGCGCAATGTCGGTCCACCTCTGGAGGATGGGCCCTTAGCTGGTGAGTTGAGCCCCAAGCTAGTGGTTCAGTCCTGCGCCCAGTGAACCAGACATGTGTTGAAAGGCCAGACATAGATGGACAACCCAGACCTATTCCCTTCGGGATGGGCCAAAAGAGACCTGGTCGACGGGTGACCCGGTGAGTTAGACCCTTATCCAGACCAGACCTGATCCGGTGATGACCATTGGGCCTAGGCCACTAGCCAGGCTAGACCGTACCTACAAAAAACCGAAACGGGTCAGGTCGAGTATGTCAAAAATAAATTGGGAATTTAGGACCCATGGTCCAGGTTTGTCGGGTCGGATCAGACCTTGATGCAACCGAACCCTATTTACTAAAATACATGTATCAAGAAAACATTGTGGCTGATTGATGAACTTGTTTCAGTATTAAGAACCAATTGATGAGGTCAATTTTTTGGCATGATTTGAGGATATTTTCATGTATGTTGAGTTGTGATGAATGGATTGAGGATCTGTTCTCCCAGGTGCACTATGTACCGAACCCTGCAGCTAGCTTAGACCTAAAGACTGCTGGCATTCGACTCTGTGAGACTTGACTATGGCCTAGTGGGAAGAACTTCTATATACCACTATAGGACCATGATATGAATAACTATTTTGTGATTTTACAAGATCACGATATGCAATGAGGAAGAGTACCTCAGTTTTCCATGATTAGAGGGAAATACTTATGTGTGACTTTGTAGGCCCATGGTACGAAATGCAGAGGTGAACCAAAGTAGTCCTTGGATAATTGGATGCACTTCTATGTGACTTGGTGGGCCCACTATACTTGATATAGGAGGAGCTCTCCAACAGCTGAGGTTTTCGATGATGTGAATGATGATTATTCTATCAATACCCTAAATGTATACCGGGTGTGAGATATCTTGTGATACATGCTTTAATTTTTCGATTGTCGTGTGCTCTTCCCTTTTTTGGGAACCCTACTGAATATTTTGTTACTCACCTTTGCATGGGCTTCCCTGGTACATTTTGTTTCTAGTGCAGACAATCGACATTTCGATAGAGACTTTGGTGGACTAGGATCCATGTGTACTTAGGGATACATGACCAACTGACGCTACAATGGTGGGAATGGTGGCCTTGGACCAAGAGATGCCTAGTAGGATCGGGTGGACATGATGTTCTGCTTCAGGTTCCTGTAGCTACACTATTCTTCCAATTAGGTGGTGTTTTCTGTGGATGGCCATCAGAGCTCCCTTTTCATACATTTCTATTTTCATTTATTTTGATGGGATTATTTTTTGTCCAAAAAATATTACTTGTACTTTTTATTAGATCTATCTTAGTTATACATGTTCCATTTTCAGTTTTTCGGACATGGTTGGGCATGTTTGTGCGTACAGGTACTCAGGAAAATGCCCCCCACTTGTAGGTTGACACCATCGGTGCTAGTCTCTAGCCCATGGCCTTTGGGAGGCGGGCTTGGGGTAGTCACATTATGGGATACAAGGGATTGGTTTTTTCAATGTTTTATCATTGGGTGTTCGACCAACCACATTGACTGGGAGTCTATAGTTTTGTTTTAGATAAATAGTTTTGGGTGTTTCTAGTTTGACATTCAGATTCGGGGAGCCTAGTATTGTTGCGGTGGATGACATATACATACACTAGGACCTTGAATTCATATTTTTAGTTAAATAAATGAAAACATTGGATTCCAAAGTTTCTTCTTATGTTCTTTTGAATAAAAGTTAGATCACCTTCTACAACCATCTAACAGTGGAACATCTGATCTATTTCATGATTACACTCTATAAACGCCTATACAGGATCTAGATATTAGGTCATGAGGAAAGCACACCCAGTGACAAGGGATCTATTCTTGGACTGGTTCAATATATGTCCCTACTAGATGGTGCATCTGTGCTATTAACACACGATGGTCAAAATCTATTACTAGTTGTTCTGGAAGAGGATGTGCATAGACTCATTGCCTAGTATGTGTTCCGGAGATAGAGGTCTCCTAGGTTTAGGGTAGAGCTAGATCCTTAGGTCATTGAGGGATAGCTGGAGGTAGTGACCTACATTATTTTTCTTAGTGAGGAAACTACCTACCTATGTAGAGATCTTGGTATAAAGCCTTCAATAGGGTTCGGTAGGGAGATGGTGGAGCTTTACCACTCAGACACATGATGAGGCGACCCTCACCTGGGAAGACTTCGAGAATATTTTCCAAAAGGATTTTTCCCAAGACCATGATCATTGTGCGCATTCAGGAGCTTCTTTACCTACTACAGGACGACGTTATGGTGGATGATTGATCAGCGAGGTTCACCGATCATTCTCTCTACTCGACATATATGGTACAAGACCCTTTTGACAGGGCATATGCCTTTGAGTTGGGGCTCATGCAAGGGATCATGATGTCAGTGTTGTCTCTCAGCATCCCCACTCAGGCTGGGGTGCAAGAGTTAACCCTTCATGTAGAGGTCTTCATCTCATGGTAGGTGACCATAGATAGATCTACCGACTTACCCCATGTGGTGGAGTCATAAACATGCACCAGAAATTAAACTTGAGGGCCCAAGTGGGTCATGTTTTTAAAGGATAACCCTAGGAAAAATGGTTGTCATTTTAGGGCTTCCGGACCAAAGGTAGCCAGTAGGGAACATGTATTTTCTTCTCATTCGGTGGGCAGGAACACATGGAATGTGACTGCCTTCCCCAAAATATTGATGAATAGTAGATGATCGAGGGGATACTTAGGTAGAGGATGTAGTTCTAGTGAGGTATAGGGGTCGGAAAACATAGAATGGGAGTATGCCGAGAAATAGGCGGTGAGTGATGGTTTGAGGTGTTACCGCCACCAGCCCCAGGCGGTCCACCCCGACCATTGGGAGCAGGAAGATAGGTGTGAGTACTACTTCAGGTAGTAAAGTCTTATTACCATGATGATATATAGATGATATGAGGTATGATATGTGCCTTCTACACCATATATGTAGTTCATATAGACATGGTTTCCAGTCACTTCTTCTTTTCCATGTCTCTTGTTCGGAGCACATAGATTTTGGTGGATTCATTGGCTCGGTCCTTATGGATAGAAACATCTACAAGGGGGGATTCATTGATTAAACACTAGTGTCTATAGATTGAGAATAATATATGAGGTGAGAATGTTGGATAGGTTATCTTAGTAATGTAACTGAGGCCTTACGAGGTAGAATTTTTCAAAAACATGTACTCCAGGATGGAACCAATATCCACAATGACATATTGGAGGTCTCCCTTGGAGGTTTCTGAGACGAGGGTACAATTGATGGACCTGTAGGATAAATGGTTATTAAGGACTAGAATTTCACCATGGGAATCCCTCGTGCTTTTTTCCAAGAAGGCGGATGGGAGTTTGAGGTTGTGCCTGGACTTACAGCACTTGAAACTGGTGAACATTATAATCAATTATCCACTTCCAAGAATCAATGATCTCTTCTACCAATATAAAGGGGAAAAGTGGTTCCCAAAGATAGATCTTAGATTAGGTTATCAGCAACATTGGTTACAGGATGAGGATATAGCAAAGATAGCCTGCTTGTGCTGGTATGTCAATAATGAGTTCCTGTTAATGACTTTCGGCATGACCAACACCCCATCAGTGTTCATAGTACTCATGAACAGGATATTCCAGCCTTACCTTGACTGTTTAATGTGGTCTCTATTGAGGAAATCTTGGTGTACTCAGTGTCGCAGGAGAAGAATGTTGGACACCCGCTGATATTTTTTGATAAACTCTGAGATCACCTACTTTTTAGAATGCTCTAAAAGGGCCGGTTCTAAATTTTGGAAGTCCACATTCTAGGACACGTCATCTCAATGGATATAATTGCACTGGATCAGATGAAGATAGAGTCTATTTTTTCTTGGGAGCCTCCCAAGAGCGTGACTGATGTGTGGAGCTTCTTGGGGTTGTCTGGTTACTATCTCAGGTTTGTGACCAACATTTATAGAGTAGGAGCACCCTTATCAGCTTTGACATAGAAGGGAAGCCCCTTTTTTGGATGGAGAAATGTCCGAAGTGTTTCCAAGAGATAAGGTAGAGACTGACAGGTTACCCCATCTTGAGACTACCAACAGAGGGAATTGGTTATGTAGTTTACTATGATGAACCAAGGACCAGACGGGGTTGTCTTATATTGAAGAAGCAATTAGTGATCACCTATGGCTCATGACCATTGAGACAACATGAACAAAACTACTGGACCCACCACCAGGAGTAAGCAATAGTGGTATTTTCCATGAGGATGTAGAGGCACTTCTTGATGGGTGAATGGTGTAAGGTTTACTCAAACCACAATATTCATAGGTATATCATCTTCCCGAAGAACCTAAATATGAGACAATGGATATGAGTAGTGTTCCTCTAGTACAAGGAATTTGAGATAGTATATTCACCTTGAAAGTGTTCTGTGGTGGTAGATGTGCTTAGTCAGAGGATAGGTTTGCAGCTGTACAGTGAAGCAATGGAATGATTGGCCACGATGTTGAAAGCCTTCATAAATGATGGTGGATCTTCTTATCTTTTGTAAATGAATTTCACTCCCCCACTCTTACAGTGAGTTAGAGAGGCATAGATGGTGGATGTTGACTGTAAGGCCTGATGTGCTCAGTTATTTTCAAGATGAGCTCCTGATGTAATTTGATAGGTGGGGAGAACCTCATCCTTTTCAGAGGGTGCACTATAATGCCTGTGACATTGTAGGGGAGGTTTTGAGGTAGTTCCATACATCTCCATTGGCATTACATCCTGGAGTGGCTAAGATGTACCAGGACCTCCGAAGTCAGTACTAGTGGTTGGGGATGAATAAAGTGGTGGATGTGTTAATTTCATGATGCCTCACTTTTCAGCAAGTGAAGTCCAGGCATCAGGTTCCAGCATTATTGGCCCTGCCACTCGAGGTACTAGAGTAAAAATTGGATGGTATCTTGATAGAATTTATGATGAGGTTCCCAGGCACATCTAGGTCCAAAAATAGATATTATTGATCATTGACTGACTCACCCAGTCAGATCACATCCTACACATCTGGTATCAAGGACTAATAGAGGGATTGGGACGCCTATATGTCAAGGAGATAGTGCATCATCATGTGGTTCCTTTTACTATCAAATCAGATCATGATGCTTGCATTACATCCCGATTGTGGAGGGAATTACAGGAGGAATTCAGGATGTAGTTGTGCCTGAGCACATCTTCTCATCACCTGATGTATTTTCAGACAGAGCAGACCATACAGAACATGAAGGACATGCTATCTGCTTGCGTCCTGGATTATTGTCATAGTTGGGAGGAACACCTACCACTAATGGAGTTTTCATATTACAATAGTTATCACTCCACCATTTTCATGGAACTGTTTGAGTCCTTTTACAGGTGGCATTGCAAATCACCCCTATGCTGGACAAACCTAAGGGACTTGGCATCATGGGTCTGATGTTGGTACGGGCTTCCGTCTAGAAGGCTCATAACATATAGGAGTGTATGAAGACTACACAGAGTAGGCAAATGTTTTATGCTGACAGAATATGGACACCCTTGGATTTTGATGTTGGTGATCATGTATTCCTTTGGGTTTCACCGTATTGATGATTGAAGAGATTTTTTTGGGGTGTCAAGCTATCTCCAAGGTTCCTCAGACAATTTTAGATCCTGATCAGAGTTTTTGTAGTGGTGTACCACCTAGTTCTTCCCCCACTGATGCACCGAGTGAATGATGTTTTCCATGTGTCCTAGCTGAGGAGGTGAATTCATGATTCATCGCACGTCATCAACTGGGGAGAGCTGGACATTAATGATGAGGAGACGTTTGCGGAGTTCCCAGTGGAGATAGAATATTTATAGGAGAAAGTCCTATGTGGTTCATTAATTACCTTAGTGTGAGTTCATGGGTTATATGAGAATCTATAGGAGATAACATGGGAGAGGGAGGCTCATATTCATCCTTAGTACCACCATATATCTGATTAGTATCTGTTTTGGCATTTATGGATGTAAAACCCTAAGTAAGGGAGAATGAAATATCTTGTATATTCCGTGTAATTTTTTAATTTTATATGGCATTATTCTAAGTCCACACTCTGTCATGGTATGTTATTCTTATCCCAGTGATCCCAGAATGAAATATTTACTCTATTTTAAGTACGCTTAAGTAAACATGTTTAAAATTTATTATAAATTTTGAATTGGAGCACAGAATGAAAATCAAAGGGCACCATTGAATTTTAAACATCGTGATATTCCCACAAATTTCATAACTTTGACTGGGAAGGGCTGAATAGTAATAATAATTTTTGGATTTTTTGAAAAATAATAAGATATATTTAAAAAGTTATTTTTTTCTTTTCTCAATCTTTGAGTGGAGGACGGCGACACTAAAATGCAGTGACAAGGCTCATTGATGAGGCTCATTAGTGGCTCATAAACTCATAGTGTAACAATTATTTAATAACGCGTAACAAGAATTCTATTTCTTAAATTAGACCGCTTAACGACGTGCCATCTTTGCCTAATAAAAAACTGTAAGGTGTTTTCCTTTTTTAGTTGATTCATTGGTGGAATGAGGAATTAAACAACCAGTATTCTATAACAATCCTCTAACAAACTTCCTCTCAAAAAAAAAGAATGACAAAGAGTGACAAACATCAAACATCTTTGATGCGCCTCGATGAATGAAGCTAGAAGCGATGATCAATGCTGATATCTTAAAACCACAAGGATGTAATGTTGTAGCATCTAACATCAAAAATTAATGGGTTATTTTATTTTTAATTTATTCCTTATTTTTTTTCAAGAAACGAAAAATGAATATCAGCCCACGTATAGGTTGATCTGCGAATCATGTGTTTATGTGGGATGCTAACTCTATTTTGTGGGATTATCTATCTTGGATTGGATTGTATTCTACTATGATTTAACATCTCCACCGAGCCTCTTGGTTATAAAACTTCTAATGCAGAGGGCAGAGGCCGACTTGAAAAAGGTCCTAGGCCCCTCCACATGTGCACTACATGGGAAAAGATTGTCTAAAATGGAATCAAGGCACATCCGAGACCATGTCGGTGATGGTGGAACCCAAGAGCATTGTAGGCATAGACCGATATGAAAACGGGCCACCAGAGTAACTATAGTGGCCTGCGAAAGGTACTTCTGGTGCGAAACCATCAGCATGGTGGTGTTGGCGATTGACAGTGGTGGATAGCCCACACCAGCCTCTATTGATGGGAAGTGACAACCGACACTACTATGACAACTGGGTCATGGTGACAACACGCCTTAACATTTCCATAGGGTCCTGGCCCACCAGGTAACAACAGTTTCCTTGAAAACACATGGTCCCTACCTAGGGGTCCAACCACATTCCTAAACAGGTCATCTGACTAATTATTTGTCCCCACAGGCGAACACATGTCCTTTACAGTGTGCTTTGTTCTCACTCAAACACACCCTGGGAATCTTTCCAGAAGGTCACGCATCCCAATCACTACTCCAAGCCAAGTACACTTAACTGTGGAGTTCTAATCAGGTAGACTCCCGAAAAAGATGGTGCACCTTGTAGACATTAGTCATATCATTTAGTCATATAACCCTTTATCATTCGGTGGTGTTACAGTCACCCCGCACCCTTAGAGAACAGCACCCACATTGGGGACCCTAAATCTCAACGTAGGAAGTGCACCACGCTTAAGGTTGGGTACCACCTCTGATACCAAATGTAATAACCAGGTCCCGGTGACAGCACAAAAATCCTGCTTTAACAAGGTCTTCAAGTCCGGGCTCACCAGGTACCACCAGTTTCCCCGTAGACACATGGTATCCACCCTAGGAATGGTTTATTTTATTTTTATGTTTTTTTCTGTTCTTTTTTTGAAATGAAAAAAAAGTTGAACCCACAAAAATTTGATCTGCGAATCATATGTTTATGTGGGTGGTTAACTCTATTTGGGGGGATTCTCTATCTGGGATTATTTTATCTTCTCCTATGATTTAACATCTCCACCGATCCTCCCCGTAATAAAAAATATAATGCATAGGGCACCAGCCAACATGATCAAGGGCCTAGGCCCCTCCACATGTGCACTACATGAGAACAGATTGTCTAAAATGGAATCAAGGTGTGTCTGAGACCATCTTGGTGGTGGAGGCAACCCAAGGGGATCGTAGGCATAGTAAAATTAGAAAAGGGACCACCGGAGAATATATGGTGGCCAGTGGAAGGTACTTCTGGTGCGGCACCATCATCGCAATGGTGCTTGCGATCGACGGCGGTGGCCAGCCCACGCCAGCCGTTATTGGGGGGAAGTGAAAACTGACACAACTATGACAAATGGTTCATGGTGACAGCACGCCTTAACAAGGACATCGGTTCCTGGCCCACTAGGTACCACCAGTTTCCCCGCAAAATATGTGGTCCCTACACAGGGTCCCACCCGCATGCCTATATAGGTTATTTGACTAATTATTGTCCCCACAGGACAACAAATGTCCTTTCTAGTGTGGTTTGTTCTCACTCACACACACCCTAGGAATATTCCCATAAGGTCACCCATCCTAATCACTACTCCAGGCCATGTACGCTTAACTACGGAGTTCTAATAAAGTAGTCTCTCGATAAAGAAGGTGCACCTTATATACATGAGTCCTATAATTTATTTATTTAACCCTTTATCATTCAGGTGAGTTACAATCACCACCCCCCCATTAGAGCACAAACCATCTTTGGGGACCCTACATCTCTACCCAGGTATTGCACCACACTAAAGGCTGGGTACCACCTCTGATACCAAATGTAAAAACCAGGTCCCTGTGATAGCCCAACAACCCCGCTTTAACATGGTCGTCGGGTCTGGGCTCGCGAGGTACCACCAGTTTCCCCGAAGACATATGGTCTCCACCCTTATGCCCACCCACGTGCCAGAACAATTCATCTAAATAATGAATGTCCCCACAGTCCAACACATGTCTTTTCTAGTTCTCGTTTTCCTCACTCACACAAACCCTAGAAAAATTCCCTAAAGGTCACCCATCATGATCACTACTCCAGGACAAAAACATTTAACTATGGAGTTCTAATGAGGCAGGATCTGAAAAAGAAAGGTTCACCTTGTTGACATGAGTCATATAATTATCCATTAAACACTTTATAATTTAGGGGAGTTACAATCACCCCCCCCCCCTTAGAGCACAACATCCTCATTGTGGGAACTACATATCAACCCATGAAGTGCACTGCACTTAAGGCTAGGTACCACCTCTGATACATAATGTAACAACTGATCCCCACCCACATATTTCCTCACAGACACATGGTCCCCACCCTGTGGCCCAACCACGTTCCCGCATGGGTAATATGACTAATGATTGTCCACACGGGCCAACCCATGTCCTTTCCGGTGTGCTTTGTTGTCACTCACACACACCCTAAGAATATTCCCGGAAGGTCTCCCATCCAAATCACTACTCTAGGCCAATCATGTGTAACAATGTAGTTCTAATAGGGTAGTCTCTCGAAAAGGAAGGTGCACCATGTCGACATGAGTCATATCATTTAGTCATTTAACCAATTATTATTCGGGGGTGTTACAATCAGCCCCCCTTTAGAGCACAATTTCCTCGTTGTGGACCCTACATATCAACCCTGGTAGTGAACCACCCTTGAGGCTGGGTACCACCTCTGATACCAAATGTAAAAACTGGGTCCTGGTGACAGCAGAACCACTCCATCGTAACATGGTCGTCGGGTCCTGGCCCGCCAGGCACCACCAGTTGCCCTGCAAGAACATGGTCTTCACGCTAGGACCCGCCCACAAGCCTGAACGAGTCATCTGACTAGTGGCTCTCCCCACATACCAACACATATCCTTTCTAGTGTGTTTTTTCCTCACTCACACACACCCTGGAACACATCCTAGAAGGTCACCCATCCTGTTCAATACTTTATGCTAAACATGCTTAAATGTGGTGCTCTAATCAGTCTGGCTCCTGAAAAAGAAGACACACCTTGTTGAAATGAGTCTTATCATTTACCAATTTATCCCTTTATAATTCAAAGGTGTAACAATCACCCATACTTTAGAGCACAACGTCCTCGTTGTGGGCCCTATATCTCAACCCTGACAGTGCACTGCGCTTAAGGCTGGGTACGACCTCTAATGCCAAATGTAACAACTAGGCCCCGCCCACCAGTTTCTGCACAGACACAAGGTCCCCACCATGGGAACCACCCACTTGGCTGCACATGTCATATGACTAATGATTTTCCCAAAAATCCAATTTATTTCCTTTCCAGTTTGATTTGTTCTCACTCACACACACCATCAGAATATTCCCAGATTGTCACCCATCCTAATAACTACTTCATGCCAAGCACGCTTAACTGTGGACTTCTAATCAGGTAGGCTCTTGAAAAAAAAGGTTCACCTTGTCTACATGAGTCATATAATTCATTCATTTAACCCTTTATTGTTTGGGTGTGTTACAATCACCCCCATTTTGAGAAAAACATCCTCGTTGTGGTCCCTACATATCAACCCTGGCAGTGTACCACACTTAAGGATGGGTACCACCTCTGATACAAAATGTATTAACTGGGCCCCGATGATAGCACAACCACCCTACCTTAACATGGTCGTCGGGTCTAGGCCTGCCAGCTACCACCAGCATCCCCGCAGATACATGGTCTCCACCCTAGGGCCCACCCACATTCCTGAACGAGTCATCTGACTAATGACTATCCGCACAGGCTAACACATGTCCTTTCTAGTGTACTTTGTCCTCACTCAAAGACACCCTAAAACCTTCCATGAAGGTCACCCACCCTCATCACTAATACAAGTCATGCATGATTAAATATGGAGTTCTAATCAGGAAGGCTCCCGAAAATAAAGGTGCACCATGTTGACTTGAGTAATATCATTTAACCATTTAACCCTTTTTTCATTTGTAGGTGTTACAACAATGACATAGGAGGTGGTTGACCCCCTCCGCTCATGCTGGAGGATAGAGGTGCTCCCATCGGCATTCCACAGATGGCAGGCCACGGAAACGCTTGGGTGAAGTGGCCCTAGGTGGGCACCACATGGAGTGGGGTCCTGCATCTAGGCCACTCGGATGAGCTGGCACCGCGGTCACTCTACTGTGGAAGGTGGGAGGCCCTAAAACATCTCATGGTGTAGCCAGGAGCCTAACATAGCTGCATGACCCATCCTAGATAGGCACACCACTAGTTCTCCACTAGCATACCGAGCCTCAGCAAGTAGGCCAAACCTCCAACAAGCGGGCCTGACATGTCTTGCGGCCTAGCGAGATATTCCCGTGACCAGCGGGCAGGCCCCGTGCTGACAGGCTGGACCTGCAGCTTGGAATGATAGACCCACATCTATTAGGCCAGACCCATGTGAGAAACTAGGACCATTTCCCCTCATGCCTGGCTATATGATACCAGGTCTCTGACTGACCTGGCGGGCTAGACCCTAAGCTAGACCAGACCGGATCTAGCGAGACCCATTAGGCATGGCCCACTGGTCAGCCCAGACCGGACTATCTGAGAACCAAATTGGGTCAGTTCAAGTCAGTGGGAACTAATACTGGATATATGGGACCCGCATGATGGGTTGGTTGGGTTGGTCTGATTGGGTTGGACAGGGCGCAGATGCAATCAGAACTTGTTTACTAAAACACTCGTATCTTTTAAACCACACATCCAATTATTGATCCGTTTACAGAGTTGAGACCCTCTAAAGGAGGTAGATCATTTGTAATTCCCGAGGAGGCTTTCCTAGATGTTTAGATGTTGATAATGTCTTTAAGAGAGGTTCTCTGAGGCACACTACATACAGAACCCTACGGTTGGGTGAGACCTGAAAACTGTTGCCTTTCGACACAGTGTGACACAAATATGGCCCAATGGGAAGCATTTTTCTGTGACTTTTTATGGTCATGGTTATATTCACTTCTCTGTAACTTTTTAGGCCCACGGTACCCAATGAGGATGAGTACTTTAGTTTCCCTAGATTAGTGCTAAGCACTGTTGTGTGACTTTGTAGGGACATGGTACACGATGAAGAGGTGTACCTATGTAGTCCAATTTTAGTGGGAAGAACTTTTATGTGACTTTTCAGACCAAATATAATTGATAGAGGATGATTTCATCAGCAGGAGGGATATTTTATGATGTGAATAATGATTTTTCTATCACTACCCTAAATATTTACATGGTTTGAGTTGTCTAGTACATCATTATTTACATTGAGGATTACTGTGGGGTCTTCCCTTTCTGTTTTGGGGTCCCTACTGAGTATTTTTTTTTACTCACCCCTTCATGGGTTTGCCAGTATATGCTATTTTTGTTGAAGACAATTGACATTTCCATAGTGACTTTGGTGGACCAAGACCCAGAGGTGATCTTGGATATGGGACTGACTGATGCTACGACAGTGGACATGGTGGCCTAGGACTATGTGGGGCCCAGTACGATTAGGTTGATAAAACATTCTACTTCATCATCTAGTATCTACAATAATATCATAAATAGTTGATGTTTTTCGCAAATGGCCATCAGAGTTCCCTTTTCATACTTTGTTGTTTTCAGTTCTTTTTTTTGGGTTTGTATTCTTCACCACATATATTAGTTGTACTTGTACTCAACTCCTTTTAGAAATACTTGTTCACTTTTCAATGTGTGGGACCTGGTTGGGAATTTGTGTGCGTACATGTACTCAGGAAAATGCCTCCCACATACAGGTTGACACCTTCGGTGCTAGTCGCCTGCCCTAGGGCTTGAGGATGTGGGTTTGGGATAGTCACAGCATGGGCCCCAATGGACGGGTTGTGACATCCCCAATAAATCTCTAAATGATTAATCATTCATCAACCCTTGTCACACTCACTATAGTATAATTTGATGCCATACATTCAATAGACTGACTGTATTTATATAAATATTATGTAAACAAAAGAGATAATGAAATTAAATTAAATATCCCATGTAATTATTTGATACAATTCATGTGTATGAAAGATGTTGAATATCCTATGGAATCATCATCATCATTATTGGAAATAATTCCTTATAATAAAAAATATCTAGATCAAATAATTGAATCAAAGGAGAAAACAAGACATGAATAAATTTCCATAATAACAGATTACAATAATGTATTCCCCCAATGAATTTCATGCTCCTCCTACTAATTATATTCTTTGGTTATCAATTTTAATTATAATGAGACATATAGAATATACCGCATTTTACTACATGAAATAACGATTAATCCAGATGAAAATTTGGATAAGGGCCCCATTTTCTTGAGTGCTTCACTTATGTGTGATCCAATTCTCTTTTTCAAAATAAAGAAAGGATAGACATGTATATTTATAAATAATCGTGAAACCAAAAATATACCCATGAATATTATGTATCCCCTACCATATATTGATAATTTTTTTGATCAGATATTTAGAACTCAATTCTTCACTAAATTGAAACAATTATTGGAAAATCATTTGAAAGAGGTGAAGGACAACAATACTCTAATGTGAACCTTTCGTAAGAGTATGTGAACTATGAGTACATATTCATTCCATTATTACTCAAAAATACTATTATGATCAATATGGATGTAATAAATAATATAATTATTGATTTTCTTGAATCTTTTTTATAGTCTCTATTGACCATAATCATATAGACTACAAAATAAGGGGTAGCCTAATTGAAATTTTAATACTATATTTAAGAGTTTCAAGAATGATAATATATATATATATATATATATTATTTTATATATTAGTTTGTGATTTCTAAATTATCATTATTACAGAATTTTATCACAATGGGATACCAATAAAAGCGTCAATGATAAAGGTGATAGAATAATAAAAAAGACCTATATATGGTCTAAACACCTATAGTTTCCTTAAATATGTTAGGTATATCATTTATTTTTTTGAATATTATAAATATTTTACAAACATATATTAATGAAGACTAGAAAAAAAGTGGTATATGTCTAGAAAACTGAATATTATGAGATGACTAATAATCTAATTAAGAGGCAAGTAACTACACATGGACTAAAACTACCCTCAAGTGGGGAAGGATTTGGGACTAAAGGTGATGCATAAAAATTGGTATAGGTTGTGTAATAATGATTAATAATAAATTTATTTCCTATGTATCAGAAATGATAATGATTCATGTGATAAATTATATGAAACATGATATAGGGTAGGTTTATGTAAACTTTGGGTAAATGATATGAAGGCATTATATTTATGGGCAGAAGTGTGATATATATATATATGAAACATAAGACCCTAAAATATATATTCATATTGAATGAGATAATTAAAAACCAATAATGATTGTTTGACAACATCATGTTTCATGACTTCACAATCAAATACAATCATATTAAATTGAATAAATTGGTAGATGTAATGAGAATAACATATCCATAAACATTATGAATGTTGACGATTGAGAAGGATTCGATCTAAATGGCCATCAATAATATGGACATGAAATTCATAAGGAAATGGAACACCATCCTTTCTCTCTCAAATAATTTCTAAAGCTTACCTTTTAGATAAAATAAATAAATATAAATTTATTTTTTTTGAAAAAAATATGTGTTGAATTATGTAAGAAAAGTGAAATTATCAGAGTTCGACATTGATGATAATAGAGTTGTGATATTTTGGAATCAATTATCATTTTAATAGATCTAGATAAAAATAGATGGATCAATAGATTAATTCTCATATCTTGATGTTCTCCATCTCCAAAAAAATGAATTATAATATAGATATATGATAACATCCTTTTTAGGCAATATGAAGAAGAATATTGTAGAATATTGCTTAATTTTCTTGATGTTTTAGCAGGTGAATGGTGAGAGGAAAAATTCCAAAGTTAAGATGAATAAATTCTCCCTAACTATGTGAAAATATCAAATCATTACTTTATATTGTTCATAAGTAATCAAATGAATCATAATGGGAATCATTTGATTTCTTTTGTGGTGGAACATCATGAAAAGACTTCTCAAATAATATCCATTGAGGTGGGCTTATTAATCAATGAACTTGAAAAGTCACACAATAAATTAGTTTTAATTGTACCCCCAATCACCTTATATATATAAATATATATATGTCAATTTTTGTAGAAAACCAATGTGCTGGGATGAGGTTTTTCAACTTATATTTCTAGAAATACTGTATTTTGATGAAATAGTAAAAAAGGTATTTACATTTCATCAACACATCAGAATGGACCAAATTTGTCACAAAATTTATATTCATAACTAATAATTATAATTGGATTATTTTGATGGATTAAATTTTTTCTCCACCTATAAATATGGAAGAGAGTCATTATGTTTTATAATAAGGGGAAGCTATTTACTAGATAAATTGACCCATTTAAAATACTTAATCACATCAGATAAGTGGCATATCTACCATTAACTCTATTAAACCTATCGAAGGTATGTGATTATTTATATATATACATCTTAAAGAATTATCTACTTGATATATCACATGTTTTAAATTATGATTCTGTATAGTTGTATGATGATCTCTCTTGTAAGGAGAACCTTGATAAGATCTTAGACCATATATAACATTTTCTATTTAATATGAGAACTCACCAAGACATGGTACATTTGTGAAATCATAAGTATGAATAAGGGACATGTGGACAGAATGAGACAATGAAATAGAAATAAAAACATTTTTTTCAACCAAGTGTATGGAATGAAATTTTGATGGTGAAATTTCATAATTGTGTATGATTGTAACAACCCAGAAAATTGTTTATAGAAATATTCCTTATGAAAATATATTTTTTCCACATATGGTAATATATATTATAATAACTAAGAAGGCCTTATCTTTACATCATAATGTAATATTTATTTTATAATTCTGGATTTAAAATCCATTTTTAAAAATTATTTTTCTTTCATTTTAAAAACACATATATAAAATTTAATATAATAATTTATATAAGTTGAATATTATAAAATTACATAAAATTATGGAATCATAATGTGATAATGATCCTTGATTTAATTAATGGGGTTTTCCATAAAAAATTATGGTGAATATAGAATTAATTTTTTTGTGAAATTATATTTTATATTTTATATTTTCAAAAGATAACATTACCAAGGAAATTTATAAAAATTTCATATTAACCATAGGAATAATTGTTATTAAGTATAAAATATAATTTTGATCATATAATTCCTTTGTGGAGAATTTTATGATTATGTAATATTTATTCACTATATAAATTCATTTTTGTAATTATGGTAAATTAAAAATTATGTTGTTTAAATTTTGATTTCATTTTATATGGAATAATAAAATAAATTAGTTGTTTTATAATAAAATATTTTTTTCCAAAAAACAATATACATTGATAGTCTTATGTAACTCATATATTTTGAGTTTAAATTTAACAATTTCTATGAAAATATTTTTAAGAATTATGTGTGGTAATGCTAATATTAATTTATCCAACTCATAGAAATTTTAATTTATAAATTTTTTTCATATTTTAAATTAGCATGTTAAAATTATTAAATAATATAAATAATTAATTATTCAATTAAAATTATTTACTGAGAGTTAATGCAAAGTTTCTATAGAAAGTTGTAAATTAGGGTAAGTGTTTTTTAAATCAATATTAATTATTATAATATGTGAAAAATTGTATGATATATAAATTTGGTTGAAAATGTAAATTATGAATTTCCCACACTATTATTGAACATTTTTTCCATTATACATAAAAAATGAAATAATATTATTTAAATTTAACAATATATTTCCAAATTCTATGTCATGTTACATATAAATGAATGTCACTTCCACCCCATTTTTTGACCAATTAAAAAGTAATATATCAACCAAAAATATATCATAGTATATGCTCATAACCCTAACAATAACCTTGAATTGCTGGTCTTACCATAAGACTAAGCTATGGATCTATAATGATTTTCCCAAGGGATAACATTCAAGGGAGTGTTAATACTCTCATGCAAAAATTTCCAATTCACTACATCCACTACACCCCAAAAATAACCTTTATCTATTATGGTGTATGAGATTTTTTTTACAATGATGATGTTGTATTATAATAATACAATACACATTTTATACCTTCCTCCAAAATCATTAAAATATATTAAAACACAATTATGTGTATGTGTATACTACAACCTCCTTGAATGGAAAGTTCAATTTTTCATTACTAGCATAAAGTTAAGGTTAAAGAAAATATTTTAAAATATCCAATATTATATTTATAAAATTATTATATTTCATAAATTTTTATTATTTAATTTCTCACCCCCTCTCATTCCTTGGAAATTAAATGTGTTTTCTTTCTATACATGAATACTACCTCTTTCAAAAAATGATTTTATTTACATGACTACCAAACATGGAGGAATTTGATAATTTATTTTCAATGTAAACATTATTTCTATATAAAAAATTATTCTATTTGAATATTATATCGTATTCTGTATGTGTTGTCAATATGAAATTTTCATAGTAAATTTAACTACCATAAATGGACTTATGAAGGAACCTTTCTTAATTTTGGTATATTTTATTATTAATTTTGATAATGTATATGTATTTTTCTAATGGAATAATAAATTACACAAAACCCCCTAATTTGTGTGATTTTTATTTTTTTACAACACTATTGCCAGTGGTAAACATATCGACCTTGTAACAAAGAAAATAACTAAACAACCCAAATTAACTAATATAAGAAGAATATATTTTAAAAATAAGTAAAAAAATATCGTAAAGGAAACATATAAAATTAAATATATATTTATAATTTTAGTGGTAAATTTTTTAAATAAATTTATTTAATTATTGGGTATGTTATTTTTAATTACTATGTTTATTCAATCATGAGGTACATGTTCTTCCATACGACAATCACTAATTTTTGATTAAAAATGTTATTACTTTACCAATTTTAATGAAGTCTTATTATCATTAAAATATTATATTTATGTATATATTTATCACAGGTATGAACATAGTTAAATAAAATTTTCATTTGTAGGGTTTTAAATTTTTATATTTCCCATTACGATTTTCAAATTAACGTAAAATCAACTTAAGTGAACTTTCCAAGTTATTTTATCATTCTATGATCACCCCCAAAAAATGTTCTTCAACAATTAATAATTTCAAAAAATATAGATTATTTAATTAAAAAACATCATAGTTTAATTTTCTGTTTTTTATAAAACAATATGGTATTTATTTCTTAATATATCCATTTTTTATTTCATAAATCACCGCCCAAGTGATTCAATTGTATTCTTTCTTCTTCATATCATTCTCATGAATTTTATAAATTTAAAGATCATTTTAATGACCAATTTAGAATATTAAACTAGGAATGTTCAAAAAAATTTAAATCATTATTAGTTTTTGAATTCTTATACATTATCTTCAAGTTATGCCTTGCATAATAATTATGAAACTAATCTCCCTTTAAATTATTTTTCACACTTCAGATTTATATAAATTTTCCACATGGGAAGTAATAATTTATGATTTTCATTATGTTATAGTATTTATTAGAATTATATATACCAAAAATTATTTTTTATAGAATCATATTTTCTGAGATTCTATATAAGTGATTATGATATACCCTTAATCCTCATAGGGACTTTGTACATATTATATTCATAGTCATTAGAGTGAGTGTAAAATTATAATTTGGATATAATAAATTATTTTATTTCTACATATTATTTTGTTCTATGATCTTATTAATTTATTTCCTTGTTATAGAATTCCATTAATATGATCATTATTGTTATGGTATCATGATAATCATCTAGAACCATATGATTTTGTTTGTTGTCTTGTTTATCTATTTATTCTTCTTTCTATGTCACTATTTTCCTTATGTATATCCCCCATAGTATCTTATCTACATTTAGAAATACACTAGATGCTAGGTGAAATATTTTTAAATTTAAAAAATGATTAATTTTTTAATTTTATGATGATGTATTAATATATTTATTTATTAAAATATTGAATACCACTAGATACTTATATTGTATTTGTTTGAAATCAATATGAAAAATGATAAAATAATGTCTTCTTAAGGAATGAAACTCCATATGAAACACTTCATTGAAGAAGATGAAATAGTGTAATTTTTTATAAACATGATTTTGATAATTAATGGATTATATATTACTTTTGGTTTTATTTTTACTCAAAATAACAATTTTAGTATATTTAGAAATTAATAGTGTCATGATTAAGAACTTTTCATAAAATAATTCATATAGTGAAGAAATTTCATTCCAAGTAGACCTCATGATCAATTATTAGATTTATTTTTTATTGGAATAGTGAAAAAACATCATTGGAATTAACCTTTTCAAATAAGTTTTCAATTAACGTTAGACTCTTGTCATAAGAAATAATCAAAATGTGAATTTACCATATCAAATAGAAATAATTCAGGTCATTCTATTTTCTCATACTCTTAATATGGATAGAAAAATAATTCAAAAAATAGAACATAAATTAATATAAAACTAAAAATGAAATGTTGGAAATAATCACGTGAATATTATGAAACACCATTGGAAACTCATACACAAGTATGAGTTTTTTTATGGAATGAACATGTTTAAATGATTTTTATTTTAAAAATTAAAAAGTATTCTTATATTAACCAAGAAATTAAATTTTATAATAAATTCTTTCTTTTATATTTTTCAATTGTTATGTTACACTATTTTTAGAGGGAACCTATATGTAACACCATAAAATTTTAAACTTTGAACATCAAATTGGATGGAGTGTTTAACATGAAACACCAAATGTAGAGAGTAATATAATATCTAGAGAATTTATGATATATTTACAATTCAAAAATAATTATAAAAACTTTGTAGCATTAAATTCTGTAAAAACCAAGTTGATATTGTTTTACACAAAACATAATTATTCTTTAATATCTTGAATTATACACAAGAAAATGTTTCACTAAACAAAATTATACTATTATTATTATTTCTCAATAAAATATTTATTACATAGACATTGGAATTGAATGTATGAATACAAACAACTAACTTATGGAAATATATATTCTACCAAAATTTATTGTTTGTCTATTGATTCTAAACAATGATAAAAATCAGTTAAATGAAAAGTTCAATTTCTATAGAAGAAACTATAATTTACTAAAATTTGGTTTAGTCATGATACCACACATAATTAAAAATTTACTAGTATCATTTTTATAAAATATATGTGGAAAAATAAAATTCATTTTTAAATAGTAGAATAACTAATATCTAAATGTGAATTTTTGAGGTTTTCCTGAGCAGTTTCATTTTTTGATGAATAGTTAAAATTACAATATTTTAATATAGAACTACCATTTCATTTAAATAATATTTAAAGTTATGTTATTTTAAGAATAAGTTTTAATGTTCATACAGTAAAATTATAAATCTATTAATCCAATTTATGCCATTTTAATCATTTTAATATTTAATTTTTATATAAGAACATTGTAAATTTTTAAACATTTTTGCTTTAAAAATCTGATTTGTCATCACATCTACAAGATTTGTTTTAAATTAAAATATTCCAATTATTTGAATTTTTTTTGGAAAAAAATTCTAGTTGGAATAAGAATAATTTATAATGTATAATATTGTCAAAATAATTTTTTATCAATGTGATTCGTCAAAATGGTTAATTTTATTTACAGAGATTAATTTAAAAATGAGATTACTGAAGGAATAAAATATAATCTTAAGGAGTAAAATTAAATATAAACTCATAAAAACACATTTTATGGATATATTTTGTCTTTATAAATTCTATTCACTATAATGTACCATTTTTTGTTACATATGGAAATTATTAAATATGGGTGTAATTCACTCTTTTAAAATATTTCAAGAGTTCCACTCAGCCCACTTTAAAAAGGCCACACCCTCTATTCTCTACTTATAAAATTCAAACAAAATTTTCCTAGCAATTACCCACCAAAATAAGACAACAAAATATATCCCATAATCATATAATCACTATACTTCATATAAATCAAACATAAGAAGGCTTTAGCCGAAACATAAGGAGGATACCGGAAGAAAAGGTAATATCCATCAATGAGATTATCTATTTTATTTCATTCCCACAACTTTAAATATTTATTATACCAATATGATATATTAGTCATAGTATTATATTCATATTATGATATCATTATTTTAAATTAATCACCTATAAAATCTCCACACTGATCAAATGGGATATGAATTCATCTTTCGTGTGTATGTAATATTATCGTCTCGCCAACCGATGGCGTTCAGTTTTTTATTCATACCTCTCATGGATGGGTGTGATGATGGAGATAAATAATATATATGATATTTTTAATTTAATTAAACCCATATAATAACATAATCATATATATCATTCAAAATTATGTTCAAAAAAAGATATGATAATGTTGTTCCTCTTTACAGCTGACTACCGCCTCAAAAAGTGAGGTGATTCGTCTTTCACTAATGCTTCAATAAAAGGTGATAATGTTAAATTTAATGACTATTTGTGATACCGATGACATAATTATTATAATAATTAAATATAAATAATTATATATTGATAAAATATTATTTTATTTTCTTATATTTTCACTTAATGAAAGATGATAATGTTGATCGTCTACGTGTGGACTATCGCCTTCACAGTGCAACTTGACTGTATTTTTGTCATTTCACATCATGGATAATAAATATAAGTATATTATATTGTAATAATTATTTTTTGATAGCTATAAAATTTAAAATATTACTTTCTGCCTTTCCATAATGATCATTGAAAAATGGAATATTCTACTCATGCGTACGTTTGTCCTTCAGTCTTCATGATGGAAAAGTACTTCCTTTTTCACTACAATCATTCATGATTGGTTTTAATAGAATAATTTATTTATAAATTTGATTACTATTTCATTATTATTATGATGGGTTTGATATTACTATTCAATATTTACATGAATGTTGTCTTTATTGACAAAACATGCATGATAAAGATCGGAAATTATCACAAAAAATAATGAAAATAATATAAGATTACTAATAAATGGGTGAAAATATTTTATAAATGGATCATATACGATATTATAAATATTAATATAAAATTTTATTTAGTTCATAAAATTATTTAAATAATTATACTTAAGGTTAAATCACCTTCAACTAATATAATTCATAAGGTAATGTTTTTTTGTCTCATCTTTTTCTTTTGTGAGACACATTCAATGTTCACCTCCTTTTTCTGTTTTACGGTTTATATACTACTCATTTTTAATGAATTATCTCAAATAAGTTATTTTTAAGGGAATTTTGAGATTCAATTATTTTTATTACATATAATGGTATTGTAATTAAAAGTTACATAGAGGTAAATAATTTCATAACTAAATTTCATTTCATCGGGTTTTATTGCTTCTTCATTGATATTCCTGGATTAAGTCTATAATTACATTTTAATAAATATTATATTATATACAAATATTTTATTTGGATTTATTGATGTTATATATAATTGATACATTGATCAAATCTTACATTAATGTTTTGATCATTTTTACGGTTTATTTCACAATCAAATTATAATCTGTATTATTTATTCTTCAATATTCATTAAAGAGAATTATTTGATACCTATTTAATAAACCCCTTAATTTTATTATCATATTATACTAATAATATATCCAAGTAATTATAATATTTTCTCACAATTTGGTATTTGAAATGTTTTAGTATATTTTTTAAAAATATGACTTCATTTTTGTCTTTGGTCGGATACCTATTTTTTACAAAAATTATGATTTCTAAAAACGTTTTCATATTTTCAAAATGATTTTCCAAAAAATATCTACCCATTTACTTCTATTTACAGAATTTTTTATATATAATATTATATAATTTTCTAAATAATACATTTTGGGGATTTACTGAAAATGTGAACAAAATCTACTTATTGTTTTCTAAACATGGAAAATTCCAAACCATTTTACATTGAAAAAGTGATATTCATTTTCTCTACTTTTAAAGATTGTATTAAATTAAACTCCATCATTAAAAAAATTTCATTGTATATTCAATTTACATTTTATAATGATATTTTTTAAATAAAATTATTTTAAAAATATATTTTTAAATAAAATGATTTTACAAAAAAAAATTAAATAGAAAAAGAAATTTTTTTCTCAGGGTTTTTAAAGATATTAATTTTGTATTTCTATTCATAAAATAAAAAAATTTATTCTTACTCAAATAGGAATATGATATAAGGATTTTATCTTTAATCTTCCTCAAGATGGTATATAAGGATTTTTACCCAAGAAAGTATCAACATTCACTTCATTAATTCGTTATTATTGTTATTAACATTCCCTTGAATTATTCAACTTCCATTAGAATTTAAATTTACCCTAACTATCAATATTAATTTTCATGTATATATTTATTTCAAATATTATATAACATATTTATATATGGTGTCTACATTAAAATTTATTGGATTAACTTGACAACTATTGATTAATAGATATCCTTTACTTAATATAAATATTTATTACGAAATATTGGTTATTAATTAAATTTATTATTAGATATATTAGTAATTAATTTTACATTCAATACATGGTTTGGGGATTGAGTATTTTAATCCATTAAATGCATTTGAAATCTCATGAGACAAAATAAATTTTCCAAAAACCCTTCTTGTTTGTAACAAATAATTTATAAACTATCATGAGGATTGATCTTGAAAATATGTTTCCTAAAAAATGTATTTAGAAAAAATGGATGGGATTTTAAATTAAATATTTGAAAATATATTTAGTATATATCACGATGGTAAATGTATCATGTTCTTGGGAAATATTATGTATAATATTAAATTATTTTCTTCATAAAACGTTTTGTTTCTTTATCCATGATATTTTCTCTATGATGTCACATTTGAATGCATTTCCTTTTAAATTTTTTAAATTTAAATGAAATATTTTTTTGATTATTTTTATTTACCTATTGATTCTACCTTAACTATTTATTCACTCAAGTAATTTAAATTTCATGTGTTTTTAATTATTTACCTTTCTATATTGATTATGCTTAATGATTCATTATAGATTTTATTGTGATTAGCACTTACAAAGAATTTGAGTTCACACATATTTTTTTATCATTCCCCATGATTCCATGAATATTACTTTGACATATGTTTATGGATATTCTAGAGGGGATACTGTTATTTTTGAAAAAAATATTTCTTAACTTATATATTTAAATGTAATGTATGAATCATGTAAGTGTATAGTTTTCCAAGAATACTAAACTAATCAGTCCTTTGGGATGATATTCCTTGAATCATATTCCAATTTAATTAAGTATGACACCATCTCTGATAATATGGGGTTTAGGTAGATATAGATGTAATTATTTCATCTTTGGTAGAAACCATTAAAACTAGATTTCTGGAAACAAAGACTAGGGAGCATAATCATACAATGTACCTGGTTTGAAACTCTGAAGGGATATTGTTGGAATAATTAAAAACTTATTTAAAAACCAACACAAATGATTTTAATAGATAATTACAATTAATTATTTTAATTAAGCCTTACACCATGGAATTACATATGTGAAAATAAAATAGATGATGTATTTGTTTATTGGGATTTAAAAACAAAATTAGAGAAGTATTTTTACCTGAGATATTTTTTTATAAGAATCATGAAAAATCATTATATTGTATAAAAATCATTTTATGTCATCATTATATCGAGGGTTATGGATAAAATGAAGGGTTTATGAGTTTAATGATGATCATAATTTTATAGCCTTTAACATACCATTTTAGAATTTTTTTGGTAGAAATATAAAAATATTAAGGTTACTTTTCGTGAATTTTATGGCAATATAACTCATTGTTTTAGTATATGTTTTAGTGAATATTTTATTTTTAAAACAATGTCGTTATTATTTAGGCACATGTTTAGAATTATTGATAACATTTAGGGTTAATATCTTTATTAATGTCATTGTAATAATAGTCAAAAAAGACTACTATACTTTACAAAATAAATAAGTTTTATTGAAAACCATAATTAAAATATTATTTAATGATTACATTTATTTAACTGATTTAAAATAAATTTATTTTATAACATTATATGTATTATATTATATAGTTTTATACAAATTAAAACCTATATGTCAATTGATTACTCAATATGTTCAGATAAATTGTTTGGCCAGAACCCATTACTAAAGCATGATATGGATTTAACACCTACCACTAGTCCAAGTAATTTCCTGGTTATATTTAATTTTTTTACTTAATTTTATGAATAGAAGTTAATTATGATATATTAAATTTGAATTTCAGTGCTTTACACCTAAAAAATTCTTTTTTAGACAACCGATGAATTGAAAATTTATCAATGCTCCTCTGAATGATGAAATTTATTTTTTTAAATTGAAATGTATCCAATATATATATTTTCTTACATTATTAGATATTTAAATAATTCTTAAACATAAAAAATTATCTTTAAAAATAATTTTGTCATGTTTCCATCGTTTTTGATGATATCAATGACATTTTCAAACCTATTAGATTTATGGATTTGAGAACCTTAATGTTCCATTGATAATTTACTTTCAAGAGATTAGTGAAATTAGACACTCTCTATAATAGCTTATAATTTTCCTTCATTACCATATCATAATTTCCCAATAATGTTCTCCTAAATTGAAACTTTTTTATTTTTCATTCCATATGACATGTGTACTTCCAATTCACTCTTATTAAGAATATGTTTTATGTCATAAACTAGATCAAATATCTATCAAATAAAGTAGCTCAACTAGTATTTGGAATGTCCTGAATGTCGTTCCCAATATTTTTGGGCTACACAAGATCCCAGTTATCATAAATAAGTGTTTGGGAATGATTCACCAGAGTGTATAAACACAATACAACAAAAATCAATAAACAATAAATAAAAATAAATAAGAAAATCTAGTCCAAACAAACATTTAATAAAATTTAGAATTGATATAAAAAGATTTAAACAAGACTTAATAGGTCCACAATAATAATTTTGCAAAATTACAGCTTTAGAACCTCCATATGGAGAGGGGACATCAACCCTAATCCTTCTCTACAATACTACATCATGGAATGAGTGAACAACCTGAATCTCCTTCCACGAAGAAATTTCCCTTACCTGTGAAACATAACCAAATTTACTTACACCCAAATGTGTAAGTAGGGGGTGATCATAATTCCAATATGATTCCACCCTAATATATTCTAAGTGATAAAAATTTTAGGAAAAAAATTCATGTTTTATAAACAAAGATAATTGTAATAATTTCAATGGGGTGAACCTTTAAAGGAAAACTATTTTCAGGAGGACTACATTAAAGGATTTTTTTTTAAATTAAACAGAAATTCTATTAAAGTTTCCATAAAAACACACCATATTCTAAATGTGATTATCATATATTCAATGGGAACTGGTCATTGGAACACCCCTAGTAACCAGCTAGTTGTGGACCCCAGATACCTCTTGTCTTGTTGAAAAGTAACCACAAAAAATATTCTTTCTAATTCACAGGCTACTAGTAGGGAACACACCCACAACCTAGTGGTATCCAATAATCATAATTTTTTAGTTAGTGTTGTGAGTTTCAAAATTTCTAAGTGAAACAGAGATGAAACCACTTCAGATCACTAGAAAACTAGTACATGTCTACCCACCTAGATACTCTGGTTTTCCTCTTTTTGATAAATCAAGTTACACATCTCATAAAATACCATTTTCACATGAAAATTACATTTCCAAAACACAAACAAACCAAACATACCACAATCATGTCACATAACACTTCTTTCACATTCAAATTCTTTTTAACATCATACTCAGACCAAAAATCCCATAAAAATGTTTCACACCTTTCTTACAATTTGCTAAATCGCTTCATCCATTTTTAAAAAGTTAAAAAATTGTTTGAAATATAAAATCACCACTATCCCTTTCAAAACCCAATTATAAGATCAATCAAACACCTAAACAGCACATAAACATCCTATGGACACTTTCTGTAACTTAATAAACCTTTTAAAAATTTTATAAAACACTTTTAAAAAGTATAAAAATGTTTTACACATAAAACCCATTCAAAATCCATCTTTCAAAGCAAACAGAACACCAAAACCCTACCAAACCATTTTGGTATTCCAAAACTCATTTAAAAAACCATTTTCCTATGTTATAAAATGACAACAATTTATACCACAAGAGTTAAACAAGAAACACATACCATTTCACGAAATAAAAATGAAACATTAAAATTAAATGCTTAAACAATTCCATAAAAAAATATTTCAAACCACACAAAACATATGAGGAACATTATAATTAATTAAATAAAACAAGATAACTCATCAATTAATTCTTACACATGGAATCACAAATAATAGATGTAAAAAACCAAAAATCATAGTGAAAAACTTCAACTATAACACTAACACACCACCTGGGAATTAAAACAAACCAAAACCCAGAATCATGAGCGAAGAAACTCAAAAATAAACCCTAAGAACGAATCCCTAGTTGTTTGATATATGTAAATTCAATAAATTGGTAAGAAACATTATGTAAAAGAATGAAAAATAAGAAGGAATCACTTACCATGACGAACCTTGATGTTTTCCCACCCAAAAACCCATTCAAAATACGGTTCCACGGGAGGTTGAGGGAGCTTAAAGGCCTCAAATTATTTCTAGGAAAAAATGGGTGATGAATTGGGTGGAATAAGATTTTTTTCAAAATGTAAAAATTGTAATAACATAAAAAAATTAATATTTCAGACATCCTTCATGCTTTGGCTTGATGGTTTCATAAACTATGCGTCCAAACTATGAATATTGTTTATTCCACCCAAAAACATTCCATTATTCTCCAAATTCAAAGGGAACACAAGGAAAAATTCAAGGGAAACTTCAAGTGGATTCAAGAGAAAATTAGGGAGAAAAGATAGTCCATGGAAATGAAGAAATGATTCCCCAAAATTAAAAACATGTCACACCCTGATTTGAGAAAAAACAACCATGAACTGAAATGATGTGAAATATAAAAACCTAGGTGTGAAAATTCTCCCCAACATTAATCATAATTCCCCTATAAATCCACATAAATTCCATATAAAAACCCAACAGATAGACCATGATGGGCTCCCCAGACATGTTTTGTTTTCCCTAAAAGGGAAAAACACCTCCAATTGATCAAATAAAGAATGCATACTATCACTAACCAAAATTTACACCACATTCAAAAAACCATTAAAAATAATTGAAACACATCTCAAGAAAAAAACCTTAACCAATATAATTTTAAGATAAAACAAATTACCTGAAACAAACAACAAATTCAAATGTGGTCACCAATGCCATACTTCAACAAAATTGTTGGGAACAGTCCAATCCCAAATTTTACGCAAGAATAATGTTGGTGGTTTTATAGAAACAAAAAACTAACTATCGCCAAATTAAGATCAATAATATCAATTTAAGGTTCTGGAAGATCCACATGTTTAGTCCACATGGTTTGGGAAATCATACAGTAGTCATGCGTACCATTCTGTCCGAAAAGGAAAACTCACACATTTACAAGGGGCGAGGAGAACAGCCGTGCAGAGTCCATATGGTAGGTTATGTCTCATATTTCATGGTTTCCTAGTCAGACATACAATTACCAATAACCATGAAATAATTATGTGTAGGGGCCTACACTACCATGAACTTTCATTTTCTCTAAAATCTTCAAGGAAACTCATGGGGAAAAGCTAGACCAACATCCAATAATTAACTAGAACTCCAACATGGGAAGGTCCTTATAAGGTCCCCAACATAAGAGATAACATAATATCTTGAGATAGAACTGTGACAATAATAGGGGAGGCCCGAACAGAATTCCCATCATAAGAACAAATATTCATAAACAACTAGCATGGTC
The DNA here is from genome assembly GCA_963277665.1 of Viscum album. Lineage (NCBI taxonomy): Eukaryota > Viridiplantae > Streptophyta > Magnoliopsida > Santalales > Viscaceae > Viscum > Viscum album. Next base: position 379,287,151 of record OY728122.1, read on the forward strand.
CAACATAAAAAATATTCTATAAGACCCAGTCCCCACTATAAGGGTGGTCGATCAACGGAACTCCAAACTAGTGGAGACACTCTGTGGTTCCCCACTCCAATAATAATTACAATCCATGAATAATCCCAACAATGACCAAGATCAAAATATCCTACAAGGGTATTCATACATGAACAAACATACTGAGAGTTACACCCACAAGGATTCAAGATATGGGCTAGAGAAAACAAAACTACCCCACCTCTTTATATCTAAGAGGGAATTTTCCCCCAAAAAAAGTATAATAAAACTAAGGAATAGAGTCCACAAATCCCTTTACACCACAATGGACCACTTAAAATGAGTTCACCACATTAAAACCTCAAGTTGTATAAACATCCCACCCTGTAGACAAAAGTTAAACCAAGAACCCTTACACCCAAGGGGCTTCCTGACTACAAGTTGGCTTCACTCTGGGACCTACATCTAGAGCTCATATGATTGAATCATATTTTTCCTCGTAGTTATTCACTAAAACCCTATAGCGGGACATCTTCATATGGTGCCAAAAGATTGTAGACTATGATCCAACAGTATAAATAGAATACAATACATCCCTCCAACCACTTAACTTCTCATGTAACCTTTACCATGATAGGGACTTAGGATATACCCATGCATTACCTATTTCTCCCCAAACAAGAAGTAGTAGAATAAAGGACACATAGAAGACACCTTCACTCAAAATAAATAATTCCGAAATTCTAAGAATAGAAAACCTCATTCATTTAGCCGAAGCCCTCGAAAGGTTCTACAACATGCACCTTCCTCACAAGAATTCACCATCACCACTTCAAAATAAAACGTTTATACACAATGGTGTCAAAAATTACCTTGACGATTTGAAAAAAATCAAGAAACTAGGAATCATTTCAACTCCTTTTCCATCCACTCGTTCGAAATGATGGGATCTACATAACCGAAGAAGTAGTGAGAAAACTCAATACTAAAACCTGGGAAGAGATTCCATACTATAATAAAATGGAAACCCTTCCAATGGTGATTCACCTATGGTCGCACTTAAATCATTCATTAACTATTTATAGGGGCATCCCATAGCCAATAAAAAACCCCAATGGCCCAATCAAGCTGGTTTTTTTAGTCAAAACATACCAAAAAACAGAACTGAATACCTTAGGGGAACCACCAAAACATATTCCTAAAATATTTCTCATAAAATATCATTAACCCCAAAATTATCCTAACTCACCAGTGAAATAAAAACCCAAAACATCATTTAAACAAGAGGGGTTCTAGAACTCAACACATCCCATAATAACAATCCCAACATCACATTAAAGACACAACCCACAGACACTTGTTTTCAGAGCCTCAAATTTTCCTTTAAAATCATTTCTTTGAAAGTAAACTAGGTCAGCAGTTAGATCACTCACCATTGATACACCATGTGTATCACACTTTCATGTTTACATTTCACATTGGGAATGATCCTCATATCCATCACATCACTCATCCAGTCATTCCATTTACTATACATATTTTCATTTTATCCCATGAATGTGGTCACCCATGAGGATACTGAAGACCATAACAAACCCTCCCACTTATCAAAATCAAAACATTCTAACCACACTTTCTCTTTATCAAAAAAAAAATAAACACAACATAAAACCCAATTAAAACCTAAATCCCCTTTTATGAAAATCCACAATAATTCATATAAAACCCCACATTCATGTCTTACACATTAATTTTCAAACATTTCAACCCATTTCAAAACACTTCTGATTTTATAAAGAACTAAATTTTTTCAACACCCATTAAATTGAAACCAATATCTTCTTATTTTAATACAAGGATCCAATAATTCACAAAATATTTAAATTTATCAATATTTACCGAAATAAAAATCCATTTAAAAATTCTATAAATAACTTCCAAAAAAGTATTTCCCCTTGAAAACACCTTTCAACAGCTCAGAAATTTTAGTTGAAACATATTTTTAAAACCTAGATTAACATAATTCACACTTTCAAAATAGGTGTAAACACACAATTTACCATTACAAAATGATTAAAAAAATTCATTTTCACTCTTTTATAAGTCATCCATTAATACTTTATTGGAAAATAATTTCATGAAATTCACATTTCTTAATACCAAGCCATTTTTACTTCAAAACCGAGTTTCCATGATTTGAAAAGAAGGAGACACAAGACAATGCAAGAAGAAATTAATGAAGGTGTGTGGCATAGAAATATTTTTTCTGGCCATATTACAATAAATTCACTATAAAGAAGCGTGTTATAGGACAATATCTACGGATCCACAGGACTTTCCATGTCCTATTAGCTCACCGAGACTATTGACCCAACTCACTTTTCATTTTCCCAATCATTGAAAAACCATGAGAACAAAAAAAACTCAGATGAAACCAAACTACACATTGCAATATAAATTCCATCATGAGGTGTTGTAGATAGGAACACTAATCATAATCAGAATTTTATGTCCCAAAAATCATAAATCTGATTTTCCCATAGTCTATCGCAAAAGGACATGACCTAAAAAGATCCAACCTCCTCTAATACCATTTTGTCAGAAACCAGATCTGGGCTCCATTCTAACCAGCACCTACCATGGTATGTGGTATGTACAAAATGTAATTTCTAGTCCCAAGATCTAGAAAAAGTTTCTGGGTATCATAAATAAATTTTTGGGAATGATTTACTTGAGTCTTCATATATAATAAAACCACAAACAATAAGTAAAATGGAATCTAAAAATCTATTCCAAACAAGCCATTAATGAAATTCTGAATTTAAATAAAATGTTTTAAATAAGACTCTGTAGATACGTGATAAAAATTTACCATAAAGTATAACTATATAACAACCTAATGGCAAGGGGACATCAACGGAAAGCCTTCTTTGTAACACCACACCAAAGAAGGAGCTAACAGCCCGAACTACCTTCACCAATGACCTTGCCCTTACTTGTGTCAAACATAACCAAATCTACATACACCCAAAGGTATAATTAGGTAGTGAGCCTAATCCCAATAGGATTCCACCAAAATATATTTGTTGTGATAAAAATTTTAAGATAATAATCTTTCATGTTTTATAAACAAAATTTCTGGTATGAATTTCAATGGGGTAAAACATTAAATGAAAACAGTATTCAAGAAAGATACATTAAATAATGAAAAATTTTAAATAAAACACTCATGAAAATGAATATTACAACCAAACACATCATATTCCAAAGATGAATATCATATAGTAAATGAGCACTAGTCATAAGAACACCTCTAGAAAATAGCTATCTATGGGCCCTAGGTACCTCGTATCTCAGTGAAAAGTAACCATAACAAATATTTGTTCTCATGAATTAGACACTAGTATGGAACATACCCACAACATAGTGGTCCCCAATAATCATAAATATTTATTTAGATTTTTTAGCATCAAACATACTACGTGAAACAGGGATGAAACCACTCTATAACACTATAATACTAGTACATGTCCACCCACCACGATACTCAGGTTTCCCCCATTATTATCAATCAAGTTCTACATATCATAAAATACCATTTTCACATGAAAAATTCATTTCAAAGAAAAAAACACACTAAATATACCATAAGCATGTAACATAACACTCCTTTTCCATTCAAATTCATTTTACCATCATAATCAAACAAAATATCCCATGAACCTGTTTTAAACCTTTTATACAGTTTGATAAATTGTTTCAACTATTTATAAAATGTTTTTCAAACCATTGACATAAAAAATCCCCATTTTCCATTTAAAACCCCCTTTTTAAGAATACACAACCTCTAAAATTTCACATAAACATCATTTTCACACATTTCGTAACTCAATAAACTATTTACAATTTTTATAAAACACTTCCATGATGCATAACAAGGTTTTTTACATAAAAGCCAATAAAACCCCTCTTTCTAGGAAATTATCATACCAAACCCTACCAAATAATATTTATCATTCCAATACACATTTAATAAACAATTTTCGTATGTTATGAAATTACCCCAAATGATACCACAAGAGTTACATAAGAAAAACACACCATTTCAAGAAAAAAAATGCATATTTAAAATTAAAATCGTAAAAAATTCAATAAAAATTAGATTTAATACTATAAAATGAATATATAGAATATGAAAAATAATTAAATCAAGAAATATAACTCATCAATGAATTATTACCCATTTAATCACCTATTATATATGTCAAAAACCTAAAATCATTGTATGAAACATCAACTACACAACAAATACATTAAAAGGGAATGAAAATAAACCTAAACTAAGAATATTGAGCTAAGACAGTCAAATATAAACTCTAGGAATGAAACCCTAGTTTTTGGAAATTTAGAGATTCCCTAAGGATGATATAAAATCTGAGGAAAAATATGAAAAAAAAAGAAGGAATCACTTTCCTTGATGAACATTGATGTTTTCCCCCCAAAAACACCATCGAAAATGGGTTTTATTGGGGCTTGAGGGAGCTTGGAGGTCTCCCATAGTTTCTAGGGTCGAATGGGGGAACCATGTGGCATATTAGGTTTATGTCAAGAATGTAAAATTTTGAATTACATAAAAAAGATAATGTTCTTGGACACCCTGCACAGTTTGGCTACATTGTTTAATAAACTGTGCGGCATGTTCAGTACAGCTAAAATATTTTTATTTTGCTCCAAATTCAAGAGGAACTAAGGGGGAAATTCAAGGGAAACATAGGGGGATTTGGGAGGAGCATATGGAGGAAAGATAGTCCATGTAAAAGAGGAAATGATGACCCAAAACTAAAAACATGTCACAACATTATTTGAGGAAAACATCCAAGAACCAAAATGACGTAAAAACTAAAAACATGGTTGTGACCTTTTACCAACACTTCTCTTGATGTGAATTTTTGAACAATGGTATTTCCAAATATAGAACCCTTGATTACCAAGATAAAGACAAATATTTTAGGACTCAAGTTATTTAAGGTGGTGAGAATGTAACACCTATAAATTTTAAAATATGAACACCATATTTAGTAGCACGTTTGATAGAAAATACTAAGAATAGAAAAGAATATAAAATCATGAGACATTATAAAAAATTTAATATATAAAATAAAGACAATAAATTAAATAGCTCCCATTAAATTTACCATTTATTTTTTCTTATATTACATAAAGAAAAAAATTTATTCGAAGGAATGCATTATCTCTATGGCCATGTTTTACCAAACGACAATATATAAATAATAATATTATTTAATATAATATTTATTACATAGATGATTGAATAGAGGGTGTGGATATGAATAAAAATATTAGAAAAATATATTGTTTACAAACAATTAATGGATATCTATTGATTAGAACTAAAAATAATAATCACTTAAAAGAAAAAGAATTATTTCTATAGAAACTATATTTTTGTAAAAGATATTATAGTAATTCTTATCACAAATAATTAAAATTTATTTTTTAACAAAATAAAAAAAATCTCCCAAAAAATCTATTTTGGAAATCTTAATTCCAAACATATATTAGGTTGATTTATGGATATTTTTCTAAGAATATTAATTTTCAATAAATAGTAAAAAATACTAGATTTTAATGGGTGACAACCTTTCATTGAAGTAAATTATAATGATAAATTTTATTTTTACTTTTTGAAATGTTAAAATAGTTTATTAATACGTATATTAATCCAGTTTCTATCATTAAAATCATTTTTATATTTAATTTTTGTATAAAAACATTTTTAACATTTGATCATTTTCTTTTTTAAAACATTATTTATCACCACGTTTTTTAAGTTACATTTAAATTAAAATTTTCTTCTTCTAGAAATGAAATTAGAAAAAATGGATTCTATATTTGGAATAAAAAATTATTATTTCCCTTATTTCAAAATTAATTTTTGATAATTTTTATTAGTGAATAAAGAAAAAATTAGATATAGGGAATAAGGTAAAATTAGTTTGACGAAGTATTATTCATTAAACATAAGGGTAAAATTTCCTAGAAAAAGGAAAAAAAAACTATATTATGGAATTATATTTACCTGATCCATTATATGTTGATAGTTTACAATTATTTCAACTAGTTTAGCTAAATAAAACGTGGGTAGAATTAACTCTTTCCAAAAAATCATAGGTGTTTCAATCACCCCACATATAAAATGCCACCAACTATCCTCTTCACTTAACATCTCAAACCACGTCCATTAAGACAATCTGTTGAGTCAATAAGGTTTTCCTTATGACTTTTCCATTCCTTCTTGTTTTGAAAATCACAAACACCTTATCTTTAAGAAAATTTCTTTTATAAGGAAAATTGCTTTTATAAGGAAAATTGATTTTATAAGGAATATTTTTTTTATAAGGAAAATGGATTTCTTAAGGAAAATCGCTTTTATAAGAAAAATTATCCTTAGCATATTTTCATCCATATTTTTCTTATGTATGAGATTCGGATTCATTTTCTCGGAATCGTTGAAACTTTGATATAAAGCATTCTGTTTTAGGATTCGGATTCTGGACAAGAACTATAAGGAAGTTTCATTCCGAATTCCGGATATGAACTCTGACTAAGTTCTATTCCAGATTTAGGATATGAATTCTGAAGAAGAATTATCATTACGAATTCTAATGAAGAAATCCCATTCCAAATTCTCATTACGAATTCTGAAGAAGAATTCTCATTACGAATTCTAATGAAGAAATCCCATTTTGAATTCTCATTGCGAATTCTGATGATGAATTCTCATTACGAATTCAGATGACGAATTCTCATTCTGAATTCTCATTCTGAATTCACCTATTAAACAGAATATGATTATCTTTGTTTTATACACTCTGAATTTATTCACTCCGAACCATCACTCCGAAGTTTTTATACCGAACTTTTATGTTAAGAATTAAAATGATGTCGTACATTCTGTTACACTTGTTTTGTTATAAAACGATGTCGTCTGTTTTGTTAAAAAAACTAACCGTTGTCTAAGTGACACGTGTACAGGTCCCTCCGATCTTTAAGGAAAATATGACCGTTGGAGAAGGAGCCGACCTTACCTATAAATAGGAGCTCATTTGAAAGAGCTGATGGCTGATAGCTGATGAAAGTGCTGAAAGGCTGAAAAAATTTGCTTGAAGTGATTTCTAGAGAGAGGCTCTTATTAACTCTCAAAGCATCGTGCGACTCCGAATGTTAGTGATTACATTCGAGGGCTTCCGGGGATAGGAAGACAGAGGTTGCCGACTAACTTAAAGTTCGAGGGCTTTCTTGCTGAGGAAGACAGTGGTTGACAACTACCTTGAAGTTGTGGGCTTGCGGGGATAGCAAGACAGAGACTCCGATCTTCGTATCGAGGGCTTACCCTAGTGTGGGTAAGACAGACTTGCTTGAAAGTATAAATCAAGGGACCTTTATCCAGGTTTGTTGGATACCCTTCTCTTTGGGTTAAAATACTATTATCTTGTTACTTGTAGTTTAACTACTTGTTTTATTTCCGCTGCAATTTGTATCTTAAGGAAAGTATAACTTTCTTATACTTCCTTACTTACTCTGATTCATTTAGATTCTATACGCTTTAAGGTAGAATCTCATATTGAAACTTTTGTTAAGTTTCAATTTCCGGAACCATATTTCCGGAATCCACTTTCGGAATCTTATTTCAATTTTGTATTCGGTAGTAGAGGTGTTGTGAATTTACTTAGTTTAACTTTGTTAAACTTAGCCCTTTCCTTTGCTTAATGAAAACATAGTTAATCGTAACTAACTTTAAAGGTTCCAAAGGAATTTTTAAAGTATACAATTCACCCCCCCTCTTGTATATTGAGCATCTCATACTATAATTCGATCCTACAATTGGTATCAGAGCTTGGAAACCTCTTACTCTATACCAATCTTACATTTGGTATCAAAGGAGGTTACTGAAATACTTGTACTCACATACAAGTTATTCGTTCTCACTTTATCCTTCCGAACTTTGTCATTCCGAATTTGTCCATTCCGAACTTTTCCCATTCCGAACATTGTTATTACGAATCTTTTTCTACTAACAAGTTTGTGTGCAAAGATATTTTTAGTATGGCAGGAATTAATGTTGGATCTATTGACAATCTAAATCCTACAAGACCACCTATATTTGATGGTAATGACTATGAATACTGGAGAGATCGTATGAAGACATTTGTTATCAATACTGGAGTAGACAACTTTGTCATGCTTACTGTTGATTATAAAATTCCTGACAAGGAAGTCAGAACCGTTACTAACCAGGAAAGGCAAGAATATCAACTCAACTATATGGTACGCAATACTTTACTATGTTCAATGACTAGAAATATATATAGCCAAATTTCTTCTTGTGAAGCAGCTAACTGTATATGGAAGAAGTTAGAAGTTACACACTTTGGAACTTCCAAGGTGATTGAGACTAGAAGATCTATGCTTAGAGCTGAATATCATGGCTTCAATTTTCCTTATGGAGAACCTATCTGTAAAGTTCAACAAAGATTTATGACTATCGTCAACAGTCTAAAATCTATGGGAGAGAAAGGTTTAGATCATGAAGCTCTTGTGGACAAGATAATTGATATTATGCCCAATGAGTGGGAATCAAAGAGAACTGCTATAGATGAGAACAGGAAGGTCACTCAAATTACTCTTGATTAATTATTTAGAACTCTCCTACAACATCAAACAAGAATGAAGAGAGATGCTGACAACATCAAGAAGACGAATGGAAATGGTACTGTTGCTTTTACTACAACGTCGAAACAGATGAAATCTAAGACTCCTGAGAGAGTAACTAGATCCAAGTCTATGAAAGTCGTTTTTCAATCCGAATCTAGTGAGAGTGAAGTCTCAGAAAATGAATTAGACAATCTTGCTCGAAGGATGAACAAGATAGCTGGGCAGAGAAACTTTCAATCCAAGTATAAGAAAAAGGACAGGAAAGATAAGAAAGAAGGAGAAGTTACTTTTTATGAATGTAAAAGAGCTGGACATATTAGACCAGATTTCCCTATGCTCAAAAAAGAAAGAAAGGAAGGAAAGACATTCAGACAGGAACAGAAAGAAGTATTATAAAGCTAAAGCTAAGAATGTTCTGAAAGCTAATGACACCTGGAGTGCCAGTGGTGGTGACTCTTCAGATGAATCTTCTGATTATGAATCTTCAGGACAGAAGAATCTTGGTCTTATAACCAGATTACCTATTGATAATCATTGTGTTATGGCTACGGTACGAAATGCTGAATCATTGACCAATGTTTCTTTAAATCCTAATGATAGTAAGTATTATAACTCTTCTGATGAGGAAAATACTTTACCTACTTATGAAGAAGTCTCTAGGTTTGCTGAACTTCTTGAGATTGAGAATTCCAAACTCAACAAGAAACTTGATAAGGAAAATTCTAGTAATTCTATTCTTACAAAAGAGATATCAGATCTTTCTAAAGATCTTGATTAGAAAAATTCTGATTTTGAAAATATTTCAAAAAATCTTGAGGAAGTAAGTTCTGAGAAGAACAAACTTTCTAAAAACATAGAAAAAGTAATTTCTAATAAAAATGTTTTGGAGCCTAACTCTAGTTCAAAAACTAATGATTTTTAGAATAAAAACTTGGTTGTAAAACTGAAGTCCGAAATTTTTTCCTTAATGAAGTGTTTATCAAACTTTACCCATGGTAAGGAAAATTTTGATAAGATGTATTCCCAAATACGACCTTTAAGAGATAAATCCGTATTTGGTTATACCCATGAAAAACCAGTTTTCAGTAACAATTATTTTGTTCCTCAAAGTGCCCCATTTTGTACTAAATGTCAATGTGGAGAACACTGGGCAAAAAGTTGTTCCTTAAATAAAACCCAATCTCTAGGTTTTCACAAAGCTTACTTTTCTAAGAAAAATGGATACCTAAAATTTTATTGTCTGGAAATCTCGGATCCAAACAAGTTTGGATTCCGAAAGTCTAATTTTCTTCTTGATTTCAAGATAATAAGGAAAGTACCAGCAACAATACATGGTACATGGATAGTGGATGTTCCCGGCACATGACTGGTAACAAAAGCATTTTTGAAAAGATTATCAAAACGAAAGGAGGAAAGGTAACTTTCGGAGACAATGCTAAGGGAGAGATTGTTGGTATTGGTAATATTGTTCTTTTAGGTAAAACCTTGATTTCAAATGTTCTTTTTGTTAAAGGTCTTAAGAACAACCTCATTAGCATAAGTCAGTTATGTGATGAAGGTTACCTTATGAATTTTAGGAATGATATGTGTTTAGTTCACAATTCCAAGGAAGAATTTATTCTCTCAGCCAATAGGCAAGAGAATGTCTACACTTTGAATCCAGAAGACCTCAGGAGCCATGATTTACCTTGCCTAAGTGCAATGGAAGATCATTCTTGGTTATGGAATAGAATACTAGGAAACTGTAATATGAGAAACCTATGTAAACATTCTAAGAAGAAACTAGTTAAGGATCTACCAGAGATTAGATTTGATTCTTCTAAAGTTTGTGATCCTTGTCAATATGCAAGCAACATAAATCTGGTTTTAAGTCAATCGGTGAAGTCTCAACAACCGATGCATTACAGTTAGTGCACATGGATCTTTTTGGTCCAACACAAACTGGAAGTATTGGACGCAAATACTATGTGTTTGTTCTAGTTGACGATTACACTAGATTTACTTGGCTCTATTTTCTAGCAAAGAAATCTGAAGCTTTTTCTTATTTCAAAAGTTTTAGAGCTGAAGTTAAAAATGAGAAAAACCTTCCATTGAAAACTATTCATAGTGATCATGGAGGAGAATTTCAAAATTCTGATTTTGAAACTTTTTGTAGTAAGAAAGGTATTACTCACAATTTTTCAGCACCTAGAACTCCTCAACAGAATGGTGTAGTTGAAAGAAGAAATAGAATTCTTCAAGAGATAACTAGAACCATGTTGACTGAATATTCTATTGCTAGACATTTCTGGGCTGAAGCTGTAAGTACTGCTTGTTATACTATAAATCGAGTTTTAATTAGACCTTTTCTTAATAAAACTCCTTATGAGTTATGGAATGGTAGAAAACCAAGACATTCCTACTTCAAGGTTTTTGGTTGCAATGTATTCATTTTGAATACTAAAGATAACTTACATAAATTCGCACCAAAATCAGATGAAGGGATTTTCATAGGTTATTCCACAACCTCTAAGGCTTATAGAGTTTTTAATAAAAATACTTGTACTGTTGAGGAAACAGTGAATGTGAAATTTGATGAGTCTGATCCTTTTGTTTTTAAACCCTCTCAACTTACATCTTCGGATGTGTTTTCAAAAACTGATTATCAACCTTTGATAGAAGAACCTTCTGATAAGGAAATTATTCAAGAAGATACTTCTGAAACATTTACCCCATAAGATTTTCTACCCTATGTTGATGAACAGGTTTTACAAAACCCAAATCAGGTGTTTCTTAAGAATCATCCCAGTGATAGTATCATTAGTGATGTAAATAAACCTGTAAGGACTTTAAGTTCCTTAATAAATGAAGTAGAACATCTAGCATTTCTTTCCCAATTAGAACCTAGAAGAACAGATGAAGCTTTAGGTGATGATAATTGGATCAAAGCAATGCAAGATGAACTAAATGAATTCGAAAGGAATAAAGTCTGGACCTTGGTTGAAAGACCTAAGGAAACTTCTGTTATTGGAGTAAAATGGGTTTTCAGAAATAAATGTGATGAAAATGGAGTCATTGTTAGAAATAAAGCTAGACTTGTTGCTAAAGGCTATAATTAGCAAGAAGGAATAGACAATGAAGAAACCTATGCTCCAGTAGCTAGACATGAATCTATCCGTATTCTACTTGCTTTTGCAGCATTCATTAATTTCAAACTTTATCAAATGGATGTGAAATGTGCTTTTCTTAATGGTTATGTTCAAGAGGTAGTTTTTGTTGAACAACCTCCTGGATTTGAAGATACAAAACATCTGGATCATGTTTTTAGACTTACCAAAGCTTTGTATGGCCTTAAACAAGCCCCACGAGCATGGTATGATAGACTCACTGGATTTTTGCTTCAAAATAACTATGTTAAGGGAAATGCAGATCCAACACTTTTTATAAAGAAAGATAAGAAAAATGTTTTGATTGTTCATATTTATGTTGATGACATTATATTTGGTTCAACTCAGCAATCTCTGACTGACTCTTTTGCTAGTCTAATGAAATCTGAGTTTGAAATGAGTATGATGGGTGAGTTAACATTTTTCCTTGGTTTTCAAATTTCTCAAAAACCAGAAGGAACCTACATATCTCAACATAAGTATATTAAAGATCTTCTTAAAAAGTATGGTTATGACAACACTAAAAGTATAAGCACTCCCATTGGTACCTCAAACTCTTTAGATCTTGATGAAGCTGGGAAACCAGTAGATCAAACATATTTTAGAGGTTTGACAGGAAGTCTACTTTACTTAACAGCTAGTCGACCAGACTTAATGTTTTCAGTATGCTTATGTGCAAAATATCAATCCAATCCTAAGGAATCTCACTTAAAGGCAGTAAAAAGAATTTTTCTCTACCTTAAGGGAACCATGGATCTAGGATTATTTTATACTTATAGAAATGATTTTGTTCTAAAAAGATTTTCTGATGCTGACTTTGGTGGATGTAGAATGGATAGAAGAGTACATCCGGAACTTTTCATTTCATAGGAGATTCTTTAGTTTCTTGGTCATGCAAGAAGCAACATTCTGTAACACACTCCACTGCTGAATCTGAATATGTAGCAGCTGGAAGTTGTTGTGCACAAGTGTTGTGGATGCAACACACACTCACAGACTATGGGTTGAGTTTTACTAAAACTCAAATTTTGTGTGATAACACAAGTGCCATTTCCCTAAGTAAAAACCCTACATATCACTCTCATGCAAAACACATAGATATTAGGCATCACTTTATTAGGGATCACACACTTAAAGGAGATATTATTCTTCAGTTTATCGGAACGCAAGATCAACTTGCTGATATTTTCACAAAATCTTTGCCTTCTGATAGACTTGAATATATTAAACAGAAGTTAGGAATGATAACCGTAAGGTAATCTTTCTTAATTAACTTTCCGTTGAAAAAGTCTCCTTACAGTAATAAACTCCTTTTCATAGGGGGAGTACATTTGATTGTTTGTTTAACAAAGTTTTTCAAAATTATATTTCAAACTTTCGGAACGAATATTTCCAGAATGGAACTTCTGGAACTAAAATTTTCCAAATTGGACATTCTCGTACAGAACACTTCTGTAATGGAAGTATTCATATTGGAAATTTCCGGAATGAAAATTTACGTACTGGCAGTTTCATAACCAGATATCTTTGAACCAGTTGTTTTTCGTACTAAAATTTTTCGTAATGTATTTTTTCGTACTAAGTTCTTCGTACTGTTTTTCTTCTTACGTTTGTTTTTCGTACTGCGTTTTTCGTAATGAGTTTTTCGTACTAAGTTTATTTTTCATAGTTAAATTTTTGAGAAATCTGCCATTATGAATAATCCTCCTAATCCAATCCGAAAGGTATAGTTACCCTACTCAAGTCTTCATAGTCATATTTTACTTGCTGAAATTTTCTTGTATTTTGATTTCGGATTACAGTTTTCTTAACTCTTTGTTTTAATAAAAACCTCAAAAAGATCGGATTCAAGCTTCCAACCGTCAGATCTGATCTCAGCTCATTCCAACCGTTAGATTAACCGTGGAAGGTGAACCGTCATCTCATTGCCTATATAAAGGGGACCCAAATACTCATCCCACATCGATCTCAAAGCTCTCGCGTCCCGAATCTCTGCCTCTCTGATTTAAGGCCGTTCCAAACTTCAGTCTTCTCCGTTCCGAACTTCTCAGAGAACTTCAGATCCGAATGTCTGTGGAGTTAGCATCTCAAGAAATGTCATCTACTAAGCCTATTTTTCAGTGGTTAGTTTACATAGAAAGGTTAGTTCATCCGGTTTTCTTCAACAACTATGATTCCCTTATCTCAAAGAACATCAAGTTGAATAGCTGGGAAGATGTTGCGGAATCAAAAAGCGGGAATCAAGGTGAAGTATATTCAGACTTACTTATCGAGTTTTATGAGTCAGTTTCTTTCTTCAAGGAAGATAATAGGGTGAAGTTCTCTTTTAAGTCTTATGTAAAGACTTACAAGATTTCTCACACCATGTCCGCAAGCCTGGTAGGATTGTCTTCTGAAGGAGAAGCAGAATTTATTTCGCATGTTTTACCGGACTCTAAGGGTAGCTTCGTCAAGGAAAAAGCCTTAGAAACTCTCGGACTTGCTGATGACAAGGCTCCGAAGATTGCAAGTCTATCTACAAATTTCTGGATTCTGGAGTTATGGGTACAAGGACTTATCGAACCGAGGAAAGGTGATAAAGACAACTTGAAGAAGAGTGAGATCTATATCTTAGATTTCCTGATAAATCTAAGGAAGTTTAACTTGATGAAGCATATTCTTCTTACTCTTGAAAATTTGAAGAAAGGAAATCTGAGAGCTCATATTATTATGTATCCAGCAATCATCTCCAAGTTAATTGTTCGGTTCCTTGAGTCTTTCAAGGAGGCTTGCAAATCTAAGCCGAGAGTTTGCAAGATCATGCTGGTCAGCGATGGCACTCTTAAAAGAATGAATGTAGCTTTTGACAAGAAGTCTGGAAAGTTTATTGATCTACGTGTTCAAGAAGAAGTGGCTCCGAAAGTTGCTGATCCGGAATCATCTAAGCCAGTAAGGAAGAGAAAGATGAAAGAAGTGGAAGTACAAGCAGAAAATCCTAAGTCTAAGGAAGTCCACTCCGCACCACCAAAGCCAAAGAAGAAAAAATCCTATCCTGATGAGGTTGTTACAAAGTGGAGAACTGATAAAGAGAAAAGGAAAGAAGGGGATTCGCAGTTCGGATTGGACCCTGCGGAGGCTAAGGCTTTGAAGGAGAGAACTACTGATGAGCTTGAAAAACAAGCAAAGAAAAAGAAGCTCAAGAAGAAGATGTCCGAGGCTGAGGTAGCTCAGGCCTTGTTAAAATTCAATGAAATGGTTTCAGCAACTATTCCAGTTCCGAGATCTTTCTCCCTGGAATCTCTACCTGAGACTCCAGGAAGGAATTTCGCTGCTCCGGAAGAGGCTGCTGCTAACAATTCTGAGGAAGTTGAGCAAGTGGAACAAATAGAAGAGGGTGCTGAAGGAAGTGGTGAAACCGGAGATGTACTGAAACAAGTAGATGATTACAAGGGAACACCTTCGGAACACTTATCACTCCGGACTTCAGAAGATGAATCTTCGAAGTTAGTTACTCCAGAAATAGAAGAAGAGAAAGGAGAAGAATAAGTTTCTTATCATGGAGAAGAAGAACATATTTTACATGATATTTCTCAGATGAAAAACGTAGAGGAAGGTATTTAAGATGTTGCTGATGAGGAAGATAATGTCGTTCAAGTTTCTGATAGTGAGAAGAGAACTCCGGAACATGATTCTATTCCGAAAAAAGATAAGGGGAAGCAAATTCTTGCTGATACTCCGAGTTCACAAGAGAGGAAGAGAAAGGAAGCTGGTAGTTCTTCAAAGAGAAAGTTGGAGCTTATTGAGGAAGAAAACTCTCCAAGAAAGATTTCAGATTCGGAGTCATCCTCGTTGGGGAATGACTTTGTTGTTCAGTCCTTAAAGAAGTTGGTGGGAACCATTCCGACCTTCTCAAGTATTGATTCAAGATGCCAAATGATCCAACATGCCTTAAATCAGAAAACCGACTCTGTATCTATGGTTATGGATAAGTGCGTTGAAATTTAGGCTCAGTTCAAAACCTTCTTTGTTGGTTACAAAGCCCATAAAAGATCTTGCAAGAGGATGACAAGCTGGTCGAAGAAGAATGTGAAAGAAATTAGGTTGCTTGATGAGTTTCAAGAAAATGTTAAAGATGCCTTTGAGACAAAGGACAAGAAGATAAACGAGCTGACTTCCTCCTTTGAAGAAAAGCTGACTGAAGAAAAGAACTTCCGGATTCAAGAAGTCAGGGATTTGAATGGGAAACTGAATTCTGTTTCACAGAATTGGAAATTTGAAAGGGATCATCGGATCGATTTTGAAGAAAGGATGAAGACTCAGGAAGAGAAGATCAAATCTCAGGAAGAAAAGCTGAAAGCCCAGGAAGAAATGATTAAAGCTCAATCCGCAAGAATAGTGGTCTTAGAGAAGCAAGCTGAAGAAGATCATAAAGACCTGAAGAAGATCAAGACTATTCTTAAGGGGCTCATGTCGAAGGAGAAAGATCTGAAATAACCAAATCCGATCTTTTTGTTGTATTCTTTTTGTTACTGACATTCCAAATCTAATGAAAATTGTGTATCTCGTTTCCATTGTTATCATTACTAATATTTCAGGTACATTGTTTTTTTTCCATTCCCTCTAATTATTTTTGAAAATCACAAAGGGGGAGAAGGAAAATATCCTTAAGAAAAAGAGGAACTCTAATAAGAGTTTATCAAAGGGGGAGAAAGGAAAAATACCCAAGGAAAAAGAACTCTAATAAGAGTTTGTTTAAGGGGGAGTTTTTCTTAAAGAATACCTTCTTATGAAAGATCACTCCGGAAATATGAATACGATCCTTAGAGTTTCAAAACCTAAGGGGGAGTTAGTCGTATTCATCTATATCCTTAAAACAAGGGTGATAAGCATTAATTTGTTTCTTTCTTCTTAGAATTTTTTTTTCTTTCGTAAGGATGTTTGTGCTTTCCAAAAAGTGGGAGATTGTGGAGTCAATAAGGTTTTCCTTATGAATTTTCCATTCCTTCTTGTTTTGAAAATCACAAACACCTTATCTTTAAGAAAATTGCTTTTATAAGGAAAATTGCTTTTATAAGGAAAATTACTTTTATAAGGAAAATTGTTTTTATAAGGAAAATTGCTTTCTTAAAGAAAATTGATTTTATAAGAAAAATTATCCTTATCATATTTTCATCCATATTTTTCTTAAGTATGAGATTCAGATTCATTTTCTCGGAATCGTTGAAACTTTGATATAAAGCATTCTGTTTTAGGATTCGGATTCTGGACAAGAACTATAAGGAAGTTTCATTCCGAATTCCGGATATGAACTCTGACTAAGTTCTATTCCAGATTCAGGATATGAATTCTGAAGAATAATTCTCATTACGAATTCTAATGAAGAAATCCCATTCCGAATTCTCATTACGAATTCTGAAGAAGAATTCTCATTACGAATTCTAATGAAGAAATCCCATTTCGAATTCTCATTACGAATTCTGATGATGAATTCTCATTACGAATTCAGATGATGAATTCTCATTCCGAATTCTCATTCCGAATTCACCTATTAAACAGAATCTGATTATCTTTGTTTTATACACTCTGAATTTATTCACTCCGAAACTTCACTCCGACGTTTTCATACCGAACTTTTATGTTAAGAATTAAAATGATGTCGTACATTCTGTTACACTTGTTTTGTTATAAAACGATGTCTTCTGTTTTGTTAAAAAAAACTAACCGTTGTCTAAGTGACACGTGTACAGGTCCCTCCGATGTTTAAGGAAAATATGACCGTTGGAGAAGGAGCCGACCTTACCTATAAATATGAGCTCATGTAAAAGAGCTGATGGCTGATAGCTGAAGAAAGTGCTGAAAGGCTGAAAAATTTGCTTGATGTGATTTCTAGAGAGAGAGGCTCTTATTAACTCTCAAAGCTTCGTGCGACTCCGAATGTTAGTGATTACATTCGAGGGCTTCCGGGGATAGGAAGACAGAGGTTGCCGACTACCTTAAAGTTCGAGGGCTTTCTTGCTGAGGAAGACAGAGGTTGCCAACTACCTTGAAGTTGAGGGCTTGCGGGGATAACAAGACAGAGACTCCGATCTTTGTATCGAGGGCTTACCCTAGTGTGGGTAAGACAGACTTGCTTGAAAGTATAAATCAAGGGACCTTTATCCAAGGTTGTTGGATACCCTTCTCTTTGGGTTAAAATACTATTATCTTGTTACTTGTAGTTTAACTACTTGTTTTATTTCCGCTGCAATTTGTATCTTAAGGAAAGTATAGCTTTCTTATACTTCCTTACTTACTCTGATTCATTTAGATTCTATATGCTTTAACGTAGAATCTCATATTGTAACTTTTGTTAAGTTTCAATTTCCGGAACCATATTTCCGGAATCCACTTTCGGAATCTTATTTCAATTTTGTATTCGGAAGTAGAGGTGTTGTGAGTTTACTTAGTTTAACTTTGTTAAACTTAGCCCTTTCCTTTGCTTAAGGAAAACATAGTTAATCGTAACTAACTTTAAAGGTTCCAAAGGAATTTTTAAAGTATAAAATTCACCCCCCTCTTGTATATTGATCATCTCATACTATATTTCGATCCTACACAATCACTACCCAAATCACTCCACAAAAATTTTCTACTCATCCTATATTTCTTACCATTGTATGAAATTTTATATAGGGAAACTTTAGTGAAAACTAATGGAGGATACCCATAGAATATGTAATGTTCTTCTCTCAGTTTCTTAATTTTGATTATATCTCCACCTCCTTCATTTTTTTATACAATGATTTTATAAAGAATAAATTCTACAGAATATACGTGGATAATTTTTTAATAATTTAATTAACTAAAAACTTATCCACCATTATAAAATGGGAAATTAAATCATCTTTCATGTGTACGGTGGAATACTGCCTTATGAACTGGTGTCGTTCATTTTTCCACATCAACCTCTCAAATATGGCAGCGATGGTGGATCTAAATTATATATGTGATGTTTAAAAAATATTAATACCATTTGAGATACTATAATATATATATTCATATTTTAATCTATGAGGTATCAAATAACCTCACTCATGTGTACGGAGGATAATACACTCGTGAAGCAATGTGACTCATCTTTCACTGACACATCAAATGGATGGTTATAAATATAAATTTAATTATTTTATGTGATATAGATGAAATAATTTTGAGATTAACTAATTATTTATAATTACATAAATATATTATTTTATTTTATTTTCTAACATCTTCACTCAATGAAATGTAATAAAGTCGTTCATTTTCATATAGAGTAACACCCTCATGATGCAATGTCACTCTTTTTTCAAGACCACACATAATGAATAGTATATATTAGTATATAATATGGTAATAATTATATTATTATCATTATTTAAATATAAATTATTACATATCTCATTTCCATTGTTGTCATTGAAAAATGAAAATTGATCCTCATGCGTACGTACGTCCTATCATCTCCATGATCAAAACATACTTAATTTTTCATAACCATCATTCAGAAAATATTTTAAAATTTAAATTAATTTATAAATATGGTAATTATTTAAATATTATTATTATTCATATTATAAAACTATAAAATTTGTGCATAAACCAAATCATTTATAACAAAACACAGTAAGGAAAACCAAGAAATTTTCACCTGAAACAATGATAATAATGAATGATTATATAGAAATGGGTGATGAAATGTTATAAAAATACAATATATGATATAATAAATATTATTTTTATTTATTATTAAATTAATAAAAATATTAATAAAAATTTATGTAGTATATAACATATTCATCTAAGGTAATTCATGAGGTAATAGATTTTCTTCTCACTTATTATTTTGGTGAGACATAATCCATGTTCACCACTTATTTCATCAATATTGTGTATATAGTACACCTTTGACCTGTATTATCATGAAAACATAATTATTAATGTAATTTCATGTTTCAATTTGAATAATTACATTTATGGGTATTTTAAGTTAATATTTTTATGTGGTAAATTATCTCATAACAAAATTTCCTTTCAATTGGTTTTATTACTTCTGTAATGATATTATATGTTTATGTGTATAATTATTTTTGGTCATCTATTTTAGTGTTTAATTTTTTTTAATTATATTTTACACTCAAAATATATTAATTTTTTAATTTTTTCTTTAATGTTGTGATTATTTTAAGGGTTTGTTATAAAATCCCATTTTAATCACTCTTTTTATTCTTGAGTATTCGTTCAAGTTATTGATCAATGCTTAATTAAACATTAAATTTTATTCTTTTCAAATTATTAATGATGTATCATTGTAATATTACCATTTCTAACTCATTGGTACTTAAAATGTTACAGAAAATATTTTTAAGAAAACATGACTTCATTTATCTCTTCTGTCGGAAACCTGTTTTCTTCAAAAAAAAAATTTCTAAAAATGCATCCAAAAATATTTTTAACATTAAAAATAATTTATCTGAGGATTTTTAACCCATTTTATACTAATAAAAAAAATTCAATGGAATCTTATGTTTTGTTTTCAAAAACATTCCCATTTGAGTTTTACTGAAAATGTTAAATGAATATCCAGGTCATTTTCTAAAAAATTGAAATTTCTCAATAATTTTATTGTGGAAAAGTAATGTTATTTTTTAAATTGAAATCATGATTGAAATTAACCATTGTAATTAAAATAATTTATTTTGTGGCTTCCATTTCATGTTTATGAGGATCTTTTTTATATAAAATATTTTTAAATGTGATTTTGAATGAAAATGATTTTTCAAAATGTTTTTCAAAATAAAAAATGATATTTTCCCCTAGAATGTATTTAAATATATTTTCATGGTATTTCTATTCATCAATGACAAACCCCATTTTTTATTATTCTAATTGGTATATTTTCTATTAATACCATTATATTTTTCTAGATGGTTTAAGATCATTTTGACCAAGGAAAATATTGATATTAAATATGTTGATTCCTTCTTTTAGTTATTAAAATGCCATTAAATTATTCACATTTCTATTAACATGAAATTATCCTTAAATATCTATGTTATTTATCATTGATATTTTTATTTCCTAATCTGTATACCATTTCTGCATAAGGTGTTTACATTGAATACTAATTGATTGAATATGAAAATATTGATAAACCTATATCCTTTACAAAATATGGATATATGATAATTACATTAATTAGGAATTAAATTGATTATTAAATATATTATGAATGATATATAAATTAAATAAATGGGTTATGGACTAAATAATGAAATTTTATCCCTGAATATATAATCTAAAGAGAGAAAATTGGTTGGCCACAAACCATGTGTATTTCTAGGTGAGAAATTTAAAACTATATGGAGCATAGATCCTGATAGTATATGTCATTTCAATGTTCTTGTCTAAAATAATATTGATTTTTACAAAGAATTTATATTCATTCTTGAGGATATATCAGGATTGTATAGGTATCATATACATTGGAAACATGACATCCTATTGTTATGTAATTCCTTCATTCATATTTAACATTCATTGTCCTTGATATTTTCAATATAATAATATCTATGGATGTATTTAATTATTATTTTATTATTTAAATATTATTTTTAATACGTTATTTACCTCCTTATATTTAATATTACATATCACAACAGGTGACCATTTTATTTATATGGTATTTTCGGTCAGATATGTACTTTTCCATAACGATCACCATTATTGATACATGATAACTACCGATGTACATAAACCATAATGTCAATTTGAGGCCACCCTTATTTTTCCTATTATCCCAAACTCTATGATGTTTACTATGAACAATATGAAAGGATATTTTAGATGGAATAAAGTTATTCTTGAAAAAAAAATTGTTGTAATTTTTTTATTCAAATATAATGTTAGACACTTGTATGTATCTTGTCTTCCAAGTCTACTAAACTGATCAATACAACGGCATGTGATTCATTATATCTTATACCAAAGTTATGAAGTATGAAATTTTATTTATGTTTCTAGTTTCTTGTACTATACATGATTATTTTTTTGTGATGTAACTTCTTTTTGAGATGATACTATTACATCAGAGATATTGTTAATAATATATCACTTTTGAGGATTATTATTAGTCCTGATTAAAAATTTATATTAATTTCATAAACAAGAAAATATTTTTATATAATATTTAAATGGATCTAATATTATAAAATGGATAATCATTATACGTTTTAAATTATAATTTTTACTTGATCTCTAGGGTATGTTTTATTTCATGGTAAAATAAATTTCCTTAACAAAATTTATAATTTTGATATATTTTTAAATTATTTATTGTTTTATATTCAATAAAAGAATATTTATTTTATTTTTTTAAAAAAAAATTATTGATATTTATTATTATCATACAAAAAAATCCATGATGGTTTTAATAAAGAATATCATTATTCATTTGAAAAACAAATTGTGTTTACTGTAATTAAGAAGATTTTCAATGTATTATATTATTTTATTTAAAATTATAATATGTAAATCATAGAATTTTTTTTATGATAAAATGAGAGATATTTTTTCTATAATCATTTGAAAATTTACCTTTTGGGAATATTTGGCAATATTTTCACAGGGTTATTTTGTCGTGAATAGTTAAAAAATATGTTTTTTATAAATATTGTATATTTTGTAACATCATCAATTTACAGATATTATTTAAAATATATTCTAATAATTTGTAACAAAAAATAAAATATAATAAACTTTTATTCTCTAAAAAATTTTAACTAATTAATATTAATTAATTCTTACCTCACGATAAATATGAAAAAATATATTTATGGTAATTCTATTCTTGCACAACATTAGAGGATTAAAACGTACTAATTTTTTGAAACTTTATAGTAGGGGATGATTTTATAGAAAATTATAAAGATAAATAATATTAATAAATAATTATATTTTAAAATATTTTTTAATTTATAATTTATAAAACAAGAAAACTAACCAAATGATTACCCACCTCTTAATCTAAGTGAGAAAATACAATTTTTTTAACATATTATAACATGATATAAGTTATAGGAATTATATATAATGAAAAGTAATAGATGAAAATAATTTTCAATATTAACAAATATTTCTTGTTATAATTCATTTTTAAATTTAAATAATATGATAAATTCCAAAAATGATTATGCAGTGTCGACACAATGATTATTCGATTAGGAAAAAAGTAAAAGATGAAGGTCATAAACATGAATAGTGATAATATATAAATAAATTGGAATATTTATTTGATTTGGTAGTATTATGATATTTATTAATTTATTAATATAATTTATATTAAATTTCATATGTTTTTTTATATATTTAATGATATATTACATTAACATCTTTGAAAAATAATTTTAATTTTATTTAATGAGATAATACTTTATAAATCAATAAAAAGTCATAAAACATTATAATGAGTCAATAGGGGATATTCAATGGTCTATCATATCATTTATTATATATTTATAATCCACTTTCCTTTTTCAAATTTTATTTTAGTAATTTAAAATAATTATTATTTTTCAAATATCGTGAAATTTTTCTTATAAGAGAAGAATCATTTAGACCATTCAATGACACATATAATGTTTAGTTATCTCCCTATTTTATACTAAAATACGTTTCCTTATAATTTTTTACACATTATAAGGATATGCTCTATATAAATGTCTCTTCTCTTGAGTATTTAGACATAATCCTAAGGAGTTGACTCTAAGAGAAAGGTATAGGTCCCAAGACACTTTCTCTTTTCTTAATATTGATTCATTATAATAAAAATATATTAAAAATATATTTATTATTAATTTATTATTATATCATCAAATTATCAGAATTTATTTGATCTGTGAAGTAAGATAGATCAACCATTACATCTCACCAAACTCATTTTCATAAGTTGTTACTTTGTAGAAATTATATTTCCAAAAACCATGTATTCTCTTTTCAATTATCTGCTTATTATTCTCAATGAAAAAATAAATAAATAAATTTACACATAAAATAGTATCCAAATTCCAATATTATTTTATAAATATAAAATATTTAATTGGGGTTCTCTTCTTTTAAACACTTTTTAAAATCATTAATCAATGTGGTTGTTTTAGTGTACTTTTGTGAATAATTATATCCTTTCAAACAAACATATATAATTGATATTTATAAAAATTATTTTATAATTTAATATAATTTTTATAATAACATGTTTTCCTTATTTATAAATTTTGTTAACATATTCATCATTATGTTGAAATTAAATGTAAACAATCGTAGTAATTTTTAAACATAAAAAATTAATACTGAGGATGATTCACAGAATACAAAAATCATCATAACATATTAAAATCTATTCATCTTTAAATGATATGGATAAATTAAAAGGAACCATTTAGATCATTTTTATTCATTGTGTATTTTCTTAAAAATATTACAATTTTAATGATCATTTTTGGATATTATGAGTTGAATGAACAAAAAATTACTAAGTGAGTAATACCAAAATAGAAAATATATATAACATGAAAATAGATTAATAAAAACTTATAATAATAATCCATTTAACATGAAAAGTTTAAAAATACTGTAATTATATTATATTATGTTATATTATTCTCGAGGTTACATGTTTTAGTGGGTGACTCAACCATCTAGGTAATAGTTTTATTTTAAAGTACCCATTACATTCATGAATATTAATTATATGTCAGTTATTTATTTCTATGACTCAAATTAAATTCATTAATGATCACTATTTAAAAAATAATCCATTTCACATGAATTTATTATCTTATTAACCCCATAATAATTTTATTATTCATGCATTACTTGTTTTTTAAGGGTTCTTCCCCATTTGTTCTCATTGTTTAGAATATGTTTTTATCACTTTTTATCACTCTATTAGGTATATTATTCTACTCAATGTTCTTTTTTATTAATATCACATATATATTGCACATAATTTAAAAATATATATATATTAATTCTACTATTCATTTTACCAAATATAATTTTCAATAACTCGTTTCAATACCCTAGGATGAAGAATGTGATTGAAGGGTGTTTTCCCTGAAATTTATTCAATTTATTTACTGGGGAAGGTTTAAAAAAATATAATTATTAATTATATATATATAATTATTATTCCATGATGAAAAATTATTGAATAGTTTATTCATTTATTTTGAATAATGAATGCATTGAAAATTTTTACTAATTGATGGGAGCTAATATTATATATCCCCTCAATGCATAGGTAGGTATCTTGAGAAAATCTAGTTTGGGTATTCTATGTATACATTGCCTAATTATATATAATTCATGTAAGAACCCAGATATTCTTTTCAGGTATATGGCCTTTGTTTGATGCTTTTCAACGTTGTAAAGTTATGTTTGATTAATAGGATAATCAGGAGAACATTGAATGAGGTTTTGGGAAAAAGGGGAAGTCGCACGGGAGGCGCACGATTTGTCTAACTGTGCGACCAAATCGTGTGTGGAGGGTATGCCGAGGTAGTGGCTAACGCACGGTTAGCACATGGTTTTTCTAACCATGCGAGAAAACCAAGTAGGAACTTATATCAGATCCTAAAAAAGTTGATCTCACACGTTTTTGAATCTATGTAGCTCGTTTTTCCTCCTAAACGGCCATAACATGGGATTTTTCTTCTCTTAAGGTCAAAGAAGGTTCTCCCAATGATCCAAAAGCGATCTGAAGGATTCTTTGGGCGAATTGAAGCTGGATTTTTAATGTATGTAGACATTCTTCTTCGTTCATGTTTGGTTTTACAGATCTACTTAGAACTACTTCTTCTCTTCTCTCGGTTTCTTAGATCTACACCCATTATGGGTAGATCAATGAGTTTGGATGACAAGTTTGATGATTTTTGATCTTTTTCTTGTAAGGAGAAGAGATATAAGGCGGGTTCTTGGAGAATCAACCATGTTTTCTTGTGCATTCTTCATTTGATGGGGTTTTTGTCAAAACCTTTAAGGTAGGTGGTTTGTGCATTTCCATAAAAAGTATTTGAGTTATGTGTGCAATTGTTCCCAATTCCCTTGAACGGGGTATTGCGTTTTTTCTGTTATTTTGGCCATGATAATTTCTGGCTATGCTAGTATGCTTGAGTAAAGGATATCTGATTTAGATTAGGGTTAATTTTCATGCTTTGGAAGTGTTTTCTCATGAATTATTGTTATGGCCGTTTGGTCTGCTTAGCATGTTAGGCTGCCTTATTTGTTCCCATACCTAGTTTTGTAGGATGATGTCTTGTTCTTCTAACATGCTGATATGCTTCAGACTATTATCCATGTAGTTCTAAAGGTTTATATTGGACGCTATTCTTTGTGATACTTGTTGACTTACACAGGGCCGTGAGAATCAGGTGTAGTAAACCATAGGGAGAATGGACATAAGGGCTTCTCTAGAGTGTCGTTATAATTATACTATGTGAGCCCATCGGGGGAATTTTTTTGACTACTTCCTAATAGTTTATTTAGTTCCTTGACATGGGCCACAGGGGGTATTGACGTTGAATGCTTCCCCAGAGCACCTTTAGTTTCGATACAAGACTATAGGGGGAATTGATGGTGAGTGCGTCCTCAGAGAGTCTATAATTAAGCTGAACCAGAGGGGTGAGATTGTGTGTGCTTCCCATAGGGGTTTGTGTACTTTTTTGTTTGAACCAGAGGGGTAGGATGTGAGTACTCCTAGAGGGTTACCTGCTTTGATTAGCTGCTTCCTTGATAGATGAAATTGAATGCCTTGAAACTGTGGACTTTAATACTGAGTACTTCTTTGATTACTGGTTATTTTTTACTAATTTGTGGATATATCCTCACTGACTATGAAGCACAGATCTTTTGGTGGTTTCATACTGGTACTTAGTCTTACACCATATTTGGGTCATGCTTTTGGACCCAAAAATATTATTTTATTACAGGTATAGATAAGGGCACCTGCCCTTCTACATAAGGTACTTGAGTACTATGGAGCTGGAGAGCATGGGACCAAGATGAGTATTAGGATACAGAATATTTATCCGTTTTATTTTGTACCTTGGTTTAGTACTATATTTCATCACTGTGACTTTTTTGGCTACTTTCCTGGACATATGTATCATGCATAATTTTTATATACATGTACTCTAGTTGTTTTTCTGCTAGTCTTCCACTATTAATTGTTGTATGTATATTTTCTTCTTTTTCTATTTTATATTTTTTTACATCTGTTGTGTTACTCTGACAATGATGGCATAGTTTCCCAACTATCACACCCAGTGCCCTCACTGCTAGTTGGCAACCATTGGTGTTCGGGGAAATGTGCTTGAGGCCATGTGACCAATCGGGTATGGGGTGCCTCTGGGCGGCTTCCGGAACTGGGATGTTGTAGAGATGTATACGAGTAATTATTTTCTCTAGACTTACTTTTGCGAGCCAATAGACAAGGATATGGTAGAATATGTACTTGGTAATACGTTGTGCCCAGGAGTAGCTAACCCGTGTACAGGGAAAAGCCAATCTACCTCATTATTGTAATTTTTCTGGTTTGCAATTTTACTATTGATTAGAGTTCTCCTTTGGGTGATTCACATGTTTTGTGCTGTTAACGTTGATGTTTTTGAGGTCCTATTTTTGTCGCAACTTGATGTGATGAGGGTCTTCTATATCATGCATCATATTGGCAGTTTTTAGAAATCACATGTCATGCATTCCTGCCAAGACATTTAGTGTGCATTAGCAATTTCATGTTGTTGTGGTAGATTTTGCATAGAATATTAATGAGGTTGTTACTGATGCCTAGATTAAAATACATTTTGTTTGATAGGGTATTCTTTGAGTAATGTTTTGTTTGGAATGAGTTCCAACTTTTGGTTCCTAAGGTTTTATGGGCCCTCATGGACCAGAACCTGGTGGACCATCACCTTGTCCTTTCTTTTTTATAACTTATGTAAGATTACATGATTTGATTCTTGGGGAGTATGGTTTCTCACATATCATAATTTGTTACTTTTAATTCATTTCATAGTTTCTTTAGGTTCCAGAGTAGTTTCTGAGGTTTACAGTCTAGAAACCCCCAGAATACATGTTGTGTAGTTTTGAATACATGCCATGTGTTCTTCTATTCAGGAAGAAACTATTTTTCTTAAGTACACACCATTTACATTATGTACAAGCCTTTTAGTCTTTGACCGTGTCATAGGCTGTGTGGAAAGTGACACGGGATGGGGATTTTCTTGTGAGAACACGTTCTGCACCAGTTGAGCACACCGTGTAAAGAAACCTTGGTACTCAGCCATGTCCCTAACAACATGGGTTGATTTTATCTTTCCTAGTACATGTCGTGTCTATCTAGAACACGCTGTTTAGTGTGATCCATGTGTTAGGTCATGTCAATAACATCACGGTCTATGTGCATCTTGTCTAGTGCATGCCATGTCTACCTTGAACACACCGTGTAGTCTTTTCTTAGGACATCTGTGTCGCTTATTCGTGTAGAAGGACTTAGGAAGGGGAAGAGGATTAAAGTACACATCGTGTGTTTGGAGAACACTTCATGTGTTTGGGGTGTTAGGAGACCATGTTTTGTATGAGTACATGCCCATGTAAATGACTTAAGGGAACACATCGTGTAGGAAAAGTACGTACTTTGTATCATGTTTTGTGAAACATGAATGTTTTCATTCTCCGATTCCATTTTTACAATTCTTTGTTTCAATCCTTGTTAATATTGATCTATGGTGTGGACTTGACCTTGCAAGATGGGTTAGATTTAGTGTTTTTGTTAGATCTTTTCACCAGCATCTTGTGACGGGGGTTCATCTATGACTCCTCGTACAAGACCATCTCCATTGGTTTATCACCAATCTGGGAACTAGAGTTTTTCAAGCCGTTCAGACCAAGGAAGAGGTCATGGTTGTGGTATGAAGTCACCTAGTTTCCAGAGACATCCGGTTGGATCATCTTAGAGTGGTGAAGAAGGGTCACAGGGCCATGGTACAGGCCACACTTTCACAGTGGAGCACACCTAATAGGAGCAGGATCCCTGACCTCTTACCATTCGAGGTATGATCTTCGTAGTATCAGTTTTACCTTAAGATCTTTTCGACACAGGGGTTTCCCATAGCTTTATCTCTATTTCTGTTATCGAGAGCCTTGGGATATGCATCATTTATTCTGTCGATATCTTGATGCTAGACACTCCATTGGGGACAAGAACAACTAGTGTGCGTAATTCTATGGAGTTCCCTCTAGCGGTTGGTGGGTGTCACTTCTTATGTGACCTCTATGTCCTAGAGATGAATTTCTATGATTTCATTCTCAGAATGGACTGGTTAGTTCTCTTCTAGGCAGTCATCGATTTCTATCATCGTAGGGTGAGTTTTATATCACCAAATAGTAGAACGTTTCTTCATAAGGGTGAGTGGGATGTCTAGCAGAGCAGAGAGGGTCTAGAGCATCAAGGGTTTGGAGCAGTTATATCCTAGATTTCTAGTCATTATTGACATTCCTCTAGTGGTGAATTGTTTCAAAGATGTATTTCCAAGGGACTTATTAGGTTTTCCTCTAGAGTGTGAGGTAGACTTCTTGATTGAACTTGTTCTAGGAGAAACACTGGTTTCCATTCCTCTTTATAAGATGGCTACAACTGAGTTGCAGGAGCTCAAGAAGAATTTTGAGGAGTTGCAGCCAAAGGGTTTCATCCTACCCAATACTTCTCCTTAGTGTTCTCCTATTCTATTTGAAAAAAAGAGGACAGTACACTCAGGCTTTTTGTGGATTATCAGAATTTGAACCAGTTGACGATCAAAAACAGATAACCCATGCCCAGGATTGATGATCTCTTCGATCATCTTCGAGGATCCCGGGTGTTCTCGAACACTATCTTGATATCTGATTTTCATCAGTTTCATGTTATACCATCAGATATACCTCTCACAGCCTTTCATACCAGGTATGGTCTATGTGAGTATATGGACATGCCGTTTGGCTTCACAAATACACCAGCAATATTCATGGCACTAATGAACCACGTGTTACATCCATACATGGATTCCTTCGTTGTGGTTATCGTGAATGATATATTGGTGTACTATAACACTCGGCACAGCCATGCTATCCATCTTGAGATCATTTTGAGTACACAAGGGATCATCAATTATATTATATGATCTCAAAATGCCACTTTTAGATGGATTAGATTCACTTCTGGGGTCATGTCATCTCAGAGGCAGGAGTATCAGTAGATCCAGAGAAAGTGAGAGTTGTAGTTTCCTGGGAGCATTCGAAGAATGTATTTGAGGTACAGAGTTTTCTAGGGCTGGATGGATACTACAGATGCTTCATACATGACTTCTCATGCATAGCATCATCATTGATAGATCTAACTATGAAGGGTGCGGCGTTCTTGTGGTCAGATTCTTGTGAGTCATCCTTTCTAGAGTTGAAGGGGAAGATGACATCAGCACTGGTACTAGTCTTTCTAGATCCAGGCAAGATGTATACTGTATATTGAGATTCTTCAGGTATCGTTCTAGGAGCTGTGCTCTTGTAGGAGGGAGGAGTCGTTGCGTATGGGTCTTGGCAGTTGGGACCACATGAGAGGAATTACCCGAATCATGATATTGAGTTGGAAACAGTTGTTCATGATTTATTCTGTTGGAGACATTATCTTATGGAATATAATTTTGTGGTTTTCATCAACCAAAATACTCTCAGGTAAATCTTCACTCATCATGATCTTAATTTGAGACAGTGAAGGTAGGTTGAGTACCTACCATCCTTTGACATTGATCTTGCCTACACGTTTGGGAAAGGCAACGCAGTGGCTGATGCATTGAGTATGAGGACTCGGATATAGGCATTTTAGGAGGACAGTAGTGAGGGGAATCTTATGGCTCTATTCTCTGAGATGCATTTGGTGGTTCATGACAGAAAGGGGAAAATATTTCCTTCTTATGTAGCTATTACCTCTACACTTCTTAATCAAGTGAGAATGAGGAAGCTATCAGATTCACAAGGCCTAGTCCTATGGGAGAACGTGTCCAGAGAGGACCCTATCCCTGGATGGACCATATGTGAGGATGAGATCTTGTGTTTCTAGGGGCATGTATGGGTGCCAGCAGACATATGCGATGAGCTGATGCGGGATTTTCATTCCTCAATTTGGGAAGTTAATCCTGGTGTCACCAAAATGTATCGTGATCTACAGCGTCAGTATTGGTTGCCAGGAATAAATAGAGATATTTATGGTTTCATCATGAAGTGTTCTACCTGTCAGTAGGTGAAGGCAGAGCATCACCAACCACTGAGGCTTTTGTAGCTGTTACCCATTCTTGAGTGGAATTAGAAAGATGTCGTGATGGATTTTGTGACTGGGATGTCGATATCTCCTTGATG
This sequence comes from Viscum album, assembly GCA_963277665.1. Classification (NCBI taxonomy): domain Eukaryota; kingdom Viridiplantae; phylum Streptophyta; class Magnoliopsida; order Santalales; family Viscaceae; genus Viscum; species Viscum album. The sequence goes on from OY728122.1 coordinate 379,318,473, forward strand.
GAATGATGAAGTTTGGGTTTTCATTGACAGACTCACAAAGGTTGATCACTTCTTACCAATCAAAGAGACCTTCAGTGTTGGTGAGCTGGGATGGTTGTACATCTGTGAGATTGTACACCTATATGGAGTTCCATACTCCATTGTTTCTGAATGGGATGCACATTTTACTTCTTGGGTATAGCAGGGGCTTTAGAAGATTTTGAGTACACTTGTATATTTGTGTACAGCTTACCACCCCAGGACCGATCGCCAATCTGAGCATATGATTTAGGTGCTTGAGGATATCCTCCAAGCATGCATTCTAGATTTTGGAGGTTCTTGGGAGAAACATAGACCTCTAGTGGAGTTTTCCTACAAAAAAATCTTTCAAGAAACTATCCCGATGGAACCTTATGTGGCTTTGTATGGTAGGCCTTTCCGATCACCCTTGTGTTGGATGGAGGCAGAAGAGGATGTTATGTTGGGACATTGTGTTGTTCGGGAAACCATAAAACATATAGAGTTGTTTCTGAAGAGGATTTCTATAGCACAATGTCAATTGAAGTATTATGTTGATCAGTGGAGAAGACATCTGGAGTTCGAGGTCAGAGATCAGGTTTTTCTATGTGTCACACTGAGGCTAGGGCACAGATGGATCAGGAGATAGGGTAAGCTTTCACCGAGGTATGTTAGGACATTTTAGGTGTTAGAGAAGATTGGGAAGGTTTCCTATTAGTTGCAGTTACCTCAGAGGTACAGGTTAATGCACGATGTCTTTCATGATTTTCAGCTTCGACATTACTTCTGAGACCCATATCATGTCTTTCAACCTGATGAGGTTGAGATAGTGGTGGATGCCTCGTTCGAGGATCATCCTATCCGGATTTTTGATCGAAGTACTAAAGTGTTCTGTGGCTGGTATGTTCTACCGGTATGGGTGCTATGACAACACAGGTGAGTATAGGAAGAGACATGGGAGAGGGAGGTCGAGGTACGTTTGTAGTGGTCAGAGCTATTCAGGGTTTCTTCTTCTACGCCACCTTGCTATGAAAATTTAGGGATGAATTTCTTTAGGGGGAAGTTTGTAAGAACCCAGACCTTATTTATAGTTATATGAACCATAATTGATACTTTTCATGATTATAAAGTCAAGGGTGATTAATGGGAGAGTCGGGAGAACATTGAATGATGTTTTGAGGTATAGGTGAAGTCTCATGGGTAGCGCACGGTTTTTCTAACAGTGTTTCCAAACCATTTTTGGAAGGTCTACCGAGGCAGGGGCTGACACACGGTTAGCACACGGTTTGTCTAATCATGTGAGAAAACCATGCGGGAACTTTAGTGAGATCTTAAAACAGTGAATCTGATACTTTTTTTCGTCTAAGTGGCTTGTATTTCCTTCTATGCAGCCATAACTCGGGATTTTGATTCTCCTATGGTCAAAGAAGGTTCTCTCATTGACCTGAAAGTGATATGATGTCTTATATGAGTGAATCAAAGCCAGATTACTAAGGTATGTAGATGTTATTCTTTGTTCCTGTTCGGTTTCTTATATCTACTTAGATCAACTTCTCATATTCTCTTGTATTCTTAAATATACATCTATTATGGGAGGATCTAGGTGTGTGGATGATAGGATTGATGCGTTTTGGTCTTGGTCTTGTTAAGAGAAGATATCTAAGGCTTGTTCTTAGAGAAACATACCAGTTTTCATTTGCGTTCTTCTTTTGTTGGGGATTTCATCAAAACTATAGAGGTTGGTGGTTTTTGCCATTAAGTTAAATGTCTTTGAGTTATATGTGAAATTGTGCTCAATACCCTTGAATGGGGTATTTCCTGTTTACCATTTTTTGGCCATGATAATTTCTTACTATGATTGTATGCTTGATTATAGGATATTTGATTGAGATTAGAGTTAATTGCTATGATTTGGATGTGTTTTCCCACACATGTTTGTTATGGACATTTGGTCTGCATGGCCTATAAGGCGGCCTTATCAGTTTCCATGCCTAGTTTTGTAGGATGATGTTTTGATATTTTATCAAGAAGATATGATTTAGACTATTATCAATGATGTTCTTAAGTTTTACTTTGGCCGGTACAGTTTGCGATACTTGTGGACATACACAGGGCGATGAGAGCCTGGTGTAGTAGACCATAGGAAGAATGAATGTAAGGGCTTATCTAGAGTTTATTTATATTTATATGATGCAATAACACAAGGGGAATTAATTTTGAGAGCTTCCTCAGAGTTTCTATAGTTCCTCGACATAGACCACAGGTGGAATTGACATTGAATGCTTCCCGAGAGTGTCTTTAGTACCGATACAAGACAATAGGGGGAATTGACTGTGAGTTCTTCCTCAGAGAGTCTATACTTTAGCTGAACCTGAGGGGTGAGACTATGCGTCCTTCCTAGAGGGTTGCTTCTACTTGTTTGGTTGAACTAGAGGGTTAGGTTGTTAGTACTCCCAGAGAGTTACTTGCTTTGATTAGCTCCTTTATTGATAGATGAAATTGAATGCCTTGAAACTGTGGACTGTAACTACTGAGTACTTCCTTGTTTAGTGTTTCCTTTTTTATTTATTACCTACTGTATACTCACTGACTATTAGGCATATATCTTTTGGTGGATGCCTACTGGGATTTAGTCTCACACCTTATTTGGGTCATTCTTTTGGACCCAAAAAAATAATATTGTTGCAGGTATCGATAAAGGAAAGCACCCTTCTACATCTGGTACTTGAGTGCTATAGAGATGGAGAGAAAGGGACCATGCCAAGGCTTACGATGCATAGGAGTTATCTGTTTTCTTTTGTACAATGGTTTAGTATTGTATTTCAGCATTGTGATTTGTTTGGATACGTTCCTAGACATATGTATCATGCATAATTTTTATATATATATGTACTCCAGTTGTTATTACTGCTAGTCTTCCATTGTTAATTATTGTATGTATGTTTACTGCTTCCGCTATTGTATATTTGTTTACATCTTTTATGTTACACTACCAATGATGGAATAGTCTCCTCACTATCACACCCAAGGCCCTCACTGCTAGTTGGCAGCCTCTGGCATTCAGGGAAATGCTCCTAAGGCCATGTGACTAACCAGGTATGGGGTGCCTCTGGGCGGCTTCCAGAACTGGGATGTTACAATTTATTAAAATGTGTCCTTTATATTATTTCTATGATGATTTAGTAATGAGTGGGTAAAAATTTATAAACCCCATAACATGTACATAATTATCTAAATAAAAATTTCATTGGGTAATTATTGTATTCATTTGAATTAATTTATAATAACTTTTTTAGACCAGGACACATTGAATTATAAGTACTACAGTATTAATATCAATACTATAAATTCATCCATTACTTTTTACTTCATTATTTATATTTATATGTAATCCATTAATATATTTTAGACTCATTATTTTTGAATAAATAAATAAATAATTCATATGAAAAAAACATGGGAAAACTCATGATAATTTATGAGAGTCTAGAAACAATCCCATTAACCTCAATATTATAATGAATAATAGATGAACCCCAATAAAAATTAAAATACTTCCCTCAATGGGAGACATCATTCAATCAAATAAACTAATAGTAACTACTCTTTAGGATAAAAATAATCATATGTAATTGCGGAAGGTGAAAAATAACCCATACCATGCCACATGACTTAGTATTATAGATCATGAAAACAATCCATCATCATTGGTTTGTGAAATATAACAAAAAATTAATCTATGATCTATGTGATAGGACTATTGCCTGAATCATAAATTAACATCAAGATTACATAATATATTCACATCATGTGATAAACCCAACTCCCCCATACCCTCTAAGAGTTAGAAAACACCAAAATATTAATGATAATACCCATCACCAATCAACTTAATGAACCATACATAATGACCTAAAAACATGATGGAAAAAAACCATTATATATATAAAAAATAAGATAATGAAATACAGAAAAAATAATTAAAATGATTAAAATTCAACAAAAACATATAAAAAATAAAAACATTACCAAGAGATGATAGAAGTCATTCTTCTCACTGCATATAGTGGGATCAAAAACCGAAGAACTCTGAAAAAGACTTCACATGCCAATTTCAAACATGTAGGTGTTGATGGTTTCCGGTCACTATAATAGTACGCCCACCATAACATAATATCCCATTGTAATATTGAATGAAGTGATTGGGTAAAAATTAATGTAAGAACATAATAATACAACATCATTACAATTTATCATATATAGTGACCTAAATCCATATAATTTGAAAATTCTAAAAACAATGTAAAATTAAAATTAATAATTTTTCTAGGAAAGAAAATGATATAAAAATTCCTTGAACTACACAAAATCACTATTTCAGGATGTCTAAAAATGGTCAAACCATGATGTGATATGATAAAACCACACTCCACTACCAATAAGATGAAAATTACGAAGTATGAAATTCATATATGATAGGGTTTTGAAGTCTCACTTTCTATAATAGATTAATTGTTTCTTAACACAACACAAAATATAATGAATGTCAAAAAATTAAATCCATAATAAATAAAAAGAAACTAATTACACAAAAATCATAAAAACCATCAAATATAGTGACACAACAAATAGAAAATTAAGAATTCATGTAACCACAAATCACTCTTTTTGTTGAGATGAACCGAAATCTTTAATAATTGTACATCAAATCAGTGAGAATTTATATAGATCTTATAAAAACAAATATCACAATAAAAACACCAAAAAAATACATCAACCACAATATAACTTGTAAGGGAAGGAACACAATGGAGGACATTCAGATTTACTAACCCTAGGTGGAAAATAAATAAGAGAATATATCATTTCTCAAAAATAAGGGAATCAATAATCATGGTTGATTAAATAATAAAAAATTGGAAAATACATCAATCCTAACACTCTCAACATGTGTGTGTTGAACATCTATCCATAGTGAAAACATGTTCCACAAGTAAAATATGAAAAACCAAAATTATATTCAAAAAAAGTAAAATCATTATATTTTATATATGGAGTTATATGATAAAAATTTATATAAATACATGTTATTAAAAATTTTATCATATCATATATTTGAATGTATGCTAACCTTATAGAGCATTTCTGAGTATACCTTTATTATAGTTATTATTTCCCTAAGGATAAAAATATTTACCATATATGATTTCAAAGATATTCTAGGAGGAATAATATTTAATCCATAATAATGTCGGTATGAAACATGGATTGTTTTGTTTAGTGAAAAAATTTATATATGATGGAATTTGTTCATTGTTTATATGATTTTTTTCATATTATTGTTAAACTATAGTACAAATATGTTTTTTGGTTTTAATTTATTTAATGATTTCAATAAATCTTGTAATAATGGTAGATATGTGTTGATGATCTTATTATTTCAGTGTTGGTGTTTTGGTTTCTTAATTATAATGATGATGCTGGACATATTTATTTGGGATTTCATCATATTTCATGTCTTTTGGAAAGTGGTGTGGGTTTGAATTGTAATTTTTACGGTAAAAAAACCACATGATATTTTATTTTTTACCATATTATTTTGAAAAAAATAAATTTTTAAATTGAATGTCTTACCAAATATATCTGATCACCTTATATTCTATATTTGATCAATAAAAATTTGCATTAATATTAATTATCAAAAGATTAATTCCTTTTAATTTTTCTCTAAATTGATTGTTCACATAATGAGTTACTATAGATAGAACAATATCAGATATGATTTATATATATATATTCTATAATGACACGATTGGGTCTTGCAAGAAAAAGATAATTTTTATAATAAGATTGGTAAAAATAAGTTAAATAAATAAATTCCTAGGGAGAATTATTCCATTAATTTTTCCTAAAGGAGGTATCATTAAAAAAGAATGATAGAGAATCGATTTCTTCTCATTACAACAATAATGCCAGTGACATTTTATTAACTGGTAAAATGTAGATTTTAGTTATTTCAAGAATTATTCTATAATATATAAGTAAAAAGTGGAAATTATATTCAGGTAACATGAGGTTGTTATTTTTATTATGAATTTAAATCTAACTTACTGGGTAGGAACATTATTTTGAAAATATAAAACATAAACAATTTAAATCCTATAATGAAAAAACTTGTACAGTGTTTAGTATTATTGTAATATAAAATGAAGATGATTCTATATGAAATGTTAGTTTTTATATTGATGTAAATGTAATAAACTATAAACGAAAGATATAAAAACAATGGGACAATAATATAGCTAATAAATAAAACTATTACAAATCCGTCTTATTCTATAGTGAAATAGAAAATAAATACTAAAATATTTTTTGGTTGGACTATCTAGGAGAAACATAAAGCTTTAATGAATTATTACCAATAAAATATATATTAATAATTAGTTTTTTTGAACCAATGGATAAAGTATATATGATTAATATTTTATTGTTTTCATTCTTTTTAGAGACCCATACTTTTAAAGAATATATATTACATCTTAATAGAATAATATTCATTATAGAACCTTTTGGCCCATGTCATAATCAATTAGGTATGTTGTATTTGGAAACACAGAAACATAAGCTACCAATTCTATAGATATATACATCATCATCCACTTATTTATTCAAAACCACAACCCTACATAGATATATCATTCTTAATACCATTATTTATAGTCTATGGAATTTAAATAGATAAAAATCATGGGCTCTGATTCTAACAAAGTGTAAATAAGTGATATATAAATGATATATAGTCATAACATGAGAAAAATTGTACAAGAACATTATATTAACATTTAAATTTCATACCACACATATCATAGGTCAAAATCTAGATTCATAGAATGAAAATTATATTTGTAAGACATTAATCATACTGCAATCAATGAAAAGGAACCATGAAATTGCAACATAAACAGAAGACATTCATTTTTAAATACACATAGTATAGAAAATACATTCCATAGATGTCAGCTCTAATTTCAAAGGATATTAAATTGGAATGTGTTCAATCCCCAAACCATCATAGTAGTCGAGGTTTTTCCCGAATACAATCAAATTAGAAATTTTCTTTTTTTTTGAACAAGGTTCACACCCCATATTGGTCCTTCTTTTCTCATTATATATAAATATATTACAAATTAATTAGAGATAAATATAGGTACCTACCATCACAAAGTAAAAATAATACATATATGTTCAATAATATTAAAAATCATTTATCACATTCAAACCAATGAAAACAAAATGAGTTTTATAAACCATTCATTAATATATCACCACAAAATCCGTGGAAAAGAGTCATATTTCATAGACATTATGTCATCATATTCATAATTTTTAAAGGAAAATAATAAAATAATTATCCTTATATCATATCCCAGCAAACCATAAGATAAATCAAGAGTTTCTATTTTTGATTAAAAGAAATTCTATTAAAACATTATAAAATTATTCTTGAGGAAAATAATCTTTCCATTTTGGTGTAATTTTTTATAAAAATTTCACAATTAATAATGAATAAAATTTAATTAAAAAATTCAATCAAAAATTTTAATTTAATAATCAATGAAAAATTTAGTCATTAAGGCTGTAAAATATGTTTATATTTTATGTGTTAAAAAACATTCCATCCATACTTTTGTTAAAAAATTCACAATGTATCTCATTAGAAAAATAATAATAATATTCCTTCCAAACAATTCTGAAAAAAATTTAAACATGGTTGTAAATGAATTTAAAAATTCATATGATAATAGTAAAAACTATATTTATAACACTTTTATAAAACCTATATATGGATGAAAAATATTTTTCATCTGATGATAGATATATGGTTGATTTTACATGAAAAAATATTCTTTGTCTCTTGAGTACATAAATTGACAAAAATGAAAAGAAACATGATTTTTAGGAAATAACCTGAGTATTATAAAATTAATTATCCTCTTAAGAGATATATCATAATATTTCTTCATTTTGATATTAATCATAAATAATTCTGATAAATATTGAGTATGAATTATGAAACCCTTACCTTGAGTTAACCAATAATCATAAGAATTCATACCTCATGTAAAATAAATTAAATTTTATTTTATTTCGGTAATTTATTATTTTTATAAATATTATATCATATAAAATAAATTTATATCAATTCATCCCACCATTGTTTTTAATAATGTTTTATTAAAATCAGAATATCCAACAGTTAATCTTTTTATTTATCTTGAGTAATTTAGTTCCCTTGTTCTTTTTCTGGTACATTTTTTTATTCAATCCCGAGAAAAATATTAATTAATATGTGTTTTTAACATATATATTAAATATATATATATATTCATCCATCCATAACCAATTTATATAGAACAATTAATAGAAAAATTCATGTATATGGTAGGATAAACATATGCATGAATGTTGTTTTCATTTTTCAATGGATGGAACAAAAGAATGGAAAATATTAATACAACTTTAAAAGAAAATTATAATATCAAATATATATATATGTTATTTATTCCTCAAATTCAGCCTAATATGAATCTTATTAATATATCAAATAGAATTATTGTATCTCCTTGTGGACTTGGTAGTCCACACATACATAGAAGCGATGATATATTCTTCTGAACGATAGGATGGTTAGAAGGTAGAAATTGTATTATCATTCTTGAAGTATAATTATTTCATATGTACTATATATAATAATTATACCCACAAAAATACACATCCATTAAACATGGTGATGAAAAATGAATTTTATTGCTATGTGGAAATGATATTTCATAAATAAAAACAATCGATACATTAACTTCTCATTTGATGGGAATGAGGGTGTATAATGGTGTTTTAAAAAACATAAAAATATTTAATAATATTTAAGATATTGAATAATTATTTTATGATAAATACTATAGATCTAGAAGTGGTATATGAGAGTATAAATGAAATTGATTGGTTATAGTGATTACAACATAATTGAAATAATTATTTTATATATCCAATAAAGGTCTATATATTTAGTCATTTGGGATCTATATAACTTAAAAAACATGTCTCTAAAATTTTAAAATGTAAGTTGAATTTTTTGATTGATATATAGAACTCAGTTTTTATAAATAAGTTAGACAAGAGGTGACATTTTATATTTGAGGTGATGGCCACTGTTTGAATTTATCATAAGAATAAATTATAATAAATATATTATCAATCCAAAATTCCTTAAAATGGCCATGGATTCCAATATAATGTTTTAATGGGTGGTAATACCATCTAAAAACATAATTTATATAAGTTTTGGTATAATTTACATCCGTATAATTTTCATTTACCCTTTGTTGACCAATATTAATTTTAATAATGGAAAACAATATTTCAATAGTAAAGGGATGTGATTTTACTTACAAGGTGAAAATTGAATCATAAATGGAAAATTATTGAAACTTTTGACCAAATAATATTTAGATCATCTGATCTTAATATATTTATTATTTTTAAAAAAAATTATTAATATTTTTTTTTAATAATATGCCATTATTGTCAATTTTTAAAATATTATTTTAATATTAAATATAATACATAAAGGAAAAGTATATATTTTATACTATGATTTAAAAACACACTAATATTCAATATTCTCTAATACAATTCATGGTATAATACATCTTCTTCATATTAAATCTCTTTTTTATATTCAAAATCACTTATTTTATTTTTTCAGTAGTTAAATAAATATTGTCTTGGGGTTGAGTAAGAATTTAACATAATAATATTATTATAAAAATTAAAAATAAATTACCATAATGAATATAATTTAATTATTCACAATATTAATATTATGATTTTTTTAAAACAATTTTTGTTCCATTTTTGAAAACATAATGGATGTTTAAAAATAAAAGGGTGAAATTTTTTTACTTTGTTGGATTTAAATAATATGTAATTCATTTTATGGTACAATTATTGATTCATATAATACAATTATATCCTACTATTATAGTGGTCGAATCAACATAATTCAATAATAATTATGATGAAATAATTATGGTTTTATAAATAATTTTCAATCATTATTAACCCGATTAGCCCTTTACTGAGGTGATATATTTTACCGGGGTTACTCATCGTATTAACGAAAAATAAAAGTGGTATATTTACCAAGTTTCAACCTCCTAATTATAAAAATGGAATTTTCTTTCTAATATAATACCAATAATTGGAAGATAATTATTTTAATGTAAGTTCACAAAATGAGATAGAAACCTTTTATTAGAAAAATTCATTTTTAAACCAAAACTGGATTTATTGTTCACATTTTCCTTGAAAAATTAATATTTTATTATGAAAAAAGATTATCCAGAAAATAATATATAAATTTTCATAAAATAATTAACTAATGAAGAATAATTTAATTTATTAACATAATATAAATTTAATATGTAAAAAAAATTTTCATAAAATAATTCACTTTAATTTTAAAATAAGAAATATTTTTTTACTGAAAATCATTGGATAACTAATTAATTCATTTTATAAATGTGTAGGAGGTATAATTATCATAATATGGTAATTATTATTCATACTCACCTATACATTGTCTGGGAAACAAATTACACATAATATTTTAATAATGTTGCGGGGTTCGTCTCAAATCATTATTTTATGTTAGACAAGATATAAAAGAAATAAAATTATATAAAGATAAATGTTTCATAAAAATCTTGTTCGGTTACATTATAAACCCCATAAAATAAATTTATACTTCAATATTCATCACTCTGATACAAACATACAAGATAATTATTTCTCATAACATCCACAGGTTTTCACATAGCTTCTACAAATTAGTGGTTTCTCCATAATACATTGACAAGGGAGGGGCCTTGTTTCATAGAAGTTTCTCTCTATGATGAAAAATATACCTTAATTGTTGATCATAATAATGATCTCACTATAGTGGTATGAAATATTAGTTTAGTACATGTGAAGGATCATGTACGTACAATATCTAGAGATATTCATGGAATACATCATGAACTAGAGAGGGATTCAGTGGATTTTCCCATGGATATCATACCATAATAATATGATTAGATATTTCAAAAAGAATAATTTTCCTAGGGTTTAAATATAGCTAATTTAAAAATACCATCTTTGAATTCCAATTATATAATTATAAGAATACGATATCATTAAATTTTAACTCTAGATCTTCTTAATGATTACCATAATAACTTTTTTCCCAAAAATATGAGGTGATCATATGTGTTGTCGAATTTCATTTACAATATTTGTCATTTTCTCAAAAATATTCAGTGACAATACGTTTATGTGAGTGAAAAATACTAATTCAAATAATTATATATCTTTATAAATACTTTATAAATAGAGAATTTATAACTATGATATTCATCCATTACCTCCATAAAATCTGGTTCTAAAGGGACACATACGGGGTTCTATAATCATACAATCCATTACACAGGGTGGTAATGTATTAAGTAGTCATAATCATTAATTAGAACCAACTATATTCATTGGAAATTTTTTATTTATTTTTGAGTGAAAATTTAATTTAAACCATAATATATATGTCTCTCATATTTTTATATAGTTAATTAATCTATTTTTTATAATGAAAAAAATAATCATTGATAAATATAAAATAATGGTTGGGAAATTTTTATCATGTATCATCATTTTTTAGTATGAAAATTCTATAACCATATTATTCATCATGGGTACACACCTTAAAACCTTCACCAATGAATCATTATAGATTACAAACCCATATACAATGATCAATAGTGTAAGAACTAATGTTCTTATTAGAATACTCTCTAGATCCTTAAAACATTACTCACATTCGTTATTCCTAGGAAACATTTCTCCTTTCCTAGTTGAAATTGTGATAGGATTAAATATCCAGGAAAAGGATTCTAGAATGAAAATATAATGTAGAGACAATACAAGAAAACTATGGATATCTATTATATATTTTTTTGGTATGGAACAATGTTACATAACTTATTTATTAGAATTGATTCCCTATAAATACTCACACAAAATTATGTAACCCATGAATTAAACATTAGGAAGCCAAAATTATAATATGGTATATTTTTTGTAAATAATCTCCTTCATGAGGGTTTTCAGCAACATTATAAAAATATATTCATTTCATTCCATTAACAATGTATCAATAAAAATATCGAAAATAATTTTTCTAGAAGTTGATAAACTTAATCTTTAATGGCTCGATTAATTAAATCTATGATTATAGAGAAGGATTTACTAATAAATAAATTGAATAAACTTAAATTCAATGTACCAATACCATGTATAGAATGATATCCTATGTATATCCTCCTTCTTGAACATCAATTAATGATATCTAGAAGGAAGATCGTTATTTGGAAGGTGTTGATATCCAAAAAGTTGACCAATAAAATCCAACAATATATTTTTATGGATGCTTGTTCCTAATTGTGATATTTTATTTTTCTTGATAATCAATGCATAGTATCATTAATCCACCTATATTTATAAGAAAAATTATATGTACTCTCTAATGTGACACACATATCCAAATGAATCCCTTGTAAAGATTATTTTGGATTCTCTTCTTCCATTATTCCAACTCAATCGATGAATTTTATATGGATTCATGGAAATAGGTGTAGAATCAGGTATGAAAAAAATTTAAAACTCAATATGATGATTTAGTTGATTTTTAAGAAACTCTTCTGTAAATGCATCAATACTCTTAAAAAATAGGTATATCTTCAATGTTAAGTCTCTCCCCAATAGTATGAGATAAACTCCCTCATTGAATAGATACCGTAACCCATATTAAGGATGTAATTTCCATTATATGTTTTTTTCACAAACATATAGATGATCATTTATTTTTTTTTAAATTTAAATTTTACTTCTCTTCATTATTAATTTATATTTGACTTTATTAATGAAATCAAATTAATGCCCAAAAAAATATAGAATAAAACTAGTGAAACAATGATAAGATACATAAGAATCACATTCCCTAAAATTTCAACTAGAGAAGAATCATAATCTTGGTATGCGATCATCATACCATTAGGTTCTTTTATGGAAAATCATAGATAACATTTTTGAGGGGTTAATTTGATACCCATATAAAAATCTATAGATATAAAATATTGTGATCATCTGAAATCAAATAAAACATTAGTATTTATAATGTATATCATAAGTCTACCATTCAAAACAAAATTATTATACCACTCATCAAAAATATTTTTCATAAGATACTTATATTCTTCTATAGACATACAGGTTTTTAACATCAATAATATTCATTAACCTCCATTTATTCTCTCTCTATAAAATAATCCCTATACTCCATGAATTTAAAAACCAAGAGTTTGGGTTGTTTATTATCTCAAGAATTCAATCAACTAGAATCTATAACAACCTGATATTTTATAATTTTATTATCAATTTAAATTAAATTTTTAGATAGCATTTTTTAAACAAAATAATGTGTTTATTCAAAATCATACATGACAAATGACAATGTGCATCAGTGAACCATGGAATAATAATATTATAACCAATTCATTAAGTAAGAGGGTATAAATAGTATTAGTAATCCATGAAATACATATATATGTTTTCTATTCAATAGAAATTTACATATAAATTCTTAGTTAATAATCAACAAAGTTTTAATAATGTGATTTTATTCTTCGAAAATATGTTTTCATTACAAAATATATTTGATGGATTTTAAAAAAATATTGTAATTATTTTATAGATATTTAATAAAATTTATTGGATAAATTATACTTCAATTTTATAATAATAATATTAAAAATAACTTATGTGGAATTTTTTGGATTATTTTAGAAAATATTGATTTGTTAGTTGATAGTGAAAAATATAGTTTTTTAAACTATGATTAGTTTTCAAAATGTTTAGTAATTTAAATTACCTATTATGTTTCAAATTAATATAAATTTTAATTTTCAATATTATATTCACATAATTAATTTTTAATTAACTTTATATTCGAATTTGGTAAATGTTTATATTTTCATTCAGAAAAGGGTTATTTCTGGAATGTTTTTTAAGTGAAATATGTTTCTTCTTTTTAATTAATCAAAATAATAAATAATAGGGATTTTTATTAATGGAAATATTTAATTATATATAAATAAAATTTAATTTATATTGATAGATTTTTTATTATTAGGGGTTGAGTTAATATATAATCATCTTATGATTAGAAAAAATACACTTAATGAAAACCCAATATTTCATTATGTGTCTCGTCTTTTAAATTTAAATTTTCTAGTTATAGAAAATTAATTGTAGTAAATAAAAATAATTTTTTAAATCATCATGTTACTATTATATTATGTTTAATTTTAGGGAATTATTTTGAAATATTAATTTTTTGATTAATAGTGAAAAGACTACAAATTAATTAAAATCTATCTTTTTATTTAAATTATTTATACCGGTAAAATATAATTTGAATCATTTTTAAAGAATATATATTTCAATTATATATCTAATAATAGAATTTAGGTCATTATAATCAATTATTTATTGAGATTTGATATAAAAACACAGTAATCTTTTGAAAACTTTCTCTTTGAAAACCCACTTTTTCATCACGTAGGTGGGATTAATTTTAAATAAAAGTGGTCTCCTTATGTGAATTGAAGTTATAAATAATGGTTCCAAATTTTAAAGTATAATACATTATATTATTTAATAGTTTCACTTAAATATTTTTACAATAATGAATAGTAATAACAGTAAAAATAAAATTTTTCTATTAAGAAAAAATGGGTCTATCAAGGGTAAAAAAAGTGATAGTGGTTAAAAATACGTAAATAATATTATATTTTGTATTTTATGAACATATTGGGACCCTATAATGTATAAATATCAATAATAGTCCATTTTTTTAGCATTTTTTTGAAAAACATTGGAACAACCTTTCTATTAAAAAAAGTTCATGGGTTCTACCCCACTAAATTATAAAACATCACCCTCTCCTATATTATTCACACCCTAAAACACTTTTAGAATATAAAATAACTAACAAAAACACTTCTAACATACTTAATTAATATTAGAAGTGTTATATTTTTCAAACAACCATCTTATGATGGATTTGGTGAAAACCTAATGATTATGGTTAAGAAGACTTTTCTGAATAGTATTTGGATATCAAGAATCATGAGTCATCTAAGAATGTTTTTGTTTTTAGAAGAATATATTTCTACATTAACATAACATATATACATTACATCATGGTTTTTAAGATTAAGGTTGGTCATATGTTCAAATTCATTGACACCCCTCATTACGTTTTATGTTATGAGAGTTTTTTAAGATTATGATTATATTAAGAATACAACCCTTTTGTTTTGAATTTTTTTAATGAAAAATTTATTCCAGGAAGTGTTCATTTTCTCATGGTTGAAATATGATCAATGGTACTAGAAAACATTTTTTTTACCATATCATTGATGTTGAGGTAATTATGGGTTTCGGTTAATCACCAAACAAAGTCAACACATGTCATCGCTACCAGAGAATATATCTCATTAGATCATATTAAAAGATTATACATTAAGGATGTGATAAGGATGCATTGGGTACCACATTAAATATTATTTGATTAATATATGAGGTTTACCAAAACATTTGGGTGAAGTATTCAGAAATATCAGGATACAGTGTTGTCTATTAGCATGTTCTGTCACCCCAAGATTGATTCTCAGTTAGAGAGAACAATTTAGACCCTAGAGGTTGTTCTAAGATCATGATAAATGAATTTAAATGGTGGTTTAGATCAAACATTATTCTAGTTGAGTATTCATTATAAATTGGTTTTACTCAATCAATTTGATTTCTCCATATGTATCCTGTTATAGGTTAAACTGTATAAATCCAATATACTAGAATGATGTAACAGAATGAATGATATTGAGACTCAGGTAAGCTGATGAAATAGTATAGAAGGTTATATAAAAGTTTTATCATGTAAGTATTGAACATATTTGGAAGAAATATTATGTTTATAATCATAAATACAATATAAAATTTGAAGTTAGTGAAAAATTATTTCTATAAATTTTCTCTTTAGAATACAGAAGGAAAAAATTAATACATTTGAATATCAACACCACTAACACACCTGATTGTATCAGGATAATAGAAAAATGATTCTCACTTCCACCCAAACTCTCCAAGTTCCTGATGTGTTCCAGGTATCTCTCTAGAGGAAGTATATATAATATCCATAAAAAGTACTGAACAAATAGGTTACACCATTGGAACATGATATTTCTTATGTGGAACAACCTATAGTAATTCTAGATTGAATAGTAAATTTTATATTAAATCATACTACTTAAATGGTCAATTTATTATATATAAACCACTATCTTATAGAATCAACATGATAACATGATGACATTATATAAAAGATGTATCCTCAGTTGTTTGTTACAATGTGAGTAATTTCAAGGTGGAAATGTTTTATATTAATTTTAAATATTATATTATATGTTTTCAACGTTTTTTTCAATGAAAAGTATTTTGAAAATATTTTATATTATAAATATGTGATTTTAAAATACATGTTGTTTTCTATAAGAAATTATCCTTGTTATCTTTAAAAATCCTATATATAATATTCAATCCTTTAATATATTATCTGATTTACTGGGAATATTATCCAAGGAAACCATTCTTATTCATTCATTTAATGAGGTGAACAGTTTTTTATTAAATTCATTTCTCTACTACGGGATATACCATGATAAAATGAATATGAAACATGTTGTTTATATGGTTAATTCTATAAATTTATGACTATAAAATATGTCAATTTTCCATATGTTATTATATAGAGAAAATCATTTGATACCAATTTCACTTCATGGGTTATGATATGATTAATGTTCATGAAATATTTTCACACACATATATGATTTCATTATGTGACTAGTGCGACCAATATCTCCCTCCAATTAATTGAGTAATGGTGGATAAATCATGAGTATATATATCATGTGTGAACCTGATCACATGTTTGCGATGTTATGAGTAATCCTTATTGTATGTTCATAGTGTTATGTGTGAATCTGATTACATGTTAAAAATGTTATGAGTGAACTTGATTACATGTTCATAATGTTATATGTGAACCTTATTACATAGTCAATGTTATATGTGTGAACCATGTTTCATGGTCAAAATCTCATTCATGGACCTGTATTTCATTTCCATAATTTTATGTATAGACCTAGTTGAATGTCTATTAGTTTATGTGAGGGACTAATCTATTTTCCTTAACATAATGAGTGGAATTATTTATATTTATACATATTCTTATTGTTATGAATGATGTGTATTCCTAAAATCTATGTCTTACTCCAATTTTTTTATTTCATGGATGATGTTTAATTATTATCATATAACTCATGTCTTATGAACTACCAATATTTAATCCATTTCTTGGAATATGATAATTGATATGTAGTGTATGGTTTTTCAATGTTATTATCAAGTTTCCATACACTTCTATCCATTATTTTTTTACATATCTACGTTTCGTACCCTTACTGAGAAAACAAACTCACCCATTTTGTTGTTTAATTTCCCTTGGATATGAAGAATGAATTTATGTATGATATGTCTTTGTGGATTAATAAATGGGATGATATTTTTGGGACAATTTTATGATTATTTATTATATTATACCATTGTGTTTTAATTTTCTAAGGATACTAAACTATTATAGTCCTCATGAATGTGTAAGTTTGATGAATTTAATATTTATAGAAGAAGATGTAATAACAAAATATGAGAAGCTCATATCACTATAATTTAGGCCTTTAGAGTTTATTTTTGTCATATGTTTCTTTTATTTTTATTACATTCATTTTTATATTTAGATATATTTAGCCTAACTTCATATGGTTCACTATTACTTGATTATTTGTTCATAATTTTCCTTTATTGTTGAATGTTTTAATGATACCATTATATTTGATACACTAATATTTATTATAGTTATTTATTTATTCAATATTAGGACTTTTTACTATGGTGATTATAGTTACTCCACTATATCCAATATGACCCCATTATTATTTAGAAGCCTCTAACATATGGGAAGTTTGTTAAGTCAAAAGTCTTCTTTTGGCTTTTACATCATGTTTTGGAAATCACAAATATATTCTATGTCATGTTTTGGAAATCTCAAATGTATTCTATCATATGTTTGTAAATAACAAATTGTCTTTTATCATGTTTATCGTATCGTACGATGTTGATCGTACCGACCAAAACGTATCGTACTGACTCTGTCAAACGTATCGTACTGACTCTGTCAATCGTATTGTACTGACTCTGTCAATCGTATCGTACTGACTTTGCTATTCAGATGATCATTATTTGTTTTGGTACTTTGTCAAAAACTCTCTCTGCATATGAATCGTACTCATGTTTTACATTTCTATATATCTCTTATCCTAACAAAACGATGTCGTTGAGTTAGTTATATACTAATCAAAACGATGTCGTGCTTTCTGTTTCAATATGACCGTTGGAGGCAATATGACCGTTGGAACCCGAGGCCTATAAATAGGAGGTCATTTGAAGCTGAGAACACACTGATGAACGAAGAGAACGAAAGAGACTGTGAACTACGAAGATTCTAGAGAGAGACACTGTGACTTCTCTCATCAGCCTTGTGCGTCCGATCATCGTATTGAGGGCTTTCAAGTAATTGAAAGACAGAGGTGCCGATTACCTGCAAAATCGAGGGCTGCCGGGGATAGGCAGACAGACGTGTCGATCATCGTATCGAGGGCTGCCGGGGATAGGCAGACAGACGTGCCGATCATCGTATCGAGGGCTCACCAAGGTGTTGGTGAGACAGACCTTTTATCCTAGGTGAAAGGATAACCCTTCTCTTTGGGTTAAAAGAATTGTATTACTTTTACATTTCCGCTGTTGTATTATAAAGGGATTTGTATTGTTTCCTTTCTTCTTTACTTATTCAATTGTAATTGTTTCAATTACAATCATTCCATTACATATTGTATTGATTGGTTCTATACGCTTTAAGGTAGAATCATTCATATCTGTATTACTCTGATTATTGTGTTCATCTTGAATACAATTGTTTTACATAACATTAGTATTACAATACTTCATACCTTTTACATTCAATACAATTGAGGGTATTTGTATTTGTATTAGTTTATGTTCATTTAAACTAATCTCTTTGTTACTAAAACTCAAGGTTTTTAAACCTACAATTCACCCACCCTCTTGTATTGTTCCATCTAATAGACTTTTATATCGACTATTCGATCCAACAATTGGTATCAGAGGAGGTTTTCCACTGACTTGTATTACTAGATTTATTTCTTATTACTTTCTTAAATACTTACTACACTAACGTGTGGAGTGGAAAAGTTGTTTTTGTTATATTAGATGGCAGGAATGAATATCGGATCAATAGATAATCTGAATCCTTCTAGACCACCAATCTTTGATGGGAATGATTATGAGTATTGGAGAGATCGTATGAAGACTTTCGTCATCAATACTGGTGTAGACAATTTTATTATGCTTACTGGGGGTTACAAAATTCCTGACAAAGAAGTTAGTACTTTCACCAATCAAGAGAAGCAAGAATATCAACTGAATTACAAGGTACACAATACTTTATTATGCTCTATGACCAGGAATATATATAGTCAGATATCTTCATGTGAAGCAGCTAACTGTATTTGGAAGAAATTAGAAGTCACTCATTTTGGTACATCCAAGGTTATAGAAACAAGGAGAGAAATGCTTCGAGCAGAGTATCATGGATTTGTTTTTCCTTATGGAGAGCCAGTATGTAAAGTGCAACAAAGGTTTATGACAATTGTCAACAGCTTACAATCTATGGGAGAAAAAGGTCTTGATGATGAATCTCTTGTTGATAAGATTATAGATATTATGCCAAATGAATGGGAGTCAAAAAGAACAGCTATTGATGAAAATAGAAAAGTTTCCCAGATTACTTTTGATGAACTCTTTGGAACTCTTCTACAGCACGAGACAAGAATGAAAAGAGATGCTGATTTCAATAAGAAGAAGAATGGGAATGGAAGTGTAGCTTTTGCATCTAAAGCTAAAACACCTGAAAGGGTTACAAGGTCTAAATCCAAGAAAGTTGTTGTTTCTGATTCAAGTGATTGTAATCTTTCAGACAATGAGTTAGCTAATCTTGCTCGGAGGATGAACAAGATTGTGGGAAAGAAAGATTTTCAATATAGATTCAAAAAGAAAGACAGGAAAGATAGGAAAGATTCAGAGGTAACTTGTTATGAATGCAAGAAAGCAGGACATATAAGGCCTGATTGTCCTTTACTGAAGAGGAAAGATAGAAAAGAGAAACACTCTGAAAGAAACAAGAAAAGGATTTATAAGACAAAGAAAGTCTTGAAAGCAAATGATACATGGAGTGCAAGTGGTAGTGATTCCTCAGATGATTCTTCAGAATATGAGATGTCAGGACAAAGGAATATTGGACTTCTAGCCAGACTACCAATTGAAGATCATTGTCTCATGGCTAAGGTACATAATGCTGAAGCTGTTACAAATGTCTCTTTAAATACAAATTATGTTGATAATAAATATTATGAATCTTCAAATGATGAACCCTCATCATCAGAAGATGATACATTACCTTCTTTTGAAGAAGTTTCTAGATTTGCTAAGTTACTTGAAAATGAAAATTCTAAACTCAAAAAGAGATTTGAAAAAGCAAATTCTAGAATTTCTATTTTGACTAAAGAAGTATCAGATCTTTCTAAAGAACTTGATGGGAAAACTTCTGATTTTGAAAGTATTTTGATAACCCTTGAGAAAGTCAAATCTGAAAAGAATAAACTTTCTAAGGATCTTGAAACTGAAATTTCAAAGAAAAACATTTTAGAGTCTAACTCTAGTTCTAATTCAAATGTTTTAGAAAACAAGAATTTGGTTTTAAAACTAAAGTCAGAGATTTTATCCTTGAAAAAGTGTTTGTCAAACTTTACTCATGGAAAAGAAAACTTTGATAGGATGTATTCTCAAATTAGACCGTTGAGAAATCGTTCTGGTCTTGGTTATACTTATTCCAAACCTGTTTTTAGTAATAACTATTTTGTTCCTCAAAAAACCATTTTTTGTTCCAAGTGTCAATGTGGTGGACATTGGAGAAGAGATTGTTCTCTTAACAAAACTCAATCCTTAGGATTTCATAAAGCCCATTTTGCTAAACAAATGTGGATTCCTAAAATTATTTTATCTAACCCTTCTGGATCCAAACAAGTTTGGATTCCAAAAATCTAATTGTTTCTTTTTCAGGGAAACGAGAAGTGTATCAATAAGAACATTTGGTACATGGATAGTGGTTGTTCTCGACACATGACTGGAAACAAAGATTTCTTTGAAAAGGTTATCAAAACAAAAGGTGGAAAAGTTACCTTCAGAGATAATGCTCAAGGAATGATTGTTGGTATATGTAATATTGTTTCAAATGTTTTTTTTGAAAAAGGAGATATTGTTTTACAATTCATCGGAACGCAAGAACAACTTGCTGATATTTTTACAAAACCTTTACCTTCCGATAGATTTGAATTTATAAAACAGAAGCTAGGAATGATTACATTAAAATAATCATTCATATCTACTTCCTGTTTTACATCTCTCCTAATAGTAAGAAACTCCTCGTAGAAAGGGGGAGGACATTTCTTTATGTCTTTATGTTTCTGATCTTTAACTATTTTCTCTCTTTATATATGTTTCTTTCTGTTTATCGTATTGACAGTTTTATCGTTTCATTTTATGTTTTCCTGTATCGTATTGACCATTTCAGTTTTTCTGCTTATCGTATTGAAATTCTTTTCCATCGTATCGTTCAAAAATTTTGTATCGTCCGATGATAGTATTCAAATTCTTTTCCATCGTACCATTCAATAGTTTTTGAATCGACCGATGATAGTATTCAAAATCTTTTCCATCGTATCGTTCAAAAATTTTGTATCGTCCGATGATAGTATTCAAATTCTTTTCCATCGTACCATTCAATAGTTTTTGAATCGACCGATGATAGTATTCAAATTCGTTTCCATCGTACCATTCAATAGTTTTTGAATCGACCGATGATAGTATTCAAATTATTTTCCATCGTATCATTCGATTTTTTTTATCGACCGATGATAGTATTGAGATTGTTTTCCATCGTACTGTCGGTTAATGGTAACAACTATTTTCCATCGTACGGTCCGATCATAGTAATGACTTTGTTTTCCATCGGCATCATGGTTTTTTTTTCTTCTTACGATTGTGTTTACTTTTGATTCATACCAAAACCAGCAATCACCTTATGTTCTCCGACAGGTTTCTTTTCATTTTTTTTATTTTATTTTCTTTGTTTTAATCCTAACCATTGATCTGGTATTATCTAATCTTGACCGTAGAATATCAACGGTCATCTCTTTATCGCCTATAAATACCCCCCTCCCCTCCCCAAACCCACATTGAAGTTTCAGGATTTGAGGCGAAGCTCTGCTCCACCAGCTATAAACCATCGTACGATCTTCTCATCGGCAGAACCTTTATGTCTCAATCTTCTGCTAATACTCCTGCCGAAATGTCTTCAAAGACTTTTACAGAGAAAGACTTTCACAGAGAAAGGTTAGTATCCCGAGAATTTTTCGATATGTACGATTCTACAATCAAGAGGATTATTTTGTTTCAAGGATGGGAACATCTCTGTGTGGAAAAGCCTGATATTCAAGATCCAGTTCTTTTTGATGAAGTTTGTCAGTTTTACAAAACCGTTTCTTTCGACAAAGATATGACTATAAACTTCGCTGTGTACGATAGAAAGTTATCTATGTTTGTGAAACAAGCGGCACATTTTCTGAATGTTTCTATAGAAGGCGATGCATTCTGTCCATCTCACAAACTACCAGAGGAAGTTGGTACGTTTAATAGAGAAAGTGCTGAAAAAACTTTGTTTGTTGTTAATGAGGGAAAGAGGAAAGTTTATCATCTTTCACCGGACAATCGGTTTGTCACTTTATGGATGAAAGGTTTTCTTGTCCCAAGAAAAGGGGATAGAGAAACCCTTAAAGTTTCTGATGTCTTTATGCTCGACTATCTTGTGAATATGAGGAAAGTAAATCTCATGGGATATATTTTTGAAACCATCAAGAATGTCAAGAAAGGAGGGATTAAATCCCAAATAATAATGTATCCAGCCATCCTTACGAAATTCATTCTTGAGAGTATGAAGTTTTGTAACATTCCTTTGAAAGGAGAACCTATGGATTTGTGGCCGTCATTGATTAATAAGAGTACGATGAAAAAGCTGAATGTTTGTTTTGATTCAAATTCAAAACTTTTTGTCAGAGATGTAGAAGCTGAATTGGCTCAAAATCAATCGGCACCTATGCCAGCCAAGGACAATCAATCCACCGGTGTTACTCGAAATTCTGATCCTCAAACTAGTTCAAAACCAAAGAAGAAGCCAAGGTACAGTAAGGAAGTTGTAGCCAAATGGAGAAAGGACAAGGAACAAAGAAAGGAAGGTGATCCGAAGTTTGGTCTTGATCCTGCTGAGGCCTTGGCAGAAAGAATAAGGGTAGAAGAAACCCTTCAAGCTGAAAAGAAAAAGAAGACTCTTTTGAAAAGAAAGGCTCAGGATTTTGATATCTCTAAAGTCTTGAAAGCAGTTGAAGATGCTAGTGCTCAACTAACTGTGGAAGTGCATCAAGAGCCCATCGTACAGAGTCTGCCTGAGAAAGAAAAAGGAAAACAAGTGATAGAAGAAGTGGAAGTAGAAGAAGGAGATTTTCTGATAGAATTTCTTCAAAGTTCAAAGAAAAGTAGAGAGGAATCGCTTCAAAAGATGAGCGAAGGTGTTCAACAAACTCCTCATACTGATCAGGAAAGATCTCCGGACAGGATGTCATCTCGAGAAAAGCAAGATGCTCAATCTTCTCAGTCTGATAAAGTAGTTGTCATTAGTGACAGAGTGGAAGATGAAAGAAAACAGAAAGAAAAAGCGAAAGGGAAACAGCCAGTTGTTGATTCAAGCAGATCGTATGAACTAGCATCGTACGATGAAGATACTGATTCAGAGCATAAAATCTCTCTCAAGAAGAGTGATTACATTGTTCATGTTTTCAGAAGGGTGGAGAAAACAATTCCTTATTTCCCGAGGCTGGAAGGGAAGATTTATTTTATTACTGAAAATCAAAGGAAAAAGTTTGGCTCTGTAAAAGAATTAAGAAAGAAAGTTTTGTCAGTAGAAGCCGATCTGAAAGTTCTTTCGGAAAGCTCAGTTGCTCATAAGAAAGCTTGCAATAAGATGACCATGTGGTCATACAAAACTGAAAGCTCAATCAATGATCATGAATTAGCTATTGAAGATATAAGGAGGTTATCAAATGAGCTAGCAATTGCTTTCAACAAGCTTGATAAAGAAACGGTTGAAAGGCTGAACCTTTTGTCTTCTCAAAGAACCGATGTTCCTTCAGTGAAAGATTTGCAAGATAGGATGAATGCTTTCCAATCTGAATTCTCGAAGGTTTCATCTTTCAAAGATGAAATGGTTTTACTGAAGAATCAAAATTCTGAGTTGTCCAAGGATAACAAGACTCTGCAAAACAGAATTGATACTCTTGAAGAAGTAATCAGAGTCCAGGAGGAAACCATCAGAAATCAAGATCAGATTTTTGCGGATCAACAAGAGCTTCTCAAAACTCAGGGTGAATCAATTTCTGAAGACAAGAAGGAGATCAAGAAGATGAAAGCTATGCTTCATGAGCTTATAAAGAAAGAGAAGGAAAGAGAAAACAAATGATTGTTGTATTTGTTTCTTTTGGAACTTGTTTGTTTTGTAATAACTCTTATAATCCTTTCTCTATTGTCTTGTATTACTTCACTAACTCTTCCAGACAATTCGAGATTCCTCCTTTCTTTTTGTAAATCACAAAGGGGGAGAATATTTACAAAGAAAAGATTGTTTTACAAAGGGGGAGAATGCATTACAATACTCAAGGAAAATCTATGAATACAATCCTTAGGAAAGTCAATACCTAAGGGGGAGTTAGTTGTATTCAATTTCTTATTCAGAAGAGTTTTCAATAACTCAGGGGGAGATAAGTATTTCTTGTTTCATTTACTTTGTGTGTTTGTGCTTTCCAAAAAGGGGGAGATTGTTAAGTCAAAAGTCTTCTTTTGGCTTTTACATCATGTTTTGGAAATCACAAATATATTCTATGTCATGTTTTGGAAATCTCAAATGTATTCTATCATATGTTTGTAAATAACAAATTGTCTTTTATCATGTTTATCGTATCGTACGATGTTGATCGTACCGACCAAAACGTATCGTACTGACTCTGTCAAACGTATCGTACTGACTCTGTCAATCGTATCGTACTGACTCTGTCAATCGTATCGTACTGACTTTGCTATTCAGATGATCATTATTTGTTTTGGTACTTTGTCAAAAACTCTCTCTGCATATGAATCGTACTCATGTTTTACATTTCTATATATCTCTTATCCTAACAAAACGATGTCGTTGAGTTAGTTATATACTAATCAAAACGATGTCGTGCTTTCTGTTTCAATATGACCGTTGGAGGCAATATGACCGTTGGAACCCGAGGCCTATAAATAGGAGGTCATTTGAAGCTGAGAACACACTGATGAACGAAGAGAACGAAAGAGACTGTGAACTACGAAGATTCTAGAGAGAGACACAGTGACTTCTCTCATCAGCCTTGTGCGTCCGATCATCGTATCGAGGGCTTTCAAGTAATTTAAAGACAGAGGTGCTGATTACCTGCAAAATCGAGGGCTGCCGGGGATAGGCAGACAGACGTGCCGATCATCGTATCGAGGGCTGCCGGGGATAGGCAGACAGACGTGCCGATCATCGTATCGAGGGCTCACCAAGGTGTTGGTGAGACAGACCTTTTATCCTAGGTGAAAGGATAACCCTTCTCTTTGGGTTAAAATAATTGTATTACTTTTACATTTCCGCTGTTGTATTAGAAAGGGATTTGTATTGTTTCCTTTCTTCTTTACTTATTCAATTGTAATTGTTTCAATTACAATCATTCCATTACATATTGTATTGATTGGTTCTATACGCTTTAAGGTAGAATCATTCATATCTGTATTACTCTGATTATTGTGTTCATCTTGAATACAATTGTTTTACATAACATTAGTATTACAATACTTCATACCTTTTACATTCAATACAATTGAGGGTATTTGTATTTGTATTAGAATAAGTTCATTTAAACTAATCTCTTTGTTACTAAAACTCAAGGTTTTTAAACCTACAATTCACCCCCCCTCTTGTATTGTTCCATCTAATAGACTTTTATATTGACTATTCGATCCAACAAAGTTATGCTTATGGTCCAGTAAATAACTTCATTTTTCAACATGAGAGAGTGTCGGACATGGGAGTCATAAAAATATGTATCTGAGGAATGTTTCTATATCTTTTTTATTTCATTATTATTCATTAATTTTATTATGAAGGATAAGATGTGTCAGTAATTTTTAATAAACATGTGAATGGGAGTAGCTGACCAGTGTATGGAGGAAAATACGAGTTCCCATAGATGTTTTTTTGTTCATGTTGTTCACTTATTATATTTGATATTATATAACCACTGTTGATTAAAATTTCTTGTGATGTTAATTTTTATTGAGATTTATACTCATAGAAAGAAATGGTGTGATAATAATACAAACGAATCCTAATAAACACATAGGGATATATCATGAAATTCATTTTTCATGATAGGGAAATATTAATTACATGTGATATATTTTCCAATTTGAACTGTGAAATAATATACATGTTATATATGACAATTGAAAAGAATGAACTGATATTTCAGGTTATGATACTTGTAATCCATGTTTAATGAGACCCTAAGCTATTGGTTGTATGTCAATGTCCCATATTAACGTTGATCGTATGGTAATCTACTGTTATAACGATAGTGTTTTTAATTTAGTGAAAATATCTCTCCATCCTCTTTATATAAAGAATTATTATATTTGAAATCATTGTTCTCTTAATTCATCTAAAGAGGAGATTCTTGTAGTTCCTAATGATCAAAAATATGTTCAGTTTCATGAAATATTCTTGAGGGTCATGTGATCAATGGAATGGAATATTGTTACAAATGTGTCTTCCATTTTTGAGGTAATGAGAGAGTTTCATCTATAGAATCTCTCAATGTTCCATAGGGATGGAGGAACAATAGAAACAGAGTTCAGGATTGTGTCAGTGTAGAATATTTTTATTTACCTTAATACCCTCATAGATAGGAGGGTAATGTTTGTTTCATATTTTCTTTGTGTACCATACAAGTTATTGTGGGATATTACACAACAACATCATAAGTAAGACTAAATTTCTTGGGATGAATTATAGGAGATGTTCTGGATAAAATTATATCTAGATACATTGAGGGATGATATGGATTTCAAGTTCATGCATATTACATAGGAGAAAATGTTAGTGATAGACTACTCAGGATGTTCCACCAACTTGTAAAGATTTCTGACATCTATATTTATTTATGAGATCTCTTGGGAGAGACATTTTTATGATGGAATTAATATGAGATTATATTATAGATGAAATTATCTCACATCTGTATCATTTTATATGTGATTAATCAAACACTCGTAATGGAATGGAATGGAATATGAGATAGGACCCCTCTAGTCTCCATGATATTACAACATGGTGAACATGGAGGTCTTAATATGGTGAAAATAATTCCCACGATGATATTTTCCTCCAAGGAAATAGTGTGAGAGAAATTCGGGTGGTGGACAAGAATTATAGGGCCATGTTCCATTACAGTGCTATCAGTTCAAAATGTTAGTCCATACGAAGACTCAGTTTCTGTACCCTTATTTTGAGTTCCATTATTATTGTAGTTAGGGTCACCAGAAAAGAAAATAGTGTAATTTAGTAGAAATGAAGTTATCTTGGAGCCTGAAAGGTACTATTTTCTAGAAAGGACTTAGTTACCCCAATTTAGATAGGTAACTAGATATCCAATAATTTTTAGGCTAAGGAAGGTTTTGTGGTAACCATGTATAGAAGC
This sequence comes from Viscum album, assembly GCA_963277665.1. Taxonomy (NCBI): domain Eukaryota; kingdom Viridiplantae; phylum Streptophyta; class Magnoliopsida; order Santalales; family Viscaceae; genus Viscum; species Viscum album. The sequence goes on from OY728122.1 coordinate 379,346,738, forward strand.
TACAAGACCATGTAGAGGGAATTGATTAGGGGATTTAGACTTGAGATCAAGGAATAAGGGAATGTTAGCTAAGATATATGTATTTTAGTCCTTCACGTGTGACTGTTGGACCATATAAAATCATATGTATGATCCATGTATCTTCTATACTTTCTTTCATATTTCATGATACAAGAACATTGTAGTCCCTATTTATCATACATTTTTTTTCAAATTTTTGGTATTTTTTGGGAAAATTCCTAAATAGTGATTTGACCTTTTATACGGCACAAGTATCCCCATTAGAGAATAACAATGGTTACCATGAATTTTCTCTTCATATTAATGGTTACCATTTATTTTGGTAACTCTTAATGTTGAAAATGATTTTTAATGATTATATTCTTAGTGTGGATTGTATATTTCAATATTATAATCATATTTTGTATTACTAGAGAAATTTCACATTTTTATCTCGAGAAGGAGGTAGTAATTCTCAATATGGTTACTATGATCTTTAAGTTGGTAGTATATGATCAATTTACTACATAATTGTAACTCCAAAACCCCAGAAACCTAGAGAATGTACCTCACATTATTGAATTGTAATTATTAAAAAGTATAAATTCCAGATTGTTAAATAGGTTTTGGATTTTTGGAAAACCTTGTTACATGAGTGAAACCCATTTTACATTGGGGATATAAAATATTTCATACCAAAAGTAAACCATCTATAACCATGAAACTCATTCAAAGGATTCCTCTTTAAAACATGTATAAAGGAAACATAATAAGGATGATATCAAATTCTAATTAAGGGTAAGTAAATCATAAGTAATCATGAATCAATAATAGTATTCAATATGGAAAATAAAAATAAACTATACACACTTTCCAATTAGATAACTGTAGAATTCGTAATCAATATAGAGGTTTAGGTGATAGAAAAACATTGCATTTAATCAATAATATGACAATAACACTTAATAATGGATATTTAAACTAATTAAAAATTACATTAAATAATAATAACTGAAATCATAATGATGGAAAGAAAAATTACAGACATCTAAAACATACCATTAAGTCTCCATGCCGTGAATCTAGTACTATCATGGATTCATTCCAAGAATCTATTACTGTCGATTCTTCATTCCATCAGTATAATACTATAAAGTCATTATACTAAGAATCTAATAAATGGGTAATTCCATCCCCAAAACCAAATATAGTTTATCTAAAAAACATTTAGATAAATCAGGTGGATATAAAGGGCCCCACACAAAACATATTAAATCCAATTCAATTATAATATGAAAAATAATATATTTAACTACTCAATACCCTTTATTATTTAATATTCTCAAGGAATAAATGATACTAATTTCTTAATATTTCATGAATTACACAAATAACTGTCAAAGTGAACACAATATGTAGAAATGGAATATTTTTTAGGAAATAATAATATCCATTTCATGATAATATAGATATATAAAATAAAAATTATCATAAATAAGTGATTTTTTCTAGATAATGTTAATAATCACAAAATAATTTTAGATTTCAAAGATAAATTTTACTTCTTCGGTAATTTTCCAATCAAACCCCTTGGATGAGAAAATTATAAGTCAGAAAAAATATCATAAATAATTAATGATTCATTATATTTAAAGTCAAAGATTCATTGTATAAAACATATAGAATTTAATTGGTTCATAAATAATAAATATGTCTCAGTAGATGTAAATGGAGATGGATTAACTTACTACTTGGTAACATTTGAATTATAATATCCATGAATGAACTAATTTCAAATGAAACTATAAAAACAATGAATATATATGTATTAATTATATAATATACAATATGGTAATTATATATATCACAAAAACAAATAAGTTGTTAAAATGGTGTATTCCTCACTGAAATAAAAGTGAGGCAAGATTCCCTTACCTTCAACCCGACATGTCACATGTGTCATGATAATCCTGAACAATAAACATAGGTCAATTATTTACTTTATTAAGAACATTTTAAATTTTATTATTACTTTTTATTCACTTGTTACGATTTTATATAAAACTTCTTAAACAATGATGTTTATATTGGGTTTTTTGACCAAATTCAGGGCATGTGTCTAAAACGACATTGGTTAGTCGACTAGGGTAAAAGGGATAATTATTTAAACATATAAAGAACAATATAAAATAAACAATTATTATATTTTTAAATAAATTATTCTTTTAAATCCAATAATGAAATAAGAATATGAAATATGAACCAACATTACAATCATGGAGACAATAGGTCGTACACGCACATGAGTAACGTTCTGATTTTTTCAATGATCATTATGGAAAGAATGAAATTAACATTTTGTCATACCAGAATTATAATTATATCCTAAATACCATTTTATTTTATCATATATACTTATATTTACAATTATTAAGATATAAATGTAATATCATTGTGTCGAGGATGTGGAAGCCCACATGTTCATGAACGATGTTATCACTTTTTTTAGTATGTGAGAAGGGTATTAAAAAAATCATATATTATATTAATAGAAAATTATTTATGACATGAATATAATATAGATTTATTTTGTGTCACATATATCTAATTATAACCATTTTTAACAAATTAAATGTTATTCATGAATGTATCACATCATTATGACGATGCGGAAGTCCACACACCCCTAAATGATGTTATCTTTTTGACAAAAAAATGAAACCATAATGGGTTTTTATATATAAATTACATATGAATAAATATCTAATAAATATAATTTATATCATATAAAAACTATATGTCCATTAAAATTTTGATCCTTGATAATTGGTATAGAAATAATGAACAATATCATTTCATGAGGTGGTAATCCATTATACCGATGAATGTTAACTTTGATACACATTTGATGTAGGTGTGTGTGTGTGTAGGTATAACCCATAAAATAACAACATATCAGTATATTTTGTATTATTAGTTTATTATATTATCATGGAATAAGAATAATTTAATTCATTGATAAAAAATTATAGTGATCATTGATGAGCGTTACCTCTTTTCAGGTAACTCCTTTTGGATTTCACCAAAGGGCATCGATGGTTAGATTTATGCAAGAATTGAGCACTATATGTTGATGGGATGTATTTTGGGAGATTATTTGGGTAGGTTTTTAAGGATCCAATGTGTCTTGATAGGTGAGGGGAAGGGGAAGAGTGAATTCATTTTTATAGAAAAGAGGAGGTGGTATTCTTGAAAATATAAAAAGGTAAGCACTATTGGATGGTCTCCCTTACCTCATGTGACTCAAAAATGGTAAAATTATGGGTTATAGTGATTTTATGGTCGATAATAATCTCCAAAACACAAAAATAAGTTCATTTTTATAAATTTTCTCATTAACATTCATGTTTCCCCACATTTACAATTTTGGGTTTTATTAATGTAAATAGTTTTATATCAAATGTAATATAAAAAATATTACAAAATTAAATGGATAATTATAAAAAAAATACCCATATAATTAGAAAAATTATACATAATTTACTAAATTAAAATCCCATGTTTAATGGAAATTAATTTTAAAAATTCTGCATGTAATTCGAAAAAAATGCTTTAACCAAAACCATGCTGACAATGTTTTTAATATATATATCTTAATATGTGTATTATAAAATATCAATTGGTATATTAATGGATATATTTTATATTTAGTAACACTTAAAAATAAATAAGAAGAAGAAATTATTTTATTAATTTTAATTCCATTAATAAAATATCATGTATTGTAAAATAACATTATTTTGAATTTTGACATTATTTATTTAGTTTTAACTTAAAATATCAAAATAATTATTGGAATTTAAATATAAGAAGGTAAAATATATTTAAAATGATATATTAATATTCATTAATAATTTATAAGAATAATTAATTACATTTACTTTACTTTTAATGTTTCTAGAATCATTTAATTTATTTTATGATTAACAAAATAATCATTACATTAGCATTTGATAACAACTTAAATTAACTAATTCATATCTAAAAAATATTTTTGAATCATCATGATAATGAAAACTCATTTATGTTTCAATATATTTTTTATAAACTAAACTATGTAGCTTCTTCAAAACTCCAATACATTAAAAGGATTAAAAGTAGCGAAGGTAAAATTTTTGACTTTTTCATTTATTAACATATGATATGGGAATATTTCGTTTAGATGTGTCCCAAAAAATAATATAACTCAATCCAAAATAGTGTATGATATAAATATGGGCTTAAATGAATTTTAGACATGTTTTTTTGTCATTTTGTCCATTAAGATTTATGTTTATTCCCTTGTTAAGCATACATTTACCTTAATCGTTGAAGTAAATTTTAATAAAATTACATAATATGTTTGGTAAAAAATTAATTTGGTAATATTAGACTATAAATATTATACTTATTACATATATTTATATATATATATATATTTCTATGTTCATTTCAAAAAAGAGGAAAAATTAATTTGAAATATAATCCTTGAGAAAAATCAAGAAATCAGGTTTTTATAATGAAAAATTTCAAATATTCGTTATATTTTTATATGAAATTAAAAATAATAATTATATAAATGGAATTAATTTGACTAAATAATGTATAATTCATCACCTATTTATTTAAAATAAATTTAAAATATAATTTATCATTAATAAATATTTAGACATAAATGCATTTTTCAACTAAGTTGCACTATCTTTCACTATTGATTATAAATTGAATCTTTATAGAAAAATAAAAAAAATTCAACCTAAGATAAATTTTACATTATTAGTTCTAAAATTATGATTATTGTTAAAAAAAATTAAAAGTGTCAAAATTTAGTTTTAAAATAGGTTTAATGTTAAAAGGCAGTAAAAATCAGTCATGCATGTAATGCAAGATAAAACCATGTAGTGTGTAGAAAAGATATACATGGTGTTGACTATAAATAAAGATACCAATAAATTAATTTTATTCTCAAAGGAAAACATTTTAATTCCTTGGGGCATTAAATTCTCTCAGTCTTAATTAAATTGCATCCTTTCAATTTAAAAATTATCTTGTAAATCAATGGATTGATATTTGAAAACAATATTATTTAAAATAACACCTCATAAATAGGTTAATATCACATATTTTAAATAAAATGGAAAATTAAAATATGAAATTCCCCACAATACTACGCTTTTGAATATGATAACATTAGTGAATATATGGACATGGATGAAAAATTTAAGTATCATGATCTGATGGATAGTGATAAAAAAATGTTTAGTTGAAGATATATGACCACAAGTTTATAAACCAAAATTTTGAAAAAGGTCATTCATATCATCAAATATGATGATAATTGGAAAACTTTTTTGTTTCTTGACCATTTTCCTAGAGTTTTTTAATTAATTCACTCTATAAGAATATAAGGAGATATACTTACATGATATGATTCTATTTCATAAAGACAATCTTATCCTTTTGTTCTGCCATGATAAATTTCTTATTCGCCTCATATATTAGGTTGAAACATATGGTAATTTATGAAATTAATCTCTTAAACTATGTTCATAGATCTACATTAACCATTTTATAATTTATTAAACTTATGACCCTACCATGTATTATGATCCAAAACACTATAATTAGTTCCAATTATGTTAATAGAATCTAATTTACTTTATCAATAACAGTCATTATTATTTCAACACCATGAACAAATTATGGGTTATATTTCCCTTATCTATTTGTTTTTGAATAAGGTCAACTTGTCACTGAATCGTTTTTCTTGGTTTTCTATACCATTCAACATGTGATCTCAAATCCATAATGATATAGTATTGCAATAAAATGTTTATATATTTCATAACTCTTATAACTAGAACATTATTGAATATATATTGAAATAACATACATTAGGAATCCAATTAAAAGAAAATTAGTCACCCCGCATCAGTTGTATCAATAACATAATCTTGAATTTGATCCATTAACATAATATATGTTATATTTTCATGTCTCATTGGGAATTGATTTTCATAGTACCCCATATCATTAATATTTAAGCATTAAAAATTAAGAAATTATTTATTTCCATTAAAATCTTTATCATTGTGGCCTTTTTATCAACAAATGAAGAAAAATTTGTTCTCTTTTACACATGTACCATGATATTTCCTTCCACAAGTATCACTTTTTGGAAAATCCTTATTTTCCATATTTCCATTTATCCACATTTTCTCTGCTTTCCTATTCCTCTGTTTCATCCCATCCATGACATATGACTCTGAGAAATCATTCTATGTCTTGATATCACAAAAATAATATCATCATATATTAAAAAAATTTGAGACAACAATTCCCTTAAGAGACTTGTCATAATCCCTTTAAATAAATGGTCAAACATGCATTCCTTGTTTCAAATAAAATCATCATCATACCTTGTTATCCTTGTTATGGTATCTTTATACTTCACAATACATTCATCCTCATTTTTCATTAAATTAATGCACATTATATTAATGTCAACTTTTTTATCACGAGGGAAGTGCTTCTCAAGTAATTTCACTATAAAAAATTTACATTACATGAGTTATATATTCTCTTCGTCTCTAATCCTTTTGATCAATGATCACCACTTATGAGAATAAATTTTAATTTAATACATTATAAATGTAACCTCTTTATTTTCACCATAACCCAACACCACAAATAACTTCTCCAAAGACATAATCTATTTCTCAATTGTGATTGGATTAGTATTCCCACTAATGAATGGGGATCTCTTTCTCATAAAGTGATATAACATAGGAGAGTCTCTTTGTGTAACAAGTTTATACATATAGGAAAGTTTGTGTTATCTATCATAATTAAATTGCTATAATATATCAGTAACATTATTAGTACTAATTCTATATAAATCACCTTTTATAGTAGGGGAAAAATTTCATTTGACAAGAGTATTGATACCTTTATTCTTCCCAGTTTACATCTCTAAACAATGGAATATACTGGATTAGTTCATAGAATAGTGAAACATAATTTATTTTCCCAAACCTAGTGTTATACATAACATATATTGAAATATTTATGCATAAATAATATTGAAATCATAAACAATGTTTCATTGGGATATCCTTCTATAAATATCCTCAAATTATACCTTAGGTTTTGTTCCTTAATATTCATTTTCTAAATCTAGTTTTCAAGGTTTCTACAAAATATCATTTTATTCCAACTATAACTCCCCAACCATAAAACCCCAATATGGTTCCTTACATTATTATATTATCATGATTATAAAAAATTGAATCCCAGGGGACTGATCAGTTTAGTGTTATTAGTAAATCATATTAGATACATGAAACCCATTTTATATTGGGGATTAAAAATATTGAAAAAAACAATTAAAATATCATCATTTGTGATACTCATTCAAAGGATTTCTCTATATCACATTAGAAAAGGAAACATAATAAGGGTGAGATCAACTGATTATTAATGATATGTAAAATATAAGTAATTATGAATCATTAAGAATAATTAATATTTAATGGTAAAAGAAAACATACAAACATTTCATTTAGATTAAATGCATAAGTTATAATCAATATGGAATGGTAGATAACTGAAACAAAATCCATTTCGTCAATAATTCGAGAATGAATCTTAACAATGGATATTCCATCTAAGGGAATAATCACATGGAACAAAAAATAGATGAATTCAAAATAATTGAATAATAAATATGAATATATAAAACATACCATCATGAATTAATCCCAATAATCTAATATATTCATGTCATCATGCCAAAAATCTATTACTATCAAGTATTCATACCAGGAATCTAATTATATCAAGGATTCCTGATTATAATCTAATAAATGGGTAATTCCTTATTAAAAACCATATCTAATTTGTCTCATAAATCCTAGAAATAAATTGAGGGGCTATTGTAGGACCCTACCTCCAAATATGAAATATAATTTATTCCTCATATTTTGGATAATATATTTAATAAATTAATACCCCATATCTTCAAATATCCTCACAGAATATAATATGCATATTTGTCAATATTTTTTAAATTAATAAAATAATTTTCAAAGTGAACACAATATATAAAAATGGTAAATATTTTAGTTAATAATATTATCCACTGCATGATAATACGGTCATGTATAATAAGATTTATATTATTTAAGTTATTACTTAATCAAATTGTTGACAATCAGAAAAGAAAGTGATATTTAAAATATAACTTTTACCACTTAGGTAATTTTAAAATCAATCCCCTTGGATGATATAATTCAATGTGAAACATAAATTATAATGAATAATGAATGATTTGTGATATTAAATTTCCTAGAGAAAGTATATAGACCACATATAAGTTAATTGGTTCATAAATAATAATTAATTCTCAATCAGATGTAAATTTAGATGAAATCAATTACAACTTGTTAAATATTGAATTATAATCACTGTAAAATAAAAAATTTAAAATGAAACTCTAAATACCATGAATATGAATTTATTAATGATAAAAAACACTATAGGGTAAGTATATACACCACACAAAAGAAACAAGTGGGAAAATGATGTATGCCTCATAGAATGAAAAGCCAGACAAGCCTCCCTTACCAGGAGTCTGACTCATCAAGTGTCCATGTTTATTATTTATTTAGTTTTTAGAGATCCTTTTTAATGTTTATTATTACTTTTACATCACTTATTAGAATTATTTATACAAATACTTAATCATTTATGTTTACATTGGGTGTTTTGACTAAATTCTCTTCATGTTTCAAAAATAAATTTTGTATGTCAATTGTGGTAAAGGGGAAAATTATATAAAAATATCCACAATAATTATCATATAGTTGAATCAGATAATATTTTAATACAAATCATGATTTTTTTTTAAAAAGAATAGATGTTACAATCATGAAGACGGTAGGTTATACATATGCATGAGTAACATACACATTTTCCAATGATCATTATGGAAAAAGGTAAGTAACATTTTATCTTCAAATAATGATAATTATATCATAAATATCATGTTATTTAATCATATTTACATATATACATAATTATTTTGATGTAAAAGTTATCATATCATGTCGAGGATGAGGTAGTCCACAAATCCACTAATGATGTTATAACTTTTTTTAGAGTGTGACATGGGTAACAAAGGAAATGATAAAATATATTTCCAAAAAATAAATTTTTTTGTGAATATAATCTTAGTTTGTTATATATAGTATATTTTTTATTGAAACCCTCTTAAATACATTCCATACATTATGTGAATGTATCATATCACATTGAGGACGTAGTTGTCCACATGTCCACAAATGAGGTTATCATATATACATAAAATGGAAAGTATAGATTTGTGTATAACATATAAATTTTTGAATAATAAATAAATAATTATAATATAAAAGATATAAAAAAATTGACCAAAAAATAACAAATCCCTTATAATGTGTATGATAAAAACGAATTATATTGTTTTGCGATGCAATAGTTTACCGTACTCATGAATGGTAATTTCATTTCCCATTTCACAAAAGTGTGTGTTGCGGTATATAAAAACATTATCATAAAACAATCTCATTTAATTTAGGATATTTATGTTATTATATAATAATTGAGAAATAATAATTTAATGGTTAGATAAATACTTAAAATATAAGTTACCAATGAAGAATGTTACAGCTTATTTCATGTAACTCCTTTTAGTTTTCACCAAAGGGCTTCCTCAGTGTATTTATACTATAATTGAGGAATATTTTTTGTAGAGAGGTATTTTTAGGTGCTTATTTAAGAATTTTATTAATTATATAATATTTTATGAGAGGTGTGAGGAAGGGGAAGAGTGAAATAATCTTCATAGTGGAGTAGAAGTGGCATTCTTATAAATATAAAAAGTTTATAATTATTGGCAGGTCTCCATTACCTCATGTGGATCAAAAATTAAAAATTTATAAAGTATATTGGAATTATGGTTAATAAAAATATCCACCACAAAAAAAACAGGGGATGTTTTATGAATTATGTTCATTAAATTTTATGTTTTCCCACTTTTACCATCTTTTTCTTTTTTTAATGTAACTGGTTTTTTATCCTAAGTTATTTAACCAGTACGATTAAATCAAAGTAAATTTTCTTATAAAATATAAAACAAATTAATTCTAAATATTATATAAAATTTACTAAATAAAAATCTTTTGTGTTTTGGAAATTAATTTCTAAAAACATTCTGGTAACGTGCAAAAAAACTACTTCAACTGACTCACATTCATAATGTTTTTAATATTTATGGATCAATATGTTAATTAAAAAAAATATTTTTTCATTATTGTAAATATTTTATATTTTTTAACACATACAATTCAATTGTAACAATGTGATATTTTTATTAATTTTAAATCATTTAAAAAAAATTATTTATTATAAAGTAACCTGAATTTCAATTGTGACATTATTTATTTACATTCAGTTGAAAAATATATTTATAACATTTAAATTAAAATATATTAATTTGAAATCTCGATAAATTGAAATATTAGTTTAAAAAACTAATTTACCACAATAAATCATTAAGTTTACATTACATTTAATGTTATTAGAGTCAAATATTTTATTTTATTATTAATTTAATAATCGATGTGTTAGTATTTTGTTAGGGTTTCATGTAACAAAATCATCTCTAAAAATTAATTTTTAATTATAATTATAATAAAACCCCTTTTACCTTTCAAAATAATTTTTATATCTGAAAATATTAATCCTATTCGATAATCTAAGGTGTTATAAGAATTTAATGCAGGGAATAAAAATATTTGTTTTCTTTTTATTTACATATTTTATGGTTCACTATCATGAACATTTTCCAAAAAGAATCATTAAATTCATATAAAAATATTATATGGTCTCAATATGTGTATAAAATGGATTTTTTTCAATTTTTGTGGTCATTTTTTCCCTTAAGATTAAGGTTTAGTCCCTTGTTAAGATTAATTTTACCATAATTTTTGTAATTACTTTTAATCACATTATTTTATACTTTTGGTCAATAAATAAGTTGATATTATTATAATTTAAATATTATACTTATTTAAATAGTGTATATCCATTTTTCCAAATATAAATCACTCGTGAAAAATTCAAATTCAAATGTAATCCTACGTACATGGTGAGAAAGCAGGGTTTTAATGAGAAATTGTTGAAAATTTCATTATGTTTCTATATAAAATTAAATATAAAAATTATCTCAATGTCATAAATTGGACTAATTGATGTATAATGCATCTATTATTATTTTAAAACCAACTTAAAATATAATTTATCAGTAATAGTTACTTTAACATATAATCAGTTTTCAACTAGGATTTATTATTTTTCATAATTAATCAAAAAATAAAACATCTCATAAAAATACCAAATAATACACCCAAAGATAATTTTTACATTAATAATTAAAAAATTAATATTATTTTTACAAATAAAATTTAAAAACGTTTCAAATTTTCGTTTAAAAATAGGTTATCCATTAAAAGAGGGTAAATTTTTTTTCTTGTATGTAATGTAAGTTGACTCAGTTTTGTGTGAATAGTATTATTAATATTGTGTTTCCTATAAAGAAATTTTGTCAAATGATAATAATTTAATTCTAAAATGATAATATTCTAAATTCATGGGGTGTTAAGAGAACATACTGGGTCATAGCATAGATAGAAACCCTTGTTCTTTATGATTTTGGAAAATATTATAATTTGTTTCTTATATTGGTAGAAAAACTTTTAGATGTATTTGTTGATGATTTCTATGTCTTAACACCCAATAGGGTGATTGAGATCATGATAAATTCTGTTTTAAAAGTAGATCTAGTTTTTATGCCACTATATAGGATGGAACTATAAGAGCATCAAAAGACGTAAGTTATGATGGAAGATCATGAAGCAAGAGGTTTCATACAGCGTAGTATATATCTAGGTGTAATTCTATTAATTTTCACTATATAGGGTTGTGGAACATTGTATTTATTTGTGGAATTTCGTAGATTGAAACAGGTGATGTTCAAGAACTAGAATCTCCTTATTCTTTTTGATTATATCTTCAATCAGTTTTGATGTGATAAGATCTTCTCCAACATCAATTTGAAATCATTATACCAAAAGTTGAGGGTGGGACCATCAAACATACCTCAAAAAAAATTTAGAAGAATCTATGGCTTTTATGTGTTCATAGTGATGTTGTTGGGATTAGTGAATTCAAAAGTGGTATTCATATTCTTAATAAATAAGATCTTTCAAAATTTTACGAATTAGATTATGGTGGGTTTAGTTAAATATATCTTTGTGTTCACACATTATGTTGAAGACCATGCCCAGAATCATAACCTCATGCTGAGTACAATTAGAGATCATTTCCTTTATGCCAATATAAACAAATTTAGTTCCAAGGTTTTTTAATTTCAATGCTAGGTTCATGTCATCTATGAAGTTGGAGAATCATAACGCCTAGATAATTTTTCATCCAGTTTATTTTGGGAGATACCCTTGAATTTATATAATATATATATATTTCTGGGTTTATTAGTTTATTGTCATTTCTCTATTGAGGTCGTCTACTATATTGATGAACTGATTGATGGGATAACCAACAAGGTAGCAAGGTTTTTCTAGTCAGATTAATGGGAGATATATTTTTAAGAGATGAAGAGAAAGATGGTCCCATCAAATATAATCATATTAATAATTACAGGTTAATCAAAAACTTTGTGATATGATGTATCCTAGGTTTCACTCAAATCAGTTTTGATATAGGAGGATTGAGTTGTTTCTTGTGGATCATCATAGTTGAGACAACATGAGAGTATTATCATAATAAAATTATAGAGTTAGTTTTGGTGGTACATTCCTTGTGATGGTGTGGACATTATCTTATATGTGAGATTATTGTGGTGTACATGTTCCATAAGAGTCTATGGATCATATTTCCGTAGTGGGACATAAACCTTTAGAAGAGGAGTGGGTCGAGTATCTAATAACATTTGACTTTGATTTGGATCATTCAATGTGAAAGGGAAACATCATTATTGATTTCTTAATCTGAATGACATATACTGAGTTATTGTGTTATTCATGTGATAATCAGTTAATGATGTCTTTATTTACATACAGTCATTGGGATATTCCGGACTCCAAAGGATGATTATCTCTGCCTCTAATATCTATTATACTAATGATTTTAGATTTGACTAAGAAAAAGTAGTTTTTTAAAATGATAATAGAGTTTTATGTTTCTATATGATTTGAACATTTTATTTTGAAAAATATGTATTATGATCATCATTGATATTACTATAGGACTTGAATGAAAAAATATTTTTGGGTTTTGTGATGAGATGGTCCGTATTTCAGAAAGTCTAGGGAGTGCATCAGAGGCATGACATGCCAGTTCATCCTCTTCGCATTTTGCAGTGGATATAGTATGATGTCACTATGGATTTTATGATAGTATTACCCAAACACCTCACATGAAGGATATAGTATGGTTGATCATAGATCAACTAATGAAGGTATCCCATATTATGCTTATTTGAAATAACTTCATTGATAGTAATTTTTTGTGTCATTTGGTGTGACAGATAGTTTTATTTCATTATGTTTTGAGGAGTACCATTTCAAATAGTGATCTAGGATTCATTTGTATTTTTGGAGGCAAGTTCATTAGATCTGGTAGAACAGGTTCATCTGATTATGGCCTATCAATATCATACTAATGGTCATTTTATATAGACTGTTCATTTTTTATAAGATATACTACAAGACTATGTGATAGATTTCATTTCTTCATGGGAGTAACTTATGGAACTAATTGAGTATTAATATAATATTTTTACCATTTATATTATCAATATGGTTCCATTTAAGGATTTTTATAGAATTTCAAACCATTTTACTCTTTAGTGGTTAAATGAAGGTGGGTAATCACTTGTTGGACCTATTCTCATGATGAAGACATATGAGTTGGATCAATTTATTATAAGGTGGTTGGTGAACACTAAGAGCATTAATAAATCTTATGCCAACCATTGGAGTGACCTTATGAGATTATGTTTGGTCATTATGTCTTCCAACAAGTGTTTCCTAGGTTGGGGAAACACTATATCCTTAAATAGTAAAAGATAAAACCCTAGATTGTTGGGAATTTTGAGTCGTTGGAAAGGGTTGATCCTTTCATGTACTGTTTATCCCTTCCATTATGCTATAGTTCCACACACAAAAAGTTTTATCTCTCCTAACATAATTGATATCATCCTGAAACTTCTCATATGGTAGACATATAGGATGTCTAACATTATGTGGATGTCTCCTTTGGGATCATATGATATATATTATGGAAGATAGTGAGAAGTATCTATGCGGTAGGATTATACCTATGGTATGAGTGATGTTGAAATAAGGACATGTTTAGAAGGATACTTTAGAAATGGTGCCTAATATTCAACAAAGTGTCCCGACATGTTTGATGAGATCTAATAGTGATTCATGTGGAAACTTGTGGAAGATTTTTTATATGGTGTGCAGGTTAAATGTTACCATTTTATTGATGTACTTATATTTTTTATTTTCCCATTAAACATATTTTGTTTAGATTTTCATCATCTTTAAATTTTTGTGGTTGAGTACCATTGAAAAATGGAGAGATTTTTATGGGGATAATTCCCAAATGTTTTCAGAAGTATGTTTTATTTAATTAATGACTTCTAGGTATGGACATGTATAAGGGGTTTATGAGGGTTCCCTATGAGTTTTAAAGTCATCATAGGCTGTTTTGAATTTTTTGAAGAAGATTCATTAAAATATCCTGCATCGAAATTAAACACCATGTAAATTTTACAGGATGTTTAAATTTTTTTGGGAATATTCCATATAATTATATCATGAAGTGAAATGAATACACCACCTGAAAATCATTCACATCTTGGGTTTCTGGGTTTAGAATATTTTTAATTGAGGTAACACATTTTTGGTTGTAACTCATAAATCGAGGATTTAATTTAATGTAAATTTTACCTGTGATGTATTTCTCAGGCTCAGTAGTTTTTATGACATCATTCACATATATTTTCATTCAACTCATCTGAATCCCTTACTATATCAATTATTGTTAATTTCGAAGACATTGTGGAGTTCCTTCTTTAATTATAAATTTATCAATCAAAAATATAATCTCAAGTTAGTTTTTTTTCTTTTCTTAACCCCATTATTACTGTTTTTGACCAGATGTGGTAGTGTAATCACATGATTGCGGTTGGTTTGGTTTTATTTCTTGATATTATCTAGATATTTTATATATTGTTTCATCTTGTGATATTTTTCACATTCATTCTTATTGGATTTAATGATTGGAGCATAACATTAATCACTGATTAAAGTTAGATGGTAAAAAACCTGACACTATGTTCTGCTAAAATGTTAAGAATGCATAATATTGTTATTATGATGAAAAAAAATTACATTAAATTTATTAATTAATGGGTGATGATAAATAATGTGTTACATTATTCCTTGGATTACCTTTGATATAATAGTTTTTTTACAAGGTTTTGGGCACCCATTAGGGAAGAGGGTCACTGAATAATAATGAACTAGGAAAAAGGATTAATGTGTGTTTTTCATGATATGAGACTAAGGTGATAGATGGTGGTATATTCCACTTGGAAATTTTCTTAACTAATTATTGAAATTATTATTTTTGATATGATATGAGAGGGTGATGAATTGTATGTTGATTGTTTAAGACCAACGTTATAATTGAATTTTTAATTACATAAAAACAATAATTGGAAGAATTATCCATTATGACTCATGATATGATGATATATGTATTATTCATTTTATTCCCTAATAGGTGTTTTATGTTGAATTTCTTATATAAGGCTTTATTCCCTAAGATTCTTAAATTATTAAATATAGGTCCTGGACCGAATATTGGAATTATTATATAAATAATTTTTATGAATTTTTTAATTCATATAAGGCTCGTAAAAGATGTATAAATACTACTTTAGAGTTCCTAGAATAGATGTTGAAATGATTATATAGATGTATTTACCCAATTATGGGAATATGAAATGGCTTGTGGTTATGGTTTGCATGTTTTAGAAACATTTTATTATATATTATGGAATGGTTCTAATGTAGGATGATTTTTTTATTATATTATGTTTATTAATTAATATATATGTCATCACAATACTTCAGGAACTTATTATGGGACTATTTTTAGACATGGTGATACCAAACTCTATGTTCTACTCACAACCTATTATGTTTGTAGTTTGGTATCTAAGTTTATTACATTGATGTAATATTTAACAAGGTCAAGGGACCATGTAATTGATTATTTTTTGAAGGATTGGTAGGATATTGGATAATGTAAGAACTTTCACTTTGGGGACATGGCCTTTTATGTTAATTTATTTAAGATAATTATTTTAATTTTAGGACTTTCTGTATAACATATATATAAATTCAATATATCATTAAAAGTTTCAATATTATAGTTTAATTCGTTCTTCCTTTTACATTACAGTTTTTTGTTGTATTCTTTTCTTTATTTATGTTACTATGATATTTTTTATTACTATCTATTTCAATTATATTCCAACATTGTACTGTGTGGTATAGTCTCCCCACAATATCATATAAACCCCCTCTACTATTTGGATGCCTCTGGAATATGTGGAGGCACTCCTGAGGTCTATCTTAATAACTCTTATTTTCATATATATTTTTTTTGGAATATTGTATGGATTATTTTGTGAGATACGTGAGGAAACAGTGTGAGATTCTAAGGCATAGTGCACCCCAAGTTAATTTTTTAAATATATTAAATATTATGGGTGGATATTTTTCCATAAAAAGATGAATAAATTAAAAAAATACGAGCTCGAATAAGAAATTTGAGGCTTTCATTGAGCATAGTGCAAGGGATTTATACATTACGTGAAATAATTATTTTAGTGTTGTAAATTACGTTAAAAATTGTCTTCTGATTAAATAATAAAATAAAATTAAAATATATATTTAAATAATTTAAATAGTGACTTACTTTTTTTCTATATATCTACAACTATGTAGAAATATTAGGGATAACTACAGAACCATGGAGCTATTTGAGAGAGAGTGGTGTAGTATAATTCTCAGACAAACAACCACCCTATCATGGATCATGGATCAGTTTAGATGGGAATTCCAGGATCTCATCAATGAAAATGGAATATATTTGATCATTGACATTGTTTGATCCATCCTTTTGAAATAAAAAATTTTATATATATTTCCCCCTGTTAATTTATTCATATAATGAATGCTAATAAATCAACCAATTGATTGATTAATGTATCATGGATACTATTGGTATGAAATAGATATTATCCAAGAATGGTGATTTATTTTTTTATTATGTTATATCTATCCATTCATCATTCTAATGAAAAATAATCATGGTCAACATGAAAATTGGCTGATGTCCATTATTAATATTTTTTGTTTGTTCATTTCTTCCCCAGATCTTCATTCCTTGTGGGTAATTCCTTTGGATCGTGGTTTGATGAATACTCAATAATAAATTCTTGTAAACCCTTTTCTGGTACAACTGATTAATTACAATAATAAAATTTGGATTGATTTTTATATTAATATATGATGATGGATTAGGACCAGATCATAGTTCATTGTTTGGGTTTGGCATGCGACGACTGGGATGTGTGAAGTATGGTTTCCCGCTGCTATTTAGAGGGTGAATTCCAGCAAGTGAAGACAATGAGATTCGGATAGAACAGAACCATGCTCCCTAGCATCATTCATGGCCATATTAGTGACTTTAGGAGTATTAAATGATGTGTTAAATGGATCCTTAGGTTCAAAAAAATCCAAATATACAAAGCAAGTAATCTGAGAATACATATCAGGTGGTTCCCTTTCAATAATTCCAAGGTTTCTATGGAGGATATGAGTATCCCACAACATGTAACATGTGTCAAAAATTGTTTCACACATACTTGGTGTATGGGTGTGTACCTCATAGGGTTAATAGATATGTACATAAGTATAAAAGATTAGACATTCCATGTACTCTGACACAGATACAACCAAGATTACACAGGCTTTGACATGTCATGTACTCAGAAAAGGACATGGATATTCCTATTGTAGAAGCATAGAGATGTGTATTTCAAAATGTTTCGGAGTAAAGAAGCTCAAATATTACATTTACTTAGACATAGAAACGTATTTGAACATGATTTGTGATACAGAGGTAAAACTTGAGGCTGAAGGGACATGTCGTTTACATCTATTACACACCATTACTCCTTCAATGAAGGCATGGTTCTCTTTCCCTCTTCTGCGTGGACATGTTTTATTATGGTATGTTCCCTTGATCCTGTACATATGGGTTATTATGGAAACACATCTAGTTCATCATATGGTGATTCCCTCTATGGAACTTCATTCTTTCGAAGAGATGTGGAATCTCTTTGTGAGGCTCGATGTGAGATAATCTATCATCTTCATTTCCATATTTGGGGTTTAGAGTATCATTGTGACTAACACTACATTGGAATCTATCCCCCTACATTGTGGGTTAATGCAGATTGGGTTGCTGGTAGACCCCATGTATTTGGGAGTGATCCCCTTTCTATGTATCAATCTCTTTAGACATCTAGAGTTTAATTCTTATAGTGAGACCCAATGAGATTGATAAATACAAAGGAAACCATCGATACTATTAGATGCATGGATTGAGTTCTCTCAGATGATAGACATGTAGATCCTTCAAGAATGAATCATAGGATACAATATGGTTGGGAAATTACTTTGAGACTATGTGTCTACATTATTTATATCAGAATATTCTTATTATATATGTCATTAATATGTATGTATAATGAGATTACCTTTATTGTTGATTTAATATGTTAATTGGTTTAGGGGAGTACAATAGTTTACTGTTAAACTCACCCATGCCTGGTATTTTCCCACACATTTCATGTCATATGAAAATGGAAAACCTTTTTTTTGGAGTCCTAGAGGGACTAAGACCTAGTGTAGATTAGTGATCCCAATAGATAATGTTTTGTTCCAGTTTTTACCCTAAAATAAATAACCTTTTATAATTTACATTTTAGACTTGTTTTCATTTTCATTATAGAGGAATTGAAGTTGGAAAATTTTATTTGTAGTACATGTTATCATACTTTGATGTTTATTCTAAATGTATGAATGTATGGTTATTGGATGTTTTACATTTCGAAAATTTATGGGCTTGTAGATGTGTGATTTTTTAGGTATATTATATTATGGCATCCCATTTTTTCTAATGTGCCTACTTGGCACTGTTCTCCAACCACTGGCATATTGGATTCATGCATGGGGAATTCCTGAAAACAAACCCCATTATGATGGGTCATTAAAGGGCGGTATTTTTGGTAGGTTCTACCTTTTGATAGATGTATTTAATATTGGTTTAGGTAAATAGTTATTTATGTTTTGAGTTTGGATCTCTAGATAGGAACTCCATTGTTGATGATACAACGGATGTATTCAAACATCGTGACTCTGAAAACTAATTTTTTTACTTGGTATATGTATGCACTGGTTTTAGGGAAAAGATTTGTACACGAATCAAATATGTATGGGTTGAGGTTTCCATGTCTATCTTGAGTCAACTCTCCATATATACTTATTGAACATGGAACATGATGCCTATTTCATGATTTCATTGTGATATATTCCATCTATTACTTAGTAGAAGGATCACTGGGGCGATTCTCTCAATGATGAGTCTTTAATACATGGACATGTTCAGGATATGTTACCTCCACTTTGTACAACATTCTTTCCACTACCTATCATGCAATGGATTGAAATAGTAGTACAAGAAGATTAGGTAGAAAGGTTGATAAAACTTTAATAGTTTCAAAAAATGGGACACCTCAGGTTCTAACGTGAGCTTTTCCCACAATAGGTTGAGGAATGACTTGAGTAAGTTACATGAGTCTAAGATAATTTTATGAAACATACATTTCACATGGTGTTTGTGGAATAAATCCTTCTTTATAGATCTATAGGATGATGGTGGGGATTAGTAATATGGTCATACGATAAGGTGAAGCTGGCATTGTCATAGTTTTAACAAATTAATAGAGAATATTTTTCTCTAGCTACATTGAGGGATATGTGAATATAGGAGTATCTATGGATTTAGAAGGGAAGTTTTAATATGGTTGAATATTTATCAATGTTCACAAAACTCTCTTTATACACAATGGATATGGTTTGTGATTATATATTTCAAAATTTTAATCCCAATTGATAACCACACAAGTACATCAGAGATAGAATTCAACCTATGACACATCATATATATTCTTGAGTTTTTATGTGTTCTTTAGTTGTCATTAGTTTCATATATGAGAAGATGTATATAATTGGTACAAGAAGTAGACACATGAGAGATCATACTTCAGTAGTAGAGGGATGATATCAATCATTGGGGCTTGGATGTGTGAGACATTTTCGGAGGTGGTCCCATGAATGAGTTTCGTATTTCAAGGATCACAAGAGAGATCTAGAAAGGCATGGGAAAGGAGATGCTACTATGGTTATGGTCTGGGAAATTAATCCAAATATTTTATTACCTGATGTGTGGTTTATAGGCAGATAATGGATGGGACACCTAGGTAGAGTCATAAGAATGATTAGGAAGGTCTGTAGCGCTGTAGATGTGGAAGAGGATCTGGGAGAGTATCTGGAGCTGGTGGATGTTATGAATTATTACCACTTCCACTCACAAGTGTTCCCTGCTAAGCTAAGGGATCTATGGTATAGGGGGAGTGCAGCTGTGTGTGGTCAATTATTATGACCTCGGGGTTCCAAGGATGATATGATGAATGATGTTTTACTTTTCTATAGTAGCTTCAATACAAATTAAAATAGGTTAAATCCATTCCTTTTATTCCACATATCTTGTTTGAGATATATATGTTTTGGTTGATCCCATGTCTCGACCCTTGTGCTTGGTGACACCTACTAAAGGGGACTATGTGATCAAACACTTCTACATATTTTGTGACCTAACACATTGTGGTGAGTGTTTAATGTGGGATATAATTATTATAGTGATGATCCCTTAAGACATTATATTTATTATTAAATTTTTATATATAGTTCTTTCCTATATATAATATTTTAGGTAGAGTAAGTG
This sequence comes from Viscum album, assembly GCA_963277665.1. Lineage (NCBI taxonomy): Eukaryota > Viridiplantae > Streptophyta > Magnoliopsida > Santalales > Viscaceae > Viscum > Viscum album. Next base: position 379,368,053 of record OY728122.1, read on the forward strand.
GTGTGCACACATTTTTAGGGAAACAATTTACTTTGTGGGTGACAGGGGAACCCAAGAAGCATAGGATGTACTCTTGGAATTTAAGGAGCGTCTGATTACTCATCATTTGGCTAGCATCACCCTTGGTGAAGTGTATTCTATGAGATTCTAGTTTCTTGTAGTTGTGGAGGAGTACAATTAAGTCATTACTATGGAAATTCATGTATTACCGCCCTTCTAAAAGATAGAATTATGAACTAATATACACAATAAGAGGGAACCTATATTTACACCAGCATATTAGATGGATTCTATATAGCTTCGCAAGCTAATGGTGAAATTTATGGTCCTATAAAGGATGAGATTTATGTGACTCGGTGTCTCACCTTGGGCAGCAGCATTGTTTTTCACTAAGAATGTATATATGATTTTGAGATTGTTTTTGTATTTTCATTTCATAATCCATGTGATTATAAAGAAAATGTTTCCATTACTGAGGGTTCATAACCTCTTCAATTATTTGATAGAGCCACGATGGTTTTCAAGGATTGAACTCAGATTTGGCTGTCACCAAATATGAGTATGGGTTGAGGACATTCCAAATATGGCATTTAGATTTTTCTATAGTCACTAGTAGATCTTTTTGATGTTGTTTAAAATGAATAATACCCCAAAAATATTCATGGGACTCATGAAATGTATCATTTTACCTTTAATAGACTGGTTTTTTGTAGTATTCAATTATGATATCCCTGTGTTCTTAGTGTCTGTGGAGGATTACATGAGACATTTGGGAAAGTTCCTACAGGTACTCGAAGGGTACAATATTTTTGGGAATATCTCAACATTCCAATTCTATATTTAGGAATTCAAATTTCTAGGACATTTTATCTTAGAAGAAGGTGCGGTAGTAGAACAGGAAAAGGGTGAGGCACTATTATTTTGGGTGCCACCCAACTTTTTGGAAGAGTTGTAGAGATTGCATGGATTTACGTGCTAGTATTATAGATTCACACCTGATTTCACTATAATATCATATCCCTGGACATTTTTTACCCATATGAGAAAACCATTCATGTGGACAAAGAGGTTTCAGTAGAATTTTCATGACATAAGGAACATATTGTTGATCACTCCCATAATGAGGTTTTGAGAGGAGGTTTTCAAGTATGTTGTGTTCGAAGATTCATAAAGGATCCGGATTATTTGTGTTCTGATATTGATAAAAGTATTGATTTCTTATGGTTCATGTTAGTTGAGACCGCATGAGAAAAACAACACTTATCATGATCCTAAGCTAGGAGGAGTAGCCTATGATTTGAATATGTGATTACACTACTAGATGGGAGATAATTTTATCATCTATTATTACCATAAGAGTCTCCATTATATATTCTTTAAGAATTATCATAAAATTATACAAACTAAATTGATAATTTACATTTATTATTATGACATTGAGATTGTATATATTCATTAGAAGTGGAATTTGGTAGAATATTATCTTAGTAAGAGATAGTATACATCGCTACAAGGAAATATTTGGACTCATTAATGCTATCTTGTGTGTATGAGGATGAATATTCTTACCTACAGTTGATACTTTTTACATCTTTGATTTTACAAATACTTAGGGAGGTGCATCTTGGAAATTACAGATGTGAGACCCTACTTGAATCCATGTCCACTAGATTTGTTCCTAATGGATTTTACGATGGTATGGAGCATGTCATTCATTTTAGAGGATGAACAATTGTACTAGTGAAATTGGGGGAGTTGGTTTTGATGGTTTTCCATACATATTCTTCGATGGTACATCTAGTTGTTGTAAGAATTTACCAATATATCTGATGAAAATTTTGGTTTCATTGGGATGAAGAAGGGATTTGTAGAGTTTGTATCAAAATTCATTACCTTTCATCATGTTAAGGATGAGAACTAGTTTATGGAGGATTTAAATCATCCTCATGAAGAGCTAGAGTATATGTGGGATGTGATATACATGGACATTGTGAAAGGGTTACCATGTATATCTAGGGAACATGATTCCTTTTGGGTGATCATCAACCAACTCACTCAGTGATCCCACTTCAAATAAATTTTAGAGCAATGTTAAGTAGATATATTGGGACTCCTCTATGTTATAATGATCTTGAAACTCCATGGGGTTCCCTCAACAGAGGATTTAGATCATGAAATTGGATTCAAATCGTAGTTATGGAATGGATTACATGTGGACTTTGGGAATTAGATGTGTTTGAGCATGGAATCCCCCCCAAACTGATGGCCAGAATGATTATAACATTCAGTTCATGGAGGACATATTTTGGGATTTCATGTTAGGCATTGTTCATTGTTTTGAGCATCACATTATATTGGTGGAAATTTCATACAACAATAGATACTATTCCACCACTGGTATGGAATTGTTCTTGTCCTTGTATGGGAAACCATACAAATCATATCTTTGTTCGACCGACCCATGAGATTCAGAACTTATTGGTTGATAGATCATATATTCCAGTATAATGAATGTTCATATCATCTAGGAGAAGATGAGGATTGTATAGATCTATCATAAGTCCTATAAGGAATCACAATGGAGGCATTATATTCTGAAGAGGTCGGTCATGTGTTCTTGAGTACCACACCTCTAAATTGGTTACAGAGGTTTTTCCTCAATAGTAATCAATCTCAATGATTCATTATCTATTTCCAAATATTATGTAGAGTAGATTAGGTGTCTTACCACTTAGCTCTGCTGATGCAGTTAAAACGGCACATGATGTCTTCCAAATCTCACTAAGAATATGTATGTGAATAGTTCAGCACAAGTTATTTACTTGGGTGAGATGTAAGTTCAGATGGGGTTACCTTAAAAGAGTTCACAGTGGAGATCGAGGATTGGCATGATAGGATCTTCATTGAGTGAGAGGCTCCATTAGTGATTATCTGGTGGTAGCATGAAAATATTCACGAGAAAACATGATAGTGGTAGATAAAGATTCATGCTTACTACCCACATCTTTTCTTGGAGCCTTTCATTGTGTTTATCATACATAAATCCCCAATTTGTGGAGAATTCAATGAAACCTAATTTTTCAATATATTTCATTTCAATATTATATTGATTATTTTAATAGCTATAATCTAATATATTGAAAGATTCATTGGCCTAGTGTACATAGATTTAATTATTCAATTACGTTAAATATATTAAATATCATGTCTGAAATTCTTTCTTAAAAATATTTAATTACAATTAAATTGATTACTGTATAAGAAATCTAAGGTCCCTATAATGTTATGAGTGTGATATTTTGATAGGTGTGACATTATCCTTTTTGGTGATAGGTTCTTGGTTGAAATTCATCACGAGCCTAAATAATATAATAGATATATATTTATTTTTTATTAAGAAACTCAATAACCTATTATTTATTTATAAATATATGGATATGGATAAATATCAAAGTCAGCTAAAAAATTATAGAGATCTTGGAGAGTGAGAGTTTGAGGATCTTTCTCAGATAAAAAAAACTAAAATTTTGATCGTCGATAAGTGTGTATAATAATTCTAGGATATCACAAAAAAAATAACATGGATTCATTCTTCATCAGTGATCAGTCAATCTTGAGGTTGGGAATTTTTTATTTGGATTTAACCCCATTAATTTATCCATATAATGAACATGAATCAATCAACCAATAGATTGATTCAAATTTTATGCATATTATCGGTATGGGATAAATATTATTAGGGATTCGATATTTATTTTATGATTACAATATATTGTTTCATTCCCTTTTCTAATGATGATGAATCTAGTCCACCATGAACACTGGTTGAGTTCCATTAGTCATATTTATTGATTGATAATTTCTTGTCATGACTCGTAACTCAGGGCCCATGCCCTGACTACCCCATGCCTGCACTCCATAGGCTAGGGGATGGCGACTATAACCAGAAAGAAGTATCCCTAAAATGGGAAGGCATTTACTATTTTAACATGTACAGACAAATAGTCCAAGAACCCGACAATATGAAACCACTAAGTAAACTATTTTAGTAAAAATAGTGCTGAATGTAAAGGGGTTAGAATACCTGACCAACTATAAAAGTAAAAGTTCAAATGAAAAGTACGATACAAATAAAAAAGGGAAAACTACTCTTGGGTTGTCCTCTGAGGATCCAACCTAAACGGTAGGTACATATCCCCTCCACAACACTCCATGTCCACCTGTCCCCCCATGTAATACCTTGTCCTGGATCCCTTAAACCTCAGCCCAACTACTCCTTGTCTGCACAAGACACAAAAAGGTGTAGGATAAGCCCATGTAGGGGTGAGTATAAAAATACATGGTAGGGACCCCAAGACCGCTGATGGTCTCACATAATTCCACAAAAGAAAACAAAAAATAATTATATCAATCACAAAGCACAAATGATAGACACAGATCAAAAATAGGCTCAGGCCAAACCAGGTTTTCAGTGAAGTATAGATGTACAGATGATTAGTCGCGAAGCAAGATCATATTATTCTTTCAGGAGACACTACTACTGATAATATGGACTCTGAACAACACATGATCGATAGGTAGTAACCACTACAAGGACCCACACAGGGTCTAATCTGTCAAGGATCGATATAAAACTAACCCCTGCAATTACCCACATGGGATCTGACCCACATAGGATTGATATGCATAGACCCACATATGATCACTTAGCACTGACCCACACAAGATTTGACCAACACAGGATCATTGATGACCCACACAATATCGCTTGGTACTAACCTCCATATGGTCGGTCTACAACCTTCACCTCACTTCAATGCACTAGGGTCTTAATTCAAGGTCTGACCCACATAGGATCGATATGCATAGACCCACATATGATCACTTAGCACTGACCCACACAAGATTTGACCAACACATGATCATTGATGTCCCACACAATATCGCTTGGTACTAACCTCCATATGGTCGGTCTGCAACCATCACATAGGATCAATATGCCGAAGGCCCGATTTTATTCATGTGTGATCCAACCCAGTCATATTTCAACTCTCCCTCAAACTCATGTAGTGTATCTCAAAAGGATCGCCTTGTCACAAGGGTCTTAATTCAAGAGATGATGCGTCAATCGGACACATGTTCTGTTATTTACACCCCATTCTGTGAAATGGGGGTGATCAAACCTCGGTCTATCCTTCCTTGGTCAGGCCAGCCGAAATATTAGAAAGGGACCATTTCCCAAAATGGTTCCCAATGCCACTGACGGTGTGTCGAACGAACTCCTGTTTTGTCACTTATAAGCGTTTCTTTATTCGGGGACCGGTTTGGTCTAGGATCAGTCTCACTCAGTCAGACCTCCATGATGCAACAACTCACGGGGTCCGCCTGACCCCACATGGGTCCAGCACACTATGGTTTGGCCCGGTTTACTGTGTCTGGCCCATTGGGGTCAGCCCGGTTTGGTTTTCGAGGCCAGGCCGCGGTTGGCCTGGCCCGTCAGGTGGGGCTCAGGCCATCCACGTTGGCCGACTAGGTCACTGGTTCGGTTAGGTTTGTTGGCGGGTTCGGCCCGCTATGTCAATGGTTCGGCCCGCTGGGACTCAGGTGCCGCCCGGTCTGCTAGACCACGGTAGGCATGCCCTGTTAAGCCGAGGTCTATCCCAGAACCCAAGGAGGTGGACCACAAAGGGATGCCCCCAAAGGGTGACCCACCCCGAAAAGGGCAACCCAAAAGTTGGGTGGCCTACAAATGGGAGGTGAAACATGGCCCGTAGGGGCTCGTGCTATGTGACATTGGGGAGAGTCTCCCCCAATTTTCCAAATGGCCTGATGTTGAATCGGCACCTCTACAGCGGCGGCACCACAAGGCATTGTGAAGTGGATTTTTGGACTATTGATGTGGGACCTGCAGATCCATTGCAGTCGGTCGATGTGTCGGTCGTCATCTCCAGCGGCGCGCAATGGCACGCCCCTCCACCACTCACGGCCGATCGGTGTGTCAGTCTCCATGGCTAACAAGAAACGACCACCTTTTCTCACTAGTGGCGTGTGACAGCGTGCCACACCTCTTTCGTGGTCAGCTGGTGCCGGCCACTCTAATGACCGTCATGACCCCTTCATGTAGCGTGCGTCGACGCACTACATTCTTCATATCCTTTCACTGCCGCTGAACCAGTGGTCTTCCACAGAGGAACAACGTTAGTAAGATAGTGGAGGGTTCGATCCATGTTCATTAAGCCTACGCCATCCACATTAGCTCGTAATCAGAAGGGAGGATAAAGGGGTTCTAGAATTCATTTTAAATAAAAAAGAATTTAAAACCCCTACCTCATAAAACCATTGGGGAATGCCCACGCTTGATGGTGGGTTGTGTTCTTTGTTCCTTCAATAGGTTCCCAACGACGTCGGTATTACGTCATCCTTCGGTGCATAATTCTATGTCACTGATCACCTCCCACTGGGATAGGCTCTGTCCTACAAGGGTTTGGCATCTCGGTACTCCTTTATCACTTCATTAATTGGCTATGATCTATCAATACCACTCCTCTTGTACCATATAAATAGTAATGGGGGAGGGTAAGTAACGATGTTGGGAATTAATGGGGGATATTTAATTATGAACCTTCCTAATTCCCCGATGACGTTATTACGTAATATTGATAGTTCAAGCCATTTATTGGATTAAAACATCATGGGTCCCACACTATGTTTGTCCGTTGTTAGAGAAGAAAGAAAAATAAAATAATAAAAATACTTTATTTCATTTCTTTTAGAAGTTAAAATGCTTATATTTTTCTCTAGACCTATTGTCATCAATTTAAAGTCTCCCTTAAGAGAATCCTAATGCTCTAGATTCAATGGTGCCCTCAAATTTTTAATCTGAGCACTGGTTCAAATGTTATAAAATGCCACTCACGCATTTACTGAACGTACCATAAAAAAAGTTCAGATATTTTTTCTGGGAACATCGGGCCTCGGAATCACGAACCATCAATTTTTGAAGACTCATAATAATTCGACATAATTCAAAAAAATTACATGCAAAATATGGGGCTTTACATTCTCCCCACCTTAGGGCTTTTCATACCCAAAAGCCACAACATAGATTAAGATTACTAATGATAGAACTAAGCACACATATGATCCTCCCACTCCCAAGTGGTCTCCTAGAGGTTCCTGTGCTTCCAGCAAACTCGTACCCAAGGTATTGACCACCCAAAAAGGGCTCGCTCCGATCGATCATCAATATTTCCAGGAACCTCTGTAAACGTCGCCCCATCATCTATGTCTAGATCACCATAGTCGATGATGTGAGATGTTTCATGCATGTATCTCCTCAGCTAGGATATGTGGAATATGTTTTTCACCTTCTCTAACTGCATTGGAAGTGATAGGCAGTATGACAACTCACATATCCCCCAAAGTATCAGAAATGGTCTGATAAACCTCAGTGATAACATGTCGCCTCAGCCAAATATCTATAGTATTCATCGAGGAGAGACCCGAAAGAAAATGTGGTCCCCCTCTTGGAACTCCAAAGGTCTTCATCTCTTGTCAGCGTTAGACTTTTTTTTGCTATGTGCAGTCATCATCTACTCCTGGATGATCTACACCTTTTTAGTGGTAACCCGTACCATCTCTGAACCCATAAGTGGTGACTCTGTTGGGTTGTCCAACATAAAGGTGATCTGCATGTTCGACCGTATAGGGCCTCGAATGGTCCCATACCGATGGTGGAGTGATAGTTGTTGTTGTATGAGAACTCCACCAAATTCAAGTGATCCTCCCAACTATGACCAAAATCTACGATGGATGCACGAAGCATGCCCTCCAGCGTCTAAATTGTCTCCTCCGTTTGACCAACCTTCTAAAGATGGAAGGTAGTGCTAAAATGTAGCTAAGTCCCAAACGTCTCTTGTAATCCATTCCACAACTGGGATATAAAACGTCTGTCATGGTCAGAGAAGATCATCCATGTAACCCCATGAATTCGTACAATATCTTGTACGTAGAGGTGTCCAAATCCCTCTACTGATCCCTGTTCTCTGATGGGTAGGAAGTGGGCTGACTTTTTGAGTCACTCAACGATCACCCAGAATGAATCATGTACTCTGGACGTATGTGGAAGACAACTCACAATGTCCAGGGAGATCCCTTCCCACTTCCACTCCAGCACCTCTAGTGGTTGTTCTAAGCCTACTAGAACCCGATTCTTGACATTCAGTTGCTGACAAGTGAGGCCTTGGGAAACAGACTATGCCACTGATTTCATCATCCCTGGCCACTAGATATAACGTCGGAGGTCCTAATACATCTTCGCCACATTAGGATGTATCACCAGGGCGGACGTTTGGAACACCCTCCTATATCACCACTGGTACTTTGGTACATCTTCTAAAGAGGATGACATGCTCCCCACATTTAGAAAATCCATCAGGTTCCTATCTTTAGGATATCAGAGCTCATCAAGCCTCACATTAAATGTCCCCAAGATGCACCTCCCAGACTCTCTAAAGGAGTGGGGGAGTGACTATCATAGATTAGAGGTAAGCTGATCCATCTCTATTTATGATGGATAACTACAACACATCTCGCTGCTCTATCGGCTCACTCAGCAACTACATACTAGATATCCTGCTGAGTGCATCTTCTACCACATTCCCCTTCCCAGGTGTATACACTATCTCATAGTTAATGTCCTACAGGAAATATAGCCATCGGCATTGTCTCGGGCTCAGTTCTTTCTGAGAGAATATATACCAGAGACTATTATGATCAGATCAGACTATAAAATTATCTCCCATCAAGTAGTATCACCACACCTTCAAGGCGAGGAACACTGATTTTAACTATAGTTCATGGGTAGTGTTGTTCTAGTCATGATACCTCACGTGTCATGAGACATAGGTGATCACTACATGCTTGTGCATTATTACACACCCATGTCTGGTCCCCAACGCGTCATAGTGGACTATATACCCAATGCCCTCTTCTGGTAGCCTCAATATAGGGGCACTTTTCAATCTCTGCATCAGCTCCTGGAATCTCTGTTGGCTCTCTCCATCCATACAAAGGGTTTTCCCTTATATTTCATTGCTAAAAAGGGTTACGCAACTCTGTAAATTTTAGGCTTGAACCCCCGATTATATCCTTCGAACCCTTGGAATCTTCACACATCAGTCACACTACTGGGTGGATCTGAAGCAACCACATCCTCTATATTCCCTAGATCAACTGAAACTCCATCCTTCAAGATAATGTGTTCTGGAAAGATGACCTCTCATATCCAAAACTAGAACTTTGAGAGATTACCATAAAGATGGTTCTCCCGATGTGTATCCAGAACTATAGACATATGATAGGCATGCTCCTCCTCCGTCGCTGAGCATATCATGATGTCATCAATGAACACCACCACAAAGTGATCGAGGTATATCTTAAATATACTGTTCATGATTCCCATGAACACTATTGGGTCATTGTCCATGCCGAACGACATAACCAAGAACTCATAGTGGCTATACCGACATCTGATGGTCGTCTTCTACAGATCCTTATCTCATACCCTAATCTAATTATAGCATGATCTGAGTTCTATCTTCTAAAACCAACGAGCTCCCTTTAGCTAATAGAAAGGATCGTCAATCCTCATAAGTGGATATTTTTTCTTCACAGTCACCTAGTTCAAGCACAAATAATCCACACAAAGCCTCAAACTCCCATCATCCTTCTTACAGAACAAAATCGAGGCTACCCATGGAGAAACATTGGGCCTTATGAACCCCATTTTCTACAAGACCTCCAATTGTACATGTAACTCACAATGCTCTACGGGAGCCATCCGATATGCAGGTGTTGATATCGGTGTCGTCCTGGGGTACAATTCGATGGAAAAGTATTCCTCTCTGCATTGAGGTAGTCCCAGAACTTCTTCAAAAAAGACATCAGCATACTGGTCCACCACAATAGGATAGATCGAACTCTCAACATCTACAACATCGATGGTAAGGCTAGCCAGTAGATGTGTGATTAGCTGCAACCTCCTCTTGTTAATTCTATCATGTGCTGCAAAGTTTCCCTTCTCAACGTTGAAGGAAAACCTGGTCCCATCTATGTGGACACACCTCACATTGAGCCTAATATAGTCATTCTTAGCATAAACTATGGATAACCAGTCTATATCGAAGATGATGTTGTAAGGCCATGACGCCACTACTAGAAGATCTCAACTGAATCTCTCTCCTCCTAGAGTAATCTCACACTACCAGAACCAGTGTGTAATCTTCGAATCCTCTCTTATAAGAGTCTCTAGCCATAAGGATCGGGCCAACGGTCCCACCGGAATCTTTGAGATCTGAACAAGGGTCATGGAAATAAAATATTGTTCTTCACCTGTGTCTCTATGTACTATAGCTGAGGTGTAGTATACATTGATCGTACCTCTTGTCATCTCTGGAGCACCGTGGTAGTAGGCCTTAGCTACCTAGAGCTGAGATCATCCCTGTCCAACTACACCATGTGGTTGGGGTGGGCCACGTGTTGGTGGTGGTAGTAGAACAAAAAATCATCGTCCACCACCTGTTTCATGACTATCTCAACTTCCACATCCACCTGCCGCCTACAGACATCCTTGATCGAATCTATTTCTCTACCTCGGCAAACCCTTGACCATCTGCTGGTTGTATGTACAACGGTTCGGGCAATCGCAAGCCATTTGACCCTACCCACTGCACCTGTAGCACTTCTTGTCCCTCACATCACCTTCTCAGCCACTCGAACCATGCACCTCCAACCATGCCTCCCAGGGCCATCCACAAGAGGGTCTGGCCCACTAGGACCTACGTGTCATCTTCCTACTACCAGTCATAGATGAATCTGTTATATGTTTCTCGGTGGTGGGTCTCGTTGTTAGAGTTTTCTATGATAGGATGCTCTCCACCTAAAATACTCACTCTAGTACCCCATAATGCGTCAGTATGCTCAGTGAAATCATAGATTCTCTCATCTCCCGTCGGAGACCCTGATCATAGAAATGGGCCCTAATGAAAGGGTCTTGTACAATGTTAGTGGAGTAGTAAGAGAGATCAGTGAACTTCACTGAGTAGTAGGCCACACTCATGCTAACCTACTATTGGTGCAGTATCCCCAGTATAATCATTGAGATTATGGCCCCTTTGAATAACTCTTCCCTAAAAAGGCTCTCCATGTCCACCCAGATGAGGGTCACCTCATTGTGTATCTGGAGCATCAGGCCCCACCATCTCCCTGAAGCTACCTAGAAGAGACTCGCTGCTAGGATCACCATAAGGACAGCTGGTGTCACAACTATGTTAAAAACTCTGACTACAACCTCCAACCAGTGCTCAGCCGCCTATGGGTTCATCTCATCTCAGAAACTCGGAGGCCTCTCCCATTGAAACTCATGCAACACGCTCAGTCGATGTGAATCCTCTACTGGTGGGGCTAGTGGTAATGTCTTCCCAAAGGATAGTGGTGCTACTGGAACACCACCCGAAGGTTCTATTGCCGTAAGAGGGCCCTGCACCAAGAAATCATTACTTTGTGGGCCGTCATCGCGTACTCTCTAAGAAATCATAGCGGGTCGACTTAATGATGGTATCCTAAAAGAATATAGGCGTTCCATGATCAATAATTTATTCCTGGTGATCTAAATAAAAAGATCAAAATAAAAAATTTCATAACACTAGAAATCCATGTTTTCTGTGTGGAGTTGGAAATCGGAATTCAGGGTCCTAGTGTTGGATACGTCGGCCGCCACACCAACACTAGATTCCTCAAACTGAAAACCACACTCATAACACTTAACAATTTTACCACATATAAAATATCAGATTCCTAGTTCTTAGGTAGAAACGACTCCTCTGACACCACTTATGTCATGACCCGTCTCTTGGCGCCCGTGTCGTGACTACCCCAAGCGCACCTTCCTGAGGCAAGGGGATGGCGACTAGCACTAGAAATTTGTATCCCTAAAACATGAATGCATTGACTTTTTTAACCTATACAGACACAAAGTCCATGAACACTACAAGAACCAACCACTAATTAATATTCTATAGTAAAAAAGGCTTAATGTAAAGGGGTAATAATACAAGTCCAACTGTAAAAGTGCAGGTACAACTGAAAGGTAAGATACAACTGAAGAAGGTAAAATAGCTCATAGGTCATCCACTGAGGATCCTACTTGAAGGGTAGGTACCTATCACCTCCCCAGCCCTCCACGTACACCTGTCTCCCCTCCGTACTTCCCTATCCTGGCTCCCAAAACACTCATCCCAACTACTCGTCATCTGAACTAGAAAAAACAAGGTTCGGGCGAATCTCGTGCAGGGGTGAGTCTAACAATACCTAGTCGGGACCACAATACCCCCGAAGGTCTCTCAGAATTATAAAAAGGAAAAACACAAAGCATGATCTCAATCACAAAGCATAAAAAATATACCCAACTCAAACAATGTCCAATCTCAAACCAGGTTTTCATTGAAGTATAGAAGTACAGATGATTAGCCGCGAAGCTAGATCTTCTTATTCGGTCAAGAGGCACTGTTGCAGACCATACGTTGTCTGACCCACATAGGTTCGATAGGTACTAAATCCTGAAATGACCCACACAATATATGATCTACCCAGGATAAATAGGTAACTAACCCTCGTAAAGACCCACATAGGATCAGTGTTGGCCCACACAGGATCACACAGTACCAAGCTTCGTATTGTCTGCCTCTAACCTCTGCCTCACATCCATCAAGTAGATTCCCACTCATTGCACACATGAATCTAGGAGAACCTCTAATCTATAAATTATTCCTATTTAAACTATCATTATGTCCCAAAAATAAGTAACACAATGAACTGTATCGTCATAAGGATTCCAATGTAGTATAAGGTCTGTCAACAGGATGCCCGATCTGCAAGTAATAGGAATTTTAGATTAGAAGGCCTAGTGTGATTCATGTGCAATCCTACATGGTCATACTCCAACTCTCCCCAAATCTGAAGGAGATTATCTCAAAAGGACTACCTTTTCAAAAGGGTCTGTATAGCAGAGAAGATGCGTCAGTCGGATGCTTGGTCTGTTAGTTACTCCCCTTTTCGTGAAACGGGGGTGATTACACCTTGGTCCGGCCTGGCTCAGTCTGTCCAGCTAGAATATTCCATAGGGACCACTTCCCAAATGGGGTCCCAATTAGACTGATGGAGTGTTGAACAGACACCTAGTTTGTCAATTATGGGTGTTTCTTTATTCAAGGACCAGTGGGGTCAGGTCCTGGTCTGACACGGTCAAACTGGCCCGACGCAACAAGTCCTGAGGTCCACATGACCTTGCTCAGGTACGAACCACTAAGGGTCGGCCCGGTTTACCATGTCCAGACCATTGGGGTCTGCTCAGTTTGGTTCGCTGGCCCAGGCCGCAGTTGGCATGGCCCATTGGGTGGGGCTCGGCCCACCCACATTGACCCACTATGTCGCAGTTTCAGCACGATTTACTGGCGGGTTAGGCCCACTGTGACGGGGGTTCGGCCTGGTCCACTTGACCACGACAGTCTCATCCCATTGGGCTGAGGTTCGTCCTGACCCAGAAGGGTGACCTGCAAAGGTTTGGTGAAACGCGGCCCGCAGGGGCTTGTGCTAGGTGGCACGGGGGAGCGGCTCCCCCGATTTCCCAAATGGTATGAAGGCCATTCGCCTATTCCACAGTAGTGTCACTACGTGGCACCGCTAGGTGGCTTGTAGGACAGCTAGAGTGGATCATGCCAATCATTTTTGGTCGCCGATGTGTCAGTCATCTTCTCTAGTGGCACGCGATGACATACTGTTTCGCCACCCGTGGTCGGCCGGTGTGCCAGCCGCCTTCCACAGGTCACCGTGGCTAATTAGCTGTTACCCCCTTTTCTCACCGGCGGCGCGTGACGACACACCACACCTACTTCATGTTAGACCAGTGTCGACCACTCCGATGACTGCTAATGCCTCTTCGTGCGGAGTGTATCGATGTACTACATTCTTCACATCTGGTCAGTGCCTCCACGCTGGCGGTCTTCCACAGAGGTGCAAGGATATCAAGATAGTGGAGGGTCCGAGCTATTTTCGTTAATGCCACTCCCTCCATGTTATCTCTTAATCACAAGGGAGCATAAAGGGGTTCAAAAATTTATTTGAAATAAACAATAATTTGATACCCATACCTCGAAAAACCATTGGAGGACGTTTACGCATGAGGGAGGGTCGTGTTCTTCATTCCCGCAACAGGTTCCCAATGACACCGCTCATATGTTGTCCTTCAGTTTGTAATTTGGTGTCACTCATTACCTCCAATAAGGATCAGCTCTGTCCATCAGGGGTTTTGAGTCTCGATACACTTTCAGCACTTCATTGCTTGGTGAAGTTGTGTCGATAAACCTTCCCAAGCTCAATATAAATAAGATATGGGGAGGGTATGTAATAATGTGGGGAATTAATGGTGGCCTATAAATTATTTACCTTCCTAATTCCCGAATGATTTCATTGCTTAATATTGACAGTTCAAATCATTTATTATCTTAAAACATCATAGGTCCCACACTATGTTTTTATGTTGGTGAAGAAGAAAGAAAAATAAAATTATAAAATTATTTTATATCATTTCATTTAAAATTCACAAAGCATAAATTTTTATCCAGACCTTCAAAGGCCAATGTTAAATCTCCCATAAGAGAATCCTGACGATGCAGATTCAATGGTGCCCTCTAATTTTTAATCTGAGCACCAGTTCAAATGGTAGAAAATGATGCTCACATGTTTATAGAACGTACCATAAAAAAAGTTCAGAAGTTCATTTCGGCCACATCGAACCTCCAAATCATGCACCCTCAATTTTCACAGAATTCTAATAATTCCATGTAATTTAAAAAAATTACTTGGAAAATCATGGTCTTTACATTTCTTCTCCCATTCTATTTTCATCATTGTATATTCCTTTGGCCCATTAATTGAGGATTACATGGTAATCATCCTTTTTGATCTCATTTCATGGTGAATTATATTGATATCATATATCAAGGTATGGATTTATTATGAGATAAATTCAAGATGTTGGATAATGGATAGATCATAGTTTTTTATTGTAGTTTGGTGTCTGATTATTAGGAGGAATAATTGATGGATTTCTCATGAGATTTATTGGGTGGATTCTAATGAGAAGTAATAAATAAACTCATCCATACAAGATCTATATTTTTCATAATAATTCATGGATGGATTGGAGACCATATTAGAGGGTGATGATGAATGAAATAGATCTAAAGAACTTTCAAGATAATGATACACATGTTATATAATCTAGAAATATGTTCCATCTAGTTCTATGGCTACGAATCATGGATTTCCATAGAGGATTTATGTATAACATGGTGTGAGACACATGTCACTCATTGAGTGATCCTTACTATGATACTCACCATGCACCTAATAGTGTAGATGAACATGCCCAAGATTACATTGGCTTGGACACAGTATTTTTTCAGTCATAGACATGACTAAGGGTACACATGAATAGACACACTAAGTTTTTAGAGACGACCATGGAAAAGATATGTATATATGGGAAGATCCTTGTACATGGAAACAGGCATAATTACATGGGCTCCAATATATTGTGTACATGCAATGGGACATGGAAATGGAAATGGTTTATGATACATGAGTAGGAGCCGGATCCAAAGGGATACTCCACGTACATTCGATACACGACATGTCCTCATTAAATGAAGGCTTGTATCACTTTTCATATTTATCATAAAAACATTTTTTACATTCCCAAGATCATTTCCCTAAGGGTTGTTATGGAATCACATAATTTTCATATAATGGTAAACCCCTCTGAGGAACTTGAACCTTGGGTAGAGTTGTAGATTCACTTAGTGGGGCCTGATGTGAGATTATATATCACCAACATTACCCTAAGATGGATTTCCTAGTATTCATGTGACCAAAAATACATGGGTTCCAATCCCCTAATAGTCCAATTAATCTAGATTGTATTATTGGAATACCACATTGTTCTATGAATCGACCCCTTTATATGTATCAATCTCTTCATAATTCTCACAGGAACTACTTATTTAGGTACTTGATAATAATCACATCTCAAAAGGGATTCCATTAGTTCTACATGACTCGTGTATTTTATTCTTCTAGATGAGTGATATGTGGAACCTTCTAGATGGAACCATAGTATAGGAATATAGTTGTGACCTTAGCATAATACAATTTTTGTATATTGAGAATATCTCGATATTCTTGTGATATATCCCATTCACATATACTTGTGATGAGTTTTCTATTATTATTGATTGTATATACTTAATGATTTTAGGGTGTCCTACTATGTATTGTTATATTCACCCCCATATGAGATATTTATACACATTTCATGTCTTATATAGATAACCAACCTTTTTACTGGGTTCTAGAGAGACTATGACTAGGTAGAGAATAATGATATAGATATAAAAATTTGTGTTCCTTACTTTTAATTGATAAGAATCCCTTTTTATACATTACAATTCAGTTGTGTCTTCCATTTCATTGTGGTTGTCTTGTAATTGTCGATTATTATTTCTATTACAAAATTTCATACTTTCATAGTGGGATTCTTGATGTGTCCATTCATAGTTATTAGTTTATTTAAATATCTCCATTGTATTGTCTTATATTTGTGTGTGTGAGTAAGTGAGTGGGTTTGTGTAGGAAGATTATGTTAAGGAGTCTAGTGTGTGTGATTTTCTTACTCAGTGTTAATCTCTATCCCCATGCTTATTGGAGTCAGACATGGGTTAGTCATGGAACAGGCCCAATTGGGATAGGTCCTAACATCCCAAAACCAACCAGATTTAGCTATGTGATAGATTAATGGATCATGGAATGTTACACTATACCTCAAGAATGTGGGAATAAGAAATCCAGATAATGTCTCAAAGGAATGAGAAGATGTTTTTACTTTGGTAAAAAAGGTCATACTTCATGTAATTACTGTCAAAAAAAATGTTTGGAAAATGAAATGTATATGAATCGTGGTCTCCCAAAGGTATCATCAAATTTGAAATTATTTAAATATTTAATGTATTGGAATTATGTAAATAAATGTCTTAAAGGTAAATATCACAAAGATAGTCATCAATTTTGTAAGAGTAATTATTATATTATGAATGATGAAGATTATACAAATGGAATATTAATGGAAAATTGTTTTGAGGAGTAATATGAAGAATCCAAGATAATGGGTTGAGGGGGAAGTGGTAAGATTGAAATATATATGCATTATACATCATGAATTTTTTTATTCAAATCACTAAATATATGAGTATTTTTATTATAAGTTTTTCATTAATGAGTGATGAAATTTGGTTGAATGGTGTTGATTACCTATAAAAGTAATTTAATAGAATGGGGATATATTTATTACGGGAAGATAACCCCTAACATGTTCCTATTGTTCATAAAATATTGTTTAGATTAGATAAATAGTGAATATATTTCAATAAATTCAATTGGGTAGTAATGATTATGATAGAACTCATAGATGATTTTTTGAGAAAATGGATCATGGTGTCATTGATGGTGTTTACTGAATAATTGGACATATGGAATATATTAAATAATATATGGTATTGTTCAAGGAATAAGTAACCATGTATAATTACAATATGGTTTTTTGGTTATTCATGTTGTCACCATGTTTTAGGAAAATACAAGATAAAGGTTTTCATATGTTTCGTATTTGAAAATTGAGTCCTAATTCATGTTGGGTGGCGTATAATGATAAAATCAATTTTAAATTTTATTTTATAATATTTATATAGTTATCTACTTTTATCTTTTGGATGGTTGATAAGGCTGACCAATTATGAAATGGTTTATATTAATCTTTGGGTGATTTATTAGATATTAATTTATTACTTCACCACATAATGATTTCTCCATATTAGATAACATTTGTTAACCATGATGATTTGATGCTAACATAAGATTTATGGATGAAATATCAATCTATTTATGGATCTTATTACACACTAGTTCTTCAAGAATAAGAAATTCCTATTTATTTATTAGAGTAAGATATAATTGATCAAGGTGCAACTAATGAGTGAGATTGTTATTATGAAATGGAATGAAATCAATTAGTATATCATCTCATAAAAATTACTCACCTTTATGAAAAGGATATTTAAAAAAAGTTTGGTCCCGTTATTACTATTTTTCATGATATCAATGGCCTTTTTGAAGCCACTTTGGTTTATAGTTTTGTGTTCATTCACCTTCTTTGGATCACAATCTATCGTGTGATCAATTATCTCTATCACTCTATATAATTTTTTACACTTTTATTAAATTCAAAATCATCTCATTACAGCAATGTTCTCTTATATGGAATCACAATGATGTGTTATTTTAGGGAACCTTACTTTTTCCATCATTCCCTTTTAAGGGATACTTTGTTATTCTTGTGTGCAACATGGGTTTATATGATGGAAATTAAAAATGTTTATCCATTGATAAACAAGATGAATTTTGTGGGAGAAATTTATTTTATGGGGATTATAATGTAGAATATTGAGATTTTATGTTTTTTTAAAGAATATAAATTTTTAGATAAATTTCCTTATATTCAATAATGGGTTTATTCTACAGAATGAATGACATGTGACCCTGATCATTAGAAAATCATGAAATATTATTGTTATAACCTAGATATTAAGTATGAATATATAAATAGTATTAAAAAATATATTAGATACATATTTAAATTTCCTATTCAATATAATATTTTTAAAAAAACTTAGTAAACAATCAATAAATTTCATCTAAAGTAATTATATTATTCAAAAATATATTTTATTCAAAAATGATTTTTATTTATTTTTATAAAATAATATATATATATATATAATTTATAAAATTTATTTGATAAAACCAACATAATTTTCTAAATCATCATATCCATATTAACATAGGGTGATATTTTTGGGGTGTTCAAAAAAATCATTGAAAAGTGAATAATACTATTTTTTATAAAACTATCATTCTATTTAAATTAATTAATTAATTTCAATTCGAAATTAAGTTTTAAATTACCCTATTGATTATATCTTAATATCGAATAGAATGAATTTCTTCTGAATCGAAATTATATTTGCTTTTAGTATAAATTTTTTTTTGGGTTTTAAATTTTTTTTCTGAAAACTGTTTTACAGTGCATAATGTTTCTCTATTTTAATAAATTAAAATAATACATAATTATGAATATTTTATTTAAAATTTATATATCATAAGTATTTATATTTTATTATAATTTCATATAACTATTATTATTATGAATATAGTTTGAATAAAATCATGTTTTAAGAAAAAATACACTTCTCAAAAACATACTGTTTCATCCTGTCTCTGGTATTTTAAAATTTATGTATTTTCATATATATTAAATTTATTTGAAAAATTTGATAAAATTTTTAACAAATAATTTTAAAATTCTATAAGGGTGAATTATTTTAAATATTAAGAAAGATAAATTTTTTGATGAATAGTGAAAAATGAAAAAATTTAACTGAAAACTATCTTTTTGCATTAATTTTTTATTAAGTTTATTTATTTTTTAAATTGTATTAAATGTAAAATTAGTTAATTTATATATATTAATAAAATTTATTTCATTTTAATCAATTTTATATTAAATGGATATTAAAAACATGTAAACTTTTGGACATTTTCTTTATTGAAAACATGCTTTCTCCTCGCAACTATAGAATTAATAGTATATTAAAATATTCAATTTCATTGAATTGAATTTGAAAAAATTGATGAAATATTTTTAATTATAATAAATTTTATTATCTAACAATTTAATCCACGATTTTGGATATAATATATAGTTAAAAGAGTAAAAATTATTGACTATGGTTAAGATAAAAATGGTTTATCAGATAGTTAAGCTAAAAATTAATGGTTAAAATAAACTAATTTTTTCATAAAATATATATATTTGAAATATTTTGACCATATAATGTTTAATTCTCTTGAATATTATATTTTTTTATCTTTTGGGAATGATAAGAACATGGGTACACAGTTTCCCTTAATAACATTATTACTGAGCCACCCACCTCATTTATAAAATGGATCCCCCTCTCCTCTCTTCTTAACACCTTAAAATAATTTTAAATTTTCAAATAAATTCCAAGATCCCTACTATAATACTATTTGACTTTATTTATTTAAAAATCTTACCTAAGAAGTATTTTGGTGCAAACCTATAGAGGATACATGAACAAGATGTAATGTTCTTCAATGAACTCATTTATATTATTTCTTCCCCCACAAACTAATTTTTTTAAACTAATATGATTTAATAATCATAGTATATAGAATATAACAAGATCTTTTTATTTTAATTTAATTACAATCAACAATCTCCATTTCCATAAATTGTGGTATAAAATCATTATTCGTGTGAAAGGCCAACTACTTTTTCACGAACCAAAGAAATTCATTTTTCCATTACCAATTATCATGGATGGGTATTATGATGGTTGAAAAGAATATATATGATATTAAAAAAATTTTACACATTTTTTTTAATTATATAATATATAACTTTTTATATTTACAATCTATAAGATATATGATAATTTCATTCATGTGTATAGCGGACCACCACCTCATGAAGCAATTAGATTCATTTTCACAAATGATATACCTTGAAGATAATAAGAATAATGTTAAAAAAAATATAATATAAAAAAGATAATCATGATATATTTAGAATTATTTAAATATAATATATTATTTTCCTTCAAAAATTTCACTCATTGGAGAAATATTGCATCGTTCATGAACATGTAGACTACAGCCTTCATGAAGCGGCCTGGCTCTCTATTTTCATAACCACAACACATTGATGATATGAATACATATATTTAATGATATAATATATTATTTATGATATTATGATCCTTATTTAATTATAAAATACTAGTTACCTCCTTTCCATAATGATATTTTACAAATGAAAATGTTACTCATGTGTATGTATGACCTATATTCTCTATGATAATGACATAAATAATTTTCATAAAAATTATTTCATGATTATTCATAAAAGAATAATGAATTTTTTAATATTATAATTATGTAATTACTGGTAGACCATGATCAGAGTAATAGGGTTGTAAATATCATATCAAAACATATATGAAAGACAAAGAGGTTATTGCAAAAAATGTGACATTTAATAGGGAATTGTTTACAAATGGGTAATAAAATGTCATTGGTAAATAATACATGGTATTATATATATAAATGCAGTTCATTAATATATATATAATAAAATTATATTAATTATTTTGTATTTTTGAACGTGATTGATGAAAGTAGAGACTTATGGTTTGGGATTTCTATTCTCTCTATTATTTTTGTGAAACATAAGAAATGTTATCACACATTTTAGTTAGGTGGGGTATATATTACCCCTTTAACATGTTATATCATGAATATTATTATTTCCATTTTATATTATGTTTATTTTACTTTATTTATTATTTGAGATTACGATACAAAATAGTACTCATGTGGTACAATATTTTTTTCTGAATTTTCATTGTTTGAGATTAATGTCATGTTATGAACATATTTTCTTTTATTGGTTTTATATACAAAATTATTGAATTTTAATATACATAATATATTTATTATCATGATATTTTATATTTACATTAAATTTATTCTTTAATGGTTATTAATATTCTTTGTTTCTATTGTGTTAATGGGTTTATGATATAATTTCTTCTTTTATCAAGATTTCTCAAGTGTATGCTTCTAATGAAATAACTATAAGATAAAAATATCAAGAGACTCAAAAATTTTATTCTACTGTGGTTATTTCATGAAAATATTTTCCCCTTTCTTTTCCTATCTTCATGAAAAAGATATTTCAAAAAGATATTTTAAGTAGAAATTGTCTTTAAAACTCTCTTTTATCAATTCCCCTTTTTATTCGAAAACAATTTTATCCAAAATTTTATTAATTTTCTTTAATATTTATAAAATTGGATTTTAAATTAATTTTTCCCCAAGTTATAATTTAAAAAAATCTGAAACAATATTAATGTATTTTACAAATAATCCTTGTTTGGATTTTCCCAAAAATGTTAAAAATGATATTTTTTAAAAATATGTTTCATGAATATTATTTCCGATTTTTAGAATCATTCAATTTTTTCTGGATTACATTCAATTTATAAGTGTTTTTAAATTAAACATTTTCCATTATTATTTCTTGAAGAATTTTATTTTAAATAAGTGATTCCAAAATTAAAAGGTATTTTTAAAATGTTTTATATTTTTAAAACTGTTTTTCAATGTGGAAGGTCATTTTCCTATTGAAATGTGTTAAATTATTTTTAAATAATAAAATATAAGTTGTAATTATTATTTTAAAATAAAATGATTCATTAAATGTATAATGTTTTAAAATTTATTTTTAAATAAATTATATCTTCCTCAAGAAACGTTCCTTGTGATTTATCTTTCAAAATCACTCTCAATATAAGATGAAATATTTATACATAACAACTTCTTTAAAGGGGATATAAAGCAGTGATACTATTCATATTCTTTCATTAAATGGTTTTTTCAGAAAAAATATTTATAAATACTATTTCTAATCCATTGGTTATACTCTGAATAATTCCATAGGAATCCCACTTCCTTTTCCTCATATAATACCATAATGAAATGATGAAATGATTATGAATCATATCTCTTTTCGATAGGTTATGATATAATGAAATATTTACAAAACCAATTTTATTTTATGTATTATGATATGGCGAACATTTTATGTTATGTTGGTGATCATATGTATGATTTTCATTATGTGATGGGTGGGAACAAAATGACCCTCGAATGCATTGGATAATGATTTATATCACATGAGATATGAAGGATTGTAATATTGAGATAATGTGAATTAGTATGGGACGTTGTACACTATGATATTCTTGGGAGTGAACCATAAATACTATGATTTTTTTAGGAGTGAACCCTATCCACTATGATGATTTTGGAAATGATCTGTGACTACAATGGAAATGATATTCTATGATTATGTGTATGCCAATATATTATTTTCTATGAAACTTTTATTCTACGCTAGTTTATGTTCATTTATTTACATTGAATTATTATCTTATGAACTAACAACCTTTAATCCATGACTCAAATGTATGATAATTCACATGCAGGGTTTGGGTTTTAATTGTAATTATCATGTTCTAATAACCTTATTAACATGTAATGACTATTTACTTCCCTTGTTTACCTTTACTGAGCATCTACGATAATTCATTATGGTGTTTGATTTCCATAGGATGTGAAAAAAAATTAATTAGGGTATTAAATTAAATTTTACTTATGGGAGGGATCAATATGTGATATATTGAATATATTACCCTAAATTAAATGATTTTTAAACTAGTATACAAAGTAAGTAAACTATTAGAGTCACCAAGAATGTGTCTATTTAATTTATTTAATTTTAATGAAAAATATGTAATATATTTATATGATAATCCTATGTCACAAATGAAAAATAAAATAACTTATTCCCATCACATTGGAATTTTATTTTCTAATGAACTCTCATGCCACACATGAAAAAATTAATAATTCCCATAAGAAGAATTCCCTATGTTTCCTGTGACACTTTTTAGAATAAAGTATGTATAATATTATTAACTAAATTTATTTTATATTTTATCTTTAATTTAAATTTTAATTTATTATTAAAACCATAATATTTATGGGTAATTATAGTGTCTATATATTCATTAATAGCACATAGAAAAATATCAACATAGCAAATGAAGTCCCTTATAGATAATTCCCATAAATGACATGGTTTGAAGACATTGAGTAATTTTTCATCCATTCATTCTGGTTGGATAATAATACATGATGAAAAACATTAACGTATTTTCATGTTGACCTCATAAGTAACAATTCTTTATTAATATGGTTCAATAATTATTTAGCTATTTCCATTGACATATAACTGTATAGACCTTGCTGGATTTATGATTTCACATAAATAAATTGAAGAATAAGTCAATCCCAAATATTAAAGGCATAAATGTTCTTCACATGTTAATAGAAAAAATTAGTATATCTTGATTATACCTACAAAAATAGATACATCCCACCATGAACACCAGACCAAAACAACACAGAAAAATGACCAATAAAACTCAATTAAAACAATGTAGAGAAACCACCATTTCATGGAAGGAAAAAAGGAAGATGATCCAAATAGAAGAAAAAAATATAAAAAAAGTATAAATTACCTTATATCACTATGGATATAACATGGGAATCTGAAAATTGATCCCTATGAAGGGTTTCCAAAATGACCGAAGAGAGAATCTTAACCCGATTCATTGCATCAAAAAACTGGGGAACATATAAGATGGAATCCCTACAAGAAGTTACTAAATCAAATTGAAAGAGGGTAACATGACTCCAATTTAATATATTATTAAAACTATAACCCATAGGGAATGAAATAAATTTGGAATGAAAGAAGGATATTCATTTTTGTGTTAACAAATATATGATTATTTGAATTTCAAATCACAAAAGATTAAATTTAAGAACTATTGAGGATATAATTATACACCACATAAAATAAAAAAATTCCATCCTTGATCATCATATTAAATAATGTAAATAATTAACCTTGAAGAAACTACCTATAATGGACCTGGATTGATGAAGCCGAAAGGAATTCATGGTCATTTTTGAGTAAATGATGAAAAATATCTCATGACTGATTTTTCTCTATAGAAATCCACTCATAGCCAAAATATCCACATATCCAAAATAAAAACATAACCATTTCAAATTATAATATTGAAACAAGCATCTGATTCATGTATCTAATCCATCCATGAACCCAATTTACAAACTCAATCTAGTCACATAATCGATATAACATTGTAACTGATTAACATACTCAATCCAGTCACAAAAGCCGATTCAAGTTTTCTGATCATCTTTATAGATGATGGAAATTGTTAATAACATCAGGATATTCTATCTGGGATCACCCACCTAGGTGATTCATCTATGGTGTTACCACCAAGGTGTTACATCCATGGTGACACCCCCATGGTTATACTTCTAAGGTGCTGCCTCCAATGTCAAAAAAACCTCTTTCTCATTCAAAAAAAAATCCAAAAACTAACTTTCCCAGTCCAAAAAACAATGTAATTCCCTATAAAAATCAATAATATATTTCGCCACATTGTAATGGAATATATTTTTCAGGTCTTGACACTTATACTATTGATTTTTCTTTTATGCGATGTATGTATTTGTAAATATATGAGGTGGTAGGTAAGTAATCATAATATTTTGGGAAATTTATATGAGTAGAATGTATTTTATTATTTTATTCATATTTTATTAAATTATTTATTTTATAAATAATTTATACAATAGGTTTCCTAATTTTTTTTTTGAGTATTATTTATTATAAAAAAATTTATCTGTGGATTATTCATAATTACAATATTTAGCATCATTAAAGGTTAATATTAAATTATATTATTTATATTTTATAAAAAAATATGTTTCATTTTTCAAATGGTTTATAAAATATTATAAATTAAAATATATGGGAATTTAAAATATAAATAATTTAAAATTAGTTTTTTATGAATTTCCTTTAATTTGAATAAGAATATAGAAGTTTTTTATGGGTGTTTTGTATTTATTTTGAAGATAACAAATAATTAATTATATGGGGATAATTTTTTTCATTATACCATATAATATAGAATTTTATTTTTAATTTTTGAATAATTTTTTTGTATTATTTTATTAATAAATATATTATTATTAGACACCCATATACATCAAATATTCAAATGGTTTTGGACATTATAATTTTTAATGATGTGTTGGGGTCCGTATAAAATTATTATTAATGTATTGTTATTGATATCTTAAAAAAATATTCTATATATATTGTTAAATTTGTGGTGTGTAAAAGGTCTTCATGTTACACTTTATTTTCCATTTGTTTTTAATTTTCAAGTAAACAATGTTATTTTTTAGTTTTTCTTCAGATAGATTTTATCCTTTTTATTGGTCTTTATAGTTTATAAGATAATAATTTTTAGGTAGTTTAAAAGGATCCATTTTCTTGAATGGGATATAACTAGGTTGTTCTACAATATAAATATTGTTTTTTATAGTTTGGTAATAGGAAATTTAATTGATTTTCATAATAATATTATGAATATTATTTTAATTCTATCCCACATAAATATCACTCATGGTATTTTCTTATGCTGTGATTGATTAATTATACATGTCCATGAAATTTGGATAGGTGGTTGACCATGTAATTGTTTTTGGTGTTTTATTCATGAATTATGTTGGATGTGACTTCTCTATTTTCTTATAATGGAATATTTTTCATTTTCTGTGTGTGTAGTTAACCTATTTCATATTTCATAACAATTACTGCTATGTGATTTCCTAGGAAATTATAGTGTGTTATTGTATATTTTAATGATGTGTAACAGTAAATGGTCTAAATAAACATTTCATCGGATTTGGTGAGACGAAATGTTATCTAATCAATCATGAACCATCCCCTAGGTCCCATGTTGTTACTATCCCAAGCACACCTCCCATTGTCTATGGGTTGGTGATTAGTGCTGAGTAGGCTTATCCCACAAATGGATGGAATTTTTTAAGAACATGTACACACATACACAACCCTAATCCAAAATAAGCTGGAAAGTAATAACACTAAGTAATAAAAAATCATTCATACCACTATAACCCAAAAAAAGATCACAATATAAGTAAAGCAGTAATGTACAACTAGAGAAGAGTACATTCCCACAAAAATTATTCTATAACACAAGTTCTAATTCTCATCCGCAAAAAACCACACTTGATCCTACTATAAGTTATGGAACTAGAATACTAACTGTATGCCCCAAGAACACACCTTGGTCTGTCTGATCACACTATGCACCACCTTGTCCCGGTCATCCTAGAACACAATCAAAGAGTCGATAATCTTCACAAGACACAACATGTGTGGTAAAAGCCTATGTAGGGGTGAGTAAAACAAAACTCAGTAAGGCACCACAAAACAAAATATAAAATACCACAAAAGAAACACCACTAAGATGAAACATTCCTCTCAACAAAAGAATATTTCAACAAAACATATGATAATAAAATTGAGGTATACTCGTAATGGATTCCAAGACTCATGTTCTCACCCACTGCTAGCCATATAGTTCTACTCATAGCATGCTCGATTTCAGGAGATCTTCATCCTCGAGATATCTGATAGTAAGCATGTAAAACAAGTCCACCAAAATTATTTGAGATAACATCTAGTCTCGATACATCGTGAATTTCTCTAAGACATCCGGTATCACCTAGAAATAGAGTCTCGATATCACATCCAATCTTCGGTAATCAGATTCTGCTGAAGGAATGATCATTCTGGGAGAACTCACTCTTTGATCTATAAAGTCAACGGAGACGCCCACAAACAGGCCCCACTAATTTGGGCCCTTAACAAAGAGAACGCACTAAGAACTTCATGAATCACACTAGTTAGGTCAAGTCGTGAAGGAAATGATTTGGCCTCGATACATAGATAGAGGCTAGTAGGCCCATGTTTCATTGGGCCACATCCTGGACCTACTGTAAACATCATCCTGTATTGGGGATAGGTTCCCATGTAAATATTGGTCAAAAATATTACACAAACACTATATAATGTTCCAAGAAGAGAAGTGGGGATATACCAGGACTCTCGGTGTGATACACACTCTAGACCATAGATTCACACTCGAATTTGAGCTAAGACAACACACATTGGATCAAGGGTCATCCTCTATGATATGAATAGGATCCTTCATTGAACCATCATAGGAATGACCAAAAGTATAATCTCAATCTCCACTTTCACCCTCTATGATGGTATTGAGATCCCACATAGATCCCTCATAGGAAAGACAAAGAGAAGACTACCACCCCATGGTATTCTAACTAAAAACCAACCAACCCTTATCAAAAGGACCAATTCATTGAGAGGGTCCCAACACTGTAAAAAATGTGTCAAACGAACATAAAATTTGAATGATAAATGAATTTTAATGAAAACAAGATAGGACCATCCCATTGGGCATACTGGACTCAACCTATTGGATGGCAGGTCTGGCTCATTTTTACTATTGGACCCAGCTTATTGGGATTCTATAGTAGCACAACTATTTAGGTCTAGTCCTCCGTGTGTGGGTCGGTGTGCTCTGCTAGCCAGGACCATCTCTGGTTGTGACTATCATGTCTTCCACATATTGATTAGATTCGTGTTTCCCAATCAACATGGTCAGACTACCTATTATCTATGGTCCTCATGACTAAAGGATCCTATGGCTCTGCCTCGGGTCCCTCCTTAGACCAACACGGCTTTGAAGTAGGGTCCCTCTATCAAGGCCATCTTCTATTGTCGCGGGCCTCCTGGCCGCGACCCCCGTACATCGCCCATGGATACCGCCACTGTGGGAATCCTCCACTAACTAAGGTCATTGATGATGCTCGACACCAAATCCCAGCCATTTCCACGACCACATGTTGCGGCTTCTGTCCACCGTCACAATCCCTCTTGGACCACAGATCACTGCTACTGTCGATCGTCCTGATTATGAATCTTCTGTAGAGTCCTCTTGGTTTGGTTGCACCACCTAGCCAACTACACCTCCACCATCGTCCTCATCTCATTTGTGGCCTCTCCTCATTGTGCATTGAAACTTCAATTTTGTGGTTATTTCATATCCTTATCTAGACTGTTGTAGTGAAAAATAAGGAGAAATGTTTTGGGGAATGAAGCGGGTCACAAGAACGCCTGATGTGGACGGATCTATGCCTTCTTCATGCATGCCATGATCCATCCACATTATAATTGAAGAAAAGGTCCTAAATTATAAATTCCAATACATTTCTGACATGGATTAAATTCCCAATCACAATCCCAAATCAAACCCTATATCCTAAAATACGCAAGATCCTTGAAACAATTAATTCATAGATTGATTATCATTCATCACAGGAAATCAATAACAGGGAATAAATCACATTGACAAATAGACCCCTACCTAGGATTGGATCATTTGTTATCTTTGATTCATTCATGTTTACGATCCTTTGAAGAATGATCTCGATCCACGTCTCTAATACTGATTCGCCGACATTTGATAATGAGGGGCCTATCCTCTTTGTCTCCGAGAAACATCAAGGTTATGGTGATAACCCTGAATCTCTAACAATGATTTTTTTTAAAGGAATATTTTTTGAGTCAAAAATATTATTAAATAAAACATTTTAATGACGGATACACACAAAATCAATCTTTTTCATCTCACCCACATTGAAAGAAGTTATGCCTCACCTATGTAAAATAGTATATTATAAACACCATGGTGGTTTCATATTTCCAATCTAAGTAACCATTCATGACTTATTAATATTTTAAAACAAATTTTTTTTTATTTAATTATTTTATTTATGATTACTTACTTTTGGGGTTTTCTCACGGGAGACTTTTGCCGACTAGCATTAAGTCATTCCAAGGATAAACCCACCATCTTGAACACAACGGTGCCCTCATATTATTTATCCATTCAACCATTTAATATTTTTTCTAATTTTTCAATAAATAAAATCATGTGAATTAGTATAAGCATAACATTTTTCATCAAACCATTCCAGGAACACCATGCCTTGGAATCGCACACTATCTCAGCGCCTATTCTCGGAATTTTCCCAATTAATTTCTAAAAATAAAACCTGAAAAATATGAGTCTTTAAATAATAGAATTTAATTCATTTTTATTTATGTGGGTGGTATTCCTATAATATGGGTTATATAGAATTATTTTATTAGTGATCCTCATGGATAATATTTACAACTCCATGATAGGATTATATAAGAAAATATTGATAATGAGGCCACTATGTAAGAGTTCCCACTTTTTTATGGATATTGGATTATTATAATATGTTGATCATATAAGGTGATACTATAAAATATTAATCACAATTGTAAATTTATGGCAATAAAATTTTAAAATTATTTTTCATGGAGCGGGATATATTATTGGTTTCCATTTCATCTCATCCAAAAAAAAAATCTATGATAAAACACGAGACAAACGAATTATACTATGTAATCATTTTTATTAGGTTTTTTCATTTGTATGGGTGATGTAATCATGATGTGAATTTCAAGATAGATGAGTGATATCACATTATTTTATTTGATAGTTTTCTCCCTTTAACAATAAATTATCTATTTTTACATGGTATTAATATTTTTGTGTTATTCGGTGTTGGAAAACTCTTTAACTTACAATAATAATTTATTTATCTAGGGAATTTAATTATTAAGATAGTTTAAAACACTTTAATTTATTATGATTGAAAATATTATCCATAAAATTACATTCCTTTTTATTTGGTGTTCTAATATTTGATTGAACTGATGTTAATTGTGGGATATATGGGATTCTTATGAGTTTTAGGAGGTTATATTTCTATATCAAGATATTTCACAATGATATATATTTCATATTAGGAATATTATAGATTTGATTTGATATCCTATTTTTTTAATGAGAATTTATGTCATCAACATCATGCATGTGGGTGTTGAGTTTATTTTGTATGAATCTTATTCTTTAACATATGTTCATGTAATGTAACTCAAATATTATCATTATAAATTATTTATATTTTATTGGTGGGTTTGGTATAATTATAGAAAACATGAAATATAAATCCAAATTTGTTTTCCCTTTTACTTAGAGAAGTTAGACATAGTGTGTGAATAACATTGGTATAGTAGAATCACCCCATACACATGAATATCTTGTAGATTTAGTTGTGTAAGTGTGAGATTTCAATCACTATGGTGTTTTTTGGTTTTGGTAACTAAATATTCTAGATCATAGGTTTTGGAAAGTAATATCATGGACTCTATATAAAAACTAGATGTTGATTTTGAAGGAATTGTGTCCTTTGACAAATAAATTAAAATATGTATTGATCAATGAATCATATCCCATTTATTTATTTTCAATGTATAAATTCGTGGATAATATTTTTGATTATTTCACTACATATCCTAATAAATGTTTTTTTCACTATTTTGTATTACCTCCCCTATGAATAAATAGGGATTAAGCAGATATGTAAATTTAAAAATAAATTAAAAAAAATTGTATAAATCCTATATAAGAAGGGTTGAGGGAATGATTTTTATATTTTTGGTCCTATATATTGATAACTTTTTACACACATACCTATTGAGTTTAATTTTCTATAAATCATTGTATGAATTTTTTTGGTATAATCATGTAGACAATAACTATTAAAATTTTCATTTTCTCCCCATAACAAGTTAGCATACTTTTGTTCATGGGTTTTTGTTTGGGTAACAAGTAGAGTTCATGAAATAATTTATCAAAGAGGATTATAATTAAGAATAGTTAATTACGTATATAACTAAATTTTTTAAGATAAATTGTTGGAAATTTTGATAATGTAATGAAATAGGAAATATTGGTTGATAATTAACATATATGAAAACAGTTATACCCAATATCTATTCAGTGTGAGTTAATGAGCATTATTATAAAAAAATAAAAGGTTTATCTCATGATATAAGATGATGGATAACATAAATATATAAATGACAATATTAATTATGGTTATGTATATTTCATGAATTCAAAAACATGATATATATATATATATATTTATATTTATTAAGCTCCAATTATTGATGATATGAATCATTATGTGGAGTATTTTCAAAATTTTCGTAACTATGTTTCTTAAAATTAAAATTCAAAACAATTAAATTATTTAATCCAGACAAAAATAGAATAAATTAAAACATCTCAAATAATTAAAAAATGATTTAAATGAAATATCGCGTAAAATATATGAGAATATATTTAATGTTTTCATTATATATATAATGTGATAATAATAGTGAAAAATATTTTATTAATCATTTTTATCAATCAATTTTTAATATTATAATCATGAAAATACACATCATTTTA
Source organism: Viscum album (assembly GCA_963277665.1). NCBI lineage: Eukaryota > Viridiplantae > Streptophyta > Magnoliopsida > Santalales > Viscaceae > Viscum > Viscum album. The sequence continues at coordinate 379,400,272 of OY728122.1, forward strand.
TAGAATGTTAATGTATTTTATTTTAATATTTAAAATGATAGGTGAGTAGATATTAGCGAGTTCACCGACATAAAAAATAGGGGCTTATTTATCTGTTATGATTGACATTATTATTTATTATCTTACTAGTGGTCCAATTAAGGGTTTCAATTAATTTTATAATATTATTATTTTATTTTTCTAAATGTGATAGATGTATAAAAATGTTATAATACAATTGTCATATAATGGAGTATAAATAATGTTCAGGGAATATATATTTTAAGAAGTACAAAACAATATATACTTTACAAATGTGGAGCACTCATATAGAGGATTTGATAATTAGTATAAGAAACTGTATAACAAAAATTAATATTGATGATTTATAGTTGTGTGTTTCCAAAAATATTAGATGATTATAAAAAAACATTGTGATAGCGATGTTCATGAACAATTTAACAAAAAATTAATTTATTAATTTTTATGATAATTCATTATCATATAAATTAGTATTTAATATAAAAAAAATCATTAAAATTCGTTAAAACTTGATATTTGGTTCTATGAACCTATCTTAAATGTTATTCTCTTAAAATACATATAAATTTATATTCATGATTGTTAATATTTACACATGTTTTAATTTCATTTTATACTTATATTTTTTATTATATTTCTTAATAAGATCTCAAAATTTTCAATAATTATTGACGAGTATGTTTAAGGATCATTTATATGATTTTAGACAATATGAATTATAATTACTGATGTGATAAGAAGAAATATAGAGGGGAACCACTAAAAGTGACAACATGTACCATTTATGTCGCCCCCATGGTCCTACTAACAAAACAATACTCGCATAATATAAATGAATTCATCACCAAGTTAGTTAGTAAGTCTGGTATAGATTTTGGTTGTTACAGAATAATCCAAATTTTATCAAGATATGGATCTATATAAATAATGGGTATTATTTTATTTAAATATGACTGATAAGAATAACATATTAGTTTTTAATAAATTTGAATATAATTAATGTAAGAACATCATATATACAATTATTGATAAGTTTAAATTGATTTAATGTAAATAAATAAGGATATTTTATATAAAATATTATAATATTTCATTGTTATTTTACATTTATAAGTGTGAATTTGATTTATTTTTTACTGATGAAAAATCATGTTCACAATTAACTAGTGATGTATTATCATTATAAAGGTTATTTTTTAGTATGTATACTTATATAGATACATATAAAATTATATTTCCATGTGATATAACCATATAATATAATTTTGGAAGTGGAACTCTATTTTAATTTTTATTATTCATTTTAGTTAACAATGTATCCCCATTGAAAGATTTATTTTATGTGGTTTCTAATTATATTTTATATATGGTATACTAATGGTGATTTCAATCCCTACTGATATGTTATGGATATATGATTTTATATAAAAATAAATTATATCACTACTTTGATCAACATTATTTTCTTAAAATTTGTTTTGGTAATATCTCAGTTAATAATATAAAAATATTGATCAATTTATCTAATCTATCAATATTTACCTCTCATTGGATGATTGGGTATACAATAGATATAATTTGTGGAATCATTTCTTTACACTAATCTTATGTTTATATCATTCAATAAATTTCTTCTCTCAAATAATAAAATATTTAGTTAATTAAATATTAAAATATATTGATATTTATTTTGTTTTAATATATATTAATAGATATATATTTAAATTTTTCATTATCATGATCTAGATTCAAGGAATTGTGAAAACATTGGGATATCATGACTATTTAGTGGAAGAAAATCTATTATTATGTTTATGGAATTCCAATTTTTAATTCTTATTGTATTTTTAGAATGTTAATTTTATTGTTAACTTTCCTTTGATATAGCCTTATTTTCGGTTTTAAATTTTTTTTATGTAATATTTTATAGAAAATTGAGATTTTAAACATTTACAAAATTGATAATCATTCTTTGGTATATTAATTAAATTATATTATTTTTTTAAAAGTTTTTAAATTAATGATTTCAATTATTAATTTATATTAATTTGTTCAATGAAACATGTTTTAGATCCTTAAATATATTTTACATTTGAGAATTTAATTATTTTTATGAATTCTTATAAATGGGTTTTTTTGGAGATATATCATGTGAAAATATTTCTTTTTTTAAAAAACATTAATTTATTCACTTTCTCTATAATTATTAATTATTTATTTGTCTGGAATATAAATTGGAAATATTTTTTTATTGTCTTGAGAAATTATTTGTTATAAAAACCATAATTATATGATTTATACACCTATTCTATGGGTAAATATATAAAATCATACATGTCTTTTTATGATGGTATAAAAAATATTACACACTATTTTATTAGTAGATGAGAAGTCATTTTTGTTTTAATTTTGCACATGGGTGTTTTTAGTATATAGATGTACATGGTTTCTCCTATAATTATTGATTAATATGGGATAATTATACTTGTTTTGTTTGGTGGGAAAATATATTTTTAAGGATATCACAATTATTATTTATCCATGTGTTCACACTAATAGATCAATTTTGATGTGGTTTATATGCATAATATTTATTATGGTTTACTAATGGTGCATGCATACCACGCTGACATGTTAAGTATATATTATTTCAATTCCTAATATATTCTCTCATAGATTTAAAACTAATTATGCTCCTAAACATCAATTTATTCGGTTTAAGAAATTATTTGAAAATTTTTAGAGATTTCTATCATCATCCAACATTTCATTCCTATTAGATTAATGAATCGATATAAGATATGTGATAATAAATTACAGATGTACTCTATCTATGGAACCCTCTCAATATTTATAATATATTAGTTATATAACATACTTTTTTAGATTTATAACATAAGATATGTATATATTTATTTTTTTAAAATATATATTTATGTTCATTTAGATCATTAGAACCATATAGAAGGGAGTAAATTAGTGGTGACTTTTTGAAATTTAAAATTATCTAAAATTCACACATCAAATATGTTAGAGTTATTTTTTGTATAAACGATTACAATACTTTCACAAGAATTAAATAATAATAATGTAAAAAATAAACTCTAGATATAAAATCTTCTTCCTATGTGTGCGATATGATATCATTTCTATAGAGACTCCCATCGATCTATACAAATTCACTATTATGAGGACATCTATATAACCTTAAACAACTACCCTCAATCTCTTTTGACCACCAAATATTAATTATATTTTAGAATCCATTTACTTTATAGTTCTTTTTCATATAAAAATATCCAACACATAATTTTTGAATCTTTTTAATACCAACTCCCCATTGTTAATGAGGAAATATACATGTGTTTTTTCTTATGTGGTAAGGGTCCATTAGTTGCAGTTACATTTTTAACGTATTATCCCTCCCATTTACCTCACAAATATTTCACTAATTTAATATCCCAAGTTATATTCATTTAAAAAAAATTATGAGACTCAATATTTTCTCAAAAACATTTTCAATTTCAATCTATCTTGTTTTTTAATGGCTTCCCTATATTTTTACTCTTCTCTGCTAATTATTCCACTATATTAGTTAAAATTATATATCCAATAAATTTTATTCAAACTAAATATAAATTATATTGTAATCAAAACTATCACAAAAAACATTAGAGTGGATTTTTTTCATCTTCATAAAAAATGGTATGTATTTTGTACTTAGACCCCATTTATTTAGGTTCTCTAAAAGTAGAAATGGCATGAAATTAATTTAATTATCACACTCAAATGTATATCACAAGGAACGTATCGATAATTCAATATTGTTAATTATTATTATTTATAATTTTATAATCCATATCATTTATTGAAAATACATATAATTAGACTTTATGTAACATGAACATATACACTTATATTAGCTAGAATATAAACCAATTGAAATAACACCACATCATCATTCATATGACCTTCACAATGTTATTTAATGCATCTAAAAACCATCCATTAGTATATCTCTTAATGAATACATTGGAAACTCCACCATCCAGTCATGTCTATCTAATTACCCTTCCAATAATCTCTTTCAACCATGTTCTCCATAGGCATTGTACGTCTGTTGGAATTATGAAATGATTATCCTAGGACATTGTAAATATCTATTAAGTCAATTTTTTAAATATAAACAGATATATACTGATTTTATTAATGAAAATAATTCAACTAAAACATATATAAACAATTCATTGAATAGAATAAGTTCCCATATTTTATTTTTCATTTAAAACCATTCTAAACACACAATTTTCCCAATATAATAATTTCATTTTGCACTAGGAATAAGTTCCCATATTTTATTTTTCATTATATGTTCTTAGTATTATTTCATACCATAAAAAACACTTTATTTTTAGCTACCTATGAATTGGATTATAATTCATCCTTTGAGATAGGTGGTGTCTGATACTCTATATTCAAAATTCCTCTAGTCTAAAATAAATAATTTTAATATTCAATGACTTCCTCCCATTAAGTCTATTTCTATATGGTAAAAAATTTCATGGACTTTCTTATTGTATTATATTCATCATAATATAATTAATCAAAATATTAATTAAAATGTTTTTTTATCTAACTCATATACATTTTTGTATTCCCATTAAATGCCTTCAATTAATGACTCCTAAAATATTCAAGTACATTTGTTAATCATGATGAATTTTAAAAAAAATCACACTGTTTTAGTTCACTAAAATTTGTAAAAATTTGTTCCAATGTTAACAATTTCATCAGTTGTAATAATGTCCCATGAAAATTCATTCTTTATCTTTTTCATTAATGATTTCATGTTCTTGATTTTTGACTATAAAATATATTGGATACCCTAAAACATTGAAATATTTAACTGAAGGTTTATTATAATAAAAATACACTTATATGTTTTTTTATGTTTTTATGTATTAAAAATATACAATTTATTCTATATCACATCAAATTGTATGATGTGATTTTTTTGAGTTCATTGGTTTTGAATCGTAATTCCTAGGATATCTTTGGTGAGTATTAGAAAAACATAGAACCAATGTTATTTATGGGGTAATGTTTTAGTGTAAAATTAAGGGATTTGGTTCTAAAAGTATGGTCCTAGGATACCCTCAATTAATCTAATGTTATCCTATGATGTTATTATGATAGAGTAATTCCTTTTCTGGTATTTTAAATTATACCTATTTTCCTCTTGAATGAAATATTTCTATTTCATTTCGTGAGGTTATTAAATTTTTAGTTAACCTTATCTAGTAAAATTCATGAGGACTATACATTATTGTTATTAAGTATACATATTATTTTTTGTTTTTTTAGTGATGAAGTGAGGATATTTCATCATGATTATGATGGATGATATTTTAGTGGACCCCTTTTGTTGATTATCCAATTATATATATATTCTTCTTCTTTTTGTTATTTCTAATTCTCTATCCATTTCTATAAATCTACAAGTTTAGTGGAGAACATATTATGTGGAGACCATGTAACACCCCAAAAATTCTCTATACGCTTCTCTTTGAATAATATAGTAGTGTGTATTGTACGCAACATTGAGTTCTAACACACCACAAAAAATCAATCTAGAAATTTGAATATTAATACCCAATTTTTGAAATTTTATTAATTTTATCTTTTAAAATGGACTTCATTTTTGGATTTGGAATATCGAAATTACCTTAAGGTAAATTTTTGTATTTTTCTAAAAACCTTCAATTTTTGATGAATAGTGAAAAACACTAAGTTATAGTTTAAAACCGTGTTTTTATTTAAATAATTATTTATTTTATTTAAATTTATTTTATGAAAAAATATATACATAATACCTATATAATATCAATGTAATTTATTGGAGTCGGGTTATAATAATATTAGATATATAAAATGTTTATTGAACTTTTTACCGTCTTTTACCCACCTCCTAGAAGTATTTGTAAATTAACATAAAACATAATTTTACCTCTTTTGTGAGTGGAATTTAAAAAATCATAGAGAAACAGTTGATATCAGTAAGAAAAATGTGGTTCAATAGGATGAAAATATTTTTTGGTGAATCGTAACTTTTCACTTTTATTTACCACAGTTAAAAGTAAATAGGGTATTTATGGGTGAAAATGATATTATTATTACCCTAACAAATGTACTAATTATATTGGATAAGTGTAATTTGACCAAAAACAACCTTAGGAATAAAATATGATCCATTAGGTCAACTTGTATTAAATTAGGACATTTATTGTTATTTAATTCAATACAGAGTTAAATGAGTTAAAATCAAAGTTTAATAGCTAAAACATTTTTAATATAGGTTTACACATAAGTTAAATCCCACTATAAATATTAATTATAATTTTAAAAATATTACCTAAATAATTTTATTTTATTTATTTTTATATACATTAAATAATTTAATTTATTTATGACATAATGATAATGCACTCATTACTTAATTAATGAAATATTAAAATAATTGATATTATAAATATCCAAATAATAGAAATTTGAGACTATTTATGAATTACACTAATTATCTAGATTAATATTATATCTTAGGTTTTGTTATATGAATTTTTTTCAAAGTAATAATTATTTTATTAGTTTATCAAAAACATATTACCAAATAGTTTCAAAATTGACATAAAAGAGTTTTTCAAAACAATATTATATTATTAATTGATATTCTATTCCTAAAAATATATGATTTGGATAAATAACTTATAAAATTACATTTTTATCATTAATCAAGAACTTGGGGTTCTCTTGGACGAATTTAGAAAGTTTATTAACCACATAATATAAAAATACAAAGTGTCGGGGTAAATGTCAAACTATTTATCTAAGAGTTAAATCTAATAGATAATGTTAATATTGTGACCCAAACCTATCTAAAACCTATTGGTTGAGTGTTTATCGACCATCCCAACCATAGAAATTAAATAATTTATTTTTGAGTCATTAGAAACCGAAAATGATTTTATTATAAAACAATATTTCTAGCATTTCCTAAGGTTCCCCACACCCCTCTTAGAAAATGGTACTCGCCCTTCTCTCTAATTCAATCCTTAAAAGCTATTTGGTGTAGAGACCCGAAGCTTATCGTACATGTACATTACATTACTTTTGCGGAATACTCAGTACATAACAAAAACACACACACAAGGATCATAATAGTTTAGTGTCTTTGGAAACTCGGAACGTAATCTTCTAATCGTGGTGAAATATCTTCAATATCTCCCATAATGATCTTCCCCTTTTTTTACCTAAAACCTTTCTTTATATCCTGGGGAAAAGAAAAAATAAAAGGGTGAGCTAAAATGCTCAGTAAGGGTAAACAAAAGAAAATCATTCACATCATATTCATAAGAACATAACTTTTGGAAATCTTAACCTGCAAAAGAGAGCATAATTTCATAACATGGGATAAATCATAGTAGTGAAATGTAATCCCAATCATCATAACATAAAACATGAAACTTTGTGGAATACACACATAATCATAGAGAATCATTTCTTGTTAGTCAAGACTAATTGCTAAGACTATCTTAGTGGACAAAGTCCCTTTCTGAATCGAGTAACCCTCGTTTCAGTCCTGTTTCACTGAACCGGTATAACCTACCATTCCAGCCATGTCTATCTCATGAGATATAAAATCATTACCCAATGCATTGGAGGGAGATATAGGTCCCACCCATCTTATAATGAATACTTTCTTATGTGTGCCACATAATCATAAATCATACATCTTTTCATAACACATGTAACAAAAATGGGATTATTGAAACATCATGACATCATAAAACAAATCATATAAGGTAAATGACTTCATAAAAATAATCCCCTCACAACATAATAAAATCAATGTAATAATAGGGATAAAAACAGAACTCCTTTATTATATTAGATGGTAAATAATTTTGATAAAACACTTGAACTCCATTCTTGAGGAAAATATCCTTTCTACTTCAAAAACACTTTTCCTTTCTTAAAATGTCATAAAATTATAAACTAAAATAATTTGATTAAAAATAAACTTTAAAACATGTAAATGAATCTTCTTGGAAATAATGTTTTAAAAATCCATTCTTGCCGTATAAGTTAAAAAAACATTCTTCGTACTTTTGTCGGAAAAGTCAAAAAATACCTCGTACGAAAAAAAAGACAAAAGATTCCTTTCATATTCATTACTAAAAACTCACTGAAGGGTAAAATTGGATTTAAACTATTGTAAGTGGAAGGAAAAAATATTACATATTGATGAAACATGTATGTGGATGATAAAATACACCCCAGTAAATTCTTACGAATAAATAATCTCGGATAAAAATGAGATTGTGATATTTCCCTTACCTTAGGTCCGATTTGCTTCGTATGTGTCCGAACCTCCTGTATAATGATTTAAATAATTTCATTGACTTATTAAAGAATCATATTCACTGTTATTATATCATATATGGTTCACTTATGACATTATATTACCTGTTCTTTTGTAAATTCCATGTTAAAGAAGCGTTTTGTGTAAAATCGTTTCATTTATCGTAGGTGTTTTGACTAGTTGTTCTTGACATTATTAATACTTATATCATTATTTACTTACTTCCAGAATATAAAATATGATTTATATATCATATATATTCAGTATATATATATATAATAGATAGAAAATGAAATGAAAAACACTGTTCATGGAGACGGTAGTCCGTACGTACGCATGAACGCTGTTTTCCTTTCCTAATTGTCTTGAATGGAAGTAAGTAGATGACATACATATATATATATATACATGAATCAAGTAGCTTTATAATGTCATATATTTCATTATTATTTCTTATATATACTTTATAATCATTCTAAAATGGTTAACATGGAGAATGAATCTCATCGCGTCATGGAGACGGTATTCCGTACGTACGCACGCTCGGTGATTTCATTTTTCCGTAGGATGGATAGAAGGTGAATTAGGGTTGTTTCATATTTATAATAACATATCAGTATTTAAGTAATACTGATGTTATTACTTTGTCATGAAACAACTATATAATAAGAAGTTGAAGAAGAAAGAAATTGAAAAGATCGGTAATGGTTATTACCTCTTCTTTGAAACGCCTCTTTGAATCCTCCACTTAGGGAACTAAGATTGGTATTTGAAGAAGACCAGGACCTCTAGTATTATTCTAGGGAAGTGGATAAGGGATTTTTGCAGGGGTTGGCCGAGATTGAGTGCTCAAATTGGTGTGAGGAGGAAGGGGAGGAGGTCTCCTTTTATAAGGGAGGAGAGGGGCACCTTAGGAATATCTCAAAATATTATTTTATATTAAATTCAAAATCGGTTTATAATGGTTCCAAAGGGTCTTATTTCGAAGCTAAAGTGGGGATGGGTTGAAATCCTATAAACCAATAGGATTTAGACAAGTTTAGGTTATTATTTTAACCTTATCAATTAGATTTAACTCTAAGTTAAATAATTTAACTTTTACCGTGTCTTTTTGTTTTCTTACACTATAGGGTTAATACACTTACTATAACATGCCAAAAGAACCCCAAATTGTTTATTATTAATATATATATCCTTATCTAAGTCATTTGGACAAACCTTAGATTTTTAGAAATAAAATAACAATTAATAAAATAATATTTGATTTAAAAACTATTTTGTGTCAATTTTGACACTATTTGATATATGATTTTTGTGAAAGACATAACAGAAATATATGTTCGAACCAAGGTGATTAAATCAATACTAATATATCATAGTAACCTAGAAAATTAGTGGAATTCATAAAAATTCTCAAATTACATTTATTTTGGTGTTTATAACATCAATTATGTCAATATTTCATTAATAAGATAATTACTGCATCATCATTGTGTCATAAATAAAATAAATTATTTAATGTCTAAAAATTACAAATAAAATACCATTATATAGGAAATCTTTTTATATTTCTAATGAATATTTATAGTAGAATTTATCTTATGTATAACCCCATATTAAAAATGATTTACTTATTAAACTTTGATTTTAACTATTTTAACTATTCATTAAATAAAATAATATTAAATGTCATAATCTAATACAAGTAGACCTAAATGGTCATATTATACTCATAAGGTTGTTTTTGGTCGAATTACACTTATCCAATAAAATTAGGACATGTGTTAGGGTAATAGTAACATCATATTTACCCTTAGTTACCCTATTTACTATTAATCGCGGTAAAAAAAAGTAAAAAGTTACTATTCACCAAAAAATTATTTTAATCTCATTGAACCACATTTTACTTATTGATATCAACCGTGTCTATCGGAGTTTCCAAATTCCATTCACAGAAGCGGTAAAATTCAGTTTTATGCAAAATTCAGTTTTTAACCTACCACTTAGTGGTTTCACTATTCATCAAAAATTGAAGTTTTTCAGAAAAATGCCAAAATTTCACCCTAAGCTATAATTGATATTCTGAATTCAAAAATGATTTCTATTTTACAAAATTCCCAACATATAAGTTGCATTACTTAATTTTATAATTAAGTTCCGCTGTCACAACAAATAGCGTGTTTTTAAGAGATAATAACTATCAAAAGATTGACACTTGTTTATAACTGGTTTAAATGTGATATTACATCCAATGACCAACATTGTATTAAATTGTAAAAATATATTCTAAATATACTTTAAAACCACTCAAATTAATAATTTATCACTATTAATTATTTTGATTAAAAAAGTTGTTTTTAATTAAAATTTAGTAATTTTCACTATTCATCAGAATATGAAAGTTATCCAAAAAGTACCAAAATTTCACCTTAGGCTAAATTCGATACTCCGAATCTGAAAATGAAGTCCATTTTGAGAGCTAAAATTTCTATAATTTTAAAAGGTGGTTATTACTATTCATAACGGCTAGTTATAATAATATTTTAATAGCATATCGTTGTTTAGTGAAACTCGGTATTGTGTACTACACACGCTATCGAGGAAGGTCGTGATTGCGTGTAATGAAAGGCAAGTCAAGGATTTGTGTTGTGCAAGCTCCTTTTGGTGTAGCGTACAACAAAAGACATTAATAAAATTAAAAAGAATATTTTTCATAAAATCTTGGGCTGTTACATTCTACCCCCCTTAAAATGAATTTCGCCCTCGAAATTCGTCGGGGTTATAAGTGGTTTACTACTTGAAAGTTTCTTTAATAGAAACTCACATCGTAAAAAGGAATACCAAAACTTGGCTTTAAAAACTAAAGTATGAAATGTAATGATTACCCAAATAAACTAATCACTGGGTTTCCATATAGGTGAAAATATGGATATGGAAGGGAAATCTAACCATCATATTCTGATGGAGAGTGGTAGAGAACATGGCTATGGAAAATCTAGCAATCACAAAGCCATAAATTTGTGACGATCTAAGGTACCATCTGATTAATCAGATATAAGAGCACTAGGACAACATTTTTGGTTTTCAAGATCATTTCCCTAAAGTTGATGAATTAAAAGAAATACTTAAATGATTTTGTTACAATCTCACTTTTGTTCGTGAATTGAACAATTTCCACTTCATATCATAAAGAAATGAAGTTGAATTTGTTATTCGGGAAGCATTAGCAGATCATGTGATAGAATGATGGGTCATTCCATCTGTCACAAAAGGTTAGAAAAGTTATCAAAAAAAAATACATAAGTCCATCTATAGTGAGATTAATGATATATGGTTCCTAAAATGAACTTATACTTTATATATCATACAGCTTAATATAATAAAAACTAGTTTCTACTAAACAGGGACTTCCTGTAGGCCAGTGGTAGGAAATAAAGGCCAGTCGCACTTCGGTTGTGGGTTCGATTCCCCCATCCTTGTCTGACGCGAGGGGTTGTCGCTCGTCCAGCAGGTTGTCCTTGTTATAAAACTATATTACTATAACATCCCATCAATAATATCGAAAAAACCTCTATCCTTAAACAATACTAACTTATCTCCAACAATCCTTAGGCTTATCTATAATACTTCAGTCCACTCTCATAATATAGTGAAAATGATTACCAGAGATTTAATACCATCGTTGATCCCCATATATCATAAGATATGTCTTGTTGGTCACATTCTAAACATTCGAAGGCCTTAATCATGTATTCTCTTGAATACCCATTGATCCTTATTGAAAACATGAATGCAGTTATACGTTAACACTTTCCACATACCAAAATCCTCAAAATTCTATATACTCAAACCATGATATCACATAGTCCTTATATCAATCATGAGCTCATGAATACTGTTAAACATTTAATTTTCTCCGTATCCCTTCATTATGAACATATCATCTAAATTACAAAAATATCTGAATAACCTTTCATGGATACTTGTAACATTAATCATACACTTTCAAAACTCAAGGACAGGCAACAGTGTAACAATCCTTAGATGTCTCTTTATTCCATAGTACCATGAGTTTTCTTATACAATATTACACATGATAAACATGTAAGAATTCCACTACATTCTTAAACCATTAACCGAGCTTCAACAATTCTTTCATCTCACATATCATTTGTAGTCTCTTCATCATCATCAACATAAATACTTCCCATATGACCATACTGATTCTCTTCATGAGACTTTCCCTTAGGGTATTGGTTTGCATAATTCCCATACATTCCACATTTAAAACATTTAACCATTGTTGATGTCGTAGCAATACCATTATCCTCGTCCATGGTGTTAACTGCACTTACTTGCTTTGTGTACTTCTTTTCCACACCCAAAGCATCTTCCAGTTCATTTGAAACATTCTCCTCGATGCCTCTTCCCACATGATTTACATAGGGGAAATTGAACTTTCTTTCCTCTATGATCATCACGAAACTCCATCTTTCTCTTATTAGCCGAGTCAGGAAACTTACCAAATTTTACTTTATTGATCATATAATGATATTGCTTATTCGGCATAATAATGATGTTTGGACTTCCAAATCCCATTTCATTATGAATAATATCATTCCATTGTCCATCATATTCTCCATTATCGTGAATCATCTTGGTTCCAGCCATTTTCTAAAACCCAAAAAGAATAGTGTGAGAGGCAAAAATCATAATAAAGGGGGTGTATCTTCAATATCTAACATCTTAGGTTTAATTATATGATCGTTAGCGTAATTCTAGTACTATAACCTATACGTATACTTAACCTTAGAGACATCCCTAGACATACCTTAGAAATATCTCTAGGGATCTCACTAAAGTTCTCGCATCCTAGTTTCCAAAGGGTAACTAAACCTTTCCTCTGATACCAACTGTAGAGACCCGAAGCTTATCGTACATGGACATTACATTACTTTTGCGGAATACATAGTACATAACAAAAACACACACACAAGGATCGTAATAGTTTAGTGTCTTTGGAAACTCAGAACGTAATCTTCTAATCGTGGTGAAAGATCTTCAATATCTCCCATAAAGATCTTCACCTTTTTTACCTAAACCCTTTCTTTATATCCTGGGGAAAAGAAAACATAAAAGGGTGAGCTCAAATGCTCAGTAAGGGTAAACAAAAGAAAATCAATCACATCATATTCATAAGAACATAACTTTTGGAAATCTTAACCTGCAAAAGAGAGCATAATTTCATAACATGGGATAAATCATAGCAGTGAAATGTAATCCCAATAATCATAACTTAAAACATGAAACTTTGTGGCATACACACATAATTATTGAGAATCATTTCTTGTTAGTCAAGACTAATTGCCAAGACTATCTTAGTGGACAAAGTCCCTTTCTGAATCGAGTAACCCTCGTTTCAGTCCTATTTCACTGAACCGGTATAACCTACCATTCCAGCCATGTCTATCTAATGAGATATAAAATCATTACCCAATGCATTGGAGGGAGATATAGGTCCCACCCATCTTATAATGAATCCTTTCTTATGTGTGCCACATAATCATAAATCATACATCTTTTCATAACACATGTAACAAAAATGGGATTATTGAAACATCATGACATCATAAAACAAATCATATAAGGTAAATGACTTCATAAAAATAATTCCCTCACAACATAATCAAATCAATGTAATAATATGGATAAAAACAGAACCCTTTATTATCTTAGATGGAAAATAATTTTGATAAAACACTTGAACTCCATTCTTGAGGAAAATATCCTTTCTACTTCAAAAACACTTTTCCTTTCTTAAAATTTCATAAAATTATAAACTAAAATAAGTTGATTAAAAATAAACATGAAAACTTGTAAAGGAAGCTTCTTGGAAATAATGTTTTAAAAATCCATTCTTGCCGTATATGTTAAAAAAACATTCTTCGTACTTTTGTCGGAAAAGTCAAAAAGTACCTCGTACGAAAAAAAACGACAAAAGATTCCTTTCATATTCATTACTAAAAACTCACCGAAGGGTAAAATTGGATTTAAACTATTGTAAGTGGATGGAAACAATATTACATATTGATGAAACATGGATGTGGATGATAAAATACACCCCAGTAAATACATACGAATAAACTATCTCGGATAAAAATGAGATTGTGATATTTCCCTTACCTTAGGTCCGATTTGCTTCGTATGTGTCCGCACCTCCTGTATAATGATTTAAATAATGTCATTGACTTATTACAGAATCATATTCACTGTTATGATATCATATATGGTTCACTTATGACTTTATATTACCTGTTCTTTTGTAAATTCCATGTTAAAGAAGCGTTTTGGGTAAAATCGTTTCATTTATCGTAGGTGTTTTGACTTGTTGTTCTTGACATTATTAATACTTATATCATGATTTACTTACTTCCATAATATAAAATATGATTTATATATCATATATATTCAGTATATATTTATATATAATAGATAGATAAATGAAATGAAAAACACCGTTCATGGAGACGGTAGTCCGTACGTACGCATGAACGCTGTTTTCCTTTCCTTATTGTCTTCAATGGAAGTAAGTAGATGACATACATATATATATATATATACATGAATCCAGTATCTTTATAATGTCATATATTTCATTATTATTTCTTATATATACTTTATAATCATTCTTAAATGGTTAACATGGAGAATGAATCGCATCGCGTCGTGGAGACGGTATTCAGTACGTACGCACGCGCGGTGATTTCATTTTTCCGTAGGATGGATAGAAGGTGAATTAGGGTTGTTTCATATTTATAATAACATATAAGTATGTAAGTAATACTTATGTTATTACTTTGTCATGAAACAACTAAAGAAGAAGAAGTTGAAGAAGAAAGAAATTGAAAAGATCGGTAATGGTTATTACCTCTTCTTTGAAACGCCTCTATGAATCCTCCACTTAGGGAACTAAGATTGGTATTTGAAGAAGACCAGGACCTCTAGTATTATTCTAGGGAAGTGGAGAAGCGATTTTGGCAGGGGTTGTCCGAGATTGAGTGCTCAAATTTCTGTGAGGAGGAGGGGGAGGAGGTCTCCTTTTATAAGGGAGGAGAGGGGCACCTTAGGAATATCTCAAAATATTATTTAATATTAAAGTCAAAATCGGTTTATAATGGTTCCAAAGGGTCTTATTTCGAAGCTAAAGTGGGGATGGGTCGAAATCCTATCATCCAATAGGATTTATTCAAGTTTGTGTTATTATTTTAACCTTATCAATTAGATTTAACTCTAAGTTAAATAATTTAACTTATACCGTGTCTTTTTGTTTTCTTACACTATAGGGTTAATACACTTACTATAACATGCCAAACGAACCCCAAATTGTTTATTATTAATATATATATCCTTATCTAAGTCATTTGGCCGAACCTTAGATTTTTAAGAATAAAATAACAATTAATAATATAATATTTGATTTAAAAACTATTTTGTGTCAATTTTGACACTATTTGATATATGATTTTTGTGAAAGTCATAACAGAATTATATGTTCGAACCAAGTTGATTAAATAAAAACTAATATATCATAGTAACCTATAAAATTAGTGTAATTCATAAAAATTCTCAAATTACATTTATTTTGGTGTTTATAACATCAATTATGTCAATATTTCATTAATAAGATAATTACTGCATCATCATTGTGTCATAAATAAATTAAATTATTTAATGTCTAAAAATTACAAATAAAATACCATTATATATTAAATCTTTTTAGATTTCTAATCAATATTTATAGTAGAATTTATCTTATGTATAACCCCATATTAAAAATGATTTACTTATTAAACTTTGATTTTAACTATTTTAACTATTCATTAAATAAAATAATATTAAATGTCATAATCTAATACAAGTGGATCTAAATGGTCATATTATACTCATAAGGTTGTTGTTGGTCAAATTACACTTATCCAATAGAATTAGGACATGTGTTAGGGTAATAGTAATATCATATTTACCCTTAGTTACCCTATTTACAATTAACCGCGGTAAAAAAAAGTAAAAAATTACTATTCACCAAAAAATTATTTTTATCTCATTGAACCAAATTTTACTTATTGATATCAACCGTGTCTATCGGATTTTCCAAATTCCATTCACAGAAGCGGTAAAATTCAGTTTTATGCAAAATTCAGTTTTTAACCTACCACTTAGTGGTTTCACTATTCATCAAAAATTGAAGTTTTTCAGAAAAATGCCAAAATTTCACCCTAAGCTATAATTGATATTCCGAATTCAAAAATGATTTCTATTTTACAAAATTCCCAACGTATAAGTTGCATTAATTAATTTTATAATTAATTTCCGCTGTCACAACAAATAGCGCGTTTTTAAGAGATAATAACTATCAAAAGATTGACACTTGTTTATAACTGGTTTAAATGTGATATTACATCCAATGACCAACATTGTATTAAATTGTAAAAATATATTCTAAATATACTTTAAAACCACTCAAATTAATAATTTATCACTATTAATTATTTCTATTAAAAAAGTTGTTTTTAATTAAAATTTAGTAATTTTCACTATTCATCAGAATATGAAAGTTACCCGAAAAGTACCAAAATTTCACCTTAGGCTAAATTCGATACTCCGAATCCAAAAATGAAGTCCATTTTGAGAGCTAAAATTTCTAATATTTTAAAATGTCGTTATTACTATTCATAATAGCTAGTTATAATAATATTTTAATAGCATATCGTTGTTTAGTAAAACTCGGTTTTGTGTACTACACACGCTATCGAGGAAGGTCGTGATTGTGTGTAATGAAAGGCAAGTCAAGGATTTTTGTTGTGCAAGCTCCTTTTGGTGTAGCATACAACACAAGACATTAATAAAATTAAAAAGAATATTTTTCATAAAATCTCGGGCTGTTACATTTGGCTCAACCAAAACCTTCCCAAGTACACTCTAAACTATCGTCCCTTCATGTTAAAGGTATTACATTACTCATAAAGCCAACCTAAGGAGCCCTTTTGATCAAATCAAAATGAAGAACCCGAAGAAGAGGTAAATATTCCATCACCTCTTTCAAATTTCATTCTTCTTACACTTCCTCATTTGTTGTTGTTTCCATTATAAAATAATAACTCTAGTATCTTATATATACTATGATTTTATTATAAATATGGTACTACCAAATTCATTATTCTATCCATCCTTTGAATGACATGTCACCAAACGTGTGTACATACGGCTTACCATCTCCACGTCACGGTGTAATTGTTATTCAATACATTATTATTTGGATGGGTATAATAATGATGTATAATTTATATAAATAATTAAAATAACATGATAATTATTCTTTTTATATGATATAACATCCAATTATATATTATTTTAATATCAAAAGAATGATATTGTCGCCCGGGCGTACGTACGGATTACCGTCTCCACGAACGTGATGAGATTCATTCCCCATCGTATCCATTCAAGACTAATTTTAATTATATGATTAATAAAATGTTTAAATACATGGTATCATTCGGTATATGAATATGATACATCCCATATATAACAAATATGAATCACATAACAAAAAATATAAAGGAAAATGAATCCATTAACACCCGAAAAAACGATAATTCTATTATATTATTTACAAAGAAATATTAAAAGTTCATATATGATATCAAATTAATGTATATGATTCTTTTATAATTTAATAAAAATTATTTCACCATTATACAAGAGTTAATCCTACCCTCGACCAAGGAAAATTACAAGGTAAGGGCTAATTCTATAATCTCTTCATTATCTGAGGTTGTTTATAAATAATTATCTACTCGGACATCTTTATCATCCACATTCATGTTTCATAATAATGTATTTGAAAACATTGTAACTATTTAATATACTATGTGTGAAAGTAATTTATATACTTTTTTGAATTTTATAAGATGTTTATAAAGGAATATTTCCGTCGTTTTCCAAACAAGGTCCTTTATAACCTTTTCGACAAAATTAAGATAAGAATGTATTTTTTTATCTTATAGGGTGGGTGCGGCTATTTTACGCAGTTATAACATTGTCAAAGATTCCCTTACAGTTTCATAAGAATATTTTCAAAATAAATGTTTTCTTTATAAATTATGTGACTCTTAAATGATAAAAAATTGAATGATATATTTCTCTAAAAAAGGTTTTGATTTCATTTATGTCAACATCATTTGATGGATTCTATGCTTCTTTGAATTTGATATATTATGATACAAAACATCCATATTTTATTGACGGTTTTGTGTTATGTCTGAATGTGGATGTGTTATTTTTATAGCATTCATGGTTTATGGATAAAGTATAGACATTTCGTATGCTGTTTTTAATAAGAATTTTTATGTTATGTTTAAACCTTTTCATTTGAGGAATGCATTTGACTTAGTATGTGATGGCTGGAGCCTGCTATAGCTCTTCGATGCATCAGTAGATCTCATGAGACAAACTACTTTCTTGGCTCAAGGCCTTGAAAAAAATCTGATTTGTAGTCTTGACATAAGGCCTTGAATATGTGGTTATGAACGTCTGGCATTATGCATTCTATCAATATAAAAGTGGTTGTTGATATTGCATGTGTTTATTCGACTAGTAGAATATCCTTGTTAGTAATTAAATGGAATTATTTGATATTATCATTGCCATATTATGCTGAATTTAAAGTTTAAAATTATTTTCATTTAGTCTTATACATTGCCTTAAATGTTTATACATATTTATGAAATATTCCACTATATTGTTATCCTTACAGAGCATCTAAGCTCACCCCTTTCATCATTTAATTTTTCCCAGGATGAGGAGAAGTATTTTATGACTGACCTGTAGGGATAGTCTGAGGGTATATGAGTGTGGTCTATGGAATCATTGTTGTTTCAGTTCATCATTTTATGATTTAATGTAAACCTTGTGAATGTATCTAGTACTTCCAAGGCTACCAAACTAATCAGTCTTTCGAGACGTGATCTTTTGTGATCAAGTCAATGTAATAAAATGATGCACTGGCTCTGGATAACTGTGGGTGGGGAATTACAGTTTCTATTTGAGAATGTTTAGTTCAAATCATGGAAATGATATTTAGATAAACTCTAATTTGAGCACATACCCCTAAGATAGACTTTGAGTTTTAGGTTAGAAGAACTTCCTAGAATTTTGGTATTATAGAGATTTTGTGAGTTTTCCAAGTAATACATCCCTGTATGGATATGAGAAGGTAGAGGTGGCTCTGGCATAGATGTACCTAGGGGTAAACCCCAGAAACACCACTTTGAGCTAGACTCGAACGAGAACTAGTGCACGATAACGGGCCTTACATCACTCTTGATTACGACACTCCCAGGAGATATGCTTAGGATAATTCTCAATTCCTTTAAAAAACATTATGAAGGGTTTATGAGTATATACTTCCTTAAGGAAAACATTTTTATGATTATGGATTATATCCATAAACTCTTCAATTTATGTTATGTTTTTTACAAGTTTGGAATTATGTATGTCGATTCATAAAATAATCTAGTCCATGTCATTGTTTATAAATGGAAACTAGTGGAAGGAATGGAAATCATATCAATTCATTCACTCCATGTATGGATTTCCCTCCTGCTGAAGATAATTATAGTGGAACTGGTAGTGCAAATGGTGCTGATAAGCTAATCACCATAATGGGAAAACTCACTAAGGTTATGAATAATAACCTTACCCATATGGAGCACCCTGATCCATAGCTTGGAGGATCAATGTTAGATCGATTCATGAGGAAACAACCACCAACATTCAAGGGGTAAAAATCCATTAGTACCTGAGCAATGGATAAATTCCATAGAAGAAATATTCCATGCCTTGGGAAGTAGTGAAAGAGAAAAAGTTGTCCTGGTAGTTTACCACCTCACTGGAGATGCTGATCAATTGTGGTCATTGATTCAAAACACAAAGTAAGCTGATGAAGTGTCAAATATGGAATAGATGTTGTTTAAAGATATTTTCTTAGAAAAATACTTTCCTCCTAACCATCGAGCAGATATGGAAAAGAAATTTCTGAGTCTGAGGCAAAAGGAGGATGATAATGTCACAACATATGAGGATAACATTAAAAGGTTAGCGAGGCATGATGAAGATTATATACGTAACCCAAGAAGTAAGATTTATTGTTTCATTCCTGGGTTAAAACCATTTCTCCGTCGATTATTACTCTCACAATCCTTCTCATCATACGAAGATATTGTCTTATGTGATATCAAGGTAGAAAAAGAATTCTCTAATTTTTAGGACTTTATATCAAAGAAAAAGAAGAAAATATATGTTGAGTACTATGGAAATGGAAATAAGGGGAAGAAGGGAAAATTATAATTTACAACTTTCGGTAAATATAGGAAGAAACATCCTGGTACTTTCCTGAAGGGAATGGGAGTTTGTTACAAGTGTGGTGAAAAAGGCCACAATGCTCGTGATTACAAGTGGAAGAAAGAGGTTGTCGATGATGAATGCTACAATTGTAGATAAATAGTGCATTATGCGAATGAATTTCTTTAGCTTCACGGGAACATACCATAGAAAAGGCCAAGGGATCAAGGCCAAGATTATGCTATCACTACTGCTGAGGTTTAAGCTCTGAAAGATGTAGTGGTAGGTAATTTAATGGTTTACTCAAGTTTAGAAAATTCTTTATTTGATTCTGGATCATTGCATTGTTTTATATCTTCCCAATTTGCTAAGAAAATTTAACATTTCCAAATTTATTTAACAAGAGAGTTGTGATTAAAAATCCTAAGGTAAGTATCATCGCAACAATGTTTTGTGAATCAATCCCCATTAGAGCATATAAATGTTCTTTATCTGCTGATCTCATTGTCATACCCATGATTGAATTTGATATAATCCTCAGTACAGATTTGATTTCGAACCATGATGAAAAAATTTATTGTAAGAAGGAGGATACTATTTTTGATGAAGATGATAGAGAAAAACTTATCTTTAGATCATAATTTTCACCACATAATTATTATCTAGATTCACCCCCAGTAGCTTAACTAAATTCCATTATTGGGGAGGAAGAGAATGAAATAATTGTGAGTGAGGAAAGGAATGTTCAAATAAAGGATGTACCAATTGTAAAAGAATATATTGATGTGTTTTGAGAATATTTACCTAGACATCCTCCAGAACGAGAAATTTAGTATTCCATTGATTTAATTCCTGGTTCATGGACCATATTTAAAACCCCTTATAGAATGGCCGCTGTGGAATTATTGGAACCAAAAAAACAACTTGTGGAATTGAGTAATAAGGGATTTATTATCTATAGTTTTTCTCTATGGGGAGCCCCTATCATTTTTTTAAAAATAAAGATGGATCTATGAGGTTGTTCATTGACTACAGCGAGATCAATTCTATAATAATAAAAAACAAGTATCTGCTACCTCGCATTGATGATTTATTTGACAATCTGCATGGAGCACAATAATTATCAAATATTGAACTTCCATATGGATACCATTAGTTGTGCCCGAAGAAGGAATACATTCCTAAGACAACATTTCGAACTAGGTATGAGCATTACATGTTTATAGTGATGCCTTTTTGGTTGACTGATGCATCCACTGTCTTCATGGATCTAATGAATAGAGTTTTTAAGGAATATATTGATGAATCTCTAGTGGTATTTATATATGATATATTGGTATACTCCAAAAGCTATGAAGATCATGAAAATAACTTGTTAATTATCTTGAAGACACTTATAAGACGCGAATTATAAGGGAAGTTTAGCAAATGTAAAATCTGGATTTTGGAGATTTCTTTTCATTCCCATATTGGTGATCCTTTTAAGACTAAGGTAATACAAGAATGGACAGCATCTATGAGTATAACTAAGTTACACTGTTTTATTGGTTTAGTAGGTTATTATAAGAATTTTTTCCATAATTTTTCCTAGTTGGCTAACCCATTAACAAATCTCACACGTAAAGAGGTTAAATTTGTTTGGAAAAAATACTTTGAAGAATGTTTAGAAGAATTGAAGTGAAGATTAGTCAATGCTCTTATATTGATTCTACCATCAGGGAATGATGGGTTTGTTATTTATAGTGACGCTTCAAAGAAAGGACTTGGTTGTGTCCTTATGAAGAATGATAGGGTTATTTCCCATGCATCACGACAACTAAAAACTCACGAGTCAAACTATCCTACCCGTGATCTTGAGTTTGCAGCTATAATCTTTTCTTTGAAGATTTGGAGACACTATGTCTATGGTGAAAAATGTGAGATATATACTAATCAAAAGAGTTTGATGTATATTTTCTCACAAAAAGAACTCAACATGAGGAAAAGGTGATGGCTTTAACTACTCAAGGATTATTATTGCACTATACACTACCACCTAGGGAAGGAAAATAAGGAGGAAGATGCTTTGAGTATAATGGATCATGGAATTTTGAACAAGATTAGAGTTGAAAAGGATTCTACATACATGGATCTAGTAAATATGGATATGGGGATAACCATGGAAGATGAAACATCAAAAAAATTTAAATGGTTTCCAAACCATCTATACTAGAAAAGATAAAGAGTTGGAAGACCGATGATGAAGAGTTTCAAAAGAAGATTAAAGCTGTGAATGATGGGAGATTGAGTGACTTTGTGTATGAAGATGAAAATTTTAAATTTTTGAAGTGACATTTTGTTCCCGATATACCTGATCTAAAAAGGGAATTGTTGGATGATGCTCATTGTTCCAATTTCTCAATACACCCTGTGAGCACAAAAATGTATAGAAATTTGAAGAAACAATTTTTGTGGGATAACATGAAGAGGAAGATTGCTGATTTTGTGTCAAGATGCATGGTTTGTCAACATGTGAAAGCTGGAAGGCAATAGCCAGGAGGATTCATGCAACCTCTTCCCATTCCAGAATGGAAATGGGATGATATCACGATGGGCTTTTCCATGGGACTACCAAAGTCACCCATAATGAATGATTAAATATGGTTCATTGTTGATAGAATTACCAAGTCAACACATTTTCTTGCTATAAAAGAATATTTACCACTTGAACAATTGGAAATAATATATATTAATGATGTTTTAATACTTCATTGAGTACCACTATCGATTGTTTATGATCTTGACCCCTATTTTACATCATGATTGTGGAAAATTATTCAAAAAGCCCAGGATACTGAACTTCGTCTGAGCACTGCCTACCACCCCAAAACTGATGGAAAATCCGAAGAGACTATTGAAACCTTATAAGTCATATTTAGATCATGCTCACTTGACTTTAAAGGTATGTGGTATCATTATTTAACTTTTTTATAACTTTCCTATAACAATAGCCTCCATTCAAGTATTCATATGGTACCATATGAAGCGTTATACGGAAAGAGGTGTCTCACACCAACCTGTTGAGTTGATGTTGGTGAAAGAAAAATCGTAAGCTCAAAACATGTGGAGGAAATGATGGAAAAGGTGAAGGTAATAAAAACCCACATCAAAGTAGCTCAATATATGCAAAAGTGCTATGCCGATAACCAACAAAAAGATTTGTAATTTTCGATAGGAGACCATGTATTCTTGGATGTATCTCTATGGAAGGGTGTCATACGTTTCCGTAAAAAGGGGAAAGTAAGTCCTAAGTACATCGGACATTTCAAAATTCTTGAACGAATTGGGACTGTAGCTTATCCTTTGGAAATTCCACCAAGTCTCCAAAAAGTTCACGATGTATTCCACGTATCACTGTTATGAAAATACATGCCTTACCCAACGCATGTACTCACCTGTGAGTAATTAGAACTAGAACCTGATCTGTCATATTACAAAGAGCCTGTCAAGATTCTTGATACAAGAGAACAAGTGGTGAGAAACCAGATAACTCATCTGGTAAAAGTTCTATGAAGAAAAAATAAGATGGAAGAGGAAATGTGGGAACCCGAGGAACTTATAATGAAGAACCTCCCAAGTATATTTACATAGAAATACTCTAGAAATTTCAGGAAAGAAATTATTTGGAGGGGAGAATGTAACACCCCAAGATTCCACAGTATGCTTCTCTTTGAATAATACAGTAGCATGTGTAGTACGCAATTTCGAGTTCTAACACAACACAACCCATCAAACTTGAAATTTGAATAGTAATACCCACATTTTGAAATTTTATAAATTTTATCATTCAAAATGGAATTAATTTTGGGATTTGGAATGTCAAAATTAGTTTAGGGTGAATTTTTGGTATTTTTCTGAGAAAATTCAATTTTGAAGAATAGTGAAAAACACTGAGTTATAGTTTAATACCGCATTTTTATTTAAATAATTATTTATTTTTTTAAATTTATTCTAGGCCAAAATAGATACATAATACCTATATAATTTCAATGTAATTCATTTGAGTCAATTTATAATAATTTTAGATATATATAAATTTTATTGAACTTTTCACCGTCTTTTACCCACCTCCTAGAAGAATTTACAAATTCACATAAAACATAATTTTATCGCTTCTGTGAGTGGAATTTGAAAAATCCGAGAGACATAGTTGATATCAATACGAAAAATGTGGTTCAATAAGATGAAAATAATTTTTTGTGAATAATAACTTTTTACTTTTATTTACCATAGTTAAAAGTAAATTGTGTATTGAAGGGTAAAAATGATATAATTATTACCCTAACACAGGTCCTAATTCTATTTTATTATTGTAATTTGACCAAAAACGGCCTTAGTAATAAAATATGATCCTTTAGGTCCACTTGGATTAGATTAGGAAATTTTTTATTATTTAATTCAAAGAAGTGTTAAATGAGTTAAAATCAAAGTTTAATCACTAAATCATTTTTAATATAGGGTTACACATAAGATAAATTCCACAATAAATATTCATTAGAAATATAAAAATATTTCCTACATAACGTTATTTTATTTATATTTTTTATACATTAAATAAATTTATTTATTTAGGACACAATGATGATGTAGTAATTACCGAATTAATGAAATATTAAAATAATTAATATTATAAATATCCAAATAAATGTAATTTGAGAATTTTTACGAATTAAAATAACTTTCTAGTTTAATATGACATGTTTTTGTTGGTAATATGATTTTTTTAAGTTATAATGC
The DNA here is from genome assembly GCA_963277665.1 of Viscum album. Taxonomy (NCBI): domain Eukaryota; kingdom Viridiplantae; phylum Streptophyta; class Magnoliopsida; order Santalales; family Viscaceae; genus Viscum; species Viscum album. Next base: position 379,425,890 of record OY728122.1, read on the forward strand.
TGTTATAAATTTATCAAAACAAAATACCAAATAGTGTCAAAATTGACATAAAAGTGTTTTTAAAACAAATATTATATTATAAATTTATATTCTATTCTTAAAAATATAAGGATAGGAAAAAAGACTTATATAATGTTATTTTTATCATTAAAAAACCATTTGTGATTCTCTTGGATGAATATAGTAATTTTATTAACCATATAATATAAAAATACAAAGAGTCATGGTAAATGTCAAACTATTTAACTAAGAGTTAAATCTAATAGATAAATTTAATTCAGTGACCCAACCCTATCTAAAACATATTGTTTGAGTGTTTTTAGACCCATACCCACCTTATACATCAAATAATTTATTTTGGAGCCATTAGAAAACGAAAATGATTTTATTATAAAATAATATTTCTAGCTTTTTCTAAGGTGTCCCACACCCCTCTTATAAAAGGGCACTCCCCCTTCTCTCTAATTAACACCTTCAAATACATTTGGATTGGACAACCCCATCTCAAATACCCTATAAACTATCCTCCCTTAATCTTAAAGGTATTATTTTAGTCAGAAAGCCATAATAAAGAGCCCTTTTGATCAAATCAAAAGGAAGAACACAATGAAGAAGTAAATATTTCATCACCTCTTTCAAATTCCATTATTTTTCCACTTCATCATTCTTTGTTGTTTCCATTCTAAAATAACAAATCCAGTAACTTCTATATACTGTGATGTTATTAAAATTATGGTACAACCAAAATTCATTATTCTGTCCATCTTTTGAATGAAATGTCACCATACGTTCGTACGTATGGCTTACAGTCTCCATGTCATGGTGTAATTGTTATTCAATACATTATTATATGGATGGGTATAATAATGATGCGTAATTGATGTAAATAATAAATATAACATGATTATGATTTTGTATATATGATATAACATCAAATTAAATATTATTTTAATATCAATCAAATGATATTGTCGCTCGTACATACGTACGGATTACCATCTCCACAAACGCGATGAGATTCATGCCCCGTCGTATCCAATCAAGACTAATTTTCATTATATGATTAAAAATAATGTTTAAAGACCTGGTATCATTCTGTATATGAATAATATACATCTCATACAAACCAAATATTACTCGCATAACAAATAATATAAAGGAAAACGAATCTGTTAACACCCGAAACAATGATAATACTAAGATATTATTAAAATAGAAATGTTAAAAAATATTATTTGCAGTCTTGGAACAGGGCCTTGACTATGTGCCTGTGAAATTCTTGCATTATGCATTCCATCATTATGAAAGTGGATATTGATATTGCATGTGGTTATTCGAATCGTAGATCATCCATGCCAGTCAGTAAATGTAATTATTTTATTTTATGTTTTCCATATTATGATGAAGTTCAAGTTTAAAAGGATTTTTTAGTCTTATACATTTCCTTATATTTTTATGCTTATTTATGAATGTTTCTTCTATATTGATATCCTTTCTGAGCATCTGAGCTCACCCCTTTCTATGTTTTATTTTTCCCAGGACGCGAAGAAATATTTTATGACGGACTTGAAGGGATTGTCTGAGGGGATATGAGTGTGGTATATGGAAACATTTTTTTTTGTAGTTTTTCATTTTATGATGTAATGTAAACCTTATGAATTTATCTAGTACCTCCACGGATACTAAACAAATCAGTCTTTCAAGACATGATCTTTTGTGATCATGCCAATTTATATAATAATACACTGACTCTAGGTAACTGGGGTCGGGGCATTACAGACCATAATTAATGTTTATCCCATATTGAATATCTATCTCATATCATTATCAAGGATCGGGTAGTGTGTGTTGGTTGGCCCTTAATTGAATCACGGTTTACATTATCCATGTGAATTTCATCTTATTTTTCAATCAGGTAAGGACGTTATTTCTTAAGACAATTGTTTGGTATTTTATGACTATTCCCTCAATTCATTTTGTGCATTATCTATATTTAGTTATTGAACATTTTTTATTGATAGGGTTTAATGAGTCATTGTTGGTTTCAACATAGATTAGAATATAACCAAGTGGTTGTTCCTCTAAGGGGCCTCGAAGCGGTTTCAAGTTAGAGACTACAATATATAAATTAATTTAAAATGAGATTAAGGGAATATAAATTCTCAATGATTTCAAATGATGGGTTTTTTAAAATAAAGAAACTATATTTATGTGATTTACCATGTCATATGAATTTTAAATGTCTCATTTATGCAGAAATTTTTGTTATTATGTTTCTTTTCAAATTCAAATTTGAAAAACAAAAATAGATATAATCATATATCAAAATTACAATGGTTATATTTATTTATAATAATATAATCATGGATAAAAACATATTGATTTGAATTTCATTTTTTTATTGACTCGATTCTCCCATGAAAATAAACACTAAATTTTGGAAGCTTTTTGTTAAAAAATACATCTAGGTTTTTCCTATTTTAGTTAGGTACTGTATCATTTTATTCATGGTCTTTCCAGGGATTCCCTTGTAACAGCCCGAGATTTTATGAAAAATATTCTTTTTAATTTTATTAATGTCTTATGTTGTCCGCTACACCAAAAGGATCTTGCACAACACGCATCCTTGACTTGCCTTGCATTACACGCAATCGCAACCTACCTCGATAGCGTGTGTAGTACGCAATACTAAGTTTCACGAAACAACGATATGCTATTAAAATATTATTAAAACTAGCCAGTATGAATAGTAATAACCACTTTTTAAATTTTAGAAAATTTAGCTCCCAAAATGGACTTCATTTTTGGATTCGGAGTATCGAATTTAGCCTAAGGTGAAATTTTGGTACATTTCGGATAACTTTCATATTCTGATGAATAGTGAAAATTACTAAATTATAATTAAAAACAACTTTTTTAATCGAAATGATTAATAGTGATAAATTATTAATTTGAGTGGTTTTAAAGTATATTTAGAATATATTTTTACAATTTAATAGAATGTTGGTCATTGGATGTAATTTCACATTTAAACCAGAGATAAACAAGTGTCAATCTTTTGATAGATATTGTTTCTTAAAAACACGCAATTTGTTTTAACAGCGGGATTTAATTATAAAATTAATTAATGAAACTTCTATGTTATTAATTTGGTAAAATAGACTTCATTTTTGAATGCGGAATATGGAATATAGCTTAGGATGAAATTTTGGCGTTTTTCTGAAAACCTTCAATTTTTGATGAATAGTGAAACTACTAAGTGGTAGTTAAAAAACTGAATTTTTCATAAAACTTAATTTTACCGCTTCTGTGAATGGAATTTCAAAAATCCGAGAGACACAGTTGATGTCAGTAAGTAAAATGTGGTTCAATGAGATGAAAATAATTTTTGGTGAATAGTAACTTTTTACTTTTATTTACCACAGTTAAAAGTAAATAGGGTAATTAAGTGTAAAAACGATATTAATATTACACTAACACATGTCCTAATCCTATTGGACAAGTTTATCTCGACCAAAAACAACCTTAAGTGTAAAATATTATCATTTATGCCCATTTGGATTAGATTAGGACATTTATTATTATTTAATTCAAAGAAGAGTTAAAAGAGTTAAAATCAATGTGTATTTACTAAAAAAAATATAATATAGGGTTATACATAAGATAAATTCGATTATAAATATTCATTAGAAAGATAAAAAGATTTCCTACATAATGGTATTTTATTTGTAATTTTTAGACATCAAATAAGTTAATTTATTTATGACACAAAGATGATGTAGTAATTATCTTATTAATGAAATATTGACATAATTGATATTATAAATACCAAAATAAATGTAATTTAAGACTTTTAATGAATTCCACTAATTTTCTAGGTTACTATGATATATTATTGTTTATTTAATCAACTTGGTTAGAACATATAATTCTTTTATGACTTTCAAAAAAAATCATATCTCAAATAGTGTCAAAATTGACACAAAATAGTTTTCAAATCAAATATTATATTATTAATTGTTATTTAATTTCTAAAAATCTAAGGTTCGGACAAATTACTTAGATAAGGATATATATATTAATAATAAACAATTTGGGGTTCTTTTGTCATGTTATAGTATGTTTATTAACCATATAGTGTAAGAAAACAAAAAGACATGGTAAAAGTTAAATTATTTAACTTAGAGTTAAATCTAATTGATAAGGTTAAAATAATAACCTAAACATGTCTAAATCTTATTGGTTGATAGGATTTCGACCCATAACCACATTAGCTTCTAAATAAGACCCTTTGGAACCATTATAAACCGATTTTGACTTTAATATAAAATAATATTTTGAGATATTCCTAAGGTCCCCCTCTCCTCCCTTATAAAAGGGCACCTCCTCCCCCTCCTCCTCACACCAATTTGAGCACTCATGCTCGGACAAACCCTGCCAAAATCTCTTCTAAACTTCCCTAGAATAATCCTAGAGGTCCTGGTCTTCTTCAAAGACCAATCCTAGTTCCCTAAGTGGAGGATTCAAAGAGGCGTTTCAAAGAAGAGGTAATAACCATTACCGATCTTTTCAATTTTTTCTTCTTCAACTTCTTCTTCTTTAGTTTTTTCATGACAAAGTAATAACATCAGTATTACTTACATACTAATATGTTATTATAAATATGAAACAACCCTAATTCACCTTCTATCCATCCTATGGAAAAATGAAATCACCGCGCGTGCGTACGTACGGAATACCGTCTCCATGCCGTGGTGTAATCTATTTTCCGCCACCACCTTACAAGGATGGGTATAATGGTGTAAAGAATAACTATACATAGTTATTATAACATAATATTTATTCTGATATATTGTATAATCCACTACAATTCAATTCAATAATTATGGAAATGATATCATCGCTCGTGCGTAGATACGGAATACCGTCTCCACGACGCGATGAGATTCATTCTCCATGTTAACCATTTAAGAATGATTATAAAGTATATATAAGTTATAATAATGAAATATATGACATTATAAAGCTACTGTATTTATGTATATATATATATATGTATGTCATCTACTTACTTCCATTCAAGACAATAAGGAAAGGAAAACAACGTTCATGCATACGTACGGACTACCGTCTCTATGAACGGTGTTTTTCATTTCATTTATATATCTATTATATATATATATACTGAATATATATGATATATAAATAATATTTTATATTTTGGAAGTACGTAAATCATGATATAAGTATTAATAATATAAAAAACAACATGTCAAAACACCTACGATAAATGAAACGATTTTACCCAAAACGCTTCTTTAACATGGAATTTACAAAAGAACGGGTAATATAAAGTCATAAGTGAACCATATATGATATCATAACAATGAATATGATTCTGGAATAAGTCAATAACATGATTTAAATCATTATACAGGAGGTTCAGACACTTACAAAGCAAGTCGGACCTAAGGTAAGGGAAAATATCACAATCACATTTTTATCCGAGATTGATTTTACATTGGCATTTACTGGGGTGTATTTTATCATCCACATCCATGTTCCATCAATATTTAATATTATTTCCATCCTTATAAAAAATTTTATATCCAATTTTACCCTTCGGTAAGTTTTTTTGTAAAAGATATGAAAAGAATCTTTTGTCATTTTTCGTACGAGGTACTTTTTGACTTTTCCGACAAAAGTACGAATAATGTTTTTTTAACTTATACGGAAAGAATGGATTTTTAAAACATTATTTCTAAGAAGCTTCCTTTACAAGTTTTCAAGTTTATTTTTAATCAACTTCTTTTATTTTAAAGACGTATGACATGTTATGAAAGGAAAAATGTTTTTGAAGAAGAAAGGATATTTTCCTCAAGAATGGAGTTCAAGTGTTTTATCAAAATTATTTTCCATCTAAGATAATAAAGGGTTCTGTTTTTATCCCTATTATTACATTGATTTGATCATGTTGTGATGGAAATATTTTTATGAATTCCTTTATCTTATATGAATTGTTTTATGATGTCATTTTGTTTAAGAATCCCATTTTTATAACATGGGTTACGCTATGATGTATGGTTTATGATTATGTGGCACACATAAGAAAGGATTCATTATAATATGGGTGGGACCTATATCTCCCTCCAATTCATTGGGTAAAGATTTCATATCTCATGAGATAGACATAGCTGGAATGGTAGGTTATACCAGTTCAGTGAAACAGGACTGAAACGAGGGTGACTCAATTCAGAAAGGGACTTTGTCCACTAAGATAGTCTTGGAAATGAGTCATGACTAACAAGAAATTATTCTCTATGATTATGTGTGTATTCCACAAAGTTTCATGTTTTATGTTATGTTTAATGGGATTTCATTTCACTACTATGATTTATCCCATGTTATGAAATTATGCTCTCTTTTGAAGGTTAAGATTTCCAAAAGTTATGTTCTTATGAATATGATGTGATTGATTTTTCTTTTGTTTACCCTTACTGAGCATTTGAGCTCACCCTTTTATGTTTTCTTTTCCCCAGGATATAAAGAAATGTTCTAGGTAAAAAAAGGGGAAGATCTTTATGGGAGATATTGAAGATCTTTCACCATGATTAGAAGATTACGTTCCGAGTTTCCAAAGACACTAAACTATTACGATCCTTGTGTGTGTGTTTTTGTTATGTACTAAGTATTCTGAAAAAGTAATGTAATGTCCATGTACGACTGGCTTCGGGTCTCTACAGTTGGTATCAGAGGAAAGGTTTAGTCAACCTTTGGAAACTAGGATGCGAAAACGTTAGTGAGATCCCTAGAGATATTCCTAAGGTATGTCCAGTGTTGTCCCTAATGTTAAGTATACGTATAGGTTATAGTACTAGAATTACTCTAAAGATCATAGAATTAAACCTAATTTGTTAGATATTGAAGGTACTCCCCCTTTATTATGTTGTTTTCCCTAGCATGATTTTTGCCTCTCACACTATTCTTTTTGGGTTTTAGAAAATGGTTGGAAACAAGATGATTCACGATAATGGAGGATATGATGGACAATGGAATGATATTCTTCATGAGCAACCAAATGAAATGGGATTTGGAAGTCCAAACATCATTATTATGCTGAATCAGAAATCTCATAATATGATCAATAAAGTAAAATTTGGTAAGTTTCCTGACTCGGCTAATAAGAGAAAGATGGAGTTTCCTGATGATCATAGAGGAAAGAAAGTTCAATTTCCCCTATGTAAATCATGTGGGAAGAGGCATCAAGGAGAATGTTTCAAAGGAACTGGAAGATGCATTGGGTGTGGAAAAGAAGGACACAAAGCAAGTAAGTGCAAAGGAAAAGGTTCAGTTAACACCATGGATGAGGATAATGGTATTGCTACGACATCAACAATGGTTAAATGCTTTAAATGTGGAATGTACAGGCATTATGCAAACCAATTACCTAAGGGAAAGTCTCATGAAGAGAATCAGTATGGTCATATGGGAAGTATTTATGTTGATGACGATGAAGTGACCACAAATGATATGTGAGATGAAAGAATTGTTGAAGCTCAGTCAATGGTTTAAGAATGTAGTGGAATGATGACATGTTTATCATGTGTAATGTTGTATAACTAATCTCATGGTACTATGGAATAAAGAGACATCTAAGGATTGTTACACGGTTGTCCTTCCTTGAGTTTTGAACATGTATGATTAATGGTACAAGTATCCATGAATGGTTATTCAGATATTTTGGAAATGTAGATGATATGCGCATAATGAATGGATAAGGAGAAAATGAAATGTTTGACAGTATTCATGAGCACATGATTGATATAAGGACTAAGTGATATCATGGTTTGAGTATATATAATTTTGAGGAATTTGGTATGTGAAAAGTGTTAACTTTTAACTGCATTCAAGTTTTCACTATGGTTCAATGGGTATTCAAGAGAATACGTTATTAAGGCCTTTGAATATTTGGAATGTGACCAACAAAACATATCTTATATGGGGATAGACGATGGTGTTAAATCTCTGGTAATCATTTTCACTATGTTATGAGAGTGGATTTCAGTATTACGGATAAGCCTAAATATTGGAATGGATTATGTTGGACATAAGTTAGTATTGTTTAAGGATAGAGGTTTTCTCGATATTATTGATGGGATGTTATAGTAATATAGTTTTAGAAAAAGGACAACCTACAGGACGGGCAACAACCCATCGCGTCGGACAAGGATGTGGGAATCAAACCCACAACCGAAGTGCGACTGGCCTTTATCTCCTACCACTGGCCTACAGGAAGTCCCTGTTTATTAGAAACTAGTTTTATTATATTAAGCAGTATGATATATGAAGTATAAAGTCCATTTTAGGAACCATATATTATTAATCTCACTATAGATCGACTTATGTATATAATTTTTGCTAACCTTTTGTTTGAGACAGATGGAATGACCTGTCATTCTATCACATGATCTGCTAACACTTCACGAATAACAAATTCAACTTCATTTATTTAAGAGATGAAGTGGAAATTGTTAAAGGCATGAAAAATAGTGAGATTGTACCAAAATAAAGTAAGTATTTATTCTAATTCAAATTCTTTAGCTTTAGGGAAACGATCTTGAAAACCAAAAATGTTGTCCTAGTGATCTTATATCTGATGAATCAGATGGTACCTTAGATCATCACAAATTTATGGATTTGTGATTGCTGGATTTTCCATAGCCATGTTCTCTACCACTCTCCATCAGAACATGATGGTTAGATTTCTCTTCCATATCCATATTTTCACCTATGTGGAAACCCAGTGATTAGTTTATTTGGATAACCGTTACGTTTCATACTTTTGTTTTTAAAGATTGGTTTTGATATTCCTTTTTATGATGTGGGTTTATATTAAAGAAACATTCGAATAGTAAACCATTTATAACCCCGATGAATTTCGAGGGCGAAATTGATTTTATGGGGGGTAGAATGTAACAACTCGAGATTTTATGAAAAATATTCTTTTTAATTTTATTAATGTCTTGTGTTGTACGCTACACCAAAAGGAGCTTGCACAACACGCATCCTTGACTTGCCTTGAATTACACGCAATCGCAACCTTTCTCGATAGCGTGTGTAGTACGCAATACTGAGTTTCACGAAACAACGATATGCTATCAAAATATTATTAAAACAAGCCGTTATGAATAGTAATAACCACTTTTTAAATTTTAGAAAATTTAGCTCTCAAAATGGACATCATTTTTGGATTCGGAGTATCGAATTTAGCCTAAGGTGAAATTTTGGTACATTTCGGATAACTTTCATATTCTGATGAATAGTGAAAATTACTAAATTTAAATTAAAAACAACTTTTTTAATCGAAATGATTAATAGTGATAAATTATTAATTTTAGTGGTTTTAAAGTATATTTAGAATATATTTTTACAATTTAATAGAATTTTGGTCATTGGATGTAATTTCACATTTAAACCAGACATAAACAAGTGTCAATCTTTTGATATATATTGTTTCTTAAAAACACGCTATTTGTTTTAACAGCGGGATTTAATTATAAAATTAATTAATGCAACTTCTATGTTATTAATTTGGTAAAATATACTTCATTTTTGAATTCGGAATATGAAATATATCTTAGGATGAAATTTTGGCATTTTTCTGAAAACCTTCAATTTTTGATGAATAGTGAAACTACTAAGTGGCAGTTAAAAAACTGAATTTTTCATAAAACTTAATTTTACCGCTTCTGTGAATGGAATTTCAAAAATCCTAGAGGCACGGTTGATGTCAGTAAGTAAAATGTGGTTCAATGAGATGAAATTAATTTTTGGTGAATAGTAACTTTTTACTTTTATTTACCCCGGTTAAAAGTAAATAGGGTAATTAAGGGTAAAAATGATATTAATATTACCCTAACACATGTCCTAATCCTATTGGACAAGTTTACCTCGACCAAAAACAACCTTAAGTGTAAAATATTATCATTTAGGCCCACTTGGATTAGATTAAGACATTTATTATTATTTAATTCAAAGAAGAGTTAAAAGAGTTAAAATCAATGTGTATTTACTAAATCATTTTTAATATAGGTTTATACATAAGATAAATTCGATTATAAATATTCATTAGAAAGATAAAAAGATTTCCTACATAATGGTATTTTATTTGTAATTTTTAGACATCAAATAATGTAATTTATTTATGACACAATGATGATGCAGTAATTATCTTATTAATGAAATATTGACATAATTGATATTATAAATACCAAAATAAATGTAATTTAAGACTTTTTATGAATTACACTAATTTTCTAGGTTACTATGATATATTATTGTTTATTTAATCAACTTGTTTCGAACATATAATTCTGTTATGACTTTCACAAAAAATCATATATCAAATAGTGTCAAAATTGACACAAAATAGTTTTTAAATCAAATATTATATTATTAATTTTTATTTTATTCCTAAAAATCTAAGGTTCGTCCAAATGACTTAGATAAGGATATATATATTAATAATAAACAATTTGGGGTTCGTTTGGCATGTTATAGTATGTTTATTAACCATATAGTGTAAGAAAACAAAAAGACACGGTAAAAGTTAAATTATTTAACTTAGAGTTAAATCTAATTGATAAGGTTAAAATAATAATCTAAACTTGTCTAAATCTTATTGGTTGATAGTATTTCGACCCATACCCACTTTAGCTTCGAAATAAGACCCTTTGGAACCATTATATACCGATTTTGACTTTAATATAAAATAATATTTTGAGATATTCCTAAGATGCCCCTCTCCTCCATTATAAAAGGGCACCTCCTCCCCCTCCTCCTCACACCAATTTGAGCACTCAATATCGGCCAACCCCTGCCAAAATCCCTTCTACACTTCCCTATAATAATCCTAAAGGTCCTGGTCTTCTGCAAATACCAATCCTAGTTCCCTATGTGGAGGATTCAAAGAGGCGTTTCAAAGAAGAGTTAATAACCATTACCGATCTTTTCAATTTCTTTCTTCTTCAACTTCTCCTTCTTTAGTTGTTTCATGACAAAGTAATAACATCAGTATTACTTACATACTAATATGTTATTATAAATATGAAACAACCCTAATTCTCCTTCTATCCATCCTACGGAAAAATGAAATCACCGCACGTGCGTACGTACGGAATACCGTCTCCACGCCATTGTGTAATCTATTTTCCGCCACCAACTTACATGGATGGGTATAATGGTGTAATGAATAACTATACATAGCTATTATAACAACATATTGATTCTGATATATTGTATAATCCACTACAATTCAATTCAATAATTATGGAAATGTTATCATCGCTCGTGCGTACGTACGGAATACCGTCTCCACGACGCGATGAGATTAATTCTCCATGTTAACCATTTAAGAATGATTATAAAGTATATATAAGAAATAATAATAAAATATATGACATTATAAAGCTACTGGATTTATGTATATATATATATATGTATGTCATCTACTTACTTCCATTCAAGACAATAAGGAAAGGAAAACAGCGTTCATGCGTACGTACGGACTACCGTCTCCATGAACGGTGTTTTTCATTTAATTTATCTATCTATAATATATATATATATACTGAATATATGTGATATATAAATCATATTTTATATTTTGGAAGTAAGTAAATCATGATATAAGTATTAATAATGTAAAAAACAACATGTCAAAACACCTACGATAAATGAAACTATTTTACGCAAAACACTTCTTTAACATGGAATTTACAAAAAGAACGGGTAATATAAAGTCATAAGTGAACCATATATGATATCATAACAATTAATATGATTCTGGAATAAGTCAATAACATGATTTAAGTCATTATACAGGAGGTTCGGACACTTAAAAATCAAGTCGGACCTAAGGTAAGGGAAAATATCACAATCTCATTTTTATCCGAGATTGTTTTTACTTTGGCATTTACTGGGGTGTATTTTATCATCCACATCCATGTTCCATCAATATTTAATATTATTTCCATCCTTATAAAAAGTTTATATCCAATTTTACCCTTCGGTAAGTTTTTTTGTAAAAGATATGATAGGAATCTTTTGTCATTTTTCATACGAGGTACTTTTTGACTTTTCGGACAAAAGTACGAAGAATGTTTTTTTAACTTATACGGAAAGAATGGATTTTTAAAACATTATTTCCAAGAAGCTTCCTTTACAAGTTTTCAAGTTTATTTTTAATCAACTTATTTTATTTTAAAGTCGTATGACATGTTATGAAAGGAAAAATGTTTTTGAAGAAAAAAGGATATTTTCCTCATGAATGGAGTTCAAGTGTTTTATCAAAATTATTTTCCATCTAAGATAATAAAGGGTTCTGTTTTTATCCCTATTATTACATTGATTTGATCATGTTGTGATGGAAATATTTTTATGAATTCCTTTATCTTATATGAATTGTTTTATGATGTCATTTTGTTTAAGAATCCCATTTTTATTACATGGGTTACGATATGATGTATGGTTTATGATTATGTGGCACACATAAGAAAGGATTCATTATAAGATGGGTGTGACCTATATTTCCATCCAATTCATTGGGTAAAGATTTCATATCTCATGAGATATACGTGGCTGGAATGGTAGGTTATACCGGTTTAGTGAAACAGGACTGAAACGAGGGTGACTCGATTCAGAAAGGGACTTTGTCCACTAAGATAGTCTTGGCAATGAGTCATGACTAACAAGAAATGATTATCTATGATTATGTGTGTATGCCACAAAGTTTCATGTTTTATGTTATGCTTAATGGGATTTCATTTCACTACTATGATTTATCCCATGTTATGAAATTATGCTCTCTTTTGCAGGTTAAGATTTCCAAAAGTTATGTTCTAATGAATATGATGTGATTGATTTTTCTTTTGTTTACCCTTACTGAGCATTTGATCTCACCCTTTTATGTTTTCTTTTCCCCAGGATATAAAGAAAGGTTCTAGGTAAAAAAAAGGGGAATATCTTTATGTGAGATATTGAAGATCTTTCACCACGATTAGAAGATTACGTTCCGAGTTTTCAAAGACACTAAACTATTACGATCCTTGTGTGTGTGTTTTTGTTATGTACTAAGTATTCTGAAAAAGTAATGTAATGTCCATGTACGTCTAGCTTCAAGTCCCTACATCCCTAGAGTTTTTTTATTTCTATTTTGGAATGTTTAATTTTTTTTTATACATTTAATGTTTAGGGAATAATTTATTGGTTATACATTCATGGAGTTTTTATTTTTATAGTGTATCAAAACTGTAGTCCTGGTTGGTTGTTTTCTTTGAGATTTATAAGTTTCTTCTTCCACCTGATCAATAAATATCATTATGAATATCTGGTGCAAAAAAATTTAATTGGAGGGGATAATTATCACACATTGGCGACACATTGAAGTACATAGGAAGTTTATTTTTACCACAATTTATTCCTATATTTTCCTCGGTTACTTCATGTAGTTCTTGGTAGTTTTGTTACTATTTGAAAAGATAAAATCTTTGTTCATAGTTAGTTAAAATTTTTATCTATCCAAGAATGCCACTAAATATGTTGAGGATTCATAAAAGGAGGGATAATGGGTAGTGAACAGTTTGGTATAACCATGAATACTTCTCCAAATAACATGAATCATTAAAAAAGGTGTTTTTCATGGATGGAACATGTTTTTTATTGTCTTATGGCCAAACCAATTTGGTCATTTTTTATGAATAAAAGATTTTATTTTTTATTCTCATATTCCACATAAATCTCTCATTCTTTACCATATGGTTAAGGCTATGAACCCTAAGAATTCCAATGGGAAATTTTTGAGTTTTAATTCATTATGACGATTTAATCTCATTGATAAAGAGCAAAAGAATATTGGAAATAAATGGCATTTGTTTATTCAAACTCTTTTATCATTTATCTAGATATCTTATCTTATTATGTAAGGGAATCATTGATTAGGGTTATTATTACAAAATATTTGAGTTTTATATGATCTAATAATTTTTTTATTAGAGAGGCTGTTGGTAGAGCATGAAAGCTTCCAATCCATATTAATAATTGTGAGAACATTTAATTATTTTTCTGAATTTTTTTTAACATTTTCTTTCATTGATAAAGGAGTTCATGAAACAATTTTTCTTAAATTCGGTTTCATGGATTAGGCTCTTCATATTCTACCTATGGGACCTATTTCTCTCTGTCATGTGGATCTGATTTTATTTTTGTTAATTCCATGCATTTTATTAAGGTCAATTCATAAATTTGTTTTTTTAAACATTTCATGATTTGTCATTATAAATCGGTTTTTCATTTTTTTAAGGAATGATTCATGATTAATTGAAATATTGTTTTCTTTGTTTCATTTATGAAAAGAAATTGTAATTTTTTCATAGATGTGGAAATGGATTTCAAGGAATAATTTAATCTATTTTATGTGTTTCGTAATTATTTATTTGTTAAATTAAATTCAATGATTTATACCATGAAAATATAATCCTCTATGTATGTGCTGTTTTATAAATTGAAATAGTATAAGCGGGGGATATTTTTGTAACTAGTTTCCTCTATGTGTTGGTTTTTTAATTAAAATCACCAATTTATGTGATATAGAATATGGGATCATAACACACATAGGATGGGGATAGATTTGGGACCAGAATTTGGAGAAATGTTAGATCCACCAGTCATTGATTTATTTTATATCTCAAAAAAACGTTGTTCTGACATGGGGTTCACTTATCAAGGTGTTATTTCATCCATATTAATCTATTAAATGATAAATTTTCACTTATTCATTTGATCAATAATGTATGATGATCGTATCTAACCTAGACCTAAACAATAATTTTAATACTATACATGGAGTTACATATTTAAATAAAGTTATAATATTTATTTTTCAATTATTTAATTAAATATTATTTTCAATAAAAAAAATTTATTTATGAATTCCTTATAAACTATTATAGAAATGGTAGATATCTATTTTCACCATAATTTTTGAAAGGCTATATTTCGTTAATTTTCTTCTTTTTAATGTATATTATTTAATTATTTTAAAATTTATTATCATAAATAAAATTGTTGGATCCAAATGATCTATTTATACTCATGCACATAATATTTTTTTGGGTCTGAATAGATTATGTTTTCACTAACACATGTAATGGAAAGGGAAACATATAGAGGTTGGTGGTATCAATGTTTGTAGGTTGTGGGTGCTTGGTGATGTCATCATGGGTTATTGGACCTCATATGACATAGAGATGAGTTATTGTTGATCTTAACTACAATAGTTTAACTATTTTAAAATTTTCATATATATTGTCTTATACTATTTGGATTCTGCTATTTGACATTTTTTCATGTTTTCAATCCATTATATATGACATATAGTGATCGTTTTTATTGGTGGTAAAATCAATACCTAGGGTAATATTAATTAACTAGATGATTTTTTCCAGCTTGCTAATATCTATAATTAAATTCATGCATTTTTATAGGTTGTAATGGGTGTCCAGTTCAGGGATAATCAGATTTAGTTCTTAACTAGGAGTATTTAGTAACTAAACATACATGGTTTGAATTATATTTAACAAACTATGAGACATTAACATATATGATCGATTTTTTGGAAAATATATATAATATTTTTTTATAATTAGTTAACAATGTTTTCACTAACCAAAATGGGTGATCCTAGTACTTGATAGTTGAGACCACCAATTACAATACTTGAAGGGTGGTCCCAATACCCACACTTTGGTTACCTATTCATGAGAATCTATGAAAATCCATTAAATATTATTTCTAAAAAAATATTGATCGTGATATGTCTATAACAAGATAATAAAAAATTCACATCATATCAAATAAATAAAATATAAATATAAATAACTATACATTAATAAAAATATTGAAAAAAAATGCATGTACACCATTAAGGAAAAATATGTACTAGTACTACGATTAAAATAATAAGTCAATGGGATGATACATAACTCTATTTGAAAATTGGATTATCTTCCAATTTTTCCAACACTATATCTCAGAACAGACTAACACAACAACCCACCACCACCTCGTAGTTCCATTTCCTTTCATTAACATGACATGGTAATTTCTACATAAACTCATTAGGTGTGTACATGTTGTTATCTCAACAACCCAGTATGGCATCACAAAGTGTTTCATGAGAATAATTTATTAAATAAAATAATTATGATCAATTTTTATGAATTAAAAATAGGAATTTAGTTTTGAAAATTTTACTTAAATCTTAATGATTGTCCACCTTGAAATAGTATTATAAGAAATGCAAGAGAATATTTTTTCAAAATATTAATGAAATCAGGAAACTCAACCATTAATTAGTAGTCAAAAAAGGCATATATAAATATAAACCATTTTTCATCCATGAATAATATAAATTCATGAAAATATAATAATTTAGCCCCATGTAATTGATTACAAGGTTATACGTGGTTTTGGTAACCTCGTGTCCTCACTGCTAATATGAAAATGGGAAATTAATAGTGAGTATAATCACATCCCTATAAATAGGTATAGGGATAATAGATCACCAACTCATATATACCCTACCATTAAAATGATTCATTTAGTGATTTTTATAATATCTAATACTAGTAAGTCTACCAAAATTTATTCAACCTAGTCCATATTCACTGACTAAATAACATGGTTCCCATGTGTTGACCCCCTCTGAAAAAGGCAATATATTTAGGATTGAAGTAATTTTATGAGGGGGTTATTAATCTTTTAAAATATAAAAATATAAAATCTATTAAAATTCCCCCTAAGAAATAAATAATAAATTTTTCAAAAAATTTTGAAATTAAATTTCCTGAAAATAACACCATGAATTTAAACAATTGAAACCCTCTATTGAAAAAAATTAATAATGATTGATTGATATGATAGTTAAATTTTTTAAACTACATACCTCAAAAAAATTAAAATACCAACAATTAAAATTATCCCATATGATGATGTAATATGAATCTCATAATAAACAAAAGAAGTCAAAAAACCCAAAATCTTCATCAACACATGTGAATCCAAAAAACCTAGGCTTATAAAGTCTTCGGGAAAAGTTAAAATAGAAGAAATATTTATTATATATAAATGTATTTGAATAAAAACAAATAATTTTATTATCCATAAAAAGTAGTTTTAAATCACAAAAAAATCTCACCATGGGAAATAATAAAGAGTTGTGTGGGTTAGAAAGAAACGATCATGTTTAAGACATGAAAATAGGAGATGATATTAGGGTCAAATCAATCCTTGTGAAAATCGGGACAACATGTTTGAAAATATGGTCATGATTAATTGATGATGTGAAAAAATAATGCATTTCATGAATCATTACATTTCAATTGTTTCATGTTGTAAAACTTGTTTTCATTTGTTGAATCGTTATTATGGAAATCAAGCTATCTACATTGAGAAATTTAGACACTTTAAAAATATTTCCTAGAATGAAATAATGTTTCCTAACATGAAATAGTACAATATATATCTGATATTTCCTTTAAGGAAAAAACCACCCCTATAAAATAGAAAAGGAAATAATACAAAAGAGATGAAAGTAATCAAACATAATATACCTAAAATCAATATTGATATTTTACAATCCTCCCCACTATATTTATTTTTGTCCCTAGATTTTATGGTAGAAAAGTTTTTCCTTGAAATTTAGGATTCCATGAAATATCAAAGTATTTTAAAATACCTTCTATGTTTAATAGAATAAAAAATATTTAACATTGAGATTAAATAAATGATAAATTATTATTTAAATTTGATCACTAAAACCTATACATTAAATTGGTTGGAATTAGTCATATTAACCATATAATGAAATATAAAATTGTATTACTCATTTATAATGTTGTAATTAATTATTTATAAATAAAAAATTTATATTTAGTATAGTCATCTTTATCTTCAAAAATATTTTTTCTTTATAAATTGTATTTCTTACATTTAATTATTGAATATTGTATTTAGTTTTTGGAAGTATTGGAAAATTTATTTTATGAAATAAACTAAATTATTAGAATCTAGATGTCAAAATTATCTTACATTGAATTCTTTTGAATTATATTAAAAGAATTATTTTTCAATGAATAATGAAAAATAATGATTTTTTTTAACATAAATATTATTTTAATGAATTTATGAAGTCAAATTTGATTTTTTGTTTTTTTTTAATATTAAATTTCTTTCCTTTATATTATGAATTATTGAATTATAGTTTTTGAAATGTAATTTATACTTGAATTTACTATAGTGATATTTTACATTTAAAAAATTATTTTTCTTGTAAAAAAATTTTCCATTATAAATATTTGGTTTAATAATAAATTAAACACTTTTAATTTTGTTTTTTGAATTTTTAAGTTTTTTTTCATAATTGAAATCAGTGAGTCTATATATGGAAAATAGTCCCCTTTTATTTTTGGCCAATATAAATAGAAACCATAGTATTTTTGTTACAATGGTAAATAGTTAATCGATTAATTAAGGATTGCAAATGATATGATGAAGAATATAAATTTAGACTAATAATTTATTAAATTTATATTGGAAGATTATATCTTATCATTAATCATACAAACGTTAAAAGTATGACAATTTTTCCATTTTAATGGGATAGTGACATTTATAATATTTTATTTCAAATAGTCAAAAATCTTGTACTCCTTTTTTAAATACTTTAATATTTATAACAAAAATGCTAGTACATGTTATATTGGGTTAAAAATTTTATATTTAAGAATAAAATATTTTCCATTATCATGATAACTGTTTTATATTTTTTTAAGATATCATTACCATAAACACATACAAAATGCCCAACCAGAAATAATTCAATAAATGAAAAAAATAAAATAATTGATACCAAATAACAAAAGGAAAATAATTTTATATAAACAATTTAACAAAATAATTATATAGATGAACCTTAAATGATATAGATATATTAAAATATTTCTTTTTAAATTTTAAATTTTTTATAATGTTATTAAATTCAATTTAATGGATAGTCTTTATAATTGACATTAATAATATATTATAATAAACTATAATTTACTAAATAATATAATATTACCAAAAATATAAGATTCAGTGAAATGAATACTATATGGTTTATAATATGAACCATGGTCCATTTATGAGATTTTATTCCATTTATAGTAACTGTATTGTCCCTCAAATTATCAAAATCCAGGTTTTCATGATAAAATTAACAAGCGTTGTTGTGTGGTTAAAACCAAATGATAAGTGTTTAAATTTGAAATAGAGAAGTAAAATATTTATTGGATGACACTATTTTGTTGTATACATATCTCATTCTCAAAATAGATTAGTTTTGATTTATTTTTATTTAATAAATAATTTATATTTATTCAATATTTTGAGAAATTCCAAGAGTGTTCCACATCTCTTTTATAAAAGAGAACCACATATTCTCATTCCTTCACATATAAAACCCCATTTGATTCAAAAAATACTTTAACAAATACCTTCAAGAAATTATAACCCAAAATATATACATTTTTTATGGATAATACATCTATAGAGTGCTTATGTTGGTAATCAAATAGGACATTCCAAAGAAGAGGTATAGTTTTAACGGTATGTTTTTGTATCATTTATCTTCCCGGATACTTAGAAAGTATTTTTACCATACTAAAATATTAAAACCATTATATTAAAAATAATAAAATATAATTACATTAATGGAATAACATATATCCATCTTTAATATCCATCAAATGGGAAATGAATCCATCGGTCATGTGTACAACGAACTACTCCCTTGTGAACCGATGGATTTCATTTTCCATCACCAATTCTTATGAATATACATAATGATGGAATTAGTGTTTTTATATTATAACAATGAAATAATTAGAATTTTCAAATTATATAATATCATTTTCTTTCTTACCATTTCATTCAATATAAAATAATAACGACATTCGTGCGTGTGTGTGTGGACTACCACCTCTATGAAGTGATGTGATTTGTTTTTCATCACAACATCACATTGAAAAAAATATAGGTATATTTAAAAAATTAATTTAACATTTTTTATATTATATTAATTATTTAATGAAATATGATACTTAATTTTCTCCCATAATTATCATTGAAAAATTGAAATGTTACTCATGTGTAAGTACAGCCCGCTGTCTCTAGGACAGAAACATTGTTCATTTTTCATTAAAAACATTCATTAAGGATTTTTAAAATTATAATTAATGTATAAAAAATTATTATTTCATCATGAATATTATTTTATATATTATTACATTTTTAAATTTTTTAATATATTCAACCAAGTAATGTCATTTTGAACTTATATACCGAATGCCATCAAAACTTATGATGTGGTCATAAATGATTAAGTGATAGTATATAAAATTATAAAAAGTGAAATAATAGGAATAATAAGCATGAAAAAGTATATTGATCAAGTACATAATTTTAAAAAGGTTATTATTTAGGATGATAACAAAAATATGTGACAAGTTGGACTTGAGGAAATAGATTTTCTTTTAAAAATAATCATTTAATTTCTACCATTGAAATTTTTCTACAAATTAAAAAAGAATTTATTTTTTAAGAAAATATATATCATGAATGGAATTTCACTCCATCATGTCACCTCAATGATTTTAATCTTACATTATAATTTTCAAAAATTATTTTCGAAAAATATGATTTCTCTATTATGTGGGAACCTTTAAAATTCTCAGAAGTGTTTTTTTGTGGATATTTTTTTAAACATAATTGAAATATAATGAAAATTTTAGGTTTATTTTTTATATTAATTCTATGTATTTGAAAACTAATAATCTACATGATAATTTGACATCCTATAAAATAATACAAAATAACATATTCTATTTTAAATTATATAGAAACATCAATTTTTCCATCACCATAGCCATCACTTGATTTTAGAATCCTTTAAATGTCAAATTGTTTTCATAAATGAAAAAACCTTCCTCCCTATGTAATAGTAATTTTTAAAAAGGGTTTTAGAAATGGAATGGATACATTAATATATGAAAATATTTTCTAATGGTGTAAATAATATTTTTATGATATAAGGTTTTATGTATTGTGTTATGGTTATCGGGCATTATTTATGATAATGGGTGGTTCTGTTATAATCCATAGGTCTGTGATCCCAAAATAGCTCTCAAATGTGTTAGTTGAAGAGATAGAGTTAGCATAATATGTTTCTCCTAATTTATTATTTTCATATTCTATGATGGTTATTTTAGGGATAAATGTTATTTTGAGTGTAATTTCGATGTTTAGTCTATGTACAATGGAGGCTGTTTATTCATGTATAATTGGGAGGATTATTCCATTTTCTCACAATGGTTACTCCATGTCATGACTCATCTCCCAGAGCCCGTGTTGTGACTACCCCAATGCTCATATTCCATTGGCCATGGGTTGGCGACTAACACTAGAATGGCATTTCCTTAAAATGGGAATAAATATCCTCAAAACTTGTATACACTCTAACAGGGTACACTTCACACAAGTAAAACATAATGAAATAATAAAGGTGCAACCACATCTAAAAACCACAATAGAGTGTAAAAGTAAGTACTAAATTAAAGGGGCTAGAATACATGCCCAACTGAAATAGAAATATAGAAAAAAGAGGAAACAACTCATGAGGTTGTCTACCAAGGATCCTACATGAAGGGTAGGTATATCTCATCACTACGGCTCTCCGCGTCAACCGATCACCTATGTAAACCATCAAGTCTTGGATCCTAGATACTCATTCAAAGTTTCATGTCGTATATACTAGACACAACAAGGTGTATACGAAGCATATTCAGGGGTGAGTATAATAATACCCAATAGGGAACCCAAGACCCCTGAAGGTATCTCAAAAATACACAAAAGAAAAAACCCCAAAGCATGATCTCAATCACCAAGAAAATAGAAAAATAAATCTCACACAATGTTTAACATAAGTATAGAAGTACATATGTTTAATAATAATGATATATCATATTATTTTGTCATAAGGCTCTACTGTAGACCCACCTAGGATTTCCCGGCGTTGATCAAAATAGGATCACTCGGTGCTAATCTATATAGGATTGCTCAGTGCTAATCCACACATGATCACTCGCTGCTTATCCACACTGGTTTGCTCAGTGTTGATCCACACATTATTACTCGGTGCTAATACACAGAGGATCACTAGGTGTTAATCCACACAGGATCGCTCGGTGCCAATCCACACAGGATCGCTCCGTGCTAATCCACAGAGGATCGATATTCATTCTTCATGTCTCATCCAACCACTGGATTCTAGCATAAATCACACTTGATTCTGGGAGGATCCATTCCACAATCCATCAGTCATATTTCTGCAGGAATGAAGTCCAATGATGAATAGACCCAATTAACTTGCATGTCATAAGGGTTACAATGCAATAGACGGGGCATCAACAGGATACTCTGTCTGTATGTTATATGCATTTTTGTGCCAAGGGCCCAGTTGGATTCAGATTTGATCCAACCATTATATACTCCACGTGTTATCAAAACTCAATTAGATTATATCATAAGGACTGTCTCGTCCAAAGGGTTTCAGTGCCACAGACTGTTCATCAACTGGGCATCTTGTTTATGAGATATGTCCATTTAAGCATAACTGGGCCAAAGGGGTCTGGGTCTGATCTGACCTAGTCTGACTGACTCGACATGGCCCACTTGGCTCAGTCCAATTCACCTTGGCTAGTTTGGCCCACTGGGCTGCAGGTTCAGCCCGACCAACCCAGCTGGGTGAGGCCTGTCGGGCCACGGAACCGCCCGACCCACTGCTCAGGTGTGGTGATCCACTCCCCTCCCAAATGGACAAGAATATATTTGGTTTGAAAGTAGTAGCACCCATTGTCGTCGTACCACCTTTCCGGTCCCACTGGATCACTCACCGGCAAAATTCATAGATTGCGGGTCCGCCCTCCACCGTAGCATAAAGTCACGACCTTCCTCTGCAGCACGCCGACGTCGTGCACCGCCCTGCTCCAATGCAGCCAGCAAATGATGACCACCCCTATATCTACCGCAATTCCTTCGAGTGTAACCACCTTATCATCTACAGTGGTAGATGGCCGCTTCCTCCTCCGACTATCAGCGCCGCTGTACCGGTGATTCTCTTATGGGCCACTGGCAAAGCTCCGGTGGTCAGATTCCTTTTCTGTATGTGCCTACGGCCTCCAAGAACATTGCCTAAACCGTACGACCTTATGTTTTACCTTGTTTTCATATTTCATGACCTCCCATGAATAATTACAACAACCTGAGATCGACGGAGGGTATGGGACTTGTTCGGCTCATCCCACACCCTCCAAGTTTGCGTTATAATATAGGAAGTATTATTTAACTATAAAAACTCCCATAAAGAAACTTCGCATTATCCTCCCACATTAAAGAAATAAATATGGATAAACCCGTTGTTCGGTTGATCCGTGTTTCTTATAACATTCAAGAATAGGGAAAAAGAGAGGAATTACGCACATAACCCCTACCTCGAATATGTTGGTAGAAGATGAAGATGAGGAAGATAAGACCACGTTCGAAGTGTGTTCATTGGAATTCATCGTTGTCTAGTTGGAATCCTATAAGGCATCAAATATCCATTCTACATTGAAGTAAATATTTGTCGACACTTCATCAGGGGTTTCTCTCGTGATTCCACCATAACCATGCCAATAATTTATTTAAATAGATGTTAGGAACCAACCACATTGCATAAAATTAATGTGGTTTATTAATGAACCACATATAGTGTTACATTAAAAGAACCAATGTAGAGGTTACACAACCCAATGGTCAATTCATTGAATGACCTATTAAATCTGTGGTTCTGCCTCATCACTCAATGGTTACAAAAAGAGATAAAATATCTCCTGAAATATTTTTATTATTTTTCTGCAAATTCCAAAAATTATCTTTTTTCATCTGACCCTTACCATTCAAAGTCAAACTTCACCGAAGTGAATACTAGTTCAGCGAATTCATGGGTGCCCTCAAATTTGTAATCTGAGCATCATTTAAAAAGATAGAAATCATCATACTTACGTTTACTGAACGTACGTTAATAAAAGTTCAAAAATTATTAACAGTCACCCTCGACCTATGTCAGTCGAGGTTAGGCACTTCCTAAGGGGAAAATGACCTAAAGAGCTCAATGGTACTCCAGGATTTCCAATCTGATTTACCATTTAAGAGTTAATGAGTTTAACAATAAAATAATTACTACTTAATTATTTTATTTACTGACAAAAACAAACTTCCATTGTTGGCCCACACCGGCCATGGTTATGATCTTCCTAATGAAAACATACCTTCACATGATCAATAGCGGTCTCAGATTTTCAATCTGAGTCATCTTTCATGAGTTATAAGAATTTGAAAAATAAGATAGTTTTACTTAATTATTTTATTTACGGCTAAGCCATTTTTTTCTCACTAGAGGACTGTTACGACTATACTTATGTCGCTACAAGTGTAAAACATCCCTCCTGAATTCAATGGTGCCCACACATTTCGAATCTAGACTACCGTTTAAGAGTTATTCAACATTTTAAGAAAAAACTGCTCATGCGTGCTATTTAATGCTAAATATTTTTTTCGACGGATCATTTTGGGCACTTCGTGACTTAGAATCATATGCTATCAGTTTTCATTGTCTTGTAATATTCCCATATAATTAACAAAAATTATACGTAAATTTTGGGACATTACCCTCCATGTGTAAGTATTATATTTAAAAGATTCCCATTTTTACTATATGATTTTTTAATTCTCTCTATGATTAATTATATAAATATCATGTTTTCATAATGTATTTTATTGAGATTATGTTCAAAAGAATTTATATATCAGTTCTTAAGGGTAAAAAATTTATCCTTGTGATAAATTTTCCATGAATTTATCTACATCAAAGAAAATTAATGAGTTTTAATTTTCCATTTTTTTAATGTAAATTTTTATAACACCATTGGGAATAGAAATTTATATAAGTATTAATTGATTAACTATTGGCTTCATTCATTTTTCATACCATAAAAAGATTTTGTACCCATAATATCTTATTCAAATTATTTTAAAGGGATTAGGTATTTATATTATAAAGGAAGTTGTTATGTCAAAAATCATGACGAGTTTACTTAAAATGAAATCACAATTTACATAAAATATTATATATTGTGAAAAAATGAATACTAATAAGAGGTGCCAACTATAAAAAAATATTTGTTTCCAATATAAGAGTTATGACCTTACTCTTTTAATCTATAAACATAAAAGTTATTTTGCAAAGAATGAAAATAAAATATAACATGCTTATATAATGTTTATGGATGGGTCCATTATTTTGGTATCATAATATGGTTTAGAAAACATTTGATATTGGGACACATTCAAGAGAGGTAATAATTAGAGATATAGAAACCATAATGGGCATATAATATTATGGTTAAATATATTTAAAATTCTTTTGACACCCCTTTATGAGGCATTAGGTGAAGAGATTTCGTTAGACATTTTATCACCATCATGTAAATTTAAAAATATTCATTAACTATTAGGATTATTTCAAAATATTTTTATCACTATATGGTGATGTGAACAGAAAACCATTTTAGATAAAACATTATTTAATGTTGAATTTATTAAAGATATTTTTTATGGTTATAGTATTATATAATTTATATGAGTGTTGTATTTTCAAGGAATATTTTTTAATGTATCAATAATTTCATGTCACAATTATTTTATTCTCTATAGATTAAACATTTTTATCAATATGAAAGACAAGGATCTATCAAAACAATATTATCTATTACATATTATTTAATCATCACTATCATTTTGAATATTGTTCATATGTTCTTGAAATATTTTTGAAAATCCAAATGATATAGAATAATGTATTTAATCTACCCAAAACATTTTAATTTATCTAAAATTTATATGTATCATGGTTTATATCTTCTTAGATTTTAAAATATTTACTAATCCACATAATATTAAATGAGAAATTCGTCAAAGTATTTTCTTATTTCATTCTATGAGATATGGACTAATGTCTTGAAGAATATGGGGACATCAATAGCGTAAAGGATTACCCTAATGTCCGGATTCAAGGTATGAAATATTTTTATATGAAGTAGGTATGATTATTTATTGAGTGATATTGAAAAATTATACGGACGTGTTTCATATCATGGGATAAGATAGAAAATGAATGTTTTGGGATTAAAAATGATTCGAATGAAGTGTTTATTATTGATATTCTGATATTGAAACATTTTTAAGTGATTTTGTTTCCAAAATTTGGAAACATAATTTGAAGAAATTGATACCATTGAAAAGTGATGTGGAAAAAATGATAATATTGGAGACACTCATTTGCAGTCATATGATAAGGGGATAAATAATACCTTGGGATAATATTTGCATCATTATAGATTACTTGATTTTTTTTGGAAAAATTGAGATGTATGGAAATTCATAGAGGTTAAAAATTGATATTTTTAGGGTGTTCATTATATATTTTGGAATATATAATTTATTATATATATAATAATATATTCAGACGTTGTTTTTCGATAAGGATATTAATGATATTTTTGATAGTGTCTCATATTTTGGCAACCTTATACGTTTACGTTAAAAACAAAAAAATGTGATTATAATTTAAGATTAATGTTTGAATTAATTTTGTGTATATATTATTTTTACAAATCTTTATGGTGATTAATTATATTTAAAGGAATGATTGTCATATTTTTTAGATTATACGATTAGGGGATAAATTTTTTGTTATGATGCATTAATAGTGACATATTTTATCTTGCAAGAATATGTGATAAAATAATTACAATATTTGGCTTCAAATTATGCCAAAAATCTCTAGATGAATTTTATGGTTTAATATTTATCTAATGATATAATTAAATCTTATAGTGTTATTCTTGAGGTTTTGGTGTTTTTTGTTTTATTTATACATATGAATGGTTATTCATTTTTTGAATTATTCTACAATTTTCTAATATTTTTTGAGTAATTTCTAAATATAAGAGGGATATCTTGAAATCCGTTTGAGGATTTTTTATCTTTTAATAATTGATTTTATTTTATCTTAAATAAAAAAATCATATTGAATTCTCATTTTGTAGAGGAATAAATGTGATTTTTGTATAAATTGTTTAAATTACGATACTTTAATTATCATATAAGTATATTTCATTATTCATTTAGTAAATATTCATCATATAGAAGAAAAATATATTGAAATAAATATGTTATCTATTAAATTTTATTATCTTGAAATTAACAGACTTTATCTCATAACAAATTTATTGTTTTGTGATGGTTAAATTTCTTTTGATTATATTCTCTATCAGTAATTGGGAGTTAGGTTTTTCATCAATATCCAAAATTTCATTTACCCCAATATTTAATTAACATGGAAACCATGTTATGTTTTATTTTATATGATTTTCATACTTCCCTTTGGTGAATTTTTTCAGGGATGTTTTATTAACGATTTTCACAATGCAGAATTTCAATAAAAATAATTTAAAATTTCAACTTTTAATTACATAATGTTATTTATAAATAAACACGATGATATTTATTAATTGGGGAGATGTAATAAACAATTATTTTAAATGAATTAAAATTTCTGATATCATAAAAAATATGCAACATAGAGTTTATAATAATAAAAAAGTATTATTTAAACATGACTATTATAACCTAGATGAAAAATTGAGGGGAATGAATTATAATATATTATATAAAAAATATGTAATAGTACTACTCATTTATAATGTATTAATAAATTCTTTTTAAATAAGAACACAATTTTTTGTATAGTCATTTTTTCATCCAGAATGTGTTTTCATAAAAATATTGTTTCTTGATTTTTATGAGTGAGTATTATATTTTTTTTAAAAAAAATTTAGAAATATAACTGAAAAATGAATGTTATTTTTTAGTCCACTACGTCAAAAATATCTTTTTATGAAATTTATATCATATTTTGAAAATAATTTTTTATGAATATTAAAGAATACTAATTTTTAAATGAAACGTGTATTTTAATTTAATGTATTTATAAAGTATAAATAAATTTTATATTAGTTTTTATATTTATTTGGATACATATTATTTATGAAAGATAATATTATAGTTTTTATAATTCATTTTATACTTGAATTTAGTATAAAGTCATTTCATATTGAAAATGGAATATTTATGATAAAAAAATTCATTGTAATACCCTGACCCAAGGATCTTAGATATAGTGCATTACTTTATTATTTTGGAATGATTACAAGGAAATAAAATCATGAAGTAAAAAAATCTATGGAGTTTTGGAAATCCAAATTACATTCAAAATACCCATATTATAATGGTAATCAGAAAATAAAATAAGATGCATAATAAAATGAAATGACTTGCATCCTTGAAACGCATTTAAAGAATTAAATTTCATAACCTGGGGAAAGAAAAAATAATAAGGTTGAGCTTAAACGATCATTAATGGTAAATAAAGTGGAATAAATAGTGAATCAAAAAGAATAGATCAACATGGAAAATGTGAATAATTTAGAACACAAGGCTTTTAAATAACTGGATAATGCATAATAAATATGGCAAGGTAAATAACCAATACACATGCCATATAGTCAATAAATTATCTTGAAACACATCCATATATTTTATCATATAAAATACTAATGGATAAAAACAACTATAACTAAAATATATTTAAAGGAAATACTTAATTATTGGACGTCATTTCCATGGCACATGAACCCCTATACCATCAAGACCGTTCACAAGGAGGTTTAAAACTATGGGTAGAAAACTATTTAATTTGGTTAAATTATTTTTCTCATGAGAACCTATCGATTAATTGATGTGATATATACATTCTTAGCCCTGATAATTATTTCCTATCAAAATAATTATACATTCTGAATAATTTGTTTTATTGATAAACAATATACCTTGTCAAATATTTATAACTAAAATAATATAAGACTTATCAATAATTCATTAGTTAATCAAATAACAGAAAAAGTGAACACCATATATAAAAATTTTAATCAATTTATGAAATAATATTTTCCATCACCCATGAATGTGTATATTTAAATGATTAAAAAATAGTGACTATTTCAAGAAAAATTCGACAATCATAAAAAATGGTGAGATTGAAATGATAACTATTAACACTAGGTAATTTTTCAAGTTAAACCCCTTGGGCGAGATAATTCAAGTTGAAACATATAATACCATGAATTATGATAGAATCATTATATTAAAATACAATGGGGTGGTATATACACCACATTAATGTAAATTGGTACATTATAATAAATAAGACTCAATGGAATGAAAATTGAGATGAAATCCATAACATTGAATTTATTTTGGTGTGAACATCCTTTAACATTATTTATAATGGATTTAAGAATATTATTTTCTTATAACATGACAATAATCATATTAATAATTTTCTATATTAACTTCTTAAATTATATTATTATTATTTTAAAAAAATCATTTATCATTTTCACTATTTTGGATGTTAATTGCCTAGTTTTTTTAGTATGTTTTGACTTATTAATCATTTTTCCTATAAAATAGATAATGATTATATCATATTAATGATGTAAAATATGATCTAAATATCATATTTATCCAAAATATATGTATTTATAAAAATCAGTTATAGTTTTAGATAGGAAATAAAATGCATCATTCACAGAGATGATAGGTTGTAAGTGCACATGAACTCTACTTCCATTTCTTTATCGTATTTAAAAAAATGAAAGCTTAATGATATAAATTTAAATTATAACTATGTTGAAATATTTATGTAATACATTTGAAATTTTTTATTAAAAATTTTCTAAATAAATTTCATATATAGGATGAAGGAATCTAAACGCTTTGAGGAGGTAGTAGTCCACACGTCCTCAAACGAAGTTATCATATCCCCAAAAATTGGAACACATTCAGCTAAGTGTTATATAGTAATTACAGATGTATAAATAAATTATAAATATCATATATAACAAATATAAGAGTTTTTACATCGTAATTTCCTACCATGATGAGAGGTAAAATAGAAATGAATGACATCGTCTTGCAAGGTGATAGATTATCGTAAAGACAAATGATAAGTTCATTACACATTATATTGAAGTGTGTGTAAGTGTAGTAATAATATTTATAATTACAAAATATAAGTATATTTATGATATTGATGTGTCATGACCTGCCTTCAACATGGTGAGTGAAGGGAAAACAAGTTGCCAGACCCTTCCTTCTTTATGTTATAGGGGAGATAATGACCCACAAGACCCACCTTCAATAGGTCCCAGAGTGGTGACTAGCACCAAGGGTATAGAATCATAGACAAGATGGAATGCATTACCCTTTTTATTTAATACGATCGGGAGATAAGATAGTAATTGCAATAACATCAAAAGTGGATGTTTAGGTAAATCCAAAACAAACCATTATCATATGCATGTTCCAAAAGTAAATGATACAAAAGTGAAAGAAACCCCCATAAAGTACCAAAAGAAAGTAAAACAAGAACTGCAACTGTCCCAACGTCTGAACTAGTACAACCCGACATGAACCCTTGAAGTCCTCCTGGAAACCTGAAAACAGTATTATATATGTAGGGCGAGCATAAAAGTATACTCTGTAGGGAAAAACCAACGACTATCGTGCAAAAGTGGGGAGGCATTCTAATTACCTATGAGAAAAGAGACAAAAAAGCACCTAGCAAGGAAAACTATCCACCCATGTCTCACTAAGGCACACTCCGCAAATAACACAAGACAATTAATGTATAGTAATAGAACATTGATGTTTGGGTACCCTGTGCAACTTTCCCACTGGTTATTGAAGACATCCTACGCATCGAACCGATCCGGCCATTCTCATCGTAGTCCCACTACCACACATCCTACCCACACACACCTGGGCCTCTACCATACATCCCTCCCACAAACACCTGGGCCAAAACCACCATGTGTTACAACACCAGCAAACACCTGGGCTAGAACAACCACTACCACGCTCGAAGACACCTTCGCCTCATCCCGAAGACTCTTGGGAAACAACATGCCCGCAGCCACCTGGTCCAACTCCCACAACTACCATGCCCAAAGAATCTTGAGCTATAATGGACCTCATACCATCACAACCTGCCTGAAGAGTCTTGGGATATTCGGTAAAGGGAGCATAAAAGGAGCTAGTAACCATCCATTCACAAGAATGTTCGGAAAAACACCCTCCCCCATGAAATGGGGATATTCGGCACTAGGTTATCAACTTGGGTGGGGCGCAAACAAGAAACATATGAACCACAATTATATGTATAGATAAGAAGAACTCATCCCCACATAGGGTCTCCAAATACAACCTAAGAACAAACACCCTGTTACTATTCATTCATAAAATAATGTTACAACACTCACAACCAAGTCACAACTCATTCCCAAAACCAATTCCCCATTTAACTCATTCTTGTTTCCATGTTCAAGTGATCCCATTTGGGTTATTTTTGCACTACTGGGAAACTAACTGGAATAACCACAATCTAGAGAAAGAGAAATAGCCAAACAACAATTTAAGAATTCACACTCGGTTCTCTTGGGAAGTCACAACAACAAAGGGATCAGTGAGATCCCTCAAAGTACTGGAACAAAACTGAGCCTCTTGAGATACAGCCCCACATTGCTTCAGATTCACAACCAATGACAGTGCCATAACAAGGGATCCCATCCTCACCCACATCACCCCATAAGCATCAAACAGAACAACACACCTACAACCAAAACAGAGTAGGGAAACTTCCAGGCTCAAGCACATCATTCATTAGGTTCTTCTTTCTATTGGGTAACTGGGGTGACCACACAAGGATTGATGTTCACTGGGTATCCATTTAACCAACTGAGTTTAGGTGATTCACCAATTCCCATGTTCTAGTTATTTAATCATCACAGAAGAAAAAGGTTTCATTAGTGCACAAGGAAAAACCACCAATGACCATGATTTTTAGTGAGCATAAGCCCGTACAAATAACAAAACAAATAATCTAGGATAATAAAATACAACAGAAACATCGATCACCCCCCCCCCCCTTCATTCTATAAAATCCCGCTGGTTATCTTCATTAATGTTTGGTTTTATCTGTCCCAAAAAAACAAAATCATACCCACCCCACATGATACACAGTAAGAGAGACGAAGGAAATAAGAAACCCTACCTGGATGATCAAGGATCGATGTTCTTATATATGTGCCAAGAACGGGGGATACACGACTCTTAAGGGAGGAATGTCGAAGACTCCATGGGTGAGCAGGAAATCTCAGGCACAGGCGCACCACTTGCCTTTGGAAGGGGAACTCCAAACATACCAAGAAGAGAAGGAGACCAGCCAAGTGGAAAAGAGGTGGAAGAAGAAGAAATTCTTGTGCGATATAAGGATGAGATCTGTTTTTCAAAGGATATGAAATTTTGAATGGCTATAAAGTCAGATCGTGGTTTTACCACATGGTTGGGTGGTAACACACGACTAAATTCATTGTTATTTAATAACTCTCATCTGTAAAAGGTGGTAATAGCTGTAACTTTGAAGGATATTATATAAACAGAGGGGAAACCATACGCGGACACACAGCTGGGTCTGTTGAGGGTCTCCCCACTCTTATGAATTCAAACATTGATTATGGGGATAAAAAACGGCCTTGAACCAATTCCCAAAAGGATAAAAGGTTTAAAAGTGGCATTATGGGAAAAGTTATAGAATAAATACTCAAAAAGGCTGTGTGACACCGATCGGTCGCACCAATTGGGGACACACTGATCGGTCACACTGATCATCGACACACCGATCAGTCACACTGATCGGCGAAACACTGATCAACGACACACTGATTGGTGACACACCGATCAGTCACACTGTTTAGTTACACACTGATCAGTCACAGCATTTGGTCACACTGTTTGGTCGCACCGATTGGCGACACACCATTTGGTCACATCATTTAGTCGCACCGATCTACGACACACTGGTCAGTCACACCATTTAGTCATACCGATCGTGTCACGTTGGTCGGTCGCACACAAAAATGACATCCTACCACCGAGGCTCCACCTTAGGATCTGTAATTTGGAAAAGGGATGGACCATGAGGGTCTGGGCCATTACATCATATACCTCTCAAACAATTCTCACACTCGAGAATCAAAACCAGTCCTAAAGAAAAGAGGGGGGTCCGAATAACCACCCCTAAAGATAACTCTCTGGAGTGAACCTCTTAGAAATAGAGGAACACCTCCCCATTAAGAAACCACGCAACATTCAAGGGTCATGTTGTCCAGTCAAATGGTTCATGGTGTTTCTTCCTCCATGCCAAGATACTATCCTCTTTGGGCAGCACTGACTTTCTCGCACGAGTTTAATTGCATCCATCTTAATGCGTCTTGATTAGGGGTCGGGTTCTTCCCTCCCCGCAGTCAGGGCTTTTCACATGAATCTAAATAATAAGGAAAACCATACATTCAATATTTAACAAGGTAATTTTTTCAATCACAAAAAAGTATAAACATGGAAAAACTCAAAATAGCTCTTGGTATTGGGTGCGCATCTGTGCCTCCCTTCCCAGGTACTCTCTTCGATCCCACCATGTCTCCACAACACACAAACTAAAGGAATTGTTCATCTATGGAGAACCTTCTCCTCATGATCCTCGATCCTCACTGGTCATTCCACAAAATTCTTGTCAGCCTCGATGTCTAACGTTTCCCAGTCGAGGACAAGTGAATCATCGTGTAGATACCATCGGAGTTGTGAAACATGGAAGACATCATGTATTTCAGTAGCGGTGGTGGTATCTCTAGAAGATAAGTCACATCTCCCACCCACCGCAACACATTGAATGGTCCAATTAACCATGGAGAAAGATTACTCCCCCTATCGAACCATCGTTGCCCACGCCGAGGGGAGACTGTCAAGAATACGTGGTCCCTAACCCTAAACTCCGAGGGTCTCCTCATATTATTGGTATATGAATTTTTTCAGTCCTAAGCCGCCTTACTCCTCTCCCATATAAGCTGAAACTTATCCATCATTCTATGAACCACTTTCGAGCCAAGAACACTTGTTTCCCCATCCTCGGTCGAGCCTAAGGGTGGGTGACATGGCCTTCCGTACAAGGCTTCCATCGGAGCCATGCAAATGGTAGTGTGATAGCTATTATTGTAGGAAAACTCTACCAAAGGAAAGTGTCACACCCATGATCCCCCAAAGTCCAAGGCACATGCCCGTAGCATGTCGTCCATTTTCTAGATGGTGTGCTCTGTTTGTCCATCTTTCTGGTGGTGGAAAGCAGTGCTAAGACATAGCTAGATGCCAAAAGAATGCTACAATCATCTCTAGACTCGTGAGGTAAACCATGTATCCCTATCCGAGACTACGGACCTCGGAAGTCCGTGCCACCGTACCACCTCATCCACGTATCTCTGTGCTAAGGCTTCCACTAAACCCGACTCCTTGATCACTAGAGAGTGAGCCGATCTCTTCAACTGGTTCACCACTACCCAGATAGAATCACATCCTCCTTGAGCCTTGGGTAGTCCTAAGATAAAATCTATCGAGATGTCATCCCACTTCCATTCAGGAATATCTAAAGGTAGTAACATACCACCTGGAACACGGTGTTCGGCCTTCACCTTCTGAGACACTAGGCATTTGGCCATGAACTTCGCCACCACCTACTTTACCCTGGGCCACCAAAATTGATTTATCAGGCCCTGGTAAATCTTGGAGACTCCCAGGTGCACCACTAGGGGTGAGTTGTGGAACTCACCAAGAACCCTCTTGTGCATCGCCTCTGGGACAAACATATTCCCTTATAAAAACATCTGATTCTGACCGTCCTCCATCCATCCTTCTGGAGCATTGCCTTGGTTAGCCCGATCGCACATCACTTCACTCTCTATGTCTCCCCACTAAGACTCCTCCACCTGCCATAGGAGAGGGGATTGAACTATCATATGAAACAGAAAACCTCAACCACCATCCTCGCTTACCTCCAGGTGCAGGGCAGATAACTCTGCCATCGCCTTACAAGAATCCACCGACTCTCGAACTGCATCCTTCTGTGACTTCGTTCTTAAGGCATCGGCCACCACATTCCCTTTCCCTGAGGTGTAGGAAATATCAAAGTCGTAGTCCTGAAGGAACTCCAATTACCTTCACTATCGTAAGTTCAGGTCCTGCTGGGAGAAGATATACTTCAAGATTTTTTGACCCGTGAAGACCACGATGCGCTCCCCGAAAAGGTAATCCCACCACAACATTAGTGCAAAAACAACCTCTGCATGATCTGGATCATGGGTGGAATAATTACGCTCATGGGGACGTAACTGTCTAGACCCAAAAAAGATCACCCCTTGTCGTTGCATCAGCACACACCCTAGGCCTTGTCCTAAAGCATCACAAAAACACCTCATAAGATTCCCCTTCTTCTAGAAAACTTACCACTGGGACACTTACCAACTTCTCCTTCAGATAGATGATGGATGCCTCCCACCTCCCATTCCATATAAAAGTCAGGTCCATTATGGTCAAAGCTATCAAAGGTGCTGCAACTGAGGAGAAGTTATGTACAAATCTCTGATAGTAGCCCTCTAGTCCAAGGAAACTACGAACTTATGCCACGTTCATGGGTGCTTCCCAAGAAACAATCGCCTCGGCCATCGATGGATCCACTGATATTCCATGATCGAGCACCATGTGCCCAAGGAAGTGCACTTCTCGCATCTAGAACTTACACTTGGACAACTTTCTATAGAGTTGGTGCTGTCAGAGGACCTCCAAAACCATTCTCAGGTGCTCAGTATGATCCTCCTCTAATATTGAGTAGATCAGGATGTCGTTAATAAACACAAATACAAACCAATCTAGGTATTCCTGGATGACGGAGTTCATGAGTCCCATGAACACATTTGGAGTGTTCATGACACTGAATGACATGACCGCAAACTCAATGTGCCGATATCTGCACCTGAAGGTAGTCTTTGAGATGTCACCCTCCTTCAACCTTAGTTGGTGATATCCAGACCGTAGATCGAACTTAGAGAACCAACCTACTCCACTCAACTAGTCAAAGAGATCATCTATCCTCGAAAGTGGGTAGAGATTCTTGACTATCCCCTGATTCAGTCTCCTGTAGTCTATGCGTTTCATGATGCCACTATATGATTTCTTTGCGAACAAGACAGGAGAACCCCATGGTGACACACTTGGTTGGAAAAAACCCTTCTTCATCAGATCGTCAATCTGAATCAGAAACTCTCGTAACTCTTAAGGTTCCATCTGGTAGGGAGCCATTGAAATCAGACATGCATCAGGTTTCAAGTCTATCCCAAACTCAACATCACGTCGAGGGGGTAGTGTTCCCACCTCTTCATGCAAGAAGTCCATAAAATCACTAACGACCCCTAGAACTCCCACTATTTCTGTATCCACTGACTCCATTGATAGCTCAGCTAACAATGAAAGGAGGGGCTCCTCTCACCAGCTGATTTTCTAGCCACCCAACTCGTCGATGAAAGTTACACATCAGCCGCCCAAATCTGGAAACATGACCCTTGCTCAGAAGCATTCAATGACGGAACGTATATAGAACATCCAGTCAATGCCTAGGATGACATTTTAAGGTTTTATCTACAACAGTAAAAGATCACTGATATATTTATTTGGCCCTATCAATAGTTTACACCCTCAGCAAACATAAAACAAGTCGGTCTGACCTCCGACTGGTGTACTCATCACCTAGGGTACTGGAAGTCTCCCAGCATCTAGACCCAAAGTATGGGCTAGACTGGGCGCAAAAAAGGTGTTTGAAGCTCCTGCATCAAACAAGGCATGGGCAAGAGTATTAAGCAAGATGATCGTACATTGAACAACTTCTAGCCCTAATGTAGTTGTTGCCTTCACGGCATGTAACTTCCCACACCCATCTCCCCTGCCCCTCGGTTGTCGGCCGCCTCCTCGAACATGCCCCAGTCGAGGTCCATAGGGAGTGCCCTAAGGTCAGCCTCCTCCTGTGATGTCTGTCCTTGGAGGAGTGGGAGCTCGCTGTCCATGTCGCTTCTGCGGAAAGGGCCTTGCTGGAAACTGCAGTGGCTAGGGCGGGTGCTGCACTGGCCCAGCCCCATGGAACTGTACTCCGTCCGGGCACTGATTTTGAAGTTTCCCATGGCTTCCATAGATGAATCATCTTGGTCCTGTCCCTTATAGGAAAGGGAGAGTACCAGGAGATCAGATCTGTAAGTACTGGGGCCTTCTCCCTACTGGTCGAAACCTAGAGGGCCCTGATGCTGGAGGCCTGCTGCTGAGGCCTTCCCCTTCGAAGAGCCCAACATGATTCCCTCTCGTGATACACCTCCCAGTGTGTGCGTCCTCTCTACTAATTTAGCCTTATTCTAGACCTCTAAGTACGTCGGTATGGTGAAGGGAATAACAACATACTGGAGAGAAGGTCAAAGTGCCCGCTCTAAATGTCTCGCCCGAGACTCCTCGTCTGGAAAGAGGTCCGGAACAAAGTGGAGGATATCAATGAACTTGATTCCCATCTATCTCACATACATGCTCCCCTTATGGAGGGAGAGTAGCTCCAGCCTCTTCTCGGCCTTCATCGTGGAATAGAGGAATTCTGCCTGGAACTCCCTCTC
The DNA here is from genome assembly GCA_963277665.1 of Viscum album. Classification (NCBI taxonomy): domain Eukaryota; kingdom Viridiplantae; phylum Streptophyta; class Magnoliopsida; order Santalales; family Viscaceae; genus Viscum; species Viscum album. The sequence continues at coordinate 379,463,794 of OY728122.1, forward strand.
GAAGTCAGCCCTAGTCACCTCAGCCTCCCTCTTCTCCCCGAGTTAGAGCATCCACCACTGACGTGCTGCTCCCCGAATCTGTATTACATCCAAAGGACCCCAATACTCCATCGAAGCCCGGATCAAGCTGAAGGATATCACTAGCTCCTCTAGCCGGCTCTCTGTCTCCATGTCTGAGATGTTGCACTCGTACTTCCTGAGGGACTTCCGCTGAATGGATTGAAGCATCTTCTTCCACTAATCATCCTCCTCCACTCGGTCAGCCCTCTGTCGATCATCCAAATTAACCCCTTGGGCCTCGATATCCCGCACTACTCGTGGTCATCTCCCAGGTGCCATAGTTGTAAGGTAAATAAGGAATTCCAAAGCCTGAGTACTGTAGAATATTGTTATTTAATATTCATTGACTTCTTAATCATTCTAAATCCCCAAATACCCACTAAACACAAGAACACAAGTCATTATGATGCATGTACCTTCCCTAGGGTCTCTACCCTTCAATCAGTGTAGTCGTACATGGTCGTTTGGTAGGACCATAGTTCTTGTATCAGATTACGGGGGGGCCTAAAATCTCGTGCCCTAGCCATTCTTCCCTGGCCTATTTCAGGGACCATGTTCACCCAAAACTGTTTCCCTACCTTCCCATGCAATCCTCAATGTGCCTAACTCCAGATTCCGTCCTATCTCTCAACCTTCCTCAGATACCATTCTGTCAGGACCCGCCTTCACAAATATGAGGTATGGAACATAAAGTTTCCAGACCCTTTATTCTTTAGGTTTAAGGGGAGATAATGACCCCCAAGACCCGCCTTCAATAGATCCTAGAGTGGTGACTAGCACCATGGTTATATAATCACACTGAAGATGGAAGGCATTCCCCTTTTTATGTAATATGATTAGGAGATAAGGTAGTAAATACCATCAACGCCAAAAGTGGATATACTGGTAAAGCCAAAACAAACCAATCTCATATGCATGTTCCAAATGTAAATGATACAAAAGTGAATGAAAACCCCAAAAAGTACCCAAAGAATGAAATACAGAAACAACAACTATCCCAACATCTAAACTAGTACAACCCTGCACGATCCCAGAAGTCCTCCTGGAAACCTGAAAACAGTTTTATATGCATAGGGTGAGCATACAAGTATACTTAGTAGGGAAAAACCAAATACTATCATGCCCAAGTGGGGAGGCATTATAATGCCATGTGAGAAAAGATACAACCAAAGCACCTTGCAAGTAAAACTATCCTACCAAGCCTCACTAAGGAACACTCCACAAATAATGCATGTCAAGTAATACATAGTAATATAACATCAATTTTTGGGTACCCCACGCCACATTACCACTGGTTATTGAAGAATTCCTATGCATCGAACCAATCCCGCCATTATCATCGCAGTCCCACTGCCACACATCCTACCCGCAGACACCTGGGCCACTACCATACATCCCGCCCGAAAACACCTATGCCACAACCACAACGTCTAACCGCACCCACAAACATGTGGGCTAGAACAACCACTTCCACGCCCGAAGACACCTAGGCCTCATACTAAAGACTCTTGGGAAACAACATGCCCGCACACACCTGGGCCAACTACCACTGCTACCCAGCCTGAAGAATCATGGGCTATAATGGACCTCAGGCCATCACATCCGTCCCATAGAGTCTTGGGATATTCGGGAAAGGGAGAAGAAAAGAATCTAATAACCATCCATTCACAAGAATGTTTGGAAAAACACCCTCTCCCATGAAATGGGGGAATTCGACACTGGGTTCTCAACTTGGGTGGGGCACGAACAAGAAACATGTGAACTACAATTATATTTATAGATAACAAGAACTCATCCCCACTTAGGGTCTCCATATCTAACCTAAGCACAAACACCCAATTAATATTCATTCATAAAAGAAAGGCACAACCCTCACAACCAAGTCACAACTCATTCCGAATACCAATTCCCCATATAACTCAATCTTTTTTCCATGTTTAAGTGATCACATTTAGGTGAATTATGCACTACTGGGAAACTAAAATTCATAACCACAAGATAGAGAAAGACAAAAAACAAAACAGTTATTTAAGTATTCACACACATTTCTCTTGTGAAGTCACAACAACAAAGGGATCAGTGAGATCCCTCAATGTACTGGAACCAAACCAAGCCTCTTGAGATACAACCCCACACAGCTTAAAATTCACAACCAACGATCGTGCCACAACATAGGATCCCATCCTCACCCAAATCACCCCTTAAGCATAAAAAAAACAACACACCTACTACCAAAACAGAGTAGGGAAACTTCCAGGTTCAAGAACATCATTAATTAGGTTCTTCTTTCTATTGGTTAACCAGAGTAGCCACATAATGATTGATGTTCACTGGGTATCCATTTAAACAACTGAGTTTAGGTGATTAACCAATTCCCATGTCCCAGTTATTTAATCATCATAGAAGAAAAAGGGTTCATTAGTGCGAAAAGAAAGACCACCAACGACCATGATTTTCAGTGAGAATAAACCCGTAAAATTCAAAACACAAATAATCAAGGGTAAGGAAATACATCAGAAACATCTATCACCCCCCCCTTCATTCATTAAATGTCCATTGGTTATCTTCAATAATGTTTGGTTTCACCAGTCCCGCAGAAACAAAAGCATACCCACCCAACATGATACACAGTAAGAGAGACGAAGGAAAAAAGAAACCCTACCTGGATGATCAAGGATCGATGTCCTTATCCACACACCAAGAAAGGGGGATTCGAAACTTGCATGGGAGGAATTTCGGGGACTCCACGGTTGAGCAGGAGATCTTAGACACATGCACACCACATTCCTCATGAAGAGGAAATCGAAATGCCCCAGGAAGAAAAGGATACCAACCAAGAGGAAAAGAGGAAGAATAAGAAGAAATTCATGTGGAATATAAGGATGAGATCCGGTTGTAACGAGAAATAGAATTTTGAACGGCTATACATTCAGATCGTGGTTTCACCATGTGGTTCGGTGGTTACACATGACTGAATTAATTGATATTTAATAAATCTCATTGAGAAAAGGTGGTAACAGCTATGACTTTGAAGGATTTTATATAAACAGAGGGGAAACGTTACGTGGAGACATAGTTGGGACTATTGAGGGTCCCCCCAATATTAGGAATTGAAGCATTGATTCTGGGTCTAAAAAAGGCCTTGAACCACTTCCCAAAAGGTTAAAAACTCTTAAAAGTGGCATTATGGGAAAAGTTGTAGAAGAAAAACTCGACAAGGCAGTGTGACACCGATCGGTCGCACCGATCAGGGACACACCGATTGGTCGCACCATTCAGCGACACTCTGTTTGGTCACAATATTCGATGACACACCGTTCAGTCGCACAATTCGGTTACACACCAATCGGTTGCACTGATCGGCAACACACCGATCAGTCACACCGATCGGTCACATCGATCGTGTCCCATCGGTTGGTCGCACACCGAAATGACATCCTACCATCGATGTGCCACCCTTAGGATCCAAAATTTGGAAAAGGTATGGACCATGAGAGTCTGGACCATTACACGATGATATCATATAATCATGGAATAATTGGATTTTATGGGGTGAAGAGGGAAATAAAATAAAAGTTATTGTTGAGGAATGCTACCTCATTCTCAAGTAACTCCATTAATTTTATATCAAAATACTTCCATGGTTTTTTTTCATCCTAAAGTGATTATTCTAAAATTATTATAGGGCTTTTGGGAGCTTATTTGAGTAGGTTATTTAGGAGAAAATGGTCTTGAGTGGTTGGAATAATTGGGATGGTTGAGTTATTATTTATATTGGTGGAGGAGTGGCATTTTTTTAAATTATTGAAAAGGGAATTTCACTCACATTTTTCCAATTCCATAGTAATCCAATAATGGTCCCTATTCAATAAAATAGATTATTGGGAAAATATATGAATATAAAATGGATTTAGATGGATTGTTAGGTCATTTGGGCCCATATGATTAAGGTTTAGTCCCTTGTTAAGATACATTTTATCTTAATTGTTAATGTTACATTTAATTACATTCAATAATATTTTTTGTCAAAAACAAAGATTAACGTTTTATACATTATAAATTATTATGATTACAAATATTTATTATATTTTTCCGAATTTAAATAATATAATTCGTGGAAATTAATATAAATTTAATCCAATAGAAGGGGGAGTAGTTTTTTAAAGTAAAAATGTTTAAACATTCTCTATATTGTTATATTCAATTTCAATGTGAAATCGATTACAATGATCTATATTTTATTAGTTGATTTAAAATTTATTCAATTAAACTTCAAAACCTATAAAAATATAATTTATCTATATAAATAAATTATAGGAAAAAATATTTTGATATAAATTTATTATTTTTTACTATTTATTAAAAATATAACATCACAAAAAAAAATCCAAAAAATTACCCTAAGTAATTTTGATATCATATTTTAAAAAAAATCCACTTATTTTTAGGTATCAAATTTATAAAGTTTCAAAAATTTAAATTCAAATGATTTTCGACATTAATATGTGGAAAAATTAAGTTTATAAATGTGTAGGTTTTTATGTGTAATGTTTGGGTTTGTTTTTACATTATGTCTATAAAATATCTTGAATTAATATAAAAAATATTTTAATAAAAATAATATATATATATATATATTACATTAATATCATCCAATAATATATATTAATTTAATTTATTAAGATAAAACCCCATGGTGGGCATAAAATTATTTTTCATAAAAATGCATCCTTTATATTAAATTGGGTTATATATTCATTTCTATCACCAATCAACTATATAAGCATATATCAATAAAATTTTCCAAATTCAGTTACTCATTTTCCTATATCTCATTAAAATGGCTAGTTGGTAACTATCATATTAAATAATTAATTTAATAGTTTATTGTTATTTTTTAAAACTCAATCTTGTATGTAACACAAGATATTGATGAAATTCATTATTGTGTGTAATTAAAGATAAACCTAAATTGCCAACTTTGAAAGATTTTAAATTACTGAATTTATTTTAAAATATCAAATACACAATAAATTCTAAATAGGTTATATTCCTTTATATATATGGTGTTGTATGCCACACATGATATTAAATTCAATGTTAATACGTTAGAATTCTGGGAAGTTACAATCTCACCACATTAACAATATTGTACTTTCTCAATTTAAACATGATCCTGGAAATCAAGGGATTGATATTTGAATATAATATTGTAGAAAATCCATCATCTTAAATAGGTTCAATGTTAAATATTATTAATAATTTGGAAAATGAAATTTGAAGATCACAATAAAACTTGACATTCGAGTTGGATAACATTAGTAAAAATATGGATATTGAAAAAAATAACTTTTAAGTCCAAATTTAGATTGATAGAGAACATATTTAGCTGAATGTTGATAAATGTGCCACCTTAGACCACAGATATTAAAATTTTCATTGATATCATAAAAAATGATAAAAATTGGACAATGTTTTTATTTCAAGGCCATTTTTTCTAGATTTATGGAATTCTATCACACTCTAAGAATATAAGTAAATGTATTTTTCTACTTCAAAAACACTATATTATCCTTCAGTTGTTTTTGGAATGATTTATAATCAATTTTGTATAATATGTTTCATCATAGGGTGATGTAATACATTAATCTCTAGAACATCATTCAAATATCAACTTAAACCATTTCATAAATTGTCATAATTTTCAAATGATTATGATCTAAATCATTAGAATAATTTCAATGGTGGTTTGTAGTATCCAATTTATATTATCCATGTTAATAAATTTTTATCCAAAAACCATTTTCTCAACATCAGAAACGTATTAAGGGTTATCTTTCCCTCAACCATGTTTTTTACAAAAAACAGTAACTTTCTACGAAATCTCATTTCTTGGTACCTTTCAACATCTGATCTCATATAGTTAATGTAAATGTACTGAAATCCAATACTTATATATTTCATAAGTCATATTATGATAAACTCATAAATATAGGAATTTTATGGAATATTTCATATATACATATACAGAATCAAATAGATCATTCATCTTTGGTTGTGTAAATAATATATACTCACCCTTGATCTATTGGGTTCTATTAATATATATTATCTGGACTCTTGGGGAATTTTTTTATGTAGTTTTTCACATATGAGATCCTTTAACACTAAATAACAGAAATGACCTTCTTTTTTCTCATTATTTTTCCTTATGACCCTTTTCTACGAACTTATAACAAACTCCCAATCCATACAAGCACTTACCAATGTGAATCTTTCTATAATTGTAAAATATGGGAAAAACAATCATTCTATTATTCCGTTTATCTATTATTTTATATTCCAAAATCATATGATCAAGCTCCCCACTGAATCTATAATACTTGGAGAATTCGTTTTCATTTCTTGAAACCATATAAAACTGTTTTTTATATGATGAAAAACATTGGGACAACAACACCCTTCGAATAGTTGGATTATTTCTTTCAAAGAAATGGTCTGAATTTCATTATGTGTTGTCTATGAAATAAAAAACATACCTTACTAAACGTGAAAAGTTATATTCATACTCCACAACACTTTCTTCCTCAATTTTCATACTAATGAAATTTCTATTCATCTCAGTTTTTTGATCATGAGGGAAATATTTCTCAAAGATTATGTCCTTAAAATATTTACAATCCATGAGTTTTATTTCCTATTACCAAATATTATCTTATGTCAACAACCACCATTGACCAAAATCACCATTGATGAAATACACTACTAGTGTAATCTTTTTTTATACCAAATCTTAATACCATGAATATATTTTCCAAATAATTATTACATTTCATATCTACCATTGGTTTAGTAGTCCAATAAAATGATGGGGTCCTGTATCAAAATATGGGATCTAAGATCATATAATCTAGTTGTGGAATATATTTGTCCATATATAAAATGTTATGTGTACTAACCTGGTTAAACGTCCCTTATATATATGAAATATTCTCAGCTCTAATACCAACTAAATTTAGTTTCTCTTTTACTAAATCTATATATTATCTACAAATATTGAAACTATTCATCCTTCTATGTGTCATTTCTAAAAAATGTAAAATAAATGATTACCTCATAAAATTATGAACATTGTACAATTCTAAATATGGAATAACACTAAACATAAATTGAAAATTGTATGCATAGCTAATCTCATAATTATAAACATAGTTTTTTGGGGGATATAATTACTTTCAAATCATTGATAATGATTTGTAAATAAAATGTGATTTAAACTAGGTGTATCCCATGGGAGTGTTAGACTAAGTGCATATTAAGGCCCATTATAGTGTACAAGGTTATACTAGAATAATGCCTGATCTAAATTTTCAAAGTTGTAATCCCTATGAACATATGTTCCAGAAACATGCCAACTTGTAGTATCTAGAAAGGGATTTATTACTAGGAAGACCCATATAATATCTACCTTATCAAAATTCTAGGATATTTTTTTATATTTATCCTCAATGTCTATCATAAGGGTATGTTCCCTAATCTATGTTTTCTAAATCTAGTTTCTAATTCTTCTGTTAAATTTTCTGTACTACAAACTGTAACACCCCAACCCAAGAAGCTTCAAGATGGTGCATTACATTATTACATTAGCATGATTACAAGGAAATTATTTCCATAAGGACCAAAATCTGATTATTTTGGATACCATATAACATACAAAATATCTATTATAAATTTTAAAAACAAAAAACAAAACATAAGACATAATAAAATCAAATGAATTTCATCCTTGAAACTCATTTAGAGGATTTCTCTTCATTGAATGGGAGATGGAAACAAAATAAAGGTGATATCATATGATCAATAAGGGTAAATAAAATAAAAACAATAGTAAATCAACAAGAAAAGATCATTATGGTATGGAGAATAAAAAAAACATGTTCCATTTATATGAATGGATAAAGAATGATTAATATGGAATGTTGAATAACTGAAAAACAATATATTTAGTAAATAATCTAGTAATAAAATGCATTGATAGATTTTATCAAATGAAATAATCATGTATAACAAAATGATAAGTAAGATATCTATGAAAGAAATGATTAATTATAGGATTTCATGTCTTAGTGACATTGCAACATATACTCTCAATACCTTTCACAAGACAGTTTAAAACTAAGGGTAAAAACCAATTTAACATGTCCCATATATTTGTCAAATGAGAACCTATCAATGCATCGAGGTGATATATATAGTCCAGGTAACACCCATAATTTATTTTCTAACGTATTCCTCATATATCATAATAAATTTAATTAATAAAAAATATGCCTTATCAAATATCTATGTTGAATAAAAGATACATATTTATCAATAATTTTCTAGATAACCAAAAAACATGTGAAATTGAACAGTGTATGTTAAAATGTAATACGGTTTAGGAAATAAAAATATCCATTACAATTGATTTATATTTAAATGATGACAGTAAATTTATTTTTTATTAGAAAGTTTACAATCACAAAAGATGGTGATATTGTAATTATAACTTTTACAATATGGTAATGTTTAATGTTAAACCCCTTTGATGATATATTTCAAATTGAATATTAATATAACATGAATGATTAGATAATCATGATATAGAAATAGAAAAGGGTGTATACACTAAAATAAATTGAATTAGTGTATGACAACAAATATGTCTCAATGGAATGTTAACTGAGATGAAATACCTAAATTTTATTCTCTATTATGTGAAAATACATTAAAATCGTGTATAATGATTTAAGAATGTTATTATGTTATAATAAAAGCTTAATAATATTTATAATATTATATATTATCTTCTTAGAATATTTTTTTTCTTACAATCATTCATTATTTTGACTATTTTGGGTGTTAATTGTCTAGTTTATCGAGAATGATTTGACTTGTTACTTATAATTAATATTAATTAGATTATTATTTTATCACCTCTATAATATAAGAAATGATTTAAATATCATATATATTTAGTATATATTTATTTATAAGAATAAATAGTGTTTTGTGATAAGAAATGAAATGTACTGTTTATGGAGACGGTAGGAAATATGTATGTATGAATGCTACATCCCTTTCATTGTTGTATTTAGATGAATGAAAATTAAATAACATATACGTATATTATATTTAAAATATCATATTTATGTCATATATGTCTCATATTTTTATTAAAATCCAGAGCTAATACATTCCATGTATAGCATGAATGAATCACATCGCATTCAGGAGGGGGTAGCACTATTGGAAATTTAGGATATAGCCATGGTTTCATACCAAGGATATAGGCCCAAAACCATGGCAATAGATTATAGCCATGGTTCAATGAACTGTGGCTGGTATCGTCCTGGATATAGGTCAAGCCTTATAGCCCTGGTTTAAAACTGTGGATAAAGGCCTATAACAACGGTTTGAACAATGGCTAAAGCCCTATTAACACGGTTTAGAACCATGGATAAATACCTATAGACACTTTTTGAAACAATGGCCAAATTTTAATCCATACATTTCCTTTATACAAGGATCAAACCATGGCTACATCTTTAATTTATAGGGAAAACAGAAACAGGCCCTCTATCTAATGTTAGAAACCTTGGCTATAGATTAAAGTTCAATAAAAACACTACATGCCTATAGGTATGCCTTCCACCCCATTCTTGACCCCCTACCTTCCACCCACCTGTTAGTCCCCCTGCCACCCCCTTCTTGTCTCCCACCCCCCCCCACCAATATTTTCCATCCGATTATGCACCCTACTAGTCCCTTTAACTGTTTTCCCTTCATTCCCCACCCCCTGCCTATCCCCACCTCTCTGCCACCCCCTCTGAACACACCCCCACCCCCCTAGACAGACACCCCCATGGACACCCTCCCCCCTAGACAGATACCCCCACCCTGGACAGACACCCATGGACACCCCACCTCCTAGAAAGACAACCCTAGACACGCCACCCCCCAGACAGACACCCCCTAACAGACACCCCCCCTCCACTGGACAAACACCCCCAAGACAGACACCCCCTCCCATGGACAGACAACCCCCTCCCCTGGACCAGACACTCCCCCTCCCTAGATAGACACCACCCTGGATAGACACCCCCTCCCCTTGATAGACACCCCCTGGATATAACACTCCCCTGCACTGGACAGACAGACACCCCCACGGATAGACACCCCCTCCCCTAGACAGACACCCCCTAGAGACTCCCCCTCCTTCTTAGACACCCCCTCCCTCCTAGACACCCCACTACCCTATACAGACACCCCCTGTAATGAGAATATATTTGGCCATGCAATTTGAAATTATAAACAAACTAAAATAAGACACATTATAGAGCCCCCCTCTTTGACACCCCTCTATTCTGGAGAGCCACCCTCCCCTTGACAGACAACCCCCTAGACCCCCCCCCCCCCAGACACTCCCCTCCCCCTCCCTCCTGGACACCCCAACCCTAGACAGACACCCCTTGGAATGCTAATATAGTTGTCCATGCAATTTGATATCAAAGACAAATACTAAAACAAAACACATTTCAGACCCCCCAGACACTACCCCACCCCCCCCTCCTGGACACCCCCACCCCTGGACAAACCCCCCCTACAATGCTAATATATTTGGTCATGAAATTTTAAATCAATGAAAAAAACTAAAATAGAAAACATTGAATACCCCCTGGACACTCCCCCTCCCCCTCCTACTTGGACACCCCCACCCCTAGATAAAAACTCCCATGGAATTCTAAAATAGTGGGCCACTCAATTTTAAATGAAATACAAAAACAAAAACAAAACACATTTCATATCCCGCCCTCCTGGACACCCCTCCATCTGGAAATCCCCCCTCCACCCCTCCCTCTACAAATCCCCCCTCCACTTTCACATTCTCCTTAGACACCCCCCCCCCCCGGACAGACCCCCACTGCAAACCCCCCACCACCACCCCATGCCCTCACCCCCACCCCTCCCCCTGCCATCCCACCCCACCCCCTGCAGACCCTCCTGGACACCCCCTATGGTAGTCATTATATCATTTCCAAAGGATAAATAATTCATAACGGGTTCAACAATCCCTGAAGTTGATGCCCAATGATTTTCATCCTCTACATGTTGAAGGAGAATGAATTCATCTCAGTTTCATCAATTTTTTCTTGATACTTTACTTCAAGACCATTACACTAGGATTTCATGATCCATATCTGACATGCAATGTTTTTTAAGGCAATCAGCATGTCACCCCCCCTTCATATCCTCCTGGACACCACCCTTCCCCCAACATGCACCCCCCATGCTAGCCCCCTACCATCCCCCCACCTACCACCCCCACCACCACCACCACCCCTTGTAGACCCTCCTGTACCCCCCCTATGTTACTCATTATATCATTTTTTTAAGGATACAGAGTTCTAAATGAGTTCACAAATCCCTAAATTTGATTCCCAATGATATGCATCCAATATATGCTGATGGAGAATGAATTCATCTTATTATCATCAACTTTTTTTTCTAAACATTATGTCAAGACCAATAAACTAGGATGTTCATGATCCCTGTCTCACATGCCTTGTTTTTTAAGGCCATCAACATGTCACCCCCCCCCTTCCCTAGATAGACCCCACTGCACCCCCCCCCTACAGACCCTCCTGGACACCCCCTCCCCCTACATGCACGACTCCCCCACCTCCCCCCTTCCACCCCCCTTAAAAACCCTCCTAGACACCCCCATATTACAAATTATATCATTTTTTAAGGATTAGAAATTCTTAATGGGTTCACCAATCCCTGAAGTTGATTCCCAATGATACGCATCCATTATATGTTGAAGGAGAATGAATTCATCTCAGTTTCATCAATTGTTTCTGAAACATTACTTCAAGGCCATTACACTAGGATTGTCATGATCCTTGTATCATGTGCCTAATTTTTTATGTCAATCAGTATTTCAACCCCCACCTCCCTGGACAAACCGCCTGCACCCCCTAGAAACCCCTTCCCCCCTGCCAGCACCCCCCCACCTTGCACTCCACCCCTATAGACCCTCTTGGACACCCCCCTCCCCCATGTTAGCACCCCCCCCCACTACCAACAACCCCTATAGACCCTCCAGGACACACCACCCCTTATATTAGTCCCCCCACCACCCATCAATCCCCCCCCCCCTTCAGAACCTCCTAGGCACCCCCCACCTATCAATCCACCACCCCCTTGTAGGGTATTTTCTATTGGTTTTTTAAATGTAGAACCATGTATTCTAGGCCATCCAAGTCTATTTTACTGGTGGGTATGATGTGTTTTGACTCATAGTGGTTGATCAGTGTATTGATAACCCTCCACTGAATGATCTCCTTAAGGGAAAACAGATGAGGGAAATAACAGTCATTTTATCAGAATATGGGTATGAAGTTTTCATGTTTGTGTGATCATGGGTTTTAGTTGAATCAAGGGAACCTATTCTACCACTACACCTATTAGAAATGGTTGGGGAACATCACCTATATAATCTATTTCCTATAATTTAATAGGATAATTTGAATCAAAATTTGAGTATTTTTTATGATTATGATGACAAATATTACCTATGTTACTTATTATATCATTTTTTAAGGATACTGAATTTTTAATGGGTTCATCAATCCCTGATGTTTATGCCCAATGATACTCATCCTCTATGTGTTTAAGGACAATGAATTCATCTTAGTTTCATCAATTGTTTTTTGAATGTTTACATCTAGACCATTGTGTTAGACTACACTAGGATGGTCATGATCCTTGTATCACATGCATAATTTTTTAAGGTAATCATCATGTCACCAAAAGAGTGATAATTATGGAACCTATCATTACAAATGGTGGACAAGAGTTTAAAACATATTTTAATGGTATTCATTTTCCGGGCCATATTTCTCTTATATAATTAACACATGCCCATGATTAGTTATCTTGATTCCATCTCCATGTGGACATCAGTTTATAATGTCACATTCTTCCTTATCATGGTGACAACCTAATGATCAAAGATGACTATAATTTAAATTAAATTTTATATTTAGACAACCCCATAAATATCTTTCTCATTTTTGGAAGCGAGGGAATGTTATGCTTGCCACATATAAGGATGGATCTTCATTTATGATCTGGGTTGGAAGGCTGTTATATCTTCTTTTGTCAAGCCATATAGACATCTCATGCTCATAATATAAGGAATACTATTCTCATCACCTATATAATCCTTGCTTCATCACCAATGTCATCATAGTCTAGTCACCTATGGTATTTTAGGCTCATCACCTAATGATCTTGAGGCTCATCACCTAAATAATTACATGCTCATCACTTGAGGAAGGATGGGATTATGAGGCATTAGGAAAGTTGAATCATACCATTCTTATTACATAATAAATATTATACTTTTCATATATTAAAGGTAGGGTCCTTTTATGCTCATCATAGAATTTTAGTCATGATTTTAGGTCTAATGGGTACAAGTCCCTTTATTCTCATCGTGTAAGTTTGATCATTATTTAAATTCTAGTGGGGAAAAATCCTCTTATACTCCACACACAAGACATGTAATGGTTAAATGACTAGTGGGGACTACTATTACGTTTAGAGTACTCTTGGAAGATGGTCAGGAAGCAGATATATAGCCTCAAAAGTTGTTGATGTTATAGTGATGATATTGGGATGTTGTGAATGAACCATGAAGAGTTGTACTATGTATCCTATTTGAACAAGAATAAAAACACACATAGTATGATTTACATAACTTATGTTCATATGATAGGATCATAGATATTGTCTAACATCATCCGGTATTGATTTTTTTATTGTGAAATAAGTGACATTATGTTATGTATTAGGGTTACAAATTAGTGTTTCCAACACTAGTTCAGTGTTGTATGTGGCTCAGCTGTAATAATATTTTGGGGTGAACACCCAATATGACGCCCACTTGTTGGTATGTATCATCGATTGGATAAGGTGTATAACACTCAATGAGAATTTGGTTTCTTCTTACACCAAAAAGGATTCCACGAACATTCATATAAATTGTATGGTTACATATGGGTCATGAATGTTGAGTTGTCTTTCCCTTAATTAATACAAAGTATTCAAATATGGGATACAATAATTCTGGTCAAGCTTATATAATTTGCATGAATAGTCTATAATTAGGTATATATGGGCCCCATAATCCATAAAACCTCATGTAAATTGGACTTCTAGTGTATGAAATCCATTAAATCTATAATATATAAAATAACCAGGTAATATATGGTGTATTCATCGATATTCATTCTATTTAGGACCTCTTCATATGGGAATAAATTAAACTATGAAAATATCTCTATAGCCTTGATGATTTGTAATTATTTCCTTGGAAGATGTTGGATCCCAGAAAAATAAATAAAATATACAATATAAGCCTACATCGAGGAATCGTGAAGGGATTTTTTGAATTTTTTATGTATTAAAATTCATTGATACCCATCCCTACAACACCTAGAATAGCTCGAAGATATGGAAGTATAATTTTTCTTGTATAGGTTCTTTAGACACCAATATATCTTGGGGCCCCTTATGGTAGGCTGATCTAACTAGTTTTAATGAAGATGAAAGTTGATTTGAATGATAGAGAGGTAGTATGATTCCATAAGAGTAATACCCTAGCTGCAATTATTTGGAATACCATTGGTTACGTCTAGGATACAAACTCAAATTCCTTAAATCTAGTTAGTTGGGAAGGAGTGGCTCAAAATTGAATTATGTATCCTTATAAATTCATTATTTATAGTGTGATATGTTCACACCATTCCTTCTGCATGATTTCAAGAGGAATATTGTAGAGACCCAAAACTTGGTGTACATAGACATTACATTACTTTTGTAGAATAATTAAAACATAACAAAAACAGACCCCAAAAAATAGTAATAGTTTAGTGTCTTTGGAAACATGGAACAAAATATTCTAATCATGGTGGAAGATCTTCAACATCTCCCATAAAGATCTTCCCATTTTATTTTCTTACCTAAAACCATTCCTTATATCCTAGGTAAAATAAAACATAAAATGGTTGAGATCAAATTCTCAATAAGGGTAAACATAGAGAACATAAAACAATCCATTAACATTTGAATGCAAAAACATGAACATAAAATCTAAACATAAAAATCTTGAGAAAATGCATAAATCATGGAAGTATGTAAGGCATATATCAAAATGTAACATCAATCATGATAAAATAAAATGGGAAGAAAACATGTAATTGTGGAAAAACATTAAGCACGTGATATGATTTCCATAGTAGCCAAGGCATTGCTTCCAAGACCATCTTAGTGTACACAGTCTCTTTCTGAATTGAGTCCACTCCCTGTTCCAGCCATGTATCACTGAACTGAATTAACTTACCGTTCTAGATATGTATATCTCATGAGATATAAATCTTTACCCAATTCATTGGGGGGAGATATAGGTCCCACCCATCTCATAATAAAATCACTCTTGTGTGTCCCACAACATAAACATAAATCATTCATCATAACCCAAAGAATCAAATGGGTTTCATAAAAATCATCCCATCATAACATAATACATATAAAAAAATGTATATCATTTCATCATAAGAAAAGTCAACCCATGAAAACATAATGATACTTTATAATGTCATCTTATATGGAAAATAGTTTTGATAAACCACTTGAAATGAATTATTGAGGAAAATATCCTTTCTTCTTCAAAATCATTTTATTTTCTCAAAATGCCATGATATTTTAAATGAAAGGATTTTGTTGAAAATATTCATGAAATATTGTAGAATAATCTTCCTGTAAATAAGGCTTTATATAACCGTAAAAATATGTTCATGTCATATATGATAAAAAAACATTATCCTTGTACTTTTTTCGGAAAAGTCAAAAAGTACCGTGTGTGGTAAACAAAAGTAATATTCCATCTATAACAGAAAATAAAAGTCAAAGATGGTTAAACATGAATTTAAACATACATGGAAGAATATTAAACACATTATGAAAAACATTTTTATTGACATGGATGAAAAATATAACCCCGGTAAATACTTATGTATAAGAAATATTAGAGAAAAATGAGATTGCAAAATTATCCCTTACCTTAGGTCAGATATGCTTCGTACGTATCTGGACCTCCTTTATATTGATTTAAATAATTTCATTGACTTACTAATGAATCATATTAATTTTATGATATCATATATGGTTCACTTATGACTTTATATTACACGTTCTTTTGTAAATTCCATGTTGATGAATTGTTTTGGGTAAAATCGTTTTATTTATCGTACGTGTTCGAACATGTTGTTATTAATATTATTATTAATTATATCATGATTTACTTACTTCACAAAATTATATCACGATTTATATATCATATATATTCAGTATATATATATATAATAGATAGATAAATGAAATGAAATACCCCGTTCATGGAGACGGTAGGTTGTACGTACACATGAACGATGTTTTCCTTTCCTTATTGACTTGAATGGAAGTAAGTAGATGACATACATACATATATATATATATATATATATAAATCCATTAGAATTATTATTTCAATAATTTCATGATTACTTATTATATATACTTTATAATAATTCTTGAATTGTAAACATGGAAAATGAATCTCATCGTGTGGTGGAGACGGTAATCCGTACGTATACAGGAGCGATGATATCATTCCCATATTTATTTAATGGAATTGGAGTGGATGATATAATATATTATAATCAGTATTATGTTATAATAATCATATATAGTTATTCTTTACACCATTATACCCATCCAAGTAAGGTGTTGGTGGAAAAACTGATTACACCACGGTGTGGAGACTGTATTCCGTACGTACGCACGCGTAGTGATTTCGTATTCTGTAGGATGGATAGTAGGTGAAATAGGGTTTTTTCATATTTATAATAACATATAAGTTTTTGATTAATACTGATGTTATTACTTTATAATAAAACAACTAAAGAAGAGGAAGTAGAAGAAAAACAAATTTGAAGGAGTGGTTAGAAGCGATTACCTCTTCCTCAACGTACCTTTTTTAAACATCTTCTTAGTGCACTAGAGTTGGTATTTTTAGGAGACAAGAACCTCTATGATATAACTAGAGAGTTTTAGAAGAGAAATTCTCCTAGATTTTCTGAGCTTCAAAGCTCAAAATGGTGAGAATAGAAGAGGGAAGGTGTTCCCTTTTTATAAGGGAGGAGAGCGGCACCTTTGGAAAAACATAAAATATTATTTTATAATAAAGTCATATTCGGTTTATAATAGCTCAAAATTTATTTATTTTGAATTAAAAGTGGGGATGGGTCAAAATCCTCTCAACCCATAGGTTTTAGACAAGTTTAGGTAACTATTTTAACCTTATCAGTTAGATTTAACTCTACGTTAAATAATTTAACTTTTACCGTGTCATCTTTTTTTCTTACACTATATGCTTAATAAACTTACTATAACAAGCCAAAATAACCCCAAGTAGTTCATTATTAATATATATGACCTTATCTAGGTCATTTGGAAGAACCATAGATTTTTAGGAATATAATAACAATTAATAATATAATATTTGTTTTAAAAACAATATTATGCCAATTTTGACACTATTTGGTAATTGATTTTTTTTGAAAATCATAACAACATGATTAGTTCGAAAAAAGTTAATTGAATAAATAATAACATGTTATATTATCCTAGAACAGTAGTGTAATTCATAAAAAGTCTCAAATTACATTTATTTGGCTATTTATAACATCAATTATGTTAATATTTCATTAAAAAGGTAATTACTGTACCATTATTGTGTCATAAATAAATTAACTTATTTAAAGTCTAAAAATTATAAAAAAAATACAATTATGTATTAAATTTTTTTATCTTTCTAATGAATATTTATAGTCTAATTTATCTTATGTATAACCACATATTAAAAATGTTTTAGTTATTAAACATTGATTTTTACTCTTTTAACTCTTCTTTAAATAAAATAATAATAAATGTCCTAATCTAATCCAACTGGACCTAAAGGGTAATTTTTTATCCCTAAGGTTGTTTTTGGTCTAATTACACTTATCCAATATTATTAGGACATGTTTTAGGGTAATAATAATATCATTTTTACCCTTAATTACCCTATTTACTTTTAACAGTGGTAAATAAAAGTTAAAAGTTATGATTTACCAAAAAATATTTTTATCTTATTGAACCAAATTTTACTTACTGATATCAATCGTGTGTCTCGTATTTTTTAAATTCCACTAATAGAAGTGGTAAAATTATGTTTTATGTAAATTAGCAAATTCTCTTAGGAGGTGGGTAAAAGACTGTCAAAAGTTCAATAAAAGTTTTACATGTCTAAAATTATTATAAAATAACTCAAAAAATTACATTGAACTTTTATAGGAATTATGTATCAATTTTTAAATGGATTAAATTTAAATAAAATAAAAAATTAACTATATAAAAAGTCGGTTTTTAAATAGTAACTGGGTGTTTTCAATATTCATCAAAAATTGAATGTTTTCAGAAAAATAACAAAAATTCACCCTAGTCTAATAGCGATATTCTGAATCAAAAAATGAAGTCTATTTCAAGAAGATAAAATTTATAAAATTTATAAAATTGGGTATTACTATTCATAATTGTAGTTTATATAACATATCGTTGTTTTTTGAAATTCGGTATTGCATATAACACACGCTATCCTGGAAGGTCCTGATTGCGTGTAATGAAAGAAAAGTCAGAGATGCATGTAGTGCGAGATCCTTTTGGTGTAGCATATAACATAATCAAAACATATTTCATTTAACATTAAACAAAATCTATAATTAATGTTGCGTAGAATAATTTCCACAAAATGAACTTGAAATTGTGTATAACACGAGCCAAGAATAGTGTTGCGTATACTGCAAGCTAATATGGTGTTGCGTATAGTACACGATAATCTTGGTGTAGTGTCGAATAGAAGACATCAAAGAAAAACTATATCTCATAAAATCTCGGGGTGTTACATTCTACACCCCTTAAAATGAATTTCACCCTCAAAATTCTTTGGGGTTATAAATGGTTTACTAATTGAATGTTTCTTTTATAGAAACCCACATCGTAAAATGTAATACAAAAACATCATTTTAAAAAACGATGTTAGAATCATAACAATCACCCAATGTAACTCAAAACTGGGTTTCCACATAGGAAAACAGAGGTGAAAATATGGATATGGAAATGAAATATAACCATCAATTTCTAATGATCAGTGGTAGAGGACATGGCTATGAAAAATCCAACAATCACAAAGACATGAATCTGTGATGATCTAAGGTACAATCTAATTCATCAGATATAAGGGCACTAGGAAAACATTTTTGGTTTTCATGTTTATTTCCCTAAAGATGGAAAAATTGGAATTAGAATAAATACTTTCTTGATTTTGGTACAATCTCACCATTGGTCGTTCCTTAAACAATTTCCACTTCATATCTTAAAGAAATGAAGTTGAATTTTTCGGTCGAGAAGTGTTAGCAGATCATGCGATAGCATTATGGGTCATTCCACCTATCCCAAATGAAAGGTTAGAAAAAGTTATCAAATATAGATATGTCCATCTATGTTGAGGTTAATCGTATATGATTCCAAAAATGGACTTATACATCATCTATTATACCACTTAATAAAATAAAACTAGTTTCTACTAAATATGGACTTCCAGTAGACCAGTGGTAGGAGATAAAGGCATGTCTCTCTTCAGTTGTGGGTTTGATTCCTACAGCCTTGTCCGACACGACGGGTTGTCTCTGGTCCTATAGGTTATCCTTTTTTTTAAACAACATTACTATAACTTCCATAAATAATATCGAAAAAAATTCTAGCCTGAAACAATACTGACTTTTTCCAACATAATCCATTCAAATATTTAGGCTTATCCAAAATACTTTTGTCCAAGTTCATAGTATAAAGAAAAAAATTACTAGAAATGTCATCTGTCGAGCATGTGAATACCATCACTTATCCCCCATATATCATACGATATATCTTTTTGGTCAAATTAAAAATATGTGAGTACCTTAATCATGTATTCTCTTGGAAAATGAGTACCCATTGACCCTTAGTGAAAACATGAATTCTGTAAAAATTTAACACTTTCCACATACCAAAATCCCAAAATTTCTATATACTAAAACCATGATATAACTTTCTCCTTATATCAGTCATGATCTCATTTCATTTTTTCTTTATCTCTTCATTATGCACATATCATCTTCTTTTCGAAAATATTTCAATCACTTTTCATGCTTACCAGTACCATATAATTATTTAAAACCAATACATAGATATTCCAAATTTCCATGATGCCGTAAAGGAGAATCCATGATACTATTTTGAAATTCCATTATATAAACACTTAATAATTACAAAACATGATTTTCATACTCAACATCACAAATAGTGATCGCATGTGACTTCCCTTTATCCATTTCCTTAAGAGGATGCTCATGTTGATCATAATTAACCCTTGGATTAGGGCATTGACTAACATAATTCCCCATTTCCTTTCACTTGAAGCATTGAAGTGTTGGTGGTGTGTTCTCTGCAGTCTTTTCGTTATTCACATCATTAGAAACCCTTTTTCCATTACTTCGACACTCAGCTGCTTGATGAACTTATTTTCCACAATTAAAACATTTTCTAGTCCCCTTAAGACAATCTCTACCATGCTTCTCTCCACACTTTGAGCATAAGGAAACATTCATCTTCTTTTCACCAATATTCTGAGATTTCCCCTTGAACTCCATCTTTAGTTTCTTTTCAAAACCATGAGATGGATATGTAACACCAACTTTCATTTCTACCTTAATATCACAACGCACAATTTATTCATAGTTACTGAAGTCTTTTATAGCTAATTACCTTCGAAGACTTGGTTTTAAGCCATTGAAGAATCGATCAACTTTACTTTCTGGTTGGATGATAAATCCAGATGCATACATTGCAAGCCTTGTCAAATTCGCTTCATATATACCAACAGATTCATCATCCTTTT
The DNA here is from genome assembly GCA_963277665.1 of Viscum album. Taxonomy (NCBI): domain Eukaryota; kingdom Viridiplantae; phylum Streptophyta; class Magnoliopsida; order Santalales; family Viscaceae; genus Viscum; species Viscum album. The sequence goes on from OY728122.1 coordinate 379,484,975, forward strand.
GCTTAAGAACAAGGAAATCATTTTCCATCATTTTTCAAAGAATATGAGGGAAGTACTTTTTGAAAAATAAGTTCTTAAACTCATCCCATTCCATGGATTCAATTTCATCTCGGGGCCTCATATTCTTAATTAGAGTCCACCATTGATCTACTTCACCTTCTAAACTGTAAATTGCCAGAATGAATTTTTCATGTTCTGAATAGCGATGTAAGGAAAATATCTTTTCAATGGTACTGATCCATTGTTCAGCAACAAGTGGATCAGAAGACCCACTAAAAGATGGTGGACGTTTCCTCATGTATGACTCAATAGAATATTGTTCCCTTCTCTGCTCATTTGGAAGTCCATAATGATTCATATCTTGTGTAAGTATAGCAATAAAAAATTTCACTCCATCTCCCATAACATTGGTTTGTTCAGGAGGACAATCATTTCATTTTCCATTACATTGATCAACACGGTTCTTTCTGGTTCTAGCCATCGTCTAAAACCCAAAAAGAATAGTGTGAGAGGCACAAAACATGCTAGGGAAAACAACATAATAAAGGGGGAGTACCTTCAATATATAACATCTTAGGTTTAATTATAAGATTGTTACCGTAATTATAGGACTATATCCTATATTTATACTTAACCTTAGGGAAATCCCTAGACAAACCTTATAAATATCTCTATAGATCTCACTAAAGTTTTCGAATCCTAGTTTCCTAAGGTTAACTAAACTGAACCTCGGATACCAGCTTTAGAGAACGAAAACATGATGTACATATACATTACAATAATTTTGCGAAATAAATAATATATAACAAAATAAACACCAAAAGACTGTAATAGTTTAGTGTATTTGGAAACTTGGAACATGATCTTCTAATCATGTTGGAAGATCTTCAACATCTCCCAAAAAGATCTTCCGCTTTTGTTTTCATACCTAAAACATTCCTTATATCCCAGGGAAAGGAAAAAATAAAAAGGTTGAGCTCAAATTCTCAGTAAGGGTAAACATAGAGAACATAAAACAATCCATAAACATTTTAATGCAAAAATTTGAACATAAAATCTAAACATCAAAATATTGAGCAAAAACATAAATATTTGAAGTACGTATGGAATATATCATAATGGAAGATCAATCATGATAAAATAGCATAGGAATAAAACATGTAAATGTGGAAAACCATTAATAACATGATAATATTTATATAGTATCCAAGGCATTTCTACCAAGACCATATTAGTGGACAATGTCCCTTTCTGAATCGAGTTCACTCCTTATTCTAGTCTTGTATCACTAAACCAGATTAACTTACCATTCAAACCATGTCTATCTCAAGAGAAATAAATCGTTACCCAATGAATTATAGGGAGATATAGGTCCCACCCATCTCATAATGAAATCATTCTTACGTGTGCCACAACATAAACATGAATCATTCATCATAACCCAAAGAATAAAATGGGTTTCATAAACATCATCCCATCATAACATAATCTATATAAAACAAATGGATATCATTTCATCATAAGAAAAATAAACCCATGTAAATAATAGATACATTATACTTGAAACATAAACATACTTTATAATTTCATCTTATATGGGAAATAGTTTTGATAAATCACTTGAAATGGATTCTTGAAGAAAATATACTTTCTTGTTCAAAATCCTTTTCTTCTCTAAAAAATCCATGAAATATTAAAAGAAAAGGATTTTGTTCAAAATAGACATGAAATATTGTAGATTAATATTCATTAAAATAATGCTTCATATAACCGTAAAAATCTGTTCATTTCGTATATGTTAAGAAACATTCTCCTCGTACTTTTGTTAGAAAAGTCAAAAAGTACCGCATATGGTAAACAAAAGAAATATTCCATACATAACGCAATGTAAAAGTAAAATAGGGGTAAACATGACTTTAAACATACATGGGAGAATATTAAACATATTACGAAAAACATTTTTATGGACATGGATTAAAAATATAACCCCAGTAAATACTTACGTATAAGCAATCTTAGATAAAAATGAGATTGCAAAATTATTACTTACCTTAGGTCTGATATGATTTCTGCGTATCTCAACCTCCTGTATAATGATTTAAATAATTTCATTGACTTATTACATAATAATATTCATTGTTATGATATCATATATGGTTCATTTATGACTCTATATTACCCGTTCATTTGTAAATTCCATGTTAAAGCAGTGTTTTGGGTAAAATAGTTTTATTTATCGTACATGTTTGGACTTGTTGTTCTTGATATTATTATTAATTATATCATGATTTAATTACTTCCAGAATGAAAATAATGATTTATATATCATATATATTCATTATATATATATATAATATATAGATAAATGAAATGAAATACACAGTTCGTGGAGAGAGTAGGTCGTATGTACGCATGATCGTTGTTTTCCTTTCCTTATTGACTTGAATGGAAGTCAGTAGATGACATACATATATATACACATAAATCCAATAGAATTATTATGTAATATATTTCATGATTACTTATTATATATACTTTATAATCATTCATGAATTGTTAACATGGAAAATTAATCTCATCGCGTCGTGGATACTGTAATCCGTACGTACGCACGAGCGATGATATCATTCCCATATTTATTGAATGGAATTGGAGAGGATGATATAATATCTTATAATTATTATCAGGTTATTATAATCATATATAGTTATTCTTTACACCACTATACCCATCCATGAAAGGTGGTGATGGAAAAACTGATTACACCACAGCGTGGAGACGGTATTCCGTACCTACGCACGCCGGTGATTTTGTTTTTTGTAGGATGGATAGAAGGTTAAATAGGGTTGTTTCATATTTATAATAACATATCAGTTTATAATTAATACTTATGTTATTACTTTATAATGAAACAACTAAATATGATGATGTTTATGAAGAACGAAACTTTAAATAGTCGGTAGAAGAGATTACCTCTTCCTCGATGCACCTCCTTTAAACTTCTTCTTTGGGCACAAGAGTTGGTCTTTTGAGAATAAAAGAACCTCTATGATATAACTAAAGAGGCTGAGAAGAGTAATTTTTAGGTGTTGGCAGAGCATAAAGACTCAAAAGTGTGTGAAGAGAAGAGGCAGCGGGGTGACCTTTTTATAAGTGAGGAGAGAGGCACCTTTGGAAAAACTTAAAATATAATTTTATAATAAAGTCATATTCGGTTTGTAATAGCTCTAAATTTATTTATATCGAATCTAAAGTGGGGATGGGTTGAACTCCTCCCAACTAATAGGTTTTAGACAAGTTTAGGTTACTATTTTAACTTTATCATTTAGATTAAACTCTACGTTAAATAATTTAACTTTTACTGTGTCTTCTCGTTTTCTTACACTATATGGTTCATAAACGTACTATAAAATCCAAAAGAACCCCAAGTGGTTAATTATTAATATATATAACCTTATATAAGTCATTTGATGAACCTTATATTTTTAGAAATATAATAAAAATTAATAATATAATATTTGTTTTAAAAACTATATTATGTCAATTTTGACTCTAATTGGTAATTGATTTTTTTTGAAAATCATAACAACATGATTAGTTCGAAAAAAGTTAATTTAATCAATAATAACATTTCATATTAACCTATAAAATTATTTTAATTCATAAAAAGTCTCAAATTACATTTGTTTGGGTATTTATAACATCAATTATGTTAATATTTTATTAATTAGGTAATTACTACATCATCATTGTGTCATTAATTTGATAAATTATTTAATGTCTAAAAATTATAAATAAAATACAGTTATTTACTAAATGTTTTTATCTCTCTAATGAATATTTATATTCTCATTTATCTTATGTATAATCCTATATTAATTTTTATTTATTTATTAAACTTTGATTTTAACTCTTTTAACTATTCTTTTAATAAAATAATAATAAATGTCCTAATCTAATCCAATTGGACCTAAAGGGTAATATTTTATCCCTAAGGTTGTTTTTGATCTAAGTACACTTATCCAATAGAATTAGGACATGTGTTAGGGTAATAAAAATATAATTTTTACCCTTAATTACCTTATTTACTTTTAACTGTGGTAAATAAAAGAAAAAAGTTACTATTCACCAAAAATTATTTTTTTCTTATTGAACCAGATTTTACTTACTAATATCAACTGTGTCTCTCTGATTTTTGAAATTCCACTCACAGAAGTGGTAAAATTATGTTTTATGTAAATTTCCATATTCTCCTAGGAGGTGGGTGAAAGAAACTCAAAAGTTCAGTAAAAATTTTATATATCTAAAATTATTATAAAATGACTCCAATGAATTACATTGAACTTATATAAGAATTATGTATTAATTTTGACCTAGAATAAATTTAAATAAAATAGAAAATTATTTGAATAAATAGTCAGTTTTAAAATAGTAACTCAGTGTTTGAACTATTCATCAAAAATTGAATGTTTTCAGAAAAATACCAATATGTCACCCTAGGCTAATTTTGATATTCCGAATCAAAAAATTAAGTCCATTTCAAAAGATAAAATTTATAAAATTTCAAATAGTGGGTATTACTATTCATAACGGCTAGTTCATTTAACATATCGTTGTTTAGTGAAACTCGGTATTGCGTACAACACACGCTATCATGGAAGGTCGCGATTGAGTGTAATGCAAGCCAAGTTAGAGATGCATGTAGTGCAAGATCCGTTTGGTGTTTCATATAACATAATAAAAACATATATCATTTATGCATTAAACATAATCTATACATAATGTTGCGTAGAATAATTTCCACAAAATGAACTTGAAATTGTGTGTAACACGAGCCAATAATAGTGTTGCGTATACTGCAAGCTAATAAGGTGTTGCGTATAGTACAAGATAATCTTGGTGTATTGTAGAATAGAATACATCAAAGAAAAAATATATCTCACAAAATCTCAGTGTGTTACATTCTACCCCCCTTAAAATGAATTTTTCCCTTGAAATTTTTCGGTGTTATAAATGCTTTACTACTTGAAAGTTTCATTCATAGAAATCCACATCGTAAAAAGTAATACTAAAAATTCATTTTAAAAAAAGTGGTTAGAATCATAATATTCACCCAAAGTAACTCATCACTGGGTTTCCACATAGGGAAACAGAGGTGAAAATATGGATATGGAAGTGAAATATAACTATAAACTTCTGATGATGAGTGGTAGAGGACATGTCTATGAAAAATCCAACAATCACAGAGACATAAATTTGTGACTATCTAAGGTACCATCTAATTCATCATATATAAGGGCACTAGGACAACATTTTTGGTTTTCAAGTTCATTTCCATAAAGTTGCAAAAATTATAATTAGAAGAAATACTTCCTTGATTTTGGGACAATATCGTTGTTGGTCGTTCCATGAACAATTTCCACTTCATCTCTTAAAGAAATGAACTTGAATTTTTCATTCGTGAAGTGTTAGCAGATCATGCGATAGCATGATGGGTCATTCCATCTGTCCCAATCTAAAGGTTACAAAAAGTTCTCAAATATACATACGTCCATATATGGTGTGGTTAATCTTATATGATTCCAAAAATGGACTAATACTTAATCTATCATACCGCATAATAAAATTAAACTAGTTTCTACTAACCAGGGACTTCATGTAGGTCAGTGGTAGGTGATAAAGGCCTGTTGCACTTTGCTTGTGGGTTTGATTCTCACAGCCTTGTCCGACGCAACAGGTTGTCACATGTCCTGCAGGTTGTCCTTTATCTAAACTACATTATTATAGAATTCCATAAATTATATCGAAAAATGTTCTAGCATTAATCAATACTGAATTATTTCCATCAATATCCAATCAATTCTTTAGGCATATCCAAAATACTTTTTTACAAGATCATAGTATAATGAAAACAATTGCTAGAAATGTCATCTACCGAGCATGTGAATACCATTATTTATCCCCATATATCATATGATATATGTTGTTGGTCAAATTAGAAACATGTGAATACCTTAATCATGTATTCTCTTGAAAAATGAATACCCATTGACCCTTAGTGAAAACATGAATGCTATTAAAATTTAGCACCTTCCACATACCAAAATCCCAAAATTTCTATATACTCAAACCATGATATAACTTTGTCCTCATGAGCTCATTTCATTTTTCCTTTATCGCTTCATTATGCACATATTATCTTCTTTCCAAAAATATTTCAATCACTTTTCGTGGTTACCAGTACAATATAATTATTGAAAACCAATATATATATACTCCAAAATTCCACGATGGAATAAATGAAATTCCATGATACTATTTTGAAATTCAATTACATAAAAACTTAATCATTACAAATCATCATTTTCATACTCAACATCACAAATAGTGATTGCATGTGACTTCCTTTTATCCTTTTCCTTAAGAGGATGCTCATGTTGATCATCATTAAACCTTAGATTAGGGAACTGATTAACATAATTCCCTATTTCCTTGTACTTAAAGCATTAAAGTGTTGGTGGTGCGTTCTCTACAGTCTTTTCTTCATTCAGATCATTAGAAACCCTTTTTTCCATTACATAGACACTCAACTGCTCGATGAACTTATTTTCCACACATAAAACATTTTCTAGTCCCTTTACGACAATATCCACCATGCTTCGTTCCACACTTTGAGCATAAAAAATTCATATTCTTGTCACCATTATTCTGAGATTTAACCTTGAACTTCATCTTTTGCTTCTTGTCAAAACCATGAGATGGATATATAACACCAACTTCCATTTCTACCTTGATATAACAACGCATAATTTATTCATAAGTTACTGAAGTCTCTTATATCTAATGCAGTTCGTAGACTTGGTTTTAAGCCACTAAAGATTCGATCAACTATACTTTCTTGTTGGATGATAAATATAGATGCATACCTTGAAAGCCTTGTAAAATTAGCTTTGTATATACCAGTAGATTCATTATCATTTTTGCTTAAGCTCAAGGGAATCTTTTTCCATCTTTGTTCGAAGAATATGAGGGAAGTACTTATTGAAAAATAAGTTCTTGAACTCATCCCATTCCATGGATTCAATTTCATCTTGGGGCCTCATTTTCTTAATTAGAGTCCACCATTGATCTACTTCACCTTCTAAACGGTAAATAGCCAGAATGAATTTTTCATTTTCTGAAAAATGACGTATGGAAAATATATTTTCAATGGTAATGATCTGTTGTTCAGCAATAAGTTTTTCAAAAGACCCACTGAAAGATGGTGGAATTTTCCTCATGAAGGACTCAATAGAATATTGTTCCCTTCTCTGCTCATTTGGAAGTCTAGAATGAATTATATCTTTTTTAAGTATAGAAATAATATTTTTCACTCCATCTCCCATAAAATTGGTTTTTTCGGGAGGACAATAATTGAATTTTCCATTACATTGATCAACATGGTTCCTTCGGGTTCCAGCCATCGTCTAAAACCCAAAAAGAATAGTGTGGGAGGAAAAAATAATTCATGGGAAAACAAAATAAAAAATGGGGTGTAACTTTAATATATAACATCTTTGGGTTAATTATAAGATTGTTACCATAATTCTAGGACTATAACCTATACTTATACGTAACATTAGGGACATCCCTAGACATACCTTAGAAATATCTCTAGGGATCTCACTAAAGTTTTTGCATCCTCGTTTCCTAAGGTTAACTAAATAGAACCTCTAATACCAACTATAGATACCCAATACATGATGTACATAGACATTACATTACTTTATTGGAATACTTAATACATTACAAAAATAGACACCAAAGGACCATAATAGTTTACTTTCGTTGGAAACATGAAACATAAATTTCTAATCATGGTGGAAGATATTCAACCTCTCCCATAATGATCTCCCCCTTTTGTTTTCTTACCTAAAACCCTTCTTTATATCGTGGGGAAAGGAAAACATAAAAAAAGTGAGATCAAATGCTCAGTAAGGGTAAACATAGAGAACATAAAACAATCCATAAAAATTTGAATGCAAAACCATGAACATAAAATCTAAACATCAAAATCTTGAGCAATGACAAAAAACATAGATGTACGTAAGGAATATATCATAATGGAACATCAATCATGATAAAATAGCATTGGAAAAAACATGTAATTGTGGAAAACCATTAATCACATGATATGATTTCCATAGTATCCAATTCATTTCTTCCAATTACATCTTAGTGGAAAAAGTCCCTTTTTGAATCGATTTCACACCTTGTTCCAGTCCTGTATCACTGAACCGGATTAACTCACCATTCCATCCATGTTTATCACGTGAGATATAAATATTTACCCATTTAATTGGAGGGATATATAGTTACCACCCATCTCATAATTAAATCATGTTACGTGTGCCACAACATAAACATAAATAATTCATCATAACCTAAAGACTAAAATGGGTTTCATAAACATCATCTCATCATAACATAATCCATATAAAACAAATGGATATCATTTTATCATAATAAAAATAAACCCTTGTAAATAATATATACATTATACTTGAAACATAATCATAATTAATAATTTCTTCTTATATGGAAAATATTTTTGATAAAACACTTGAAATGAATTATTGAAGAAAATATCCTTTCTTCTTCAAAATCATTTTGTTTTCTCAAAATTCCATGAAATTTTAAAAGATAAGAATTTTTTTGAAAATATTGATGAAATATTGTATATTAGGATTCATTAAAATAAGGCTTTATATAATCGTGAAAATATGTTCATGTCATATAAGTTGAAAAAACATTCTCCTTGGACTTTTGTCAGAGAAATCAAAAAGTACAATGTATGGTAAACAAAAGAAATATTCCTTCCATAACAGAAAGTAAAAGTCAAAGAGTGGTAAACATGAATTTAAAAATACTTTGATGTATACTAAATACTTTATAAAAACATTTCTATGGACAAGGACGAAAAATATAACCCCAATAAATACTAACGTATAAGAAATCTCGGATAAAAATGAGATTGCAAAATTATCCCTTACCTTAGGTCTGATATGCTTCGTACGAATCCGAACCTCCTGTATAATGATTTAAATAATGTCATTTACTTATTAAAGAATAAATTTTATTGTTATGATATCATATATGGTTCACTTATGACTTTATATTACCAGTTCTTTTGTAAATTCAATGTTAAAGCATTATTTTGGGTAAAATCGTTCTATTTATCGTACGTGTTTGAAATTGTTGTTCTTGATATTATTATTAATTATATCATTATTTAATTACTTCTAGAATGTAAATCATGATTTATATATCATATATATTCAGTATATATATATAATAGATAGATAAATGAAATGAAATACATCGTTCATGGAGACGGTAGGCCGTACGTACGCATGGACACTGTTTTCATTTCCTTATGGACTTGAATGGAAGTAAGTAGATGGAATACATACATATATATATACATAAATCCAGTAGAATTATTATGTCATATATTTCATGATTACTTATTATATATACTTTATAATCATTCTTGAATTGTTAACTTGGAAAATGAATCTCATCTCGTCGTGGAGACGATAATCCTTACGTACGCACGAGCGATGATATCATTCCGAAATTTATTGAATGGAATTGGAGTGGTTGATATTATATCTTAGATTCATTATTATGTTATAATAATCATTATAGTTATTCTTTACACCATTATACCCATCCATTTAAGGTGGTGGTGGAAAAACTGATTACACCACAGCGTGGAGATGGTATTTCGTATGTACGCACGCGCGGTGATTTTGTTTTCCGTAGGATGGATAGAAGATTAATTAGGTTTTTTTTCATATTTATAATAATATATAAGTTTATAATTAATACTTATGTTATTAATTTGTAATGAAACAACTAAAGAAGATTAAGTAGAAGAAAAAAGATACTTGAAAGAGTCGGTAGAAGAGATTACCTCTTCCTCGACGCACCTCCTTTAAACTTCTTATTAGGGCACTAGAGTTGGTCTTTTGAGAATAACAGAACCTATATGATATAAAAATAGAGGTTGTGAAGGGAAATTTTCAGGGGTTGTCCGAGTTTCAAGGCTCAAAAGGGTGTGAAGAGAAGAGGGATGGGGTGCCCTTTTTATAAGGGAGGAGAGGGGCAGCTTTGGAAAAACATAAAATATTATTTTATAATAAAGTCATATTCGGTTTATAATAGCTCAAAATTGACTTATTTAGAATCTAAAGTTGGTATGGGTTGAAATATTCTCAACCAATAGGTTTTAGACAAGTTTATGATACTATTTTATACTTATCATTTAGATTTAACTCTATGTTAAATAATTTAACTTTTACTGTGTCTTCTTGTTTTCTTACACTATATGGTTAATAAACATACTATAACAAGCCAGAAGAACCCCAAGTGATTAATTTTTAATATATGTAACCATATCTAAGTAATATTTCGAAGACATGGATTTTTTTGAATATAATAACAATCAGTAATATAATATTTGTTTTAAAAACTATTTTATGTCAATTTTGACACTATTTGGTAATTGATTTTTTGTTAAAATCATAACAACATGATTAGTTCTAAAGAAGTTATTTGAATAAATATTATCATTTAATATTAACCTAGAAAATTAGTGGAACTCCTAAAAAGTCTCAAATTACATTTATTTGGGTATTTATAACACCAATTATGTTAATATTTCATTAATAAGGTAATTACTGCAACAACATTGTGTTATAAATAAATTAAATTATTTATGGTCTAAAAATTATAAATAAAATACCATTATTCTTTAAATCTTTTTATATTTATAATAAATATTAATATTCTAATTTATCATATGTATTACCCTATATTAAAAATGTTTTAGTTATTAAACTTTGATTTTAAATCTTTTAACTCTTCTTTAAATAAAATAATAATAAGTGTCCTAATCTCATCCATGTGGACCTAAAGGGTAATATTTTATCCCTAATATTTTTTTTGGTCGAATTAAACTTTTCCAATAGAATTAGTACATGTGTTATGGTAATAATAATATCATTTTTACCCTTAATTACAATATTTACTTTTAACCGTGGTAAATAAAAGTAAAAAATTAGTATTCACCAAAAAGTATTTTTATCTTATTGAACCACATTTTACATACTGATATCAACTGTGTCTCTTGTATTTTTGAAATTCCACTCACAGAAGTGGTAAAATTATGTTTTATGTAAATTTGCAAATTCTCCTAGGAGGTGGGTAAAAGACGCTCAAAAGTTCAGTAAAATTTTTCTATATCTAAAATTATTATAAAATGAATCCAATGAATTTCGTTGAACTTATAGAGGAATTATGTATCAATTTTGACCTAGAATAAATTTAAATAAAATAAATAATTATTTAAATAAAAATTCGGTTTTTAAATAGTAACCCAGTGTTTAAACTATTCATCAAAAATTGAATGTTTTCCAAAAAATACGAAAAAGTCACCCAAGGAAAATTTGGATATTCCGAATCACAAAATGAAGTCCATTTAGAATGAAAACGTTTATAAAATTTTAAAAAGTGGGTATTACTATTCAAAACGGCTAGTTTATATAAAATATTGTTCTTTTGTGAAACTCAGTATTGCGCACAACACACGCTATCATGGAAGGTCGTGATTTCCTATAATGAATACCAAGACAGAGATGTGCGTAGTGAAAGCCCCGTTTGGTGTTGCGTATAACATAATCAAAACTTATTTAATTTATACATTAAACAAAATCTCTAATTAATGTTCTGTAGAATAATTTCCACAAAACGAACTTGAAATTGTGTGTAACACGAGCCATGAATAGTGTTGCATATAATGAAAGCTAATACAGTGTTGCGTATAGTACAAGCAAATCTTGGTGTAGTGTAGAATAGAATACATCAAAGAAAAAATATATCTCATAAAATCTCAGGGTGTTATAAATATTATGGGTGAGTTCTATGATACCAGAGAAGATATAAGTAATCTTGGTATTGGATCTAATAGATCATTAAATTAAGATGTGGTATTTTATGATGAATTTAATTGGAAGTTCAATGAGATCAAGAATGTCTCTAAATAAGGATGATCAATGTATGGTTTTTAGATATCCTTTTATAATATATAGAAACTACTAGCATTTGTTAACCACTTTGAACAAGGTCTATAAATATGTTCAAGGTCTATATTCATATTATTTCTTGACAAAGCTAGTGGTTATTAGAAAACTGTTTTATAAAATAGTAAAAAATTTATGGAAATAAGTTTTTAAAACAATGAGGGAATTATTGAATTCAAATTAAAGGTTTAGGAAGAGGTAACCTACCTCAACCTCAAGATGCGTTTCATTTGATGATGACATCTCAAAATTTCCTTTTTTCTACTTGCAAACAAATGAAAGAATCATTAGAAAACGGATAAAACCTTACTTGAATATGATCTCAAACTCTCTAACTTCGATGGCGGTGGATAGAACCAAACTCATTATAAGAAACCACCTATAAGTAAATAATGGGAAAAGAAGTTAGTTATAATGACTTCTTATATATATGTGATTAGTGTGTAAATTTTACATGATAACGTGTACATGACACCATAACCAACAACGAAAAAAGAATATTCAAATTGATATGTAAGGGTAATTGTTTATTTTTATTACCAATTTTTTTTAGAAGTTAATCATGCATTCATTTTAGTATATCTTAATTTAAAAATGTTGTTATAGTAATATAAAACATTTATATTAATAGCACAAAGGTGTTCCAATAACCAAGATAACATAATAGTGACAAAAAATATTATATTTCAAAAGAAAAAACCTGTATATATATATTTCATATTAGGAATGTGGATGTTATGTTTACATTCTTCTTATATTCCTCACCAATTAATTTTTTTTAATATCATCACATATAAATCATCAAGTATCACTTTATACACGAGAGGTTATGAAAATAATGTTAACGAAAAGAATGTAAGAAAATAAATTGTGTAAATCATATCAGTTACCCCATAAAAACTCTTTAATAGATTCAATAAATTCATTATCAACCTAAAGAGAACTCAAGGAGTAACTTGTTAGTCTAAAAGTGATATATTGAATGATTATTATTCAAAATATCTTAATAAGATGATGGGGATTTGTCCCCAGTAAGCTGAATTCACAATATGATATTATGAGAGGTATTGATCTTCATCATACCTAATAGGATAATTTTTTTGGTTTATTCTCTCTCATTATAAAATAATTCTTGCAGGATAAGCAGGAAGAGAAACCACTAAGGATGTGATCAGGTGTGTGTGTTTATGTTTTGGTTTTTATTACATGCATAAATTTCCTTGTTCATGTATCAAATTTGTCAAATATCTAAAAATAAGAACTATAATACACCAATGAGGTGCCTATAGAATAGTTAAATATCAATACATTTACATCCCCTCATTATACAGTACAAGAAGAAATAGTTGAGAATCTTGTTTTAAGAAAAATTTATGTTTATCATTCTAACTACATGGATAAATATAGAACACAAATAATGTACATAAATGTGCTTCCCATGAGATATGGATATTTGGGACCATAGGAACTGGTGCAAGAAGCATAGTTGAAAGGGTCATCCACATTCTCACCCATAGAATAATTTCCATGAAGAATATCAATATCTTCGAGAAGGAAAGAAGACAACAACTTCTTTTTGAGATACAGATTCTTTGTGAGGCACCCAACTATAACTAATTTGTAGAATTCTATTGCGAATTTTATAGTCCTAATTCTGGACACATAAGAATATATTTGGAGCACATGGATGGTGGTTCATTGGTGGACATCATTAGAATAAGGATGCATATAAGAGATCCAATCCTTTCATCAATGGCTCAAAATCTTCTACATGGATTAATCTACTTGCATGTATGTAGACATCATATATCTTTTAAAACCATAATTTCAATACGTAATTTCAAAACACTTTCACCCAATTCTAAAAACAGCCAATTCAATTGTAAAATAAAGATACATACGGATCATCATAACGATCATTAATTATGTCCCAAATCGATTCATCCCCCTAAATTATGGATCTATCATCATTCATATAAATAAATACACAAGTAGGATGAATAACCATTATTAACATGATCACATAGTTTGAGAGACCATAGGCTACCCACATAATAATTTCTATGAATTTCTGGTACTGATAATTTGGTTATAGATTGGTTTCTCAAATCATATATAGCGAGCTCAAAAAACCAACCCAATCTCATTTTTCCTCTAAAAACGCAATGAACACTAATGAAACTGAATATATGAAAATGTGTATCAATAAATAATCAAACTAATATCCAAAAAAATATGAATTAAAAATTCAAAAACCACTTCCCATGGAAACATAGGCATAATCATAGAGGGTGGTGGTAAAGAACCCACTACAGACTACCCTTCAAAATCCAAATGAAATTCTAAATCAATATTACTAATACAACCAAAATATTAGAGGAAAATTAAAAAATGGGTTTTGGTTCCTATAGAGAGAATTAACCCTTCTACCGCTGATATAATTTGTAATTAATTGGACAAGGATTCCATTTGAAACAACACTCGTCATGGATTTCCACTATCACACATTCCATTGATGATCCCCATGAGATAGAAACATTTTTTTGGAAATAATATAAACACTTTTGTTAGCCTTTTATATGTAAAAATAGTTTAAAAAGTAGCACAAAAATAATGAAAAACTGACACGAACAATCCATATATTTGACATCCAGACCAAATCAAATATGTTGAAATTAACAATAGAGCAGTATATTAAAGTAAACAAAATCCCTCTGATCAAAATTAGTCTACCAACCCTTTATATGAAATGAAACAAATCTACATCCATATGCCTTTTTTTCATCATAGAGTGATTAACACTACCCTCTATCTATAAAAATTATTGAAAGTCCAATTGTCCAAATTAAATAATGTAATTGGACACATGTTTTGAATTCTATGAAAATAAAAGAATGTACTACCAAAATAAATAATAGGAACCGCTGTCCAAATGGGATAATATAACTGGTCACCTCAATCCCCTGATAAAATAATACTCATAAAGTGGTCCTAAACATAAAAAAGATCCTTAAATTTAGATAATACAAGAGTTGGCATAATGGATCCAAATATGTCACAACCAAAAAGGCTATGTAAATCCCTATGTAAAATATTTTACAAAATTTTAGGATGAACATCATGTATAAAATATGATTTAAAATGCATTATAATATAAAAAGTCCAAACAACAATCTATAAGAACTTTTTTAAATGGAAACCATTATTATAAAACATATACAAGAATGACTAGAATTTTATATAGAACATTTTCGTCCAAATACTTTAAAGTAATATTATTAAACCAAATAAAGAGTGAATATAAATTGATGAGAAACAAACTAAAACATATCTTCCCTCCATCAAAACATATCATGAAAATGACATTTTTATAAATGATTTATAGATAAAGCATTTCTTTAAGACATCAAAAAATAAGAAAACCTGCATATATTCAAAATCATACTTTCAAAACATTATAAATTAACTCATTTGAATGTGAACTATCGCACAAAATTTGATTCAGTGAACACAAAATAATCCTAATGTATCAATGAATGTATAACCCAAGTAATCAAGGATCCATTCAAATAGAAAAAAACAAGGTAATACAAAATATGTTTAAAATTAAATTCCCTACGGCTTCATATGAAGGACGTGCATGTCAGGTGAAATATCTCTCAAAAATAATAATAAAAGAAATGAACATAATATATGAATCCTAGGTTGATACTACTAAACCTTTCTTATCCATATTAATCTGATCAAAATAATAAAAATTAAACAACTGAAGAAATACTTCAACCATGGGATCAAATAATATTTCTAGCATAAATACTTATTATTCCTTCTAATCTGACCATGATTGTGTAACCATGAAACACTAACTATTCAAGCCACAATCACTACTAGTGTTTCCCTTACACAGTTCATATACTATGTCTGGTGTGATCCAATTGATAAAAAAATTGATGTGGGATCAATCAATTAAAAATAATATGAATCAAATTTAAATCATTAAAAAAACACATGCCTCAACGCCGACACCCTCCCTAGAAAAATACACAAACACATATCCATGAATAATAATAAAAATTTGTATAACAATACTAGAATACTCCATGAGTTAATAAGAAACAATGACCACATAAATACATAGATACAGAAATGAGGGTTCCAATAGTATATAAAGTCATTTCATATAACATTCCAACTATAATTTCAAAAAAGTTCTCAGTAGACCGATCAATTTTCAGAACTATTTGAAAAAAGTTTTCAAAACACACATGAAAACTAGTTTCAAAATCCCACATGAAATTATTTTCTTAAATGACAATTCGAAAACAAAATTTTACACAATCCCCCTACTAAAATAATTCAAAATGTTTTGAATGAAAAAAACAGTGCTAATAATAAATTTAAAAAAATCCAAAATTACATTTTAAGGGCATTTTAAATTTTCAATGAACCCCATTATATCAAAAAGGAATTCAAAAGAGGGCCAACACCACTATTTTTATAAAATTCCTTTATAAAATATACACTAATTTCAAAAAAGTATCAAGTAGAAAATAAATGTTTAAAACATTTTAATCCCTTTATAAAATAAAATGATCACTTAAATAAACACTTAGATTGCATCCTTAGTCTATAATGAGTCATTAAAACATAAAATATAATTAAAACCAATTAATGAATTATTGTAACATTTACAAACAAAAAATAAATTTTTACAACTACAAAATATTTTTTATAGTGCTACATGGGAAATTTACAAGCACTTAGTAAGTGGCCGAAGCCCATCCAAAGTGTGAAATCCATTTAAATACTGAAATAATACTAGTACAAGAATACAACATAATTTAATACTTCTAAACAAGGAATTAAAAATCCACAATTTATTTATAACATGAAATGTATGGGGATTACGAAGAATAACTACTTCAAATAAATAAGGGGTGATATAGTGGTATGAAATGCATCACCCCCAATAGAGGATTCCCAAATTGACCAAAACATTCACCCAAAATTTCTAGAAATTCTAAAAATGTGTATGGAAACATACCTCAAGTCTACGATGAACTGCGGCTTGAAGAGGGGAGCTCAATCTCGAAGAGGGGAAGCACAGGATGATGCACTTAATGGAGGAGGAACACCCGAAGAAGGCTATGAAGGAGGGAAGGAATGCACAAGGGATGGAGGAATAGTGTATGAAGATGTTGGTGAGGGAAATAAGAACATCGAACTAGAATCAGGCGAGGATCATATGAGGGAGAATCTTTCGGGTGACGATCAACTGATGATAAGGGTTTCAGGAGCAGAAATCCTGAGAGGATGGGTGGGAGAGGAAAGACCGAGTGTGAGTGTGGGAGAGGAAAGCCCGACCTAGAATAAAATTAAATATATATTTAGGCATGACAGGAAATTAAACTATGTCTTTATCATACCTATAGACATAGACCAATTAAACTGTGGCTCTTGATTCATGGCTATAGGTTTTTTTTCTTGTAGTGTAGTCCACATGTCCACAAACAAAGTGGTCATATCCATAGAAAATGAAATGAATTAATTTATTTTTTATATAATTATTAAATAAATATAAATTAATTATAAATATCATAAATAAAATATAAAATCATTATGTAAATCATAATTTCCAACCAGGAGAGGTGTTAATGGAAAAAACGAATGACGTCCTTTTACGAGGTGGTAGTTTTCTATAAACACAATTATTTTGTTTGTTACCCATTAAATATAATTTCATATTATTTTTGGTAGAAACATTATATTAAAATAATATCATTATATTCAGGATTCTTAGGAAATTATGAAAACATGGAATAATTGTATTTGAGGGGTGTAGAATGAAATAAAATGAATGTTGTCATTGAAGAATGTTACCTAATTTTAGTTAACTCATTTTGCTTTATACCAAAAGAAATCATTGGATTAATTTATGAACTCATTGAGGATTATAGTATTATGTATGGATTTTGGTAAATTATATTTTCAGTTTTTCTACTACAAAAATGGCATGAAATGTGTGAATAAATGGGAGGGGTGAGTGCCTTTTATAGTGAAGGAGGAGTGGTGTTCATATAAATTTTTGACAAGGGAATTCACTCACATTTATTCCATATAATTTTGATCCAATAAGGGTCCTAAATAAATAAAATGTAGTCCATTGTATAAATAAGAATATATAATAGATTTTGGATAGGTTTCTAGCTCATTTTGGACCTTATGATTAAGGATTAGTCCCTTATTAAGTTAATTTTTTCATCATCTTTGTAATTAATTTTAATAACCTTCACAAATATTTTTGGTCAAAAATTATGTTTAAATTATTATATGGTATAATTTATTGGTATTAAAAACATTGAATCCATTTTTCCAAATTCCAATTACAGATGTGGAAGAAATTACTTTTAATTTTATCCCGTATATGGGACAACAAAGCGGGTTTTTAATATAAAAATGTTCAAATATTTACATTCTTTTTATATTCAATTACAAGGTGAAATTGAATCCAATGTCCTAAATTCGATAATTTAATATATATATTATCTAATTAAACGTAATATACAATAAAAAATATAATTTTTATTTATAAGTAAATTTTATGAAAAATATGATTTGAATTGAAAATTTGTATTTTCTAAAATAATTAAAAATTGTAACTTTTCAGAAAAATACCAAATATTC
This sequence comes from Viscum album, assembly GCA_963277665.1. Lineage (NCBI taxonomy): Eukaryota > Viridiplantae > Streptophyta > Magnoliopsida > Santalales > Viscaceae > Viscum > Viscum album. Next base: position 379,503,784 of record OY728122.1, read on the forward strand.
ACAATAACCAAATTTTTAAATTAATATTTAAAAAATGAATTTTATTTTGACATATAATATATATAAAAGATCTAAAATTTATATTTAAAATATGATCTCCATTAAAAGCTGGTAAAACCACCTTATAAAAATATGGGTTTTTATGTCTAAAAATTGGGATTATTTTGCCTTATGTCTATTAAATGTGTTGAATGAATGTCAAAAAAAAATTATTTAATACATAATATATATATTAAATTAATATCATATACTAATTTTAATTAATTTAATTTATTATGATAAAATTCCTTGGTGGGAATAAAATATTTTTTCATAAAATTGTATCATTCTTAATCCATTGGGTTATATATTAATTTCAAATACCAAAGAATTATATAAACATATGTAATTAATATTTTCTAAATTTTGTTATTCCTTTTCAAAAATGTCATCATCATAGATATTTGATAAATATCATCTTAAATAACAAGATTATTATTATATTATAGTTATGTAAAACACAGTGTTGTATAACACACGCTATCAAAGAAAGTCATTGTCACATGTAACTAAAGTTAACCAATATCTCATTCATAGAAATGTATAATAAATATTGTTTTTTTTAGAAAATATTAAATACACAATAATTTTTGATATTTTATATTCCATTATAATTATGATTTTGTGGGTCACACGTGCTATTAAATACAATGTTCTTACTTTAGATTTTCATGGTGTCACATTCATTTTGTTTTTTAGTTACATTTTAAATTAAAAAATTTTACATGTATATTTTTAATTTTAATAAATCGATTCTATATTTTGAATCAAGGGGTCTAAATTAGGTAAATTTTCCCCTTTTAGTAAATATTAAAATAAATATTTCTAATTTTTTTACCATAGTAATGCCAAAATTAGGTAATTAAGGAATAAAATTTATATGATATAAACTAATAAATTACCCTAAAATTTTAATAAATATTATAATATTATTATATGTTATTCATTTTCATTAAAAGGTAATATATATCACTTTTTGTTATCATTTGGATATAATTATTACCATTATAAAATTTAATTTATCGAGCAATCAGAAATGTCATAGTCTTATCTTTAATAACTATAATATTTTTAGCGTAGAAATTACTAGAGGATATGTTCAGTTATAAATAGTTTTATGAAAGATAAATGATTCTTATTCATCAGTAAATTTTAATTTTAATTTTTTTGAAGGATAATCAATATTAATTGTTACACAATAATGACCCAATAATTATTTGATTAATAGGAAAATCAAATAAATAAATATATTAAATATTAAATGTAAAATAATATTAAATAAATATCGGTATCCATGAGTTTAAAAGATGAACATCATATTATAGTAATATTATATTTTTTTTCTAATTTTACTTTTTTTCTTGATGTTATTAAAATCAAAATAATGAATAGTTTTAAAAATTAAGATCAATTGTATTTTATAATCAATAATAAATTTTTAAATGATATAAAATTGGACATGAAATTTTTATATTGTATATTTAATATACCATAATCCATTTATGGATTTTTTTCATTTTATAGTAACTATATTTACCATCAAATTGTACGAAATCATTGTTGTTATGGTATATACTATAAGGGTTAATGGAGGTTAAAACCATATGATAAGGGTAAAAATGTAAACTAAAAATTTATAAAAATTATTTCATGAGATTATTTAGACCCATATTAATCTTATATTCTACATAAATAATTTTCCCTCTATATTTATTTTAAAATTAATTAAAAATATGTTAATATTTTGATAAATTCCAAGAGTTCCCCTCTCATCTCTTATAAAATTTAACAACTTCATCTCATTCATTAACACTTAAAACCTGATTTGGATTATAAAATCTCAACAAAAATACCATGATATAATAAATACCTTAATAATAAAATAATTTTTTAGGATTAATACCATCATTATATCCCATAATGTGTTAATCCAAGGAATCATTCCAAAAAATATGTATAGTTTTGACAGCATGTTTTAGTTTTATTTCATCTTCCAACTCCATAAATCCAATTAAACCAATAGAAAATAACAAAACAAATATCATTAATATATATATATATTATTATTATGTTAATCTAAAAACCAGTATACATCACCAAAATCCATATAATGGGAATAGAACCTATCATTCCTGTGTACGGTGAACTTCTTCCATGTTAACTGATGTGATATGTTTCCCTTCACCACAACTTTTGACAAGTTCTAATGATGGAATTAATGTTTATATATGATAATAATGACATATTAATCATTAATAAATTATAATATATAATTTATTATTATATCATTCTATTCCATGAAAATTCGTAATGGCCTTTGTGCATAAGTTTGGACAACCACCTCCACGAAGAGATGTAATTATTTTTTAATCATCACATTGTATGGATGATATATATATATTTATATTTAAAGATATAATATGATATTTATGATATTATTATCATTCATGTATGATAAAATTAAACTTAAATTATTTCAATAATATCCATTGAAAAATGGAAACATTACTCTTCCGTCTGTACGACCTACCATCTCCTGTATTCCAATATAGTTCATTTTGTATAACCATGTTTCATTAATAGATATGAAAGTACAATTGATGTATAAAATTGATTATTATTAAATTAATATTTTGTTTAATATAATGATGTGATGTAATAATTTATGACATTCAGCCAATAGAAGGGAATTTAGACATTTATACCGAATATCATCAAAATGTCCAACATAAAAATAAATGGTTATGTAATTATATATAACATGAAATTATGTGATATAAATGGAATAATAATAATAAAAAAATTAATAAATTAAAAAAATATCCAATGTTTATTATTCAGGATGATAAAAATGTATATGTAAATGTTGTCTCAAGATAATGGATTTTATTTTAAAAATACTCCGATAAAATCCCCATTTAAAATTTCTACTATGTCAAAAAAAATTATTTTTTTAAAATATATATAATTGAATGAAATTCACATAACCATCACACATAAATTATATGATGATAACATTTACATGGTTACATTTTTATATAAAAGGAAAATAATTTCTTTATTATGTGTGATGTTTTCAATTTTTGAAATTTTATTTATTATGGATTTTATTCAATTGAAATAATTTAATTTTAAAGGAATTTTTATTTTTATTTTTACTTTATTTACAAATTATTTCAAAGAAATCATTTAAGAGAAGTGGTAACATTATTTTCAAAATGGGAAAAAATATTTTTATATTTTACCTTATAAGATGAGAATGAATTTTCTCTCACCATAACAATTATTTGAATTGGTATTCCTTTATAAGAAATCATGTTTTATAAAAAAACCCTCATTCCATATATTATTGTTATATTCAAAAAAAATTAATATTGCATGGATATATTAATATCTGAAAATTATTTCCTTTGTTGGAATGAATATTTTAATGATGAAAGAAATTATGTATTATGTTATGAATCTTGGACATTGATTGTGATTATGTTTGGTTAAATTATAAATTATAGGTCTGTGATACCATAATATCTCTCCATTGAATTGTTTAAATGGAAGAATATAATCAATTTAATTTTTAATAAAATATTATAGCAATTATCTATGATGGTAATTACAATGATAAATGTGATTATAATTTCATCTATTACTTTGATGATAACTCCAAGAATAACCTTGAGGTTTATTTCAATTATGACTATGAGGATTATTCAATTTTTATCTATGATGGGGACTCCATGTGTATGTATGATAAGAAACTGATGCCCCATGATACATATAAGATTAATTTCGTATTTCTATTATTTATTACGGTAATATTATTTTTTATTCAAAAGGAATTTTTATTAAACTTGTGTTCTGATGAATTAAAAAGTTAATTATTATTAGATGTAGAATAAATCAAGGAATAATATATTTCAAATTATAAGGTTTCAAATAATCCCCTATGGGTTCAAATTTTCCAATAATATTACATATGAAAATATTTGGGTATATAAATTGATTTTTTTGTAAGAAAATGTTTATTTTAAACAAATTATTTATTTTGAATAATAAAAACCATTATAAACATTCTTGAACTAGTTGTTTCTATATTATTCTTATGTAAATTGATGATAGTTTTTACTCATACCATGATTTATAATATTTTTGATAGGTATTAGGGTTGGTAAAGGGAAAATAATATGTTAACTTCAAAGTCATGATGCTTTTTCATAAAAATAAATAATTTTTTACATTAAATGTATATTATTTTGATGAAAATGGATTATTGTAATAAGATTCCAATTTTTAAAACATGCTTTCTTATCTAATAGATCTGAACTAATTCTCTAAAAATATAAAGAAAAAAACATATTTGATATCGAATGGAAGTGAAATATTTTGTAAATCTACCGGATTATGCAATGTTTAAGGTCAGTAATTTACAATACTTTTCTCCATCATGAATAATTACAAATACCATTTCTCCTGAGAATATGTTAAATTTTTCATAAAAATTCAAACCAGTTTAGTATATTCCCAACACAAAATCATTTCCTAGGAACCAACTATTTGGACCAGTTTCTAAACTAGTGATATATCAATAAATAAATTGCGTTCTTCCAAATTCATAATATGAATAGGACTGGTATGACATATCATGAGTTGGTATACGAGAGTAAAATCGTTGACATATTTTTAAAAACAGATGTAATTCTAGATGGTAATTCATATTTATAAAATGATTCATTATATCCAAAGGATTGATGTACCTCATGTCCATCATACCTTATATATGATTCCACTAGTGACCTAACCAATGTAAAACCTTTTTGAACAATTATTATCTTCTCAAAAAATGGTAACACTTACTATTAAAATAAGATTTATGTTTACATTAATCCATAAACAACTATTAAAAAATAGTCCATATTATAGTCTCTTTATTCTGAAAAAACACTACCAAACTATGAAGATTTAATAACCTTGAAGCAATAATAATTTGATCACTATGATTAAAAGTAAAATTCTTCTAGGTGATGAATTATTATGAATGCGTGCTAATTTCCTTATAGGGAAATTTGAATAGTCCCAAATTAAAATCCCATGAACCTTTATTGTTTCAGATACGTGAATAGAAAATATACTAAAAAATAAAATTCCCTTCCCCTATTGTATGTTTGTATGAGGATGGTAGCATATTATTATCCCAACAACAAATCTCATATACTCCTACTTCCCTTTCCAATATTTATTGGAAAATAATATTTATTTATATGAAAAGATAACTGATTTAACTACATGTAACAAACAAAATCTCATTTATGTATAAAATTTTGAAGACAATACTTTTTTTATAATGTACTAGGATAAAATTACCTGAAATGGTTAATCAGTCAACAATACATAATATGGAATTTTTCTCACCTAGATTTAGTTTTTTTCTGATGATATTAACGATGGACACATTTTCCCACTCCAATATCAAAATTGGTAGTGTTTGAGGAAAACTATTACTCTTTTGGTGTTAGAAATTAATTTTTTTACACACATAGCAATAGGATTGACTGTTCTTATGTCATTCTTAATACTATTCCACTAGAACTAATTCTCCATATTATAATATATTATAGTAGTTCATGGGAGAATACATGACATATAAAATTTTAATATCAAACACAACCATTATCATAGGTGAAATATCAACACATAAGTTCATGAAACAAATACCACATTGTTGGGACAGAGACCTCTATGTGATAGTCACCCAACAATATATGTAATCCTCACAATTAGCTAAGGCCATCATCCCTTTACTTATCATGTCAAACCAACTATAGAATATATAGTGTTAACTATAGACTAACCAAACTTATATTTTATTATTCTATTGAATCCTAGTGTATCACAACAAATAGTCCCATAAGGATACATTCATCACTAGAATCAATCATGGCCTGAGAATGAATCTTCATTAATAGGGCATTGATACAAACATTTTACTTTCCCAATGTATATGTGATGTTGAAAATAATGACAGTAGTGACTACACCAACTATAAATGTCTAATTCATTGCTATTTTTAATAAAATATATAACACAATAAATTATAGTAAGAATATATGTGAACTATTTCCCAAAAAGGTAATGTTACCACCTCTTGATGGTGTGATTGACTGAAGCCAGCTTTAGAAAATGGGTGGGGTAGTTCTTCTTGTGTGATTATACCTCATGAGATCCATTTACCACAAAATTATTCCCTTGTTTGGTAACACAATCCAAAAATGTGTCTGAGGAATCATAATACATGATGTAGAACTGTTTGGCTTTTAGAAAGACATGGAAATGAGATAAGGTCAGATGATATTTCAATGTGCTGAAGTAATCAAAAAATCTCAAATCCATTTAAATTTTCACCAATTAATTGAGATTAAATCTCTGATAAATCCTTCATAACAATTTGATAGTGACTTACTAAAACCCATAATATTAAAATCTGAAAAAATATCCATGGATATTCCTAAGACATACAATATTTGTCCTATTATCATTCCACTAAGATTCCATATTTTGAGACCATGTTTCATATTATTTTAACATATTGAATCTAGAACTGACACATAGATATCTATACATAAAGGAAATTTTCTCTAATTGTTCCCATGATAATTATCATATTATTCACATTATCTTCCTTGGTTATAGAATTAAGTAAGTTATCTGTCGTGAATACCAAAATTACAGATTCTAGGTGATAGAGAAATATCTATTTTATTATCACAACAGTATATATGTGAGATTTATTCAATAAAAATGTCATCACTAGATACTCAAGGTGACCAAACCTACTCATGAACTTATTCTTTTTAATAGATGACTCTTATCCAATGATTGTGGTATATGAATTAAACACCAATCATAGAAAACTAGCAATTACCCTATAATTTAAAGAAATCATCACTTTGTGGAAATTTAAATTTATTCATAATCATAACCTAATTTAGATTTTTAAATTTTATGTATAAATGTAATGATCCATTTGCCTTCATGGAAAAGAGCACTGAGAAATCCCATAGTGATATACCGAAATGGATGTAGCAATTTGATTTCAAATAATCTAACTAAATTTTCAATTATTTCAATTCCTCAAGGGAAACATGGTATAAAGGCATAGATATTGGATGGGATACAGATAATAACTCTATTAGAAACCCCCACTTCTCTATTGTAAGGTACACCAAAAATGCTTGTCAAAAACACCTTATGAAATTCCATGACTACCATAGAAATCTCACAACCTTAGGTTTCCTCTTAATGATTAAAAAAATGAGTCTATTTATTTCCAAATATTATTTATTGAATGGTTTTTGGTATAATACATCTAATACCATTCTCCCAAATAAAATTTGGAGTTTTAGTTAGAGGTAGTAACTGACAACCTTCGTTGATGGTGTTTGAAGGGAATCTGAAACACTCCTCCTTATTATTTTTAAGAGTGTTTATATCTCCATAACATATTGAATGAGATCAATAAGGTTAATTAATTTATTCAAAATGTTGGTGGAATAAAATTTGAGATTAGAACCAATGATGAAAAATGTTGTCACTATATATGAAACAATGAAAATAGTACATCTCATTGTCATAGTGAAAAGCTATACCCCACATATAATATATTCCTAGGAATTTTCTTTCTTCTCATCATATTATTACTTAGTCTTAACCCCATAATCTTGTTTTTGATAACATGCTTCCCTAGATTCTTCTAAATTTACCGTTGACCCTCTGAGGATAAATATATAGAACCCCATCGGTGGGAAGAGAATGTCTTAGGGAATTATTTTAGATGACCTGCATATTCGTAATAGAAGAAATATTGTAGATAATCTAAGATGGAATATTTGATATAAAATTTCATTCCATAATTTTACCAAGTTAGAGATCCACTAATGGCCACCATATGGGGAACTAAATGAGTCTTCTACTCATAACATCTATTATATCCTTTTATATCATAATTACACCGCCATATCCATATTCAATGGACACTATAACCATTAATATAATTAATAGGAACTATTTCCAATATCAACATTAATTCCCAATCTATTTATTCAATAATCACCTTAACCACAACATTATAATTGGTGTAATGTTTCAATATGATGAAATGAGATTAGATATCCATTCAAAATCTCATATATAGACATATAACCTTCATATTTTCACTACATATAAAATCATTTTATAAAAAATGTATAAAAAATATTCTGAAATACTCCCAAACAATCCAAAACTTTTATAAAGAGTGAGGAAATCCATGGACATTGAAAAAAATAACATCTAGAAAAAAATGAAAAGTAAATATGTACTAAAATCTCATTCACTCCAAACCCTCATTCAACTTTTCTTGTACTACTTAATACCACCACCTTTGAATAAGGACGTCAACCCTAATGATATAAAACATAACTGTAATGGAATATAGTGTCTCCAAGATTTCTACGATCCATTCAATCATTTAAAAATAGTGCTCTACTTACTGAGGATGAATCGTGTCCTATAAGGTTAGTGATTTTTTTTGGAGAAACTCTTAGGACCAATACCAATCAATACCCTTCTGTACTACAACTATGATATATTGTATAGGGAGTAGAGATTCACTTCAATCTATAACATTAAACATTTTCACTACAACCTCAATAATATTATTATCAATTGGTGGATAAACCTAAAAAAATATTATATATAGTATCCTTAATTTGATTCCCTATTAATATTCTTGGAGGCATAAAACTACATGAACATTGACAAATAGTTAATAAGACATCAACTGTTGAATTATTATAAAAAAACCAAAAATAAAATTAAAAAATAACTCATAAAAAAAATTCCACCACATCTGATGGTATCTTAACCCTTGCCATGATGATATTTCATAATTAACTCACTTGCAACCTACACCATAATTAATTAAAATCATAAAATATATCTAAAATCACATCACAAATCATAGAAACCAGAACTAACCTCCCATAGATTCCCATTTTTGCATGAATCAACCAGGTTTATCACCCCAAAACATATATAAGATATCCTATGAAATGACATGAATCAGATTCCTAGTTCCCATGGGCTAGATACGAGAACCTAGATATCCCAGAAAAAAATCATAGAATTGTCACACGAAATATAGAATTGATGTCTAGAGCCAGTCTATAGGAAGTTAAAAAAGAACATCAAAAATATATCATAAATAATGGAAATATTCATACAAGTACGTTGTATAAAAAGAAACATTAAGATAAAAAATAATAAAATTTATGAGTTTCATTATTTAAATACATGTACTTGTATAAGGATAATACAAATATTGTGAATGACTACTACACATATATTTTTGACATGGGGGGTTAGAATCCCACTATACCACCACCAGAACTCAGAATGAATTAAATTGAGAACCAACCTCCACTATGTGGTTACATCCCCTTTAATGAATCTGACATTAAAATGTCTATATAATCCCATTGGGTGTATGTATGGTATGTTCTCAACATCCCAGTAGGGTACCACCTAGGTTATATAAGAATAATTTATTAAATAAATAAATTATTCTCAATTTAATATAATAAATTTTAAAATAAAATATCTTCATATTATTTTAGAATGTAGAAATGTTATTCACCATTGAATATTTTGAAAAGAAATGATTGAGTATAAAATTTCACAGTTTTAATAAACCATGGAAATAAAAAACTCAACATATGTTTGAAAATAAAATTTATATATAACATTTTTCAAACATGATTATTCATCTAATTATAAATATTAAAATAATGTAAAACCATGATATGGATTCCAAATAAAAATTAGGTTAGGTCAAGTTCAGATCTTCACACCTAATATGACTATGGTAATGATTACCAGGTTTACACTCACATCTCTTGAACTTGGACCTTGAGATATGTGATCACCAACACATGTATCCCTAGGAGATCTAATGTATTAGTTAAAAATATCAAAATTCTTTTAATGCATGGATGGATAACTAGATGTTATCGTGATTTTCCAACACAACCCATTGAATACCCATGCTCACATGATTTTACAACTCCCACGAGGGAAACACATTCACAATAACAATCAATTCCAAATGGGTCATGTAATGAATCATATTTTATAATTATTTTTTGGAATATTATATAGATAAATTTAGAATCTAGGTTCTAATACAATGATTGATTTTGAGGATTAGAGTGCCATTAGTTAATTATTTTAATATATTTAATATATTATATATCATGTGTGTTTAGATTCCTGGAAAAAATTCAATTACTTCTTGATAAGTCTTGGATTATAAATCCCAGGATTCCATTAAACATGGAGCATGTGTGTTTCTCTAGGACTAAAATAAAATTGGAACACATAGTGTGTTTCATTAGGACACATTAAAGGGAAGTTGTTAAAATAAATTAATTTAATTAATTATTTTCCATGACCTATGTTTTGTGTATATAAATGATGCAATATAATATTTTTATGGTTATCCCCATAACAATGTAATTTTAGAGGATACATTAGAGATAATTGAAGGAGCTTTAGTAGGTGAGGGGTGAATGGATCTTGGAACATCAATCATTGTATGATGGAACTGTAAAATTTCACTAATAAAAATGACATGAAATCATTCATCGCCATAAATTGATCTAAATCAAGGTGGGATGTTGTTTTATTTTGATTACTTCTACATTTTTTCTATAAATAACATGAATTAATTGACCAATGGATTGATTTACTGGTTGATCATTCTTTTGGTGTGAGATAAATTATGTGGATTATAGGTAGAATCAATTATTTGTTTTCATTCCTCATTTATATTTCTAATCTTAATGGATCAATTAAAAATGAACATGGTTAGAGTTTATTCATATATTGCATGTTTCTTAGATTTCTCACACCATTCATCATTTATTCATCATAGGTAGTCAATTTAATTGGATGTTCAACAAAATACTAGATAAACAATAGTTGTAATCCCATCTCTTAGAAAAATATATTTTTATTACATATATAGTTTCAAATCAACGACAAGATCGTGTTAAAATGTTGGTGACTATAGACCAAGATCATTATGGTGATGCCCATTCTTCCCAATCTGGTGTGTAATGGAGAGTAGGAAAACCAAAACTATTTCTCTTGTGAGTTTGGTGGAGAGATTCCTAAGAGTAGTGATATTTAGTTTCAGTCGGATGTGTTCTTGGATTTATGGCATGAAAGTGGCTTGAATCAATAACTAGAGGAAAAAATGATGAAGTGTGAACTAGATCATGGATTCTAGAAAATATTTCACTACATGGTGTTTAATATGGAATTAACCACTATAAGAAATCCATGGTGTGACATAATAGTTTCTATGATATGTTAAATATCACACATCATGTGACCCATGTCACATGATTTGTGACTCAATCTAGAATCTCAACATATACCTATGAGGGTAAACATACACGATTGAGAGAATGTGGTCTCAAATATGTTGTCTATCCTGACATGGAAAGGGCCAAGATAGTTGTAAATTATCATATCCAAGTACATGGACATAGATAGGATTATACAGGCATGGACAGACCATGTAGTCATACATATACATGGAATCATGCTTGGGCCTTGATATATGGTATGTTCTAGTACTGAAGGATCACACCTTTTTAATATAGTATAGAATTTTTAATCCTTCACATATGACTTAGAGAACAAGTCCTCTTCATCGTTGAGTTGATTATTTATTGTATGTTCCATTGATCCATTACTTGAGAGTTTATAATGGACCCTACTAGAAAAATAACATATACCAATGGTTTGGAACCATTGGTAGAGGCCTCCAAACCGTTGGTATAGCATATACCAGCGGTTTGGAGAACTGTTGACATGTAAGCTATTGGGATAGGTCTATACCAAAGGTTATAGAACAGTTGGTATATGTATTTCAAAACAAACATTCGCTGGGATTTGATCAGAGGACCCCTAGTTTATCATTGAATGACTTAACCACTAACCTAACATGACTTTTGTGAACATAATTACATAAATATATATATGTATTGTCATATTTATTTTAAATTTTGATTTATATAATGTTCTCAGTATGAAGATCTGATAAAAATTCAGAGGACCTATACCAACGGTTTTGAAAACTGTTGGTATAGGTACTGATTCTTATGGGGTACCTACCCGAATAGTTTGGCCAAACCGTTGGGAAAGGTGGCCACAAAGATGGGAAATCCATACCCTTTCCCAACAGTTTGCCAAAAATGTAGGGAAAGGTGGCCTCAAATTGGTATTTCCCAACGGTTTGGCCAAACCGTTAGGAAAGGGGACCTATACCAATGGTTTTTACAAACAGTTTGTATAGAAGCGTTAGGAAAAGTCATATTTCTAGTAGTGGGAATTTAATCCTATACATAAGATGGGTATCACTTTAGTGGGGATGAAGTCTTGGATAGAGTTTTTTAGCATATTATTGGGTGTGGAGTGAGATCATATATCATAATATTCCCTAAATTGAGATCATGGTATCATTCGGACCAACACTACATGAGAATTGATCCTCTATAGAGAAGGTTATTCTAGATTGGGTTGTTGGTATACCCTATGGCCATGGGTATGATTCCCATTGTCGTATAATTGTATTTAAACATCTAGTATGTACATCCTATGGTAAAACCTAATAATAATGACATATTGGATGTATTATATCAGTTCTATTAGACTAGGGGATTTTTTCACTTGGATGAGTGCTATGTTGAATCCTTGAGAAGGAATCCTAGGCTAGTATTGTGGTTCTGGATTATATTAGACTATATTTTTTGGGTATATATTGATATTATTATTATATGTGTTGTGTCATATACCATTGATAAGATAACAATTATTATTGATGTTTTATGGTTAGTCAGGGTGACCTACTAGGTATTATTATAATTATCCACAAATCTTATTTTTTTAAATGTGACATGTATTATTTCGATGATTGACCTTTTGATGAGTACTATATATACTAGGAAAAAAGGGAGCTTAGTGAGATGAAGAGGAAAAGGTGTGTTACTATGGTTACCTTAAAAAAATTCCCCTTCTATGCATTCAAGTTTGACCTGTTTTCAATTTCATTGGGGTGGGATTGTATTTGGATCTGTTTCAATCTATTACATGTTTTCGTACACTAAAGGTGACATGTTAGACGTATCCATGAATGGTTATAAGTTTTTTTACATTTCATCTTTGTATATCTATGGAGATTTGTGCATGTAAATATGTTCATTACTCTATGGCCTCCCATGTTTGTGATAGGACTACTCGACATTGTTCACCAGTCCATGGCCTATTTGAGGTAATCCTGGGATAATCATGAGATGGGCCCCTATGGGATGGGTTGTAACAAAGTGGTATATAAGAAGTCATATTTTCCTAAGGATTGGAGTCTATGAGATTGGTCTGGGGAAATAGTTTTATGTATTTTGTGTTTTTAGAAAATAGTCATGGGACTTTAGTGTTTGTGCGACAGCTAATGTTTCACTACACTATATCTCTGATATCATTTTTGATGACTCAGTAAATGCATACAAATGTTATAGGGTAAAATATTATTATATTCATATTATATGAATGGGATGAAGTTTCCATGTACTTCTTCAGTCATCTCTTAATATATACAAAATCATTATGGTGTATCTTGTATACATTCTGGATGCCTCCATGGAAATTTATAGCTATAATTCTACATTAGTGTATCTTGATATTGATCCACTCAGTGATTAAGATAACATATAGATAATTATTTAGGGGTTTTTACTTCTAGGTGGTTCACCGTTTATACCACCACCTACCATGAAAATTATAGTACCAGTGAATGATGGGAATAGAATGAGCATGATTTGTGAGTTTATTGAAGTGATCTACAATTTTATGAGGTGATAATGATCTGCAAGTAGTTGTGTACTAGCTTTAGGTAGTGATACCAAATTTCCATCTTTTCAAGAATCCAAAATATCATATGGTGGTTCGGGCGATGATCCTTCTCTATGGCTCTGTTGGATGATAGCAAGGCTCAGTGACCAATTAATATGATGATATGACTCTAGCATTATCATATTTTGAGTGCCTTTCAAAATAAGATTTCTCTATATCTAAATCGAGTTGTCTAAACATTGATGAGATGATATAGATTTAGCAGGTCAGCAAGAATATGGATGAGTATTCATCTAGGCTCATTAACCGCTCTCAATACTTGATGGATATAGTTCATTATCAATACATTCAAGCATAGGATTTCTATATAGGATTGTGTAGATAAATATGAGAAAATATTATACGTCTATTGATTGTTCTATATGATGGTGTTCTAGAGTTTCCATTTAAATTCAAGAGTATCTCAAATGAGAAGGAACAAATAGTTGTTTTCAGAAGTGGTAGTAAAGGAGTGTAGGCTTCAGAATTATGGATATGATGTCTTACATAGGGATCTGAACATATGAGATATTTCAAAAGACAATATTAGGATAGAGGTTATATAGTTTAGGTACCACATGAAGAATCCAATAATCTAAGAGTGATACTGTTAAACTATCTTCATAGTCGGGGATACCTTGTAGGAGATTGTATGACTAAAAGTAGTACTGATAGGGAGTCAGTGGATGGTCCTATTATGAAGAGGTAAGGGTAGGATCAAGTAGGCTAGCAGGACGGAGGACATGGGTGTGGATATAGAAGATAATATTGAGGTGGTAGATGTATTGGCCTATTTCCACCACCACCCTTAGGGGGTCTAAGCCTATCTCAGGGACATAGGATAGATGAGGGAAAGGGAACCTGCATACGGTTGAGACATATGAACCACATGATCTAGGAATGATACAGGGTGTGACCTATGTCTATTCTACGTTAGCTATAATACATATAGACACAAAAAAAGATTCATTCTAATATTTACACTTATTTCATTTGAGAAACTCAGATTATGGTATTTTAATTGGCTCAATACTTACACAGGATGACCCAAAAAATTCTTGGTAAAGTGATCAAACACTTTTGTAGATAGTGTGTCCTAACTCTTGGAGGATAATGTTTCATTTATGATATCTTTATAGAAGAAATAAGGCCTTATAATGTGATCTTAGTTATGGATGGGTTATATATAGTTCATTACTAGATATAATACTTCATGTATAGGATGTGGTTTGTCAACATTGATGGGATGAGGTTTTCCATTTTTTGTGAAATGTTTACCTAAGATGGAAATGATGGACTCGTGCATGGGATAGTGTTTCTCATTACTCTTGAATTGGCTTGAATGAACCTTTTTGCAGTGGATTATATAAGATTTTGATTTCCTACAGTGATGGAGAAGTACGAATACATCTTTTCCAAGAACATGACAAGATTACCTCCCCATTGAGAGATAGAATTCTGTAATGATTTACACCATGGTATGTACCTAAAATCTAATCTGTCACATCACATGGCTCCCAAAGTGCTTCATGAGTTGGGGGTGCAGTTTGAGATCTTATAAGGGAATGTTTTTGTCATACCTAGTGACTCAACCTAGGTTTACCTAGTGTTGTTCTCTAAAAAGGGAGATGATTGATTGAAGTATTTTTTAGATTATCATACCCTAAACAAGGTGACCATAATGAATAAGTATAATAAAATTATGTGGGGACCAGTGGCCCAGATCTGTTGTCTTTCTTTATTACATTGGAACTATAAACAAGATATCACATCCCAAAGGACCTGATAGTTTAGTATATTTGGAAAACCAAATACAGACAAAAGTTTTACATTACAACTTTAAAGGAGAAAAACATAGAAAATATATTGGGAACAACCATTAACTTCATTATTATCTATGAATGTAATTCAAATTAAACATCTTTTCTAGCTGCGGAAAATTAACACATAAGAAATGGGCGAGCTTAGATGCTCAGTAAGGGTAAACAATACAATATAAACATTCATAAATGACCATAAATAATAAGGTAGTGTGAATTACTAAAAAAATAGTCAATTATAACATAATCTTTATAATATTATGGCAGGAATTAATGGTGAATAAATAATTCCATATAAATAATCACATGAGAGTAAAACAAACTCATAGTTATTATACATGTAAAATAATAACATTGACTACGAATTACTAATATCATAATTAGTGAATTCATAATACCAAACATCTAACACCTACCTTCAAGCCCTCAGCCAAATATATATTTGAAAATAAATGGGAAGGGCATCGGCCAAGTCCATATCAATTTTGTCTCAAAATACATACTGATACATTGAAGAGATATAGAGAGCCCCACATGCCACTTAAAATGAATAATTTAATTATTTTATGAATGGGGTGAGTCATTAAAAACATATACATAGGAATTGTATATAAATTTCCCCAATCAATAAACATTGTCACTAACCATTTTCAGTAGTATGGTGATTGGTGTCAAGATATCACATCCACTGTTATACTGATCATAACCCATGTAATAAAATGGGGTACATGATAATAATAATATATAAATCTTGATAAATAATATGTTTCAATAGTTGTTTTTCAATAGATTAAAATTCTATGATAAAATTATCAAGGTATTATTGACGGAAATACACATTTTACTTTTCAAAGAAGAGTTATTTTCTAAAAATAATTTGTAATTTTTATAATTGTTTTTATAAATCAATAAATGAAAAAATATATTTTTTCAGAACAATGGTTGTGATTTTATAAAAATAATGGTGTATTAAAAAATATTATATATGGTACTTGAAATGGGTAAAAAAAAGGGAAGTTCCCATTAATCGGGTTTCCCTATCAGGATGAATTGAGAAGGGAACCTTGTAAAACATGTATTTATCAATTAAAAAAGATAAACTGATCTACATATTTAAATTTGGAACACATACAAATAATTTAGAAGAATTATGTATAAATAATTAAGAACTAAATTGGTGTAAGGAGAGAGAAAGAAAAACCAAATGGAAAATCGAGGTTCGGGAGGAAACCCATACCTTAGGTCTAAAAGTGATCTACACTTCCACTTAATGTCTTGGATAATGAAATTATTTTTCATTAATAATTTTATATTGAAGCTATTAAACATTTATTAGTTTCAGTATAATGTTTTTATGTTAATTTATGGACTTTTGATGATTTATAAGATTAAGTTTTGTCGTTTGGGAGTGTACTTTTCTTTGGTTTTCATAATCAGTATACTTTTATATTCATATGGAAGATCATGTTAAATAAAAGTGGTTTTTAAGAATTTAAATTATATTTTATTAATTATCCATTATAATATTAAATTGTTATACAAGTCATTTAGTTATTTGGGTTAAGTATGAATCATTAGAAAATACCTTAGTAATAATATTCTAGATTATTTTGGTGGTTTTTCGATTATCAGAATGTAGTTTTGTTTCATTAATTAATAATATATTTATATTATAGTTATGAAAAATTAGATAAGATGTAATATTTATAAAATAATTTATTTTGACCATAAAAAGGTTTTATGACCATTCCTGAAAGAGGAAAAGAAAAAATAAAAAACAGCATCCATGAAGGCGGAAAATCGACACTTCATGAGCAATATTTTCATCATTAAAATAAAAGTAATTGGAGAAGAGACATGATGGTAGATTTTCCAATGAGATAATAAAAAATAGAGTATATGAAATATAATGGAGTTATTATTTCAATTTAGATAGGGGAGTTTAGGTATGGATAAGAAACTAAAATAATTTGAATTAAAATTAAAAGAACGAAAGGGGATTTTTCCTCGTGAATTCATCTCCTTGAGAACCTCCTTAAAGAACTTTTAAATGGTCTTTAGAGTGATACCTGAAAGACAGGATGTAGGTGAGTGGTTTTCCAGAGGAAATGGAAAGAATATAATAATTATTCAAGGCGTAAGAGGTGTGAGGAGAAGAGGTGGTGAGGGTGGTAATTGTAGTGGATGAGAGGGGTGTTTGTTGAATATTTTATTAATTTGTTTATTATTTGGTCTCCAGAAAATGAATTTTTTGAGAATTATCACTAAATATATTAAAATAATGAAGAATATTTAGAGATTATGGGATTAAATAATCCATAAATCATCTATGACTCAATAATTCATGCAATTATTAAATACAATAAATTACCATATCTCACTATTCACCGAATTTTAACTATTTTAGAAAAATACCAAAAATTCACCCCACCCATTTTTCAAAGTGTAAACTTATAAAATTAAATCCATGTTATGAAAATAATTTTATAGATATTATAAATTTAATTTTTAAATAAAATCACCATTTACATGGAAAATACGAATTTTAAAATTTTAACTAATTTTATAACACTTTGAAAATATAATTAAGGTCTTGTAAAATTATATTTTAATAATAATAAAACATAATATTAATTTATGAGTCCATTTAATGAAAATTTAATTACTTTTAATTCATTATATTTATTATAACATTGTAATTAAATATTTATGACTTACAAAAATAAAAACACTTAATTTAAAATTTTTAAAACATTTATTTAATTATTCCATGATATAGATATACCATATTTTCATTTATAAGATTCAATAAAATTATTTATACATTCAGTCATGAATTTATTGTTTTATTGTTTATATTAATATTTCTAACGGTCTCATTACTATTACACTGGTTATATTTATGAGTACACTATGGTCTTAAACTCTGTGTTTTTTGAAGAATATACTATAGAAGATGATAAATTTTAAAATAGGAATAACATAATATCATAGGGTATAACATTATCCCCTCCTTCAAAAAATTTCACTCTCAAAATTTCCAAAATATAACAACATAAAAGGATTTGATTATTTCTTCATCAAAAATTCTTCTAGTTACCATGTCACCTCTTTAATTTTATGATTTTTCCAATGTACCTTTACCTGATGAGTTTTCTGATTATTTAAAACCTACTCTATAGTGTCCATCATCATGATAGGTTCTTCAAAATAATATAAATGGTGTTCCAATTCATTTTCTTCATAAGCGCGAACATGTTTTGGGTTTGGAATGTAATTACTTAACAAATAGATGTTTAAGTCATGGTATAAATTATAAAGATTAGGTGAAATCACTAAATAATAATCCACATATCCAATTATTTCCTGGATTTAAAAAGATCCAATGTACCAAGGGCATAAATTTCCTTTCATTATAAATCTTATAACAACCTTCTATGGAGATACTTTCAAGAAGACATGATCTCCCACTTAAAACTTCATATTTTTCATCTAATTAATGGAATATATCTTTTTCGTAAATTTTTATTCTTTGATATGTGTTTGAATAGTATTTAACATATTCATTCATTACTCTATAAGATTCTGTCCTATAAGATTCATTTCAACAACTTTGTCCCATCAATTTAGTTTACAATATCTCCTTCCATTCAATATTTCATATTATGAAATTTTAATAATTCAATTTAAAATATTGTTTTAGTAAAACTCCACCATAGATAAATAATGATCCAACATGCCTTGAATGTCAATTTAGAAGGATATCAACATGTCTTCTAATGTGTGGATCGTCCTATCTGACTACCTATCAATTTGAGGGTGATAAGAATCACTCAAATAAATCTCTTTATCCAATGATATCTGATGTCATTTGCAAAATTTTCATGTAAATAATGGATCATGAACAAACTAAATTCAAATATTTGCTCCATAAATTCTTACAAAATAATTAATATAGAGACGTTCAAGGAAATCCAGTGGAAAGCCTCCCCTTATAGTGAGGAATTGTGATGATTTGGTATGTTAATCAATAATTACTTATATTAAATCATTATTTCTCAGTGTTTTTTAGAAACAAAACGAAAAAAATAAATTTTAATTCCATCCCAATTCAATGTAGCAATATAAATAGGTTACATAAATCCATTACGATGTTTTCTTTCATTCCTTACCTACTAAAAACCTAAACATCTTAATACATAATCAATAATGTCATGCTTTATATTATCTCAAGAGAAAATTTCATCCAAATTTCTATATATCATAATGCTACGAGGATTTATAAAGAATTTTGATTTATCGCCATCATCCAATAACTCCATTTTTATCTCGATTATTAAGGGAACACAAAGCCTCTTCACAATTTTAAGAATTCCATCCTCATACATGAAGTCTACCAACTTCCCATCATTCAAAGCTTTAATTTTCCTTTGAAAATTCTTATCATCAGGCTGAGAACCTTTAATCCTTCTAGTAAATATGGTTGGTCAAACAATAGAAAAAATAATGATGTTTCTCATTTCTTGATAATTACCATATCCATATTTTCTAGATCTATGAACATTGGATACTTATCAATCCTAATTTTGTTTATAACTCTGTGATCTTTTCTTCTCAATCCATCAGATACATTATTTTCCTTTCGAAGTAGGTAGTGAATTGAACAATCATAATCCTTGAGTATCTCAAGCCATTTCATATTTCTCATGTTTTATTATTTTCGTGTGAATACATATTTCAAGATCTTGTGATCTGTATATATCTCACATCTTTCACCACAGTGAGAGTGTAACCATATCTTCAGAGAAAATATTATGATTTATAACTCATGATCATGAGTTATACTATTCTATTGAAGATTTATTAAGTTCCTTCTTGGAAAGATAATGACACTATCATTATTCATAAGGAAAAAACTATGTACTTTCTTTGATGTATTTTTATTTATCACAAATCCACCATTTCCTAATAATGGATTTTTGATTGGAGCATTCACTAATCTCCAATTCATTTTTTTAAAACATTCTTCCCATTATTTTATTCATACAAGTTTAACACATATATGAGTAGTATTTTTTAATAGGGTATATAATCGGAAAAAATTGTGAATGAAATGCCTATAGAAACGTGATAAACCAATGAAACTACGTAGCTCACTATTTTGTCGGTGTAGTCCATATCTGGGCCACCTTTTTTTGCAATGGATCAATAGAGATTCCATACATAGAGGCAGTATATGAATGAATAGAAATAGTTTGAATACATAATTCACACTTGTTAAACTACCCATTGAACTCTTTACTTCTTAGATTTTCTAAAACATCTTGAAAATTATTCTCGTGGACCTCGTAGATTTTCGAGTATATAAAGATATCATCAATAAATACCCCCAAAAAATCACCATGATATTACTTGAACACTCTGTTCTTAAGATCAATAAAAACAAAGGGTGTATTAGTCAATCCAAATGAAGTTACTGTATACTCATATTGTCCATACCTATTTCAAAATGATATCATTAGAATATCTTCCTTCCTCAAATGAAATTGATGATATGTAAATTGAAGATCAATATTTGAAAAATATTAATCTCCTTGATCTTGATCAAATAAATGATCAATGAAAGTCCTAGGATACCTGTCCATTATTATAATATAATTGACTTCTCTATAGTCAATACATAGCCTCATCGATCTAACTTTTTTCTTGAAAGAGATAATAGGGGATCCCCACAGAGAAACACTAGGGGGAATAATTTTCTGATCACTCAATTAATTTCATTATTTTTTCAGCTCCACTAATTCCACAATGTCCATTATATAAGGTGTCTTTGAAATATTTATTTCACCATTAATTAAACCAATAGTGAACCCAGCATTCTTATCTAGAGTATGTACAGGTAAATCCTATGAATATAAATCAGTGTGTTCTTTCACAATAGGCAAATTCTCAATTTGAAGATTTCTTTTCTCATGCATAAATTATATTTTCTCTTTTTACCCAATAATTTCATTACAAATACTAGAGGTACATCCTAATAAGAATAAGATGATAATTTTCCCCACTAATGATGATAAATTCCACACCTTCTTATGAATAATGATTTTATTCTATTTGAAATATATTTTTTAATTATATTTAGAATTCCAGTACATACCAAGGATTATATCAAATTCAACCATAAATATGATTATAAATCATCAATTAAATTAAAATAATGTGTCATAATAGGAAATGTTGAATACATATTTATTTCAATCATGTTTCCACTATGAGTCTTTATGAACAACTCCCTTGTTAAGTTGAATTTGAAATATATAATTTTAAATTGAGAAGATGTAAGGGAATTTAATGATGTATAATCAAATAAATATATATCTAATTTTTAGGATATTATTAAAGTTCATGTTTCCACATCATTTGAAAATTCCAAAATAGTAGTTTTGATCACATAAGAATTACCTTGATCTTGTGTCCTTTTCTAAGGCAAGTTTCCTTAAGGTAACATACAACCATTTGAATAGTTTCCCATATTACTAATATTTTATCATTGAACATTGTATCTTCTTTCCTTCCTTTAAAATTATGAACATGATGTCCTTTCTCACCACACTTGGATAAAACTCATTTTACTTTTAAGTAGGAACCAAGGGGTTTCTTTCCACAAGTATCACAGAATGCAAAATTCCCTTGATTAATCTTCCTTTAATATATTCTTTCTCGGTCACAATTTTCTTTTCATAATTTCCCATTAATTTATAGGAATTATATAATTGTTTCTATGTCTAAATATCACATGATACTATATCTTTATATGATTATAATTTTTGGGGAAACTTTTATAATTCTATAGACTTAAACATTACATAATCTTGATTTAACTCAATAATTCTCATTTATGGTCATTTTAGGTTTAAATTACAAGATAATTTGGCAATGAATATTACATCACAACGAAAATTCATGAACATTGGATACTAATAATTCAATAATCATTTCTTTCACAATATAAAACATTTAAAACTATACTTGATACTTTTTTTATAAGAATCCTCAAAAAATTGATCTTGACTTCTTATTTTATCTTATCCATCCTTATATATTGTGGAAAACATTTCATAAAAATGGGATAAGTATCAATATCATAGTTAAGGGATATAAATACGGAATGAAACTGTTAGTCTTTTAATATCTAAATTCATGAAAACATTTTCACAAAATAATAATTTTCACCCATAAAACATAAGTTCTTTGATATACCTCAATAAATGATAAGATTCCATAAAAAAATTTATAAATAATAAATCCAAATAGTAACTCCTGTCATCTATATGATACTAACATTTAATATTTTATAGATATATAGGGAGTAACCTTCATGGAAACATTCGGTATACCCATCGTATTATATTCTATAAATCTATTTTAAGAAACCATTTTATTTAACTCCATCTCATTACATATTATATTGTATACATTTCATAAGCTCACATACCCTTGCTTTATCATGGATCCACCTTTATATATAAGCAATTATCAAGACCAATAACATTATCGTAACACATTAACAAGCTTAAAGAAAAAAATTAAATTTACACATATCAATCACAATATATCATTGACATAATAAATCCATTATCAAAACCATTTTTAATTCCAAAATACCAGAAAATGTAATATGTTATATATTTTTATTTTAAGGACATTAAGGTTTATAGAGGAATCCAAATATCAAATAATGGTCATAGTGGTTGAAAAGTCGATGTTTCTACATATGTTAAATAAAACATTATTTTTTTATTAGTAAATCCCTTTAAAGAAAAAGATTACTTTTGAAAACCATTGAATGAAATTAAAATTAAACGGGGTAAATTTTACACCATATTAAATAAGGTGGTGTATATAATTGAAATATGCCTCAATGAAAGGATATTTAGATTATGTCCATTACTGTGAGTCTGACTGGTCACGTAAAATATTTATATTCTAGAATAATAAAAATATGTTAATTCAAACTTTTTGAGAAAAAATTTCATGTTTTTTATTTATTTTATATAACTTATTAACATGTTATAAAA
Source organism: Viscum album (assembly GCA_963277665.1). Classification (NCBI taxonomy): domain Eukaryota; kingdom Viridiplantae; phylum Streptophyta; class Magnoliopsida; order Santalales; family Viscaceae; genus Viscum; species Viscum album. The sequence continues at coordinate 379,527,707 of OY728122.1, forward strand.
ATTACATAATTATTTATGTTCATATCAGATGTTTTTTCGATATTCGGTTCTTGAGTCAAAAATGAACATGTTTGATATCACTAGTCTATGTGGTCATAAGTCCATAATATAACGTATAATATTACTAAAATTATTATCATATTTATAAATAAATTATACATTGAAATCTAAACATGATTTTTAGTTATAAAAAATTAACAACGTTATAATCATCGAGATAGTAAGTCGTACGTATACATGAGTAACATTTTCCATTTTTCATTGATCATTATAGAAAGAATTCAAGTATTAATTTACCTTTATAAAATGATAATAAAATAATTAATATAATATTAATCAATTAAATATGCTTATATATATCATAAATGTGATATAATGAATAAAAACGAGTCACATCTCATTATGGATGTGATAGTCCACTCGTACGCACGAACGACGTTATCGTTTTTATGTTCATGGAAAATAGGAACATAATTTATATATTATTATCATATCATGATTAATATTTCATGAATATTACAAATTAATATTACATATGAACATTAATTCCATCATTATAAGTCGTCCTAAGGGACGGTTCTAAAAAATGAATTAGATCGGTTCATAGAGGTGATAGTTCGCACGTACGCACGAATGATTAATTTAATTCCCATTTTATGGAAGTGAATATGGATTAGGTGGTGATATTAACATAATAAATATTGTAATATTTAGGATATTTGAGTTATTATCTCATCATTGTTGGAGGATAATTTAGGGGAGTTGAAGAAGTAATAAAATATAAATACTTAAAGAAAATGATATGTCTTCTTCAGTTGATCACCCTTAAAGAACACCATAACACCTCTAAAGATTGTGTTCTACCTAAACTCATGACTCAAGAACATGGGGATACATTTTAGGAAGTGTTTTGGGTAGATATTATCTAAACTAAATGGATCTTTAAATGTGATTTTTAGAAAAAAGTGGATGCCTTTTTATAGGATAGGGGAGGGGCGCCCTTTGAAACTCCTAAAATATTAAATTAATATAAATTAATTTTTATATCTAAATTGAGTTTTGTAGAAGATAATATGAGTATACTTCGAAATAAACTCATTCAATTATTTTTATACATGTATTTATTTTACTTTAAACAATGTCACTTCGGTTTACACTTATTTATTCTATTTTAATTTTAATTATGGTAACAACATTTTAAATATTAAAAGGATATAAAGTTTACATATATGGGTTCCATTTCCCATAAATCGATAATTTATGAAATATTAGATTTTATCATAGCCACTTTCTAATTTTAATGATTTTTATGATTTTTATATAATTTAATAAAATAATATACTTAAAAAATTTCAATTGTGTCAATTTTGAAACTATTCATTTCATTAACTTTAAATAAAATACAAACATATAGATATCTTCGAAAAAAAAAATTAATTAACATATAATATGTCATATTCATCTTGAAAATTTGTGAACGGAATCAAATATTTAAATTATATTTATTTTAATATTATTCATGTCATTTATTTGAATCTTTCTGTAATAAATTTATTATTGCATCATCATTGTGTCACAATTATAATTAATTATTTAATGTATAGATAATATTAATAAATTACCATGATTCAAGTAATATTTTAATCTTTTTATGTAATATTTATACTTGAATATATCACATATATAAACTCGTGTTAATATTTTTCTAGTAATAAGAGACATGATTATGAAATATTTGTTTTTACATAAAATTAAATGTTAAAAATGTCATAATCACACCCAAGTGGCTTACAAAGGTCAAAATTTTGGCTCATGTGTTATCTTGGTCAATATTAACTCATCCAATATGATCATTAAAAGTGCTAGGGTGGTTTTATATTATATAATATAATTTTTACCCTTATTTACCATATTTATGTTTAACTATGGTAAATAAAATACTAAAGTTACTATTCTCTAAAAATTATTTTGATCCTATTGGACCAAATCATTCATACTAATTACATCCATGTATTTACATTTTTTAAAATTCAATTCCCATAAGTGGTTAAATTAGATTTAATACAAATCCCATTGACGGGTCGAGAAAATGAGTTTTTTAAGTAAAATGTTCAGAAGTTCATATAGTTTTTCTTTTCAATTTCATTTTTAATTTTCATTCAATGAACTAAATTGGACTAAATTATAAAAAATAATATAATTATACCTTAAAACCATGTAAAATAATAATTTAGAAAGATAAATAAATTTTAAAAAAGGTATATTTGGATTAAAATGCAGTAATTTTCACTATTCCTTAAAATATGAATTTTATCAGAAAAATACAAAAAATTCAAAAAAGTGAATTTTTTATGTCCACCATCAAAAGAAGAAGTTTATTTTTTCAATTTAAAAAAATAAAAGAAACAAAAAATATATTTAAATAGGGTTCGCCATCAAAAGGCGGTAAAACTACCTTTTAAAAATATTAGAGTATTTTATGCTTAAAATTGTATTTATTCTCATTTGAATCCTATAAATTTTTTAGAATAAAGTAAAAACATTTAATAAACAAGTTTAAATATAATATAGTTATTTATATTCATTCCCAAATATACAATTTCTAAAAAATAACTACTATTTAAAATAATTATATTAATAATGCATTATTATTCGGTATATTTCAGTCTTGTGTGTAACATAAGATTTTAGAGAAACCCATTGTTTCGTGTCTGATAATATATCATTCATAGTGTACCCTTTAAAATAAAATTAATATATAATTCATAAATATTAATATATATGAAAAGTTATTATTCTATAATTATCTAGAATGTTACACTGGTGCCCTTAACCAGAATGGTTTAAACCCATCAAAGAATCGATTAATGTCGATCTCTGGATTTTGTACATAATCAGCATCATTCCTTGCTAACCATGTAAATTTGGATTCATACATATCAATATTCTCATCCACTTTTTTCTTATAATTTGATAATTATTTCTCTATATCCACTCATTGTTCTAGATTGAAATATTTTTCCAAGAAATGTTCCTTGGAATAATTCCATTCCATGTTGGAAATATCATCCTCCTCCTTTTTGTTATGAATCAATAACCACCATACATCCACATATAATAATAGATAATACATTTCCATGAAAACATTCTCTATCTCATTACTTCCCAATCTGAGAAATATATTTTCTATGGAACTTATCCACTGATCAACAACAAATTGGTTTATATTCTCATTTAATGATGGTGGTTGTTTTCTCGTGAAGCTATCAAAAAATTTTCTTTCTTGTTGTGTATTAGGATACTTCATATGGGTAAGGTTATTATTAATTTCATAATTCAACTATCCATGTATAGTTATAAGTTGTTCATGTTCAGTTATAGCTCCATCTCCAACATCATTGTCTTTTGTTGGAGGGAAATACCCGTATCAAATACGTGTGTTGACATGGTTTTGATTTCTTTAACTAGGTTACATTTCTAAAAAATTTAATACATTAAATTTGGTTATGAATCATAATTCATAATTTTAATAGTATAAAATAGTAAACATAAATTGTACATTTAGGCATATATAATATCATAATCATAAATGTGGTTTCTATGGGTACATGATTACATTTAAATCATTCATTGTTGTTTGTAAAGAAAATTAGATTGTCAAAATTATATCCCTAGGAGTTTCTCAAAAGGTATTAAGTAAAGAATGTCTTCATGTAATAGGTTATGACGAGTTAATCCCAATGAACCTTATTGGAGTTGTTACCCTTGGTACATTTTTTCTAGAACTACATCTACTTGTAGTATCCATTTTGGGATTTATTTCTAGTAATAGCCACATAATAAATACCTTTAAAAAATTCTAGGATGTTATTCTATGATCATCCTCAAATTCTATATTAGGGCTATATTCCATACTATATGTTTTCTAAATATTTTTTTGAAGGTTTCTACTAAACTTCCTCTGATACCCACTGTAAAGTCCCCGATCCCAGAATCTTGAATATGGTGTCGTACATATTTACATTGGTACTATAAACATGATATCATATACCAATATATCAGATATCATAGTAGATTTAGAAAACTAGATACAAAAATAAGTTTTAATTTGAAAATTTAAGGTATAAAAAACAACATAACTTTATTTATAAGATAAAAAAACTAATAGATTATCCCAACAAGTCATTCACAATAAAATTGTTAACATCCAGGTAAAAATAAAACGTAATAAATGGAGGAGATCAGATGCTCAGTAAGGTTAATCAATGCTGCATAAACTGTAAAAATTAAAAATAAACAACATTTCATGTTGAATAAAAAAACACATTCCATTTTAAATTAATTTTGAGAATATTATCGTAGAAATAAAATACGAATAAATAATTCCATATAAATAATCACATGAGTAAGTAAAATGTGGTTCCATAATCTAGGTTTTCATTTAAATGAGATTTTACCGCTTCTTTGAATTGAATTTCAAGAATCTGACATACATGGTTATCATTAGTAAGTAAAATGTGGTTCAATGGGATTAAAATAATTATTGGTGAATTGTAACTTTTGAGTTCTATTTACCGTGATGAGAGGAAATTAGGGTAATTTTGGTAAAAATAATGTTATAATAATATGAAATTACCTTGAAACATGTACTACCATTATTTTATGAGTCATGGACGACCATGAAAATACATGGGTCAATTTCTGGGACCCCATGTATCCACATGGGTAAGATAATGATATTAATACCTTTTATTTAAAGTAAAAATAAAAATGTCACAAACATGTATTGTTTTAATAAAACACTTTTTACAATGGGTTATACAAGTTATCTTTTTGACTATAAATATTAATTGGAAATCTAAAATGATTTCCTACATCATTGTAATTTTTTTTATTTTTTAGACATCAAATAAATAAAATTATTTATGACACAACGATGATGTATTATTTACGTCATTAATGAATAATTTAAATAAATAAGAAGATAAAGTTTAAAACAATATCCAAAACTTGTCCAATTATTATTGGATGATTTTATTTCAAACATGGGACACCTTATATTATAATTTAATGATTATTGGATCTTTAGAAATCGAAAATCATTATATAATAAAATAATAGTTTCAAGATTTCCAATAGAGCCCCTCCTCTCCCTTATAAAAGTCCCCATTTTATACACATTTCTTAGACTCATCAAGACCTTTGTCTCATCCAAACGCTACTCAAATAATCTCCCAATATCCCTATCTTCATCCTATATGCCTTAACTTAGGCAGAAATCTCCTCATGAAACCCTTTTTGGTTCAAACAAAGAGGAGTTGCCCGATTTAAAGGTAATGTCTTCCCTTATGTTCTTTTTGTTTTATTTTGCTTCTCCAACCCCAAAAACTCTTTTTAGTCCAATATTTTGTAACTACAACAGTATATTAAATAAACTAGGATGGTTTTATAAGAAGTATTCTAGGTACACTTAAACACACCTCCATCTAATGGGTAAATAACATACTCTTTCTGTGGATGGTGAATTACTCCCTTACGAAAGGATGATTGTTCAATAACTTCCTACCACCTCTCGTGGTGGAAATAATGATGGAACTATATTTATATATGATTTATATTATATTTATTTTCTCTCTATGATTCTGTATTTTATATTTAAAACATACTTTTCTTCGTTTCATGTTGTGCAAATGTGATATTTTATTTGAGGAAGTGTGGACTACCGCCCCCTCAGGTGATGTGACTCGTTCATGCAATACATGGAATGTATAAAGAATGAAATTAATGAACTTATGTGACCTATATAACATATATATTATACTGTAATTATAATATATATCTCTATCATTTATTTTTAATTCCATTAATATGAAAATGAAAAGAAAGTAGCGTTCATGCGTACGTACGCCCTACTATCTCCATGAACGGGGCATTTCATTTTTTATCTCCAAATGTTATGGAATAGTATTAAATGAATATATACTGTATTTATATGATATTTAAATCATTAATAATATTCTGGAGATGATTTACTTATAACTACCTGGACAATTATTTTCAAACAAGTTCATTTTTTTGACTCATGTACTGAACATCGAAAAAAATGTCTGATATAAACTTACATAATTAACTAATTATTATAAAATAATAATATGTGATATGAATTTAATAATAAACTTTAAATTATTTCCTTAATCAATTATAAATTTTCCAATGTTTATTATTCAGAAATATAAAGAAACGAACAAGACATGTCAGATTTTAGGTAACTGATCCTACCTCTCTCTTTCTTTTTAAGTACTCTATTTTTTGTCATTAATTTTAGGATCCTATTTCTTATGTTTTTGGATGATATTTAATATTCCTCATACTGTAATTTTTATATTCATATGATTAGAGACCCTATTTGAAATCATCAATCCATTTTTTGACGTTTTAAGTGGCGTCGTCAGGCTGTCGAATTTTCGTAAGGGATTTCTTATCTCACTTTTTTAATTTCGTGAGATTTCCATTGTTCACCACTTATTTATTTAATGTGGTGTATTTTGTACAGAAATTTTATATATATTATCACGATTCTATTTATATCCAAGGTATTATCTGATTCATTTGGTGTTTATTATCTTTTTTTTATACGACTCTATTGATCACAACGAGGAAAGGGGTTTTTATCTCACTTTTTATTCCCATGAGATTCATGCTACATTTGCCACTATTTCCTTTTGTGTGGTGTATTTAATGACCATGATTGTATTCTTTTTGTAATATTCTTTAATTTATGGGTATTTAAATTTTCATTTTATGCCCCTTCTTTCATGGGGTGTACGTTTCGAATGTTACCCAAATCGGTAAGGGAAACATTCACCCTCCAATTATTAAATGACTTCTTCTGTTAGATCTTTTAATTTACATCTTCATATGTTGGGATATGTTATTATATATCCATATTTATGTAAATGTTATGTCCAAGTGATGAGATACTTTCTTATCTCTCATCATCTCATTTTCTTAATTTTAAAGTGACGTCGTTAGGATGTCGAAATTCTTTAGGGAAAAACTTAACCAAATTTCAATTGTTTATGTTAAACCTATATATCTTGATTACGGCATTCTACTAATATGTGTGGATGAAATATGACTATTTTAAAGTTAATTTCCACTTATATTTAGTGTATTTATATTTTTCACACATAATTATGTAATTGATTTATCCTTAATCTAAGGATATCATCTTTGTAAGGGACTTCATCTCAATCTACATTTATTGAGGCATATTTTGTTTTATACACAACATTCTTTTATACAGTGTATAAACCCCTTGCACATTTCATTTTATTCAAAAGGAATATTTTCTCTACAAAGCGTTTTACTAAACGACAAAAATTATGTTTCTTTTCAACGTACGTGATGATAATGACCTTTCCACCGCCGCGAGTATTATTTGATCATTGGATTCATTAACAAGACATAATGTTTTTAAATGTAAAATAAATACCATATACTCTTTTATGTTTTTTGGTTTTGAAAATAGTTTTGATAATGTTTTGATAATATCAATGTGATGTATTGGTATCTTGTGATTAAAATGTGGAAAGGTTATGTTTCCTTTATGCATGTTTCATGTGATACGATTATGTTATGGTTCTTGGGCATTGTTTATGAAGAATGGTGATTCTGTGATAAACTAAGGGAGGTGAGCCCGAGATAACTCTCCAATGCATTGGGTAACGCGAAGGAGTTAAATACTATGGTTTCTCCAAAGATATTTAGGGAATATACTATGATGGGTATTCCAAACGTAACCATGAGGGTTTCTCCCTAAGTAAGAATGTTATGAATGCCTCAAGATACCTTTACATCTTATGAATTCTATAAATTATTCATAAATATCATGATTTCATGAGGTATGTTAAAGGGATTATGTTTTATGAGTAATGTATGATTTCATTGATTCTTATGTATACATGGACTAATATTTTCATTCAATATTTTTATATCCCTTACTGTGCTTTTTATGCTCATCCCAAGTTTTTGAAATGTTTTCCAAAAAACCTAAAGCTGAATAAGATCAAGTATGGGATCAAGGAAAGACATGCTATCTAAAACATGGAACATGAAATGATTTTTTTAAGAGTTTTTAATTTTTGAAAAAAATGGAAACTGAGTTGATGTGTTTACTTTTTAATCTTTTGAGATGTAATAGTTATGTCGTAATTCTCTAAAACTCTATAATTAAAAAAATCCTCAATGTGAATTATTCATTTAATTCAATATCATGTAATGTTTTAAGGTCATGGCTTTATAGTTGGTATCAGAGGTCGGGTTTAGATAACTTTAGAGGTTAGGTTATTCTTTAAGCATAAGTGTCATTACCATAATGGTTAGGATTTCAAAGAGAGTCATTGTTTTTTATAGAAAAAGTAAATGAGTTTAAGATGATATGAATAATTAAATCATAGTATTTACCCTCCTCATAAGATATTATATGATGACTTTACTGATATACTCACACTGACATTTTTGGTTTTAGTAAATGGCTGGATCTAGTCGGCACCAAAGCAACAGTGGATGTGAAGAAAATTGTGACGGTTTTCTGAATGAGAAACTGAATGATATGGAAGCTACAATGATAACTCTTGTGGTTATTCTCCATAAACTATCTGGAGTCATGGATGACCACCTGAACCTTAGTGATTTTTATAAGGTATCATATATGCGAGAAACAAATCCCTATGGATGTTCAGATAATAATAATAAAGGTAGGTATCTTCGAAAACCTATGTGTTAAAGATGTGTAAAGAAGAACCTAGGATATTGTTTAAAAGGGATAGAAAGATGCTATAAATAATGAAATAAAGGTCATAAAGCAAGAACCATCCATGGAAAAAGGAAGCATAAAGTTGACTCTAGGAAAGGGAATGATGTTCTTTTTTAGGGATCAATTGAATGTTTTAAATGTGGTGTGCATGGTCATTATGCAAACACATGTCCTACGAAGAATTTTTGGGAACGAGTTCACCATGATCGTACAAATATTTGTTTACCAACACCAAATTCCATTCCGATTGAGGGTGAAGAAACTGACAATGACCAATGAAAGGTATGGATTATTTCTTAACATATGTTTTCATATTATTTAATTTTAGGATATGAATCACGATTTTGTTTGTAGGAAGGAAGTATTTCAGAATAAGTTATAAAGGAATGGTCAATGGATCATGAAGAATTTTTAATGAGTAAGAAGTCAACATATAAGGGATTCAAGAGTTATGGTAGATTTTAGGATGGTGAAATGCTTAAAAGTATTAAGGATATTTTGAATATGGGATTACATTAGAAGACTTTTTATAGTATTTGTAACCCTGGAGTATGATATATTAAAATTATATTCAAGGAAGAATTATCTTTTCTTTTGTGGATGAAGTTATAAAAAACCATTTGGGTATATATGATCCTTGAGTTTGAAGCAATTACTAGTTAATAATTTTTGGGATGCAAAACGAAAGTTATTAGGTAACCTTCATGGTTTAAATATGTTATTGTTATTTTTGATGAATTTATCTATTTTCGGGGAATGTTATAAAATTATATAGTTTTTTAAAGGGACAACACGCAGACTGTGTGACAAACTATCACGTCGGACAATGTTGCGGTAATCGAACCCACAACCAAAGTGCGACTGGTAGTTATTGCCACAACAGGACTACGTGAAGTCCCTAGTTAGTTTGAACAATTATTTTTAGTTGGATGATTTTATGAATCAATAAATGGTTTATTTTGGGTTATTTAGGGAAATTATTAACCTATCGGAGAGGATATCTGATTAGGATAATTACTTTGGAATACGAGACTTTAAGAGAAACTGATATTATTTAGAGATAATTGTTAATATATATCTTGGAAGACTACGTGATTCATTCCTATTGAGATTTTTATTTCAATTTTAGTTTTGATTTATTTGAATAATTTTATTGATATCAGTTTATTGATTGGTCTTTGATGAACTTTGGGTTTTGTTGGACAAATTTTAGAGATTAAGAGCAGTTTTTCTTTTTGAAAAGGATTATCCTTTTGGAGATTATCTGATCTTGTACTAAACATTTTTTTGTTTTGGTCAATGTATAAAGACATGGAAAACATATAGTTCTCTTTTTTAAATTAGTTGATTCTCTAGAAGTTGATTATAACACTCTAAATGTGAACAAGTCATCTCGAATAATCAACTTCTGGAGAAAATATGAATTTGTGTTAGAAATATAGTAAGAGGTGAAAGTCTATATGAGAAGTAAGTTGGTTGACTTATGTTTTATTTAAGTCCATAAATAAATTCCTCAATGAAAAGTAACTTAAAAAACGTTGTCTGTTAACCTTTCCAAATGGGGAATCAAATACCGTTTAACCCATCACAATTTTGTGGATTTCTTGTGGTTAACTTTATCCTAAATTTATTTTTTATCACTCTCCATTAGAACTTGATGGTTTTTTTTCTCCCCCATATCCATTTTTTATGGAATCCTAGTATCTATTGTCTTGGGTGACCTTGTTACATCTCTTTATTTCTTTTAAATTGATAGTTTTATTTACTACTTTTCCGATGTGGGGATTTCAATGATGTTTCTGAGCCAAATTTTAAAATTACAAGGATGCAATTCCCAAAAGGGGGGAAGGATGTAACATCCCAGGTAAATAAAGAATATGAAATTTTTATATTAATTAATATTTGTGAATAAAATATTAATATTTCTTTAAAGGTAATGCTATGTTCGATTGTGTACCCAATGCGCAACAATGAATTTTTTTTGAAATCTTATGTTGCACACTAATAATATAATACTATTATTTTAAATGGTAGTTAACTCCTAGCCGTTGTAATTGCAGGAATGAACAGAATTAACTGAAAAATGATTATATATGTCTGTTAAATATTTTTACAATTATCCAATAAAATATAAAAGCTTAAATGCGAATGAATCCAATTATAAGCATAAATATTCAAATATTCTTTAAAAAGGTCGATTAACCGCCTTTTGATGGAGAACCTTTTTTAAATATAATTATTTTCACTTTTATATGTAATATTTTACAAAATAAAATCCTTCTTTAGAATCAAGAAACCAAAATTTAATTTCTATATTTTTTTTTGTTTTTTTCGATAAAGTTCATTTTTTAATGAATAGTGAAAAATGTTGTATTTTAATTCAAAACCTCCTTTTAGTCTAATTTATTTATATGGTTAGATCATCTTTTTAATTGTTTTTAAAGTTTAATTAGAATATATTTTTACTATTTAATCCAATTTTTTTTCTTTGGAATTCATTTCACTTTGATATTGGATATAAACAAGTGTAAATCTTTTGATAGATATTGTTTTCTTAAAACACGTTATTTGTTTTGACACCAGGAATTAATTATAAAATTAATTAATGAAACTACTATGTTTTGAAATTTTTAAAATGGACATAATTTTTTAATTTGGAATATCAAATATAGCATAATATGAATTTTTGGTATTTTTCTGAAAAACATCAACTTTTTAATGAATAGGAAACCACTTATTGGTAGTTTAAAAAAAGATTTTTCACTTAAATGAAATTTAACTGCTTCTGTGATTTGAATTTCAAAAATCTGACAAATGTGGTGGTAATTAGTAAGTAAAATTTGGTTCAATAGGATGGAAATAATTTTTGGTGAATAGTAACTTTTGAGTTCTATTAACCGCGATTAGAGGTAATTAGGGTAATTTAAGGTAAAAATAATGTTATGATAAAATGAAATTACATTGAAACAAGTACTACCCATATTTCATGAGTCATGGAGACCATGAAAATCCATGGGTCAATTTTTGAGACCCCATGGAGCCACTTGGGTAAGATAATGATATTAATAACTTTTATTTAAAGTAAAAATAAAAATGTCACAAACATGTATTGTTTTAATAAAAAAAATTACAAGGGGTTATAGAAGTTATCCTTTCGACTATAAATATTAATTAGAAAGATAAAATGATATCCTACATCATGGTAATTTTTTTTTATAATTTTTAGTCATCAAATAAATAAATTATTTATGACGCAATGATGATGTAGTGTGTACGTCATTAATGAAAAAATTAAATAAATAAGAAGATAAAGTTTAAAACAATATCCAACACTTGTCCAATTATTATTGGATGATTTATTTCAAACATGGGACACCTTATCTTATAATTTAATTATTATTGGTCCTTTAGAAACCGAATATCATTATGTAATAAAATAATAATTTCATGATTTCCAAAAGAGCCCATCCTCTCCCTTATAAAAATACCCCACTTCATATCCCTTTCTCACACTCCTCAAGACATTTGTCTTGACCAAACACAAATAAATTAATCTCCAAATATCCCTTTCTTCATCTTAGAAGCCTTAACCTAGGCAGAAAGCTCTTCAAAAAACCCTTTTGGTTCAAACCAAGTGGAGTAACCCGATTTAAAGGTATTGTCTTTCCTTATGTTCTTTTATTTTATTTTGTTTTTTCAACCCCCTAAACTCTTTTTATTACTTTATTTTGTAACAAAACCAGTATCTTAAATATACAAGGATGATTTTATAAGATGTATTCGAGCTAAACTTACAAACAACTCAATCAAATTGGTAATGAACATACTGTTTCTGTGGAGGGTGAATTACTGCCTCACGAAAGGATGATTATTCAATCTTCTCCTACAACCTCTCATGGTGGACATTATGATGGAACTATATTTATATATGATATATATTATATTTATTTACTCTCTATATTTATATATTTTATAATTATAACATACCTTTATTCATTTCATGTTGTGGAAATTCGATAATTTCTTTTGAAGAAGTGTTGACTACCGCCCCCTCAAGTGATGTAACTCGTTCATGCAATACATGAAATGTATAAAGAATGTAATTAATGAACTTATGTGACATATATAACATATATATATTATACTGGAATTATAATATATATATATATTATTTAGTTTTAATTCTATTAATATGACAATGAAATGAAAGTAGCTTTCATGCGTACGTACGACCTACCGTATCCATGAATAGTGCATTTCATTTTTTATCTCCAAATGTTAAAGACTATTATAAAATGAGTATATAATGAATATATATGATATTTAAATAATTAATAATATTCGGGAGATGATGTACAAAGAACTACATGGACAATTCTTTTCAAACAAGTTCATTGTTTTGACTCATGTACCGAACATCGACCAAAACGTCTGATATAAACTCACATAATTAACTAATTATTATAAAATTATAATATGTGATATGAATTGAATAATAAACATTAAATTAGTTCATTAATCAATTATATATTTAAAAATTTTTATTATTCAGTTTTATAAAGAAACGAACAAGAAAAGTCGGACTTAAGGTAAGGGATCCTACCTCTCTCTTTCCTTTTAAGTACTCTCTTTTAGGTCATTACTTTTATGATCCTCTTTCCTATGTTGGGGGATGTTATTTTATATTCCCCATACTATAATTTTTATGTTTATATTATGAGATAGCCTATTTTTTCTCATAAATCCATTTTTTATAGTTTTATGTGGTGCTGTTAGGATGCCAAATTTACCGAAGGGATTTCTTATCTCACTTTTTTAATTTTGTGAGATTTCCATCGTTCACCAGTTATATATTTAATGTTGTGTATTTCATACATCCATTTTATATATATTATCATGATTCTATTTATATTCATGTTATTATGTGATTAATTTTGTGTTTATTATATTTTTGTCATACGACTCGATTGATCACAACGAGGTAAGGGGTTTTTATCAAACTTTTTATTCCCGTGTGATTCACGATACATTTTCCACTATTTCATTTTGTGTGGTGTATTTACATACCATGATTGTATTATTTTTGTAATATAATTTAATATATGGGTATTTACATTTTCATTCTATGACCCTTCTTTCATGGGGTGTACGTTTCGAATGATACCCAAATCGGTAAAGGAAACATTCACCTTCCTCTTTTTAAAAGACTTCTTTTGTTAGGTCTTCTAATTTATATCTTCTTATATTGGGATATGTTATTATATTTCCATATTTCTGTAAATTTTATTTCCAAGTGATGAGATTATTTTTTATCTCCCATCATCTCATTTTTTTAATTTTAAAGTGACACCGTTAGGCTGTCGAATTTCTGTAAGGGAACTTCTTAACCCAATTTCAATTCTTTGGGTTAAACCTCTACATATTGATTATGTCATGCTATGAATATGTGTGGATGAAATATGACTATTTTACACTTAATATCCAATTATATTGGGTGTATTTATATTTGTCACACATAATTATGTAATTGATTTATCCTTTATCTAAGGATATCGTCTTTGTAAGGGACTTCATCTCAATCAACCTTCATTGAGGAATATTTTTTTTATACACGACATTCTTTTATACGGTGTATAAACCCCTTTTAATTTCAATTTTATTAAAAAGGAATCTTTTCTATACAATGTTTTTTACTAAATGTAAAAAATTATGTTTCTTTTTAACGTATGCGGTGACAATGACCTTTCCGTCGCCGCAAGTATTATTTGATATTTTTCTTCCTTAACAAGCCTTAATGTTTTAAAGGGAAAATGAATACCATATAATATTTTATGTATTTTGTTATTGAAAATGGTTTTGATAATGTTTTTATTATATCAATGTGTTGTATTTATATCTTGTGATTAAAATGAGGAAATATTATGTTTCCTTTATGCATGTTTTATGTGATACGATTATGTTATGGTTCTTGGGCATGGTTTATGAAGACGGGTGGTTCCCTGATAAAATAATGGTGGGTAAGCCTGAGATAGCTCTCTAATGCATTGGGTAGCATGAAGGAGTTAAAATCTAAGGTTTCTCTAAAGTTATTTAGGGAATATACTGTGATGGGTATTCCAAACATAACCATGAGGGTTTCTCCCCACATAAGAATGTTATGAATGCATCAAGATACATTTACATATTATGATTTCTATTAGTTATTCATAATCATATGATTTCATGAGTTATGTTAAAGTGATTATGTTTTATGAGTAAATTATGATTTCATTGATTCTTATGTATACATGGCCTAATATTTTCTTTCCATATTTTTATATCCAATACTAATCTTTTTATGCTCATCCCATGTTTTTGAAATGTTTTCCAAAAGAATTAAAGATGAATAGGGTCAAGGATGGGATCGAGGAAATACATTCTATATATAACACGAAACTAGGCATGATTCTTTTTAAGAGTTTTTACTTTATGAAAAAAATTGAAACTGAGTAGAAGTTTCTACTTTGTAATCTTGTGAGATGTAATAGTTATGTCCAAATTCTCTAAAACTCTAAAACCTGAAAATATCCTCAATTTGAATTATTCATTTAATTCAATATTATTTAATGGTTTAATGTCGGGGCCTTATAGTTGGTATCATAGGTCTGTTTAGATCACTTTAGAGGTTAGGGTATTCATTATTCATAAGTCCCATTACCATAATGGTTAGGATTTCAGAAAGATTCATTGTTTTTTATAGATAAAGTAAATAAGTGTAAGATGATATAAGTAATTATATCTTAGTATTTAACCTCCACATAAGATATTATATGATTATTTCACTGATATACTCAAACTGTCCTTTTTGGTTTTAGTAAATGGATGGATCTATCAGGCACCAAAGCAATAGTGGATGTGAAGCAAATTGTGACGGTTTTCTGAATGAGAAACTGAATGATATGGGATATTTAGTGAGAAATCTTGTGGATATTCTCAACCAACTATCTGGATTCATGGTTTACCACCTCAACCTCAGTGATTTTTATAAGGTATCATATATGCGAGAAACAAATCCCTATAGAATTTTAGGTAATAATCATAATGGAAGGTATGTTCGAAAACCTATGTGTCAAAGATGTGGAAAGAAACGCCTAGGAAAATGTTTCAAAGGGATAGAAAGATGCTATAGATATGGAAATTAAGGTCATAATGCAAGAACCTTCCATGGAAAAAGGAAGCATCCAGTTGACTCTAGGAAAGAGAAAGAAGTTCATTTTTAGGGATCAATTGAATGTTTTAAATGTGGTGTGCATGGTCATTATGAAAACACATGTCCTACGAAGATGTTTTGGGAATGGTATCACTAGGATCATACAAATATTTATTTACCAATACCTAATGCCATTCCGATTGAGGGTGAAGAAACTCACATTAACCAATGAAAGGTATTGATTATTTTATAACATATGTTTTCATATTATTGAATCTTAGGATATGATTCATGATTTTGTTTGTAGGAAAGAAGTATTTCAGAATAAATTTGAAAGGAATGGTTAATAGATCATGAAGATTGTTGAATGAGTAAGAATTCAACATATGAGGGATTCAAGAGTTATGCTTGATTATAGGATGGTGAAATGCTTAAAATTATTAATGCTCTTCTGAAGATGGGATTACATTAGAATACTTTTTATAGTATGTGTAACCCTGAAGCTTGATATATGAAAATTTTATTCAAGGAATAATTATCTTTTCTTTTGTGGATATAGTTATAAAGAACCATTTGGGTTTTAATTATCCTTGAATTTTAGGAAATTACTAGTTAATATTTTTTGGGATGAAAAACGAAAGTTATTAGGTAACCTTCATGGTTAAAATATGTTACAGTAACTTTTGATGAATTTATCTATTGTGGTGGAATTTTTTAAAATTATATAGTTTTTAAGGGAAAACACACAGACTATGTGACAACTTTTCGCGTTGGACGAAGCTACGGTAATCGAACCCACAACCAAAGTGTGACTTGTAGTTATTTCCTACCACTAGAGTACGTGAATTCCCTGGTTAGTTTGACAAATTAATATTAGTAAGATGATTTTACGAATCATGAAAAAGTTGATTTTGGGTTATCTAGGTAAATGATTAACCTATCAGGGAGGATATGTTATTAGGTTAATTACTTTTCAATACGAGACTTTAAGAGCAACTGGTGTTATTTGAAGATAATTATTAAGATTTATCTTGGAAGATTATGTGATTAAATCATTCAATGATTTTGGTTTCAATATTCATTTTGATTACATTGATGAATTTTATGGATAGATGTTTATTGAATGGTCTTTGATGAATGTTGGGTTTTGTGGACAAATTTTAGAGATTAAGAGTAGTTTTTATTTTTGAAAAGGATTATCCTTTTTGGGGATTATCTGATCTTTTACTAACCTTTTTTTAGTTTTGGTTAAGGTCTAAAGTCATGGAAAATATATAGTTCTCTTTTTTGGATTAGGTGATTCTCTAAAAGTTGACTGTAACACTCTTAATGTGAACAAGTCATCCTGAATAATCATCTTTTGGAGAAAATATGATTTTTGGTTAGAAATATAGTAAGAGATGAAAGTCTACATGAGAAGTAAGTAGTTTAAATTATGTTTTAGTTAATCCTATAAATAAATTCCTCAATTAAAAGTAACATAAAACAAAAATTTTGTCTGTTAACATTTTATACTGGGGAATCAAATATTTTTTAACCCATCACAATTTTGTGGATATCTTATGGTTAACTTTCTCCAAAACATGTTTTCTATCACTCTCCATTAGAACTTGAGGGTTTTTTCTCCTCCATATCCATGTTTTCATGGAATCCTAATATCTGTTGTCTCAGGTGACCTTGTTACTTCTCTTTATTTCTTTTAAATTTATAGTTTTATTGACCACTTTTCCGATGTGGGGCTCTAAATGAAGTTTCTGAGCCTAATTTTAAAATTTCAAGGACGCAATTCCCAAAAGGGGGGAAGGATGTAACATCCCGGGTCAATAAAGAATATGAAATTTTCATATTTATTAATATCTATGAATAAAATATTAATATTACTTTAAAGGGAATTCTATGTTCGATTGCGTACCCAATACACAACAACGAGTTTTTTTGAAATCTTACATTGCACACTAATAATATAATAATATTATTTTAAATGGTAGTTAACGCCTAGCCGTTGTAATTTCAGGAATGAACAGAATTAACTGAAAAATGATTATATATGTGTGTTAAATATTTTTACATTTATCCAATAAATTATAGAGGCTTAAATGCGAATGAATCCAATTTTAAGCATAAATATTCAAATATTCTTTAATAGTCGATTAACCGCCGTTTGATGGAGAACCATTTTTAAATATACTTATTGTCAATTTTATATGTTATATATGAAAAAATAAATTCCTTATTTAGAATCAAGACATCAAAATTTAATTTTTGTATTTTTTGGTATTTTTCCGATAAAGTAGATTTTTTAATGAATAGTGAAAAATGTTGTATTTTAATTCAAAACCTCCTTTTAGTCTAATTTATTTATATGGTCAGATTATATTTTTAATTAGTTTTAAAGTGTAACTAGAATATATTTTTACCATTTAATCCAATGTTATTCATTGTAATTAATTTTACATTGAAATTGGACATAAACTAGTGTCAATATTTTGATAGATATTGTTTCTTAAAAACACGCTATTTGTTTTGACCACGGGAATTAATTATAAAATTAACTAATGCAACTTATATGTTTTTAATTTGGTAAAATGGACATGATTTTTGAATTTGGAATATCAAATATAGCTTAAGATGAGTTTTTGGTATTTTTCTGAAAAACATCTATTTTTTATGAATAGGGAAACCACTAAGTGGTAGTTAAAAAACAGATCTCTCGTTTAAATAAAATTTTACCACTTCTGTGATTTGAATTTCAAAAATCCGACATACATGGTTGTAATTATTAAGTAAAATGTCATTCAATGGGATGAAAATAATTTTTGGTGAATAGTATCTTTTGAGTTCTATTAATCGTGATTAGAGGTGATGAGGGTAATTTAAGGTATAAATAATGTTATAATAATATGAAATTACCATGAAACATATACTACCCTTATTTTATGAGTCATGTCCAACCATGAAAATCCATGGGTCAATTTTTGGGACCCCATGGTGCCACTTGGGTAAGATAATGATATTAATACCTTTTATTTAAATTAAAAATAAAACTGTCAGAAACATGTATGGATTTACTAAAACTATTTTTCGAAGGGTATATAAAAGTTATCGTCTAAACTATAAATATTCATCAAAAATATAAAAATATTTCCTACATCATGGTATTTTTTTAAATTTTTACACATCATATAATAATATTATTTATGACACAATGATGATGTAGTGTTTACGTCATTAATGAATAAATTAAATAAATATGAATATAAAGTTTAAAAAAATATTCAACACATGTCCAATTATTATTGTATGATTTTATTTAGAACATGGGACACCTTAGATTCTAATTTAATGATTATTGGACATTTAAAAATCGAAAAGAATTATATAATAAAATAATAGTTTCAAGATTTCCAAAAGAGGCCCTCCTCTCCCTTATAAAAAGACCCCACTTACTACCCATTTCTCACACTCTTAATACACTTTGGATCATCAAATATATACTCAAATAATCTCCCAATATTACTCTCTTCATCCTTGATTCCATTACTTAGGCAGAAAGCTCTTTAAGAAACCCTTTTGGTTCAAACCAAGAGGAGTTACCTGATTTAAAGGTAATGTCTTCCCTTATGTTCTTTTGTTTTATTTTTCTTCTCCGACCCCCTAAACTCTTTTTATTACTTTATTTTTTTTAAAAATCCAGTATCTTAAATATATGAGTATGATTTTATAATATGTGTTCGAGCTACACTTACACACACCTCCATCTAATGGGTAAGGAACATATTGTTTCTGTGGATGGCGAATTACTGCCTCACGAAAGGATAATTGTTCAATCTTCTCCTACCACCTCTCATGGTGGACATTATGATGGAAATATATTTATATATGATATATGTTATATTTATGTCCTCTCTATGCTTCTGTATTTTATATTTAAAACATATCATTATGCTTTCCATGTTGTGAAAATGCAATAATTTCATTTGAGTAAGTGTGGACAACCCCCCCCCCCCCAACTCAAGTGATGTGACTCGTTCATGCAATACATGGAATGTATAAAGAATGTAATTAATGAAATTATGTGACCTATATAACATATATATTATACTGGAATTATTATATATATATATCTCTCATTTATTTTTAATTCCATTGATATGACAAAGAAATAAAAGTAGTGTTCATGCGTACGTACGACCTACCATCTCCATGAACGGTGCATTTCATTTTTTATCTCAAAAATGTACAGAATAGTATAAAATGAATAGATAATGGATATATATAATATTTAAATCATTAATAATATTCTGGAGATTATGTACTTATAACTACAAGGACAATTCTTTTCAAATAAGTTCATTTTTTTGACTCATATACCGAACATCGACAAAAACGTCTGATATAAACTCACATAATTAACTAATTATTATAGCATTATAATATGTGATATGAATTGAATAATAAACATTAAATGAGGTTCTTAGTCAATTATAAATTGACCAATGTTTGTTATTCAAGAATATAAATAAAAAAACAAGACAAGTTGGACTTGAGGTCAGGGATCCTACCTCTCTCTTTCTTTTTATGTACTCTCTTTTATGCCATTCCTTTTAAGCTCCTCTTTCTTATGATGGGGGATGTTATTTTATATTCCTCATACTGTAATTTTTATGTTCATATTATGAGGGATTCTATTTTATCTCATCAATCCATTTTTTATGTTTTATGTGGCGCCATTAGGCTATTAGATTTTTGTAAGGGATTTCTTATCTCACTTTTTTAATTTCGCGATATTTCTAGTATTTGCCACTTATTTATATAATTTGGTGTATTTTCCACTGATATTTTATATATATAATCATGTTTCTATTTATATTCAAGTCATTATTTGATTCATTTGGTGTTTATTATCTTTTGGTCATACGACTCGATTGATCACATCATAGTAAAGGGTTTTTATCTCACTTTTTATTCTCATGATATTCATGCTACATTTTCCACTATTTCCTTTTGTGTGGTGTATTTACTGCCCATGATTGTATTATTTGTGTAATATAATTTAATTTATGGGTATTTACATTTTCATTGAATGGCCCTTCTTTCATGGGGTGTACATTTCTAATGTTACCCAAATCAGTATGGGAAACTTTCACCCTCCTCTTTTTAAAAGACTTCTTTTGTTATGTATTTTAATTTACATCTTCTTATGTTGGTATATGTTCTTTTATATCCATATTTCTGTAAATTTTATGTCCAATTGATGAGATACTTTTTTAACTCTCATCATCTCATTTTCTGAATTTTAATGTGATGTCGTTAGGATTTCAAATTTCTATAAGGCAACTTCTTAAACCAATTTCAATTCTTTGGGTTAAACCTCTACATCTTGATTATGTCATGTTATGAATATGTGTGGATGACATCTGATTGTTTTACAGTTAATATTCGCTTATATTTGGTGTATTTATATTTGTCTTAGATAATTATGTAATTGATTTATCGTTAATCTAAGTATACCATCTTTGTAAGGGACTTCATCTCAATCCACATTCATTGAGGCATATTTTGTATTATACACGACTTTATTTTATACAGTGTATAATCCCCTTTGACATTTACTTTTATTAAAAATGAATCCTTTCTCTAAAAATCATTTTAGTAAATGACAAAAAGTATGTTTCTTTTTAACGTATGTGGTGAAAACGATCTTTCCGCCGCTGTAAGTATTATTTGATATTTCTTTTCCTTAACAAGCCATAATTTTTTTAAAGGGAAAATAAATACCATATAATCTTTTATTATTTTGGTATTGAAAATGGTATTTATAATGTTTTCATTATATCAATGTGTTTTATTGATATATTCTGATTAAAATGTTGAAATTTTATGTTTCCTTTATACATGTTTTATTTGATACGATTATGTTATGGTTCATGGGAATTGTTTATGAAGACAGGTGGTTCCCTGATAAAATAAGGGTGGGTGATCTTGAGATAGCTTTTTGATGCATTGGGTAACGTGAATGAGTTAAAAGCTAAGTTTTCTCCAAAGAGATTTTGGGAATATACTGTGATGGGTATTCCAAACGTATCCATGATGGTTTCTCCCTACGTAAGAATGTTATGAATGCCTTAAGTTACCTTTACCTCTCAAGATTTCTTTGAGTTATTCATAAATCATATGATTTCAAGAGGTATGTTAAAGTTCATATTTTTTATGAGTAACGTATTATTTCATTGATTCTTATGTATACATGGAATAATGTTTTCTTTCTGTATTTTTATATCCCTTACTGAGCTTTTTATGCTCATCCAAAGTTTTTGAAATATTTTCCATAGGACTTAAAGATGAATAGGGTCATGGATGAGATCAAGTAAATACATTCTATCTAAAACATGGAACTAGACATGTTTCTTTTTAAGAGTATTTTTTAAGAAAAAAATGGAAACTGAGTAGAAATGTCTACTTTTTAATCTTATGAGATGTTATAGTTATTTCCTAATTCAATAAAACTCTAAACCTGAAAAGATCCTCAATGTGAATTATTCATTTAATTCAATATTATGTAATGTTTTAAGTCAGGGGCCTTATAATACAAGTCAAATAATCACATGGATTATCAATTAATAATAATATAATGAGGTAATTACTAATTCTAGATATCTAAAACATACCATCGATTCCTTTTCCAAGACATCTAAAAAGAAATGGTAATGGCCTAGGTGAAATCCATTTCTATAAACAAATGGGAAAGGAAGCGGCTAACTCCACATCTGTTTTGTATCATGATAACTACTGATGCATCGATGGGATATATCAGGACCACCCATCAGTTAATAAGTCCAATAAATTCCACATATGAATGGGGTGTATCATAAAATACAAATATAATTGAAATGAAAATAATTTCCCCCAATCTATAATCATAATCACTAACCATTCTAAGTAGTATGGTGAGTTGTGACAAGATAACACATCAAATGTCAAACTGATAATTAACTAATTAATGAAATATGTTAATTGAAAATAATAAGATATAAATCTCAATAAATCATAATATTTAATATAGGTGTTTAAATACATGATAATAATCTAATAAAATCATTAAGGTATTCTAGAGAGAAATATCATTTTAGATTTCAAAGAAGAGTTATTTTGAGAAAAATCATATATATTTGTCATAATGTTTTTCATAAAACTGATAATGAACAAATATAATTTTTCATGAAAAATGTAGATATTTTTAAAAATTATTTTTTTCTTAAAAAAGATTATATAATTTATTTGAAATGGTTAAGAAATTAGGAAGTTCCATTTAATAAAGTTTTCTTAAGATTAATAATAGAGAAGAAAACCTTGTAAAACATGTACTTATATAAAAAGGAAAGTTATAATAATCTAGATATATGATTTTGGAACATATATATCTAATTTATAATAATTATATAAAATTAATAAATAACTAAATTGGTGAAATGAGAGAGAAAGTGTAACACAGATGGAAAATGGATGTTCAGAAAGAAACCCTAACCTTATGTCCAAACGTGTTCTTAATTTTCAATTAATGTCATGGATAATGAAATTATATTCATTAATAATTCAATTTAAAAACTATAAAACATGTATTTATTTTATTATAATTTTATTACATTCATTTAGGTCCTTTTTTATGAGTTATAAGATTAAATTTCGACATTTGGGTGTGTTCTTTTCTTTGGTTTTCCTGATCGTTTTAACTTTATATACATATCTAAAATCAGGTAAAATAAAAATAGTTGTTGAGAATTAAAATTATATGTCATTAATTATATTATATAATGTTAAATTTTTATATAATTCAATTGGTTATTTGGGGTGGTGATGAAAATTTAGATAATATGTTATAGATAATCGTTTAGATTATTTTGGCAGTTTTGTGATCATCACAAACTACTTTTGTTTCATTAGTTAGTAATATGTGTATATACCAGATAAAAAAAAATTATAAAAGATTTAATATATATTATTATCTAATATATCCATAAAATTTTATTATAACCATCCTTGAAGGTGGAATTGAACAATGTAAACATGTCATCCCCAAAGGCAGTAAATCGGCACCTCACAGATGATGTTTTCATCTTTAAAATAAAATGAAATAGAGAAGAGGCATAATGGTGGATTTTATATTGACATAATAACATTAAATTATATAAATTATACTAGATTTATCATGTCACTTTGGATAGTGTATATGAGATAAGTATTAGAAAAAAATTAAATTGATAGAAAATTAAAAGAACGATAGGGGATTTTACATCCGGAATTCCTCTCCTTGAGGACCACATTAAGTAAATTTGAAATGGTATTTTGGGTGAGACCTGGAAGTAAAAAACATGGTGGGGATGATTGGTAGATGAAATGGAAATAATATAAGCTAGATTCAAGTCTTAATAAGTGTTATGAGAATAGCTAGTTATGGGTGGTATTTATAGTGGGGGGGAGGGGTATTTTTTTGAATATTTTTTTCATTTGATTGATATTATTTCTCAAGACTATGAATAGATTGAGAATAATCATTAAATATATGATAATAATTAATTATAGTATGATATTACTATATTACATCTGACATATATCATCTATGATTCAATAATTCTAGTATTTGTCAAAAACGGTAAATTACTGTATTTCACAATTCATCAAAATTATTATATTTTAGAAAAAATCCAAAAATATCACCTCAACAATTTTTTGATATTTAGAATTTAAAAATGGACTACATTTTATGAAAATTATATTTGAAATATGATAAATTCAATTTTTGAATAAAATAATCATTTTCTTCAAAAATACAGATTTTAAAATTATAAGTGGTTTTACAACACTTTGAAAAAATAATTAAAGTCCCAAATACTTATTTTATGATAATAAAAAAAATATTAATTTATCTGTATATTTTATGAATATATATTTTATTTTAAATCATTATATTAAATATAAAATTCAAATTATATATTTATGACATATAAAAATACAAAAAACAAAATTAATCATTTTTATACCATTTATTTAGTTTTTCCATGATGTAAATGTATCGTATATTCATTTATAAGATACCCATTAATTATTTATCATTTTATAGGTTAATTTACTATTCTATTTGTCATATTAATATCTATAATGGGAACATTACTATTCTAATAGTCATATTTAATAGAATATTATGGTTTTAAACATGGAATTGCATGAAGAATAAACTATAGAATATGATAAATTTTAAATCAAAAATACCATAAAATATTGGGGTGTAACATATACACTACCATGGATTGATGACCTCATTAATTTCTTAATAGGGGCATGATGGTTCCCAAAGACTTACCATAGACCAGGATATCACCAGTTGTGAGAATAGGGTGTGGATATACAGAAGAAAAATTTTTGATGCCTCTATGGTAACTATGAGTACATGATAGTGCCCTTTGTCATGAATAACTCCCCAAAAATTATAATGGGACTCGTGATTGGGTTCTTTCATTATTTCTTATACTATCATGTGGTAGTATGAATTAATGATATTCTAATGTACTCAGCATTCGAGTAGTCACATGAGAGGCAGTTCAGTGTGGTCCTAGACATACTCTGGGAGAACCATCTATACATGAATCTCTAAAAGTTAGAGTTTTTTATTTAGGAGGCCCAGTTTCTAGGAAATTTTATCTCAATAGATGGAGTTGTAATTCAATCTATAATTGTCACGGTTGTGTTTTCTTGGGAGCTACCCAAGAATGTGAAAGATGTGCGTAGATTACTTTGTTTGGTAAGAAAATATCATATATTCATATCTAATTTCTCTTGTATATTATACTCATGACATATTTGACCGGGAATGGGAATCCAATCTTGTATACAAAGATGTTTTATTAGGTTTTCCGTGATTTGAGGTAGAGATTGACAAGCAATCCCATCTTGAGATTGTCAGAAGATGGTGTCGAGTACGTAGTGTTCTGCAACACATCAGGGACCAGACATGGTTTGTTCTAATATAGAGGTATGTTTTGATTATATATGGTTCATATCATTTCAAATCACATGATGATACCTACGTAACCCATGATATTAAGTTATCAATGGTAATTATCACATTGATGATGTTGTGAGACTGCCTGATTTGTGTGTGGTTTATCATCTATTCTAACCAAAATAGTTTCAAGTATATCTTCTCTCATAAGTATATTTACATGAGATTGAGGTAATAGATATAGCTCATCCAAAATTATGATTTATATTATCTCTATATTCATGGGAATGTGAATATGGTAGTATATTCTCTCAATATGAGATCTTTTTCGCAGTTATTGTGAGATGCATGAGAGAAGTTGTACTTGAAGTAGTTATCCATTTTGGATGAGTATGGAGCACCTTAACTCCATTATATGGTTGTTACCCCTCTATAATTATAGTATTAAATGGAGGCACAACATTATGATACTGATTGTGAGACCCTATATACTTATATTTCCACAAGACTTTATCCTGATTAAATTTCTAAAGATGCAGAGCATGTCATTCTTTTCATAGGATTTATTATGGTCCCTTTAACATTGTGGGATTATATTGTGGGAGATTTTCATAAATTTATTTTTTTGGTTAATCATGGTGTGGAAAATATGTTACAAGACCTATGGTATTAGTTTTGTTAGCAAGGTATGATGAAGGAATTTTTAGACTTATCATTCAATGCCTTAGTTATTGAAATGTGAAGGCTGAGAACTATATTAAAATAGGTTTACCTCTACCCTTGATAATCCAAAGATGAAGTGGGATGAGATATCCATATAATTGATTAAGTTTTTACCATGTACATACATGATACATGTATCCATATGAGTGGCTATATACTAACTAACCATGTCATTACACATCCTACCTATATGAGAGTAGAGTCCAATAGAGATATTGTGAAGCCTTTATGTGTAATAGATAGTATGAATCCATGGAGTGACCACGAAAATAATTTACAACTATGATTAACACTTCACATATCTATTATATATGGTATTTTAGGAGTATTTTGTGACTCAGTTTCATTTTAACATCAATTTTCACCTAAATACTTATTATTTGACTAGGAAGACCATTCAGGTAATGGAGGATATATTGATAGCTTGCTTGTAAGTCATCGTTCCTAGTTGGGAGGATCAACTAAAGTAGTGGTTTTTTCATACCACAAAATATAACATTACAAAATTGGTATGACAATATTATAGGGGTTGTATAAGGACACGACCTTAAACCTTACATAATATTGAATTAAATGAATAATTCACATTGAGGATCTTTCCAAGTTTAGTGTTTTAGAGAATTAGAACATAACTATTACATCTCAAAAGATTACAAAGTAGATGCTTCTACTCAGTTTCCATTTTTATACAAAACATTATCTCTTTAAAAGAAGAGACATATCTAGTTCCATGTTTTAGATGGCATGACTTTTCTTTGATCCCATCCTTAACCCTATTCCACTGTATGTCCTTTGAAAAACATTTCAAATACTTGGGATGAGAATAAAAATATCAGTAAGGGATACACAAATAAGGAAACTGTTAGTTTTTAAAAACAACAAGTAAACCATGAATACTTAATCATAAGTAACACTTTTAACCTTTATGAAGTAGTAAATATTGTTCAATGAATAAAAGATCATTGCTTACACTTTTGTAACCAAAATATTACCATAAACCCCATATAAAGAACACATAACATATAAAGGTAACTTGTGACATAAACATATTTAAATTGAATAACCATACGGTCGACATCCACACATATCACTAAACAGAATAGCCATACGGTCGACTTCCATACCCAAGGCATTGGAGTTTATAAAGTAACAACCTGTCCTAGTCTTCACGGCACCACTTGTCATATGGATTATCATGTAACCACCCATCAAATGTCTATGTACCAACACAGCACATAAAATATTGCAAATATAATAATTTCACTAATAACATTTCATTTAATGTCACAAGAAGTAATTTCAAGATATTAGGGTAATCAGTCCATTTTCATAAACCATTTAAAAAGAGATTTCTGAATCAAATTTCTAGATACCACTTTAAAGATTTTAATGGAATTATAATTTCAAAACATTAATTTCTATATAAATAAATACTGAAAACCTTTTTTAAAACATAGACATTAAAGATAAAGATTTAGAATAATAAATCTTTAAAAAATTTAAAATGATAATTTAGTTAAAGAGTTTTTAACAAAATGAGAGACTCTTGAATACAAATAATTGATGAATAACATTTAATCATAACAATATAATATCATGTGAAGAAAGGGATTCATGATATATTATGTCAATGAATAGTATATACCCCATATAAGAGATAATTGGTGCATAACAACAACGAAGTCTCAATGGAAATGTAAATTGAGATGAAATCATTTATAAAGATATTATCTTTAAATTAAGGAAAATCAATCTCATAATTATGTGTGAAAAATATAAATACACCCAATATAAGTAGATATTCAGTGTAAAAAAATCATAGGTTATTCACACATATTCATTGGATGGAATATTCAATAAGTACAAGTTGAGCCCAAAGAATAGAAATTGGGTTAAGAAGTTTCCTTGTAAAAATTCGACACCCTAACGACGTCACATTAAATTTTTTAAAATTATTTGATGAAAAAATAGGGTATATCATCACTTTTAAATAATGTTTACATCAATAAGGATATATAAGAACATATCCCAACATAATAATATGTAAATTAAAATCACAAAAAAAAGTCTTTTAAAAAGAGGAGGGTAAATGGTTCCCTTACTGATTAGGTAACATATAAAACATACACCACATGAAAGAAGGATCATACAATGAAGATGTAAATACTCATAAATGAATTTATATTACACGAAGAGTATAATCATGGGCAGTAAATACACAACAAAAAAGGAAATTGTGGCAAATATAGCATGAATCTCACAGGAATAAAAATTGAGATGAAACACTTTACCATGTTGTAATCAACTAATTCGTTTAAAGAAAATTTAATAACCACAAAATTAATCACAAAATACCATGAATATAATGAGAATGATGATAATATATATCAAATTTCACTACACAATAAACCACATGCAATGAATAAGTGGCGAATAATGAAATTCTCAAGGAATTAAAAGTGAGATAAGAAAACCCCTTACCTCGATGTCCGACTTGACCTGTTCATTATTTAATCTCCTGAATAATAAAATAATGTTAATTTATACATTCTTAAGAACCTTTTTAATGTTTATTATTTATTTTATATCACTTATTAATATGTTATAAATATTATTTCATCATTTATGTTAATAATGTTTGTTTTGTCATTATTTAGTACTTGGGTCAAAAATGAACACCTTATATTTACAAGTTGTCCATGTTGTCAATAGTCCATTCTATTCAGAATGATATTAATATTTAGGTATCATATATATAACATATATACAGTATATATATATATATATTTATAACAGTATATATCATTTGGAGGTAAGAAACGAAATGCACCGTTCATGGAGACGGTAAGCCGTAAGTACGCATGAACGCTACTTTCATTTCTAATTAGAATTATAATAGAATTAAAATATAATAATACATAGTTATATTATAATTCCAGTATAATATCATATATAATATCATTAACTATATCCTTTATAAATCCCACAAATGGCATTAACAAGTCATATCACTATGAGGGGGCTGTAGTTCGCACTTCCTCAAATGAAATTATCGCATTTACCTATAATGGAAACCATAAAGGTATGATATAAATGGAAATTACAGAAACAAAAATAAAAATGAAAATAATATATATCATATATAAATATAGTGTCATCATAATGGTCACCATGATAGGTGGTGGGAGATATTTGAACAATCATCGTTACGTTATGTGTTAGTTTTCCATCCACAGAAACATTATGTTCTTCACCCATTAGATGGAGGTGTGTGTAAGTTTAGTTTGTATAATTATCATAACAAAAACCTAGTATATTTTGGATATTGGTTTTTTTACAAAATAAGGGAATAAAAAGAGTATAGGGGTTGGAAAATGAAAATAAAGAAAACAATTTAAGAGAAATCGTTACCTTTAATTTGGGTAACTCCCTTCGGTTTGAACCAAATGACTTCTTGAAGTTCCTTCTACCAAAGGTAATCCTTCTAGTAGGAGGATATGGATGTATGGAGCTTAATATTTTAGAGGTTAGTGGAGCCAAAATTCTTGGGAGGTGTGATGAATTGGTTAGAAGTGAGAGTTTTTTATAATTAGGAGGAGGGGATCTTTACGGAAGTGTGAAAATATTATTTTATTATATAATTTTATTCGGTTTCTAAAGGTCCAAAATCTTTAAAGTAAAATGTAATATAACTAATGGTAGAAATAAAATCATCCAATAGTAATTGGATATCTTTAATATAATATTTTAATCATTATAGTATTATTTATTTAAATGATTTATTAATAAGGTAAACACTGTATCATTATTATGTCATAAATAATATATTTTATTTGTTGTCTAAACATTATAAGAAATTACCATTATGTATTAAATGTTTTTATCTTTCCAATGAATATTTAAAGTCAATAAAATAACTTATATAACACCATGCAAAAATTAATTTACAAAAAGATATTTGTTTATGTCTTTTTTGTCTTTACTTTAAATTATTTAGTCTGAATTGTAATTATCACTCCCATGTGGCCTAATGGGGTCCCAAAATCAACCCAAATATGACCATGGTCGTAAATGACTCAACCAATAAGGTTTGGAAGAGTGTTAAGGTAATTTGGAGTTATTATAATATTCTTTTTTTTATGTTGAATTACCCTATTTCACTTTATCTGCGATAAATAAAAGTCGAAACATACAATTCACCCAAAATTATTTTAATCTTATTGAACCAAATTTTACTTACTAATAACAAACATGTATGTCAGATTTTTGAAATTCCATTCACAAATTTGGTAAAATTTCATTTAAATGAAAAATTAGCTTTTTTAACTACTATTAAGTTGTTTCACAATTCATCAAAAATTGATGTTTTTCAGGAAAATACAAAAAATTCAGCCTAAGCTATAATTGATATTCAGAATTAAAAAATGATGTCTATTTTACCAAATTTTAAACATAAATGTGGAATTAATTAATTTAAAATTAATTCCAGTTGTTAAAACAAATAGCGTGTTTTTAGAAAACAATAACTATCAAGAGATTAACACTTGCTTAAGTCCAATTTCAAAGTGAAATTAATTACAATGACCAACATTGGGTTAAATGGTAAAAATATATTCTAATTACACTTTAAACCCAATTAAAAAGATAATATAACCATATAAATAAATTATATTAAAGGGCACCTTTGAATTAAAATACATTATTTTTCACTATTCATTAAAAAAGAACTTTATTGGAAAAATTCATAAAATTTACAGAAAGTAAATTTTGATTTCCCCATTCTAAAGAAGGATTTTATTTGGTCATATAAAATATATTAAAGTGACCAAAACTATATTTACAGATGGTTCTCCATTAAAAGGTGGTAAATCAACCTGTTAATGTAAATTATGGTTAAAATAAGATTCATTCATATTTTAAGCCTCTAACTTTCATTTGATAAATGTAAATACATGTAATAAACATGTATAATAATATTTTAGTTAGATTTGTTAATTACCACCAATAAAACAGCTATTAGTTAACTACCATTTAAAATAATAATATTTTATTATTAATATGTAATGTAAGATTTTAAAGAAACTCGTTGTTGCATATCGGGTACGCTATCGAACATAGCATCCCCTTTAATGTAAAATTCATATTCAATTCCCAAATATTAGAAAATATGAAAAGTCTATTATTCCTTATTTATCTGGGATCTTACATACTTCCCCCCTTTTGGGAATTGTGTCCTCACAATTTTAAAATTGGGCTCAAAAACATCCTTCAAAGTCATACATCAGTACTAGAGTCAATAAAACTATCACTTTAAAATAATGGTAGAGAAGTAAAAAGGTTACCTGAGACAAAAAATAATAAGATTCCCTGAAAAATGGATATATAAGAGAAACTAACTCTCATAGATTAATAGATAGTTATATAGAACTTGATCACAGAAATTTTACCACCCCAATACCATAAATTTGTGGTTGGTTAAAAGTCTGATGATAAAATAGATCTTATAACATTTTTTTTCTTCAAGACAATTTTTATAGTTTTGAAGAATTTTATTAATAACATGACTAATATCATAAGGAAATACACTGAATCAACATGTAGAGTGTCATCCTTTAATAAAATTCTACCACAAACTCATCTTTTCTCCAAATGGTAAGTATTCCTGACTAAATGTTCACATTGAAAGCACTATAATCAACATATAGAAAGTAACATGATCCAAAAAATATGAATCATATATTTCCCATATCATTATACATTAACCAAAAAAAATTGGGTAGTAAGTGATTAGATAATCTCCAAAAGGATAATCCTTTATAAAAATAAGTACTACTATTAATCTCCAAAATTCAACCAAAAGTACCCAAAGGTCAAGAAAAACTATTCAATATAAAATTATCCTTAAAATTCATCAAAATAATCAAAAAATATTAAAACCCAAAACTCGTAAGGAGTTAAATCACATAGTCTTCCTCAATAAATATTAATATTTATCCCCGAAAACATCAACTACTCTTAAGGTCTCATACTGAAGAATAATTATCCGAATTACATATTCCATGTGATAGTTTAATCATTTCCATAAATAAAACAAATCACCTTATGTCCACAATAAAAACATATATTATTATAAAATAATATTTTAACCATTATCCCAAGGTATTCTATTTTCCATAAGCATATAGTGTTCCTAAAAGAGAGATTATCTTCCAAAATTACCTTTATCACTTAATCAACAAATAATTTTTCTATACTAAGTATATCCATTTGATAAAACAGAAGTTCCAAAAAACATATTCTTGTTCCATAGAAACATATTATTAATGTCAGATACAAGACATATTTTAAAGGTATTTTTCATTTAATTTAAATCCTCTCTTTGTTTTGGGGGTTTCCCTAGGTTTTAGGAAGGAATAGATGAATATTCATGAATTTTGCCAAACCGTGAGCCCAATTCCAGATTAAAAAAATAAATTTTTAATCTTTTATAACCTTTTCATTTTCCAACATTTTTCATCAATTCAAATTCTTACATGACCTCCCCTAACCTATTAACACCACAAAGGTAATTTGGAGCTTTTATAAATCCATAACTAGGGTTAATTTTGGTTTTTATCCCAGGGGTTGGGCCTCCCCGAAAGCCCATTTCCTGTTTTAAAAATAAATTTTGATTATGTTATATATTATTCAATTTTTGGGATTGTTTGGTGATTACAAGTGTATCCCAAGACCACATAACCCAACCACACGACCCTTCTATCTACCCCCTCTTTGGAGCTCTGGTTAATCACGATTTGTTGCAGAATTTCATAGGTTCCCTCAAATCATCCAGATTTGAAGAGGTAAGTTCATTCCTTTATAACTCTCTCAATTTTTACTCTTTCTCCACCATTAAAATTCCTAAATGATCTACTTATACTTTTTCGAACCTCACTTGAAGGATTTAGTATTTTTAAAATCATCTACTGGTATTTATGGGGATTATTTAAATAGGATATTTAAAGTAAGTTGTTCTCTTTCTTTCTTATTTAAATTTGTTTTGGTTTATATCCAATGATCTTAGGGTTTATTCCCTTATAATTGAGGTTCCTAATTTCTAGAATGTAGGGTTTAAATATTAGGGTTTTATCTTGTGTTTCATGGTCTGAAATTCTGGTTTTAGGTCTGGTTTACCTTCCTTGAGGTGTGGCGGTGGTGCGTTTGTGTTTTTGCACAAAGGATTCAAGGGTTTCCTTGGTTTTGGTAGGTGATACCATTTTGTATGAAATCTTTGTGAATTGGATACTTTTTTATGGTATTTTCAGGCTTAGTTAATTTTATTATTGCTGAAAAAAATAGTTTTAATGGTGTTTGTATTTAGAATGAATCTTAAATGCCAATTTCATGTGAAATTGGGGGTTTCTTCATAGAAATGTTTTCTTAGTTTAATTGGGGATACCGTATAAGTAATTAGTTTATTAAATTTAACTTTAATAGGGATAAAAAATACTACATTTAATGATTATACCTTGTGTTTTTTGCTGAAAAATCTGGTTTTAACGGTGTTTGTGAACCACATGAAATTCTAAGAGTTGTGTTTTGTAAAAATGGAGATTTTGCAATGATGTAGTTTCTTGAACCATATGGGGCTGCCCTAAAAATGATTTTATATTTTCAATGAAATTTAGTAGGATGACCATTCTGTTTTGGAAGCTTAAAAATGTGCACATAGTATGCAAGTGAGGTTTATAAAGAGTTTTGTGTCTCAAACACTACGGGATTTTGAGGAATTGGTTTATGAAAAATCTAAGTGTTTTGTTGCGTGTTTTAAGTGGTATAAAATGTGATAGCTACTGTATATGCTTTGTTTTAACAGTAATTTTGTTTTACATGAAAATTTATTTATGTTGCATACTTAAATTGATTGAGCACAAATGGGGAAGCTTAGGTACCTAGGTGGGGCGGATTTGTACTAGTACGGCTAGTGGACCAGATGGGTTTTGTCCCTGTTTCACTTAGAATTTTGATAACGATAACTTTAACTAAACTATGTGGATGATTATTGGGGAAATATAGGTTATGGGTGTGTTCCCTACTAGTGGCTCATTCATGAGAACGAATTTTACTATGGTTACTTTACACCAAGGTACAAGGTACACAGGGCCCAAGACAACCAAGTGCCTAGGGGTGTTCCCAATGTTGTGCTCAATGGATTTGTAGTATTTACCCATGTCATAGGGTTTTTTTGGAAGTAAATTACATTATCTAACATTTCTATTTTAATGTGTTAATATTATGAAAATTTTGTATTGAAAACTATATTCAATTGTAGTTTCATTTCTTGAAATTTTAACACTACTTTTCCTTGCGTTTGAAAACTGCTTTCTTTTTCACATTGTATTTCATACTCCTTGGAATCATTGGGTGGTATCCTATTGGTCTTATTCTCTCACCCTACATACACCCCTTGTGTGTAAGTAGACTTGGTTATGTTTGATTCAGGTAATGGTAAGGCTAAGGGTGATGGCGGTTTAGGGTGTTAGTTCCCATCCTTGGTGCAGAGTTGTAGAGATAGCTTGGGGGCGATAACCCCTAGTAGTGTGGAGTCCTTGGGGCTATCTTGATGCTATAATTAATTTTTTTGACCACTTTTATTATCTGTAAACCAATGTACTCAGTTCTGGTTTTTACTTAAGTCTTGTTTGGCTAAAAAAATTTAAGATTTATATTATGGATTGTTTTTAATGTTTTATGCTTTCATACTCGGGTAAATCACTCCAAAACCTAAATTAATGATACCCGGGCACTTTTTTCAGGCCGTGGGGATAGGTAAAACCCTTCGGGTCATGTAACTGGATGGGTTTGGTGCTGGTTTTGGCGGTGACCAGATTCAGTTCGTGACAAAATGGTATCAGAGGAGGTTCACTCCTTGGGTCATGTTATTTGGGGAAGAGTCATTATAGTCTGGAGCTATGATTTTCGGGACATGAAATTTCAGTCATGTGTAGTGTGTCTAGCCATCACACCTCATGACAGGATTAATGTCACATGGGAAGTATGTATTTATTTGAGTCCTTTGGTTTTCTTGGTTTAATGATGACTATGGGAAATGAAAAAAGAGTTGGGCGAATAATCTCAGTGAGCTCGCAGGGCCTGGCAAGCCATGTGGAGCCGTGGATATTTCCCTAGAATACTCTCTACGATGTCAAAGTGATTGGATTATGGCTGGCAACCATATGTCCAAGTCACCCACTGAAACTAGTTTCCTCTCACATTGTCTTGTGTCTCATTGTTTTGGAATCGTGGAAACTTGGTTTTTTAAGCAAAAAAATGACTTCACTTTAAGGAGTGTGAATTTTTTTGAAGTTATTTTCTAGTAAAGTGAAAATGGTTTTATTTTTTCTAATGCCTATAAATGAAATTTCAGAATTATTTCAAAAGGGTAAATTATGTGTTTACACCTCTTTTTAAAGTATGAACTATGTTAATTGGGGTTTTGAAAATATGTTTCTAGTGGATTTTTTTTTAAACGTGAAAAGTGTTTTGGATTGAATTAAGTGTTCTATAAATTTTGTGTGGGTGTTGAAGATGGATTTTGGGTTTGGTGACTACTGAACAAAAAAAATTATGAGCTTTTAGAACCTTGTCTTTAAATGAGAAGAGTTGAGTTCTTAATTAAATGGAGATTTATGAAATGGTGTTTTTCAATAAATTAGAAGTGTTTTGAAATGGGTTGAAATGTTTTGAAATGATTGTGAAAGGCATGAATATGTGATTTTATTGAATTATGGATTCTTTTCTAAATTTGTTTATGAGATGAAAAATTGGGTTTTGATTTTATGGTTACTGTTTTTGAGAAATGGAAAGTGTGGTTAAATGTTTTGATTTTAAAACGAGTAAATGTTTGATTTTTGGTAATTGGTGCACTTAAGGGTGACCACATGCATAGGTTTATTTGGTAATATGGATGGATATGAGGTGGGTTCCTAGTGTGGCATTTAAACATGCATGTGTGAGGCTCATGAGATACCATTTGTAAACGCACAACCCACCAACACTGTTTTTTTTTAAATAATGTTTTTGAAGGAAAGTGTTGGGTTTTGATAATGTATGGTTGGGAGGTATGGATTATGTGTTTTCAGGATTATTATTGGGGGATGTTTCGAGTTCAATAACCCCTCTTGTTTGAATTATGTTTTGGTTTTGTGTTTCATTGAAAAGTTGGAATGAAGTGTTGGCCAGTGGTCTCTTTTGAGGAAAATTTTGGGAGCCCAATGTGGTGGCTCTCCTTATGTGTTCGGTTCAGGTTTGTGGTCTGTTGTGACCAAATGACCAGATTGGTTGGGTCCTTCGGTTTTCCTGTAGGCTAGGGTACTCCCCCATAATGTTTTAATATATGATTAATGTTTGGCCTATGGTGATTCACCATTGGATGATTCTTCAGTTGATCAACATAAAGAATTTATTCTTGAGGTTTGGAGATTGTGTTTACACCTCTTCTTTTCAATTTTGTGGATCCCCTATAGTGGGAGAGTGTTTGTGGGAGGTTGAAATAGGCCTTCGTTTCTTATGTTTCCTAAGTTGTCTAAGTTCAATGAAGTTCATGGTTTTCAGTGTAGAATGATGTCTTAAAGGGCCTCTGGGTCTTTCGTCAGTCTCATTGAAGAAAGAGTTCATGTTAGGCCACCAGTGTGCAAGATCTGGCCAAGACTGGATATTATGGACAATTGCTGGAATCATGTGCTATTTGGGACTCATTACAAGGTCCCTCTCCTTGTGTTTTCTTTTATCCACAATGGTTGTGTTCGGTGATGCCTTGCGATGTCATGTGTTCATTTGACTATAAGGGTGAAGATTGTGCTATCTTATGAGAGTCACTATTTTTTTGGATGTGTGTCTCCCTATAATAAATTCTAAATCATATGTTCTAGTGGAATGTGTTTCTATAAGTCCTTTCATTTCGTTGATTAGCATCTAATGAAAAAAAGGGGTGATGTGTGTTCATCCCTTAAGTTCTTGTTTTGGTAAAATGATGGGTTGGGGAAAAGCGGGTTTGAATTGTGTTATGTCTCAATGAGACCATCTAAGATTACAGTATAATTGTTTTTGGAACTGGTATAAGATGTTCAGTTTAGGGGTTTCCAAATCCTAACTTCGAGGCCGAATATGCTTCAATCCATTGAGCTCCAGCCATAGGCCCTGGAGAGAAGCTGGCGCATAGTTAAGGGAAATCGTAGAGTTGTTCAAATTTTTAGTCAAGGTCATATCCTCAATATGAAATATAGGAATAGTTTAAACCTCTGGTGTCTTCTTCTTGTTCCAATTTATCACCTTTGGTGGAAAGTGGTGTGAGTACTTTGTTCCCATGTCATACCCTGAGTTTATTTTATCCCCTTTGGGTTCCCTTGTGTTTTTGGAGAAAAGTTTAAAAATTGGGTTAGGCAGGTTGAAATGCATAGTTTGTAGATGGTTAGTAGTAATCGTGTGCCAACCCAGGGGACAGTGTGATAAGAGACAGTAGCTACCTCATGGTCTCCACACGTCTATGATCCTTGGCCAAGGAAACTGTGTGAAGATTCCTCTTTGGACAGAATGATCCGCACAGTTAAGTCACGGTTTCCCAAACCGTGTGAACCAACCTTGCGGTCATGCCAGCTCCATAAAATTCTGCTGTTTTTTGTTGTTATCCCATACTAGTTAGTTAATATGGTAGGGTTTTGTTTTGGGTATTCCAAAAATGGGTCTCATGTAAGTTTCATTGGATGAATTCAGATATTAATAGACCCCTAATGCTGGGAAGTCCATTCGAGGCTCCCTGTTAGTGTCTTGATTTTGTCTTAAGGAAAGTTGTGTTCGTTATTATGGTGGGGAGAACCCTCATGGGTATCATGTATGTTATCTTGGAAAATTAATAATGTTTGTTTAACCCTTATTATGGGGAGACCGTTCGTTCCTTCCCCAATTTTTATCCTTATTCAATCTTAGAAATTGAGTTGTCCCTGGTGGTGGGATGTCCGGATTGGGTCACCCCGTACTAGTGACTCAGTTTTCTCCTTGGTGTATTCTAGGTAATAGGTAGTATATATCAAGTCTATAAATCCAAAAATTTGTTACTTGGGTAAATTTGGGGTTGGAGAACACCCAATGGTTTTGTTTACGTAATGTTGTGGTAGTGTTATTTGAGTTCGTTGTTCGTTTCAAGTGGATTGTTTGAGCATTGTCTTGTAGTGTTTGAGGTGTTTTGTTTTGGGATGTGTTTTGAATGTGTTTCATAATTTTAAGTAAGTGGAGTTATTTTTGGTTGGTGAGAGTATTATCTTCCTTTGTTTGATCAATTGGATATGTTCGTCCATTTTGAAGCGGGTGAAAACGTGGCAAGGAAGTCTGTCTTGGTCTATCGTGTGGGCTTTGCTTTTGCATCTGGTCTTGTTGTGGCATTCCTAGGGTGGAATTCTTTATGGTGGGGAGAATTGTTACACACAAGACATATTTTAAAGTTATTTTTTATTTAATTTACATCCTTTCTTTGTTTTGGGGGTTTCCCTAGTTTTTAGGAAGGAATAGATGAGTTTTCATGAATTGGGCCAAACCGTGAACCCAATTCCAGATTTAAAAAAAATAAATTTTGTAACTTTTATAACATTTTCATTTTCCAACATTTTTCATCCATTCAAATTCCTACATGACCTCCCCTAACCTATTAACACCTACAAGGTAATTTTGAGCTTTTAGAAATCCATAACAAGGGTTTATTTGGGTATTTATCTAAGGTGTTGGGCCTGCCCGAAATCCTAATTTCTGTTTTAAAAATAAATTTTGATTATGTTATATCTTGTTCAATGTTTGGGATTTTTCGGTTATTCCAAGTGGAGCCTAAGCCCACTGAACCCAAACGCGCCACCCTTCTATCTTCCCCCCTCTTTGGAGCTCTGGTTAATCACGATTTGGTTCATAACATCATAGGTTCCCTCAAATCATCCAGATTTGAAGAGGTAAGTTCATTCCTTTATAACTCTCTCAATTTTTACTCTTTTCCACAATTAATATTACTAAATGATATCCTTATCCTTTTTCTAACCTCACTTGAAGGTTTTAGTATTTTTAAAATCAGCTACTGGTATTTGTGGGGGTGATTTCTACAAGATATTTAAAGTAAGTTGTTCTCTTTATTTCTTATTTAAATTTGTCTAGGGTTACATCCAATGTACATAGGGTTTATTCCCTTATCATTGAGGTTCCTAATGTCCAGAAAGTAGGGTTAATAATTATGGTTTTATCTTGTGTTTCATGGTCTGAAATTCTGGTTTTAGGTTAGGTTTACCTTCCTTGAGGTGCGGCGGTGGTGCGTTTGAGTTTTTGCACAAAGGATTCGAGGGGTTCCTTGGTTTTCGTAGGGGATTCCATTGTGTATGAAATATTTGTGAATTGGATAATATTTTTATGGTATTTTCATTCTTAGTTAATTATATTATTTCTGAAATAAATAGTTTTAGTGGTGTTTGTATTTAGGATGAATCCTAAATGCCAATTTCATGTGAAATTGGCGCTTTCTTCATAGAAACATTTTCTTAGATTAATTGGGAATACCCTATAAGTAATTAGTTGATTTTATTTAGCTTTAATAGGGATAAAAAAATGTTTTTAAATATTATAACTTGTGTTTGTTGCTGCAAAATCTGGTTTTAATGGTGTTTGTGAACCACATGAAATTCTAAGAGTTGTGTTGTGTAAAAATGGAGAATTTGCAATGATGTCATTTTGTGAACCATATGGGGCTGCCCTAAAAATGATTTTGTATTTTAAATGAAATTTAGTAGGATGACCATTCTGTTTTTTGAAACTTAAAAATGTGCATATAGTATGCAAGTGAGGTTTATAAGGAGTTTTGTGTCTGAAACACTACGTGATTTTGAGAAATTGTTTTATGAAAAATCTAAGTGTTTTGTTGTGTGTTTTAAGTCGTATAAAATGTGATAGCTACTGTATTTGTTGTGTTTGAACAGTAATGGTGTTTTATATGAAAATATATTTATGTTTCATACTGAAATTGATTGAGCACAAAAGGGGAAGCCCGGGTACCTAGGTGGGGTGGATTTGTACTAGTACGACTAGTGGACTGGATGGGTTTTGTCCCTGTTTCACTTAGCATTTGGATAACGACAACTTTAACTAAACTATGTGAATAATTATTGGGGACCACTAGGTTATGGGTATGTTCCCTACTAGTGGCTCGTGCATGAGAATGAATTTTTCTATAGTTACTTTACACCGAGGTATGAGGTACATAGGGCCCAAGACAACCTAGTGCCTAGGGGTGTTCCCAATGTTGTTGCTCATTGGATTTGTAGTATTTACCCATGTAATAGGGTTTTTTTGAAAGTAAATTACAGTATATAACATTTTTATTTTAATTTGTTAATATTATTAAAATTTTGGATTGAAAACTATATTCAATGGGAGGTTTCATTTCTTGAAATTTTAACACTACTTTTCCGTGCATTTGAAAACTGCTTGCTTTTTCACATTGTATTTCTTACTCCTTGGAATCATTGGGTGGTATCCTATTGGGATTAGTCTCACACCCAACTTACACCCCTTGGGTGTAAGTAGACTTGGTTATGTTTGATTCAGGTAAAGGAAAGGCTAAGGGTGATGACGGTTCAGGGTGTTAGTTCACATCCTTAGTGCGGAGTTGTGGAGAGAGCTTGGGGGCGATGACCACCAGTAGTGTGGAGTCCTTTGGGATATCTTGATGCTATACTTATTTTTATTTGGACCACTTTTATTATCTGTAAACCTATGTACTCAGTTCTGGTTTTTTACTTAAGTCTTGTTTGGATAAAAAAATTTCAGATTGATATTATGGATTGTTTTTAATGTTTTATGCTTTCATACTTGGGTAAATCGTTCCCAAACCTAAATTAATGATACTTGGGCACTTGTGCCAGCCCGTGGGGATAGGTAATGCCCTTCGGGTCATGTCATAGGCTGGGTTTGGTGCTGGTTTTGGCAGTGACCAGATTTGGTTCGTGACAACTAAAATAATAAGTCATATTAACCTGGGACTTCATGTAGGCTAGTGGTAGGAGATGCACCCTTGTCGCCCTTCAGTTGTGGGTTCAATTCCTGCAGCCTTGCCGAATGTGACAGGTTGTCACCCATCATATGGGATGTCCTTTTTATAAAACTCAAAAATAACACTAACATATTTTATCCTCAATGGTTTCCTTATACGTCTAATTTTCATCCAAATTCATTATGACCTCAACATCTTAATTCTTGAAGTCTTATTTCACCACAATATGATAAAATAAAACAATCCCCAAATTGAAGAACATCATTCTTTGATCATTGTTTTCATTTGGTCTCATCGTCATCTTTTTCACATAGGTAGAATATCAATGCAGTTAAACAATGATTTTGAGATCCTTTAAAATCATTTCCTTCCTCCATCCAAATACACCTTGTACAACATGGGGCATATGGATGTTCACAAAAAAATTGTTTTGGAAAATAATAATGTATGACATATAATTTCAAAACATCTGATAAAAGATGATTTCTATAAAATAGTGAGACTAAATTTGAATTAAAACATTTAATTAATTGTCCTTTTAAAATACAGTAGGTATGTGCGGAGAGAATATATTGTAAAAGAAAATATAAATAGGTTTCTCAAGGGTATCATTATCCAGTACCTTTTTTCTAATCATAATATTCTTAAAAATCTTGTGAATAGTTAAAATATTAGAAAATTCCTTGATAATATTTACCTTTCTTGAAAATAGGAAAATATTGTGAAAATAGTATTTACCAAAATACAACCCATGATCCATGATGATAACGAGGTATAGTGGAGGTTTTTGATATCTCAAAAAATTTCTTAAAACTGAGTTGTATGCTAGAAACAGTTTCAAATCATCTGAACATGACTTTTCAATAATTATTGCAAGCATTTCATCAGCATGAGATATGAATTTCCTTTGAGATCCTTCTCCTTTCATTTGTAACTGACATTACTTGATCTAAAAAAGTTAAAAAAACATGGATTTATTTGAAATAATAGACATAGGGACTAACCATGTTCCTAACAAAAACTCATAATCCCAAAAGATGTCTAAAAAGACCTTTGATACCAACTATAAGGACCTGAA
Source organism: Viscum album (assembly GCA_963277665.1). Lineage (NCBI taxonomy): Eukaryota > Viridiplantae > Streptophyta > Magnoliopsida > Santalales > Viscaceae > Viscum > Viscum album. The sequence goes on from OY728122.1 coordinate 379,570,567, forward strand.
CTTATACCTTACATCATATTTATTTAAATGAATAATTCACATTGAGGATCTTTTCATGTTTAGAGTTTTAGTGAATTAGGACACAAGTATTATATCTCAAAAGATTACAAAGTATACACTTCTACTCAGTTTCCATTTTTTACAAAACATGATCTCTTTAAAAAAATATTCATATCTAGTTCCATGTTTTACACAGCATGACTTTTCCTTGATCCCATCCTTGACACTATTCCACATTACGCCCTGTGAAAAAATTTCCATATCTTGGGATGAGCATAAAATGCTCAGTATGGGATACAGAAATAAGGAAACTGTTAGTTTTTTAAAACAACAAGTAAACCCCGAATACCTAATCATAAGTAATAATTTTATCCATTATGAAGTATTAAATACTCTTCATTGAATAAAAGATCATTGCTTACCCATTTGTAACAAAAAGATTGCCATAAAACCCATATAAAGGACATATAAGATACAAAGGATACTTGGAACATAAACATACATAAATGGAATAACTATATGGTCGACTTCCACACATATCACTAAATGGAATAGCCATACGACCGACTTCTATACCCAATACATTAGTGGTTATTACGTAACCACTCATCCTAATTTTCACGGTACCACCCGTCATATGGTTTATCACGTAACCACCCATCAAATGTCCAAGTACCATCACATCACATAAAATATTACAACTATAAACATTTAACTAATAACATTTCATTTGAATTAACAAGAAGTAATTTCAAGATATTGAAATAATCAATTCATTTTAATAAACCATTTAGAAAGATATTTCTGAATCAATGATTCCCATAAAAATATGAATATTTTAATGGAATTTTAATTTCAATAAATTAATGTCTATATAAAGAAATACTGAAAACCATTTTTAAAACATGGACATTAAAGATTATGATTTAGAATAATAAATCGTTAAAACATTTAGAATGGTATTTTAGATAAAGGGTTTTTAACAAAATAAGAGCCTCTTGAATACAAATAATCGAGGAATAACATTTAATCAGAACATTATAATATCATGAGAATAAATGGATTCATTATATAATATGTCAAAGATAGTATAAACACCATATAAGGGTGAATTGTTTCATAACAACAACGAAGTCTCAATGGAAATGGAAATTTAGATAAAATCCCTTATAAAGATGGTATCTTTAAATTAAGGATAAATAAATCTCATAATAATGTGTTAAAAATATAAATACACCCAACATAAGTGGATATTAAGTGTAAAACAATCAGAGGTCATTAACACATATTCCTAGGATGACATATTCAACAAGTACAAGTTAAGCCCAAAGAATCGAAATTGGGTTAAGAAGTTACCTTGTAAACATTCGACAGCCTAACGACATCACATTAAAAATCAAAAAAATGATTTGATGAGAAAAAAAGGGTATATAATCACTTGGAAATAATTTTTACATCAATAATGATATATAATAACATATCCCATCATAATAAGATGTAAATTAAAAGAGACAACAAAAAGAAGTCTTAAAAATAAGAGGGTGAAAGGTTCCCCTACGGATTTGGTAACTTACAAAACTTATGCCACATGAAAGAAGGATCATACATATAAGAATTAAATACTAATTAATTAATTTATATTACACAAAGAGTAAAATAGTGGGAAGTACATAAAACACACAAAAGGAAATAGTGGTAAATATAGCATGAATCTCACGGGAATAAAAAGTGAGATGAAACCCTTTACCACGTTGTAATCAACTGAGTCATATGACCAAAATTTAATAAAAACCAAATTAATCACATAATACCATGAATATAATGAGAATAATTATAATATATATCAAATTTCAGTACAAAATACACCACATGCAATGAATAAGTGGTGAACAATGGAAATCTCACAGAATTAAAAGTGAGATAAGAAAATCCCTTACATCGATGTCCGACTTGACCTATTCATTCTTAAATCTCCTGAATAATAAACTATTTTTAATTTATACTTTATTAAGAAACATTTTCAATTTTATTATTCCTTTTTTATCACTTATTACCATGTTATAAATATTATTTAATCATTTAAGTCAATAACTTCTATTTTGTTGATGTTTGGTACTTGAGTAAAAATTGAACACCTTATATTTACAAGTTGTCCATGTTGTCAATAATCCATTATATCCAGAATGATATTAATATTTATATATCATATATATAATATATATCTAGTATATATATATATATATATAACAGTACATATCATTTGGAGGTAAGAAATGAAATGCACCATTCATGGAGACGGTAAGTCGTACGAACGCATGAACCCTTCTTTCATTTCTCTTTAGAATTTTGATGGAATTAAAACGTAATTATACAAAGCTATATTATAATTAAAGTATTATATAATTTACTATATCCTTTATACATCCCACATATGGCATTAACAAGTCATATCACTTTGAGGGGGCGGTAGTCCGCATTTCCTCAAATGAAATTATCGCGTTTACCCATAATGTAAACCATAAAGGTATGATATAAATATAAATTACAGAAATATAAAGAAACATAAAAATAATATATATCATATATAAATATAGTTCCATCATAATGGCCACCAAGAGCGGCGGTTGGAGATATTTGAACAATCATCATTTTGGGAGGCGTTCGTTTTCCATCCACAGAAACATTATGTTCTTCACCCATTAGATGGAGTTGTGTGTAAGTGTAGTTCTAATAATTCTCATAACAACATACTAGTAGATTGAGGATACTGGTCTTGTTACAAAAGAAATAAATAATAAGATTTTAGGGGTTGGAGAATTAAAATAAAAGAAAACAATTGAAGATAAACTGTTACCTTTAATTTGGGTAACTCCCTTTGGATTGAACCAAAGGACTTCTTTAAATTCCTTCTGACTAAAGTAAGGCTTCTAGGAGTAGGATAAGAATAGAGGGAGCTTAATTAATTAGAGTTTGGACGAGCCAAAAGTCTTGAGATGTGTGTGGAATTGGTTATAAGTGAGGGCTTTTTATAAGGGGGAGGGGCTCTATAGAAAAGTGTGAACATATTATTTTATTATAAAATGATATTCAGTTTTTAAAGGTCCAAAAATAATTAAAGTAGAAGATATGATGAATCATGGTCGAAATAAAAACATTAAATATGAATCTTATAAGTTGTAGATAATATTTTAATCATTATAATCTTATTTATTTTAATGATTTATTAATGAGGTAAACACTACATCATTATTATGTCATAAATAATGTAATTTATTTGTTGTCTAAATATTATAAAAAATACCATGATGTAAGAAATTTTTTTAGATTTAAAACAAATATTTATAGTCGAAATAATATCATATATAACACCATGAAAAAATTAATTTACCAAGAGATATTTTTTTATGTCATTTTTGTCATTAGTTTAAATTAATCAATCTGAATTCTCATTATCACTCCCATGTTGCACAATGGGGACCAAAAATTGACCCAAAGATTCCTATGGTTGTAAATAAATCATCCAATAAGGTTTGTACAAGTATTAATGTAATTTTTAATTATTATAATATATTTTTTTACCTTGATTTTCCCTATTTACCTTTAACAGCGATAAATAAAAGTCAAAAGTTATTATTCAAAAAAAATTATTTTCATCTTATTGAAAAACATTTACTTACTAATAAAAACCATGTATGTCATATTTTCTAAATTCAATCCACAGAATTGGTAAATTTTCATTTAAATGAAAAATTCATTTTTTAACTACTACAATGTGGTTTCACTATTCATCAAGAATTGAAGTTTTTCAATAAAATACCAAAAATTCAGCTTAAGATATAATTGATATTCTGTATTCAAAAATTATGTCTATTTTACCTGATTCAAAACATAAAAGTTGCATTAATTAATTTAAAATTAATTCCCGTGGTTAAAACAAATAGCATGTTTTTAATTAACAATAAATATCAAAAGATTGACACTTGTTTAAGTCAGATTTCAGTGTGATATTAATTCCATTTACTCTATTTGGATTAAATTGTAAAAATATATTCTAATTAGACTTTATGACCAATTAGAAAGATAATCTAATGATATAAATAAATTATATTAATAGGCACCATTGAATTAAAATACAGTATTTTTCACTATACATTAAAAAATGAACTTTATCGAAAAAATTCCAAAAAACTACCAAAATAAATTTTGATGTCCCCATTAAAAAGAAGGATTTTATTTGGTCATATAGAATGTATTAAAGTGACCAATACTAGATTTAATTAGGATTTACCATTAAAAGGTGGTAAATCGAACCCTTAATTTTAATTATTCTTAAAATTAAATTCATTCATATTTTAAGCCTCTAACGTTTATTGGATAAATGTAAATACATTTAACAAACATGTATAATCATATTTTAGTTAGTTTTTTTCATTCCCACTAATACAATGGCTAATAGTTACCTACCATTTAAAATAATAATATTATATTATTAGTGCGGAATGTAAGATTTCAATGAAACCTATTGTTCCGTATCGGGTACACTATCGAACATAGAATCCCCTTTAATGTAAAATTAATATTTAATTCAAAAATATTAATAAATATGAAAAGTGACTTATTCCTTATTTATATGGGATGTTACAGGTTGTACGGGCGACCATGTTGGTCACCACTATCCTAGAACAACCAAAGAGATTCAAGACATATAGGCACAAAGTTGGTGCATGAAACTACAAATAAATTTTAGATCATCCAGGAGCGGATGATTACTATAGACAGATATTAGTAGACTTTTTTTTATTCATAATGGAGGCTTTTTGGAGTTTGGGGGGGATACCATGTTTTCTTGAGGGTCTCACCTTGACATGGATTACATAGATTAGGTATAAACATAAACCTATCTTCGAGATTCTATGGACCTTTTAGATAATGCATAGAGTTGGAGAGGTTTCATGCCTCTTATCTCTACCATCTAAATTAGATGAGGTAGAGGAAGTATTCCACATGTTGTAGCTGATGACGTATGTTCAAGATCAATCACATTTTATAGATAGGATGTTGATGGAAATTGAGGATGGAGATTCCATGGATGAATATCTAGTAGAGATTGAGGATCAAAAAGAGTGGATAATTCAGGGGTCATTAATTCCCTCAGTGACTGTCTTATGGAAGAATAATAATTCATATGAGAGAACCCGGGAGTGGGAGACTGATGAATTATTAGTACCCATATCTCTTTGGGTATCCTTTTGTTTAATCATTCTAGGACATATAGCCCCAATGTGTAGAGAATGTAACAAATATAATTTTTCTATGTATTGTGTTAGAATATAAATTAGATTATGTATGGATCTAGGAACTAAGACGTCATGAGATTCCAATCCTAGGTGTGCCTGTAAATAGTTTTTGAAATAATTAAAATATATTAAATATCATGTCTGTGCATTTTTCATGAATAAATTGAATAACTTCTAGATTGAGGTTCAGATCAGAAATATGAGACTGATGATGATCTTAAAGCATGAGTTTTACACTAGGTGAGATAAAACCTTGAAACACATTGGACATGGGTTTGGACATGCTCATGGGAAGATTCTTAAATAAATTAATTTATTTATTTATTAAATTAATATCTATGGCCATCATTTTGATAATATAAAAGAAATTATTGTAATTTTTCAAGATTAACTACATAACCATTCAAATTCAGATTCTCTATTGGAGAGTAATGGAGGAGATTACCTTGGTAGAAAATGACTAAATCATGGATCAGTGATTGGTGTGCAACATAACTCAATAATCTCACTAATAAAAATAACATTTAATCAATCAATAAAAAGGATTCCACAAAATTGAGTTAGGATGTTGTTTTTTTTGGATGCAGTCATTGTTTCCTTATTTCTATAAGGAACAAGAATCAATCGACCAATGGATTGATTTATGGGTTGATCATTTAGCAACTGTAGTATAAAATCTAGGTATTATTTAAAGAATTATTTATTTATTTTAGTTCTTTGTTCATCATTATTATGAGAAAATATATATTCCAACAAAACAAGACCAAGTTTCATTCTTCTTTTTCATGTTTCATTGATCTATCCCAACAATATTCATTAGTTCATCATCGATATTCATTTTCAATTTTGGTTTGAAAAAATAACAAATAAACATTCATTATGAACCTATTTCTTAGAGAAACTAATTGTCATCAAGGATTGGGGTTTAGATCAATGATAGGATCAAGATGTGATGTTGATGACGATGGATATGGATTATTCCAATGGCCATTATTTTTCCGGGTTAGTCATTTGATTTAGATGACACATATGAAAAAGGATTCCCATGAAAATGATATGGATAGATTCTGACATGCGGTGATGACAAGGACTTCTAGGATGTTTTACTTCATTTTTAATGAGAGGATTGTTTGGATTGATAGACTTAAGAATGGACAATGATTTGGAAACCTGATCTAGGATTCTTTAAATTTTGTGTCACATAGTGTTTATTCCAAAATTACACACCATGTGGGCCCTCAGTGTTGAACTACGGTTTCATTAAAAAGATAAATATCACATGGAATGTGACATATATCACATGGCATGTGAATCGACCTTGAATCATAATGAGTACCATATAGGGTTCATGGACACGATTTAATGTACACATTCTCAGGCATTCCATAAACATTGAAACCAACACTATAAGGCCATGTTTACATATGTAGAGCCATCTACATCGATGCAGACTTGATTATACTGGAATAAAAACACCATTTACTCAGTCAGAGACAGGGACACAGACACATCCCATGATTCATGGGTAGGGCATGTTGTTGAAGGGACATTTAATGTACTTTTAGTAGATGTTTTTACTATTATAATGATGGATTAGAGAACTTTTCATCTTTATATTGCACAAGATTCATTAGGGTGTGTCTGCTTGATCCATTTCCTGTGGTTTTAGTATGGAATCATGTCTTATATATAAGATCGTGATTCCTCTATAGGGACATGAGTCTTTTATATATTTAGTGGAATCCTTCCATGAGGATTGGAGAGATATTCTCTATCATCATTTACCCTTGTTGGAGTTCTTGTAATCATCATGTCCAACATGATAGGGGGATTGATCCTCTAATTATTTGATTACTACAAATTGAGTTTTTGGTATACCTAATGTCCTTGGATGTGATCCTAATATGTGTATAATTCTCTTCATACTTTTCTTATGTAATTACTATGGATATACATAACGAGCAAGAAATCTCATATGGACTCCATCAGTGTTATTTGACTCCTGGAGTGTGTTCTCCTAGATGAGTGTAATGCGGAACATTATAGAGTGACACATACAATGGTATTATAGTTGTGAAATACCATGGGACTATTTTTCATTGTTTTATATATATAGATATTCATATTATATGTGTTGTGAAACATAACTATGATGTGAAATTTCTATTATTGATTATATATGCTTTATGATTTTGGGGTCCTAGCTGTGTATTATTATACTCACTTTGTAAAGGTATTCACCTATAAATTTCATGACATATATAAATGATTTACCTTTTTATTGAGTCATGTAGGGAACAGAACCAAGAAGATCTTAGTGATGCAGAATGACAGAGGTGTGTTCCTATGGTAACATTTATAATGGTATCCTAAAATATAATCTGGTTTGACTTGTTTTCAATTTCATTTTTGTTGGATTTTATTTTGGATTTTTTCATTCGAGTACTCGTTTTCATACTATAATGGTGGGATTTTAGATGTATACATGCACTGTTATTAGTTGTTTTATATTTCATCAATGTATGGGCCTAGAGATGTGTAAATACAAATAGGTACGTTATGATAATTCCTCCCATGTGTGTAATATGACCACTCAGTGATGTTCACTAGACCCTATCCTATTTGAGGTTTTCTTTCGTTAGTGATGGGATGGGCCTTTTTGGGATTTATTTTGAAAGGGTTCATTATTAATTGACATACATTATTATCAAAAAAATAGAAACAAACCCAAAATGAGTAATATTGATTCTGATAACCATTATTATAAGTTATTTGATGAAATAAAAATCATTCTACTAAATAATATGATGTCACTTTTGAAAAATATATACTATGAAACATTCATTTGATAATCCCTTATTATAAAACAATATTCTTCTATCACCTAAAACTAACAAAAACCTAATGGAAAAAAATATTTAAGGGGAGAAAGATTATAATATTTGAGAATAACCCCTAGTCCAGAAAACATAATCAATGCATCAGGGACCAAAAAACAAATAATTATATATCAATTAGGTGAGTTAAAAACATAATATAAGAGGAATGATCAAAAACGAAAAAGTAAATAACATAACATTATGATCCACAAAGGTCAACTATGTAATCCTATAAATATAGATCTCAAAATGAATGGGATAATATGTGAAAACATGATACACAGAAATAGGCTCAAATATGGAAAATGATTACTCATAATAGATTAAAATCCAACCATGGGAATGTTTGGGAAGGTATATTTTAAAATATAGGATCAATATGTTCAAAAATGTAAAAGAAGGATTCACACTGTGAATAATTTATTCCCAAATGACTCTTAACATGAATCAAATATTCTCTCCATAAAATAAGGATACACAACTTAGGATCTCTACATTGATAAATCCAGCCACTTTTTAAAATAGTTCACGGAATAAACTAATGTTTAACATCATGAAATATTGCAGCATACTGCACGCAAATCCTAAAAGGACACCAACACCCCATAAATTTGATTAAATTATAAAAGAAAAAAGGATTGAAAATAAGAAAACATTACATATTGAAAATAAAAACTCATATGAAAAAACATTTGTTACTATAATGAATGTTTTTAATGTGTCTTTTATGAACATTTATCCTCATGGTTTACTAATTGTTTATAGAAACCCTACGGACATGTTATAAAGATATGATTTTATTTCAAAATAAACATTTTCAAAATATTGACCCAAAATATGTTCCTAAACATCATTTAATAATTTTTATGAAATTTATATTGATATTTTGAGTGAATTTTATAATTATTAAATATTTATATGTGATTTCATGAATGAATTGCTAGATAATATTTTTTAATCAACAAATTATCTACTCTATTGAAAGATATATTTTTGAATCTACCTTTAATCTCTCATAAATAAAAGTTTTATTTATTTAGATATTAATATTTTTATATATTTTCCTTGATTTCAAATATATAATGATAGAAACTAATTTTGATTCATCAATATTAAGATCCTAATTTTTTAAATTATGAAACTCTAGGATATGCTAACTGTGTAGTTGGATCTATTATGTTATTATCTTTAGGATAATATAAATTTTTTACTTTTTATAAATTTCAAAAAATAAATTATTATTTTATTATTTTATTCTATAAATAATATTGGTTTTTAATAAATTTTTTTAAAAAAAATTTAATTTAAAATTGATATTTGGACACTTATAATATTTTTGATTAATTTTACTAGAATTTGATAAATTTTTTATAATTTTTTAAATCTAAAAAATTAATAAATTCACACAATAGTATATGTGAATTTTATTATATGAATAATATTGAATTTCGTTCATGTAATATAAATATGAACATAGATTTAATTAATTTCATGAATATTACTAATGGAAGTACTTTATGATTTAAAAAGGAAAATAGTTTTAATTTTTTATTATAAAAAATTAATGTGTTTCTTTTGAATCAAATTTTAATGTTTTTTATTTAGAATATATATTGATATTATTATTTAAATGTCTTGAGAAATGAATCAGGACATTAACCAGTAGTATATTATTTACATTGTATGTAAGGGTTATTAGTTATATAGTAGTCTACGTGTGGGTGTACATATAATATAAGTATTTTCCAAAACAATTGGATGGTTATGTGATGAATCATCTTATCTTGAATTTAGTGATAACATAGAACAATTAAATGCATGTTTTACTGCTATAGAATACCTAATGTGATATTTCTTTCATAAAATGGGTTTATAATATTGATATTTGCTTTTAACGTTTAATGATGATGTTGTTTCAATAGTAATTCTTGTAAGGCATTATTAATAATCATAGTTAATCATAATGTGAATTTTTGATTGAAAATGGAGGCCTCCCTTAATATGTATTTTGAGATAAAGGCTATGGGTTTTTTAGTTATTCCACCATGGAATCTAATACATTTATCATTGACATTTATATAAATATTTATTTTAATATCGTTTTTGGTAAATTAAATATTATGTAATGATTTAGATTTTGGAAAATTTTCATGATTATTATTACTCATAAATATTGACAAAAAAGATTCATTAGGTAAATTAATCATTGATTTTTACTGAAAAAAAATATATAGATTGTTTTACATGGTGATGTTCTGGGCCATGATGTCGGTGATATGAAGAATTATTTTAATGTTTACATGGAATTGTAGTCCCATGAACAGATATTTGGTAATTAGATATGAGGATGATGTTAGTATTGTCATGTTTTTTGTTCCTATTTTATTTTTTTTTCTAAATGTTTTTCACTGTATACTATTGAAAAAAATAATCCATCATTTTCATATGGCCTGCTTGTTTTTATTTTATATAAATATCATTCCACATTGTTATTTATTACATTGAAACAATTATTTATCTTTTTTTGACAAAAGGAGTAATTTCAGACCATATGGTAGTCCATATTGAGTCTTAGTATTTTTGAATCTAGATAGTTCATTAAAAAATGTTATTATATATGGTATTTAAATTCGAGTTATGATGTGCATTGTAATCATACAGTTTGTATGGATAAACATAAAATGTAATTAAATAATGGAATAATAAAAATTATTACAGTATGCCAAATGTCACTAGATACTTTTTAAGGAAAAGGTGGATTGAGAATATCTTATATAAAATCATATTTATTATTTAACTTCCTTCTGTATTTTCAATTGCCTAAGAGATATGTTTTTTGGATAATTTTTCTGATAAATCAAAATTACTATTTTTTGTTCATTATTTTTTAATGACCAATGATTTCTTAGTTTTATCATCTGAATCAAAAATTATCAATAAGTTGATTCCAAATATTACCTTTAAATATATATTGATATTTCACCATTACCATTAAAATAAAATATCATGTTTCCACTGTTTAGTTTTCTAGAATATTCCATTTTAATCACAAGATTATGTAGTATCTATACAATTTTATTATTTTCAACACCTATAAATTTGATACCTGGTCCTTAAGGACAAAGAGTCGACTAACCTTTATTAACGGGTTATAAAAAACATTAGTTATTGAGTGGTTTCATTTTTCTATACTTTTAGTGTTATTTTAGACATTCTAAATCATAGGATTTTATTCTAAAATATTTATATTTGTTATTTTAAAAATATGATCACGATCATAATTCTATTTATGTGAACTACGAAAATGAATTTCTTCTATACAAATTTGTAATTTATGAATTCCTAATGATAAGGGATTCAATGATTCAAATATTTTGATAAAATTGTTGCTCTATGGTAATATTTATTTCTAATACAAACATTTTAAAAAAATGATAATATGACTTGCAGGTGAAACTATCGACAATATTCTTAAATTAGTTGTTATGATTTTGATACTTTATTTAATGATGTTTTATTTCAAAACATTTATCATACAAGTCTAGAAAATAATCCTCTTGTAACATTGTATCAAATGTAAAATATTTATAGGGAGAGTAACATGGATATATAATTTAAAAAATATTTTATAGAGTTTACATAATTCATTCTTCTACTCTATAGAATCATTTACATTATGGGTTCTTATTTCATAAATTTAGTTAATTTAAATTACATTTAATGTTAAAAAAGTATAAATTATTTTAGTTCTTATATAATTAGTTTTTTTACATTAAATATTTTAGATTTTTCATATTGAAAATATCACATTACATACTGAGTAAAAAATTTAGATGTAATTAGAAACATCTATTTCAGCACCTATTTAAGGATTTCATATTGGCAAAAAATATTTTATCAAAGTAGGACAAATATTTTGTTTTATTTTATATATATACATTTCACTAATTTAATTTTTCTTATATATTTATAGTGAAATGATTTTTAAAAGGAAGGATTATCTATCAAAACATTACTGAAATTATAACATTGTCAACCAAAAATTATTTATATATTTGATTGTGAATATTAGAAAGATAAGTTGAAATATTTTTTTGATTAACAGAAGTGTTGAAATCTACAAGCTGGTTTTTCGAAAATAAAAAAATTATCGCTAATGATATTGAAAATTATATTAGAGATTATTATATATAATATTATGAAAATTCTAGGTTATGAAATATATAATCGGATAAATTGTTATAATAAAATAAATAAATAAAGAGAATATTTGATCTTTAATGTATCAACACATTAAAAATAATATATGAAATATGATATATGGTAGGCTTATATTATAAATCATTTAATTTTTTCGAATATAATTTGTTCCATAAAATCATATAATCTAGTTGATAGTGGTGACTGTTTTAAAATCCAATGAAGGAATGAAAATTTTGTAACATCAATTAGTTGAATATATTTTTTAAATACTTCCAATAGAGTGATAATTATAGAATTCATTTGTATATGATAAAGACAATCATACAATGTTGAGTCTTCATGATCACATATTATCTTAAATAAAATAAGATAATTAATTTATTCCAAATATGGGAATAAAAAAAATAAATGTCAGTGTGATTTCCAATACATCAATTGACGTTAATGTAACGACCTAGAACTCTAACAGTGAAATTTCCCTTCTTATTTTTATATTATATATATCACATCAAGTCACTAATATAACACAATACAAAAATCATAGATGAATAACGAATGAAATAAGTTTTATTTCTTGAAGATAAGAAACCTATACCAATTTAATAGTAACTTCAACTTCTGAATATTTATATGACCCTTCTGAATAATAAATCATAATAAATCATAATAACATCATAGATTTAAGTATAAATACAATTTAGGAATCTTATTAATGAAACTTTCATGTAATTATATCATAGTAAAAGTAAATGAATATTTTAAAAAAATTAAATTATGTTTTGGTATTTTTGTATGTCAAAAATATTTAATTACAATTTTACATTTAATAAAAGTATTTAAATGAAAATATGTTAATATAAAATGTATTTTTAAATTATTATTTTATTATCTTAGGATTTTTGGATATTTTTACGATACCATAGTTTATTTTTGAAATGTTATAAAATCTGGTAAAGATTTAAAATCTGTATTTTTCAAGTAAATGATGGTTTAAATTAAAAAATAAATTTCTCATATTTGTAAAATTATTTTAATAAAATGGATTTAATTTTTAAATTTTAAAGGTTAAAAAAATTTAGGGTGAATTTTTTTATTTTTCTAAAATAAATGAGTTTTTGTGAACATTAAAATACGATAATTTATGATAAATGATAAATACATGATTTATTGAGACATATGTGATGTTTTTATGTTATAAGCACCCTTAGTTTGTACTCAAATAAGAAAATTACTATATTCCGTCACAACGATCAACATTATTTCTTATCTTGAGAAAAATAAAAAAAATAATGAATTAAATAATGAGAAATTACCCCTCTCCTACACTATAAATACCACCCCTCACCACCCCTTCTCGCCACACTTTAATGTTTTGAGCCTTGCAAATTTTCTACTTAATTACATCCCAAAGCCTCTCCCCCACATCCATGACATCTTGGTCTTAAAAAAATACCAAAACCAATCACTTTAAGGAGGTTCTTAATGAAGAGTATTGAAGAGGTAAAATCCTCTTCTTTTTCCTTTTAGTTTCTTTTCAAATTCTGTTATTTTATTATTTTATCCTCTCCTACTATATCCAAATGTCCATAATAACACCAGTATAATCTATATACAATAATTATATAATTTTAATGGAATATCTTTACTCAAACTTTTCTCTCTCTCTATATTATTTTAAAAAATGAAATCATCGTTCAAGAGTTGCTGATATATAACCTTCATGGATGTTAGATTTTTGTTCTTCTATTTATCCATAAAGGATGGTAATGAAACCATTTTTATGGTGAAAATAGACTATAATATATGTATTAAAACTTTTCTTATGTTTTTTATGTAACATATTTACATAATAATAAATGATAAAACAAAATGATTTCTTTATGATCAATAATCGTTGTAATAATGTCAAAAATTATCACTAAACGTATTATCTAATGATTCATCCTCATACTATATAACTAAATGATTGATATAATCATTTACACATAATTTTTTAATTAATATCATATACATTCAAATTCTGGATAATTATACCCATTCCAAATGAACATTCATACTCATATACAAGTATACTGATCGTGAAAACTAAGGAAATGAACACTCCTCAGCAATAAAAAATTATTCATATAAATCATTAAATAGAATATAAATGAAATTAATAAAATTATAATAAATAAAATAAATTTATATAAGGTTCTTATCTAATTGATTTATTAATTAATTTTATTATTCTTGACTTTAAGTTCAAGTGCAAAACACATTCAGAAAAAAGGTAAGGGTTTTCTTCCCAAACATCCATTTTCATTCGGGTTATTATTTATTCCTTATACACAAAATTTATTCCTAATTATTTGAATATAATTATTCTAAATTCTTTCAATGATTTTAAAAATAATTTTTTAATATCATTTCATTATTCATTTATAATAAATACATGTTTTTTCAAAGCTACCTTTTTAATTCTCCCCAATATGTAAGCCTGATTAAAGGGAACATCGCGATTTCTAACCCATTTTCGAGCACCATATATAATATATTTTAAGAAATAATTATTTTTATAAAATGAATGCTTTTATAATTAAAAAACTATATTTTTTCATTACTGGTTGTATACAAAATATTATAACAAATAAAAATAATTTTTCAAAAATAATTATTCTTTTCAAATTAAAAGTGATATTTCTCTCATGAATTCCTTGATGATTTTAGTAGAATATTTTCATCTATTTCAATACCTATGATCAATTTTATTATTTATTTAGATATATATCATATTATTTTTAGCTTCCATATGTTATTAAATAGTTTTTTGGTGATTTGACTGTAAATGTGTTGTCTTGATAGCATTCACTGTGTGACTCCGATTTATTACTGATTATGATTACAGATTAGTGAAAGTTATTTACATTTAATATGTTTATATTTTTTATGTATATCACCATTCATATTAGGAATTTGTTAGATATATAAAATTAAGGGTTGGGACCACAATATCCCCTCGATGTATTGGTAAGTCTCATAAGACAAATAAAAATTGGATTTTGGGTGAGGCCTTACCCAAGAATTTTAAGAAGTCATAACCAAGGCCTTTTTGATACGTTTCAAAAGATAGAAATTATGCAAACCCTCATTTTTATATTAATAATTGATAAACCATCTGATATTTGACTAGAATAATATCCATGATTATAGTTCATTCCCCTATAATCAATTATATGAATTTATTTACCAATCTTACATTCATGCCATATTATGCTCAAGTTGGTTTTTTAATGGCATGTATTTTTTTTATTCACCATGCCTATTGTTAATTTTTATGATTACATATACTGTATAAATTACCCTTATTGAAAATATGATCTCACTCATTTCATATGTTTTATTTTTTCTAAGGATGTAAATATTAATATTATGAATGACATGGAGAAATAATATTGGAGTTATGTATGTTTCCAATGGAATGGTTATATCATATTTCCTTTCAAGTTGTAATGTAAATATTATGTTTTTCTATGGTTTTCCGAATCAAATAAACTATTTTGTCCTTAATGATATGAATTTCTTTTCATTTATAACAATGTATTAATATAAGGAACTTTCTTTGAGAACCTAGGGTTAGGGTATTTACAGCTGGTATCAGTGGAGTTTTTGTTGAATCCTTGGAAACTAGATTTAGAAATCACAAAATAGGTAAGAAAACCCTATGATAGGATTCGAGGATAATAATAGAAGAAGATTCTATAATTTTAATAAGGGAGATATTATGTGGAACTTCCTAGAAATGCATCCCAGTCTAGATAATATATGTGGACATGTTTCTGGAATAGATGTACATAGGGGAAACAAGTATGACAAGGTATCCCAGACCTACCTAGGGGTATCATGGTACATGAAAATGTACCATATTATGCATCTAGTTGGACACTCCTAAGGGATATTCTTAGGAAAAGTACGATTTTCTATACAAACCATTTTGATGTTTTTAAAAGTAAATATGTCCCCAAAAAAACATTGTTTATTATTATGCGATTTTATATGTATAAAGATTCAATTTAGGTCAGGAGTTTTAAAGTCCGTGACTATAAATTATAAATCAAAACCAAATATAGTGCCTGAAATTATTTATAAATGGTTTAAAGTGGAAGTAATTGAAATTGTATCAACTTACGTATCCCTTGTATGGATTTCCATCCATTGAAAGATAATGATGTCGGTATCAAAGCGGTGACTGGTGATGATAAACTTATAACTATACTAGGATAGCTAACTTATGTTATTAAAAATAACTGTACCCATATGGATCATCCTGATCCACAACATGGAGGATCAAGGCTAGACCTCTTTATGAGACAACAGGATCCATCATTCAATGAGACTACAAACCCCTTTGCATCAAGTTAGTGGATAAGTTACATTGAGAAGATATTTCTCTCTATGGGAAGTAACGAAAGGGAGAAATTTTTGTGGTATTTTATCATATATTTAGAGATCAATGGTGGTAACTAATTCAAAACATAAATGAGGAGAAAGAAAATAAAAATATGCAATTGAGGGATTTTATGGATATTTTCCTATAAAAAATATTATATTTATGAACAATGGGTTGATATGGAAAATAAATTATTAAATCTGAGGAAAAAGGTGTATGCTAATGTTTCCAAGGAAGAGTCAAATTTTTCAAGGTTAGTAAAGCATGTTTTAGACTACATACATAATCTGAGGAACAATATAGATTGTTTCTATAATGGTATAAAAGAATTCATCTGATGGTCACTTGTCTCCCAAAATTTCTCATTTTACGAAGATATAGTCTCATGTTCTGTCAAGACAGAAAAATAATTCTCTAAGTCATATGACATTATGGTAAAGTAAGAGAAGAAGCGGGTAGTTGGGGAAATAATGGATAATGGGAAGAATAAAAATGGAGTTTTCAAACATCTGATACTTGTTGAAGGAAACAGCCACGAGCCTACATAATAGTAAAATGAGTCTATAATATGATTGAAGGTAAAGTCCACTAAGCCCGTGATTACAAGGGAATGAAAGAATCTATAAATATTCAATGCTACAATTGTGAAGCTATTGTACATTATTCAAATGATTTCACTATATGTCAAGAAAACGTTCTCCAAAAAAGTCCAAGGGGGAAAGTCCAAGCTTATATGATCACAACTACTAATGTTTAAGTTCCTACTGATGTGGGGGGTTGATAATTTATTCATTTCCCCAAATGTAACATATGCATTATTTTATTCTATAAAATTTTATTCTTTTATATATTCCTAGATTTCCATGAAAAATAGACATTTCCATTTTGAATTAATAAAGGAGTTGTTATTAAAAACTCTTAAGTGATGTATCATTACAAAATAAGATGTGAATATAAATATCCCTTTTATTACACATAAACATGCTTTAGTTAATAACCATATCATCATACCCATGATTGATTTTGATATAATACTCAGTATGAATTGGATTCCAAATTATGATTTGAATATATATTACAAGAAGAAAGAAGATACAATATTTCAGAATGATCTAGAGTTTCTTATCTTTATAGAAAAAACCTCTCCATTAAATTCATATCTAGATCCTTCCCCATTAGCTCTACTGAATTCAATTCTTGGGGAAGAATAGAATGTAATATTTATAGGTGAGGAATGATATCTTAAAATTGAGTATGTACCTATTATTCAAGAATATATTGATGTATTTATATAGGATTTACCTGGACATCCTCTGGAGTGGGAAATTGTGTTTTCTATATTTTAATTATGGGTGAAAAGCATATATCAAAGACTCTAAATAGAATGTCCACAATGGAATTATTAGAATTTAGGAAACAATGAGAAGCATTGAGTGATAAATGACTTATCCTTACTAGTGTTTCTTCATGAGGTGCTCATTTTCTTTTTGATAAGAAGAAATATGGATCTATGAGACTATGCATTCACAACAAAGTGATCAATGATATTATGATAAAGAACTAGTATCCAATTCCACACATGGATGAATTAGTTGATCAACTTCAACGATTATAATAATTTTTAAAGATTCATCTTTGATCTAGATATCTTAAATTGCATGTGAATAATGAATATATTCTAAAGATAACATTTAAAACTAGGTATAGACATTACATGTTTACACTATATTCTATTTGGACTAACTAATGCACCATTTTTTTATTGATCTAATTAATAGAGTTTTCAAGGAATATCTTGATTAGTTTATTGTGTTATTTATTAATGATATCTTGGAATACTCCAAAAGATATAAAGAACATGAGAGTAACTAGGGATTTGTTTTGAAAACTCTTTGAAGAAATAAATTATATTCAATGTTTAGAAAATGTGAATTTTGGATTCAATCAGTTTTTTTAATGTCCATATTATCTATAAATATGGAATCCTAGTTGTCTTGTAAAGACATAGGTGGTTCAGGAATGTCCTACACCAATGAACATAATCTAGGTACATATATTTATTGCTTTATCAATTTATTATTAGTGTTTCATTCATAACATCACTAGATTAGCTGACCTATTAACCAAGCTCACACATAGAAGGTTTAAGTTCATATGGAAAATAGAATGTGAAAAATTATTTTAACAATTAAAGAGGATATTGATGATTGATTTGATCCTGACTATACCATCATAAAATGGTGGGTTTATGATTTATAATGTTTCATCAAAGATAGAACTTGTTTTTTTCTTATGCATAATAAAAGAGTTATTACATATGTATCAATGTAATTAAAAACTCATGAATAGAACTATGCAACATATAATCATGAGTTAGTAGTTGTAATATTTTCTGTGAAGATAGAATGACGATATCTTTATGGTGAAATATGTGAGATATATATGGATCAAAAGAGTATGATATATAAATTCTCATAGAATGAACTCAACATAAGGAAAATGAGATGGCTGGAGGTACTCATGGATTATGATTGTTCAATACACTATAACAATAGTACAGAAAATAAGGTAGCATATTCATTGGGAAAGAAATATCATGGAGTTCTAAATAAAATGAGGATTGAAAAGGACGTTGTGTGCATGGATCAAGAAAATATAGATATAAGAATTATCAAGGAAGGGGAAACATCATTAATTTTTAAATTGGTTGACCAAACATCTTTATTGGAATGAATTAAATGTTCTCAATGTAATGATGAGAATATTAAAAATAAAATTACAGCTGTGAATGATGGGATGTTTCCAGACATCATGTGTGAGGATGGAATTCTGGAATTTGGGAGGAGGAAATGTATTCCTTATATAGAGGAGCTAAAATGGGATTTATTGGATGATGAATATATCTAGAATTTTTCTATACAACCTGGTATCACTATGTCATATAGAGATCTGAAGGAACATTTTTTGTGGGAAAATATGAAGCGGTAAAGTCTGGATTCTCTATGAATATGTTTAGTCTATTGATAGAAGAAGGATGAAAGAAAACATCCTATAGGTGTCATGAAACCCCTTCCTATTCCTAAATGGAAATGGCATGACATCACTATGGAGTTTTTCATTGGATTACCAAAACTCCATGAAATAGTGATTCAATATGCGTGGTTGTTGATCAACCTACCAAATCTGCACATTTCCTTTCTATAAGGGAGGAGTTTGCACTAGATCACCCTACAAAACTCTATTAATGAAGTTGTAAGAATTAATTGGAAACCTATACTATGGTGTTTGATCATGATTCACCATTTAAATCTTAATTATAGAAAATTATTCAAATATCTTTGGATACTAAGCTTCGTTTGAGTACTACTTATCACCCACAAACTGGTGGGAATTCTGAATGGACCATTAAAACATTATAAGACATGTTGAGATCATGATCCCATGAATATGAAGGTATGTGGGATCACAATTTTCCTTTATTGGGTTTTTTCTACAATAATAGATTCCATTCATGTATTCAAATGGCTCCATATGAAGCATTGTATTGAAAGACATGTCTTACACCAACATGATGGGATGAAGTTGATGGAAGGAATCTTGTGGGCCTAGATCTTATGGCAGAAACAACAACAAAGGTAAATAATATTCAAACCCATATCAATGATGCTCAATGTACTAAAATAGATATTATGAAAATTTAAGGAACAATTTGTAATTTCATGTGGGAGATTAGGTATTCTTGAAAGTATCTCTATGGATGAGATATTTTTTTAAAATGAAATCATCGTCTGAGAGGTGCCGACTTACAAACATCATGGATGATATATTTTTGATCTTTAATTTCTTCTTCAAGGATAGTAATAAAAAACATTTATGTTTAACATGGAATATAATATGTTAATAACAATATTTCTTATTTTCTGGAAGTAACATATTTACAAAATAATTAACTATAAAACAAAATTAGTTCGTTATGATTAATAATTGTTGTAATAATGCAAAACAATTTCACTAAATTTCATATCTAATGATTCATCCTCATAACATATAACAAAATGATATATATATATATATAACCATTTTCACATTTTATATTAATTAATATAATTTAAATTCAATTCTTGAGAATTATACACATTCCACTAGAAGTTTTATACTCATATACAAGTATACTGATCGTGATAACTATGGAAATGAATGCTCACGAGCAATAAAATTTTATCTTATAACTCATAAAAATGGACATAAATGAACATAATAAAATTATACTAAATCAAATATATGTATATATGGATATTAATTAATAAATTTATTTTATTTTATTATCTAGGACGTTAAGTTCAAGTGCAGAACACATTTATACATAAGGTAAGGGTTTTCTTCCCGAACATCCATTTTCATTCGAGTTATGATTTAATCCTCCAGAAACTAATGTAATTCTTAATAAATTTTAAATAAATCTTTTAAATTCGATGTATAAATTTCAAACTCATTTTTCTATATCATTTTATCTTTTATTTATAAGGAATACATGTATTTAAAGGTTCTCTTTTCAATTCTTCCCAATACACTAGCCCAATTAAAGAGAACTTCTAAATTTCTTACCCATTCTCATGTACCATCCATAATCTATTTAAAAAAATTATTTTTATATGATCACTAATTTTTTCATTAACTGTTTTTTTCATTGTTGGTTTTATATAAATAGTTATGACAAATAAAAATGATTTTTTCAAAATAACTCTTCTTTTCAAAGTAATAGGGGTATATCTCTCAAGAATTCTCAATGATTTTGTTATAGTATTTTAATATTTTTCAACACCTTTATTTGATATTGATATATTTTTATTATCTTCTACCATATGTTATTTTATTTTTTATCACCGGTTTGCCTATTAATGTTCTATCTCGAGACCATTCACCATGATACTCAAATTGGTTAGTGTTTATGAACACATATTAAGAAAAATTAATCACATTTCATATGTTCATATTATTTATGTTTATCCACATAAATATAATGAATGAATTGGACTAAGAAATTTAATATTTGGGGACCAAAATATCCTCTTCATGGATTGGTAGGTCTCACGAGACAAATCATAATTGGGTTTTGGCAGGGGCCTTACCCTCATTTTTCAGACATCTTGTTAGAGGCCTTGTTGATATATTTCAAATGTTTTTCATTATGCATTCCCTCATTATGATATTATGCCGAAATGGACTAAAGGCCTAATTTTTTATTGATTTCTTGATAACCCCCCTTTCATATAATGAGGGGTAACCCTTACAAGGCCTTTAGTCATAGAGATTACATTACTTGTAGGTCAAATAGGAAATTTCTAGACTATAAATCCATGTAACTGCACCTCCCCATCATATGCATCATGATATTAGCTCTCCACCTTCACATGGTTGTTCGACTAGGATTTTGTTGCATGCATAGGCTAGTCCCAATGGTAATTTCCTACCCTCTATTTCTTTCACATCTGTTAGCTTCTACACTGGTGAATATGCCTGCTCTGAATCCTCATATGGATTCTACTCCTTGTAGAGTCTACCTGGTCTATTAAGAACAATTTAAGGTGGTCTAAAAGCCTTGAGGTGGCCCGATGGTGTTGACATGGCCAAAAAGACTTACTGTCCGAAAATCCTTGGGTGGCCTGAAGGCCATGAAGGACCAGGGGACCAAACCGGTGGCTCGAAAGCCCAAACAGATGAATAGTTCAAGCTACTACAACACTTCTATAGTAACCCAAAAATATGTCTCTGCCCAGTTTTGAACTTGAGTCTCTTGGATGCACTTTTAGAATCCTCACCAACTGGGATGAGGCTCTTATTCCCTCATTATGATATTAGTAATTGATAAATCATGTGATATTGGTCTATTATAATATCAATGATTATGTTTAATTCTCTTATGATTAGTTAAATAGATTTTTTTACTCAAATTCTTTTCTTGTCATATTATTTTCAAGTTTGTTTTTAAAGGTATGTATTTCTAGTTATTTACCAAACAAAATATTTATGTTTATGATAATTTCTACTATATTGATTACTATTACTGAGTATCTGAGCTCACACCATTCTTACATTTTATTTTTCTAAGGACACAAGAATATTATGAATGACTTGCAGGGATAATATATGAGTTATCTATGTTTTCAATGGAATTTTTATATTTTTTTCCTTTCAACATTTACTGTATATCATATGTTTTTATTTAGTTTTCCAAAACTAATAAACTATTTGGTCCTTCGAGATATGATGTCATTTTCTTTTATACCAATGTATTAATATAAGCCACCATCTCTAGGAAAATAGGGATAAGGTCTTTACTTAAAATAAAAAAAGTAATATTCTTCAGATAATTCATCTAAAAATCACATGAATAATAGAAATATCTATTTTAGCAAAGTATTTTTCACTCACATAGTGAAAAAAATGAAATGAATTATTATAATGAATATATTTCAAAAAATGAAAAAATGAATGAGTGAATAGTTAAAAATGAAATATTCTCAATAAGGGATTATAAATATAATTCATGCGATGTTATCTCCATTAAATTTAATAATAAATGAGATATCATATAATATTGTATGAGATTAAAAGAAAATAATCAGGAATCTAGAAGAACAATTTTTCTGTAATGGAAATAATTTTTTATGTTTATTAATATTTGTATTTTTATTGATGATGTATATTTTAAATATGGGTTGGAAATTGGAGATATTTATATTATAGTAAATTTATCCACCATAGTTCCTTCAAAAGAAACATGCATTATGGACATGGTGACTACTGAATAACAAAAAATAAATTTTTATATTGTGCTTATTAATTAGATAAAGAAGACGAAACTCCCTCATTTTTTTAAATGGTAAAACATGTAACTAACCATAATATTAGATATAAAATATATATTGTGAAATATGAAACGGATATGGAAAAAATTATAAAAAATAATGAATGAATATATAAATTAACATTGAAGTTAAATGTAAAATATTTTTTTTGTGAAAAAATCATCCAATAATTGTTATGAATTTTTAAAACATGATTATAAAGTTAATATTATAATGAATCTACATTAAAATTATATATGAATAAGGTACAGCATTGAAAAATTTCATGACTACATTATAATAATTAGAACCTAGTTTTTAATTTTCTATTCATTATGTAAAATTTCAACAGAAATGAATTTTTTTCTTAATGATTTTCTTTTTATAATAAGATTGAAAGATGTGGTAAATAGTAGAATTAATTATCACTAAAAATTTAAATGTTTCATTAATAAAAGTTATTATATTTCTATTATGAACACACTTTTTCACCACTTTAAAGGGAGGAAGATGTGGTTAATCTTACCAGAACATGATCATGATATATCTCAATGGGGGAGTATGGTTTATGATGTCTAAAATATCATTATAATAGAAAAATAATTATATTATTCAAATTCATTTCATTTCATGAATCATATTTTTTGTTTTTTGGTTAATGAATAAAAAATAAGATGAAAAACAAAAAAACTATTATATTTTAGAGGTGGTAATTTACACAATGCATGATTATTATTATTTTGACTATCTAAGTTGATGGAAACTGATAAATAATTGTTATTATATTAACACAATAACATATTAGTATGTATATTGTTATATCCTCATTATATTACTCAGATTACGGTAGTGTGGGATGATAATAATAAGATAGAAATGTTAAGGGGTGAGTTATACTCACTTTGGTGTGTTTAACATTCTCTTAAAAGCCTCTTCTAAAATAAAGGAATTAAGTAAATATATTCCAGATAGGATTCATATGAATTTTATATAGTCATATAGGTTTTGTAAAATTTTAGAGTATCCAGATTGAATTGTAATAAATTCATATAAGATTAATGGGCGGATGTGTCCCCTTTTTTAAAAGAATAAAAGAACACTTTTTTAATACGTTTTTATTTTCAATGATCACAATACACTTTTCAGAAATCAAGGAATTAAAAAGAACAAAATCATGTATTTTGTTTTCTTATTGGGTGGATAAATCCTCATCCATGTATTTCTAAAAACATTTTAAACTTTTTTGGATGTTATTTTTACTTATATATATATACACTTATATTTTGACTTTTAAATTTTTTTTCTTTTTCTATGTAATCCAATTTTACCCAAGTTAGTAATTTTGAATAAAAAAATAAAGATAATTTTTATTTTCAAATTATTTAATGATTAATATAAATTTAAAATATATTTAGTCTATTTCAATTATAAATTAATAAAACACTAACTTTTAAACTATAACATCTTTATATATATGAAAAAATAGTTTTATCAAAAAATTATATTTTCATCATTATGTGTTCTACACATTATTTGAAATTATTACTAATTGAATGTGTGATAATTCAATTAAAAAAATTAGAAACAATATTTACATTAATTTTAAGATGTGACTAATTTATTTCGTAAATAAAAATTACCCAATATTTTTCAAAAAATTCGTCAATAATTATAGTTTTACCATTATCATATTCATCAAAATTAATCTAAGTAATCAGGTATTTATTCACAACAAATATATCAAACATATTACATAATATAATAATTTTATAAAAATTATGATATACATTTTTTTAATTTCATTAACTTGTGAAATCTTATATTTTTATTATAAGAGAATAAATCAATATTTTCAGTAAAATATTTCATCTGTTTCTAGAACATCATAAAAGAGTATTATAAATTCGAAATAATAATTTTAAATTACTTACTGTACTTATATATATATATATATATATCATTCAAAATAAATGGTTTCAAAAATAATTTATTCAATCAGTTTTTTTAATTGGTCAAAAATTTGATGGGTCTAGAAATATCATTATTTTCAGTATTCACCTAATAATCTATTATTTTTTTAAAAAAAATCAAATCATATTTATGTGATAAAATTTAAAAATTTAATTTTAAAATGATGTAAATTTCATGAAATTAATTTTCTAAAAGTAAAAAAATTTATCTTTAAAATATATTGGGAAACAATTTTAAAAAAACAATAATCATTCATATTATTCAAAATTGTAATTGGTAAAATATGAAAAATTACATGGTATAAATATAATATTACACAATTAATTACATGTCTATATGGGAAAAATTTATAGATTCATATCCCCTTATGATCCCCATTTAATATCTAAGTATAGTGTATGTTCTTCTGGAAGTCAGGGGTGACGATTCTGCTAACATAGATCTCATGGAAATATCCAATGGCTGGAATTTCTATCACATATTATTTCATACATACTGTTATTATTCGATTCATTCATGGATGTGCACAAGATATAATCATATAGACAATAACTTATTCCAATAATCAGATAAATGGGTTTGATAATTTATAATTTCATGACTTGATGTAATTTCAATCCTTCATATATTTTGTAACATGGTTACTTTTTTATATACATGTTATTTAAATGGATCTGTTATAATGATCATATTTTATTTTGACATGTCTCAGTTTTTTTATTTATTTGTTTCATATAGAAAAACATATTAAATTAATATTAATTTAATGAAGATTCATAGTCAAATATGGGGGAATTAAATTATATTCCATTAAAATAAATCCATCCTCATAAATATAAAACACATACAAGCTGATTAATTTACATATGGTGATCCAAATTTACAGTAACATCCCATTTTTTGGAAATAGATGAATATTTCTACGGAAATGTAATTTTAATATTGGTGGATAGTTAAATTCCAAAACCAAGCACTGAAATGTAAATTAATGATTTTTAATAACTTAATGGGTTACTTAGATGATTTTAAAATCCCATGAGATGTCTCCAATATTTGGATGGTATTTAGGAGTGTTAGGATTTGAAGACTAATTTTTGAGGAGAAATAGCATAGTTTAAATGGTTGGTGCATGTTTTGTATTAACCAGGAGGCATAAGTATGTGACCCAATTTGTATTGGAATATAGTTCATTAAATATGAGTGGTGGCTCTAAGGAACCCTGTAAATAGTGTAGATGTGTAATGTTAGTTGCAATGTTGGTTCCCAACTTGTTTTATCATATTCATCAATTATTTAGTGTAGTGAGGTTCTTAGATATTGACCACATATGCTCTTGGAATGGTTTCCAAACCATGAACATAGTCAAGAGAGGGGGTTATCCCTTTTTTTAGTAGCACCACATGGTTGGTGCATGGTTATCCAAACCAGGCAGACAAACTGGTTGGCTCATTAATCATATGGAGATTACCCTTTTCCCTCCCCACATTAACTATATCCTATTTTCAATCATTTAAAACATTTTGAAATCCACTTGGACTCCTCACTTAGATTCCTCAAAGGATTCGATGGATCTTCTTTATTTGAGAGAATAATTTTTTTAATTAGTTTCATTAGATAATTCCTGGTAAGATTATTATTTCTCTTTTTTTCATTAATCATTTAATCCACTATATTGGATTCTTTATTTCTACAAGATTATATTCACTCTTTTCATGGATTTTTCATAATCATTTTATTTTTCTCATTTTTTGGATTGAATCAAAGGATAATATTGGATGATTGGAGATTCTTGAGAATTAATTAGGTGGTCTATCAACTTCCATTAATGTGTTAGCGTTTTTTAAAATGATTCCACTATATTGTGCACCAGATTCAATATGTGAAGCTTTTAAAATTTGTAACACTTAAATTTAATAAGATATTCTATGATATGGAACCCTTATGAGACATATTTACATTGTTAAAGGTTATTTTTAAATAAAGACAACCCCAATGGTGTTTCATTAATATTCCCTTTGTTACTTTCCCTAATCTAAAACTCTCTCATATGGAAAAAAATTGTTAGTAATGATACCTCAATCATGCCTCCCCATATAGTAGAGGATTCCAACTCGTAGCTGGGGTATGAATAGTATATATTGTAAACTATACTCCCTACTATGAAGAGATATAATAATACAGAAAATTAATAATAAAATTGAATATATTCTGTGTAAATACATTATGGAAGAAAATAATAAAATCCAACAAAA
This sequence comes from Viscum album, assembly GCA_963277665.1. NCBI lineage: Eukaryota > Viridiplantae > Streptophyta > Magnoliopsida > Santalales > Viscaceae > Viscum > Viscum album. Next base: position 379,598,446 of record OY728122.1, read on the forward strand.
TAATATAACAAATTTAAAAGGAACAATGTAATAATGTGCAGGAATATAAATAAATAAAAATATAAAACAGTATAATAAAATATTTACAAACAAAAATAAAAGTCTCAAACATCTGACTCCTAAACCCCACATCTGTATCATCTCCAAAATTCATCCCAAAAATAAAAAATAAATCAACAGAAAGGTCTGTTGACCTTTTCCAAACTTATATCCACAAAATATACTCAAGTTCCAAACTATGGTTTAAATAGGGATTGAGTGTAACTTACTAAGTTAAAACAATTGTATATAAACAAAATCTATCTAATAAGAAGTGTATGCAATAAGGTGGTAAAAAGTGCATTATTTATTTCAACAATTAATAAAATACAACCATAACTTTCCTAAGAACCATGCTCGAATATAAATGATAATGTCTTACAACCATGCCTACCACAACCATATAACCAACGTAAAATAACATTCTTTGGTGATATTCCAAAATATATATGATCAAGCATTCCTATATTGACAACCACGACCATATAACCATGAAATAGTAACAATAATATAGGTCAAATCCCTATAAGAATTATATCATGGGACTAGGAATAACCCACACTCTATAAGCAATAGAACATGGGATTGGGATGAGCCCTCTCAATATCATCATTGTAGCATATAAGTGTGCATGTTCCAAGGTCGAGCCTAATATATAAGCATTACAATATAGAACACATTCCCTGTCATTCATCATTGATATAACAATAAAATATCAAAGTTCTCAATGGTTAATTATGAGAATTAACTTTGATATTTCATATTCCACATTGGATTCAATTCAAAATTGATTAAAAATTATATGAATAAGTAATAAGACAAAATTTAGGAATTCTATAACAAGATATCACCCTAAGTCACATGTCATGAAAAACATACTTAATGCCAATAGCCAATTTAATTATATTAAATGGTTTTTTCACAAAATGGGTATCCATATGTCAGGTCAAAAACCAATTTCAAATGAGTGATTCAAGGAATAATATATTTCATAGATTTAATCAATTTGGGTACACATTTCTAAGGTGTTATAATAATATTTTTTGACCATGGAAATTATCAAACCATAAGGTTAATATTTAGACACCCCACCTTTAACTGATAGTCCAACAATGCATTAAACATCCATTTTACACAAGGATGAAGGTTCATATTTTACAAGGTGGTTCCTCTATAAAAAATAATCAAGATAAAAACCAAAAAAAAAAAACAATCGGCCAATGGATTTCACCACCATGGTTGGATAACGATATAGAGAAAGAAGAAACCTAACCAAAAAAATTAACATGGATTTATGATGAAAATAGAATATATGGAAGGGAGGTTGGCACTCCAAAATCACATGAATAATTACCTAGGGTCAAGAGGATAGGATATGTAGTAAAATAGAATGAATTTCAACCATAGAGATTGTTTAAAACTATAGGCCAGGCATTTACATGTCATGTAATGTGGTTACAAGTCTTTTAAATGTTTTTAATATAATTATCATAAAAACCCATCTCCTTAGATTTAATTTATTAAACCCATAAAATAGTTAAACAATATGTAATTCCATTACATGATGTGTAAATGTTCTAAAGATTATTTATCATCCAATTTTCCTTCTTAAAGAACCCCCTTTAAAGCATATTAGCATACCAAAAACCCATGTTAATACCTAGTCCCTTTAATAACTAGATTACACTAATTAAAACATGCATACATACACGAAAAAATAGGTAATTTTCTCAAAAAATACTATATATTTCAAAAAAAGACTTATCTATTAAGGTTCATATGAAAAAAACAGAGCTAAATGTGTCTGGAAAGGGATGGGATCTTACAACCTCTCCACCATATAACTGCTCTTCCCCAAGCTACTCCAAGAATCATTATGAGGTCTCAGTGAAAAGTCTCACCACTGTGTCCACGTGTTATACTCCCTCTCCCTGGTCTCCTCCTAAACTCACCCATTCTTCCACTACACCAGAACCAACAACACAGTCCAACCTTGAAAATTTCTCTCATAGGGATCCACAACCTGTATGAGATTCCCCTCAAGAGATGCATCATTTCAAAAATCGTTGTATGCAATATCAACCACTAGGGAAGTTTATGGTTGAAATATTTATAGTTGTGACATGTGGAATTAATTTTTCATGGAACCATTTCACTATGGAAGGTCATGATGATACACTACTAGACCATCCCTTTCCACTATTTAAAACACCCCAAAAAACATGGGTGCTAGATTTCCTTCTCTCTTGATATAGTTCTTACCCCACTTAGTAGACACCAGATGTAAATCATGATGACCAACAATGAATTTCAAAGGTCATGTATGATGGTCAACATATGATTTCTACCTAATCTATGTGGTCACCAACCATTGTATGATCATTTAAACCTATTTAGATGTCTCTAACATGAGACTAGGCTCAACAAGTGATGCATCACCTACCTCTATGAAATAGAGATAAAAATGACATTATATTACATATAAAGCCTCAATTAATTCCATTTGGATTGATTCCTAGATGCTATTATAATTTGGAAACTCCAAGAGTTCCATATTTTTCTCCCATGAAACAAAAAAACACAAAAAAAGGATCATAGCATAAACTCTAGAACCTGAATAGTCTACTATAATTGACCATAATTATATGGATGATAGGCTATGTATAAAATAACTCATAAACCTAGGTATTGATGAATACCCTTCCAGAAACATGATGTGAAATGAGGATCTCTATTTGAAATGATAATCCTCGTAACACTATTCAACTGAACCACCTCAGGCATGTAGATAATTCCAAGATCTTGAACTGTTTAGTTTTCCCTAATTGGTATGAATTGGCATACATTAGTTAGTAGATCCACAAAAACCCAAAAACCAACATTCATATGAGTCAACCTAGGTAGTACTATCCAAAAATACATTTTGATATTATCTCATTTCTGCTCTCGGATTGGTAAAGGCTGCAAACTCCAACCTAGCCTCTAATACTTAGCTTTCACCTGCTGATAAGTGAAGCATCTTTCCCCAATGTATTCTACATCCTTCAATATTATTGAAAAATAGCATTTTATACATATATCATGATACACCATTGTTAAAAATGGATTTATGGTGCATCTAAAAGCATGAAACTCCCTCATTAGCTCCTCGCGCAAGCCTTATAAACCCATACTCAGCCATGGAAAATAATGGAATTTCCACATCCAAGAGAACATCCTGATAGTGTCTCCCCACTATATAATTTTTATCTTAGAATTGATCTATCTATATTAGAAAACATCTCAGTCATAATATGGTAAAAAATAATACCTCTAACAGATGTCAAAGTCAGAGTTAGCCACCGCTGAGATACGTGAACATCCCAATATATGTCTGCGAAAAGGGATATTAATAGAAACTCATCACAAGACTCATGAACAACCTCTATCTATGTATTTTGGATCCATTCATAATAAATGACATTTTCCATTCCTATTATATAACCTAATTCATGTCGAAATTCTATAGATACTCAACCACCTCCTCTACTAACAGTCCAACTCCATCTGAGAAAATATGTACTCAAGACTCTTTTGATCCCTGTATACCACAAAAATATCACCCATAATATAATATCTCATAAATATAAGGGCATGTACCATGGTTTAAAAATCTATATCATGAGTAGGTTAATTCCTCTCATGTGGTCTCAGCTTCCTTGATCCATAAGCAACAACCTGATCCTTGAGTATCAGAACTGATCTTAATCCAACTCTGGATGTTTCAAAGTATATATTATAGTCTATAATTGAAATATGTAATTTGAGGATAGTTTCAAAGTTAATTCTACCTTTAATCCTTTGAAAAAATATTTCTATGTAATCTAACCAAACAAAATTTTTTCCCTTTCTTGTTTAGTGCATACATTCATGATTCCAATTCAGAGAAATCATGGATAATACACCAGTGAAAACATTATAAACCTAGAAAACTCTAAATATAAAAGATATTATTAAGATATTCCTATGATACCATTGATTTGACATTTTTTTGGTCCACCGACACTCCTACCTCTGAGATGACATGGCCCAAAAAGTGCAATTCACTTATCCAGAAACCACATTTAGTTTTCTGGGTGTAAAGTCGATGCTCTCTCAATGTACTCAAGATGATGTCAATATGTTTTCCATGATCATATGATGACGGGTTTTTCACTATGATATTTTTGATGAAAACCACCATAAACTAATATAATAAAGGTTGAAATATAATATTAATTAATTTCATGAATATTGCAGGCACATTAGTCAACCTGAACAACATCACTAATAATTCATACAAACCATACCTACTCCAAAAAGTAGTTCAAGGTATGTATGATAGTATCACACTTAACTAATGATATCATAATCTCAAATAAATCATGGAGAAGATCTTATCACCTCTCAATTGATTTAAAATATCTTCAATGCTAGGAAGAGGAAAATAGTTTTTAACTGTCAGCTGTTTCATCCTCTGATAATCAACACAATGGAACAAGTATTCCTCATCCTTTTTGGAGAAGAGAACTGGTGAACCCCAAAGAGAGGTACAAGGCCATATTAATGCTTTATTTTATATATCCTCCAACATAAACATTAACTCTTAAATATCTATTGGTTCCATTTGGTAGGGTGGGATAGAAATTAGCACTTCTGTCGACACCAACTCAATTGTGATCTCGATCTCTCTCTTGGGTGGTAAGACATATAAGTCATCAAGTGAAAAGAAATTATAATGGTCAACCACTAGAAGAATATAATCCAAATACATTCCACCATTCTCTAGATAAAGAGTGGTGATTTGGGCCATGAGAAAATCTAATCGGCACTGAATTTTTCTCACATGACTAGCCCGAAGATCCCACTCACCTGGGTGATAATAGCTACTTAATTATAAAGATATGAAGGTAACTATACTCATGTAATAGTAGATATGATCTTGTTATAGAACTAAGCAATCCATACCAAGAATAAATTGTAATTCTATCTTTTCTATCATGATTAGTTTCTAAAATAAATGGTTACTACCAATCTCTAGGGAACACACCATGAGACATTTGATATCATATATTCGTACTCATAATGGTGTTTCTATGGATAAAACATCATATAATATTTCCACATAATTTATGAAGAAATTTTCAAAAATATTATATATAAAATATTTTGAATCTTCTATATTGAAAAACACAAATTCTAAGGTTGATGATACAATATTTGGGCCTCTGACGATATGTGGCCTTGCATCCATGTTTTCCGGTGTAGTCTGCATAATGTGCAACTAAATTTTCCCTCTGCCCTGGGCTCCAATATAACTACCATTATCTATATCCCTTCATTGGTAAAATTTATCATGAAATGGGGTTCCACATCCATGGCCTCACCCTGAACATCCTATAGAACTCCAAATACTAGCCTGTTGAGCGGTAGATGTTCCCATTCCCAACTCTAGTGTTTTCTTGATCCACTAAAACTAATTTTCTATTTCATGTTCTCACAGAACCTCTGAATATGACCCAATATACAACATATATGACTCTTGACTATAGGTTATAGAATATTTTCGTGGTTACGACCAAATTTACCACATGGATAGAACTATAAAGGAACACGGTCTTGAGATGGTATTACACTACCATTACTGCTCTTTGAATTATTAATTTGGATGAAACATTCATAACAATGGATTCTACTACTTGAATAAGAAAATTTAAATCACCCTGTTGAAAAAAATGACCCCTAATTGGGGCCTCTCTCAGATTCCCTTTGGTGATGAGTTCTTAATTCATTACATCTTCAAAGCTGCTTAAACGGAAAGCATTTACTTGTGACTTGATCTCATAATGATGACTACCCATGAAGCGTCATTCCCTATAGATCTCATCAAATTAAAAAGATAGTGAAAAGTGATTTAGGTCTGTAATATTTCCAATATAGTCCATCACTAAAAAACCCTCTTAAATTAGACGCTTGAACTCAATATATTTTTCATCCCTCAAGGTTTTCAGATAGAAATTTCTCTGGAACATTGTCTCTATGTCCTTTCAAGATAACATTTCATAATTCTTGGATTACACCGAAATATCCCACCAGTAGCTGGTATATCCATGAAGCACATACATATAAATCATATCCATCTTATATGTGTGTGTCTCAAAATTCATTAATATTGTTTGGACTAACTCAATCCAAAACATGGAATCATTGGGTACCCCTTCCCCAGTAAAAATAGGTGGATACTAAGGCTGAAACTCTCTTGTAAGCTTAGAAACCAAGGTAACGTTACCAATATTCTCCCTTTCAATGGATCACATGACCCTTAAGAAGCTATCTTGAAGCTGAACATCCACATTCTCATCATGAATTATAGGATTTTCCTATTTTGATACATTAAGATCATGTGGGTTTCCACTCTTCTGATGCTTGAGATGAAAATTAAGAGGTGTCATTTTATATTCAATACAAATCAACACCATAAATAACTATCTATCCATAAGGTCAACACCAAAATGTGACTACACTAAGAACCATATCTCTTAGTCTCTATAGACATGGCTTACAAGTATTTTAGTGTGACGTGAAAACACTTTTTTAGTGAAACAGATAGCATATATCATAATTTATAAAGAAAGATAATATCACATGAAAAAATAGATATGTCCTTATCAAGAACAATGCATGTCAATATATCCCTATAAACCTTTTATGATACATGTCTTGTCAGCTCACTCCATACCGGTGCATGAGTACAAAACTAAAGAAACAATAATGCCATAAAAAAATAATTTCACACAATATTTGAATTAACCAAGGTGAAAAAATAGCAACTATAACAAGAATACAACACAAATAGAAATCTCATCCCAGGGTTCTCAGATTTTAACCTGTGCATGTGTTAGATACTCCCATGCACAAGCTCAATACAAAGTCTTAACACATCTTATTATTCAGTTTGTCTTTCCGAAAATTGTAAGTCACAAGAAAATAAAACATTCTCTTATGATAATACCTTGTAACATCCCCCAATTTGGAACACTCTCATGTGGGTAGAAAGGGTTGGGTAGGAGACCTCAAGAATTCCTCCCGATAAGCTAGAGGCTGACAACTAGTAGGGGTTTTAACATTATAGTGGGGAGACAATACCCATGGTATGAAGAGTTATTTTAATAGAAATAAATAATAATAAAATAGAAAATAATCAGAGTAATTTCATTTCAGCATATTACAATATAAAAACAGAACAATATAATAAATGGATAAGGAAAAATGTAATGTTGTGATGAAATGCAACTAAATATCATGATAAAACAATATAATAAAATATTTACATACTAAAATAGAATAATCAAAGTCACTTATCTCAACCCCCATGTCGTTTCCATCTTCAAACTGCACATCCCAAAAGCAAACAAGCAATCAATAGCAAGGTCTCTTTCCCTTTTCAAAACATATATCCACATAATCATCTCAAGTGACAAATGGAGTCCTAAATAGGTTGTGAGTATAAATAAGTAGGTCAAAACCACCATGTATAATCAAAACTATCCAATAATAAGTGCATTAAATGAAGAGATAAATTAGTTCATTAATTAATTCAATAAATAATAAAATAAAACCATAACCAACTTCGGCTCCTTTCTAGAATATCTCTACGCATGTCATACAACCATGAAAAACACATTCATATATCCAAGGTAAAATAACCTTCTTCAAAACCAGGCTAAAATATCTCTGAGCATGTCTTAAAACTATTCCATCCATAACTATATAAATATGGTATATTCACAAAAATCTGGGTCTAATCCCAGTAATCATTATAAAATGGGATTTGTAATATTACTCTCTCAACAAAAATTTTAGTATAGAACTGGGATGAACCCACACAATATCAATATTATATCATATAAGTGTTCATGTTCCAGGGTCAAGCCCAATATATAAGAATTATAGCATAGAACACATTCCATGTCTTACAACCTGGATATCATAATATCATATCACAATTATCAATGGTTAATTATTTGAATTACCATTATTCTTACAAATTCCACATTCAACTCAATTAAAAATTGATTAATAATTATTCCAGTAATCAATAAACCAAAAATTTAGTGAATATATAAAAATAAATCACCCTAAGTCAGATGTTCTGCTAAACAAACATTAAATTAATATATAATTCAACTATATTCAAAAAATTTCTCACCCAATGGGTATCCATAAACCAAGTTGAAATCCAATTTCAAAAAATGGCTTCATGGAATAATTTCATTCATTTATTTAATCAATTTTGGATCCTGTTTCATTGGCGCATTCCCAATATTGAATAAACTATCCCATTATCAAACCATAGGGTTAATATTTAGACCCGCTTCTTTTAATAAATGATATAACAATGCTTCTAAAGGACAATGACAATAAGGAATAAGGTGAAGATGATTTCAAGGATGTTCCTAGATAAAAAATGATCAATATCAAAACCAAAAATGTGTTCAGATAAAGTATTTCACTGTAATAGTTGGAGAATAAAAGGGATATAGAAGAAACCTAACCAAAGGAACTTACTAGGGATTGACGACACAAATAGAATATCTAGAAGGGAGGTTGGAAATCCAAAATTGACAAGAGAATGACCTAGGTTAGAGATGAGAGTAGGTACAGTAAAGTAAAATTTATTTAAACTGTAAATCATAATTATGACTGTAGGTTGGAAATTTACATGATGTGTAACGTGGTTACATGTCATATAAATTTGTTTTAATGGAATTCACTGAAAAACTCATCGCCTTAGATTTAATTTATTAAAACCATTGTATAATTAAACGACGTGGAATCCCTTTACATGACATGTAAATGTTATGAGGTTGATTTTTATACGCATTTTACTTTTAAACAACCAGATCCCCCTTTAAATCTTGTCAGCATTCCAAGAACCCATATTAAAACTTATCCCCATTTATTCCCATACTATATTAATTAAAACGAGCATGAATCTCCAACTCATAGGTCATTTTATTGAACAAAGGCTCTCTGTATCTAAAAAACGAGGACATCAAGGCTCAAATGAAGAAATCATAGAGAAAAATACACAGAGAAATATGGTATCCTACACTATTTATAGCACCCTAAACCTAGAATCCTCAAGCTACTAATTTACTTTATTACATTGGTATGATTAAAATTAAATCAAATCCTAATGGACCAAAGTTTTATTGTGTTTTAAAACCTAATTACATAAATGATACCTATATTACATTAGGAAATCTATAATAAAACATCATACATAATAAAATGAAATGAAAAAAAAATATTGAATTCTTCTTCGAAAATTTATTCTTTATAACCTGGGGAAATGATAAAAAATAAATATGATCTCAAATGCTCTGTAAGGGTATATATAGTGGAATAAATAATGAATGAATGAGAATAAATCAACATATATTGGTAAATAACTAAGCATACATTACATTTATGTAACTGGATAAGTAAAAATAAATATGGCACGGTACGTATCTGAAACACATGCCATTTAATCAACAAATTGAGATTGAACTAAATCCACAAATAAAGTCAATGAAAATATTTTATTGATAAATAATTACTAAATATTATTATTGGAAATTATTAATTATTGGACACCATATTTCCAAGCTACACAGTACCTTTACCAACAAGATCATTCATAAGATAGTTTATAACTGATTAATTAAAACACCATCTAATTCAGTTAACTGATTTATCTCTTAAGACTACAGATGCATCTAGGGGTTGTCTATAATCAGGTCCCACATGTGTCATACATATCTAAATAATTCATCATATATCAAATAATAAATTTAATTCATGAAAAATGTGCCTTATAAAATAGTTCTATTCATTAAAAGATATATATTTTCAAATATTTCCCTAGTTAATCAAATAAAAATCATGTAAACACAATATGTAAAAATGGTATCTAATTTAAGAAATAATTATACCGATCATGTAAGATTATGGATATAAAAAATAAATTTTATTTTAATGTGAAATTTACATATGGAGGTTATTATTTCAAGAGAAATTTAACAATCACAAAAGAATGTGAGATTGAATAGATAAGCTTTACCACTTGGTAATTTTCGAGTCAAGACCCTTTTGATGAGACAATTCAATGTAAAACATTAAATAACATGAATATAAAAGGATTAATGATATAATATATTAAAAGGGGTAGTATATACACCACATAAAATAATTAATTGGTGAATTTGACCTTTATCCCATATATGTAAAAAGTGAGATGAAAATCAATCACCATAAGTTTCATTTTGTCTAAACATCCTTTAAAATCCTTTATTATAGTTTCAAGAATGAAAATAAATTATTCTAGTAACATATTTATATTTAGGATATCAAATATGTTCTTATTATACAATTTCATATAATGCCTAAATATAAATCTAATGTCATGATTGATATTTTTAGTGTTATGAATCAAGGACTAAGGTGAATATACTAGAACCCTCAAACTATAACATGCAAGGAAAATTGATAATTTTTACCCAAATATCCACATTAAGGAAGAATTTTTAAAAAATAATAATTTTAAATGATAAAATAATGGTAAATAGAATGAATGTATGAATATTTTTATTGAATATATTTATATCACATGAATATTTATTATATTGGTGGTTTTAATGTGTATAAAGAAAGATGAGACATCATGCGAGGGCTTTTTATTATAATATCATTCCTTCTAGGATTGTTTATATTAAAATTAAATGATAGAAACTATATGATACTTATACATTAAAACCAATATCTATACTAATATAATAGCTATTAATGGAATTTTCAGGTAATAGTTCAAATTTTCTTTCTTTTGTTATTAAAATGATTAGTGGAATGTTTTTAATAAATAACAAAATCATTTATTCATTAGTTTGGAATAATTTTAATGCATTTACATATATTTACAAATGATTTTCATGAACTTTTTTATAATTATAAAATAATTAATTAATTTCATTTTCCCCAAATTCTACTCTCTGAAAAAATGATTAAATATAATTATTTTACCTTTTTCCGAATGAGGTAATTTTTACCAAAGGTTTGAATAGAATCATTTTTTAAATATACCAAATGAATGGATTTTTATTCCATACCAAATATATTTTAATTTGAATATTATAATGAAATATTCCATCATTTATTATAATAATAATTTTTCCAATATATTCTGAATTTTTTTAAAATTTAAATTAATGATTTCAAAAGGAAAATGGGATTTTTCCTCGATAAATGTTCTAGTTATTCTTTAATCGAATGTTTATCTATAATGAAATCCCTTCATGATACATATGATTCATTATGGGAGTGATCCAATTATTCCATACTTCTTCTTTATCTAGATTATTATTTATTTTGGTCATGATATATTAATGAATCTGATTTCTTATCCATCTCGTTACGCTAAGATGAAATAAAACAAAATTGATTCAATTTGGGATTACTTATGAATTTATTGTTTTCATGTGTTGTTTGAGATCCTTATATCCTTCCAATGATTTGGTTAATGTTTTATTGACATCCTATTAGATGATAATGATAAAAATATTCATGTGTATATATATATATATCTATGTTCACATTTTGACTCATTATTATGATTAATATTCCCTTTCCTCAAATAATTATGCATAGAAATTATTATGAGTAGATATGTAAACATTTTTATCACTGATTATAATTTATTTTAGTTATTCTGATTTGATTACGAATGAATATTATTGAAAATAAATTTGTTTTCATTTTGATGCATGAGTATGATTCCTTCTAGATATTCACATAGTAATATTCAGATACATGGTTACAAATAGATATTTTAAAAAATTAATCGTTCTCTTTTTACAATTAAACATTTCCATTTTATGATACATCAATGATGATTGGTACTTAAAAACCCTTATTTATAATCTATATTAATGTGACATAATTTTTTATTTTATGATATATCTTTTTATTGTTTTGAATACGTTATTTTTGGAACATGAAAATGATTATTTTTTATACCCTTATAAAAATATTATGATATATTTGTTTTATCTACCGTGTTTACCCAAAATTATAATTTTAACAAACCATCCCTTATGTTTTCCTTCTATAAGGCTTGATGGAAAATTCTTTGTATGATATTTCTGTAAGGGTACTAATATGAATATAATTATTAGATATGTTGATTTTATTTTAATAAATATATTGATCATGTATATAGTATCCTCATAGAATAAACTTTTATAGTCATTTAGATTGTTCAATTATGATATGTATAGAATATTCAACTAGATTAATGGGATATTTATATATGTTATACTTGGGATGCCTTATTTGGAATCAAATGAATGAATTTTTATTTTTATAGATTAAATTGTGGTAAATATATGGATAATCCCATGAAAACCTATATTGAACCAATAGTGATATAGGAAGAACCAAAATTATAAAAGGCTGAAAAGAAAGATTCATAAATCTATACATCTAAAAAATTATTTTTAGAGGATTTATTACTCAATTTTTTGGTGTCTAAAATTTTTCATGGATTTATGGTTTTAGTTAATTGATGGATCTATAATGAATCATTTTGAAAATACATGTGATGGATAATAAATGAAATTACATGTGAGGAACAAAATGGTTTTGGTGTTTCGATTCAATATATTAAAGATATTCTCACTAAACTCTCTCAATATCATAAATAATGTTGAGAATCCAATTGTACCATGGAGGGGCCAACATGCCACTGAGTATTTCTAAGATGGATTCTTACATTATTCTTTGGGTATTGAGATACACTAGGTTGTTATAAAAGAATCAATACAATGGAAATATTTTTTCACATTGATAAATTCTTAGAACACGAGAAACTTTTTAGCACATTCTATTTATTGGAATGTGATGTTGATCAATGATGGATTGTAATCAAGAAAAATAAAATGAAAAATGTTTATGCATTACTGAATGGGGTAGTTTAAAAGGTAATTTTGAAATAATTAATTTCTTCATGATATTTTTTCTTACATGTAATAGGAACTTCTAGAGATAAAATAGATATATTATGAATCCATTTGAAACTTTAAAGAAAAAATTAATCAAATTTCAATGTATAGATCTAACATTTTAATCAAATATGTGATAAAAATTAATCAATTAATAATTGGCATGTTAAAATTTATCCAAATGAAATTATCTATAAGAGACATTAGAAATTATGATGAAATCATATAACATACTCTAAAAGTAGAAATAAAGACTGTCAAATCCAACTATTCTTCATGTTTTGGTGATAGAAAGAGTGAAATAGGGCTTCCAGGAAACTAAAATGGAAATTATAGAATGGAATATAATTTTATCCACCTATATTCCAAAAATATGGGATGAAATAATTCATGTTATTTTTCAGAAGAGAAATGGGATGTACCTCAGTTGTGGAAGGGTTGGAGATTGATCTAGTGATTGTTAATGGGGTTATAGATGTTTAGAAAATGAAAATTAAAAGAATAAGGATTAAACCATTTAATTTTAATGTATTAGGTAAATGTATATTATTTATTATATGAATAAATTCTATAATTAATGATCTAATGAGTATGGAATTCCCCAGAAAATCCCGAAGAAATTAAATTTGATTGAAGGACATTTCTAACATAAATGGAGTGGTACAGGAGAATTACATGGTGGAAGGTACACTTACTATGTACACTATAAATGAAAATATATATTTGATTCTGGATATATTAACCATTTTATTTCTAATGAATTTACTTAGGATATCACACAACCACCTAAATGACTGTATAATGTCATGGTTATAGAAACTCATAATAGTATGGTTATATCATCTCATGTCATTAGATCCTCTCATATAGAAGTGCATCTAAATGTGATTCTTGAAGGTCATGTTATTCTCCCAATAGTTGAATGTAATATTATTTTGATATTATATTTCTCTCTTAATAAAAATAATTTATAAAATTATGAGGATGGGAAATATCATTTGATATTAAAAATAAATAAAAGATCTTATTTCTATGTGAGGATGGATTTTAACTTCCAATGGTGTTTACCTCATTCATATGTGTTTTTATACTGATGAATGAGTTATACGTATCTCAAATGGTTGGGTATAAACTCAAAATCAATTATATTTATATTAATCTATATCATACTGATATAATTTCTAAACATTTTCTTAGCTCCCCCCAAAACATGATGATAATATTTCAATAGAACTCATTTTGGTCAATAAACCTGTATAAAACAATCTTTATAGAATATACCCAATTTACTAACAAATATTTATGAATAAAAACACCAATAATATTTATAAAGCATTAATATTTCTAGGAGAGTATCCAAGAGTTAAAGATATTCCTTTTATTAATAAGAACAATTAGTCAATTCATCTTTGTAATGATTTTCATGAACATAGATATATCAATATAAATAGCATGTATCATCTACCATTTGTTGATGACTTTTTTGATGAAATTTTAATAGATATAAACTTTTCAAATATTAACCTTAATTATATATATAATAAATTTAGGTTCAATATAGATGATATACTGAATACAACCATTTATATAAGGTATTGTAATTGAGAATTTGTAGTAATTCCATTTGGAAATTCTAATTCCCATATTATATATATGGTACGAATGAATAGAGTCTCCATATATTACCTTGAAATTCTTTCATTTACATTATTGATGATTTAATTATATATTAAATAAGAAATAAATATCATGAATATCATTTTAATATTTATATAAGACCATATGGAATGATATATTATGTGTCAAATTTAACAAGTGAGAAATCTTCCTAACAAGGGTCCATTATTTAGTTTATAATCTAATGTTATTTTATATCATTAGATAATTCAATGTTGAAATATAATTACCAATAGATTCAAAAAACCATGATAATTTAAATCTATAGTTTTATTGGGTATGATTGATATTATTTATTCATTATGATTAATCATCATGACTATCTAATATACATTCTATGTCTACATGGAAGGGATCTTAGTTATTAAATATATATGAATTTGTGTATCATTTCAATTAGCTGGAAAATGGTTGTTCAATGCAAATATTATGAAACTACTCTTCTATTATGAAGGGTTTTATCTAAAGTGATGCATTGAAGAAGGGACTCAGATTCATCGTTATACAAAATGACATTATGATTTCTTATACCAATTGATTTTTCATGGGAAATATTATCTGGCCCATTATTAAGATACGGTATGGGTAAATTTTACATTCAATATAAAGATACATTAACATTATGTTGAATAATTTAATATATATGTGTGTGTGTGTGTGTGTGAGTGTGTGTGTGTGCTATCATAACAGCTTGTTATATATCTTCACATAGAAATACTTGAATATTCAATAAGTGAGATATTTTGAATTGATTAATGATTATGATTATTCAATATAATAACACCCTATGAAGTTGAACAACATGGATTATGCTCTGATTTAGTTATACCATTCTAGTTTTTCCATGATGGGGATTTAAAAGGTTAAATATACATGGATTTAGATATTATGATCCATAAAATCATTTAGAAATAGGAAAGAGTGTATCATTCCCAAATAAATTTCCACCCATATATTGATGTGTTTATTAATGAGGATAAAATGGAGGATGTGTAAATATAAAATAATTTGATCAATTTTCCTGAATTTGACCATGGTTAAGATGAAATGAATTTTTTTAGAAACTATGTATTTTTATCATTAATATCACATATGAATAAGGAATTGTTTATTGAATATCATAGTTCATTATTCTCTATTCATATTTGATTTAAGAACATGTATAGAGATCTATAAATGTATTTCTAGTGGGATAACATGAAAAGTAATATTGTAGAGTATGTGTATCAATTCATTGTATGCCATAATAATAAATATGAAAGGAAAAACTCTACAAGGATGTTAAAACCATTACCCATATTATAATAGAATTAAGAAAACATAACTAATGATTTTTTCATTGGACTCGTCTAAACATATCAAGGAAAGAAATATTTTTTGTTATAATTTATATCCTTAATATGTCACCATAGTTCAATTATATGAGAGAATATTTTTCTTTTTTCATCATTTTATGATATAAATTATAATAAACCAAACATTTATCAGTATAATTTCATTTATTATAATCATTTTATATAGTATAAAACACATACATAGAATAGATATCAGAATAACAAAATTATTCTCATAAATAAATAATAAAAAAAGTTACATTCAGATAAATTAAAGAACCTATACAAATTGAATGGTAACCTGACCGTTGGAATAGTAACATGACCTTTATGAATTGTAATATGGAAAATATAATAGTAACCTCGCATATGAAATATAAATTAAATTTATTCTTCTTGTAAATTATAATATGATATAATTATATCATAGTATAAGTAAATAAATGTTTTGAAAATTATAAATTAATTGTTGGTATTTTTAAAAAGAATAACCATTTCTTTACATTTTAATAATTAATATAATTATACAAATTAACATTTATTATCATAAAATATATTAAAAATTTGATATTTTTTGTATTTTGATTATAGGATAATTTTATGATACCATAATTAATTTCTCAAACGTGTCATAAAATCTGTTATAATTTTAAAATCTATATTTTTTGTGTAAATTATGATTTTAAATAGAAATTAAATGTCTCATATTCAAAAAATTATATTAAAAAATGGAGTTTAGTTTTTAATTCTACATGTTGAAAATGGTATGGTTTAATTTTAACGATTTCTTAAAATAGTAGAATTTTGTGAATAGTAAAATACTGCAATTTACGGTATTTAGAAAATACATGAATTAATGAGTCTTAGATTATGTATGGGTGATTGAATCCCATTATATTGAAATCTACTTAATTATTAAATATATTTAGTTATAAGTGTCAATCTATTTATATTCTTTATCCAACATAATAAAATAGTGAATAAAATAATCAAAAACACACCTCTCCCCCTATAAATATCACCCCTCACCACCTATTTTCCTCACACCATACAAGATTTTAAGAATATAAATTTCTTTCACAATCCCCTTCCCAAGACTGTCCCCCCTTCTATGATCCTTTGGTCACAACAATAGACAAAATCCAATTTCCCTAAAGAGGTTCTCATGGAGAATAATTGAAGAGGTAAAATCCTCTTTCATTTTTATTTCCATTTCTTTTTTTTTATTATTCTCTCTTAACCACCCCTTATCCATGTGTAAGGATAAATAAAATAAATTATTTTTACTATAATGTTATTATGTTTTTAAAATAATCTATTATTAAACCTCTTCTCCTCTTTTCTTTTAAAAATGAAAATTTTTTCCATGAGCTGTTGATTTATCCCACTCATGGCCAACAAGATTTTATTTTAAATTAAAAACCTAATTATTGTCATAAAACCATTATCTTGATTAAAATTTATTTTAATTTTTTTTTATAATTTGTTTTGTTCTAGAACTAACATATATAAACAATATCAAATTAGAAAAAAACTATTTCATGATGATCTAAAAACCAAAAAATAAATCTACAAAATAATCACTAGTGTTCTATCTAATGACTAATTCACATATCAATATAAAATTTAAAATACCATTTAAAATTTTGGAAGTTCATTAATAACATATAATTTCAATTCTGGATAATTATTATCTTTTTACATGATCTTAATTATATATATACAAGTGAACCTATCATGAAAACGAAGAAAAAAAAACTCCCAAATGATGAAATTGAACTCTATAAATCATCAAAATGAAAAAAAACAAACGTAATTAAATTATAATGGATCAAATAAATTTATAATAGGTCTTCTATTAAAAAAAATTATTAAAATTTTATTATCCATGATATAAAGTTTAAGAAACCATTCAAACATAAGGTTAGTTGATTCTCGAACCCAATTTTCTTTCCATCAGTTATTAATCATTCATGGAAAATTTAAATGTGGTTGATATTTTAAAATTCCTAAATTATAATTTCGTTGTTTTTTTACATTTAAATTCTAGGATATACATGTTACTAATATGGTTTTATGACAAATTAAAATATTTTCCATGACAAATTTTCATTACGAAACACATCTTGAATCCACTTAAGATTGTTTCTTTTCCAAAAAAAATGATGATTATTATACAAAATTTGTTTACCATTTATCATTTTTGAATACCAAAGTTTATTCATGAATTTATTCGTTATGAGATGAAACTCATTACATTCAATGATTTTTTTTCAATTATTTATATACATTATATGTAGACAAAATGATTATGTGAATGTTATGATGTGATGGGTGTGGCACTCCAATTCATTGTTTAATATGATTTATATCATGATATAATGTGAAATATATGTTAACATGATTATATATATGTTCATAATGATGATTTTAGTATTATGTGAATATGTTATGCATGAACAAAATGTAAGATTTTTTCACAACTATGTGTTGTATTTTACAAATAAGACATGAGGGTTTATTTTTATGAATATACACATTCCATTCAATTATATAATGATTCATCTCATGATTACTTTGATTATAACACACTTATTTTATTTTCATGGTGATTATGCACACCCATTTTATATTTATTCATGTTTTTATCTATCCTCTTACAAGGATTTTAGCTCACCCATTTATATGTTTTATATCCTCAAGTGATTACTTATACTAAGGAGTATTTGAGGGACACTAAGAATATAGATAATAAAGAATTAAATAAATTTTTTGTTTTATTATATAAATTTTATGTATGGTCCTAACTTTTATAAAAAACCAAACCATTAGATCTTGGTTTTTTATTTCTATTTTTTTATAATTTATACTATATAATATCCAATTAAAAAAACAAGGTCATTATAATTGGAATCAGAGCATGGTTTAGTTAAATTGGGAATTTGGATTAGACATTATTACTAGAAACCCTTGGTATAATACATAGTATATGTTAGAAGCCAAGAAGCTTTTCTTTAGAAAAAATATAAACATATGGTTCCCAAAATATTTGATTTTAAAGATAATTGCACAACGGAATAAATTAATTATTCATGAAATATTTACTGATGGTTATTTCAAACCATTTATATTTTAAAAAATGGTGGGAACTATGAGAAACCATTCCAAAAACCCATTCGAGGGATAGAACCATGATTTCCTGAAAGATATGCCCAATTCCTGGGGAGGTGGAGTTCAAAATTTCAAATTGATTCATAGCTAGATATATTAGGTTATGAAAAATAACTTGAATAATGTGGAATTTTATCCTTCCCCTAAGAGGTAGAAAATTTATAATGATTATTTTATGGGGAAGAATTTATTGATTTTTAGTGGATATATCGATCAACTAGTCATGGAATAGTGGGTCAATTCAATGGAGAATATATTTTCCTTGTTTCATTATTCTGAGATGGAGAAGGTGACCCTGACCATTTATCATTTTGATGGAAAGGCTCACCAATGGTGGTAATTGATTAATAACACCATATCAATGGAATAAATTTAATAGATCAAGTGGGGTGACTATATGAATACATTTTTTAATATGTATTTTCCAAGAACTCTTTAGAAAATCATATTGATATAATTTATAGAGTTGAAGAAAAAAATATGATGAATTTCTCATGATATACAAATAAAATTTAATAAGGGCTAAAACATATGCCTTGGGTTTTTTTATCATTAATTATTTTAAAATAGATATATTTTTAATGTTTTCAAACTACACCTTTGAAAGGATCTAGAAATATGAGACATTTGGAGTTAAGAAGATGTTGTTAGATGTGCTCTCAATATGGAGATGGAGTTAAGAGAATTTTTCCATGGATATGATGACAAGAAACTAAATATGGAGTTTCATGTTGGATTATCTAATTGATAAGGTAGAAAGAATTCTCAAACACTCTGATGTCAAAAATGTGGGAAGAAACATTATGGGAATTGCCTCTAACAGATGGGTAAATTCTTTATGTTTGGGAGAAAATGGAATGAAGATCATGAATGTTTAGTAGACATGAGGAAGATGGAAAATATGGCTGAGTAAAAGAGATAAACACCAATAGTTAAATGAATTAACTATATGGAGAAAGGTAACTATGCAATCTAGTGCACTAAAACTCGACTCCTTGAGGTAAATTATCATTAGCATCCACCAAATCCAGAATGTAAAGGGAAATCTTATGCCATAACTACTACTGGGGTGGATTCTAACAATGACATTATGATAGTTAATCTAGTTATTCATTCAATAATAGTGATTTTACAATTTTATTACAGTTCTATATATTCTTATAGATCATGCATGTTCAGTCAAACTATTCAAACACTTCCTCAAAATATGGATGTTGAGCTCTCTAAGAGAATGGAAAATGGGGAATTTAGTTCATCTAGAGTATATAACACCTCCATGGTTTATATTTTTGGTTGAACCACCTAGAAAATATAGTCTTACTTCCATTGGTAGAGTTTCATGCTATATTGGGCATGTATTAGATATATTTATACAAAGACAACATAATCTATTTGGAAATGGAGACTACTCTTCTTATCCCGAGGCATCCTCCAATTTTGTTCAAGTGTAAGGAGGTATATGAATATAATTCATATTTATTTGTCTCAATATTGGATATTATTGGATAATGAGAAATCATATATAGAACAAATTATTTAGGAAAAGGAGATAGTCAAGCTCAAAGTCATTCCCCTTATGAGGAACTACACTAATGAGTTCCCTGAATATTTTCCCAGTCTTCCATCTAACAGACTGGACGAGTTATCAAAAGAACATATTAATTGAAATCCTTATTCAATAACCTTTTTCTGTTCTATAACTGACATATATACATAATATTGAATAATTAAACAAAATTAGTTATTTATGATAAGAAATAACCAAATTAATCTAAATAATTATCATTAACATTTTATCTATTGACAAATCCTCATATCTAAAAACAAAATAATATATAAGACCACTAAATATTCTAAAAGTAATAAATAACATATAATTTCAATTCTAGATAATTATTCTCATTTTACATGATCCTCCATATATATATACAAGTTAACAGATCTAGAAACCCAAAAAACACTCTTAAACGATGAAATTGAACTCTATTACTCTTCAAAATATCCATAAAAACATAATAAAATTATGATAATTCAAAACATATATTAGAGGTTTTTTATACACTAATTAATGAATCATATTTTATTTTCAAATATATAAAAGTGGATAATGAATTCGAACATAACGTAAGGGAATTTTCAAACCCATTTTCCTTTATTTGGGTTATTCCTCTATCATGAAAAATATTACTATGTATTTTATTTAAATATTACTCAATTATAATTACATTTAAAATACATTTTCTATTCTGAGGTATATATGTTTCTAATCTCGTATGATTAAAAGTAAAAATATTTTATAAAATTACTCTTCTTTCTGAAACACATATTAAATCCTCTTGATAATTTTTATTTCACTGAAGTGTGATAATTCATATACAAAATATTTTATTCCCTTTTTCATATGAAAATATTATATTTTATTCCTTAATGTACTCTTTATGAAATGAAACACATTCCTTTCCATGGGTTATTTTATTTCCATGATTTATATACTTTTTATGTGGAAAAAATGATTATATAAATTCTATAATGTGACAAGTATGCCTAAAATTATATAGCATTCAAATGCATTGGGTAATGTAATATATCGCATTAGATAATGTGAAATATGACTGAAAATGATTATATATTAGTCACCAATGATGATTTTATGATAATTCACATATGTTATGTGTGAACATAATGCAATCTTTGTTCAAAATTTTGTGTGGTATTTGACAACTAATATATGGTGTTTCATTTTTATGTATTTCAAAATTCCACACCTTTATCAAATGACTCCTCTCAAGATTGTGATGATTCTCCCATAAAAATGTTATAATGGTGATGATTAGACTAATCAATTTCATATTTATTCATGTTCATATCTATAATTTTATATGGATTTTATCTTACCCAATTATTTGATGTATATTTGTAGGTGATCACTTATACTAAGTAGTATATGAGGGACAATAAGAAGACATAGAAGAACTAATTAAATAATTTCTATGTTTAATTAATTAAATTATGAATATTTTCCCAATTTTACCAAGACACTAATCCTTTAGATCTTGGTTTTATAATTCTCTTATGTTGTTTATCGTTAAAATGATTTAATATTCAGGTAAGAAAAATATGGGTCTTTATGTACATCATGGAAGTTGTATAATTTCATAGAATATATAAGGATTACCTAGATATTATAGATAATTATTGAACTAAAATTAAATATAGAGTAAAATTTTTACACTAAATGTTATAATTTGATAAATGGTTAGTGTTAGAGGGAGATTAAAAAAATAGAGGATATCATTATATATTTTTCTATGGATTTGAAATATTGTTGGATAGATCCCTTTGGAATAATTTTCTTACAATAATAATATTTACTTAGTTATTCATATGTCTCCTTATAAATCCTTATATGGATGGTTTGGTAGAAATCCATCATGCTAAGATGGAGTTTTAGAAATAATGATATCAGGACTAGAGCTAGCTGAATAAATAGAATAGAAGTGGTGAACCCTTCTAAATAAAATCATGGGTTTTTAATGTCAATAGAAATGTTTTTCTAAAATTGATTTATGAGATCTTTATTTCGATGTTGTTTAAATGGTATTACAAAAAAAGTATTTGGCATATGTTTATGAGATTTTTAATGTAGGGAAAGCTAATCACTAGATATATCATCCACATTAACATACACCACTGTATCGAGATAGTTTCCTATCATATGGTTAAATCAATAAAAAAACATAAGATCATGATTTTTTCCACAAATCTCTTTGAAGTAGGTAAATACCTGATCAATTACATGTACCTTACTAAAATAGTGTACTTCTATAGCATGAAATATCTAATGAGGAATAAACAGTTTATATTGTATTTCAAAAAAAGGTGTTTATAAAGAATTACACTGACCTAGTTAATGATTTTTCATGAAAAAATGGATTTAATGTAGGATACTAATGATTTTATAAGGTATAAATATCATAATATTATTATATTATAGTGATGATATATTGAGGGAAATTTTATATTAGGGGTATAGTGTAACATTATAAGAATTTATTATATATATTCTTAATATAAATAGGATATCATTGATAGAATTCGTTGCATGAAACACTGTGTATAAAAGGTTGATGATATTCTATTGCCAAAAAATCTAGGATATGAGTGAAACCAGTTCTAAAAAATTTATTAATAAAAGTGTAAAGACACAAAACAAGGTCATGAATTTTAAGGGAGTTTGAAAATTCAAGATGTAACATCCCCTCACATTTCATCATTCGCCAGTGAAGTGAAATGGTTATGATCTCTAAAGTCAAACATTATCCGTACTTCAAGGAATTACTTATTTGAAAAAGAATCCCCCACCTGGTTATCCCCTCTATATGCATGTGAAACAATAATATTACGAAAATTGGCAAGATTTATAGAAGAAAACTAATAAGGAATGAGCTTCCTTGGGAAATTCCAGATTATTGTTTTTAGTGATGTGACTTCATTTTTAGAATCATATGCAATGCATAGATCATCCCACCAATGGTAGATATTATACATAATATCATAAAAAAAATTCCCATAGGTCAGCCTCATATGTTCTCCCTATTCTGATGTGGTGGTAGAAATAACCCTTAACAACTCCATGTTAGGGTCAAAAAATTCCTATGTATCCTAATGGACCAAGCATGACTGAGGTCACACCATCTACATTTTCTTTTATCCATAGTTCTTTAAGATGTAGTTATCTCATATACTTAAGGACCAAATGTTTCTTTCATTTTATCTATAATTCACAAGAGACTAAGGATTTTCATATCACCAATGTCATTATGAATATATACCACATGAGTATTTGTAACAGCGTGAACATCCCTATGAATATACATAATTTCATACTGATTGGAATTCACCTACTCTTCAAATAAATTCATGTTTTAGGCTCTCAATATGGAGTCCAAAGTGGTGGCCATATCCTCCAGCTATATGTTCTGTACCTACATACTCTGCCTAGTATTGAATAGGAAAGATAAATGTTATTCAATCAATCTAAATATGTTTTTTTCTAGGCCGAAAGACTACACTGCATACTTCCATAAAGAAATTGCTTATGAATATTCAATAAAAAAATTTGTATACTTTTTTCAGCTCTTAGAAATTTTGCACAAGAAGAGGCAATACACTACCCAATTTTCCTCAATTTCACTTATAGTGTTAATTATTTTCCAAATAATCCATATGAGATTGATTTTTTTTATTATGTATGAAAATGACCATTAAAAGTGAAATCCAGGATTGAATAATGATAGAACTTCCAGTATTAATCCTATAATTTTCCCTGATAGTGAACTGCCTGTTTCATCCAGGCCTCCACACCAAAGTGTCAGCATCCATGAAGGGATAATTTTGAATCTCCATGAGAACCTTTATGGGAATAAATTCATATGTTTTGTATTCTATCATAAAATTGGATAAATTCATTAAAATAATATTAGAATAGATTTACAGTATGATCTTAAGGGGATGATCAAGCTAACATGTGGCCCAGTAGTTGAGGTTATAGTTCCTGCTAGCCAACTATTTTGTGTCTTGCATAATGACATTGAAGAAGCACTAAATGGATCACAAAACTAAGTATCCAATATGTTAAGGGTACCCATCAATCAACCGATACATGAAAATTCTGGTAAAAAATGTCAAGAAGGTAAATTTTTCTTAGCATGTACCATGTGAATTTTCTAATAAAACAATCATTTAAAATTATCAGATCCTTGATACCTATCCATACTATTTCAATGGGTTTTATACAATCCTTACATACAATAGAAACCAATTTTCTTCCATTCACAGACCTAATCCAAATGAAATTCCTAACAATTCCTTACAATTCATTAATGCATCCTCTTGGACACCTATATATAGAGAAAGTGTGAAGAAACAATGATGTAATGATAGAGTTGACAAGGAAAAATATCCTATCGTGAGATATGGACATCCCTATCAATTTGGCCAGTTGATTGGTGATACCAGTTCTAATTAATCTAAGGAACAATCACTTTAAATTCCTACAAAAATAGTAACACCAGGATAGTTGATAGGAAACAAACGCTTCTTGACCTAAGCATCTTTTTAATCTTGTTTTGTTTTCCAATAGATATTCATTAACCAAAGATAATAAATTTTTCCCCTAGATGATGGACTGCTCAGAAATATCATCATAGTGATAAAAAACAGTATGAATGTTGAAAATGGTTCTATTTGAATGTTGACCAAGGATAAGGATGTCATATACAAAAAACAAGGGGGATGGGGTGAACACATGACTCTACGATTTAATTTTCTTAAAAAGGCCAACATAAGAAATATCATTAAAGCACTTGCATTGGTAGTCTCCATCAATCACAAATATAACCCCTGAGAGTGGATATCCTTTCCATACTAATTTGGTGCATGAGAAGTATCCTCTTGACATCCAATTTATTAGGATGAATAGCTGAGAAGATGAAGGAATGAAGTTTATCAACCTCACAAAGGTGTTTGAAAACCCATACATAATATGGATGTTGAGAAGAAATTTTCATTTTAGTGTGTCAAAAGATTTGGAAATGTCAATATTCAGGGAGAAATTCCCCTATATTTCATTCTTCTTCATAATGTTAACATAATTTTAAGATTTAAATTATAAATTAAGAATATAACTTCTCAGGGAAAACCCAAATATTTTTGTACTAATGTTGTCCTTAATAATACCCATTAACCTAGACTTTATAATTTTAATTATGACTGTAGGGATTATGTTCACGATGGCCATTGTCCTGAAGTCCTTGATATCAATTGCCTCATCCTTCTTGGTAATAAAGTAAATGAAATTTGAGTTGATTATATAGGGAATTATAATATGCTCAAAAATTCACTCATATCATTAACAAAACACTCTTGTAGGATATTCCAATAAAACGTGAAGAACTTATTGTTGAATCCAATAGGTCCAGTAGCACATTCCATGTTAAGAGAGAAATGGTTTTTCTTGATTTCATATGTGTCTGGTGTTCTGACAAGATCTTGGATTTTCCTCTCATTAATGTAGGGGAGGATATTGACAATCATCATTTGTGTGTTATATGGCCCATCATCAGTGTATATTCTACTCAAGTAGTCATCCAATTCTTTAAAAACAACATTTTCATCAGTGTACAGCTTCCCTTTAATATTGATGTCACAATTCCCTACCTTATATATTTTCTCCCAGTGAAGCTTGAATTTTTTTTGAATATTTATCTACTTCCTTAATCTATTTCACATTCATGTGACCTATGTCCAAACATTATTTGATGGTTAGAAAATAATCAATATATGTGTCGTCTTTCAGTTCTTCTCTGGAAGGAGGGTCTTAATTATGATACCTATTTTGGATGATTTCAATATTTTGTTCCACGTTCATGATGTCAATATCATGATTTTAAAATTAGTTTTTACTCAACTCCCTTAAGAGCCTTTTGGAATGATTTGTCTTCTCAACAATCCTCTGAAGTGGGATACTAGTTATCATAGGCTTCCATGCCTACATGATTGTTTCTCTACATCGAGGGTTGAAAACTCAAACATTATTCAAATAGAAAGGTAGAGGGTCCTACATTGATATGGTGGAGAGTTTTAAAACATTAGGTTTATGATCATAATGAATCTTATGAAGAGTATGTCCTGAGATTCCATCGTTGAAACTTCTATCATCTACTTCTACAGATCATATGAAATTTTTTATTTTTTGCATTTCATTCAAGTTAGACATGCTCTAAGAGAAGTCATATCTAGAAATTTGGAATTAATTAGTATTACATTGATCAATGAAGAATTAAAATTCACTTACTGCTATTCTATTGAAGCTGAAGCTAGTCTTTTCCTATGGTGAAAGAATAGTGTTGAAGTCACTCATCACTACCCACTTTTGAGTAACATTCCTAGAGATCTACTCTAACTCCCTCCATAGATCTCGTATCCAAATATAAGATGTCAAGTCATACAAAAATAAACTAAAATTGTGTGTCCAAATATATTGAAAGTGATAGTAAGACTATTATGTTTCTGGTTATCAGTGAAAATTTGGATACTTTCATGCCAACTAATCCAATTATGGTACATTCCACTATTATACAAGTTATGAGAGATAGGGTTGTATCCTGTTGAGGGACATGTGAAATATCTCCATTTCCCAAAAACCATGATGGATTTTGAAATACCAATTAGAATTTTTTTGTCTTGAAATAAATAACTAACATTTATTGTCATTAGGGGGTTCTCAAACCCTTAGAAATTATAGTAGAAAGTCTTCATTACTTGGGGCCCCTGCCCCAGCTCACATGTAACATCCCAAATAAATAAAGAATATGACATTTTCATAATATTTTGTTGCACACAATGTTGAGTTATGCTGAAAATTAATATAATGTTATTATTTAGGAAAGTTGGGGGCGTACCCCTTTATTAAAAAAAGAGAGAAAACATAAAAACCCTTTTTTGTGAGGAGGGAGAACCCAGAAGCGAATATGATTAACACACAAAGGCCCAAAATCAATGGCTCAAAGAGCCTAGTGGGATAACCCATTACAAATGAACTCAACTCAACAACACAATCCAATTGAAAACCTTAGCTGCTTACTGAAACGCAGCCACTGCCACTGCCTACGAACCAGCAGTCGACCATCAGACGACCGACTCACACCGATTTACCATCCTCTACAACAGACCAAATCACAAAACCAATCAACGCCCATCATCACGCCCCACGCCACCAAGACCATCAGTCCCAACTGTTGCGCCGACGCACCGTCGCCACCTCCAACATGGTGAAGCGGAATCCCCACCTGATCCCACTCCCAAATCCACCATCTCATCCAGATCTATGCTCGATATTTGAGAGCCCTTGAATCCGAATCCGTATGGCGAAGCACTCAGCCACCGAAGCTGAAATCCAGATCCATGGCTGAAGAACGGAGTCGCTGAAGCCAGAATCTAGAAACGCATGCCACGAAGCCAAACCCAGATCCTCTGCAGAAGACCGAAGCTGCAGATGCCAAAACCCACTTGCAGCCTTGGACTCGTCATCCTAGCCGCCAAATCCCTTCCCTGTTGAGATCTTGTGTTGTCCCCTTCAAATCGCGCCACCAGGGAAGCCATCCAAATCACAAGGGTGCTCTTGAGAGAAGAGCTCTCAAGAGAAGCCCCTCAAAAATGTGTTGTATGGGTAACGAGGTATAGGGCTAGCCTACCCACCTGCACGCCGCACGCCCCCAGCTAGGCCCAAGGTGGTCAACCCTTGGGCTTGGGCCAGTTCCCACAGAGTCGAGGGGACGAGAGGTTCGCTGACAAATGGTGCGCGTTGCTTTTGTGAGAACTCGAACCCGGAACCTCAGCGACGGGTCGCCACCCGCCTTGAACCAACTCACCCAGCCCCCGAGGGCCAAAATTACACTGGGTTTTTCAGGCCCAAGGGGTTACATGGTATAGGTGGGCCGTCACCCACCACCGAGCGCCTTTATGTACTCCCCCAGCCGCAGGCCCAGGTGTAACGACACCCAGGCTTTCAGGCCAGTTCCACACTGGGTAGAGGGGACCACGAGTAATTCGCTGGCATATAGTGCACGTTGCATTTGCGAGGACTCAAACCCGGAACCTCGACGACAGGACGCCACCGCCTGGAACCAACTCACCCATGCCCCGTGGGCGAAAGTACACTGGGTTTTTCAGGCCCAAGGTCGATTTACCACTTTTTGATGGAAAACCATATTTAAATCTAGTTTTTGAAACTTTTATACGTTTTAATTGACAATATAATATTATTATTTAGAATAGGGACATCAAAATATACTTTGGATGAAATTTTGTTATTAAACTGATAATGTTCACTTTTTAATGAATAGTAAAAATATTGTATTTTAATTAAAAATTTCCGTTTAATATAATTTATTTATATAGTTAGATTAGTATTTTAATTGTTTTTAATGTTTATTTGGATTATATTTTTACCATTTAATCCAATTTTGGTCATTGGATGTAATTTCACTCTTAAATTGAACATAAAAATTATCACTCTTTTAATAGTTATTATTTCTTAAAAACACACATTTTATTTTGACGACGAGAATTAATTTTAAATTAATTTCTATATATTATATGTTTTCAATTTGGAAAAATTGATTCCAAACATGGAATTTTGAAGTCAAAATTGTGTAAATATGTAACTTTTATTTTTAGACATTATGAATATTCACTTCAGTTAATATTTTCTTTACCATGGTTAAAGGGTAAATATGAAAATTAAGTGTCAAAAAATAATATTACAATAATATTTAAATTCCCTAACATGTGTCATAATCCTATTTTTTGATACATTTATGACCATGGGCATCATTGGGTCGATTTTGGGACCCCATGGAGCCACATGTAAGTGAAAATGAAACTTAATATTATTTAATTTAAAGTAAATCCAAAAGTTACATAAACATATATCTTTTAGAAAAACATTTATATATATGGTTATATAAGTAATCTCCTCAACTATAAATATTAATGTAAAATCTAGAAATATTACATGCATCATGGTATTTTATTTATAATTTTTATACATTAATTAAATAAATTTAATTATGACACAATGGTGATGTAGAAATTGTTTCATTAATAAAATATTCAAATATATGATGTTATAAATATTAAAATAAATTTATATTGAAGCTTTTTTTAACATCCAATAATATTATGAATAATATTTAATTTTTATCTTTGAATTATTGAGGGTTATTAGAAATAATAATGTTTTTATATATTTTTTAAATGTCCTGATATTAATATTTTATAAATTGGCATAAAACAGTTTTTTAAAAAATTTATATTTTATTAAATGATAAAATAGTCTTAAAAATATAATATCTATCCAAATAACATATATACTATTAAAAATTTAATTACTGATCCATTTTGGGTCACTTGTAATTTTATGGTAAATATATTTACCATACAGTATGAAAATATAAGAGGACGTGGTTAAAGTTAAATAAGTTAACAAAGGGTTAAATAAAAAAAAAGATAAGGATTAAAAAATACCCAAAACCTTTTGAATTCTTATTTGATGATTTTATTTAAAATTATATGAATTTTATATTAGAATTAAATATTCTTTGGACCTTTTTAAACCTAAAATCATTTTATAATAAAATAATATGTTCAAACATTCTTAAAGAGGTCCTCCTCCCTCTTATAAAAGGACACCACTTCTAACCCATTACTCGTACCTCTCGAGAAACTTGGATCATCCAACCTCTTCTCAAATAACATCTCAACATACCTATCATCCACATAGAAACCTTAACTTAGGTATAAGTCATTTAAATAAATCCTTTTGGTTCAAACCAAAGGGAGTTACCTGATTTTAAGTTAATGAATTCCCTCAAGTTCTCTTCTTTTATTTTACTTATTCACTCCTAATGCTCTTATTATTATTTTCTTACAAAAAAACCAGTATCCCAAATATACTTGGTTGTTTTTATGAGAAGTATTCTAACTTCACTTACACACATCTCCTTCTAATGGGTAAAGAACATACAGTTTCTGTGGACGAAAAACTAACGCCCCACAAAATGATGATTGTTCAATTATCTCATACCGCCTATTATGGTGTCCATTATGATATAAATGTATTTATATGTGGTATATATTATATTTATATTGTATCTATACTTATTTATTTTTCATTTATATCATACCTTTATAGTTTCCATAATGGGTAAACAAGATAATTTCATTTGAGGAAATGCGGACTACTGCCCCCTCAATGTGATATTACTCGTTCATGCCATATGTGGAACATATTAAGGATGGAGTTAATGAAATTATATATGAATTTATATTGGAATTATAATATACCTTTTTATAATTATGTTTTCATTCCATTAAATATGAAATAGAAATGAAATTAGCGTCCATGCGTACGTACGACTTACCGTCTCCAGGAATGGTGCATTGCCTTTCTTATCTCCAAATTTTATGTTATACTATAAATACATATATATATACTGGATATATATGATATATATTATATCCACATAATGAAATAATTCTCGATATAATATAATTTGACCACATGGATAACATGTAAGTATAAGAAATTCATTTTGGACTCAAGTACCAAATATCGACAAAACAACCATTATTAACATAAATGATTATGTAATATTTATAACATTTTAATAAGAGATATAAAAGGAATAAGAAACATGAAAAATCTTCTAAAGAAATTAGAAATTAATTTTAGATTATTATTTAGGAGATTAAGGAACGAACGAGTCAACTCAGACATGAGGTAAAGAACATCGTCCCAATCTCCTTTCATTGAGGCATATTTGGATTTCTACATGAAATTATTTTATACGGTTTATAAACCCCTTTTATTTTTCATTTCAGTCCAAGGGAAGCTTTTTTTACATATATTTTTACTAAAATAAAAAGGGAATGATTTTTTAATGTACGAGGTGACAACGACATTTTCGGCCGTCGTGAGCGTTATTTAATATTTGCCTTCCATAGCAAGTTTTACTGTTTTTAAAAGGAAAATAAATACCATATACTATTTTATGTATTTTGGTATAGAAAATATTTTTGATAAAGGATTTATTATACCAATATATTTAAATTATATATTTTTATTGCAATGTGGAAATGTTATCTTTCATTTATGTTTGTATTATGTGTTGTGAGTATGTTTTGGTTCATGGGTATTCTTTACGTATATGGGTGGTTCTCTGATAAAACTTTGGTGGGTGAGCATGAGATATCTCTCCAATTCATTGGGTAAACTAATAGAGGTAAATATTAATGTTTCTCTTCAGAGATTTAGAGAATATAATTTGATAGGTATTCCAAATTTAACACGCTACATAGCTGTGAAAGATACAACATAAGTATGTTATGGATGCCACAAGTAACTTTTATGATTTATGTTTTCCATGTGTTATTCATACATATTATGATCTTGTGTGGTATGTTAAAGATTGAAAAGTATGTTTACATTGACTTGTATGTATTGGTGGAATAATGTTTTTGTTCCTTGTTTTATTACCCTTAATGAGCTTCTTATGATCATCCCTTGTTTTCAATGAATTTTTCACATGATTTATGGTTGGGAAGGAGAAAAGAATAATTAAAGAAGATTTATATTATGAAAATTATTCTTATTTTGTTTTAAGATATTTTATTTTATGAAAAATGGATACTGAGTAGAATTTTCAACTTTATAATATTTGAGATGTAATGTAATAGTTATGGCCTAATTATCTAAAACTAAAAACCTGAAAAGATCCTCACTGTGAATTATTAACTTAATTCAAGATTATATAATGTTTATGGTTCGTTACATAAAGTTGGTATAATTGGTTAGTTTATATGAATTTAGGAGTTTGGATATTTTTAAATTAATATATATAAATTAATTTATTTTAAGATTAAAATGATACAGAATTTATAGATTACCATGTTGCTTCAACTAAAATATTTTTGTCTTCAGAATGGTTTTCCATAGAGGAAACATGGCAGTAATTATATGACGATGTGAAGAGGAATTCAACCTTTCAAGTTAGCATCCTGAGATTGTTAGAATAAAAATTGAATAGTTTACTACATTGATGGCTAAGATGGCTCAAGAATGGAAAAGAAGATTGGTGAATTCTCCAATGTTGACACTGCCTTCCAGAGATTGTGAATTTGTTATCTATAGTAATGCTTCTTTGAAAGGACTTGTTTGTGTCCTAATGCATAATGATCAGGTAATTGATTATTCTTTACATCAGTTGAAACCTCATGAGTTAAATTTCCTTACACGTGATTTGGAATTTGCTATTGTCATTTTTTCTTTAAAAATTTGGAGGCATCATCTGTATGGGGTAAAATGTGAAATATATACTGACCAAAAACATTTGATTTATATATTTACTCATAAATAATTGAACATCAGATATGGGATATGGCTAGAATTAATCAGGGATTTTGATTGCATGATTTACTACCATCTAGGAACGGAAAATAAAGTGGCGGATTCTTTGAGTCGAAAGAGTAATTCTACATTAACCATGTTATGTTTGGAAGAAGATAATTAATTAATGGTTTGATAAACATTGTCATAGAAGATTTTGGTACAAGAAATTCTTCTATTTTGTTTCAGATTTTAGGGAAATAATTCCTAGAAGTTAGAATTAAGCAAGTAGAGAAAGAAGAAAGTGAGTTGCAGAAAATGGTAGAGTATGTTTAGATGGGTAATTTTCTAGATTTTAACATTGATAATGATTGTGTCTTGAGGTTTGGGAAGATATTATGTGTGCCTTTTGATTCACAGTTGAAGAAAGAGTTATTATGTGAAGAAAATAGTTCTATGTTTTCAGTTAATTCTTGTAGTACTAAGATGTACAGAGATCGTTGGGAGTATTACTGGTGGGAAGGAATGAAAAGTGATCTTTTTTACTTTACTGTGAAGTGATTAAATTTTCAATAGTTTGATGAAGAGTGGCAGTTATAGAAAGGGATGCTTCAACCTTTACCGATGCCAGAGTGGAAAGGGGATAATGTGTCCATGTATTTCATTGTTAGATTACCAAATACTTCTCAAGGTAATAATTCGGTCTGGGTTATTATTTATTGACTGACTAAATCTGCTCATATCCTTCCTATCTGAAATACTTTGTCTCTAGATCAACTTTCTCAGTTTTATATTAAAGAGATATTTGGGTTTCATGGAGTTACCATCTCTATTGTATCTATTCATGATCAAAGGTATAATTTAATATTTTGGAAAGGCCTTCAAAAGTCATTAGGTACTGAATTAAAATTTGTTACATCTTTTCATTCTCAATAAGATGGGCAGTCAGAACGAAAAATTTAGAAATTAGAAGATATGATAAAAGAATTCTCAATATATTAGTAGGGATGTTGGGACCAACATCATTTATTGGTTAAATTTTCTTATTAAAACGTTTTTATTCCAGTATACAGATGGCACCATTAGAGGAATTATATGGAAAGTGGTGTCGAACATCCAATTTTTGTGATGAAGTAGGTGAAAGGAAGTTGTTGGGACCAGAATTGGTAGAAAACATGGAAGCAAAATTTAAAGTTATTCAGAAGCACATGAGAACAGCTCAATGTAGATAGAAAAGTTATACGGATAACCATAGGAAGGATCTTTCTTTTGAGGTAGGGGATCATGTATTTCTCTAAGTTTCTCAATGGAAAAGTGTGATGAATTTTGGTAAGAAGGGAAAGTTGATTCTGAGTTTCATTGGACCCTATGAAATCCTGGACAAAGTTAGATCAATTTCCTATAGAGTGGCTTTACCTCCATGTTTATCCCAGGCACAATATGTTTTTAATGTTTCAATATTAAGAAAGTATATTCAAGATCCATCTCATGTTTTGAGTATAGAGTTAGTTCATTTGGAAGATAGTTTTTCATATAAGGAGAAACCAGTCTAGATTCATGACAACAGAGAGCAAGTGTTGTGGAATAAGTTAATCCATCACGTAAAAGTTTTATAGAAAAATCATATGGTTGAACATGCAACATGGGAATCTATGAATTCGATGAGGTATCAGTACCCCCATTTATTTGATAAGTGAATAAATTTTCAAGGACACAATTTCCAAAAGGGCGCAAGGATGTAACATCCCAGGTAAATAAAGAATATGTCATTTTCATACTTATTAATATTTGACAAGTAAATATTAATTTTATTAAAAGTGATGATATGTTTGATGTATTACTCAATATAAAACAACAGGTTTCTTTGAAATCTTACGTTGCACACAATGTTGAGTTATACTAAAAAATAATATAATATTATTATTATTTTAAATGGTAGTTAATTCATAGGCATTGTATTGGTGATAATGAACAAAAAAAACTAAAATATTATTATACAAGTTTCTTAAAGTTATTTACATTTATCCAATAAATTTTAGAAGAATAAAATGTGAATCAATCCAATATAAAGCATAAACACACTAATATTCTTTAAAAGGTCGATTTATCACCTTTTATTGTTGAAACCTTTTTAAATATATTTTTTTTAATTTTTATATTTTATAATTGAAAAAATAATATTATTATTTATAAATGGGAAATCAAAATTCACTTTGGATTAAATATTGGTATTTTTCTATAAACATTCATTTTTAATCAATAGTGAAAAATACGGCATTATAATTCAAAACTGCCTTTTAATATAATTTATTTATATAGATAGGTTATTATTTTATTTTGTTTTAAAGTGTAATTGGGTTATATTTTTACTATTTAATCCAATTTTGGTCATTGTGAGTAATTTCACTCATAAAATTAACATAAACAAGTGTCAATCTTTTGATATATATTATTTCTTAAAAATATTCCATCTCTTTTGACAAAGGGAATTAATTTTAATTTAATTTATAACACTTTTTGTTATGAATTAGGAAAAATGGATTCAATATTTTTAATTAGGAAGTCCAAATTGTCTAAATATGTAACTTTTATTTTAAGACATTATAATTATTTACTTCAGCAAATATTTTATTTCTCATGGTTAAAGGGTAAATCTGGTAAATAAGGGTAAAAAATAATATTATAATAATACTAAATTTCCCTATCATGTGTCCTAATCCTATGTTTTGATACATGTTGGACTATGGACATCCTTTAGAATATTTTGGGACCACATGGATCCACTTGTAAGTGAAAAAGAAAATTTATATTAATTAATTTATGGACAAAAGAATCATAAATATATATCTTTTAGTAAAACATTTTTATATGGGGTTATATAAGTGTACCATTAGAATATAAATATTAATATGGAATATAAAAATATTTCCTAAATCATGGTATTTTATTTATAATTTTTGGATATTAAATAAATAAATTTAATTATGACACAATGGTGATGCAGAAATCGCTTCATTAATAAATTATTCAAATAAATGATTTTATAAATACTAAAATAAATTTATTTTCAATCTTTTTATGAAATCCACTAATTTTGGGTATTCTAATGACTTGTTATATTTGAATTAATGAAGGTTTTTCGAAATAATAAATCTTTTATAGATTTTTTAAAAGTGTTCATATGAATAGTTAATAAATTGACATAAATGAGTTTTTAAAACAATTAATATATTATTAAATGATAAAATAGTCT
Source organism: Viscum album (assembly GCA_963277665.1). Lineage (NCBI taxonomy): Eukaryota > Viridiplantae > Streptophyta > Magnoliopsida > Santalales > Viscaceae > Viscum > Viscum album. The sequence continues at coordinate 379,634,926 of OY728122.1, forward strand.
TCAAAATATAAGCCTCTGAAAATGACATTTATAATATTAATTTTTTTATTAATGATCAATTTTCGGTCTCTTGGAATTTTATTTTAAATATATAAACCATATATTTTGAATATATAAGAGGACAAGGTAAATGTTACTTTAGTTAACAAAGGTTAAAATAAAAATAGAGAATTAAAAATATCAAAAACTTCTCCAATTATTTTTAGATGAATTTATTTTTACATATATGCACATTATCATTTATTTAAACATGTTTTCGAGCTTTTGAAACCAAAAATCATTTTATAATAAAATATTACTTTCAATCTTTTTAAAAGAGGCCCTCCTCCCTCTTATAAAAGAACACTACTTCTAACCTATTAATAACACCTCTCAAGCCACTTTTCTCATCCAAGATCTGCCCAAATAATATCCCAACATCCCTCTCTTCCTTGTAGAAGCCTTAACATAGGCATAAGGCACTTCAAGAAAGCCTTTTGTTTCAAACCAATGGGAGTTACCCAATTTAAAGGTAGTGTCTTCCCTCATGTTCTCTTCATTTATTTTAATTATTCACTCTCTGTGATCTTATTATTATTTGATTACATATAAAAACCAGTATCCTAAATATACTAGGATGTTTTTATGATATTTATTTTAACTACACTTATAGACACCTCAGTATAATGGGAATAGAACATATTGTTTCTGTGGATGGTGAACTAACGCCTCACAAAACGAGGAATGTTCAATTATCTTATACCACCTCTTATGGTGGACATTATGATGTTAATGTATTTCTATGTGATATATATTATTTTTATATAGTCTCTATACTTCTTTATTTTTAATTTATATCATACATTTATGGATTCCATATTGGTTAAACACGATAATTTCATTTGAGGAGGTGTGTACTATGCCCCCTCAATGTAATATGACTCGTTTATGCCATACGCGGAACATATAAATCATAGAGTTAATGATATTATATATGATATTATACTATAATTATAATATACCTATGCATAATTAATTTTTCATTCCATTAAATATGAAATATAAATAAAGTAGTGTTCATGCATACGTATGGCTTACATTCTCCATGAACGGTGCATTTCATTTATTATCTCTAAATGTCATGTACTGTTATAAATAAAAATATATATACTTGATATATTTGATATATTTGATATCTAAATCATGAAATCTTCTTGGAGATAATAGAATTTTGACCACATTGACAACATGTAATTATAAGAAGTTCATTTTTGACTAAAGTACCAAATATCGACAAAATGACTGTTATTAACATAAAGGATTATGTAATATTTATAACATGATAATAAGTGATATAAAAGGAATAATAAAAATGAGAAGGGTTTAGAATAAATTAGAAATTAGATTTATTTTATTATTTGAGAGATTAAAAAATGAACGACTCAAGTCGGATATGAGGTAAGGAACTTCTTCTCAATCTCCTTTCATTGAGACATATTTTGATTTCTACACAAATTTCTTTTATAAAGTGTATAAACCCCTTTGACATTTCATTTCATTCAAAGGGATTATTTTTCTAGGAATCTTTTTACTAAATGAAAAAGGGAATGTTTCTTTTTAAAGTACGTGGTGACAACGACCTTTTCCACCGTCGAGAGAGTTATTTGATATTTGGATTACTTAACAAGTCATATTGTTTTTAAAAGGAAAATAAATACCATATACTCTTTTAAATATTTTGGTATTGAAAATATTTTTGATAATGTATTTATTATTCCAATATATTTAAAAGATATATTTTGATTGCAATGTAGAAATTTTATCATTCCTTTATTTTTGTTTTATGTGTTATGAATAAGTTATGGTTCTTGGGAATTGTTTACGTATATGGGTTTTCCCATGATAATCCTAGAGAGGGTGATCCTCATATAGCTCTCCAACGCATTGGGTAACGTGATAGAGGTAAACTTTAATGTTTCTCCTTTGATATTTAGCGAATATACTATGATGTTTATTCAAATTGTAACTCTCTACGTAGCTTTGGAAGCTAGAACTTAAGTATGTTATGGATGCCACAAGTTACCTTTATGATTTATTTTTTCCATGTTTTATCCATAATTCTTATTATCTTGTGTGGTATGCTAAATATTAAAAAGTATAATTTCATTGAATTGTTTGTATTGGTTGGTTAATGTTTTCATTTCTTGTTTTATAACCCTTATTAAAATTTTTATGCTCATCCCATGTTTTTGAAAAAAAATTCTAATTATTTAAGGTAGGGAAAGAGAATGGAAGAAATCATGAAGATTTATATGAAGAAGAGAATTATTATTTTCTTTTAAGAGATTTTATTTTATGAAAAAAATATATACTGGTTAGAATTTTTTACATTGTAAAATTTGAGATGTAATGTAATAGTTATGGCCTAATTCTCTAAAACTATAAACTTGAAAAGATCCTCCATGTGAATTATTAACATGATTCAAGATTATGTAATATTTAAGGTCAGGTCCTTATATCACATTCCCTTCATTTTATGACATTTTATCATGGACTTTTTTATTTTTCTTTCTTCCATTATTCTTCTCATCTAGGGAATGTGACTCTATTTTGAGTTCCTCGATGTTTTCATCTACCCTAATGCTTCCATTTTCATACTAAGGGGGATTCTGATCCTCATCCTCGTAATACAGTAATGTGCCACCTAGTGGTGTGAATGTATTCTTGGATAGAATGTGCTCATGTAATTTATCTGTAAGAATATTTCTTTTAGAAACATTGGGACTTGATACTTATGAGAAGGGAATGGTGTTAAGAACAAGATTCTAATCTACCTGTATTTCAAACTCCCTTTAATCAAGTGGTGTCATTGCTATGTATTTTTTATTTTCTTTAGTAGTAACATATACATTACTACAACCACTGACCAACTTCCTCAATGAAACATCCACTAGATGTGATCTTTCATCTTGACTATCTTCTTCCCATCTATAAAACTCAACCATTTTTATCCCCACTATGTGTGAATGCACATTTATTATTTAATTATAGTTTGAACATAGTATTGTGCAATCAAGAGTGGTCTATGTGTTAACTGGAGGGGGCCTATTTGATGTATGTGCCCCTTGTAGGAAACTTGATATCCCATCAGTCTCCACTGTTACAAGAAGCCTATGAAGCCCATATGATTAACTATTTTCCTTTAAGAAATCTAGACTACTTGAGAAAATTGGTTTTTATAGCCCTCCATAATTATCCATTCCATTTTGAGGAATGAAATATTTAGTCTTATCTTGTACAATCATGTCATGTTGTTCCATCGGGGTGAGTGCAGCTTCATCAGATATATTGCACAATGTGGCGGTGTCCCCAGAGTTATCATGGTTGTCATTAATAGGGGGTTTCGAACATTTCATTGAGATTTTATCACTTTTATCTCTTTATGAGGATCATTCATTATTTTACCAATATTTTATCACTTTTAAAGCCTTTTTATAAAGTACTTTTCTATCACTTTAAATGTATATCGTGATTTGTTTAATTATTCTTTAAATTTCAAAAACTGTTTAACATTAAAAATTGAAAGCATTACTTTTGTTAATAAATTTTTGAATATATTATGGAATCCATGGTGAAAACCATGTGGGATTTACTGATTTATGTCACTATTTTATTTTAAAGAAATTGTTTTATAAATATTCCATTATTTGTAAATACTTTTCGTAATGTTATTTTATATCACATATAATGTATAACATGATTTGTTTAATTATGAATTAAAATGCCAAACATGTTTATCATTAAAATTTTAAATCATTACATTGGTTAATTAATTATTGGAATTTGTTATGGAATCCATTATGAGATCCTATTGATATTTTTATCTCACAACCTAATTTTTTCTTTGGGTTCTTTAATACTTTCTACATCGAGGTTAGAGAAATGAAAAATGATATCATAGAGGTGGAACTAGCTATTGAGCATTGTTCTTGGGGACTTGTGTCCCTCGGGACAATGGCCTATTTCTTTTATTTTGTTACTTAAGTTGTAGTACTTTGGGACTATTCTTTCTTGTAATATTATAGTACATTATTTCCAGTGGAGATTTCTTTTGTAATGTATATTTTCTTCTCTCTTTTATTTTCTATTTTTTAGTGTAAAAATCATTACCACATTCATATTATAAGACTCCAGGTGCTAGTATCCAACCCATGGGGATTGGGAACTCATATCAAGCTATGTTAGGGTCAGCTCAGTTATCAGGTTACCAGGGTACCTAGGCTAGTTTGTGACAAAATGGTATCAAAGGGAGGTTTCACTTTTGTGTTAAAGTCTGTATGAATTTGTGGAATCTTATCGGGACATATGATGTAATTTAGATTGAGTTTATGGAAATCTCTCACTATAATAAACCTTAAGTCACTAGGGGTGGTTTGGAAAGACGTTTTATGGATTATTTCTAGTTTTTTCCATATTTTTATTTGGATTAAGTAAAATAAAATTATTGTTTATTCTTTATATTGGGTTTAATTTCCCTTGTTATTAGCACAACCTAATGTATTAATGTTTTATGCTAATGTTGTGTAACATCATTCATCAGATAAGACTTGTGAATCAGATCCAAAATTAGGTTGTTTCCAAACCACAACGAGTGAGTTTTGTTTTGGATCCAAATCTAGTTGAGGTGATCGTGTGTAATTTCCAAGCTATGGGGTAGGCACCACCAAAAATACATGTTCAGGCTTCATTTGTGGATCCTTAGAGGGATGTTATTTAAAATCATTCTCAATAGTTCCTTTTCTATAAACCACCATTTTCTAAAGGCTCCATTGATCCTGAACATGTTGAGGAATGGGCGGGCATAATATAACGTCTAATTTAATTATTGGAGACACAGGAAAAGATCATGTGAAGTGTTCCACCTTTGTGCTGGAGGGACTGAGCGGGAGATGGTGGGACACGATGGTAATGGAAAAATAATATGAGGGATTAGAGTATAATTACATAAAAGTTCTTTTTAATGACCAGTTCTATCTATATTCAGTGGTGTTGGCCAAGGATATGGAGTTTTCCAAGCATTAGCAGGCTAAAAGAACCACGACTGGGTATTCAAATTAGTTTGATGAATTGGTGCAGTTTGTATCTGATATTATATCTAATCAAAGGATTAAAGTTCAAAGTTTCAATTTGGGACATCAAACAAATATTCATTCTTAGGTTTTTTTTGTAATGTATTCCACATATTTTTATGTGTTGGATAGGGTGATTATGGTTGAGATGGACATGGTTGGAAAATATTCATTGAAGGGAGTTCCTTTTTCTCCCGAGGTAATGGGATCATCAAAACCTCCAAAACATTGGGTAAATCAAATGCTTCATGAACAAAAGGGTTCTAGCCACAAGAATCTAGAATGAAGCTTCTTCATATAGTTTATTAGTCTCTAGAGGAAGCTAATATGGGTCCAGCGAATGTGAAAGGTACCCTTACTAGAGCTTCATATTTAGTGGTTTCTCTATTTGATATTGATTCATCTCATTCCTTTATTTAAACCTATACTATTAATTTACTTAAACTTCTTATGGAGATTTTATCTTTTACAATTGATATTATGACACCCCTTGGTATGAAGATAGAGCATGGTCTCCTTAGTAATGCTTGTGTCTTATATCTATCAGATGTTGAGCTCACTTAGAGTTTTTTGTTAATCGACTTGGAATGTCTGGACGTCATATTTGGGATGGATTGGATCACTTCCAATAAAACAGAAATTGATTTTTATCTTTGATGGGTTGACCTTAATACACCCAGTTGTGTGCCTCTTGTCTTTCAAGGAGAATGCGACCCAAGTTCAGGAAGAGAGGTATATTCTAATCCAAAGTTAGGGAAATTTATTTTTGCATCTTGATTTTTTCTATAGAAAGATTCAATGAGTGGGGATCTCCCCCCAGTAATTTTTGAGTTTCCTGATGTGTTTCCTTTTGACTTAGATAGTTTTCCACTGGTAAGGGAGGTTGAGTTTTCTATTGAATTAATGTCTAGTACTCAGCCAGTTTCTATTCCCTCTTACCGAATAGTCAAATGTATCTAGTTGAAATGAAAAAAAACTAATTTATTTTAGCCAGTGTTTAGTTGAAATATTCTCTTATCAATATTATTCTCTAAGAACATTATCTTGATGATGAATTCAGTAGAATTAGAGACTCTTTTTATGGTGGGGAGACTGATTCCCATTGGACGTTATCCAAATAGGGTATTCTATGTTATTAGGACCGTTATGTTGTACTATTAGTGGAAATGAAGGCTGTAATGGAGAATTTTTATAATTCCCAGTGGGATATGCTCCTAGGAACCCCTAATATGTTCTACAACATGAGGTGGATGATCTGGTGACTAGGTATGAGTTAGGACATTTTCCTAGCTTGTTTTTTGTTGCTGTACATTCAAATGGGTGAAATCTGAGCACTAGAAACCTTTTTGGTTGGATTCAACCACTTCTATCCCCTACATGGAAGTGGGATGAAATATCTATAGACATTGTGGTTGGGAATCCTCGTACCTAAAAAAAGAAGAATGTGATATGGGTTGTAATTAAAGGGCTGGACAATTTGAATCACTTTATACCCATTTGATATACAAACAAATTTGAGGAGTTGGGAAGTCTCTGTGTGAATGAGATTGTTCATTTTCATATAGTTCCTTCTGTTATAGTATCCAATAGGTACTTTTAGTTTACTTCTTTCTTTTGGAGAGGCCTTCTGGAGGCACTAGGATCTCAAGTACATTTATAAAAACCACTACAGTTGAGGTCGATACATAACATGTTTCATGTGTCATAGTTGTGAATGTATCTCTCTGATCCATCTCACATTTTGAGATAGAGTGATCATGAGATTGAACCTGATTTATCCATCATAGAGGGGACGATCAGGATAATTGATTTTGAGAACATGATACATCAAGGGAGGATGATACATGTGACCCATATTCTATGGATTCATGGTTCTAATTCTCATAATACGTGAGAGAGGGAGGAACTAATGATTTAGAAGTGACCTCATCTTATTGATGTGGAGGATTCTCCTTAGGATTTTTGGGGATAGAAAGTTCATATGGTGGGGAGGTTGTAACATCCCGTTACTGTTTTAGGTATTTCTAAACCATCTTGTGTTAAATTATTAATATATTAAGTGGAAAAAATGATTTACTGGTGATTTTTTGATAAATGTGCTAATGTACTTAACTACCAGTTATCATCTTGGAATACTAAATTGAATATTTTGGGGGTTTCACAGTAATTTAGTATGAGATTCCATGACCCACATAGCCTCAGTGAAGACTAAATAAAAATATTAATTGTATTATATTAAGAAAGCTAAATTTATTCAAAATAATTTATTAACTTGAAGATCATATATTTTATGAGAAATATGATAAAACTATTATGTTCTAAATATGGTGTTTACCCTTGGAGGGGTATAATATTTGAAGGCGTAAAAATTTTGGATGACTCACTCTAGAGATAAAGTTATTAAATAATATTTATTATATGATTATTATTAATAATTAAATATCTCACAAAGAGTGAACATTATGGGAAATATGAGGTCATGAATAGGTTCATAATGTGGTGTTTACACTATGTGGGGTATAATATTTTTAAGAGTCGAACATTTGGACGACTCGTTCATGATAAAAACATTTTTATTTTTAATTATTTATTTTTTCTGATTTTTAATTAATTTATCCTTAATATCTATCAAACGGTGTGTCGTATAAGAAATCTAAGACCATTGTTGGGTCCAGAATGGGGTGTTTACCATAGAAGAGATATAACATTCATAAGCAATGGACATTTGTCCTGGTTGCTTATAAATTTTATGTCATTTAATAATTATATTAAATAATTGACATTATTATTTTCATTTAATTATTAATTTAATTCGAAATATTGGATGTCACTGTTCATTCATCTTCCCTAGAACTGTAACCCCATTTTCGAAGATTCAATATTTTAAAATGATATGGTTTGTAATCATTTTTAATTGTTTCTATTGCAATGTATTAAGATGTTAAAATTAATTACTATGTAATTTAAATTAAGTTGAATCACTCTGTAAAAGTGAAGATTGAATTTGGGCGTTCCACCATGTAGACACGGCTTAGATTATTATACTCAAACCTATTCAAATTTTGATGTTGGTGTATTCCATCGAGTCTAAACAATCTTAAATCTTCCTTGGATCCATTTGAGAAAATATGTTGGTTGGATTCCAATCCAGCATGTGGTTCTTCTTATTCTCCCCAATGTATTGGGTTAGTTATTCATATATTTTAGTATTCTATTTAATCCATTATTTTATTATTAGAAAAAACAAAAAATAAATAAACATAATTTGAATAGGAAAATTTCACAAGAAAATATCGATGGATAATTTTTGTTTACAGACGTGAAAATACCATTGAATGTTCAATGAAAATTTAATTTAAATTATTATGTCAAAATTAATGTGGTTATCAAAGATAATTTTTATGAGTTATCACATGATAATTTTGAAGAATTGTCAAAGATTAAATGTTTATGATGATTAGAAGGTAGTTATTAAAAAAATAATCAAATGCTAATTTCATTAAATTATTAAAATATAATCACAACAAATTATCAAAATCATAGTATCATTAAATTATCAAGATAATTTTATTTAGATTGTTAATAGAAAATTATAAAGTAATTATCACATGACATAAATTATCAAAATTATCATGGGATAATTATGTGTTTTGTCAAAGGATAATTATTATAATTATAAAATGATAATTTTAGAATTATCGAATAGAGATAAAATACTATCGTATTTAATATTTTAATCGATAATTTGAAATTTTTCATGAGAGATACAAAATTATTGTTTCTAATATTTTAGTCGAAAATTTAAAATTATCCAATAGAGATAAAATATTATCATATGTAGTATTTTTATCAATAATTTGGAATTATTCAGGATAGATAAAATATTATCGCATGTAATGTTTTAATCAACATTTTGAAATCATCCAAGAGATATAAAATATTATTGCATGTAATATTTTAATCAATAATTTTAAATTATCCATGGGAGATAAAAATATATTCCAATGTAATATTTTAATCGAAAATTTTAATATTATGTAGGAGATAGAACGCATAATCACAAGTGAAATTTTATTTCTTTCTAAACTAAAATATCTAGTTTTGGTTCTAGGAACCCTTGACGAATGTTGACCATTGGTGTGTCGACACTTGCGATAATGATGATGTGATGAGGTGTATTATACCATAGAGAGTGGTTTATCTTTTCCACTACCATCAATGATCTTCAGGTAGGTGGTTCCGTCCAGATTTTCCAATTTCTTTAACCATGAATTGCTTGATTTATTTCAATAGTTGAATTAAATTATATTTCATAAACCTGCTTTCAATTGATGTAATAAAATCTGATTACAGTGAATTGGGATATTTGAAATGGTTTTGGAATGAGATTTGGAAAACTCTCAATTCAATTAAATTGGGTTGTGTTTATGGAAATTTGTTAATTTAAATTGTTTAATTTAAATTTTGGAATTGATGGAAATGGTTTATATTAAATTTTTTAATTTAATTGTGGAAATTAATTATGAATGGTGGAATTGGTTTTTATGGGATTTAAAAATGGTGAAAATGGCTTTAATTTTTTTGATTCAAACCCAGTGGTTTTATCTTATTAAAGAGGCATGTTTTTTTATTAAAACTCATTTTGGTTTCAAATGGATGAATAATACTTAATTGTATTTTAAGCAGTCTTAAAATAAATTTCCCTTCATTGATTGTGAAAGATAACATGCAAGCCTTTTGTAGTTGGTGAGTAATTTGGACACACTCTACAATATTACAATGTTCTAAAACATAAATGAAACTGGTCATATCCCTTGGGTGATAGGGATGATTCCTCTCTGACTATTTTCCATGGGATTAACATGTAAACATATTTTTGTGATAACATAGAGAGTGTGGTGTCCTATAACCAGAAGTAGTATCATACCTATTTGGTATATGACCATGTTTCTCACTACTTATTTATTTTCAAGATATCATTGTTTTCCAACGATTTTGTACATCATTACATGCCTACTAAATTTACATACAATATTTTATGGAACTATTTTATTTAATCCATTGTTTTAGAAATATTCCAATATTTTTAATGCCTTAGATTAAAGTAATTTTCCATCACTTGAAATGTATTGCATGATTTTTTAAATTATTCTTTAAAATTACAAACCTCTTTATATTTAATAATTTAATGCATTCCTTTGGTTAATCAATTGTTTTCATCTGTTACGGAGTCTATAGTAAGACCCTACTGGGATTTTAGGTCACACATTAATTTTTCCTTCGAGTGTTTGTATACATTCTTCTTCGATGTTTGAACAAGGGAAATAGATATCTTAGAGGTGGATCCATCTATTGATCCTTAGGATTGGTGAGTTGTGTCCCTAGGGACCTTGGGTTGTTTTTCCTATTTTTTCACCTGAGTTGTAGTACTTTTGTATTGTTGTGCCTTGTTGTATTTTGGTACATTATTCCCACTGGAGTTTTCTTTTGTTATGAATATTGTATTTTCTCTTTTATTTTCCCTTTTTTATTTAAAATATAATTCCCAATTTCATGTTGTATGATTATAGGTGCTAGTTCCAAACCCATGGGGATTGCTAATTCCCTTCCGGCTATGTTAGGGTAATCTCAGTTATTGGTTTACCCGGGCACCCTAGCTAGTTTGTGACACCGTGGGTTCCTGTTTTAGATTCACGTGATTAATTTCCATCATGTCCACATTAGAGGGACTATAAATTGGAGATCTGGTCATTTCATAGAGTGGGATTTAGTCATTTATCTTCCTCTTAGGGAAACTCTAGGTGTAATTCCCCTTCATATTGCAAAAAATGAATTCCTTATCTCTATTTAACGTAGATGAGAGATATAAAAATAACATGCAGTTCATGTAAAACTATGTTTTCATTTCATATTTGATCACCAAATTGATGTTGTCATATATATTGGTTATAAAAACTTCCTCCATAACATTTCTTTAGATGTAAACTTCAACCAGTACCCTCACACAATGCACATACCTTGGATTATAATTTTATGAATCCATTATAATTGGATTCCCCAATGTAGAGGAAATGTCCCAAATAATGTCTAGATTCGAATAAAAAAATCAACTAGAAGTTATGGATACATACCTATGTATGGGTGTTATTTATAGTATCTAGTTCAAAATGTTCACCCCATTCTTGAATTCTATTGAAGCCAAGCCATGAGGAAGAAGATAGATAACTCTATGCCCTTCAATTGTAATCATGAGATGGGAAAATGACATGGTAGTTTCCTCACCACATTGTAGTCATATTCCAATCCCTAAATACCCATATTTTAGAGATATTGTGTGTAAGGTCATTGAATTTCAAAAACTGCTCACCTTTCTGAATAAGAACTCTGGAAAATATGGAGTACCTACACAATTAACCCTTTCCTCGGCTACCTCCTAATTACAACTGATGTGTTCTATCCTACCCTTTTAGATAACCCTCCCAGGGGGGAGAAAAATGATATAAAAGGAGTTATTTTGAGGCAATTTGGCCACCTCTACAAAATTATTCTTATATTTAGAAACCTTTTCCAGTACTTATGATGCCACACTTGGCTTCTTTAATGCATGATAAAATAGCTCTGTGTTTTCATCATGGTATACTAGTGGTGTGTTCTTCAAATTTAAATTTATATTCATCTTCCCATATCCATTTAGGGTTCTAATATCATGGAATTCACCATTATACCATTTCTCTTCCATCTTCTATTTCAATGATATTCTATTCAATTATTAATATTTTAAATATGACTATTTTGAACTAGCCATTGAATTAGAGGGTATGAATGGGAATAAAAAAATACCAATTATATTTAGAATCATTAAAATGAAATAATTTTTTTTCATTAAATCTACATAGTTGAGCACACAATTTTTTGTGTGGAGATTTTATACATAAAAAATTCATTTTTATTTAAGAATGTTTTTCTTATATTTTATCAAAAAATAATGTAGTTACATTTTATAAATTTTATAAATTTTAATTTATAAAAAATATATTATTTTATAAATAATCACATAAAAATTACCTTGTTGTTAAAAAAAATTTCTCTAAAAATATTTACATTTTAGTGAATAGGGAGAAAATACTAATTTTATTAAAAATTATTCACTCCATTCATTTTCTGAAAAGGTTCAATATCTTTTTTATTTATTTTAAACTTTTATTAGATAATTATTATTAAAAATTACACAATTATGGACATTTTAATTGATATTATAATTAATTTGTTTAGGAAAGTATTTTTATAATTAAAAAATAATTTTTATGACAACAGTTTTCTTCACATTTTAATGGATTAGTTTAAAATTAATTAATGAAAATTATTATGTATGTATATTTTATGATTGATTACATATTTATAGTCAAAATAATTAATATTATATAATGTTTTCTATAAAATTTTTTTTCATTACAAATATTAACTGAGATAAAAATGCATTTCTATAGTATTGCTTAAAAGTTCTTAAAGATTGGATTAATGATAGATATTGTTGTAAGAATGAACTAAAAATATACCAAAATCCTTTTATATGGTCATATATCAACCCTATTTTTTTGAATTTCGAATTAGAGACATTTTGGATCAATTTTTATTGTGTATGTCATTAATATATGTTACACTTTTGATAAATTCAATGTTTTTCCTCTACCTCCCATATATAACAACACCACCTCTTCTCTCTTCCTCACACTTCATGGGACCACTAGTCTAGAGAATCTGTGGCCAAATATTTTCTTAACACCTGTTAATATTCTGTAGAATTATATTATTGATCCCTTCCTATTATGGATAATTATTTTATTAATCAAATTACTATCACTCTAATGATTATGGCGTATGATGACAGAGGTTTCTCAAAGCTGATCTATAACTCTACAACTAGTATGTTCAATTTTATTTTTTTTCACATTCTCAAAACCAATTAAAAACACAATAACATTATGAATCCAGTTTTATAAATATACATATATGTCATTATGTTTATGTAATAACAATTATTAATTTAATTATAAAACTAATTGGAAATTAAACCAACATTCCTGCATACATTTTTAATACCACCTCATGAAACAAAGTATTTATTTTTTTCTTTTCCATGATAAATGATTAATTATTATAACTGATTTAATTTTTTCATATAATATTTAATAAATAATTATTCTTATTGAATTAAATTATCTTATATATTTTATTACCATTTCATTTACTGATAAATGATAACTTCTCTCATGAGTACTTGTGGGAAACCTCTTCTCAAAAGTGATGTGATTTGTTTTTCATTTGGAATACACATGTCAATAAATAAGAATATAATTAATAAATATATGTAATATTTATGATATAATATTTAATATTTTTAGTTTATTTATAATTTCCCATTATTTCATTCCAGCCATAAAAAAGTGGAACCATCACCCATGTATATGTATGGAATATTATTTCCCCAAAGCGATGTAATTTATTTTTCATCTATGAGTTATGAGAATGGATATTACAGAAATGGTAATGAATAAATTATATAATAATTTTAAAAATATTAATTTTAAGATGGTGAAACCATGTCAATTGTATAGTTTTAGGATCTTTTGAACCAAAATAATAATGGAAAATAGAATATTTTTCACATGAATGCCCGTTTTAATGAAGAATTTTAAAAAAATTAATTGAAATTTACAATATAATGGTACATATTATGTTATATATAAATATAGATCTATATTATTTTTATAATAAATCTATAAATATTATACCTTAGGAATGAACATGTATGATGAAAGATGATACTTAATGTAAGGGATTTATGCTAGAGTTAGATTTCTTTTTAGGATCTCTTTTGTTTAATTTCTATTGATCAAAATTTTATGTTGTTAATTCTATAAACCAAATACATCTTATTACCCTCTGGATATTCACATAATTTTCAATTAATAGTACCATTACTAAAAATTTTGAACTTAAATTAATCGATAAAATATTTTTAATAAAAGAGACATTATTTCCTCTTTGTTCTAAAATCATTTTCTTCCATGTCCATGTATTCTTAAAAATGTTTTCATGAATGTTTACAATATATTGTAATGATTTATTAAATTCATTTGTACTTATATTTTAATATTTAATAAAAGTTTTATATTTAATGTTGCTGTTGATTTACAAAAAAGGAACCTTTTTCAAAGGTATAATATGTATAATTATTTTAACATATAATTCATGAATAACTTTTATTATCATTATAACTACCCTTATAAATTAATCTCCAATTAAAAAATTTTTGTTTTCATTACAAAAAAATGAATTTCCTAAAAAAATGAAATTTTTTTAAATTTTATATAAATAATTTCAAAATTAAAATTATATTTTTCTCATAAAATATTCAACAGGTTATGTAAGTATACATTCAACAATGATTGAAACATTTGATATCATGTATTATTCACTATAGATATTATAAAATGAAACCATCATTATAATTTCCTTATATAGTAGTTTAATATGATAGTGAATTCATTATGGAACCTTTTTTATTCCCTGATGTTAAGTTATGAAGACATGGTAAATTATTCTTGACATTAGGTATTATATATGAATGAATAATGATTATATTATGGTTGTTTCTATTATAGACCTGTATTTAATTTTTAATGTGACATAGATATCTCTCGAGATAATGATGATGATCTTGGATATGGTTGTGTGTAAATATATTAGTCTTTTTCTGAATGAGTATTATGTCTTCTATCTACAATCACTATATTATGTGTGGACAAGATTATGAATGGTTGTGTCCACATTTTGATTCATTTGTGTGATTTTATCTATCTTTGATCTTAAGATTCAGTATGAACTTGATTTTTAATTTCTGTGGTCACATTTTGATTCATGAGTATGATAACATCTATTTAATGTTCAAAATATTGTTCATATAATTGATTGTTAATTGATATATTCACTAGATTATTATTTTCTACGAATATAATGTCACATAAAAATTTTTGACTCCAAGATAATGATTATTTTTTGACATAACTATAAATCATGCTTATGGGTATGACATTATTTTTGATTTTATAGTCTATAATTTTTTTGGTTTGGATAATTTATTTTGTGAACCTAGGCAAGATAATGTTATCATACCTATATGATCATCTTATAATATAAAGAATTATTTCCCTTAGTTTACCCATACATAGTATCTATGACTGCCATTTCATGTGCTTTCCTTCCCCTGGTTTTGATGGAAGGTTCTATGTATGATAAGTCTAGAAGAGTGCTAAATTAGTATATATACTTGAGTTATTTAAGAACTTTTATAAACTAACATTATCATATTTTTATTCTCCAAGTAAAGTAAAAATTTATGTACCTCAATAATGTAATTTTTTTTTCTGAATATCAATCTAGAGTTTTGAAATATTTATAAGATTTATTCTTTAGCCAGGTCAATAATATTGTATTAATGAATAATTGTAGGCTTCATCATAAAAATAAAAAAGGGAATAAAGAATTAAATAATTTTTGTTTTTCATATTTAATTATGAATCATATGTATCCAACATTTCATTACAATGCAGTAATCATCGTGATAATGTTTAAGTATAAGGAATATTATAAATAAATCTCATGTGAAATGCCTTTCAAAATGTGTAAAGGATATTTGAATAAATTAAATCAATCTATAATTTCCCATTTAATTATAATTGAAATATGATATTATTTAATAAACTAATAAGGTCATTAAAAATTAATTCATGGTTAAAAAATTGTTACTTATGTGATACTTATCATGAAATTAAAAATATGAATCTTCTCATTTAATCATTAAATTTTTTTTATTAAAATCCCACATTATAAAAAGGATAATAAATAATAATTTTAAAAATAGTATAAAGAAAATACTAAGTTAAAAATATGTAACACAAAATTATGTTCCCAATATAATGGGAGTACATTGGCAGGAATAGATATTTTGGAGATATTGTGGAAAATGTTATTGAAGAAGTAGAGAATTATTCTAAAAAATGATGTACTTTGATAAAAAATTACTTATGGTAAGGATTTGAGTAAAACAATTCACCTTACACAATGAGTTTAATTATAATATCATCGTATAATATAAAATATAATTGGAAAAAATCCAAAATAAACATTATTACTCAAGAAAAAAGATGATTCATGAAAAATTGCTACAATATTTGAAACTTTTTATTCCAAACCACATTAGAGAATGAAATTTTAACATAAAATTTAATATCATGAAATATATGAGAATAATGAATTAAAAATAATGTAGGTAAATGGACACACAATTCTAAAGAAAACGTAGTGTACAATAAGAAATATCTAATAGTGGGTGAAAATTGAGAAAATTATCCCTTACTATGTCACTGATTCATTTTGAGCATGTGACTAATATCTTATATTTCCAAATTAATATTATTAGATAAATTTTCTATTTAAATGTTATCGTTACACAGTAAATTAGCCAATTAATCAAAAGTATCAAAATAATAATGTTTAGGGTGATATTGGTCAATAGAACTTCATCCATGTATTTCCACACATATTATAAATATTTTGGAAAACATCTGTACTAATATATTTTCTATTTCATTATTATTTTTTATAGTGGTAAATAGATTTTACCCAACTAAATTTTGATCTACTTAACATATTGAATATCCCCTCATATAAAATTTTGTTGAGTTGAACCTAAATTAAAAATCGATTTAATATAATTAAATTTTAAATTAATAGAAAATTATATTTCAAATAAAAAATGTATATGTATATATATAATAAATGTTTTGTAGAAAAATTTTACTTTATATATTATGTTTTATAATATTATTTAGTATTGATTACCTATTTAATGATTTCTAGTATATTTAAATAGGTTTAAAAAATATATTGATTTAACATTATATAATAAATTAAATTACCTAATGAAATAATGAATTTTGACGACCCCTCCTCAGGGCCCGTGACGTGACTACCCCAAACCCACCTTCCATAGGCCAGGGGAAGGTGACTAGCACCAAAGGTGCAATCCCGATAAAAGGGAAGAAATTTCTTTTTAACCTGTAACACACACACACACAGTCTGAACACAATCAGTAGAGGAAAAAAATGAAAATAATCACTAAGTAAAACTGATACATAAGTAAGTGCTGAATAGAAAGGGGCCAGAAATACAAGCCCAATAGTAAAGTACAGCTGTAAAAAAGTAAACAGCAACTACTGAGCCGTCCTCTAGGAATCCCACCTAAAGGGTGGGTACAGATGGCCTCCTTAGCACCTCAAGTCTATCTATCTGCTCCGTGTACGTCTCACCAAGTGGTCCCCCACAAGGTACCTTCCCGCTCCACAACACTCTGCCTCAATCAGCGCTTTCTGTCGTCTGCAACCAACACAACAAAGTGCGGGCATTTCCCATGTAGGGGTGAGTATAACAATATTCAGTAGGGACCCTAAGACCCCCGAAGGTCTCCCAAAATCCATGAAAAATAAACCACAAAATGAAAGATATAATCAAAAAGTATCAAACAACCCTAAATAGGTATATACCCATACATATAACTAAGTTATCAATCTCAGTTTGGCTCTAACTCTCTATCCCAAGCACAACCTAGTCCACACAGGATGAAAATGCAATCACATCGATGATAATGATTGAATGTCAAGACTCAGCTCACACAGGTATACATATTTTGTATAGCGATATAGATGACCAGATGTAGTCACTGATTCGTATAAGCTGTCAGACCCACATAGGATACTAGACCAGCAAAGTTGCCAGACCCACATAGGATAGAAGACCAGCTACTCTATCAAACCCACACAGGATACTTGTACAAAATTCAAAAATGTCATACCCATACAGGATACAAGAACATTAGTCATCGTTTTCAAACCCACGGAGTATTTTTGTACAATTTCCAACATCGTCGAACCCACGGAGGATACCAGTAAAGTAGTTGTTGCTGCCGAACCAATGTAGGATTCTGGTACAGTAGTCGTCGCAGTCGCAGCTAGCTCTAGGGTTCCCGCACATAGTACGCTCGATTCCGGGAGGGTCCGCTCCTCGAGCCATGTGTCTATACTTCAACAATCATGAAGTCCTAAGTTTATGTATCCCGTAGTTCTGTCTCAACATAAGGAACCCAATGCGATAGACGGTGCGTCAATCGGGCGCCCGGTCTGATAGTTATTAGAATTTCTGTTCCATGGGCCTTGTAGGAATTACGCTTGTTCCAAACCCGGACATTTTCCAAAGATGTCCAGAACTCACTTAGAGTAAATCAAAAGGACCGCCTCATCGTGAGGATCCCAGTTCTGCTGACGGTGCGTCAATTAGACGCACGGTCTAGAAGACATTCACGTTTAAGCGAAATGGTCTCGGCCCGTCAAGCCCATTGGGCTGGCGGGTTGGCCTAGCTCGGTGGAGCGTGGTCCACCAAGGTACTCGGCCCGGATGGTCTGACCCGTTTGGGGGGTCGGTCCGGCCCGGTGGTGAATGGCCCACCCGTGGACACGACCCGCAGTTTCGGGCCGGTTCGGTTTTCCCGGCAGTGCCGAGTAGTGCCGCCCCTCCTTCATGCCCGACCGGTTTTGTTCGGCACGAGCGGCCCGTGGCTGTGGGACACGGTTCCTCAAGACGCGGTGTAAAGTGGCACCGTGGATCCCATCAGCCCGGCTAGCAGGCGTCCGGCCAGTTCATTCGCTGAGCAGTGCGAGGAAGCAGGTCATGTCTCCTCTACAGCGCGGTGCCAAGAGGACGTTGTGGTTCTCCAGGCCGTCCGGCTACGGCCGGTTCAGTTCGCTTATTTTGAGCGTCCCGCGGTAGCGGGCCGTGCCTTCCTCCATGCGGTCGGCGCGATGGTGCCGATCCTCCTCTGTTTTGGCCCGACCCAACCTTCATTCGCCACCACCTCAAGACCGTGGCCTCCATCCTCCGGCACGGTGCTACTGCACCTCACCATTCTGGCTACGTTTCAAATTTTAAAATAATCAAGATTCAACGGAGTGGCGTTAGACCATGTTAGTTCAGCTCGCGACCTCCGCATTAGATGATAACATATGGCCAAATCCGATCCAGAACATTTATCAAAGAACGAGGTATAAAATTTATTCATTTAAAAAGATAAATGAATTTCCTCTATCTCGATTCATGAAATGTTATCGAAGACACGGAATATGGCGTTGCGTAAGACTGATATCATTCCGTCAATGTTGGAGGGAAAACACATTGTCATTGGTGATAGCGGCATCTTCACCATTGACGTGGAGGAAGAGTATGTTATATGGCGTTATTTGTGGCATCACCTTCTCTCTTTCCCTAGTTGAAGAAGCAGAGGAAGGCGATTGACTTCCTCATGTTCTTCACTGGAAAGAGTGATATCCTCCAAATCCTCCCAAGTTCCAGCAAATCAAGTTTATGCCATCCAAATGAAAAGAAAGAAATCCCTTATTTTAATGATGGAAAAACAATTTCAAATGAATTCAAGAAGATTAATTAAATGTGGAATTTAATTAATCCAAGGTGTTAGCAATTAATTAATCATAGGTTTTGGCACATTCATGAGAGGAGGTGACAAGTTTAAAATTCAAAAGAAGGAATGTGAAAGGTTTTAGGAGTTAAAGGGGGTTTCTAGAGGAGTTGATAGGTTTGTGTTCCTGTAGTCCCCACCACACAATATCCTCTCATTGGTGATTATGTGTGACATGGGACCCACCTCCAACTCCTCTATGGATAAAATAACCACCCCTTAACAAAAATTATAAAACACATAATTTTTATTAAATTTATAATGAATCCCCAAAATTAACTTTCAACCTATACAAAACGCAACTGCGATAAAGGTCCCCTTAAGAGAATACGGGTGTTGTGAGTGCATTGGTGTCCTCGGATTTCAATTCCGAGCATTGGTTCAAAATATATAAAAACTCACATGCACGTTTACTGAACGTACCCAAACAAAACATAAAACAATTATTCCTGGCACATCGGGCCTTAGAATCAGGTTCTGTCAGAAACTGCGAACTCATACAATTCAAAAGAATTTAAGAAAAAAATTTCCTTGAAATTTCTGGGTCTTTAAATTACCCCCACCTCAGGGATTTACATCCCCATAAAACTACAACATACACTAAGGAAACAAAAGAGGGTACTGAGAATGCATCTGAGCCTCTCGCTCTCAAGTACTCTCCTGGAGGTTCCCGTGCTGCCAGCTATTTCATACCAGAGGAATTGACCATCCACTTATTACCTGCTCTTGTCGATCCTCGATCTCTACTATGACCTCCGTGAAGGTTTCCCCATCATCGATGTCTAGGTCCCCATGGTTGAGGATGTGGGACTTTTCGTGCACGTATCTCCTCAGCTGAGATAGGTGGAAGACATCGTGCACCCGGTGCAAATGAGGTGGAAGGGACAGGTGGTAAGCCACCTCTTCTACCCTACTGAAGACCTGAAAAGGTCCGATGAATTGAGGATACAACATGACACCTCTTCCAAATCTCCATAGACCTCGTCGAGCTGAGACTTATAGAAATACATGCTCGCCATCCTCAAACTTCGGTGGTATCCAACTCTTATCATCATATGACTTCTACCTTCTATGTGCGGACATCATCCGCTCCTGGATGGTTTTCACCTTCTCCATCATTGCCTGTACTATCTATGGTCCTACATGTGCTGACTCCCATGGGTCAGTCCAGCATAGATGTGATCTGTAGGGTCGGTCATACAGTGGCTCCTAAGCTGCCATCCCGATGGTGGAGTGGTAGTTGTTGTTGTAAAAAACCTCCACCATGGGTATGTGATCATCCTAGTTGTGAACAATGTTGAGAGAACATCCATGGAGCATGTCCTTGAGTGTCTGAATGGTCCTCTCAGTCTGACCATCCGTCTGAGGATGGAAGGCGGTGCTCATGCGGAGCTGCATCCCAAAATCCTCATATAACCCCTTCCATAGTCAGGAATTGAAATGATCATCTCGATCAGAGACGATAATCGATGGCACGCCATGAAGCCGTACAATTTCTTGAACGTAGAGGCATCCCAAGCTCTCTACTGATCCCGGTTATCTGATCGCTAGGAAGGGGGACGACTTGGTGAGTTGGTCTATGATCACCCAGATAGAGGTGTGCTCTCTGGATGTTGGTCGAAGTCCCTTCACGAAATCCATGGATATCCCATCCCACTTCCACTTTGTGACCTCTAAAGGTTGAACTAATCCCACTGGAACCTGGTGCTCCACCATCACTTGCTGACAAGTGAGGCATTGTGAGACATAATCTGATACCTCCTTCTTTATACACGGCCACCAATGCTGTCATCTAAGGTCCTGATACATATTTGCCACTCCTGGATGTACTGCTAGAGGGAAGTGTGGAACTCCTTCAACACCTCCTCATGTACTGTAACTAGTACCATGGTACGTCCTCTGATGAGGATGACGTGCTCCCCACCTTCAGAAAACACATCCGGTGTCTGCCCTGAGGATATCTGAGCATGTCACGTCTCACAGTAAATGTCCCCTCACTATGACTCCCTGACATATTGAGGAAGTAGAGGAGTGACTGTGAGAGACTGAAGAAAGGCTACTTCATCCCTATCCACAAAGTATATCTGCAATGCGGCTAGCTGCTACATCACCTCTCCTAGTAGTTGAATGCCCAATATATTGCTGAGAGAATCTGATACAACGTTCCCCTTCCTAGTAGTATAGACTATCTCAAATTCATAGTCCTGGAGGAACTCGAGCCATCGTCATTGTCTCAGGTTTAGGTCCTTATATGAGAAGATGTACCTAAGACACTGGTGGTCAGAGAACACTGTAAAATGCTTTCCCATAAGATATTTTCGCCACATCTTCTTGGTGAAGACCACTACTGCTAACTGTCGGTCATGGGTAGAGTAGTTGTGCTCATTCTATCTTAATTGTCATGAACCATAGGAGATCACTGCTCGCTCGTGTATTAGGACACACCCGAGTCTGGTCCCTGATGCGTCATAGTAAATTATGTAACCAACACCTTCCTCTGGTATCCTCAAGATGGGCACACTAGTCAATCTTTGCCTCAGCTCTTTAAATATCTTCTAGTATCTCTCATACAACACAAAGGGTTTCCCCTTCTTCTCCAATGCTGAAAGTGGTGGAGCAACTCTGAAGAAATCTGGCACAAATCTCCGATAGTGTCCATCCAGACCCAGGAAACTCCGAACCTCAGTCACACTCTTGGGTGGCTCCCAAGCAACTACTACCTCGATCTTTGATGGATCCATTGCTACCCAGCCATTGAGATGATTTGTCCCAAAATGTGACCCTTTCGAATCCAAAACTGGCACTTCGAGAGCTTACCATAAATCCAGTGCTCTCAGAGTGTGTCCATTACTACCCGAAAATGGTAGGCATGCTCCTCCTTAGTAGTGGAGTAAATCAGTATGTCGTCGATGAATACTACGAAAAATCGATCGAGGTAACGCTCGAAGATACTGTTCATGAGACTCATGAACACTGATAGAGCATTGGTTATGCTGATGGGCATAACCAAGAACACATAGTGACGATACCGACACCTGAAAGCCATCTCTTGCACATCCTCGTCTCGAACTCTGAGCTAGTGATAGCCTAACCTGAGGACTATCTTTTAGAACCATTGTTCTCCCTTGAGCTGATAAAGGAGGTCGTCAATCCTCGAGAGTAGATTCTTGTTCTTCATGGTCACATGATTTAGGTGATGGTAGTCGACACATAGTCACAGCCTTTCATCCACCTTCTTGATAAACAAAATCGGGGATGCCTAGGGTGAAACACTGAGTTGGATAAATCCCTCTCACGGCAAGTCCTCCAGCTGTACCCGCGACTCACGAAGCTCGACGGGGGCCATCCGATATGATGAAGTAGATATCGGTGATGTCCCAAGGTACAGGTCAATTTAGAAGTCTACCTCTCTGTCATGAGGTAATCCTGGAACGTTGTTAGGGAAAAAATCTCCATACTAATCCACCACAAGAAGAAAATGCAGACTCCTCACATCAACCACTCCGAGGATGATACTAGCCAACTGATGTGTGATTGGCTGCCCCTTCTTTGCCTAAGACCATCCTACGCTGCTAAGTCCCCCTTCTCATCAGTGAAGGTGAACCCGGTCCCATCCATGCGGATACACTGCACATTGTGCCTAATACTGTCAATCTGATCATGAACTATAGATAAAAAGTCTATACCCAAGATGACATCGTAAGGCCTCGACGCCGCTACAAGAAGATCCCAGCCTAAGCTCTCGCCTCTTAGAGTAAGCTCACACTACGGGGACCCGTGTGTAGTCCCTGAGTCTACTCCAGTATGAGTCTTTATCCGTAAGGATCACGCCAACGGCTCTGTCGGAATCTCTGAGCTTCGAACAAGGGTAGCAGCAATAAAAGAATGACGCGCGCCTGGGACTATAAGTACTTTATAAATGGTGGAGTAGACAAAAATTTTACCTTGAATCATCTCAGGTGCACCGTGGTTATAAGCCTCGACTGCCTGGAGTTGAGCCCGCCTCTGTCCGCTAGCTCTATGTGGTGGGGGTGGACTTCCTGGTCATTGTGGTGGTAGTGCCTCGAAACATCGTCCACCACCCACTGCTTAGCCAGCTCCTCTGTAGAGACCCAAATATTAATGTATATGGACATTACATTACATTTTTGAATACTTAATACATAACAAAAATAAACACTGAAGGACAATAATAGTTTACTGTCTTAGGAAACATGGAACATAATCTTCTAATCTTTTTGAATGATCTTCAACATCTCCCATAATGATTTTCACTTTTTTTCTTACCTAAAACCATTATTTATATATTGTGGAAAATAAAACATATAAAGGGTGAGCTCAAATACTCAGTAAGGGTAATTATGGATAAAATAAAACAAACCATATACATTTGAACTTCAAAACATGAACATAAAGTTTAAACATCAAAATCTTGAGTTGTCAAATAAATCATGGCTGTAAGTATGGCATAGATCATAAAAGAACATCAATCAAGATATACTAGCATGGAAATAAAACATGTAATTGTGGAAAACATTTTGCACATTATATGATTTCCATAGTATCCAAGCAATTTCTGCCAAGACCATCTTAGTGGACAAAGTCCCTTTCTGAATCGAGTTTACTCCTCATTCCAGTCCTGTAACACTGAACCATATTAACATAACATTCCAACCATGTCTATATCATGAGATATAAATCTTTATCCAATTAATTGGAGGTAGATATAGTTCCCAACCGTCTCATAATGAAATTATTCTTACGTGTGCCACAACATAAACTTAAACCATTCATCATAACCCAAAGAATAAAAATGGGTTTCATAAACATCATCCCATCATAACATAATCCATATAAATCAAATTAATATGATTTCATTATAAGAAAAGTGAAACCACGTAAAACATAGAGAAATTATATTTGAAACATACACATATGAAATAATGTCATCTTAGATGGAAAATGGTTTTGATAACACACTTGAAATGAATTCTAGAGGAAAACATCCTTTCTTCTTCAAAATCATTTACTTTTCACAAAATTCCATGAAATTTTAAAAGAAAAGGATTTTGTGGAAAATAGTCATGAAATATTGTAGAGTAATCATCATGAAAATAAGTCATTATAAAACCATAAAAATCTTTTTATGCCTTATATGTTAAAAAACATTCTCCTCATACTTTTGTCAGAAAAGTCCAAAAGTACCTCGTATGGTAAAAAAAGAAAGATTCCTTCCAAAACATGTTGTAAAAGTCATAAAAGGGTGAAAATGACTCTAACCATTCATGGAAAAATACTAAACATTTTATGGAAACATTTTTAGAAAACATGTACATTGATGATAAACATAACCCCAGTAAATACTTACGAATAAACAATCTCAGATAAGAATTAGATTGGAATAATTATCCATTACCTTAGATCTGATATGCTTCATACGTATCCAAACCTCCTGTATAATGATTTAAATAATTTCATTGACTTATTACATAATCATATTCATTGTTATGATATCATATATGGTTCACTTATGACTTTATATTACCCGTTCTTTTGTAAATAACATGTTAAAGAATCATTTTGGGTAAAATCGTTTTATTTATCGTACGTGTTTGGACTTGTTTTTATTGATATAATTATTACTTATATCATGATTTAATTACTTACAGAATGAAAATCATGATTTATATATCATATATATTCAGTATATATATATATAATAGATAGATAAATGAAATGAAATACACCATTCATGGAGACGGTAGCCCGTACGTACGCATGAACGTTGTTTTCCTTTCCTTATTGACTTGAATGGAAGTAAGTAGATGAAATATATATATATATATATATATATATATATAGTATCTTTATTATGTCATATATTTCATTATTATTCATTATATATACTTTATAATCATTTTTGAATGGTTAACATGGAGAATGAATCTCATCGCGTCGTGGAGACGGTAATCTGTAAGTATGCACGAGCGATGATATCATTCCAATAATTATTTATTTGAATTGTAGTGGATGATATAATATCTCAAAATCAGTATGATTTTATAATAACTATATATAGTTGTTCTTTACACCATTATACCCATCCAAGTAAGGTGGTGGTGGAAAAACAGATTACACCACCGTGTGGAGACGATATTCTGTATGTATGCATGCGCGGTGATTTCATTTTCCCTAGGATGGATAGAAGTTGAAATGGGGTTATTTAATATTTATAATAACATATCAGTATATTATTTATACTTACGTTATTACTTTACAATGAAACAACTAAAGAAGAAGAAGTTGAAGAAGAAAGAAACTTGAAAGAATCCGTAGAAGAGATTACCTCTTCTTCGACGCACCTCTTTTAAGATTCCTCTTAAGGCACTAGATTTGGTCTTCTGAGAAGACCAGAACCTCTATAATGTTTATAGGGAAGTTGATAAGGGAAATGTTCAGGGTTTGGCCGATTATAAAGGATCAATGTTTTATGGAAAGGAGAGGGAGGAGGTTCCCTTTTATAAGGGATGAGCGGGGCACCTTTGGAAAAACTTAAATTATTATTTTAAAATAATGTCATATTCGGTTTATAATAGCTCAAAATTGATTTATTTCTAAGATAAAATGGTTATGGGTCTAAATCCTCTAATCCAATAGGTTTTAGACAATTTTAGGTTAGTATTTTAACCTTATCATTTGTATTTAACTCTAAGTTAAATAATTTAACCTTTATAGTGTCTTCTTATTTTCTTACACTATATGGTTAATTAACGTACAATAAAAAGCCAAAAGAACCCCAAGTGTTTCATTATTAATATATATATCCTTATCTAAGTCATTTGGCCAGACTATAGATTTTTAGGAATATAAAAACAATACATAATATAATATATGTTTTAAAAACCATTTTATTACAATTTTGACACTATTTGGTAATTGATTTTTGTGGAAATCATAACAGATTGATTAGTTCTAAAAAAGTTATTTAAATCAATACTAACATGCCATATTAACCTATAAAAGTAGTTTAATTTATATAAAGTCTCAAATTACATTTATTTGGGTATTTAGAATATCAATTATGTTAATATTTTATTAATAATGTGAATATTTCATAATCATTGTGTCACAAATAATTTAAATTATTTGATGTCTAAAAATTATAAATAAAATAAAATTATGTAGGAAATATTTTTATCTTTCTTATGAATATTTATAGTCTAATTTATCTTATGTATAACCCTATATTAAAAAACATTTCGATATTATACTTTGATTTTTACTCTTTTAACTCTTCTTTAAATAAAATAATAATAAGTGTCCTAATCTAATCCAAGTGGACCTAAATGATAATATTATATTACTAAGGTTGTTTTTGGTCGAATTATACTTATCCAACTGAATTAGGACTTGTTTTAGGGTGATAATAATATCATTTTTACCCTTAATTACCCTATTTACTTTTAACTGTGGTAAATAAAAGTACAATGTTACTATTCACAAAAAAAAATTATTTTTATCTTATTAAACAACATTTTATTCCTTGATATTAACCATGTCTCTCTGATTTTGGAAATTCAACTCACAGATGCGGTAAAATTGTGTTTTATGTACAATTTCAAATGCTTCTAGGAGGTGGGTAAAAGACGGTAAAAAGTTCAATAAAATTTTTATATATCTATATTATTATAAAATGACTACAATTAATTACATTGAACTTATATAGGTATTATGTGTCTATTTTGACCTGAAATAAATTTAAGTAAAATAAATGATTATTTAAATAAAAATTCTATTTTAACCAATAACTCAGTGTTTTCACTATTCATAGAAAATTGAAAGTTATCTGAAAAATACCAAAAATTCACCCTAGGATAATTTCTATATTACGAATCCAAAAATGATGTCCATTTTGAAAGATAAAATTTATAAAATTTTAAAGAGTGGGTATTACTATTCATAACAGCTAGTTTTTATAATATTTTAAAAATATATCATTGTTTAGTGAAACCCAATATTGCGTACTACACACGCTATCATGGAAGGTCGTGATTACGTCAAATGAAAGTCAAGTCAGGGTTGCGTGTAGTGGAAGATTACTTCGTTGTTGCGTATAATATAATCCAAAAATATTTCATTTATACATTGAATATATATATATACACACACACAATGTTGCGTAGAATAACTTATATCAAACGAACTTGAAATTGTGTGTAACACGAGCCATGAATAGTGTTGCATATACTGCAAGATAATACGGTGTTGTGTAAAGTGCAATCTAATATTGGTGTAGTGTATAATAGATGACCTCAAAAAATTAAAAATAATATATCACATAAAATATTTGGGTGTTACATTCTACCCCCCTTAAAATGAATTTCACCCTCGAAATTCATCAGGGTTATAAATCATTTACTACTTGAAAGTTTCTATCATAGAAACCTACATCATAAAAAGGAATACTAAAACATAATTTTAATAACTAATTTATCAAACCTAACGGTTACCCAAATTAACATATCCCTGGGATTCCACATAGGAGAACATAGGATAAAATATGGATATGGAAGAGAAATCTAACCATCATGTTTCGATGGAGAGTGTTAGAGAACATGGCTTTGAAAAATCCAACAATCACAAAGCCATAAATTTGTGATGACCTAACATATCATATGATTCATCAGATATGAGAGTTAAAGGTCATCATTTTTGGTTTTTAAGATCATTTCCCTAATGTTGATGAACTTTAACATAAGTAGAAATAATTACTTGATTTCAGTGTAATATCTTCATTGGTCATTCCATGAACAATTTCCACTTCGTCTCTATTTAAAGAAATTATGTTGAATTTTTCATTCATGATGTTTTAGCAGATCATGTGGTAGAATGACAAGTTATCCAATCTATTTCTATCACAAAAAGGTTAGCATAAGTTATTAAATACACATAGGCCCATCTATGGTGATATTAATCATATATGATTCCAACAATGGGCATATACTTCATCTATCATACCGCATAATAAAATAAAACTAGTTTTTACTATCCAGAGACTTCTTGTAGGCCAGTGGTAGGCAATAAATGCCTATCGCACTTCGGTTGTGGGTTCGATTCCCACAACCTTGTCCGACGTGATGGGTTGTCACCCGTCTTATAGGTTTTCCTTTTTCAAAAACAAAACTCTTATAACATTATAGAAATAATATCGAAAAAAATGTTCTAGCCTTAAATAATACTATCTTATGTCCAACTTAATCCATTACAATCTTTAGTCTTATCCAAAATACTTCTAACTAATATCCTAGTGTAATGTAAACGATTACTAGAAATTTCATCTACCAAGCATGTGAATACCATCATCTATCATGATATATCTTGTTGGTCACATTCCAAACATGTGAATACCTTAATCATGTATTCTCTTGAAAAATTAATACCCATTGAACCTTAGTGAAAACATGAGTTTTGTCAAAAGTTAACTCTTTTTACATACCAAAATCCCAAATTTTCAATATACTCAAACCATGATATCACTTTTTCCTTATATCAGGCATAATCTGATTAACACTATCAAACATATTATTCTCTCCTTATCCATTCATTATGCGCATATCATCTACTTTCCAAAAATATTTCAATCACATTTCATGGTTACCGGTACCATATCCTTATAGAAAACCACAATGGACCGATACACATATATTTAAATATAATATAAAAGTACCTCAACATCATTATTATTCAATTCCAATACATAATCCTTTCAATCCATCCTCCTCAATGATTGGCATGGAATAGGTCCTTCCTCGATTTACAAGTAAGTTCTTAGGTCAGGTCATTGAGTTGGTTAATTCCCATGTTCTCCACAGATAAGACATTGGACTCCATAACAGTCTATCACTCTATGAAGCTTTTCTCTACATAGATAACATCTTCTCATCCATTTGGGGTATTACTCAAGGTTCTTATTACCTTATTTAGAAATCTCAATCTAACTTTCTCTATGCTCCTCACCATGCAAACATGCATAATATTCCATCATCTTCTTATTTGATGACTTAGGAATATAACTATAGTTCACCTTGTTAATCATATATCAAGATGACTGATTCGGTATAATCACAATATCGTTATCTCCAGGCGTTACACAATTTCATTGATCATAGTCACTAATTTTTCCATTGAAATCAATGTTAACTGAATTCTTTATCGTTCCCTCCATTGATTAAAACAATAAACCATAGTGTAAGAAACAGTTAAAATAACAAGGAACCACATAATCATAAAATGTCACTTATGGGATGTCTAACTTATCAAAAATTAATTAATCTTGGACACCTTAGGTTCACCATAGGTTATTCATGATCATCAAAATAATTCTAGGACTCTAACCTATACATATGCTTAACCTTATGGACATCCCTAGACATAACTTAGAAATATCTCTAGGGATTTCAGTAAAGTTTTCACATCCTTGTTTCCAAAGGTTAACTAAACATTTCCTTTGATACCAACTGTAGCGGTCTGGAATTACATCCAATGGACTATAATTGATACCTATCAGGGCACTCCATGGGCAGCTACACCCCCTAGGTGGGACACACCACCATCCCTAGTGGTATTCATTTCCTCATGAAGCCCTTGGGCGGAGAGCCATGCTTCGTCCAATGCTCACATGTGAGAGTTCCCAAGGATATGATTCATTCCTACATCTTTGGCCTCTAATACCAACTATAGAGACCCAAAGGTTGATGTACATGGACATTACATTAATTTTTCGGAATACTTAATACATAACAAAAACAATACTGAAGGACCATAATAGTTTAGTGTCTTTAGAAACTTGGAACATAATATTCAAATCTTGGTGAAAGATATTCAACATCTCCTATAAAGATCTCCCCCTTTTTTTCTTACCTAAAACAATTCTTTATATCCTGGGTAAAAGAAAACATATAAAGGGTGATCTCAAATTCTTAGTAAGGGTAAGCATGGAGAAAATAAATCAAACCATATATATTTGAACCTCAAAACATAAACATAAAGTTTAAACATCAAAATCTTGAGTTGGGAAATAAATATTGGCAGTACGTAAGGCATAGACCATAAAAGAACAAAAATCATGATAAAATATCATGGGAATAAAACATTTAATTGTGGAAACCATTAATCACATGATACTATTTCCATAGTATCCAAGGCATTGCTTCCAAGACCATCTTAGTGGAAAAAGTCCCTTTCTGAATCGAGTTCACTCCTCATTCCAGTCCTATAACACTGAAACGGATTAACATAACATTCGAGCCATGTCTATCTCATGAGATATAAATCTTTACCCAATTCATTGGATGGAGATATAGGTCCCAGTAATCTCATAATTAAATCCTTCTTACGTGTGTCACAACATAAACATAAACCATTCATCATAACCCAAAGAATAAAAATGGGTTTCATAAGCATCATCCCATCATTACATAATCCATAAAAAACAAATGGATATCATTTCCTCATAAGAAAATAGAAACCATATAAATCATAGAGGCATTATACTTGAAACATACACATATCAAATAATGCCATCTTATATGGAAAATGGGGTTGATAAAACACTTGAAATGAATTCTTGAGGAAAATATCTTGTCTTCTTCAAAATCATTTTCTTTTCACAAAATGCCATGCAATTTTAAAAGAAAATTGTTTTGTTGTAAATATTCATTAAATCTTGTAGAGTAATAATCATGAAAATAAGATGTTATAAAAACATAAAAATCTTTTCATGTCGTATATATTAAAAAAACATTCTACGCATACTTTTTTCATAAAAGTCAAAAAGTACCTCGTATGGTAATCAAAAGAAATATTCATTCCCAAAATTTTGGTAAAAGTCATAAAAGGGTAAAAATTAATTTAAAAATACATGGAAGAATACTAAACATTTTATGAAAAATATATAAAAAACATGGACATGGATGATAAGCATAACCCCAGTAAATAGTTACCTCCAATGGTCTGAAGGCCTTCATTTTTATTGATTTTTGATAATCAACCTTTGAAGGGGTGATTTGGAACCCTAACAAGGCTTATAGGTGTACATATTACATGGCCCATATGCCTTAGAGTAATTCATTTCCTGTAGGCTTCAATCATTACATACAACCCAGACTTACTACTTGGAACGGCTCTTTCCTAGCATCTTCATCGTGAAATCAGCTCTCCACCTTCGCATGTCTATTCGGCTAGGCATTCTCGTGCATCCATAGGCTTTTCCTGATGGCAGCACTACTGGAAATCATGGTTTTCCAAATAGTTATATACCAATGGTTCTTTTGAACTGTTGGTATAGGTGATCTTTACCAAAGGTTTTCATTAACTGTTGGTATTGATCTATAAAAATTGATGTTTCCCAATGGTTTGATGAAACCGTTGGGAAAGATTTGTAGACAATTAGTTTTCCCAATAGTTTCATCAAACCATTGAGAAATATGGGGAAAAACATTTTTCCCAATGGTTTCATGAAACCGTTGGGAAAACATTATCCTTCCCAACAGTTTTTAAGAACCGTTGGGAAACATTTTCCCCAAATACCGACCAGCCGAACCCCCACCCAGCCCAATTGCAGACCGATTACAGACAGAACCTAATCGAGCTCCAGAATTCTTCTCAGCTGCGACACTCTTTCAACCCAAGAACCATCTTCAATCAAACAAAATCTTATTTCACACTTCAAATTAGTATGTGTTACCTTAGTTTTAGCGTTATTTCTCTTTTTTTGGTGTTTAGTGTTTTCATTTAGGCTAAATTAGGGTTTATATCTACAGAACCCTTGGATTTGTTTTATTTTTTTTCTAAACATCAAACTTGGTAAAGGGTTTGTTTAGTGGGCTGATATGGTACTTTTGGTGGAATTTATTTTAGTTGAAAATTGGATTTAGATTTGGATGAATTTATGTATCAATTTGAGGTGGGGAGGGTGTGCAGATGGGGTGGGGGAGGATGTCGAGGTCTATCCAAGTGGGGTGGGGGAGGGGATGTCTAGGTAGGGTGGGGAGGGGGATGGGTTGTCCAAATAGGGTGGGGAAGGGCTGTTTGGGGTGAGGTAGGGTTGTCTAGTTAGGGTGGGGGAGGGGGCTGTCTAGGTAGGGTGGGGGAGGGGGATGGGTTTTCCAAATGGGGTGGGGGTAGGGCTGTTTGTGGTGGGGGATGGGTTTTCTAGGTAGGGTGTGGGAGGGGGCTGTCTAGGTAGAGTGGGGGAGGGGATGGGTTGTCCAAATGGGGTGGGGTAGGGCTGTTTGGGGTGGGGGAGGGGATGTCTAGGTAGGGTGGGGGAGGGGGCTATCTAGGTAGGGTGGGGGAGGGGGCTGGGTTGTCCAAATGGGGTGGGGGTAGGGCTGTTTGGGGTGGGGTAGGGTGTACCGGTTGGGTGGGTGATAGTGTACATGCAGGGTTTTCCAAGTGGGGTGGGGAGGGTGTGCAGGTGGGGTGGGGAGGGGCGGTCTATGTAGGGTGTGGGGGATGTGTTGTCCAAGTGGGGTGACGGTAGGGCTCTCCAGGTGGGGTGGGGGGTGGCTGGGTTTTCCATGTGGGTTGTGGGGGGTAGGGGTGTCTAGGTATGGTGGGGGGCTGGGTTTTCCAAGTGGGGTGGGGGTAGGGTTGTCCACATGGGGTGGGGGGTGCTGAGTTGTCAAAGTGGGGTGGAAGCCCTAAATTCAACGTTTTAATTGGAGATTTGGTTTGTTTTATTAGGGAATAGGTGTATGAGGCATTTCCATTCCTATTATGGGTTGTTTTAATCAAAATTTATGATGTTGGAACCATTTATTATGTTGGTGTCTCTATTTAATCTCGTTTCCCCGAACTTAACATTAAATTCTATATCACATTTGGTTTCTGTTTTTCTAATTTCCAGTTAAGTTATTTTTGGTCCATGATTGTGTAATGTTAATTGTATTCAATGTTTTGGCATGGAAATTGGGGATTTAATGTGACTTTTCCAAATGGGGTTTCCTTGAGAATACTCCAAATATTTGTTAAAAATGGTCAATCGGGTTTTGTTATTTAAAATATATTTTGAATGATACTTTCTATTAAAGATCAATCCTATTAAATTGTTTATGAAAAAATGACTTATATAAAATCTTTTTACAGAATGGACAGAAGGTGGATGTATGAAACCGATCATATCTCATGAAATTCTCAAAAAAAAATTTAGAACTTTATAGATTTTTCATTTCACAATGCTTCAGATAGTGGTCGCATTAACTGCCCTTGTTCAAATTGTGTTGGTAGACCTTGGTTGAGCTGGGAAGAAGTCAGCTACCACATAACCAAAAATGGTTTTCAAGCAAACTACATTGTGTGGTATCACAATGGGGAGAAGATGAAATCTCAAATTGGTGATGATCGAAATGAAAGGACTGGAATGGAGAATTTGTTAGATGATTGAATTTTTTTATTCATCATCATGAAAAAGAAAGGATTTTTACTCAATAAGACTTCGATATTAGGATAGCTGATGCATCTAGTGAAAATGGTTATATTGATAGGGTGAAAAAATTGAATGATGATTCCACGACATCAGTATATCGACAATGCGATAAAATGAAAAAGATGGAATTTTTAATCTGATTATTTCATGGGAAAAATATGTATGAGATTTCTAATACAACAATAGATTACATTCTTACCCTCTTGAAGGTTTTACTTCTAGATGATGGAGATATTCCCTCAAACCACTATATGGAATGGAAGTTAGTTGAGGAACATAGATTTTCAATAAACAAAATTCATGCTTGCCCGAAATATTGCTTTTTATTCTGGGAGGAAACCACTGAATGAAATGATTGTATAAAATGTGGCACATCCCTCTTGAAGTAAAAATCTGATGGAACACCATCTCGCGTTCCACAGAAAGTAATGTGGCACTTTCCATTGATCCCCAGAATCCAGAATCTTTTTATGTCTGATGACATATCAATAAAAATGATATGGAATGATACCGAGAGAAAGAAGACTAATGATGAGTTGGTTCATCCTGCAGATGGATTTGCATGGCAGAGATTTGATGCTCGACATCCAGATTTTGCAGCTGACGTGCGTAATGTAAGGCTGGGTCTTTCATGCGATGGTTTTAATCTGTTTGGGCAGATGTTTAATTCACACAACACATGGCCAGTTTTTATACATATTTATAATCTTCCCCCATGGTGGTGTATGAAAAAAACATTCACTTTCATGAGTATACTCATATCTAGTCCTTCTGATCCTAGAATTAATATTGATGTATACATGCACCCTTTAATAAAAGAGTTGAAGCTTTTTTGGTATGTGGGTGTGCACACATATGATGCATGTTTGAAAGACATATTTCATATGCGTGATGCACTTATGTGGATGATCAATGATTTTTTGGCTTATGCAATGGTGTCTGGATGGAGCACTAAGGGAAAATTGTCATGTCTAGTTTGTATGAAGAATACACAATCCAGAAGATTGAAACATCATTGTAGTTTCAGTTTTCTGGTACATCGAAGATTATTTCCAAAGGATCATCTATATAGAATGAATCATCGAATATTTGATAATTCCATAGAGACCGATGATCCACCTCAGTGTATGTCTGGAACTGACGTGCTTAATGAATTGAAAGATTTCAATTTTTTGTTCGGGAGGGGTCAAATGAAATCTAGAAATAGAAAGAATGTTTCCACTGAAACCTGTTACAATTGGAGGAAGAAGAGTATCTTTATTTATTTGCCTTATTGGCCAACCAATTTGTTATTTCATTGCTTAGATGTAATTCATATTGAAAAGAATATATGTGAAATGTTGCTTTCTTTTCTTCTAAATGTCAAGGGGAAGACAGAAGATGATTTACGATCTCGGCATGACTTGCTGGATTGGGGCATCAGACCATAATTACATCCTGTGCATATCAGTGAAAATAAATGGAAACTTCCATGTGCTTCTTATGTGATGACACCTACGAAAAAAACAATTTCTGGAAGTATTAGAGACTATTATAGTTCCTGATGGCTATTCCAGAAACATATCTAAACGGGTCAACAGAAGAGAGTTGAAGCTAAAATATTTGAAGGCTCATGATTATCACGTTCTACTACATGACTTTCTTCAAATATCAATCTGTCACCTTTTGTCCAATAATTTAAGGGTGGATTTTATTCAGTTGTGCCATTTTTTTGGAGATATTTGTACTAAGAATTTGTCCAAGTCATTCTTGAAAAAAATGTTGATAGATTCCCCATTAATTTTGTGTCAGTTGGAGAAAATATTTCCACCATCATTTTTCACATGCATGTTGCATCTGACTGTCCATATTTCCACTTAAATACTTCTCGGAGGACCTGTTTCTTTTCGTTGGATGTATCCAACTGAATGAAATATGTTCACATTGAGTATTATGTCTGAAACAGAAATCATCACGAAGTTTCAATCGTGAACGATTACTTGGCTCAAAAATGTATGGATTTCTGCTCGATGTATTTGTCTGATCTTACTACAAGATTGAACAGACCAATGAGAAATGAAGAAGAATAGTATAAGAAAATTGAACCCAGTTTTCCATCACTTCCTCAAATAGGAGGAATTCTTAGATCATATACAATGAAGACATTAATCCATCAAGAGTGAGAGATGGCACATCGCACTGTTTTGTTCAACTGTGATTTGTTCGATGACTATATCAGGTAACTAAATTGATTATGTATATCTTACATATATATCTATTAAACTATTCATATTTTTTATCTACAAGGAACATAAAATAATGTTAAATAGGAAGAAATATTCTTTATCTTTGAGAAGGAGAGAGACTTTCCATAGTAATGTGTTTTCTTCTTGGTTAAAATTGAAGGTAAAAAAATTAATGTTTAAAATAATTATATCAATTTTTAATTAAGTTTAATAGTCATTTATATTGCAGGTATTGAGTTTTTCTGTTGACACTGTCTCTGAGGAAATAAGAGCCTTGGATTTTGGTCGTAATACTGTGGTTCGTGACTGTAAATCAATTGTTATCAATGGGTACAAATTTATTGTCACTGAATGTGAAAAGAACATGAGAACACAACATGATGGTGTTATGGTTACTTCCACAGCAGATTTTTACGACAGTGCATCAGATAGAAGACCGTGATTTGAAAATGTGGGTTATTATGTAGTTATTGAGAAAATAATAATATTGCATTATTAATCTCATGGACAAGCCACAATGATGAAATTCCATTGGTTTGATTCGATGATAATCAATGTCACATTTATTGATGATTTTGGATTTCGAGTAATTAATATGACTTGCACTCTTGCTACTGAAGAACCATAAGTTTTAGAATCAATGGATAAACAAGTTTTTTATGTCCAAGACCAACTTTGACCTGAATTTGGTGTCACAGTTGAAGTAATTCAAAGACATATTTTTTATGATGGTGATGATGGAATTGACACTGTCTCTAGTGCCATTGGAACCAATCCATTTATTTCTTTTGATGACTCCAATAGCTCAATTGTCAGAGTCGATTGTGAACCTGATGTTGTGGTTGAAAATATATAGATTCATTCATCCATGTTCTCAAATCTTTTGGTTTACCTCGAGTTGGGTTGTTAAGGTTGGTAATATTCCAATTGATTTAGTATTGATCACAAATATGCATTAGCTGACTTGACCATTATGTGAATTTTCAATGTTTATTGGTTGCAGTTTTATTTGAATTGCATTTTCTAATTTGGAATTGAACTGTATTCCAACATAGTCAACCAATATTTCTAACTTGTTGAACATTAAAACGTGTATGCATTATTAAATCCATTCAAGATCTTCTAAAAAACTGATAGCTGACTTGACCGTTATGTATATTTTCAATGTTTATTGGTTGCAGTTTTTTTTAATTGCATTTTCTAATTTGGAATTGAACAGCATTCAAACATAGTCAAACAATATTTCTAAATTGGTAAACATTACAACTTGTATGATTCATTAAATCCATTCAATCTATTCTAAAACAATTGATAGCTGACTTGACCGTTATGTGAATTTTCAATGATTATTGGTTGCAGTTTTATTTTAATTGCATTTTCAAATTTGGAATTGAACTGTATTCAAACATAGTCAAACAATATTTCTAACTTGGTAAACATTACAACTTGTATGATTTATTAAATCCATTCAAAATCTTCTAAAACAATTGATAGCTAAATTACCAATGAATCCCCCTATTCCCCCATATATTTAGTTTTTTGAGTTACACATTAGTTTCATTTTTCTAATTAATTACATATTTTTTTCAAAAGAAGTAAATGAATCCAATTGAAGAGAGATGAAGGGAAAAACTGATGGATAACAATTGTCGAATGACGGAGTTGGGAATTCCATCATTAGTGCCTGTAGTGAGTAATTTATTTCAAATTGAAATATTTAAAGAATATATAATGTCATGTGATTAATTTTTTTGTAATAATTTTTGTAGGATCGACATATACATTGACAGTTATTCAGTGAGGATCCTAGTACTGGTCCTAGTACTCAAGCTGGTGGTATGAGGATGTTTCGTACCAGAGGTGGACGAGTAGCTGTGCATACCCAACTAGACCCTGCCCCTCCCACTGACATGTCATCATTCCCACATTATGATCCCTGTGTGTCTTTAGGGAAACACGGGATATTTAGGCCTCCCATGTTGTCGATACCTTCTACATCTTCTGGTCCATCATTTTCACATCCCATGATGATTCCCACTCCCCAGTCAGCATCCGGTCAGAAAACTGTCCCATCTTCTTTTCCCTCTACTTTTGTCTCTCTGAGAATCTATATTCCATTGTATTTGACTCCTATTCTAGCACAGGGTGTTCCATCGGTTTCTGTGGATCCAACGGTGCTCAGCGATCAGACCGACACAGGTATATTTATAGAACCCTAACAAATTTTTATTGAAATATTTATTTTCATTATTACATGTTTTGATAAAATATTTATTTTTCATTCATGACAAATACATCTACTGACAGGAGGCGTGGGTGGGAGGGTATATGCATGCGTTCGGTGTGGAACCACCGCACGCAGGTTATGGTGGATTATAATGAAGACAACCAAATGGTTGAGAAAATAGGGCAGAAATGTCGTAGTTTTTTGGCGACGCTTTCCAAATACTCCAACATCATTCCCGTCAGGCCGCTATCATGGAGACATTTGCCACATGAAGTCAATGATAGTGCTCGGGTAGAGATGTGGGTAAAAATATCTTTTCTATTTAATAACATGAATTATTTTTTTATTTATATGAATTAATATTTTGATGTCAGCTTTGATTTAATTTTCCTGATGGTGAGGTTGCATGACCGGAACGTCTAAAGGATTTAGGTGATATTTGGAGAGCCTACAATCATGAGTTGTATATTTTCTAGGTTTCTAGATTTGGCACTGAGTTATAGGTGGTACAAGTGGTGGATGATAGTCCTATAGAGTAGTATCGTCAGATGATTACTCATTGGAAGAGTACCCAGTTTAATTTATTAATAACATTTGAGGTATTTAAATAATAACATTCATGTTTTTCATTAATACTATCTGTTTCATTTTCTAATTTTATTTAGGAATCATCTGGAAAAAATAAAAATAACATTGATGCAAAAAAATACCTCCACACACTGGGACACACTACGATGCCTGATCATGAGAGGAAGCATGTATGAAAATTGTTTATAAGTTTACTTTATGGCTTAAACTTTCTTTTGTTTCCTCAATTATTTTATAGTTTTCTAATGTTTTCATATAACTTTAGTTTTCAATGTCATTGTAGAGGTAAATACAAAATATTGATGGATGCGTGCCTCAAGGAAAACTTTTTTACTCTAGTAGACGAAAAAAATTATTGAAGTGCCGTCAACGAGGCGACTCAGCAGCAGATTGTAAGTTTTAATATGTTGAATTTATATTTTAACATCTATTTTGTAAATTAATTATATATTTATATCTGTAATAGGATGCTTTAGAGGCTCTCAATGCCCATGAACCAGACAATCT
Organism: Viscum album; assembly: GCA_963277665.1. Classification (NCBI taxonomy): domain Eukaryota; kingdom Viridiplantae; phylum Streptophyta; class Magnoliopsida; order Santalales; family Viscaceae; genus Viscum; species Viscum album. The sequence continues at coordinate 379,674,657 of OY728122.1, forward strand.
TGGGCCAACAGATCACTTACATCAGGTGTTGGGAGAGGTGCATTCTGCTAGAGTACGATGCCGACCTAGGATAGCCCCGACTAGGTATTGGACCTCCTCAGGTACAAGCTATAGTGCCACCAAGTCGCAGAAAGTTAGGGAACAGGCAGAAAAGGCTGAGAAAAGGTCCACAAAGACAGCAGAATAGTCTGTTAGTGCAAATAGTGCATTTATGAAATTTATTTATGTTCCACGTCCAACACTTCCAGCATAGGCCAACCCAGCTTTTGATGAATATATTTCGTCAATGAATTCTATATATGGTGCACCAGGTGGAAGTTCTAGTGGATGACAGGATGATTTCCATCTTGACGATAATGATGGTGAGTACTTTGATGTGGAAGGGGAGGGAAAGGAGGAGGGTGACGCGGGTGGCGAGGGTGAGGAGGAGGGCGAGGGCGGGGAGGAGGGCGTTGAGGAGGGCGAGGACGATGATGGGGACGAGGACGAGGGTGATGATGATGGTGATTATGGTGATGGTGATGTGGGACAAATTGATCCATTACATTTTTGACTTATATTACTATGATTTGATATTTAATCTATTCTAGATGTTGGTTTTATCTAGACTCGTAGTACAGTATTATAGTTGAGTTATTTTTATATATTATCTGTTTTTATGGATGTTGATGTCTTTTAATGGTTGTGTGTTTGGGAACCCCCCTCCATCCTGGCCCCTAGACAACCCTCCACCATCCTCATTGGACCCCGGACAGCCCCCCACTCTCCTCCCTGGACCCCAGACAGCCCCCCGGACAGCCCCCCCACCCTCCATGATTTCATTTAATACTATAAAATCTATAATATATATTTTATTTATTTTATTTATTTTCATCATGATAATCAATGTAAATCACATTTACACATCTAATCAATATCATAGTTTCTTGGTATATTATAAAAGAGATGTATTCATTGGGCATGACATTTTTAGCTCTGAAATGTTTCATAGCATGATAAACTAAAATCTAATCCATACTAAGAATGATAGAAAAATATTTTATATGAATTTCCACAAGATTTTATGTAAATACAATTCCACTAATAGAGACATGAGGATTCGCATAAAATGGACAGCATTTTAAGAACATACGGAAAACCGAACAAACGCATTCGGTTTCCTTTGAAACTTTAGGAGAACAATCCATGGGTCATATGTGACGGGTATGAGTCAACCCCACCTCAATCTGAGATGTGGTGTGGCCAAAAACACTCAAAGTGTATGTCTTTTGTTTCAAAAGGACGTCATTTTAATTGAAAAACATCAACTGGCATACGGAAAACCAACCAAACGCATTCGGTTTCCATTGAAACATTAGGAGAACGGATCATGGGTCATATGTGACGTGTAAGAGTCAACCCCGCCTCAATATGAGATGCACTGTGGTCGGAACCACTCAAATTTTCTATCTTTTGTTTCAAAAGGACGTCATTTTAAGTGAAAAACATCAATTGGCATTTAGAAAACAGACCAAATGCCTTCAGATTGTGTCGATACTTTTGAAAAACGATCCATGGATCATATGTGACGTGTACGAGTAAACCCCGCCTTAATATAAGGCATGGTGTGGCTGGAATCACTCTAAGTGGCTCTCTTTTGTTTAAAATGGACAACATTTTATGTACATACGGAAAATCGACCAAACGCATTCAGTTTCCATTGAAACTTTAGGAGAACGATTCCTGGGTCATATGAGACTTGTACTAATCAACCCCGTCTCAATATGAGACGTGGTGTGGCCGGAACCACTCAAAGTGTCTGTCTTTTATATCAAATGGAGAACATTTTAATTGAAAAACATCAACTAGCATACGGAAAATTGACCAATGCATTAGTATTGTGTCGATACTTTAGCACAACGATCCATGGGTCATCTGTGATGTGTACGAGTCAACTACGCCTCAATCTGAGGCACTATGTGGCTTCCACCACTCAAAGTGTCGGTTTTCTGTTTCAAAAGGACGTCATTTTAATTGAAAAACATCAACTGGCATACGGAAATCTGACCAGAGGCATTCATATTGTGTTGATACTTTAGCACAACAATCCATCGGTCATATGTGACATGTAAGAGTCAACCCTGCCTCAATCCGAGGCGCGATCTGGCCGCCACCACTCAATGTGTCCGTCTTTTGTTTCAAAAGGACATCATTTTATGTGGAAAACATCAACTGGGATACGGAAAACCAACCAAACGCATTATTATTGTGTCGATACTTTATCACAACGATCCATGGGTCATATGTGGTGTGTACGAGTCAACCCCACCTTAATATGAGGCACGGTGTGGCTGGAATCACTCTTAGTGGCTCTCTTTTGTTTAAAATGGACAACATTTTAGTACATACAAAAAACAGACCAAACGCATTCGGTTTCAATTGAAAATTTAGGAGAATGATTCATGGGTCATATGTGACGTGTACGAGTCAACTCTGCCTCAATCTGAGACGTATTGTGGCTGGCACCACTCAAAGTGTCTATCTTTTGTTTCAAAAGGGCGTCATTTTAAGTGAAAAACTTCAACTGGCATACGGAAAACCGACCAAACATTTTCGGATTGTCTCGATACATTATAAAAACGATCCATGTGACATATGTGACGTGTATGAGTCAACCTCTCTTTAATCTAAGGCACGATGTGGCCGGAATCACTCTAAATGGATCTCTTTTGTTTAAAATGGACAACATTTTAAGTACATATGGAAAACTGACCAAACACGTTCGGTTTCCATTGAAACATTAGGAGAATGATTCATGGGTAACATGTGATGTGTAAGAATCAACCCCGCCTCATTCTGAGATTCGGGGTGGCCGGCACCACTCAATGTGTCTGTCTTCTGTTTCAAAAGGATGTCATTTTAACTGAAAAACATCAACTAGCATACGGAAAATCGACCAAACACATTCGGTTTCTATTTAAACTTTAGAAAAATGATTCATGGTTCATATATGACGTTTACGAGTCAACCCTGCCTCAATCCAAGGCACGATGTGGACAACACCACTCAAAGTGTCTGTCTTCTGTTTCAAAAGGACGTCATTTTAATTGAAAAAAATCTACTGGCAAATGGAAAACTGGCCAAACGCATTCGGATTGTGTCGATACTTTATCGCAACGATCCATGGGTCATATGTGACGTGTACGAGTTAACCCCGCCTCAATCTAAGGCGCGATGTGTCCACCACCACTCAAAGTGTATTTCATTTGTTTCAAAAGGACGTCATTTTAAGTGAAAAACAAAAACTGGCATACGGAAAACTGAACAAAAGTGTTCGGATTGTGTCGATACTTTACCACAATGATCCATGGGTCATATGTAACGTGTATGAGTAAACCCAACTTTAATCTAAGGCACAGTGTGGCTAGAATCACTCTAAGTGGCTCTCTTATGTTTAAAATGGATAACATTTTATGTACGTATGGAAAACTGACCAAACACTTTTGGTTTCCGTTTAAACTTTAGGAGAAAAATTTGTGGGTCATATGTGATGTGTAAGAATCAACCCCGCCTCAATCTGAGATGCGGTGTGGCCGGCACCACACAAAGTGTCTGTCGTTTGTTTCAAAACGACATTATTTTAATTGAAAAACATCAAATAGCATATGTAAAACCAACCAAATGCATTCAGATTATGTCGATACTTTAGCACAACGATCCATGGGTCATATGTGATGTGTACGAGTGAACCCCGTCTCAATACAAGGCATGGTGTGGCTGCCACCACTCAAAGTGTCTGTCTTTTGTTTCAAAAGGACGTCATTTTAAGTACATACAGAAAACCGATCAAATGCATTCGGTTTCCATTGAAACATTAGGAGAATGATTAATGGGACACATGTGACGTGTAAAAATCAACCATGTCTCAATCTGAGAGGTGGTGCGGCTGGCACCACTCAAATTGTCTGTCTTTTGTTTCAAAAGGACGTCATTTTAATGGAAAAACATCAATTGGCATATGGAAAACTGACCAAACGCATTCGGATTGTGTCGATACATTTTAACAACGATCCATGGGTCATATGTGACGTGTACGAGTCAACCCCGCCTCAATCCGAGGCGCGATGTCTCTGGCACCACTCAAAGTGTCTGTCTTCTGTTTCAAAAGGACGTCATCATAATTGAAAAAAATCAACGGGCATATAGAAAGCTGACCAAACGCATCCAGATTGTGTCAATACTTTATCACAAGGATCCATGGGTTATATGTGAACTGTACGAGTCAACCCCACCTCAATCAGTGGCCCGATATGGCCCCAACTACTCAAAGTGTCTGTCTTTTGTTTCAAAAGGACGTCATTTTAAGTGAAAACATCAACTAGTATTAGGAAAACCAACCAAATGGATTCAGATTGTGTTGATACATTAGCACAATGATCCATGGGTCATATGTGCTATGTAAGAGTCAACCCTGCCTTAATCTGAGACACGGTGTGGCTGGAATCACTCTATGTATCTCTCTTTTGTTTAAAATGGACAACATTTTAAGTACATACGGAAAACCGACCAAACACATTCAGTTTATATTGAAACATTTGGAGAATGATTCATGGGTCATATGTGACATTTACGAATCAACCATGCCTCAATCTGAGATGTTGTGTGGCCGGAACCACTCAAAGTGTCTGTCTGTTGTTTCAAAAGGACGTCATTTTAATTGAAAAACATCAACTGGCATATGGAAATCCGAACAAACGCATTCGGATTGTGTCGATACATTAGAAAAGCGATCCATGGGTCATATGAGACGTGTACGAGTCAACCCCGCTTCAATCTGAGGCACGGTGTGGCCTCCACCACTCAAAGTGTCTGTCTTTTGTTTCAAAAGGACGTCATTTTAAGTAAAAAACATTAATTCGCATACAGAAAACCGACCAAACGCGTTTATATTGTGTCAATACTTTATCACAATGATACATGGGTCATATGTGACTTGTATGAGTCAACACTTCCTTAATATGAGGCATGGTGTGGCCGAAATCACTCTAAATGGCTCTCTTTTGTTTATAATGGACAACATTTTAAGTATATATGGAAAACCGACCAAATGCATTCAGTTTCTATTGAAACATTATGAGAACGATTCATTAGTCATATGTGATGTGTACAAATCAACCCCTCTTCAATCTGAGATGCGGTGTGGCTGACACCACTCAAAGTGTCTGTCTTTTGTTTCAAAAGGACGTCATTTTAATTGAAAAACATCAACTGGCATACGAAAAACCCACCAACTGCATTCATATTGTATTGATACTTTAGAAAAAAGATCCATGGGTCATATGTGATGTGTATGAGTCAACCCCTCCTCAATACAAGGCATGGTGTGTCCGCCACCACTCAAAGTGAACGTCTATTGTTTTAAAAGGACGTCATTTTATGTGAAAAAAATCAACTAGCATATGGAAAACCGACCAAATGCATTTTTATTGTGTCAATACTTTATCACAATGATCCATGGGTCATATGTGACATGTACGAGTCAACCCCGCCTTAATATGAGGCACAGTGTGGCCGGAATCACTCTATGTGGCTCTCTTTTGTTTAAAATGGACAACATTTTAAGTACATATGGAAAACCAACCTAACGCATTCAGTTTCTGTTGAAACTTTAGGAGAAGTATTCATTGGTCATATGTGACGTGTATGAGTCATCCTCGCCTTAATCTGAGGCATGGTGTGGTCAGAATCACTCTAAGTGGCTCTCTTTTGTTTAAAATGGACAACAATTTAAGTAAATATGGAAAACCAACCAAACGCATTCGGTTTCCATTGAAACATTAGGAGAACGATCCATGGGTCACATGTGACCTGTACGAGCCAACCCGGGGTCAATCCAAGTTGCGGTGTGTCCGGGATCAGTCTAAGTGTCTCTATTTTGTTTAAAATGGACACCATTTTAAGTACATATGGAAAACAAACCAAACACATTCGATTTCCATTGAAACTTTAGGAGAATGATCCATGGGTCATACGTGATGTGTACAAATCAACCCCGCCTCAATATGAGACGTTGTGTGGCCGACACCACTCACAGTGTCTGTCTTTTGTTTCAAAAGGACGTCATTTTAATTGAAAAACATCAATTGGCATGTGGGAAACAGAGAAAACACTTTAAAATATGTTGATACTTTAGGAAAACGATTGATGGGTCATTTGTGACATGCAGGAGTTAACCTCGCCTCAATCCAAGTCATGGTGTGGATGGATCACTCCTTCTGTATGTATTTTGTTTAAAATGGATAGGATTATAAGTGAAAAGAACATGTGACATATGGAAAACCAACCAAACGCATTCAAAATGTGTTGATTCTTTAGGAAAATGATCCATGGGTCATATGTGATGTGTACCAGTCAACCCCACATTAATCTGAGGAACAGTGTGGCCAGAATCACTCTAAGTGGCTCTCTTTTGTTTAAAATGGAAAACATTTTAAGTACATATGGAAAACCGACCAAACAGATTCTGATTGTGTTGATACATTAGAAGAACGATCCATGGGTCATATGTGACGTGTACTAGTCAACCCCACCTCAATACGAGGTGTGGTGTGGCCGACACCATTCATAGTGTCTCTCTTTTTTTAAAGGGACGGGATTATAAGTGAAATGATTAACTATCATACGAAAAACTGACCAAACGCATTCGAAATGTGTTTATGCTTTAGGAAAATGATCCATGGGTCATATGTGAAGTGTAAAAATTCACCCCACCTCAATATGAGATGCAGTGTAGCCGGCACCACTCAAAGTGTCTGTATTTTGTTTCAAAAGGACGTCATTTTAATTGAAAAACATCAACTGGCATACGCAAAAACTGACCAAATGCATTCGTATTGTGTCAATACTTTAGCACAACGATCCATGGTTAATATGTGACATGCACAAGTCAACCCCGCCTCAATCTGAGGCGCGGTGTGGCCGCCACCACTCACATTTTCTTTCTTTTGTTTCAAAAGGATGTCATTTTAAGTACATACCGAAAACTGACCAAACACATTCAGTTTCCATTGAAACTCTATGAGAACGATTCATTTGTCATATGTGACGTGTACGAGTAAACCCTGCCTCAATACGAGGCACGGTGTGGCCGCCACCACTCAATGTGTCTATATTTTGTTTCCAAAGGATGTCATTTTAAGTGAAAAACATCAACTAGCATACAGAAAACCGACCAAACGCATTTGTATTTTGTCGAAACTTTAGAACGATGATCAATGGGTCATATGCGACCTGTACGAGTCGACCCCACCTCAATTCTAGGTGTGGTGTGGCCAACACCACTCTAACTGTGTCTCTTTTGTTTAAAATGGACAGGATTATAAGTGAAAATAACAACTGGCATATGGAAAACCAACCAAATGCATTCAGAATTTGTTGATAATTTATCACAATGATTCATGGGTCATATGTGACCTGTATGAGGCAATTTGGGCTCAATATAAGTCACGGTGTGGCTGGGATCAGTCTAAGTGTCACTATTTTGTTTAAAATGGGCAACATTTTAAGTACATATAGAAAACCGACCAAACGCATTCGGTTTCTATTGAAACTTTTGTAGAATGATCCATGGGTCATATGTGGCGTGTACGAGTCAACCCTTCCTCAATCTGAGACATGGTGTGTCCATAACCACTCAAAGTGTATGTCTATTGTTTCAAAAGGACATCATTTTAAGTGAAAAACATCAACTAACATACAGAAAACTGAGAAAACGCTTTCGGAATATGTTGATACTTTAAGAAAACAATTGATGGGTCATTTGTGACATGTATGAGTTAAACCCGCATCAATCTGAGGCATGGTGTGGCCGGTATCACTCCAGTTGTATGAATTTTGTTTAAAATGGACATTATTTCAGGTAAAAATATATGGTATACAAAAAACCGATCAAATAATAAATTGATTTCCGGATTCCACAAATAATTGTCATCTAAATTATAAATTGAATTATAAATGAATTATATATGTTTATAATTATGTTATAAATTCCAATTTAATTATGGATGTGTATAGTTCCAGGATGCATTATATGTTAAATGTGTATGAATTTGTTTTCTATATGTATGTGTTAGTTGTTTATTATAGGTACAATAATTTTATATGTATGTGTTATTTTATTATAGGTACAATAATTGGATTGAAAATGGGAGGGAATGCACAAAATGAGGCCTGTTGTCCAAATTGGAGAGCTGCTGTGCAAATTGCAGGCTGGTGTGAAATTTGCACAGCATAGGCTATGTCAACTGTCTCAAACAGTTGGCATAGCATCTCTGATTCTTTTTTTTACGAACAGTTCAATGAACCGTTTTTAAAAAACCTTTCCCAACGGTTTAGAAACCATTGGGAAAGAGGAAAATCCTTGGGATTTCCCAACGGTTCAAGCCAAACCATTGGGAAAAACTATCCCAATGGTTTCTCACAACCGTTGTGATAGGTTAGGCTTTCCCCACCCTATACCAATCTTTCACAGTAAACCATTGGGAAAATATTTCCCAATGAATTACTTCCCTATGGTTTTCATAACCGTTGGTATAACATATACCAACAGTTCTGCAGCCATTCCCAATGGTTCAGAACCGTTGGGAAAGACAGTATTTCCAGTTGTGCATATGCTAGACACTCTCATTATTTCAATCCATTTAGATATTATATGGTGAAATATCCTTTCTTGTCCTCTTTGTAGAGCATGTTTCTTTTAGGTTGTCTGGTTTGCATCTGCACTTAAGGTGTTCCGAAGGCCTTAAGGTGGCCCATTAAATAGTTACAAATGAACAATCTCAGATAAAAATGAGATTGGAATAATTATCCCATACCTTAGGCCTGATATTCTTAATATGTATCCAAACCTCCTATATAAAGATTTAAATAATGTCATTGACTTATTAACGAATCTATTTAATTGTTATTATATCATATACGGTTAAGTTATGACTTTATATTACCTGTTCTTTTGTAAATTCCATGTTAAAACAGTGTTTTGGGTAAAATCGTTTTATTTATCATACGTGTTTGGACTTGTTGTTCTTGATATTATTATTACATATATCATTATTTACCTAGTTCCAGAATGCAAATCATGATTTATATATCATATATATTCAATATATATATGTATAATAGATAGATATATGAAATGAAATACACCGTTCATGGAGACGGTAGGTCGTACGTACGCATGAGCGATATTTTACTTAACTTATTGACTTGAATGGAAGTAAGTAGATGATATATATATATATATATATATATAGTAGCTTTATCATGTCATATATTTCATTATTATTCATTATATATACTTTATAATCATTCCTGAAGGGTTAACATGGAGAATGAATCTCATCGCATCGTGGAGACGGTAACCCGTACGTACGCACAAGTGATGATATCATTCCCATAATTATTGAATTGAATTTTAGTGGATGATATAATATCTTATAATCAGTATGATGTTATAATAACTATATATAGTTATTCTTTACACCATTAAACCCATCCAAGTAAGGTGGTGGTGGAAAAACAGATTATACCACGGCGTGGAGACGGTATTCCGTACGTATGCATGTGCGGTGATTTCTTTTTCCATAGGATGGATAGAAGGTGAAAAGGGGTTGTTTCATATTTATAATAACATATCAGTATATTATTGATACTTATTTTTTTACTTTATAATGAAACAACTAATTAAGAAGAAGTTGAAGAAGAAAGAAACTTGAAAGAATCGGTGGAAGAGATTACCACTTCTTTGACGCACCTCTTTTATGCATCCTCTTAAGGAACTATATTTGGTCCTTTGAGGATACCAGAACCTCTATAATATTTTTAGGGAAGTTGATAAGGTAAATGGGTAGGTTTTGGCTAATCTTGAAGGCTCAATGTGTTGTGAAGAGGAGAGGGAGGAGGTGCCCTTTTATAAGGGAGGATAGGGTCACCTTAGGAAAAACTTAAAATATTATTTTATAACAAAGTCATGTTTGGTTTATAATAGCTCCAAATTAATTTATTTCGAATATAATGTGGTTATGGGTCGCAATAATCTCAACCAATAGGTTTTAGACCAGTTTAGGGTACTATTTCAACCTTATCATTTAGATTTAACTCTAAGTTAAATAATTTATCCTTTACCATGTCTTCTTATTTCCTTACATTATATGGTTAATAAACTTACCATAACAATCCAAACGAACCCCAAGTTGTTCATTATTAATATATATCATTATCTATGTCATTTTTTTAAACCCTATATTTTTATAAATATAATAACAATTAATAATATAATATTTGTTTTAAAAACTATTTTATGACAATTTTGACACTATTTGGTAATTGATTTTTGTGAAAATCATAACTGCATGATTAGTTCAAAAAAAAATTATTAAATTAATACCAAGATTTCATATTAACCAATAAAAATATTTTAATTTATAAATAGTCTCAAATTTCATTTATTTGGGTATTTATAATATCAATTATGATAATATTTCATTAATAAGGTAAATACTGCATCATCATTGTGTCATAAATAAATTAAATTAGATAATGTTCTAAAATTATAAATAAAATACCAATATGCAGAAAATATTTTTATCTTTATTATGAATATTTATAGTCTAATTTATCTTATCTATAACCTTATATTAAAAATATTTTAGTTATTAAACTATGATTTTAAATCTTTTAACTCTTCTTTAAATAAAATAAGAATAAGTGTCCTAATCTAATCCAAGTGGACCTAAATGATAATTTTATATTAATAATGTTGTTTTTGGTCGAGTAATACTTATCCAATAGAATTAGGACATGTGTTGGGGTTATAATAATATCATTTTTACCCTTAATTACCCAATTTACTTTTAACCCTGATAAATAAAAGTAAAAAGTTACTATTCACCAAAAATTATTTTTATCATATTGAACAACATTTTATTCCATGATATTATCCATGACTCTCAGATTTTTTAAATTCAACTCACAAAAGTGGTAAAAATAAGTTTTATGTACAATTGCAAATACTCCTAGGAGGTGGGTAAAAGACGGTAAAAAGTTCAATAAAATTTTTATATATCTATATTATTATAAACTCACTCAAATGAATTACATTGAACTTATATAGGTATTATGTATCTTTTTTGACCTAAAATAAATTTAAATAAAATAAATTATTATTTAAATAAAAAGTCAGGTTTAACCAATAACTAAGTGTTTTCACTATTCATCAAAAATTGAAAGTTTTCATAAAAATACCAAAAATTCACACTAAGCTAATTTCGATATTCCGAATCAAAAAATGAAGTCCATTTTGAAAGATAAAATTTATAAAATTTTAAAAAGTGGGTATTACTATTCATAATGGCTAGTTTATATAATATTTTGATAACAAATCATTGTTTAGTGAAACTCGGTATTGTGTACTACACACACTATCGTGGAAGGTCGCGGTTGCATGTAATGTAATCCAAGTCAGGGTTGTGTGTAGTTAAAGATTACTTTGTTGTTTCACATAATATAATCCAAAAATATTTCATTTATACATTGAATATATATATATATATACACACACGTAATGTTGTGTAGAATAACTTCTATCAAATGAACATTAAATTGTGTGTAACACGAGCCAAGAATAGTGTTTCATATACTACAAGATAATATCGTGATGCTTATAGTACAAGCTAATCTTGGTGTAGTGTATAATATAAGACATCAAATAAGTTAAAAATAATATATCTCATAAAATCTAAGGGTGGTACATCCTCTGCCACGTCCGCCTGCTCCCGATGGACAACCACATTCAAACCTCTGCCTCTGCCTGGGAGGTCCCTCTACTATCTGCTGCTCATCTGCATGGCGGGTCGAGAAATCTCGATCCATGTGGCCCTACCCACCGCATGAATAACACTGCATGATCCTTGTAAGACTGGCTCTGTTTCATGTTCCCCGCACAACCGAACCTCTATCCTGAGGTCACCCACCTGATGGACTAGTCCACTTGGACCTCAGCATCAACTGTCTACTATCGGCTATAGAAGTCTTTTCTACACGTCGTCATGTGGTGGGTCTCACCACTGTTGACTGCTCAGTGATAAAAATCACCACTAGAAGGGCTCTCTCTAGCTCCCCTGCCTACGTCGGGATGCTGAGGGGAATCGTCGAAGCCCTGATCTCATGGTTGAGTCCCTGCTCAATGGTCCGTGCCCTAAAAATGGGTCTTGTACCATATCTGTGGGGTAGCGCGAGAGGTCTGTAAACCACACTGAGTACTAATCTACTGTCATGTTCCCCTGATGTAGATGAAGTAACTCTTGAATATGCACCGCACGAATGGTGGCTGGAACAAACTCCGAGCGGAGGAGAATCTCAATGTCAATCTAGAGAAATGATGCCACGTCATGCACCTGTAGAATCAAGCTCCACCATCTACCTACTACTGTGTGCAGGAGACTCGTAGCAAAGATCACCATAAGGTCGGCTGGTGTCCCTACCAATCTGAAAACTCTCACGACAGCCTGCAGCCAATCCTCACCAGCCTATGAGTTTTTCTCTCCCCGAAACTTGGGCGGCCTCTCGCGTTAGAACTCATGCAACACACTCAGGCGGCGCGCACTCTCTGATACAGGGGCTGGTGGTATCGTTGGTCCAGCAGGTTGAGGTACCTCTAGTACCTTCGCTATGATGGGGACCTGCATCGAGGCTTCATCGCTCAGTGGGATTCCATCTCTTACGTAAATCGGAACCCTAGTTGGCTGCCTTCATGGATCCATACTGAAAAGAAACAGGTGTTCCACGGTTAAAATAGTATACCTGGTGAGCTTAAACAAAGTAATCACGAAGAAAACTCTTTCATAGTAAACACACACACAATCAGTGTTTTCGTGCACTGAGTCGAAAATCAGAGGTCAAGGTCTTGGTGTATGGATACGTCAACCGCTGCACCAACACCAGTTTCCCTAAACTGATAACCACACCCAAAACACTAAACACTATTCCCGTTTAAAGATTCAGAGTCTAAGTTTTGCGGTAGAACCGACTCCTATGATACCAATTTGTCACAACCCATCCTCATGGTCCTTTCCATGACTACACTAAGCCCACCTTCCATAGGCTAGGGGCTAACAACTAGCACCAAAGTTGCAATCCCAATAAAAGGTAAGGAATTTCCTTTTAACCTGTAACACACACAGTCTGAACACAAGAAGAAAAGGGATCAACTGAAAAAATTCACTATGTAAAACCGATACAAATGTAAGTGCTGAAAAGAAACGGGACAGAAATACAAGCCCAACAGAAAAGTACAACTGCAGAAAAGTAAACAACAACTACTGAGTCATCCTCCGAGAATCCCACCTGAAGGGTGGGTATAGATGGCCTCCTCTACACCTCGGGTCTGTCTGTCTTCTTCGTGTACGTCTCGCCAAGTGGTCCACCTCCGGGTACCATCCACCTCCACAACACTCTTCCTCGATTAGTGTCATTCTTCATCTGCAACCAACACAATGAAGTGTAGGAATTTCCCATGAAAGGGTGAGTATAACGATACTCAGTAAAGACCCAGAGACCCCTGAAGGTCTCCCATAATCCACGAAGGATAAACCACAAAATGAAAGATACAATCACGAAGTATCAACCAACCCTACTTAGGTATATGACCATAAATATACCTAAGTTATCAATCTCAGTTCATATCCAACTCTCGAGCCCAAGCACAACCCAGTCCATATATGAAGTAAAGTTAATCTCATCGATGATAATGATTGAAAGTCAAGACTAAGCTTACATAGGTATACATCATTCGTATAGCGATAGAGATGACCAGATGTATTCACTGATTCATCTAAGCTGTTGGACCCACGCAAGATACTAGACCATCTATGCTATCGGACCCACACAGGATACAAGACCAACTACTCTGTCGGACCCACACATGATACAACTACAGAAGTAAAAACTGTCGTACCCACATAGTATACAAGAACATTAGTCATGGCTGTCAAACCCACAGAGTATTTTGGTACAATATACATCTTCGTCGAACCCATGGAGTATCCCAGTACAGTAGTCATCGCAGCCGAACCCACGTAGGATTCCGGCACAATAGTCATCGCACTCGCAGCCAGCTCTAGGGTTCTCACACACAGCACGCTTGATTTCAGGAGGGTCCGCTTATAGAGCCAAGGGTCGATACATAAAATATCACGAAGTCCTAGTTTTATTTTTCTCATAGTTTCGATTCATCATAAGGAACCCAGCATGACAGACAACGCTTCAATCGGACGCCCGGTCTGAGAGTTATTAGCATTTCCGTTCCAGGGGCCTGGTTCGAATTCCACTCGTTCCAAACCCAGCCATTTCCCAATGTTTTCCAAAACATACATAGAGTAACGCAAAAGGATCTCCTCACCGCGAGGATCCTAGTTCCACAGTCAACGGATCAATCGGACGCGTGGTCTAGACGATATTCGTGTGTAAGTGAAACGGGCCTGTCCCGTCAAGCCCAGTGGGCTGGTGGGTTGTCCCGACCCGGTTTGGTGGGCCTGACCTAACTGAGGGTCGGTCCGACCCAAGGGAGTGCGGTCCACCCAGGGACCTGGCCCGACAGGTCCGACCTGTTTGGGGGGTCGGCCTAGCTCGGCGGGGCGCGACCGACCTGTGGACCCGGCCAGTGGCACCGAGTGGCACCGCCCCTCCTTGTTGTCCGGCCAGCCGAATCCGGACGGGTTTGTCCTGCTCAAGCAGGCCATGGTTGAAGGCCCTAGTTCCTCCACACGTGGCGCCTAGCGGAGTCGCGGTTCCCCTCAGCCCGGGCGGCAGGCGGCCGGCCGGTTCATCCGCCGAGCGGCCCGCGAAACCGGGCTAGGTCTCCTCTACAACGTGGCGCCAATAAGATGTTGTGGTTCTCCAACACGGCTAGCTACGGCTGCCCGGTTCGGTTTGTCTAAGTGGCCTGTGGTTGTGGGTTGCGCCTTCCTCCATGCGGCCAGTGCAATGGCGCCGGTCCTCCTCCGCCGCGGCCCGGCCTGTAACACCACGAGCTTCCACGATACGCTTCTTATTCCATAATTCAATAGCTTGCATTGTACGCAACTTCAAGTTCTAACACACCATGACTAATCAAAGTAAATGTTATGAATAGTAATACCCACTTTTTAAAATTATAGAAATTTTATATTTCAAAATGGACTTCATTTTTGTATTTTTAATATCGAAATTATCCTAAGTTGAATTTTTTGTAATTTTCTGAGAACTTCCATTTTTTTATGAATAGTGAAGATTACTTAAAAAAAACTTTTTTAATCAAAATAATTTATAGTGATAAATTATACTATTGAGTGGTTTTAAAGTATAATTATAATATATTTTTACCATTTTATCCAATGGTGTTCATTATAATTAATTTCACTTTGAAATTAGACATAAACAATTGTCAATCTTTTGATATATATTGTTTCTTAAAAACACGCTATTTGTTGTGACAGTGGGAATTAATTATAAAATTAATTAATGAAACATATATGCTTGGAATTTTGTAAAATAGACATCATTTATGAATTTGGAATATCAATTATAGCTTACAGTGATATTTTGGCATTGTTCTGAAAAACTTCAATTTTTGATGAATAGTGAAACCACTATGTAGTAGTTAAATAACTGATTTTTCGTTTAAATGAAATATTATCACATCTGTGATTTGATTTTCAAAAATCCAACATACATTTTTTTTCATTAGGAAGTAAAATGTGGTTCAATGGGATGAAAATAATTTTTTGGTGAATAGTAACTTTTAAGTTTAATTAATCGCGATTAAAGGTAATTAGTGAAATTTAAGGTAAAAATGATATTATAAAAATATGAAATGACCTTGAAACTTGTCCTAAACCTATTATATGAGTCATGGCCGACCAGGAAAATACATGGGTCGACTTGGGGACCCCATGGAGCCATTTCGGTAGGAAAATGACATAAATAACTTTTATTTAAAGTTAAAATAAAAATTCCACAAACATATGTTCTTTTACTAAAACAATTTTCAAATGGGTTTATACAAGTCATATTTTTACTATAAATATTCATTAGAAGTCTAAAAAGAGTTCTTATATCATGATAATTTTTTTATAATTTTTAGACATTAAATAAATTAAATGTTTTATGACACAATGATGATGTAGCGATTACCTCATTAATTAACGATTTAAATAAAATGAAAAGATAATGTAAAATCCAAGGCTTAAACTTGTCCAAAGCCTATTGGATGGGTTGATTTAGAAACCTTATCACTGTATCCTAAAAATATATAATTTTGGTACCTCTAAAATCCGAAACGTATCTCATAATAATGTAACATTTCCTTACATTCCAAGAGTGCCACTCCTCTCCACTTACAAAAGGCCCCCACCTCTACCACCTTATTCACTCCTTCAAGCCTTTTGGCTCGGCCATCCTCCACCCAAATACTCTCCCACCTTCCCTCTCTTACTCCTAGAAGCCTCACATTGGGCATAGTTCTTCCCAAGGAAGCCTTTGGCTCAAATCAAAAAAAGAGTTACCCAATTTTAAGGTAATGTGTTCTCTTATGTTATTTTCTTTTAATTTGCTTCTCCAACACCCTAAACTCTTTTTATTCAATTCTTTTGTAACAACAGAAGTATCCACAATATATTAGGATGTTGTTATAATAATTATTCGAGCTACACTTACACACACCTACATTTAATGGTTAAATAACATACTCTTTCTGTGGATGGCGAATTTCTGTCTCACGAAATGATGATTGTTCAACACTCATATAACACCTTCAAAGGTGGCCATTAAGATGTCACTCTATTTATACATGATATATAATATGTTTATTTTTTACTTAAGGTTCTATATTTTTCATTTATGGAATACCTTTATTGTTTCCATTATGGGTAAACGCGATACTTTCATTTTAGGAAGTGCGGACTACCGCCCCCTCAAAGTGATTTGAATCGTTAATGCCATATATGGGATGTATAAAGGATGGAGTAAATGGTATTATACATTTTATTATACTGGAATTATAGTATACCTTTATATAATTATAACTCCATTCCATTAAATACGAAATATAAATGAAAGTAGCGTTCATGCGTACGTAAGGCTTACCGTCTCCATGAACGGTGCATTTCATTTCTTACCTCTAAAAGTTATGTAATATTATAAATGAATGTATATAATGGATATATATGATGTATATTATATATACATCATGAATATAATTATGGATATAATGGATATATTACCACATGAACAAAGTGTAATTATAAGAAGTTTATTTTTGATTCAAGTACCTAAGATCGACAAAACGACCATTATAAACATAAATAATTACATAATGTTCATGACATGGTAATAAGTGATATAAAAGGAATAATGAACGTGAAAAAGGTTCCTAAGAAGGTTGATATTAACTCTAGTTTATTATTCAGGAGGTTAAAGAGAGGTCGATTCAAGTCAGACACGAGGTAAGGGAACTTCTTAACCCAATTTACGTTATTTGGGTTAATCTCCTACTTTCAAATTATGTCAAGATATTTTTATGTCCTATCTTGTATTTGTACTTTCTTTATGTGTACATATAGTAAATACACATAATAGATCTATTTTATTTAAAAAAATGTTCTTTTTAAGGAACTTAGTCTCAATCTCCTTTCATTGAGGCATATTTATTTTTATACACAACTTTCTTTTATATAGTGTATAAAAACCTTTTACTTTTACATTTATTCAAAAAGAATCTTTTTATATGAAGGGATTTTACTAAACGACAAAAGAATGTTTTTTTTACATATGCGGCGACAACGACTTCTCCGCCGCCGTGACCATTATTGGTGTTTCGGCTTCCTCTACAAACCATTACTTTTTAAAAAAAATGAAAAATAAATACAATGTTTTAATTTTCTATTATTTTGGTTTTGAAAATGGCATGTATCAAATGTTGTTTACGAGTCTTAATATATGAAAACCATGTGAAAATGTATATGTACTTAATGCATGCTTAAAAATGTTTTCAAGAAACCCGACTCTCGAGTGTGGTAGATAGGAATGGATTGGGTGTGAACCCATCATGGCCTGTAATTAGTCGAGCTATCTCAAAATTAGTTGTTTTTTTTCAGAATCTTTCATAATGTTTTCAGAAAAACACTGGAGTATATTTGAGCAATTTTAAATGTAAGTATCTTCTAAAAATCGAATTGGTATTTTGATGACGCAATTAATTTCAAACAGTATTTTAAAAAATGGTATTCCTAAATGTTTATATACCATTTTTCATATGAGAATACATTGGACTTAGTAAGTGACAGGTGGAGCCCGCTATAGCTCCTCGATGCATCGGTAGGTCTCATGAGACAAACTAGTGTCATGGCATGAGGCCTTGACTTAATCTTATTTGTGGTCTTGTCACGAGGCCTTGGCTACGTGGTTATGATAGTCTGGCATTATGCATTCCATCATTATAAAATTGGTTATTGATATTTCATGTGATTATTCGACCAGTAGAATATCCATGTGAATAAGTAAATGGCATTATATCATTTTACTTTTTCCATGTTATGTTGAAGATCAAGTTTAAAAGGATTTTGTTTTAATGATACATTGCCTTAAAGGTTTATGGTTATTTATGAAATCTTCCACTATATTGTTATCCTTACTGAGCATCTGAGCTCACCCCTTTCAATGTTTTAATTTTTCCAGGATGTGAGGAAGTATTTTAGGAATGACCTACAGGGATAGTCTGAAGGGGATATGAGTGTGGAAAATGGATACTATGTTATTGTAGTTTTTCACTTTATGATGTAATGTAACATTTATGAATGTATCTAGTGTTTCCAAGGCTACTAAACTAATCGGTCTTTCGAGACAAGATCTTTTGTGATCATGCCAATGTTACGAAGTAATGCACTGACTCCGGGTAGCTGGGGTTGGGGCGTTATAGTTGGTATCATAGGTAGATTAGTACTAACCTTGAAAGCTAGATTTAGATAAAATCTGATTAGAGCACATAGCCCAAAGATAGACTTTGAGGATTAGTATAGAAGAACTTCCTCGAATTTTGGTATTATAGAGATTTTGTGAATTTTCCGAGAAATGCATCCCTATCTGGATACGAGCAGGTAGAGGTTGCTCTGGCACAGATGTACCTAGGGGTAAAACCCGAAAACACCACTTTGAGCTAGACTCGAATGGGAACTGGTGCATGACAATGGGCCTTGCTGCACTCTTGGTAACTACACTCCCGGGGGATATGCTTAGGATAATTATCAATTTTTTTACAAACCATTATGAAGGGTTTATGAGTATATAATTCCTCAAAGAAAACATTTTTTTATGATTATGGATTATATCCATAAACCGTTCAATTTACATTATGTATTTTACAAGATTCGAATTATTCATTGCAATTCATAAACTAACCTAGTTTATGCCATTGTATAGAAATGGTGCCCAGTAGAAGGAATGTGAACTCCATCAATACGTATAATCCAAAGAGTAAGAAGGTTATATATTTCAGGGTATTAAACCAACATTTAGAAGGGAAATAGTCTCCCATGTGTTCTTAACATATGAAGAAATAGTATCATGTGTTAATAAGATAAGTAAAGAATTCTCTGAGTCTTATGGCTTTGAAGGGATGAAAGAGAAGAAAAGGATGGAAGAGAGAATAATGGATAAAGGGATGAGGTAAAGAAGAATTTTCTACTATTTGATAACTGTGGTAAGAAACACCTTGTAACTTTCCTGAAGGGAATGGGAGTTTGTTATAAGTGTAGAGAAAAAGGACACAAATTGCGTGGCTGCAAGGGTAAGAAAAAGGTTTCAAATGTACAATGCTTCATCTGCAAGGATTGGGGACACTACACAAACCAATGTCCAAATCATCAGAGTATGCCCCAAATGATGTTATTAGATAATAATCAAGTTATGATACTACCACAGATGAGGAGGAATGATTAGAGTTCTTATGTTGTTATTAAATAATTTTGTCATTTGAGTGTTGTATCAATGATGTACTGGTTATAATAATTATGGAGTATATAAGGATTGTACTGCAGTACTATTTCATCAAGGACTTGAGATTGTGTGGAACCAAGAGAAGTGACTCCACAGTAGGTTAAATTTTTGGAAAATATATGGTTGAGAGAAAGATAAACCATAATATGGTTCTGATACCGAGATAGTGATTTTGGAATAAGACATGATTGATTTGGATAAATTATATTGGATATTCTTAACTTCATTGAAACTGATTGATGATTTGTATACATTTTTGGATATAAGGAGTATATCTAGTATTCTATAAGGAATAAGGGATCATGGTAATTCAGGATGTTGTAGTGTTTTAAAATAATACATGATGAAGGTGTTCACATGTTGTTACACGAAAAAAGGGGATCTTAAATATGTTTACCTTCCTCATAAAATTTGGACTGTGAGTTGGACAGAAGTATTTTGGATAACTATAAAGGTTGGAATGGATTAAGTTGAACTTTGGATAGTTTTTTTATGGTTAAAACATTTATGAAGATTTTTTTTTGGAATATTATAATACTATAGTTTTAGGAAAAGGACAACCTGCAGGGTGGGGCATAACCCATCGCATCGGACAAAGATGCAGGAATCGAACCCACAACCATAGTGCGACATGCCTTTATTACCTACCACTAGCCAACAGGAAGTCCCTGGTTATTACAAAATAGTTTAACTAATCTAAATGGTATGTGTTAATTTTTGGAACCTTATACAATTAGGATAAATAGAATATTTTTGAGTTCTATTACCTTTTAGAGTGAAAGATGGGTTTGTGGTAAAAATTTATTAATGAATGAAAGTATACATAACAAGTATGTATATTCCCTTACATTCTTAGTAAATCTCCTAAATAAATTTCTAAACTTTATAAAAGGTAACTTAAAACAAAAACATTTCCGGTTAACTTTTCCAACTGGGGATTCAATGACTGTTTAACAGAATCACAAGTTTGTGATTTTCTTATGGTTAACTTTCTCCTAATCCAGTTTTCTACAACTCTCCCTCAGACCTTGATGGTTTGTTTTTCTTCCATATCCATATTTTCATAGAATCCTAGTATGGACTATCTCGGGTGACCTTTGTACTTCTCTTTCTTTCTTTTGATGTTATATTTTTATTAACCTTATTTCCGATGTGGGTTTTCCATAAAGGTATTTTATATTTTCAACCTTTTATTTTCAAAGAAAAATTTCAAATTGCAAGGACGCAATTTGTTGAAGGAGGGGAGAATGTAACAACCCGAGCTTCCACGATACGCTTCTCATTCAATAATGCAATAGCTTGCATTGTATGCAACTTCGAGTTCTAACACACCGCGACTAATCAAAGTAGCCGTTATGAATAGTAATACCCACTTTTTAAAATTATAGAAATTTTATATTTCAAAATGCACTTCATTTTGGTATTCGTAATATTGAAATTATCCTAAGTTTAATTTTTTGTAATTTTCCGAGAACTTCCATTTTTTTATGAATAGTGAAGAATACTTAAAAACAACGTTTTTAATCAAAATAATTGATTGTGATAAATTATACTATTGAGTGGTTTTAAAGTATAATTATAATATATTTTTACCATTTTATCCAATGGTTTTCATTATAATTAATTTCACTTTGAAATTAGACAAAAACAATTGTCAATCTTTTGATATATATTGTTTCTTAAAAACACGCTATTTGTTGTGACAATGGGAATTAATTATAAAATTAATTAATGCAACTTATATGTTTAGAATTCTGTAAAATAGACATCATTTTTGAATTTGGAATATCAATTATAGCTTAGGGTGAAATTTTTGCATTGTTCTGAGAAACTTCAATTTTTGATGAATAGTGAAACCACTAAGAGGTAGTTAAATAACTGATTTTTCGTTTAAATGAAATATTACCACTTCTGTTATTTGATTTTCAATACTCTGACATACATGGTTTTCATTAGGATGTAAAATTTGGTCCAATGGGATTAAAATAATTTTTTGGTGAATAGTAACTTTTAAGTTTAATTAATCTCGATTAAAGGTAATTAGTGAAATTTAATGTAAAAATGATATTATAAAAATATAAAATGACCTTCAAACTTGTCCTAAATCTATTTGATGAGTCATGGAAGACCAAGACAATACATGGGTCAAATTGGGGTCACCATGGAGCCACTTTGGTAGGAAAATGACATAAATAACTTTTATTTAAACTTAAAATAAAAATGTCACAAACATAAGTTGTTTTACTAAAACAATTTTTAAATGGGGTTATACAAGTAATATTTTTTACTATAAATATTAATTAGAAAGATAAAAAGATTACCTACATCATGATAATTTGTTTTATAATTATTAGACATTAAATAAATTAAAAGATTTATGACACAATGATGATGCAGCGATTACCTCATTAATTAACGATTTAAATAAAATGATAAGATAATGTAAAATCCAAGGATTACACTTGTCCAAAGCCTATTTAATGGGTAGATTTAGAACCCGTATCACCTTATCCTCTAAATATATAATTGGGGGACCTCTAAAATCTGAAAGGTATCTCATTATAATGTAACATTTCCTTACTTTCCAAGAGTGCCCCTCCTCTCCACTTATAAAAGGCCCCCACCTCTACCACCTTATTCACTCCTTAAATCCTTTTGGAACGGCCAACCTATGACCAAATACTCTCCCAACTTCCCTCTATTACAATTAGAAGACTTACTTTAGGCATAATGATTCCCAAGGAAGCCTTTGGCTCAAATCAAAAAAGAGTTACCCGATTATAAGGTAATGTGTTCTCTTATGTTATTTTGTTTTAATTTGCTTCTCCAACCCCCTAAACTCTTTTTATTCATTTAGTTTGTAACAACAACTGTATCCTCAATATACTAGGATGTTGTTATAATAATTATTCGAGCTACAATTACACACACCTACATCTAATGGTTAAAGAACATATTGTTTCTCTGGATGGAGAATTTCTGCCTCACGAAACGATGATTGTTCAACACTCATATAACACCTTCAAAGGTGTCCATTAAGATGTCACTATATTTAAACATGATATATAATATGTTTATGTTTTACTTAAGGTTCTGTATTTTTAATTTATTCCATAACTTTATTGTTTCCATTATGGGTAAACGCGATATTTTCATTTTAGGAAGTGCGGACTACCGCCCCCTCAAAGTGATTTGAATCGTTAATGCCATGTGTGGGATGTATAAAGGATGGAGTAAATGGTATTATACATTATATTATACTGGAATTATATTATACCTTTATATAATTATAACTTTATTCCATTAAATACGAAATAGAAATGAAAGTAGCGTTCATGTGTACGTACGGCTTACCGTCTCCATGAACGGTGCATTTCATTTATTACCTGTAAATGTTATGTAATATTATAAAATAATTTATATACTGGATATATATGATTTATATGATATATAAATCATGAATATAATTATGTATATAATGGATATATTACCAGATGAACAAAGTGTAATTATAAGAAGTTTATTTTTGACTCAAGTACCTAAGATTGACAAAACGACCGTTATAAACTTAAATAATTACATAATGTTCATGACATGGTAATAAGTGATATAAAAGGAATAATGAACTTGAAAAAGTTTCTTAATAAGGTAGATATTAACTCTAGTTTATTATTTAGGAGGTTAAAGAGCGGTCGAGTCATGTCGGACACGAGGTAAGGGATCTTCTTAACCCAATTTATGTTCTTTGGGTTAATCTCCTACTTTCAAATTATGTCATGATATTATTATGTCCTATCTTGTATTTGTACATTCTTTATGTGTACTTATAGTAAATACACATAATAGATCTATTTTATTTAAAAAAATTTTCTTTGTATGGAACTTAGTCTCAATCTCCTTTCATTGAGGCATATTTTATTTTATACACAAATTTCTTTTATATAGTGTATAAACACCTTTGACTTTTACGTTTATTCAAAAGGAATCTTTTTATATGAAGAATTTTTAATAAACGAAAAAAGGAATGTTTTTTTGTACATATGCGGCGACAACGACTTCTCCGCTACCGTGACCATTATTGGTGTTTTGGCTTCCACTTCAAGCCATTACTTTTTTTATAAAATGAAAAATAAATACAAATTTTTAATTTTCTTTTATTTTTGTTTTGAAAATTGTATGTATCAAATGTTGTTTAAGAGTCTTAATATATGAAAACCTGGTGAAAATGTATATGTATTTAACGCATGTTTAAAATTTTTTTCAAGAAACTCGACTCTCTAGTGTAGTAGATAGGAAGGGATTGGGCGTGGACCCATCATGGCCTGTAATTAGTCGAGCAGTCTCAGAATTAGTTGTTTTGTTTCCAGAAGCTTGCATAATGTTTTCAGAAAAACACTAGAGTATATTTGAGCAATTTTAAATGTAAGTATCTTCTAAAAACTGAATTGGTATTTTGATTCCACAATTAATTTCAAACAGTATTTTAAAAAATTGTCTTCCTAAATGTTTATATACCATTTTTCATATGAGGAATACATTGGACTTAGTAAGTGACGGGTGGAGCCCGCTATAGCTCCTCGATGCATTGGTAGGTCTCATGAGACAAACTAGTGTCTTGGCATGAGGCCTTGACAAAAACTTATTTGTGGTCTTGGCACGAGGCCTTAGCTACGTGGTTATGATAGTCTGTCATTATGCATTCCATCATTATGAATGTGGTTATTGATATTGAAAGTGATTATTCGACCAGTAGAATATCCATGTGAATAAGTAAATGGAATTATCTCATTTTACTTTTGCCATATTATGTTGAAGATCAAGTTTAAAAGGCTTTTGTTTTAGTTATACATTGCCTTAAATGTTTATGTTTATTTGTGAAAGCTTCTTCTATATTGTTATCCTTACTGAGCATCTGAGCTCACCCCTTTCAATGTTTTAATTTTTCTAGGATTTGAAGAAGTATTTTAGGAATGACCTGCAGGGATAGTCTAAAGGGGATATGAGTATGGAAAATGGATACTATGTTATTTTATTTTTTCACTTTATGATGTAATGTAACATTTATGAATGTATCTAGTGTTTCCAAGGCTACTAAACTAATCAGTCTTTGGAGACTTGATCTTTTGTGATCATGCCAATGTTATGAAGTAATGCACCGACTCTGGGTAGCCGGGGTCATGGCGTAACAGTTGGTATCATAGGCAGTTTATTACTAAACTTGGAAGCTAGATTTAGATAAACTCTGATTAGAGCACATAGCCCAAAGATAGACTTTGAGGATTAGTATAGAAGAAATTCCTATAATTTTGGTATTATAGAGATTTTGTGAGTTTTCCGAGAAATACATCCCTGTCTGGATGCGAGCAGGTGGAGGTGGCTCTGGAACAGATGTACCTAGGGGTAAAACCCAAAAACACCGCTTTGACCTAGACTCGAACAGGAACTGGTGCGCGACAACGAGCCTTGCTGCACTCTTGGCTACGACACTCCCGGGGGATATGCTTAGGATAATTATCATTTTTTTACAAACCATTATGAAGGGTTTATGAGTATATAATTCCTAAAAGAAAACATTTTTTTATGATTATGGATTATATCCATAAACCATTCAATTTATATTAGGTATTTTATAAGTTTGGAATTATTCATTGCAATTCGTAAACTAACCTAGTTTATGCCATTGTATAGAAATGGTGCCCAGTAGAAGGAATGTGAACTCCATCAATACGTATGATCCAAAGAGTAAGAAGGATCATATCTTTCATGGAATTAAGCCAACATTTAGAAGGGAAATAGTCTCCCATGTGTTCTCAACATATGAAGAAATAGTATCATGTATTAATAAGATATGTAAATAATTATCCGAGTCTTATGGATTTGAAGGGAATAAAGAAAAGAAAAGTATGGAAGATAGAATGATGGATAAAGGGATGAGGGAAAAGAAGAATTTTCCAATATGTGATAATTGTGGGAAGAAACACCTTGGAACTTGCCTGAAGGGAATGGGTGTTTGTTATAAGTGTAGAGAAAAAGGACACAAAGTGCGTGACTGCAAGGGAAAGAAAAAGGTTTCAAATGTACAATTCTTCATCTGCAAGGATTGGGGACACTACGCAAACCAATGTCCAAATAATCAGAGTATACCCGAAATGATGTTTTTAGATAATAATAATGTTATGATACTACCATAGATGAGGAGTAATGATTAGAGTTCTTATGTTGTTATTAAATAATTTTGTCATTTGAGTGTTGTATCAATGATGTACTGGTTATAATAATTATGGAGTATATAAGGATTGTACTGCAGTACTATTTCATCAAGGACTTGAGATTGTGTGGAACCAAGAAAAGTTACTCCACAGTAGGTAAAATTTTTGGAAAATATATGGTTGAGAGAAAGAGAAACCATAATATGGTTCGGATACCGAGATAGTGATTTTGGAATAAGGCTTGATTGATTTGGATAAATTATATTGGATATTCTTAACTTCCTTGAAACTGATTGATGATTTGTATACATTTTTTGATAGAAGGAGTATATCTAGTATTCTATAAGGAATAAGGGATCATGGTAATTCAGGATATTGCAGTGTTTTAAAAGAATACATGATGAAGGTGTTCACATGTTGTTACACGAAAAAAGGGGATCTTCATTATGTTTACCTTCCTCAATTAAATTTGGACTGTGAGTTGGACAGAAGTATTTTGGATAACTATAAAGGTTGGAAAGGATTAAGTTGAACATTGGATAGTATTGTTTATGGTTAAAACATTTATGAAGATTATTTTTTGAATATTATAATACTATAGTTTTAGGAAAAGGAAAACCTACAGGGTGGGGCATAACCCATCGCGTCGGAAAAAGCTGCAGGAATCGAACCCACAACCATAGTGCGAAAGGCCTTTATTACCTACCACTAGCCTACAGGAAGTCCCTGGTTATTACAAAATAGTTTTACTAATCTAAATGGTATGTGTTAATATTTGGAACCTTATACAATTAGGATAAATAGAATATTTTTGAGTTCTATTACCTTTTAGAGTGAAAGATGGGTTTGTGGTAATAATTTATAAAAGAATGAATGTCTACATAACAAGTATGTATATTCCCTTACATTCTTAGTAAATCTTATAAACAAATTCCTCAACTTTATAAAAGGTAACTTAAAACAAAAACGTTGCCGGTTAACTTTTCCAACTGGAGATTCAATTACTGTTTAACCAATCACAAGTTTGTGATTTTCTTATGGTTAACTTTCTCCTAATCCAGTTTTGTACAACTCTCCATCAGACCTCGATGGTTTTTTTTTCTTCCATATCAGTATTATCATAGAATCCTAGTATGGACTATCTCGTGTGACCTTTGTACTTCTCTTTATTTCTTTTAATGTTATATTTTTATTAACCTTATTTCCGATGTGGGTTTTCCAGAAAGGTATTTTCTATTTTCAACCTTTTATTTTCAAAGAAAAATTTCAAATTGCGAGGACCCAATTTATTGAAGGATATGAGAATGTAACACCCCGAGCTTCCACGATACGCTTCTCATTAAATAATGCAATAGCTTGCATTGTATGCAACTTCGAGTTCTAACACACCGTGACTAATCAAAGTAGCCATTATGAATAGTAATACCCACTTTTTAAAATTATAGAAATTTTATATTTCAATATGGACTTCATTTTTTTATTTTTAGCATCGAAATTATCCTAAGTTGAATTTTTTGTAATTTTCTGAGAACTTCCATTTTTTATGAATAGTGAAGAATACTTAAAAACAATGTTTTTAATAAAAATAATTTATAGTGATAAAGTATACTATTTAGTGTTTTTAAATTATAATTATAATATATTTTTACCATTTTATCCAATGGTGTTCATTATAATTAATTTCACTTTGAAATTAGACATAAACAATTGTCAATCTTTTAATATATATTGTTTCTTAAAAACACGCTATTTGTTGTGACAGCGGGAATTAATTATAAAATTAATTAAAGCAACTTATATGTTTGTAATTTTGTAAAATAGACATCAATTTTGAATTTTTAATATCAATTATTGCTTAGGGTGAAATTTTTGCATTGTTCTGAAAAACATAAATTTTTGATTAATAGTGAAACCACTAAGTGGTAGTTGATTAAATGATTTTTCGTTTAAATGAAATATTACCACTTCTATGATTTCATTTTCAAAAATCCGACATACATGGTTTTCATTAGGAAGTAAAATGTAGTTCAATGGGATTAAAATAATTTTTTGTTGAATAGTAACTTTTAAGTTTAATTAATCGCGATTAAAGGTAATTAGTGATATTTAAGGTAAAAATGATATTATAAAAATATTAAATGACCTCGAAACTTGTACTAAACCTATTTTATGAGTCATGGACGACCAACAAAATACATGGGTCAACTTTGGGACCCCATGGAGAAACTTTGGTTGGAAAATGACATAAATAACTTTTATTTAATGTTAAAATAAAAATGTCACAAACATAAGTTGTTTTACTAAAATAATTTTTAAATGGGGTTATACAAGTCATATTTCTTACTATAAATATTAATTATAAATCTAAAAATATTTCCTACATCATTATAATTTTTTTATAATTTTTATACATTAAATAAATTAAATGTTTTATGACACAATGATGATGCAGCGATTACCTCATTAATTAATGATTTAAATAAAATCAAAAGATAATGTAAAATCAAATGCTTACACTTGTCAAAAGCCTATTGGATGGGTATATTTCTAACCCTTATCACCTTATCCTCTAAATATATAATTTTTGGACCTCTAAAATCCGAAAAGTATCTCATAATAATGTAACATTTCCTTACTTTCCAAGAGTGCCGCTCCTCTCCACTTATAAAAGGCACCCACCTCTACCACCTTATACACTCCTTCAAGACTTTTTGCTCGTCCAACATCTTCCCAAATACTCTCCCAACTTCCCTATATTACTCCTAGAAGCCTCACTTTAGGAAGAATTCTTCCCAAGGAAGCCTTTGGAACAAATCAAAAAAGAGATACCCGATTTTATGGTAATGTATTCTCTTATGTTATTTTGTTTTAATTTGCTTCTAAAACCCCCTAAACTCTTTTTATAAATTTATTTTGTAACAAAACCAGTATCCTAAATATACTAGGATGTTGTTATAAGAATTATTTGAGCTACACTTACACACACCTACATCTAATGGTTAAAGAACATACTGTTTCTGTGGATGGCGAATTTCTGCCTCACGAAACGATGATTGTTCAACACTTATATAACACCTTCAAAGGTGGCCATTAAGATGTCACTCTATTTATACATGATATATAATATTTTTATTTTTTACTTAAGGTTCTGTATTTTTCATTTATGGCATACCTTTATTGTTTGCATTATGGGTAAACACGATATTTTCATTTTAGGAAGTGCGGACTACCGCCCCCTCAAGGTGATTTCAATCGTTAATGTCATATGTGGGATTTATAAAGAATGGAGTAAATGGTATTATACATTATATTATAATGGAATTATATTATACCTTTATATAATTATAACTTCCTTCCATTAAATACAAAATATAAATGAAAGTAGCGTTCATGTGTACGTACGGCTTACCGTCTCCATGAACGGTTCATTTCATTTCTTACCTCTAAATGTTATGTAATATTATAAATGAATGTATATACTGGATATATATTACGTATATGATATATACATCATGAATATAATTATGGATATAATGGATATATTACCACATGAACAAAGTGTAATTATAAGAGGTTTATTTTTGACTCAAGTACCAAAGATCGATAAAACGACCGTTATAAACTTAAATAATTACATAATGTTCATGACACGGTAATAAGTGATTTAAAAGGAATAATGAACTTGAAAAAAATTCTTAATAATTTAGATATTAACTCTAGTTTTTTATTCATGAGGTTAAAGAGTGGCCGAGTCAAGTCGGACACGAAGTAAGGGAACTTCTTAACCCAATTTGCGTTCTTTGGGTTAATCTCCTACTTTCAAATTATGTCATGATATTATTATATACTATCTTTTATTTGTACTTTCTATATGTGTACTAATAGTAAATACACATAATGTATCTATTTTATTTAAAAAAATGTTCTTTGTAAGGAGCTTATTCTCAATCTCCTTTCATTGATGCATATTATATTTTATACACAACTTTCTTTTATATAGTGTATAAACACCTTTGTCTTTTACATTTATTCAAAATGAATCTTTTTATATGATGTGTTTTTACTAAATGACAAAAGGAATGTTTTTTTTGTATGTATGCGACGACAATGACTTCTCCGCCGCCGTGACCATTATTGGAGTTTCGGATTCCTCTACAAGCCATTACTTTTTTTTAAAATGAAAAATAAATACAAAGTTTTAATTTTCATTTATTTTGGTTTTGAAAATGGTATGTGTCAAATGTTGTTTATGTGTCTTAATATATGAAAACCCAGTGAAAATGTATATGTATTTAACGCAAGCTTAAAACTGTTTTCAAGAGACCCGACTCTCGAGTGTGGTAGATAGGAAGGGATTGGGCATGGACCCATCATGGCCTGTAATTAGTCGAGCAGTCTCAGAATTAGTTGTTTTGTTTCTAGAAGCTTGCATAATGCTTTCAGAAAAACACTGGAGTGTATTTGAGCAATTTTAAATGTAAGTATCTTATAAAAATTGAATTGGTATTTTGATGCCGCAATTAATTTCAAACAGTATTTTAAAAAATGGTATTCCTAAATGTTTATATACCATTTTTTATATGAGGAATACATTGGAATTAGTAAGTGACGGGTGGAGCCCGCTATATCTCCTCGATGCATCAGTAGGTCTCATGAGACAAACTAGTGTCTTGGCACGAGGCCTTGACAAAATCTTATTTGTGGTCTTGGCACGAGGCCTTGGCTACGTGGTTATGATAGTCTGGCATTATGCATTCCATCATTATGAAAGTGGTTATTGATATTTCATGTGATTATTCGACCAGTAGAATATCCATGTGAATAAGTAAATGGCATTATCTCATTTTTCATTTGCCATATTATGTTTAAGATCAAGTTTAAAAGGCTTTTGTTTTTGTTATACATTGCCTTAAATGTTTATGTTTATTTATGAAAGCTTCCACTATATTGTTATCCTTACTGAGCATCTGATATCAGCCCTTTAAATGTTTTAATTTTTCCAGTATGTGAAGAAGTATTTTAGGAATGACCTGCAGGGATAGTCTAAAGGGGATATGAGTGTGAAAAATGGATACTATGTTATTGTAGTTTTTCACTTTATGATGTAATGTAAATTTATGAATGTATCAATTGTTTCGAAGGCTAATAAACTAATCAGTCTTTTGAGACATGATCTTTTGTGATCATGCCAATGTTAAGAAGTAATGCACCGACTCCGGGTAGCTGGGGTCGGGGCGTTACATGGCCCGACATCCGGTCGCCGCCACCACAAGACCGTGGTCTCCCTACTCCGGCACGGTGCGATGGCACCATGCCCTTCCGGCTCCGATTCCATTTTTAAAAGAATCATGATTCAACGTAGGGGTGTTGGGCTATGTTAGTTCAGACTACGCCCTCCGCATTAGATGATAACAAATGGAATTGAACTGTATTCAAACATAGTCAAATAATATTTCTAACATGGTGAACATTACAACTTGTATGATATATTAAATCCATTCAAGCTCTTCTAAAACAATTGATAGCTAAAATACCATGTAATCCCCCTATTCCCAAATATATTTAGTTTTTTGGGTTACAAATTAGTTTCATTTTTCTAATTAATTACATATTTGTTTTGAAATGAAGTAAATGAATCCAATTGAAGAGAGACGAAGGGAAAAAATGATGGAGAACAATCGTCGAATGACGGAGTTGGGAATTCCATCATTAGTGCCTGTAGTGAGTACATTATTTCAAATTGATATATTTAAAGAATATATAATGTCATGTGATTAATTTTTTTGTAAATTTTTTTGCAGGATCCACCTATACATCGATAGTTATTTGACGAGGATCTTATTACTGGTCCTAGTACTCAGGCCGGTGGTACGAGGAGGTTTCGTACCGGAGGTGGACGAGTAGATGTGCGTACCTGACTAGACCCCGCCCCTCCCACTGACATGTCATCCTTCCCACATTATGATTCTGGTGTGTCTTTAGGGACACACAAGATATTTAGGCCTCCCATGTTGTTGCTACCTTGTACATCTTCTAGTGCATCATTTTCACATCCCATGGTGATTCCCACTCCCCAGTCAGCATTCGGTCAGACAACTTTCCCATCTTTTTTCCCTTCTACTTCTGCCTCTCTGAGATTCTATATTCCATCGTCTTCGACTCCTGTTCAACCACAGGGTGTTCCATCAGTTTCTGTGGATCCAGTGGTGCTCATCGATCAAACCAACACAAGTATATTTATATAACCCTAACAAATTTTTATAGAAATATTTATTTTCATTATAACATGTTTTGATAAAATATTTTTTTTTCATTCATGACAAATACATCTACTGACAGGTGGCATGGGAGGAAGCGTACATGCATGCGTTCGGTGTGGAACCGCCGCACACAGGTTATGGTGGATTATAATGAAGACAACCAAATGGTTGAGAAAACAGGACCGCAATGTCGGAGTTTTTTGGTGACGATTTCCAAATAATCCAACATCATTCCCGTCAAGACGCTATCATGGAGACATTTACCACATGAGGTAAAGGATAGGGTTTGGGCAGAGATGTGGGTAAAAAAATATGTTCTATTTAATGCCAAGAATTATTTTTATATTTATATGAATTAATATTTGGATGTCATCTTTGATTTAATTTTCCTGATGGTGAGGGTTCACGACCGGAACGTATAAAGGATTTAGGTGATATTTGGAGAGCCTAAAAGCATGAGTTGTATATTGGCTAGGTGTCTAGATTTGGCACTGAGTTAGAGGTGGTACAAGTGGTGGATGATGGTCCTATAGAGCAGTATCGTCAGAATATTACTCATTGGACGAGTACCCATTTTTTGGTATTAATAACATTTGAGGTATTTAAATAATAACATTCATGTTTTTAATTAATAATATCTATTTCATTTTAGAATTTTATTTAGGAATCATCTGGAAAAAATAAAAAGAACATTGATGCAAAAAAATACCTCCACACACTGGGATGCACTACGATGCCTGATCATGAGAGGAAGCAGGTATGAAAATTGTTTATAAGTTTTCGTTACGACTTACACATTCTTTTGTTTCCTCAATTATTTTATAGTTTTCTAAAGTTTTCATATAACTTTAGTTTTCAATGTCATTGTAGAGGAAAATACAAAATATTGAAGGATGTGTGCCTCTAGCAAAACTGTTTTACTCAAGTAGACGGAAAAAAGGATGGAATTGCCGTCAACGAAGTGACTCAGCAGCAGATTGTAAGTTTTAATCTGTTGAATTTATATTTTAATATCTATTTTGTAACTTAATGATATATTTATATTTTTAACAGGCTGCTTTAGAGGCTCTTGATGCCCAATAACCAGACAATTTTGGGCCAACAGATCACTTACATCAGGTGTTGGGAGAGGAGCATTCTAGTAGAGTACGTTGCTGACCTAGGATAGACCCGACTAGGTATTGGCCCTCCTCGGGTACGAGCTATAGTTCCACCAAGCTGCAGCATGTTAGGGCACATGCAGAATAGGCTGAGAAAAGGTCCAAAGAGATGGCAGAACAGTATGCTAGTGCAAACAGTGCATTTATGAAATTTATTTAAGTTCTACGTCCAACACATCTAGCAGAGGTCAACACAAATTTTGATGATTATATGTCATCGGTGAATTCTATATATGGTGCACCAGGTGGAAATTCTAGTGGATGACAGGACTATGTCCAGCTTGATGATGATGATGGTGAATAGTCTGATGTGGAAGAGGAGGGAGGGGAGGAGGGCGAGGCAGGTGGCGAGGGAGAGGAGGAGGGCGAGGGTGAGGAGGAGGGCATTGAGGAGGGCAAGGACGATGATGGGGAAAAGGATGAGGGTGCTGATGATGGTGATGATTGTGATGGTGATGTGGGAAAAATTGATCCATTACATTTTTGACTTATATTACTGAGATTTGATATTTAATCTATTCTAGTTGTTGGTTTTATCTAGACGCGTAGTATAGAATTAGAGTTGATTTGTTTTTATATATTATCTATTTTTATGGATGTTGTTGTCTTTTAATGGTTATGTGTTTGGGAACCCCCCTCATTCCTGGACCCTGGACAACCCCCCCCCCCCCATCATCCTCCTTGGACCCCGGAAATCCCCCCCACCCTCCTCCCTAAACCCCAGACAGCCCCCCACCCTCTTCCTTGGACCCTGGACAACCCCCCGAACAGCCCCCCAGATAGCCCCCACCCTCCTCCCTGGACCTCAGACAGCCACCCAGACAGCCCCGCAGATAGCCCTCCCACCCTCTTCCTTGGACCCCAGACAACCCCCGAACACCCCCCGGAAAATCCCTCGAACAGCCCCCCGAACAACCTCCCGGACAGCCCCCCACCCTCCTCTCGGGACCTCAGACAGCCCCCCAGACAGCCCCCCGGACAGCCCCCCCCCCCACCCCTCTTCCTTGGACCCTGGACAACCCCCCAAATACCCCCCCCCCACCCCCGAACAGCCCCCCGGACAGCACCCCACCCACATCCCTAGACCCCGGACAGCCCCCCAGATAGCCCCCTGGACACCCCCCCACCCTCTTCCTTGGACCCCGAACAACCCCCCGAACACCCCCCGGACAGCTCCCAGATAGCCCCCTGAACAGCCCCCCAGACAGCCCCCTGGAGAGCCCCATGGACAACCCCCAGACATCCCCCCTACCCTCTTCCTTGGACCCCGGACAACCCCCCCCCCCCCCCAACACCCGACGGGCAGCCCCCAGACATCCCCCCGAACAGCCCCCAGGACAGCCCCCCCCCCCCCACCATCCTCCCTGGACCTCAGACATCTTCTCGGACAGTCCCCTAGATAGCCCCCAGACACCCCCCACCCTCTTCCTTAGACCCTAGACAACCCCCTGAATACCCACCGGACAACCCCCCCCGCACAACCCCCCCCCCCACCCTCCTCCTTGGTTCCTGGACAGCCCCCTGGACAGCCCCCCACCCTCCTTGATTTCACTTAATACTATAAAATCAATAACATATATTTTATTTATTTTCATCATGATAATCAATGTAAATCACATTTACACATCTAATCAATATCATAGAATATTCGTATGTTATAAAAGAGATGTATTCATTGGGCATGACATTGTTAGCTCTGAAATATTTCATAGCATGATAAACTAATATCTAATCCATACTAAGAATGATATAAAAATATTTTCTATTAATGTCCACAAGATTTTAAGTAAATACCATTCCACTAATAGAGACATGCGGATTCTCAAAAAATGGACAACATTTTAAGCACATACGGAAAAACGAACAAACGCATTCGGTTTCCATTGAAACATTAGGAGAATGATCCATCGGTCATATGTGACGTGTATGAATCAACCCCGCCTCAATCTGAGATGTGGTGTGCATGGCACCACTCAAAGTGTATGTCTTCTGTTTCAAAAGGACATAATTTTAATTGAAAAACATCATGTGGCATTCGGAAAACCAACCAAATGCATTCTCTTTCCGTTGAAACTTTAGTATAACAATTCATGGGTCATATGTGACGTGTACGAGTCAACCGCACCTCAATCTAAGACGTAGTGTGGCCAGCACCACTCAAACTGTCTGTCTTTTGTTTCAAAAGGATGTCATTTTAAGTGAAAACATCAATTAGCTTACGGAAAACTGAGAAAACACCTTTAGATTGTGTCGATACTTTATCACAATCATCCATGGATCATATGTGATGTGTACGAGTCAACCCCACTTTAATCTAAGGCACGGTGTTTCCGGAATCACTCTAAGTGGCTCTCTTTTGTTTAAAATGGACAACATTTTATGTACATATGGTAAACCGACCAAATGCATTCGGTTTCAGTTAAAAATTTAGGAGAACGGTTCATGGGTCATATGTGACATGTACGAATCAACCTTGCTGCAATATGAGACGCAGTGTGGCCGGCACCACTCAAAGTGTCTGTCTTTTGTTTCAAAAGGACATCATTTTAATTGAAAAAAAATCAACTGGCATAGGGAAAACTGACCAAACGCATTCATATTGTGTCGATACTTTAGCACAATGATCCATGGGTCATATGGGACGTGTACGAGTCAACCCACCCTCAATCCGAGGCGTGATGTGGCCGCCACCACTCAAAGTGTCTGTCTTCTGTTTCAAAAGGACGTCATTTTAATTGAAAAACATCAACTGGCATACGGAAAACTGACCAAAGGCATTCATATTGTGTCGATACATTAGCACAACGATCCATGGGTCATATGTGACATGTACGAGTCAACCCCGCATCAATCCGAGGGGCGATGTGGCCGCCACCACTCAAAGTGTCCGTCTTTTGTTTCAAAAGGACGTCATTTTATGTGAAAAACATCAACTGGCATACGGAAAACCAACCAAACGCATTCTTAATGTGTCCATACTTTAGCAGAACGATCCATGGGTCATATGTGATTTGTATCAGTCAACCACACTTTAATATGAGGCATGGTGTGGCCGGAATCACTATAAGTGGCTCTTTTTTGTTTAAAATGGACAACATTTTTAGTACATGCGGAAAACCGACCAAACACATTACGTTTCCATTGAAAATTTAGGAGAACGATTCATGGGTCATATGTGACGTGTACAAGTCAACCTCGACTCAATCTGAGATGCAGTGTGGCCGGCACTACTCAATGTTTCTATCATTTGTTTCAAAAGGACGTCATTTTAAGTGAAAAACATCAACTGGCATACGGAAAACTAACCAAACGCATTCGGATTGTGTCAATACTTTATTAAAATGATCCATGGGTCATATGTGATGTGTAAAATTCAACCCCTCATTATTCTAAGGCATGTTGTAACACCCCAAGATTTCATAGTGTGTTATTTCTTCAAAATAATTCAATAACTTGCACTACACGCAACACCGAGTTCAAGCGCACCATGACATACTAAACAAGCTATTCAAAAGAGGTTATGAATAGTATTAACTAAATTTTAAACTTTATATAATTCTTATAATTTTAGATTCCATATTATTAGTTTATTAGACATAATGTAAGAATAAATTCATTTTCAGTATTGCACTTTTACAAACATTTAATAGTGAACCATTTTTAAATCCAATATTTTAAACATTTAGATATTCAATTTGACTAAATAAATTTACTTTTTAGAATGGGGACATCAAAAATTTACAAAGAAACATTCCAAGCTTCCACGGTATGTTTTCCTTTGAATAATGCAATGGCGTGCATTGTACGCAACTTCGAGATTCTAACACACCACAACCAATCAAACTACTTGTTATGAATAGTAATAACTACTTTTTGAAATTTTATAAATTTTATCTTTTTACATGGACTTCATTTTTGGATTCATGATATCAAAATTAGCTTAGGGTGAAATTTTGGTACTTTTCGGATAACTTTCATACTTTGATGAATAGTGAAAATTAGTAAATTTTAAATAAAAACAACTTTTTTTAAATTAAATAATTAATAGTGATAAATTATTAATTTGAGTGGTTTTAAATTATATTTAGAATAAATTTTTATCATTTATTACAATGTTGTTCATTGTATGTAATTTCACATTTAAACCAGACATAAACAAGTGTTAATCTTTTGGTAGTTATTATATCTTAAAAACACGCTATTTGATTTGATGACGGGAATTAATTTTTAAATTAATTAATTCAACTGATATGTTATGAATTTGGTAAAATAGACATCATTTTTGAATTCATAATATCAAATATAGCTTAGGCTTGATTTTTGTTTTTTTTTCTGGAAACATTCATTTTTTGATGAATAGTGAAACCACTAAGTGGTAGTTAAAAAAACTGAATTTTTCATAAAACATAATTTTACCGCTTCTATGAGTGGAATTTCAAAAATCCGAGAGACACGGTTAATATCAAGTAGTAAAATGTTGTTCAATGAGATTAAAATAATTTTTGGTGAATAGTAACTTTTTACTTTTATTTACCACGGTTAAAAGTAAATAGGGTAATTAAGGGTAACAATGATATTAATATTACCATAACACATGTCCTAATTCTATTGAACAAGTGTATCTCGACCAAAAACAACCTTAGGAATAAAATATTGTCATTTAGGTCCACATGGATTAGATTAGGACATTTATTATTATTTAATTCAAAGAAGGGTTAAAAGAGTTAAAATCAACGTTTATTTACAAAAACATTTTTAATATAGGGTTATACATAAGATAAATTAGATTGTGAATATTAATTAGAAAGATAAAATGATTTCCTACATGATGATATTTTATTTATAATACTTAGACATTATATTATTTAATTTACGTATAACACAATGATGATGATGTAATTACCATAATAGTGAAACAATTAAAATAAATGATATTATTAATACTCAAATAAATACAATATGAGACTTTTTATGCATTAAACTAATTTTATAGGTTAATATGACATGTTAGGATTGTCTTAATTAATTTTGTTAGAATTAATCATTCTGTTATGATTTTTACAAAATTCAATTATTGAATAGTGCCAAAATTGACAAAAAAGAGTTTTTAAAACAAATATTATATTATTAATTGATATTAAATTCATAAAAGACTAAGGATAGGCCAGTATACTTATATAATGATATGTGTATCATTAATGGACCACTTGGTGGTCTCTTTGTGGTATATAGTATGTTTATTAACCATATAATATAAAAATACAAAGAGACCTTGTAAAAGTGAAACTAATTAACTAAGAGTTAATACTTAAAGATAAGGTTTATATAGTAAACCAAACCTGTCTATATTCTATTGTTTGAGTGGTTTTCGACCCATACCCACCTTAATCTTTAAATAATCCACTTTGGAGCCATTATAAACTGAATATGAATTTATTATAAAATAATATTTCTAGCTTTTCCAAAGGTGCCCCTCACCCCTCTCATAAAAGGGAACTCTCCCTTATCATTAAATCACACCTTAAAAGCCTTTTTCATCAGCCAAACTCTTCCAAAATACTCTATAAACTTCCATCACTTCATCCTAGAGGCCTTACTTTAGTCAGAAAGCCATCCTAAATAGCCCTTTTGATCAAATCAAAAGGAAGAACCCGAAGAAGAGGTAATGATTTCACCACCCTTTTTCAAGTTCCTTTCTTCTTCCACTTCTTATTTCTTGGTTATTACCTTTATAAAATAATAAATCCAGTATATTATATACTTTAATGTTATTGTAAACATTTTACAACCATATTTCATTATTCTATCCATCCTTTGAATAACATGTAACCATACGTGTGTACGTACGGCCTACCGTCTCCACGTTGTGGTGTAATTGTTATTCAATAAATTATTATTTGGATGGGTATAATAATGATTTGTAATTCATGTAACTAATAAATATTACATGATAATTATTCTGTATATATGATATACCATCCCATTTTATATTATTTTAATATCAAAAGAATGATATTGTTGCTCCTGCGTACGTACGGACTACCGTCTCCACGAATGCGATGAGATTCATTCTCCATCATATCCATTCAAGTCTAATTCTCATTTGATGGTTAATAATAGTATCTAATGACTTGATATAACTCTGGATATTGTTAATATACAACCTATACATGAAAAACACGGCTTATAT
This sequence comes from Viscum album, assembly GCA_963277665.1. Classification (NCBI taxonomy): domain Eukaryota; kingdom Viridiplantae; phylum Streptophyta; class Magnoliopsida; order Santalales; family Viscaceae; genus Viscum; species Viscum album. The sequence continues at coordinate 379,714,540 of OY728122.1, forward strand.
AAAAAACATATAAAACAAAATGAGTAAGTTAACACCCGAAACAATGATAATTCTAAAATATTATTAAGCAATGTTAAAAGATCATATATGATATCATATTAATATATATGATTCCTGTATAATTTAATAAAAATTATTTCACCATTATATAGGAGGTTAACCTACCCCAACCATGGAAAAGTACAAGGTAAGGGTCTATTTCTCGATATCTTCATTATCTGAGGTTGTTTATACGTAATAATCTACTGGGACTTCTTTATCATCCACATCCATGTTTCTTAAAAATGAATTTCAAAACATTTTTAATATTTTACAGAATATGGGTTAAATTCATTTATACCCTTGTTTTATTTTTTAAAAAAAATTATAAAGGAATATTTCTGTCATTTTCCAAACAAGGTGCTTTTTAACCACTTCGACAAAATTAAGGTAAGAATGTTTTTTTAACTTATAAGGTGGGTGCGGCTATTTTCCGCCGTTATAAAATCTTCAAAGCTTCCCTTAAAATCTTATAGGAAAATTTTCAATTTAAATGATTTATTTTATAATTATGTGACTTTTAAATGATTTGAAAAAAGAGATATTTCTCACAGATAGTTTTTATTTCATCTATGTCAACATCCTTTGATGGATTTTAAGCTTATTTGAAGTTGATTTATTATGATACAGAACTTCCATATTGTGTTGAATGTTTTGTGATTTGTTTGACTATGGATGTGTTATTTTTATACCGTTCATTATTTATGTAGAAAGTATTGACATTTCGTATGCTAGTTTTAATACGAATATTTATGTTATGTTTAAACCTATTCATATGAGGAATGCATTGGAATTAATATGTGCCAGGTGGAGCCCGCTATAGATCCTCGATGCATCGGTAGGTCTCATGAGACAAACTAGTGTCTTGGCATAAGTCCTTGGTAAAATATTATTTGTATTCCTGGCACAAGGCCTTGGCTATGTGGTTATGATAGTCTGGCATTATGCATTCCATTATTATGAAAGTGGTTATTGATATTGCATGTGATTATTCGATTAGTAGAATATCCATGAGAATAAGTAAATGGCATTATTTCATTTTATTTTTGACATACTATGTTGAAGTTAAAGTTTAAAAGGCTTTTTTTAGTTATACATTGCCTTAAGTGTTTATTATTATTTATGAAAGTTTCTGATATATTGTTATCCTAACTGGGAATTTGAGCTCACCCCTTTTCAATGTTTTATTTTTCCCAGGATGTGAAGAAGTAATTTATGAATGACCTGCAGGGATAGCATGTGGGGATCTGAGTGTGGACTATGAAGAAAATATGTTGTTGTAGTTTTCATTTTTATGATGTAATGTAAAACTTATGAAGATATCTAGCATTTCCAAGGCTACTAAACTAATCGGTATTTTGAGACTTGATCTTTCTTGTGATCATGACAATGTTATGTAATAATGCACCGACTCTGGGTAACTGGGGTCGGGGCATAACAGTTGGTATCATAGGAAGTTTAGTACAAACCTTTTAAGATAGATTTAGATAAACTCTGATTAGAACACATAGACCTAAGATGGACTTTGAGGATTATTATAGAAGAACTTCATAGAATTTTGGTATTGTAGAGATTTTGTGAGTTTTCCGAGCAATACATCCCTGTCTGGATACGAGCAGGTAGAGGCAGCTCTGGAACAGATGTACCTAGGGGTAAAACCCGAAACACCGCTTTGAGCTAGACTCGAACGGGAACTGGTGCACAAAAACGGGCCTTACAACACTCTTGGTTATGACACTCCTGGGGGATATGCTTAGGATAATTCTCATTTTCATTCAAAACCATTATGAAGGGATTATGAGTATATACTTCCTCAAAGGAGACATTTTTATGATTATGGATTATATCCATAAACTATTTACTTTGTGTTATGTGTTTTACACGTTTGGGATTAGGTATTGTTATTCATAAACTAATCTAGTGTATGCCATTGATTAGAAATGGCGCCCAGTAGAAGGAATGAGAACTACAGCAATGCACATGATACAAAGAGAAAGAAGAATCATATATTTCATTGTCTTAATCCAGAATTAATAAGAGAAATAGTCTCCCATGTATTATAATCATATGAATAAATAATATAATGTGTTGATGAGATATGTAAAGAGTCTACTGAGTCATATGACTTTGAAGGGAAGCAAGAGAAGAAAAGGATGGAAGTGGAAAAGTTGGATAAAGGGAAGAGGGAAAAGAAGAATTTTCCCATTTGTGATAATTGTGGGAAAAAACACACTGGAACATGCCTGAATGGAATGGGAGTTTGTTATAAGTGATGAGGATAATGGCACAATGTACATGACTACAAGGTTGGGAAAATGGTTTCAAATGTACAATTATTCATTTGCAAGGAGTTTGGACACTACGCGAACCTATGTCCCAGTCATCAGACTATGCCGAAAAAGATTCTATTGGATAATAATCAAGTAATGATACTACCACAAATAAAGAAGAATGATTAGAGTTCTTATGTTGATTATGTCATTTGAGTGTTGTATCAACAATGTACTTGTTATAATAATTATGGAGTATATAAGGATTGTAATGCAGTACTATTTCATTAAGGACTTGAGATTGTGTGGAACAAAGAAAAGTGACTCAATAGCAGGTCAAATTTTTGGAAAATATATGGTTGAGAGAAAGAAAAACCGTAATATGTTTCTGATACCGAGGTAGTGATTTTAGAATAATACATGATTGGTTTGGATAAATTATATTCTATATTCTTGACTACCTTGAAACTGATTAATGACTTGTATATTCTATCATTGTTTGGGTTTACAACAATTTTGGATTGAAGGAGTATGTCTATTATTCTTTAAGGAATAATGGATCATGAATGTAATCAATAAGGTTTTACGTAAATTCAGGATGTTGCAGTGTTTTAAAACAATACATAATGAAGTTGTTCACATGTTATTACACTGAAAAAAGGATCTTTATTGTGTATACCTTGCTTATAATTTTTGGACTGAATAATTTTGGATATTTCTAGTTTGGATTATTTTGGATGGCCATTAAAGGAAAACCTGGAGGTCGGGCGACAACCTGTTGCGTCCGGCAAGGCTGCGAGACTTGATCCCACAACAGAAGGGCGACAACGGTGTATCACCTACCACTGACCCACGTGATGTCCTGGATTGAATAATGTCATTTTTTAATGGTTCTTCTAGATGAATTATAAATTCATTTTTTAACCCTATACGAATAGGATAAATAGAATCTTATTTTTAAGTTCTATTATCTTTTAGAGTGAAAGATGAGTTTGTGGTAGAACATAGTTAAAGGATGAGACTCTACTTGTCATGTATATATTTTTCTTCTTCTATTTTTCAATGAAGAAATTAATTCTTATACTGTAATGAATGGATCTTAAAATAAAAAATGTTTTATCCTAATACCATATGTTTTGCTGAACCGATGGTATTTTAAATCATCATAGATTGATAAATTTAAGGCCCTCAATTTTACACATGTCTGTGATTGATGACCTCAATCACTACCTCTAAATATTTACGTTCTTCCTCCAATTATATGTCTCTAATTTCCACCAATGTTCTCCGAATAGAGATCATAATTTGGTGGTGACCCTTTAATTTCTCTTTTCCTCTTATTAAGACTAAATTTTATTAACCTAATTTCTGATGTGGGTTTTCCCACAAAGATATTTTCTATATTCAACCTTTTATTTTCGAAGAACAATTTCAAATTGCAAGGATACAATTTATTGATGGAGGGGAGAATGTAAAACCCCAAGATTTCATAGTGTGTTATTTCTTCAAAATAATTCAATAACTTGCACTACACGCAACACCGAGTTCAAGCGCACCATGAATTACTAAACAATCCATTCAAAAGAGGTTATGAATAGTATTAACTAAATTTTAAACATTGTATAATCCTTATAATTTTAGAATCCATATTATGAGTTACTTAGACATAATTTAAGAACAAATTCATTTTCAGTATTGCACTTTTACAAACATTTAATAGTGAACCCATTCTAAATCCAATATTTTAAACTTTTATATATTCAATTTGACTAAATAAATTTACTTTTTAGAATGGGGACATCAAAAATTTACAAGGAAACATCCCAAGATTCCACGGTATGTTTCCCTTTGAATAATGCAATGGCGTGCATTGTACGCAACTTCGAGATTCTCACACACCACAACCAATCAAACTAGCCGTTATGAATAGTAATACCTAATTTTTGAAATTTTATAAATTTTATCTTTCTAAATAGACTTCATTTTTGGATTCATGATATCTAAATTAGCTTAGGGTGAAATTTTGGTACTTTTCGGATAACTTTCATATTTTGAGGACTAGTGAAAATTACTAAATTTTAATTAAAAACAACTTTTTTAATTGAAATAACTAATAGTGATAAATTATTAATTTGAGTTGTTTTATAGTATATTTAGAATATATTTTTACCATTTATTACAATGTTGGTCATTGGATATAATTTCACATTTAAACCATACATAAACAAGTGTCAATCTTTTGATTGTTATTATCTCTTAAAAACACGCTATTTGTTTTGACGACGGGAATTAATTTTTAAAATAATTAATGCAACAGATATGTTCTGAATTTGGTAAAATAGACATCATTTTTGAATTCATAATATCAAATATATCTTAGGCCTAATTTTTGGTGTTTTTCTAGAAACTTTCAATTTTTTATGAATAGTGAAACCACTAAGTGGTAGTAAAAAAATCTGAATTTTTCATAAAACATAATTTTACCACTTCTGTGAGTGGAATTTCGAAAATAAGAGAGACACGGTTAATATAATGTTGTAAAATTTGGTTCAATAATATGAAAATAAGTTTTGGTGAATCGTAACTTTTTACTTTTATTTACCACGGTTAAAAGTAAATAGGGTAATTAAGGGTAAAAATTATATTAATATTACCCTAACACATGTCCTAATTCTATTGTACAAGTGTATCGCGACCAAAAACAACCTTAGGAATAAAATATTACCATTTATGTCCACTTGGATTAGATTAAGACACGTATTATTATTTAATTCAAAGAAGAGTTAAAAGAGTTAAAATGAAAGTGTATTTACTAAACCATTTTTAATATAGGTATATACATAAGATAAATTCGATTGTAAATATTCATTAGAAAGATAAAATTATTTCATACATAATGATATTTTATTTATAATTTTTAGACATTAAATAATTTAATTTATTTATGACACAATGATGATTCATTAATTACCATAATAGTGAAACAATTAAAATAATTGATATTATAAATACCCAAATGAATATAATTTGAGACTTTTTATGAATTAAACAAATTTTATGGGTTAATATGACATGGTAGGATTTACGTAATTAAATTTTTTCGAAGTAATCATTCTGTTATGATTTTTACAAAAATCAATTATTGAATAGTGTCAAAATTAACAAAAAAGAGTTTTATAAAAAAAATTATATTATTAGTTGGTATTAAATTCCTAAAAATACAAGGTTAAGAAAATAGACTTATATAATTACCGGTGTATCATTAATGGACCACTTGGGGGTCTCTTGGATGTGTATAGTAAGTTTATTAACCGTATAATATAAAAATACAAAGAGACGTTGTAAAAGTGAAACTAATTAACTAAGAGTTAATACTTAATGATAAGGTTAATATATTAACCCAAACCTGTATAAATTCCATTGGGTGAGTGTTTTTCGACCCCTCCCCACCTTAACCTTTAAATAATCTACTTTGGAGCCATTAGAAACCGAATATGAATTTATTATAAAATACTATTTCTAGCTTTTCCAAAGGTTCCCCTCACCCCTCTTAAAAAAGGGAACTCTCCCTTCTCATTAGCTCACACCTTCAAAGCCTTTTGGTTCGTCCAAAATCTGCCCAAATACTCTCTAAACTTCCCTCAATGCATCTTAGTGGCCTTCCTTTAATCATAAATCCAACCTATGGAGCCCTTTTGATCAAATCAAAATGAAGAACCTGAAGAAGAGGTAATGATTTCACCACCCTTTTTCAAATTCCTTTCTTCTTCCACTTCTTCTTTCTTTGTTATTACCATTCTAAAATAATAAATCTAGTATATTATATAATTTTATGTTATTATAAACATTGTACAACCATATTTCAGTATTCTATCCATCCTTTTAATAACATGTCACTATACGTGCGTACGTACGGCTTACCGTCTCCACGTCGTGGTGTAATTGTTATTCAATAAATTATTATTTGGATGGGTATAATAGTGATGTGTAATTCATTTAACTAATAAATATAACATGATAATGATTCTGTATATATGATATACCATCCAATTATATATTATTTTATTATCATAAAAATGATATTGTCGCTCGTGCGTACGTACGGACTACCGTCTCCACGAACCTGATGAGATTCATTCTCCATCATATCCATTCAAGTATAATTCTCATTTGAGGATTAATAATAGTATCTAAGGACTTGATATCATTCTGGATATTATTAAGATACAACCTATACATGAAAAACATGGCTTATGTAACAAAACATATAAAAGAAAATGTGTAAGTTAACACCCGAAACAACGATAATTCTAAAATATTATTAACAAAGCAATGTTAAAAGATCATATATGATATCATATTAATATATCTGATTCTTGTATAATTTAATAACAATTATTTCACCATTATGTAGGAGGTTAACCTACCCCAACCAAGGAAAAGTACAAGGTAAGGGTTTATTTCGCAATCTCTTCATTATCCGAGGTTGTTTATACGTAATAATCTACTGGGACTTCTTTATCATCCACATCCATGTTTCATAAAAATGTATTTCAAAACCTTTTTACTATTTTATAAAATATGGGTTAAATTAATTTATAACCTTGTTTGACTTTTTATAAGAAGATTATAAAGGAATCTTTCTGTCGTTTTCCAAACAAGGTGCTTTTTAACATTTTCGACAAAATTAAGGTAAGAATGTTTTTTTAACTTATACGGCGGGTGCGGCTATTTTCCGCCATTATAAATTTTTCAAAGATTCCATTACAAGCATATAAGAATGTTTTCAAAGTAAATGTTTTATTTTATAATTATCTGACTTTTAAATGATTTAAAAAAAGGGATATTTCTCTCAAATAGTTTTGATTTCATCTATGTCAACATCCTTTGGTGAATTTTAAGCTTATTTGAAGTTGATTTATTATGATACAAAACTTCCATATTGTATTTAAGGTTTTGTGATTTGTTTGACTGTGGATGTGTTATTTTTATACCATTCATTGTTTATGGAGAAAGTATTGACATTTCGTATGCTAGTTTTAATACGAATATTTATGTTATGTTTAAACCTGTTCATATGAGAAATGCATTGGACTTAATATGTGACTGGAGGAGCCCACTATAGCTCTTTGATGCATCGGTAGGTCGCATGAGAAAAACTAGTGTTTTGGCATAAGGCCTTGGAAATATATTATTTGTAGTCTTGGCACGAGGCCTTGGATATGTGGTTATGATAGTCTGGCATTATGCATTCCATCATTATGAAAGTGGTTATTGATAATGCATGTGATTATTCGATTAGTAGAATATCAATGATAATTCGTAAATGGAATTATTTAATATTATTTTTACCATACTATGTTGACGTTCAAGTTTAAAAGGCTTTTGTTTTAGTTATACACTGCCTTAAATGTTTATTCTTATTTATGAAAGTTTCCGCTATATTGTTATCCTTACTGGGCATTTGTGATCACTCCATTTCTATGTTTTATTTTTCCCAGGATGTCAAGAAGAAATTTATGAATGACCTGCAGGGATAGTATGTGGGGATATGAGTGTGGACTATGAAAAAAAAATATGTTGTTGTAGTTTTCATTTTTATGATGTAATGTAAGACTTATGAATATATCTTGTGTTTACAATGCAACTAAACTAATCGGTCTTTATAGACTTGATCTTTCTTGTGATCATGCCAATGTTATGTAATAATGCACCGACTCTGGGTAACTGGGGTCGGGGCGTTACACACGGTGTGGCCGGAAACACTCTATGTGGCTCTCTATTCTTTAAAATGGAAAGCATTTTATGTACATACGGAAAACCAAACAAACACATTCGGTTTCCATTGAAACTTTTGGAGAATGATTCAGGGGTCACATGTGACATCTACGAATAAACCCCGCTTCAATCTGAGATGCGGGGTGGCCAGTACCACTCAAAGTGTCTGTCTTCTGTTTCAAAAGGACGTCATTTTAACTGAAAAAATCAACTGGCATACGGAAAACTGAACAACCACATTCGGTTTCCATTGAAACATTAGGAAAATTACTCATGGGTCATATATGACGTGTACGAGTCAACCCCGACTCATTCCAAGGTGCGATGTGGCCGACAACACTCAAAATTTCAGTCTTCTGTTTCAAAAGGACGTCATTTTAATTGAAAAAAATCAACTGGCATATGGAAAACTGACCAAACGCATTCGGATTGTGTCGATACTTTAGAAAAACGATCCATGGGTCATATGTAACGTGTACGAGTCATCCCCGCCTCAATCTGAGGCGCGATGTGGCCGCCACCACTCAAAGTGTCTGTCTTTTGTTTCGAAAGGACGTCATTTTAAGTGAAAAACAACAACTGACATATGTAAAACCAACCAAACGCATTCTTATTGTGTCGATACTTTAGCACAACGATCTATGGGCCATATGTTACTTTAACGACTCAACCCCGCCTCAATCTGAGGTGCGGTGTGGCCACCACCACTCAAAGTGTCTGTCTTTTGTTTCAAAAGGACGTCATTTTAAGTAAAAAACATCAACTGGCATACAGAAAACTGACCAAACGCATTTTTATTGTGTCGATACTTTCCCAAAATGATCCATGGGGAATATGTGATGTGTAAGAGTCAACCCTGCCTTAATCTGAGGCATGGTGTGGCCGAAATCACTCTAAGTGGACCTCTTTTGTTTAAAATGGACTACATTTTAAGTACATATGGAAAACTGACCAAACACATTCATTTTCCATTGAAACATTAGGAGAATGATTCATGTGTCATATGTGACGTGTATGAATCAACCCTGGTTCAATTTGAGACACGGAGTGGCCGACAAAAATCAAATTGTCTGTCTTTTGTTTCAAAAGGACGTCATTTTAATTGAAAAACATCAACTGGAATATGGAAAACCAACCAAATGAATTCGGATTGTGTTGATACTTCAGAATAATGATCCATGGGTAATATGTGACATGTATGAGTAAACCCCTTAACAATCCAAGACGCGGTGTGGCCGCCACCACTCAATGTGTCTGTCTATTGTTTTAAAAGGATGTAATTTTATGTGAAAAACATCAACTGGCATATGGAAAACTGAAAAAACGAATTCGTATTGTGTGATTACTCTAGAACAATGATCCATGGGTCATATGTGACGTGTACGAGTCAACCCTGCCTTAATCTGAGGCACGGTGTGGACGGAATCACACTAAGTGGCTCTGTTTTGTTTAAAATGGACAACATTTTAATGTACATACGGAAAACTAAAAAAACTCATTCTGTTTCCATTGAAAATTTAGGAGAACGATTCATGGGTCATATGTGACATGTATGAGTCAACCCCACCTTAATCTGAGTAATGGTGTGGTTAGAATCACTCTATGTGGCTCACTATTGTTTAAAATGGACAACATTTTATGTAAATACGGAAAACTGACCAAACACATTCGGTTTCGATTGAAACATTAGGAGAACGATCCATGGGTAATATGTGACCTTTAAGAGCCAAACCGGGCTCAATCCGAGTCTCAGTGTGGCTGGGATCAATCTAAGTGTCCCTATTTTGTTTAAAATGGGCACCATTTTAAGTACATACGGAAAAACAAAGCAAACGCATTCGGGTTCCATTGAAACTTCAGGAGAACGATCCATGGGTCATATGTGACCTGTACGAATCAACCCCGCCTCAATATGATACGCGTTGTGGCCGACACCACTCAAAGTGTCTGTCTTTTGTTTCAAAAGGAAGTCATTTAAATTGAAAAACATCAATTGTCATGTGGAAAACTGAGAAAACACTTTCAAAATATGTTGATACATTAGGAAAAGGATCAATGGGTCATTTGTGACATGTACAAGATAACATCACCTCAATCCAAGTCACGGTGTGGAGGGATCACTCCTTCTGTATGTATTTTGTTTAATATTGATAGGATTATAAGTGAAAAGAAAAAGTGACATATGGAAAACCAACCAAACACATTCAAAATGTGTTTAATCTTTAGGAAAACGATCCATGGGTAATATGTGATGTTTACGAGTCAACCTCTCCTTAATATGAGGCACAGTGTGTCCGGAATAACTCTAAGTGTCTCTCTTTTGTTTAAAATGGACAACATTTTAAGTACATATGGAAAACTGACCAAATGGATTCTGATTGTGTTGATACTTTAGCACAACGATCCCTGGGTCATATGTGACGTGTACGAGTCAACCGCGCCTCAATCTGAGGCGCAGTGCGGCTGACACCATTCATAGTGTCTCTCGTTTTTTTAAAAGGGACAAGATTATAAGTGAAAAGATTAACTATCATACAGAAAACTGACCAAACGCATTCGAAATATGTTGATGCTTTAGGAAAATGATACATGGGTCATATGTGACGTGTAAGAATTAAGCCCGCCTCAATCTGAGATGCGGTGTAGCCGGCACCACTCAAAGTGTGTCTTTTGTTTCAAAAGGACATCTTTTTAATTGAAAAACATCAACCGGTATACGAAAAACTGACCAAATGCATTCATATTGTGTCGATACATTAGCACAATGATCCATGGGTTATATGTGACATGCACGAGTCAACACCACCTCAATCTGAGGCGCGGTGTGGCCGCCACCACTCAAAGTGCATGTCTTTTGTTTTAAAAGGATGTTATTTTAAGTACATAAGGAAAATCGACCAAACACATTCGATATCCATTGAAACTCTATGTGAATGATTCATTTGTCATTTGTGATGTGTATGAGTCAACCCCGCCTCAATCTGAGGGGCGGTGTGGCCACCACCACTCAAAGTTTCTTTCTTTTGGTTCAAAAGGACGTCATTTTAAGTGAAAAACATCAACTGGTATATGGAAAACCATCCAAACGCATTTTTATTGTGTTGATACTTTAGCACAACGATCCATGGGTCATATGGGACGTGTACGAGTCAAACCCGCCTCAATTTGAGGTGCGGTGTGGCCGACACCACTCTAACTGTGTCTCTTTTGTTTAAAATAGACAGGATTATAAGTGAAAAGAACAACTGGCATACGGAAAAATGACCAAACGCATTCAGAATCTATTGATAATTTATCACAATTATTCATGGGTCATATGTGACCTGTACCAGGAAATTCGATCTCAATCCGAGTCGCGGTGTGGCCGGAATCAGTCTAAGTGTCTCTCTTTTGTTTAAAATGGACAACATTTTAAGTACATACGGAAAACCGACCAAACACATTCGATTTCTGTTGAATCTTTTGTATAACGATCCATGGGTCATTTGTAGCGTGTACAAATCGACCCTGCCTCAATTTGAGTCACAGTGTGGCCAGAACCACTCAATGTGTTTGTCTTTTGTTTCAAAAGGACATCATTTTAAGTGAAAAACATCAACTAACATACGGAAAACTGAGCAAACACTTTCAGAATATGTTGATACATTAGTACAACAATCGATGGGTCATTTTTGACGTGTACGAGTTAAAATCGACTCAATCTGAAGCATGGTGTGGCCAGTATAACTCCATGGGTTTGTATTTTGTTTAAAATGGACATTATTTTAGGTAAAAATATATGTTATACAAAAAACCGATCAAATAATGAATTGAATTCCAGATTCCACATATAATTTTCATATAAATTTTAAATTGATTTATAAATGAATTATTTATTTTTATAATTATGTTATGAATTATAATTTTATTATGGATGTGTATATTTCCAAGATGCATTATATGTAAAATGTGTATGAATTTTTTTTCTATATGTATGTGTTATTTGGTTATTGCAGGTACAATAGTTGTATATGTATGTGTTATTTTATTGCAGGTACAATAACTGTATTGAAAATGGGAGGGAATGCACAAGATGAGGCCTGCTGTCCAAATTGCAGAGCTGTTGTGAAAATTGCAGGCTCCTATGCAATTTGCAGAGCATAGGCTATGACAACAGTTTCAAACAGTTGGCATAGAATCTCTGATGATTTTTTACCAACAGTTTAGAAACCATTGGGAAAGAGGATAATCCTTGGGATTTCCCAACGGTTCAAGCCAAACCGTTGGGAAAAACTATCCCAACGGTTTGGAACAACCATTGGGATAGGTTAGGATTTCCCCACCATATACCAACGGTTCATAGTAAACCATTGGGAAAAGAATTCCCAATGGATTACTTCCCTACGGTTTGCAGAACCGTTGGTATAACATATACCAATAGTTTTACAGCCTTTCCCAACGGTTCAGAACCATTGGGAAAGACTATATTTCTAGTAGTGCAGGTGTCATACACTCTCATTCTTGCAATCCGTTTAGCTTCTGCTGTGGTGAGAGAACCTTTCTCATCCTCTTTTTAGACCCTATTCCTTGTAGGTTGTCATGTTTTTATCTGCACTTAAGGTGGCCCGAAGGCCTTAAGGTGGCCCATTAAATAGTTATGAATGAACAATCTCTGATAAAAATGAGATTGGAATAAGTATCCCATACCTTAGGCCTAATATGCTTCATACGTATCCAAACCTCCTATATAAATATTAAAATAATGTCATTGACTTTTTATATAATCATATTAATGGTTATGATATCATATATGGTTCAGTTATTACTTTATATTACCTGTTCTTTTGTAAATTCCATGTTAAACCAGCATTTTGGGTAAAATCATTTTATTTATCATACGTGTTTGGACTTGTTCTTCTTGATATTATTATTACTTTTATCACGATTTACTTAGTATTAGAAATCAAATCATGATTTATATATCATATATATTCAGTATATATATATATATATGTATAATAGATAGATAAATGAAATGAAATACACCGTTCATGGAGACGGTAGGTCATACGTAGGCATGAACGATGTTTTACTCTCCTTATTGACTCCAATGGAAGTAATTAGATGAAATATATATATATATATATATATATATCCAGTAGCTTTATCATGTCATATATTTCATTATTATTCATTATATATACTTTATAATCATTCTTGAAGGGTTAACATGGAGAATTAATCTCATCGCATCGTGGAGACGGTAATCCGTACGTACACACGAGTGAAGATATCATTCCCATAATTATTGAATTGAATTTTAGTGGATGATATAATATCTTAGAATCAGTATGATTTTATAATAACTATATATAGTTATTCGTTACACCATTATACCCATCCATGTAAGGTGGTGGTGGAAAAACAGATTACACCACGACGTCGAGACGGTATTCCGTACGTACGCACGTGCGGTTATTTCTTTTTCCATAGGATGGATAGAAGGTGAAAAGGGGTTGTTTCATATTTATAATAACATATCAGTATATTATTGATACTGATGTTTTTTATTTATAGTGAAACAACTAAAGAATAAGAAGTTGAAGAAAACGAATCTTGAAAGAACCGGTGGAAGAGACTACCTCTTCTTCGACGCACCTCTTTTATGCTTCCTCTTAAGGCACTATATTTGGTCTTTTGAGGAGACCAGAACCTCTATAATGATTCTAGGGAAATTGATAAGGGAAATGGGAAGGGTTTGGCCGAGCTTGAAGGCTCAAAGTGTTGTGAAGAATAGAGGGAGGAGGTTCTCTTTTATAAGGAAGGATAGAGGCACCTTAGGAAAAACTTAAAATATTATTTTATAATAAAGTCATATTCGGTTTATAATAGCTCCAAATTGATTTATATAGAATATATAGTGGGTATGGGTCAAATTACTCTCAACCAATAGGTTTTGGACCAGTTTAGGATACTATTTTAACCTTATCATTTAGATTTAACTCTAATTTAAATAATTTAACCTTTACCGTGTCTTCTTATTTCCTTACACTATATGGTTAATAAACATACCATAACAATCCAAAAGAACCCCAAGTGGTTCATTATTAATATATATTATTATCTATGTAATTTTGTCAAACCTTAGATTTTTATAAATATAATAACAATTAATAATATAATATTGGTTTTAAAAACTCTTTTATGACAATTTTTGCACTATTTGGTAATTGATTTTTGTGAAAATCATAACTGCACGATTAGTTTGAAAAAAGTTTATTAAATCAATACCAAAATATCATGTTAACATATCAAATTAGTTTAATTTATAAAAAGTCTCAAATTACATTTATTTGGGTATTCATAATATCAAGTATGTTAATATTTCATTAATAAGGTAAATATTGCATCATCATTGTGTCATAAATGAATTAAATTATTTAATATTTGAAAATCATAAATAAAAAACCATTATGTAGAAACTATTGTTATCTTTCTTATGAATATTTATTGTCGAATTTATCTTATGTATAACCTTATATTAAAAGTATTTTAGTTATTAACCTATTATTTTTAATCTTTTAACTCTTCTTTAAATAAAATAATAATAAGTGTCCTAATCTAATCCAAGTGGACCTAAATGATAATATTATATTAGTAAGGTTTTTTTTGGTCGAGTTATACTTATCCAATCGAATTAGGACATGTGTTAGGGTTATAATAATATAATTTTTACCCTTAATTACCCTGTTTACTTTTAACCATGGTAAATAAAAGTAAAACGTTACTATTCATCAAAAATTAGTTTTATCTTATTGAACCACATTTTACTCCTTGATATTAACCATTTATATAATTTTTCTTAAATTTAACTCACAAAAGCGGTAAAAATAAGTTTTATGTACAATTGCAAATGCTCCTAAGAGGTGGGTAAAAGACGGTAAAAAGTTCAATAAAATGTTTATAGATCTATATTATTATAAAATGACTCCAATGAATTAAATTGAACTTATATAGGTATTACGTATCAAGTTTGACATAAAATAAATTTAAATAAAATAAATTATTATTTAAATAAAAAGTCAGGTTTAACCAATAACTATGTGTTTTCACTAATCATTAAAAATTGAAAGTTTTCAGAAAAATACAAAAAATTCACACTAGGCTAATTTCGATATTCTGAATCAAAAAATGAAGTCCATTTTGAAAGATAAAATTTATAAAATTTTAAAAAGTGGGTATTACTATTCATAATGACTATTTTATATAATATTTTGATGACACATCATTGTTTGGTGAAACTCGGTATTGCGTACTACACACGCTATCGTGGAAGGTTGTGGTTGCATGTAATGTAAGCCAAGTCCGGTTTGCGTGTAGTTAAATATTCCTTTGTTGTTGCGTATAATAGAATCCAAAAATATTTCATTTATACATTGAATATATATATATATATAAACACGCAATGTTGCGTAGAATAACTTCTATCAAACAATCATTAAATTGTGTGTAACACGAGCCAAGAATAGTGTTTCATATACTACAAGATAATATCGTGTTGCGTATAATACAAGATAATGTTGGTGTATTGTATAATAGAAGAAATCAAATAAATTAAAGATAATATATCTCATAAAATCTCATAGTGTTACATCCTATGCCACGTCCGCCTGCTCCCGAAGGACAACCACGATCAAACCTCTGCCTCTGCCTGGGAGGTCCCTCTACTGTCTGCTGCTCATCTGCATGGTGGGTGAAGAAATCACGATCCATGTGGCCCTGACTGCCGCATGCGTAGCACTGCATGCTCCTTGTATGACTGGCTCTGTTTCATGTTCCCCGCACAACCGAACCTGTATCATGAGGTCACCCACCTGATGGCATGGTCCTCTTGGACCTCAGCATCAACTGTCTACTGTCATCTACAGAAGTCTCTCCTACGTGTCGTCCTGTGGTGGGTCTCAACACTGGTGACTACTCAGTGAGAAAAATCACCACTAGAAGGGCTCTCTCTAGATCCCCTGCCTACGTCGGGACGCTGAGGGGAATCGTCTTTGCCCTGATCTCATGCCTGAGTCCCTACTCAAAGGTCCAGGCCCTAAAAAATGGGTCTCGTACCATATCTGTGGGGTAGCGCAAGAGGTCTATAAACCTCTCTGAGTACTGAGCTACTGTAATGTTGCCCGGCTGTAGATGAAGTAACTCCGGAATCTGCACCGCACGAATGGTGGCTGGAAAAAACTCCGAGCGGAGGAGACTCTCAAAGTCTGTCTAGAGAAATGATGCCTCGTCATTCACCTGGAGCATCAATCTCCACCATCTACCTGCTGATGTGTGCAGGAGACCCATGGAAAGGATCACCATAAGGTCGGCTGGTGTCCCAACCAATATGAAAACTCTCACGACAGCCTCCAGCCAATCCTCAACAGCATGTGGGTTTGTCTCTCCCCGAAACCTGGGCGGCCTCTATCGTTGGAACTCGTGCAACACACTCAGGAGCCGTGCACTCTCTGCTATAGGGGCTGGTGGTATCAGTGGTCCAGTAGGTTGAGGTGCATCTAGTACCTCCACTATGATGGGGCCCTGCACTGAGGCTTCATCGCTCGGTGGGATACAATCTCGTACGTAACTCAGAACCCTAGTTGGCTGCCTTCATGGATCCATCCTAAAAAGAAACAGGCATGCCACAGTTAAAATAGTATTTCTGGTGAGCTCAAACAAAGTAATCACGAAGAAAACTCTTTCAAAGTAAACACACACACAATCTGTGTTTTCGTGCACTGACTCGAAAATCAGAGGTCAGGGTCTTGGTGTATGGATACGTCAACTGCTGCACCAAAACCGGTTTCCCTAAACTGATAACCACACCAAAAACACTAAACACTTTTTCCATTTAAATATTCAGAGTCTATGTTTTGCGGTAGAACCGACTCCTATGATACCAATTTGTCACAATCCATCATCGGGGTCCGTTCTGTGACTACACCAAGCCTGCCTTCCATAGGCCAGGGGTTGGCAACTAGCACCAAAGTCGTAATCCCGATGAAAAGGAAGGAATTTCCTTTTCACCTGTAACACACACAGTCTGAACACACGCAGCAGAGGGATCAACTAAAAATAATCACTATTTAAAACCGATACAAATGTATGTGATGAAAGGAAAGGGGATAGAAATACAATCCCAACATTAAAGTACAACTGCATAAAAGTAAACAACAACTACTGAGTCATCCTCTGGTAATCCCACCTGAAGGGTGGGTATAGATGGCCTCCCCAGCACCTCAGGTCCGTCTGTCTTCTTCGTGTATGTCTCACCAAGTGGTCCACCTTCGGGTACCATTCAGCTCCACAACTCTCTGCCTCGATCAGTGTCGTTCTTCGTCTGCAACAAACACAATGAAGTGCAGGCATTTCCCATGAAAGGGTGAGTATAACGATACATAGTAGAGACCCAGAGACCCCTGAAGGTCTCCCAGAATCCCCGAAGGATAAACCACAAAAGGAAAGATACAATCACAAAGTATCAACCAACCCTACTTAGGTATATGCCCATACATATACCAAAGTTATCAATCTCAGTTTATCTCCAACTCTCGAGCCCAAGCACAACCATGTCCATACATGAGGTAAAGTCAATCGCATTGTTGATAATGATTGAAAGTCAAGACTCAGCATACACAGGTATAAATCTTTCGTATAGCGATAGAGATGACCAGATGTATTTACTGATTCATCTAATCTATCGGACCCACACAAGATACTAGACCATCTATGTTGTCGGACCCACACATGATACAAGACCAACTTCTTTGTTGGACCCACACACGATACAAGTGCAGAAGTCAAAACTGTAGTACCCACACAGTATACAGGAACCTTAGTCATCGCTGTCGAACCCACGGAGTATTTTGGTACAATATCCATCGTCGTCGAACCCATTGAGTATCCCATTATAGTTTTCGTCACTGTCGAACCCACGTAGGATTCCGGTACAGTAGTCGTCGCACTCACAGCCAGCTCTAGGGTTCTTGTACACAGCACGCTCAATTCTGGGAGGGTCCTCTTATCGAGCCAAGTGTCGATACATAAAATATCATGAAGTCCTAATTTTATTTTTCCTGTAGTATTGTCTCATCATAAGGAACCCAAGATGACAGACAACGCTTCAATCGGACGCCCGGTCTGAGAGTTATTAGCATTTCCGTTCCAGGGGCCTGGTTCGAAATCCACTCGTTCCAAACCCAGCCATTTCCCAATTTTTTCCAAAAATTACTTATAGTAATGCAAAAGGCTCTCCTCACTGCGAGGATCCTAGTTCCACAGACAGTGGATCAATTGGATGCGCGGTCTAGAAGATATTCATGTGTAAGTGAAACGGGCATGTCCCGTCAAGCCCATTGGGCTGGCAGGTCGGCCCAACCCGGTTTGGTGGGTCCGACCCAGCTGGGGGTCAGTCCGGCCCGTGGGAGTGCGGTCCACATAGGGACCTGGCCCGACAGGTCTGACCTATTTGGGGGGTCGTCCCGGCTCGGCGGGGCGCGGCCCACCCGCGGACCCGACCAGTGTTTGTGGGCTGGTTCGGTTCGCCCAGCGGCACCGAGTGGCACCGCCCCTCCTTGCTGCTCGGCCAGCCGAATCTGGCCAGTTTTTTCTGCCTCAAGAGGACCACGGTTGCGGGCCCTAGTTTCTCCACACGCGGTGCCAAGCAGAGACGCGGTTCCCCTCAGGACCGGCGGCAGGCGGCCATCTGGTTCATCCGTCGAGCGGCCCACGGAAGTGGGCCGTATCTCCTCCGCAACTCGGCGCCAATAGGATGCTGCAGTTCTCCAGACCGGCCAGTTACAGCCAGCCGGTTCAATTTTTCTGAGTGGCCTGCGGTTGCGGGACGCGCCTTCTTCCATGTGTCCGGTGCAACGGCGCTGGTCCTCCTCCACCGCAGCCCGGACCGACCTCTGGTCACAACCACCACAAGATCGTGGTCTCCCTCCTCTGGCACGGTGTGATGGCACTGCTCCCATCCAGCTCCGATTCCATTTTTAAAACAATCATGATTCAACGGAGGGGTGTCGGGCCTTGTTAGTTCAGCCCACGCCCTCCGCATTAGATGATAATAAATGGCCAAAGACGAACCAGAACATTTATCAAAGAACGAGGTATAAACATTATTCATTTAAAACGAAAAATTATTTTCCTCTACCTTGATTCAATGAAAACTGTCGAATACATAGAATATGGCATCACGTAATACAGATATCATTCTGTCAACCTTTTTGTGAAAAAACGTTGTCGTTGGTGACGATTGTGTCTTCTCCCATGATGCAGAGGAAGAGGAAGGTAAATGTTGTTCTTTGTGGTGTCACCTTCTCTCTTTTTGTGGTTGAAGAAATGGAGGTAGACGATCGAGTTCCTCATGTTCTTCACTAGAGAGGGTGATATCCTCCAAATCCCCAAAGTTCCACCAATGAAAGTTTATGCCAAACAAATGAAAAGAAAGAAATACCTTCTTTTAATGTTGGCAAAACAATTTCAAATGAATTCAAAAATATTAATTAAATGCGGAATTTAATAAGTCCTAGGTGTTGGAATTTAATTAATCTTGGGTGTTGGCACATTCATGAGAGGAGGTGAAAAGTTTTAAATTCAAAAGAAGGAATGTGAAAGGTTTTAGGAGTGAAAGGGGGGTTTCAAGGGGAGTTGAGTGGTTTGTGTTCATGTGGGCCCCACCACACAATATCCTCTCATGGGTGGTTATGTGGGATGTGGGCCCCACCTCCAACTCCTCTTTGAAGAAAATAACAACCCCTTACTGAAATTATGTAACACGTAATTTTTATTTAATTTATAGAGAATCCCGAAAATTAACTTTCAACCTGTACAAAATGCAACTGTGGTAAAGGTCCCCTTAAGTGAATACTGGCACAGCTAGTTCATCGGTGTCCTCAAATCAATTCCGAACATCAGTTCAAAAGATTTAAAACCCCGCACGTATGTTTACTGAAGGTACCCAAACAAAACATCAAGAAATTTATTATGGGCACACTGGACCTCAGAATCAGGATCCGTAAGAAACTACGAGCTCATAAAATTCCAAAGAATTTAAGTAAAACTTTTCTGTGAAATTTCCGGGTCTATAAAAAAATATACAGTATTATTTTATCAATTCTATAAAAAACTAATTGTTTTACCATTATAATGGTCATTAAATCAAATCATAGTAAGCATACTTTTATTCCCATAAATTAAATTGAACATATTACACAATATAATGATGTTGATATAAAATATGAAATCCATATATTTTGAGTTTATTTAATATGTGTTGAACATTAATTTTTTTATATATTTGAATAAATCAAAATTATATTAAAATTCTACTTATGTTTTAAAAATATTGTACACTAGTTTTTTGAATACAATATAGTAATTTTAAATGGTTTTTATTACATATAAATTCTTATTTCATTTATAGAAAAATTATTTAAAAATATTAAATTGAATCCTATATTATGATGATTTGATAAAATTTGAGTCTTTTCCAATATATCTATTTCTAAAAATTAATCTAAATATAAATTATTTAAGAAAAAACTCATCATTTTAATTTAAATATAATGAAAAATATTTTTTATTACACTATAAAAATTATTTTTCATCAAAATTAAAAAATGATAAATTTGAAAATACAAATTTTATAAATAACATATTAGATTAATAATTAAATATTTATTCCATCCTAATTTCTAGTCACATATCCCCTAAATATATCAATTTAAAGATCTAATAATATGGAACCCTGTAGTGGTAGTGGACGGGGGTGTTTATTCTAAAAACGATATCATCAAAATATCAATGATCTTTAATTTCTCTTGCTTTTTATTTCACCCATACCATAGCTTCTATAGTGTATATTTTTCATTATCTAAATAAAACACAAGTTAATTTATCTACTTCCAAATTTTAAATAAATGGGCTTTACAAGTGTGAATTCCAATACACAATGTCATTTATTTAATTTTTATATTTCATTTCATTTTTACTTCATGTTATACACACTAATTAAATGGTTATATATATAATGGAGAAATTTTATTATAAAATATATTTGTTTATTTTTAATTCTATGTTAAATATATAACAAGATTTATAAATTAAATTTATTTAGGAAATATAATTAATGAATTATTATGTTTTCACAATGTAGTTGAAAAAATTTATCTTGAAGGATCCTTGTTAGTTGGGGAAGAAGAGTTATAGATTGATCTATAATTGATCATTATATTTTTATTAGTCATTGTGGAATTTATACAAAATGTTTGGAAGGATAATGATAGCCTTTGGTATTTGGGTAAATTTTGAAATTTAAAATTCTAAAACAAAGATTCATTCTCTAGAGAATCTAGGAATTAATAGGTGGATGTCTGGTTAGAGGAAATCAATAATATTTTATATTATTTATATACACCTAACTCTCATAGTATGGTATTTCTTATATATATATAGTAATAACACATAATATCATAACATAGTAATGTAATATATGATACATGATGTTTCTTCCTAGATGGTATATTTAGGGATATTCATTGATAGGTTTTTTGAGAGTAATAAATTTAAATATTGGTAATTTATTGATGAACTGGAAGTATATGAGATAATTTTTCAAAGATTATGTTTCAAATTTTTCAGACCTACTTTCTTTATACTTTAGGTGGTATGTATTGTAATTATGATAGCTTATATGTTTGAATAGCCTCTTTACCTATATATTTATTCATGTATTATTCTCTTGAATTTTTATAACTATAGAGATTTCCACAACAAGGAATTTGTATTAGTGGTTAAAAATGTAAATTCCATATGTGTAAAAATTTACTTTAAATAAAAAAGTGGGGGAAATTATTCTTTTTTTATGAGAAGATAAAGGTGATGGACTTAAAAGAAAAAATAAAAATATCAAATCACATATGTTTCTCTTGGAATGAACTCCCGTATATTCAATCATTATGGTTTTATTTTGGTAATGAATATATATTTTATAGTTATATATTGAACTTTTCAAAATTTAAAAAAATACCTCACTTGAAATGATATTCTAAAATTGTTTTCAAAAAATAGTACGGTTTATTCTAACATGACATAGAAATCATGAATTAAAATATAATAATTTCATCAATATTTCTTAGAAATACAAGGCATAGTAATTATACCATGGTAGGTGGTGATTCCTCTACCTCAAAAGGATCAAAAAATATTCTTTATTATTGTATAGGAACTAAAGGAGTCTATGTTTGGAGTACAATAATATACCGCAATAATAATTGTTTTGGAATATTAAACACTTATTTATACATAATGTAATATAATTATTGAGAATTAAATATAATATTCTTGGAATTTAGAGGTTTGGGATTTCAAATTTTATTGTATTCCTTATTCAAAGGTGATTATCACTCTATTATTTTGGAGATATAAGACATGGTTCAAATATTAATCAGGGTGAATCATAATATGAGACCAAAAATCCATCGAATTTATAGAAACTGATATTATACCCTATAAACTTATCATTGAATGGAATACATGTAAAATTTAAAGAAATTAAAAAATGATTAATTCTTTTTTTCATGAAGAATAAACACTCTATTATATTTAATTTGAATGTGATTTTATTTTAAATTTGAGTGGTTAATTTTTTTTAGATTTTGGATTTACCCCTATTATGTTTGTGAGACATAATCTAGAATCTATAATGTTCATTGATATATGATTGGGGATAAATTTTGTAATGCATACAACGAACCTCCCAAAAGGTACACAGTGTTATGAAAAAAATCATATTGCAATCTATAAGGTCATATCCATATCAATATTTGATTCAATCCACCACATGATTACACAAGTATTAGAAATAAAATATAATATGTATTTTGGTTTCTAATTATTGAAAAGTAACATATAGAATTAAATATTATTTATAAAAGGAAATTAAGATAAGTGAATGTGATTTATAGTAGTGAATTTATAGTTTTTCTAAATGAAGTAGGGTGTTCATGGAATTTGATTCATTTTAGTTGTGATAATTATTTAGGAATTAATCAATTCATTCTTATGACACTCACTCTTCCCTTTATAGTGCTCTGTTATGTCATTTTTATATTCCTAGTATAATATTACACCCAATTAAAGTTAATTTTAAAAACTACACTATGTGAATTTTGTTCTATAAGTTTATAACATGTGTTCCTTGGCCTCCATAAACAATTTCATACTTTAGGGATTTGACTCCTAGCTCCATGATAATGGGATTGGATTTCTATTTAACTACACCACACTCACCTAGAATATTTTCTAGTTTTTGATCACATTAGATAATCATTAGAAAAAATAATAAAAACTAGTTTGAATTTTATTCCGTAATAAAATAGAAATAATAAAAAAAAACTACAACACAACATTACCCACTAGGATCTACGACACATGTTCTCATGATATTTGAAAAAATAGAACAGTTAAGAAGATTTTTCTCAAAAGAATTATTGTGTATCATACCCTAATGACTTCCTCTTTAGATCAATTTCCATGATCAATAATGAAATAAATTTTTTTTGATCGATTCATCCTCATTCTATCTTATCCTCATATGTGCTTGGGATCTTAAATATGTACTTAATCTCCCATTATATGATAATTAGGTATGAAGTGTAGGCGTTAAAATATCTCATCTTGGAAAACATCATGTGTTCTATTTTTGATATTTTAATTCCCTTTCCATTGTGTGTTATCATGTCTCCCCCAATGATCAGTTGTAATGTTTCCATTTAATTAATGTGTTCCCCAATTTTTAATCCCAATAATATTAAATGATTTATTTCTCCTAATGGTTGTGCATGTTTCACATATGGAATAACAATTGATCATTAATATTTAATAAATTATATCCATTTATTCCATCAAGATCAATCTTTTTGAGCAGTTTTATTGTGATTTCATTCAATATGAACAATTATAGTACACTTCTAAAACTGAAATATTTGAAATATTGTAATTAATAAATCGTAGAATTAATTATAAATTGGATTCAATATATTCTATATTTCCTCCATTTACAATAGTGTCTTGATTATCTATTCCTTGTTTTGTCTCATTTGTGATTAATTTTAATGTTATTATATCATTTTTTTCACCCACACATTATATTACAGTTCTTACCTATCATAGATAAGTAACACATGATGTGTTCGTGTTGACGAATCCTTGGGGTGTAACACCATATCACAATGGATTTATAGTAAAACCTAAAACCATTTATTTTCATATTATAAAACAAATTGTTCATGAGAACCTAAATTATATTATGCACAACATTATATGATTAATTTTAATTCCATACTATATTGAAGCATATGAATAACTTGTGTTTGTTTACCAGGAAAAAAATTGGTAGGGATAACACCTCGAGTTTCTTCCATATAATATGTCAGTGATGCAACATTCCCATTAATCTGAAACATTATTTTGTTGATGATTAGATATAGAATTAGTATTTTGTACACATATTGAAGTTTAAGGATCATTTTAAACATAAACATTGTAGTAGGAATTATTTGGAATATTATTGTTATCATGTTCCTCGCCACCTCTTGATGTTCACCACAATGGATGATCAAGGTTCTAATTAGCATTATGTGATGAAATGAATCCATCAAAGCCCAGAATTTTTAATCTTCTATAGAGAATTTTTTTTTATATAATCTTAAAAAACTATTTTAATCATCAAATTATTATTATTTATCCACATTGAATGTTTCAAAAAACATCATCAAATCATTTATTCTCATAAAAAGCATTCTGACTCAAATTAATGTAAGAATGAATGAATATTCAGGAATAGATCAATAACTATGATCATATTTCTAAAAAACCATAATTATAAATATACCATTAAATAATAAAAAAACAAATAATCAGAAAAATAAAAAATAAAAAAATGGAATTTTTCTAATTCACATTACCCTACCCTCAATCGATAACATTCCCTCTGTTCTACTTTTCCAATGATTATTTTATTCAACTTCACCGACCATTTATTGATAATAAATTCAAAAATAATTGGAAAAGGTTATCATATTAATATTAATAAATGTTTCATCAATAATTTCCCTCAATGTCTACGTGATCAATGATTGGTATATAAAACTAGTGAATTTTATTAAGGAAACAAAGTTATTTCTTACCAACTGATTTTGATACCGTATATAACATGGACAAAAAAATGTATTCAATGTTTGTTAAATTTTATTTCAAGATAATGATACCACTAATGAAGTGAAACTTTTGAAATATATATCGACTTAAAACATATTTTCTCACTTCAACAAATAGGTTAAAGACATTCAAATACAACATGGAGGTGAAGTAGCATTGGAGAACATTCTATCTTCCAATTTCATTATATCACTAATTTATTAAATTTTTACCCGGTCATGTTATGATTTTTTATTTTATGTAACTGAGGATGAAATATTTAATAATGACATACCATTACTGATGAAAATCATTTAGGTACATTACATATTAATCCAATTTATATGATCTAATGATTACAGAGAGTCACCATAGCAAATCACATGTATACCTTTCATAGAGACCGTCATTATGATATTCAAAAAGAAAAATATCTTCAATTGATATGTTTTTATAACACTGTTTGAATAAAAAATAAATATAGTTGTTTCATATGTGTTCGAATTTCCTTCTGAAATTTTACACATATTCACAAAATATTAAAATTTTCAATGTATTCCCTTGGATTTCAAAATATAGGATATAATCAAGATGAGATATCATTTATCTTTTCTATCATGTATTTAAATAAATAACATGATATTACTAAATAATTATCTTTATATATCTTATCTAGAAAAAAACATAGGAAATATACTGGGATGAGAACTTCATTAAAAACACTATCCATTGTTTATAGTAATTTCATTATATTATGATCTCCTGATAAGACTATTCCTCATCATCAATTCCTTATAATTAAAGTAAATAATACAAAATTAAAATATTAAGGGAATAAGGTGGCCATTTATTTCTCTAGTAGCATAATGAGTAATGCTTAGATACTTTTCCAAACTAAGTTTCACTAACTATTATAGTGTTCATTATTCAATATTTTCATTTTAGTTCTGATTTATCAGGAGGATACATGAATATTTTATAATCTTTTACTTTTTATTGAATTTTTTTTCTTACTAGACATATTTTTTGTTTCATTATTATTCCATTTAGGTAATCTTTAATATTTTGAAGGAATGTTTAAAGAACCTCTTTTTAAAATGACTATGTTTATTAAAATTATCACATTCAACATCATTAACACATTATTTTTCATTTATTTACAACATATCTTGTACTTTTCCATCATCTTGTGGAATATTTCCTTTTCTATTTTCAATATCCATTTCAGGTACTTATTTAATTTAACTCATTCTATATAAATATTCTGTATACACAAATAACATATCATTAATAAAATTGGAATAATGTTATTTTATTCTAAAAGGATTATTCAGAGATAAATTCTTTTTACAAGTACTTTTTTAGGATACACTTTTCATACAAAAACTTTTATTTAGAATCAAATACATTCTCACCTATGTAACTTGAAATCCTATTGGGTGAATATTTTTATTACATTATTCTACATACTTCACAAGGTAACTGATTCATTTTTAACAAGAATTTTTTTATCTTTTATTAAAAATTTATATATATATTAGGATGATTATTAAACATTCTTGTAGCCACCAAAATTTCATACATCAATTATATTTTCATTCATTCCAAATTCTTTTGATGTATATAGATTTTTCATAACTTGTGGATGATTCTTTGCCATTTATATGTTACAAAGCATTGATTTGGACTTCCATCTTATCTTTTAATTAAAATTATGTTTCCAAAAATATAATTAACAATTCATAAATATTTTTCAGCACTAATATAGACATTGAAACGATGATCCACATATATCTTCTTTATAATGTTTTTTGGTCTTAATCATACCTTACTACAACATTTGTGTGGAACCATCCTCTACAAGTTTTCTCTTATATAACCAAGTCATTATGTTTGGAATATTATAAAACATTATCATCAATACATGAATTGAATTTTATTTCCAACTAGAGCTATTAATGAAAAAATATTTTTAACCATTATTAGAATATGTTATGAATGGTACCTCATTTTTTATATCCATATGATATAGATCATTAAATGAATTAATGAACATCATATCACTTGTTTTAGGTATTTTAAAATTATATTAACTTACTGAGAATTTTTTACTGAAATTACAATTCTTCTTATATATTAATTACTCAATATTTGACTTATCTAGACTAAAAACCTAACTTTCAATTCTAGAAATTTCATATTGAGGTTGTTTTTCTGATCATAAATCTTGATCCCCTTCTATTAATAATAATTATTTATTATTTTAACTTTCAATTCATGTATCATAACATTATTATTTTCATTATGGTTACAATTAGGTTATATTATTCGATTTTATGTAGAAATGATAATCCTTAAGATCAAATCTATCATCAAATTTTCAACATGTGAATTGTTTTTTTTCATCCAATTTGTTATGAACTCCATCTTTATCATAATATTAAATGAAAAAAATTATATTCTTTCATTTTGGAAAATAATTAAAACTCCACCATTCATTCTCAATGTGATCCATTCTATTTAGAGATATTTCTAAAGTCGAGATCATTTTATTGTAAATCATTCTCATTATTATTGGATTATTCTTCCAACTAGTTAATATATTCCTACATACATTGAAATGCTCTAAAAAAATAGATTCTACTTCATTGGTAATTAAATTAAAAAATCATTAAATCTAAAAACAAATATATCTTCAGATATGGTAGATATATCATCATCGCTGCTTATTCTATGTTTAACTTCTTGAGGGTAGTTTGTTAATGATTTTTTCCATTCATAAGGAATCTATAACATTATTGATTCACATAAGGTAAAAATTTCATCCTACTCCTTAGTGGTATGTTATAAAAAATGATATTTAAATTCAAACATATATATATCATTTATTGTTATCAAGGCATAGATAATTTGATACTTTCTCTTCTTCAGATAAGAGGGATATATTCATAATATATCTATTCTTTTTATATTTTATTACTCATCATTGTATTTCTATAAATATAATTATTCATAGATATAACTAAACCATCATAAAAAATAAACATCATTGTTAATATATGATGAAATATAAAATGAAAAAATGATTAATTTCAAGGTAGAGAATCAAATTTAGGTGAAGTTCTCTCTAATATATATTTAGAGGAATGATTTATGAAATACTCAACATTGAGTGGTGATTAATCAGTTATTTATCTTTTTATCCTTATAAAAATATTTTATACTTTACCTAATAGACCTTTTAGGATCTTCATTCCCATATTTTCTATTCCTTATCATATTTACTTAAATAAAGTATATTAAATAATTCAACATGGTATGTTTAAAATATTTACTACACAATAACTTTAAAGACCCGGAATTTTGGTGGAATTGTTTTTAAAGACATGGGAATTTTACGAGTCCTCGAAAATTGACAGCGCGTGATTCTGAGGCCCAATGTGCCTGGAATCAGTTTTTGACATTTTGTTCGGGTATGTTTAGTAAACATACAAGTGATTTTTTATAAATTTTGAACTGGTGCTCAGAATTGAAATTTTAGGCCACCGTTGAACTCGTGGCACAAGTATTCTCTTAAGGGGACATTCACTTCGACGGTAGTGGGTCGAAAATAATATATAGTTTTGGGTTTTTAGATAATGAATTAAATAAAAATAAAGTTTGAGGATTAATTTTAATTTTTTGATTAAAACCTTCTCATATATGTTGGAGGTGGGACCACCACACCTTAACATCCCATGAAAGGTTATGGGGGTGGGGACAACCTGAACCTATCCTCCCATGATAGGTTACGACAAGGGGACCTCATGTGACTAAACCCCCCTATTAATGGTGGGAGAGGAAAACCTCTCAACTCCGCCCATTAATGAGGGACAGTCTCTCCACACCACCTCCTTTATTGGTGCCAACTCCCCTAATTTAATGCTGCTAAATCCTCCATATTAATAAAGGGGGGATCCAACTTAATTAATTCACCATTTTTTTTTGTGCCATCAAATTAAATAATAGATTAACACAATATATTATTATTTTGGTTGGCATTGTTCATTTTGGGGGAATCTTTGAGAGGAGGATTATTGAGAGAAAGCTCCTGACGAATAATGCCTTCGACAATGAAGAACGATGACCATCTTTGACTTCTTCCTCGGAGCATCAACCGATGTGGGACTTCTTCAACCAACCATCCTTCCTCATTATTTTCAATGAGCTGACACATGAGCTCGTTATTGGAAGTGTTCGGTGGATGTGACGAACGATGATCACCTTCTTCTTCTTCCCGCGACTTCATCAGTGATCAACGATCATGGTAGAGGGAATTATTTGCATTTGTTTTATTTACAGTATGATGTTGGGTGATTTGATTGATCTTTCTCCCCGTTTTAATTCTTGAGTAATTCTTTGAAAACTCAAAAATTTTGAACCACTTGCTACCACCCTAAATGCGGAGGGTGCGAGCCAAACCAACATGGCCTGACTCCTCCACCATTTTTATTTGTGATGACCTTCGGCATGGCGATGAGACGACGAGAGGATGAAGGAAACGACCATGCTACTCGCAGCGTCTGTGAACCGCACCGCACTCACGGCGCTCCGGCCAAACCAGCACGGCCACGTTGGGCCGAACTATGCCACCCACCTGCTTTCGAGCTGCACCGGCCTCCTGGCTGCCCAGCCTGCCTACTAGCCGCCTGCCGGCCTGGCCCTGCCCTGTCCGACTACCTACCGGCTTGGCTGTGGCCTACCTGACCACCTCCAAACCTACCCGGTTGCCTCACGACCACCCGATGGCCCGCCTATTGGCATACTAGGACACCTCTCGACTCTCGGTCGCCTGACCTCTTGAGCTGCCACCTGACTGAAACAACGCACTGGCCGTGCCGACCTCCCGAGCCGAGCCACACCGAGACGCACCCTCTCTGTGCTCTGGGCCGAACTGGCCCATAGACTAGGCCAAACCACCCACGCAGCCTCCTGGGCTGGGCCTAGTGGGCCGGGCCAATCCTAATAGGTCGGCCCGCCCAATGGGTTGGGCAGACCCAACTGGTCTGACTAGGTCAGCCCCGATTGGGTCGGACTAGGTCTGTCCGACCGGGTCGGACATGACCCGGGCCCACTACCGACCCATTTACATTCATTGGCCATATATTTTTCAACGGAAGACCATTTAATGAACCTTTAGTGTTACTAGTTTTCTTTGAGCACGATGGTAACTTTGAGTGTACCCCACCAGAGTTTGTGGTAATGTTGAGATACAGTCATCTTGGATCGTGCATGAATCCAACCGGGCCCCAAGGACTCGAAGGATAATAACTCACAGACCGTGCATCCGATTAATGCGCCGTCTGTTGCGTTGAGACCCCTATGACATGGAGGAAATTAGAAATACTTCTACTTTGGACTTCATTGCAGTTGGAGTATCAATCTGTAGCTCTTGGAGTGGATCTTCCCCAAGACGAGCGAGCATAGTGTGGAGACCTAGTAGCTAGTTGATACCTGACGACTGCTGACCGTTTCGACTCGGATTAACTCAACTATACTAGTGGGGAGAGCCTTGGTGTTGTGACAGACCCACTGTGGGGAGCGCTTTGGTGTCGTAGCAGACCCACAGTACTCTACAGGAGAAGTACCTCATCAGACTACTAGGGGTAGAACCTTGGTGACGCGGCAAACACACAATGGGGAGTGCATTGGTGATACAGCAGATCCAAGGTACTCGACAGGAGGAGTACCTCAGTAGTCCATGTTTAGTCAGAAGTACCTTGGTATCGCGGCAGTCCCACTGTACTCGACAGAGGAGGAGTTATCTAGCAGTCTTTGTTTTGATAATGTGAATAAAAATCTGGGTTTAGATGAGTCAATAACTTTTGTGTTTACCTCCTAATTGAAATGGATTACTTGATAACTTAGTTATATGTATGGGCATATACCTATGTGATTTTATCTGTTGAATTCATACTTTGTGGTTTATCATTGATGGATTTTGTGAGACCATACAGGTCTCAGGGTCCCTATTGAGTATCATTATACTCACCCCTACACGGGCTAGTCCTGCACCTCATTATTTTGGATGTAGACGACAGACAGCATTGACCAAGGCTGAGGGCACTAGGACATGATGATACCCGGAGGTTGTCCACACGGCGTGATGGTGAATGGAGGAGATGGACAGAGGTGGAGTGTTGTGGAGGCTATCAGTACCTACCCTTCAGGTAGGATTTAATGGTGGATGATCCAGGAGCTATTTTTCCTTCTTCCAATGCTTTTACTTTTATTTTCCTTGTACATTATAGTTGGGATTGTATTTCCAGCGCCCTTACAATTTTCAGCACACCTTTTGTATATCGGTTTATTTAGTGTTTTGTGTTCATCTCGTACTCTGTTGTGTGCGTTTTCAGGTTTCAAAGGAAATTCATTCCTAGATTAGGGATTTACACCTTTGGTGCTAGTCTCCAGCCCCTGGCCTATGGAAGGCAGGCATGGGGTAGTCACAGCATGGGCCCCGGGGGGTAGGTAGTGAAAAATTGGTATCATAGCAATTGGATCTATAGAAAAACATAGGACTCTAATCTTTTATGTGAAGCAATAGTGTGAAGGGTACTGAGGGTTGTTTTTAGTATAGGGATTCCATAGTTGGTGTGGTGGCCTACGTATCCATACACAATGACCCTGACTATTGATTTCCGACTCAGTTCACAAAAACACTTATCACATGTGTGTTTTCAGAAGTCTTCTCTAAGTCGGATCAACCAGGTCAACTCACTAGGTATAATATTTAACCGTGTCGCATCTGTTTTTTTATGGATGCCTCCCCATGTATGACTACCGAGATTCCCAAGAGTAGTATACACAGATAGCCCACCGAGCGATGAGGCCTCGGAGCATGGCCCTTTTCCTACAGAGGCACCATCGGTACTACTTCCCATTGGGCCACCGATGCCACCTGCCCCAGCTGCAAACGATGCACACCAGTTGAGCGTGTTTCATGAGTTCCAATGCAATGGACCACCCATGTTTAAGGGAGAGATGTACCCACAGGAGGCTAAGGATTTGATGGAGGCTATGGTGAGATTTTTCTGACTGGTAGGTACAGGAGCCGACAACATGGTTGTTCTTCCTACCATCCTTCTACAGGCAGTTGTAGGTAGATGGTGGAGCCTGATGATCCAGGTGAACGAAGAGGCAACACTTCTCCATAATGACTTCACGAGCCTGTTTCGGGAAGAGTTTGTCTCATCCACCCATCATTTAGTGCGAATATAGGAGCTACTACATCTATAACAGGGTAGCATGAATGTGTCACAGTACTCAGCGATGTTCAAAAACCTCTCGTGCTACTCCACTGATATGGTACGAGACCCATTCTTCAAGGCCCGTACAGTAGATCACAGGCTCAACTGAGAAATAAGGGCTTTGATGATCTCACTCAACATCCCGACATAGGCGGGGGTGCTAGTGAGAGCCCTCCTGGCTGAGATTTTCCTTGCTGAGCAGTCTCCCACAAGGAGATCCACCACTTTCTGACATATAGTAGAGTCTTCTGCAGCTGGTAGTAGAAAGATGTAATAGCGGTCCAAGAGGACCAGACCCACGGGTGGACGACCGCATGACTCAGGATCGATTATGCGGGGAACCCGGGGTAGAGACATACATTCCAAGAGTAGGAAGTGTTTCTCATGTGGTGACCAGGGTCACATGGCTCGTGATAGTCTAACTCGTCATTCAGATGATTAGTAGATGGTTGAATGACCTCCCAGGAAGAGACAGATATTCGATCAAGGCGTTCCGCAGGGATCTGGCAAACGTGACAGAGGAGCTAGTCGTACAGCTGGCGGTTGGCAACATTTTGAGGTGTTACCACCACCACCTCCAGGAGGTCCACCCCAACCGCAGGGAGCCAGTGGAAATGGGAGAGCTCAGGTCCAGGCAACTGAGGCTTACAATCACGGTGCTTCGAAGATGATTCAAGGTACTATATGTGTCTAGTCAACTATAGTTGCAGTTCTTATACACACAGGTTCTAGTCACTCTTTCATTTCCACTACATTCCTTCAGATTTAGGAGATTCCAACGGAGTCGTTGGCTCGATCCTTATGGATAGATACTCTTATGGGTGCAGATTCAATGATTAATCACTGGTGTCGGTAGTGTGAGCTTACTCTAGGAGGTGGGATATTCAGTTGGGATCTCTTAGTAGTGGCGTCGAGTCCTTACGAAGTCGTCTTGGGTATGGACTGGTTATCTACAGTCCATGCTCAGATAGACTGTATTAGGCCCAAAGTGTGGTGTGTCTGCACAGATGGGACCAGGTTCACCTACACCAGCAAGAAGGGAGCCTTTTCAGTGAAGGATATACTTTCTCGAAGGAGATTACAACTGATCACTCATCAGTTTGTTTTCCTTAGCCTCAGAGAATTTGATTTGGATAGTCTAACTTATCCTATAGTGGTGGACCAGTATGCGGATGTTTTACCTAATGATGTCCCAGGTCTACCTCCTCGAAGAGAGGTGGACATCTACATTGATCTATACCCCAGGAGGACACTGATATATACACTAGCTAATCAGTTGGCTCCTGTGGAGCTTCGAGAGCTGCAAGTACAGCCAGAGCACATGTAGGAGAAGGGATTCATCTGGCCTAGTGCTTCTCACTGGGCAGCCCCGATTCTATTTTCCATGAAGGCGTATGGGAGATTAAGGCTTTGTGTCAACTATCATCACCGGAATCAGGTGACTGTGAAGAACAAGTGCCCACTCTTGAGGATTAACAACCTCTTTGATGAGCTAGAGGGAGCACGATGGTTCTACAAGATAGACCTTAGATAATGCTATCACCGGCTAAGATTTCCAGACAAGGATGTGCAGAAGATGGCTTTCAGATGTCGGTACGGCCACTACGACTTCTTGGTTATGACGTTCGGCATAACCAATGCTCCAGCAGTGTTCATGGGACTCGTGAACTGGATATTCCAGCCATTCCTTGATTGCTTTGTCATAGACTTCATCAATGTCATTTTGATCTACTTGACTACTGAGGAGGAGTATTCCTACCATTTTAAGGTGCTACTCGACACACTACGAAATCACTAGTTTTATGGTAAGCTCTCAAAGTTCTAGTTCTGGATCCCAGAGGTTCACATTCTGGGACACGTCATTTGGAGGCTGGAGTTGTAGTGGATATAGTGAATATTGAGGAATTACTTTCTTGTATGTTACCTAAGATTGTGATGGAGGTACGAAGTTTCCTAGGTTTAGCTGGATACTACCGGAGTTTTGTTCCAAGCATCTCCAGAGTAGCAGAACCACTTTCAGCCTTGATGAAGAAGGGGAAACCCTTCATGTGGTCGGAAATATGCCATTAGAGCTTTCAGAATTTGAGGCAGAGGCTGACTAATGCCCCCATATTGAGGCTTCCAGAGGAAGGCGTAGAGTACATAGTCTATAGTGACTTATCAGGGACTAGAATAGGGTGTGTCCTGATGCAGGAGCGAGCTATGATCACATATGGTTCATGGATAGCTGAGACTACACGAGCAGAACTATGATTCCCATGACATGGAGTTAATAGCAGTGGTCTTCTTCTTGATGATGTGGTGACACTATCTTATGGGTGAACGTTTTACTGTGTACTCTGATCACAAGAGTCTCAGCTATATCTTCTCTCAGAAGGACCTGAACCTGAGACAACAGTGATGGTTTGAGTTCCTCTAAGACTACGACTTCGATATAGTATATACTCCTATAAAATGAAATTTTGTAGCAGATTCACTCACCAAGAGATCTAGTATAAAACTGCAAGGTGAAGCGACGGAGTAGCTAACCACTTTGCATATATCAGTTGTGTATAGTGGTGGAGCATCATTCCATCAATCCATTATAGTCACTCCCCCACTTTTTCAGCAAGTCCGGGAGGAACAACATGGTGATGCTGACTGCGAGACACAACGCGCTAAAATATCCACAAGGTAGGCACCTGATGGATTTTCTAAATGTAGGGAGCATGTGATCCTCATCAGGGGACGTTCTGTGGTAACAGTGTCACTTTAGGATAAAGTGTTGAGGGAGTTCCACATATCCCCTCTATAGGTACATCGAGAAGTGGAAGAGATGTACTAGGATCTCCGGCGATAGCACTAGTGTCCATGTATAAAGAAGTTAGTAGCAATGTTTGTCTCTCGATGCCTCACTTTTCAGCAAGTGAAGGAAAAGCACCAGGTACCAACAGGCTTGGTTTAGCATTTTGAGGTACGAGAGTGGAAGTGGGATGGGATATCCATGAATTTCATGATAGGAATTCCATGTACATACATGGGTCACGACTCGATTTGGGTGACCATTGATCGACTCAGCAAGTCGGACCACTTCCTACTGATCAGATAGCAGGGTTCAGTAGGGAGCATGGGACGCCTCTATGTGTAGGAGATTGTGTTTTTACATGGAGTACCCTCATCTATAGTCTCCAATAATTACATACTGTTTACTTCCCGTCTACGGAAGGGGTTGTTGTAGGCTTTCGGGACACAACTTCGTCTGAGAACCGCCTTCCATTCTCAGACAGATGGCCCGACTGAGATAACCATTCTGACTCTCAAGGACATGCTTCGTGAATGTGTCCTCGACTTCGGTCACAACCTGTAGGATCACTTTCCATTGGTTGATTTTTCATACAACAACATCTATCACTCCACCATAGGGATGGAACCTTTCGAGGCATTATACGAGAGACCTTATAGATCACCCTTGTGATGGACTGACTTGTGGAGTCAGCACTAGTGGGACCAGAGATGGTACGAGCTACCACAGAGAAGGTGAAGATCATCCCAGAGTGGATAAAGACAACACAGAGCAGATAGATGTCGTATGAGGACAGGAGACGTACGAACATCAGTACTGTGGAGGCTATCTGTACCTACCTTTTAGGTAGTATTTCACTGTGGATGATCTAGGAGATGTTATCCCTTATTCCTGTTCTTGTACTTGCAGTTTCCTTGTACCTTACAGTTGGGCTTGAATTTATGGCCCCCTTTTACTTTTGAGCACTCCTTTTGTATAAAGTTTTATTTAGTGTTTTGTTTCCATTTCGTACTCTGTTGTGTCTGTTTTCAAGTTATAAAGGCAATGCATGCCCAGTTTAAGTATTTACACCTTTGGTGCTAGTCTCCAGCCCCAGCCTATGGATGGCGGGCTTATGGTAGTCATGGCACAGGCCCTGGGGGACTGGTCATGACAATAACATTATCATTTACTTTACATATAATGTGATAACCAGTACAAATATTCAATAATATAATGATATATTTATTTATAATGGTTTGGATATAAAAATCTCCTTCTCCTACAAGTCATTTTCTGTACATTAGGTGGGGTGGGAAATAATCCATAATCCATAGTTTTGGAATAACCTCATTGAACTTTTATATCATTTATTTTTCTTAATATTAACTATGCATATAGTATATAACTTATTTAGTTACTTATCAATAAAAAATTCATCCACCTATTGACACTACTTTTTGAAGTCACATTCCACCTTTTAAATTCTTTTCATTCTTCTATTACATGAACAACTACGTAGAAAAAATTCCTATCACTCACCTCAATAAAAATAATGTTCCTATTTGTTTCATCATCACATCAGTTAGAAACACTATTTTTCTCATAACATGACCTTTCTTGAAACACTATGTTTACTTTTTACATCTGATGATTGTCATCAAATGTTTTTTTCTTCTCCCTTCTTCTCATCATCACATAGTTTATGTTTTCTGAATCTAGGGCATTCGATCCCTTTATTACAACATCCTCCATCTAATACCATTTCCTATGATTGTTCAACCCAAAAGAGAATAGAACTTAGGATTCATGGTCAATGGTTTCTTATGGAGCTTTACAACCTTACAATAAGAACATCAACGTAACTCGTAATCATATAAAATAATATGAGAAACAACTACTTCAAATTGTAAAAAATCATTTTTATATAGGTCTCCTTTCCCCGAAAATTTAGTGAAGGTTCACATCCAAATTTCAAATTATTACATCTAAATTTAAATTCTATGGACATTTATTAACCCTTTTGACCACATTCAAAAATCTAAAAATTTATATATCAATCGATCATCATCTAAAATAGATTTATATATCATCATCAATATTCTTCTAAAAATATCCAACATTTTTTAAAGAATTATGATATACCATCATGATTATAATGATTATGAACCTAAATTTAAATATTTCCATATTTAATGACATTATTAATATGTTTTAGTGTTTTTATAACCTTATATTAGGTAAACAACATAAAAATTATTCCCCTTAGAATTGTGCTCTGATATTCCCTTACAACCTCATAAAAACACATATATCTAATGGTTCCCCTTATAATTATACTCTGTTGAGTTTGTTTTTTATGTTCTCTAAACTCAGAGATCAATGAGTGACTATATTCAATGAATCCTTCAACCTCACATTCCACATTAGCTTCCATAAAAATTTATCTGTATGGTAAATTTTTAAGAGTATATCTAATTACACCATTTACTAATGACTTTGTATGATCTTCATTAAATGTTCTATCAATCATACATTCATAAGTATCTTTATCTATATGATGGGTTCCTGGGGTTTTGTTTATTTTCCTCCATATTATAAACCTTTTAATATTATCTCAACTCATATATGATGAAATTATAAAAAATCACCAGATGAAATTATAATACACATCCCAAAATCGATATAACATTATATGTGATTACATCACTCAGATACTACTATCTGATGCAAATGTTCAACTCCCTCACCCACATTTTTCCAATGTTATTTTATAAAATTTTCATTTTGATGAATATCACTCATAAAATGTTTTCAAATAACATTGTATTAATAATTCATCATTCAATTATCTTCCCATTCTTCATATGTGTGAATAGATTTCTACTAAACATCTTCTTGATCATTTTAAATCTTTTATCTGATAGAGTATTTTTTTTATGATAACCAAGTTCATATAATATACATTATGTATCTTTTTTTCATCTATATATACATTATAAATTTCATAATTCACCATCTTTAACTTCTTCACCTCACATCATTATCTTTTTATAAGCTCATTTTGTGGACTTCATAAAACTCATCAGTCAACATTACTCATAACTTCATTATTTTTTGGAAACATAATTCCACCAAGTTCCTTTAACACCTTCCTTCATCTGACATTAGCTAAAATAATTAATTCCAACGAATTAACATGATGTTAGATACTTAAATAATAATATTCAATAATAAGATTTAGATCTATTTTACTGATAGTTATCTATTATTAAAAATATTATATTTCTTTTATAGGGGATTTAAATCCCATATACAATAAATTATGGTATTAAAATAACAATAAACATATCACCATGAATCTACAAATCTAGTTTTTCTAATCATTAGCTACATATTGTAACTATGAATGTAGTCAAATAAATATTTATTTCCACCTATTATCTAATTGAAGAATTCTGTACACATCAGCCTATTTTCATTGTGAATTTTCCTTCCATTAACTCAAAATATTCCCACTCAATGGTGGAGTACAAACTTTTTCGTTTTGATGAACTATGCAAGTTGAACTTGAAAATATTCATCTGCTGGACTTCATTTTGATGAAATTGTAAATTTTCAACTATTATCAACACTATCTTCTGGGGTTACATGTAAACCTTCATCTTATTACCTAATTCATATTGAATTCATCTGATCACATTTTTTTGACTAAATACTTCTAATGACTTTAGTACAGTATCCTCTTCTCAATTATTTACTATATATGTCTATTTGAATTCAAAAGTCATTAAGAAACCTCATAATGGTAGGATCACAATTTTGAAAAAAAAATATGATTCTCCGAAAATCATAAGACATGATTTATTAATTAATAACATCACATAAACCATAACATATAAACTAAATGTTTTCATAGAATAATCCTCTTTCATGTAATGAAATTTTTTGATCTCAACTATAGAAAGAACAAAATTTTCATGGGTCTTATTATAATAATTGGTGACGACTTAATTTCTTTACCATCCATTTATCCATTATACATCATCTTTTTTACCGTACATGGATACTCAAATTCTATATTCTTCATCAATTCATACGTTCTATGTAACATACCGACCCAGAAGACACTAAATCGGTGCTCTGAGCCGATTCTCCACAAGGCCTCAAGTGTACCTCCCCATACGCCAGAGGCTGTGGACTAGTAATAAGGGCCTAGGAGGTGATAGTGGAGAGACTATGCCCTCATATTAGAGTAAGAAAATGGTATAAGTAACTAAGTATCATACGTAGTGGAATGTAAATAGATTTTAGAAGCAATGAACAACTGAAATAGAACAATCTGTAATAGTAAAATGTTGTAAAAGCTCAAACAGTTGTGCAATAAAATACAACTCTGGTCACCCTGTAGGCCGACCATATAGATATAGGTACAAATAAATGTAAAAGAAAATTTATAGGGATCTACTACTAACATCAAGCCAAACCACATACCAGATCTTCAGACACTATCTAACTACACCAGCCCGATCAGTAGAACCACTCAAGCCACTCCATTCGATCATGCAACTCTGGGACTCAGACCTAACCACCATGAAACTCGTTCTCAATCTAAAAATCAAACATAAGTTCAAAACATACCCTGAGGTGCACATTTAGGGGTGGGAAATAATCTCAGTAGGCCACCCTAATAAGAAACCTTTAAATTTGATTCTAAATGTGTATGCAACAACAATGTGCTCAGCCTAGCTGGAACAAAAAAAAGTAAGTAAACCAAACGTGCAACCACAGTTGAACCTAGGGTCTGTAATCCCTGCCAACTGGGCAAGTTCCACCATGGATGTCTATATCTATATACGTATACATGTATAGTCCCACACCTATACACATATACATAATTATGAATATTCACAAGTATGTGAATCAAATAATAAGAAACCACATTAGTAGTTGATCCATGGGACCATAAGCCTGATAGCCTGGACATCATGTGAAAGGGCATTGAGTTGGATGTCGTGCCACTCATGTCATGTATCATTAAGTCGATATCTGGTTTGTAAACACATTGACATGTACCTTCTTTGGCCAATGCTGAAATTATATCTCTAAGAAAGCTATATCACCACCGGGGGAAACTCGTCTAGCACTCGGGTTCACCTGTACTCACCTCCAATCACTAACTAGGATACCATTCAACGATAGTCAATCCTATAAATAGGGATAATGTATACCAACGGTTAATCCTATAAAAGGTCATTGTTTGGAAAACACGAAACATAAGCCCATGAATCCAACCGAGACTCAGAAAAACATGCCTGCAGGCGTATCAGTCATTTTGGTTCGAGCCAGGTATATCAGCATGTCTTAGGGTAAAACTCGATATATATGAATTTCAGCATATTTTAGGGCCATGATTGGTGTATCAATATTTCAGCATATTTTAGGTCTAAGCTTGTTGTATCATCATTTTGACATGTTTAAGGGCCAAGCCCGGTGTATCATCATTTCAGCATGTATCATGGCCAAACCCGATGTATCGTCATTTTAGCATATATCAGGGCCAAGAAAGGTGTATCTATATTCCAACATGTTTTAGGGCCAAGCCAAGTGTATCATAATTTTATTAAGCATCAAAACCCATGTAAATTACACTATTACAAGGTTTACAAAAACCAAATCAAAAGGGAAAAAATTATATAACCAATTACATCTAGTAAGTCTCAACAAAAAATTCTCAAGTGATACCTCTGGGAATAGTAAATATTAGAAATAATCAAAAGCCGGATCCTAGGAGAGCATCTCTTGGCATCCCATCAAAATATTGAAAGACACCTCATGATAGGCTCAACAACCACCAACCAAGAATCACATCTCGTTAACATCACTCCATTATAAATAAACAGGTTAAATATAACAAAGAGTGAGGGTCACCCAAAAGCCCAACCCAACACCACAACCATAGCCCCATGGGCTTACTAGTTCAGAACAGTTTCTAGGTGACACCCAAACACCATATCTTCAAGATCCCAACATATGACTC
The DNA here is from genome assembly GCA_963277665.1 of Viscum album. Classification (NCBI taxonomy): domain Eukaryota; kingdom Viridiplantae; phylum Streptophyta; class Magnoliopsida; order Santalales; family Viscaceae; genus Viscum; species Viscum album. The sequence goes on from OY728122.1 coordinate 379,755,940, forward strand.
TAGATTTTTCAAACCATGAGCACCCACCGGGTCCCTCAAGTCAAACACTAAGGAGGAATCCTATTCGGGATCCTCGAGGGAAACTCAAACGAAGGCATCCTACATGGGGTCCTTAGAAAAAATAAAGGAATGAATAATACATAGGATCCTCGAATGAAGAAAAAAAGAGGAATCCTATAATAGGGATCCACTAAAAGGAAAACAAGAGAGAGATCCAACAAGGGTCTCCCTAAGTCATCACAAAAGCAAAAGAATCCCTCAGGGGATCCCTGGAATCATTCGGTCTCATGGCCTCTTACACCATAAGGGCATGTCTCACACGGGTTACGTCCTCAAAATCATAGGTTGCGAGAGATATCTCATAGCTCATATCAGATCAAAGGTCTAAACTGGGTTGGTCCAAACACCCAACCTATCATATATGCCAAGTCTCACTCCCAGGTGAAAACTAAAATCGATAACTAGAGGAATATCCTATCTTTTTAGGTAGAATCCCAAAAACTCATTCAGATGACTTCTATGTGTGAATAGGATTCCACAATTGTGATATATATAGAATAACACTCAGAAAGGACAACTCGCACGCCCAAAATGGTCAACCAGCAAAAAAAATACTATTCACTATAACGATCCTGAGTGTGGACCACAGAATATTTTGGTTTTAGAAACTAAAAGTAGACTCTAAACATCCGCCTTTAATTCAGGGTCACAACATCGCTAACAGTGCATCAAATGGACATCAGATGCAGAAGATACGTCTGATTCAATAATCGCTAAATAATAATAATGAATTTATTATTATTATTTTTTATATGTTCCGTACCACCGAGCATCATGCCCAACCCAAAAGGTTCTCCAACTAGCCTCAAAAGTTATTCCACATATAAAAGGACATGTGTCAGTAGACGACATGCGAAACAGACCCCTGGAGTGAATCTTACTCGGGTTTAAAGAACCCATGGATGAGAAGAGGCTGTACAAAGTACATGGCATGTACTCTAGAGTACATGGGGTCTGCCAATGACAAATTACATGGTATGTATGTTAATGGACATGAGATGTATTATTCAAAAAACACAATCTCGTGTTCTTTTTCACCCAAACACATGCCCAGGTTCCACTACATGCATTGTGCTCCCAGTACACGATGTGTACTGTTCACAAACCACCATTCCAGGTTATTTTTTCACACGGTCAAACAGATGGGAAACCACCACATGATGTCTACTCGGAGGAAACAGAATGTACATAAGAAAACTTATTCTTCAATGAATGGGAAGAACACACTGCATTTTCCCCTAGAACACATGCTCTGTAACCTGGGTTTCCCGAAAGAAAAACCCTCAGATCACCCGAAACGCGCATTTTCACCCCCGAAACAACAGACTGACCCTCAAGAGGCCACAAGAAAAAAATATAATTCCTTTAGAACATAATACAAAATATTTAATGGTGATATATGGTGAAAATTTAAATGAACCTACTTTTAGGCAGAAACTGATGCAGTTTCAGTTGATTTTACCATCCAAAGATGCCACACACCAACTTAGCACGTCGAGAGCCTCGAAACGGTACATCTCTTGCCTTCCATCACTCACTATTTATAAATATCCATCATCTCTCATAGGACATGTCGATGTAGGATAACATAAAATACATCCACAAGGATGAAGAGAAAAGAACAAGAAGGAATAGAAAATAAGAAGAAAAAAATAAAACAAAAAGGGGCTCAGGACGGCCCCGACTCCCAACTCATGTTTATGCCTCGCCTAGGATAAACTCCCCATTATAGACTCAATGGATGAGATATAATCTCAATATGATACTACATTTAATTTTTATCTCAAAATTTACCTACATGAATAATTTAATATTTAATTTAAATTTATTAAATATTAAACATTCTTCTAAAATTCGAACTCCTCAGATTTCCCCCAAACACCATTCCTAGGGTAAAAACCCTATTTTGGGACCAACAGAGTTGTTTTAAAAGTTATCCAAGATCAACTGGTAGTGGAAAAAAATACCACTTTACCCCTCATGAGTATCCAACAACAAAAAATCAAATTTCTGCTCAAAACTACAGTCTGGTAAAACACAGGTCCTTAAATTCTAGATCAACTCTATTAAGAAGCACAATTACATCAAACAAAAATTATAGTAACTACATATTTATAACTTGATATACATATTGAAAACAATTACATTCTAATATTTTGTTGAAAACCAATGAAAAACATTGAAAACAAATACAACTCACATATAAATTGGGATATTCACATGGGATACCTATTAAGAGTTCATGGTTTATAGTTATCTTTATAAATCTTTTTCTCCTCATTAATCCATTTAATATTTGGTTTATTTCCATATATTTATTTCTTTAATGTATAAAATAATCCTATAACTATTTATAGTGAGTGCATCTTATAGTTAAACAAAAATTTCATAGCTCTATTTGGAATCATAAATACTCTCATTAACAGTTCATACATTATGGAATTATTCTTCCTGGGGAAGATCTTCATTCTTAAATTAAATAGAAAGATACATTTCTCCCCTTAAATTTTATTACATTAGATCATCCTTTAGAGAAATAAAATTAACTTTACATTCTCAACCATTAATGTCTCATAGATTTCACTTATAAACTACTCAGTATCACTCAATTTATCCATCCTCTTCTCTATAGTCAATGTTAACATACTTATCCACTAAAAAAATCATTACTTTTAGTCAATACATGCAAGTTGAATTCTTTTCCAATGAAATACTATATGGAGAAACGTCTATGGGAGTTTGATTGGTCATTATTTATAACCAATGATCTACCTCGATATTAAATGTAAAATCCTTCTTATTTAGTCCACTATATTTTCTAAAATTTCAATATAAGCATTTTTTCATCCCTTTCAAGACACTTGTTTATGGGTCATGAAAAGATATCATTTTTTTTACATTCATAAATTCTGAAAAAAATTAAATTGAAAATTATTATGTGCATATGGATTTCAAAAATGTTTCCTCTAGGGACCAAATATATATATAATATTCATCCATACAAGAATATCCATATAAGATCCCAATTTTTTGGATTAATGAATTAAACCTACTATGATATATAATACAAATAAAATGAAAAATATCTATAAAAATAATATTTTTATAATGGAACTATTATTTATATCCCTGAGATATAAAAAAATTAATGATCCCTAATAATATTATAAGGAATTTCATGTTAATGTAGGAAACTAGGAACCAATATCTATATAAATTATGATTACATGTATTCATGTTTCTGAATATTAATAATGAATTTGTGAAATCATTATTGTTCATGTAGGTGGTGTTTTATTTAATAATATCCTAAGGATATATGTCACACTAAAGGGTCGGAGAAGTTACTGGCTATAATGTGAAACTTGATGTGTTATGATAATATTCGTAAACAAATTACCTATAATTATATGATACTTCCTAATGGGATATATTTAATATAAGATATTAGGGATAATGGACTCATAAATTATTTATATTCATTATAATTAGGTTCATCATTAGTAATCACTATAGGAGGATATGATAACATGATTTTCCATTAGTAACTCATCATTTATATGGGTTATTTTATATTCATATGTACAAATATTTATAATGGCCTATAAATATTGTGATTATTATTAATGCATATCATTAGTCACATACATTATTGTATTGATAAAAACTATGATTACATATTCTTACATTGAGGTAGGATATTTAAGGTGTGTCATTAGTGATATTACATTAATGAATAATATTAAAAAGGGTTTTTTCTATTATTCACTTTAGTGGATGTCGATATATTAAGTCCATTAATTTTATTTAAACATATTGACTATGATCATGGTTATGGAATTATGTCAGAAAGTTCATTTTATAAAATTCATAGAATGAAACATCGATCACATTGTTTGATTTCAAAAGTATAAAACCAATTTCACTAAAGATATCAAGATAATTTGATTCTATTAAATATTGTGCATTTCTAGGGGGATGTATTTCATTTAAACATTAAATCCTCTCTCTATGGTTGCCTTTAGACATTTTATATGTTATCCAAGGACTATAATAAATTATGAATAATGACAATATGAAAGGGCCCTAGAGGGACCCAAACTAAGTTCATTATATAATGAAATTAAATTTGATATGAATTTAGAATTTTGAATAAATGTTATTATAATATGGTGGATAATAAATTTTCAGGTTTGGTTATTTGAAAATATTTATCCTCAAGTTATTAAAGATAATATATTTTATTCGAATAACAAATAAATATTTATTCTCTATTTAATGGAATATAATCATTATTTATTTATCAATGAATAATGAGATGATATTAATTTAAAAAAATAGTCTGTATTATAGGATTGATAAATACTGAGGAGGTATTACAAGTCATGTAATTGGTTTGTGGAAAAATAATATATTATTTTTTATCTATATAAATGATATTTTATTTATTCAATAAATAATATTTTTTAACTATGGGTTTAGTACATGTCTTGAAAATAATAATGTTATTATTATTATTTCGATATTGGGTTCACTGAGATATAATAGAATAATAAAGTCCCCTATGCATTTTTATTCTTTAACCACAAATTTGTATAAACAAAATTATTTGATTATTGACTGTTATGGTCATTATTATCCACAATGGATTCTTGAGAGAATCCTCTCTGGACCAATGGATCTATTCCTCTAGAATTTTCTCAATAATAGAGAGTGATTAATCTCCTCCAAAGCAATGAAACTAAAGAGATGAAGAAAAATACATCCACCGTGATGATATTATTATTCCAATCAAAAAATTAATGATGAAATATTTAAAACAATCAATTTGGGAACTCTGAGATTTCAATGGTGATTTTTTGATGTATTTGGTACAATTGTGGATTAACATAAGAGAGATTTAATGCTTGAATCCAATAAAGAAATAAAGGAACAACATGGACCATTAATATAATTATTCAATGAATAATTAATTTTAATTTGGGGTAAATCCTTACATGTGTAAAGAAATAGTGAATTATTTGATATGATATTATCTCATGGATTTTTAGTGTTTCTAGTAATACTATTTTGATAACAAATTGGAGGAAGTTTGTGAATTTCAATTGTTGGTCATTGGATTCAATAATTCTAATATTCCCCAGAATGATCATGTGGTATCAGATCAGTCATATAATACCATATTAATATGTATTTTTTAGGAATCTATTATATGAATTTATTAGTATTTAATTATCGTTGGTTTATTCATTCTTTAAGTGAAAATTAAAATAACAACTTTTTAAAATTAGACTTTATTTTATCATGTTTCATATGATATTAAAAATTTTATAAATAGATGATGAGTAATCAGAGATTTCACTATGAGATATAGTTTATTTTTGTCAGTAGATGTCATTTCATGAAATTGGACATAAAATTACCCACAATATACTGAGATTCCCCAAACATGGATGTGTCGTTTCATATATGAAGCACTAAACTCTAAACAAGACATGGTATACTAAATGATCCTGAATACACCATGTATTGACTAGTCTAGACTATCACATGGTTTTTTAGACGGCACGATGTCTATCTAGGTAATATAGCATGTAATCTATGGAAATTCACTTCAAATTTCATGAATTCCATGAGGTTAAAGTCATGTCATGTATAAATTCATGTTTCATTGGACTGAAGTCCACGGAACATGGAGGTCACATACATTCTAGAAGGTATACATTACATATATCACATGGACATCGCATACTGTGTAGCATGTCTATATGTGTATTTTGTAAACATAGTAAGATTTTATATGTGACAAGCATCTCAATATAGTATAATTTGTATCCCATCAATGACCCATGCCATGTCCCATGATGTATATGTTGGACACACTATATGTAAAAAATATAGTTTGTAGCTTACTAGTATATTCCCTATCGTCACCTAGTAATTCACATAATTAAATCAGAGTAAAATAATTAAAATCATCATTAAAACTAAATATCATGGTTATGAGCTAATGAAATTAATATATCACAATGTTTGAATAATTTATAAATTCATAATTTATTACATGTATTTATCTAAAAATATTGATGATGTTGTTTCCACTCCACTTTTCAAAATATATAGTTGGAGTATACTAGGTTTTTTAGATTAAAATTTTGATAAATGAATGAATTAATGAAGTGAATTGAATTTATTTTAGGAAATTTATCATAATAATTTATAATTAATTAATGTTGTTGCATACCAGTTTACATTTTCATATTTATTTCATTTGTGAGTTATCATGATCAAAAAATGGAAAATGTATATGGTTTTTTAAATTTGATTTTTTTTATCTAAATTGATGGTATACATGAAATCCAGACCAATATAATATATTAAAAATTAATTTTAGAGGTTTCATTTATACATAACCCTCTTAAACATTCCATTAGATACCCTAACTTGTGGGGGAGGAAAATAATATTAAAATGATGGGGAACACATTCAAGAAGGGGTGGTCCATTTTAGAATCCTAGGTAAAACCAATCTCTGAAATACTTATGCGCATAGGCAGAATGATGAAACAGGAACCATGTTTTCATTAAGGATTTGATTCCCTTGTGTTATTTTATTGTTTTTCATCCATTAGATAGTCAAACTATTAAAAAATATTATGATACTACTATTTTATTATATAATTTATATTATAAATATGATTAATTATTTATGGATTATATATCGTAATCACATTATAAATAAATCAAAATTATTAAAATAACAAATTAATATAAATGAATTATATGTAAATTTTATAAAGACGTGATTAATCAGTTATGTAAAATAATATTCATTTTAAAAAGAATGTAACTAGTTAAAATGGGAGTTATATTAATAAATATATAAATATCTCGAATAAAAATATTTATTAAGAACACCCTCCACTACATGGGTGTTTATTGAATCATAGTTCAATGTTCCTAACCATCATTATTTGGGGTTCTATAAGTTATCTTGGAATTTATAACGAGAGTTTTTGGACGATGAAAACTTGTTTGTAATAAGGTTTTACTTCCCTCATGGGACCTAGTGAATCTAGTAGGAAAGAGTTTAAGAAAACCATCTCTATGATTTCATGATTAGAGGGTCTAAACCATAGATAAATAAGCACTGAGTTATTGCAGTTTGAAGGTAATCAACAAATACATCTATAAAGCGGAATTTTTCAAGAGAACCTAAATACCCCCAACTGACTCCTCCTTATACATATTAGTAGAATGGTGTCAGTGAAAGGAGGAACTATACATTTCTTGAAACTGTATTGTTGTTGGATTGTTATGAAGATCTATAATTATAATTTTTTGGATATTGATTATAGATTATAACACACATTCTAAATTGAGTTCAAATAATGGAGACAAATTAAATACCTTAGAAATTGATGTAAGGCATGAAATCCATTTTATATCATTTTTATGGGGCTTCAAGGGAATTTTTATTCCCTAATCATGAAACAAAATAGCAGTCTGATGGATGATGTGCATCATTAAAGCATATCCCAAGGATACGAGAGGATATTATCTATACGAAAATTCATTCGAAAAAGTTGTTGGGGAAAGATAATCTATATTTACTAAGAGGAATCACATCTCTAAAAGTGATAGTAGGAGAATGATTTAATTTGATAGATTTGATGCTCATGTTACCCAGTTTATAGTGTAATAAAAAATTCCTAAGGTCTCTATAAAAGATTTTGTTCATGAGACACATGTATTATGCATAGTGACCAAAGGATGTTATGAAAAAGGAAGATATATTTTTCTAAAAACTAAATATGGTGAATTATTATTTGTTTTCAGTAATGATCATTTTTACAATAATGAGACATTATGGTGATAAGAAGATATATAATGGAATGAATCCATGAATTTAAAGATGGATTGCCATTATAAAAACCATGAATGGGATTGAGTTGATCCACCACATGATGTAAAGATCCATGGGTGCAAATGGATATTCAAAATTGAACTGCATATGGAATGTAAAGTGAGTTATTATAATGTTTGAATACTAAATAATGGATTTAAGAAGTGTTAAGGCATATATTATTATGAAACCTTTTCTGTAGTTTCTATGTTGAAATCAATCAAAATCCTACTAGATATAATAGTATTATAGGACTATATAATTTCAGAAATGGAATTAAATACTGTTTTCCGACATGATCCTTATCATGAGGATGGTTAAAGATATATTTATAAAATGTGTGATATAGCACAATCTCTAACCTTAAGGGCACTCTCAAGGAATAATCATCTAATTACTCAGTAGTATTTTTTTAAAAAATTAAATATTGAAAGTAAAAAATGAACACAACATGAACAAATTTTAGAAAAAATAGCAAGTGACGAAGTAGTGAAGAAGAAGAAGACCATCAGAGGAAACAAATGACAGAGAACAAAATTCAAAATGAAAAAGGCTAGATCTAGGTGAATCCACCCTCAACTACTCTTTGTAGATCTACTTATGAAAACCATCGACTCTCAATTCACTCAATGAATAATCGAAGACATGGACCATAAATAATTGTCACATAAACAATGAACACTCAAACATAAAAGTTCTTCAATGATCCATCATTACTCCAAATTGTTAAATAAGACCATCGACCAACTCATCATGGCTAGAATGTTTCATAAGCCAGAATGATCATTCTGAGATCATCATATCCCAAAACCCAACTCATTTGCTCTATTTGAGAAAATGAAAGAGGAAGGGTTGAATGAGGTTATAGGGTAGAAAACCATTCATGTGTAGGAGTGCATTATTATAAACCCTCATTCATTGTTATAATATTCTAATTATTATAAGAAGAGATAATCGTAATGAGTTTATGACATCTAGTTATGGTGGGTTTCACTTCTATAATAAAACCCTCACAAAATAGTTCTCAATTCCTATAGATTTCATATCAGAATGAAAAATGAAGAAGAACATGTAGACAAACATCAAAATTGAAATGAACTATTTTATTTAAAAATAATAAAAGAAACCATAATGGTATTTAAAAACATGAAAACATGGTTAAAAATATTTACAGAAACAAAAAAATATCAGTAGAAAAAAAGTAGAATATAAAAGATCACTGTTGATTTCTTTAGGCTCGTATATCGTTATATGATGTTCGAGAATTTTTTTAACTTTTCTATATAAATATATATATAATTATAATTATAAAAATGTATTTATTAAATATATTACCTAATTATATTATTATTAAATATAAGTACTTAATATTATTATATATATATATAAACTAGTAAAAATATAAATATGTACTTATATTTAAATATATATAAATATTAATAGTATATTTATGGTATATTTATCTATTAATATAATATTTTAAAATTATAAAAGTAAAACGAAATTTACAAGAAAAAAATATATTTTTAATAATTCTAATAAATATATGTATTTATAATTACTACTATTATTTTCTTATAATATATTTTACTTTTGTTATTTTTTATTTATATTAATTTATTATTAATTTATATATTGTTATTTATTATTATTATATTATTATACATATAATTATATAAAAATGAAAAAAGGGGCATGGGTTCTAGCACTATGGAGGGGGGTGTTTCAATCGGGAAGGTGGGTTGTGGTGATTCATCTTTACCGGGAAGCCTCTACCATGGTGGTGGATGCTTCTCCCATGGTACGGTGGTGACTTCTCACGTAGTGGTGGTTCGAGGATTCAACATCAATTGATGACTGAAGGCTTCAACAGTGTCGAGGAGGGCTCAAGTCAGCGACACAAAAGGTCTTAAATGGTGGGTGACCTCTGGTTAAATCGAGTTGTTGATGGTCCTCGAGTTCTTCTGGTCTGGCCATTAGATCTTGTCTAGTTTGTAATAGAAGTGGCAGTGTGGAGAGTTATGATATTTTTAATTTCGAGTGTGTGTTCAATCATTGGTCCAGGTTTTGGTGTGGATAGTTTCTTCTTCAGGTGGTTGGAGTGGTGGATCATTGTTTTTGTGGATTCAATTTTTTTGTTCTTTATTTTGTAGTTTTTAGATCAGGAAAAAATTAATTTACATTGGTTATCATGTCCCTCAATCTCAGTTTAAGTTTATTCGGAGTTCCATTATTTGGATTATTTTTTTCTTTGATCGGTTATTGACTACTTGGATCTGTATCCATGATGGGCGGCAGCTTCAGTGGTGATGTCATTAGACGGGTCCTGATGGTGGGTTTGGTTTCCATATGATGAGGCTAGCTGATGGTTGGAGATAGTGGCAGAAATTCAAAGTAGTGGTGGCTCCTTTGGTGGTCAGTGGAGATGGTGGAGGCAGAGGATCAGATATAACAGCTTCTTGAGCCAATGGTCTCTGTTCTAACTTTGGTCACGACTCTCTGTTCTTGCGGGGACTCGGTAGGGATGACGGTTGTGGTGCCGACATCATCAAGATCTAGTGGTAACACCTATAAAAATAGTATAAAAAATTGAAATAAAAAAATGAAATAATAAAATTGTAGCAATTTAAAATTATTATTTAATTTTCAAATTAAAATAATGAATAAAATGAAATTATGAATTAAATTAAAATTATAAAAACAAAATATATATGAAATAAGTTAAAAAATAATGAGAATGAATAAATTATTTAAATTAAAAGATTAAAGAACAAATTATAATTTTTTAGTTTGAAATAAAATTGATAAAAAAATAAATTGAAATAATTGAAATAATGAATTAGAATAATAGAAACAAAATAAGGTAGGGAAATTATAAAAAGCACAAAAATAAATAAAAATGTTACATGAAAATATTATTTAATAAAATTGATATTTATTAATAAGAAAAGAATAACATAAAGATTTAATATAATAAACTAATAAATGAAATAATTATTTTGAAACAAACAAAAAATTAAATAATTAAAGAATTAAAATAATGAAAAAGATAAATTTTATCAATAATAATTTAATGAAAAATGGTAGTTACAATAGAATTAATTAATTAATCTATAAACTACTCAAAATAACTAAAAAAATCATTAAAATTCATATTCAAACAAAAAACACAGTTTTAATTATAAAATATAAAATTTTCAGGAATTGATAATTATTAACCTAAATAACTCGAAGGAATTGATTTTATTTATTTATTTCTAGAAAATCCATTTTTTGACAGGTTTGAGAGGAAACATTTACAGTCCTAAAGGCCCATAGGAACAATTATCATTATATGACCCTAAGGCCCTACCAAACTACACACGAACTTCCCCTCCCCAAAATATACATCATTAAAGGATCCTATCTCCCCACCTTGCATTGATGATCGGTAAGCCTTGCCACCTGCATAGTTGCATAATTTCTGTTACCGATGGCGATTGGAATACCTTCTCATTCTTCAAATTCAATTAGCTCTCCTCTGGTGGCTACTATTTTTTCTTAATCCTCTTCTGCACCTACATTGTGTGGTGTTCTTGAGCTGGTCTATGGTATTTTGGGTGACCTAAAGGCAATGTAGGGTGAAGAACTTGGGTAGAGTGAAGGCCTCGTGCCCCGTAGGCCCAAATAAAGGACCTAAAGGCCCAAACTAATGAAAAATTGTGTCTGCTATAGTATCACTTCAATTACTGCTACAATACGTCTACAATAACCCATAAGAGAGTTTTGTTTCATAAGGAATTAATGTGATCCATTTTTTAGATGTGGTTTAGTGAGATTGCGATCAATTTCTTTATATTATTTGTGAAGAAAATATTAATTAATTCAAATTAAATTGTATTCATACTTTTTGATAAAGATATTTTGAACAAGTTCTTCTACATTATGCATTTGGGGGAAGAAATTAATATTCCCAATATCTATATCATTCATGATAGATCCAAGAGGATTCCTATACTTTGTTAATGTAGATTCATTGACAAGATAATGATTTCATCTTTAAAAAAATTGGAAATTGGATTGGTCCTAGTGTCACATGGTATACATTATTCCAAAAAAAGAGCTATCATACACAACAATGGAAAGAAAATTTGGTAAATATCCTATACACATAATGGATTGGATCAATCATGTATTACATGTTATGCACCATGCTTGATGTTTCCTATACCTTACACACCGGTATCTAGATATCATGATGATTCATGATATCATAAATTGTTCATGGTTAAGGGGATAGATAAATATCTAATTTTTATTGAAGATATATTCCTAGTGTATGGATATGGCAAGGAATTAGTCATCAAAATATATACAAATTATATTTTCAAAATAGATCACAATAATACTGATTCACAATCATGGTGTATCTTCTGTCTCTACAGAGGAGCATTGATTTAGAATAGGTCTATGTATCCATATGTCACCAAATATACCAATGATTCCATGTATATTATAGCATTTGATGCATCTAATTATGTAGTATAAAAATGAAACATCATCAAAAAAGAATGACGTGGTTCCTAGTTTTAAATATGATATCACCCTAAATTGTGAAAATACATCAATGGTGGCCTTTATAAATCGTCATGGTCACATCAATCGAGGAAAAAACACATTAAATGTATGACAAAATAAGGGATTATCTACGATGGGTGGAATCATGGCGTTAATAGTATACATCAACAATAACATGGATGCTCACTTGGCTAATGAATTATAAAAGATAAAGCATGAGCCTCATGAGAGAGATATATGGAATGTGGTAAATAGAAGAAGACACTAGTGTAAATGGGATTCTGTTTGATTTGGTTCCCTAAAAACAACATTTATGTACTTTATGGCTACCAGTATTCATGATTTTGAATATTAATAAAGTTATTTTCAAATCATTAATGTTCTTATGTGTTTAATTTTATGAGATAATCTCTTAATGATGTATATCGTACTAAGAGGTCATAGTTGTTACTTGATATGAAGAGAACCCATAAGTTCTATGATAATAATCTTAAATAAATGATCTGTGGATGGATCATATCATTTGACGAGATACATATGATATATTCTATCAGTTGTAGGGGGACTATAAGAGATTGATATTTCTTATCATAATTTTCATCTTTACAAATCTCTATGGGGTCATATGATAATTGACCCACTAGATGGAAATCCAAATTTATATGTGTCATGCCATATTTCTATATGTGGATGTGTGTACTAGTCCTTAGAATTTTAGATTATTATTTATTCATATCATGAGTCATTTTATAAGATGTATTTAAAAAACCATGATTAAATATTCTCACAGTGAGGTTGGACACATTGATTTCATTAATATTGATGTTCCAATAATGAAAACTGAGTTGAAATACTAGTCACTTATATTCTTAAATGGATATTGATATCTGAGACCCATTTATTGGAATAAAACTTCATAATTAATTCTCTCTCTATTGTATATTATAAACAAGTTAAATTCCACAAAAATGATGAATGAGGCATCAGGCGACATGGATGAACATACTAGTTTTCAATATACATTATTTGATTTATCATGATAAATGGATTATATTACATTGTTTAGGTTCATGAGATATGTTAACTCTTTTCATTATGGTTGTCTTGTCTTATTGTTAGACACTGACTATGAACATTAGTTTTTTTATTATTAATGGCACAGAAAAATGGGCCTATATGGGCACACAATTTTAGTATCAAGATCATCAATTAAATTAAATATGAATTTAATTTTTTTTAAATAATACCCCCATAGGTAACTCTTTATTTTTAGTTGATTGGATATATCCAGTAACCAATTATTCAATAGAATATATGTTAATTGAATATATAATAAATATTTAAAATCTATTTTATTTAATGTAATACTTGTTTCATTATCTGTAAATAATATAAATATATATATATTTATTTAAATATATAGTCATTATTAATGGATTTAGAAATTCCAATCAGAAATTGAGAGTTGTGTTAATGGTGCAGTGAAAAAAATTATGTTCAATATATATTAATAAAGGATAATTTATTTATATATAAAATAATATTTTTTACCTTTGACATTAAGGTGTGTAAAGAAAAAATATTGATTATATAATTATATAAACACGTGGTTCACTAGGAATTAAGACAAAAATAATGGCCTTTGTGGAATTATTATATTCCAACAATGGAACTACATAAATCTAAAAGTGTTCTTCTCAAGAAAAATAATCACCCTCATTCACAATGGGGGGCCTCATGCATGGGATGTTTTTATGCTCCCTCCTACTTCATAATGGTGGTGGCCACTACACCAGTCCCTCTCCCATCAGTGGGGGAGGGACCTTAGAAGTTTAGCAAGGAAGTGAGTTCCTCTTTCTTCCCTTTTTATAACCCTGAAATCCATACCCATTTTCCTCAAGCTTTATTATGTTCTAAATCCCCTGATTTGTTCTATGGGTCCCTAACCTTCTGATCTCGATTGAAGAGTTCAAAAAAAAACTAGGTGCTTCTGAATATTACTTTGGTATCATGGCTCAAGAAGTGGCGTCCCTCAGATGACTCGTATGATTCTTAGGTTTTCAGGTCATGGGAATTACAAAACAAGGTTGTGGTGGGTTTTTTGAACAACAATCATATTATGATATGATTCACATCAAAGGATGATTTAATTAGTGCATAGTTTATCACTCCCCATAGCATCAACATATCATAGTTCTAACTCTTTTTGATGGACCTACAACTTCTATATGAATTGTAACTCTCCCTCAGTGGTGATTTGGGTGAGTTTCGTTAATCTTCCTTCACTATTTCAAAACCCCTCAGTTATTATAATTCTTGGGATTGTAGTGGGTATATTCTTGTGTTCGGATAACCACAATGAATCTATTTTCCATCTAGTTAACCTACAAGTTTTTGTGGAAGTGGTTGTGTCAAGGTTGTCTTTCGATTATGTTTGGATCAAAGTAGGTGAAGTGTTTTGGTACATTCATCTTGTGGTATATGAATCAAGGTTTCATTTTTTTTTCTTTCTATATGAATTTGGAAAATTCCATCATTTTATAGGATAAGGTCAATGAATATTACTAAGGAGATGGGTGTAGATAGTGGTAAGGAACCATATGCTAGTGTTAAGGTAGTATCATCTCTACAAAAGCCGGTGGGATTGGAAAATTAATCAAAATATATAATGAATGCGAAGTGTGGGTCATATGATTTTAATATGTTGGTGACCAACATCTTCATTCACTTGAGGAATGATCTGGATGAACCCCATCCCACTCTGCCTTCTCCTTTGGGCCAAAAGGGTCCTTCTGTGGAGGAGGCATGGCCTGACAGTGGTCTCTATTCTGTGGATCCACAAATTGTGGATGAAGGAGTCCCAAAGACTTCCATTGCTTCTTCATATGGAGAGGGAGTGCACTCAGGGACTGGTACTTGTGGAAATGGTATGGAAAATCCCCCCAAGGAACAAATGGAGGTGGACTCTTCTAGTTGTAAGGTGATGTAGCGTGAGGAGGTGGTTGTTATTGTATTGGGACCATGTTTGAAGGGTTTCTGAATTATAATATAGTCTATGAGGATGAAATTTCTCTAGTTAGGCCTTCAATGTATGAGTATAAGACCCTCGTGATTGAGTCGAATGATGAGGATTCTGGGCATTTATCAGCCGATATTGAACATTATGTTCAGTGTAATCAGCTTTCAACCTCAAGGTGAAGTAAGATCCAGAGGGTTATTCAGAAATAGATAAAGGAATATACATATTATCCCCCACTAAGGGTGACTAGATCAGTGATTAATTCAAAATCAAAGAGGATGTATATCTATCCAGTCCCCCCCATGGCTACTTCTGGTTAGCAGTGGGTGTTTTGTGTGATGATAGATCCATATTTGGAGTTTCTTACACACTCGGATGAAGAAATGGTTGAATCCATGCTGACGATAAATGATACTAATGATGAAGCTAGAAAGATGATGGGAAGGACATTAAGGTTTGTTACCAATGAAGAGAAAAGTACCTATATTGGAAAAAAAGATCTGATATATATTAGGGGATTCAATAATGGGAAGATCATTCAAGAGGAGTACATTCAGTCATGGGACAAGATACCATATTAGTTCAAAGACCTTTTGAAGGATGATCCTAATTCTATGGCTAACAATTTATCTTGTAAATTATATAGGGAGATCAAATATGATAGATTAGAATTTCTCTTAAATGGTTATTTTATTTCCTTTAGTGCTTGGACTATGGTTTCTCACTTTTTCCCAAAAGGTTTTTTTATAATAAATAGTTAATATTCAGTAAGTCATGCACAATGATTATGAGATAGATTCCTCTCATGTGCAAGTGGAATATTTCTCTATAATTATATCAATAATAGAGAGTGACTTTCATTCTTAAGACTCTCAACTCTAGTGAGAACAAGAAGTGTCAACTCTCTTTGAATGTATTCTTATAGAAATTAAAGATGAATGATGAAATAATTATAATCATTTACGCATGCAACAAGGTATATATTTGAGGATGTTTAAATATTTGTGGTTTATGTACAAATCCTTTCTAGATAGACTATACTATTAAATTATCTGACTTAGTGATGATACAACCACAAAAATCATAAAATTTTATAATAAAGAATGAATTATAACACGATATAATTAATTATTTATAGAAAATAGTTATCAATTATATGTGATAAATAATATATTGGAGTTCAAAGATTCTAATCATACAGTTATGATTTAGAATCAAATAATGTTGATGAATTAATATTATTGGGATTTTCCCCAACCACATCAGTTACACCATTAAACCTTTAGTTATTTATTCCTCCAAAAATTTCTTATCCTCTGATAAATATAAAAATTTCAAAATAAAATATCTATTATCATAAAAAAAATACCATGCAGACGACACTATATAATAATGTTGTGATACTTCTCATATTTCTGTTATTACCACCACATTAAAGTGAGTGGAAGTGAGTTTTAATTGAATTTACTTCAACATTCACCACACAACATCTTATAATTCCATCATATATATATTTTAAATGTGATGAAAACTCCCATAACTAATATTTTATAATTTAATCAATCTTATTATATTCATTCCATTTCATACCCTACAATTTAATTATTTTAGTGATGAATATTAATATTTTATAATACAAAGGAAGTGTCATTGTTATATCTAAAAACACTATCCCATCTTAGAATCCTTACATTATTGGATGGGATAGATATTTCATTAATTCTTTATTTTCTGTTAGGTGATCAACTACTTGATTCTCTGTACAATTTTATCATTAATTTCACGATTTAATTTTTAGTAATATAAACACACATATTATTATCATTCTATTAGATTAATTATTTGGTAATAAAAATTTCAATATTATGTGATTTTTAAAAATAATTACATTGAATTTGGTAAGTTGTAACATTAATTTTCCAGTAGAATAAAACACAACCAACATATATTTTTATATTATGTGATAATTAGTCAATGAACTATTACATAAACATTCATTAATTGTTGATGAAATACTTGTTCTTATTACACATATATGTATGAACATTTTCCCCAAAAAAATAGATATCATCATAAATAATTTCCAATGGACTATAATAAAGAGATTTAATGATAGGTTATGAAAATAAAACTATCATAAGTCCATTGAAAGCTTCAAAAAAAAATTCATCAAATATAAATTTGGATGCCTTTTCCATAATAACGAATAATAGTATTTCTATATTTTATAAATCCATTCTAAACATTATATAAAACCCATCATACCTAAGGAAACTCCACACTAATAAACTTATTTTAGTGGTGGTGGTGATGATATTGTATACATTTTTTATGTATCCTCTTTTATTCTATCTTTGGTGGTTTTCTAACCTATAATATTCCCTTATCTCAACATAATTTTAAATTTCTCTCAATTAAGAAACAATTTTTATCTTAATATCACGCTAGATGTATAGATATTATTCACATGAAATAATCAAATTCCATGAAAAAAATTCTTCTCTGAATACTTCATCAATAAATTCCTCAATTTAAGAGATGATAAGAGTCACACATCTCTAAAATTTATCATGTTCTCAACATAGCCCAAATAAAATTATTTTAAATGAATATTTCTCATAGGCACATGTGAATTTCATCATATACTGGTTAGAGGATTTAGAGAATTTATTTATATCCTCAATACCTAAACAGAAAAAACATGATGTCTATGAAAGCCTCTCTAATATTTTATTAATGAAAATTATGGGAAATGATCTTTCCTCATGGACGTTTTAAACATTATCTGATATATAACTACTCTATAACCACTCATAATACATGTATAAATCTATAAATTCTTATAATTTATAATGATAATAATACAACCTTTCTCTAGAACCATATGAATAGGACTGACCTATGAACTATATGAAATTTTATACATTTTAGCAGTATCAAGTAACCTTATTATATTAACATTGATCAATTCCATAAAGTTTGGATTAATTCATATTTAGAACTCAAAAATTGGTTGATTCTAAACATTTTTATGGATTTTATAAATGTTGATGTTTGTGATTATTTTCTACATGAGCGATATAGTGTATAAAATAGATTTTTAATTCCTTTTATCAACATTTAACAACTTTACCTATTATTGAGCTTCATATTCTGCTAATACAAGGTAATGATCTAATATTATATTGAAAATTTACAGCATAAAACACATTGTTTTTGGAAACATTATTCATATTAAACAGATAACATTAATCAATAAGGAATCATTTTTATTAAATAGATATTGACTATTGTAGAGTATTTGATAAATTAGTGAGTACGAAAAGTTATAACCAGACTATGAAATAAAGTTACCTTTAAATATTATATCAACTAGTTCATATAAAAGGTTAATAAAATCATTTTATACACAATATTTTTCAAAATTGTATATTTTCTATGTGTAAACTATTTTTTGTTTAAACAATAGATTACAATTAAATTTAAGGGAATAATTAATATAGTTAAATAGTAATTTCTTACAAAATTATAGTTTTGAAAAATAAATTATTATATAAGGTAAAATATATATTTATGAATTATATATTGGGAATTTGAAAAAATGAAATTCATTTCTGTGTGTAAAATTAAAATATAATCTTCTGATTCTCTTTTTTGGGTAATTCTTTAAAAATATTGATTTTTAGGTGAATAGTGCATCAAATACAATTTTTAAAAATAATGTGAATCATACAAAGTTATTATTATATAATTATGAAATGTAAATTTGGGAAAAAATTATTTAGTAGAAATATTAATTTAATATGATAATTAATAATATTTATTTTAATATTAAAAAATAAATTTGAAATTTCTGAAAATAATTATTATTGTTTGCAATTTTTTTATCCCATTATAGTGTTATTATTTTAAAATTTATTTCCATAATATTTAGAAAATTCATGTATTTAAATGGATTTCATATATATAATTATAATTTCAAAATTATGTAATATGGATCATTTTATATCCTGCTATAATGGATCGGTGAAATTGGTAAAAAAACTAATTAATACAGTTGATAACCAAAACTGATAAAATGGGTATTAGAGGGTTTAGCTGACATTAGAAGTTTAATTTATTTCCTATTTTTTTGGTTGATGTGTGGTTTGACAAAAAATATCGTAAATTAAATATTATAAACATCGTGATCCACTTTATGTGTTTAAAATGTTCTCCATTTATATTAGGTGGTTTTAATAAAAAATAATTTTCTAAACATATAAAAGGGGAATCTCACCACCCCCACATTACCACCCAATGAACATAGATTACTCCTAGAAATCATCCAACTATCCTTAATTTATAATTATATAAATTTTTTATGACCCTTTAGTCATAAGTGATTTTTTAAGACCTATATTTCCAAGGATTCTTATATGGTGATGTCTATGTTCTCTTTGTGAATTCTTTTTTTCATAAATTTATATATTATCATTATTAACTTCAAGTGATAATTTTTCAAATTCCAATATAATAATTTTTGTATATTTTTATATTTAATGTAATTATTCCTATGAAATAAATATAAAACACCTTCTACCTTTTATATTAGGAATAACGAACTATTCATTCAATTGTTGAACTAACTATTACCTCCACAAACTATTAAAATCTGTTATTTTCACCACCGCCTATATTAACAAATTTAAATGACTAAAATGATGATTAAAGTTGAAATATACAATATAATTAGATATATGAGTATAAAAATTATAATACACCTTCATTCACTCTAATTCATCATGAATTGAAAATTTTAATTGTTCATTATGTGAAAACCCACCTATATGATGTAACATATCACATTTTTATGTATATTCTAACATATTTATAAAAAAATTGTTAAATATAATTCACCACGTTAATTTTTTTAAATAAAATAAATATTTTTTTATTAATTAAATTACACCAAAGTAAATAAAAATTCATAAACAAAATAATCAATTTATTTTTGTTTTTTATATTAGGGTCAGACTAATGACCTACTTGAATAATTCTATAAAATAATAACATAGATGAATATGAGAATGTAATTTCAAATATTATATAATATAAATATTAAATTAAAAAAATTATTTTCATATTAGAGTGGAATATTTAATAATAAATTAATTAGTTAAGATACCAACATTATTTCATTATGAATCACTGAAACATGTTCTTCCTTGACTTGGCCTTTAATTATCATAACCAAAAATCTCATAGAATGAAATTATAATATTATAAATAATTAAAGAGAATTAATTCAATTACCTATTATTATCCAAGAATGATGATCATTTGGAGATGAATGGATATCAACAAAATGATTATGAAAATAGTTCAAAATGATCTTGATTACTCACAAGAAAAATTAAAAATGCATAATAAAAATATAATATAAATTTAGATAATAATTTTTATTTACTATATAAAAGGGAATATAAGTGAATATGGTTTTCAAATATTTGATAAAAATAGTTATTTTGTTATAATTGATTTTGAACAACTTTAATGAAATCCAAGAGAAAAGGCCTTGAATTTGGAAACTCAAATTCATTCATTTAAGTTACATGATTTTTTATTTATGTACTATTTCCTATAATTACCATATTTAGTAAATATCCATTATAACTGATTATATATATATATTATTTCTATGAAAAAATAGTTTTTATTCAAATCCACTTCCATCAACGTATTTCTTTTTACTCTATTATAAAATTGATTTGATTTTTTTAAAATGACTTATAACTATGGATTTTAAATCAATGATTCCAAAATATTTTTAATGAAATATTTTTTCTGTGATTTTATTTCCATATTCTTTTATATATTCAATATATCTATCTCTAGTCGTTATATTTTTCATGTTTAACCCTCATGATTTCTATTTTTATTCACTTCTTTTAGGTGATTGAGATTCTGATGCGGATCAAATTATATCGTGTTCATATTTTATAACATTTTGAAATATTACCAAAAATATATTTATTTACGTGGTTTATTTATTTAATTAAATATTAATAGTTTAATTTAAATGAGAAATCAAAATCATAATATTTCTATGAGATATGTATGTTGTGATATATGAATTATTTTTTTTGGGACTCATTAGTATGGATGATTACTGTTGGAGTCCTATATCACACTCCAATTAATTTTTAAAATATTATATCTCATGTGATAAGTATTCGTGAGTATGTTTTAGTTTCATTTAATTATGGGAATTGATTATGTTGTTTGAAACAAGTAATGATTCTATATATTAATTTTTTTCTAATGTTGAAAGATGTTATGAATTTTTATCTTATGATCTTATCATTCAAGGTTTAGGTTAAATGTTTTGTATCTGATTTGTTTATATTATGTTTCCTTATTGATACTTTTGGGATATATGATCTTATTACATATCCTTTAAATATCACTTATGTTTTAAGAATATTATTCATGATGATATATTTTATCTCTTATGTTCATATTTGTAATTATTATGAATTTAACCTTGATAGAATGTTTATTCAACCATTATTGAGCATTAGAGCTCATCGATTTACATGTTTTCATTCCCTAGGTTTTGAAGATGAGTTTTAATAATTTTATGTCTATAATATTCTCTAGTTTGGTGAACATTTGAAAAAATGATTGCATTTGTTGTATGAAAAGATTATTATATATCTAGTTTCAAAATATTTTTAACCCATCAGTAATTAGTTATTATTATTATTTATAAAATATAATATTATATATCATGTAAAATACGTAAAATAATGGAATTTTTAGCGTCTGTATCAATGGGTATGGACAAAAGATTCATTTTTCTCACAAATAGGAAGATTTCATTTTAGTAGGTAAACCTATTAGTTATAAAAAAGGTAATCGTTAAATGTATTATTTTTTCATAGGTATTTCATTTTAAAACATCTCTTTTAACCCTTTAATGATGTTTAATTTAGAGTCCACATTATTATTTATATTAGATTTATCATGATCCAGCAATGTGACTAGATCATCTCATCTGAATTCATCTTTATTAGTCTATTGATTCTCATTTTGATTCTGTGACTCATTCTTTACACGTGATAAAATATAACCAATGAAAAAAATCATCTAAATAAAGGGAAATATTTTTTTCTATGAATAAATTCAATATCATCTTTTCTACGTAATAGGATAAGATGTTTTTCCCATAGGAACATCAGTCATTTCCCCAGTACTATCCATGAAATACTTTCCCAATATAATTGGAACAAACTTATTTCATATTATGTATAAAACCAATGAATTAGTTGGAAGTATGATTTTTACCAATCTCACCAATAAGTATCAAATAAAATATTTTTGGTATATTAAAGATTAATCTACATGATGTACCAAAAAAGTTGTGGAATGGTCACTCTAATTCAATTTTCATTATAAAAATTCAATTGAATAAAATTTTTACTATATCACATGTATATAGTACATGTGAGGGTAATATTCCATTATAATTCATAGTGAATCCTAAAGTTCCCATGATACTTGTAAGAACCCGGATCTTTGTTTCATGTACGCTTTTCCTTTTTATGGAGTTTTTAATAAAAATGGAGTTTCTGAAAAATTTCGAAGTACACGCCATGTACTTTCTGAGTACACGCCATGTACTCCTCTCTGGCTCGACGCCTTGTGTTGGACATGCCCGGGCCACACCCAAGGTGTGTAGGGGTGAGGTGGAGGCTGATTTTGTTGGAGTACGGAAAAACCTACTACACGCCGTGTACTTTAAAAATACACGCCGTTTACTTTTCTTGTTTTCACTAAATGGACTGGGGTCATGCCTAATCTCCATATTCACCGTCTTCTAGGTCTGGTTCATCCGAGAGTGACCCGTATAGCTGGATCTTCCCCAAACTCCCGCCTCTCCATCCTTTCTCCATTTCGAGAACGGTCGATTATGTTGGAAGCGCAACCGTGATTTCTTCTTTCTGCTTGAGCTTTGTTTTCCAATTCTTCCTCTTCCTCAAGATATCAAAGGTTGAAATTTTTTTTTCTTTTTCTTAGATCTAAGATATTCTAGGGGAATTATACATCGTGGTTCAGGTGTATCGATCTCCTAGGATCGAGGTAGGTGGTTTGTGCCTTGCCGTTCATAGTCTTTGAGTTTTATGTGAAAATTCCACCAATACCCATGAACAGGGTATTACGTGTTCACCATTTTCCCTTTTTGTTTTCCTGCCTTTCTTGTATGCTTGTGTAGAGGTAAATTGAACATGTTAGAGGATAATTTTTTATTCTTGGAGGTATTTTCCCTTGCATTGTTCTGTTTATGACCTTTGGGTCTCGGTTGCCTTTGGATGTTATACCTGTTTCCATGCCTTGTGGTTATAAGTTTAAGTGAAACTGATGACATGCTTGTTGCCTTGTAGACTATTTAGATAAGTATCACTATAGGAGTACCCTGGTTAGCCAAGTAGCTCTATAGGTTTACTTTTCCCTTTATCATTTTTAAGCACCGACTGGCACGTGGCTGAGAGAACCTGGTGCTATAGACTATAAGGGATAGACCGAGTGAGATTCCTAGAGAGTCTTAGATATTACAGACTACAGAGGGGATGGTCTGAGTGAGCTCCCAGAGAGTCTTAGATTTATAGACTACAGGAGGGTAGACCTAGTGAGATTCCTCAGAGAGTCTTACCTTGTTTGAATCTCTTTATGAACCTTCCCAGGATAGAGGTTGAATTGGTCGAGTGAGCATCCTCATAGAGTCTGTGGTATACCTGAGGCTATAAGAGGAATTGACCAAGATAGCTTCCTCAAAGAGTATCTAGACCTTGGGTCTAGGAGGGTTTGACCGCATGATCTTCCTCAAGAGAGTCCCTAAATACCCTAGACTATAAGTGGAATTGACCGAGTGAGCTTCCCCAGAGAGTCTCATAAATTTGTATGACCAAGACAAAGGAGTTAGGCTGAGTGAACTTCCTAGAGGGTTGTGTTACTTATTAGATATGACCAGAGGGGAAGTCTGCAAGTAATTCCCAGAGGGTTTCTAGATTTTAGCTATTTTTTATGTTGTTTGGTTATGGATTTATTGCTGCTATGTATCATCCTATTTTACTGCTTACTGTTTACTGCCTACTGCTTTGTTGTTGTTGTTTACTGCTTAGTGTGATTTTACCTGCCATATACTCACTGACTGTTAGGTACAGATCATCGGTTGGTTTCCTATTGGGATTTTATCTCACACCCTATTTGTTTCATGTTTTTGTTCCCAAGAAGACTATATTGTTGCAGGTGAAGACAAGGCCAAGCACCCTTCAACTTCTGGAACTTGATTTCGTGGAGCAGGAGAGCATGGGACCGAGATTTTCCTCGTGATGCTGAGGAGCTATTTAATTTTCATTTGTATTTGCTTTAGTACTGTGGTGTTTCAGCATTGTGACTTGTTTGTCTGTTTTCCTAGAGTTTTATTTTGCATCATTCCATATATGCATATTTGTTCCAGTTTGTTGATTTAGTCTTCCCCGGTTATTATAGTTGGTTATTTACTACTTCCGCTATTTTATGTTTATTATTATTCTATTGTGTACTCTTCCAATGAGGGCATATTTTTTCCACTATCACATCCAAGGCCCTCGTAGCTAGTCGACAATCTCTGGCGTTTGGGGAAATGTGCTTGAGGCCATCTGACCAATCGGGTACGGGGCGCCTCTGGGTGGCTTTCGGAACCGGGACGTTACAAATTGGTATCAGAGGATTCTTTTCTCTTTCATTACTGTTTGGAGACTAAACCAGGGATAGAAAAAATTCGGTACTTAGCAATAAGTTGTGCCCGGAGTATCTAACCAGTGTATAGGGAAAAGCCATAATACCTTGTTTATTGACGTTTTCAGGTTTTGAGTTTTTTCGGTTGATATGATTTCACAAAAAGTGATTCATATGCTTTGTACTATCATTGTTTTGATATTATGGTCTTATTTCTATCACGACCCGATGATATGAGGGAATTCCATCTCATGCATCATATATACACTTGTATAAATCACATTTCATGCATTCATTCCATTCCATTTAGGGTTCATTAGCGATTGCTTGCTGTTGTGATAGACGTTGTGTAGATTATGCATGTTGTTGTGATAGATGCTTGATATAATATCTGCTTCTTTTTGGGGAATTGTTTATATTGTAATTTGTTTAAATGAATGCCAAATTTTGATTCTTCAGGTTTTATGGGCCCTATTGAACTGGAAATTGGTGGATCATGACCATGTTTTCCCTTGTCGATGAATGTGGGAGATGCCAAGATTTGATTCTCGGGGAGTATGGGCCCTCATGGATCGGAATTTGGCACATCTTTACCTTGTTTCTGTGATTTTTGGGTTTCTGTGCAGTTTCTGAGCTACTGCCCAGAAAAAACACAGAATACATGACTTGTACTTTTTGACTACACGCCCTGTAGTTTTTAGACCATGTCACTGACCATGTGAGCAGGGACACACTATTATAGAAATACCTTCAGGAACACACCGTGTATTGAAGGTACACGCTGTGTAGTTTTGAGCAGTGTACTCAGCCGTGTCACAAACAACACGGGTTGGCGTGACCTTCTCTTATACACGTTGTGTTTCTTTTGGAACACGCCGTGTAGTCTTGCCCAGGTACCCGACCGTGTCACGAACTACATGGGACGGTTTCACCTTCTCCTACAGACACCGTGTTTGTTCGGAACACGCCGTGTAAAGGCCAGATGTGTAGATGACCATGTATCCAACAACACATGTCATCGAGTCAGTGTCTAGTACACGTCGTATCCCTAGGGAACACGCCTTGTAGTCTGAGGTTAGTTTGAACTGTGTGAGTTAGCCGTGTAAGGAGACTCAGGCAGGGGAATAGTTTTCTAGTATATGTCGTGTGTTGGGTCAACATGTCGTGTAGTTTGAGGTGTTACACAACTTGTTGGGAAGGGGTACACACCCATAATAATGGCGTAAGTAGACATGCCGTGTAGTTTTTATACACGCCGCATAGTCATGTTTTGTAAAACTTGATAGTTTTTTCCCATGTTCCCGTTTTTTACTCCGGTGTTTTCAATCTTTGTTAATACTGATCTAAAGTTTTCTTTTGATCTTTCAATGCTATGCCTCTGGGACGTCCTCTGATTGTACGTCTGTCATCAGGCAGTGATCAGATGCTATATATGGCTGATTAGGGACTTCGTGTCGATCCTCCAGTCGAGCCAACCTTGGCAGCAGCTATCATACCCATTGCAGGTGTCGAGACTCAGTTTAGGGAGGAGATTCTAAGAATTATGTAGAACTTCTAGGGATCGCCGCCTCCTTCCCCATCAGTGGCTTAGTTGATGCGGGTTTTCCATCAGTAGTATCCTCCTAATTTTTCAGGGGATGGAGGACCTCAGGCTGTAGAGTCATGGATAGAAGCCACACTGACCATCTTTGAGCAGCTAGATATCACTCAATAGAAAATGGTAATGATGGATAATAAAATGCTTTAGGTCACCGCCAAGAAGTGGTGGGAGGTGATATCACGGTCAGGGTGTCAGCCGGAATGTCTTAGGATGAGTATCGATGCACCTTCTATGACTACTTCTATCCAGAGACCCTGAGGGCCGCTCGAGACCAAGAGGTCATGAGTCTGCTGCAGGGAACTCTCTCTGTTATGGAGTACTCGCCTCGCTTCACTAAGCTATATCATTTCACACCAATCCCAAATGGTGATGAGTTGTTCCTTTCTAGGAAGTATGAGGATGGTCTCTGGCAGGAGATCTATTCCTAGGTGAATATCTTCTAGTTGACTTTGATATCCTCCATCGTCAACCAGGCGCTGATCACTAAGTGCAATCTGAGAGATTCTGGAGCAGTGAGCCAGGGCAGTTCGATATCCATATATGGTGTTCCTCCTACAGATAGTAGGAAGCATCTTAGAGAGTCTTCTCAAGGAGATCGAGGTTTGCGGGGTGTGTCCTTTGGCAGCCAGATTGTATGCTAAAAGTGCGGTAGAAGTGGGCATACTAGGCCTCAGTGCTAGAGGGATCTGATGGAGTTCCGGTCTTGAGGCAAGATGGGCCATCTTCAACATTTCTTTCACATATTATCACCTTCAGCTGGTGGTAGGGGTTCTTCTATGACCCCGTGTTTTGGAGATGCTTCACCATTGTCCCACCAGTCAGGGAACTAGAGTTCTTCTGGCCATTCAGGCCGAGGTGGAGGTCGCGGCCATGTTGGCCAGTCACCAGGTCATCAGCGACAGCATAGTGGATCATCTCAAAGATGTCAGCCAGGGGAGCAGGGTCGGGGTGCAGGCCAGTCTCTTGCCATGGAGTAGACCTATCAGGAGTAGGATCATGGCCCTTCTATAGTTTGAGGTACGATCATAGTAGCCTCAGTTTTAACTTCAGTTCTTTTTTATACTGGTGCTTCCCATAGATTTATCTCTATTTCAATTGTAAAGAGCCTTGGGCTCTGTATCGTTTCGTCTGCCGACTTTTTGACTCTTGACACATTATTGGGAACAAAGACATTTAGTATACGTCAGTTCAAAGAGTTCCCTCTCAAGTTTGCGGGGTGTCATTTCTTTTGGGACCTCTATGTACTAGAGATGACGGGCTATGACGTCATTCGCGGTACAGACTGCTTGGTTCCCTTCTAGGCAGTCGTCGATTGCTATTGTCGCAGGGTGAGTTTCGTATCACCAGAGGGTAGATCCTTCCTTCATAGAGGTGAGTGGGCTATCCAAGCAGGTAGAGCTGGACCAAAGAATCATGGTCTAGGGGAAGTTACAACTCGGATTACTAGTCTTTATCTGGATGACAAGGGTACTTCACAGTTAGAATTTCCTCTTGTGGTGGATCGTTTCAGGGATGTCTTTCTAGAGGAAATTTCAGGTTTACCTTCAGAGCGTGAGGTAGACTTCTCGATTGAGCTCGTGCCAGGAGGGGCACCGGTGTCCATTACTTTTTATTGTATGGCTACACCTGTGTTGTAAGAGCTCAAGAAATTGTTGGAGGAGTTGTAGGAAAAGGGTTTCATCTGACCCAGCACTTCTCCTTGGGGTTCGCTTGTCCTGTTTGCGAAAAAGGCAGACGGTACCCTTTGGCTTTGTGTGGATTATCAGATGTTGAACTAGGTGAACGTCAAGAACCGATATCCCTTGTCGAGGATCGATGATCTCTTTGATCAGCTTCGAGTGCCCGAGTGTTCTCAAAGAACGACATGAGGTCTGATTATCATCATTTGTGCATTAGACCATCAAATATACCTATGAAAACGTTCATGAGCAGGTATAGTCTTTAGGAATATATAGTCACGTCATTCGGTCCTACAAACGCGCCTGTAGTCTTCATGGAACCGATGAACCGATTGTTCCATTGGTACATGGACTCTTTTGTCGTGGTCTTCATGGATGATATCTTGGTGTACTCTCACACTCGACACAACCATTCCACACATCTTGAGATAGTTCTGATTACACTGAGAGAGAATCATCTATATGCCAAACTCTCTAAGTGCCACATTTGGATAGATCAATTTCACTTCATGGGACAAGTAATTTTAGAGACATGAGTGTTAGTGGACCTAGATAAAGTGAGAGCTGTAGTTTCCTAGGAGTAGCTGATGAACTTCTTTGAGGTGCGGAGTTTCCTAGGGATGGCCGGATACTACAGACACTTAATTCATGACTTCTCAAGCCTAGAATCACCGTTGATAGGTCTGACCAAGAAGGGGGGTGAAGTTTTTATGGTTAGATTCTTGTGAGTCATCCTTTTAGGAGCTGAAATGGAGGTTGAAGTCCGCACCGATACTAGTCTTGCCATATGCGGGAAAGGGCTACACTGTTTACTATAACGCTTCAGGTATCGGGCTGGGAGCTGTGCTCATGTAAGGATATGGAGTCATTTCTTACGGGTCTTGGTAGTTGAGGCCACATGAGAGGAATTACCCTACGCATGATCTGGAGTTGGAAGTAGTTGTTCATGTCGTACGCTGTTAGAGACATTATCTTCTGGGAGATAACTTTGTGGTTTTCACCGATCACAAGAGTCTCAACTATATCTTTACTCAGTGTGATCTGAATCTGAGACAGCACAGGTGGGTCGAGTATCTTCAGTCCTTTGACTTCAAGCTCACCTATATGCTGGGAAAGGGAAATGTAGTGGTAGATGAATTGAGTAGACGAACTCAGATTCAGGCAGTTCAGGAGGCCAGCAGTGAGTGGAATCTTATGGATCTATTCTCTGATATGCATCTAAAGGTGCACGATATGCATGGATAGACTTTCCTAACAGATATCGTTGTTACCTCTACACTTCTTGATCTGGTACGAATGAGGAAGCTATTAGATTCAGAGGCCTTAGTCCTGCGGGAGAGTGTGTCAAGAGGGGACCCTCTTCCTGGATGGACCGCGGGCGAGGATGAGATCTTGCATTTCTAGTGATGCGTATGGGTGCCAAAAGACATACGCGATGAGATGATGCAGGATTTCCATTCCATAGTTTGGGAAGTTCATCCTGGCTTCACCAAGATGTATATGGATCTTCATAACTAGTACTAGTGGCTAGGAATGAAGAAATATGTTGCTGGTTTTGTCATGAGATGTTCTACTTTTCAGCAGGTGAAATCAGACCATCAGTGACCAGCATGGCTTTTACAGTAGTTACCTATTCCAGGGTGGAAGTGGAACGATGTCACGATGGACTTCGTGACTGGGTTGCCGAGGTCATCTCGGGGAAGTGATGCTCTTTGGTTTGTCGTTGAAAGACTTATGAAGGTAGAACACTTCTTTCCGATCAAGGAGACCTTCAGTGTTGATGATCATGGACTAGTGTACATCTGAGAGATTGTACGTCTACATGGATTTCCACACTCCATTGTTTCAGACAGGGATGCGCGCTTTACCCCTCGGTTCTGGAAAGGACATCAGAATGCTTTGGGTACAAAGGTACTTTTGAGTATAGCATACCATCCCCAAGCTGATGGATAGTCTGAGTGCATGATCCTAGTGCTTGAGGATATGCTCCGAGCTTGAATTTTAGACTTCAGTGGTTCTTGGTAAAATAATATACCTCTTGTGGAGTTTTCCTACAACAACAGTTTTCATGCAACCATTCAGATGGCACCATACGAGGCTCTGTACGGTAGGCTGTTCCGATCACCCTTATGTTGGCTAGAGGTAGGAGAGGCAGCTTTTCTAGGACCTCATCTTGTTCAGGAGACCTCAGAGCAAATAGAGTTGATTCGGAAGAGGATGGCTATAGCACCGTCTTGTCAGAAGTCTTATGTTGATCAGTAGAGACGACCTTTGGAGTTCGAGGTCGGAGATCAGGTTTTCCTGCGTGTCGCACTGAGGTTGGGAAACAAGAGGATTCAGAGACAAGGTAAGCTTTCACCATGGTACGTCGGGACGTTTGAGGTTTTGGAGAGTGTTGAGCCAGTTACCTATCGGTTGCAGCTACCTCAGAGGTACCAGGCCATGCACGACATCTTCCACGACTCTAATCTCCGACATTACTTTTCAGACCTATCTCATGTCTTTCAGTCCAAGGTGGTTGAGCTCAAACCGGATGCGTCATTTGAAGAGAATATCATTCGGATTTTTGATCGAAGTATGAAGGTTCTCTGAGGCCGGTATGATCCTTGGTACGAGTGCTATGGCAGCACGGGCGAGTACATGACGAGACTTGGGAGAGTGTTGTCATGGTTCGAACGCAGTGGCCGAAATTGTTTAGGGATCCTTCTTCTATGCCCATCTAAGAAAATTTAGGGATGAATTTCTTTAAGGGGGGAAGTTTGTAAGAACCTAGATCATCATTTCAGGTAAACTTTTCCTTTTTCTGGAGTCTTTAAGAAAAATGGAGTTTCTGAAAATTTTAAAGTACACGCCATGTACTCCTGTCCGGCTCGAAGCCGTGTGCTCGACGTGCCCGGGCCACACACACAGTGTGTAGGGGTGATGTGGAGGCCGATTTTGGTGGAGTACGGAAAAACCCACTACATGCTGTGTACATTAAAAATACACGCTGTGTAATTTTTTTTCACTAAACAGACTGGGGTCATGCCTAATCTCTATATTCACCTTCTTCTTGGTTTGGTTCGTCCGAGAGTGACCCGTACGGCCGGATCTTCCCCAATCTCCCGCCTCTCCATCCATTCTCCTTTTCGATCACGGTCAACTGTGTTGGAAGTGCAACTATGAGTTCTTCTATCTTCTTGAGCTTTGTTTTCCAATTATTCCTCTTACTCAAGATATCTAAGGTTGAACGTTTTGTGTGTTTTCTCAGATATACGATGTTCTAGGGGTGATTAGCTGTCGTGGTTCAAGTATATCGTTCTCCTAGGATTGAGTTAGGTGGTTTGTGCCTTACCATTCAATGTATTTTGAGTTTTTTGTGAAAATTCCACCAATACCTGTGAATAGGGTATTGTGTGTTCACCTTTTTTCCCTTTTTGTTTTCCTTCCTTGCTTGTATGCTTGTGTAGAGGTAAATTGACCATGTTGGAGGATAATTTTTTGTGCTTGGAGGTATTTTCCATTGATTGTTCTGTTTACGACCTTTGGGTCTCGGTTTCCTTTGGATGTTATACCTGTTTCCAAGCCTTGTGGTTATAAGTTAAAGTGAAACTCATGACATGCTTGTTTCCTTGTATACTGTTTAGCTAAGTATCACTATAGCAGTACTCTAGATAACCAAGTAGCTCTATCGGTGTACTTTGGCTTTATAAGATTCTTATGCACCAACTGGAACGGGGCTAAGAAAACCTCGTGTTATACACTATAAGGGATAGACCGAGTGAGATTCCCAAAGAGTTGTTGATATTACAGACTATAGAGGGGATGGACCGAGTGAGCTCCCAGAGAGTCTTGGATTTATAGACAACAAGAGGGTAGACAGAGTGAACTTTCTAAGAGAGTCTTACCTTGTTTTAATCTCTTTAAGAACCTTCCCATTCTAGAGGAGGAATTGACCGAGTGAGCTTCCTCAGAGAGTCTGTAGTATACCTGTGGCTATACGAGGAATTAAACGAGATAGCTTCCTCAGAGAGTCTCTAGTCCTTGGGGATAAGAGGGTTAGATTGCATGATCTTCCTCAAGATAGTCCCAGACTACCCAAGACTATAAGGGGAATTGACCGAGTGAGCTTCCCCAGAGAGTCTAATAAATTTGTATGACCAAGCCATAAGGGTGAGGCTAAGTGCACTGTCCAGAGGGTTCTGGCTTCCCAGAGGGTATCCGACTTTTAGATGTTTGTTCTTTTGTTTGGTTGTGGATTGATTGTTGCTATGTATCGTCCTGTTTTACTTCTTACTATTTACTGCCTACTTCATGGTTGTTGTTGTTTAATGCTTAGTGTGATTTTACCTGCCATATACTCACTAACTGTTAGGCACAGATCTTCGGGTGGTTGCCTACTGGGATTTTCCCTCACACCATGTTTGGGCCATGTTTTTGGTCCCAAGCATACTATGTTGTTGCAGGTGTAGACAAGGGAAAGAACCCTTCCACATCTGAAACTTGATTTCTTGGAGCAGGAGAGAATGGGACTGATCTATGGATCGCGATGTTGAGGATCTGTTTACTATTCTATTGTATTTTCTTTGGTACTATTGTGTTTCAGCATTGTGACTTGTTTGGCTTTTTTCATAGAGTTGTATTTTGAATTATTCCATGTATGCATATTTGTTCCAGTTTGTTGATTTAGTCTTCCACTATTATTATTTTTGTTTATTTACTACTTCCGCTATTGTATGTTTATTCTTCTTCCGATGTGTACTCTGCCAATGGGGGCATGGTTTCCCCACTATCACACCCAAGGCCCTCACTACTTGTCGTCAGCCTCTAGTGTTTGGGGAAATATGCTTGAGGCCATGTGACCAACCGGGTACGGGGCTCCTCTGGGTGGCTTCCGAAACCGGGACATTACAATACTTATGATTTTATGTAAATATTTTGATATAATTAAACAATGTTTTATAATAAGTTGAATAATTGAAAATTCTTCAAAAATGAAATTTTTTGAGATTATATTCTTCAATAATTTTCTATAAGATGGAATAATTGAATGTAATTCTGTAATTTATTTAATATTATAATCTTTTTAAAAAATATGATAGTCAATAAGAATTAATTTTCCTTTGGAAAATAAAAATATATATCTCATTCAAATAACAGAGTGTGTTAGATTGCATTACAAACTTTTAGGTATTTCTTAACTCACTTTTCATTTCCTAGATTAATTGGGTGTGTTTTGGTAACCCTGAGGATGGATAGAGTTTATTTAGGAAAATTACCTAATGTTCGAGGGTGTATTTTTATTATAATTAATAGAGTTTGGGTATTAATGTGAAAATCACTTAAGAAATTTTCCATTTTGGTTTAGGTTAACCTAGTATCCCATTCTAACTATTTCTATAGAATCATACTGCTGAACAATTTCCCATCATGAAAGGGTTACACTATGGGAATAAATTGTTGTGATGATTCCATTAACTTCTTCATAGTGTGAAATGTTTACACATTGTGAGATTAGTTCTTGTCGTAAAAGGTTGTACCATTGTTTTTTATCTAGGGAAACAACATTTTCGACATATAGATCATTTATGGACTTCACTTTGTAAATATGAGATTCACACATTGTAATGTTCATGGATAATAGGTTTTTATGAGATATAAATATGATTTTATATTAATTAATCTTCCATGATTTTTTTATGGAAACCATGTTTCTCTCCCAAGATATTTTGGGGGTCTCTTCTCCTTTTATAATGTTTATTTTGGTGTTTGATGTTCACCATGGTTGTGCTACATATCTCTGCTTGACTGAACGTTTTTATTTATCATTTCCCTTTGACATAACATCACAATTGCACTATGATTTTAGTTATGTGGGACTTATGGTTTTGAATCAATTTAACCTTCTAAGATCTATTGTGTAATCTATCTTTCGGGGATGACCTTTGTGTTTTATAGTGTGAAACACATGTTTCTAGAGGTACAAGTTGTTTTATCTTCCACACTAAATGTCTTATTGGTGATTTTATTATGATAAATAAGGATTGAATTGATGACCTATGTCTTTGGATTTGTGTTACTTAGTGTTGGAGGATCCAGTTGTAGTTATGTTTGGCCTAAGTTTGAGGTAGGTAGTTATGTCTCTAGATAATGTTGGATGAACTTTACTACTCTAGTTTTATAAATTATTTCATAAATTAATTTTCATGATTTAATTGTATGTGTGAAGATTGGATTTTGAGAAAAGATTGTTTCCCCACTGTTTTGGTAAAATAGATGTTAATTTCAATGAATTGTAAAATATATTTATGAAATGGTTTTAAAAGCATGGATTTGAGGAAATGATTTGAAAAATAAAGAACATGTGAAGCATTGGAAATTTAGGTGGAAGTTATAGTAATTAGACTCATCAATTAATACTATTGATGGGTCCACCTGTGGTGGTCCTCTTCTCTCTAGGCTCGTTGTTCTAGGTAATCAATAGAAATTTTACGAGCTTAACTTACTAGGGTATTCTACTTCCCAATAGATTCGATACATATGTCTACAGACATGATGATCATGGTAGTCTATAATTTTCTATGAGTGTTCTAGCTAGCCTACATTTTTTTTCCTTGGTGTGAGGATACATGCGCTTTATTTTTTACTAATTTGGTTTTGATTTGATATGTGAAACATGATTTGAGTTGACAATGTTGATATAAATTGTATTCCTTGAAACTATTGTGCCTAGATTTTTTATAAATTTTGAAAATATAGATTGTTTTACCATTATTTTGATATCAAATCCATTTAACTTAATATCATTCCTCATTTTCATTACATTAGTGCATTTTCATATGGTTGAAAAGATATATGATATGAAAAACCAAGGTGGGGTCCTACTAATCTAGCTTAGATCACCCCATGTGAAACCCTTTCATAATCCGTATACATTGTTATATATTTCAATGTAAGGAAAGGTAAAGTGTTTTAGTGAGGTGGTGAGATTTTTGTCGTCTGTGTATGGGTAGATAGTGGTGAGATTTTGGGCATTTTCCCATGTTATCACATACAATATATGTTTTTTGTTTTCTATTATCATTAGAATTTTCCTTTTGATATTTTTAGCTAATTTTTGGTTGTATCTATTTTGTTATTTCATTTTTTATTTAGTATATTTACTATTATTTTTTCTATCAATTTTCCATACAATGCATACATATTCAATGTTGTCTACTCTGGGTTGGGGGAAATCATTATTACTGGTTATTGTTGATGTCTGAGTGATAGTCGCCATCCCATGGGGATTTGGAACCCAATTCTAATATTTGACTATTAAGGTTGTGCATTTGTTTGAGAGGGTATCAGGGTTAGGTTTGTTATAGTTTCTTATCATATGTGGTTTTGATCAATTATTTAATGATAATAGACATGAGGTTGGATTTTTGAGAAATGATAGGTTGATTGAGTTGAGTTTAAGGTCAGTACTTGTTGTGAAGAGGCTCAGTATACAATTAGATATTGGGAGGTGTGTCTCTTGTTTTATGTTTCTAATCATAACTGTAGTTTTTGCTGATGATTTTCTGGTTTTAACTCAGATTATCGTACTTTATGATCATTTATTATATTTTGGTATGAATCAGTGTGCCTCAAAGACTTCTTCTACTAGTTCCTCAAGAGGGTGTAATTAATGTTTCTCAGGGTAATACACCTCTATATTA
The DNA here is from genome assembly GCA_963277665.1 of Viscum album. NCBI lineage: Eukaryota > Viridiplantae > Streptophyta > Magnoliopsida > Santalales > Viscaceae > Viscum > Viscum album. Next base: position 379,792,204 of record OY728122.1, read on the forward strand.
GAATCTTATAGAGTATATTAGGCAAGTTGTTCATGTTATTGACGAATCATACCACATGTATAGAAAACAATTATCAAGTTATATCCCAGGATTTGTAAGCAAATGGGATCGATCACAAAAGTTTTACATGAGACATCATAATCAATTATTAATATGAATGATCCTCAATAGATGGATGACTCGATGTAAAATATAGGTAATATATTTCACTTCCTAGAAACACCATTGAATATGAAGGTGAAGTGTGAAACATTTATTCTATAGGGCCCTTGAAAGAGATTGTGGGATTCCCTGGAACATATTAACAAACATGTGGGATTTGACTGGATGGGATTTAAGACCCACCACATCCCTTATTTTCATTTTATTTTATATTTATGGTGATGTTTTTGGAGTGCCTCTCCTTGAATCTGGGAGAGTATTTGGTGTCAACACACACACATTGGATTGTGAAGCTAGTTCAATTTTATATGAATGTACTAATGAATGACCGAATGAATGATCTGAAGTACCTATGAGTTTTTTGATACAAAATTAGTTTTCAATAAACTATGTGGAACGTTTCCACCTATGAGGATATAGTAGACATGTAAATATTAGTAGAAATGTATATGGAAGGAAACGTTGTTCATTATTCCCTTTCCCTACAATCGAGTAGTAGATTTAGTGGAATGTAGTAAGGTAAGATGAAGTAGATTGATCATCAAAAGAATGTTGTTAGTGGTTCTTAGCAATGGCCTCATTTTCATCTTTATTTATAGATAGTATTGTGCCCATGACTATCAATTAGTGTGGCAAGGTAAGGAAGACCCATTGTTCTTTTTCCACACAACTATGGTAATCAAAATTATTGTTATCAAGCTATATATTTGACTCAATTTATTCAATGATCATTATATTAAAAGGCTAGTCTGACACAATCAAATTCTTCAATGACAAGAGGAATCCATCCATATGCCTTAGTATTAAATAACCTTCACATAGTGGATGATTTTATGACAAAAAGTAGATACATGTCCAGTGATAGTGAGAGGTACCTTATTTAATGCATCATTAGTAGTGAATACATTATTTGATATAGGTACCCCTCACACGTCTAAAACTATCAATTTAATTGATATGATTAAACATAAAAAAATTCACTTTCATTGTTTTGGAGTTATCGATACCTCTTGGAAAGGGGAACGTGCAAGGGCTTTGGTCTCCTTGTTTGCTATTGATAGGTGATGCAGAGTTATTATGGGTTTTATTTATTATTTACATGGAAATATTTTTTGAAAACAAAATCTAAATGGATTTGATTATCCCCAACTATTATGAGATTTATTTTTATCATTATTTTGTTTTTTCATTAATTTATATGGGAGTTATTGAGTGTTTTATGGAGATTTGGATTTGATTTCTATTTTTGTAGGAACATTCCACCCATGGAACAGAAGTTTTTTCTACTATTAAAGAAAATACGAATGATGTTTCTTTTGTTTCTTATGTTTTTTCTATTATTTTGGAGATTTTTAATGGTTTCCCAAATGATTTCTATGATCTTACACAATAAAGGTAGGTATATTTAATATAGATTTGGTTCTAGTTAAATAGATAGTTTTGATACCCTCTTTTCATATGGGACCAGTATAGTTTAAAGATATCAAGATTCAGTTGGATGATCTGATGGTGAAAGATTTTTGTATCCCTAGTGTTTTACCTTTAAAATCCTCTATACACTTTTACAAGAGGGTGTATTTTTTAATTAGATTGTGTGTAGACTATCAAAAGATTAACTGGGTAACAGTTAAGAATAAGTATCCTATTCCCCTTGTGGATGATTTGTTTTGACCAGTTAAAGGGGGGAAAAGTCAGTTTTGAAGATTTATCTTTGTTCAGGATATCATCATCTCAGAGTTCATGATTCTGATATATAGAAGAAAACTTTTAGTAGCATGTAATTCTATTAAAATTATAATATAATTATTTTTTACTAATTAATTCAATGACAGTTTTCATGGATCAAATGAAATGAATATTCTATGAGTATCTCAGTAATTTTTTGTTTGGGTCATTTGATGATATTTTGTTTTATTTGAGATACAAGAGCGATCATGAAAAACATTTGAGTTTGGTTTTAGGGACATGGAAGATCCATAAATTTTCAGGAAATATTTCAATGTGCAGTTTTGGGATCCAAGATGGGATGTTCTTAGGGAATGTGATTTCTGAGCATGGATTAATTGTTGATCATGTGAAGGTGAAGGCCTTCTTTTCCTTGGTTGTTCCATTGAATGACTTTGAAATTTAGTTCATTATTACTCTTGTTTCATACTACCGATAGATCATCAATGATTTCTCAAAGTTTCTTTCACCTTTGATTACTCTAACTCAGAAAGGGGTGGAATTAATATGGGATTTACTCTCCCGATATTCTTTTGATGATATGAAATGAATTATGATATCTTCACCCATTCTGATCTTATCGGATCATAGTAATGAGAATTCATTTTTTGGATTGATTCTTGAGATGGTATGGTTTCCATGAATATATAAGATGGTCATATAGTGGATTATTTATCTTTCTATCTTATACCACATAAGAAGATCTACCCCATTCCTAATTTTGAGCTTTCCACTATTATGTATGTGCTTATATGTTGGTGGAACTATTTTTTTGGGATATGTTCATAGTGTTTTATGACCATAAGAGTATAATATATATCTTTTATTAGTGAAACATGATTCTTAGAATTAGGTAGTGGGTATAATACCTTCTAAACATTAACTTTGACATTTTCTACACCCCAAGAAAGGGGAATGTTGTAGAATATTCTCTTAATATAAAAGTACCAATACATGATATTATGGAATCAAATGGGGAGTGTAACGTTATAAGACACTTTTCTCGGTTACACATAGATTCTTAGGAGGATGTTTTAGGTATATTTTTGAACATTTTTAAGTTACTATCATTTATAAGTTATTATATATTTTAGGATCATTAGCAGGATGATGAGTTCATGGGATTTTGAGATACCATATAAGGTTAGTAGATCGTTTCTTTTCAGTTTCTATCTTTTGTGGTATTCTCTATTTTTGTGATCAGAAGGTATTTCTAGGACCTGCGAGGATCTTATATTTGATTTAAAATCAAATTTCTTCATTGGATATTCATTTGGGAACCATATAGAAGTAACATGATATAAAAAAATGATTTTGATGGTCGAGTTTGAAGTATAAAAAAGTAGATAACTTTTCCCACTGTTACACATATAATTTGATAAATCCATAGAATCTAAAACACACTTGGTTTCACCAGCCTCTTCCATTGATGGTTTGTAAATGGGTTGGGGTGTCTATGAAATTCTTTGTTTGATTACCACATACTCTCTAAGGAATAAATTCTTTCTTGGTGGTGATTAATTTGATGAAAAATTCTATTTACTTACTTTTAATCAATTACACCACTAAGGATGAAGGAAAATGTAATCTTTATAAATAGTAGGTTGTGAGGTTACATAGGGATTTCTCTTCCATTATTTCAAATGGGGGTCCTTGTTTTATCTCACCGTTATGGATGATTTTCCAAGAGGCAATGGGGACATAATTTATATTTAGTAAAAAATTCCATCAAAAGAAATATGGTAAAATGGACTGTGGCATTCTAATCATATAAGATATGCGTCATGCTTGCATCGTTAATTTTGGTGGATCATGAGATTTCCAATGAGGACTAGTTGAGTTTTATTATAACAATAGTTATAAGTCATCAATCTACATGGATCCCTTTGAGGCATTATATTTTCACCCATTTAGGTATCCTATTTTTCGATATTAAGTGGTTGATGCCTCTCTTGTCAGTCCACGTCACATTTGGGAGATAACAGAGAAGATTATGGATATACTATATTATATGGTTATAGCTCAAAGATAGAAGAAATTTTTGGTGTATCATCGACATCATACGTTTATATATTCTGAAGGTGACTATATTTCCTCAAATGTTTCCACTCAATTGGGTCACCATAATCTTGGATAACATATAAATATGTATTTGAAATATGATGGATCATTTGAGGTCCATGATAATCTTGGACATTTTAATTATGGTCTATAATTTTTAGTTCATTTGATGGGAATCCGTGATGTTTTCAACATATCTCAGCTTAGAAAGTAACATCATAATCCCTCTCTTCTTCTGAGTTGGGAAGATATGGAATTGGATTTCGTTGTTTATATTATAAAGTCACTAGAAGATATAATAAATTATATGGTAAATATATTAGGCATGAACTCAATTATATTGGTTAGTATAATATGGTGACAGAGATCATATTCTCATGTTACATGGGAGTGTGAGTGATCAATAAGGGATTAATATCAATACATATATATAGAAACCATTCCACCACATGACTTTACAGGTATGGGAAGATTTATTGTGGTTTTTTTATCATCATATTTCCCACTTTTTATTATTCATACTCTCTTTTAATTTACCTCTTTATTTGTGTTATTTTTGGGACTGCAAAATACAGAGACCATTCTCTAGTAGAAAATGATCTAATGTTTGGCGATGTGAGTGTGTTTGAATTAATAGAGTTCAAGTATAGATGTAAAAATTGATTAAAATGATTTACTTTGGGGTTTGGTTTGACCCATGAGATTTTTCTATGTGTTTAAATAGAATTTGTATGATGAATTGTTTAATTTCATGGATGGGTTTCATAATGTGAATATGTTGCTGGGAGGATAATGTGAACTGGTTTAGAGTATGAAATGTTTAAATTCCATGAGATTTTTTCACATTGTGATAAGTGAAATTATTATTTTTAACCATTATAATAAATTTTATGGAGTATATTTCTTTTTTGGATTTCACATCATGAATAAATGATATAGGCCATGTAATGTCTGTGGAATATTGGTTTTTATGCATTCCAAATATGATTTTTTTTCATTCAACCTGTATTATTTTCTCTCAAAACATATTATATCTCCCAAAAATTCTATGATGATCTCTTTACCTTCAGGATTGTTTCGTTCAGTGATTGGTCTTTTTCATGGTTGTGTTGAATCTCTCTAGGTAAGTGATATTTTTTTCTTCATTTACATAGGATGTAATTACACTATTTCACTATATTTTTATATCTATTGATATTGTGGTATAGATTATGAGGATCCTTTAAAGAACCATTATTTGATCATCCATTAATGGATGTGTTTTTTATTTTTTTTGTTGTGTATAGAATGTGTTTCAAGAGGTACATTTTGTGTTTTATTCTCTACAAAATATTTTTTTTGTAGAATTTATTATGAGATATGTGAATTGATTCTAGGGCCTCAATTTTTTCATTACGTTGTTCTGTGTTAGTGGTTCCCATTATGGGTGTGTGCCACCTCAGTTTGAAGTAGGTGGTTCTGTCTCAATCATCTTTGGATCATAATTATTTATATGGATTTAAAAATAGTTTTATAAATTAATTGTCATAATTTAATTGTGTGTGTGAAAATGGATTTTCTAGTGGAGACGGTTTTACAATTTTTTTGGTAAAATAAAATTTATTTACCAAGTATTATGAAATGGTCTTATAATATGGTTTTAAAATAAATTATTTAATGAATTTGTTTATAATATGTAGAAATCTGGATACCTTAGGTACATATGTTGAAGGTGTAGTATTAAGTCTCATCCATTGATACTGTTGGGAGTTCCCTCATGGAGTGTTACATTAATCCCAATTCCCATTGTTCTATCTACTCATTAGACAATTAGGGAGCATCACACAATGGGGTTTTCATATAATGTCTATATTCGAAGCATATATCTAGATACCTAATGCATGTGATTATTTATGATTGGTTCTGAGTGTTCTATCTAGCCTGACCTGTTGTGATCCTTGTCGCGATGTTACATATGCTTCAATTTTTACTTCTTTGGATTTGATATGATATTTTATACATGATTTTCTTTGACTAATTTGATATATGTGAACTTATTTAATCTATTTTACCTGTCTTATTTTGAAATATGTAATAAGGGAATTTTTTACTATAGTTTTTATATAAAAATAGTTTAACTGGTTATCATGACCTGTTTTCCTTAATTTTTGGAATGTCTGGATTATTGTACAGACACATTATATGAAAAACCAATATGGGATCCTACATAACCAATTTAGATCACACACTTCACACCTTTTTTGTGTTTTTATACCTTTTTATTACATTAGTCACAAGGAATGGAAAGACACCATCGTGAGGTAGTGATGTTTCCCTCAACTATGTCTAGATAACTGGTGGTGAGATGGTGGGTGTTTTCTCATGATATAACATATGGTATCTATTTTTTACTTTTACATAATAATATTAAAATGGAAATTGTTTATAATATTTTGGAATATATCACTTCTTCTATTTCATTTTTATCGCATATATCTCCTCTTAAATTTTTTTGTTATTCTCAATAATATGAATATATATTCTATATTTCCAGCTTCAGTTTGGTATAAATTGTTCCCTCTGATTATTTTTAAAGCTTGATGGATAGTTTAGTGATTGCATTGATCGATAAAAACCTTAAGGGATGTGATTATTTGAGTTGGGTACTACTTAAAGAGGTTATCTTGGATAAGTTCATCATAGAGATGGTAAAATACATATTTTTTCCACAATATCGTCATTTTTTAACACAACACATCATAATATATTTCATCTCTTATATTTTTTTTTATGTCTAACTCAACCTCTAATTATAATTTTTATCACATCATCTTTATACTACTCATATAATATTTCATCCTTAGTTGTCTATTTCAGTTATTGAGTATGTACATGTTGTTCTATAACACTTCCAATGATAGTTGTTCTCCTCTTGTTATTATTTTAAAGCATCATTATCTTGAACATGATTATATTATTATGTGTTTTTTAGTGTTGACTCTATATATCTTTTGTTATGTAAGTTACTAAATATTAACTAGGTATGACATAGTTATTTTACAATAAACAAATTATAATATAACCTTTCTTATATGTTTTATAAACTATAAAAACATAAATAATTTAATGTCTTTGATAAAAATATAGAGTACCATATATGTTTTTAAATAAAACACTATCATAAAATACATGATATAGGGTACCATATATGTTTTTTTAATTAAATTTTTACAATTACGACTAATTTAATTATAATAGTGGAGAAATATTATGGGATTGATCTAAGAATATATTTTATTATACATAAAATTTTAAATATGTTTTTGTTTTATACAATTTACATTTAACCATATTAATAAAATTATTTCCTTTAGTGTTTTAGTTTAATTCCTTGGGATGTTTTCATTGAATATTTTATCTCTTGGTGAAAAATGTAAAAAAACATATCTTGAAAATTGTTTCATGATGAAAAGTGGAATTTTTCATATAGTCTAAAATGAGTTATTTACTTTTGGATAATGTTTTATAATTTAAATTTTATGTTTAAAATACATACATCTAATTTAGAAAATATAATTGTTTTCCCTCTATAAAAAGCTAAACCAATATATTTTATAGAAATTAATGGGTTTATACAACTAAATATACTTTATCCATTAATTAAAAAAATTTATATTTTGAAATGAATACTATGTTTGATTCCGTATAAAACACGCAACACTGATTTTAAATAAAAAGTAATATAATACTATAATATTGTTACTTTAAGTATACCTATATATCCTTTCTATTAAATTGGATGATACAAATTGAATTGACTAATTTACCATATATATATATAAACATACCACTCAATATAAAATTATTTAAAATTTCATAATAAATAAATAGCAATTCATAATAAAGAAATTTTATTCTATAAAATAAATGTTTCCTTCAAAAATGATTTTTAATTATTTTGTCCGAAAATATTATGTTTAATTTTTTAATGTTTAAGAATTTTATTTATAAAATTAATGTTATTTTTTAAGGAATAATGTCAATATTTTTAATATTAATAGAAACTACTAGTGTCCTGGAATTATAGCAGGCATTTAGTTAAAAAAATTCCCATTACCATTAGACCATTATACCATAATCAATGTTTGGAGGCTATGAATCAATACTAGTGACGTTGAATAATGAATATCAATATATGTAACATCACATAATTAATTTAAATAGGATATGAAAATAAATTATACTCATAAATTCCAATATATAATTCCATAATATAGCCTTATGTTTTTACGATCAAAACCCCTATGAAAAAATAAGTGGGTGAAATAACACTAATATTTAATAATAATAAAAATAATTATCTCTAACTATATTTTCCTCAAAATATTGAAGATATGATCTAATAATTTAAATTATATAACCTAAAAATAAAATATAATTTCAAAAATATCATATCATTTCCCCACCTCTACTATTCCATTCATATCCATGGAATGGAGCCAATTAAGGATCATTGGAAGGTAAATATTACTTACCTATGTATCAATGTTATCTATAGATGATTTTTCTTAAAATTTTATTCATATTTAATTAGTTATAGTAATAATATAGTCAAAACCATCCTAACACATGAACCCATACTTCTGTTCAAGCCATAACATAGTTCGGTTGACCAATGTTATGAATATACCAGGTCTTCTAGTTCAGATTTTTCCGAAAACGTAGTGTAATGACAAAATTGATTTATTCTAGTATAAATATTTCATGGATAGTATTCATTCCATAATAATGTGTTATATGGATAAAATTTTACCAGTTCAATCTTCCTCTTTAATATGAGTACATCATGGCAGGATTAGTGATCATACAAGTCATCATAAAGAGAAATAATATATGATTCCAAAATATATAACTATCCAAGATTACTAAAAATATCATCTTATAGAAGCATTATCATTATATAACCCATTTGTAACACCAAAAAAACAAAACTAAAGGCTCTTATATCCACCACGAAAAATTCCCCACACCATTGTAAAAACTTCATCAATAGCTACACAACGATACATGATGCCTCTTTAACATCTGATCATTATTTACCATGTGAGTACCATGCTTACACCAATAATTAATTTCTTAGAATACCTAAATATCCATATCTATATATCCTAGGATATAAGACTAATCAAGATTCACTACCTTTTCTAAAAAAATATACCTTGAATAAACCATCAAAAAACTCAAATCATTCTAAACTGAACTCTATGTGCGCAATGGCTAAAAAATATGACTCTTATAGATATTGTATCATGTACTGATGTCATGGTTATTATTTTCTATACTGATCAAGATAAGTTGTTATTATGTCCCATACAATTTAAAGGAGGCCAAAATACTGTGACCAAAGAGGTGAATGGTGGGATTGAGTATTGTTACGGTGAAAATTGTTACATCAGAGATATAATATTGACAAAAGATATTTAATTTCATTCGAAAAAATACTTAAATAAAAATTAATAGTAATTATTTAAATTTTATAAATGAAATTAATAACATGAATGAAGTTATAATTGTTAACATTTTTAGGAATTTAATATTTTATAGAATTAACTAAAAATCTATTTGATACTCTCATGGACACTCGTGCCAAAAATTTGTGAATTTGAGTTATTTAAAATATTAATAATAGTGTTTTTATATGACCAGATGAATCTAAATTTTTTATCATTATTAAATAAAAACATAAACATTGGCATACACCATTTTTATTTTTCTATGAAAAATTCATTCTTCTAAACTATAATGATTTTTAATAAAATATCAACAAACGAAATACAATGTATAATTTATTCTACCATAAAATTTTATTAAGAATTTATGTGTAAAATTAATGTAACTATTTCCCACTATTACCCCATGATAAATACTCTATAAGGATCCTAATTAAAAATTTATAAATTTCATTTAAATTATACTTTATGAGGTATTAGCTTTTTATGTTATAACCCACCCCAACTGGAAACCCTCATTGGATAATAATGAAGACAAGATTAATCTTCAAATATATCCTCCAAAAACAATAGGTTGGGGACTATAACTAAGGATATTAAACATAGATATTTGTGGCATTACCAATATAAAATAGTTAATAAATTGAAATTGAAAATCAACTACGATGAACTCATAGTGTAAATAAATCACAATTACCTATAAATTAAAAATTCAATGAAAAAACAATATAAAAAGTAATAGGTAACTCCTTGAACTCAATATATTAATAAATTCCCTAATCCATATTCCCAAATAGTTATTTAAGCCTCAATAACATTATGCAACTAAAACATATGATGAGAAATATAGAGCAATGAGTACATGGGAGTATATACTGGGGTCATCTTCCTAAACTAATAATCATCCACATGATGTAAATGTGAAAGGGTAGTTTTTTTTGAATTCTACATGAAAATAAAATGTAATAAATAGAAAATAATTACCAAATGACCTATTTATCACCAAATTCCATGTCCCATCTCACTCTAACAAAACATCTTATAATGACAAGAACAATTATAAATAAAATTTCCCTTATTATTTAATAAAACATATTAATTTATAAAATGTTTATAGAAAATAAATTCACATATTTTATTTTATTATATTTTATCAGATTTAAAATACCATTAGTCATCATTACCATTGGTAATATTGTTTTTTAATTGTGATAACATGATTAGTATTAATATTGGGTTTTATCAAATACAATTTGCATAGACAAAAGATGTTATGGAATCAACCATGATAGTGTTCCCCATGAAGCCAATATATCAGAGATTCAAAGGGACACGACATCTATGGACATTCCCCTTGATAAGTCCCAAGTTTAGATCCATCAAATTAAGCATGATAAAAATGGTTTATATGATAAGTTCAAGATTATCGTGATCATGACCCTAACCATGTTTGCCGAACCACCCCATGAAAATCTCACCATAACACACCTTAATCTTAAGGTGTTTGATAATTTATTAAATGGATGTGTATCAATAACATAGAAAAATTAATACGTACATTATTTTTTATATAATAATTCATATATTTTCATCCTATTATTTTTAAACTATGAATGAATTTTTTTTTATTCAATAAAACACCAATAGTTTTTTGTGAAATTTTTTAATTAAATTATGAATTTTTTTGATAAATTAATGGATTTAAGAAATAAATATTGTTTTATTATATTATTATTATTAAATAAAATTTATTAAATGTAAATGGTCATATATTTTTAATGATATCAAATGTTGTTTAAATAAGGATTTAAAAACTGTTATTGTCCAAAAAACCCAACATTAATCAATAAATGTAGATTCTTATTTTAAAAGTAAAAATTAAAAATATTAAGAAATATATTTTGATAAAATAAATATTATTTTTTGAAAAAAATGTCAATATTTCAAAATAGTGAATTTTTGATAATTTTCTAAGACATGAGAATTTTTTGGTAAAAATTAAATATTGTATAAATATATTGTGTGTTTTATGACATAATAATGTCCCAGAAGTGAAGTAATAAATTCTATAAAGGGTTTACATAACCAAATACATGTTTTAAATTTAAAAAATTGGGATATTGTTTTTATTTTATTAATTTTATAAATCTTTTATGAATCCTCCAAAACCATTAATATATTTTACGGTTTCAAAATCATTTCATTAATAGTATGAGTCACTTAAACATAATAAAGGGTATTATTTTATTGAATTTGGACCTTGAACATAAAAAATAATTTAAACCAATCTAATTATGAAGAAATAATGTGAAACACCATGGTAAGAATTGGGATTTTAGTGATTTTATTATATAGAGACCAAAACCTATGTTTGAGAAATGATAAATAATTCATGTATATTTTCCGATATAAATCAACCCAAGATCCCATTTATCTTGAATAAAAATCCATTTATCACTACCTAACTCAACCCTCCCATCTCTATAGTCCTCCCGAGGATCCCCCAAGATCTCAATATTCTTTACCCAAGCATTTGGAGTCACACATACTCAAGAAAGGGATCATCACCTTCTATTTTTTATTCAAAATTCCTTAATATATTATGCTTTATATTTCCAATTCATAATGTTGGATTTTTTATTTCTAAATCCCTATAACTAACCATATGAATACTAACTAATTAAATACCCTTTTTAATCTCATCAAATCATTTAATGAATTTTTATGTGGCGTTGTTATGCTGTCAAAATTTCACCGAAATTTTACACGCCAAAACAATTTTTGAAGTGAATACAATAACTGTTTCATATCAATAGTTTTTACCTTTATACACTATTACATATCTAACAGAGGACATGAATGTATGTATTATATGCTCCATTTTTGTGGAATAACATTTGATGATAAATGATTCCATGTTTTATGATCTATTTGACACACTTACGAATGAGAATGAAATAAATATGAAGGGTGCACCCAGAATTATATAGAACTCCAATAAATTAGGTAATGTTTAGTCCTGTGATGCATCATATTGGGTTAGGTAGTGAACCTGATTCGTTTAGAGTGATTTTTCCATCACAATTTTATGTAATGTATGCTTGATCTGCATTTATGATGCAATGTTTTAATTTGTTTCCACATTTGTCAAGTTACCTTTATGTTATCATGTTATATCCTGACTTATCATTCATGTTTATGATTATAATTCTTTTTAGGCCCAATTAGTATTCCTAACATCTAAAATTTATTACTTTGATCATAATATTACATGTTTATTCTATTTTTGGGCTTTATATGTCACCATGTTTTTATGTATGTCCTTAGTTTATCCCATGATGTTTTGAAAGCCATGAAATTTTAGAAACATGTTAATGTGGTTTTCAATAATGTTGTTATATACCATGTGAAAAATGTTGTTCTATTTACCTAATTTCAAAAGACACTATAATTATCAATCATTATAGTTGTATAATGTCTAATTTTATGTAATAAATCATAAATTAATGTGTAATAAAGAACATGGTTGTCATAGTTTTTAATAAAGGAAAAGTTTAGTTATTTTTCAGATTAGGATTAGAAAAATGTAGAGAAATAATTAGGGATAATTCTATGTAAAAGAAAACATCCCTAAATTTTGGTATGTATATAGTAATTGGTTTATCATGAAAATACCTCCATGTTCAGATAATACAAGTTGATGTGGTTCTTCCACATATGTACCTTTAGTTAACAACAATGATATTGTGTGTTCGGTCGGACTCAGTGTAACATGGAATATAACAATGGTCCTTACTATGAACTTGGTTTGAAACTCCCATGGGATATTATTTGTTAAAATCAAAATCTAATTATGAATCATTATTATGGGAACAAAATATTTCCCATAAGAATTTATATTAGCTAATAGAACATTTATAACATAAATTAAAGACTAGAAATTCATAATATAATAAAATAAATGTTGGTTATATGGTATCCCTTTATTTTCATTTAAATTCCAATTTATGTATTTAATAGTTTAGAAATAATCATCTATAATTTATAATTTATTCTACATAATGGTTAAAAGTAAGAGGAATTAGGTAAACAATCAATGCGATGGGGAATTTGATTACTACCCCAATGAGATGTCTAACCCAATGGGAGTGAGAATCATCAATTTTGTGATGATACTCTATTAGATAACTTGGGATCTCAATATAATCATGGATCAGGTGGAGTTCCTAATTTCTCAAATGAAATAACAAGCTGAAATTGAGACCGTTATGTGAAAAAGGACTATGACTTTCTATAGATCATTTAATCACTTAATCACAGAACAATGGATCAACTCCATTGAGTAGATATTATGCATACTTAAATGTTATTAACAAGAGAATGTTATACTTGATATTTATCATATGGTGGGAGATTCTAATTAGTGGTGGACATTGATCAAGAATACGATGTCTGAGAAAGAGATCGAAGTGATGTGGTTGAAGGAAATCCAAAAAAAAATCAGTAAATATTTTACTTGGACTCTCTAACTTAAAATATATAGGGATTTCATTTATCTTAATAAAAAAGTTGATAAATCTATTGGGGAATATTAAAAAATTTCACACGATTTTCACGACATGCCTTCTACTTTTTGTTACCCTTAATGGAAAGGTTGACCACTTTTTTGGTGGGTTAAAACCTAGTCTATGAAAATCCCTAGAGATCTGAGAATTTTATAGAAAAGTTAAAATTTTCTTATGTTGCATCAAATTCAAAATAGAGATCAATAAATCATAAGGGAATTATAGATATTAGAAGAAGAAATTGGATATCAATTATAGTAGTTCAATAGAGAAATCTAATGTTTACAATAAATTTCAACATCATACTTATCAATGGCATAGAAGGAAGAACCCCTAAAATTTCCTAAGGGGTGAAGAAATTATTTAGGTGTGAGTAGAATTGAAACATAAATAGTGATTCCTGAATGAAGAAACCCACTAATTCTTTGGAAGATAGGAAGGATCCAGTCAAACCTCAATGAATTGTTAATTTCTAGAACTGCAAGGAAGTAAGTAACTTTGAAAAAAAAATAAGACATGGGTTTTTAGAGAAAACCAACATCCTCCAATGTAATAAGGGAGATATTTTTTCATCACATCTATTGAAGTGGATCACAATAAAGAATTAGTGATTGGTATGCTAGTTATTTATTCCAACAAATAAAATGAAATTTTTGATTTTGGTTCTATGAATTGATTTATATCATGATGAATTAATTAATATCATGAATTTTTAGTAGAACTATTCAAACACCACTATAAATCATGGAAGTAGAGCTATTAGTGAAAATGTAAAATTGGGAAATTATTGCATCCCAATTTTATAACTCTTCCCCAGAAAAATATTTTGGCATGAAAATACCATGAATCCCTTTCATAATCCCAATTTGGGTATTGGATTAAATTCTAGGTATGGATTAGATTTTCTTATATAGAGAGATAATAATTTTACATGATAAGGAAATTAGTCTCTGTATTGTGAATCGACTCTACATTTATACAAGTGCAAGGAAGAGGAAGAATCTTTTTTCGTAGCATCATCACAATCATGGATATTGCTACCCTAACAGAAATAGTATATAGATTAAATGATTAATTATATTGAAATAATCAACCTTGAATACATTCCTATTTTGATGTAATACACTAATATGCTTCCTGAGGAATTCTTTGTTATTTTTTTAGCCGATAGGTTGAATTTTTAATCAAGATTATATTTGGGGAATCACCATTATCCAAGACTCTATATAGAATTGATGTTTCAGAACATGAGGAGATAAACAAAAAACTACAAGAGATTCTAGAAAAGAGTTTTATATGTCCATGTGGTTCATCAAGGGGTGTACTAGTCCTCTTCATCATGATGAAGGATGGGTCAATGCACATTTCCATTGATTATCATGAGCTCGTCGATTTCACTATAGAGAACAAGTATCCTCTTCCAAAAATTGATGAAACATTCTATTAGACACATGAAGAACAATAATTATCCATAGTGGATCTATGGTTGGTATATTACCATGTTATGATGAATAAGGAGGATATCCCCAAGGCTACATTTCGTACAAGGTATCGAAACTATGAGTTCATTAAAATTCCATTAAGACTCACTATTTCGCTATATATCTTAATGGGATTGATGAGTATATTCCTTATAGATTACCTCAATAAATTTGTTGTAGTATTTTTACATGACATTCTAATATTCTCTTAAACCAAACAGGATAATTAGGAGTATCTGAGAAATATTCAAAAGACCTTGTGAAAGGAGAATATTTATGAAAAGTAAAAAAATGTGACTTATAGTTTATGTAAGTCTCATTATAGGGAAATATCATCACTAGAAATGAAATATCTGTAGACCCTTCCAAAATATACATAATTTTTGGATGTCCTAGGATGATACCTATGATAGATATCTATAGTTTCCATAGATTAAATGGGTACTATCATTGATTTTTTAGAAATTTATCATGATTTTCAACCCCTCTAAAAAAGAAAACTCAGAAGGGAGTCATGTTTTCATATAATGATATTTTATAAGAGATCTTGAAGAGCTGAAAAGGTGTCTTATCACTACAGTTGTGATAACACTACCCACAAGTATAGAACATTTTTTGGTGTTTAGCGACTCTTCTAAGAAGGGACTGGGTAGTGTGTCAATGGTGAATGATAGAGTCATAGCCTTTATTTCAAGGAATTTGAATGTTCCTGAATATAACAACCCACAACATGATCTGGAGTTGGATGTAGTGATCTTATATTTTAAAATATGGTGAGATTATCAATTTGGGGAGAAGTGTAAAATATTTACGCATCATAAAAGCCTTAAATATATATTTACACATAAATAAATTACTATGCACCAATGAAGATGAATAGATCTCATCAAGGACTATATATTTTCAATAAAATACCATCATGGTAAAGAGAATAAAGTGATAGATTCTCTAAGTATAAAGGATCCAAAAATTCTATTATTGATGAAAATTTATAGGGATACGATCTTCTTAGATTTGGAAAGGATGGACATATGAATCATAATGGAAGAAAAATCATCAATCCTTTTACAAATTATTTCTTAACCATCCTTTCTAGATAATATTAAGGATTCTCAACTAGATGATATTGGAATTTATAATAAAGTACAATCTATAAGGAATGTTTAATCCATTTTGTTCAATGTTAATGAACAATGAGTTGTGAGATTTGGTTCAAGACTATATATACCATAAAATCCTAAGTTATATAAGGATTTATTAGTTGGTGCACATATATTAACCTTCTACATCTACCAAGAAGTATAAATAGTTATATATATCTCCATGATCAATATTATGGGGACAATATGAATGAGGAGATTAGGGAATAAACATAATGATTTCGTGTATGTTAGAAAGTGTAGGTGGAAAAGAAAAAAATCCAAGGGGGTGATGAAACCATTTTCCATACCTACATAGAAAACGGAAAACATAACTTTAGACTTTCTCACTTGTCATTCAAATAAATCAAGATGGAATAATGTTATATAGGATTTGGTGGATCTTCTTACAAAAAATATGTACTTCATTGTGATTTGAGAGAATTTATCACTGGATCAACTTGAATGGATATACATTAGAGAAGTGGTGAGGCTCTATGGAGTACCACTATCAATTGTCTTTAATCGATATCTAAGATTCACCCCTAAGAAAGGTATACAAAATTATATTAACACTTATCTAAAATATAGCATGGCTTATGACCCCCAAAATGATGTTCAATATAAGAGGACTATACAAACACTTGAGGAAATTTTGAGAGAATACTCAATTAACATTAAAGGAAGATGAGATCAACATCTTCTTTTGGTCAAGTTCTATTACAATAACATTTTCTGATAAATCATCTAAATTTATACCTCTGAAGGACATGATGGGAAAATCTGTAGAACGCCTTCATGTTTATATGAAGTTGGGGAATAAAAACTGTTAGGCCTTGAAATGGTTGAAGAAATAGTGGAAAGGGTTAAGACAATTCAGTGGCACATCAAGGATTCTTAGAGTCAATGGAAGAGCTATGATGAAAACTATTGATGAGACCTATATATTGATATTAGATACATGGTATTCATATACATGTCTCCATGGAATAATGTAATGATATTTGGGAATAAGGGAATGATATTCCAAAATACATCATCCCCTTTGATATCCTTGATCGCATCAAAGCGGTGGCCAACTGACTTGTACTACCTACTACACTTTCTCCAATACATAACAAATTAGATGTATCCATCTTCAGAAAGTACATACCATACCCCTCACATGTACTCAATCCATAGGTGGTAACATTGGATAATGAACTTTCCTATGAATATTATCTGATGAAGATCTTATATCATAGAGAAAACATTCTATAGAATAAGACAATTCACCGGGTGAAAGTGATGTGGAGAAACCACAATTTTGAATAAGTAACATGGGAACTGGTGGAGGTAGTGAAACAGACATACCCTTATCCATTTATTGTGGGAAAAGAAAATTTCAACCCCAAAATATCTTAATGGAAAATATTGCAACTACCCAAATAGTTATAAGTAAAATTTCCCTTGTGATTTAATTAAATGTCAAATTATGTAATATGGATATAGAAAACATATGCACTTCATTGGTTTTATTATATTTTATCAAATTAAAAATACTATTATGAAAAATTACCATTAATAATATAGACATTGAATAGTAAAAACATGATTAGTATAAATATAGGGTTTTATAAAATCCAATTGACATAGAAAAATAATGTGATGAACTGAAATAGTAAGATCATACCCTATGAGGCCCATTTATTAGAGATTCTATGGGAGATAGAATATTTGGGATTTTCAAATGACTAATCCCAAGATGAGATCCAACAACATAAGAATGTGTGAAATTGTTTAATGGATAAGTTTAAGCTCATAGAGATCATGAACCAAACCATGTTCATCGAACCACCCCATGAAAATATCATCATTGTGCACCTTACTCTTAGCGCGTTTTATGGTGTATTAAAGGGATATGTATCAAGACCCTAGAAATATGATTATTAACATTATTTTTTATATAATAATTACTATATTTTCATCATGTTATTTTTAATTTAAATATGTTATTATTTTGATAAAATGAAACATAAATAATATTTTTATGTAATATTATAATTCAATTATTGAATTTATTTTCATGAATTATTAAATTTATGAAATAAATAATATTTAAATAAAATATTATTATTAAATAATTTTTATTAAATATAAATGGTCATATTATTTTGATGAAGTAAAATTAAATTTTTATAAGGTTTCAAAAACAGTTATTATTAAAAAAACACATCATTTCTTGATAAATGCAGATTCTCAATTTTAAAATGAAATTGAACATATTTGGAATATTTATTTGGTAAAGTTAGTATTATTTTTAGAATAATAACATTTAAATTATCAAATGGTTAATTTTTCATAATTTGTTGAGATACTCTAATTTTAGGTTAAAAATTTAATATGGTATAAAATTACAATATCTATTATAAAATCATACCGACCCAAAAGTGATGTAATAAATACTATAAAGGGTATCCAAGGAAACATATATGTTTTCTCTTTCAAATAATGTGATTTTTTTTAATAATCCAACACCATAAATATATTTTAAGGTTTTAAAATGACTTCTTTAACTATATGGATCACTTACTCATAAGAAAGGTTATTATTTAACTATGTTTGGACCATTGAATTATTAAATAAGGAAAAAAACTCTGACTTGGTAGAAATCATCATAAAAAATCATGGAATGGATTTTCATTTTGGTTATTTTGTGACATAGAGTTGAAAACCTATGTTTGGGAAAAGATAATGAATTCCACACTATTTTCATATATATATCCATCCAATATATAATTTCTCTTTACTCAAAATCCTTGTATCACATCTTATATATAACCTAAAATTACTAAATTACTTCCATGGTTCCCTTAATCTCTAAATAATCTCCTCCCAAGTGTTTTGAGTCACAAACTCAAGTAAGGGATCCTCAAATTCTCTTATTTATTCATGTTTTATTATATTCTTATGACTTCTACTTTAAATTTCAACTATTGGGATATGTATTTAAATTTCCCAATTTATTCCCATTTTATATAAAATTCATGAGATACCACTTTATCTATCATCAAATCATTTTATGAATTTTTAAGTGATGTCATTATTCAGCTAAAAGTTCATCACGATTATTCATGCCTAAACAATTATGCAGTGAATACCATACCCATAACCTGTCCAAGGTCTTCACTATTATATAATTGTATGAATTTTAATTGGGACCCAAATTTTTTTATTCCACACAAAATGTTCATGGAATAAAATATTATGATAAATAATTATTTGATTTATGATCTATATCGTACACATATGCAAGAGAATGAAATAAATTTGATTGGTGCACCCAAAATTATATAGCACTCCAATGCCTTGGGTAATGTTTAGCCTCATGATATGTAATGTTTTGACAGTGAGTGAACCCGATTCATTTTTTGGACTTTTCCATTATGATTTTAGGGTATTTAGGCTTAAACTATGTTTATTATGAATTTTTTATATTGTTTCTCTATTTTATATGCTTCCTTAATGGTATCATTATAAATCATGTCTTATCATTCATGTTAATGATTCTAATTACTTTTATACCCCATTGATTTTCCGATTTCATGACATGTATTACTGTCTTCATGCTATTTAATTTTTATTCCTTGACTAGGCTTTATATCTGAACCCTTTCCTATGTATGTCTCAAGGTTATCCTATATAATTTTAAAATCCTTGGAAATTTAGAAGCTTGTTAAGGATGTTTTCAATAATGTTGTTTTACCCCATTTGAAAAGTTTTATACAATGTACCTAATTCCAAAATACATTATACTTATCGATCATTTATGTTTTATTATGTGTAATATTATGTAATAAATCATGAGTTATTATGTAATCAAATATGGGTTGTCATACATACATCATTTCTTACATCACATAAAGCTATTTTGTTCATCAATTTATCATAATGGTATACAATCATCCAATAATTGATTATGAATATTATAATCATAAATAAGAAATAAGAAATGGAGAAATATCATTCTAAAAATAAATATCATAAATATTAATATAAAAGGAATAAGGGTATGATAATGTTTCATCTATCCTTTATTTCTATTCAAATGTCACTCCAACTCACCATCATGTAGGGATCCACAATTGGAAAACCCCCCAAAATCTGATTTGAAAAAAATTGAAATAATAATCACACCAGAAAAATCTAAAATTTCACACCTAATTCTATATCCGCCACCACATAAGGTTGTACCATGCCATCAAACGAATGCCCACAAATATGCATCTGCACACAACACTTAAATATATCCAAACATACCATGGAATCCTATTGAAAATAATATAATATATTCCCACATACAAAATTTCTCAACAAATCCTCTTTATATTAGTTTAATGTGAACCCAAGGGATATAAAACTCATGATATCACCCAAATATTTTTTTCACCACAATTCCATATTTTAATCACATAAGAAATATAAACCTAATGTTATTATATCCTGTAGATCGTAATATTGATCCTTGAAAACCCACATTATTAGAAACATATACATATTTTGATATTTTTTAATGAATACTATGTTCTATATTCTACAAAATATGAAACAAATATTATAATCAAAATTGAAATGTTTTAATTTAAATGTGATAGTTATAACCAATCCATTAAATTATTGGGTATGAATAGTGTTAAATAAATTTTGATATATACACATAAAACATATATAATAAATACTAATGTATTGATTAATTTTTATAAAATAACCACATAATTTTTTTAAAGCGATATTATTTTTCAAATATGTGTTTTATTTTTTAAAAACAATTATTGTTTTTTTAAGAAAATGATACAATTAATTATTGATCATTTAGAAAAGATATTTGATAAAATAAATATAATTTTTTAAATTAGAATTTATGAATTATCTTATGTAGATATTTTGAAATGGTTTTGAAAATATTGATTTTTCATTAAAGTGTGAAAAATACTGATTTATGTTGATTTTTTTTCATTAAAATTATATACAATGTAAATATGTTTTTATTAATTTTTAAATTTCCATCATTTCCATTTTATTTTATATAATCCAATTTTTTGTTTGGAAATTTATTTAATAATGAATTTAGTATAGATAAAATGTATAACTAAAGTGAATTTTTTTATACCCCTATTTCCATCGCATTTTTTCAAGTAAATTTTAAATAAAATTATTCCACTTAGGTGTTTTGAATCTTGAAGAATGGATTCAATATTTTGAATCATGAATACTAAATTTTTTAAATAAGTTCCCTTTATTTTTATTCATTATAAATAGTAATCAAAGTAATTTTTTACCATATAATGGGTAAATCAGGTAATTAAGGGTTAAGAATAATATGATATGGATTATAATATGACCATTTTAGTTGAAATAATTTTATTTGATGATTCATTTTAACCCATAATCATCCAATATTTTATTATAAGTCATTTTTTCAGTGGGTTGTGATTATAACCTTTACAATATTTTATTTTAAGAAAAGTAACAAATACAAAACTCTTGTTTTAAAAAAAAATATACTATTTTTAGTATAAGTATAACTAGTATAAATGTTCATTTATAAATATTATATTGTAATTTAAATTAATTATCTTTAACATGGTAATTTATTTGTAATTTTTAGTAATTGAATAATTACATTAAATATTTACATAATTTTAACACCATATTTATTCAACTAATTGAAAAATCAAATTAATGAATTTAAAAAATTTATTAGTTATATATTATGTGATAATTCATGTTATTCGTGAATTTTATAGATTAAAATGACATGATAGATAAATATTAAAATAATTTTCATAAATTTTACTTGTTTTCTTGAAGTTATTAAAATCAACATATTGAATTGTTTGAAAATTGACATGAATTATATATTAAAATAAATATTACTTTATTCAATGGTATGAAATTCCTAAAAACCAGATATTAAGAAAAAATTTATAGAATATAGTTTATAATATAATTATTATAATATAATTTGGTACATTTCTCAATTTATAGTAACTATATTTCCCCTCAAAGAGTAAAAGTCGTTGTTATAATAGTATGGGTGAAAGGGGTTATGTAGGGGTTAAAAAAAATTATAAGGGTTAATGTTTAATACAAATATGTAAAATTTTTATTTATTTATATTATTTTGATCTATAAAAAAATATAATCTATATAATTTTTTTTTTGCATATTTGGAATTAAAAATTTCTTTATATTAATTTAGTATTTTGAAAAATTCCATGAGTTCTCCTGCTTCTCTTATAAATGGTATATCTTATTATATTTAATTCACACTCCAAACCCCATTAGGATAATCCGGTATATACCAAATTCCATTACTATAATACTATCCCTTATTTATAAGTTTTTTATTGAGAATACCCAACCCACAAGGCTATAGGTTTTAATCAAAGAAGAATTTATAAAGAAGAGGTATTCTTTTTAACAAAAATTTTTTGTTTTATTTATTCTTCCAAATAAAAATATCACCTAATAATACTTATATAATAAAAATAGTATATTATATATAATTAGGTGATTTTATGTTAATGGAACATGCATATCAATATCATCTTTGATCAAATGGGAAACAAATCCATCATTCTTGTGTTTGACAGACTACCACCTCACGAACTGATGTAATTCATTTTCCGTCACCATATATAAATAATGGATATAATTTTAGATTTATTGTATAAATATGAAATTCATGGAATATTTATCATTTTTATGTGATAATATATCATTAAAATTATTACCTATCAAGTCACTAAATAATGATAACTTTTTTGTGCGTATGATTGGACTACCACCTCCATGAATTTATGTGACTTGATTTTAATCACCACATAACATGGATGATAAATTTGAGTATAATTAAATAAATATTATGAAATTTTTTATTATTTTGTAACTCATAATGTTTGGAATAATACATACCCTCTTTCCATAATGATAATTGAACAATGGAACTGGTACTTATGTTTATGTAGAACCTAACATCCCCATGATTTTGAAGTAGTTCATTTTTTAACCATAATTCATGATTATTTTTAATTTAATAATTTATTTATAAAAATTATTTATATTTTTATTATTTTAAATATATATATATATATATATAGTGTAATAAATACCACTTTGACATTGTTTGTCCTACATGTGTAATTTTTCCCTTATTGATAAAATATCATCAAAACATATAACATGAACACAAATCAATAAGTAATTTATATAAAATTGAAATAACTAAGATAAAAGTAATATAAAACATTATAATAGTTCCCAAGTAAGTGAATAATTAATTTTATTTTATTATTTAGGATGATAATTAATGTATGTGATGAGCCGAATTTAAAGAAAATAAACTTTCTTTTAAATATACTATTTAAAATTTCTCCTTTTAAAAATCTTTTCATCCACGTAAATTTTTTAAAATTTATATTATGGAGTTATTTTTATCGAAGTAAGTGATTTGTTAAGGAAAATTTATGTCTCTTTGAATTTATTTCAATTATTTTAAAATGAAATATTTTTGTATAATATTTTGATATTTTCTTAAAAAAAATCCAATGGAATGTTCTATTTTAACATTTACATGGATGGTTTCTTTTCAAATTTCCTTATCAGTTATTTGATTGTTTGATTACAATACAATATTTCATGTTTTATTCAATAAAAACACCCTTTTTATTTATTTATTTAATTTTAGTTACCAAATAATGGTTATTGTGGAATGAGATATTTATATCACCCCAAATGTTTTTTTATTAGTGCAAAGAAAATTTTTGTAATGAATGATTTTATGTATTTTTTTACGGTTTATGGAATATTTTAATGATGGTGGGTGCTTATGTTATAATTTTATGGATGGTGAGCCCTTTATAGCTCTCCCATGAATTGGTAAATGATATTGAGTTAATGGATTACATTTCCTGTAAGAAATTATAGAAATTTACTATGATGGTTTTTACATGTATAACATTCATGGTCATTTAAATTTTAACTATTATGGTTCCTCCAATTATATCTAGGATAGCGATTTCACATGTTAGTGAGAGTGAAAAGAATATATTTTCCCATGTTACCAACATTATTTTTATGTTATTTATATATGTTTTTCATAAATATATTTAACTCATAGGTGAATAGATACTATATTCTACATTGTAACATTTAACTGATTAACATTATAATGAAAATGCTATTATGGGTTTGTCATGCTCACAAAGAAACATTATTGGTTTTTATTTTTCATTTAAATTTATCATGATTTATTTTATGAGAATATTAGTTTAATGAAAATGGTTTCTTTGTTATGAAAATCATTTTATAGAGCCAAAATTCTATTATGAAAAATGGAATTTTTTTATAAATATTCTAGGACAAAAAACTTATTTCTTTCTTTTTATGACTCTTTCTGATATTTTTTTTCTTAACCAATTTCTTTAAAACATTACAAGGCTAGATGATGGTATGAGAATGGAATAATTAAAGTTAAATGTTGTGAAGATCTATCATGTAAATAAATCATTTTTTACTTTGTGTTTTATTGAAAAAAATGGATACTGAGGAAAAGTGTTCCCTTTTAAATATGTTTGTTTATTATATAAGAGATATGACCCAAATATCTAAAACTCATAACATAAATGATATTTTTCATATTCAATAAAATTATATCTAGTCAAATATGTAATTTTAACGAACTATTACTTACATTTTGTATTAGATAAGGGTTTAGATGTCTTTAGAGATTAAGGTGTTTTTATCTGAGGATATATTAAATATAATGGATAACACCTTGTAATTTTAGGCTAAAGGTTTATTATATAGTTAGAGTCCAAAAACACCTTTTTGGAATTAATTGATGAATTGTGAGGTAATTGTAGATATATTGGTGATTTTAATTAGAATGGTAATAATATTAGGTATAAATAATTTGAAGGTCAATGTACTGTAGAATTTCATGAGGTATTTTACATATTGGGAGTGTTTTTCTTTTAACATGTAAAATTTAATTTCATATTTAAATGTTGTTCATTTATACATATTTAGGAAAAAAATTCCATATGTATGAGGATAAATCATTTAAAACCTTCTTATACCTTACATATTATTTGATTATCACTATTATTGTAAAATCCTATCCAAATTATTTTTGATAGCTTCTTGAGAATTGAAGTCACATACATGAAACTGCTTGATTTATCTAATAAAATTTCATTCCTAGAAAATTTATAATAATTGTGGAGTCGATTTTATCTGATTTAAAAATATACATTCATCTATTTATATCAACAAGTTAGATACCATTTAGAACATTAATCTTATATATTTTTTTCGAGATATAAACATCATTCTTAAAGAGAACATGGATATCAACAACATAATATAAAACTCTAATTTATATTTTAATGGTATAAATTATTTTATTATGTTCAATGTATGAAACATGATTGAGTTTATATTGATAAATCCTATTTTCATATTTCATATTTTTTTTATCTGAATAATGTGTTATATAATTATAAAATGAATAATGGTTAATGATTTACAATGGGTTTTTGTATGGAGTTTTTGGAGTTATGATATTGGTGAATTTTATAAATATTATGAGAATCAAGAAACAAATAATAATTATTATATAATAGAATTTTTTTCATAATTTTGAAATATATGATAAATGGAATCAATATATTTGAAATATTGTGTATTGAAAAAATTAATAATCACTCGGAGCCTTTTTTTTATTTTGAATTTTTTCGAGGTATATGTAATAGTTATATTTATCATTGGAAAATGGTTATTTGGTTAATAATTCATTTAAATTGTGTTGAAATAAGATTAATGTTATTATTATCATTTTGAGTTTATATTGTATGTGATTCTTATGTAATTATGGGTTATTACAATTTGGTAACATATGTGTTATCATATAGATAACGATGGGATATTAAACTAATTTTATGATTATGTATGTAATACTATTTCTGAAGATGATCAGTATAATTTTGGGATTATTATATCATTATGTTAAATAGAATAATATGTGATTTTATTTTACAAATAATGTTTGAGTTTTCTATTAGAATAATATATCATTTTATTGTTTATTTGTGGGAATTAAAGTTAATTATTGAAAAGATTATCATATCATAGATATTATATGATTAGTTCCTATAAATTTTTTCTATATAGCAATAAATTTGATTGATATTATGTTAAGATTAATGTTAAATTTGTCTTGGAAGAATATGACATCAAATACTTAAATTTGTTAGGGTTGAATAATATTCTAGAATATTTTAATAAATTTTAATGTTTAATATTTATCAAATGATATATGCTAATCTCTCAGTATTATTGTTTAGTATTTAATGATTAATTAATTATTTATTTATATAAATGTTTATTAATTTTAGAAGTTATCTTAACTTGTGCTAACCATTTTGGTTTTGGATAATTTCCAATGGATGTGGGAATAATTTTTAAATTTTATTAAATTATGTGATCCATTAAAAATGGATCTTATTACTTCGAGAATGAAATATTCATCTTCAATACTCTTCATTTAGATCAAGATATAATATTGTGGTTGAAATTGATGAAAGGATTAAATTAAAATTATCAAGTAAGTATATTTTATTATTATTTTATTATTTATGATATATGAATTAATCAAATGTTGGAAAAGGATATTTAAATACAAAAAACAACCCTTTAATTTCCCGAGTGATAAATCAATAGAATTTTAAACCATCAAATATTTATGATTTATGATGGTAAAAGTTATCATCAATAATTAATCTATAAAATTCTATCAGCACTTGGTTTTTAGATTTATTTTTAATGTTTATGCTTTCACATCCAACCATTATTTTCCAACCACAAAACCATGTTTTGTGTTTTTTAATAAGACATTTTTATCTTTCATTCCGTCTTTTTATGTGGAATTTTTTTCAACCATTTATACGATGTGGGATTTCAAAAAATGTAAATTTGAAAATTAAAACACATTTTTTATTTATTCCATATTAAAATTTTGAGGATTCCATAGAATTTTTTAGGGGGAAATGTAATATATTAGGAGGTTTTAATGAAATCTATGTTCAATAGAATAAAAAATATGAAACATTGAGCATAAAAAATAAAAAAAAATCATTATGTGTGACAGTTATAAATATGAAATTATATTAGTGGTTATTAATATGTTTAAATTACATTATAAAGATATTAATATATTTTCTAATAAATTAAAATTATATTATTAGTTACTCAAAAATTAGGACTCAATTTTTAGTATATCCATTTAATTATTCAAATATATGTTATCTTCAAAAATTGTTTTTATTGATTTTGTGAGAAAATGATATAATTAGTTTCTTGAACTCTTTAGAAGTTATATTTTAAAAATAAATATAATTTTCAAAATAATTATATCAAAAACAATATTATAGTGAATTTTGAATCATTTATGAAAATGTTTATTTTCTACTAAATGTGACAAATACTGATTTTTATTATAAATTTTTTTGTTTTAATTTTAATAAGATGTAATATATTTTTTTAAGAGTTTGATTATTTATTTAGTTTATTTTGATTTAAAATATTTTATTTTATTTATTTTTTTGTGATTTTTATACATGAATTTAATATAAAAAATTTATATTTAAAAGGATATTTTTCTAGAAAAAAAATCTTCGTCACATTTTTTCAAATTAATATTAATGTAAATTATTAAAAATATGTTTTTTACATTTTAAATTTTATTCCATATTTATAACCAAGATTTATAATATTTTTAAATATGCTTGCGGTGTTTTTAGTCATTGTGAATAGTAAGCAAACTATTTTTATTACCATGCTAAAATGTAAATCAATTAATTATAGGCTCAAAAAAATATAATATGGATTTTATAATAACCATAAAACATTTTTTAATTTAATTTAAAAATACTATTTCATTGATATTTATTAAATATTTTGTTACATGGAATTTTTATACATTTGGATGTGATTAAAACCATTCTACTATTTTATTTTAGGAAGAATGAAAAATGAAAAACTCTTATATTTAATAACTATATAAATTTTACCATATGTCTACATTGATCATATGTTTGGTAATAAATATTTTTTTGAAATATATATTATTTAAATTAATAATGATTATTTATTTTCGATTTTAGTCAAAAATTAATTACAAAAAATAGTTTCATAAAAAGGATGAAATAATTATTCAATTAATGGAAGAATCAAATAAATGATATTAAAAATATTAAATGTAGAAATATTTTAGATAAATAATGTGATCCAAAACATTTATAGATTATAAGGAAATTACTGGTATGTACTCATTTTTTTCTATTTTTTTCTTTTTGTAAAAATGTTGTTAAAATCAATATAATGAATATTTCTAAAAATTGACAGTATTGATATATTACAATAAATATTATGTTATAAAATTATAAAAAATAATTAAAAACAATATATTCATTCAATTTATTACTATATGGTTTATAATAATAACTATTGTCTCTTTATATTCATTTTGAGAATTTATAGAAACTATAATGACCCTCAAAGTGAAAAATCCATTAGTTTCATGTTAATTTGGAAAGGGGTTAAGGGGGGTTATGTATCACCTCGACCCCAGGTTGCCTAGATCTGATGTTTTCTATTAATTACATTGTTCATATTACATGTAATCAAGCCCTAAAGGACCAACCAGTTTAGTAGACTTGGTAATCCGGATACATACAAGAGAAAAGAATACACTAATTCCAACATATATATTTTTTCATCTTTTTAAATAAATTACTTTGAGAATAACTCTATTGAATATAGTAAATCCCCGTATATCTTTCATAGTATTCTTCTTGGATTCCTTGGGAATGAAACATAATAAAGGTGAGCTCAAATGTTCGTTGAGGTTAAATTATAGTGAAACCAATAAGTAATCAATTATAATATTCAATATAGAAAAGTAAATAAATGAACACACATTCCATGTAAATAACTGAAGATGAAATGTATCCATAGATATATCGATGAAAAATATCATGGATTGATGATAACTAAAACTAATATGAGGGAAATTATTTATTATTGGATACAATGTTTCTAAGGTATATAGAACCATTACTGTCAAGACCATTCATAGGAAAGTTTACCAAATTTTAGGTAAAAACCCATCTAATGTGGTAGCCAAATGACCCGTCCCATGAGACAACTGATGCATCGATGGGATATCTATTATTGGGCCCCAACTATATTGTACTAGTCCAAATCATTCCTCATATATCTAATAATCATTTTAATAAAGCTCCTTATCAAATAACTATATTGAATGATAAATTTTGGTTTATCAATAATTCCCCAGTTAATCAAATAACTATCAAAGTAAACACCATATGTACAATGGTATATGGCTTATGCAATATTAATATCCATTTAATGATAATATTGATATTCATGTAAATTTATATTGAAAATTATTATAATAATGTTATTATTTCTGGATAAATTTAACAATAATAAAAGGAAGAGAGATTTAAAATATTATTATTAAAAACATTCTTGCAGAGAATAATCTTTAAACATTCCATAGGTCCCATTGAAAATTGAAACATTTAAATCATTATACCCATGAAGATATGAAATTAAATGAAACATGGAATATCATTATAATAAGGGGATTAATGATATACCACTAAAAGGTAGTATATACACCAAATAAAAGAGAATTGATGCATAATAATAAATTAGTCTCAATGGAATGTAAATTGAGACGAAATTCCCTTACTACAAGTTTCCTTTTGGGTAAATGTACATTAACCTTCTGTATAATAAATTTATGTTAATTTTATACTTTATTGAGATCCTTTTTCATGTTTATAATTACTTTTATTTCACTTATTACTATGTTTCATACAACTACATAAAAATATAATTTTACGTTGGGTGTTTTGCCCAAATTTGGTTTTTGCATCGAAAAAAAACATTGAAAAGCCCACTATGGTCAAAGGGGTCATTATATAACATATAAAAATAATAATAATTACATAATTATCATATTTATACATCAATTATACTTATAAAATAAATCATTAAATATTGTTATAAAAAATGAATCAAACTTATCATCCTGGAGATGGTAGGGCATACGTACAAATGAGTAACGTTCCGATTTTTCAAGGATCATTATGGAAAGAAGGTAAGTAACACAATATTTTTCCATAATGATCATTATACCATAAATACCATGTTATTTAATCATATATATTTATATTTATAATTCTTCTGATGTAAAAGGAATCACAACGTGTTGAGGAGGCGGTAGTCCACAAGTCCAGGAATGACATTATCACTTTTTATGTGTGTGAAATGGTAATAATGAAAATGATATATATAGTATATTTATAGAAAGATAAATATTTCATTAATAAAATATATATATGTTTTTATGTGACATATTTTTAATTGAAATCATCCTTTATAAGTTCCATGTTTAGTTTGAACTAATCACATCGCTTCGAGGGGGCTTCCTCAATTGATGATATCCTATTAGTGTAAAAAGTAATATCTTAATTGTTGGTTCAATAGATACGATAGATATGATACTGATTCTAGTATCGAACTGTGATGAAGATACTCAAAATTTAAGAGGGGTGAATTGTATATTTTAAAAATTCCTTTGGAACTTTTAACGATGATTATGTTTTACAAGGTTAAACAAGGTAATTCACAAAAACCACTAGATTCTAATAACATTCTAGATTCTGGAAAAGTGATTCGGGAAATTAAACTTAAAAAAAGTTTACAACAACTAAGATTCTACCATAAATCGTATATAATCCTATAAAATCAGATTACAAGTTTAAGGAAATTATAGAAAAGTTATGCTTTCCTTAACAACCAGAATTACAATGGAAAACAAAACTAAAACACTACAATTAACAAGTAGTAATTCTTTTAACCCAAAGAGAAGGGTATCCAACAACCCTGGATAAATGTCCCTTGATTTATACATTCATGAAAGTCTGTCTTACCCAAACCTAGGTAAAACTTCAATCCGAAGATTGGTATCTATCTTGCTATCTCCAAAAGCCCTCGATTTGTAAAGATATCAGCACCTTTGGATCCACAACCCGAAGTCTATGATTTCAATGAAATCACACATATAAACTAAGCAAATATGCATGAAAAAAATTTGAATAGGACATTCAAGCATTATTCATGAAGAGTGAGAGTTTATAAGTGTATCTATCTTTAGAAATCACTTCAACAACATGTAAGTAAGTTCATCCAAAAATTTTTGAGCTATTCAAATGAACTCTTATTTATAAGAACAACATCAACGGTTTACTCCCTCCACCAATGGTCATATTTTCCTTGAATTTCGTAGGGACCTGTACACATGTCACTGAAAAATTTTTTAGTTAGTATCTAATTGAATGACATCATTTTATACTAAAACATCTGTAAGAAAAAATATGGTTACATAACTAAAATAAAATATTCAGAATATAAGAAAATACAATGTTCAGAGTCTAACCAGAAATGAATTAATAGTATATAATTCAAGGATATTCAGATTCTATTTTCTAGGAATTCAAAACATTAACTCTATATAATTATGGTGTCTGAATTTAAAGTAAATTCATAATCTTGATTCACAAAAATTTAGAAACAGAACATACAAATTTTGGAGTCAGAGTTCATGAGAATTCGGAGTTATAACTCAGAAGAGTTCATAACAAGAATTCATATTCAGAATTCGGAGTCATAACTTAGAAGAGTTCACAACAAGAATTCATATTCATAATTTAGAGTCAGAACTCATAAAACTTCGCAACCAGAATTCGTATTCAGAATTCGGAGTCATAACTTAGAAGAATTAGTAACCAGAATCTGTATTCTGAATTTGGAGTCAGAACTCAGAAGAGTTCGTAACAAGAATTCATATTAAGAATTCAGAGTCAGAACTTAGAAGAGTTCGTAACAAGAATTCTGTGAATTCAGATCCTAAAATAGAATTCTTTATATCTAAGTATTTATAGTATTCTGAGGTTATAGTTACAAATTTAATTTTACGCTTGGAAAAAATTATGATATGAACAATAAAAACATGATAAAGATAAATTTCCTTGGGGAAGGAAATTATTCCTTATAGAATTAAAACACAGGGTAAAAACAATTTCCTTCACATAAGGTGTTTGTGATTTTCAAAACAGAAGGAATGGTAAAGTCATAAGGAATCCTTAATGGATCAACAATCTCCCCCAAGTATGAAGGAATGGAAAAGTCATTAGTAAAACCTTATTGACTCAACAATCTCCCCCTTTTAGAAAGAACAAACATTCTTACAAAAAATAATAAGATGACATAAACAATAAAACGTATCTCCCTTTACATATGAACAATGATGAATACGAGTAACTCCCCCTTAGGCTTTGGAACTCTAAGGATCGTATTCTAGATTTCTGGAAAGTTATTTTCCATTATATTTGAGTATAGAAATATTCGTATTGAAATATACCCCTTAGATAAACCCCCTTTACTTAGATTTGTTTTTTTTTCTTAGTATTCTTTTTTCCTTTCTCCCCCTTTGTGATTTTCAAAAAGAATTTGAGGGAATGGAAAAGGAATTACTCTACCTAAAATATTAGTAAATGGCATAAAAATAAAGACAATTAACCAAAATTTAATTAAGATATAAAGATTGTGTACAAGGAATAAAATACAACCAACGATTAGATTGGATATATTTTCATTCCTTCTCCTTGGGTATAAATTTATTCACTATGGGTTTCTTGTTCTTTAGATCCTTGTTATCTTCCTCTGTTTTCTCTTCTAAGGCTTTGATATTTTCTTCTTGAGCCTTCAGGGCCTTTGCCTGAACATTCAACAAGTCATCTTGCTTCACTAGATTTTCTTCAATCTTGATCCAGAGATCCCTTTCTCTTTTCCCGCTTTGGGAAACAGAGTTCAACTTCCCATTCGGATCCTTGACCACCTGAATCCAAGTATTCTACTCAAGTTTTAGCTTTTCCTTAATTCTATTTGTGAGACCCTTGATTTTTCTATCATTATTATCAAAATCTTCCTTAACTTCATGTTGAAACTCATCCAGATCTCTCAAGACTTCAACTACCTTCTTTGACCATATAGTCACTTTCTTATAATATTGTCTATTGGAATAATAGTTGATAAAGAAATTATTGTGATCAACCTCAAGATTCATACACTTTTCCATCACAAATTATATTGAATCTGATTTTTGATTCATGTTGTGCTGGAGAATCTGGCATCTCAAGTCAATGCTTAGAAAGATCAGAATTGTGTCAAAAAGCTTCTTCAGAGATTGGTTGAAAAAATTATGTCTTAAGGAAGATAATTCTTAATCTGACACTTGTATAAGTGAGCAATATTTATTTAGCTCTACATGCTTCCTCTTAGAAGATGTACCATCTTCCTTTTTTCTTTAAAACTACTTTAGTAGGTGTATCCTCAGCCACCTGTTTTCTCTTTATCAGTTCTCCGAATAGCTTCTACATCTAGATACTCATGCTCACTTTCAGACAACTAAACAATTCTATCTTCATCAATTTTTTTCTTCTCATCTCCTGCCTCAATATCTTCAGGATGAATAAATTCATTATTATGACTCTAATCCTCAGATAATTTGTTTACTTCCTCTTCAGCCTTCTCATAAACCCCAGGATTAGAAATCCTTGATGAACCAACTTGAGATGTCCAGATTGACAATTTCTTAGAAGCACTTTCCTTCTCATGAATGTCTTTAATTTTTTGTATAAGGTCTTTTGTGTTATAACTGATTTCCTATTCATGCACTTCTTCTACATCTTCCTTCTCTTCAACAACCTTCTCTTGGAATTTTTCCAGAGTCATGTACTTCTTCCCCAGAGTTTCATGCAGAGCCTCAACAATGAATGATTCCGGTTCTGGAATTTGTTTGGATGCTATTTTAGTGTCCATCAGAAGGGATTGAACAACCTCAGCCTCACACATCTTCTTCATTGGCATCTTTTTCATGGATTTCTTCTCATGCTCAATGGATACTTTCTCTTTCAATTCTTTGGCATCTGTAGGGTCTAAAACAAACTGTGGTTCTCCTTCCTTCTGATTCTTTTTGTCTTCCCTCCACTTGGCAAACACCTCATCAGATTAATCTTTATGCTTGTTGGGCTTTGGAGGTGCGGATTGAGCTTCCGTATCTTTAGGGTATTTATCTTCTTATTCCACTTCCTTCAACATCCACTTCTTTCCAGAATTTTTTATGATTCTTCCACTTATAGATTCTTCGGAACGGATTCTGCTTCCTCATCTAGGAAGTCATAGAATTTTCTGGAGTCATTAGAGAAACCAATATTCATTATCTTCAAGGTATCATCACTTACCAATACGACTTTGCAATTCCTCAGCTTGGAACTAAAAGGGATTTTGAAAGACTTCAGACAATGAACAATAAGCTTGGGAAGGATGGTTGGGTACATTACAATATGAGCATTTAAATTTCCACTTTTGATATTCTCTATCATAATCATGATATACTTCATCAAGTTTATCTTCCTCAGATTTACCAAAAAATCTAGGATATACATGTCACTCTTTTTCAGGGTGTTCTTATCACCCTTTCTCGGAATTATGAATCCCTGAACCCATAACTCAAGGATCTGATTATATATAGATAGATTAGAAATTTTCAGAGTCTTGACATCTGAATGTCCAAGAAACATCATAGCTTTCACCTTGACGAAACTTCCTTGTAAATCATGCATTTTATGGGAACAGAACTCACCATCCCCATCATATGGAATTCCAACTAAGCTAGTAGCCTTTGTATAAGATAGATCATAGGTCTTACCATTAACTTTTGAATGAAAAATTCTCTATCCCTTATACATTAAAGAAATTGGCTGACTCATAGAACTCAATAAGTAGAACTGGATACACCAAGTCTTGGGCTTCTGGATTTGAAATACAAATGCTTTCCCATCAATTGAGTTTGATATTCTTCGAGATTATAGAATCATACCTATTGAAGAAATTGGGATGCACCAAACTCTCTCTGTAAATCTGCCACTCCAGAATCAACATAATAGTTGAAATATCTTGAGAAGGAACGTCACCAAACATTCGGATTTGAGCACTTCTGAAAAGTTCAGAAATACATTTTGAAAGGGAATAATGCTTCAGCACACAAAGGATTGAAAAATGATGTGGGAACACACTTCAAGAGTCCTTTATATCAGCATCGATGCGACGGTTGATCTTCTAAACTCGATCTAATGGATCAAAATCCTTCTGATTTTATCTGACGGTTGAACTGATAGCCACAAGGAAAATTTGGTAGGATCTGATCATTTGAGGTTTTTAAAGAAAAACATTCGGATTTAAGGAAACTAGAATCTGAAAATTTTAAAACACAAAAGAAAATACAAGCAAGGAAATGATGACTACGAAAACCAAAGAAAGAAATCATACCTTTTGGATTACCAGGAAGATTATTCATAATAGGTAATATTCCTCTTTAAGAACAAGAAAAAAACAATGAAAACCTTCATTACACAAATTTCCATTACGAAAATTTTAAAGTACAAAAAACTTCATTACGAAAAAGGTGAAAAACAACAATAAAAAAATCATGAAAAACATCATCACAAAAAACATGAAAAACTTTATTAAGAGAAATATGAAAAACTTAATTACGAAAAATATGAAAAACATCATTATGAAAAATATGAAATACTTCATTACAAAAAACATGAAAAACGTTATTACGAAAAATATGAAAAACTTCATTATGAAAAATATGAAAAACTTCATTACGAAAAATATTAAAAAAATCATTAAAAACATATGAAAAACATCATTATCAAAAATAAGAGAAATATCATTACAAAAAATATGGAAAACTTTATTACAAAAAATAAGAAAAACTTCATTATGAAAATTATGAAAAACATTATTATGAAAAATATGAAAAAATTAATTGCGAAAAATATGAAAAACTTCATTATGAAAAATATGAAAAAGATAATTAAGAAAAATATGAACAACATCATTACGAAAAATTTGAAAAACATCATTATAAAAAATATGACAAACTAACAACCAAATGTACTCCCCCTATAAAAAAGAGTTTATTAGTGTAAATAGATCGATTCAACAGGATGTTTACAAGGATAATTACCTTACGATTATCATTTCAAAATTTTGTTTAAATGTATTCAAATCTATCAGAGGGTAAAGATTTTCTGAAAATATCAGAAAATTGAACTTGCATTCCCATAAATTGAAGAATGATATCTTTATTAACTGTGTGATCCCAAAGAAAGTGATTCCTAATATCTATTTTTTTGCACGAGAGTGATGTGCATGGTTTTTACTAAGGGAAATGGCACTTGTATTATCACACATAATTTATGTTTTGGTAATAATAATACCATAGTCCGTGAGTGTGTGTTGCATCCACAAAACATGAGCACAACATCTTCCGGTTGTTACATATTCAACATGAGCAGTGGAAAGTGCTACTGAGTATTGATTCTTTCATGACCAAGAAACCAATGAATCTCCTAAGAAATGACAAGTTTCAGATGTACTTTTTCTATCCATTCTACATCCACTAAATTCCACATCTTAAAAACGTTTTTCAAATAAAATCATTTCCATAAGTGTAAAAGAGTTCTAAATCAATGGTTCCCTTTATGTAGAGAAAAAAAATTTCACTTCCTTTAATTGAGATTCCTTAGGATTGGATTGATATCTTGCACATAATAATACTGAAAACCTTAAGTTTGGATGACTAGTTGTCACGTAATGTAATCTTCATATCATACCTCTAAAATATGTTTGATCTATTAGTTTCCCAGCTTTATCAAGATTAATAGTGTCTGAGGTACCAATAAGAGTACTAATACACTTAGTATTGTGATATCTATACTTTTTCAAAATATCTTTAACGTACTTATGTTTGTATATATAGATTCCTTCTGGTTTTAGAGAAATTTGAAAACTAAGGAAAAATGTTATCTCACCCATCATACTCATTTCAAACTCAGATTTCATTATATTCACAAAGGAACCAGTTAATTATTGTTGAGTTGAACCAAATATAATGTCATTAACATAAATTTAAACAATAAAATCATTTTTGTTATCTTTATTCATAAAAAGGGTCTGATCTGAATTTCCATTAACATAATTATTTTTAATGAAAAATCCTATAATTCTATCATACCAGGCTCGAGGGGCTTGCTTAAGTCTATACAAAGGCTTGGTAAGTCTAAAAACATGATCAGGATGTTTTGTAGCTTCAAAACTAGGAGGTTGATTAACAAAAACATCCTCTTGAACATAACCATTAAGGAAAGCACATTTCACATCTATTGGAAAAGTTAAAAATTGAAGAATGATGCAAAGGCAAGTAAAATACAAATAGATTCAAGTCTAGATACTGGAGAATAGGATTCATCATAGTATATTCCCTCTTGTTGAATATATCCTTTATCAACTAATCTATATTTATTTCTGACTATGATTCCATTTTCATCACACTTATTTTTGAAAGCCAATTTTACTCCAATTACAGAAGTTTCCTTAGGTATTTCAACCAAGGTCCCGAATTTATTCCTTTAAAATTCATTTAGTTCATATTTCATAGATTTTATCCAATCACCATTACATAAAGCTTAATCAGTGCTTTTTGGTTCTAATTAAGAAAGAAATGCTAGATGTTCTACTTCATTCCTTAAAGATATTATAGTTTTTAATGGTTTATTTACATCACCAATGATACTATCACTAGGATTATTCTTAAGAAACAACAGATTTGATTTTTATAGAACCTATTCATCACCATAGGGTAGGAAATAATCTGGGGTAAATGATTCAGAATTATCTTCTTGGACATTTTCCTTATCAGAAGGACCTTCTAATAGAGGTTGATAATAAGTTTTTGAAAACACATCTGAAGATGTAGGTTGGGGTTGTTTAGAAACAAAAGGATCAGTTTCATAAAACTTCACATGTACTGTCTCTTCAATAGTACAGGTGTTTTTATGGAAAACCATATAATCATTAGAAGTTGTGTAGAAGACTAAGAAAATACCTTCATTAGATTTTGG
The DNA here is from genome assembly GCA_963277665.1 of Viscum album. Lineage (NCBI taxonomy): Eukaryota > Viridiplantae > Streptophyta > Magnoliopsida > Santalales > Viscaceae > Viscum > Viscum album. Next base: position 379,830,998 of record OY728122.1, read on the forward strand.
TGCGAATTTATATAGATTGTCTTTATTATTCAGAATGAATACTTTTCAACCAAAAACCTTAAAGTAGGAAAGTCTAGGTTTTCAACCATTCCATAAATCATAAAGAGTTTTATTAAGAAAAGGTCTAATAAATACTAGATTGATATTATAACAAGCAGTACTTACTACTTCAGCCCAAAAATGTTTGGCTATAGAATACTCACTCAAACTGGTTCTCATTATCTCTTGAAGAATTCTATTTCTTCATTCAACAAAACCATTCTGTTGAGGTGTTCTAGGTGTCGTAATGTTATGAGTAATGCATTTTCTACTATAAAAAGATTCCAAATCATAATTTTGAAATTCTCTTCCATGATCACTATGAATAGTTATCAAAGGAAGGTTTTTCTCATTTTTGACTTGGGCTCTAAAACTTTTGAAATAAAGAAATGTTTCATAATTCTTTGCTAGAAAATAGACCCATGTAAATCTAGTGTAATCATCAAATAAATAAAATACATAATATTTGACTCCAAAGCTTACATTTTTTGTTGGACCATAAAGATCCATATGCACCAACTGTAATGAATCAGTGGTTGAGACTTCACTGAAAAATTTAAAACATGATATATGTTTCGTTCCATATTGATAAGGATAAAAAACTTTTGAGGAATAAAATCTAATCTCTAATAGATCCTTAATTAGTCCTTTCTTAGAAAGTTTTCATAAGTTCATAAGGTTACCGTGACCTAACATTCTATGGAAAAACCAAGAATGGTCTTCTGTTACACTTAGGTAAGGTAAGTCTGGGCTCCTAATGTCTTCTATGTTTAGGGTGTAAACATTATCTTGCCTATTGGTAGAAAGAATAAACTCTTCATTGGAATTATGTACAAAGCACTTGTCCTTCCTAAAATTCACAAGGTAACATTTATCACATAATTTTCTTATGATAAAGAGGTTGTGCATAAGACCCCTAACAAACAAAACATTTGAAATCAATGTTTTTCCAAGAAGAAAGATGTTACCTATACCAATAATTCCTCTCTGAGAATTATCTCCAAAAGTTACTTTTCCTCCATTCATATTGATAATATTTTCAAAGAATTTTTTGTTACCAGACATATGTCAGGAACACACACTATCCATGTACCAAGTATTGATGTTGGTACCTTCTTTATTTTCCTGAAAATAAGAAAGTTAGACTTTCAGAATCCAAACATCCTTGGATCTGGATTTGTTAGACAAAAAAAATTTGGGTATCCACATTTGTTTATAAAAATAAGCTTTATGAAACCCAAGATATTGAACCATATTTAAATATAAATTTTCCTTACAATGTCTACCACTTTGACATTTAGTACAAGAAGGGGCTTTGGAAGGAATGAAGTAGTTGTTTTTGAAAATAGGTTTTTGGTGAGTATAACCTACTCCATTATTACTTCCTTGAGGTTTGATTTGATAATAAATCATGTAAAAATTTTCCTTACCAGAAGTTAAGTTTTCAAGATGTTTCTTAAGGAAATATATTTTAGATTTTAGTCTAATGAATAAATTCCTCTCCTCAGGAATTATTCCCTTAGAATTATATTTTTCCTCAAAAACATATAATTTTGAAATAGCATTCTTAAGATCTTTAGAAAGTCTTTCCTTTTTAGAATTTACTTCCTTAAGGTCTTTTGAATGTTTTTCTAAAAGCTCATCATTATCATTAAGATCTCTATAAAGATCTAAAATCTCTTATGTATGAACTTCTTCTCTAGTATTTTCCTTATCCAATTTCATAAAAATTTTAAAAAAAATTCTTCTAAAAACTTTGTAAATCTAGATACTTCTTCGTACGATGATATTTATTCAAAATCTAAAGATGAAGTATCTTCATTAGAAGTAGTACCTCGAGAATAATAATTCTTATCAATAGATAGATATGTTAAAGCCTTGGTAGAGTGTACCTTGTCCATAAGACATGTATTTGGGAAAGAAGTAGTAGCCATGAAACCAATTTTTATCAGTGCTAATGATTCATATTCAAAATATTCACTTTCTGAAGAGTCTACACAACTATCACTACAAGTATCATATTCTTTAAGACTTTTCTTGTTCTTTGAGTGATATAACTTCGGATTGTTTCTTTCTGAATTCCTTTTATTATTTTCCATCTTTTTAAAAAGAGGTAAATATGGTATGATATGACCTATTCTTCTATACTCATAACAAGTTACATCCCTATCATTATTCTCTTGGTATTCTCTCTTCATGAATTTATTCTGATAGTTCTTCTGAGCTACTATCATGTTCATTCTCTGAGAAATATTAGCTAATTAATTCTCAGACTTCTCTATATCACTGGATTCTGAATGAATAGTAACTTTCTTTGACTTAGATCTAGTTACTCTTTTTGGAGTTTTGGATTTCTGATGCATAAAAGTAGTTGTAAAAGCAACTCCTCCATTCCCATTCTCATTTTTGACATTATCAGCATCTCTCTTCATTCTAATATCATGTTCAATAAGAGTTCTAAACAATTCATCTAAGGAAATCTGGGTAACTTTCACATTCTCATCAATTGTTGTCCTCTTGGACTCCCACCCTTTTTTCATGACGTCGATGATCTTATCTACAATAGCCTCATCATCCAAACATTTTTCTCCTATAGACTATAAGCTATTCACGATAGTCATAAACCATGGATAAACTGTTCTTATAAGTTCTCCATAAGGAAATTTAATTCCATGGTATTCAGATCTCAACATAGATCTTCTTGTCTCTTTGACATTAGATGTACCAAAATGTGTAACTTCAAGTTTCTTCCTGATACTGTTTCCAGCTTCACATGAAGATATTTGACTACAAATGTTCCTAGTCATAGAACGCCTCAATTTATTCCTAACTCTGAAATTTTCTTGATATTCTAATTTATATTGATTAGTTAATGTTCTCAATTCGTTATCAGGAATTTTATAGTCTCATTTCAACATTAGATAGTTATCAACTATAGTGTTAATAACGAAAGTCTTCATCCTATCTCTCCAATACTCATAATCATTTCCATCAAAAATAGGGGGTCTGGTAGGATTTATATAGTCGATAGAACCAACATTTAAACCTTCCATCTTAAGGAAAATCTTATCACACAAACTTGTTAGTAATATAAGTTTGTAAACAAGGAAATATATATCTTAAGCAAGAATATAAAAATAGAACTATAGTATCTCTAAGAAAAGGTGAATCTGAACATGTGAATCTGAAAATGTAAATCCAAAAAACAGATTCCGGAAAAATGAAGAAGAATATTATCTCCTGAGTCTAAACATGATATTAATTAAAAGAAACATGAGTAAGAAAGACATATATGTGAATAGAAGTATTTTAGAGAACTCCTCTGATACTAATTTTTGGATTGATAAATACAATAGATATGATACTGATTGTAGTATCAAACTATGATATAGATACTCAAAATACAAGAGGGGAGTGAATTGTATATTTTAAAAATTCCTTTTGAACTTTTAACGGTAACTATTTTTAACAAGGTTAAACAAGGTAATTCACAAAACCAGTAGATTCTAATAACTTTCTTGATTATGGAAAAGTGATTCTAGAAATGAAACTTAACAAAATTTTACAACTATGATTCTACCTTAAAGCATATATAATCCTATAAAATCAGAGTACATGTTTAAGGAAATATAAATCGTTATACTTTCCTTAACAATCATAATTACAGTAGAAAACAAAACTAAAAAACTACAAGTAACAAGTAGTAAATCTTTTAACCCAAAGATAAGGGTGTCCAACAACCCTGGATAATGGTCCCTTCATTTATACTTTCGAGAAAGTCTATCTTACCCAGACCTAGGTAAGTCCTCAATCCAAATATTGGTGTCTGTATTTCTATCCCTGAAAGCCCTAGAATTTTAAGGAAATCAGCACCACTGACTTCACAACCCAACGTTTCTGATTTCAAGGAAATCACACCTCTACACTAAGAAAATATGTACGAAGCAAAGTTTGCACAATCCATTAAAAATTCCTGCAAGAAGCATGAGAGTTTATAAGAGCTTCTCTCTCTAGAAATCACTTCAACAACATGTATGTAAGTTCATCCAAAATGTTGTGAGCTCCTCAAATGAACTCTTATTTATAGGCACAACTTCAACGGTTAGCTCCCTCCTCCAACAGTCATATTTTCCTTGAATTTTGGTGGTACATGTGCAGGTGTCACTCCAATAATAGTTAGTTAGTAACTAAATGCATGAAATCATTTTATAATAAAACAAGTATAAGAAAAAAATATGTTTATTTAACTAAAATCTAATATTTAGAATTTAAGAAAATAAAAAGTTCAGAGTCTAACCAAAAATGAATTCGGAGTCTATAATATAGGGTTATTCGGATTCTGTTTTCTAGGAATTCAGAACATGAACTCTATAGAATTCCGGAGTCTGAATTTCGAGGAAATTTGGAATCTAGATTCACAAGAATTCAAAACAAAAACTTACAACGTTTGGAGTAAGAGTTCATGAGAATTCATAGTCAGAACTCAGAAGAGTTCGTAATGAGAATTCGTATTCATAATTTGGAGTCAGAACTCATAAGAGTTCATAACCAGAATTCGTATTCAGAATTCAGAGTCAGAACTCAAAAGAGTTCGTAATGAGAATTCGTATTCAGAATTCAGAGTAATAACTCAGAAGAGATCGTAACCAGAAAACGTATTCTAAATTCAGAGTTAGAACTCAGATGAATTCATAAGCAGAATTCGTATTCAAAATTCAGAGTTAGAACTCAGAAGAGTTCTTAAATATAATTTTGAGAATTCAAATCCTAAAACGGAATTCTTTATATATAGGTATTTATTAGATTCCGAGGTTTTGGTTACAAATATAATTTTACACTTGGAAAAAATTATTATATTAACAATAAAAATATGGTAATGATAAATCTCCTTGGGGAAGGAAATTTTTCGTTATAGAAGTAAAAAAATAGGGTACAAAAAAATTTCCTTGAGATAAGGTGTTTGTGATTTTCAAAACAAGAAGGAATGGTAAATTCATAAGGAAACCTTATTAACACATCAATCTCCCCCATGTATGAAGGAATGGAAAAGTGAAAAATAAATCCTTATTGACTCAACATGAATAGTATCTGTAATAAATGTATTACATATGTATACAGAAATAATAAATATCATATAAATCATATATAAATATATTTTCATTCATAATGGACACCATGATATGTGTTAAGGGAAAAATGAACAATCACCATTTTGTGAGATATTAGTTTGTCTTACACAAAAATAATATGTTCATTACCCATTATATTTAATTGTCTTTATGTCTAGGTCAATCCATTAGCATAAAAAAATCCAATTATATTTAGTATACTAGTGTTTTTATAAAATGATATATTAATAAGAGTTTAGTTTTTGAATAATGAAAATAAAACTAGAGAATATGAGAGATGATGTAGCCTCTTAATCAGGTAAATCCTATTTAGTTTGAACCAAAAGCTTCCTTGGATTGATTTCTGTAACACCAAGAGAATTTTAGAACTATTTATTTCGGTATTAATTTTACTTTTCAATATTTTTCATTTAAAATAAAAATTTAAATGGTTATATATATATATATATTAAAACACTAAGTCAAAAATTCAATTCACACGCAATACCAACATGGCCTGCACTACAGGCAACACTGACTTGTTGTACGATGCACGAAACATTGAGTTTCTACGAAACAACATTTTTTATTATTTTAATTATTTAAATAAGATAATTTTAACATATAATATAAACTTAATAATAAATTATTTTCAAATATTGTATCTTTATATAAATAAAACATATTTATAATGAAAGATAATATTTTTGTTAATGTACTTTTATGTTACAAATATTGTTTTCTTGAATTAGTAAATTTAAACAATAAAATTAATTTTAGAAACATTTATAAGTTTAATTGGATAATATAAAATTAATTTTTTAATTCAAAACATTGAAATTACCATAGGGTGAATTTTTTGAATTTTTATGAGAAACATTATTTTTAGATGAATAGCGGAAAATACTAATTTTTTGTTAAAAACTACCATTTTTTCTAATTAATTATTAATGATTAATGACATTATAAATATATTTTAATATAACATTAGATAAATATTACATACAATAATATAATTAAATTCATTATAATCAAATCCACTTGGATACTGAATATAAAATCTTAACAAATGTTTGAAATGTTTCCTTCTTTAAAACCCTATTATTTTGTCTCGTCTGCGGCATTGGTACTAATATTAATTTTTCATATTTTGTGATTGGAATTTATATAATCTGATATAAAACATTATATTCATACTAATATTTAGAGTCTTATAAGGCCATGTTAATTTTAGACCAAAATGATTAGTAAAAGTGATTAAAATTAATCAGAGAAGTTAAGGCCAAATTAAGCTTAATTAGGGACTAAAACATAATATTAAGGGCCCAAATGACCTATAAAATTATTCAAAACATATTTTATATCCCTATATAGGTCATAAACCTTCCATTCTTTATTTTACATGGTTTTTTAAGACTTCTGTTAGGTAAGAACATGTGAACACCCATTTTGTTTCTAAAAATTCCATGCGAGTAATATTATTTCCCTATAAAATTTCACCACAGCTACCCAGTCCTTATACCTCTCAAAATAATTAAGTTTGTACAATATCTATCAAATTAGCCTCCCAAAGACAATCCCTTTGACTTTGAATCCTCCATTTGGGAAGAGACCCTCTCCAGGAATCCTTTTTGGGACAAACCAAAAAGAGTTACCCAATTAAGAGGTAAATCCTTCTCTCAAGATCACTTTATTTATTTTACTTATCCACCCCACCAATCTCTGTATTACCTTCTCGTATGAAAATATTGTATCCTAAATATTGTAGTATGTTTTTATGAAAAGATTATGACCTAAATTTACACACACCTCCATCTAATGGATGTTGAATATATGGTTTCTGTGTACAATTAACTACCCCCTCACAAAACTATGTTTGTTAATTTATCCCTTACCACCAATCATGGTGGCCTTTATGATCGAAAGTATATTTATATATTTAATATATTATATTTATTATTACATTAATATTTTTTATTCATTTTAAAACATTGAAATTTTTACCTTCCATTGGGTGTTAATATGATAATCTCGTTTGAGGAAGTGTGGACTACCACCCCCTCATAGCGATGTGATTCATTCACACACTACATAGATTGTATTAAGTATGGTTTTAATGAAATTATATGAGATATAATATATATTAATTATATTATAATAATTATATATATATATATATCATTTAAATTATTTCTTTAAATATGACAATAAAAACGGAAACATCGTTCATGCCTACATACAACTTACCATCTCTAAGAACGGTGTTTTAAATTTCATACTTATATATGATATAAATTATTAAAATAAGAATTTAATGGATACAATTGATATTTATATCATGTTATAAATTTTGGAATCATGATATAGGTATAATGTCCAACGATATAACAAATTAAGACACATGTAAATAACAAAGAGAATAATACTCGAAGAGAAACTTTAATATGGGATCATTAACAACTGGGTTATATAAGGTCATAATAAAAAATATATGGTAAAATATATAAGAATATTCTTATATAGAATATTTATAATAAACATATAATTATTATAAATGAATGTTGTATGAGTTTGTAGAGAGTCAACACACAAGGTAATGGGATTTCATCTCACTTTTAATTTCTGTGAGATACAATCTATGTTTTCCAATCTTTCCATTTGTATGATGTATATACTACTCGTGATTGTATTTTATGTATCTTGTAATTAAAATTAAGAGTATTCAAATTCCAATTTTATGATCCTTCTTTACTGAGGTTTAAGATTCAAAATCTACCAAATTGGTAAAACAAATTTGTCTCAATTTTTTTTCTTTGAGAATCATGTTTTGTTATGCACCTAAACACTTTTTTTATGGGGAATATACTACCATTTTACATGAAAAATTATGAATCTAAATATTTTTTTGATATTATATGCTTCATGTAATTACATTTCCTTACATGGAGATCATGAACCAAAGATACCATGTTATAAGTGTTTATTGAGGCAATCTCAATGCTTTTCAAGATTGTTTATGTTTATGCATCCTTTGATAAAATATTATGATACATATCTCAAGAATATTCTTGAGTTTCATCATCCTATGTTATTTCACGATATACTCATGTATTGGTACTATTTTCTACTATTTTTTAACAGAAGTTATTTAAGAATGTGTTTTTAAGAAAACCCTCCATTACACTCTATTCATTCGGGAATCTATGTTTTCTAAATCAGGATTCCAAGAATATTATACCATTACCCAATAATATATATAATAAATTTTTACCCTTTTTCCTTTTACCAATCCCCTCAAATAAATATTCTTGTCACTTTCTAAACATGTCACTTTTCTATCCTTTTTACCATGTAAAAAGAATGTTATTTTGACCTCGTATAACATGTTCAAATTTATTTTCCATCATTTTTCTGAAGCAAACATTGTATTTTTTTAAAAGGATAATCTTTATGAATTTTTTTAAATTTTTATATCATAAAAAATAGTTTTAATTCTTTTTCAAACTTATTTTACAAGTTTCAAAGGAAAATTGTTGTCAAAATATTTTCAATCCTCATTTATGTTTTTTCAAAGTGTTTTCAGAGAAATTGTTTTCAAAACATTTTTATGTTTTCATAGAAAATGATTCTCAAAATGTTATCATGATTTATTTATATGTTTTCAAAATATTTTCATAGAAATGGTTTTCAAGATATTTTCAATATTTCTGTAAATATTTCATGTGTTTTCAAAGAAAAAGGATTTTAAAATGTTTTGAATCTTATTTTAAATGTTTTTAAGGAAAAAGGTTTTCAAAATTATTTCATGTCTTATTTATAAGTTCTCAAGGTATTTTATACGAAAATTATTTTCAAATAGTTTTAAGCCTTCTTTAAACAAGAAAGGATATTTTCCGCATGAAATGTTTTTAGATTATATTTCAAAATTATTTTCCATATAATATGACATCTATTTATGTAACTCATGCCTTTCTAGGGAATGATATTAAGGTTTTATTCATATCCTTTATATGAATGAGTTATGCTTAATTCCATGGTATTTATGAAACACAATTATCCTTCATGGGTTATATGTTTATGAAATCCATTTCTCATTCATGGGTTATATGATTTTGAAACCTGATTCTTCTCATGGGTAATGTTTATGATGAGACGATTATGAAAACTATAATTTTTCATAGGTTTTGATATGTTAACATGTTTATGATACCCATTTAATTTCATTGGCTATGATATGTTTATTTATGATCATGTGGAGCATGTTTGTATGACTTCATTATGTGATTGGTGATACCAATATCTCCCTCCAATACATTGGGAAAATATTTGTATCTAATGATATAGATAGAAATGGTATGAGGGATTTCTCGATTTATTAATACATGGATGGAATGAGGGTTTACTCAGTGCAGTAATATAGGGCGGGAATGTGGGTTTACTTAGTTAAGTAATACATGGATGAAATGATGATTTACTCAGTTCAGTAATACAGGGATGGAATGAGGGTTTACTCTGTAAATTAATATAAGGATATAATAAGGGTTCACATAGTCCAGTAATACAGGGTTGGAACAAGGGTTCACCCAGTTTAGTATATGACTTTTTCCACTAAGATGGTCTTGGAATAGATGCCTTGAATACTATAGAAATCAGTATATGATAATATATTTCCACAATTCCATGTATTGATCTAATTTAATGATTTCATGGATTATGTCCTCTACATCCTTTTGATACATGTCTTATGAACTTCCATGATTTATTCCATGATTCAGGTATATGATCTTTGATATACATGGTATGATCTTATGTTTTCATAATTATGTTCTCATACCCTTATGCTCATATTTATGCTTACATGTCTGCATTGTTTACCCTTTATCAACATTTGAGATCACCCTTTTTTATGTTTCCTTCACCAGGTTATGAAGATATGTATTATTTTTGATGTGTCTAAGAAGGGTTCTAGACACTAAGAACCTAGTAAGAGATAATGTATCTCACTTATGTACTAGTATTTATGTCTCTATGTTTCTAAAGGCATTATACCAACTATGGTATTTGGGAGCCTATTTGTATATTGTTTAAGTATTCCTCAAAAATTATGTAATTTTAATGTTTCTAAAGTGAGGGTCGCTACAGTTGGTATCAGAGAAAAGGTATAGTCAACCTTTGGAAACTAAGATAAGTAAAATGTAGTGAGATCCCTAGGTTTATATTTAAGGATATTTCTAGGGATGTCTCTCTGGATAACTATAAGGATGATTTAATGTTTAAGAGAATGTATTGGAATTTTACTAAAGATAGAGTGAGTGCTTTTCTAGTAATACATACCTGTCTAGATACTATAAGTGGATGTGACTATGACATAAATGTACCGAGGTGTAACAACGATGACAAGATGTTCTGGTCTTGAATCAAGGTATTATGGTACATGACAGCGGGACATGCTGCACACATGGTTTGACACTCCTAGGGGATATGATTTGAGAATTCACAAGCTCTTCATTGACCATTATGAAGGATTTAGATATACATTTTCTATGAATAACACAGGATAAAACAAAGGTGACATATATTATGTAAGGTTTCATGATTTAGACATCCTATGAGTAATTATTTTCATGAATGTGTAGTATTCTGCCATGATATGTAATCCTCACACTATGCTTCTGGTTTTAGTCAATGTTGGGAGTCGGAAGGAACTAGATTAATTTCGAATGTGATGGAAGATTTTATGATGAGTAGTCTAGTGGGATGATCACTGGAGTGAAAGATGTTGTGATCATTCCTAATTAGTTTTCATGGCACAAGAATAAATTGGTTTACCTTAAACAACTCTTGGAATCACCAATGAAGATAATGAAGATGTTTTCTGAGATTTTGGGTAATGGAGATCATGAATGAAAAAATATTCATTTTACTTTGGCTCGAGAATGTGCAAATAATCACCTAAGTGAATGTCTTTGATAAAAATGAAGGTGTTTTTAATGTGCAAAATAAGGACACAAATCATGTGAATGTAAGGGAAACATTAAGAGTTAGGTTAATGAAATGTATGGTAATTTTGGCATCCCTATGTCGTCAATGAAGGTTAAGTGTTTTAAGTGTGGAATAAATGGTCTTTATGAAAGTCAATATACCAAGAGTAAAGTTACTGAATAGAATCATTAAGGTGGTGTGAGTAATGGTTACACTGCTGATGATGAATAGACTATAGATGAAATGTGAAGGAAAAAAAAGTATCATGTAATAGGTTGAGGTAGCATTGTTAATAAATTAAGGATAAAGTAATCGAAGTATTTATGTAATTGGATTGAATAATTAGAAATGGTGACTTATGTATGGACTATTCAGTTTATTTTTTAAGGATTTATAAGAATATGTTGAACGATCATGATGTACTCGAAATATTATCTCATGGAATTTAACATTTTGGCTAAGGTAAGGTATCCCTTAAAATGTTCTTTATATTAAGATAATGTTGTATAGATAAAGATATGAGGGATATTAATAAGTAAATTAGACAGCATTGATTACCATGGAACTAGGTAAGGACCTATTTATATGAGTTTCATGCTACCAATATTGATGTTTACAACAATTGTTTATTTGAGGAGTAAATCCAATATGATTTTGAATGAGTAAGAATCCATGTTTTCAAAAAGGATTTATTGTAATTCAGGTTGTTTCCATGTTTCGAAGAAATATAAAATATGGTTAATCACATGTTTTGAATGTTAAAACCAAGAGATACATTGTGATACTGGGGAATCAATATTAATCATATTTCATGTCTCTCTTTTTATGTTTTTGGATTTTCATCATTCTGAACGGTTATATGGTTATCCATTTATGATAAATTTAAGATAAAATTATGAGAAAGTATTTGTGAACTGAGTTTGTGTTGAAAACATTGGTTAAAAGTATAAATAATTATTATACTTATTTCAAGGATTTTCATGTAATATATTATATTAGTGATGTTTTAGAAAAGAACATCATGTATGTCACGTGACAAATAATCAAGTACGGCAAGTCCATGGGTCTTGAACCCATGATCGAAGGATGAAAACGGTTTCACAACTACCACTAGCCTACACGATCTCCTAGTTAATATTTATTTATTTGTAATGAATAAATATTTTGGATAATCTATTAGTGTTACTTTTATTTTTATAGATTAATGCATGCTGTTTTCGTAGAGACAAATAATTATAATTTTTATTCTTTATGGGACTTAAGATCCATTAAAAGTGTATTTCATTTCTTTATACATCAAAGTTAATTTCCAGACATTAATTCCATAAGGTAATGGATTTATTTGAAACATTTCAAAGCACTACCCAAGAATGAATTTTTTTATTGAAATTTATCACGAATTACTCAACATTTTGAAAGTGATCAAAAAATTATGATTCTAATACTTTAATATTCATGAGTTGATGGGATTTGAAATCATCATATATTTTTGACATTATGACCCACAACATTCCTTTTATTATTCACTTTTTTGTGATTTATTACCTCAATCACTCAATAAAAAATATTTATGTCTTCCTCCATATACAATCTTCACTCCAAATCTTTGTTCTCATATGTGGAAACCCAGTCATATCTTTCTTTGGGTAACCATTATGGTTCTAAATTTCCCCTTTTAAGGGAATATTTAGTATACATTTTTACAACATGGGTTTTTATTAATGAAACATTGAAGTATTAAAACTTTTATAACCCAAAATAATTTGAAGGGAGAAATTAATTTTAAGGGGGGTAGAATGTAACACCCTGATATTTTGAGATTTTTTTCCATATTAATATAAAATTTCAAGACTATTAATTTAAAATGACCCTGTAAAAAGTTCTTTATATATATTTATATATATATTAAAACTATATGTCAATAAATCCTTTCACACACAATATCAACTCAGCTTGTACTACAAGAAACGCCAACTTAGCATATGATACACACAGAACTAAGTTTCATTAAAACATCTCTTTTTATATTTTAATTATTTTAATGATGTAATTATATCCTAGACATTAATCATAGTAATATCTACTATTCCAATTTTTTTCTTTTATATATATAAAACATATGGATATTGAAAGATAATATTTTTGGTACAGTCCTTTTATGTTAAAAATATTGTTTTCTTGAATGATTCGCATTTAATATTAAATTAAATTTTAGACACATTTATAAATTTATTTGGATAAAATAAACTTTATTTTTGAATTAAAATTTTTTAGATTATCATATGTTGAATTTTTGGGATTTTTCAGAGAAACTTCATTTTTTGATGAATAGTGAAAAATATTGTTTTTAGTTAGAAACTACCTTTTTTCTAATTAATTATTAATTCTAAATGATATAATAAATACATTTATGGTATAATTATATAAATATTACATTTAATAATACAATTAAATTAATTATAATCAATTCCACATTGATACTGAATATAAAATCTTAACAAACATTTGAACATTTTTCTACTTTATTTCGCCTCGTCTGCGGGTTCAGCACTAATATTATTTTTTGCTCTTATGTGATTGTGATTTAAAAAAATAAAATATATTATTATATTCAGTCTAATATTTATATTATAATAATACCATGTTAATATTTTACCAAAATTATTAGTAAAATTGATTTAAATTAATCACCGTAGTAAGGCCAAATTAAGCTTAATTAGGGACTAAACCTTGAAATTAAGGGCCAAATGTCCAAGAAACATGTCCAACAGCCATTTTATGCCAATATTTAGTCTATAATATTTCCAGTATTGAGTTTTATTGATTTTTTATGAATTTTTACAGGTAAAAACATGTGCCCATCTAATTTTTTTCTAAAAAAATCCATGTGAGACTTTTTCCATCCCTATAAAAGGCCACCAACTCTACCCATTACTCGTACCTCTAAAACCTTTTAATATAGTTAATTATATACCTAATTAGCCTCCCAAAAATCCTCCCATAAAATATTAATCCCTAATTTGGGTAGAAACCTTCTCATGGAAGCCTTTTGGAACAGACTAAAAGGAGTTACCAGATTAAGAGATAAAATCTTCTCTCATGATCCCTTCCATTATTTTCCTTTCCACCCCTCAACTCTCTTTATTCCATTATTGTGTGAAACAATTATCCATCATATACTAGGATGTTTTAATGAAATGGTTATGACCTAAATATACACAAACCTCCACTTAATGGATGTTGAACATACTGTTTCTATGTATGGAGAACTACAGCCTCACAAAACGGTGATTGTTCATTTCTCCCTTACTACCAATCATGGTGACTAGTATGATGGAAAATATATTTTTATATGAAATATATTATATTTATTATTTCTTTAAGATTTGTTATTCCTTTTATAATATAATATTTTATCCTCTTATTTGGGATTAATACGATAATCTCGTTTGAGGAAGTGTGGACTACCGCCCCCACAAATCATGTGATTCCTTCACACCCCACATAGAATATAATAAAGATGGGATTAATGAAATTATATGATATATAATATATATAAATCCAACTAGAGTAATGATATTTATATATAAATACATATATATACATATGTCATTTTCATACTTTCATTCAATACAATAATAAAAACGGAAACAACATTCATGCTTACGTACGACTTACTATCTCCATGAATTGTGTATTCCATTTCATAATTATATATGATATAAATTATTGTGATATTATTAAAATGAATATAAATAATATTTATATCATAATATGAATTCAGGAATTTTGATATAAGTATAAGGACTATCAGTATAATAAATTAAGACACATGTGAAAAAAAGCGAATATTACCTGAAGTGAAACTTTAATATAGGATCGTTAACATGTAGGTAATATAAGGTTATAATAAAACCATATATGGTAATAGATATAATAATATTATTCATTAAAATATGTATAATAGACTTATATTTATTATACATGATTCTTGTTTGAGGACAGAGAGAGTCAAGACACAAGGTAAGGGGATTTCATCTCACATTTTAACATCTATGAGATACAGGCTATGTTCGCCACTCTTTCCTTTTGTATGGTGTATGTACTACCCGTGATATTATTATATTTAACTTTTACTTAAATTTATGGGAATTAATATTATCATTTTATGATCCTTCTTTCATGAATTTTAAGTATCGAAAGTTACCAAATAAGTAAAAATGTCTTGTCTCAATTTCGCTTATTTGAGACCCATGTTTTGTTATGCACGTAAACTATTTCTTAGGGTACATATAATTCCATTTTACATGACATATAATGATTATAAAAAATTTTATGATATTTTTTGGTTCATGTAATTACCTTTCCTTATATTCAGAGCATGATACCAAGATACCATGTTATAAGATTTTATTGAGGTAATCTCATTGCGTTTCGATATTGTTTATGTTTATGCATCCATTAATAAAATATTATGATAAATATATCAAGAATATTCATAAGTTTAATTATCCTCTATTGTTTCATGATATAATTATGTATTGTTACCATTTTTTTATATTTTTTTTCAGAATTTAGTTTAGAAACTGTTTTTATGAAAACCCTACATTAAACTCTATTCAGTCGGGAATCTATGTTTCCGGAATAGGGTTTCCAAGAATATTATACCATTCTCGTATAATATCTATTTTTTTTTACCATTTTTCCTTTTACCAATACCTTCAAGTTAAATGATTGGTTATTAGATTACATCTTTCCTAGGTACATGGTACCTTTACTGTTAAGACCTTTCACAAGACAGTTTACAAAATATCAGGTAAAAACCCAATCTAAGGATGCTAGCCAAGTGACTCATCCCATGAGACTCTCAATGCATAGAGTGGCTATCTATAACGAGGAACCACCTATGTATTACTAGTTAAAAACATAACTCATATATCAAATAATCTATTTAAAATTTATCTCCATAAAATAACCCTATTGAATGAGAAATCTAGGTTTATCAATAATTCCCCAGTTAATAAAATTACAGTCTAAGTAAACACCATATGTAAAGTAGTTATATAGTTTTGGAAATATGATTATCCATTATATAAAAATATAAATATTCAATTAAATTTAGAATGAAAAATGATTAAAATAATTTTTTATTCAAGATAATGTTAACAATCACAAAAGGAAGTATGATTTTAAATATAATTAATAAGAACATCATTTAGGTGAATAATCGTTAAACATTCCAATGTGTCCCATACCACAATGAAACATTTAAATAATAATAACCATGAATATATGACATTTAATGAAACTTAGAATATAATAATAATAATGGGATTACTGATATAACATGAAAAAGTAATATTTGCACCAAATAAAGTTGAATTTGTGCATAATAATAAATAACTCTCATGGGAATGTAAATTGTGAAAAAATTCTATAACATTGAGTTTTATTTTAGGTGAAAGTTCTTTAACCTCATGTATAAAATAATTATGATAATTTTCTACTTTATTGATAACATTTTCCATGTTTATCATTACCTTACATTCACTTATTACTATGTTTTATACAACTACTTAAACAATTAATTTTACATTGGGTGTTTTGACCAATTTCAGTTTCTGTGTCGAAAACAACTTTGGTAGGTCAAATATGATCAAAGGGTTCATTATATAAAATCTACAGATTAATAATAATGAAATAATTATCATAGTTTTATATCAATTATACATTTAAAAATCAATCATTAAATATGTTTATTAAAAATGAATCAATGTTATGATCATGGAGATGGTATGTCGTACGTACGCATGGGTAACATTCTTATTTTTCAATGATAATTATAGAAAGATGGTAAGTAAACCCATATCTTTCCATAATGATTATTATATCATAAAAAATTTATTTAATCATATATAATTATATATATAATTCTTGTGGTGTAAAAGGAATTCCATTGTGACGAGGAGGCGGTAGTCCACAATCACATATGACATTATCACATTTGTATGTGTGTGAATGGGTAATAATGAAAATGATATATATAATATATTTATAGAAATTTAATTATATAATGAAGGTAATATATGGGTTTTTTAATTCACATATTTTTAATTTAAACCATCCCATATACATTCAATGTTTAGTGTGAGAAAACCACATCGCTTCGAGGGGGTGGTAGTCCACACTTCCTCAAAAAATGTTATCCTAATAACATAAAATGGAAATTAGGAATGGTGTGTGTAATAAAAGGATAAAAGAAGTATAAATAAACAATAAATATCATATATATCATATATAAACACAATTATCATCATAATGGCCACCCTGAGTGGTGGTAAATGAAAAATAAACAATAATCATTTCATGAGGCAATGGTTTACCCTACACTAAAACACTACATTCATCACCCATTGGATGGAATTTTGTGTAAGTGTAGGTATAATAATTATCATAAAAAAATTCATGGTATATTTTTATACTTTAGTTTTTATACAATAATATAATAATAAGAGTTTAGTGGTTGGATAATGGAAATAAAACTAGACATATTGAGAGAATACATTACCTCTTAATCATGTAACTCTTTTTGGTTTTAAAAAAAAGTTTCATTGGATTGATTAATACATAAGGGGAGGATTATAGTATGATTGGAGGTATGTTGGTGAGATATTATGGTATATATTGTTCAATCCAAAGTGGCTTTAGATTTGTGAGGAAGTTGGAGGAGAGGTGGTCCTTTTATAGTGGAGGGGGAGTGGCACTCTTACAATATTTTGAAAAGGGAATTACATGCATGTTTTTCATGTGTAATGTGGACCCAATAATGGACCCAATTCAATAAAAGATAGTATAGGGTCGATATATTTCCAGGAAATATCTCTAGTACATGTTTATAGGTCATTTTGGGCCTTAGGTTTTGCGTTTAGTCCATTAGTTAAGCTTAATTTTACCTTAATCAATGTAAATAATTTTAATCAAATTCATTAATATTTTTGGTCAAAAAAAATTGGTATTGTTATAAATTATAAATTATACCAATTATAAACATGGAATCTGTTTTCCAAATTCTAATAACAGTATTTTCAGAAATTAATTTATAATTCATCATACAGGAGGGATGAAAATGCAGGGTTTTAAAGTAAAAACACCAAAACGTTTGATACATTTATACAATCAATTAAAATGTGAAATTGATCCCAATGAAATATATTTTCTAATAGATAAAAATATTATCTAATTAAATTTTAAAAACAATTAAATTTATAATATAACCTTATAAATAAATTATACAAACAATTATTTTTTAAATAAAATTTAGTATTTTGAAATATTAATTAAAAGTGATATGTTTCTGAAAAATATCAAAACATTAACATAACATAATTTTGATATTTCTATTTCAAATAAAACTTTTATTATAAAATTTTAAAATAATTAATGTTTCAATATTCATATTTAATATGGGTTCTCCATTAAAAGGTGGTCAATGTGCCTTTGAAAAAATGTATATTTTTATTTGTAAAATATGGTATGTTCTTATCTTATGCATGTCAAAACTAATGGATAAATATCCAATATTTTTGATTGAATATATAAAATATATATTTAATTATAATAACTAAATCATTTTAATTAAATATGATTATTAATAAAAAACTCCTTTGGAAGCATAAAAATAAATATATTTCTTTTCATATCTAATTGATTCATATTTTCATTTCTCATTATTTTGTAACTCATTAATTAATTTTATATCTATATAAACCATATATTTTCATAAACTAGTTAATTTTATTCATACCTGATAATATAATTTCTAGTTTATATCATATCATATTAACTAATAATATTTTTATAATACATTATTATTTTTTGAAACATAGTCTTGTGTCTAACGCAAGCTATCAAGGATGGTCACTCTTGTGTATAACACAAGCAATCGAGGAAGTCAGTTCTTTCATTTAACAGAATATACCTAAGTGTTGTGTGAATTGAAATATATAGAATATATTATAAATAGTAAATATATTATAATGTATCTAGATATTATATTACCTTTCATTCTTGGTATCATGTTTCATACATGTTATCAAATACATAATTATTACATTAGATTTTCTGGGCGTCATATGTTAAAAAAATGTATGTCTAAACATATGATAAATTTTTTTAATTTTTTTTAATGAGTGTATTAAAATCAATAATCATCCCATATTATAACTAAAATAATTATTCATACATTAGTTGTTGAAAATTATTTTACACAAATTTAATATTTTGAGAAATTCATAGAGTTCCCCAACCCTCTCTTATAATGGTGAACATATTCTTCCCTTTATTTGACACTCTAAAACCATTTTTTTCAAATACCATACCAAATACATTAAATGATTAAGAAAATTAATTATATTGTTTTTTCTCTAGGAAAATTACTAACCCTATAAGGCTTAAGCTGATAATCAAATAAGACTTTAATATGAAGAGGTATTGTTTTTCACCGTATGAATTAGTTTTATTTCTTCTTCGACCTCTTACAAATTTTCCTCAATAAATATTATATATTAGAAAAATATCTTCCCAATAATTAGTTGTTTTTATATTAATGAAAAAAACCTATATCTATCTCTTCTTCTATCAAATGTGAAACAAAACAATTTTTCATGTCTACAGCGGACTACCACCTCACGAACAAAATTACTTTATACTCTATCTAAAACTCGTTGTATTGTTCATAATGATGAATTTAATTTATATATATATAATTCATGAAATATTTATAATTTCTGAAAGTTAATATTTCATTATGTTTCTTACCATTACATTCACATAAAAATGATAACATCATGCATGTGTATGTGTGGAGTACAACCTCCATGAAGCGATGTTATTAGTTTATCATCACCAAATCACACAAATGTTATATATAAGTATAATTAAATAAAAAATAATATATTTTATATATTATGAAATATTATAAAAAGATAAAATTATACTTACCTCATGTCGATAACGATCATTGAGTAATGGAACTGTTACTCATGTGTACGAGTAGCCCACAATCCCTATGATTGTAACATGTTTCATTTTTCATATTCATATTCGTTGATTTATTTTAAAAATAAAATAAATTTAAAAAAATGATAATAAATTCATGACCTATATTATAGATATTACAGACTAATGAATTATTTGACCACATTCAGCCAACAGAATTCACTTTGTAGTTATGAAGTGAATATTGTCAAAACATCTGACATGAAATTAACTGATGAAAAAATTATTATAACATTGTTATAACAGACATTAAGGTAAGAATAAATTTAAAAAAATCTCAAGAAATAAAGAAATTAAATGAGGTTTATTATTCTAGAATTTATATAATGTACAAGATGAGATAGACATAAGGTAAATGACTTTATTTTAAAACACATCTTTTAAGGATTTCTGTAAAAACATTTTTCTTCCACATACACATTTTTAAACATATTTTATGGTGGTTTTTAAATATAAATTACTTATTTACAAATTAAATTTAACATCAAAATTAATTTCATTCAATGATTTTCAAATGTAATATTTGTACAGTAGGTTTTAATATTATTTTAAAAAAAGTCAAAAGGAATATCCTATTTTGACATATACCACGACACTGGATTTTCCCATAGTTATGGATGTAATTTTATATTTGCATTCCATTATATTATTTCATGTTTTATTCATATAAAAACACAATTTTCCATTTTTTTAATTGTTTTTTATTAATTGGTTTTAAATAAATGGATATTTCAATATCAAAATATGTTTTCTTATGAGTGAAAGGTACATTTTTTTATGCATGAATTTATTTATTTAGTTATTATTATTGGAAATTACATATGATTATTGATAATTTTGTTATAAATCACAGTCATGTGATCCCATTATAGATCTTCAATTAATTAGGTAAAGGGATGGAGTTAATTAATTAGTTTTATCCTATGTGATTTAGGGAATATACTGTGATAGTTATACCAAGTATAACAATGGTGATTATTTAAAATATTTATCTGATGCTAACTCAAGTATAACCATTATGGTTTTTCAATGTGTTAATTAGATTGAAATGAAAATTATTCCATAAGTTAGCTATATGATTTATCTATAATATATATGGGTTTTATAGAAATCATATGATTTCACAGGATAATGGAATGCATAAAATAATTAGTATGGTTAAAACGTGTGACATTGGGAAAAATGTTATCATGATTTCAATGAAACATTAGGAGTTTTATTTTGACACTAAGATTTCATATTAAATATTTTCTGAACTTATTTGGTAATAGAGAATGAAAAATTGTAATTCCTCGACCCCTGAATCCAAGAGTCGGTGCATTATTTTTATACATTGGCTTGACTACAAGGAATCAAGTCCTGAAATATATATCAATTTAGAAGCCTTGGAAAATAAGGTACATACATGAATGTTACCTTACACTTTCTAACATACAATAAAAAAATAATCCTTTTAGAATTCAATTGTTTCCTTAGATTAACTATGCATCTCAATCATTGAACACTTCTTGGGATCCTGGAAAAATAAAACATAAGAAATGGGTGAGCTTAGATGCTCAGTAAGGGAAAGTAATTTAGCAAAAGGTATAAACTTTTAAGGAAAGAAGTGTAATAAAAACAATAGACATTCAACCATAAACATGAACATAACATGGAAAAATTAAATCAATCATTAGCATATAAACATGCATATAGATATTCTACTATTATAATAATCACAATTAATAATTGATTTCATAATGAGGGAATGTATAGAACCAGACATTAATTTCCGTGTCAAGGACTCGTGCTAGGAACTTTGGGATAACTGTAATCAGACCCAAACCCGGAGAGCCTCTGTAACCGGACTCCATCCCAGAGATCCTCTATAGCCAGACATTAAAACAGAGAGCCTCTAAAACTGTACTCCAACCTGGAGAGCCTCTATAACTGGACTCCAACCCGCAGGTTCTACTGTAACCAGACCCCAACCTAGAGGGATTACTTTTACAGGTCCCCAACCTCGAGAAAACTAGTCGAGTACATTCATTATAAGAAAAGTTTTAAATATAACATAAACATTCGTATTAAAAATAGCATACGAAATGTCAATATATTATCCATAAACCAAATATGGTATAAAAATAACAAATCTACACGAAACATATAACAAAACATTCAATACAATATGGAAGAATTGTATCATAATAAATCAACTTCAAATAAGTTTAAAATCCATTAAAGGATGTTGACATAGATGAAAATGATCAGTAAAATGCTATGAGAGAAATTCCCCTTTTTCAAGAAATCATATAAAATTCACACAATTTATAAAGTTAGTCATTTAAAAGTGATTTTTGAATCAATGTGTCAAATTCCACTTTGAAAATTTTTAAAATAATTGTCAATTCAAAACTTTCATGTCCATATAAATAAATCCTTAAAACCATTTTAAGAACATGGACTCTAATGAGAATGGTTTAGAATAATAAATCTTGTAAAACATTTAAAATGATGTTTTAGTAAAATATTCCCTTAAAAATAATCCTTTTGAAAATTATTTTATGAAACATGTACATGTATAATAAATATTTCCCTGTAAAAACTCACAAATAAACAATCTCGAATAATAATGAGATTGATGAATTAAGCATTACCAATTTGGTAACTTATGAAACATACACCCCATGAAATACGTACCATACAATGAAGATGTAAATACAATGAAATTGATGTGTATTACACAAAGAACACAATTATTTCAGCATATACACCACACAAAAGGAAATTGTGTCAATATAGCATAAATCTCACAGGAATAAGGAGTGAGATGAAAACCCCTTACCTTGCACATTACTTTGGTCGAGGGTACTTTTATCCTCCTTTATAATGACTATTTTATGATATTAGATTATACCAAAACCATATTCATATTTATTATATCATAAATGATTCATTTATGATGTTATACTACCCATTTAATAATGATTTTTATGATAAATTAACATTTCGGATAATAAACGCTTTCTTTATCGTACATATTTTAACATGTTATTCTTGACTGTATCATTTAGATCATGATTTAAATACTTTAAAAATACAGACCTTGATTCATATATCATATATATTTAGTGTATAAATATTTATAATAGATAGATAGATATATGAAATGGAAAACAACATTTATGGGGATGGTAGGCCGTACGTACGCATAAACGATGTTTCTATTTTGATATCGTATTGAATGGAAGAAAGTGAATAAGATATATGTAAGTACATAAATACACATATATATAAATATATATCCAAATTATCACTATTATTTCATATATTACATACTTATTAGTAATATATATTTTTATAATCGTCGATGAATGGTGGACGTGGAAATGAATCTCATCGTGTCGTGGAGATGGTAATCCGTATGTATGCATGAGAGACAATAACATTTCTTTAATGGTGTGAAATTGGATGTTATATTAATTTTAAAGAGACATTATAATGTTATTTTCTTTATTTATATACATATTACACATCATTATATCCATCCACATAACATAATGTTGAATAACAAATTAAACCATGGTGTAGGGATGGTAAGTCGTACGTACGCACGCATGGTGACTTTATCATTCATAGGATATATAGAATAATGAATATGGATGTCCCATATTTATAATAACATCACATTATATATAAGTTACTTTATTTATTATTTTGGTATGGTAATAACAAAGAAAGGGTAATTGGAAGAAGAAAAGAACTTGAAAAGGATGGTGAAATCATTACCTCTTCTTCGGGTTCTTCCTTTTAATTTGATCAAAATGGATCTTTATGTTGGCTTACCGAACAATGTATATAATCTATAATGAAGTTAAGATAGTTGGTAGGATACTTTGGAAGGGTTTAGATGAGGCAAATGGACTTGAAGGTGTGAATTAGAGAGAAGAGAGAGTGCCCTTTTATAAGAGGGGTGAGGGGCACCTTAGGAAAAGCTAGAAATATTATTTTATAACAAAAAATTTGGATTTATAATGGACCCAAAATAGATTATTTAAAGGCTGAGGTGGGGATGGGTCCAAAACCACTCAACCAATCGGTTTTATACTGGTTTGGGTCAATATATTATCCTTATCTTTTATATTTAACTCTTTCTTAAATAGCATTACATTTACCATGTCTCTTTGTATTTTTATATTATATGGTTAATAACCATACTATATACTTCCAAGAAAACCCCAAGAGGTTCACTAATGAAACGACTATAATTATATATGCCTTTTGGCCGAACCTTAGATTTTTAGGAACATTATATGAAACAATAATATTATATTTGTTTTAAAAAATCATTTATGTCAATTTTGAGATTATTTAATAATTGATTTTTGTTAAATACTTAACAACATTATTACTTCAAAATAAATAAATTTAATCAACCCTAAAATATCATGGTCACCAATAAAATTTGTGAATGGAATCAAAATTTCCAATTTATATTTATTTTAGTATTTATAATATCTTTTATTTGATGGTTTCATTAAAAAGAAAAATACTACATCATTATTGTGTCATATATAAATATAAATATATTATGTCTCAAAATTATAAATACAATATCCTGAGGTATTAAATATTTTTCGTTTTCTAATAACTATTTATAGTCTAATTGATCAATTATATAACCTCATATAAAAATTGTTTTATTAAAAGATATTTTCTTTTGTTATTTTTGTCTTTAAATTAGATTATTTAATATAAAATGTCATTATCAGTCCCAAGTGGCTCCATGGGGTACCCAAATCGACCCAAGTATTCCAATGGTCATATGTGTATCATAAAATGGGGTTAGGACATGCGTTAGTGTAATTTAATATTATTATAATATAATTTGTTAACCTTATTTACCCGATTTACCCCTTTAACCACGGTAAATAAAATATTTACTGAAGTAAATATTCCAAATGACTCAAAATAAAAGTTATCTATTTACACAATTTGTACCTCCAGATTCCAAATATGGGATCCATTTTTCCGAATTCAAAACACTGAAGTGGCAGAAATTAAAATAAAATTACTTCCCATTGCCAAAATAAAAAATGTGTTTTTATGAAATAATAACTATCAAAAGATTGATACTTGTTTATGTCAAATTTAAATGTGAAATTACTTATAATGGCATAATTTATATTAAATGATAAAAATATAATCTAATTATACTTCCAAACAATTCAAATTTGTATTTTTTCACTATTAATTATTTTGATTGAAAAAGTTGTTTTGAGTTAAAATATAGTATTTTTCACTATTCACCCAAATATGAAAGTTATCAGAAAACCCCCAAAAATTTGTTGAAACTACATTATTTTTTCCTGATTATATAAAAGAATTTTATCATTAAAATTGAATATATTAAATTTTCAAATATTCTATTTAAAAAGGTTTCTCCATTAAAAGACGGTAAAATTTGATTTTTTTTAAAATATCTTTTTTCTGAAAAAAATGATTTTGTTCTTAAATTATGTCTAATAAACTCATAATATGGATTATAAAATTATAAGGATTATATAATGTTTAAAATTCAGTTAATATTATTCATAACCTCTTTTGAACGACTAGTTTGGTAATTCGTGGTGCGCTTGAACTCAGTGTTGCGTGTAGTGAAAGTTATTGAATTACATTGAAGAAATAGCGTACTAGGAAATCATGGGGTGTTACATTCTTCCCTTATTTAATAAATTTCTTCCTCACAATTTTAAATTGTTTTTCGAAAATAAAAGTTTGAAAATAGAAAATACTTTTGTGGGAAAACCCACATCAGAAATTGGGTTAATAAAATTTAGTCTTAATAAGAGGAAATGGGGAATGAATAAGTCACCATAAAATTATGATCTCTATTATGAGAAAATTGGTGGAAATTAAGGACACATACTTGGAGGAAAAATGTAAATATTTATATGAAGTGATTGAGTTCATCAGTCATAAACAATTTTACAATTGAGGTCCTCAACGCCATTAATCTTTGATGATTTAAAATATCATCAGTTCAAAAAACCATAAGGTATTATGATAACAAATTTTTAGTTTTAATATCATTTACCTAATTTTTAAGAATTAATTTCTTCATAGAATAAGAGAAGAAAAAATATATATCGTTGACAATTATAGTTCTATCCTTTAACTAATTTCTACCACAAACTCATCTTTCAATCTAAATGATAATAGATCTAAAAAATAATAATTTAATTATCCTATTTATATAGAATTACAAAAAAATAATGGATTTATAATTCACCTATAATACACTTTAAAAAACTGGATTATAAAATCCAGGGACTTCACGCAGTCCAATGGAAGGTGATAAATCCCAATCGCACTATGGTTGTGGGTTTGATTCCCACAGCTTTGTCCGACGCGATGGATTTTCACATGGTCTGCGTGTTTTACTTTTTATAAAAATCTAAAAATAACCTTAACAATAGTATCCAATTTCATTCTTAATCCCTTCCAACCTTTAGACTTATCCAAAATACTTGTATCCAAACTCACAGTCCAAATTTTATAAGGAAGGTAAACATAATGAATATATTTTTTTCCAACTAATAACATGTGAACATCTTCATCATGTATTCTTTTAAAACACTGCAACATCATGAATTACCATAAACCTTGTTTATTATATTCATGCCCCTTATATTGGATATACTCATTCTATCCAAAAATTTTGTAAACAACAACCATGATGGAATATACAAATCATTAACCAGTTTCATTGTAGTCAAGAATATCCAATATAATTTATCCAAATCAATCATGTATTATTCCAAAAATCACTACCTCAGTATCAGAACCATATTGTGGTTTATCTTTCTCTCAACCATATATTTTCCAAAAAAAATTACTTTTTTTTTGAGTCACTCTGCATAAAACCATATAATCTCAAATCCTCAATGAAATAGTATTGTAGTACAATCCTTATATATTTCCATAATTAATATAACTGGTATATCCTCAACACAACGCTGAAATGACATAATCTTTTAACAAAAACATAAGAACACTAGTCATTACTCTTCATCTGTGGTAATATCATAACATGATTATTATCCAATAGCATCATTTGAGGTATAGTTGGATGATTTGGACATTGATTCACGTAGTGTCTCAATGCCTTGCAGATGAAGGATTTTATATTTGAAACCTTTTTCTTACCCTTTCAATTACGTACATGGTGTCCTTTTTCTCCACACTTATAATAAATTCTCATTCCCTCTAAGAATTTACCAAGGTTATTCATTCAACATTTATCACATATGGAAAAATCTTTCATTCCCCTCTTCCCTTTATCCATATTTTTCTTTACCATCCTTTTCTTCCCTTACTTCCCTTCAAAGCCATATGACTTAGATAATTCTTTACATATCTTATTGAAACATGACATTATTTCATCATATGTTGAAAATACATGGGAGACTATTTCCCATATAAATGTTGGATTAATACCATGAATGATATGGCCCGTCTTACTCTTTGGATCAAAATTATTACAGGAGTTCACATTATTTCTAATGGGCGCCATTTCTATACAATGGCATACACTAGGCCAGTTTATGAATTTCATTGAATAATTAAAAACATGTAAAATACCTAACATAAATTGAATAGTTTATTTATATAATAAATAATCATAAAAATATTTTCTTTGAGGAGGTAAATACTCGAAAATCCTTCCTAATTATTTATAAAGAAAATGAAAATTATCCCAAGCATATCCCCCAGGGAGTGTCGTAACCAAGAGTGCAGTAAGGTCCATTGTCGTGCACCAGTTCTCATTCGAGTCTAGATTAAAGCAGTGTTTTCAGGTTTCACCACTAGGTACATCTATGCCAGAGCCGCCTCTACATGCTCGTGTCTAGAAAGGGATGTATTTTCATTGAAAACTCACAAAATCTATACATTACCAAAATTCTAGGAAGTTCTTCTATACTAATCCTCAAAGTATATCTTAGTGTAATGATCTCTAATCAGATTTTATCTAAATATAGTTTCCAAGGTTGTTGATAAACATTCTCTAATACCAACTGTAACCCCCCGACCGTAGAATCCTAGAGTCGGTGCATTATTTCAATACATTTGCATGATTACAAGGAATCAAGTCCAGAATGACCAATCAGTTTAGCAGCCTTGGAAAATAGATTACATACCCGAATTTTACATTACACATTCTAACATACAACAAAAAAATAATCCTTTTATAATTCCATTGTTTCCTTAGCATAACCCTACATCTCAAACATTAAACAGTTCTTGGGATCCTAGGAAAATAAA
The DNA here is from genome assembly GCA_963277665.1 of Viscum album. Classification (NCBI taxonomy): domain Eukaryota; kingdom Viridiplantae; phylum Streptophyta; class Magnoliopsida; order Santalales; family Viscaceae; genus Viscum; species Viscum album. The sequence goes on from OY728122.1 coordinate 379,859,488, forward strand.
ACATAAGAAATGGGTGAGCTCAAATGCTTAGTAAGGGTAACTAATTTAGTGGAAGATATAAACTTTTAAGGAAAGATGTGTAATAAAAAAACAGCCTTTCAAACATAAAATTGAACATAACATGGAAAAAATAAATCAAACATTACCATATAAACATGTAGATGGATATTCTAATAGTCCAATAATCACAAGTAATAACTGATTTAATAATGAGGGAATGTATAGGAATGAACATTAATTTCTATGTCAAGAGCTCGTTCCAGGACCCATTGTTTAACTGTAACCAGACCCAAACTCGGAGAGCCTTTGTAACCAGACTCTATCCTGGAGAGCCTCTGTAACTGAACTCCAACCCAAAGAGCCTCTATAACTAGAATCCGTCCCGGAGGTCCTTTATGAACGAACTCTAGCCCGGAGGGTCTACTATAATCTAACCCCAAATCAGAAGGCTTACTTTTACCGGTCCCCAACCCGGAACATACTAGTCCAATAAATTCATCATAAGAAAAGGTTGAAATATAGCATAAACATTCGTAATAAAACTCGCATACAAAATGTCAATAATTTATCCATTAACCATGAATGGTATAAAAATAAGAATTCCACAGTCAAACATATCACAAAAAATTCAATATAATATGGAAGATTTGTATCAAAATAAATCAACATAAAACAAGTATAAAATTCATTAAATGATTTTGACATATATGAAAATGATCAAGAAAATGCTTTGAGAGAAATACCCATTTATCATGAAATCATTTAAAATTCTCACAATTTATAAAGGTAGTCATTTAAAAGGGATTTTTGAATCAAAGTGTCTTATACCACTTTAATTCTTTTTAAAAGAATTGTCATTTCAAAATATTCATGTTAATATAAATAAATACTTAAAACCATTTTAAAAACATGTACATTAATGATAAAGGTTTAGAAGAATAAATCTTTTAAAACATTTAAAATGATGTTTCAGTAAAAGTGTCCCATAACTATAATCCCTTTGAATTTTTTTTGAAACATGGACTTTTCTAATAAATATGTCCCAATAAAAACATACACATAAACAATCTCTAATAATAATGAGATTGAGGAATTAACCCTTACCAATTTGGTAACTTATGAAACATACACCCCATGAAGGACGTAACATACAAAGAAGATGTAAATACACATAAATTGATGTGTATTACAGAAATTATACAATTATGGGAAGTACATACACCATACAAAAGCAAATAGTGGCAATATAGGATGAATCTCACAAGAATAGGGAGTGAGATGAAAACCTCTTACCTTGCACTTTCCATTGGTCAAAGGTACATTTAACCTCCTATATAATGAGAATTGTATGTAATTAGATTATACCATAACCATATTCATATTTATTATATCATACATGATTCATTTATGACTTTATACAACCCATTTAATAATGATTTTCACGATAAATTAACATTTCGGGAAATAATCACTTTCTTTATCGTACGTATTTTAACTTGTTATTATTGACCGTATAATTTAGATCATGATTTAAATACTTCCATAATAAAAAACATGACTCTTATATAATATAAATTTATAATATAAATATATATAATATATAGATAGATATATGAAATGGAAAACACCATATATGGAGACGGTAGGTCGTATGTACGCATAAATGTTGTTTCTATTTTCATATTGTATTGAACGAAAGTAAGTAAATATGATATATGTAAGTACATAAATACATACATATATATATATCCACATTATAATTATTATTTCACATATTACATACTTATTAGTAATATATATTTTTATAATCATCGATGAACGGTGAACGTGGAAATGAATCTCATCGCGTCGTGGGGACGGTAATTCGTACGTATGCATAAGCGACAATATATTTTCCATAAAGTGTGGAATTGTATGGTATATTAATTTTAAAGTGACATTATCATGTTATTTTCATTATTTATATACATATTACTCATCATTATATCCATACAAAAAACATAGGGTTGAATAATAAATTACATCACGGTGTGGAGATGGTAAACCGTATGTACGCACGCATGGTGACATTATCATTAATGGGATGGATAGAATAAGGAATATGGTTGTGAAATATTTATAATAACATCAAATTATATTTCAGGTACTAGATTTATTATTTTTTTATGGTAATAATAAATAAATAGCAAGTGGAAGAAGAAAAGAACATGAAAGAGGGTGGTGAAATCATTACCTCTTCTTCAGGTTCTTCCTTTTGATTGGATCAAAATGGATCCTTATCATGGATTTATGAAAAAATTATTGCCTCTATAATTAAGTTAGTGTAGATGGGAGGATATTTGGGCAGTTTTTGGCTGAGCCAAATCGCATTAAAGGTGTGAATTAAATAGAATGGGGAGTGCCATTTTATAAGAGGGTGAGGGGAACCTTAGGAAAAGCTAGAAACATTAATTTCTAATACATTAATTTTCGGTTTCTAATTGCTCAAAAATAGATTATTTAAAGTATAAGGCGGTTATTGGAATAAAAACACTCAACCAGTAGGTTTTAGATAGGTTTGGGTCACTACATTAACCTTATCTTTTAGATTTAACTCTTAGTTAAATAGTTTGACATTTACCATGTCTCTTTATATTTTTATATTATATGGTTACTAAACATACTATATAATTCCAATATAATCCCAAATGGTTCATTAGGGATACCCCTATCATTATATATGTCTTTTTTTAACATTACAGTTTTAGAAATATTACATCAACTAATAATATTGTATTTGTTTTAAAAAAACATTTATATCAATTTTGAGATTATTTAATAATTGATTTTTTTAAACTCCTAAAAATATTATTACTTCCAACTAAATACATTTAATCTACCCAAAAATGTCATAGTACCCTTTAAATCTTGTGGATGGAATCAATGATTTAAAATTATATTTATTTTAGAATTTATAATATCATTTATTTGATTGTTTCATTAATAATGAAAATACTGCATCATTATTGTGTCATATATAAATATATTTATTGAATGTCTGAAAATTATAAATAAAATATCCTGAGGTAGAAATTTTTTATCTTTATAATGAATATCTATAGTATAATAGATCGATTATATAACCTCATATAAAAATTATTTTAGTAAAATATATTTTCTTTTGTTATTTTTGTCTTTACATTAGATTATTTAATATAAAATGTTATCATCACTCCCAAGTGGCACCATGGGTTCCCAAAATCTACCCAAGGATGGCCATGGTTGTAAATGTATCATATAATATGGTTAGGACATGTGACATGGTAATTTAATATTATTAGAATATTATTTTTGTACATTATTTACTTGATTTACCCATTTAACCACGGTAAATAAAATATTTAATGAAGTAAATATTCCAAATGTCTGAAAATAAAATTTTCCTATTTATACAATTTGGACCTCATGATTCCAAATATGGGATCCATTTTTCCAAATTCAAAACACATAAGTGGTAGAAATTAATTTAAAATTAATTCTCATTGTCAAAATAAAAAGCTTCTTTTATGAAATAATAACTATCAAAAGATTGACACTTCTTTATGTCAAATATAAATTTGAAATTACATATAATGACATAAATTGTATTAAATGATAAAAATATAATATAATTATACTTTCAAAACATTCAAATTCATAATTTATCACTATTAATTATTTCAATTAAAAAAGTAGTTTTAGTTAAAATATAATATTTTTCACTATTCACCAAAATATTAAAGTGATAAAAAAACCCAAAAATTTATTGAAACTATATTATTATGTCCCGATTCTAAAGAAGAAGATTATTTTGTCAATTTGAATATATAATAGTTTCAAATATTTTATTTAAAAAGGGTTCTCTATTAAAAGGAGGTAAAATTTCATTTTTGGAAAAATACTTCTTTTATCTGAAAAAGGAATTTGTTCTTAAATTATGTCTAAGAAACTCATAATATGGATTCTAAAATTATAAGGATTATATAAAGTTAAAATTTCAGTTAATAATATTTATAACTTCTTTTGAATGACTAGTTTTGTATGTCGTGGGGCGCTTGAACTCAATGATGCGTGTAGTGCAAGTTATTGAATTACTTTGATGAAACAAAATACTATGAAATCTTGGGGTGTTACAAAAATAATCTAACGAAACAATAATTTCAAATATATTTATATGGGTATATACACCACTCGTCCTCTATTACCAAATAATTACATGGAATGACTTCCATGGTATAATGTTCTTTTGATAACATTGATAATAAAGAAAAATTATATGAAAAATCTATCAATAAAAATAAGTAAAATCATTTATAAATTAATATCAATTCACATTCAATATTTCCATACATATTAACAATGTTTTACTACTTTCATTTTTATAATTATTTATATAGTAACATCATTATTTCAATAAATCATTTTATGTATCAAAATCCACTAAAAATATGGTATTCTGTATCATCATTCCGATCCAAGCATTATGTAAGAAATTTATTTTCATACTAATAATTATAGAATTACTATAAACCAAAAAAATTTAATCCACCCCATATTCTCTTAAAATTACATATCTACCCATAGAAGGCCAAATAAATCTAAATAGAAATTGAATAATTATAAAAACCCCACACAAAACCAAACCAAATCATCTCCTAAAATTTCACCTCTTTATATAACTCATCAACCACTTCATAACACAATCCATTATAATTAAAACTTTTACCAAAGAACTACTTATCTATTAATTCAACACATATATAAGGATATCTCTTAGAGGATTAATAATTCATAAAGACTCCCCTTCATTAAAACATACCATTATAAAAATCATTAATTTCTATGACTCCAACATTAACTCGCAAAATCATAAAAATCTCAAAATAGTACTCAACTAAGTTTCCCCTAATTTAATATATGATGGAAAATAATTTTTAAATTACACAATATCAAAACCTTTTTCTAGATTATAACCATTAAAATATAACAACACTAACCGAACATTAATGATAAATAGACACCAATATTTCATAACATATTAATAATTGTATTTTTATAATTTATTTATATATGGTTACAACATCCCATTATAGTGACACCGTTTAATTACATATTCTATTTAGAATACATTAATCAGTGCGTTTATAAATTTTTTTTTCTGAAATTAAAAAAATGATAATCAAATTTCAATAAAACATTTTAATTATTAAAAAATTCATATATATTTTATCCGTTATTTATTTTAGAATTTTAGGATATATTTTTCATTTAAAATGTTTATGTGGTTATCTAATTATAGAAAGAATATATTATTTGAAAATAATTATATCCAAAACATGAGATTAAATATTTAAGACTATAATATTCCTATCATAAACATAAAAAATATAATATATTCATTTTTTACAATCACATTTTGTTACCTATGTTGAAACACAATTAATATATAAGAATAATCATGCTTGTAAATAACAAATAAAATAATAATCATAACATAAATAAACATTAATATGATTCTTGTGGAATATGATGTTAAATATTAAAGTAAATAGTAACAACATATTAATGAAAAAATGATTGTGGAATAATTTCAAGGGGATCAAAATAAGGAAAACATACACACCTTTATATGTGATGTAATATTATTTTCAAAATTCCACACATCAAAAAATGTCGAATGAAATATTTTTAATAGATTGAATGAAAACTCATTTTGAACTCTAATAAACATGAATGAAACTTCCATCAACCATATTACATATTAAATTTCATCAAAAAAGTTGCCTCAACCAATCCCAATTAAATATGGAAACTACTATATTTTCTGGGAAAAACTAACTAAGTAATTAATTAGAAAATAAAAAAAAATTACAATAGATCATAGAAAAAGTGGCTATAAATATTCTAGAGTTAAGGATTTATCTTGGCTATATAGAACAAATAATTAGAGAAAAAATATTAACTATTGATTGAGACAAAGATTGGAGGCCAATCCAAGTAGAGGGAACATGTAAAATATAATCATAAAATTCACATAGAGCGAGTCATTCCCTGATGGTAGGAATCATTATGAAATAATGATAGGTAAAATGTATTAGATAAATTCATTAAATAATCCACAATGTACTTATATATTTCTCATTTTCATAAATATTTAAAATATATGATATTAAGGAAGGTCATGGTGTATGAACCCCTACAATGTTATAGGGATATAACCATAAAAGAAATTATTTAGTCCTCAAACACTATCCAAAATCTTTATAATCTTATATATGGGATCAATGATGAATTTAGAAACCACAATATATGCACATTAAAAATAATGGAACCATGAAATTCTATAGTTTAGGATTTTGTTGCATAGTTCCCATCACAAATGTGAAATGGAACTAAAACTATAATTAATACAAGATTCTTCAGGAAAAATATATCACACTGAACCATATCATAATTCCAATAAAAACTAAATAAAATAGAAAACGCAAGAATTAATCCCTAGAAAACCAAAAAATTACTCAAAAAACTAATTTATCGTGGTTGAACAGGCCATACTGCAACATCACCATACCTGTATCAAACGAATGATGTCGCATCATAGATTTTTATATTGTGATCCATACTTCCAACTTAAAATTTACACAAAATCACTATTTCATTCCTATGAGAATATTCTTGGAAACAATCATAGTTAAATGAAAATAGTAATGTTATAGGAAGGCTAGAACTATTACCTTATACACCTCTCAAACATTAATTATCCTTAAAAATTAAAGAAAATGGAAATAAATAAGTTTTAAAACATAACCAATAAATGGATATGACTCCATAATATAACTAAAACATTATCAATGTAAAATAAAAACAATTCATGAAGAAATAAACACCCATTATTACTCACAATAATTCTATCACTAACTAGGCCTTTCACTTCGACATATCATGTTAACAAATAGTTACGAATTGGCCAAACATATAGAGTCATTTTACAATTCAAATAATTCTTAAAAATTATATTATCCAATTTCATAAAAATTTATATAAATTCTAATTTTAAATACACATTATAGTGATTGGTGATGTAACAATACATTTTATAATGTGTTATGAAATTTAGTTGAAATTTTATTTATTGGTCCTCATGTAGAAGTCCTTTCAAGTGTGAGGATTTAGATTGTAATTATGATTATTATAACATAACAAGGAGACACTCTTAAAAATATTTAATGACTCAAGATGCGTATTTTAATGTTAGTTGAACATAAATGTTGGTATAGAATAGTCATACTATAGAATTTTTCAGTAGTAGAAAGACCATACCATATACTTGGGGAAATGAATAGTGGTGTTTTTGTCATGGGTCTATTTTTTTAGGAAAAAATACTTTTAATTTGGAACCAAAATTATGTTATTGTGTCCTTATAGTTTTTGGTGCCTAAATGAGGATTATTTTTCAAACTCAAATATAATTTACATGGTTTTGTCATAGAAAAAAGGTTTCACCGCAATGGATGAAAACTCTGCATATTCTTTATAAATTTTTCATGAAGTAGTTGGACTATAATATAGCCAGAGGGGTTGTGTCAGAAGGGTACCATGGTGATGGAGCATTATCCCACAGCTAGATTGAGATACTATAGAGTGTCCTTAGAATGCTAAATTATCTTGTGCATCCATGAGGATGCTAAGAATGTGGTTCCAATGGTTACACATGAGTATGTAAATGTGGGTGGAATTATTCATCACAATTAAAGAGGGTTGATTGCATGGAAATCCCATGTTATGGGGTTTTTTACCATTTCTTCTATATTCCATGCTACAATGGGTGTCCATAAATGTTATTAGAATAGTTTAAGACAGATCCATGTAGGTTTGTTTTCTTTAGTTATTATTTCTACAATCCATATGGGAATAACCATTTTAGTCATATACTCCCCTCTATTACTTGTTCAATCCCCACCACTGAGGGATTGTTTATATATTTTTCTATGGTGGATTATAAGTATGTTAATTCTCAATCATTCTATGTTTATCTCTATCCTTTTAAATCCATGACTATGTATTTTTGTTGTGTAGGGTTTAGAGACTAATCCAATAGAAACATAGTGAAATTTGGGAAATATGATACTTCATTTGTGTGGATTTGATAGGGTACCTTCCAATAGGTTGAGAAACCACTATTAATCAATTTTTTTGATATTATAATTCCATATGGAAATTTATAGTGATCCTAATATAAATTTAAGAAATTTGTTAATGATTTAGAGTTGTGTGATAAAGATATTCTCTTAGGTTTGTTATAACTATGCCATAAGACATAGGAATAATTTTTCACAATGTTTCATCCATTATAGGAAACACATATACTAGTTAATAACAAGAACTTAAATGATTATTTGAAATTCTAGTAGATATTTCTAAAAGGTAATATATTTATTAATTTGGTAGGTGGGCCTTGAAAATAACCTAAATGATTACACTTCTATTATGAAACATGTGTTATGATATCTCTCCATGGATGTGATATTGAATATAAATATGAAATGTATTTGTTTCATTGAAATAACATGTGATAGAATGGAAGTGTCAAGGGATATGAAATACCCTTGAACACACTCTTTCTTCCCCAAATATTACTACCATGTACATGATTACTAATGTAATCTATGTGAAAAATTGAAACAATAGTTTCTATAATTAAATGGAATAAACAAATAATAATAGACCATACAATTGGGTATCTTGATGTTCCTATGTTTGTAGTCGGTTCTCCAATTATGTTTTTTGAAAAATACATTACTTGATGACTATGTTGGAGTGGTGTTTTAGATAAAGGATGAAATCTATAAAGAGCTAGTATGGGTCTTCAAAAATGATATGGGATGTTCATAGCTTATAAATGATTCGTAAGGGTTTTTGGGAAATTATGACAACCTAAGGACTTATAGAGAATTGTAATATGATTGTACATTTTACACAATAAATGGATCACCCCCTTGATGATGAATTATGTTCTTATTATGTTTTACATAAATTAATCTCTATAGGGGGATGATTATGTATGATGAGAGGGTTTTTTATAGTTAATATGTTGACATTTATCTAATGGATATAATTGTATAACAACTAAGTCAGGAACTAGATAATGATTTCATCCCATGGAGTTGGGATGTTAAGGGAAATAGTATGAGTCATCATGAGAAATTATTCAGATATATAGAATAATAAGTGATTAGAATCTTTGAGGAATATTTAAACTATACTCTTGAGTATAGGAATTTAGATAGTCATATTTCCCTAGAAACATTTTTTGATGTGGATTCATACTATTTAGTAGAAACATTGTTGTTTCTAAAGGAATATATTGGATTACCATATAGTTGATATTATTATGATGATTGGATCATTTTGTTATGATTATTTGGCATGGATAATATTTTTGGGGGCTTCATGTGACGATGGATCAGTGATTTGACTGGCTCAGTGGTGTGGGCTAGGCCGTAAGTTATGTGTTTCAATTTTTTCTTGATAGTTCATCCTAGGAAATGTATTTTGAGTTGAGGTGAGTGGGTAACTCATATGGTGTGTGTTGTGTGGTTTTAAATAGGAAGTATACCCTTAGTATATATAAAAGTTATGCATCCTACTGAGAAAAATATGTGACCCTTGGAAACTGATGATCTGTTACATATTGATAAGAGATAAACAGATATGCATATGGTTACCTGATAAAGTTATATATGTTCCCATAGTGGGATGTGATATTCCATGGGGCACCTGATGATGTGATATATTTTTATAGGTTGGTATAATATACAAACTTGGTAACCTCTAGATATGATATATGATCCCATATATGGAGAGTATATTCTATTAGATACCTAACGGAATGATATAAAATTCCTAGTAGGGAACACATTTTTCTAACTATTTCTAATGAATCGATATAATATTCTATGGTGGGGTGTGAGTACGCCAAAAAATCTAATTGATGGATCATGTATTTCTAGTGAATATATAATATTCCCCTTTATTCATGATGATATATAATATGTTAATTCATGGATAAGATAATGTCCCTCTTAGATGAAGAAGATACATAGATTCTATTGAAGGACAGGGTATCCTCTTAATGGCTATGTTAAACGGTTACATATATCTATCACTAGTCAAATTAGGTAAGGTAAACCTTACGTGTTATCTTATAAATGAATGATCAATGATGGTTATTTTTTCACACTGTTAATTTATTTATGGAAATATAATAATTTTACTCATCCATTTTTTACTGGTTATTTTCAGGACATAATTTTTAATGGTGGAATATGTTTTACTAAAAACCTACTTAGGTGGACCAAAAAAATTAGTACCCAATATGACCTTACCAAATAAAGATTCATGAATGGAATAGGACTAGTATTTGATGATTAATATAGTTACCTTTAATTGAGACATGGATCAGTTGATTATTGTTGATAGATATCATAGATTACTATATTTTTATTCATTATTTTACATATTCTATATATTTTATCAACATGATTTGTGATTAGTTTGAAAGCATGGTTCTTTGAAAAATATAATATGATATAACATGAATATGATTTATTGATTCTCGGTACTATGATTAATTCTTATGGATATTTTTGGCTATTGCATCAATTTTTAATACTATTTTATAAGATATAATATCCCTTTAATAATATCTGTGTCCCACACATCTAATCAAAATCTTCTAGAAAAGGGAGAGGCATGCCTGATGTAAGTTGATATCACTAGCAAGCACAATGGTGAGTGGTCTCAAACTAGGGGATGTTACAAAGAGGTATTATTTCATATTTTCCCACGTATTAATATTTATGGAATTGTATATAGGTAATAGGGATGTTTTGGATATTTCCATCTTCCTCAAATAGATGTTCAATTAGAACATTTTATGGGGGATGTCTATGTTACAAGGGATATAAGATTACTTGTCATGGGTATCGATGAATGGATTTATATTTTTTTCAAATATTATTTTTATATTTGAAAATAATATATATGCCTTTTCACTCTTCCTATAGTGGAAAAGGATTCAGTACATGTATAATATTTTAATTATAGGATTCATATAACAATATTGTTCTTGAATTTGATTTCTATCAATAATGAAAGAGGGGTCAATTAATTAATTTTTCAACAACAAATTATATGTGTTTTCCCATATAAGAATTCACCCTAATTATACTTTTTCGAGTAAAAATATTTACTATTGATAATAGTCCATTTTGATCTAATCACGAGATCTTCTCTGAGGATATATATATTATACCCACAAATATGGGATGTATAATAAAAATAGTTTCTCTATATAGGAATATGATAGTTTAATTATGAACACCATACTGGTGAATGTGATATGGTCTCAATTACATAAATTTTAAAAATAACATATATGTTGATTTATGATATATGTTCCAAGTGGAATTATTTCTAACAAAATTTTGTGACTATGATTTTTCTATTAATTGATAGAAATTTACATAATAAGATGTGATTATTTAACTACATATGTTACAATGACCCCAATAATTTATACTAGTATATGGGTTCTTGGAAATTATTAGTTCTAAAGGATGAGTAGATTACTAAACATATAATTCCAGATATATATATATGTATGAACCCTATAATTGATGTTTCTCAGGTGAGTTTCCGTTTGATATTTGAGATGGTAGTATCAATGTCACATCTTGAGGTATGAAGTTTGAGAAAAATGGTTTATGTGATTGGTGGGATTACTTGTTTGGAATGATATGTGCCCATATTTTGTTGAGAAAAATACTATAATTGGTTAGAACGATAATTTTCTACAAATATTTAGATGATTTATGATATATGATAGTATCTAGAGAGAGGGGTTTGGATAGAAATGTGACTTTCATAAGAGATTTAAAAAATTGGTAGAATCATTGCATTTAAAATTGATTAATAAGAATTGTTATCAAATATGATGTTTTAGAATTTATATTAATTATGTGTGTGGAATTTTTATAACCATATGAGGGTGAAGTGAGATAAAAACCACATCTAAGAAGATATTGGAATTGAAATCCATTATCGATAGGTGATTCCTATAGAGGGATTCACCATGGTTCGAAATTGTGTTTTATGGGAAAATACATACTACGGGGAGAAATATAAGCCCAATTAATGATTAGTTGATGAGACATGGGTTCCATGAGATAGATGGGTGAAACTAAGCATTGTCTCAATGTTAGTAATGATGAGTAGCATGGATGTTGGTGCATAGTACACTAGATGTTTAGAGTTACATTATGGAAGCTTATTTGGCCTCAAATGATAGATAAATTCATCTTAATTCTGAATTTCATATAGTTTTAGGTTTGATATTAAAACAAAAAGACCATAAAAAAATATTGGAGGTGAGATGTGATATAATTTGGAGGTTATAAAGATATGTCTATTTAAGGGAAATTGAATTTAATCATAATTTTATTTTTTTGAACTATTTTATGGTACACATAATTTTTTTATTTAGATATATATTATGAGAATTGGAACATCTCAGTGTGATGTTATGGAATTTGGTATGAGATAAACGATATGTTATGGGTTATCGGGTGAATGTTGGTGAAAGGATGGATGACCCCACTGAGGAAGTCTTCTATAGTTGATAGACCATGCCAAAACCAAGGATAATTATAGTAAGTATTGTGTGGAATGATTCAAATTATTTTTATGTAATGTCCTTACATAGATAATCCATATTCTAATGATATTGGATGTTATGTGGTGGGTACTTGTATCAAAATATTTTTTTACAGAAAATATCTTATATCAGGTTGTAGAAAATACCAAGGGTTTCACTATGCATCAAAAAAATATTATGTAGGCCTCTAAAAATAAATTTCAATAAATGGGAAAATAATATACCCTATGAGGTAAACCAAGAGGGTTTCTTGGGTTTAATACGTAGTGATGAATTTATGGGGTTGTTTCATAGAGGGTCCTTTGGTGGTGGAGGTATTATATTCTTCCATGAGAAGTATTAGACTATGGATTACATTAATTACATAATGAAACTACATGAGGGTTGGGAATTTATAACATAATATAATATATTGAACCATAAGTGTAATGTTACGTTCACTAGGCTAAATACATTGAGAGGGGGGTGAATCAGGGTATAACAGATTAAAACATCTACCCCTTTAATCTTTTTTTATTATTTGACAAAACATTCTTCTCTCTCCCCATCCCATTTTAGAGTATGAAATAATCTTAAATCATGAACAAGACACACAAATTTTACTTGGTTCACCCTCACTAGGCTACGTACAAGGAGCATAGACCAAAAATGTGATGATGTTACAAATCCACTAAAATCCTACTACTATTTACAAGATCGAAGCATGCTCATTCTCCCTCCTGGTTAACCACCATTCACAATTTGAGAACTCACTACTCTATCCATCAAAGTGAGGTCACATCTTCTTTAGAAGATCCACTCACAGTTTATAGAATTGTAGGTATCTTCTTTATCACTAATGAATAAATTATCTGTTATAGATAGATGCTCTATTGAAATCGAAATTTCATCCACTAATGAATTCCCATTTTCCACTAATCACGGGCAAACAACCTTTGGAAATACCTTCACAAAGATCCCTACATTGAGAAGCTCCAAATTTTTCAAAGCACATACATGCCTTCGTGAAGTCCAAACTTCTTTGTAATGAACACACCTTCGCAGAGCATAGGCCATCAGAGAGCTCAAGCTATTGCAAAGCAACTTCCGTAATGAAGCTCACTAATCCAATGCAAGACACACCTCTTTTTCAGAGATAGATTATCCAGAAAAAAGATCTTACCCTTCATAAAGCATACTGCCCCCGCAAAACTTCTTTTCGATTCAAGAGATACAAATTTTTCTTGAAAAACTCTCTACTCTTCTCCATGGGTTCTAGGCCTATATATAAGAGATTCCACTGACTCGAGAACATTCCATGCAAATTCAACACCACGTTAGCTTAAATCAAAAAGCTCTAAAATTTATGCCAAATTTCTATCTATATCATGAAGCACCACATAAATTTTCAAAGTGCAGATCTTGTAGTAATCACAGAACATTCTGTCAATTCCTTTTCACCGTCATCATAATTCTCCCTCACATTTCTCTGCACCTCTTCTATTGAAAAAGATTTTCGTAATCACAAATCTCACTGTCAACATTCTTCCAATATCTGCAGAATCTACTTCATGAATTCCATCTCCATGAAACTCATACCTTTTCCATATTTTGATGATATCTTTTAGGAAATCCACTTTTTGATGTTCTCACTAAATCCCAGGTTTCGGACTCCAAAAATTAACCAAACACTGGAAAACAGCGCCACTTTTTATTTATTCTTATGTACCACCTTCATATCTTCTATTCCATTGTCATGGTTCATTGTCATCATTGATTTTCAACAACATATTTGGAACCTGAAAATTCACCAAGAAAACCTTCTTTTTCAATAAACAAAACCAACACAAATATTCTACAAAGATACCTTTGGGATTTGCTTCCCAACATGTAACATCCTGAACTGAGATCTAGTTAAATTATGCTCAGAGACGATGGGTCAGATGACCTCAAGATTTCCTCCCCATATCCCAGTGGTTGCTGATTAGAAGGAAGGATGTGAAGGTTGTATGGTGGGGATACTATATCCTCATATCAGAGTGGAAAAACATATATAACCAAATACATAAAATTTTTGAATCATATATGAATAGAAAGAATAAATAAAGTATCATAACAATAAATAACATATAAATTGAATAGTAATACAAATATACTCGGAAATTTAATATACATGGATTTATGGCATGCTGATATACAAAAGGGTGACATGGGAAAAGCATATGAAATCATGGTATACAACATCAACCAAAATAAAAAAATGATGCTCTACTAGCATCTCAAACATATACGTGGTCCTCCTCTCCTATAATCTATCTAAAAGTAAATCTTATCATAACACTAAATAATGGAACTTCCCCATATCCAAACCTATAGTCATATAATCTTCTCAGGTACCAACGGCATCCCTATTATAGTGTGATATAAAATCCAAGTAGGCCGCCACCAATGGTGTCTAGATGGAATCTAAGAAATGATCATACCTAAATAGTGTACAATTATAAATAAATAAATAGACAATAAGGATTAAATAATTAGCTGCCTACTCATGTTCTTAAAAGACACATGGTGTCTCTACTTACTTTGAATCTTGGGAGGAATGCACATCTAATCAATTAATATATATATATATATAGTAATACTATATACAAAGTATAGTAATAATTTACAAAAACCTATATAAACCATGTATGTGTGGACATAGGTGTATTTATACCTAGAATACTAGGTGATTATTGGAACTGGGAAAAAAATAGATTTCCATGACCAGTCTAAATGATCCAATAAGCTTAAGAAATAGGGTACATTCCCTAGGCACCATAAATAGTGAGAGATACTATGATCAAAACTCAAGATGGTGAGTGTGAAATCATGTGAACAATCATAACAAGGGACATGGTGTGTCATGTCTACCATCGGAATAGTATCAGTAGCATGAGACATCATTTTCAACAAATATTTTATGGGATCATGTGACCGTTATGAGCAAAAAAAATCACATACCATCATACCATTACCCATATCATTACATGATCATATTTATAGTTAATACATGAGGCATTACCTATCCTGTATTTCAATGGTCAAATACAACTTCAAAAAGGCCTTACAATGCTCAATGAGCATTTAATAAATAATAAGAAGTTAGTGTGGCCTTACCACCCATTATAAGTCATTCAATTTAATCCATTTAATTTATTAAATGAAGGGTAAACCTATATAAACCATACATTAAATTTAATTTAATCCATTTCCTTTGGAAATACAAGGTGATTTGAATTATGAATATCAATGAGGCATTTAGAAAGTGCCATAGTAAAATAGGGCAATCACCTACCTGTAAAAATTCAATTTGATGTTTGACCAAGAACGTAAGAGTTCTTCTAGTTTCTATAAAAATTTATATAACAAGGAAAATCCCATTTATAATCTAATAAGAACACTTATATTGAATTTTTGGAAATTAATAAATTTACTATAAAGGGCATTTCATGTTGGCACACCCTAAGGGTGACCATAACTGATGTGAAGATCCTATAAACTACAATACAAGGATCAATAGGAATTTTTCAAGGTTTATAGATCACTTTAATATGAATATCTCAACTTAATGACCCTGATTAACAAAGGATGGTGTGAAACACATTGAAAAATAAATGAAAATTCCAAAACTCTTGGGTAAAATGATGAGACCACCATTTTTAGTGTCATTGATGACACCTTGTTTGATAGAAGCCTCATATTTGAAGAAGGTTGGAAGACATCAAAGAAATGGTCCAATTCACTGAAAATTGAGAAAAATAAGTTCCATCTAAATAGAATGATAAATACAAATATAAAAATAGATATAAAGAAATGGTATGGGAGATCATACCAGAAGCTATCCAATGCTTTTGATGGATCTTTAATCGAACACTGGACGTAGCTGATATCAAAGACACTATATTGGGGATGATATTGTCTCATATGAGTAAAAAAACACATCAATATATTGTAATGAGGATGAGGAAAAGTAAAATATGGTTATAAGATTAAATAATTATAATTTTTTCATTTGAACCCCACAATTGGGGGTGTGTGGTTTTCCCTATCAGTTTGGTCAAACCATGTGAAAACAATGCTCATGATATTGCCCCAAGAGATTACCCCACACTTTTAAGGTGAAAAAATTCCCTAATCATTCAAAAACCATATAAAATGACTCTTTTAAATATCCGTAGTCTCTTTAATGGGTGTGTATATGGAGTTTGACATTTCCAGACAGACAATGAAACTTCTATTGTTCCTCTGTTTCTCCTCACATAGTTAGTAGAGACCGTGCTCAGTGAGATGAATGGTTTCCACTTACCGTGAATTCCAATTTATTTTCCATGATTTTGTAGTTCAGGGCTATGAGAAAACCCTTGAAATTATCGTGACCCCCATGAATCTATTGGTTAACATTATTTGGGCCATAAAAACGAATTTAGAAAAAAAAAATATCATGTAGTGCCTTTAATGGTCCATATTTAATTTTAAAAAAAAAATTGGACATACCCATCATTTCATGTTCTCCCCACATATTTATTGGGTTATACATTCCCATAGGGAGGAATATTTAAACTAGATCTTCCCCATTATTATGTATTACATCTCTATTGAAGTGGAAAAAATATCGGATGATTTTGAAGATTTTTATGAGTTTATTGTTCCTCCTTCCCTCTATGTTACCCATTTATCTTATTGGTAGATATCCTATGAATTTCCACAATTTTTTTAATTTTGATTATATTGGAGCATGGACTTATCAAGATTATATTATAAGGATTTATCATGGATTACCTAGATAACATTAGAGGTGGGTGAACACATTATGTCACTGGCTGTTTGGTTGGTGTTATACATCCTAATGGAATTTTATAGGGATTTTCTTTAAATTATTTAAAATTTTCAATGTAATGGATGTTGTGTGATGAGTAAATTTCTCACAGAGCTTAAATATTAATTCCACAGGATGTTGGCATACTATCTACCAAGGACTATGACACACCCTTTAGTTATAACATGGTTCCATAGAATCTATTATAATGTAATTAATTAAAAATTAATTCCATTAGTCACATAAATCACTAAGGAGTGTGAAATAAATTTAAGTATGGGATGTAATTAAAGATGATAATCTGTGGCTGGAGCCTCCTTGCATTGGAGCAGTTAGTCTGTATATGTTAATTTGAAATGAAGAAACTCGAGTACATTATCTCCAAGTGGGGTTTGATAAATGTTGAGGTCATCAGATAAATGTGATGGTTTATCAAGATTTATATGGATGTACATATCTTAATTTTATTTTATAAAGATATTTCTATAGGATTGATATTATTATGCCTAGTGATGATGGATGAGATGTTCACCTATCCTACGTATGAATGGAAACAACCTCTTGATTTTGGATTGGAGTCTTGGTCTGTGTTATGTCAATGATAAGTTCTTTGAGGATTGATTGTGTATAAAATGGGGGTTTCCTCAATGAGACATGTTTATCATTATCATAGGGAGATCATGTTATTAGGAACATACTAGTGTTAGTAGAATGATTGATTAATTGGAATTGTTAAGCTGATGGAATTTTTGTAATTCATCTTGAGAGGGTCCTTGGTTATTTGTAACAAACATTATTGTGTTATTTTCTTGATTATTTGGACTGAAATATTGATACATGGAATATATATAGAATAAGTTCTTTAAAAAACAACATGGTATATTTTCTTTTGATTGGTTCTCGTGATTAGAGAATATTTTAGGTATGAAAGAACCTATTGGATACCCTAGTTGGTGAGATTATAATGCCAATTGGTTTGGCGTGATGTGCTTGTATGACCATGTTGATCTTGTGGGAATCATCCACGAGAGTGGTTGGATGATTTTACATGATTCAAGGAACATTTTATCTGTTGATTGACATGTCTAGGATTTATTATTGAGAGGCCATCTGGGGGAATGTTTTATACATTCAATAATGTTTCAAACTAGTATATAATGTGATCTGTGTTTTTTGGGAGTCGGAATTACCCATGAATATATTAGATTTATGTTTTTAGGTTGGGATAATATATGTCCTTGAGTTCTTAATGAAATTATATATAATTCAAATTCGGAAGAATATATGTCCTAGGAATCAGATGATATGATAAATGTTTTCATGGGGGGAGTAGATATTTCCTAGTGTACATGAGGATGAGATGTATCTTTCTAGGAAGGCTGAAATTGTGCCTCAGTTTGGCTTCATTGATGATATACGATTCTGGTAAGATGGTGGATATTTCACTGAGTATATAATGAATTAATATACTATTCCATTTGGGGAGTGGATAATCCCCCAGGTACCTGATGATATGATATATGATTCCAAGAGGGCACTTGTATGACCCCTTGTTTTTGATAGTAGATAAAACCATTCAATGGGGGGAGTGAGTATACATATAAGATTATAAAAAAAACTTAATTTTTTTCTAGGATAGGGTGAGTTTTCCCTTGGATTCATTAGGACTATATATATACTAAATATTCATCCTTGAATCATCCTACCCCCGTGACAGTGAGACATAGATTCTATATCTATATGTGGTATTACTAGGATGATTTTGGGATACATTCACATATTTATTTGTTTCAAATGAATTTGGTATAGTAAAAAATAAGTGCCGCTATAGAACAAAAAAATTTATGGCTTATATTTTATCACACTTTAAAAAAAATATTCATTGATTATCACATTATGCATACACTACAGACTATTTATGTTAATGATTTCATCGGTGATGGAAAACTGAGTTTTATTAACACCCAACATGGGTTTCCATTACACATTAGAACTCAATCACGTCCCATTAATTGCATCTTCACATATGAATGCATACTAGTATTATATAATTGGGTTAGGTTGATTAAACATATATTTTATGGTATTATGAGTCTTGGTGATGTTATTAGAGCCTCCATGTGTTTTAATATATTCTATAGTTTTCCTTATATATGTTATTATCCCAATGTAGGATATGTTGGGATGTATAACCATATGGTAAATTAAGAATGATGTATTAAAAATATGATTATTTTATTATATGTTATATGATTATTTATTGTCAATAATATAATTTTTTTTCTATTATATTACTCTTAAATGAGGGTATGGACTCTTCAACGTAACACCTCAAGCCCTCAATTCTAGTTTATAGCATCTGAGATTTGAGGTGGAATTCCTTAGTCTATTTTGTTACCTTAGATAGGATATTAGTGATCAATATAATTGTGGTGTATATTATATTGTGGTATAAATGTTTCATTATATTTTTTTCAATATTTTGGGTATGTAAGATATTGAAATGGGACATCATAGATATTTTGATTAACCTAAAATGGGTATACCCCAAACTCATTTTTAAATGATAAGTTTTGGTTACAAGTGATTTGAGATTATTATTCATAGTATTCACAATTATAATTGAGGTATTTATTCATAATTGATGTGCCTATTTTAGTTGAGTATTTATTGTTTCATCTATTTTCTTATAGTGAATATATGAATGTGTATGTTCATCGTATTTGGAAAACGTATTCACATGAAATCTTTATACTATAAAATTATTGATATTGATGAAGATAGTGGGTTTAATTTTACAATGTGTTGATAAAAACTTATATGGTATTTTCTCATATAACTTATTTGAATCATTAAATTTATTTGGACACGAAATTTCTTTTGATGATAATACATTTAGATCTCATCTACGGATGTTTTTGGTTATGTATATAATATCCTTCCATGCA
Organism: Viscum album; assembly: GCA_963277665.1. Lineage (NCBI taxonomy): Eukaryota > Viridiplantae > Streptophyta > Magnoliopsida > Santalales > Viscaceae > Viscum > Viscum album. The sequence goes on from OY728122.1 coordinate 379,880,006, forward strand.
TTTTAGGTACAAGAATCCTTAATGGAATGGTAAAATCAGGGAATTACATGATATTGAACCCCTTATGGTTGATTTTAGTGCTAGTTTTGTTACTAAAATGGTAAAAAATAACCAATATGGTGTTTTCACATATATATCCATGGTGTAATTCCTTATAATTGTACTATATGACTGTCATGATGCTTTTAATCATTGAAAAAACTTATAGTGCCTTTTATTATATGGATATGGTTATATCCTAGACCTCAAGGTGGCAGTCTAGTATGCATATTTTTAATAGGGATGGTTTCCAAAGGATGGGTAGTTGTCTATGCTTGTGGTACTGAATATTTATATTTATGAACCATAGAGTTAGTGTTTTGAAACATGATACGAATTATGATAAGATAAATTAATATATTTTTCCTAGTGATTTATGAACAATATGATAAACAGAGTACATTATATTTTTTAGAGCATTGTGGCATTGAGGTGATGCTTACAAAATTTAGGAGCCTTTTGTTATTGATTGAGTAGAAAAACATTTCATACTAGTTATGAAATTATTTCTGATATCAGAGGGTAGAATGAGAGATGACGTGGCCTATACTTATGTGTTATCTTATATGTTGGAATAATGGGAAGACTATTTTCAATAAAAAATGATTCACATGATGTTATATTAGATTCAATTTTAGCCAATGATATTCTATATGTATTGTGGATGCTAATAAATTTATATTGTTTAGAGGAGATGAAAACCACATAAAAATTGTAATATAACTCTATAAGTTCTTTATTTATAGGTGACTCCAATAGAGTAAAAACACATAAATTTTTAATGGAATTATTTAAAAGATAATTATGGTGGGGAGAACCATAATACTATGGAATGATCAGTTGATTATGCTTCGGTGTTTTTAGATATATGGGTGGAGATGTGTGATGTCACGATGATAGAGATTATCATGAGAGTTTATCCAACCTTTTGTCTCATAGGTCACTATTTGATTGGAGTTACATAATAGAATATTTTTAGTGGTTGTGGATATATCATGGTGGGATAATAGTAAATTTATGATCAAGGTTTTTTAATAATAATGACTCTTAGGTATGAAAAGATTTATATTGGTGAGGCTGTAATGAATTCCATCATGAAAATTTATTATATTTAGATGAAATTTGAATGTTCATTCCCAGTGTACAAGATGATTTTGGAATCATGATTTGGATTTTGATTCTGAGAATTAGATCATATCATGTTTATTTTTTTCATCTAGTAAGATACCAAGGAGTTATATGTCATCCTTATGTTAATAATATTCCTAGGAAATGATAAAATCAATATTGAATTATTTTATAGGAAAAAAATACACCCTTACATGGGGGATACTATAAGGCCCCGAACTTAAACCGAACATAGTATTGAATTAAATGAATAATTCGCATTGAGGATCTTTTCAGTTTTAGAGTTTTAGATATTAGGATATAACTATTACATCTCAAAATATTACAAAGTAGACACTTCTACTAAGTTTCCATAAAATAAAAACTATTAAAAAGAAACATGTATAGTTCCATGTTTTAGATAGCATGACTTTTCCTTGATCCCATCCTTGACCCTATTCCACATTAAGTCTTGTGAAAAACATTTCAAAAACATGGGGTGAGCATAAAAAGCTCAGTAAGGGATACACAAAGAATGAAAATTGTTAGTTTTTCAAAACAACAAGTAAACCATGTATACTTTATCAAAGTAATACCTTTTACCTTTATGAAGTAGTAAAAACTATTCACTGAATAAAAGACCATTACTAACCCTTTTGTAACCAAAAGATTACCATAAAACCCATATAAATAACACGTATCATATAAAGGTAACTTGGGACATGAACATACTTAAATGGAATAACCATACGGTTGACTTCCACACATACTTAAACGGAATATCCATATGGCCGACTTCCATATCCAATGAATTGGAGGTTATAACGTAACCACACTTCCTGGTATTCACGGAACCAACCGTCATATGGTTTAACACGTAACCACCCATCAAATGTCCATGTACCATTATAAAATCATAACACATAAAACAATTATAAAGGAATGAAAACATTTCCACATTTCAAGCACAATATATCACTTGAATATATTGACATAACAAATCCATTTTCAAAAACATTTTCAACAACAAAAAATAGTATATGGTATTTATTTACTTTTAAAAATATAATGGCTTGTTGAGGAAGCCAAAGATCAAATAATACTCGTGGCGGCGGAAAGGTCATTGTCACCGTGTACGTTAAAAAAAATTACCTTTTGTCGTTTTGTAAAATGATTCGTAGAAAAATATTCCCTTTGTATAAAATTAAATGTCAACGGGGTTTATACACCATATAGAAGGAATGTCTTGTATTATAACAAAATATGCTCAATGAAAAGAGATTGAGACAATGTCCCTTACCTCGGGTCTGACTTCACTTGATCGTTCTTTAATGTCCTCAATAATAAACTTGAGTTTATTTCTAATTTCATAAGAAACTTTTTCAAGTTCATTATTCCTTTTATATCACTTACTACCCTGTTATGAACATTATGTAATCATTTAAGTTAATAACGGTCATTTTTCGATATTTGGTACTTGAGTCAAAAGTGTACTTCTAATATTTAGAAGTTGTTCACGTAGTCAAATATCCATTATCTCAAGAATGATATTCATGATGTATATGACATATATATAATATATATCCAGTATATACATGAATTTATAATATTACATAATCATTTATAGGTAAGAAATGAAATGCATTGTTCATGGAGACGGTAAGTCGTACGTACGCATGAACGTTACTTTCATTTCTATGTCATATTAATGGAATTAAAACTAAATGAGAGATATGTATATTTTAATTACAGAATTATATTCATCATTTAGATGTAACTTACATCATATATATCCATTATATATATGTACTTATAATAGTTAATTACATTTGGGGATAAGAAATGAAATGCACCGTTCATGGAGACGGTAAGCCGAATGTACGCATGAACGCTACTTTCATTTCTATATCATACTTTAATGGAAATAAATAATAATTATATAAAGGTATATTATAATTCCAGTATAATATCATATATAATATAATTAAATATATCCTTTATATGAACCACATATGGTATTAACGAATCGAATCACTTTGAGGGGGCGGTAGCCCGCACTTCCTAAAATGAAGATATCGCGTTTACCCATAATGGAAACCATAAAGGTATGACACAAATGAAAAAAACAGAAGAATAAGGAAAACATAAACATAATATATATCATATATAAATATAGTTACATCTTAATGGCCAGCTTTGAAGGTGTTAAAAAATATTCAACAATAATCGTTTCGTGAGGCAGAAATTCACCATCCACAAAAACAGTATGTTCTTTAACCATTAGATGTAGGTGTGTGTAAGTGTAGCTCGAATCCTTCTTATAAAAACATCCTAGTATATTGAAGATACTGTAGTTGTTATAAAATAAATTAATAAAAAGAGTTTAGGGGGTTGGAGAAGCAAAATAATACAAAAGAACACAAGAGAAGACATTACCTTAAAATCGGGTAACTCTTTTTGATTTGAGCTCAAAGGCTTCCTTGGGAAGACTTCTGCCCAAAGTGAGGATTCTAGGAGTAATAGAGGTATGTGGAGAGACAAAATGGTCAGGTTTTGGCCGATCCAAAGGCTTGAGAGTTGTGGTTATGGTGGTAGAGGTGGGTGCATTTTATAAGAGGAGAGGAGGGGCACTCTTGGAAAGGTATAAAATGTTACTTTATTTTCAAATGATTTTCGGATTTTAATGGTCCCACATTGATTTTTTTAGAGGATAAGGTAATAAGGGTTCGAAATCCACCCATAAAATAGGTTTTTGACATGTTTAGGTCTTAGATTTTACATTATCATTCTAGTTTATTTAAATCGTTAAATAATGAGGTAATCGATGCATAATCATGGTGTCATAAATAATTTAATTTATTTAATGTATAAAAATTATAAAAAAAATATCATGATGTAAGAAATATTTTTATATTTCTAATGAATATTTATATTGAAAAATATAACTTGTATAACCCCATGTAAAAATTGTTTTAGTAAAATAATACATGTTTGTGACATTTTTACTTTTACTTTAAATAAAAGGTATTAATGTCATTATCTTACCCAAGTGGCTCCATGGGGTCCCAAAAATCGAACCATGGTTTGTCTTGGTCATCCATGACTCATCCAATAGGTCTAGGACAAGTGTCAAGATATTTTAATTTTATTATAAAATCATTTTTACCTTAAATCGCACTAATTACCTTTAATCGCGATTAAAAACTTAAAAGATACTATTCACCAAAAAATGTATTTTAATCCCATTGAACCACATTTTACTTATTAATGAAAATAATTTATATTGGATTTTTTAAATTCAAATCATAGAAGTGGTAAAGTACCATTTAAACAAAAAATCAGGTTTTGTAGCTACCACTCTGTGGTTTCAGTATTCATCAAAAATTAAGGTTTTTCCGAAAAATACCCAAAATTCACCCTAAGCTATATTTGATATTCCGAATTCAAAAATGATTTATATTTTACCAAATTCATGACATAGAAGTTGCATTAATTAATTTTATAATTAAATCCCACTGTCAAATCAAATAGCATGTTTTTAAGAAACAATATGTATCAAAAGATTGACACAAGTTTAAGTCTAATTTCAAAGTGAAATTAATTCCAATGACCACCATTGGATTAAAATGTAAAAATCTATTCTAATTTCACTTTAAAAAAAATTAAAAAGATATTCTAATCATATAAATAAATTAGATTAAAAGGAGGATTTGAATTCAAATACAACAGTTTTCATTATTCATTAAAAAATGAACTTTATCAGAAAAATTCCAAAAATTTATACAAATTAAATTTTCATGTCCCAATTCTAAAGAAGAGTTTTATTTGGTCTAGTATAATGTATAAGAGTGACCAAAACTATAATTAAATAAGGTTCGCCACCAAAAGGCGATAGTTCGACCTTTTAGTGAAAATTAGAGTATACATGCCAAAAATTGAATTCTTTTCTTACTTTAAGCCCTTATCTTTTATTGGATAAATATAAAAACATTTAAAAAGCAAATATAATCATTTTTTGTTATTTCTATTCATTCCCTCCAATACAACGGCTACGTGCTAACTACCATTTAAAATAATATTATTTTATTACTAGTGTGCAATATTAGATTTCAAAGAAACTCTTTGTTGCGTATTGGGTACGCTATCGAACATAGCGACCCCTTTAAAGTAAAAAATATATTTAATTTTAAAATATTAATAAATATGAAAATGTTTTATTCTTTATTTACCTATGATGTTACATCCTTCCCCCTTTTGGGAATTCCATCCTCATAATTTTATTCACTTATCAAAATAAGTGGGGGTATTTATCCCTCATAGCCTTTTCAAATTCCCACGTTTCCTCTTCAACCATATGGTTGTTCTATAAAACCTTTTACTTGTGAATTACCTTATTCCGCAACACTTTCTCTCTACGGTCAAGAATATGAATTGGTTGTTCCTCATAAGATATATTCTCTTCCAACTGAACTACCATTGGGCTAAAAACATGAGATGGATCTGGCATATACTTTCTCAACATCAAAACATAATACACATTGTGTACCTGAGATAAACTCGGAGGTAAAGCCACTCGATAAGAAACTGATCCAACTTTCTCCAGAATTTAATGTGGTCCAATGAACCTTGGACTTAGCTTTCCTTTCTTACCAAATCACATCACACTTTTCCATGGTGAAACTTTGAGAAAAACATGATCACCTACCTCGAAAGATAGATCCTTCCTCCGGTTATCTACATAACTTTTCTGTCTGCTCTGAGCTGTTTTCATGTGTTTCTGAATCAACTGATCTTTTTCAGCCATCTCTTCTACCAATTCTGGTCCCATCAGCTTCCTTTCACACACTTCATCCCAAAAATATGGAGTTCGACACTGCTTCCTATATAATGCCTCAAATGGTTCCATCTGTATACTAGAATGAAAACATTTATCATAAGAAAAATCAACCAAATAAAGATGTTGGTCCAAACTTCCCTGATAATCCATCAAACAAGCACGTAGCATATCCTCCAAAGTCTGAATTTTTTTTTCTGACTTCCCATCTGGCTGAGGATGAAAATTTGTACTAAAATTTAATTCAGTACCCAACGACATCTAAAGGCCCTTCCAAAAGATAAAAGTAAACCTGGGATCATGATCAGATACAATGGATTGGGGAACTCCATGCAACCTGACTATCTCATTAAGATACAATTGAGAAAGTTTATCTAGAGAGAAAGTATCTTGAATAGGAAGGAAATGAGTAGCTTTAGTCAATCGATCAATAATAACCCAGATTGCATTATTACCTCCAGATGTCTTCGATAATCCCACATCAAAGTCCATAGATATATTTTCCCATTTCCACTTTGGCACTGGTAAAGGCTGAAGCATCCCTTTCGGTAACTATCACTCTACATTAACCTGCTGACAAGTCAAACACTTCACAGTAAAATCAGTAATATCTCTTTTCATTCCATCCCACCGGTAATACTCCCGAAGATCTCTATACATCTTAGTACTGCCTGGATGAACTGAAAACGGGGAACTATGAGCCTCACTTAACAACTCATTCTTCAACTGTGAATCACCAAGCACAGATAATCTCTTCCCAACCCTCAAGACACAATCATTATCAAAATTAAATTCAGGCAACATACCCTTCTGAACCAGCTCTACCTTTTTCTGCAACCCACTGTCTTTCTTCTGCGCTTGCTTAATTCTGTCTGATAGGGATGATCTCACTGATACCTAAAACAAAACAGAAGAACATCATGCACCAACAACTTCTATGCCAATTTTCATCAAATCAGAAACCAAAGGATCTCATTCCAAACATATCATGGTTAATGAAGAATTACTTTTTCGACTCAAAGCATCAGCCACATTATTTGCTTTTCCCGGATGGTAATTAATTATACAATAATAATCCTTGATTAATTCCAGCCATCTCCTCTATCTTGTGTTCAATTCTTTCTGAGTGAATATATACATTAAACTTTTGTGATCAGTATATATTTCACACTTTACTCCATACAAATGATGCCTCTAAATTTTTATACCAAAAACAAATGTAGCTAATTCCAAGTCATGTTTAGGGTAATTTACCTAATGAGTTTTCAACTGAAATGAAGCATATGCAATTACCTGATCATTCTGCATAAGAACACAACCAAGTACCTTCAATGAAGTATCACTGTAGATAACAAACTCACCATTCCTGGAAGGAAGTTTCAAAACTGGAGCATTCACCAATCTTCTTTTCAACTCCTGAAAACAATCATCGCATTCTTTTTCCAGATAAACTTAACACCCTTCCGAGTTAGCTTTGTCATTAGACTAGATAACCATGAAAAATTTTCAACAAACCTTCTGTAGTAACCTACCAAAACAAAAACAAAACTACTTATATCAGTTACATTTGTGGGTCTTGGCCATTCTTCCACAACTTTTGTTTTAGCAGGATCAACAGTTATGCCATTTTTTGAAACAATGTGACCAAGGAATGAAATTTTTTGTAACCAAAACTCACACTTGCTAAATTTTCCATATTGTTTCTTTTCTTTTAAGGTTTCCAAGATAACCCTTAAATTACTTTCATGCTCCTCTTTACCTTTATAAAACACCAAAATATCATCAATAAAACAACCAATATTTTTCACCTGAGTCAACTGAGCCATCACTACAACAAACTGTTTAGTTCTGATTCTGACCATCTCAGGATACTGATTTGAAAGGACATTTCCCTCTGTATGACTTCCCAGAAAATTTATTATGTTTCCTCTATGAAAAACCATTCTTAACACAAAAATATCATAGGAGAATCAACATGTTAATCTTCGAATTCTATATCATTTCAGTCATACCATAAATTAATTTATAATTTAACAATTTTGTAACTCCTAAAGTTGTCTAAACCGACCTCTGATACCAACTATAAGGCCCCGGCATTAAACCTTACATAATATTTAATTAAATTAATAATTCACATTGAGGATATTTTCAGGTTTAATGTTTTAGAGAATTATGACATAACTATTACATCTCAGAAGATTACAAAGTAGACACTTCTACTAAGTTTCCATAAAATAAAAACTCTTAAAAAGAAACATGTCTAGTTCTATGTTTTAGATAGCATGACTTTTCCTTGACCCCATCATTGACACTATTCCACATTAAGTCCAGTGAAAAACTTTTCAAAAACTTGGGGTGAGCATTAAAATCTCAGTAAGGGATACACAAAGAATGAAAACTGTTAGTTTTTCAAAACAACAAGTAATCCATGTATATTTATCAAAGTAATACCTTTCACCTTTATGAATTAGTAAAAACTCTTCACTGAATAAAAGACCATTAATTACCCTTTTTGTAACCAAAAGATTACCATAAAACCCATATAAAGAACACATAGCATATAAAGGTAACTTGGGACATAAACATACTTAAATAGAATAACCATATGGTCGACTTCTACACATTATTAAATAGAATAGCCATACGGCCGACTTCCATACCCAATGCATTGGAGGTTATAACGTAACCACCCATCCTGGTATTTACGACACCACCCGTTATATGGTTTATCACGTAACCACCCATCAAATTTCCAAGTACCATTATAATATCATAACACATAAAACAATTATAAAGGAATGAAAACATTTCCACATTTCAAGAAAAATATATCACTTAAATATATTGACATAACAAATCCATTATCAAAACCATTTTCAATACCAAAAAAGAGTATATGGTATTTATTTACTTTTAAAAATATAATGTTTTGTTGAGGAAGCCAAATATCAAATAATACTTGTGGCGGTCGAAAGGTCATTGTCATCGTGTACGTTAAAAGAAACATTCCCTTTTGTCGTTTTGTAAAATGCTTCATAGAAAAAGATTCTTTTTGTATAAAATTAAAAGTCAAAGGGGTTAATAAACCATATAGAAGAAAAGTCTTGTATTAGAAAAAAATATTCCTCAATGAAAAAATATTGAGACGAAGTCCCTTACCTCGGGTCCGACTTGACTCAATCGTTCTTTAATGTCCTGAATAATAAACTTGAGTTAATTTATACATGCTTAAGAACCTTTTTAAAGTTAATTATTACATTTATATCACTTACTACCATGTTATGAACATTATTTAATCATTTAATTTAATAACGGTCATTTTTTCGATATTTGGTACTTGAGTCAAAAGTGAACTTCTTATATTTACAAGTTGTTCACGTAGTCAAATATACATTATCTCAAGAATGATATTCATGATTTAGATGACATATATATCATATATATCCAGTATATACATGAATTTATAATATTACATAATCATTTAGGGGTATGAAATTAAATTCACCATTCATGCAGATGGTAAGTCGTACGTACGCATGAACACTACTTTCATTTCTATGTCATATTAATGGAATTAAAACTAAATGAGAGATATGTATATTTTAATTCAAGAATTATATTCATCATTTAGATGTAACATAAATCATATATATCCATTATATATATGTACTTATAATTGTACATTGCATTTGGGGATAAGAAATGAAATGCACCGTTCATGGAGGCGGTAAGCCGTACGTACGCATGCATGCTACTTTCATTTCTATCTCATACTTTAATGGAAAAAAATAATAATTATATAAAGGTATATTATAATTCTAGTATAATATCATATATAATATCATTAAATCTATAATTTATATGTACCAAATATGGTATTAACGAATGAAATCACTTTGAGGGGGCGGTAGTCCGCACTTCCTAAAATGAAGATATCGCATTTACCCATAATGGAAACCATAAAGGTATGCCACAAATGAAAAAAAACAGAAGCATAATGAAATCATAAACATAATATATATCATAAATAAATAAAGTGACATCTTAATGGCCACTTTTTATGTTGTTAAAAGAATATTGAACAATCATCGTTTCGTAAGGCAGAAATTCACCATCCACAGAAACAGTATGTTCTTTAACTATTAGATGTAGGTGTGTGTAATTGTTGCTAGAATCCTTATTATTACAAAATCCTAGTATATTGAAGATACTGGAGTTGTTATAAAATAAATTAATAAAAAGATTTTAGGGGGTTGGAGAAGAAAAATAATACAAAAAGAACACAAGTGAGGACATTACCTTAAAATCAGGTAACTCTTTTTGATTTGAGCTCAATGGATTCCTTGAGAAGACATCTGCCCAAAGTGAGGCTTCTAGGAGTAATAGAGGTATGTGGAGAGACAAAATGAGCAGTGGTTGGCCGATCCAAATTCTTGATATGTGTGGGTAAGGTGGTAGAGGTGGGGGCCTTTTATAAGAGGAGAGGAGGGGAACTCTTGGAAAGGTATAAAATGATACTTTATTTTCAAATGAGATTAGGATTTTAATGGTCCCACATTGATGTGTTTCTAGGATAAGGTGATAAGGGTTCTAAATCCACTAATCCAATAGGTTTTTGACATGTTTAGGTCATATATTTTAAATTATCTTTCCATTTTATTTAAATCGTTAAATAATGAGGTCATTGCTGCATCATCATGGTGTCATAAATAATTTAATTTATTCAATGTCTAAAAATTATAAAACAAAATATCAAGATGTATGAAATCTTTTTAGCTTTATAATGAATATTTATAGTCAAAAATATTATTTTTATAAACCCATTTAAAAATTTTTTTAGTAAAAAAAACATGTTTGTCCATTTTTACTTTTACTTTAAATTGAAGGCATTAATGTCATTATCTTACCCAAGTGGCTCTATGGGGTCTTAAAAATCGACCCATGGATTTTATTGGTCGGACATGACTAATCCAATAGGGTTAGGACAAGTTTCAATTTGTTTTAATTTTATTATAATATCATTTTTACCTTAAATCACACTAATTACCTTTAACCGCGACTAAAAACATAAAAGTTACTATTCACCAAAAAATTATTTTAATCCCATTGAACCACCTTTTACTTCTTAATGAAAATAATTTATATTTTATTTTTGAATTTAAAATCACATAAGTGGTAAAGTCCCATTTAATCAAAAAATTAGTTTTTGTAACTACCACTTTGTGGTTTCACTATTCATAAAAAATTAAGGTTTTTCCGAAAAATACCAAAAATTCATCCTAATCTATATTTGATATTAAGAATTCAAAAATGACGTCTATTTTACCAAATTCATAACATAGATGTTGCATTAATTAATTTTATAATTAAATCCCGCTGTCAAATCAAATAGCGTGTTTTTAAGAAATAATATGTATCAAAAGATTGACACTAATTTAAGTCTAATTTCAAAGTGAAATTAATTCCAATGACAAAAATTGGATTAAAAGGTAAAAATATATTCTAATTTCACTTTAAAACCAATTCAATAGATAATATAATCATATAAATAATTTATATTAAAATTAGGCTTTGAATTAAAATACAACATTTTTCACTATTCATTAAAAAATGAACTTTATCGGAAAAATACCAAAAATTTATACAAAGTAAATTTTGATGTCCCAATTCTAAATAATAGTTTTATTTGGTCCAATTTAATGTATAAGACTGACCAAAACTATATTTAAATAAGGTTCACCATCAAAAGGCGATAGTTCGACCTTTTAGTGAAAATTAGAGTATACATGCCTATAATTGAATTCTTTTCTTATTTTAAGCCTTTATCGTTTATTGGATAAATGTAAAAAAATTAAAAAAAAATATAATCATATTTTAGTTATTTCTATTCTTTTCCACCAATACAATGACTACGTGTTAACTACCATTTTAAATATTTTTATTTTATTACTAGTGAGCAATGTAAGATTTCAAAGAAACTCTTTATTGCGTATCGGGTACGCTATCGAACATAGCAACCTCTTTAAAGTAAAATTAATATTTAATTCGAAAATATTAATAAATATGAAATTTTTTTATTCTTTATTTACCTGGGATGTTACAGCTATGGTGTGTAATGTATTCCTCATGCCAAGTTTACAAAAATATAAAACAATACAACTGAAAACCGTACAATGATTAGAGTAGATGATTTTGGGAGGGCGTATTCATGAGAATAGATATAAATTGAAAATAACATTGGAATGGATTTCCTTTATTATAAGAGTTTTTTGTGGTTGTAGAAAACCATATCCATTCCCTTGAAATTTATTTTAGAGGTAGGGGACTATATTATTGTCTTAATGGTCGGGATATGATAATTTCCTGGGGTGAAGTGTTTTATTTTAACTGACAGAATATATCCTCGATTTTCCCCTAGTTTAATCTGAAACAAATTATTCCAATATGTGTTTTTCTCTATCGAGGATGGTGCTATACTTTATAAGAAGCCTGACTATTTTCCATTTCACTATAATATAAAATCATGTTTCATAAGCCAACACCATACGAGGGGTGTGGTGTTGTGTCCCATATAGTACATGATACATTGGTCTATATGAATATATTTAAAATAATGTAATACACATATTTTGAAACTTAATTCCTTCATTCTTACATTAAGAAACCATGATAGGTGTGTTATTTCATCTGGCTCCTCCCCCTCTTCCCTATTTGATCCCCTTTATTCCAATATGATCATTCAATGATTATATAGTTTATTATATAATTTTGATTCAAATTCTACTCCCATTTAATCTCCTAGTTTTTTATCCATATTTATAAACATTTACATAAAGGGTTTTGACATTGAATCAATTTATATCTATTGGAACCGTGTTTATATGATAGTGATTTTTACATGATCGGATTGATGATATCCCAATAGGATAAAGGTAAAATATTTCTCACCAATTTATTGAATATATAACATATTTTGTAATATTATATTTGTTTTTATAAATTACATTAAATTAGTGAATGATTAGGGGTCAACTAATAATGATTTTTTTTCAGGTGGTGGCAGAAGCATGCCACACATTGTTTCCATGTAATCTCTCTAGGTTTAATCCAAGGAGTATGTTTTAATATCAATTTTTTATATAGTATTGGTTGATCATAATAGATTTTATTTCATAATTATTAAATTGAATAACTCTTTTTACATTAAATTTTATATAAATATATCCCAAAGTGTTATGAATTTTTATGTAAAATATGATATGCAGTCACTCCACCAATATGATGTATACTTTAAATATAAATTGAATTTTCTACTAAATACGGTCAAGAATGGATGGAAGTATTAAGGGACATGATAGACCATTGAACCCTAGATAGATTCATTAACTTCATTGAATGTGGACTGAATAAATTTTATTCCATGAGACAAATCGACACCAAAGAAATGTAAATTAAATATAATGAATCAACAAATTTTACTAAAAGATAGGGTGGTTTATGTCTCTGATGTTCAAAGTAGTTTCACTAGTGATATTTTTTGAATAAAATTAACTTAGTGACTATGAATGAAATGAGTGAGAGATAAAAGTTAATGTTAAAATAGACTAATAAAGGGTCATCAAACATGATATTAGATATTCTTATCAATAATATTTTATTTTTTATTGTTGGTAATGTATTAGTGGATTAGGCCGACTAAAAATTTGTGAGATGATCATACATCAAATCCATTATAGAAAACACTATATAAATAGTGTATTGGAGGAGAGAACCATGTGTATGATAAATTATCTTATGCTTTATGAGGTAATATGGGAAGGTCTCCTCTAGTTTAAGGGTATGAGTTATCTTAGGAGGAATACTATATGGGACCTAAATGTGGACAGAGAGAGTGATTTATCAATTTTAAATTTTGAATTACAAGATAAAAATATGAGTTATCTTAAAAAATACATTGTTTTGTAGGGAAAATATGTGATAAAATATTTTGATGACTATTTGGACTAGAATATTGTGGTCGGGGACCAATTAATCCTAGATTTGGAGACATACCCAATGGGATGTTTCATATGTCTTAGTGGTAGAGAGGATATACTATTTTGGAATTTTTTATACTTTGTGGTCTCCCATACACGTGAGAATAGGATTTCAATGGGTTGTGAATGATATTCCTGTGTGTCTTGAGTGGTTGGTAGGGGATTACATAATAAGTCATGTTTTGTAATATGACAATCATTGAATCAAGGATGAGCCATCAATTGATGAATTTTGTTTGTGTTGTTGAGAGGATATCATATAGAATGTTTCTAGTTTAGGTGAGTGTCCAACACATATGGTATATGAAATGAGGTCATATATAGGGAGGATATTATATTTATATATATGAATTTTGTTTCAATATAGAGAGATGATATACCCCTTGAGTTACTAATTATTTGATATATGTATTCAGTAGGGGAGAGGATATGACCATCATTTTCTAGCGAAAAGTTATTTGTTTCGGGGTAGTGAGAGGACGTACCATGGTGTACATGATGACGTGAAATATTTTTCTTGGGTTAGAGTAGATATATCCCCAGGTTCTTAGTGATATTATATATAATTATATATAGGGTGAAAATATTACTATGGGTTGCTGGTGATATGATACGATTATTTTTAGGGAGGAAATATACCCTAGATTATTTGATGTTAGGTTATATGATTCTAGGTGGGGAGTTTGTATTATACTAAGTTTCTATTGATGTGGAATATTTTTTTAGAGTTGGGTTTCAGTATTACACCCGGTTCCTGAGTATGAGATCTATGTTTCTTATATGCGGATAGCTTTCCAATGAGTTACAGGTGATGTTTTATATATATATTAATTTGAAGGGTGTCATCCCTCCTAGATGGAAGTGATACATACATTATAGTCTTGGAAATTTTATCCTCCCATAGTTATGTCACATTCTCAGAGATATATGCCCTTTGATGATGTATATCTGATTAACCCCAAGTATCACCTTTGAACACTAGCATTGAATATGGTTATTTAATTTTACCTTCATAATATATTTCATTATGACTAACATATCAAATTTCTTGTGCGGTAATTACTAGGTATGAAAGATTCACCATTTTTAGGGGCCATGTAATCTTTACTCGAACATGTTCATAACAATTTGGAGCTTTAGCTCCTGAGAAAATCACATTGGTTATAGGTTTAGGTAAATTGGAAGCCTATTATTTGATCATAGAGAAAGAGAGTTAGGATACATATTCATATAAGTTGAGTATCATATATTTTTTGATATCCTCATTATATTTTTTCATTCTATTGATTAATCTATACATGGGATGGGCCTAGTGGAATATTGGTTGGGATGTATGACTGTATGGTATATTTTAAATGATGTAACATGGATGTTTATTATTCATTCCAGAAACTCTAATCAATTATTTCAAATATTTTATTAGTTAGTTCAGTTTTAAATGTTAGATGCTGGTTTAGTCTTCCCATTGTAATAACATAAACCCTCACACATATTCTAACTCTTCTAACATATAGGGAGGAAAACATGAGGTAATGTGAAACCCCAACTAGCACACTTTTTGTGGTCTTAAACTATGATACATTACAAATGAAGGTAATATGGTAACATACCAATGATATTATTCAAATAAAATATAATAACTAACTATCCTCTAAGGATTATTATCTATGCTCTAACATAGGATATCCATACTGAAAATATCATACTACATTACAGTAGATGAATTTTAATTCCCCTAACATGTGACTCCATGAAATACACAAATACAAATATGAAATCCAATATATCCTTATAAGATCACATCAATCTCTAATTATGTGGTCCCCAGGGCCCAATATATAGAGAATTCAACTTAAAATTCATGAAAATAAGATATGTATTAGTATTTGGATATGTTTTGATTCATTGATATAATATAACTATTAATATTTTTAATATTTAATTATTTGAATAATAAAATACCTCAAATTATTAAATTATTGTACATTTTTAATTTTGGGAGAAAATCAAATATTTTCAATTATTATTGCACCAAATATTGAGGAAATGGTTATAATTTAATATAATGGTTCTTTAACAAATATTCAATATATAGGTGTTTAATTTATATATTTGACATATTGTTGTATTTTTATCATTTCTAATGTGAACAATACATGAAAATTTAGTTAATTATGATTTCCATTTTTGGATGTTCATTTTAAAATTATTTAATTTCCATTTTTTGGATGTTCATTTTAAAATTATTTAATTTCCATTTTTTTAATTTTTTCTCAAAGTGCAATTTTTTACCCAGATTCAAATATCTTATTTATGATTTTAAATATCCCACATGTATAATAAATTTCATATGAGAATCTTATATATAGTTAATGATTCAAAAATATATTATGAAAATCCAAAATTTTTTATTTGAGCCTATAATGTTGTATGTGTTTATGAAATATTTAATGAAATAAGAAAACCTCAAATTTTTTTTGAATGAGTTCAAATGTTCATGAAAATATTTTGTGAATTATTAATTTCTTATATTTTTTAAAAATATTTTTTTATATTTCTTTTAGTTTTCCCACTTGGGTTTTAATGGATTTTGGAAATTCAATTAGTCTAATAAAATTTGTGGAAAAAATTGTTTAAAAACAAGTGGATTTGATCAAGGTTCTAATTGATTATAACCATTGTATAATTATTTTAAATGGAGACTAATTTACTTATTAAAAAACATGGGTTATGAATTATGAAATTAATACAATTTTACAAAAATAACTAAAAATATTCTACTACGATCACATGTGATGTTAAACATACTAATAATTTTGATGGAATGATTAAAAAATAATAATTATTACCTTCTTTATTGTTATTATACTTCTAAAAATTTATTTATTTATTTTTCTTGTGTTCAGTATCATAGGATTATTGTTTTCCTTACCAAAAGAAAACCCAGTGTTGTTCATTCCTCCAAAACCCATGGAATCATTATTTAATATGGAATTCATGGAAAAATATCTAAGGAAGTTGGGACTAGTTGTAAAAATAACATGAAAGGAAGACATAAAAACATGTTAAAAATTATTAGAATGTTACAACATAAAAAAATTATTATCTTATTTTCTTGTAATATTAAAATAGGTTTATTCTTGAATAAAGAAAATTAAAGACAAAAATGATAAATAAAAATATATTTTGAATGAATAATAAAGAAGGAGAAGGAGAATTTAAATTACTAATAGTTTATATTACTCATATTTATAAATAATAAATGAAGGATAAACAAAAAAATTAAACACTCTAAAATACAACATAATGATTATAAATGAATATATGTGATGATTTAGAAGATATTAAACAAGGAAATGAGAAGTTAATAGATAAAATTACATGTTTAAATGGTAATTTATCTACATTTTTATGGGAAAGGAAAAATTTGATAAAATTTCATCAATAAAGAAACTAAAAAAATATAACAGTTTTTGTGTAAAACAATGAATTACCTATGAAGATAAAAAACTTATTTTAAAAAAAATTAAAACTGTTTTAGGTGTGATTTTTTAATTGATTAATTGAGGTGAATTAATCTAATAAATTTTATTTGAGATTAAATGAAAAATTATGTCATATGTGAATATTTATTTCTACAAGTTTATCAAGAAAATAACTAATAAATAAATATTATAATAATTCATTTGTTCTGAAGTGTTCAAATACATCTCTTAATGAACACAATATATATTATGTATAAAAACACCATCAAATTTATTCATTATAATAAATTTAACATAGAATCCTTAATGGATCAGTGTATATTGAAAACTATTATTCCATATATGTGAAATGTTATCCACCAATTTTTTTCATTTCCATTATGTTAAAGTTGCTATGTAACTTTTTCAGACAACTCAAAAGGAAATAACTAAGGTTATAGTGATGTTGGTTTTATCAAAATGGAAATTATTTCTATATTTATAAATGATAAAGGAGAACCGTATAATTTATTATTTATTTCAAAGAAGTTTGAGGATGTAATGACTATTATGTTTGAAAATTATCAACATATTGTTTTTTTGAATCAAAATATTTTGGTTTACAAAAACTGTTATGAAAATAATTACTATACTAATTTTTTGAACTAACCAAATATAATTTCATATATATTAATTATATATCATTATATATCATTTTAGTTTCTAATAAAAAATTATATGAAAACATTTTGAATTTCATAAATTATAAAATCATTGATAGTTTGTGAATCTGATAGATTTGGTAAAATTTTATATTTTAGTTGGTGATTCTTGTTTAGATTATAAGAAGTATAAATAACATATTAAATTAGTAAACAATGTTTTATATAATAGAACACATGTTTTTTTACGAATAGATTTATTTATTCAGTTATATCCCCATTTTTTAGTTCTAATTAAATAGATTTCTGGTGTGACTTTTGATGAATTTAATTGTTTATATTCAACATATTTTATTGTCTATAAAAGATAAACATTAAATACTTTTCAACCCAGTTATAAATTAGTGAAAAATAATAATTTTTATTTCATTATATCAATTTATAGGGATATAGGTGGTGATTTGATAAATATAATATTTGAAATTTGTTTTGAGGAAAATATATTTGTTTATATTTTTCATCATCTAGATCACCACTTAAAAATGGTGTCATATAAATTAATAATTCTATATTAAGGAAATAAAAATAAAAAATATTAATGAATATAATTGGATTTAATATATTTGTGCTAAAGTTATTAATAAAACCATAATTTTTTTTATAGAGTTTTAATTTCCCCAAATTTAAATAACACACCTTAAAAATTGTTCAGTGGAATAAAAACTAAATAATGATATTTTAGGTTGTTCATTATAGATTTTAGATAATAAATACTATATATATTCTAGATAAATTAGATTCTAAATGTACTGAAGGAATTTATATATGATAATTTATTGTTAGTATGTCAAATAGTGTATTTAATATGATAAAAAATTAATATGATGTGTCTGAACAACTGAAGTTTTATAAAAAAATATGTCATTAAGAATTGAGATATAGATTCTAATGAAGAATAAATTAAATATTTTTTACCTTGGTAAAAAGGAAGATAATAATAATGAATGAAATATTTTGGGGGAGAATATTTCATCCCAAATTGATCCTAATGTTTGGAATAATCTTAAATGTATTTATTTTGAAATTTTAATTGAAAATAATGTTTCATGAATTTAAAAAAGAAAATAGGTTTTTAAATTTTGAGTTTTCAATTCTATTGGAGATTATTCTGTGTATAACATTTTAATGAGTATTTTAATGATTAAAATTGGTTTTTTATACTCATAATGAACATAAATTTTTTTTAAATAATGTGTATAATTTTCTTGAACTATATTTATATAAAAATAATATCGAAACCAAATGAAAATTTCCAAATAATATGGATGAATTTAATGAAGTAGTTAAAAATAACTCATGATTGTTTATTTAAGGGGTTTTCTAAGAGGAAGGACTTTATTTTTATTTTCATATTTATTTTATTGAAAGGATTGATTTTATTCGGATTGTTTTTCATTTTAATTATTTCTTATTTTTATATTATTTTAGATTGATCTTAAAAGAGAATTTTAAATTTGTTTTATTTGTATGGATGTATATGTTAATCAACAACAATGACTTGATTAAGAATGGTTTTGAAATATTATTTTTATACTATCAAATTATTTATAATTAATTAATAAATCTCAAATATATTAGTATGATTGAATATTTATAATTTTATTTATTAATTCAATTAATAAAGGAATATTAGAACTAAAATTACCTTTTAGAATACATCTATTAATATTTTATTAATTAAAATAAATAGTGACAATATTTTTTTTCTATTTACCCTCTGATTTTACTTGTAATTATTTTTTTATTCTAATAAATTCTAAATTTTACTTGAGTTATATTGGTTAATAACATGTTTGTTCTTTTTCTTCTAAATTTTAAAAAATATGATATAACATTTTCAAATAAAACTCTATTTGATATAGAAATTTCTAAAATATTTAATAATTATTCTAGTAAAATATATATAATTATATTTAGATATGATTCAAAATTTATTTTTTTGAATATAGAAATTATATATAATTGAAACTGTTTAGGAGAATGAGTGGAAGTTTGATATATTTTATCGATTTTTATATTGATATAATGTTTTCTGGTTTTATTATTGTATTATTTCAATCTAATAACAATGAAGGTATTTAAATGAATTTTATAGAAAATAATAATAATTATCAATAAAAGTGTAAATATTGTTTCATTTTTCTCATAATTGAATTATTTTGATTCATTCACTTATTTTGACTCACATTTTTTTGGAAGTTGAATGGAAAGAATGTCTTAATTTGGAATGTTCCGTTTATATAGTAAACTATTTATTTATGGGATCTCTAATATGTACTTATTAATTTATTTATCCACAAATGAGGTTGAGTATACTACTACTACTAGTTATTTTGCTAAATCATTACCAATAAAACTAAATATATATAACATTAATGTTTATATTGATAAAATCCCTATTCCGAGTGTTAATAATTATTTTATAATATATCATTTATTAATTTATGATATTCAAGGATAAGGAAATTTTCTATTTTATTTCACTTTATATTAGATCATGTAAAGAAAAAATAATTTATTACGTAATTTATTTCATTAGATAATCAATGTACTAATATATCAAAAAAATAATAGATGTTGTGATTTTAGAGATAATAAAATTTGAAATTGGTGAAATGAATATTTATTTTAAACTATTAAATTGTAAATGTTTACTAATATTTTATGTCTTCAAATAGATTTATTGTCTAGATTTGATTGAATCGTTTTTTGGAAGATAATTGTTTTTTTAAATGTTACTAATTTTATTTCTACTGATCATGTAAAATATTATCACTAATTTATATAAGATAATATATTTGAATTAATATGAATTAATTATGGGCATATTTTCTTTAAATATTCAGTTTTTATACATGAAATGTTTTAGAACATCTTTATTTTGTTTATAATCTACTGATATTATTCACTATTTCTTAAAAGGAATAGTTTTTAAAATAATGTGACTGATTAAATAGTTAAAATTATATAATATGGGTAATTAATTTAAAAAAATGATAGTTTTTACTACCCTTTTCATAAATATCTAGAAAAAATACATTTTTTTAAAATATTTCTTCTTGATTAATGTAAATTCCTATTTAATATTATTGGTTCTAGATTTTAGTTTCATTAATTGAGATAATGTTTTTATTGATTTATTTTTTTTATTGATTGATTCTAATAATTATTTCATGAAAACATTAATTTAATTTACAATTAAAATATTTTATTATTATGGTTTCTCTTATATTGTTCGTGTTTATAGCACTACATATTTTTGAAAATATTATCAATGAATTTATTAATTTTTTATTATATATTCTTTAGATAGTCCTTTAAACATGAAAATATACATATTCATTATATTTATATTTTTTTATAAAATTTCAAAAACTATTTTTATGGGGTTTGAATATTTTTTCCTCAAACTCATTTTAAATTTATTACATTTTTAGTACTTTATTATATGAGAAATGTCTACCATATATGGAAATAACTTTTATATGATATGAAATATGATATTTATGTTTTAAAAATTATTCATTAATATAAAAAACAATACAAAAACATAAAAAATATTATGTGAATCAAAAAAATTGAATGCGAATATAAATTTTCTTACTCAAGTTTTAAAATAATGTATAAAATTTAAAAGTATTTCGTGAACTATTGAATGATTTTTCTAATTCCAAAAATTTACTAGGAATGTTTAATTTTTTAAAAATTATTATTTTGTTTTGGTGTTTGTTTGTAGTTCTCTCAAGAATGTTGCAATGAGTTTTGGAAACTTATTTGACCTTATAAATGAATGGGATAAATAGGATTAATGTCCACATAATGTTTACCACACAACTATTTAAAGGTTACCATTGGAAAATATTCTTAAATTTAGAATTTTTGAGCTTTAAGAAACTACACTGTAAAGACCCGGAAATTCTGTGGAAATTTTTTCATAAATACATGGGAATTTTACGAGTCCTCAAAAATTGACGGTGCATGATTCCGAGGCCCGGTGTGACCAGAATCAATTCCTGATGTTTTTTTCAGGTACGTTTAGTAAACGTATGAGTGGGTTTTTATAAATTTTGAACCAGTGCTAAAAATTGAAATCTGAGGACACCGTTGAACTCACAGCGCCGGGTATTCCCTTAAAGAGAATTTCACTTAGACGGTAGTGGGTCGAGAATAAAAGTTAGTTTTTTGGGTTTTTGTGGAAAATAATAAAATAAAGTGAGCTTCGCTTTATTTTTTTTTGATCCACCGTGTGGGTGTTTGGATGTGGGTCTCACAGTATCTATGACCTCTTTCTAGAGGTTGGAAGATGGAGGTGGGAACACCACACCTTAAACCTCCCTTGAGAGTTTATGGAGGTGGGGCCCACCCAAACCTAACCTCCCGTGAGAGGGTACGACTTGGGGGACCATACAAGACTAAACACCCCTATTAATGGGAAGAGATGGAAATCTCTCAACTCCCCTCATTAATGAGGGGAACCCATTTACCTCCTCTACATTTATGGGGGCCACCACCTCCTCTCATTTATTTGTGCCAACTACCCTAATTTAATGGTGCCGAATCCACCACATTAATTAAGGGGAGTGAAGTTAATTAATCCTTTCATTTTTATTTACAAACCCAAGAATCTAAAATAATAGATAATCTATTATTTGGAGTGGGATATCGATTTGGCTTGGAATATTCATCTTAGAGGACACTTGTGTGAAGAGGGAAGAACTCTCACCAATGAATAACGAAGAATGAAGAATTCCAACCTTCTTCGACTTCTTCATATGAGGTTCTACTGATGTGGGACATCTTCAACCGACCTTCCCTCCACATCATCGTCAACGAGCTGACACACAAGCTTGAGATTGAAAGTGTGCGGCGGATGCAACGAACGACGATCTTCCCTTTCATCTTCCCTGCAACTCCGTCAACGACCAATGATCATGGTTGGGGGTTAATTTTAGTTTTATTACTTTCATTATTCTCTTCTTCAGTTATAAAGGAATCATTGCGGAGGTTTGAAACAATTGAAGTTCGTCTTTTTTACTTCTTGATTAGCTAATTGTTACCACCCATAATGCAGAGGGTGTGGGCCAAACCAACATGGCCTGACCCCTCCATCGCACTTGTTTATGATGATCGTCAGCAAGGAAATGATGCAACAAGGCGATAAAGGATGCAAAGAAAAAGTTCATGCTACCACGGCCCCCGTGATCCACGCCGCCCCAACGGCATCCCACACCACCGCCGGCTGAACCGACCCCGGCCGTGCCCCCACCGGCCACTCCACTCACCGCGTTGAGCCCCTGCCCTATGGCCTCCCGCACCACCACCAGCTGAACCTGCCCTGGACGATCCCCCACCAGCTATGCCTCTCTATGAGCCACGTCGCTGCCCTGAGCCGGCCCACACCCTTCCGGCCATCCCAGATGCCTCCAGGACACATTCTAGATCGCTTAGCCACCGTCGACCCGCCTGGCGCCCTGCCCGGCCACCCACCTGCTTGGTTGCGCCCTACTCGGTGGCATGTCGGCCTGGCCGCGCCCTGCCCAGCCGCCTACCTTGATGCATCCCAGCCTGACCAGCCGCCACCTGGGCTCCCGGCCAAATAGTGACGTACCGAGCTCCCCCTAATCCCCGCGCACCCTGTGCTTCTCGAGGCGCACCCTTAAGGTGCTCCGGGCCGAACTGGAACTGAGCCCTGGTCGAACCGCTAATGCGGCCAGCTAGGCTGGGCCAAGCAGGCCTGGCCGAATCAAAGAGGTTGGCCCGCACAATGGGTCGGGCCAGACCCAATTGGTCATACCGGGTCATCCCAGCCCGGGTAGACCTAGACTGTGTCTACCCAGATGGGGTCAGACCGGAACCGGGCCCACTAATGACCCCTTTACATTCTTTGTTCATAGCATTTGCATTAGACAACTATTTGATGAATCATCGGTGGAACTGTTTTTCATGGAATGTGACGGTCGCTTTGAGTATACCCCCTGGAGTTTTGGGTATAGATGAGATATGGTCAGATTGGATCGAGCACGAATCCAACCGGAACCCCGAGACATAAAGGCTAATAAGTCATAGAATAGGAGTCTGAAGGACATGCCGTCTTTTGCGTTGATACTCCTATGATGTGGAAGAACATTGAGATAATTCTTTGTGGGACTTTGTGACAGTTGGAGTGTCGACCAGTATCTTGTGGAGAGGATCCTCCTAGAGACGAGCAAGCATAGAGTAGAGACCAAGTAGCTGGCTGAGACCTGACGACTGCTGACCGATTCGACTCTGAGGGACTCGACTAGCCTAGTGGGGAGCACCTTGCTGTCACAGGAGACCCACAGTGGGGAGCTCCTTGGAGTTATGGAAGACCCTCGATACTCAACAGGAGGGGTACCTCAACAGACTACGAGGGGAAGCACCTTGGTGACGCAGAAGACCCACATTGGGGAGTTCCTTGGTGATGTAGCAGACCCATGGTACTCAACAGGAGAAGTACCTCAGCAGTCCACGGATAGTGGAAAGCACCTTGGTGTCGCAGAAGGCCCACTGTACCCGATAGAGGAGGAGTTCTCCATCATCCGAGGTTTTGACAGTGTGACTAGGGATGTTACTTAATACTATCCCAAGAATAAAATCCTGGTTTTAGCTGAGTCATTAAATTTTGTATTTTCCTCATGATTGAGATGGATAACTTGATAAAATAGTTATATGTATAGACATATACATAAGTGGGGTTATCTGTTTAATTGATACATTGTGGTTTATCCTTGTTGTTTTTGAGACTCCTTGATGGTCTTAGGGTCCCTAATCAGTATCCTTATACTCACCCCTGCACGGGCTATGCCCGCACCATGTTTTGTTGGATGCAGACGATGGACAACGATGAACAAGGCTAAGTGTACTAGGACTGAATGGTACACAGAGGTGCACCACACGGCGTGACGGTACATGGAGGTGACAGATAGACATGGAGTGTTGTGGAGGATATCTTTACCTACCCTTCAGGTGGTATTTCCCGGTGGATAATACCGGAGCCGTTTTCCCTTTTTCCTGTACTTATACTTTCGGTTTCATTGTAATATATAGTTTGGATTTTATTTCCAACCCCCCCCCCCCACACACACACACACTTTTCATCACTCCTTTTGTTTACAGTTTTATTTTGTGTTTTGTTTCTAGCTCGTACTATATTGTGTGCATTTTTAAGTTATAAATGCAATTCCATTCCAATTTAAGGATTTACACATTTGGTGCTAGTCTCCAGCCATTGACTTATGGAAGGTGGGATTGGGGTAGTCAGGTCACGGGCCCTGGGGGACGGGTTATAAAAAATTGGTATTTGAGGAGTTGGTTCTACCACAGAACATATGATTTTGATCTTTTCTATGAAGAAATAGTTTTAAGGGTACTAAGTATAGTTTTCAGTTTAGGGAGTCCAGTGTCAGTGCAGCGGCCGATGTATCCATACAACAGGACCCTAACTACTTATTTCCTACTCAGTACATGAAAACAATGATTGTCTGTGTCTTTTCAAAAGATTTCCTTATTTCAGCTCAACCAGGTCAGCTCACCATGTATAATATTTTGACTATTTCACATCTGATTTTTTCAGGATTCCTTTCCATGGATAACCAAATAGATCCCTGAGTGTTGTACGCACAGATATCCCACCGAGTGATGAGGCCTCGGTGTAGGGACCTTTTCCAGCAAAGGCACCAGCAGTAAGACTTCCTATAGGGCTACTGATGCCACCAGCCCTAGCAGCAGCTGATGCAGGCCACTTGAGTGTGATGCATGAGTTCCAGCACCGGAGGCTTCCCATGTTCAGGGGTGAGATGAACCCATAGGTATTATGGATTGGATGGAGGTTGTGTTTAGAGTCTTCAGACCGGTAGGGACACCAGAAGACCTTATGGTGATCCTTGCCGCGAGTCTCCATCAGGAAGCATCAGGCAGCTGGTTGAGCCTGATGCTCTAGGTGCATGATGAGGAAACACTTCTCTGGACAGACTTCGAGATCCTTTTTTGGGTAGTGTTTTTCCCATCCACCCTATGTACATTGCGGATAAAAAATCTACTTCACCTGAAGCAGAGCAGCATGATGGTGGCATAGTACTTAGTGAGCTTCACAGACCTCTCACTCTACTCCACTGATATGTTACGAGAACCATTCTTCAGGGCCTAGACCTTCTATCATAGGCTCAGTTGAGAGATCATGGCTTTGATGATCTCCCTTAGCATCCCAATGCAGACAGAGGTGTGGGAGTGAGCCCTCTTAATGGATATATTCCTTACTGAGCAGTCTCTAGCAGGGAGACCCCCTACTAGTTGACATGAAACAGAGTCTTCTACAACTAGCAGTAGATAGATATTGGAGACGTCCAAGAGGACCAGACCCATGGGTGCACGACTGCATGACTCGGGATTAGTTGTGTGGGGCAGCCGGGGTATATACATACATGTCAGGAGTGGGCAGTGTTTCTCATGTGATGGTCAGGGTCACATGGCTACTGACTGTCTGACCCATCCTTCAGATGATCCGCGGATAGTCGAATGACCTCCTAGGTAGAGACAAAGATTTGATTGAGGCAGTCTGTAGGGAGCAGGCGGACATGGTAGATGATCTGTTCATGCAGATGGTGGTGGATGACGTTTTAGGATGTTACCTCCACCTGCACCAGGAGGTCCACCCAGACCGCAGGGAGGAGGTGGACATGAGAAAGCTCAGCTCTAGGAAACTGAGGCTTATGATCACGGCACTCCGGAGATCCCAATTGAGTTTTTGGCTTGATCCATACGGCTTGAGAATCCTATGAGAGTAGACTCGAAAATTACGCACTGGTGCCGGCAGTGCGAGCTTACTCTAGGAGACGAGATCTTTAGAAGGGATCTCCTCATAGCGGTATTGAGGCCTTACGACATCCTCTTGGGTATAGACTGGTTATCTACAGTCCATGCCTAGATCGACTATATTAGGCCCAAAGTGCGGTGTGTCTGCACAGATGGGACTAGGTTCACCTTCACCAATGAGAAGGGAGCCTTTGCAGTGTAGGATGGACTTTCCTGGATGAGAGTACATCTGATCACTCATCATTTGGCTTAACATACCATCAGGGCAGTTGATGTGGGGAGCCTGACTTATCCTATAGTGGTGGACTAGTACGCGGATGTTTTCTCTGATGATGTCTGAGGTCTACCTCCTCGAAGAGAGGTGGACTTCTACATTGACATTTACCCCGAGATGACACTGATATCTACTCCAGTATATCAGATGGATTCCGCTGAGCTACGTGTGTTGCAGGTACAACTGGAGGACATGCAAGGGAAGGGATTCATCTGGCCCAGTGTTTCTCCATGGGCATCCCCAATTCTTTTTGCCAAGAAGGAGGATGGAAGATTGAGCATTTGTGTCACCTACCGTTTCCTGAACTAGGTGAGTGTGAAGAACAAGTACCCACTCTCAATGATTGACAACCTCTTTGATCAGTTGAAGGGATCTCGGTGGTTCTTGAATATAGACCTCAGATCTGGCTATCACCAGCTCAGAGTTCGAGATGAGGATGTACAGAAGACGGCCTTCAAATGACGGTACGACCACTACAAGTTATTGGTTATGCCATTCGGTAGAACCAATGCTCCAACAATGTTCATGGGACTCAAGAACAGGATCTTCCAGCCGTACCTCGATCTCATTGTTGTATTTTTCATTGAAAACATCCTAATCTGCTCAATTATTGAGGAGAAGCATGCCTACCATTTGTAGGTAGTACTGGACACACTCTGATAGCATCATCCTTATGGTAAGCTCTCAAAGTGTCACTTTTGGATCCGAGAGTTACACCTTTTGGGGCATGTAATCTCGGAGGCTAGAGTTACAGTGGATCCAGCGAAGATTGAGGTAGTTCTTTCTTGGGATCCAACTAAAAGTGTAACAGTGGTATGGAGTTTCCTGGGTTTGTCTTGTTACTACCGGATGTTCGTTGAGGACTTCTCTAGAGTTTCATCACTAGAATAATCCTTGACATAGAATGAGAAACCCTTCTTGTGATCATAGAGATGCTAGTAGAGCTTTCAAGAGATGTGGTAGAGGATTACTAGTTCCCGTATCTTGAGGCTTCTAGAAGATGGCATAGAGTACGTAGTCTACTGCGACGCATCAGGGACAGGACTCAGGTGTGTCCGGATGTAGGAGTGAGCAATGATCACATATGGTTCTTGACAGCTAAGACAACCCGAGTAGAACTATGCTACACATGACCTGGAGTTAGCAGTAGTGGTCTTCACCATGAAGATATAGAGACACTATCTGATGGGAGAATATTTTACCATGTACTCTGATCACAAGATTCTCAGGTATATATTCTCTCAAAAGGGCCTGAACCTGAGACAATAGCAATGGCTTGTGTTCCTCTAGGAATATGACTTCGAGATATTCTATAAAGCCAGAAGGGAACTATTGTTGCAGATTCACTAATCAAGAGATCTGGTATACAGCTGCGTGGAGAAGCGACGGAGCAGCTGGCCGCTTTGCATATTTCCATTGTGGATAGAGATGGAGAATATTTCCTTCACTCCCTTACAGTCACACCCCCACTTCTTCAGAGACTCAGGGAGACACAGCATGGAGATGCTGACTGCAACACACAAAGTGCTCAAATATCCACAGGGCAGACACCTGATTTATTTTCTGAAGGTGGGGAGCACGTTATTATCTTCCAAGGACATACTATGGTGACAGTGTCACTTCAGGAGGAAGTGTTGAAGGATTTGCACACATCACCTTTAGCGGTACATCCAAGAGTGGTGAAGATGTATCGGGACCTTCTATGATAGCACTGGTGTGTGGGGATGAAGACGGCAGTTGCAGAGTTTGTCTCTCGGTGCCTCACTTGCCAACAAGTGAAGGCGGATCACCATGTACCAGTAGGCTTGGTTCAGCCTTTAGATGTCCCAGAGTGGAAGTGGTATGGGATATCCATGTATTTTGTGATAGTACTCTTATGCCTAGTATTGTTAAGAAGAAGTTGATATTATATCCCATGATTTTGATATGCAGTGTTTCTCTTTATCCTTGTATTATATTAGATTACTTTGGTTGTTGGATATCATTTGTTCATGATTGTATTACATTGGTCTGTCAGAACTGGGTGTAGTTATACCATATAGGTAATTGACGTTGAGGGCTTCCCCTAAGTTTCTGCTATACTTTTTATATTGTGAGACCATAGGGGGGATATATTTTTAGTTCTCCATCATAGTGGCTATAGTATATTGTTACGAGGTTAATGGTGGAATTGATGTTAAGTGCTTCTTCAGATAGTCTATAGTAATCATTAAAAGTCCATAAGGGGAATTGACGGTGAGTGCTTCCTCAAAGATTCTTTGTCCATGTGAAACCAGAGGGGTTAGATTGTGAGAACATTTCCTCAAGTTCTCTTGTGAATGATTGGTTAAATAATTAATAAATGTAAATGAATGTAGTTTGAAAATTCCAGAATGTTTAATTTTGTGTAATTCCTTGTTTATTACTTCATTTATCATTTTTCATGATATATATATTCACTGACAGTTAGGCATAGATCTTTGGGTGGTTGCCTACTGGGATTCGTCTCACACCCTTTTTGGGTCATGCTTTTGGGCCCAAACAAATTATATTGTTGTAGGTATAGATAAAAGAAAGGTACCTTTTACTATAGGTACTTCATGGTTATAGAGCTGGAGAGCATGGGACCATGCTAATGCTTGTGATGCTGCTAGATTTTACATGTTTACATTTTATGTTGGTTTAGTACTGTATTTCTAGCATTGTGACATAATTGGAAACTTTCGTCGACATATGTGATAGGAATCATTTATATTTGTACTAAAGTTGTATATTTAATTTTATTCTTCCAATGTGTTTTTTATTTTATGGTATTACTACTTCCACTATTGTAAATTATTGTTAATCAGTTGTGTTACTCTACCAAAAAGGGCATAGTTTTCCCACTATCACACCCAACTCACTCGTCACTAGTTGTAATCCTCTAGCGTTTGGGGAAATGAGATTAAGGCCATGTGACCAACTGAGTACGGTGCACCTTTGGGCGGCACCTGGAATTGGGACATTACAAAGTGGTATCAAAGGATGGTTATTTTCTTCATTGACTTACTATTTGGAGCCTATAGAGAGGGATATGAAGGAATAGGTAGTTGGTAATATGTTTTTCTTAAGAGTAGCTAACACGTGTACAAGGAAAAGGCAATATGAAACTATTATTGCAATTTTTTGGTTTTGAAATTATTACAGCTAATTTGATTTAACAGTTGTGTGATTCACATGTTTTTTGCTGTTAAAGTTGATATTATTGAGGTTCTATTTTTGTTTCACCCTGATGAGATGAGGGTATGACATCTCGTGCATCATATTGGAACTTGTTAGAGATCACATGTCATTCATTCTTTTCAAGCCATTTAGGTTGAATTCCAGATTGCATGTTGTTGGGAAAGATGTTATGCTAGGTATGCATGTTGTTGTGATAGATGTCGTGATTAAATAACATATATTTGATATGGTATTTCTAATATGCATGGTTTATTTCGAATGGGTGCCAAACTTTGGTCCCAAAGGTTTTATGGGCCCTCATGGATCTGAATTTGGTGGATCATGTTATTGATTTCATTTTTATACATTGTGATATACAGGAATATGATTCCAAGAATTGATTCGTGGGGTGTATGATCCCACAAGGATCAGAATTTGGCACTTTAATATTTTTTTAGTGCTTTAATAGGGTTCCAGAGTAGTTTTTTAGGATTACTATCTAGAAAAACCCAGAATACACAATCTGTAATGATGAATACATGCAATGTATCCTCCTATTCAGGAAGGAACAACTTTTGTTAAGTACACACTGTGTATTGTATGTACACGTTGTGTAGTCCTTAACCTTGTGACTATATGTGTGGGTAGAGACAAAGGGTTGGGAAATGTTTGGTGACACATGCCGTGTACTTGGAGTACACGTCATGTTATAAGAATCATTTATTTTTGTTCTATGAAAACCGTGTGGTTTAGCTATGTAGAGGAACTTAGTCAGGGGAAAAGATTCAAGTAAACACAATGTCAAAGAAGAACATAGTGTGTGTATGGGGTGTTACACAACCAGGGTTGGAAAATGATTACACCCATGTAAAATCTTAAAGAAACATGACGTGCATGGGTCATAAATGTTGTGTATCCATGTTTTGAAAAACATGAATGTTTTCTTTCACCCATTCTTTTACTTCACTTATCTGTTATAGTCGATGATAATCTTGAACTAAGGCATGTGGTTTACATTTCATAGTCATGCCACCGAGACATCCTTTGGTTGTATGCCAGATACATGGCAACAATCAGACTCTGAACATGGTAGATCACAGACTACCAACAGATCCTCCCATCATATCTATCTTGGCCCTACCCAGCATTCCGAATATAGGTGTTTATGCATAGTTACGAGAAGGAATCATGAGGTTTATGTATACCTTCTAGGGAGAACCACATCATTCCCCGTCTATGGAAGAGTTGAAATAGGTTTTTAAACAGCCACATCCATCAATTTTCTCTGGGGATGGAGGACCTCAGGCTTTAGAGTCATGGTTAGAAGGCATGATATCTATATTCGAGTATCTGGAGATGCCTCCAGAGAGGAGGGTGAATATTGATAGGTACATGCTTCAGGATTACCCCAATAGATGGTGGAATGTGATATCAAAGTCAGGACAACAATGAGTTATGGCTTGGGATGAGTTTCAGCGGACCTTCTATGACTAATTTTACCTGAAGACATTGAGGTCAAATCGAGCCGAAGAGTTCAGGAGTTTGGAGTAGGGTACACTCTCAGTCATTAAGTATTCTTCTCTCTTCACAGAGCTGCAGTGCTTTGCAACCATTCTAGGGGGTGATGAGTTATTTCTAGCGAGGAAGATTGAGGATAGTCTCAGGCATGACATTCGATCGTACCTAAACATCATTAGGCTGAATTCCATAAATTCTATTTTCAACCATGTACTGATCACAGTGCACAACCTGATGGATTAGAGAGCTGTGAGCTAGGGAAGATCGACATATGGAGTTGGTATTACTCCATCTGATAGTAGGATGTGTTTCATGGAGTCTACAGGTAGATATATGAGTAGGTGAGATACTCCTTCAGGTAGCCAGGTTGTATGCTACCTGTGTAGGAAGAGTGGGCATATAAGGCCGCATTTCTCAAGAGACCCAGTTGAGTGCTGATCTTGTGGAAATATGGGTCATATTTAGCATTTTGTCAGTTTTTTTCACTAGAAACTTGTGATAGGGGTTCTATTATGACCCCACATTCAGGAGGAGGGCCACCAGTTTCTCATCGGTAAGGGAACTGGAGTTCATCTAGCTATTCATGCTGAGGTGGATATCATGGATATAGTGGTCAAACATATGGTTCTTGATAGTTTTAGGGTGGATCATCTTAGGGATCACATACATCTTCATAGGGTCGTAGTGCAATTTAGGCTTTTATGCTGGAGAAAACTCAGTTGGAGTAGGATACTAGATCCTCTACAGTTATAGGTATGATTTTTTTCCTTAGTTTTAGCTTCTACTCTTTTCGACATAGGGGCTTCCCACAGTTTCATATATGTGCCTGCTGTGGAGATCCTTAGGCTATGTGTCTTTACTTCTACTGATATCTTGACACTGGACACACTTTTGGGGACAAGAAAAGATAGTGTAAGTCAGTAAAAGGAGTGCCTTCTTGAGGTTGGTGGGTCACTTATAGTGGGACATTTCTTTCTTAGAGATTATGGTATATGACGTCATTATTGTAATGGATTGGTTAGTTACCTTCTAGGCCATTGTCTATTTCTATCACTGTAGGGTGAGTTTCACATCACTTGAGGGAGGATTATTTCTACATAATTGTGAATGGGATATCCAGGTGAGCAGAGCTGGACCCGAGCGTCATGGTTTGGGAGAAGTTACAACACAGATTGCTGGTTTGTATTTGGATGACTAGGGGACATCACAAATTTACATTCCTCTGGTGGTGGATCATTTCAGGGATGTATTTCTAGATGACTTTTCAGGTTTACCTCTGGAGTGATAGGTATATTTTTCTATTTTTCTTGTTCTAGGAGTTTAACTAGTGTCAATTCCTCCTTATAGGATGGCTACACTAGATTTACAGTAGCTCAAGAACTAGTTAGAGGAGTTACAAGAAAAGGTTTTCATATGACCCAGTAGTTTTCCTTGGGGTTCGCCTATTTTATTTGAAAATAAGGTGGATGGTACCCTTAGAATTTGTGGGAATTATTGGAAGCTAAACCTATCGATAGTCAAGAACTGATATCCCTTTTCATGGATTAATGATCTCTTTCCTCAGTTTTGGTGAGCCCAGGTGTTCTCGAAGATTTAATTGAGTTGTGTTTATCACCAATTGTGTGTTAACCCATGATATATAACTCTTACTACCATTCAGAGTAGGTATGGCCTGTAAGAGTATGCGGTTATGTCATTCGGTCTCACGAATGTGCCTTTAGTTTTTTTGACACTGATAAAACACATGTTCTATCCATACTTGGACTCTATTGTAGTGGTTTTCATAGATGATATTGTGGTGTACTCTCACACTCGACATGACCATGCAACCCATCTTGAGATCATTTTGAGTACACTGAGAGGGCATCAGTTATATGCTAAGCTCCCAAAATTCCACTTTTGGATGGACCAGATTCACTTATTGGGTCATGTTATATCATACACATGAGTATCAGTTTACCTAGAAAAAGTGAAAGAAGTTGTTTCTTGGGAGAAGCTGATGAACGTGTTTGAGGTACAAAGTCTTCAAGTAATGTATGGTTATTATAAAAATTTTATACAAGACATTTCATGTATATAAGTGCCACTGACGGGCCTGACTAAGATGGGTGTGAAGTACCTTTCAACATATTCTTACGATTCAGCCTTTGAAGAGATGAAAGGGAGTCATACTTCAACACTGATACTATTTTTTAAAGATATAGGAAAGATTTAAATTGTTTACTGCAATGCATCTGGTATCGATCGGGGAGTAGTTCTTATATAGGGGGAAGGCATCACTATGTATGAGTCTCGACATTTGAGGCCACATGAGAAGAATTACCTGACACATGATCTTGAGTTGGTAATAGTTGTTCATGCCTTGTGCTTTTGGAGACATTACCTTTTGGGAAATCATTTTGTGGGCTATACTGATCAAAAAACACTGAAGTATATCTTTACCCAGCATGACCTGAATTTGAGATAGCGAGGGTGGGTTGAGTACCTTCAGTCCTTTGACTTCAAGTTTGCCTACACACATGGGAAATGCAACATAGTGGCTAATGAATTGAGAAGGAGGACTCAGATACATGTAGTTCAGGAGGCCATCAGTGAACGAAAGATTATGTCTCTATTCTATGAGACTGATTTGGAGGTTCATGACAGATAATAGAATACATTTGTTTCTTTTATAGTTGTTACCTCTACTCTAATTGATCCAGAGATAATGAGGTGGATATCATATTTAGAAGGCCTAGTTCTACCTAAGAGTGTGTCTGGAGATGACCATATTCTTGGATGGATCATAGCCGACGATGAGATCTTTCATTTTTATGGGTGCATGTGGGTATCATTAGACATATGCAATGAGCTTTTACTGGATTTTCGTTCATCAGTTTTGGCAGTTCATCTGGGTGTCACCAAGATGTATCGAGATCAACACCATCAGTATTGGTGGCCCGATATAAAGAGAGATGTTGTTGGTTTTGTGACGAGGTTTTCCACTAGTCAGCAGGTGAAGGTGGAGCATCAACAACCAGCATGTATTTTTTAGTAGTTACCCATTCCCAAGTGAAAGAGGAATGATAACATGATGGACTTCGTGATAGGTTTACCAGGGTTTCCTCATAGGAATAATGCAGTTTTGGTTGTCATTAACATACTGATGAAGGTTTCACACTTCTTACTAACCATTGAGGCCTTTATTTTTGATGAGCATGGAAGTTTGTACATTCGAGAGATTGTACGTTTAGATGGGGTTCCACAATCTATCATTTCAGACAGGGATTCTCATTTTACTTCTCCTATCTTGCAGGGACTATAGAGGGCTTTGAGTACATAAGTACTTATGAGTATGGCATACCATCCCCAAATATATGGACAGTCCAAGCATACAATTCAGGTGCGTGAGGACATGCTTCAAGTATGGATCCTTTATTTTGGAGGTTCTTGGGAAAAGAAAATACTTCTGGTAAGGTTTTTCAACAATAATAGTTTTCAGGTTACTATTCAGATAGCACCATATGAGGCTTTGTATGGTAGGCTATGCTGACCACCCTTATGTTGTTTAGAAGCAGTAGAGGTAGCTTTGTTGGGACCTCAACTTTTCTACGAGACCACAGAGTAGGTGGAGCTGATTCAGAAGAGGATGACTACTGTATAGTCACAGTAGAATTCTTATGCTGATAAACAGAGATAACCTCTGGTGTTCAAGGTTGGAGATCAAGTTTTCCTACGTTTCACTCTAAGGATATGACAGAGGAGGATTATGAGACATATAAATCCTTCCTCGAGATACATTAGGTTGTTTGAGGTTTTGGAGAGAGTTGGTTCGGTTGCCTATGGATTGAAGTAACCTCAGAGGTATTAGGCTATGCATGACGTCTTCTATGTTTCTCAGTTATGGAATTACATATCAAACACTTATCATGTTTTTCAACTAAAAGAGGTTGAGTTAGAGGTGGAATCATTATTCGAGAAGCATCATATCTATATTGATGATTGCAGCACAAAATTTCTCCATGGTTGTTATGTTCCTCTGGTATGGGTGTTGTGGAAGCACAGGCGAGTACAGGATGAGACTTGGGAGAGGGAGACTGATGTGCGATCACAGTAGCCAGATCAATTTGAGGATTCTTCATATGCACCTAATCGTTAGGAAAATTCAAGGACATATTTATTAAAGGGTGAATGTTTGTAAGAACGTAGATCTTTATTTCAAGTATAGATATTGATTTTGGGTGTTTTTGAGAAAAAGGGGATAATTTGGAAAATTTATAAGAACACGCTATGTACATAGATGTATAGACCATGTACCCAATTTTCATGTGTATCTTGGTACTGGCCACATAACGTCCAAGTACATGGCCATGTGAGGTGACTTAGATAACACCTAATGTGAGGGCCAGTTAAGGCATGTACACAGCATGTGCATTAAATGAACATACTGTGTACTTTTCTTTTTATTTGTTAAACTAGAAAAAGCATGTTAAAATACCATAAATGATTTTTAATTTATGATTATTTTGAAATGATATAATATTTAAGGATTAACATGTTACTTCTACAAAGATATGATTTTATATAATGGTTTTCCACAGAATAAACAAGGAAGCTAAAGTGGGGAAGAACCAACTGAATGATATCATTTCGAATATATAGATTAGAATGGTAGGGATTGGAATTGATCAGTTTGTGATAGTAATGGATTAGCTGACGTAGATAATACTTGGTGATGGAATCTATGCAAGATAAAAACTAGAGCTACCACAAAGTAACAAGATGATAGTAGAACATTTTATAAGGAAACACCCTCCTACTTTTAGGGGATCTTTTAATAATATAGCAGCTAAAGGATGGATTACGTCCCTTGAATAGATATTCGATATTAAGGGATGTTCAGATATTCAAAAGACAAGTCATTACATTTAATGTTTGAAGTTGAATCTGATAAAAGGTGGTAAAATATCAAGAATATTAGGTATAGAGTGAACATTAATGCCTTAGCGTGGGTTGAATTTAAAATTATTTCTTTAAAAAATATTTTCCTAATGTGGTACGACATAGGATGGAGAACCAATTCCATGAATTAAAGGGAAAGGAGGAATATTTAGTGGATTGTTATGAAGAAAACCTCACCCGACATATGAGGTATTCTCCAAATCTTATTCTAGATATTTATATCAAAATAAACCACTTTTACTCAGGATTGATGCCAAGGAATCGAAGGGCATTCACCTCCCATGAAATCAAAATTTATAAGAAACGTGTAAGATGTTATGAGAGGGTAGACATGGATTTCATTAACGATCACAAACACTTTTACAATAAGGATAAGAAGAGGTCCAGATGGCATGTGATTGGTAATAATCAATTATATATATCTGATGATATGAATGTCCAGTTTCAAATTTGTAAAAAGTGTGGTAAAAACACCCTGTGGAATGCCTTAGAAAAACATCGAAGTGTTTTAAATGTGGTTATTTTAGACATATGGCACGATATTATAATGAAAATGATTCTAGGAATAATCATAATAAGAAAACTATAAAGTGTTTTTAATGTGCTGAGATCGGTAATTATGAAAATGACTACCCAAAGAAAGATCTAAATGATGAAATGATGCCAGAATATAAGGAGAAAGGTGTAGTGAGATACTTTGAGACTACGTTAGTGGATTTTTGGCTATCCATTAAAGTGGTACCTGGTACTTTGTTTTTTTACTCATATTTTTCTAAAGTCTTGTCTGATACGGGGACTTCATGTTCTATTATTTCTGAGAATATTTTTTGTAAATTGGAAATATCACATTACAAATGAGACCAAAACTTATTTTTAAAATACTAGGGGAAAATTTTATGGAAAATAGGTATTATAAGAATCTTTCTATTGTGTTCTATGGAAAGAATTTACCTACAAAACTTATTGTTTTTCCCTTATTAGAGTTTGATATCATTCTGGATATGGATTGGCTTTCTATATATCATTCTAAGAATTATTATAGACCTAAATAATTTTTTTTCCAAAAAGGGTTTTAGTTTGTACACATAAATGAACCCATGAAATTGATAACATATTAAAAAGCTGACAAACTATTGAAATATAGAAATGAAATTTAACTTTCCCATGTTGTTGAAAACAAGGGAACTCCTTAGATTAATGAGGTTCTCGTGATAAATCTATATATTGAGGATTTTTCAGATGAGTTACCAGGTGTTATACCTGATAGAGATGTTTAATTCACAATTGAATTATTTTCTCATGCTAATAAAATTTCAAAAACCCCTCATCAGATGGACTGAATAGAATCTATTGAATTGAAAAATCTGTTACATGAGTTTCTTGATAATGGCTTCATTCATCCTTGCACTTCACTATGGGGGTCGCTAATTTTTTGATAAAAAGAAAGATGATTCCATAAGTATTTTCATTCATTATAGATCCTTGAATAATGTCACAATTAAAAACAATTATCCTTTTCCTCATATAGATGACTTGTTTGATCAGATCTAGGATGCAGAGTATTTTTAAAAGTTTGACATGAGGTTGAGGTACCATCAGTGGAAATTAAAGGAAGAAGAAATCTCAAATACCGTGTTCCATACATGATATGAGAATTATAAATTTTTTTTAATGTTGTTTGGGTTAACTAATGCAGATTTTCTATTCATGGATTCTATGGATAGAATATTTCATGAGTTCTTGGATAATTTGTAGTTGTGTTTACTTATGACATTATTATATTTTCAAAAAGTAAATAGTAACATAAAAACATCTAAGGGTTATTTTTTAAACCTTAAAGGAAAAGAAAAAATATGGAATATTTAGAATGTTTTATTTCTGGTTGCAATATATTTCATTTCATGGGAACATTGTAAATAGGGATGGAATAAGAGCTGATCCTACCAAAACAAAAGTGGTTGATAAATGTCCAAGAACTAAAAATGTTACAAAATTTGTTAGGTTTCATGGATTGGAATGTTCTTTCCAGTGGTTTGTTAAAAACATTTCATAGTTATCAATCCTACTAACTATGTTAACAAGAGAAGGATTTAAATTTATTTAGATAGATTAATTTGATGTTTGTTTTTATGAACTAAAGAACAGATTGGTGAATAATCTAGTTTCGAATCTTCCTTCAAGTAATGGTGATTTTTTCGTCTATAGTGATGCTTAATTGAAGATAATTGGTAGTGTTATGATGAAAAATAATCATTTAATTGATTATGATTTAATAAAACTAAAACCTCATGAGGTAAATTATCACACACATGATTTGGAATTTTATGGTCTGGTTTTTATTTTAAAATTTGGGGGAATCATTTATATGGATCCAAATGTGAAATATATATTGACCGTAAAAGTTTGAAGTATATATTCACTCAGAATGAATTAAAAACGAGGCAAAAAAAGATGGCTTGAATTGATTAAATATTATGATTTCACAATCAATTACAATCCAGGAAAAGAAAAACAATGTTTCATATTTCTTGAGTCTAAAACACCATGCATCATTAACCATGTTACATTTGGAACATAATACCTTGATTAATGATTTGATGAATTTTTTATTATAGGTTGTTGGTATAGGAAATACCTATTTTTTGTTTCAGAATTCAGTGCATTCATATTTATCAGAAAAAATTAAGAAAGCATAGAAGGAAGACTGTGAGCTATAGAAAAATGAAGAATTGGTTAAAATGGATAAGTTCCCAAAATTTAACATTGATAAAAATTTTGTTTTATGAAATGGAAAAAGAATTTGTGTGCCTTTTTATTCCTAGTTGAAGAAATAATTATTGTGTGAAGCTTATAGTTTTATATTTTCAGTTCATCCTATAAGTACTAAGATGTATAGCAGACATCAAGAGTATTTCTAGAGGGATGGGATGAAAATATATATTGAAGATTTTACTATGAAATTTTTGATATGTTAACATGTTAATTTAGAGTGAAAACTAAAAAATGTATTGTTTCAACCTTTTCAAATGACAAAGTGGAAATGAGAGAATGTATCCTTGGATTTTTTGGTGGGACCACCAAATAATTCTATATGTAACAATTTGATTTTTGTGATTGTTGACTGACTAAATAAATCTACACATTTCCATCCTATTAGATATACAATGAATTTAGATAATATTTATTGACTATACCTTAAAGAGAATGTTGGGTTACATGGGGTGACTCTTTCTATTGTATCTGACCAGGATCCCATGTTCACTTATAATTTATGGAAGGTCTTTTAGAATTTATTGGGCACAAAATTAAATTTTAGTACAACTTTTTATCCTTAATCAGAAGGGTAGTCACAACGAATAATTCAGAAATTGGGGGATATTCACTGATCTTGTTAAATGGATTACCAGGGAAGTTGGGATCAATATCTTTCCTTAGTTGAGTTTTCATATAATAACAATTTTAATTCCAGTATAAATATGAAACCTTTTGAAAAATTATATTAGATGTGGTGTCGAACTCCAGATTTTTTGGATGAAGTCCAAGAAAGGATGTTGATGGGACCATAATTAGTGGAAGAAGTGGCTGAGAAAGTCAAGATGATCTAGCAACACATGGGGAATTCTTAGACCAGACAAGTAAGTTATGTAGATAATAGGATTAAATTATTTTCTTTTGAGATAGGTGATCATGTGTTTATTAGAATATCACCATGGAAAATTGTTATGTATTTTGGTATTAAATGAAAGTTAAGTCCATGGTTCATTATACCTTATGAAATCCTATCGAAAGTTAGACCAGTCACCTAATGAGTAGAATTTCCTCTGAGCTTTTCACAGGTACAAAATTGTTTTTCATGTTTTTATGTTAACAAATTATATTCTAGATCCATCTCTTGTTTTGAGCCCATAGTCAGTTCAGATGGAAGAGAACCTTTTTTATAAAGATAAACTAGTTTAGATTCCTGATTAAAGGGAATAAGTATTGCTGAATAAGGTAATACAATAGTTAAATGTTTTCTGGGAGAAACCACATTGTTGAATAAGGAACATGGAAATATGAAAATGCCATGATGGATAGGTACCCTCACAAGTTTAAAAAGTAAAATAAAAAAATTTAGAGGATGCAATTTCTAGAAGGTAGGGAGAATGTAACACCCTAAGGATTTAAAGATAGATGAAATAAATGAAATACTAAAAATATAGGAAAAAATCATTATTTTAAATATATAGTTATAAACTAGCTGTTATAAATTATTTTTTGTGCTTCTATGTTATGAATTTCAAAAAACGGTCATCTATAATTGTGATTTGTAAGTTATTTAGAGTCTAATAGAACCAACATGATTTTAGTGAATATTAACATACCCTTATTAATAGTAATATGACCATAATTAATATTAAAATGTTTTATTATTTACTATCTTAAGGCTATAAGATAATTACATCTTAATTAATTTTTTCACGGTGACATAAAATGATTTATTGTTTTAAAATTGTTAATTTTTGAATAAAGAATGATTTTATTTAAAAATATAATTAATCAAATTTATAAAATTGTTTTCAAAAAATGGACATCAGTTTTTAATTCTACAAGTTCAAAAATAGTATTGGTGATTTTTTTGGATATTTCAAAAATAATAATAATTTTTTTATAACAAGTGTAATACAGTAAAAGACCGTATATACAATTTATCAGTTAAATACTATATTTTTGACATAATGAATAATTTAAGCCCGATTTTTTTGAAATCACATGTCCTTTTTATTATTTTTATCACAATAACCTAGAATATTTATAGTATTGAGCCAAAATATTAAAATAATTGGAAACCCCTCCTCTCATCCACTTTAAATACCACCCACATTCCCCTCTTCCCCTCACACCTCTCAAACCTTGATCATTGTCTAATTTCTACCAAATCCCCTTCCCAAGTCTATTACCCATGCCTAATACCTATTGTTCTCACAAAAAGGACAAAACCAAAGGCCTTAAAGAGGATCTCAAGGAGAAGAGATCAAGAGGTAAGAATCCTCTTTCATTTTCACATGTTTTCATTTCAATTCATTTATTTTCTTACAATATTTTCCCCTCATCTTATCCAAGAGGAATTAAATATCCATAATATTATATATTTTGTATGTTATCATGTTTACATTAAAAATTCATCATCTTTCTTCCTCTCCTCATCCACTTATTCTAAAAATAAAAACATCATCTGCGATGTGATGATTTCCCAAAATCGTGGATGTTGTTTTTAAATTTTCCATTACATCCTTTAAAACTAGTTATAAAAAAAATTAGTGGTTGAAAAAGAATTTAATGTGAATTATGTAAACTATTTTATGATATATAATGATCATATATACATGAAATTAAATTATATAATGAAACAAGTTCAGGATTATTGTAGAACCACTAAAAATGAACTAAACAATATGATTAATATTTTATCTAATTATTCGTAATAATATATAATAACAAAATGATTTATGGTATGATTATATATTCAGAAAAAATATGAATCCCATTTCATTCCACTTTTGGAATTTAATTTCCATACTGTAAGAAAATCAAATACAAACCGACCATGGAAATCATGTAAAGAATGAACCCAAAACAATGGAAGGAACAAAATACTAATAATTAAAAGGTTAAATGATGTTATGAAATGATCATATATGGTGTTATAAACATTAATATGTTTATTTAAAGTAATAATAACACTATTTTAACAATTATACATGAGTTTTAAACATGTTTTATGTATGAAAACCCATATTAATAGAATTTTTAACACAATTTCCATTCTTTGTGTTAACCTTATACTTAATTAATTTTGTGGTATAAAAATTATTTTTGTGATGAATTTTGTTTATATTATGTTGAATAATGGGTATTTACAGTGTATATACTTATTAAATCCACTCTACTAAGTCTTAATTCAAAAATATGATATTTGTATAGGAATTTCCATTAAAATCCAATTTTTAAATTCAATTATATGAAATTCAAAAGCAATATTTTTATGAAATTATTCATGTTTTATAATTATGTTATGGTTCTTAGTATTTGTTTATGATGATGGGTGAGTCCTATATCTCCCTCCAATTCATTGGGAATGTTTATGTTGGAGGTAAGCCATATAGTTACTCAAAGTATAACTATTATGATTACACAACAAGGTTTCCATGAGGGTTACAAATAATAAGGTAGCTGAGAGGGTTATAATATTTTATACGTAAATCTATAAGATACCTTTATGGTTCTATTTATGCTCATTCTGTTTTTTTAAATCTTGTGGAAATATAAATCTTCACAAAGTAAGTACATATGGGTGATAAGTATGAATTTTTGAAAATTATTTCATACTTTTAAAAGTATTTCATGAACTAAAGTTTTATTTCCTTCTTTTTATATCCCTTATGGAGATTTTTTGTTCTCATACCAAGATTTTAAATGATTTTCACATGTTATAATGATGTGTAAGATAAATAATTAATCCAAATTATATGTTATGAATATTCTAGAAAAAAACATTTTTTATTTGAAAAGTTTTATATTTTTGACGAAATGGATATCATTTTTTTGGTATAAGCTTAGTATAAATGTGTAATTTTATATATATAATGTGTCCCAATTCTTTAAAAATATAAACTTTAAAATATCCTAAATGTGAATGGAAGTTAGTTCAGAAATAAAATTCTTGACTGCGTAATGTAATAAGGCCATGTAATTATAGAAATTATACACATTAGGTTTGTATAATTTGATATATTGTTCATATAGATGGTAATAGAATTCATGAACTCTAAAAAATGGATCATAAAAAAATCCTTTTAAGATTTATTCTGATGAAATAAATGAAATTTTTAGAACCTCCCTTGTTTATGGTTTTATAGATTTTAACGTTCTCTTGACCATTCACTTTCTTTCGATCAATGATATCTATCACTCACCATCATTATTTGTATATTAATACTTTGTTACTTTTCAAAATACTTTATTACCACTTATGTTCACTCTTTTGGAAACATTTTATGTGTTATTCCACATGACCTTAATGGGACACTCTTTCTCTTATCAAGCAGATATTTCTTTCTAACCATTTTTATGATAAGGATTTCCAAAAAAGGTGTCTTAAAATATCCATCCACTGATTATTATGATAAATTTCAAATTTTGAAAATACAAATTTATCAAATAATGAAGGATCTGAAACCCAAATATTTTAAAAGAAGAAAACTATCTTTGATAGCATATATGACAGACAAACCAAATATTATAGGAGAAAGAAAAACCCCAATA
This sequence comes from Viscum album, assembly GCA_963277665.1. Classification (NCBI taxonomy): domain Eukaryota; kingdom Viridiplantae; phylum Streptophyta; class Magnoliopsida; order Santalales; family Viscaceae; genus Viscum; species Viscum album. The sequence goes on from OY728122.1 coordinate 379,924,258, forward strand.
AATTATGATATATTTATTTTTGAATAAATCCAATCTCTTAAAAAGTTTGCGACACACTCAAAACTATGATTTTTATGCACTATAAACTATAATACTTGCAACACAAAGCTTTAATGAACCATAAAATAATAATATTTTTAATATTATCATTACAACCAAGCTATTATGTTTGATGGTTTGAATAAAATTAAAAAAATTTATGAAATATATATAAATATATCATACTTAATATAAATTATTAATAAATTATAAGTAAAAAAATCAATTTCTTGTAATGTAATTTTATTCCTTGGATTTCTTCATCTAAAATAAACTCTTACTTTTCATGAAAAAATATGATTTATTTTTTAAAAATTTTAGAAAATATATCTGAATAAATTAAAATAATTTTATTAGTTTTTAATTTATAAATTCAAATTTGGTGTTTTTTTATTATTTTTAGAAAATTTGTATCGTTTAGTAACTTGTAAAAAATACGATTTTTTGTAATAATTTCATATAATTTTAATAGATAATGAAATTTTAAATTACCATTATTTTTTAAATATTATTAAAAGTCACATAAATATTATTTTCTTTTATTTAATCTGCACAATTTATTTTTAATTAACATGACATAGGATTTAAGTATAAGTTTTTCTTCGGGGTAAAAAAATGAATTCTTAAAAAATGTTTTATAGTGCATAATGTTTCTCAATTTTAAATAATTAAAAAAAATATAATAATGAATTATTTAACTGAAGATTTTAGATTATATAACATTAAATATTAATTTTTATTAATACAAAAATTATTATTTATCATAGTTTTAATTTATAATTATATTATTATTGAATAATTAACTTTTTCAAAATCTATTGTTTCGTCGTGTTTAGGAGTTTAATTTTAAATTGAATTTTGCTAATTATATGAATTTAATTTATTGATATAGATTTGAAATTTTAAATCATAATAATTTATATTATATAAATAGTTCAACATAATTTTTTACCATACCAAATAGTGAAAATAGTAAAAAAAAAATTCACGAATAAGTTGAGAACAGTTTAACCAGGGGTTAACATAAATTTATAAGGGTAAAAAGGACCTATAAAAAACATAAAAATTAATTTTATGGACATATTAATATATTAGAATTTATAATTATTGATATATATTTATTATTTATTATTGTATCTTCAGAAAATTGTTTTTAGACCTTTTTTAATTAAAAAATTGCAAGTGTTCCACTCACCTTACTTATAATAGGACACCCCTTATTCTCTCTTCTTCACAGCATCAATCCAATTTGGATCTACCATGAACTACACACATCACATCCCAAATTTCCTCCACTAATATTTGATAATTTTTTAATGACATAAATACATTATATGAATACCTTAGATATAACCCTAAGTAGGATATCTTAGAAGATGTAAAATTCGTAACTATGCCATTTTGTTTTTTTTTAATATTCCACATTTTTTAAATATTTTTAAAATATGATCATATGATAGAATAAATATATAATATTATATGAGATGTAATTTTATTAAGTTAATAACATAGATATATCTCCTATTCAATAAAATTATATACACAATCATCATACATGTTTACGGAGAACTAACACCTCGCGAACAGATGTCATTCATTTTCCATCATCGATGCTCAATTATTGTAATAATTATTGATTTAATATATATATATATATGATATTTTTAACATTTTTATACTTTTTGATTAATGATATCACATGTACCTTTTTAATTTCCATTTCGTGTTGGATATGATAACATAGCTGGTTTGTATAGTAGACTCTCGCATCATAAAGCGATGCAATTAATTTTTCAATAATGTTTTCCATGGATAGTAATAATAATTTTATAAATTAATATATGTTATATATATTAAATAATAATTATTTTCTGTAAATATTTTTCATTCTAGAAAAATATATCATTTTCATTGTTAAATTAAAAAGAGATAATGGCATTCTTGTACTTCTGAACTACAACCTCCACAAAAAGATGTGATTATTTTTTCATCACAAAATAAATAGAATGATATTTGTAAGTATAATTAATGAAATAGTATGTTATTTATAATATTATTATAATTATTTAAAGTTATGATAATAAACATATTTTTTCAATATTGATCATTGAAAAATTGAAATGTTACACATACGTACATATGACCAACCAAATCTATGATCGTAACATAGTTAATATTTAATATCTATAATTCATTATTTTTCTTAAAAAAAATTGATTTAAAAATATGATTATTATTACATGATTATTAGTATTATAGATAAATTTAAATGTGGTCTTCTTTGAAAAAAGGCAACACACTGGACCCGTTTTGAAACAATGAACTAAACATCCTCAGAACACCCGACAGTGACATAACTAATTATGTATCTAAATAATTCATTGAAAACAAATAAAATAAATGAATTATGTATAAGTTATTAAACCTGAAATTTTTATAGGAAAATTAATAATTTATGTGAGCTTATTATATAATAGTTAAAGGTAAATCATTGTATGTATGGACTCAAAATAATGGTTTCTCATCTCACTTTTACTTCCATGAGATATTTTCCCTTTTCACCACTGGTTTTTATTATGGTCAATATATACTATCTATTTTATATTTAATATACTAAATACTTCATAAATAATTTTATATCATGTTTCAATTTATATTACTCCATCAAAATTTATTTTAACTGAAAGTTATTAAGTGGTAATTGTCATGTTAACTTAATTTCCTTATAATGGGTTATATCTCATTTCCAATGACTTTGTTATGAAATTATTTTGAGTGAATTGATATATAAATTGTTTTTTCTCTCTATTTAAATGTTTTTTTATGGTTCTACGTTCATTACAAACAATAATTACATTTATCAATTATCAATTCAATGATATGATCTTTGTAATGGTTATTTGTCTCATATTATATTTCTTTGGATATATGTTGATGTTGCTCACCTAAACCCAATTTTGAGGATTTTATAATTAATTTTTTTTGTTAAATATAATAAATCTATTTATTTTCATTATATTTAAAGTATAATTTTTTGTTATTCATTCATGTGTCATATTATTGAATATTAACCAATGTGGAGAAATCCTTGTGTTACAATCTCCCATCATTCAATATTGTTTGTGTTCAAGTTTCTTATCGAGGAAATAATGTGATATTATTTTCTTGAACCAAATCTTGTATATTATTCAGTAATTATGAATGTGTTTCACATATTTACTTTTATTTCCTCCCTTAATTATTAATGAAGTGTAATGTATTATGTTTTTTTGTGAAAACAGTCTTATGTTTTTTAATTAATCTTATATCATTGTCTTCAAAATCCATATTTTCTAAAATCTTTTGAAAATTGTTTTTTCTTAAAAAAATGATTTCCAGAAGTTATATTACATGGAATTAGAACTTATATTAAATGTTTTTTAATGAAATGTTCGGAACATTTTTAAAATGAGTCACTTTTGACACTATTTTACAAAATGTTTTGAAAATAATGTTTTTTTAACATTTATAACATAAACATATTTTCCAAATTTCATGATTATTATTTTCATTTAATCATATAATATATATTTCCATGGATTTATATATATATATATATATATTTTAATTTTATGACAATTTTTAGTTCAGAAAACATATTTTCTAAGTTAAAAATATTATTTTCTAAAGAAAATTTATTAATGATTTTTTAATTGAATTTCAACTGATGAACATAAGAGAAATTATTATTACATATTATATAATAGATATCTTTTATAATTATATAGTCCCCATTATTTTTATAGATGTATTATTATTGTTTCAAATAGAATAATATGAAACCCATTTCTTTTTTATGGGTTAATCTTGTTTCAAAGAGATTTTTATTTAACATGTTTCTTTGCTACAAGTCAATCATGTTTCAAATATATTATTATGTACCTAGATTATTTTTCATTATTTAACAATATTGAAAAGATATTTTTTAGGAAACATTTTAATTTCCATATGTTAATCATGATTCAATGAGTTCGTTGTAGAACCTTTTTCTATTATATGGGTTAATCATGTTTCAAAGAGATTGTTATGGAAACTATTTGTTTTCAATGGTTTAATAATTATTTAATGAATTGTTTTGTAAACAATTTAATTCCCATGGTTTAATGATGTTACAAATTTATTTTTAGAGATCATATTTATTTTACATGGGTTAAACATGTTCTGAAAAAAATAAAGGTTTTTTAAATGACTTTGTGATGAAATGTGTTATCTATTTACTTGAACCAAGAAATAGTTCTTGGAAATTATTTATAATCAATAGTGGTTCCTCTATAAACCAATTACATGTGTAACTATTATATACCATAAATGGGTTGTTATGTTTTTGACCATGGATTGGTGGTTTCATGATAAACCTCAGATGAGTGGGTCCTTTTTTGAATTCGAATGCATTAGATACTCTGAAGATGTAAGTCAACTATTGTGGTCATTCTATTTGGAAGAGGTAATGTGAAAATAATTTTTCGATATATGAATATGTTTTATCAATTCCCTCTATGCATTTATAATGTTTCTTATGATCATTATTCATATCTAAGGGCTCATAATAATTTATTCTAATGACTCTTAGATATGTTAAATCATTATTCCATGTTTTCATGTCTAAATATCCGAGAATTGATGGGTATGAAAGTTATTATTACATATTAATGGAAATTGATGAATTCATTACATACTTATTCACTTATAATGGTCAATAATGACATCCAATTGTTTATGGTTAATTATAACCTAACTATGCATTTAATCTAACCACTATTAGGTTTAATTTTACTCAAGTGATCAAGAATTATGTTAAATTTATTTTTTATAGAGAGGTTTTATAAGGATGATGATGATGACCAAATAAGGAAAATAAAAATATGGGTATAGTGGTAGATGGTATTTATCTTTATGCACCAGTTTAATATAAATAAAACATGTTAAGAGTTATTACTATTTCTCAAAAACTCAAAAACTAAATGGTCTTTGAGATTGTATGTGATCTAAAATTTGATTAAAATTTTGTATGATTGGGATGGGGAAATTTTTTCCACATTCATAACAATCGAAGCATAAAATTTAATTTTTATGATTTTAGCACCACATTTTAGAGCGTAGGATCGGGGTTGCCAAATTTTTTATTATAGAAAAGGTATAGATTATTATATAGATTATGATGTTTTCATGTGAGGTAATATTATAATTTATGGACACCATTATTTTTATACAAGGTGAAGTTTTATCATATGTTTAATGTATAATAAACACCTTTATACATTATTTTTTATATAATTTCATTCGTTTGTATAAATGTCTAGGAAGAACATCGGCTATTACTATTGAGAATAATGTATCCTTTATTCATCTGATTGTTTATTAATGTTTGGAGTTAAACTATATTTTGATATCCATTATTGGTTATAGTTTTTATCTAAATATATGAGAACTATTTAGGTTTTCTTTAGTGAATAATATGATCTGTTAATAGTTTATTTTCATGCTTTAGGAATGAAAAATTCATCTTGAATACTCATCATTTAAAGAAAAAGATACAATTGTTGTAGAATATGATTAAAGGATGAAATTATACTCATCATGTAAGTATATTTACTTATGTCATTCATTTAGATTTTAATGGAATTCCTCAACTCTAGGAAAATTATCTTAAAATAATATGTTTTCTTATTACAATCATTTCTGATGAAATAAATTCCTCTTTTCACAGATCTTCGGTTTATGGTTTTTTAGATTTTTATTTTATATTGATAATTCACATTATTGTAATTAATATTACATATCACCCTACACCATTATTTGGACATTTATATTTTCTTCAATGTCCAATTCTTTTCTTCCCACTAATGTTATCACATTTGGAAACCTAATATGTATTATTATAGATGTCCTTTTTACATTGTTTTTTCTATTATCAATATAATTTCTTTAATAATCTTTTTATGATATGGATTTCGAACAATTTATTTTCTAATATACAATAATTTATTATAGTTATAAATTTCAAATTTCAAGGATGTTATTTTTTATATTTTGAGGATGTAGCTCATTAATATTTTAAAATATTAAAACTATGTTTGTTAGAGTATACGACACAAAAAACAATGATTAAACAAAAATTTACCAACCCCATACATTAGGGAATATTTCATTTTAAATATATTTTATCTATTTTATAGCTTTTAGTACACACAGCCCCAAAATTTTAATACTTAATATCATATATGGAACACAACACGGGGCTTTCATAGACCATGAAATAATATCATTTTCCAAATGATTGTAGTAACTTATCCATTAATATGGTGGCTATGAAAGGTATTCCCCACTTTATGATATATATATATGTGTGTGTGTGGATATAAATTTCCCACTTGATATAAATTATTTGGTAATTTTTATGTAAATAATAAATCAATTTTTAGTACTGTAATTTTATTGTTTAAAATTATCTTTTCATTAAAAATAAATTTTATAGATTTTCATAAATAAAATATAAATAATTTTCTAAAATTTTAAGAAAATTATTATATTAAATTAAAACTATTTATTAAATCGTCATATCAAAATTCACTTTGGGTGAAATTTAGATTCTTTTTGGAAATTAATTATTTATCTGAGAATAGTGAAAAATAAGGATTTTTAAAATGATTTAATTTATATTCAATAAATTAAGAAAATTAAAATTTACATTATGTATTGAATATGATTATATGAAACCTGAGTATTATTTTATTAGATTTAATCTTCAAAATTTATTTTTAATCAATTTAATATTTAATTTTTGTATAAGTTTGACTTTTCGTCTAAAAAAATATTTTTCATAAAACAATCTTAATGTACATAAAGTTTTTAATTTTTTATTAATTAAAAATTAGCTAATGAGGAATGATTTAAACAAAAATTTACGACTATATAAATAAATATTAATTTATATTCATACAATAAATATTATTATAAATTAATTTTATATAAAATAATATTTTCCTTAAAAAATACACATTATTAAAACATGTTTCATCACATATACGAGTTTAATTTTAAATTAATTTTTTTTTGATATGTTATTTAAATTTGGTAAAATTGATTATGTATTTTTAATCATAAAAATTTAAATTATAAAAGGAAATAAAATTAATTTTTCACCATAATTAATAATGAAAACAATAAAAATAAATTACCACTCTTACGGTGAAAAACGATTTTCTAGGGTTTAATCTAAAATGAAAAGGGTAAAAATGACATATAAACTTGTCTAGAAACAATTTTATGAATATATTTAAACCTTAAATTTCCTATATCTGGATTGTTATCAATTTATGATCATTTTTTAATGTGAAAAATTAGGTTACTCATTTTTCTTTTCGAATAATAGATTTGTTCCAATCACCTCACTTATAAAAGTAAACACCATCTTTAAATTATTCACACCATAAAACCACATTGGATCAGAAAATCACTGCCCAAATAAAATCCAAAATTACCTCCCCTTATACATGAATCTTTTTTTAAAATACATTCAACTAATACATTTTGTATAATCCTAAAGAAGTATTATGAGAAGTGGTAAATTTTTTAACTATGAGTTATTGTTTTGTTTATTTTTCCACATCATTCAAATATAATTAAAATATAATCATATAGTTTCACTCATATCTCATATATAATTATATTTATTATATTAATTTAATTACCTAAATCCATATTATCCTCCATAAAATTGAATATGAAATCATCATTCTTGGGTTTGGTGTACTTCCACCTCACGAACTGATGCCATTCATTTTCAATGATCACCTACAAAAACATTCTATAATGATAGATTTAAAATATTTATATGTTTTATTTTAGGAATATATAAATACATATATATGTTTTTATACTAATTATAACTTTTACATTTCATTCCATGGGGGATAAGATAACATTTATCGTGTGTACAAAAGACTACTGCCGCACGAATCATTGTGATTTGTTTTTCACTAATTTTTTATATTGAAGGTAATAAATATAATCTTAGTCAATATGTGTGATTTAAATTAAATAATAATGATATTCATAAAATGTTCATCCTTATAAATTGAAAATATATCATTCTCTTTATTATAGTAAAAATGATAAATTCATTCATGTGTGTGTAGACTACATCCTCCATGAAGAGATGTGATTATTTTTTTCACAAACACATCCCTAGAATTATATATATATATATATATTAATAAATAATTTTTTATTTGTGATATTATGAATTTTATATAATGATAAAATAATAAATAACTTTTTGGAATAATGATCAATGAAAAATAGAAAAGTTACTCAAGCGTATGTACGAAATACCATCTCCAAGATCACAATGTACTACATTTTTCATAAACATATTTTGGAATTGGTTTTGAAAACAATAATTCATGTATAAATATGATAATTAGTTTTTTATTAATATTCTATATATACAAATATATTTTCCTCTAATCATTTTCATCTGGATAGAGGTTTCATGAAACAAGAAACTGAACATCCTGAAAACACAAAATATGGACATAACTGATTTAGATTTTAAATATGTAATTAAAAATGTAATAAAATAAATTATATAATATAAATTATTAATAATTAAAAATATTAAAAATATTTTTTTATTAATTCTTATTATATATGAGTTCAATGACATAAAAATAAATTTTGTATTCCAGGTATGGGTTTCTTGTCTGGCCTTTACTTTGGGGGGACATATGCTATATTCAACACTTGTTTTTATCGAGTGTTTTATATAGTATAATGTTTACAATTAATATCATAAATACTTCATAAATAAATGTATTTTAATATTCCATTATAATTATTTCATCTAAAGGTATTTTAAATTAATTTTATCTGTAGAAAATGGCTTTGTAAATCAATTTCATTTTATTCGGTTATAACTCTTTTACAATGAATTTTTTATGAAATGATTATGTGGGAATTTATATTTAATTTTTTTAATTATATATTTAATATTTTTTTAGGTTGATTTAATTTAATAAATATATTAATTCAATTTATTTATTATCAATTCAATGATATGATCATTGTAGGGGTTATTAATCTCAAATTGTCTTTCTTTGGGACATATGTTGATGTTGTTCACCTTACTCCTTTCATGTAGTCTATATACATCCACTTTGAAATTTTATATCATTCATATATTTATGTACATTATATTTAAAGTATCATTTTATTTTATTTTATCATGTGGATTAGGATTAATGAGTCACCTATGTGGAAAAGTTTTAATATTACAATCTCTTTTCTTTCAGGATTGTTTATGTTAAAGAATTATTTCATAGAAATTCTGTGATATTATTTTCGGGAACCAAATACGTATTATTCTACATTTTTATGAATGTGGATTAAATTTTTATTTCTATTTTGACTAAAAATGATTGATTTAATATCATGAATTTCATTTTTAAGTGATACCAATCATATATGTTTCTTTTATATTGGGTATATTACTCTTAGATATCCATGTTTTCTAAAATATTTTCTAAAAAGTTATTTATAAAAAAATAATTTAATTCCAAAATGTATTTTACATGGTTTTTTTACATTATTTGAAAATGTTTTTAAGGGATATTTCTTACCATTTTTCAAATAAGTCACTTTCACTCCCTTTTAACAAATGTTTTGAAATGAATATTTATTTTTAAGATTTTCCATAAAAACATATTTTCATGCCATTATGCCCATTATTATCTTTTAACTATCCAATATATGGTTCCATGTATGTGTTAAAATATAATTATTTTCACAATATTTTTTAATTATTTGGTTTTAAAAAAATTTTTCCTTAATGAAAAAATTATTTTCCTAAAAAATAATCTTAATTAAATTTTAATTTTATTTATATCCATAAATGTTAGAAAACTTGTTCTAACTTATGATAAAATGAAGATATTTTTTAATGCTACCATCCTTATTATTTTTTATCATAGATTATGATTGTCTCATTTAGATTTTTATGGAACATGTTCCATTTTTATGGGTTAATATTGTTTCAAAGAGAATATTATGTAACCTATTTATTTACCACTTCATAATCAGGTTTCAAAAACCTTGTTATTAAACCCACTTCATTACATTGTTTAATCATGTTTCAAATAGATTTTTATTGATATGGTTTCCCTTCCAGAAGTTATTTATGTTTAAAAGAGTTTATAATGATACCTATTTATTTTTTACTGGTTAGTCATGTTTCAAAGAGATTTTTAAAGAACCTTTTTTTCATGGGTTAATAATGTTTTGATGATATTGTTATAGAACCAATTTCATTTCCTCTATTTAATCATATTTTAATCATATTATTATGAAATATATTTATTTTCCATATTTTAATCATGTTATGAATAGAATAATGAGTCATTCAATGAGTATATAATGAAATTAATCTTCTATCTGCATTGGCCATGTTACGGTTCATGGAAGTTGTTTATAATAATGATTGGTTCTATTATAAACCAATGATGAATTGCTATGTTATAAACTAATGATGGGTGGTTATGTTATTAACCAAGTATAAGTAGTTTTGTAATAATACATTGATGGTGGGTCTATTATAGCCCTCCAATGGATTAGTTTCTTTGATGATGGAAGTCAAATATAATAGTTATTCCATTTCTAATAAGTTATGTGATGATAATGTTTAAAGATACTGATATGTTTAATCAATTCTTGTTTTATAATGTTTATTATGATCGTGATTGATATCAAATATCCCATGATTATTGATTATGATGACTTTTGAAATTGGTAAATAATTATTCCACGCTTTAAAATCTGAAGATACAAGTATTAATGGGTATTTATATTCTTATGATGTTCTCCTTCACTTTTATTATTTCATAATACCCTTATTCTCTTATGATTATCGCCAATGACATCTAATTGTTATGTTTATGTTTACCCTTACTCGTCATCTAATCTCACACTTCATATATTTAGTTTTACCCATGTTATCAAGAATGTATTTAAAGGGATTATTTACAAAAGGGTTTCATTTGGATGATTATTATAACATAATATAGAATATAAAATTTTGGATATAGGGGTAGATGATTTTCATATTTTTCAAAAGTTGTTTTTGAATACATGATGTTATGAGTTTTTTTCATAATTCTTTAACACTATAAATATAAAAAGACCTTTATAATTTATTTTTCCAATATTTCATTCTTATGTTGTATAATTTTTTTGCTGAAAATTTTGTCACCTTCATTGATAAGAAACCCATAAATGGGGTGTTTATGATTTTATCACATGATTTGGGAGTGCAGGTTCGGAGATGTGGTAATGAATTAAATTTTTTTATTAAAATAAAAAATGATAGAAAAATAATTTAACAATTTTCCCTTCTAATATGATAATATATTGAGTATATATCTAGTATGTTTTGATATTATTGACTAAATACTACTAAACTAGTATATGTATAAAACTTTTAAAGAGATCACCATTCATATATGTCCAATAAAATATTCAAACCTTCCAATATATTATTTCATGAGGGATATGAAAATAAAGAGGACACATAGGTTATGTCCAAAAGTTGTAACTAGTATTTTAAAACTAATCAACAAGGTTGTTCTCTATTATTGAATATTTTATAGACCCCCGAATAATCTTACTAGGACATAGAGATGTTGGGTGAATCATTGTACCCAATAATTCCTCATTTTCTCCATTCATTAATTTAATCCCACTCACACTGAATCCATTTCCACATTAATAAATTAATATATATTATCTCCAACCACTACTAGAAATAAGATCTACACCAACAATTTTGGGAAAACTTTTTGTATAGGTCACTAATTTGGTCATTTACCAATGGTTTTGGACAAAGATTTGGTATAGGGAGGACCTATACCCACAGTTTGTGGAAAACCATTAGTATAAGTCACTTATATGGACCTATGCCAATGTTTTTGGTGAAACCGTGGGTATATGTCCAAAATAGAGACCTTATAGCGAAGGTGTTCCACAAACCATTGGTATAGGTCCCCCCTATACCAACAATTTGTCCAAAACAATTGGTATAGGTCCCATAATTAATGAATCTATACCAACGGTTCTCAAAACTATTGGTATAGGTCTATACCAATAGTTTTGAGAACCGTTGGTATAGTTTAATGTATTTTTTATGGAATCATCACATAGAGAACATTAAATAATTCAAAATTTAAAATATTTATGATAATATATATATATATATATTTTTTTGAAATTATGTTCACAAAAGTCAGGTTAGGTTACTGGTTATGTCATTCAATCATAAACTACAGGTACTATGATCAAAACCCATCGAATGCTTCTTTTTTGAAATATATATACCAATGGTTTTATGGAACCGTTGGTACATATTTTTCATATTACTTATACCAACGGTTTTGAAAACCGTTGGTATAGATCTATACTTATGGATTTGGGAAAACCGTTGGTATAGAAATATCCCCACGGCATACTTGGCCACGGTTCTCCAAACCGTTGGTATATGATATACCAACGGTTTGGAGGCCTACACCAACAGTTTGAAATAGATGGTATAGGTTATTTTTTTACTAGTGAACCTCAATCTAGTATTCAATGGATATATGTAAAAGTAAAAAAATCATGTGATACACATAAGGTTAATACTCAATGTGAGATCATAATTCTTGTCATGTTTTATAATTTTTTATTTGACATATCTTTTATCACTAATAATTATTGTGGTAATAATTGTATTTAATGAAGCAAAAAATGGTCTGGTAGGTGTTGTCCACTTCTCATGTATGAGATTTCTATATACGTGGACCACTACTTCTGTAATGTCTTGAAATTTATAAATAATTTTATTAATTATATGTAATTATTACAAGACTAAAACAAATTGACAGAACTTAATTTTGATGCCCGAAGTTCCCAGAATGATCCATCGAAAAATGTTAAACTTTAAATAGCAAAGGTGAGTGGTTTTCATGAAAATGTGGAATAACTCTTAAAAAGGTTTCCAGATAACATTTATCGTGTGTACAAAAGACTACTGCCGCATGAATCATTGTGATTTTTTTTCACTAATTATTTATATTGAAGGTAATAAATATAATCTTAGTCAAAATGTGTGATTTAAATTAAATAATAATGATATTCATAAAATTTTTATCCTTCTAAATTGAAAATATATCATTCTTTTTATTATAGTAAAAATGATAAATTCATTCGTGTATGTGTATACTACATCCTCCATGAAGCGATGTGATTATTTTTTCACAAACACATCCCTAGAATTATATATATATATATATTAATAAATAATTTTTTATTTTTGATATTATGAAATTTATATAATGATAAAATAATACATAACTTTTTGGAATAATGATCAATGAAAAATAGAAAAGTTACTCAAGCGTATGTACGAAATACCATCTCCAAGATCACAATGTACTTCATTTTTCATAAACATATTTTGGAATTGGTTTTGAAAACAATAATTGATGTATAAATATATTAATTAGTTTTTTATTATTATTCTAGATATACAAATTTATTTTCCTCTAATCATTTTCATCTAGATAGAGCTGTCATGAAATAAGGAACTGAATATCCTGAAAACACAAAATATGGACTTAACTGATTTAGATTTTAAATATGTAATTAAAAATGTAATAAAATAAATTATATAATATAAATTATTAATAATTAAAAATATTAAAAATATTTTTTTATTAATTCTTATTATATATGAGTTCAATGACATAAAAATAAATTTTGTATTCCAGGTATGGGTTTCTTTACTTGCCTTTACTTTGGGGTGACATATGCTATATTCAACACTTGTTTTTATCGAGTGTTTTATATAGTATAAATTTTACAATTAATATCATAAATACTTTGTAAATAAATGTATTTTAATATTCCATTATAATTATTTCATCTAAAGGTATTTTACATTAATGTTATCTGTGGAAAAGGGATTTGTAAATCAATTTCAATTTATTGGGTTATAACTCTTTTACAATGAATTTTTTATGAAATGATTATGTGGGAATTTATATTTAATTTTTTTAATTATATATTTAATATTTTTTTAGGTTGATTTAATTTAATAAAAATATTAATTCCATTTATTTATTATCAATTCAATGATATGATCTTTGTAAGGGTTATTAATCTCAAATTGTCTTTCTTTGGGACATATGTTGATGTTGTTCACCTTACTCCTTTCTTGTAGTCTATATATATCCACTTTGAAATTTTATATCATTCATATATTTATGTACATTATATTTAAAGTATCATTTTATTTTATTTTATCATGTGGATTAGGATTAATGAGTCACCTATGTGGAAAAGTTTTATTATTACAATCTCTTTTCTTTCAGGATTGTTTATGTTAAAGAATTATTTCAAGCGAATTCTGCGATATTATTTTCGGGAACCAAATACGTATTATTCTACATTTTTATGAATGTGGATTAAATTTTTATTTCTATTTTGACTAATAATGATTGATTTAATATCATGAATGTCATTTTTAAGTGATACCAATCATATATGTTTCTTTTATATTGGGTATATTACTCTTAGATATCCATGTTGTAACACCCCAAGCTTCTACGGTACGCTTCTCTTTGAATAATGTGATAGCGTGTGTTGTACGCAACACCGAGTTCTAACACACCATAACTAATCAAACTAGCCGTTATGAATAGTAATACCTACTTTTTGAAATTATATATATTTTATATTTGAAAATGGACTTCATTTTTGGATTCGGAATATCTAATTTAGCCTAAGGTGAAATTTTGGTACATTTCGGATAACTTTCATATTTTGATGAATAGTGAAAATTACTAAGTTTTAATTAAAAACAACTTTTTTAATCAAATTAATTAATAGTGATAAATTATGAATTTTAGTGGTTTTAAAGTATATTTAGAATATATTTTTACCATTTAATATAATGTTGTTCATTGGACATAATTTTACAATTAAACCGAACATAAACGAGTGTCATTCTTTTGATAGTTATTATCTGTTAAAAACACGCTTTTTGTTTTGACAGCGGGAATTAATTTTAAATTAATTTCTGCCACTTCTGTGTTTTGAATTTAAGAAAATGGATTCCATATTTGGAATCAGGATGGTCAAATTGTGCAAATAGGTAACTTTTATTTTTAGACATTTTGAATAATTACTGCGGTAAATATTTTATTTACCATGGTTAAGGGTAAATCCGGTAAATAAGGGTTAAAAAATAATATTATAATAATAATAATTACCCTAAAACGTGTCTTAACCCTATTGGTTGATACATGGTCGACCATGGGAATCTTTGGGTCTATTTTGGGACCCCATGGATCCACTTGTAAGTGATAATGACACGTTATTTTAATTAAGTTAAAATGAATACAAAAATGACACAAGCATATATCTTTTAGAAAAACAAATGTTACATAGGGTTATATACGTTGGATTTTAGATTATAAATATTCATTAGAAAGATAAAACGATTTCCTACATAATTATATCTTATTTATAATTTTTAAACATTAAATAATTTATTTTATTTATGACACAATGATGATGCAGTAATTACTATAATAGTGAAAAATTAAAATAATTGATATTATAAATACCCAAATAAATATAATATGAAACGTTTAATGAATTAAACTAATTTTATAGGATAAT
Source organism: Viscum album (assembly GCA_963277665.1). Lineage (NCBI taxonomy): Eukaryota > Viridiplantae > Streptophyta > Magnoliopsida > Santalales > Viscaceae > Viscum > Viscum album. The sequence continues at coordinate 379,940,047 of OY728122.1, forward strand.
ATGATATATTAGGATTGATTTAATTGACTTTTTTAGAAGTAATCAATCTGTTATGAGTTTCACAAAAATCAACAATTGAATAGTGTCAAAATTGACATAAAAGAGTTCTTAAAAAAAATATTATATTATTAATTGATATTAAATTCCTAAAAATCTAACGTTCGGCCAAGAGACTTATATCATGATAGGTTCATCATTAATGTACCACTTGGGGGTCGCTTGGATGTATATAGTAAGTTTATTAAACATATTATATAAAAATATAAAGAGACATTGTAAAAGTGAAACTAATTAACTTAGAGTTAATACTTAAAGATAAGGTTAATATAAGTACCCAAACCTGTCTAAATTCTAATGGTTGAGTGGATTTCGACATATCCCCACATTAAACTTTGAATAATAAGCTTTGGAGCCATTATAAACCGAATATGAATTTATTATAAATTAATATTTCTAGCTTTTCCAAAGGTGCCCCTCACCCCTCTTATAAAAGGGCACTCCTCCTTCTCATTTCTTCACACCTTAAAAGCCTTTTGGATCGGCCAAACTCTGCCCAAATACTCTCCAAACATCCCTCACTACAACCTAGAGGCCTTAGTTTGATCAGAAAGCCAACCTAAGGAGCCCTTTTGATCAAATCAAAAGGAAGAACCCGAAGAAGAGGTAATGATTTCACCACCCTTCTCCAAGTTCATTTCTTCTTCCACTTCTTCTTCCTTTGTTCTTACCATTCTAAAATAATAACTCCAGTATCTCAAATATACTGTGATTTTATTATAAATATGGTACAACCATATTCAGTATTCTATCCACCCTTTGAATAACATGTCACCATACGTGCGTACGTACGGACTACCGTCTCCACGTCGTGGTGTAATTGTTATTCAATATAATATTATTTGGATGGGTATAATAATGATGTGTAACTCATGTAAATAATAAATATAACATGTTAATTATTCTGTATATATGATATACCATCCATTTATATATTATTTTAATATCAAAAGAATGATATTGTCGCTCGTGCGTACGTACGGACTACCGTCTCCACCAACGCGATGAGATTCATTCTCCATCGTATCCATTCAAGTATAATTATCATTTGATGATTTAAAAATGATGTTTAAGGACTAGATATCATTCTGGATATGAATAAGATACAACAACCATGGCTTATGTAACAAAACATATAAAAGAAAATGAGTACGTTAACTCCCGAAATGACGAAAATTCTAAGATATTATTAACAAATCAATGTTAAAAGATCATATATGATATCATATTATTATATATGATTCTTGTATAATTTAATAACAACTATTTCACCATTATACAGGAGGTTAACCTACCCCTACCAAGGAAAATTACAAGGTAAGGGTTTACTTTACAACCTCTTCATTATCCAAGGTTGTTTATATGTAATAATCTACTCGGATCTCTTTATCATCCACATCCATGTTTCTCAAAAATGCATTTCAAAACATTTTTACTATTTACTAGAATATGAGTTAAAGTCATTTATACCCTTTTTGACTTTTATAAGTGGTTTATAAAGGAATCTTTCGGCCATTTTCAAAACAAGGTCCTTTTTAACCTTTTCGACAGAATTAAGGTAAGAATGTTTTTTTTAACTTATACGGCGGGTGTGGCTATTTTCCGCCGTTATAAAATCTTCAAAGCTTCCCTTACAAGCTTATAAGAATATTTTCAAAGAAAATGTTTTATTTTATATGGATCTTAAATTATTTCAAAATAAAAGGAGATATTTCTTTAAAAAGAATTTTGATTTCATCTATGTCAACATCCTTTGATGGATTTTAAGATTATTTGAAGTTGATTTATTATGATACAAAACTTCTATATTGTATTGAAGGTTTTGTGATATGTTTGACTGTGGATGTGCTATTTTTATACCATTCATAGTTTATGGTGAAAGTATTGACATTTCATATGCTTGTTTTAATATGAATGTTTATGTTATGTTTAAACCTTTTCATATGGGAATGCATTGGACTTAATATGTGACGGGTGGAGCCCGCTATAGCTCCTCGATGCATCGGTAGGTCTCATGAGACAAACTAGTGTCTTGGCACAAGGCCTTGACAAAATCTTATTTGTAGTCTTGGCACGAGGCCTTGGCTATGTGGTTATGATAGTCTGGCATTATGCATTCCAACATTATGAAAGTGGTTATTGATTTTTTCATGTGATTATTCGATTAGTAGAATATCCATGTGAATAAGTAAATGGAATTATTTCATTTTATTTATTCCATACCATGTTGAAAGTTCAAATTTAAAAGGCTTTTGTTTTAGTTATACATTCCCTTAAATGTTTATTCTTATTTATGAAAGTTTCCGCTATATTGTTATCCTTACTGGGCATTTGAGCTCACCCCTTTTCTATGTTTTATTTTTCCCAGGATGTGAAGAAGTAAGTTATGAATGACCTGCAGGGATTTTATGAGGGGTTAATAGTGTGGATTGTGGAAACATTATGTTGTTGTAGTAGTTTTTCATTTTATGATGTAATGTAAAACTTATTAATATATCTAGTGTTTCCAAGGCTACTAAACCAATCGGTCTTTCGAGATTTGATCTTTCTTGTGATCATGCCAATGTTATGTAATAATGCACCGACTCTGGGTAACTGGGGTCGGGGCGTTACAGTTGGTATCAGAAGAAGTTTAGTACAAACCTTGGAAGATAGATTTAGATAAACTCTGATTAGAGAACGTAGACCTAAGATGAACATTGAGGATTAGTATAGAAGAGCTTCCTAGAATTTTGGTATTGTAGAGATTTTGTGAGTTTTCCAAGAAATACATCCCTGTCTGGATACGAGCAGGTAGAGGCGGCTCTGGCACAGATGTACCTAGGGGTAAAACCCGAAAACACCGCTTTGAGCTAGACTCGAACGGGAACTGGTGCACGACAACGGGCCTTGCTGCACTCTTGGTTACGACACTCCCGGGGGATATGCTTAGGATAACTCTCATTTTCTTTAAAAATCATTTTGAAGGGATTATGAGTATATACTTCCTCAAAGAAAACATTCTTATGATTATGGATTATATCCATAAATAGTTCAATTTATGTTAAGTGTTTTATAAGTATGGGATTATGTATTTTGATTCATAAACTGATCTAGTTTATGCCATTGTTTAGAAATGGCGCCTAGTGGAAGAAATGGAAACTATATCAATGCACGCACTCCATGTAGGGATTGCCTTCCTGCTCAAGATAATTATAGTGGGGCTGGTGATGCAACTGGTGCTGATCAGCTAATCACCATACTGGGACAACTTACTCAGGTTATGAATAATAACCTTACCCGTATGGAGCACCCTGATCCGCAGCGTGGAGGATCAATGTTAGATCGATTCATGAGGCAACAACCACCAACGTTCAATGGGAATACAAATCCCTTAGTAGCTGAGCAATGGATATTTTCCCTCGAGAAAATATTTCAGGCTTTGGGGAGCAGTGAAAGGGAAAAAGTTATCATGGCAGTTTACCGCCTCACTGGAGATGATGATCAATGGTGGTCATTGATTCAAAATACGAAGGAAGATGATGAAGTATCAAATATGGAATGGAGGGAGTTCAAAGATCTGTTTTTAGAAAAATACTTCCCTCGCGACCATCGAGCAGATATGGAAAGGAAATTTCTGAGTCTGAGACAAAAGGAGGATGAGAATGTCACAAAGTATGAGGCTAACTTTACAAGGTTAGCGAGGTACGCTGGTGATTATATTCGTAACCCAAGAAGTAAGATTGATCGTTTCTTTGATGGGTTAAAACCATTTCTCCGTCGAGCATTAGTCTCACAATCCTTTTCATCGTACGAAGACATTGTCTCATGTGCTATCAAGACCGAAAAAGAATTCTCTAAGTCTTATGACTTTAAAGCAAAGCAAGAGAAGAAGAGACCTTCTGATCAATCTGGGAATGGAAATAAGGGGAAGAAGGGAAAGGTTGAATATCCATCTTGTGGTAAATGCGGGAAGAAACATCCTGGTACTTGCTTGAAGGGAATGGGAGTCTGTTACAAGTGTGGTGCAAAAGGCCACCAAGCTCATGATTGCAAGGGGAAGAAGGAAGCTACCAACGTTCAGTGCTACAATTGCAGGGAGATGGGGCATTATGCAAATTCATGTCCTAAGCGTCAGGAGAACTTACCTCAGAAAAGGCCAAGGGATCAAGGCCAGGCTTATGCTATCACTACTGCTGAGGTAGAAGCTCCGAAAGACGTGGTGGCAGGTAATTTAATGGTTTCCTCAAGTTTAGAAAATGCATTATTTGATTCTGGATCATCGCATTGTTTCATATCTTCCCAGTTTGCTAAGAAAATTAGATATTTCCAATTTGATTTAATAAGGGAGTTGTCAGTTAAAACTCCTAAGGGAAGTATCGTTGCAACAAGGTTTTGTGAATCAGTCCCCATTAGAGCACATAAATTTTCTTTATCTGCTGATTTCATCGTCATACCTATGATTGAGTTTGATATAATCCTCGGTATGGACTGGCTTTCGGACTATGATGCGAAGATTTATTGTAAGAAGAAAGAGGTTACGATTCTTGATGATAATGATAAGGAGCACCTTATTTTTCGAGCAGAATCGTCACCACCTAATTCTTATTTAGATCCACCCCCAGTAGCTCAACTTAATTCAATTATTGGGGAGGAAGATAATGAAATAACTGTCGGTGAGGAAAGGAATGTTCAAATAGAGGATGTACCTGTTGTGAAAGAATTTGTAGATGTATTTCCGGAAGATTTACCTGGACATCCTCCAGAATGAGAAGTTGAGTTTTCTATTGATTTGATTCCTGGATCAAGGCCTATATCAAAGACCCCTTATAGAATGGCCACTGTAGAGTTAGTCGAACTAAAGAAACAACTAGATGAATTGTGTAATAAGGGATTTATTCTCCCTAGTGTTTCTCCATGGGGAGCCCCTGTTCTTTTTGTTAAAAAGAAAGATAGATCTATGAGGTTATGTATCGACTACAGGGAGATCAATGCTATAACGATAAAGAACAAGTATCCCCTACCTCATATTGATGATTTATTTGACCAACTGCATGGAGCTCAATACTTTTCAAAGATTGACCTTCGATCTGGATACCATCAGTTGTGTGTGAAGAAGGAAGACATTCCGAAAACAGCATTTCAAACCAGGTACGGGCATTACGAGTTTACTGTAATGCCATTTGTATTGACTAATGCACCCTCTGTATTCATGGATCTAATGAATAGAGTTTTCAAGGAGTATCTCGATGAATTTGTGGTGGTATTTATTGATGATATCTTGGTATACTCCAAAACCTACAAAGATCATGAAAATCACTTGCGCATTATCTTGAAGACTCTGAGGAGGCATGAATTATATGAGAAGTTTAGCAAGTGTGAATTCTTGCTTCAGGAGATTTCTTTTCTTGGCCATATTGTCTCTAAAGATGGAATCTCTGTTGATCCTTCTAAGACCAAGGCAATCCAAGAATGGCCAGCACCTACGAGTATAACTGAGGTACGTAGTTTTATTGGTTTGGCAGGTTATTATCAACGTTTCGTCCAGAATTTTGCCCGATTGGATAACCCATTAACGAAGCTCACACGTAAAGGGGTTAAATTTGTTTGGAAAAATGAGAGTGAAGAATGTTTCGAAGAACTGAAGAGAAGATTATTCAATGCTCCTATATTGACTCTACCATCGGGGAATGATGGGTTCGTTATTTATAGTGATGCATCGAAGAAAGGACTTGGCTGTGTCCTTATGCAGAATGATAGAGTTATTGCCTATGCATCACGACAGTTGAAAATTCGTGAACAAAACTATCCTACTCATGATCTCGAGTTAGCAGCAGTGATCTTTGCTTTGAAGATATGGAGGCACTACCTCTATGGTGAAAATGTGATATTTATACTGATCACAAGAGTTTGAAGTATATTTTCTCACAAAAAGAACTCAACATGAGGCAAAGGAGATGGCTTGAATTACTCAAGGATTATGATTGTACGATACACTACCACCCAGGGAATGCAAACAAGGTGGCAGATGCTTTGAGTAGAAAAGACCATGGAGTTTTGAACAATATGAGAATTGAAAGGGGTCCAATTTTCATGGATCTAGTGAAGTTGGACATGGGAATAACCAGGGAAGGTGAAACATCAATGCTTTTTCAAATGGTTGCCAAACCATCTTTACTAGAAAGGATTAAGAGTTCTCAGACCGATGATGAAGAATTCCAAAAGAAGATTAAAGCTGTGAATGATGGGAGATTGAGAGACTTTGTGTATGAAGATGGAATTTTGAAATTCAGGAAGAGACTTTGTGTTCCCAATATACCTGATCTAAAAAGGGAATTGCTGGATGATGCTCATAGTTCCAATTTCTCTATACACCCTGGGAGCACCAAAATGTATAGAGATTTGAAGGAACATTTTTGGTGGGACAACATGAAGAGGGAGATTGCTGATTTTGTGTCAAGATGTATGGTTTGTCAACAAGTGAAAGCTGGAAGGAAACAGCCTGGAGGAGTCATGCAACCTCTTCCCATACCGGAGTGGAAATGGGACAATGTTACGATGGACTTTGTCATGGGGCTACCAAAGACTCCTAGAAGGAATGATGTAATATGGGTTATTGTTGATCGTCTTACCAAGACAGCACATTTTCATGCTATAAGAGAAGATCTACCCCTGGAGCGTCTAGCAAGACTATATATTAATGGAGTTGTGAGACTTCATGGAGTACCCCTATCGATTGTTTCTGATTGTGATCCCCGTTTTACTTCAAGATTCTAGAAAAGTATTCAGAAATCCCTGGATACTGAACTTCATTTGAGCACTGCTTACCACCCTCAGACAGACGGACAATCAGAACGGACTATTCAAACCTTAGAAGACATGTTGAGATCTTGCTCACTTGACTTTCAGGGTATGTGGGATCAATATTTACCTTTGGTAGAATTTTCCTATAACTATAGCTTCCATTCGAGTATTCAGATGGCACCATATGAAGCGTTATACGGAAAGAGATGTCGTACACCAACCTGTTGGGATGACGTTGGTGAAAGAAAACTTGTAGGCCCAGAACTGGTGGAAGAAACGGTGGAAAAGGTGAAAGTAATCCAAAATCACATCAAAGCAGCTCAAAGTAGGCAGAAGAGCTATGCCGATAATCGAAGGAAGGATTTGGAATTTCAAGTCGGTGATCATGTTTTTCTGAAGGTATCTCCATGGAAGGGAGTCATACGTTTTGGTAAGAAAGGTAAATTGAGTCCCAGGTACATCGGACCTTTCGAAATTCTAGAACGAATTGGGTTTGTAGCTTACCGATTGGCAATGCCGCCAAGTCTCTCCAAAGTTCACGATGTGTTCCACGTATCTCTATTGAGGAAATACATGCCTGATCCGACGCATGTACTCACCTATGAGGAATTAGAACTGGAACCCGATCTGTCTTATTGCGAAGAGCCCGTCAAGATTCTTGATACGAGAGAACAAGTGCTGAGAAACCGGACGACGCGTCTGGTAAAAGTTTTGTGGAGAAACCATAAGATGGAAGAGGCAATGTGGGAACCCAAGGAACTTATGATAAAGAACCACCCAAGTCTTTTTATGCAGTAATACCCTAGAAATTGCGAAGATGCAATTATTTGAAGGAGGGGAGAATGTAACACCCCAAGCTTCTACGGTACGCTTCTCTTTGAATAATGTGATAGCGTGTGTTGTACGCAACACCGAGTTCTAACACACCATAACTAATCAAACTAGCCGTTATGAATAGTAATACCTAATTTTTGAAATTATATATATTTTATATTTGAAAATGGACTTCATTTTTGGATTCGGAATATCGAATTTAGTCTAAGGTGAAATTTTGGTACATTTCGGATAACTTTCATATTTTGATGAATAGTGAAAATTACTAAGTTTTAATTAAAAACAACTTTTTAAATCAAAATAATTAATAGTGATAAATTATGAATTTGAGTGGTTTTAAAGTATATTTAGAATATATTTTTACCATTTAATATAATGTTGGTCATTGGACATAATTTTACAATTAAACCGAACATAAACGAGTGTAAATCTTTTGATAGTTATTATCTCTTAAAAACACGCTTTTTGTTTTGACAGCGGGAATTAATTTTAAATTAATTTCTGCCACTTCTGTGTTTTGAATTTAGGAAAATGGATTCCATATTTGGAATCAGGATGTTAAAATTGTGTAAATAGTTAACTTTTATTTTTAGACATTTTGAATAATTACTGCGGTAAATATTTTATTTACCATGGTTAAGGGTAAATCCGGTAAATAAGGGTTAAAAATAATATTATAATAATACTAAATTACCCTAAAACGTGTCTTAACCCTATTGGTTGATATATGGTCGACCATGGGAATCTTTGGGTCTATTTTGGGACCCCATGGATCCACTTGTAAGTGATAATGACACTTTATTTTAATTAAGTTAAAATGAATACAAAAATGACACAAGCATATATCTTTTAGAAAAACAATTGTTACATAGGGTTATATATGTTGGATTTTAGATTATAAATATTCATTTGAAAGATAAAAAGATTTCCTAAATAATGATATTTTATTTATAATTTTTAGAGATTAAATAATATATTTTATTTATGACACAATGATGATGCAGTAATTACTATAATAGTGAAAAATTAAAATAAATGATATTATAAATACCCAAATAAATATAATATGAAACTTTTAATGAATTAAACTAATTTTCTAGGATAATATGATATATTAGGATTGATTTAATTGACTTTTTTAGAAGTAATAAATCTGTTATGAGTTTCACAAAAATCAACTATTGAATAGTGTCAAAATTGACATAAAAGAGTTCTTAAAACAAATATTATATTATTAATTGATATTAAATTCCTAAAAATATAAGGTTCGGCCAAGAGACTTATATCATGATAGGTTAATCATTAATTTACCACTTGGGGGTCGCTTGGATGTATATAGTAAGTTTATTAACCATATTATATAAAAATACAAAGAGACATTGTAAAAGTGAAACTAATTAACTTAGAGTTAATACTTAAAGATAAGGTTAATATAAGTACCCAAACCTGTCTAAATTCTATTGGTTGAGTGGTGTTCGACCTATACCCACCTTAACCTTTGAATAATAATGTTTTGAGAAATTATAAACCGAATATTAATTTATTATAAATTAATATTTCTAGCTTTTCCAAAGGTCCCCCTCACCCCTCTTATAAAAGGGCACTCCTCCTTCTCATTTCTTCACACCTTCAAAGCCTTTTGGTTCGGCCAAACTCTGCCCAAATACTCTCCCAACATCCCTCACTACAACCTATAGGCCTTAGTTTGATCAGAAAGCCAACCTAAGGAGCCATTTTGATCAAATCAAAAGGAAGAACCCGAAGAAGAGGTAATGATTTCACCACCCTTCTCCAAGTTCATTTCTTCTTCCACTTCTTCTTCCTTTGTTCTTACCATTCTAAAATAATAACTCCAGTATCTCACATATACTGTGATGTTATTATAAATATGGTACAACCATATTCAGTATTCTATCCACCCTTTGAATAACATGTCACCATACGTGCGTACGTACGGACTACCGTCTCCACGTCGTGGTGTAATTGTTATTCAATATAATATTATTTGGATGGGTATAATAATGATGTGTAACTCATGTAAATAATAAATATAACATGTTAATGATTCTGTATATATGATATACCATCCATTTATATATTATTTTAATATCAAAAGAATGATATTGTCGCTCGTGCGTACGTACGGACTACCGTCTCCACGAACGCGATGAGATTCATTCTCCATCATATCCATTCAAGTATAATTATCATTTGATGATTTAAAAATGATGTTTAAGGACTAGATATCATTCTGGATATGAATAAGATACAACAACCATGGCTTATGTAACAAAACATATAAAAGAAAATGAGTAAGTTAACTCCCGAAACGACGATAATTCTAAGATATTATTAACAAATCAATGTTAAAAGATCACATATGATATCATATTATTATATATGATTCTTGTATAATTTAATAACAACTATTTCACCATTATACAGGAGGTTAACCTACCCCAACCAAGGAAAAGTACAAGGTAATAGTTTACTTTATAACCTCTTCATTATCCAAGGTTGTTTATACGTAATAATCTACTGGGATCTCTTTATCATCCACATCCATGTTTCTTAAAAATGCATTTCAAAACATTTTTACTATTTACTAGAATATGAGTTAAACTCATTTATACCCTTTTTGACTTTTATAAGTAGTTTATAAAGGAATCTTTCGGTCGTTTTCAAAACAAGGTCTTTTTTAACCTTTTCGACAGAATTAAGGTAAGAATGATTTTTTTAACTTATACGGCGGGTGCGGCTATTTTCCGCCGTTATAAAATCTTCAAAGCTTCCCTTACAAGCTTATAAGAATATTTTCAAAGAAAATGTTTTATTTTATATGTATCTTAAATTATTTCAAAATAAAAGGAGATATTTCTTTAAAAAGAATTTTGATTTCATCTATGTCAACATCCTTTGATGGATTTTAAGATTATTTGAAGTTGATTTATTATGATACAAAACTTCTATATTGTATTGAAGGTTTTGTGATATGTTTGACTGTGGATGTGCTATTTTTATACCATTCATAGTTTATGGTGAAAGTATTTACATTTCATATTCTAGTTTTAATATGAATGTTTATGTTATGTTTAAACCTTTTCATATGGGAATGCATTGGACTTAATATGTGACGGGTGGAGCCCGCTATAGCTCCTCGATGCATCGGTAGGTCTCATGAGACAAACTAGTGTCTTGGCACAAGGCCTTGACAAAATCTTATTTGTAGTCTTGGCACGAGGCCTTGGCTATGTGGTTATGATAGTCTGGCATTATGCATTCCAACATTATGAAAGTGGTTATTGATTTTTGCATGTGATTATTCGATTAGTAGAATATCCATGTGAATAAGTAAATGGCATTATTTCATTTTATTTATGCCATACCTTGTTGAAAGTTCATATTTAAAAGGCTTTTGTTTTAGTTATACATTGCCTTAAATGTTTATTCTTATTTATGAAAGTTTCTGCTATATTGTTATCCTTACTGGGCATTTGAGCTCACCCCTTTTCTATGTTTTATTTTTCCCAGGATGTGAAGAAGTAAGTTATGAATGACCTGCAGGGATTTTATGAGGGGTTAATAGTGTGGATTGTGGAAACATTATGTTGTTGTAGTAGTTTTTCATTTTATGATGTAATGTAAAACTTATGAATATATCAAGTGTTTCTAAGGCTACTAAACCAATCGGTCTTTCGAGATTTGATCTTTCTTGTGATCATGCCAATGTTATGTAATAATGCACCGACTCTGGGTAACTGGGGTCGGGGCGTTACACATGTTTTCTAAAATATTTTCTAAAACGTTATTTATAAAAAAAAATTAATTCCAAAATGAATTTTACATTGTTTTTTTACATTATTTGTAAATGTTTTTAAGGGATATTTCTTACCATTTTTCAAATAAGTCACTTTTCACTCTCTTTTAACAAATGTTTTGAAATGAATATTTATTTTTAAGATTTTCCATAAAAACATATTTTCATGGCATTATGACCATTATTATCTTTTTACTATCCAATATATGGTTCCATGTATGTGTTAAAATATAATTATTTTCACAATATTTTGTAATTTTTTGGTTTTAAAAATTGTTTTTCCTTAATGAAAAAATTATTTTCCGGAAAAATAATCTTAATTAAAATTTAATTTTATTAATATCCATAAATGATAGAAAACTTGTTCTAACTTATAATAAAATGAAGATATTTTTTAATGATACCATCCTTATTATTTTTTATCATAGATTATGATTGTCTCAATTAGATTTTTATGGAACCTGTTCCATTTTTATGGGTTAATCATGTTTCAAATAGAATATTATGTAACCCATTTATTTACCACTTCATAATCAGGTTTCAAAAACATTGTTATTAAACCCACTTCATTACATTGTTTAATCATGTTTCAAATAGATTTTTATTGATATGGTTTCCCTTCAAGAAGTTATTTGTATTTAAAAGTGATTATAATGAGACCTATTTATTTTTTACTGGTTAGTCATGTTTCAAAGCGATTTTTAAAGAACCTTTTTTTCATGGGTTAATAATGTTTTGATGATATTGTTATAGAACCAATTTTATTTCCTCTATTTAATCATATTTTAAACATATTATTATAAAATATATTTATTTTCCATATTTTAATCATGTTATGAATAGAATAAAGAGTCATTCAATGAGTATATAATGAAATTAATCTTCTATCTACATTGGCCAAGTTACGGTTCATGGAAGTTGTTTATAATAATGATTGGTTCTATTATAAACCAATGATGAATTGCTATGTTATAAACTAATGATGGGTGGTTATGTTATTAACCAAGTATGAGTAGTTTTGTAATAATTTATTGATGGTGGGTCTATTATATCCCTCCAATGGATTAGTTTCTTTAATGATGGAAGTCAAACATAATAGTTATTCCATTTCTAATAAGTTATGTGATGATAATGTTTAAAGATACTGATATTTTTTATCAATTCTTGTTTTATAATGTTTATTATGATCGTGATTGATATCAAATATCCCATGATTATTGATTATGATGACTTTTGAAATTGGTAAATAATTATTCCATGCTTTAAAATCTGAATATACAAGTATTAATGGGTATTTATATTCTTATGATGTTCTCCTTCACTTTTATTATTTCATAATACCCTTATTCTCTTATTATTATCGCCAATGACATCTAATTGTTTTGTTTATGTTTACCCTTACTGGTCATCTAATCTCACACTTCATATATTTACTTTTACCCATGTTATCAAGAATGTATTTAAATGGATTATTTACAATAGGGTTTCATTTGGATGATTATTATAACATAATATAAAATATAAAATTTTGGATATAGGGGTAGATGATTTTCATATTTTTCAAAAGTTGTTTTTGAATACATGATGTTATGAGTTTTTTTCATAATTCTTTAACACTATAAATATAAAAAGACCATTATAATTTATTTTTCCAATATTTCATTCTTATGTTTAATAATTTTTTTGATGATAATTTCGTCACCTTCATCGATAATAAACCCATAAATGGGGTGTTTATGATTTTATCACATGATTTGGGAGTGTATCTTTGGAGATGTGGTAATGAATTAAATTTTTTTATTAAAATAAAAAATGATAGAAAAATAATTTAACAATTTTCCCTTCTAATATGATAATATATTGAGTATATATCTAGTATGTATTGATATTATTGACTAAATACTACTACACTAGTATATGTATAAAACTTTTAAAGAGATCACCATTCATGTATGTCCAATAAAATATTCCAACCTTCCAATATATTATTTCATGAGGGATATGAAAATAAAGAGGACACATAGGTTATGTCCAAAAGTTGTAACTAGTATTTTAAAACTAATCAACAAGGTTATTCTCTATTATTGAATATTTTATAGACCCCCGAATAATCTTACTAGGACATAGAGATGTGGGGTGAATCATTGTACCCAATAATTCCTCATTTTCTCCATTCATTAATTTAATCCCACTCACACTGAATCCATTTCCACATTAATAAATTAATATATATTATCTCTAACCACTACTAGAAATAAGATCTACACCAACAATTTTGGGAAAACTGTTGGTATAGGTCACTAATTTGGTCATTTACCAATGGTTTTGGACAAAGAGTTGGTATAGGGAGGACCTATACCAATGGTTTGTGGAAAACCATTAGTATAAGTCACTTATATGGACCTATGCCAATGGTTTTGGCGAAACCGTGAGTATATGTCCAAAATAGAGACCTTATAGCGAAGGTTTTCCCCAAACCGTTGGTATAGGTCCCCACTATACCAACAGTTTGTCCAAAACTATTGGTATAGGTCGCATAATTAATGAATCTATACCAACAGTTCTCAAAACTATTGGTATAGGTCTATACCAACAGTTTTGAGAACTGTTGGTATAGTTTAATGTATTTTTTATGGAATCTTCTTACAGAGAACCTTAAATAATTCAAAATTTAAAATATTTATCATAATATTTATATATATATATTTATGAAATTATGTTCACAAAAGTCAGGTTAGGTTACTGGTTAGGTCATTCAATCATAAACTACAGGTACTGTGATCAAAACCCACCGAATGCTTCTTTTTTGAAATATATATACCAATGGTTTTATGGAACCGTTGGTACATATTTTTCATATTACTTATACCAACGGTTTTGAAAACCATTGGTATAGTTCTATACTTATGGATTTGGGAAAACTGTTGGTATAGAAATATCCCCACGGCATACTTGGCCACGGTTCTCCAAACCGTTGGTATAGGATATACCAACGGTTTGGAGGCCTACACCAACAGTTTGAAATAGATGGTATAGGTTATGTTTTTACTAGTGAACCTAAATCTAGTATTCAATGGAGATATGTAAAAGTAAAAAAAATCATGTGATACACATAAGGTTAATAATCAATGGGAGATCATAATTCTTGTCATGTTTTATAATTTTTTATTTGACATATCTTTTATCACTAATAATTATTGTGGTCATAATTGTATTTAATGAGCAAAAAATGGTCTGGTAGGTGTTTTCCACTTCTCATGTATGAGATTTCTATATACATGAACCAATAATTCTGTAATGTCTTGAAAATTATAAATATTTTTATTAATTATATGTAATTATTACAAGACTAAAAAAATTGACAGAACTTAATTTTGATTCCCGAAGTTCCCAGAATGATCCGTCGAAAAATGTTAAACATTAAATAACAAAGGTGAGTGGTTTTCTTGAAAAATTGGAATAACTCTTAAACAGGTTTTAAAATCAGAAATCTGAGGGAAGCGTTGTGTTTAGGATGGCGGGTTCACCATAGGTCTGACTAAATTTTAGTCGGTACACGCCTTTGGTGAGAAAACCTGAAAATGGAATAACCATAAATAAAATTATTTAATAAAATTATTTTATTTTTCAAGTGATTATAACTTGATAAAGGAGAATCATATTAAAAATCTGATACCACCATTGAACTCGTGAGGGTATTCTTTCTTTAGGCAGATCCTTACATTGGGCGGTGCGGGTCAACAATGAAAGTTAGTTTTTTTCCATAAATAAAATAATTAAGTAACAATTATTTTATTGTTAAAATCAATAACTCCAAAACGGTAACTCATATTGAAATAAGAGAGTAATTTTGAGTTCATGAGGGTGTGTTCATCTTAGGAAAAGCCTAACCATGATCGATGTTGGTCAAGGGTAAATTTTATTAGTTTTTTAGTTTCTTTTAAAGGTATGTTCAGTAAATGCGTGTGCAACATTTTATATCTTTTGAACTGGTGCATGGATTAAAAATATGAGGACACCGTTGAATCTGTAGGGTTGAGATTCCCTTAAGTAAGGATTAACTTCGACCACATATGGTCAGGTAAAATATTTAGTTTCTGAGACATTTAAAATAATAATAAAATTACATAAAAATTGTTATTTTATTATCCTGCTTCATGTTAAGCGGCAGCGGTGGGACCAGTGGGTTGTAAAGGCATTTAATGTATAGACTCATTAGTTGTGTAACCACACCATTTGAAATTAATAGGTTCATTAATTTAAAACTCATTAATGAACCTAATTAATTCATTCGATGAGTTACTCACCCTTCCCCTAGATTTAATTGAATCTCGGGATGGGGGTTTTTACCCGACTTCATCAAGAGAGGAACCTATAGAGAAGTAATGCTGCAACTTCCACTGGCGGAGGATGGATTATTTGGTGGAAACGATCCAGGATTGATGAACGTTGATGACTCAATCCAATGAGGAATCATCTCCCACCAAAATCGTGACACCTCCAATGATTCTCGAGGTTAGGGTTGTTATTAAATTTATGAAAATCTCATTTCGTTTCTTAGTTCTTGAAATTGGGGGTGTTTTTTGTGGGAGATTTGAATGGGGATTAATCAATATCAATGTGATGTTTTTATTTGATTTCCTCTTGTTATGATGTGATCTCGGAAGGCATGAGCCAAAAAAACAAGGCTCAAACCCTTTGCCACTTGTTTAATCAATCTGTTCTTCACAGGAGAATTCCGAATTTGACAGCAACACGTATCAGAGGGTTATGCATCAACCACGACATCTCGGGAGGCCTGTAGGAACATACTGGAGTGTAAATGGAGCTTCGAAGCCATGCAGAAGAAGCGTTGGTGTGGTAGCGCCGACAACGGGCACCGGGGGGAGAAAGTGGTGGTAGACGCTCACTGTCCGTGGAAGGAGGTGGTACTGCGGTGAACCAGATGGGCAGCCTGCCCTAGGCCCTCTGCTTTGGCGGAGAGCGGTGCGCCATCGCACACCTTGGGATGCGGCCACGACATTGAAGCCCCAGTGAAGGGGACACGTGCACCATGGGTCTCACTACTATCCACGTCAGTGCCACGTGGAGCCACCAGTCAAAGAGTCGAATGAATCATTGAGCCTTTTGAGAATAAGAGGTCATCAGACCCATCGTGTGGGTCGCACAAACCTGAGGGTCGTGTAGGTCTGTGGCCCAGTGGGGAAAGCTTTCTACAACCCAGCTAGTTCGGGCCGAGCTGGACCGCGACCCCTCAAGTTTGGGCCAGATCGGGTCAGACCCAATCAAGGTTGGGTCGACTCAAACCTGGTTGGGTAGGGCCGGGTTGGGCCGGACCAGACCCATTTCATCTAGATACACTTAAAAGGCCATATCTCACAAACCAGATGTCTGTTTGATATACTGTCTATGGTACTGGAATCCTTGGAAGGATATGGTTCTTTTGAGATACTTCAACTATGTTTTCTATAAATTTGGAATACGGACAGGTTGGATCATACCCAAATCCAACTTAGCCCTCGGCACTAAAATTCTTATAACTCTCAGATCGAGAATTTGATTGATGCATCGTCAGATATGATGGTACCCTTATGATATGAAGGATCATTGGGTTACTTATTAATGGGAAATTCTAGTATCTGAGGCACATAAAATATCATGGGGAGAAGATACTAGGAAAATAAAGTCTATCGGGTGCGGAGAATCCTGTAGCTGGAAGTTAGTTGAATAATGATCTTATGTGGATCAACACCTAGTGATCCTATGTGGATCATCACCTATCAATCATGTGTGGATCATCACCTAGAAATTATTTTTGGATCTACACCTAGCGATCTTGTGTGGATCAGCACATACAAATCTTGTGTTGATCACCACTGATCCTATGTGGGTCAGATCCTTTGTGGTTCAAGCCTTAGAGATTCTTTGTGGGTCAGTGCATACCCATCATGTGTGGGTAAGATTCTATGTGAGTCAGTGGGGGTTAGTACATGTCAATCCTATGTGGGTCAGATCATGTGTGGGTCATCGGGGGTTAGTACCTACCAATCTTGTGTGGGTCAGCAACAGTGCCTCTTAATAGAAAAAGATGATCAATCCATACGACTAATCATCTGCACTTTTTTACTTAATTTATAACAATTTTAGCTGAATATTTTACTTTTTACTTTTTGATTGAGATTTTTCTTGTATTTTTCTTTTGCAGAATTATAAGTGACCTTCAGGGGTCTTGGGGTCCATACTAGGTATTGTTATAATCACCCCTTCATGGGTTTCGCCTGCACCTTGTTGTGTCTTGTGAAGACGGAGAGAAGCTCAAAAGTGACTATAAGAGCTAGAACCAGGAGGTACATAGACACGACTAGTTGATGTGGAGAGCTGTAGAGATGAGTTGTACCTACCATTTAGGTAGGATCCTTGGTAGACGATCTCATGATCCATTTTCTATTTTTAGTTTTAGTTGTATAGTTTTAGTTGGGAATGTATTCTGGCCCCTTTACATTCAGTAAACACTTTTACTACTACATTTTTACTTCATGGTAACATCTTTTTGTTTTCATGGACTGAGTGATTGTACAAGTTTAAATGAAACACCTTCCCATTTTTGGGATACACCTTTCTTATGTTAGTCGCCAGCCCCTGGCCTATTGAAGGTGGGCTTCATGTAGTCAGGACACAGGCTCTATGGTACATGTCATGACAAAGTGGCCACAACAGAGTTGGTTCTATCAAAGAACTAGGAATATGATCTTTCTAATGGAGCAATAGTGTTAAGTGTCTTGATTGGGGTTCTCAATTCAGGGAGTTCAGTGCTGGTGCGGCAGTCGACGTATCCATACACCAGGACCCTGAATTCTGATGTTTGACTCGATGTATGAAAAAATTTATTGCATGTGTTTTGAAAATGTTTTACTATTGATTTCTTTTGAGATAGCACACCAGGTATCACTTTTTGACCATGGTTCATCTTGATTCTCCTTCAAGATGCCTCCACACTGACCACCAGCCAGGATTCCAATCTGTGACCATGGGGATGGTCCACAGTGTGATGAGGCTTCAGTACGAGGATTATTTCCAAAGGTGGTACCTTCGGGTGGTGTCCCAATGGTACCAATATCCGCTGGTAAGCAGTTAATACTGGCAATACTGGTAGAGTAAACATATAGGCTCAGTGCCTTACATGAGTTTCAGTGACAGATACCATTCAGGTTCCGAGGTGAGACTGACTCATAGGAAGATAAGGACTAACTTGAGATAGTGACCGAGCTTCCATCTATCCGAAGAAACATTAGATTATATGGTCGTTCTAGTAGTGAGCATTCTATGTGTCTCAATAGGAAAATGGTAGGTATTAGATTACCCTTAACTTACGATGAGGGGAAATTTCCGTGGATATAGTTTAAGAACTTTCTTAAGAGAACATGTCTTTTTCCATAAAAACTAAGGAGTATGTGTTCCCAATAGCTTCTAATGCTTCGATAGGATGACGTGTTAGTATCTAATTACTCTTCGAGGAATACAGACCATTATAGGTATTCGATGAATATGATAAGAACAATTCTTTAGGTCTCAGACCTCCGAGTGAGATGTGTTTAGGGACAACCAATCTGAAATTATTCTTCTGTGTATTCCTACTCATGATAGTCTTCTAGAGAAAACCATTATGGTTGAATGTTATTTGGCATAGAAGATAAAGCTAGTGAATGTTAGCAGTGGGAATGTAGTAAACTGACGCCAGTCTCAAAGACTTGGGCATGCAAAATTTGTCAGGAAGAGGAAATGATAGGGATAAAAGAATTTGCTGGGATGTATATGTGGAAGAGTATCTAAGAGAGTAGCAATAGGTGGTATGAATTTTGACATGTTACAACCACCACCCCAATGTGGTCCCTTCTAGGATCAAGGAGCTGGAGGACAGGGGAAGGGATTAGCGGAATGCGGTCAAGGAATGTGACCTAAGGGCTATAGGAATGAATCAAAGTATGGTCTGTGTCTATTACTTGCTATCGTATTAATAGATACAGGTATTAATGATTCCTTCTTGTCATGAATATTGTTTAAAACCTAGATTCTCGAATTAAACCTTTGACATGACCCCTAAGTATAGAAATAGTTATGGGAGGAGACTCAACAATCACACATATTTTGACAGTGTGATCTGACCCTGGAGGCGAGATTTTCGATTGGAACCTCTTGGTGGAATCATTGAGGCCTTATGACGTTATTTTGGTAATGGACTGGTCATCCACATTTCATGCTCAGATTGACTATTTTAGGAAAAAAGGATATGGTATGTCTACAACATTTGAATGGGGTTTTCCTAGGTCAGTGAAAACGGAAACCCAGGAATCAAGAGTGAAAATAATTCATAGGAGGGTACAATCAATCACTCTTGTATCGGCCAACCTTACCCTCATGGTAGCAGTTGTTTTGAGTTTTTAGTTCCCAACAGTTGTGGCAGAGTGTGGGAACATAGTTTCAAAATATGTTTCATGGATTACCTCCATGTAGGGAGAGAGACTTATGCATTGACTTTTACCCAAGGATGATACCAATATCTACAACTGCATATTGAGTGGCTTCCCAAGATCTCCTGCAGTTCGGACTATAGTTGGTAGAATGATTTACTAACTACTCTGATCACAAGAGTCTCAGATATATCTTTTCTCAGAAGAACCTAAACCCGATACAATGATGATGGATAGAGTTACTCCAAGACCATGACTTTGAGATAGTCTACACTCTAGGAAAGTGTAGTGTAGTAGAAGATGCACTCAACAACAAGTATGGGTTACAGTTGCTGAGTGAGGTGATAGATCAGCTAGCCATATTGAAATTATCTTCTGGGGATAGTGATAGAGGAGCTTGCCTCCATTCTACGACTGTCACTCCCCCAATCCTTTAGTGATTTTGGAAGACACGGCTTGGGGATGTTGAATGCAAGGCCTGATGTGCACTGATATCCTCATGGTATTCTCCTGAAAAAATGTTTTTGAAATTGGGGAGCACGTCGCCCTCTTTAGAGGATGCACCATGGTACTAATGACACTGCGAGAGGATGTGTTGAGAGATTTCCACACATCCCCTTTGTCGGTACATGAATGTGTGGAAAATATGTAATAGGACCTCTGGAATCAGTAATGGTGACCATAGATGAAGAAATCCATGGCAGGGCTCGTATCACGATGCCTCACTTGTCAACAAGTGAAGGCCGAGCATCTTGTTCCAGCAGACTTAGCTCAGCCACTCGTGGATCCATATTAGAACTATTAGGGTGTCTCCATGGACTTCATGATGGGGATACCACGTGAATACAAGGGCCACAACTCAATTTGGGTGAATCATTGACCGACTTACCAAGTTGGCCAACTTCCTACCAATCAGAGATAAGGGATTTCAGGAGGCGTTTGAGACCCAGCTATGCTGGAGCACTGCCTTTCACCCTCAGATAGATGATCAGACAGAGCATACCATGCAGACACTCAAGGACATGCTTCATTCTTGTGTCCTTGATTTTTTTCCACAGTTGGCAGGACCACATTCCACTGGTGGAGTTCTCAAAAAAAATAGTTTTCACTCCACCATCGGCATGGCTCTAATTTAGGACCTGTGCGGGTGGCCTTGCAGATCACCTATATGATGGATAGACCTAGGGGAGTCAGCACTTATGGGTTGATATTTGGAACGAACTACCACTGGGAAGTTACATATCATCCAGAAGAAGATGAAGACTGCACAGTGCTGACAGAATTCATATGCCGACAGGAGAAGGTGGCCCTTGTAGTTTGAGGAGGGATTCCATGTCTTCCTTCAAGTCTCACCCCGACATGGATTGTGGAGATTTGTCTAGGGTGGAAAGCTATCTCTGAGGTTCATTAGATCTTTTTAGATTCTTATTAGATTGGGTGAGGTGGTGTACTATCTAAATCTTTCCTCGCAGTTGCACCTGGTGCATAATGTTTTCCATGGGTCAATGCTGAGATGGTATGTGGATGATACATCAAACATTATTGACTAGGGCATGTTGGACATTTATAATGGAGTTACTGTTATTATATTCTCGATAGAGATAGAGGATCTATAGAAGGGAGTCACTTGTAGACGGTTGATCCCTCTGATGCGAGTTAGGTGGCAGAACAAGAACCTCCGGGAGAGCACATGGGTGCAGGAGGCTCAGATTCGTACTCATTACCCTCATTTAATTGTTTTTCCTTTGTTTTGTTTTTCATTAAAGTAAATCCCTATGGTGGGGATAATTTAATGTCCCAAAAGTTATGTATAATTTTTTTTAATTATATGGAATTATTACAAGACTTTGAAAATTAAAGGCACGTGATTCTGAGCCATAGATTTCCCAGAATGATCCGTCGAAAAATTTTAAGCTTTAAATAGCACGCATGAGTGGTTTTCCTGAAAAAGTTAAATAACTCTTAAACAGTTGCCTAGATCTAGAATCTGATTTCACCATTGCATTAAGGATGGTGTCTTTACAGTAGGAGAGACTTAATTTTAGTCGTTGTAGGCATTCGGTGAGAAAACCCATAAATGGAGTAACCGTAAATAAAATTATTTTATTTATCAAATGCTTATAACTCACGAACAGAGACTCAGATTAAAAATCTGAGACCACCATTGAACATGAAAGGGTATTATTTCTTTTGGAAGATCCTAACATTGGATGACGTGAGCCAAAATTGGAAGTTAGTTCTTGGCTGTAAATAAAATAATTAGGTAACAATTATTTTGTTATTAAATTCGATAACTCATAAATGGTAAATCCGATTGGAAATATGAGAGTACCATTGAGCTCATGAGGGTGTATTCCCATTAGAGAAATCCTAACCTCGATTGACATAGGTTTAGGGTGACTATTAATAATTTTTTTATTTTTTTTAAGTTATGTTATGTAAACGTGCGGGTGTCATTTTCTATCTTTTGGAATGGTGCTAGAATTAATAATATGAGGACATTGTTGATTTTGTAGTGCTGATATTCACTTAAGGGAGGCTTAACTTCGACCTCATATGGTTAGGTGGAAAATTTTGTTTTTTTGACTTTTAATGAAATTATAAAATAATATAAAAGTTTATATTTTATTATCCTACATCTTGTTGAGCGACGGTGGTGGGACAGATGGGTTGTCAAACCATTTAATGCATTGAATCTTTAATTGTATAGCCACAACATTGGGAATTAAGTGGTTCATTAATTTAAAACTCATTAATGATCCTCATTAATTCTTTCGATGTGTTAATCACCCTTCCACTCAATTTAAATGGATCTCGGGTGGGGTTTTTTGACATGGCTTCATCAAGAGAGGAACCTCAGGAGAAGTACTACAGAAACATCCAACAGAAGTGGACGAAAGCTTGTGACGAAATGATCTTTGATCAATAAATGTCGGAGACTCCATCCAAAGGGTACTCTTCTCCCACCACAACTGTAACACCTCTAATGATTCTTGAGGTAGGGGTTGTTATTAAATTCTAGAAACTCTCATTTATTTTCCTCATTCTTGTATTTGGGGGGTGTTAGTTGCGCAAGATTTGAATAGGGATTAATCAATATCAATGTGATGTTTTTATTTGATACCCACTTGTTATGATGATAATGCAGAGGGTGAGGGAAAAACGAATAAGGCCCAAACCCTCTGACAATTTTTTCATCGTTACGTTCTTCATAGGAATGTTTGTAATTTGAAAACAACACGGATCATAGGGTCATGCAGCTACAATGGCATCCTAGGAGGCCTGTTGGAACAGAAGGGAGTAGAAATAGAGCTTCAAATCATTGCCAGAGCCTCACAAAAGAGGCACTAGTGCTAGCGACCAGCACTGGGGGGAGACGGTAGTGGCCAGTACTCACCAGACATGGAAGGAGGTGGCACCGACAGACACCGCAGTAGATGAAATGGGTAGTCGACACTCGGTCGGCCGCATTGGCAGAGAGCGGCATGCAGTTGCATGCTGTGGGAGGTGGATGTTGTTTCATATCCATGAAAAAGGGGACCCAAACCCCATAGTTCACTATGCCAATCGATATGGAACCACGTGGCACCCCTAGTAAAAGAGCCTAAAGGTTCTTTGAGCCATTCAAGAATGAGGGGTCGCAAAACCCCTTGTGCGGGTTGCACCAGCCGGTGGTCCAAGATGATATGTGACCAAGTGGGTCGAGCCCGCCATGGTCTACCTAGTTTAGGTCGAGCCTGACCGTGGCCCAACCGGTGTAGGTCGGGCTGGGTCATACTTGGACCGGGTCGGGTTGACCAAAGTCAGGTCAGGTCGGGATGGGTTGGTCCATTCGGGTCGGGCCGGACCAAACCCATTTTGGGCTATATACACTTAAAAGACCATATCTCTCAAACCAGACATCCATTTGATAAACCG
Source organism: Viscum album (assembly GCA_963277665.1). Classification (NCBI taxonomy): domain Eukaryota; kingdom Viridiplantae; phylum Streptophyta; class Magnoliopsida; order Santalales; family Viscaceae; genus Viscum; species Viscum album. The sequence goes on from OY728122.1 coordinate 379,963,924, forward strand.
TCTATGGAGATAGAATACATGGAACAAGACGGTCCTTTTGAGATACTTTACATGAGTTTTGGAGAAATTTGGAGTATTTTTGGGTTGGATTGTACCTAAATCCATTAAGTCCCTTGACACTAAAATGCCTATAACCATCAGTCTGGGCATCCAATTGATGCACCATCTGATGCATTGGAACCTTTATAAAATGAATGTTAATTGGGTTACTTATATGTGGGACTTCTTGGTAGTTAAGGATCGACTGATATCTTAAGGAGTAGATACTACTAAACTCAAGCTCACCAGGTTTGGAGAATCATGTGGCTGGCTGTCAGTTGAATAGCGATCTTGTCTGCATCAACACCTAGAGATCCTGTGTAAATCAGATACTATAGATCTTGTGTGGGTCAATACCAAGCGATCCTATGTGGATCAGTAGCTAGCAATCTTGGGTGGATCATCACCCAGTGATCCTGTGTAGATCAAAACTTAGCGATCCTATGGGGATCAACACCTAGAGATCATGTGTGGATCAGCACAGATCTTGTGTTGGTCAAATCCTATGTGGGTTAGTGCTCAGCGATCCTATTGAGGTTAGCACATACCAATCATGTGTGGGTAATATCCTATTTTGGTCATTGGGGATTAGTACATATCGATCTTGTGTGGTTCAGATCCGGTGTGGGTCAACAGGGGTTAGTACCTATAAATCATGTGTGGCTCAGCAGTAGTTCCTCTTAACAGAATAAGATGATCTAGCCTTACAACTAATAATCTATACATTTGTACTTAAGTTATACCTGGTTTGAGATGATCCTTATTCTTTATGCATTGTGATTGAGATCATGTGTGTGGTTTTATTTTTTAGAATTTTGAGATACTGTTAGGGGTCTTAGGGTCCCTAATGGGTATTGTTATACTCACCCCTACACGGGCTTCGCCTGCTCCTTGTTGTGTATTGTACAGATGATGAAAAGATCAGCCAATACTATATTATCCAACACCATGTAATACACAAAGGTGACTGGTTGACATGGGGATCTATGGTGACGAGTTCTACCTACCTTTAAGGTAGGATCCTTGGTGGATGATCTCAGGAGCTATTTTCTATTTTTAGTTGTAGTTGTATCTTTTCAGTTGGGATTATATTACGACCCCTTTAATTTCAGTACACACTTTTACTACTGTAGTTTTACTTCATGGTTATATCTTGTTGTGTTCTTGGACTAAGTGTTTTTAAAGGTTGAAAGGCAATGCCTTTCCGTTTTAGGGATCTGCCTTTCTGGTTCTAGTCTCCAACCCTTGGCCTATAGAAGGTGGGCTTGGGGTAGTCATGGCACGATCCCATAGAGATAGGTCATGAAAACTTCATGAATTCCATTTTTTATATAGGAAACACATGTTATTTAAGTATCCTCAACAATTTAGGGAAAACGTATTCTATTTGTTGATAATAATCAACAAATATACTTATTGGTGGTTCTTGTTCCACACATTGAATCACTATGTTATTTTATAATTTTTGTCCCCAGTATTCATGTGTCTCTATACATCAAGATAATTAAAAAGTGAATCATTTATATCTTCACCTAAATCTGATCTTTTTCTAATATAATATAATAATACTATAGAAAAACACCCTTCTCCTACATTACAAATTCATTAATAGTTGATATGTCGACTATTTAAGGCTCTATTGTTCTTCCTCTATATTTATTATTTACATATTATGAGGAATATCCAAAGGTGAGTCTCTCTCCCTCTCTTTATTTCTATCATAATTTAAATGTCTGGTGATGTAGAAAAAATTGCAGTTTCAAACACCAAATTCTATCATCAATTCACATTATTATACTCTCTATGACGAATGAATATATTTAATTAGTCACCATAATTCATAGTAATTCATAAATCCTTGAAATATTTATTCTAAAATAATATTATCACAAGCCTATTAAACCCCATAAGTTTCCATTTAGCACCTTAAATAGTCATTAATTTCAATCTATGTGAGATATGAGAATATCTCAACCCCATAAATATTATTTTCTTCTCTTAAAATAATTACATTGTTGTAGTGTAATATGAAAAATTATAATAGAATGATTCATTATAACGTGAATTATTATTTCAGAATCAATTCCTAGCTAATGTCATGTTATTGTGATAATTTTCATGGATTATTTTCTATTAACTTTATCTAATATTCTAACTAACTTCTAAATAAATAAACCAAAACCAATTATTTATTTATCACGAAGAACTACATACACAAATTTATTATATATGTTTGAATATCACCATTAATGTATTCATTTAACATAGAATCTATTTTAAATAGATTCATGAGATTTATAATGATCAATATCATTTTCATTTAGATTATGATAGTTGTGACATCATTAAAATATTAATGAGATATAAATTATTGATCACATCACAGTCCTTGGAGAATAATCTATGGACGTGTGGATCGTCCATGATTCATAGAATTAATGTATTTTCTATATGAATAATGTGGTTAGTATTTCAATCACATAATCCATCTAGTCGATATATTAATTGTATAAGACAAGAATTCAACAGATTGACTATGTGGGATGCATGTGTGATTTTTTACAAACCAATAATTAAGAACCATATGATAACTATAACTAATAATTCATCCAGTATTCAAGATAGTGATTAATTTAACATTGGAGTCATTTTCCTATCCTCAAATGGTAGTGTGAAATTGTTTTCAGATAAAATATTCACAACACTGATAGATCAATGATGGAGATAAAATGATGTAGATATATATAGAAAAAATATATTTAGTGAGATGTTGTCTATATCCCATGTGATTATGTATTAAAATTCCTAGTGACATTATATATCAATATCCCACAATACAATTCACTAGGTATTCCACTACAATTTATTACTTTATATAATCAAAATTAATTTAATTAAAAAAATTATGGTGGTCCCTGCCAAATGCCTCTTGTCTCACCCCACATGTGAGAGTCTAAGAACCACAATGCCTTTTTTATGCATACACATGGAAAATACACATGACCACTTCTCCCATATGCATGTTATATAAAAACTATGAACTCCTTGTTCATATCCTTGTAGTGTTTCCCTTTTCATTATGTGGATTCATAACAGTTGTCTTGATTTGTCTCTCTAGGACATTGCCCCATTTTTTAAATAAAATAACATTACGAACATATATTAATACAATTAAGATCAATTTCATGAACTCAAATTAATTACTTCCCTATTTGTTTAAAAAAAATTGGCTCATCAATATCTTCTTTAACATTTGTTTAACTCCTTGATATTTATTGAAAATGTTTTTCAATCATCCTTCTACACATCAAAATTTGATTATTGTTAACAATATGCACTATTCATATATCATTATAAAATTTCATAAGAATTATTTATATTTTGGGAATAATTAAATGTTCATTCCATGATTGGAAATGAATTTTCTTCATTATATGATTGAATTCATCATCAAAGATATTCTTACTCTATATATATTGAGATTCATCAATTCCCCATCCATGTAATTTCACATCAACACATATAGAGTTTCACCCATCATCCAATTAATTTTTATTAACAATAAATACAATATTAGGATGGTCAATTCAATACCCCATTTCTTTTTTTAACAATACCTTCAAGAACTTTTTTGTTAATATGTATTTTTTTACAACCATTCCATTACACCTTATTGATTACAAATAAAAATATAAGGGTAAGATCAATTCTTCAACCTGATTTTATTTCCACATATTATTTTTTATTACCACATGAAATAGTTTAATATTATTAGAACCACATTCACACTTACCTATGATCCTTATTTTCAAAACACTATGTCTTTATGGTCTACCAAATTATAAAAAACAAGAGTAGTTGACCATGATATATAGTGTTATCCATTAAATGACCATACTTGTGATCCCTTATAAAAAATGCATCTGAAGTATATATAATCATATTTATTGAGAGAAATCTATATTCCATTTATATAAATCGTCATCATATATTGGAAATATCATGATCAAGATATATAACTCCCCATTTGACCCTTTGTTCTCATCATCCAACATTCATATGTTCTATTTTTTCAATATGAATAATGAAATGTATGAAAGGATGATTGGAATACATCATTAACAAACCAAAATATGTGATTTACATATTTCTTAGTCACATAAATAAATGTTTATATTATATCCTTCTCTATTATAAACCTCCCCTAGATAACGATATAAATATTTAATCATGGATAATATCCATTATGTATCTTATGGATTCTGGAAAAAGTAATGAATTCCTTATAGGATGGTCACAAAATTTTATTCATAGGTCATTTAAACACATCCAACTATAATATAAATCAATAAAAAAAATAATTTTATTTATTTTCATAGAATATTTCAACATTATTTCTTTTTCAATATTATTACCTCATGTAATTTATATAAATATGATATTTATAACAATAAAGAATAGTAAAAGAATCAAAAAACCCTTTTCACATATCTCCACATCAGAGAGATATTCTAACTCATCATCATAAATATGTTCCACCATTATGGATGAGTACAATGATACTTAATACAGAGTAAACATCATCATTGAATTTTGATAATTTTCTATAAATCTAGAAAATTATTTTCTGTACATTAATTTTTATGGAACATTTAACTATTCAAAAATTATTGTCCAAGGATTGGAATTTAATTCCCTATATTGAGATAAAAACACTACACTTGATTTATATAATAACTAGAAAACTCATTTTCCCCAATTTAAATATTATAGTTTATAGGGTTTTCTCAACAAAATTTCTCATTTCACTCCATCTTTCATAATTTCACTCTCTTTTGTCCATTTTACTTTACATTATGTAGCTTAAAGAACATCTAAATTTATTTATCTCTATTTTATGTATTAGACATATTATCCTTAAATAGTAATGAAAAATCATTAATAGTATCTTTATCATTTTTTACTATATATCATGATTAGTTGTAGCTTACAATTTTTTTAATGTTATTTTTAATGTTACCAGCAAGCGCAAACTATCCTAACAGCATTAAAAACTCATGGGTTATAAATCATAGTTAAAATATCTTGAAATTTTATTTCTTCATATTATTAAACGTCCTTATACTCTTTATCCCATGAATTATTTCTATATTACTTATCACTATCTAGTTAATTTGGACAAAAAAAGGATGCACTCCTTCCCAAAAATACCAGTTTTCTAGGATTTTACACTTGGTTTTTTCAAATTAATTATGTTAACAATTAGGTGAAACATAATCACTTCAAAATATATAATTTTATCGACAAATAAACCAATCTTTTTTCCTATATCCTAGATTTATTAAAAAAATATCTTTAGTTTTCTCACTTTAACATTGACTTTGATGGCTTGTCTATAAAATTCTATTTTATATCTCTTACGTATATAATATAATCATTTAAAATTTATTTTTACATCCTTGTAATACATATAATTTAACCTCATGAGAGTGTTTTATCGAAAACTTTTCTTCTTTTAATTCCCTTTATTTTATGAAGTCCTCCCAAGGTGGCTATATCATCTCTTATTACATAACTCATTTTATTTTTTAGTCTTATCTATTTATTACCATATAATTTATTCCTTATTTTATTATAAAAAAGTAATTATAATTATGTTCAATGATATTAAAAAAATCATAAAATATTTCCAAGAAATGAAATCTCTTTTTGAAAAATAGATTACGGAATTTTCAGGAATCCTATATTTTCAATATAGGTTCCCTTCAAGATTATAGTCTCCCCCCCCCCATTAATTGTGGCCTTAATTGAACTTAATAAATATATATATTGCTCAAAAATTGTATTATTCTCTTCACTAACATGTAAAAATTTCAATAATTATCAATAAAAAATTATATTTTTCTTTCATGTTTACACTATAATTAATTTTCAAAAATAGAAACTTTTAATATTTTATTCACAATCTAAAATTTTAGGACATATTATGGGGAACCATATTTTTAATGAGTTATTATACCTATCATTAACATTTTTTTATTCTTATCATTTAATTATTGAATCCATTTTATTATATATTTTTTTATAACCTTCATTATGTAGATAATCAAATATAACAAGACAATTAAAATTTTACTTGGATGGGACCTTTTTTAAATTGTAAGAAATGGATGATTCTTTAGAATATTTAAGGCTAAATTTTAATTTTATATTCCAATTATTATACTATATATTATTTAAAACATTTTTCCAAATCATACCATTTATCTTGAGTTTAAGAGGATTTAGTTTGAGTAGTTTCAAAATTATTCAATTTTATACCAAGTTGAAGAAAGGTTTTTTTGGGAGAATATTTCTCATACTCAACTACTCTCACCTTGTCTCCCCATTCACTCTTCAACTTCTAAAAATCATCTATATGAATCTTGAATTATTTTTTTATATAATAATTAATCTTATTAATTATTTTTTTATTGAACCATATTTGAGTACTTTTTATATTCATATAGGTTTTGTGAAAATTCATAAATGCATGTATTAAATCTTCAAGATATTTTTTTATCGATTTATTCAAAAAATAATGGCATTTTACATATTCATTAATCACAGAAATATTTTATTTTAATAGTGTTATTGATTTATATTTTAACTCAACAGGTTTTCTGAGATAATTTCATATTTTTTAAATTATTTCCTATTTAATAATAATTTTTTTCCAACTTCCTTCATTAACTATGATTTCTTCTCAAGATGATCCTTACTAATATCTTCTCAATTTTTGATTACCTTAATAAGAAATTTCATTAAATAATATTTAATTTAAGATTATATTTATACAAAAATATAGATATATTCACCTTATTATAATACTTATAGAATATTATTCATACTTCAGAAATATCACTTTCAACTCATATCATATATGAGTATCAACCACTTTGATTAAATTCAGGAATTGATTGATACATATTATGTCTTGATTAAATTATCAATTTATATGCCACCATATTCTTTTTATTTTTCAATTTTTTGGAAGAATTCATCATGTATTCCTTATTATAATAGGATATTATGTATTCCTCTTGAGGGACTACTAAATTTACTGTCAATTTATACATCATATAAAAATTATAAATAATAACTGAATAAAAATTGATATGATTATAGGAATACCTATGAACTAATAAAACATAAAATATTCATATGGATCATGCTGGGAAATTGAGAGATGTTAGTGATTCAGTGTTACCAAATCATACGATGTTTTAAATTTTTTAAATTATCATTCTCATAATCTAGACACTCTATATTTTAAAAAGAAAGAATAAAATGATTATGTATCCACTCTCAACTAATAATGAAATGTCAATGTGATAAATTAAAAAAAATTAGTGATATTTTTATGAATTCAATTCAATATGAGATCCGACTCTGGGATGTGTAATATTTCTATTGAGTATAGAAATTTTATTATCAATAAGATTGAAAGTGATTATATGTATAGATAAATTAATGTAGATATGTTGGGTATGTATCTTCCACATCCATGGTATGACATTTTTTAAACTAGAACCACCCATTATTCAATTAAATTGGTTAGATAGGTGCCGAATATTCCATAAATCTCTTATATATGAAAATAATCCATTCATAAATTACCAAATAATAATATTAAAATACACATGTAGGTTGGACTTTTTCTCCATCGAGACTCACTATTACATTTGATTATAATGATTCTCAATCATCATGAATATTAATTACCTAAAATATTCAACATCTATTGAATTAATTGTTTAAACTAGATATACATATTTTTTTTACATTATGTGTATAATAATTTTATAGGATATAACCCTTCTAAAACTATATATATTATTTTTAATTTTATATATCTTCTGTTAATGTATCTATTCTTCTTAATATTGATTTTACCATCCACATTTTTCATAATTTTTAAAGATGATAATACCACTATTTCTCACATACTCTATATATATATGGTAAAAAAATAAAATCTATATAATTCTAAAAATTCAATTTCTTTGTCAAATATAAATTTTTAATGTGATGTGTGATTATTTTTATTTATGTTTCCATAAATCTAAGAAATTCATAACTCCCACTGTAACATCCCGACCCCATTTTCCCGGAGTCAGCGCCTTATTTTATTTCGTTGGAATAAAAACAAGGAATATGAATCCTTATGGACTGAGTAGTTATTTATTATTGGAAACAAGATACATACGTAAGCTAAACATTACTACTTGAAAGAAATACAACATAGAAACTCCATTGAAAACATCCATAACTCCTAGGTTATTTCAGCATGTCATTCATCATAAAAGTATTCATGTATCGAGAAAATAAAACATAAGAAAGGGGTGAGAAAAAATATTCATTAATAGAAATAAATATAATATAATATATTATAACATAAACATTAGGCATGTTGAATAACTAAAAACATATGCCTTTAATAGAATCATGAACATATTATGGAAGGATTAAGAGTTAAATAAATTATTCCAAAATCATGGGTATTCTAATCATTGAATAATACAGGTGAACCATCAATACTATTTTTATAATTATGTAATGAATAATTCCAGACATCCTAACCATACCGTCAATGCCCAGTTCCAAGAACATAAATAATCATTTTTTCAAGGCCTTGTGCTAGGACCATAGTTTATCTCATGAGACCTACCGATGCATCGAAGGGATATAACGTGTCCCACCCTACAATTATTAATTACAATGAATTCATCATATGAATGAGGATAAATATAAACAAAATATACATTCATATTGAAATTAATATAAAAAATATAAATATTTTTCCCTATATATTAAGCAGAAACACTAACCATTCCGAGTAAATTGGTGAACGGTTTTAAGATATAACAAACACAACCAAAATAAGCATAAACCATTATATTAAATATGGTAGATGATACCATGAAATATTAATCACAATATTACAAATGAATCAACAATAGTGTTGAAATAGATGTTGGTACTCTTATAAAATGTTTGAGTAATTCTTGGGATAAATACCATTTTACATTGAAAAGAAGAGTTCTTTTGGAAAAATATTTCCATAAATCTAGATGTGAATTAAAATATTATTTTAATAATAAATTAATTGATGTCATAATTTTAATGGTTTCCAAAAACATATTATAGAGTGCCACTAAAAATAGGTAAGAATTTGGGAAATTCCCATAAATTGATCTTGTATTTTGGAAACAATTTTGAATGTTCCTTTTAAAATGTGTAACTATCCATAAGATATGGAAGGATTATGGTTTTTGATGATATATAGAATATTAAAACATAATTTTTGAAGAGTACATAATAATACACAATATTTTCATTGAGGTAATTAGATAATAAAAGTAACTTGAATGAAAATGGAGTTTTGGGTGGAAAAACCCTTACCTTAATTCTGAATGTATTCCATTATTTAACATAAGGTACTAGAATATGAAATTAGACTTATTAATAACTTAATTAAAAAAATATCAGAAATTTATTTGGTTTATCATGATTTTAGTAAGTCTAGTATGTCCTTATTGATTATTATAAGATTGAATTCTGTCGTTCCAGAGTGTTGGTTTTCCTGATTTTCAAAATCGGTTCACATGTATTTATATAATGGAGTTCATGTGGGATGAATGTAAATCTCCAAAATTGAAATTAAATATTATTTATGAACATTGAGAAATTTTAATGGTCATTTCTATCAATTTGTTTCATGGAAAGAGGACTAGTCATTATATGAAATATTAATTACATTCACTGAGATTTTTTAGCAGTATTTTGATTATTAGGAACTAGTTTGGTCATATGATTTAATAATATGTATATATACTGGTTCCTCAATATAAATTAGGTTAAAATACATATATTATAGTCTCTTCCAACAATCAAAATGGTTTCATGACCATTAATTAAGGATAAATTGAAGAACAAAACTTTGTCTTCCCTGAAGGTTGTAAATTGGAACCTCATGGATGATTATTTCATTTATACAATAAAAGAGAGAGATTAAGGATATTGATTATGGTTCTTTCCATTCACATTATATAATTCTTTTATTTAGATTATACTATAGTAATAAATGTCATTTGGATATGGGATGTTTGGAGATAATAAGAAAATAAGATAAAGTGAAACGAAACTAAATGAAAAAGAAAGATAATTTACCTTTTGCAATAACCTCCTTGAGAACCTCCATAATAGAAGGGGTTTTGGATTTTTTTAATGACTAATAGCTTCTTGGATGTGGCAAGTGACTTGAGGTAGGTAATCGGGTAGAACTATGTGGAGCTTAAATCTAAGAGGAGTTAAGAGAAGAGAGAGTGCCGGATTATAGAGGAGGAGAGGAGTTTATTTTGAATATTTTGTTAATTATTTTATTATTTCCCTCAAGAAAACCAATATTGTTACTTCATGTGGGCCATAATAGTAATAAGTGCATGTGAGATCTAACCAAGTGTCCTTACATAACTTATGATGTCATAAATAGTGTATTTAACTGATAATTTGTATATACTGTATTTTACATATTTCATTATTCCTTAAAAATTCAAGAATTTTATAGAAATCCCAAAAAGGAACCCTAATAATTTTTCAACATGTATAATTAAAAAATGAAATCCATTTTTCAAAAATAATTTTCTATATATTATTAATTTAATCATTAAATTAAATAATTGTTAATTTATAAAATAACAATTTTAAAAGTATAATTAGTTTTATATAACATTAAAAAATTAATTAAGATCTCATTATAATATTACCCTAAGAAAATAAAATTATATCATTATTTACTATTCATAAGGTTCATATTACTATTCATAAGGGTATGTTCTTATTCACAAAAAATCATGTTGGTCTTATCAGACTCCATATGACTTACTGATCACAACTCCAGATGACCATTTTTCAAAATTAAAAACATAGAAGAGGCAAAGTTGTGTTTAATGGATGATTTTCGAGTAAATCATTTGGATAGACGTCATACTATTCTTGCCCAATAGGTACATCCTCTATTGGATCATTCTTCTCCTCACCCATAGTTATTTTATTCCCCTCCTAAAAAATTATTAAATTTAGTAGAGCTATTGGGGTTGTATCTAGATGATAATCAGATGGTGATGATTCCACCATAAAGATAATGGAATCCACATCATCTTACAAAATTGTAACCTCCTTCTTATTTCAATAACTTTTCGCATAATGGTTCAAAAGATAATCCATATTGAGAATTATATCAAAGTAAATCATGGGTACAACAATAAAATCAGTAGAAAATTCACATTTATATGCCATAATGGGAACTGCCTGACATAACTTTGTTGTAATGATACTTTCCTTAGGAGTTTTTATTAATAAATCTGTTATTATATCAAATTGTAAATATCTTATTTTCTTGGAGAACTAAGAATATATGAAATAATGTGATGATCTAGAATCTAATAAAGCATTGTATAAGTTTTATAAAATGATTAAAGTACATGACACCACTTTTTTGGGAACTTAAACCTCCTCAGTTATGATTACATAAGCTTGGCCTTGCTCCCTTGGCCTTATTTGGGAAACATTTCCTGAATTCTTTGGACATTCTTGTTCATAATGTCACATATCCCCGCAATTGTAACATTGAACAGCCGTAGCTTCTTTATTCCCCTAACAATCCTCAGATAGGTGGCATTTTTCTCTGCACTCGTAACAGACACCCATTACCTCCAGGAAAGTGCCAAGGTGTTTATTCTCAAAATTACTATAGGATAGATGTTAAAATCTTCCCTTCTTCTCCATTTCCTTATTTCCTTTTCCAAATTTTTCAACAGACCTCTTATTCTCTTATTTTCCTTTAAATTCATAATACTTATAAAACTTATTTTTGTCTTGATATCACTTGAGACTATATCAACATATGATGAGAATATTTTAGAGACTGGATACCATCATAATAATGGTTTTAAACCAAAAATGAATCGATTGATTTTTCTCCTTGGATTACAAATATATTCCATAACCTGCCTGTCCATCCTTGTAATGTTGGCTTCATACTTGACCACATTTTTATCCTCCTTCTGCCTCAGATTCAATAATTTTGTTTCAATATATTTTTGTAGTTCATGAGAAATGTATTTATCTTGGAATATATCCTTAAAGTCCCTCCATTCCATCTATTCTATCTCTTCCTCTTCTTTTGTGGTTTGGATTAACAACCACCATTGATTCACATCTCCTGATAGATGATAAACTACCATGATGACCTTCTCTTTTGTTTCATAACAAAGTTAGAAATATCTTCTCTAGGGAACTTATACACTACTCAGCTACAAATGTGTTTGTTGTCCCATTGAATAATAGAGGCTATTGATTCATAAATATATCTAACAAAGATCCTCCTTGTGGTGGATCTGGATTCTCCATACAGGTAAGGTTATTGTTCATAACCTGAGTAAGTTGTCCCAGTATAGTTATAAGATGCTCAAAACTAGTCATAGTACCATATCCAACATCATTATCTTTCATGGGAGTTCGATCCCTATATGGTAAATGTGTGTTCATGTAGTTTTCATTTCTTATACTAGGAAGAATTTCTAAATAATTACATACACTAGATTAGGGTAACAATCCTAATGTATAATCTCAATGTAGAAAAATACATAGCATAAATCAAAATTCTAGACATAACTAATCTCTTAATCATAAAAATGGTTTGTTTAAGGAGATATTTACATTTAAATCCATCATAATGGCTTGTAAAGAAAATGTAAATTATCCTAAGAATATCCCCTCGGAGTGTCAAACCAAGTGTATAGTAAGTCATGTGGTCATGTACCAGGATAGCCTGGGTTAAGCCCAAAACACTTTGTTGGAGTTTTCACTCAAAGGTACATCTGTGTAATAACCACTCCCACTGATAGAATCCATAAAGGGATGTGTTTTCTAGAAATATCCACATAATTTATTCCTTACCAAAATACCAGGATGTCATTGTATGCTTTTCCTCAAAGACTATCTTAGGGATTTGTTCCCTAATCTACATTTTCTAAATCTAGTTTCCATATTCTCTTCTAAAATTCCTTTAATACCAACTTTAGGGACCCAACCCCAGTTGCCCGAAGTCAGTGCCTTATTTTATTTTATTGGCATATAACAAGGAATATGCATCCGAAAGGACCTAATAGTTTAGTAGTGTTGGAAAAAAGATACATACATAAGTTCATCATTAAAACATAAAATAAATACAACATAAAAACTCCTTTGATAACATTCATAGCTCATAAGTTATTTCAACATGTCATTCATAATAAAATTCTTCATGTCCTGAGAAAATTAATCATAAGAAATGGGTGATCTCAAAGCTCATCAAGAGTAAGTAACACAATAGAAGATATCATAACATAAACATTTGGCATGTGGAATAACTAAAAACATATGCCTTTAACAAAAACTTGAACACATTAAGGAAGGATTAATAGTTGAATAAATAATTACATAATCATGGTTATTATATTAGTCCAATAATCCAGATGAACCATAAAAAATATTTTCATTATTAGGGAATGCATAATGCGTGACATCTTAACCATATCGTCATGGCCTCATGCCAAGACCATAAATAATCACTTGATCAAGGCCTTGTCCTAAGATCATAGTTTGTCTCATGAGACCTACCAATGCACCAAGGGGATATAGTAGGACCCAATAAAAACTTACTATGTCCAATTAATTTCTTTTATTAATGAAAATAAATATAAAATTCATATATATACTTTTCGAAAATAATATATGAAATGTATAAAACTTTCCCTGAACATGAAGCATAAATAGTAACCATTCAAAGTAAATTGGTGAATGGTTTTTAAATAGAAAATCCACAACCAAAATAATCATAAACCATTGAATTAAATATGTTAGATGATACCATGAAGTATTAATCCCAAAAATACATATTAACCAACAAGAGTATTTAAATATATGTTGATACTCTTATAAAATCTTCGAGTAATTCTCGAGATAAATAATCTTTTACTTTGAAAAGAAGGGTTCTTTTGTAAAAAACTTTGTATAAACCCCAATGTAAAGTAAGATAGTATTTTTATAATAAAATGGATGATTTTATAAAGATAATGGTTTTCCAAAAACATATTATTTAGTTCCCTTGAAAATAGGTATGAATTTTAAAAATTCCCTTGAATCGGACTTGTATTTCAGAAACAATTTTGAACATCACATTTAAAACATGTAAATATCCATAAAATAATAAAGGATTATAGTTTTACAATACAAATATAAAACTAAAACAAAAATAATGTGGAGTAAATAATAATACAAAATAGTTTCATTGAGGTAATTTCATAACAAAATTAACCTGAATGAAAATGGAGGTTCGGGTGGAAAACCCGTTTCATTAAGTCTGAATGTATTCCCCAATTGAACTTATGGTTATGAAATATGAAATTAGACATATTAATAACTTAAATAATAACATATTATAATTTTATATACATTATTATTATTTTATTAATTCTAGTATGTTCTTATTGATTAGTTATTAGATTGAATTGTGTCGTTCTGGAGTGTTTGTTTTCTTGATTTTCATAATCTGTTCACTTGTTTTTATGTAATGGACTTCATGTGGAATTGATGTAAATATACAGAATTGAAATTACATATTATTTATGAACATAAAGTTGTTTTAACGGTCATTTATATCATTTGGTTACGTAGAAATAGGATGAATCATTAGATCAAATATCAATGACATTCGCTTACCTTATTTTAGAAGTATCTTGATTAGTAGGAACTAGTTTGGTCATATGATTTAATAATATGTACATATAATGGTTCCTTAATATTAATTAGGTAATTATACATATATTATAGTCTATTTCTACTTTAAAAATGATTTCATGACCATTAATGAAGGAGAAATTTAAGAACGAAACTTTAACATGCATGAAGGTTATAAATTGGAACATCAGAGACGATGATTTTGTTTATAAAATAAAATAGAGATATTAAGAATATTGATTATGGTTCTTCCATTAACATGATATAATTGTAGTATATAGCTTATATTGGTGTAATAATGGTTATTTGTAAATAGGAGGTTAAGAATGAATAAAAAAATAAGATAAATTAAAATGAAACTAAATGAAAAGGAAAGATGATTTACCTTTTGTAATAACCTCATTCAGAACCTCCTTATTGAGAGGGTATTGGTAATTTTGAAAGACCAAGAGCTTCTTGTAAGTGGGTAGTTACTAGGGTTGGTTAATTGTGCAGAACATTGATGAGATACATGGCTTATAGGAATGAAGAGAAGAGGGATTGAGGGATTTTATAGATGAGGAGAGGAGTAAAATTTGAATATTTTAGTCATTTTTTTTTAAATCAAGACAACCAATATTGTTATTTCATGTGACCACTAATAGTAATAAGTGCATGTAAGTTCAATCCAAGTGGACTTACATCACTTATGATGTCATAAATAGTGTATTTAATTGATAATTTGTATATATAGTATTTTTCCATATTTTATTATTCATTGAAAATTCATGAATCTTAGAAAAATCCCAAAAATTCACCCTAACTGTTTTTCGACGTGTACAATTCAAAAATGAACTAATTGTTTAAAAAAAATCTAAATATTATTAATTTAATTTTTAAATAAAATCATGGTAAATTCAAAAAATAACAATTTGAAAGGTATAATTAGTTTTATATCATATTGAAAAATTAATTAAGATCTTATTATCTTATTACCGTAAGAAAATAAAATAATATCATTATTTACTATTCATAAGGTTCATATTACTATTCATATTAATTTATATAAGGGCATATTACTATTCACCCAAAATCATGTTGGTTCTATCAGACTCCAAATGAATGACTAATCACAAATCTGGATGACTATTTTTCATAATTCAAAACATAGAATATGAAAAGTTGTCTTTAATGAATAAATTATATATGTTTGTGATGGCAGCGGATTCTGGATTTTCTTCCATGTTGATCCCTGGCGTGTCTCCAGCAACATAAACGGAGGCGCTGATGGTGTGGATTCATGAGGTGATGTTGCTTTAGGTGTGGACGATTCAGAAGGTCGGATAAGACAGTGGCGGGGTCGGCTTGTCTCGCTAGTGACCTGATCGGAGGTGATATTGGGGTTATGCGATGACACACAACTCGGGGTGGTGGTGCGACTTGAGGAGGACACATGGTTCGCTTGAAATTTTAATTTTCAATTTTGAATTTTGAATTGTATCTGGAAATTTTGGGGTTTCTCTAGACCCGCGGTCGATGTATTTTGGTGTTTGGTTGTACGGTTACCGGTTACTCAAAACCGGCATTTTGAAAAAAAAATGATTTCCAGCAGTAGTTACACACAAAAAACAATACATTTATTTATTTGTATCTTTGGTACATTAAAATAGATGATTTTCTTTATATTCTCTTAAATACCCTGGAATTTCCATCTTCAAGCGATATGAAAAAATTAGAATCCTATCTTTACTATCTAATGATTTTAAAAAAAATACCTAGTGGCATGTAAACATTAAAAATTATTAAGGGTAAATTATTTACAAATATAATTATTATTTCAGGATGAATTATAATCCAATTTCATGTAATTTTGATATTTATATTGAAGTTTATTATGTGTGCATCATATGATCTTCAAAATATATTTTCAATAACCGTATCCCATTGACAACATTGTCTATCATAGAGAAAATTGCATGATTGTAGCTTCTTTATGCATGAATATCAGTATTAAGACATATTTTCATCATAACCACTCCATATATGAATATCATCACCATAAACATAAAAATTACTCCTCCCATATAACATATTAATGTTGAGGAATCATGATATTATTCATAAGAGAGGAATACATGGTCACATGCAAATATACAGAGAATGTATCATAGATATGTAGATCAAACATGGTCTATAAATTCAATATATAATCCATATAGGTCATGGGGTATTTATATCATCCATAACAAGCATGGTTAGTGGATTAACCATGGGTCATGTGGTTAGTATACCGATAGAATGGGTTCTGTAGTCACTAGATTGAATATATGAGGTATGTGATGACTAGATCAATCATTTCTAATACATGTTTTGATCATCAATATTATTCCCAAACCAATAATTGAGTTCTGTTTTATACCTTATGTTACTCAATAATACCATATGAATGTTGTATATTTATTTATTATTAGAATCATCAAACTCTCTAAACATGGAAAAATGTAATTGAAACATCCATATCCAAGAACAAACTTACTAGATCAAGGTTGGATATGATACAATAATGAAAAAATGGAATAATTTTATTCATTGATTCATCATTTATATCTCATGTGGTAATGTATTAAAATTCATTGTGACATTGTAACACCCTGAGATATTTTGGAATTGTTTTCAAATTAATTAAAACTTTTTATTTTTCATTTCATGCAACCATGAGTTAATATTATGCAACACTAAAGCATCAAATTATTCATTATTTTTATTCTACATTAGGACAATATTTACTCATATAGCACAACATGTTATGTGTGGATTCACACAACACTGACTTGACTTGCGTTACATGCAACACTGAGCTTCTACGTGATAGAATTTTATTATTATAATCATTTAAACGAGTTAGTTATTACACAGACATTAAAATTAGTAACATAAATTGTAATAAATAATTTTTAATATTATTTGTTATTGTTTAATATAAAAAACATATTTATAATAAAAATATTATTTTTTGTAAAGTCATTATGTGTTTAAAAATACTATTTTCTCAAAAGAACAAGTTTTTATGTCCTTCTGTGAATAATAATAAAATTAATTTTGGAAACATTTAGATTTTTAATTTCAATAAAAAACAAAATTTTTTAAATCAAAATTTTAAAATAATAATAATGATATTTTTTTGGATTTTTTGAAAAACATTATTTTTTGATGAATACTGAAAAAATACTCTATTTTAATTCAAAACATCCCTCTCATATTTTATTATTGTTAAATTATATTTTCATTTTTTTTAAAGTTTAATTAGATCAATTTTACTTCCATTAACACAATTTATGTCATTGGAAGCAATTTAACATTGAAAATGGAGATAAAATTATTTCAAACTTTAAAACATTTTCATATAAATGACCCGATTTTGTGACACGACTCCGAGATTAATTTTAAATTAATTTCTAACACATATGTTTTATGAATTTTTATAAATAGATTCCACATTTTGAATCACGATTATTTACAGTATCTAGTAAGGAAAATTTAGTTTTTCCAACATGATTCTGAAATTAATTAAAATTAATTAAAAGTATTAAGACAAGAATTAGTTTACTTAGTGGTTAAACATTAATCATAAGGGAAAGATGACCTACCCACTTGTCCAAAAACCATTTTCTTCCCATATATCAACCATATATCTTACTGGTTTTAATTTTATGTGTTATTTGGACACTATCCCATGAAAGTGTTTTGTATAATCAATTACGTAAATAAAAAGACAAAAAAAATTATCATTCATTACCTGTAACATTTATAAAGCCTTGATATATGGAAAAAAAATCACAAAAGTTCAGTTGTAAAAATTATTTTTAATGGTAAAGGATTTAAATTCATAAAATTAATTTATATTTAATTTTAAGAGATAAATTATTTAGATTAACAGCATACTAAATAGAAAACATTGTAAATATTTCATTTATAATTAACTAAAATAAATGGTACTAAAAATATTAAAAGTAATGTAAATTGATTTAATTAATGTATTTAATTTTATAGATGAATATATCATATTAAATATTTTTGAAAATAATATATTAAAATTCAATTTTTTTTAATTTTTAAAATTTAAATTAAGTAAATAATCTCAAAATTTTTATTATTATTATTTTATAATAAATGAGATTTTGTTAGAAGATTTAATATTAACTAAAAATACAATATTCAGATAAATTATTTTTAAATGTTAATAAATTTAAAATAGGGTCTTTTAGTGGACCATTATAGTCTCTATAATGAACATATTAACCTTTCAATAGAAAAAACTATGATCTCATGATTTGGGTTAAGGTATTGTTTGTGCATATTACATGTTCTTGTTTTAGAAAATATTTAAAAAAACATGGGAATTTAGTTTTTTATGTTAGATATAATTTTTATAATTCCAAAGGAATATATTTTCTAAAAAATAGCACTTTAATTTACTCTTAATGGTTAAATTACATTTGTCTGAAAACTAGTTACCTTAATAAAAACCAAAATGATATAAGTGGGGAAACATTGAAATTCATGAACAAAATTATAAAAGTGCACTTATTTTTCTATTTTGTAGATATAGACAATGATTCTATTTACTTGATTATATTTCTATTTTTATAGAACATGATGTAGGAGAGACCTCCAAATAGTGTTTACCTTTTGGTGTTTACAAGAATGCTACACCTACCCCTATATGAAAAGGAATGTTATCTTCCCCTTACTGACACCTATGAAGACACTTTGGTCATCTGAAACCAACCCAATTATTCTCATGATATCACAATCTTTATCATAGAATCCCCAATTATGGTATAAATAAAACCAAGAAATCCCTTTGGTGAAAACCAAGATGTGTTACCCAAAGAGGTGGTAACATCCTTCCACGAGATATTTTGTTTTATTTTTATTATCCACAACATCAATTATTATCATTACACGATTAAATTATAACCTCAATATCAGAAATATAATGAGATGTTTTTATTGTAGTGTTTTATCCTACAACTGTACACACTTCCATCAAATGTGTAATGGACTTACCCTTTTTGTGTACGACAGACTCCCGCCTCGCAAGACGATGTTGTTCATTTTCCATTAACAAATCTGATGTTTGGGAATTATAATGGAACTATGGTTATTATTTGGGATATATGATATTTATTTTTTGATTATTATAAACTTTATATAAAACATACCTTCATACTATTCATTTTATGGAAATATGATAACATCATTTGTAGATGTGTGGATGACCACATCCTCAAAGAAGTATGATGCACTTTTAATGGAATTTATGAAGGATTTGTTTTACTAAATTTATTTGATATATATGAAATAATACTTCTAATGTTATAATAATAATATGTATATATATATATATATTTCATCTACTTTTTATCTTTAATATGATAAGAAAATGGAAAACATCATTCACTCATACACACGACCTACTTCCTACAGGAACATTGTATTCCATTTAATATATATATAATTATTATATTATTATAAATATTTATAGAATAAATATATATGACCTTTATATGTTTTTATACATTCTATAAATAAGTAAATCATGATATATTTAAGAGGACCAATAATAAAAAAACATATATGAAAAACAAAGAAGTTATGACTCGAAACATAATAGTAACATGTAATTTCTAATAAATGATTAATATAAAGTCGTAATCAAATAATTTATTTCATTATATATAATAATATTTTTATTCAATAAATTTATAATAAAAATATATTAATTTATACATGAGGTTTGTATGTGTATAAAGAAAGTCAAGACTTAAGGTAAAGGTTTTGTTATCTCACTTTTACTTCTCTATGACTTATACCTTACTCACCCCTCATTTCATTTTTGTGGTTTATCTACTGAACATTAATATTTTAAATTATTAATATAATTAAATTTATAAGTATTTATATATACATTTTATAATACTTCTTTCATCTGGGTTATGGTTCAAAATATACCATATCAATAATGTAATTTTGTCTCAATTTTTCTTCTTCAAGATCCATGACATGTTCTGAACCTATATTTTCTATTAGAGGTATATAAATCCATTTCAAATGATATATCATGAGTCGGATTATTTTAATGATATTTTATTCTTTATGTAATGTTATTCTCCAACAGGAATTTGGATTTAAAGTTTCACAAGTGAAATGTGTTTATTGTTATAATCTAATCATTTATCGGGATTGTTTATGATTATGCTTTTATTGATCAAATATTTTAATCTATCACTTAAGAAATCTTATGAAATTTATTCTCCTATAGGTATTCTTGTTATATCAAATTAATTTTACCACTTTTCCACTATTTTATAATTAATATAATTACTAAAATTATTTCCTGAAAATATGACGTAATTTTTTGTTTCCATAAGAAATCTATGTTATTTAAAAACCATGTTTTCTAAAAGTCTTTCCAAAAAATTATTAATATAAACATATTTTGTTTAAATAAAATTTTCCCACATGTTTTACATTTTTTAAAAATATATTTAAAATTAATATCCTTGTCATTTTTTGATCAAGGTAATAATCTAAACTTTTAATGGTTAAAAATAAATGTTCAGCATTAACAAACATACCCTTCGTCATGACCATCATTCACTTGAATCTTACTTATTAAGTTTACAAGGTTATTTCTAATAAAATTTCTACCTATCATTCTATAAATTTTTTTATTTAAAAAAATCAATGGAAAAGGTTGTAAAGAATTTTGTATTTTAAAAATATTTTTTAATTATTCTAAAAACTTATTTTATAGGTTTCAAAAATGTAATCTTCAATGAAAAGAATTTTGTTTATTTCAAAATTTAATTATAATTTTTCAAATTCATTTTCTTGAAAAGGTTTTTGAAACTGATTTTGAGAATTATTCTTATGTTTTTAAAATATTTACAAATAAAAATATTTTTAATTATTTTTCAACGTATATTTATGAGTTTTCATTCTTTTCTAAAAGGAAATGGTTTTGAATATATTTTAGACATTCCTTTATAAATTATGAAATCTATTTAAAAGAAAAAGATTTTAAAAATTCATTATATGTTAAGAAGATATTTTTGAGAGATGAAAATATATTTTCCACAAAAAATGTTTTAAATTAAATTATAAACCTTTATGTATAAGAAATAATTCTCTTCAAATGGTTTTATGAAAATTATTTTAAAATTAATATTTTTTTCATTAATAAATGTTTTATGTGATCTTTAAAAATTATTCTCCAAATAAGAAGTCAAACTTTTTTATAGTTTATTATATAATGAGTATATGGTCCAATAATACCATTAATATAACTTCTTGATTGGTTTATGCTTTTATAAAATTACATTTATGAGACTTTTTTCTCTTTTACATGTTATATTATATTGAAACCCACTTCTTTTCATGGGTTAGGATTTGATGCAATAAATATGAGGCACCATTCTTCTACATTGGTAATTATATGATGAAATGTTTATAATAACCATTTCATTTCATTGGTTATGATATAATGATTATGAGGCCCATCTCTTTTATGGGTCATGATATGATGAAATTTTTGTGATTTTTTTATGTGATAAGTGGGACCTATATCTCCCTTTAATATATTTCATAAAGATTTATATTTCATATGATAATTATTGGAATCAATTAGAAGAGCATGATCCATTACGAAAGATAGGGAACCTCGATCTACTATGTGAATATGGGGAAACCCAATCCACTATGAGAAGATAGGGAAACTTTATCTACTATGGGTTGATGGGGAAACCTAATCCTATACAATGAAAGGAATGCGATTGGGGATGGGGTGTGTCCCATTTTGTAGTTTTAGTCCCCATGAATGTCCTTGATATATTTTGGGAATGAGACTTAAATTATATAGAATGATATAAAACTTTTATATGTCTTCTATAATTCCATGTATTATTATTATGTTATGATTTTTGGGCTTATAATCTTGATTCCCTTATGATTCATGTATTATTTACTGCAAACCATTATGCCATATTTCATGTTTATATTCTTTTATATAATAGATATCTTATTAAAATGTTATTCTCATGTTCTAATACCATTATAATAATGTTATGCTTACATAACTTCTTTATATACCCTTACTGAGAATTTGAGCTAACCCATTTATTATGATTCCATTCCCTAGGTTTTTATTAATGGTTTTACATAGGATTACTAACCGGGGTGATCTTTAAGGGTGATGATGAAGATAATTGACCAAATTAGAAGAATATGTTTTCAGTTTCAAATTACACCAAACTATTATGGACCTCGGGCATGCATTTTTGTAATAGGCTCAATATTAATATAAAAGGATATAAATTCCATGTATCTTAATCCTAGGTTGTTATAATTGATTTCAAAGGGAAGTGTCATGACCCATCCTTAGGGACTGTGTTGTGACTACCCCAAGCCCGCCTTCCATAGGTCATGGGCTGGTGACTAGCACCAAAGGTGTAAATTCCGATAAGAGGGAAGACATTGCCTTTATAAAAGTAAACAAACCCAACATAGTACACAGGATGAAGTAAACACTATGTAAACTGAGTACAAAATTAAGTGCTGGAATGTATATGGGATAGAATACAAACCCAACTGAATGTACAGTGCAACTGAAAAGAAAGTAAATCACCTGCCGAAGAGGGTTGGACATGATTATATGTAGCCTCTGAATCATCTCCTCTGCCGAACCCACCTAGGATCCATGTACAGAAGTCGTCGCTGCCGAACCCACATAGGATCCAAGTACAGTAACCATCGCTGCCGAACCCACGTCAGATCCATGTACAGTCGTTATCGGTGTCGAACCCACGGAGGATCCATGTACAGTCTTCCTCGCTGCAGAACCCACATAGGATCCAAGTACAGTCGCCATCGTCGTCGCAGTCGCAGCCAACTCTAGGGTTCCCGCACACAGCATGCTCGATTCAAGGAGTGTCCACTCCACGATCCAAGAGGTTCGATACATCAACTATCACGAAGTCCATAGTTGATGTATCACAAAGTTCCATCTCGTCAATAAAAACTCAACGCGTCATACGACGCGTCAATCGGACGCCCGGTCTGAGAGATATTGGCTTTTCCGTCCCAGGGGCCTGGTTAGCTTTTAAGCTAAAACCAACCTAACCATAGTTTAGCTGTGTCCAAAACTCGAGTATATTAATCCAAATGAACCATCTCACTAAGAGTAATCCAACGTAATTGACATCACATCAATCAGATGTCTGGTCCTTAAGTTATAAGTGTTTTCACTCCAAGGGCCCGGTTGGTTTCGGGTTCAAACCAACCCTCCCATAAAAAAACTTATCCAAAACCTCATGTGTAATATACCTAAATGACCGCCTCTTTTCAAGAATACCTGTGCAACTGATGGTGCGTCGATCGGAGTTTAGTAGCCCATGATATGGGCGTTTGAACGAACCTAGTCCTAAAATGGGGGGTCGGGGCCCGGTCCGACCCGGCCCAATACCCCTGCGTCGGCCCGAACCGGGTCGACCTGACACGGGTCCGGGTCCAGCCCGATTGGACACGGCCCAGATCAGCTAGTGTGGCCTAACCTAGCACTGGTAGCCCGGCCCGGCGCGGGCGGCCCGACCCGGCGCGGGTGGCCCGTGCCGGCGCATGCGGCCCGACACGGCTCGGAAGTCATCTACGGCTCGACTATCGGCTGAGTGGGGTGCGAAGGGGTTTCCACCCCCTTTTTTCCGAAACGGCGGACCCGTGGGGTCCGCCCTATGCGCTGGTCTGGGGGTTACGACCCCCTGGTTTTTTGGAAAAATGGACAGCCTTTATTGTCGGCTGGTTGAGCCAACGTGGGGCCCATGGGGGTCCCGCCTCCTGGAGCGTTGGCGGCCAGTTGTCTTGCCACACCTACCTGGACCACCGCAGCGTAAGGTCGTGGCTTTCGTTCGACCAGCGTCGCGCGACGGCGCCATGCCCTAGCCGCAGCCTTCCTTGGCTTCTCTGGCATGGCGCGACGGCGTCGCGCACCCCTGCCACTGCCTACTTCGGCTACGGTCCCTTCAGTCTCACCGGCGCGGCGCGACGGCACCGCGCGCAACCGTCGCGGCCCACTCCGACTGCAGTCCTCTTCATTTCCACATGGTGTAACAGCACCGCGCCGCCTTCGCCAAAATCATTAACGAAGATCAACAAAAAAAGGGGGATGAGGATCAGCTGTGTTCATGCGGCCCGATCTCCTACCATTATAATGATAACAGGCAGCCAAATTTTAATTAACGAAGGTTGAAGAAAAACTTGAAGAATTAACCCCCTACTTCGAAGGAAGTTCACAATTGTCAAGCACCGCGAATTATGACGTCATTTCCATCATTGTCGGTATCTCCTCCCTTGTCACGGAGGAATTAGAGGATAGAGAAACCGAGCAGCCGAGTCGACGTTCATTGTCAAAGAGTTGGCGTTCTTCAACAAGAAGATGAACTCATCTTCCAAAACTCAAGAGATCCCTCCCCTTTATCTTAACACCATAATTTCAAACCAAAATAAAATAAGGCTCTTCCTTATTTTATTTACTCATACCAAGCATTTAAAATTTTGAAAAACAAACACTTAATTCAATTAATTGTTGAGGTTCAATTAATTAATTAAATGTGTGTTGGCAAGCATTAAATTGAGAGATTGGGGAGACGAATTGTCACCAACTTAAAGGGGATGTTTAAGATGCATTATAAAATTTAAGAGGGGGTTAGAGGAGTTTTAAGGAATGTGAAGAGGTGGGGATCATGTGGGACCCACATCACCAATATCCTCACATGGGTAGTTAGGGGATTTTGGGTCCCACCCCAACTATCCCATGATGGATATAACCACTTGGATAAAGAATAAAAATTGTTCCACATTTTTTTTCAATTCTTTATTAATCCACAATTTTTAACAACTCCTCCCAAGAAAACAGATCTTCTGTAAAGGTACTCTTAAGCAATTACCGACGTTTCAGTTTTAATCGGTGCCCTCAGATTTCAATTCTGAGCACTGGTTCAAAAGATAGAAAAACCTGCTCGTTCATTCACTAAACATACCCGAGCTAAACTTTAGAAATTGGTTTCTGGCACACCGGGCCTCTGAATCAAGTGCCGTTAGAAACTGCGTACTCGTAAAATCCCAAATAATTTAAAATATATATTTTCCTTGAAATTTATGGGTCTTTAAAGGAAGGATTCATCAAAAAATTGAAACATATATGATAAAACCTAAGTGAGATCCCTATGGATATATCTAATTGATATTTCTAGGGATGTTTCTATGGGTAAGCCTATGATTTCATATATTTAAAGGAATATGTCATAAATAAGACATCCAGTAAGTGATTTATTATGATTATTCAGTTTTACTCAATGATGTGTGTTTCACACTATATGATTTTGGTTTTTAATCAATATATTGAACCAGAAATAATTTGGTTAATGTTCAATGTGATAGACAATTTTTTAATGAGTAATCAAATGGGATGATCACTAGAGTTAAGAAAGTTGTAATTATTCCTATTTAGTTTTCATAGAACACGATTAATGATGCCTCCCAAAACCAACTCTAAGGCTCATGAAATAAGATAAGGAGAGTTTGGGTAATATATTCCATTGAAGAATGATGATTTATTTTATTTTTCATCAAGAATGTGGAAACAACTACCCAAGTGAATATCATAGTGGAATAGGATGATATTTTAACTTTGTAAAAGAATGACATAAAACTAGTAACTATGTAAGGAAAATGAAAATTTTAGTTATTGTAATGGATGAGAATTTTTGAATCCCAATATTATTATCAATTAATGAATTATTTTAATTTTGAGGGTATGTTAATTAGGAAAATCAATGTCCTGTGTGGATGTCTCGGGAAGAGAATCATAAAAGTGGAATAAGTAATGATTTTCTACTAATGATGATGAGACAACGAATAACATATGAAAGGTATGTTCTATTATAATAGTATTTTTGATAATCATTATTAATATGAGTTTGATAAATATTAATAAATTATTAATATTTCATATTTTTGGAAGGGTGTATTAAGAAATAAGATTACAAAGATTACTTATTGTTTTTTAGAAGGAAGTGGGATAAATGAAGTATTTATTTTCTGGATTTCAAAGAATATGTTATACAGATCATGAAATATGTACTTATGTTCATTATCATATTTTATTAAGTATATGAATGGATATGTTGAATGTCATTTATGAATTATA
Organism: Viscum album; assembly: GCA_963277665.1. NCBI lineage: Eukaryota > Viridiplantae > Streptophyta > Magnoliopsida > Santalales > Viscaceae > Viscum > Viscum album. The sequence continues at coordinate 379,991,030 of OY728122.1, forward strand.
AAAGTGATTTCATATACATGTGATATTTTTATTAAGAGAAGGGATCCATTAATGTGTTTGAGATGATGATAAAAGGATGTTGATTATTCATTATGTGGTGACTGATTTGGATAATGTAAATTGGATAGTATCAATAACCATATAACTGATTAAGGATTTTTTATAATGATGGTTATACGATCAATAATATAGATTTTGACATTTTTATACTTAAACAATATATCGAATAATTATTATAATAAGTAAACATACATGTTTTCAATAAGGATTTATGGTAATTTTTTTAATTATCTTATTTCAAGAGAATTTTTTATCAAGGTACTAACATGATCGGTATGAAAAAAATAAGAGATAATTTATGACATATATGGGATCAATTATCAGATATTTTTGAGAAATATAATGAACTTATTTCTAAAGTTTTAAACTTCTATCATTCTAAAGGTTTATAAGGTAAAAAATTTATGGAATGGATTATGTTATACTTTGAATGAGGTTTTAGAGATTAAAGTATTCTCTCAACATGTGATTATTTATACATATTATGTAACATGTTATAATATTATTTATGTGATAACTAAAGGCATATAGAATAAAATATCATTCTATTTATGTATCTCATGATCTTCTAATGCTTTAGGAATGACTAATTCACCATTATTTCATGGAAGAAGAGATGAAGTGGAAATAAATCAATGTACAATAAAGGGTAATGTTTTCCGGAAATCATGTAAGTATATCTTCTCAGGAATATTTTAAAAATTTACAAAAAATATAATTGAAATAAAATATTGTCATATTATCATCATTTTTTTATGATATCAATAACCACAGTCATAGTTCGTCAATCTATGTTTTTTTATTGTTAAATTGATCTGGATCACTAACTCTCTTATGATCTATGATCTTTATCAATCTCTATAATATTTACTCTTTTCATACATGTTTTTTATTTCACATGCAAGTAATTTTCTCATACGTCGAAATAAAGATATTAGTTACTTTGGGTAACCATTATGGTTCTAACATATGTTTAAAGGGAGTTTTAGTATTATTTTTTCCAATGTGGTTTGTATGAAATGAACTTTAATGTGTTAAAAATATGATAAACCAGACTAATTTCAAAGAAAAAATCCATTCAAGGGGGGTAAAATATAACACCCTATGATTTTGTGAAATTCTTTTTGAAATAATTTATATTTTTTATTTTCATTTCACACAACACTAAATATAGATTGTGTTATATGAAAGAACCAAGTTATCATTAGTCTATAAGATACACAAAGTTAATATTTCATGATATGATACACCAACATAAGATTGTGCTACATGAAACACTAATTTGGCTTGCGTTACACACAACAATGAGTTTCTACTAACCAACATTATATTATTTTAATCATTTAAATGAGATAGTTATAACATTGCCTTAAAATTAGTAACATGAAGAGTAGTAAAAAAATTAAATATATTTGTAATGTTTTTGATATTAATAAATAATATTTAAAATATATCATAAAATTATCGGTAATGTCTTTATATGATTGAAAAAACTATTTTACAACAAGAATTGTTTTTTATGTCATGTGAACAATAATAAAAATAATTTTAGAAACATATAGAAATTTAATTTTATAAAATAAAATTCATTTTTAAATAAAAATTTTCATATTTCCCTGTTGTTTATTTTTGGACTTTTTTGTAAAAAACATCATTTATTGTTGAATAATGAAAAATACTTAATTTTATTTCAAAACCACACTTTCATCTAATTTTTTATATTTCTAAAATATATTATTATTTTTTTAAAAGTATAATTTTAAAAATTATAAATTAATTAATCCAAATTATCTCATTGAAACAAATTTCAAATTTAAATTGGATATAAAAATATTTCAAATGTTTTAACATTTTATCTTAAAAGACCTACTTTCGCGACAAGTCTATAGGAATAATTTTAAATTAATTTCTTCCACTTTTTTGTTTAGAATTTGGAAAAATGGATTACATATTTGGAATGAAAAAAATATATAAATCACATTAATGTAATCGTAGTTATTGATCAATAATATGAGTGAAATTAATTCAAATTAATTATTATGATTAAAGTATAAATTATTTTATGTAGTGGTTAAATAATAATCTTAAGTGAAAAAATGACTTCTCCACTTGCCTAAAATCTATTTTGTGCCAAATTTAGACCATATACCCTCTTGTATAAACTTTTACGAGTTATTGGTACACTAATCCATGTAATTGTTCTATAAAATATGTTCTGTAAGGAGAAAATACAATAAAAGAACCTTCCTTACTTCTGGCATTTAAAATCCTTGAGATATGGACAAAAATGAAAATTAGTTTGATTTTATAGATTACTCCTAAAGTTAAAGGAGTTTTTTAAATCATATTAATTTATAATTAATTTTTAGAGATGAATTATATTGACTAATTTTTTAAGGAATTGGAAATGTGGTAAGTACTTTGTTAATAATTATCGAAAATAAGTGATAGAAAAAATATTCAAAGTAAAGTAAGTTGATAGAATTATTGTATTACATTTTTATAGATAAATATAATATGTTACCAATTTTTAAAGTTAATAAATTAAAATTACACATTTCTCTTGATATTATTTAAATTTAAATTAAGTAAATAATGTTCAAATTGACTTTAATGTTTTTTATAATTAATGATATTTTGAAAAACTATTAAAAATTTACTAAAAATCATATATTCTTCAAAATTATTTGTAAATGTTAATAAATAAAAAAATATATTAAATTATTTGACCAATTTATTATTTATAATGAACATATTTACCATACATAGAAAAAAACATTTTTATCTCGGTTTGCGTTAAAGTAGTGTTTTTGTGCGTTACATAAGCATCTTATAAAATTATTTTCCCACATGCATGGGATTTATTTTTTGTGAATTAGATATCAGGTTTATAATTAAGTAAATATTTATTTTATATCAATCCACACTTTAATTTAGTCTAAATGGATAAATTACATATTTTAGAACACTAGTAACCTTAATAAAAACAAAAATTATATAAGAGGGGAAACTAAGAGATAAGGAACAAAATTATAAAAATAAACTTATGTTGTGTAGTGGTGATTATAATAGAACAAAAATATTATCTAATCTATTATTTTTTCATTTTTTAGTCAGATGTGGTAAGGGAGACCTCCCAATATTGTTTACCTTTTAGTATTTAGAATAATTCCACCCATCATCCCCTATAAAAAGGCATTCTATCTTCCCCTTCCTCGAACCTCCAAAGTCATTTTTTATCATCTAAAAAATACCCAAAATAAGCTCCAAAATTCATTACCTTCTTCATATAATCCTCAATTTGTGTAAAAATCCATCCAAGGAAGCCATTTGGTCAAAACTAAGATGAGTTACCCAAGGAAGAGGTAATATCCTTCCATAAGATATTTTTTTTATTTTAATTAAACACCCAAAAAATTATTCTAATTACATTATTATGTAACTACCTATGTATCGTCAATATATTGATATATTTTTATTTTTATTTTTCTACCTAAAACTACACACATATCCATCAAATGGGTAGCGAACTTGTTGTTCCTATGTATGGCGGACTACCACCCTTCAAAATGATGTTGTTTGTTTTTTCCATTACCACCTCTCATGTTTGGGAATTATAATGGACATTATGATTTTATATGATATATATTATATATATTATTTATTTATTCTTATTTAACTATTATTCAAAACATAATTCCATTCTTTCCATTTTGTTAAAATATGATAACTTTGTTTGTGGACGTGTAGACTATCTCCTCCTCAAAGCGATGTGTTTCGTTCATACTATTAATTGAATGTATTAAGGATGATATTAGTAAATGTATTAAATATGTAATATACAATATGTATACCATAATATATATATATATATATCATTTAAATTCTTTCATTAAATATGAAAAGAAAACGAAGACATCGTTCATGATTACGAATGACCTACCATCTCCATAAATGATGTATTCCATTTCATATTTCAATATTTTATTTGTTATTTTAAATATTTATTTAATTAATATATTTTATATTTAAATAATTTGTTACATTATTTAAATAATTAAATCATTATCTATTTAAGTGGGTCAAGAATAATATGTCAAAACCTATATGAAAAACAAAATGGGTATTACCTGAAATTTAACATCAACAAGGACTTGTTAACAGTTGGTTAAAATAAAGTTATAGTAAAATTACTTGTGGTATTAGATATAAGAATATGGTTTTTTGGTATATGTATAATAAAATTATATTTAATATACAAGAGTTTTGAATAGGTATAAACAATTTCAAGACTTAATGTATGTGTTTTATTGTCCCACATTTATTTCTCGGTGACTTATTCCTCACTCACCACCCATTTATTCTGTGTATGGTATATATTGAACATAAATGTATTATATTATAAGTATAAAAATTTTAAAATCCTAGGTAAATAAATAATATGACATTTTTATATTTATTAATATTTTTGAATTAAGTATTAATTTTACTTTAAAAGGGTTTCTATGTTCCATGGTGTACCCGATACGCAACAATGGGTTTCTTTGAAATCTTACGTTGCACACTAATAATATAATAATATTATTTTAAATGGTAGTTAATGACTAGCCGTGGTAATGGCGTGAATTAATAGAACTAACTACAAAATTATTATATATGTTTGTTAAATATTTTTTACATTTATCCAATAAATGTTAAAGTCTTAAAATGAGAATGAATCCAATTTTAAGCATATATAGTCTAATATTCTTTAAAAGGTTGATTAAACGCCTTTTGATGGAAAACCATTTATAAATATACATTTTTTAACTTTTAGATGTTATATTTGACAAAATAAAATCATTCTTTAAAATCAAGACATCAAAATTTACTTAGGGTAATTTTTTGGAATTTTCCAATAAAGTTTATTTTTTAATGAATAGTAAAAAATGTTGTATTTTAATTTAAAACCTCATGTTAAACTAATTTATTTATATTGATAGATTATATTTTTAATTGGTTTTAAAGTTTATTTAAAATATATTTTTACCATTTAATCCAATGGTTGTCATTGCAATTAATTTCACTTTGAAATTTTACATAAACAAGTCCCAATATTTTGATAAGTAGTGTTTCTTAAAAACGTGCTATTTATTTTGACAGTGGGAATTAATTATAAAATTAATTAATTCAACTTATATTTGTTGAATTTTTTAAAATATATCTTTTTTTAATTCGGAATATAAAATATATCTTCGGGTGAATTTTTGGTATTTTTCTGAAAAACAGCATTTTTTGATGAATAGTGAAACCACTAAGTGGTAGTTAAAAAACTGAATTTTTCATTAAACGAAACTTTACCAGTTCTATAAATTGTATTTAAAAAATACAACATACATGGATTTCATTATTAAGTAATATTCTGTTCAATGGGATGAAAATAATTTTTATTGAATAGTAACTTTTGAGTTTTATTAACCGCGATTAGAGGTAATTAGGATAATTTAAGGTAAAATTGATATTATAAAAATATAAATATATCTTGAAAATTGTCCTCCACTTATTGGATGATTAATGTCCGACCAAGACAATCCATTGGTCAATTTGGGGGACCCCATGGAGCAACTTGTGTAAGATAATGATATTAATACCTTTTATTTAATGTAAAAATAAAAATGTCACAAACATGAATTTTTTTACGAAAAAACTTCTTACATGGGGATATATAAATTATATTTTTTACTATAAAAATTAATTAGAAATCTAAAATTATTTCCTACATCATGGTAATTTTTTGATAATTTTTAGACATCAAAAAAAATAAAATTATTTATGACACAATGATGATGCAGTGTTTACATCATTAATGAATTATTTAAATAAATAGGAAGATAATGTTTAATATAATATCCAAAACTTGTAAAATTATTATTGGATGATTTTATTATGAAAATGGGCCACCTAATATTTTATTTTAATGATTTTGGGACCTTTATAAACTGAAAATCATTATATAATAAAATAATAGTTTCATGTTTTCCAAAAAATCATATCCTCTCCCTTATAAAAAGACCCCACTTCCTACCCATATCTCACACTTCTCAAGACATTAGTATTGTCCAAACTCTAATAAAATAATCTCCCAATATTCCTCTATTCATCCCAAAATCCTTACCTTAGGCATAAAGTTCTTCAAGAAACCCTTTTGGTACAAACCAAGGGGAGTTACCCGATTTAAAAGTAATGTCTTCTCTTATGTTCTTTTGATTTATTTTGCTTCTCCAACAACCTAACCTCTTTTTATTAAAATATTTTGTAACAACACCAGTATATTCAATATACTAGGATTTTTTTTATAATTATTTGATCTACACTTACACACACCTCAATCTAATGGTTAAATAACATACCATTTCTGTTGGTGGTGAATTACTGCCTCACAAAACAATGATTGTTCAATCTTATTTTAACACCATTAATGGTGTCCATTAAGATGTATATGTATTTATATATGATATATATTATGCTTATTTTTTCCTTATTCTTCTTTAATTTTCATTTATGGCATAATTTTATGGTTTCCATAATGAATAAACGGGATAATTTCATTTTAGGAAGTGCGGATTACCGCCCCCTTAAGTGATTTGAATCGTTAATGTCATATGTGGGATTTATAAAGGATGGTGTTAATGATATTATATATGATATTATACTCAAATTATAATATACCTTTATATCATTATTATTTCATTCCATTAAATACGAAATATAAATGAAAGTAGTGTTCATGTGTACGTACAGCTTACCATCTACATGAATGGTGCATTTCATTTCATTCCTCTAAATGTTATGTAATATTATAAATGCATGTATATACTGGATATAAATGATATATATTATAACTAAATAATTAATATAATTCTAGCGATAATGGATATTTTACCACATGAACAACTTGTGATTATAAGAAGTTAATTTTGGACTCAAGTACCAAATATTGACAAAACGGCCATTATTAACATAAATGATTAAATAATGTTTATAACATTGTAATAAGTGATATAAAAGAATAATGAACTTGAAAAATGTTCTTAATCAAGTATAAATTAACTTAAGTTTATCATTCAGGAAGAACAAGTAACATACGAGCGAGTCAAGTCGGACACGTGGTAAGGGATCCAACATCTCTCTTTCTTTTTAAGTACTCTCATTATTGTAATTTCTTTTAAGATCTTCTTTATTATGTTTTGGGATGTTATTTTTTATTCCTATTACTATAATTTTGATTTTAATATGATGATAGACCCCGTCTTTCTCTCATCAATTCATTTTAAGAATTTTTGAGTGGTGCCATTAGGCTGCCAAATTTTTGTTAGGGGATTTCTCATCACACTTTTAATTTCGTGATATTTCCATTATTCGCCACTTATTTGTTTCATGTGGTGAATTTTGTACATAAATTTCATATATATTATCATTATTCTATTTATATTCATGGTATTATGTGATTCATTTGGTGTTTATTATCTTTTGGTCATACGACTCGATTGATTACAACGAGGTTAGGGGTTTTTATCTCACTTTTTATTCCTATGAGATTCATGCTACATTTTCCACTATTTTTTTTTGTGTGGTGTATGTACATCCCATGATTGTATTATTTGTGTAATATAATTTAATTGATGGGTATTTATATCTTTATTCTATGACCATTCTTTCATGGGGTGTACGTCTCGAAAGTTACCCAAATCGGTAAGGGAACCTTTCACCATCCTCTTTTTATAAGACTTCTTTTTGTTAGGTCTTTTATTTTCATCTTATTATGTTGGAATATTTTCATATTTATCCTTATTTCTGTAAATTTTATTTCCAAGTGATGAGATACACTTTTTATCTCTCATCAACTCATTTCTTGAATTTTAAAGTGACGTCGTTGGGCTGTCAAATTTCTGTAAGGGAACTTCTTTACCAAATTTCAATTCTTTGGGTTAAACCTCTACTTATTGATTATGTAATGCTATGAATATGTGTGGATGGCCTATGATTTTTATACACTTAATATCCACTTATATTTAGTGTATTTTTATCTGTCACATATAATTATGTAATTGATTTACCCTTAATCTAAGGATACCGTCTTTATAAGGGACTTCAACTCAATCTCCTTTTATTGAGGAATCCTTTGATTTATACACGAATTTCATTTATACGGTGTATAAAACCATTTTGAATTTTCATTTCATTCAAATTTATTCTTTTCTCTACGAATCATTTTACTAAACGACAAAAATGAATGTTTCTTTTTTTTACGTAAGCGGTGACCACGACCTTCTCCACCGCCACGAATATTATTTGATATTTGGCTTACTTAACAAGCCGTAATGTTTTTAAAAGGAAAATAATTACCATATAATCTTTTTATGTATTTTGGTATTGAAAATGGTTTTTATAATGGATTTATTATTTCAATATCTTAAAAGGTTATATTGCAATGTGGGAATGTTATCTTTCCATTATGATTAAGTTATGTGTTATGTTTATGTTGTTGATATTGGGCATTGTTTATAAATTCAGGTTCCATGATAAAATAAGGTAAGGTGAGCCCAAGATAGCTCTCCAATGCATTGGGTAACATGAAGGAGTTAAACATTAAGGTTTCTCTGAAGATTTTTAGGGAATGTACTGTGATGGGTATTCCTAATGTAACCATGAGGGTTACTCCCTACATAAGAATGTTATGAATGCCTCAAGATACCTCTATGTCCTATGATTTCTATGGGGTAATAATATATCTTATGATTTCATGAGGGATGTTAAAGTTCTTATTTTTTATGAGTAATGTATGATTTCATTGATTCTTATGTATACATGGATTAATGTTTTCTTTCTGGGTTTTTATCCCTTACTGAGCTTTTTATGCTCATCCCATGTTTTTCAAATGTTTTCCACAGGACATAAAGATAAATAGGGTAAAGGATAGGATCATGGAAAGACATGTTATCTAATACATGGAACTAAACATGTTTCTTTTTAAGATTTTTTATTTTATGAAAAAAATGGAAACTGAGTTGAAGTGTATAATTTGTAATCTTTTGAGATGTAATAGTTATGGCCTAATCCTCTAAAACTCTAAACCTAAAAAAGTTCCTCAATGTGAATTAATCATTTAATTCAATATTATGTAATGTTTTAAGGCTGGGTCCTTATAGTTGGTATGAGATGTCAGTTTAGATAACTTTAGAGGTTAGGGTATTATTTTAGCATAAGTGACATTACCATAATGGTTAAGATTTAAGAAAGTGTCATAGTTTTTTTTGATAAACTGAATGAGGTTAAGATAACATGAATAATTATATCTTAGTATTATATGATGATTTTACTGATATACTCACGCTGAACTTTTTGGTTTTCGTAAATGGATGGATCTAGTAGGCACCAAAGTAATAGTGGATGTGAAGGAAACTGTAACAGTTTTCTGAATGAGGAGCTGAATGATATGGGAGCTACAATGAGAACTCTTGTGGTTATTCTCAACCAACTATCTGGAGTCATGATTGACCACCTGAACCTTAGTGATTTTTATAATGCATCATATATGTGAGAAACAAATCCCTATGGAAGTTCATGTAATAATCATAAAGGTATGTATGTTCAAAAACCGATGTGCCAAAGATGTGGAAAGAAACACATAGGAAAGTGTTTCCAAGGGACAGAAAGATGATATAGATGTGGAAATGAAGGTCATAAAGCAAGAACCTGCCATGTAAAAAGGAAGAATCTAGTTGACTCTAGGAAAGGGAAAGAATTTCTTTTAAAAGGATCAATTGAATTTTTTAAATGTGGTGTATATGGTCCTTATGCCAACACATGTCTTCCGAAGAAGTTTCATGAATGGGATCACCAAGATTGTAAAAATATTCAATTACCAATACCTAATGTCATTCCGATTGAGGATGAAGAAACTGACAATGACCAATGAAAGGTATGGATTATTTATTAATATATTTTTTCCTATTATTGAAATCGTAGGATATGATTCATGATTTTGTTTATAGGAAATATTTATTTCAAAATAAGTTGGAAAGGAATGGTTAATGGATCATGAATAATGTTGAATGAGTAAGAAGACAATATATAAGGGATTCAAGAGTTATGGATGGTACAATTCTTAAAATTATTAAGGCTCTTTTGATGATGGGATTACATTTGAAAGATTTTTATAGTATGTGTAACCCTGAAGTTTGATATATGAAAATTTTATTCAAGGAATTATTATCTTTTATTTTGTGGATATAGTTATAAAGAACCATTTTGTTTTATATAATCTTTGAATATGAGGTAATTATTGGTTAATACATTTTGGGATGCACAATTAATGTTATTTGATAACCTTTTTAGTTAAAATATGTTATAATTATTTTTGATGAATTTATCTCTTTTTGGGAATATTATAAAATTATGTATTTTTTAAAAAGGGACAACACCCAAACCGTGTGGAAACCCGTCGCGTTGGATGGAGGTGTGAGAATCGAACCCAAAACCAAAGTGCGACTAGTATTTATCGCCTACTACTATACTATGTGAATTCCCTGGTAAGTTTAACTAATTATTTTTAGTTATATGATTTTATGAAGCAAGAATAAGTTGATTTTGGGTTATCTATAGAAATTATTAACCTATCATGGAGGATATGTGATTAGGTTAATTACTCTTCAATATGAGACTTTAAGAGTAATTGATGTTATTTGGAGATAAATGTTACGCTTTATCTTGGAAGACTATGTGATTAAATACTTTAGAGATTTGGTTTTCAATCTTAGCTTGGTTTTCCATGAAGAAATTTTATGGATAGCTAGTTATTGAATGGTTTTTCTTGAACCTTGGGTTCTTTTTGTTGAATTTTGGAGATTAATAGTAGTTTCTCTTTTTGTAAAAGAATATATGTTTTGGGACTATTTGATCTTGTACTAAAAATTTCTTTTTTGGATAAGGTCTAAAGGCATGGGAAATATATAGTTCATCATTAGTGGATTCAGTGATTCTCAAAGAAGTTGATTATAGTGCTCTTAATGTGAACAAGTCATCCTAAATACTCATCTTTTCGAGAAAATATGAGTCTGTGTAATAAATATTGTAAGAGGTTAAAGTCTACATAACATGTAAGTGTGTTTCCTTAATATTTAGTTAAGCTCATAAATAAATTCCTCAATGAAATGTAACTTAAAACAAAAACTTTTTCTGTTAACTTTTCCTATTGGGGAATCAAATACCATTTAACCCATCACAAGTTTGTGATTTTCTGGTGGTTAACTTTGTCCTAATCATGTTTTCTATCACTCTCAATCAGACTTTGATGATTTGTTTTCTCCTCCATATCCATGTTTTCATGGAATTCTAGTATTTTTTGTCTCAGGTGGCCATTTTACTTCTCTTTCTTTCTTTTAATGTGATGGTTTTATTTTCTTCTTTTCCGATGTCGGATATTCAAGGATGTTTCGAAGCCCAATTTTAAAATTGCGAGGACACAATTCCCTAAAGGGGGGAAGGATGTAACATCCTAGGTAAATAAAGAGTATGACACTTTCATATATATTAATATTTGTGAATTAAATATTAATTTTAATTTAAAAGTGTTGTTATGTTCGATGGCCTACCCAATACACAACAACGGGTTTCCTTGAAATCTTACGTTGCACACTAATAATATAATAATATTATTTTAAATTGTAGTTAACGCCTAGCCGTTGTAACGGTGGGATTTAACAGAACTAATTAAAAAATTATTCTATAAGTTTGTTAAATATTTTTTAAATTTATCCATTATATGTTAGAGGCTTAAAATTCAAATGAATCCAATTTTAAGCATATGTATTCTAATATTCATTAAAAGGTCGATTAAACGCTTTTTGATGGAAAACCATTCTTAAATATAATTTTTTTCACTTTTATATTTTATATTTGACAAAATTAAATCATTTTTTAGAATCAAGACATCAAAATTTACTTTGGGTAAATTTTTTGATTTTCCCATAAAGTTCATTTTTTTAATGAATAGTGAAAAATGTTGTATTTTAATTCAAAACCTCCATTTAATATAATTTATTTATATTGATAAATTTTATTTTTTATTGGGTTTAAAGTGTAATTAAAATATATTTTTACCATTTAATCCAATGGTGTTCATTGAAATTAATTTCACTTTGAAATTGGACATAAACAAGTGTCAATCTTTTGATCGATATTGTTTATTAAAAACACTCTATTTATTTTGACAGTGAAAATTAATTATAAAATTAATTAACTCAAATTATATGTTTTTAATTTTGTAAAATAGACATCATTTTTGAATTTAGAATATCAAATATAGCTTAGGGTGAATTTTTGGTATTTTTCTGAAAAAATTCATTTTTTGATAAATAGTGAAACCACTTAGTGGTAGTTAAAAACTGATTTTTTCATTAAACAAAACTTTACCGCTTCTGTGAATTTAATTTCGAAAATCCAACATACATTGTTGTAATTATTAAGTAAAATTTGGTTCAATGGGATGAAAATAATTTTTGGTGAATAGTATCTTTTGAGTTTTATTAACCGCGATTAGAGGTAATTAGGGTAATTTAAGGTAAAAATAATATTATAAAAATATATAAATATCTTTAAACATTTCCTACCCTTATTGGATGAGTCATGGCCTACCAATACAATACATGGGTCAATTTTGGAGACCCCATGGATCCACTTGTGTAAGATAATGATATTAATACCTTTTATTTAATGTAAAAATAAAAATGTAACAAACATGTATTGTTTTACTAAAAAACATTTACATGGGGTAATATAAGTTATACTTTTGACATTAAATATTAATTAGAAATATAAAAAATTTCATACATCATGGTAATTTTTTTATATTTTTTAGACATCAAAATTTAATTAAATTATTTATGACACAATGATGATGCAGTGTTTACGTCATTAATGAAAGATTTAAATAAATAAAAAGATAATGTTTAAAATAATATCCACCACTTGTACAATTATTATTGGATGATTTTATTTCGGACATGGGCCACCTTATCTTATATTTTAATGATTTTGGGACCTTTTGAAACCGAAAATCATTATATAATAAAAAAATAGTTTCATGTTTTCCAAAAGTGCCCCTCCTCTCCCTTATAAAAAGACCCCACTTCTTACCCATATCTCACACATCAAAAGCCATTTGGATCATCCAACCTCTACTCAAATAATCTCCCAAGATCCCTCTCTTTATCCTAGAAGCCTTACCTAAGGTATAAGGCTCTTCAAGAAACCCTTTTGGTTCAAACCAAGGGGAGTTACCCGATATAAAGGTAATGTGTTCTCATATGTTATTTTGTTTTATTTTGCTTCTCCAACAACCTAACCTATTTTTATTAAATTATTTTGTAACAAAACCAGTATATTAAATATACTAGGATGTTTTTATGATATTTATTCGATCTACACTTACACACACCACCATCTAATTGTTAAATAACATACAGTTTCTGTGGTTGGTGAATTACTGCCTCACAAAACAATGATTGTTCAATCATATTTTATCACCTTTCATGGTGGCCATTAAGATGTAACAGTATTTATATATGATATATTTTATTTTTATGTTTTCTTTATGCTTCTTTATTTTTCATTTATGTCATACCTTTATGGTTTCCATAATGGATAAACGCGATAATTTCATTTTAGGAAGTGCAGACTACTACCCCCTCAAGTGATTTGATTCGTTAATTCCATATGTGGGACGTATAAAGGATGGAGTTAATGATATTATATATGATATTATACTGGAATTATAATATACCTTTATTTCATTATTATTTCATTCCATTAAATATGAAATATAAATGAAAGTAGTGTTCATGCGTGCGTACGGCTTACCGTCTACATGAACGGTGCATTTCATTTCTTACCTCTAAATGTTATGAAATATTATAAATGATTGTATATAATGGATATACATGATATATATGATATCTAAATAATTAATATAATTCTGGAGATAATGGATATTTTACCACATGATCAACTTGTGATTATAAGAAGTTTATTTTTGACTCAAGTACCAAATATCGACAAAACAACCATTATTATTATAAATGATTACATAAATATTATAACAAGGTAATAAGTGATATAAAAGGAATAATTAACATGAAAAATGTTCTTGATCAAGTATAAATTAACTTATGTTTATCATTCATGAAGAACAAGGAACATACGAACGAGTCAAGTCGAACACGTGGTAAGGGATCCTACCTCTCTCTTTCTTTTTAAGTACACTCTTTAATGTCATTTCTTTTAAGCTCCACGTTCTTATGTTGTGGGATGTTATTTTTTATTCCTATAACTGTAATTGTAATGATTATAAGACAAGAGACCCCCTCTTTCTCTCATCAATTCATTTTATGAATGTTTGAGTGGTGCCGTTAGGCTTCCAAATTTTTGTAAGGGGATTTCTTGTCACACTTTTAATTCTGTGGGATTCTCATTGTTCGCCACTTATTTGTTTCATGTGGTGAATTTTGCCCTGCCATTTCAAATATATTATCATGATTTTATTTATATTCATGGTATTATGTGATTCATTTGGTGTTTATTATCTTTTCATCATATGACTCGATTGATTATAACGAGGTATGGGGTTTTTATCTCACTTTTTATTCATGTGAGATTCATGCTACATTTTCCACTATTTCCTTTTGTGTGGCCTATGTACTTCCCATGATTTTATTCTTTGGGTAATGTAATTTAATTTATGGGTATTTACATCTTCATTTAATGACCATTCTTTCATGGGGTGTTCATCTTGAAAGTTACCCAAATCGGTAAGGGAACCTTTCACCCTCCTCTTTTTAAAAGACTTTTTTTGTTAGGTCTTTTAATTATATATTGTTATGTTGGGATATCTTCTTATATATCCTTATTGTTGTAAATTTTATGTCCATGTTATGAGATTCCCTTTTTATCAATCATAAACTCATTTCATGAATTTTAAAGTGACGTCGTTAGACTATCAAATTTTTGTAAGGGAACTTCTTAACCCAATTTCAATTATTTGGGATAAACCTCTACATCTTGATTATGTCGGGATATGAATATGTGTGGATGACCTATGATTTTTTTAAACTTAATTCCCACTTATATTGAGTCTATTTATATTTTTCACACATAATTATGTAATTGATTTATCCTTAATCTATGTATACCTTCTTTATAAGGGACTTCGTCTCAATCTCCTTTTATTGAGGCATCCTTTGATTTATACACTAATTTATTTTATACGGTTTATAAGACCCTTTTGACTTTTCATTTCATTCAAAGGGAATCTTTTCATTATGAAGCGTTTTTCAAAATTACAAAAAGTAATGTTTTTTTTACGTAACCAGTGACAACGACCTTTTCCGCCGCATCGAGTATTATTTGATCTTTGGCTTCCTTAACAAGCTATAATGTTATTAAAAGGAAAATAAATACCATATAATATTTTTATGTATTTTGGTATTGAAAATGGTTTTTAGAATGGATTTATTATTTTAATATCTTAAAATGTTTTATTGTAATGTGGGAATGTTATGTTTACTTTATGCTTAAGATATGTGTTATGTTTATGTTATGGTTCTTGGGAATTTTTTATGAAGTCGGGTGGTTCGGTGATAAACTAAGGGTGGGTGAGCCTGATATAGCTCTCTTATTCATTGGGTAACAAAAAGGAGTTAAACATTAAGGTTTATCTAATGAGATTTACGGAATATATTGTGATGTGTATTCCAAATGTAACCATGAGGGTTACTCCCTACGTAAGAATGTTATGAATGCCTCAAGATACCTTTATGTCTTATGATTTCTATGGTTTAATCAAAAATCTTATGATTTCATGAGGTATTTAAAATTGCTTATTTTTTATGAGTAAAGTATGATTTCATTGATTCTTATGTATACATGAAATAATGTTTTCTTTCCGTGTTTTTATCCCTTATTGAGCTTTTTATGTTCATCCCATGTTTTTGAAATGTTTTCCACAAGACATAAAGATGAATAGGGTCAAGGATGGGATCAAGGAAAGATATGATGTCTAATACATGGAACTAGACATGTTTCTTTTTAAGAGTTTTTATTTTATTAAAAAAATGGAAACTGAGTTGAAGTGTCTACTTTCTAATCTTTTAAGATGTAATAGTTATGGCCTAATTCTCTAAAACACTAAACCTGAAAAGATCCTCAATGTGAATTATTCATTTAATTCAAGATTATGTAATGTATTAAGGCTGGTTCATTATAAAAATATTTATTTTTATTTACATATCCATATTTTTATATTTGTTTCTAGCATTTGGTAATGAAAAATTTTAAAAATCATAAAGTAATTTTGTCCTAGTAATATTTCATTGAGATACCAGACATGTTTTGAACCTATATTTTTATTTGAGATATATATATTGAAAAATGAAATATTATTTATTAAATATAAATATTTTAAGGTAATTTTTAGCATCATGTAATGTTGTTCATTAAATATTATTATTATTTAATGTTAGCAAAGTTGTAAGACATTATTTCTACAATCTCATTGTTTATCGATATTGTTTACGATTATGCTAACATTTTTGTAATATTATAATAAGTATCAAAAAAAATATCAAGAATTTTATTATCCTTTATTTATGTATGTTATATACATGTAATAGTGAAATTTTTACACTCATTGGTACTTAAAATAATTAATAATATGCTTTTAAGAGAATATAACATTATTTTTCCATTTTGGTTGGAAGGTTTTTTAAAAAAACTTTTTTTTATAAACATTATTTAAAAAAGTACATAATATTATACTATTATGTATAAAATACATTTTTACCAATTTTTTACCATTTTAAAATATAATTTTAAATTTAATATTCTTGTCATTTTCAAATATAGTCCCTTTTTCTAGACATTTTAAGTTTCAAACGGAATGTTCGACATGGTTAAACTTATCCGACATCATAATAGTCATTTTTAGTAAGATTCATTTTTATATTTAAAAAGGTATTTTTATAGAATTTTTTCCCAATATAAAGAACTTTTTTAATTTTAAAATATGGGATCCCAACATATCCTAATGATTGGAATCAAAACCCACATAGTTCAGTGCCACATATCAGTGCACATCACCCTTTAAGTTCTTGTGATGAGAACCCAACCATGAAGTTTAACATCATGTAGAAAGGAAGTCCAAGAAAAAGGTTCATGGTTAATGATGATTTTGAACTTTCACTAAGGAAGCCCAAGGAACCCTGAATAGATTTGGTCTCCTGGGAAGATATAACCCTTTCAGGGATGTGGCCTAGAGACCATTAGAGATGGTTCAGGAGAAGAAAAAGGTTTCCAAAAATATTTTCAGTCTAAAAAGTGTTTTAAATGATTTTCAAATATTACCTTTTATGTTTTCAAAAGTTAATTTTCAATAAAAAGGTTTCTATGATTTCTATATTTCATTATAATTTTTAAAATCCATTTTCTAGAAAAATAATTTCAAAAGGATTTCTAGCCTTGTTTTTATGTTTTAAAATTTTTTTCAAAGAGAAATGTTTTCCAAATGATATCAAGATTTCTTTTTATGATTTCAAGGTTTTTTAAATAAAAAGGGTTTCAATACATTTCCAACCATCCTTTATATGTTATCAATGAAATATTAAAAGAATAATATTTTCTAAATGATTTAATTTTTAAAATGTTATTTTTAATGCTGTAAAAATATTTTCATCATGAAATTTATAATATGAAATTTTAGACAATTCCTTATAAAAAATTGATTTTTAATGTATTTTAGGAAAATTATTTTCAATTGAAGGCTATATTTATTATGAAATGTTTTATGTGATGTTTCAAAATCCTTCTCTATAAAAGAAAACAAATATTGTTATATTTTTTGCTGTAATTGGGATGTGATTCACGAAAAAGATTCATATTTTTTAAAATGGTTTATATTTTGAGGGAATTATGTTAATGAATCTCGTTTCTCGTCCATGGGTTATATACCTTTGAAAATTGCTTCATTTCCCCAGTTATTCTATGAAGAAATAATTATGAAACCTATCTACTTTCCATATGTTATGATATTATTAAACATTTATGATAACAATTTCATTTAATGAGTTTTAATAAAATCTATATGAATATCATCTCTTAATCTGGGTCATGATATGATGTAAGTTTTATGATTACAATATGTGACAGGTTGGACCTATATCTCTCGAAAATGCATTGGTTAATGATTCATATCTCATGACATAATGATTGGAATCATGTCAACAGGCTTGAACCACTATAAAAGATGGTGAAACCCAATCCACTATGGGAAGATGGAGAAACATGATCCACTAAGGGAAGATGGTGAGACCTAATCCACTATGAGAATATGGGGAAAACTGATCCACTCTGGAAAGATGGGGAGACCAAATACACTAAAGGAAGGCAGAGAAACTTGATCCCTTATAATGAAAGGAATGTGACACGTTATTGTGGTGGGCATTGCCTAGTAGCTTCAGTCCCCATTAAGTTCCTTGAAAAGTGTGACATCCCGGGTAAATAATGAATTAAACATTTTCATATTTATTAGTATTTGTGAATTAAATATTAATTTTACTTTAAAGGGGTTTCTATGTTCGATAGCGTACCCGATACGTAATAAAGAGTTTCTTTGAAATCTTACGTTGCACACTAGTAATAAAATAATATTATTTTAAATGGTAGTTAACACGTAGTCGTTGTATTAGCTGGAATGCATAGAAATAACTAAAATATGATTATATATGTTTGTTA
Organism: Viscum album; assembly: GCA_963277665.1. Taxonomy (NCBI): domain Eukaryota; kingdom Viridiplantae; phylum Streptophyta; class Magnoliopsida; order Santalales; family Viscaceae; genus Viscum; species Viscum album. The sequence continues at coordinate 380,009,912 of OY728122.1, forward strand.
AATGTTTTTACATTTATCCAGTAAATGATAAAGGCTTAAAATATGAAAAGAATTCAATTTTAGGCATATATACTCTAATTTCCACTAAAGGTCCACTTAACGCCTTTTGATGGCGAACCGTCATTAAATATATTTTTGGTTACTCTTAACATTCTATTGGGCCAAATAAAATTCTTCTTTAGAATTGGGACACAAAATTTACTTTGTGTAAATTTTTGGAATTTTTCTGATAAAGATCATATTTTAATGAATAGTGAAAAATGTTGTATTTTAATTCCAAACCTCTTTTTAATATAATTTATTTATATGATTAGATTATATTTTGAATTGGTTTTAAAGTGAAATTAGAATATATTTTTACCATTTAATCCAACAGTGGTCGTTGGAATTAATTTCACTTTAAAATTGGACTTAAACTAGTGCCAATCTTTTGATAGATTTTGTTTCATAAAAACAGGCTATTTGTTTTGACTGCGGGAAATAATTATTAAATTAAATAATTGAAATTATATGTTTTGAATTTTTTAAAATAGACATCATTTTTTAATTCGGAATATCAAATATAGCTTAGGGTGAAGTTTTGGTATTTTTCTGAAAAACTTCACTTTTTGATGAATAGTGAAACCACTAAGTGATACTTAAAAAACTGATTTTTCGTTTAAATGAAATTTTACCACTTCTTTGTTTTTAATTTAAAAAATCCAACATAAATATTTGCCATTAAGAATTAAAATTTGGTTCAATGGGATTAAAATAATTTTTTTGTGAATAGTAACTTTTATGATTATTAATCGCGATTAGAGGTAATTAGTGTAGTTTAAGGTAAAAGTAATGATTTAATAATATGAAATGACCTGGACACATGTCCTACCCTTATTGGATGTGTCATGTCCGACCAAGACAATACATGGGTCAACTTGGTGACCCCATGGAGCCACTTTGGTAGGAAAGTGACATTAATATCTTTTTATTTAAAGTTAAAATAAAAATGTCACAAACATGAGTTATTTTACTAAAACAATTTTTAAAAGGGGTTATACAAGTCATAATTTTTACTATAAATATTAATTAGAAATATAAAAATATTTCCTACATCATGATATTTTTTTTATAATTTTTAGACATTATATATATTAAATTATTTATGACATCATGATGGTACAGCGATTACCTCATTATTTAACGATTTAAATAAAATGAAAAGATAATGTAAAATCTAAGACCTACACTTGTCAAAAACCTATTGGATGGGTGTATTTCGAACCCTTATCACATTATCCTCTAAATATATAATTGTGGGACCATATTATCTGAAAGTCATTTTATAATAAAGTATCTTTTATTAACTTTCCAAGAGTGCCCCTCCTCTACTCTTATAAAAGGCCCACACCTCTACCTCCTTACGCACACCTCTCAAGCCTTTGGTTCGGCCAATATCTGCTATTTTTGTCTCTACACATCCCTATATTACTCCTAGAAGCCTCACTATGGGCATAAGTCTTCCCATGGAATCCATTGAGCTCAAATCTTATAGATTTACCCGATTTTAAGGTAATGTCTTCACTTGTGTTCTTTTGTATTATTTTGCTTCTCCAACCCCCTAAACACTTTTTATTCATTTCTTTTGTAAAAAATCCAGTATATTCAATATAATAGTATTTTTTTATAATAATCATTCGAGTTACATTTACACACACCTACATCTAATGGTTAAAGAACATATTGTTTCTGTTGATGGCGAATTTCTGCCTCACGAAACGATGATTGTTCAATATTTTTCTAACACCTTCAAATGTGGCCATTAAGATGTCACTATATTTATATATGATATATAATATGTTTATGTTTTCCTTAAGCTTCTGTATTTTTCATTTATGGCATACCTTTATGACTTCCATTATGGGTATACGCGATATCTTCATTTTAGGAAGTGCGGACTACCGCCCCCTCAAAGTGATTTGATTCGTTAATGCCATATGTGGGACGTATAAAGCATGGATTTAAAGTTATTATATATGATGTTATATTGGAATTATAATATACCTTTATATCATTATTATTTCTTTCCATTAAAGTATGATATAGAAATGAAAGTAGCGTTCATGCGTACGTACGGCTTACCATCTCCATGAACGGTGCATTTCATTTCTTATCCCCAAATGTAATGTACTGTTATAAGTACATATATATAATGGATATATATGATTTATGTTACATCTAAATGATTAATATAATTCTGTAATTAAAATATACATATCTCTCATTTAGTTTTAATTCCATTAATATGACATATAAATGAAAGTAGCGTTCATGCGTACGTACGTCTTACCGTCTCCATGAACGGTGCATTTCATTTCTTACCTATAAATGATTATGTAATATTATAAATACATTTATATTCTAGATATATATGATATATATGATATCCAAATGATTAATATAATTCTGTATATAATGAACCTTTGACCACACAAACAACATGTAATTGTAAGAAGTCCACTTTCGACTTAAGAACCAAATATCGACAAAACAAACATTATTAACTTAAATGATTACATAATTCTTATAACATGGATATAATTGATATAAAATTAATAGTAAGCTTGGAAAAGGTTCTTAAGCAAGTAGAAATTAACACTAGTTTATTATTCAGGAAATTAAAGAGCAATCGAGTCACGTCAGACATGAGGTAAGGGACTTCGTCTCAATCTCCTTTCATTGAGCCATATTTCATTTTATACACAACATTATTTTATACGGTGTATAAACCCCTTTGACTTTTACTTTTACACAAAAGGAATATTTTTCTATGAAGCGTTTTACTAAATGACAAAAAGGAATGTTTCTTTTAACATATGTATTGACAACGACCTTTTCCGCCGCCGCGAGTATTATTTGGTCTTTGGATTCCTCAACAAGCAGTAATGTTTTTAAAATGAAATAAATACCATATACTATTTTATGTATTTTGGTATTGAAAATGGGTTTTATAATGGATTTTTTATGTCAATATATTTAAGTGATATGTTTTGATAAAAGTGTGGAAATGTTTTCTTTCCATTATATTTGTTTTATGTCTTATGATTTTATAATGGTACTTGGACATTTGATAGGTGGTTACATGATAAACCATATGACGGGTGGTGTTGTGAATACCAGGATGGGTGGTTACATTATAACCTCCAAAGCATTGGGTATGGAAGTCAGCCGTATGGTTATTCCATTAAGTGATATGTGTGGAAGTCGACCGTATGGTTATTCCACTTAAGTATGTTTATGTCCCAAGTTACCTTTATATGTTATGTGTTCTTTATATGGGTTTTATGGTAATATTTTTGTTAAAAAAGGGTAAGTAATGATCTTTTATTTAGTGAAGAGTTTTTACTACTTCATAAAGGTGAAAAGTATTACTTTGATAAAGTATACACGGTTTACTTGTTGTTTTGAAAAACTAACAGTTTTCATTCATTGTGTATCCCTTACTGAGATTTTTATGCTCACCCCATGTTTTTGAAATGTTTTTCATAGGACTTAATGTGGAATAGGGTCAAGGATGGGATCAAGGAAAAGTCATGCTATCTAAAACATGGAACTAGACATGTTTCTTTTTAAGAGTTTTTATTTTATGTAAATTTAGTAGAATTGACTACTTTGTAATCTTTTGAGATGTAATAGTTATGTCCTAATTCTCTAAAACTCTAATCCTAAAAAGATCCTCAATGTGAATTATTCATTTAATTCAATATTAAGTATGGTTTAAGGTCGGGGCCTTAAAATAAGTTTTGGGAATGAACCTTAAATTATAGCGAATGATATTACATGTTTATATGTTTTCCACTATTCCATGTGTTTTAAAAATGTTATAAATTCATTGATTATGCTCTTGATTCCTTTATGACTCATGTCTTATGAAAATACAAACTTTATTAAATGATTCAAATTTATGTACTTTGATATGTAGTGTATGAAATTCAAATTTTATTCCCATGTTCTTATACCATTATGTTCATGGTATGCTTATTTATCTCATTTATATACCCTTTTTGTGAATTTTATCTCAACCCATTCTTATGTTTCTTTTCCCAAAGTTATGGAAAAAGTTTTTATGTAAGATTACTAGAGGGTAATATCTTTAAGAGATATGTTTAAGATCTTTCACCAAATTAGAAGAATGTGTTCCCAGTTTAAAATTAAACTAAAATGTTAGAATCCTCATGAATTAATAATTATAACAAGATGAATATTCACCTAAAATTATGTAATATCCTTATATGTTAACCCTGGGTAATTATTGATACTACACACAGCTATCCGACCTCATATTCAATATGGTATTTCACTATGGTTTATTAGCTACCATTCTCTCTAACACATACAATGAAGCCTTTCAACTGGCACTTCTCACATAATAACTCTTATATCATCCCACACATGATAGGATAAGCTCCAAAATTACTCATGCATTCCAAAATATGAAATATAAAAATGAAATGTCCTCTACCATGAGATCTCTACCAAACCAATGGTCTGAACATTCAAGTCATCTAAGGGATATCATTACATGTTTTTTGGTTTCATAATAGACTTCATGGGTGGTCTGGATAGACAATGGGTTAATCTGTTAGAGAATATCATACATTAAAATTTTAAATATAACTATGTCAAATTCCAAGTCATAAATCTAACTCCTACGCTAAGTGTTTAATTTTTTTGGTCATTCTCATATTCCTTCATATTATTTATAACAATTTTATATCTTTTCAAGACCTAATTCATATCATCATTCCTAACATCTAATTTTTCATTTCGTAAAAAAATTGATCACCACATATGTCATTATCACATAACATAATATTAAAAAAAATTATAAATTTCACATGTTCATACCATGATTGGGAACTCATGTTCTTGTTAATATGATTTAAATATTTATCCAATAATAATCTTATATACATATATTTATCTTCTTTAGTTATTCATCCAAACTACGACTCTTCTACATATATTGAGATATAGACTTCACTAATGAAATTCTAATTGATAAGAATTACATCTATTGGAATATGCAATTAATTTTATAAAAAATCTAAATTTATTTAATTAGAAAAAAAATCATTTCATGAAATCAGACTCTTCCATAAATTACAACCATGACACATATTACATCATAATACATAATAAGAAATGGATTTATCTAAAAAAAATTCTTCCACCAAATATTAATTGAAAATTATTTTGTTTCTTTATTTGTTTATCATCTCTAATTATTATTATTTACATATATTATATATATATTTTAATTTTATACAATATATATTACAATATTTTTAGGAATAATTTGGATTTAAATTTATAAATTCAGACATTAATTATCATCCAAATTATATAATTTCAATCCATCTTTTAAATTATCTTCCTTCATATAATAATTATTTAATCTAATAATTTTACATTATATATGTCTAGTTAAATACCCAAATTATATATGAATTGAATTTCATTATAGCTACTATTAATTTTATGTTACAATCATTAATGATGGGATTATGTGCATCAGTTATTGACCATTAAATTTTGACCATTTTATCTCCAACTTCTTGGAGTATTCATGGTGAGAACACCCAATCATTGTGTGTAATTCATGTAGTCATAACCTCTAAAATCTTCCCAACATTCGTTCACTGTGTGAACAACTAATTCTAGACATGAATAGTGAATTATAAAATAGATAACATATAGTATGTCTTTTTAAGAACAAAATGTTCATTCAATATATCTGTCATGACCCCCTACCCACCTAGTGTACCCCTCCTGGGCTGACAATGTGAGAAGCGAGATAACGACCCCTGAGTCCCGCCTCCAGTAGGCCCCGAGTTGGTGACTAGCACCGAGGGTATAGTAACACACAAATGGGAGGCATTACCCTCTAAGAGAACACATGTGGATGAGAGAGATAAGATAAACCCCAACCAACTCCAACTCCAAATCCGAACTGGAATATAAAAGAATACCATGTTCACATATGTAACGTCATGCAAAAGTACTACAACTGAAAGGTGAAAAACTACAAGTACCCAAAAGAAAGTAAAAAAACAGTAGCAACACAGGCCCAAATAGCTCATGTAAACCCAAGCTAGTAGAAACCAGCTTGATCTCCAACCTACTCCAAGTGACCTGAAAACAGGTTATATAAACATAGGGTGAGTATAACAGTATATTTAGTAGGATCATCCCCAAAGACTCTATTTCAAAAGTAAAGAAAGCATGCTAAATCACAGTGAACAACAAGTGAAACTAACTCGTTACCTAAGCAGGTATAATAAGTTCCAGACCTCACCATGGATACTCTCACTAAGTAACACATACAAGAATATATCATATAGTAAAAAATATCAAGGGTACCCTGCTACTACATCCCCACTAGTTTTCTACCTTTCCCCAATGGTGCACGTCCTGAGCATCTCTCCCCAAAAGTCTTGCCCACAGACACCTGGGAGAAGCATCACAATGTGCACCTCGTGCAACACAAAGGCTTGCCCGCAGACACCTGGTCAGAGCACTACACCATCCTAACAACCAAAAGTAACCAGGTAGTTTTCGGGAGCCCCTACAGCTCGCATAACATGTATCATACGTCGGGTATTATACCTCAAGTCATTACACCCCATACACCGAGTAAGGATCCCCAATCCATCACATCCTATACATGTCACACCTATAGTAGTCCATAGGATACTATATCCGGAATATATGTGTGTGAATAACCACAATCCATTACAGCCCTCTACACTCATATATGGGGAAAACTAACCAATGTGCCAAACAACACAAGTAACTACCAAGAGAAGAGAGCGGGGCCAAAGGGGGGTAGTCATCCATCCATCCTCTCATTGGAATGTTGAGGAAAACACCCTCCTAGGGCTCAGAATCCCCAAGGTGTTAGTTTCCCTTACTGTTAGGGTGGAGTAGCGTATAGAAACTCCAAAACTACAGAATTTACTATATTGAACTACCACACTATGGGAAAAACCAAGTCTTAGACACAACTGCAGCTAACATCTCTCAGACTCCAGGTTGCTATTTCTATGACTAGGTATCCTATAAGCACATAACAAAACAAGATCTTTATTATATTACTTCATTCTATTTTTATCAGTTCCATCGTATGTTAATTAATTCTTTAAACATTAATTAACCATGAACAATTTTACATTACATTTAATTATCATCACACCCAAAAACCATTATTCCTTCAAAAAATTTCAACCTCATCATTAAGTTTTGACAACTCCAACCCCATGAGTTAACACCATTTAATCAAACATTCATTACACAAACACATTCCCATATATGCAGGAATTCTAGAAAATCATTTTATGCTACTAACATCAAGGGGATCAATAGGGTGAGTAGATGTATTACCCGTTGAGTCTTTTCTTCCTATAGCAAGAGCATATACCCATTCCCCCTTGTTAATCTAAAAACATAAAGCACGTGGCATACCCCGTGTGTCTTCACCTATTTCAAAAGAAAGGTAAGCAAGACCAGTTGCATTTATTAGTGGAGAAAAGTAAAGAAGATACACAACCAAAGAATCAGCAAGCATCCAACAATCACATCCATCCCATTCCACCATCCTTGGTGTCCTGTCCAAAAACCACATGCATAAAATGATGCATCTCGCCACCCTAGGCAACATCCACTGCCACAACCAAAAGGCCTCTATGACCCCACATATCACAACACCCCTCCAGGGTCATGTCTCAACACAAACAGTAGGAAAAACAACCATCACATCAATTGGGCTATGGCCCTTTAACAAAAAATAAGGTAACTCAGAACCCTTCAATGAATTATCAAAAAATCAAATTCTTTAATCCCTCTTGAATTAATAGATTTATAATCTGTTGGTTCCAACATAGGGAAAACTAACCAGTAATCTATCACAAATGATTAAACATTCTTACCACACCAATTTGATTAACATCAAATTACAAAAACTATCGGATTCATTTTCATGCCTCTTTATCTTTATCCAAACATTTATTGATTAATCTCGGTTTACATTCTTTACCGATTTCCATCAAGAACTAACAGCTAAGCAAAGAAGGTATAGATATCACACTATCTAGTAAAACAATAGGGAAAATCATATGATTGGTAACAAATTCTTTATCCGGTAAAAATATAATAATTATGTAAATTCCCTTGTCATCCAGTGGGATAAAACATGCTAACAATATAGTTTAATGTAAAACAAAGCGAATAAATGAATCCCCAACCTCATAGGTTTTTGACGAAAACCCCAACAACGAAGAATGCACAAGATAGCCAGGTTGATTCTCCAAGAACCCACCTTAGATATATTATCCTAGAAATATCAAGACCAAATCTAATAATATTTGGCATCGATAGACATAGATCTACCCATAATGGATATAGGTATAAGAAACCAAGAGAAGATGAGAAGTAGATCCAAGCGGATCTAAGAAACCGATCAATAATGAAGAAGAATGATCACATAGCTCAAAAAACCGGATTTGATTCGCCATGAGAAGCCTTCACATCACATCCAAAATGCTTGGAAGAGGTTATCCTACCATCAAGGGAGGGTAATCCCGAGTTATGGATGCTAAGGATCTTAATCAAACCCATTAGAGGAAAAATGAGTTAGATCCACAATTTTAGGATCTAGTTTAAGTGCCCGTACGGTTTTCTCGCATGATTAGTCAAACAGTGCGCTAACTGTGCGGTCGCTACTGCCTCTACAAACACTCCTCACATGGTTAGGTTGCACAGTTAGACAAACCACGTGCTAATCGTGTGTTGGCCACTTCCTCCAGTATTAACTACGCATGGTATGGACGCACGATTTAGACAAACCATACGCAGCCCATGAAAATTACACTACCCGTTAGTTTTCCTTAAAGATTCACCAAAATGCACCCCCAAGTCACTACTCTAAAACCAGAATAGTTAGAAACATCAAAAGTACCTGAAGACGTAATGTGATGTTACAGTTCACAACTGTCTACCGTTGAAACAGTTCATTGAAAAGGTTGATTTTGGAAAAGAGTTGGGGATAAGTTACCTTGACCTCTAGGGACTCCTCTAACACCGCATTTTCACAAAGTATTGGACCAGAAAGGCCTGGGCCATTACATCAAATACCTCTCAAAACAATCTCGTCCCTGAGAATCCAAAACCAACATAAACTAAAAACAAAACAGGGTCTGAACAACTATCCATCAAGATACCTCTCAAAAGAGATAAAGCCACCAAAAAAACAAAGGGAGCCATCTCATAAACATGAAATTTTCATAACCCCAAAATTTACATTGATACATGAAAAGAGTAAAAAATCAAACAACTCTAGGTACTGAGCACATATCTATGACTCACATTCATACGTACTCTCCTTTATTCCACCGTGTCACCACAAGACATGAACTAAGGGGATATAACTCACGTGAAACACCTTATCCTTGCAATCTTGGATCTCCACAGGTCGCTCCTCAAAGGTTGCATTATCAACAACATTAATCTCTCCCCAGTAGATGATGTGAGAGTCTTCATGAAGATAATGATGGAGCTATGATTCATGGAAAACATCATGTATCTGACTCATCTCTGGGGGATGTTCTACTTGATACGACACAGCTCCAACATGATCTAACACCAGGAAAGGCCCAATAAACTGGGGATAAAGCATACTTCCACGACCCAACCTTCTCTTCCCACGACGGTGAGTCACCTTCAGAAACACATGATCCCCAAAATTATACTATAAGGGTATCCTTCTATGATCGACAAATGATTTCTGATGATCTTGCACTGTCTTCATCCTCTCATGAATCACCTAAACCATCTCTATTGTATTCTGCACTAGTTCCGGTCTGAGAATTGATGACTCTCTGAGCCCAGTCTAGCATAATGGTGAATGGAAAGGCCTCACATACAAGGCTTCAAATAGCACCATACTGATGGTGGAGTGAAAATTGTTGTTGTAAGAGAACTCCACCAAGGGTAAGTGCCTTACCCATGAGCCTACAAAATCAAGAACACAAGAGTGTAACATGTCTTCAAGAGTCTAGATGGTTCACTCTATCTGACCATCTGTTTGAGGATGAAAAGCAGTGCTAAGGCATAGTTGAGAATCAAAAGCATGTTGGATACCTCTTTACACCGTGGAGGTAAAACGAGGATCTTGATTAGAAATGATCATCCTAGGGACTCCATGAAGCCTCACCACCTCCTCTAGATACTACCTCGATAAAAATCCCATTGAGATTGACTTCTTGATTACTATGAAGTGGGACGATTTTGTTAAACGATCCACTACCAGCAAAATAGAATCATGTCCTCTTGGAGCTCGAGTTAAACTAGTAAAAAAGTCCACTGAGATGTCCTCCCACTTCCACCGAGGAATCTATAATGGCTGGAGAATTCCACCTGGGACATAGTGTTCAGCCTTCAGCTTCTAGTTGACTAAACATAGAGATACAAACTCTACAACTGCATGCTTCATCCCAGGCCACCAAAACTGACTCCTCAAGGATAGTTACATCTTTGCCACAGTAGGATGTACTGCTAAAGGAGAACTATATAACTCTCTAAGAACCGTCTCACGCATCATCAATGGAATAAAAAACCTTCCATGATACAACACACGGTGTTGTTCATCCTCCAACCAACGATCAAGGGCCTCGCCACAAACAACTCAGTCTCTCCAAACATCCACCTATAGATCTCCCAATTGGGACTCTTCCACCTTCTACATCAGGTATGACTGTACTGTCATCTGAAAAAGATAACCTCTAACCCCAAAATCTTCCATATCAAGATGAAATGTTGATAGTTCTTCCATTACTCTCTAAGAATCACTGGATTCACACACAACATTACTACGTGACTTTCAGCTCAACACATCAGCTACAACATTCCATTTTCCAGGAGTATACGATATTTCGAAGTCGTATTCCTGTAACAACTCCATCAACTAATGATTTTCTAATTTCATGTCACATAGCGAGAAAACATACCTCAAACTCTTATGATCGGTGAAAACAAAAAAAAAGCACCCACCAATGAGGTAATGTCTCCACATCTTCAGAGAAAACACCATGACTGCCAACTCAAGATCATGGGTGGAATATTTGCGTTCATGGGGAATTAACTGTCGGGACCCATAAGAAACAACTGACCTATGCTACATGAGAAAAAAGCCAAACCCCAGATGTGATGCATCACAGAAAACATCAAACTGAACTCCCTCAGCTGGAAGAAAAAGGACTGGAGCACTTACTAACTTCTCCTTTAGATACTCAAAAGCTTCCTAGCATTGATCAGCCCATATGAATGCTTGATCCTTCCTGGTCAAAGCTGTTAGTGGAGTCGAAACTCATGAGAAATCGGCTACGAACCTCCTGTAGTAGCCTGCGAGTCCAAGGAAACTTCACACCACTAACATTGTCTTGGGGGATTCCCAAGACACAACTGCTTCTATCTTTGATGGATCCACATCTACTCCCTTTTGGGACATAACATGCCCCATAAAATGGATATTTCAAGCCCAAAACTCACACTTATACATCTTCCCGAACAACTGATGTTGGTGAAGAACTCCCAAAATGGCTTGAAGATGCTCTGCATGCTCCTCTTCATATGTGGAGTACACAATTATGTCGTTGATAAAAACTACCAAGAACTTGTCCAGGAACTCTTGGAACACAGCATTCATCAATCCCATAAATACAGCTAGATCATTCTTCATGCCAAATGGAATTACAACGAACTCATAATGCCCATGACAACAACAGAAAGCAGTCTTCGGGATATCCTCATTTTTCACATGCATCTGATGATATCCTGACCGCAAGTCAATATTTGAGAACCAACATGCACCCTTCAGTTGATCACATAAATCCTCAATTTACAGAAGAGTATAGATATTCTTTATTGTCACTTTGTTTATGCGGCGATAATTGACACACAACTCCAAACTGTTGTCGGCCTTCTTCCCGAACAAAACTTGTGCACATTATGGTGACACACTTGGCTGAAAAGAACCGCAATTTAAAATACCATCAAGATATATATGTAGTTCTCATAAATCAGAAGGGGCCATCCTATATGGAGACATAGATATAGGAGACACACTTGGCTTTAGTTCGATCCCAAACTAGATCTCTCGTAGAGGGGGTAATGGTACAACCCCTTCAGGAAAGACATCAGGGTACTCCTCTACCACCCTAGAAAAACGCCAACTGCTGAACCTCTAAAGAACTCAGTATCATCTCAGCAATCATGGATGATAAGAACAGAACATGCCTATCACCCATCTGATGGTCTCACTCACCAAAAAACACCACTTGCTTTGCATCTGCACCAATGAATATGACCTTCTTCCTGAAGCAATCCATGATAGACTTCACCGTATACAACCAATCTATTCTAAGGATGACATCATATGGTTTTATTCATAAACATATAAAATCTCCCCAAGAGTGGTGTTGCCCCAACACTAACTCAGTCTCTACATACTTCAAAAAGTCAGCTCGACCTCCAACTAGCATAGTCAATGCTAAGGGCACTGGAAGACTCTCTACCTCAAGTCCCAAAGCATGGACAAGGGTAGGTGATATGAAGGAGTGTGTAGCTCTTGAATCAAAAAAGGCATACACCAAGGTAGAAAATAAGAAAAGGGTACCTCGAACGATGTCTGGCTCACCCGGAACTGGCAACGCTAGAGCATTAAGTTGACCACGACCTCCTCCATGGCCTCTCTAACCTTGATGATGACCACAACCATAGTCGTGCTCTGCTCTCTGATAACGGGGAGTGTCATGGGGTTGTCCTCCGCATGCCCCATCTACCCTCTATTGATCTAATGCCGGTGAAACTGGATGCTACTGCCTTGGCTAGAACTGCATCAATGGAGGGACCTGGAGCATAGTGCCTAGTGCACGATGACCGCTCTAAAAGGTTGGGCACTCCCACTATTGATGGCCATGGCCACCACAAGAAAAACAAGCACCTGATCCCCTATCATAGGAATAATAGTTACTGCCTCTTGAGAAACGAGCTGTGAAGGGGTGGGACTGACCCCCAACTGAGCGGAAACCCTTCTGCACTAAAAACTGGGAACCCCGGACCATAGTTCTGATTCATGAGGAATCATGCTGATTCGCCTCTCGTGATGATATAGTCCTTTCCAAAGTCCTCTTGACAACCTATTCCCTCTCCATCACCTCAAGATATGTCTTCATCATAAATGGGGTGACCTCGCGTTGTATCTATGGATGCTAAGCCTCCTCAAAATGCCTCACCCTGGCCTCCTCATCTGGTGACAGGTCCGAAGCATATCATATAAGGTTCCAGAAATGGATTCCAAACACACGAGCACTGGAGCTCCCCTGTCAAAGGGTAAGAAGCTCTTGGCGACTGGACGCCTTCGCAGTCGAAGAAAGAAACTTGACTATAAACCTATCTCAGAACACATCCCATGAGATCGATGACTCCTCATGATCCCCGAGGTACAAGAACCACCATTTTCTTGCTACTCCATGTAGAATATTCACACCTAAGAACACCCAGTGCTCCTTCCGAGCATGGATCGAACTAAATCCTATCTCAACCTCCTCCAACCAGTCTTCTATGACTGCAATTGAAATGGATCCCTCGTACGTCTGCAAACTCTGGTGCTGAAACTCTCAGAGTGTCTTCCTCCAAGTGGCATTGGTGTCAAACTCTACCCTGCGGTGACCTGTTGGAATAGCCTGCTAGATATTTTCTACACAAACCTATGATGACGTCGAACTGGAGACATACGTGTAAAATAACAATCGTTACAGTTCCTAAACATGGAATATGTACGATTCAATATTAATTAATTAATTGTTTTCTTTTATTCATTTTAAATTAACCTATCCCAAGTTCTACCCATTCGAACATAGGCACAAAGAAGAATGATGCATGATCATTTCCTAGGTCTCTACCCTTCAACTAGTATCACCTTGTTTAGTAGCCATTATAAACTTAAAGGTCTGTACATTAGATCATAGGGGGCCCTAAACACCTATGTCTCATCCAGTCTCCAGTTCTTACCTCACTTGCTAAACATGAATGAAATCATTGCCCTCCCGACCCACGCAACATCGTGTGTACCTAACTCCAAACTCCATCATATCCCACAACCAGAGAACTATTACCACTCTGTCACGACCTCGTCCCCACAAAGTGTACCCCTCCTAGGCCGGAAATGTCAGTAGGGAGATAATGACCCCTGAGTCCCGCCTCCAGTTGGCCCCAGGTTGGTGACTAGCACCGACAGTATAGTAACACACAAATGGGAGGCATTACCATCTAGGAGAACACATGCGGAAGAGACAGATAAGATAAAAAACAACCAACTCCAAATCAAAACTGGAATATAAAAGAAATCAAAGTGCATATATGTAATGTCATGCTTAAGTACTATAACTGAAAGGGGAAAAATCCCAAGTGCCCAAAAGAAAGTAAAAAAACAGAAGTAACACTAGCCTGAATAGCTCCTACCACCCAAATCTAGTAGAACACATCTTGATCTCCAACCATCTCTAAGTTCCAGAAAAATAGGTTATATGAACATAGGGTAAGTATAACAATATACTCAGTAGGATCCTCCCCAAATCCTCTCATGCAAAATTAAAGAAATCATGTTAAACCACAGTGAACAAAAAGTGAAACTAACTCATTACCTAAGCAGGTATACTATGTTCCCAACCTCACCACGGCTACTCTCACCAAGTAACACATACAAGAATATATCATATAGTAAAGAATATCAAGGGTACCCCGCCACTACTTCCCAACTAGTTTTCCTCTTTTCCCCAACGTCGCACGTCCTGAGCATCTCTCCCCAAAAAGGATTTCCCGCAGACACCTGGGTGAAGCACCACAATGCGCACCTCGTGCAACACAATGGATTTTCGTAGACACCTGGGCGAAGCACTACACCATCCTCACAACCAAAAGTAACCAGGTAGTTTTTGGGAGCCTCCACAGCTCACATAACTGAAGTGCACTGTGTTGCATTTGTTGTCAATGAGGTATGTTGTTGTCAAGGAATGAATGGATGGATGTCAAGGAGTTTCAATATGTGAATGACAAAGGTTGTTATAGTGATGGTGATGAATGGAGAATGGCCATGGTACTAAGATGCATGTCACTTAGGAGATTCACTAAGTGACATAGGATGTTGTGGTTGAAACATTCTCTATGCATATCAGACGATTGTAGAACTGATCTTAATGTTTCAATACTTGTATCAGGATGATACTAAGTTACATCACTTTAAGAATGAATGATGATGGAGCATCATTACATCTGACGATTGTTGAGCTGATCTTTAAGTTCCAAGAACTTGTATCAAGTAGATACAATGTCACAACATTGTTTGAAGACCATGCATTGTACTGACAATGCATGAGGAGATGAAGAAGATCCATCCACAATCTCTAAGTGGATGAAGTGAGCTAAAGAAGTCCATGCATTATCTCTTAGTGCATGTGAATTTGAAGAAGATCCAACTTGATCTCTTATTGGATCATAGAAGCATGTTGAAGAATTATTTGATTCAGGAGCTCAGTTGATGAAGAACCTTCAAGAATTTCCCTCCTAAGTAATGAATATATGTTGAGGAGAATGGAATAATTCTTATGAAGAAGAAATGAAGAAGGAAGAATAGGAAGAGGAAGGATGGCTTAAGTGGCATTTGGCATTTTATATTGGGATTACTTTGTTTCTTAACAAAGTCCTTATTCATTTCCTTTGCCAAAAAATAGGCCACCAAGGAGGCCAGCCGAGGGTCATCACCCAAGGCACATGTGGGACTCAAGGTCGCCACGCCCATGGGGAACCCTCGAGGCTAGGGAACTCTATGAGGCATAAGGTCGGGCCGTGTGTAAGCCCGGGCCACGCAGGGGATCAGGTCATGCGCAGCATGGGTGCCAGAGCGCACGCCTGAAGGATGCATAGTGGGCGCCAGTGGCGCGCCCGAGTGGCAGGGGTGGGCGCAAGAGCGTGCCCGCAGAGAACACGGTGCGGGGCGGCACCGTGGAGGGAGAGGATTTAATTGAGCCGGCTGGGGGAGCGCGAGTTTGATAAACCGCGAGAAACAAGAAAGCCGTTTCGATGTGGGACGCGGAAAAATCCCCAGGAGCGGATCCTGGCCGCACGATTGATCGCGCGCCAGAACTCGGCCGCACATCTAATCCGCCGCAGCCCATCCTGATCGCGGCCGTCCAAATCTTTGATCTGACGGCTCCCCGTCCATCCTCAACCTCAATCCAGACCGCTGCCACCCGCGAGCTCCGTTCGAACCAGTGGCCTTCCCGATGACGGTTTTTGAGTTCCCGGCCACCTCCGAGCAAACCGAGAACTCCATTGAGCTCGTCTAGACCTACCGAACACGATCATGCATTAAAATGACTCTGCATGCATCAAATGAGGATTTCGAAGTTCGGCCGAGGCAAGCAACGCTGCCGAGGCCGTGAAGGGTTTATACCTTTGCATGGATTGGAAGAGAAGAGGTCATGCATGCGTTCTAAGTCGCATGCACATAGAGAAAAATAAAAAGAGAAGAACCCGCGGAGAACCGAGGAGCAAGTTCAAGATTTGAAAAAATCTTGAAGATTCGAATACTTCGGGGATTTGAGATTTATCCCACGCGGATGTTTTGAGGCGTTTCTCTGCCTATATAAAGAGAGCCCGAGGCGATGGAGAAGCTTTCTGAAAACCTTGGAAGACCTGTGAGTTCCTTTGTGCCTCGCGAAGTAGAAGCCCCGCGCACACTTGCACGGCTGAAGTTCCAGAGCCACCCGAGGCTCTGATGGAGGTCCCTGCCCGCGTACTCGCGCGGTAGAAAGAGCCCTCACTACCCGCAAATTTGCGCGGCAGGAGGAGCTTGTGCGGCCAGCTTGTGCCTTGCACTTGCGCGACCCGAGGCCGCATCGCTTGTGCGCCCCGCGGCTTGGTACCTTGCATGGTTGTGGCTAAAGAACATTCACGGCTGTCCGAGGACTGGCGCGACCCTTGTGCACCTTGAGGACTTGTGCGCGGCATTTGAAGATAGTAGAGGCCACACTCTTGCAACCTTGCATGGAGAAGAAGTGGAGAAGAACCCGAGGGCATACCTTTGTGTGAGCCAAGTGAAGAGAAGAACTCTCTACGGGCAGTAAGTGTTCAAAGTGGAAGGCCAAGGCTTAGCCCTTGTGTGTGCACCAAGTGAAGACAAAAACCTAAGCCTACATGTGTGAAAAAAGAAAACAAAGTGTCCGTAGCCCTTGTGTGTACAAAATAGAGAACCAAGTGTGTGCATAAGTGAAGTGCACACTTTGAAGAACAAATAAAAGAACATATTTTGTGTGTGTGCAAAACAAGAAGAGGGAAGAGGCCGAACCTAGGTGTGTGCACTAAGAAGTGTGTATACACATAGAAGAAGAAAAGGAAGGACATCCACACTAAAGTATAACACACATTCAAGTGTGTAAGCAAATTTAATAAAGTGTGTGAAGAGGTGAGAAGCTGGTGTGTGCTTAAAGAAACTACACCCTTTGTGGGTTTATTGAACCCAGAGAAGAAAGAGGGAAGTGCATGCATGCATGCATGCACGCACGTGCACACGTGAAGAAAGATAAATTAGTGGTCTGCATCTGAGGAGTCCAGGAACAACAGTTCTTGAAGATTTGAGAACCCATCCTATCCGTGCATGAAGATGAAGAGTTTCCATGCACTCAGTGCATGATGTTGAAGTGAAGTGAGACTGGACCAGACTGAAGTTAAAGATATTATTTGTCTGAGTATTCAATAGTTGGAGAGAAGCCGAGTCATCCTTAGAAGAAGGTGATAAAGCCCGAGCAAGACGAGAAGACCTGATCAACTCAAGTGATCAGAGGTACAGAGCAAGGCCAGCAGTCATTATCCCAGGCTGCTGAAGATACTTGAAGAGCTGAACAAGAAGAAGAGCTACTCGTGTGACTCGAGGAGCCAGGAGAAGCCCCCTGTGAGACTCAGGGTGGAAGAAGTCTTTAGTGGGATTCTGGAGCAGGCCAGTGGGAATCTGGTAACACTGTGGGATGCAGTATAAAGACCCTCATGTGGGACTCAGGAGAGATACAGTGGGACTCTGTATTGACCATTGTAATTCTATCAAGTTATAATGGAGAAACCATGTTGGGGCGTATAACCAACATGGCAAGGACGTAGGCCTTTGGTGCCGAACCTTGTAAATCCTTGTGTCCTGTGCCTTTACATTTACTGCATCACTCGAGGAAAGGTTGAGAGATACAAGAAGAGTGGATCAAGGCTTTAACCAGCCATAGAGGTTTAATTGTTTAAGAATCAATTAGTAAAAAGTTTTAAAGGATCACTGATTCACCCCCTCCCCCTCTCTGTGATTCACACTGATCTGGGCACTTCAATTGGTATCAGAGCGAAGGTTACCTCTAAAAGATCCAAGGGAGTCTTTATGAAGTGCAGATTTGAGGAAATGAGCGACCAGCCTCAAATGGAGATATCTGCCAAGACTCAGAAAAATAGAAAGAAGAAACAGGACAAGAAGATGAAGAAAACCTGTCCTAGCTGTGATGAAGTTGGAACAATGAAAGATCTTCAAAGTGAAATCGAATATCTTCACAAGACAGTCCCCAAGGAAGTGGCAATGTGTATAGCTATAGGCATCCTTGATCTTCAAGAAGAAAAATCACAGTTAGAAGAAGAATCCAATGCAATGGAAGATCAATTGGCAAAAATGGTTGGCATAACCAACACTCTCAGAAAGCTGGTGAAGGCTAAAGATGAAACTGTTTCTCTTTGCAATGAAAGATATGAAGACACTGCTGAAGAATTTCAAAGAAGCCTTTCTGAGAAAGAAATCTTTATGATAATGATCAAAGAAGTTTTCCATGCACTGGAGAAGTTGCACAAAGTGTCAATGAATGTAAGAGATGCTCAAATTGAAGACAAAGTAAAAATGGTGAAGGAGCTTGACAACTCATTGCATGAAATAAAGAAAGTGCATGATGACCAGATGGAACAGCTGAAACAGAATTGGGAAGGTAGGCTAAGATTGGTTGAGGATGAGAAGAACTCCCTCAACATGAAATGCTTTGAACTAGAGGTGATATTGAAAAATATGCAATCACCCAAAGCTGAAGCCTCCCAGTCAGCTGAAAGAAGAAATGTTGCTACTCAAGTATGCTTTGAGAAGGATGATTCTAAAAGAAAGACATCCTCTAATGAAAGGGCAACATCTTCTAAAAAGAAGGTACCATCCATACCATCTTGTACTCATGCTTCTAAAAGTGTTTCTACTAAAAGTGCAGGATGGAAGAATAATTCCAAAAAAGTATGGATGAAGACAATGAAGAAAGAAATCTCTCCTGAAGTAGCATAGCAAGTCAAGAAAAGTACCCAACAATCAGAAGGACTGAAGAGGTCAAGATTTGTGGGTCAATGTTGGTGTTGTAACAAGTATGGGCATTGTGAAAAGGATTGTTGGTACAATCCACTGAATGCCAAAGCACAGAGGAAGCCCATGCCTAGGGGGAGCAAGCCAGAAGGAAATAAGCAACATCCACAGGTCCAGAGACATCTGTTTACTGCTAACAGATTTGGATTGCTTGATAACATCTGAGATGTGTGAAAAAGTGGTCAAATAGATACATGTCAATCTCCAACTGTATCCAGAGCTCAAAATAAGAAAAGATCACAGAACCTGGCTCAGAAATAATCCTTGGGAAGCAATAAGAAAGTTGAAGATGCTCCCAAGAAGGTTTTGAAAAAGGAAAAGAAGTCCTTGGAGTCTAAATCCAAGAAGGGTGATGCATCCAGAAGGACCACCAAGAAAACATGCTTCTACTGTGGAAAGAAAGGTCATACCATGGATCTTTGTGAACAAGCCATGGAACTGAATAGAAGCAGACTGGACTCAAAAAGACAATCAATCCAGAAGAAGCAGAAGGGATTGATTGAAAATAAGTTGCCTAATAAAGGTAGCTTAACAGCATCAAAAGAACCATGTGGAACTTCCAGAACTGAGGCCACACTTCCAAGTGACTTACTTGTCATATGGCCAAATCAGTTGCAACTTGCCAAAGATCTGCAGAGACCTGAAGATGAAGTTCTGGCAATTTATAAGGCAAAAGGAAAGAAAATGATTTCACATGAAGATCAAGTTCTGTGTGTGAGGTGAAATCAAGATGGACATACTAGTGATAAATGCATGATATTCATTCCAGCTCAGAAGGGATTCTTCAAAAGAATGAAGATTTCACCAGGAGACTCTAGTGCTCAGAAGGCACCTAGAAATACAGGAGTCACACACAAAGAAGTTAAAGAGGTGTTGAGATCCACACCAGCACAAACATCATTGAAGATCAAATGTGCAAGTGTGAAGAATGGTGAAAATGGGACATCTCGGTTGAGAGAATATTCTCAACCTTGTTGTTCACATTGATGAACCAAGGAGGTTCCATCTTATTCCCTAATACTTCTGGTATTTACATGTGCTAACATTGCAGTGAATTGAAGATGATGATCATTCTCATCTGGAGAGTGGTTTGGACAGAATGGAGTGCACCCCGTGTGGGGGAGCCAATCAGAAGAAGATGGGATTCTAAGATTTAATACCATCTTGAGAAAAGTGAAGGTATTCTAATCATACTTTTATCCCTTGTTTCTTAATTGAGTTTATCTTTTCAATTAAGGGGGAGTATGGATTGAAGAAAAATGGATGAAAGGGGGAGCTTTATCTTTGCACCTGAACTTTCTAATGAGTTTTGTGAAGTTGTGTAGGATTTAGCAAATTCATTGTTATATCTGAAAAATTTCAAACCCCTAAGCATGATCTCACATGTGTAGAGAATTATGGACAGCTTTGAATTCCTTCGTCATATCACTCTTGTTTTCTACATCGGGTTAGCCCAAGTAGACTTAGATCTGATTTAATAAAGGTTCTTTGCTAAAGAGAACATGTGACATCATCCCTCTCTTAGTGCTTTTCACGAAGATGCTATTCAAAGGGAGGAAGTGGTTTTTTTTTTTGAAGAGAACCACACCACACCTTTGCATTTGATTGCCAATAAGGGGGAGAAATATTGGCACACATATTGACCCATTCATATGTGCTCTAGTGTATTGCCAACAACTACAAAGGGGGAGATTGAAGTGAACTATGTTGCATTTGTTGTCAATGAGGTATGTTGTTGTCAAGGAATGAATGGATGGATGTCAAGGAGTTTCAATATGTGAATGACAAAGGTTGTGACGGTGATGGTGATGAATGGAGAATGGCCATGGTACTAAGATGCATGTCACTTAGGAGATTCACTAAGTGACATAGGATGTTGTGGTTGAAACATTCTCTATGCATATCAGACGATTGTAGAACTGATCTTAATGTTTCAATACTTGTATCAGGATGATACTAAGTTACAACACTTGAAGAATGAATGATGATGGAGCATCATTACATCTGACGATTGTTGAGATGATCTTTAAGCTCCAAGAACTTGTATCAAGTAGATACAATGTCACAACATTGTTTGAAGACCATGCATTGTACTGGCAATGCATGAGGAGATGAAGAAGATCCATACACAATCTCTAAGTGGATGAAGTGAGCTAAAGACGTCCATGCACTATCACTTAGTGCATGTGAATTTGAAGAATATCCAACTTGATCTCTTATTGGATCATAGAAGCATGTTGAAGAATTATTTGATTCAGGAGCTCGGTTGATGAAGAACCTTCAAGAATTTCCCTCCTAAGTAATGAATATATGTTGAGGAGATTGGAAGAATTCTTATGAAGAAGAAATGAAGAAGGAAGAATAGGAAGAGGAAGGACGGCTTAAGTGGCATTTGGCATTTTATATTGGGAGTACTTTGTTTCTTAACAAAGTCCATATTCATTTCCTTTGCCAAAAAATAGGCCACCAAGGAGGCCAGCTGAGGGTCATCACCCAAGGCACATGTGGGACTCAAGGTCGCCACGCCCATGGGGAACCCTCGAGGCTAGGGCACTCCATGAGGCACAAGGCCGGGCCGTGTGTAAGCCCGGGCCACGCAGGGGATCAGGTCCTGCGCAGCATGGGCGCCAGAGCGCGCGCCCGAAGGATGCATAGTGGGCGCCAGTGGCGCGCCCGAGTGGCAGGGGTGGGCGCAAGATCATTCCCGCAGAGAACACGGTGCGGGGCGGCACCGTGGAGGGAGAGGATTCAATTGATCCGGCTGGGGGAGCGCGAGTTTGATAAACCGCGAGAAACAAGCAAGCCGTTTCGATGTGGGACGCGGAAAATTCCCCAGGAGCGGATCCTGGCCGCACGATTGATCGCGCGCCAGATCTCGGCCGCACATCTAATCCGCCGCGGCCCATCCTGATCGCGGTCGTCCAAATCTTTGATCCGATGGCTCCCCGTCCATCCTCAACCTCAAGCCAGGCCGCTGCCACCCGCGAGCTCCGTTAGAACCAGAGGCCTCCCCGATGATGGTTTTTGAGTTCCCGGCCACCTCCGAGCAAACCGAGACCTCCATTGAGCTAGTCTAGACCTACCGAACGCGATCATGCATTAAAATGACTCTGCATGCAACAAATGAGGATTTCGATGTTCGGCCGAGGCAAGCAACACTGCCGAGGCCGTGAAGGGTTTATACCTTTGCATGGATTGGAAGAGAAGAGGTCGTGCATGCGTTCTAAGTCGCATGCACGTAGAGAAAAATAAAAAGAGAAGAACCCGCGGAGAACCGAGGAGCAAGTTCAAGATTTGAAAAAATATTGAAGATCCGAATACTTAGGGGATTTGAGATTTATCCCACACGGATGTTTTGAGGCGTTTCTCTGCCTATATAAAGAGAGCCCGAGGCGATGGAGAAGCTTGCTGAAAACCATGGAAGACCCGTGAGTGCCATTGTGCCTCGCGAAGTAGAAGCCCCACGCACACTTGCGCGGATGAAGTTCCAGAGCCACCTGAGGCTCTGAAGGAGGTCCCTGCCTGCGTACTCGCGTGGCAGAAGGGGCCCTCACTTCCCGCAAATTTGCGCGGCAGGAGGAGCTTGTGCGGCCAGCTTGTTCCTTGCACTTGCGCGACCCGAGGCCGCATCGCTTGTGCGCCCTGCGGCTTGGTACCTTTCACGACTGCGGCTAAAGAACTTGCACGGCTGTCCGAGGACTGGCACGACCCTTGTGCACCTTGAGGAATTGCGCGCGGCATTTGATGACAGTAGAGGCGACACTCTTGCAACCTTGCATGGAGAAGAAGTGGAGAAGAACCCAAGGGCATACCTTTGTGTGAGCCAAGTGAAGAGAAGAACTCTCTACGGGCAGTAAGTGTTCAAAGTGGAAGGCCAAGGCTTATCCCTTGTGTGTGCACCAAGTGAAGACAAACAACTAAGCCTACATGTGTGCAAAAAGGAAACAAAGAGGCCGTAGCCCTTGTGTGTACAAAATGGAGAACCAAGTGTGTGCATAAGTGAAGTGCACACTTTGAAGAACAAATAAAAGAACATATTTTGTGTGTGTGAAAAACAAGAAGAGGGAAGAGGCCGAACCTAGGTGTGTGCACTAAGAAGTGTGTATACACTTAGAAGAAGAAAAGGGAGGACAACCACACTAAAGTATAACACACATTCAAGTGTGTATGCAAATTGAATAAAGTGTGTGAAGAGGTGAGAAGCTGGTGTGTTCTTAAAGATACTACACCCTTTGTGGGTTTATTGCACCAAGAGAAGAAAGAGGGAAGTGCATGCATGCATGCATGCACGTGCACACGTGAAGAAAGATAAATTCGTGGTCTGCATCTGAGGAGTCCAGGAACAACAGTTCTTGAAGATTTGAGAACCCATGCTATCCGTGCATGAAGATGAAGAGTTGCCATGCACTCAGTACATGATGTTGAAGTGAAGTGAGACTGGACCAGACTGATGTTAAAGATATTATTTGTCTGAGTATTCAGTAGTTGGAGAGAAGCCGAGTCATCCTTAGAAGAAGGTGATAAAGCCCGAGAAAGACGAGAAGACCTGATCAACTCAAGTGATCATAGGTACAGAGCAAGGCTAGCAGTCTTTATCCCAGGCTGCTGAAGATACTTGAAGAGATGAACAAGAAGAAGAGCTACTCGTGTAACTCGAGGAGCCAGGAGAAGCCCCCTGTGAGACTCAGGGTGGAAGAAGTCTTCAGTGGGATTCTGAAGCAGGCCAGTGGGACTCTGGTAACACTGTGGGACGCAGTATAAAGACCCTCCTGTGGGACTCAGGAGAGATACAGTGGGACTCTGTATCGACCATTGTAATTCTAACAAGTTATAATGGAGAAACCATGTTGGGGCGTATAACTAACATGGAAAGGACGTAGGCCTTTGGTGCCGAACCTTGTAAATCCTTGTGTCCTATGCCTTTACATTTACTGCATCACTCGAGGAAAGGCTGAGAGATACAAAAAGAGTGGATCGAGGCTTTAACCAGCCATAGAGGTTTAATTGATTAAGAATCAATTAGTAAAAAGTTTTAAAGGATCACTAATTCACCCCCTCCCCCTCTTAGTGATTCACACTGATCTGGGCACTTCAATTGGTATCAGAGTGAAGGTTACCTCTAAAAGATCCAAGGGAGTCTTTATGAAGTGTAGATTTGAGGAAATGAGCGACCAGCATCAAATGGAGATATCTGCCAAGACTCAGAAAAATAGAAAGAAGAAACAGGCCAAGAAGATGAGGAAAACCTGTCCTAGCTGTGATGAAGTTGGAACAATGAATGATCGTCAAAGTGCAATCGAATATCTTCAGAAGACAGTCCCCAAGGAAGTGGAAATGTGTATAGCTACAGGCATCCTTGATCATCAAGAAGAAAAATCACAGTTAGAAGAAGAAGCCAATGCAATGGAAGATCAATTGGCAAAAAGGGTTGGCATAACCAACACTCTCAGAAAGCTGGTGAAGGCTAAATATGAAACCGTTTCTCTTTGCAATGAAAGATATGAAGACACTGCTGAAGAATTGCAAAGAAGCCTTTCTGAGAAAGAAATCTTTATGATAATGATCAAAGATGTTTTCCATGCACTGGAGAAGTTGCACAAAGTGTCAATGAATGTCAGAGATGCTCAAATTGAAGACAAAGTCAAAATGGTGAAGGAGCTTGACAACTCATTGCATGAAATAAAGAAAGTGCATGATGACCAGATGGAACTGCTGAAACAGAATTGGGAAGGTAGGCTATGATTGGTTGAGGATGAGAAGAACTCCCTCAACATGAAATGCTTTGAACTGGAGTTGATATTGAAAAATCTGCAATCACCCAAAGCTGAAGCCTCCCAGTCAGCTGAAAGAAGAAATCTTGCTACTCAAGTATGCTTTGAGAAGGATGATTCTAAAAGAAAGACATCCTCTAATGAAAGGGAAACATCTTCTAAAAAGAAGGTATCATCCATACCATCTTGTACTCATGCTTCTAAAAGTGTTTCTACTAAAAGTGCAGGATGGAAGAATAATTCCAAACAAGTATGGATGAAGACAATGAAGAAAGAAATCTCTCCTGAAGTAGCATAGAAAGTCAAGAAAAGTACCCAACAATCAGAAGGACTGAAGAGGTCAAGATTTGTGTGTCGATGTTGGTGTTGTAACAAGTATGGGCATTGTGCAAAGGATTGTTGGTACAATCCACTGAATGCCAAAGCACAGAGGAAGCCCATGCCTAGGGGGAGCAAGCCAGAAAGAAATAAGCAACATCCACAGGTCCAGAGACATCTGTTTACTGCTAACAGATTTGGATTTCTTGATAACATCTGGGATGTGTGCAAAAGTGGTAAAATAGATACATGTCAATCTCCAACTGTATCCAGAGCTCAAAAGAAGAAAAGATCACAGAACCTGGCTCAGAAAGAATCCTTGGGAAGAAAGAAGAAAGTTGAAGATGCTCCCAAGAAGGTTTTGAAAAAGGAAAAGAAGTCCTTGGAGTCTAAATCCAAGAAGGGTGATGCATCCAGAAGGACCACCAAGAAAACATGCTTCTACTGTGGAAAGAAAGGTCATACCATGGATATTTGTGAACAAGCCATGGAACTGAATAGAAGCAGACTGGACTCAGAAAGACAATCAATCCAGAAGAATCAGAAGGGATTGATTGAAAATAAGTTGCCTAAGAAAGGTAGCTTAACAGCATCAAAAGAACCATGTGGAACTTCCAGAACTGAGGCCACACTTCCAAGTGACTTACTTGTCATATGGCCAAATCAGTTGCAACTTGACAAAGATCTGTAGAGAGCTGAAGATGAAGTTATGGCAATTGCTAAGGCAAAAGGAAAGAAAAAGAT
Organism: Viscum album; assembly: GCA_963277665.1. Lineage (NCBI taxonomy): Eukaryota > Viridiplantae > Streptophyta > Magnoliopsida > Santalales > Viscaceae > Viscum > Viscum album. The sequence goes on from OY728122.1 coordinate 380,036,255, forward strand.
TTCACATGAAGATCGAGTTCTGTGTGTGAGTTGCAATCAAGCTGGACATACTAGTGATAAATGCATGATATTCATTCCAGCTCAGAAGGGATTCTTCAAAAGAATGAAGATTTCACCAAGAGACTCTAGTGCTCAGAAGGCACCTAGAAATACAGGAGTCACACACAAAGAAGTTAAATAGGTGTTGAGATCCACACCATCACAAACATCATTGAAGATCAAATGTGCAAGTGTGAAGAATGGTGAAAATGGGACATCTCGGTTGAGAGAATCTTCTCAACCTTGTTGTTCACATTGATGAACCAAGGAGGTTCCATCTTATTCCCTAATACTTCTGGTATTTACATGTGCTAACATTGCAGGGAATTGAGGATGATGATCATTCTCATCTGGAGAGTTGTTTGGACAGAATGGAGTGCACCCCTTGAGGGGGAGCCAATCAGAAGAAGATGGGATTCTAAGATTTAATACCATCTTGAGAAAAGTGAAGGTATTCCAATCATACTTTCATCCCTTGTTTCTTAATTGAGTTTATCTTTTCAATTAAGGGGAGTATGGATTGAAGACAAATGGATGAAAGGGGAGCTTTATCTTTGCACCTGAACTTTCTAATGAGTTTTGTGAAGTTGTGCAGGATTTAGCAAATTCATTGTTATATCTGAAAAATTTCAAACCCCTAAGCATGATCTCACATGTGTAGACAATTATGGACAGCTTTGAATTCCTTGGTCATATCACTCTTGTTTTCTACATCGGGTTAGCCCAAGTAGACTTATATCTGATTTACTAAAGGTTCTTTGCTAAAGAGAACATGTGACATCATCCCTCTCTTAGTGCTTTTCACGAAGATGCTATTCAAAAGGAGGAAGTGATTTTTCTTGAAGAGAACCACACCACACCTTTGCATTTCATTGCCAATAAGGGGGAGAAATATTGGCACACATATTGACCCATTCATATGTGCTCTAGTGTATTGCCAACAAATACAAAGGGGGAGATTGAAGTGCACTGTGTTGCATTTGTTGTCAATGAGGTATGTTGTTGTCAAGGAATGAATGGATGGATGTCAAGGAGTTTAAATATGTGAATGACAAAGGTTGTGATGGTGATGGTGATGAATGGAGAATGGCCATGGTACTAAGATGCATGTCACTTAGGAGATTCACTAAGTGACATAGGATGTTGTGGTCGAAACATTCTCTATGCATATCAGACGATTGTAGAACTGATCTTAATGTTTCAATACTTGTATCAGGATGATACTAAGTTACAACACTTGAAGAATGAATGATGATGGAGCATCATTACATCTGATGATTGTTGAGATGATCTTTAAGTTCCAAGAACTTGTATCAAGTAGATACAATGTCACAACATTGTTTGAAGACCATGCATTGTACTGACAATGCATGAGGAGATGAAGAAGATCCATCCACAATCTCTAAGTGGATGAAGTGAGATAAAGAAGTCCATGCACTATCACTTAGTGCATGTGAATTTGAAGAAGATCCAACTTGATCTCTTATTGGATCATAGAATCATGTTGAAGAATTATTTGATTCTGGAGCTCGGTTGATGAAGAACCTTCAATAATTTCCCTCCTAAGTAATGAATATATGTTGAGGAGATTGGAAGAATTCTTATGAAGAATAAATGAAGACGGAAGAATAGGAAGAGGAAGGATGGCTTAAGTGGCATTTGGAATTTTATATTGGGAGTACTTTGTTTCTTAACAAAGTCCTTATTCATTTACTTTGCCAAAAAATAGGCCACCAAGGAGGCCAGTCGAGGGTCATCACCCAAGGCACATGTGGGACTCAAGGTCGCCACGCCCATGGGGAACCCTCGAGGCAAGGGCACTCCATGAGGCACAAGGTCGGGCCGTGTGTAAGCCCGGGCCACGCAGGGGATCAGGTCCTGCGCAGCATGGGCGCCAGAGCGCGCGCCCGAAGGATGCATAGTGGGCGCCAGTGGCGCGCCCGAGTGGCAGGGGTGGGCGCAAGAGCGCGCCCGCAGAGAAAACGGTGTGGGGCGGCACCGTGGAGGGAGAAGATTCAATTGAGCCGGCTGGGGGAGCGCGAGTTTGATAAACCGCGAGAAACAAGCAAGCCGTTTCGATGTGGGACGCGGAAAAATCCCCAGGAGCGGATCCTGGACGCCCGATTGATCGCGCGCCAGATCTCGGCTGCACATCTAATCCGTCGCGGCCCTTCCTGATCGCGGCCGTCCAAATCTTTGATCCAACGGCTCCCCGTCCATCCTCAACCTCAAGCCAGGCCACTGCCACCCGCGAGCTCCGTTCGAACCAGAGGCCTCCCCGATGACGGTTTTTGAGTTCCCGGCCACCTCCGAGCAAACTGAGACCTCCATTGAGCTCGTCTAGACCTACCGAACACGATCATGCATTAAAATGACTCTGCATGCAACAAATGAGGATTTCGAAGTTCGGCCGAGGCAAGAAACGCTGCCGAGCCCGTGAAGGGTTTATACCTTTGCATGGATTGGAAGAGAAGAGGTCGTGCATGCGTTCTAAGTCGCATGCACGTAGAGAAAAATAAAAAGAGAAGAACCCGCGGAGAACCGAGGAGCAAGTTCAAGATTTGAAAAAATCTTGAAGATCCGAATACTTCGGGGATTTGAGATTTATCCCACGCTGATGTTTTGAGGCGTTTCTCTGCCTATATAAAGAGAGCCTGAGACGATGGAGAAGCTTGCTGAAAACCTTGGAAGACCCGTGATTGCCTTTGTGCCTCGCGAAGTAGAAGCCCCGCGCACACTTGCGTGGCTGAAGTTCCAGAGCCACCCAAGGCTCTGAAGGAGGTCCCTGCCCGCGTACTTGGGCGGCAGAAGGAGCCCTCACTGCCCGCAAATTTGCGCGGCAGGAGGAGCTTGTGCGGCCAGCTTTTTCCTTGCACTTGCGCGACCCGAGGCCGCATCGCTTGTGTGCCCCGCGGCTTGGTACCTTGCACGACTACGGCTAAAGAACTTGCACGGCTGTCCGAGGACTAGCGCGACCCTTCTGCACCTTGAGGACTTGCGCGCGGCATTTGAAGACAGTAGAGGCCACACTCTTGCAACCTTTCATGTAGAAGAAGTGGAGAAGAACCCGAGGGCATACCTTTGTGTGAGCCAATTTAAGAGAAGAACTCTCTACGGGCAGTAAGTATTCAAAGTGGAAGGCCAAGGCTTAGCCCTTGTGTGTGCACCAAGTGAAGACAAACACCTAAGCCTGCATGTGTGCAAAAAGAAAAAAAAGAGGTCGTAGCCCTTGTGTGTACAAAATGGAGAACCAAGTGTGTTCATAAGTGAAGTGCACACTTTGAAGAACAAATAAAAGAACATATTTTGTGTGTGTGCAAAACAAGAAGAGGGAAGAGGCCGAACCTAGGTGTGTGCACTAAGAAGTGTGTATACACTTAGAAGAAGAAAAGGGAGGACATCCACACTAAAGTATAACACACATTCAAGTGTGTAAGAAAATTGAATAAAGTGTGTGAAGAGGTGAGAATCTGGTGTGTGCTTAAAGATACTACACCCTTTGTGGGTTTATTGCACCAAGAGAAGAAAGAGGGAAGTGCATGCATGCATGCATGCACGTGCACACATGAATAAAGAGAAATTAGTGGTGTGCATCTAAGGAGTCCAGGAACAACAGTTCTTGAAGATTTGAGAACCCATGCTATCAGTGCATGAAGATGAAGAGTTGCCATGAACTCAGTGCATGATGTTGAAGTTAATTGAGACTGGACCAGACTGAAGTTAAAGATATTATTTGTCTGAGTATTCAGTAGTTGGAGAGAAGCCGGGTCATCCTTAGAAGAAGGTGATAAAGCCCGAGCAAGACTAGAAGACCTGATCAACTCAAGTGATCAGAGTTACAGAGCAAGGCCAGCAGTCTTTATCCCAGGCTGCTGAAGATACTTGAAGAGCTGAACAAGAAGAAGAGCTACTCGTGTGACTCGAGGAGCCAGGAGAATCCCCCTGTGAGACTCAGGGTGGAAGAAGTCTTCAGTGGGATTCTGGAGCAGGCCAGTGGGACTCTGGTAACACTGTGGGACGCATTATAAAGACCCTCCTGTGGGACTCAGGAGAGATACAGTGGGACTCTGTATCGACCATTGTAATTCTAACAAGTTATAATGGAGAAACCATGTTGGGGCGTATAACCAACATGGAAAGGACGTAGGCCTTTGGTGTCGAACCTTGTAAATCCTTGTGTCATGTGCCTTTACATTTACTGCATCACTCGAGGAAAGGCTGAGAGATACACGAAGAGTGGATCGAGGCTGTAACCAACCATAGAGGTTTAATTGATTAAGAATCAATTAGTAAAAAGTTTTAAAGGATCACTGATTCACCCCCTCCCCCTCTCAGTGATTCACACTGATCTGGACACTTCAATAACGTGTATTATACGTCGGGTATTATACCTCAAGCTATTACAACCCATACACTGAGTAAGGATCTTCAATCCATCACAGCCTATACATGTTACACCAATAGTAGTCCATAGGATACTATATCCAGAATATATGTGCGTGAATAACCAAAAGCCATTACAGCCCTCTACACAAAAGAATATGGGGAAAACTGACCAATGTTCCAAACAGCACAAGTAACTACCAAGAGAAAAGAGTGGGGCCAAAGGGGGTAGTTAGCCATCCATCCTCCCACCAGAATGTGGGGGAAACCCCCCCCACCCCCACCTCCCCAGGGCTCAGAATCCCTGGGGTGTCAGTTTCCCTTACTGACAGGGTGGAGTAGCATATAGAAACACAAAAAGTATCGAATATACTATATCCCACTACCATACTATGCGCAGAACCTAGTCTTAGACACAACTGCTGCTAACGTCTCTTAGACAATGGGATTCAATTTCTAAGACTAGGTATCCTAGAAGCACACAACAAAACAAGAGCTTTATTAGATTAATTCATTCCCTTTTTATCAGTTCCACTGTACGTTAATTAATTATTTAAACATTAATTAACCATGAACAATTCCACATTACATTTTATTAGCATCACACCCAAAAACTATTGTTCCTTCAAAAGTTTTCGACCTCATCATTATGTTCTGAAAACTACAACCCCATGATTTAACACCGTTTAATCAAAAATTCATTACAGAAACACTTTCCCATATACGCAGACATTCTAGAAAATCATTCTATGTTACTAACACAAAGGGGATCAATATGGTGAGTAGATGTACTACACGTCGAGTCTTTTCCACCTATAGTAAGAGAATAGACTCATTCCCCCTTGAGATGCTAAACACGCAAATCACATGGAATATTGCACGTGTCTCCGCCTCTTTCAGAAGAAAGGTAAGCAAGACCAGCTGCCTTGAGCAGTGGAGAAAAGTAAAGCTGATAAACAACCAAAGAATCAGCAAGCGTCCAACAATCACATTCATCCCATTCCATTATCCCTGGTGTCCTCCCCGACAACAATATTCATAAGCTGATGCATCTCTCCACTCTAGGAATCATCCACTTCCACAACCAAAATGCCTCTATGCCCCCACATATCACGACACCCTTCTTGGGTCACGTCTCAACACAAGCAGCAGGAAAAACAATCATCACATCAATTGGGCTATGGCCCTATAACAAACAAGAGGGTAACTCAGAACCCTTCAAGGAATTATCAAACAATAAAATTCATTAATCCCTCTTGAATTAATATATTTATAATCCATTGGTTCCAACATCGAGAAACCTAACTAGTAAGATATCACAAATGATTAAACATGCTTATCGCGCCAATTTGATTAACACCAAATTAAAACAAGAACCAGATTCATTTTTAGGCCTCTTTATCTTTTTCCAAACAATTATCAATAATCCCGGTTTACGTTCTTTACTGATTTCCATCAAGAACTAACAGCTAAGAAAATCATGCATAGATATCACACTATCTATCATAATAACAGGCAAAATCATACGATCAAAAACAAATTATATATCTAGTTCAAAAAATATTATTATGTCAATTCCCTTTTCATCCATTTTGATAAAACATGCTAACAATACAGTTGCATGTAAAACAAAGAGAAGAAATTAATCCCCTACCTCAAAGATTTTTTAAAAACACCCTAATAACGAATAACGCACAAGAAAGTTGGGTTGATTCTTTAAGAACCCACCTTAGATATAATCTCCTAGCATTATCAAGACCAAATCTCATCATTTTTGGTGTCGATAGACTTACATCTACCCATAACGAATGTAGGTCTAACAAACCAAGAGAAGAGGAAAAGTATATCCAAGTGGATCTATGAAACTGATCAAGAAGGAAGAAGAATGATCGCATACCTCAAGAAAGCGGCATCGATTCGCCAATAGAAGCCTTCGGATCACCTCCAAAATGCTTGGGAGAGTTTCTCTTACCTTTAAAGGAGGAGAATCCCATGTTATGGCCACTTAGGAGAATAAATGATCAATTTAAGGAAAAAATGAGTTAGATCCACAATTTTAGGATCCAGTTTAAGTACCCGCACAGTTTGGTCGCACGGTTAGAAAAACCGTGGGCTAACCGTGTGGTTGCTACTGCCTCATAAAACACTCCTTATAGGGTTAGGCCACATGGTTAGACAAACCGCGCGCTAACCATGCATTAGCCACTACCTTCAGTTTTAACTACGCACGGTATGGCTGCACAGTTTAGACAAACCGTGCACAACACGTGTTAAAGCGACTACCCTTCAGTTTTCCTTAATGATTCACCCAAATGCACCCCCAATACACTGCTCTAAAACAAGGGTAGTTAGAAACATCAAAAGTACCTGAATATGTAATGTGATTTTATAGTTCACAACAATATACTATTGAAACAGTTCATTGAAAATGACGATTTTGGCAAAGCATTGGGGATAAGGTACCTTGACCTCCCGGAACACCTCTAACACCGCATTTTCACAATGTAGCGGACCAGAAAGGTCTGGGTCATTAGAGTATCAATATCATCATTCTAGACACACTTAAATTTCAATCTGAATCATAACGACATGAATCAAGGATTTGTGAAATGATGAAAAATTCTCCAATTACACCTAATTATTTCAAGTTATCAATCATGGTGTGATATGTCATTCTACAACACAATTTTCATTTATTAAATTTTAAATTTATAGAAACAAAATGCAGTGCAAGGTTTTTTCTATTTTCATGCTTGGAAAAGGTGTTGAACTTCTAGATAGAGCTTCAATAACTTCAATGATTCTCTATCCATCAATAGTTAAAAATAATAAACATTTCATTTCAGGCTCTAATATTTATTAAAAGTAAACTAAATAAAATATAGTGAAATAATATAATTAAGTACACCTATATCTTAAAACCACTTCACACAATTTATATAACATATATTCTATAAAATTAAATCACTAAGTTAATATTTTGAACATATATTTTATGAACCGACAGCATCATTATAACCATAATTTAATTAAAAAAATATTTTCCATGTTTATGTATACTTCATTTATAACGCCTTCCTTAAAAAAATTAATTTTAAAAAAATACAATAAATACAACATATGGTTTTAAAATACTCCACAATTGGTATTTATTTAAAATACTACATAAAATTAATCAAAAAAGTATAGAGATATAGTCTCTATATTTAATTTGAAATCCAAGGTTTCCAAACATACAGATTTTATAGAATCCCCATTCATTCCCTTTGGAAGAAAATTTATGGGGACTCCAAATCTAAGTTCATCTCTAATTTCTCTCCCCTATGGATATTAAAATGAATGTGGTTTAATTTAAACACCATTAAAACTTCTAAAATTTCTTATCATAGTAAATACCATTGAATTAACCTCTAATATTGCATTAGTCAAGAATAATATAGAAAAGAAAAGGAATAAACAAAAATATAAATATTATCCATCATTACTCTAATCAATTCCGAATTCATACTAATAAACCCATGGATAGTCTCTCCCCTTTAATTAGGTTGTAAAAAATATATTATAAAAACAAAAAAAATATCCATATATAATAGTCGTTACATTGGAATTAAGGGTAGTACTGAGCCAACTATGTTTAATGAATGTGGTTGAACTAAAAGAAAAAACATATACTTATTGAATATAAAAGACACCCAATTAATTTCCAATTATGTATACAACATGAAAATGAGATATTATAAATCACAACATCAATATTTTGTTCAAAAATTTATACTTTATGAAATAATTTTATATTTGAATGTGATTTATCTGAAAGTGTTGAACAATAATATTTTATAGATCAATGGAACTTTTATTACCTCATTGAATCATTATTAGATTTCATAATTATTCATTGTTATATTATAATTATTACATATACATATATATGTTTTACATTATTTGGGGACTAAAATATTGTTATTATTAATGGTTCATAAAACATGGAATTAGGTTTCTTTGTTAGCCGACCAAAACAATTATTTAAAATTTAAAAAGGAAACACAACATGAGAATTTTAAATCCATAATTTCACTAACCCAATTGGAATCGTTGTGTTATTAAAATTTTATTTTATTTCCTATTTCAAAAAATATAACATAAGTTAAGGGTCCTTGAACATATTTAATTATTCCAATTAATGATTGAATATATTACATCATTTTGAAACTCTGATACCATGTAGCTAAACATTTATCATAGAATATATCAAACCTATAATAAATAGATAATGTAAACTCGGATATATTATTATATAAAACATAACATATACTATCTTAATGGATTAAATAATTCATTGTCTTATTCCATCCACTATAGTTGTTGTAGTAGCATGCACTCCTCTAAATCGAACTATATTTGGAAATACTTCACATAATTTACATATGAAATGAACAGAATCCCTTTATCTCAATGTAGATTCCTCAAATTAAGATATTTCAACATTCCAATCATTACAATTTTAATCGTATAACCCATAAATATTGAAAACATTTAAATATAATTTTATGTGATGGCTCAAAATATACTGTTGTATATGTAAACCCATAAAATAAACATGTCATCATAAAAAAGTTAACTTAGAGTTTTTGATATACCCCAAATATTCTAAAATCCTTCATCATAAAGAATGTACGTATCCTTTTATACCATCAATGTGGTTATTTTTAGGCTATAGTATGGTATTTTAAACATGAAAACTATTGTATCATCATTACCATGTATAAATCATAGAGGTTTTTAAATTTATGCATTTTCATTCAAGAAACTATTCAAAAGTTATTCCTTTGAATTCATATAACACACATTAGTTTTTATTTAGGTAGAAACCAATAAGAAAAGTATTTTAGAACCCAATAATTCTACCTATCAATCTGTTTTGGCAACATCAATTACAACAATCTAAAAATACCCTTAAAACACATTGTTTAGTTTATATTAATATTTTATTTTCATAAATCATGTTATCTATTATTACCCAATATTCTCAAACCTAAATATATATTTTTTTAGAATATTCAATAAATTTGACAAACACATGCACGGGGAATGTAATAGTATTGTGTATTCGGAGATTAGAAACACAATCATTTAGTTTCTAATAAAATCTTTAATTACTCCCATAAATATCCTCTAAAAAATACTCACCTTAGTCATACCCTACCAAAACCATTCTTCATAACCTGGGGAAGGGTACATAATAAAGGTTGAGCTTTGATTCTCATTATGGGTAAAAATTATAGATATAAATCTATGATCACATGATTGAATAATATTGAAATAGTGGTTTGTGATCATTAATATAACCTAAAAAATTCATACCCAACCTTTCGTAGATCATAAATATGAGTAATAGAATAAAACATTATCATATCAAAAATCATGGTATATATAGCGATAAATCATCAAAATTCGACCATGAACCATATTTACATTTCATAAAATTGTTGAACTATTATAAATATAATTTTTTTTCTTATTTCACGGTTAACAACTAAGACCATAATTATTTTGGATCAGAAAATTTCCCATATTTCCCATTATAGATCAGGATGCACCTATTTTCGATAGTAGATTAGGATGAAACTATTTTCCATAGTAGATAATTAAATTCTTGGTTCCCAGAGTAGATAAGGACACATCTATATACCACAGCAGGTTAGGATTCATCTATTTACTATAGTAGATCAAGGTGCATCTTTTTTCTATATTATGATCAAGCCATCAAATTTTTCCCATTGTTATCTCGTGAGATATTAAGATCCCAAAAATGAATTGGTGGAAGATATATGTCCCACCCTTAATATATATAAAATCAAAAATATGTGTTCCATACGATCAAAAATCATTAATTATCTCATAATTGATGAAATTAAAGGGATTTCATCAACATTTAATCAATGTATAGACCATGTAAAAGGGAACAGTTTTGACCAACATTGTTTCATTATAAAAAAATCATATAAAGAAATAATAAAACAATATATAGTTAGATTATATTCATAAAAAATATTATTTAACATAAAATTATTTCATCAATGATAGAAAAGTATTTTTAAATATCACTTTGAATAATTCTTCAGGAAAATATCTTTTTCATTTAAGAATCACTTCGTTCTTTCAAAAATAAGAAATAAATAATAATTTTTTTATTGAAAATAAAAATTTAAACATGTAAATTGTTAATAAAATAATTTAGGCATCACGATAGTGATAATATCTTCTAATTCATTTAATGTAATACACGATTCCTTTAGTATTATTGTCAGAAAGGTGACAAAGTACACCATTTGGCAAAAAAAGATTCCTTTATACCTATTTTAAAAAATTTGAACCATGGGTAAAAATTAATTTAATATATTTTAGGAGAATATTAATGATATTTTTGAAAATAGTTTTATAAAACTTCCACATAGAAGAGAAATATTTTCCTAGTTAATACAAAAACAAAAATAATCCTGAATTATAGTTGTAGTGGTAAATAAATTCTTACCTCAAGAATAACATTTTCTTGTTCATGTTCAAACATCTTGTATAATAAATATAGATTTATTATATATGAATTCTAGAAAATATATTGGTAAAACCATATATTTTTATTTATAACTTCTTATTATATTTTTATTAATAATATTTCATTACAATTTCTATTATGGGTGATAACTATTTCATTTTCCAAGAATGTTTTGTTTTGGCAGTCCTATTACATAAAAATTTATCATAGTCCCATAATTTCAAGAATTTATATCAATGTATAAAAATATTATATATTAATTATATAAATATTAATAATTATTCATAAAAATTAATGATAGAAAAATTAATTACACCATTTATGGAGATGGTAGGTCACATGTACGAATGAATGATGTATCCATTTTCTTTTGTGGATGAAAAGAAAGGTAAAAAATAATTCACCTTTATAGAATTATAATTATATCATATATATCATATATAGTCATAAAATTTATCATTATTATTATCCATTTGAAACATAAATGAACAAAATAATCACATCACATTGTTGATATGGTAGTCCATATGTACGCATTAGAGAAGTTATAGTTTACCAAAAGATTTTATGATAAGAATGTATACATGATATAAAAAATAATTATAATAATGTTATATATTTAATATATAAACATTAAATCCCTCATAATTCCCATCCATAAAATATTGTGATGAAAAATGAAATATATCACTACCTGAAGGCGATAAGTCATACATATGAACGAGCAATAACTTCACTACTTATTTGATTATAATGGAGGGGTAAACTGGTGTATTTTCTAATTATAACAAAATTTTAGATTATTTAGGATAAATATTATATTATATTATTATAAATATAAGATATTAATTATATTTATGGAAAATTAGAAAAATAAAGTGATTGGTTATAGAAATTACCACTTTTTCAAATTGGATCTTTTAGATATCCTATAAATGATTATAAGGTTTGTCTTTTGGTAAGAACATCATTTTTCAAATGAGAATAAATAAGTTTAGAATATAATATTAAATAGTATGGTTGAGATATAAGTCTTAATATTATGTCATGAAGTGAGAGAGGAGGTGTCCTTTTATAATTAAGGTGATGAGAACATTTGGAATCTCTCAAATGATTAAAATACACAAGTACCATTATAAAGAAAAATTATTTTAAATATAATATAAATTTATATGTGATGAAATTTTAGATAATAAAATATCCCCATTTTTGTTATTTAATATGTTTTCTATGTTTCAAATAATTTAATACATTATTAGTCCCATAAAATATCATTATTTCCAGTTTTAAAACTATTCATTATATTAACATTAAAAATATGAAGAAAACGTTTAAAATTAGAAAAAAAATTAATTTATTATATTTTAAAAATATCATTATCATCTATAAAATCCACGTACCACATTAACTATATAAAATTATGTTACTTTTTATATTTTTAATATAATTTATTTGATTTTTCTATTAGTTGAATAATTAGTGCGTTAAATTATATAAGCATATAAGGTAATTATTTCTTCAATAAAAATATAATTAAATTAATATAATGAATGTAAATACTTATTATTTTAAAAAATATTAATAATTGAACATATCCTATAGATTAATCCATATTAATATATTATATTTATTAATAACAATAGTGTGACACGTTTTACTTTTATTGAAATAAAATACAATAAATATCGCAGTCTCATCTAAATGTATATAAAAGTCCATAAAAAATACCATTTGATTTTAATGGACTAAATTAACTCATAAAATAAAATTTAATAATGTTTTGGAGTTATTTATTAGCCTATATAATTTTATTTTGATCATAAATTACCTGATTTATGCAAATTGTCTTAATAAAATTACTATATTTATAATTATTATTGAAAAAAATAAAAGGGGCCAATATAACATATTATGAAAAAATAATTAAAAATAAGGAATTATTTTTCAATATTAAACTCATAAAAGTGGTAGAAATTAATTTAAAATTAATTCCTCAAATGGAAAAGAAAAACAATTTTCTTTAAGACAAATGTGTTTTAAGGAAAAAATATAATTTCACCAAAATAAGGTATAATGATGATTGATATTTAATTTCTTAAAATATATAATAATAAATATTACTTAAGTAAATTTGAGATCATGTTCATAAAATTATCTGAAATTTTAAAATAAAGATGACGAGAGTTTTATAAGAATCAATATTTTCACTGTTCATTAGAAATTAATATTTTCACAAAATTCTCAAAGCAATCTCCACAATATAATTTTAAAATGATAAATTAAAAAAGAAAATTAATTTATAAAAATATATTTTCTAATATTTTGATAAATTAATTATTATCTTCACCCATAATAAAATTATTATTTTATAGAAAACCTATTTTTGATGAATAGAATGACTTCCTTAAAAATTTAATTATTATTTACTAAAAATTTATCAAAACATTTATAATGAGTACCAAAATTTACATATATTTTATAAATTATTTAATCATATTCCTACCTACCAAATTAAAAAAAATCTTATATATGTTACATTAAAGAATAATGATTTAATACTTTATAGAAGTTTATTTAAACTCAGTATTGAATTCCACATAATCTATAAAAGAAATAAATTTACTTAAGGAGAAATAATTCATAAAAATTATGGGGTGTTACATTATACGCTTCATAAAATTAATTTGTCCCTCGAGATTTTCTACCAGATATAGTCAAATTAGTACATTTCTTCCTCATAAAATCCACAAGCTCCCACTTAGCTCCTTAAAATTTTCATTTCCACCATAAATATTTAATCAAGAGAGTGGTATTTTTAAATAGAACACCCTCGTTATGATATTTAATCTCTAATTGTTTTACTTCATGTTGAATATTGTTCTCTATTGGTATGAACTATAATTATTTTAAATGTAATAGATCATGATAAAACCTCATCTGGGGAGAAACATAGTATATATCGCGAACAAGAGAGAAGTTAAGTGGAAGCACCGAACCATAAGATAATATTAGGGTTTGATCAAATATTTGAAATGGGAAAATATACCCAGAGCCTAGTCCTCCACCCCGTTCATTTATAGAGAAATTATTTGAATTTATTTATCACCAACAATAATTTATAGATTCTGTCAATGATTATCAATATAAAATTTAGATCAGCACTGGGCTGTCTTTAACTTCATGAAAAAACCTAAGGTATGAATTTATTTACCTTATTCTTCTCATGTTATACACATATTACCATGTTAAGATCTATATGTGTCTGGTTTTTTATTAATTATTTACTTATAATCGCATGTGGATGTGTCTATATCCCATGAGACCATTTGTGATAATTGTAGCTATGATATTTTATTGATTGATATATTATGATTATTTTTATTGATATTATTTAGATCACCTTGTGTTTATAACATGTGTGTATGTATAAATTTGATGTGACTCATGATATTTTATGTATACTTTCACTATGTCCTTGTTAAATTATGGTATATGCTATATTGTTGTGTTTGGAATGGTATTAAAGTGATAGGTTGACCCGTCATGGCTATATAGCCCTTTATGGGGAGTGTTTTCATACACTTCATGGGACATAGGGATGAAAATGATATGAATTAAAAGGCATGATGACATATTGTGGCATAACCTAAGGGAATACTAATAATGATGGATCAAACCCATATGTGGTGACTATGGGGCACGAAGATCATGAGTGATTAGACCTATATAGAAATAGTGAGCCATAAATGTCTATGTGACCCGACTAGAGATAGCACTGGGGCATGGTAGCCTATTATGATCCAACATGGAGTCTTGGAGACTATATGGATATCAAGAAGCTTTTAGATGACTCTAACGTTGATATGTTCCCATGATTTTTCCTATGTTTCTTGACATATAAAAAAGCAAGTATGATTGGGTGTTTGTGGTGTCATGTTGAGTGCATGGTCACTTTGTTTTGGATTTTATGTTTTTTCTTGATAAAAATTTATCATTTTTACTGAATAAATTTGTATACATGAGTATATCGAGTTAATGAATCATTGGTGGTCTCCTAATATGTCTTGTACTTCGACACTACTCTGTAATTTTATTGTGCTGATAGAATTCATGAGGGATCCAGTGAAAGGAAGGGGCCTTATAGAAGACTACTAAGAAAAGGATAATGGATATTATGGTGGGATAAAATGGGCATAGGAGGGAATTTAATTTTATCATTTTTTTACTTATCTTATTTATTTTTCCTGTTTAAAATTTCCACTTTTAGGTGATCATTTTATTTACTTTTAATATATTTAATCATTAACTATCCAAATGATTACTATGATTATTTATATTATAGTTTATCTTTTATTATCGATAATATAACATGTTATTGAGGGTATATTCTCTCCACTGAAGGATTCAGGCCCTTGCTACTAGTCATCATCCTCTTGCGTATAGGGGGGAAAGCATGAGGAAACATGGAATTCCAAATTGTACCCATTGGTTTAGTTCATGATGTTATAAATTTCTATCAGAGTGTTAAGATCAAAAAACATTTTCTTCTCTTTATATTAGGAAGAGACAAGATATATAGGAGATAGAATGTTTGAGACCCCGAAGAGGAATTATAGTAGTGTCTGGACAACACTTTATAGTGAACCTCTGAGTTTCTATAATGTGGGGAGATTATGTATTACCATTACAATTGATTAAACTCACCTTGGGAGATAAAACATATTTTGATATATGATATTTCATGTATGTTCATGCATCAGGACTAGGAATGCAGGTTCACCTTATAAATAGACTCTTGTTGTTGTGTTATATGTTAGATATTTCATTAGATGCATTCATTTTTGCTATCTATTTGGGATTTTTTCTCCTTGTGTGATATATCTGTTTCTCGGCAGTTGTTATATATATTTATTATAATTAATTAATTGACAAGATCATGTTGTTTTGGTAATATTTATATGATGATTTTTACTAACTTTCTAGGATGAAGTCAAGGATTAGTGATAGGAGTATTATACCTTAGGTTGTGGGTAAAATTATAGGGAGGCCATTATGTAATCACATAGACTAGAAAAGACTTTTTTTGTTCATAACGATCCTTATATTATAGAGACGTGAAAACGAGAGTCTAATGATTAAACTTAGTGGTTTGATTTGATCAGCCATGACCACTAGGGATAATTCTTTTGGATTAGAAGCCAATATATGTGGAGAATTGTAATATTTTTATTTATTATAGTAAACAATTATTCTTTAATAAATGTGACATTTATTTTAATGTATAAATTTAATTTTCGGAAATGAGTCACACTATAATTTTTCCTTAAAACACCTTGGACTATTCTATGGAATATTTTTAGAGTCAGGTTCTTACTTTTTATAATATTCAATGTTCTCTAGTGGCTTAGAATATATGAAAAAAATATAAAATATATTTTATTATGCATGCTTGATTTAACAAAAATAATATAATATATCAAATATGGTTTATCTTATGAATCATTTTAGACCATTATTATGTCTGAAATGTGTGGTTTCCCAAGACAGAACATAACGTTTATGTGTGTTGGGTTTTTTTCAACACCTCACATGATAAAACATTTGAAATATTTTATTATATTATTATTCCAATTTATCAATAATAAATAATTAAATATCTCCAAAAGGTAAATAATTGGATAAATATAAGGTCACCATTAGGTCTGGAATGTAGGGTTTACCATAGGTGGGTCATTAATTTTATGCATGCTGGGTGATTGGAAACATCACACATGATAACTCCATTTAAATATTTATTTATATTATTATTACCGTTATTAATAATAAATAATTGAATATCTCTAAAAATGAGTATCATATGATAAATATGAGACCACATTTAGGTCCTGGACGTGGTGTTTACCCTTGATGATAAATAACTTTTGTGTCTGACATGTGTTTCATCACATCACATGCGATGATAATTTTTTAGATATTTAATTATATTAACATTTATAATGTTATTAATTAAATGATTTTTTTAAATATTTAATCTTCATTCCAATGTGTAACATTCATTATCAATCACATGTGAAATCCAAAAACATAAATTTCAAACTATTTTGATTCATTTCAGTTTTCCAAATTTTAATTAAGTGAATTAAAACACTATGAAATGATTTTTTCATTGAATAGTGATTGAAATATTGTGTTTTAACTAAGGGGTTAAAATGCAGTGATTTTGGGTAAAATATTAATTTATTAATTTCTATTTTTTTATAATGATTTACATTGACATGTTTATGGTGGAAATGATTATATATAATTAATAATAAAAATAATAATTGGTGTAATTACTATCACTATTAATTTTGGAAAATAATATTATTTGTAAGGGAAATTAAATTGTTTATATATATATGGGTTAAATATAGATGAATATACATTCATATGTGCATAAAAACATGTGTGTGTGTGTGTGTATAATTTATATTTTGAAACCACATACATTTTTGTGGGTGTATATATATAAATATGTGGTGTATATGTAAAAATGTTGAAAACCTTTTTAATAAAATTTTTTTAATATATTAAATGTGTGTTTAAAAGGGGATTTTAGACTTTTTTGTTGGAAAATTATTATGTTTTTATGTATAAATATTACAATAAATAAGGAGAAATTAATAAATAATTATATTATGTAATAAATTTGGGAAGTTAATTAGTGAAATAAAATGGAAAAAATTAAATTGGGAATGTGGGAGGCTTGCAGCACAAGGGTGGAATTCTCCCTCTCTGTCACATTACCCTCCTCCCCACCACCCCCCTCATATGATTATGATTATTATTTAATTTTATTATTGTTTAAAACTTATAAATTTAATATCATTTTTAATATTGATCCGAATTATGTTTCATCGGTGTCATTAGATTTATCTCGATGAGTAAATTTTTTTCCTAGTCCTGTTTTTGAAGTAAAATTTTTTATTTTTTCATATTTAATTTTATCTTTTAAATTATCAAATAGTTATAATAATAATTAATTTCAAAATGGGGAGGGTTCAAAGATTCGTTGGTGTGTAATCATCTTTCAGTTTTAGGAGAGTGTGTTTTGGGTGATGAAAACATTTGTAAACCTTGATGTTGACTTCAAAAACCATAAAGTAAGAAGTCCATTACCTTATTGGGATATTATTATACATGTATTTCCATTTTTCTATTTATTTGTAGATCGACTTATATTTATTCTTGACTTTTTCTTGTATGTGGGCGTGTGTGTAGCCCATGAATCAAATACAATAAACATCACAGTCTCATCTAAATGTATATAAAAGTCCATAAAAAATACCATTAGATTTTAAGGGACTAAATTAACTCATAAAATAAAATTTAATAATATTTTGGAGTTATTTATTAGCCTATATAATTTGATTTTGATCATAAATTACCCGATTTACGCAAATTGTCTTAATAAAATTACTATATTTATAATTATTAATGAAAAAAATAAAAGGGACAAATATAAGATATTAAGAAAAATATTTACAAATAAGGAATTATTTTTCAATATTAAACTCATAGAAGTGGTATAAATTAATTTAAAATTAATTCCTCAAATGGAAAAGAAAAATAATTTTCTTTAAGATAAATGTGTTTTAAGGAAAAAATATAATTTCACCAAAATAAGGTATAAGGATGATTGATATTTAATTTCTTAAAATATATAATAATAAATATTACTTAAGTAAATTGGAGATCATGTTCATAAAATTATGTGAAATTTTAAAATAAAGATGACGACAGTTTTATAAGAATCAATATTTTCACTATTCATTAGAAATTAATATTTTCACAAAATTCTCAAAGCAATCTCCATAATATAATTTTAAAATGATAAATATGAAAAGAAAATTAATTTATAAAAATATATTTTCTAATATTTTGATAAATTAATTATTATCTTCACCCATAATAAAATTATTATTTTATAGAAAACCTATTTTTGATGAATAGAATGGCTTCCTTAAAAATTTAATTATTATGTACTAAAAATTTATCAAAACATTTATAATGAGTACCAAAATTTATATATATTTTATAAATTATTTAATCATATTCCTACCTACCAAATTAAAAAATATCTTATATATGTTACATTAAAGAATAATGATTTAATACTTTATAGAATTTTGTTTAAATTCAGTATTTAATTCCACATAATCTATCAAAGAAATAAATTTACTTAAGGAGAAATAATTCATAAAAATCATGGGGTGTTACATTATACTCTTCATAAAATTAATTTTCCCCTTGAGATTTTCTACCAGATATAGTCAAATTAGTATATTTCTTCCTCATCAAATCCACAAGCTCCCACTTAGCTTCTTAAAATTTTCATTTCCACCATAAATATTTAATCAAGAGAGTGGTATTTTTAAATAGAACACCCTCGTTATGATATTTAATCTCTAATTTTTTTACTTCATGTTGAATATTGTTCTCTATTGGTATGACCTATAATTTTTTTAATAGTAATAGATCATGATAAAACCTCCTCTGGCGAGAAACATAGTATATATCGTGAACAAGAAAGAAGTTAAGTGGAACCACCGAACCATAAGCTAATATTAGGGTTTGATCAAATATTTGAAATGGGAAAATATACCCAGAGACTAGTCCTCCACCCCGTTCATTCATAGAGAAATTATTTGAATTTCTTTATCACCAACAATAATTTATAGATTCTGTCAATGATTATCAGTATAAAATTTATATCAGCACTAGGTTGTCTTTAACTTCTTCAAAAAACCTAAGGTAAGAATTTATTTACCATATTCCTCTCATGTTATACACATATTACCATGTTATGATCTATATGTGTCTGGTTTATTATTAATTATTTACTTATAATCACATGTGGATGTGTCTATATCCTATGAGACCAATTGTGATAATTGTAGCTATGATATTTTATTGATTGATATATTATGATTATTTTTATTGATATTATTTAGAGCACCTTGTGTTTCCAACATGTGTGTATGTATAAATTTGATGTGACTCGTGATATTTTATCTATAATTCCACTATTTCCTTGTTAAATTATTGGATATGCTATATTGTTGTGTTTGGCATGGTATAAAAGTGATAGGTGGACCCGTCATGGAAATATATCCCTTTAGGGGGAGTGTTTTCATACACTTCATGTGATATAGGGATGAAACTGATATGAATGAAAAGGCATGATGACATATTGTGGAATAACCTAAGGGAATACTAATAATGATGGATCAAACCCATATGTGGTTACTATGGGGCATGAAGATCATGAGTGATTAGACCTATATAGAAATAGTGAGCCATAAATGTCTATGTGACCCGACTAGAGATAGCACTGGGGCATGGTAGCCTATTATGATCTAACATGGAGGCTTGGAGACTATATGGATATCAAGAATCTTTTAGACGACTCTAACATTGATATGTTCCCATGATTTTTCCTATGTTTCTCGACATATAAAAAAAAGCAAGTATGATTGGGAGTTTGTGGTGTCATGTTGAGTGAATGGTCACTTGGTTTTGGATTTTATGTTTTTTCTTGATAAAAATTTATCATTTTTACTGAATAAATTTGTATACATGAGTACATCAGGTTAATGAATCATTGGTGGTGTCCTAATATGTCTTGTACTTAGACACTACTCAGTAATTTTATTGTGCTGATAGAATTCATGAGGGATCCGGTGAAAGGAAGGGGCCTTATAGAAGACTACTAAGAAAAGGATAATAGATATTATGGTGGGATAAAATTGGCACAGGAGGGAATTTAATTTTATCATTTTTTTACTTATCTTATATATTTTTCCTATTTAAAATTTCCACTTTTAGGTGATCCTTTTATTTACTTTTAATATATTTAATCATTAACATTCCAAATGATTACTATGATTATTTATATTATAGTTTATCTTTTATTATTGATCATATAACATGTTATTGAGGGTATATTCTCTCCACTGAAGGATTCATACACTTGCTACTAGTCATCCTCCTCTTGCGTATAGGGAGGAAAGCATGAGGAAACATGGAATTCCAAATTGTACCCATTGGTTTAGTTCATGAAGTTATAAATTTCTATCAGAGTGTAAAGATCCAAAAACATGTCCTTCTCTTTATATTAGGAAGAGACAAGATATATAAGAGATAGAATGTTTGAGACTCTGAAGGGGAATTATAGTAGTGTATGGCCAACACTTTATAGTGAACCTCTGAGTTTCTATAATGTGGGGAAATTATGTATTACCATTACTATTGATTAAACTCACCTTGGGAGATAAAACTTATTTTGATATATGATATTTCATGTATGTTCATGCATCAGGACTAGGAATGCGGGTTCACCTTCTAAATAAACTCTTGTTGTTGTGCTATATATTAGATATTTCATTAGATGCATTGATTTGTGCTATCTATTTGGGATTTTTTCTCCTTGTGTGATATATCTATTTCTCGGCAGTTGTTTTATATATTTATTATAATTAATTAATTAAAAATATCATGTTGTTTTGGTAATATGTATATGATGATTTTTACTAACATTCTAGGATGAAGCCAAGGATTAGTGATAGGAGTATTATATCTTAGGTTGTGGGTAAAATTATAGGGAGGCCATTATGTAATCACATAGACTACAAAAGACTTTTTTTGTTCATAACGATCCTTATATTATAGAGACATGAAAACGAGAGTCTAATGATTAAACTTAGTGGTTTGAGTTGATCAAGCATGAACGCTAGGGATAATTCTTTTGGATGAGAAGCCAATATATGTGGAGAATTGTAATATTTTTATTTATTATAGTAAACAATTATTCTTTAATAAATGTGACATTTATTTTAATGTATAAATTTAATTTTCTGAAATGAGTCACACTCTAATTTTTCCTTGAAACACCTTGGACTATTCTATGGAATATTTTTAGAGTCAGGTTCTTACTTTTTATAATATTCAATGTTCTCTAGTGGCTTAGAATAGATGAAAAAAAATATATTTTATTATGCATGCTTGATTTAACAAAAATAATATAATATATCAAATATGGTTTATCTCATGAAAAATTTTAGACCATTATTAGGTCTGAAATGTGTGGTTTACCCAAGACAGAACATAACTATTTTGTGTGTTGGGTTTTTGTCAACGTCTCACATGATAAAACATTTGAAATATTTTATTATATTATTATTCCAATTTATCAATAATAAATAATTAAATATCTCTAAAAGGTAAATCATAGGATAAATATAAGGTCACCATTAGGTCTGAAATGTACGGTTTACCATACGTGGGTCATTAATATTATGCATTTTGGGTGATTGGAAATATCACACATGATAACTCCATTTAAATATTTATTTATATTATTATTACCGTTATTAATAATAAATAACTGAATATCTCTAAAAATGTGTATCATATGATAAATATGAGACCATCTTTAGGTTCTGGACGTGGTGTTTACCCTTGATGATAAATAACTTTTTGTGTCTGACATGTGTTTCGTCACATCACATGTGATGATAATTTTTTAGATATTTAATTATATTAACATTTATAATTTAATTAATTAAATGATTTTTTTAAATATTTTATCTTCATTCCAATGTGTAAAATTCATTATATATCACATGTGAAATCCCAAAACATCAATTTCAAACTGTTTTGATTCATTTCAGTTTTCAAAATGTTAACTAAGTGAATTAAAACACAATGAAATGATTTTTTCATTGAATAGTGGTTGAAATATGGTGTTTTAACTAAGTGGTTAAAATGCAGTGATTTTGGGGAAAATATTATTTTATTAATTTCTATTTTTTTACAAAAATTTTCATTGAAATGTTTTTGGTGGAAATGATTATATATAATTAATAATAAAAATAATAATTGGTGTCATTACTATTACTATTAATTTTGGAAAATAATATTATTTGTAAGGGAAATTAAATTGTTTATATATATATGGGTTAAATATAGATGAATATACATTCATATGTGCATAAAAACATGTGTGTGTGGGCGTGTATAATTTATATTTTGAAACCACATACATTTTTGCGGGTGTATATATATAAATATGCAGTGTATATATAAAAATGTTGAAAACGTTTTTAATAAAAAAAAATTAATAGATTAATTGTGTGTTTAAAAGGGGATTTTAGAATTTTTTGTTGGAAAATTATTATGTTTTTATGTATAAATCTTACAATAAATACGGAGAAATTAATAAATAATTATATTATGTAATAAATTTGGGAAGTTAATTATTGAAATAAAATGGGAAAAATTAAATTGGGAATGTGGGAGGCTTGCAGCAGAAGGGTGGAATTCTCCCTCTCTGTCACATTACCCTCCTCCCCACCACCCCCCTCATATGATTATGATTATTATTTCATTTTATTATTGTTTAAAACTTATAAATTTAATATCATTTGTGATATTGATCTGAATTATGTTTCATCGGTGTCATTAGATTTATCTCGATGAGTAAATTTTTTTCCTAGTCCTGTTTTTGAAGTAAAATTTTTTATTTTTTCATATTTAATTTTATCTTTTTAATTATCAAATAGTGATAATAATTATTAATTTCAAAATGGGGAGGGTTCAAAGAGTCGTTGGTGTGTAATCATCTTTCAGTTTTATGAGAGTGTGTTTTGGGTGATGAAAACATTTCTAAACCTTGATGTTGACATTGAAAACCATAATGTAAGAAGTCAATTACCTTATTGGGATCTTATTATACATGTATTTCCATTTTTCTATTTATGTGTAGCTCGAATTATATTTATTCTTGACTTTTTCTTGTATGTGGGTGGGTGTGTAGCCCGTGAAAAAAATACAATAAATATCACAGTCTCATCTAAATGTATATAAAAGTTCATAAAAATACCATTATATTTTAATGGACTAAATTAACTCATAAAATAAAATTTAATAATGTTTTGGAGTTATTTATTAGCCTATATAATTTTATTTTGATCATAAATTACCCGATTTACGCAAATTGTCTTAATAAAATTACTATATTTATAATTATTAATGAAAAAAATAAAAGGGACTAATATATCATATTATGAAAAAATATTTACAAATAAAGAATTATTTTTCAATATTAAACACATATAAGTGGTAGAAATTAATTTAAAATTAATTCCTCAAATGGAAAAGAAAAACAATTTTCTTTAAGACAAATGTGTTTTAAGGAAAAATATAATTTCACCAAAATAAGGTATAAGGATGATTGATATTCAATTTCTTAAAATATATAATAATAAATATTACATAAGTAAATTGGAGATCATTTTCATAAAATTATGTGAAATTTTAAAATAAAGATGACGACAGTTTTATAAGAATCAATATTTTCACTATTCGTTAGAAATTAATATTTTCACAAAATTCTCAAAGAAATCTCCATAATATAATTTTAAAATGATAAATTAGAAAAGAAAATTAATTTATAAAAATATATTTTCTAATATTTTGATAAATTAATTATCATCTTCACCCATAATAAAATTATTATTTTATAGAAGACCTATTTTTGATGAATAGAATGACTTCCTTAAAAATTTAATTATTATTTACTAAAAATTTATCAAAACATTTATAATGAGTACCAAAATTTATATATATTTTATAAATTATTTAATCATATTCCTACCTACCAAATTAAAAAATAACTTATATATGTTACATTAAAGAATAATGATTTAATACTTTATAGAAGTTTGTTTAAACTCAGTATTTAATTCCACATAATCTATCAAGGAAATAAATTTACTTAAGGAGAAATAATTCATAAAAATCATGGGTGGTTACATTATACGCTTCAAAAAATTAAATTGTCCCTCGATATTTTCTACCAGATATAGTCAAATTAGTATATTTCTTACTCATCATAGCCACAAGCTCCCACTTAGCTTCTTAAAATTTGCATTTCCACCATACATATTTAATCAAGAGAGTAATATTTTTAAATAGAACACCCTCGTTATGATATTTAATCTCTAATTTTTTTACTTCATGTTGAATATTGTTCTCTATTGGTATGAGCTATAATTTTTTTAAAAGTAATAGATCATGAAAAAACCACCTCTGGGGAGAAACATAGTATATATTGTGAAGAAGATAGAAGTTAAGTGGAAGCACCGAACCATAAGCTAATATTAGGGTTTGATCAAATATTTGAAATGGGAAAATATACCAAGAGCCTAGTCCTCCACCCCGTTCATTCATAGAGAAATTATTTGAATTTCTTTATCACCAAGAATAATTTATAGATTCTGTCAATGATTATCAGTATAAAATTTATATCAGCACTGGGTTGTCTTTCACTTCTTGAAAAAACATAAGGTAAGAATTTATTTACCTTATTCTTCTCATGTTATACACATATTACCATGTTATGATCTATATGTGTCTGGTTTTTTATTAATTATTTACTTATAATCGCATGTGGATGTGTCTATATCCCATGAGACCATTTCTGATAATTGTAGCTATGATATTTTATTGATTGATATATTATGATTATTTTTATTGATATTATTTAGAGCACCTTGTGTTTCTAACATGTGTGTATGTATAAATTTGATGTGACTCATGATATTTTATGTATAATTCCACTATTTACTTGTTAAATTATGGGATATTCTATATTGTTGTGTTTGGCATGGTATAAAAGTGATAGGTGGACCTGTCATGGCTATATACCCCTTTAGGGGGAGTGTTTTCATACACTTCATGTGACATAGGGATGAAACTGATATGAATGAAATGTCATGATGACATATTGTGGCATAACCTAAGGGAATACTAATAATGATGGATCAAACCCATATGTGGTGACTATGGGGCACGAAGATCATGAGTGATTAGATCTATATAGAAATAGTGAGCCATAAATGTCTATGTGACCCGACTAGAGATAGCACTGGGGCATGGTAGCCTATTATGATCTAACATGGAGGCTTGGAGACTATATGGATATCAAGAAGCTTTTAGACGACTCTAACGTTGATATGTTCCCAAGATTTTTCCTATGTTTCTCGACATATAAAAAAAGCATGTATGACTGGGTGTTTGTGGTGTCATGTTGAGTGCATGGTCACTTGGTTTTGGATTTTATGTTTTTTATTGATAAAAATTTATCATTTTTACTGAATAAATTTGTATACATGAGTACATCGGGATAATGAATCATTGGTGGTGCCCTAATATGTCTTGTACTTCGACACTACTCAGTAATTTTGTTGTGCTGATAGAATTCATGAGGGATCCACTGAAAGGAAGGGGCCTTATAGACGACTATTAAGAAAAGGATAATGGATATTATGGTGGGATAAAATGGGAAAAGGAGGGAATTTAATTTTATCATTTTTCTACTTATCTTATTTATTTTTCCTGTTTAAAATTTCCACTTTTAGGTGATTCTTTTATTTACTTTTAATATATTTAATCATTAACTTTCCAAATGATTACTATGATTATTTATATTATAGTTTATCTTTTATTATCGATCATATAACATGTTATTGAGGGTATATTCTCTCCACTGAAGGATTCAGACCCTTGCTACCAGTCATCATCCTCTTGCGTATAGGGAGGAGAGCATGAGGAAACATGTAATTCCAAATTGTACCCATTGGTTTAGTTCATGATGTTATAAATTTCTATCAGAGTGTCAAGATCCAAAAATATTTTATTCTCTTTATATTAGGAAGAGACAAGATATACAGGAGATAGAATGTTTGAGACTCCGAAGGGGAATTATAGTAGTGTATGGCCAACACTTTATAGTGAACCACTAAGTTTCTACAATGTGGGAAAATTATGTATTACCATTACTATTGATTAAACTCACCTTGGGAGATAAAACTTATTTTGATATATGATATTTCATGTATGTTCATGCATCAGGGATGCGGGTTCACCTTCTAAATAGACTCTTGTTGTTGTGCTATATATTAGATATTTCGTTAGATGCATTGATTTGTGCTATCTATTTGGGATTTTTTCTCCTTGTGTGATATATCTGTTTCTCATCAGTTGTTATATATAATTATTATAATTAATTAATTGACAAGATCATGTTGTTTTGGTAATATGTATATGATGATTTTTACTAACTTTCTAGGATGAAGTCAATGATTAGTGATAGGAGTATTATACCTTAGGTTGTGGGTAAAATTATAGGGAGTCCATTATGTAATCACATATACTATAAAAGACTTTTTTTGTTCATAACAATCCTTATATTATAGAGACGTGAAAACGAGAGTCTAATGTTTAAACTTAGTGGTTTGAGTTGATCAAGCCTGACCGCTAGGGATAATTATTTTGGATGAGAAGCCAATATATGTGGATAATTGTAATATTTTTATTTATTATAGTAAACAATTATTCTTTAATAAATGTGAGATTTATTTTAATGTATAAATTTAATTTTCCGAAATGAGTCACACTCTAATTTTTCCTTGAAACACCTTGGACTATTCTATGGAATATCTTTAGAGTCAGGTTCTTACTTTTTATAATATTCAATATTCTCTGGTGGCTTAGAATAGATGAAAAAAATACAAAATATATTTTATTATGCATGCTTGATTTAACAAAAATAATATAATATATCAAATATGGTTTATATTATAAAAAAAATTTAGACCATTATTAGGTCTGAAATGTGGGGTTTACCCAAGACAGATCATAACTTTTATGTGTGTTGGGTTTTTGTCAATGTCTCACATGATAAAACATTTGAAATATTTTATTATATTATTATTCCAATTTATCAATAATAAATAATTAAATATCTCCAAAAGGTAAATCATAGGATAAATATAAGGTCACTATTAGGTCTGGAATGTAGGGTTTACCATAGGTGGGTCATTAATTTTATGCATGTTGGGTGATTGGAAACATCACACATGATAACTCCATTTAAATATTTATTTATATTATTATTACCATTATTAAAAATAAATAATTGAATATCTCTAAAATTTTGTATCATATGATTAATATGAGACCATATTTAGGTCCTGGACGTGGTGTTTACCCTTGATGATAAATAACTTTTGTGTCTGACATGTGTTTCATCACATCACATGCGATGATAATTTTTTAGATATTTAATTATATTAACATTTATAATTTAATTAATTAAATGATTTTTTTAAATATTTTATCTTCATTCCAATGTGTAACATTCATTATCAATCACATGTGAAATCAAAAAACATCAATTTCAAACTGTTTTGATTCATTTCAGTTTTCAAAATGTTAATTAAGTGAATTAAAACACTATGAAATGATTTTTTCATTGAATAGTGGTTGAAATATGGTGTTTTAACTAAGGGGTTAAAATGCAGTGATTTTGGGGTAATTATTAATTTATTAATTTCTATTTTTTTACAATGATTTTCATTGAAATGTTTATGGTGGAAATGATTATATATAATTAATAATAAAAATAATAATTGGTGTAATTACTATTACTATTAATTTTGGAAAATAATATTATTTGTAAGGGAAATTAAATTGTTTATATATTTATGGGTTAAATATAGATTAATATACATTCATATGTGCATAAAAACATGTGTGTGTGTGTGTGTGTGTATAATTTATATTTTGAAACCACATACATTTTTGCGGGTGTATATATATATAAATATGAGGTGTATATGTAAAAATGTTGAAAACCTTTTTAATAAAAAATTATGAATAGATTAAATGTTTGTTTAAAAGGGGATTTTAGAATTATTATGTTTTTATGTATAAATCTTACATGAAATAAGGAGAAATTAATAAATAATTATATTATGTAATAAATTTGGGAAGTTAATTAGTGAAATAAAATGGAAAACATTAAATTGGGAATGTGGGAGGCTTGCAACACAAGGGTGGAATTCTCCCTCTGTCACATTACCCTCCTCCCCACCACCCCCATCATATGATTATGATTATTATTTCATTTTATTATTGTTTAAAACTTATAAATTTAATATCATTTGTAATATTGATCCGAATTATGTTTCATCGGTGTCATTAGATTTATCTCGATGCGTAAATTTTTTTCCCAGTCCTATTTTTGAAGTAAAATTTTTTATTTTTTCATATTTAATTTTATATTTTTATTTATCAAATAGTTATAATAATAATTAATTTCAAAATGGGGAGGGTTCAAAGAGTCGTTGGTGTGTAATCATTTTTCAGTTTTATGAGAGTGTGTTTTGGGTGATGAAAACATTTGTAAACCTCGATGTTGACTTCGAAAACCATAAAGTAAGAAGTCCATTACCTTATTGGGATCTTATTATACATGTATTTCCATTTCTATATTTATGTGTAGCTCTACTTATATTTATTCTTGACTTTTTCTTATATGTGGGTGTGTGTGTAGCCCATGAAAAAAAATACAATAAATATCACAGACTCATTTAAATGTATATAAAAGTCCATAAAAAATACCATTAGATTTTAATGGACTAAATTAACTCATAAAATAAAATTTAATAATGTTTTGTAGTTATTTATTAGCCTATATATTTTGATTTTGATCATAAATTACCCGATTTACGGAAATTGTCTTAATAAAATTACTATATTTATAATTATTAATGAAAAAAATAAAAGAGACCAATATAACATATTATGAAAAAATATTTACAAATAAGGAATTATTTTTCAATATTAAACTCATAGAAGTGGTAGAAATTAATTTAAAATTAATTCCTCAAATGGAAAAGAAAAACAATTTTCTTTAAGATAAATGTGTTTTAAGGAAAAAATATAATTTCACCAAAATAAGGTATAAGGATGATTGATATTTAATTTCTTAAAATATATAATAATAAATATTACTTAAGTAAATTGGAGATGATTTTCATAAAATTATGTGAAATTTTAAAATAAAGATGACGACAGTTTCATAAGAATCAATATTTTCACTATTCATTAGAAATTAATATTTTCACAAAAATCTCAAAGAAATCTCCATAATATAAATTTAAAATGAAAAATTAGAAAAGAAAATTAATTTATAAAAATATATTTTCTAATATTTTGATAAATTAATTATTATCTTCACCCATAATAAAATTATTATTTTATAGAAAACCTATTTTTGATGAATAGAATGACTTCCCTAAAAATTTAATTATTATTTACTAAAAATTTATCAAAACATTTATAATGAGTACCAAAATTTAGATATATTTTATAAATTATTTAATCATATTCCTACCTACCAAATTAAAAAATATATTATATATGTTACATTAAAGAATAATGATTTAATACTTTATAGAAGTTTGTTTAAACTCAGTATTGAATTCCACATAATCTATGAATGAAATAAATTTACTTAAGGACAAATAATTCATAAAAATTATGGGGTGTTACATTATACGCTTCATAAAATTAATTTGTCCCTTGAGATTTTCTACCAGATATAGTCAAATTAGTACATTTCTTCCTCATCAAATCCACAAGCTCCCACTTAGCTCCTTAAAATTTGCATTTCCACCATAAATATTTAATCAAGAGAGTGGTATTTTTAAATAGAACACCCTCGTTATGATATTTAATCTCTAATTTTTTTACTTCATGTTGAATATTGTTCTCTATTGGTATGACCTATAATTTTTTAAAAAGTAATAGATCATGATAAAACCTCCTCTAGGGAGAAACATAGTATATATCGCGAACAAGAGAGAAGTTAAGTGGAAGCACCGAACCATAAGCTAATAATAGGGTTTGATCAAATATTTGAAATGGGAAAATATACCCAGAGCCTAGTCCTCCACCCCATTCAATCATAGAGAAATTATTTGAATTTCTTTATCACCAACAATAATTTATAGATTCTGTCAATGATTATCAGTATAAAATTTATATCAGCACTGGGTTGTCTTTAACTTCTTGAAAAAAACCTAAGGTAAGAATTTATTTACCTTATTCTTCTCATGTTATACTCATATTACCATTTTATGATCTATATGTGTCTGGTTTTTTATTATTTATTTACATATAATCGCATGTGGATGTGTCTATATTCCATGAGACCATTTTTGATAATTATAGCTATGATATTTTATTGATTGATATATTATGATTTTTTTTTGATATTATTTAGAGCACCTTGTGTTTCTAACATGTGTGTATGTACAAATTTGATGTGACTCGTGATATTTTATGTATAATTCCACTGTTTCCTTGTTAAATTATGGGATATTCTATATTGTTGTGTTTGTCATGGTATAAAAGTGATAGGTGGACCCATCATGGCTATATAACCCTTTAGGGGGAGTGTTTTCATACACTTCATGTGACATAGGGATGAAACTAATATGAATGAAAAGGCATGATGACATATTGTGGCATAAACTAAGGGAATACTAATAATGATGGATCAAACCCATATGTAGTGACTATGCGGCACGAAGATCATGAGTGATTAGACCTATATAGAAATAGTGAGCCATAAATGTCTATGTGACCCGACTAGAGATATCACTGGGGCATGGTAGCCTATTATGATCTAACATGGAGGCTTGGAGACTATATGGATATCAAGAAGCTTTTAGACGACTCTAACGTTGATATGTTCCCATGATTTTTCCTATGTTTCTCAACATATAAAAAAAGAAAGTATGATTGGGTGTTTGTGGTGTCATATTGAGTGCATGGTCACTTGGTTTTGGATTTTATGTTTCTTCTTGATAAAAATTTATCATTTTTACTGAATAAATTTGTATACATGAGTACATCGGGTTAATGAATCATTGGTGGTGTCCTAATATGTCTTGTACTTCGACACTACTCAGTAATTTTTTTTTGCTGATAGAATTCATGAGGGATCCAGTGAATGGAAGGGGCCTTATAGATGACTACTAAGAAAAGGATAATGGATATTATTGTGGGATAAAATGGGCACAGGAAGGAATTTAATTTTTTCATTTTTTTACTTATCTTATTTATTTTTCCTGTTTAAAATTTCCACTTTTAGGTGATCCTTTTATTTACTTTGAATATATTTAATCATTAACTTTCCAAATGATTACTATGATTATTTATATTATAGTTTATCTTTTATTATCGATCATATAACTTGTTATTGAGGGCATATTCTCTCCACTGAAGGATCCAGACCCTTGCTATTAGTCATCATCCTCTTGCGTATAGGGAGGAAAGCATGAGGAAACATGGAATTCCAAATTGTACCCATTGGTTTAGTTCATGATGTTATAAATTTCTATCAGAGTGTCAAGATCCAAAAACATTTTCTTCTCTTTATATTAGGAAGAGACAAGATATATAGGAGATAGAATGTTTGAGACTCTGAAGGGGAATTATAGTATTGTCTGGCCAACACTTTATAGTGAACCTCTGAGTTTCTATAATGTGGGGAAATTATGTATTACCATTACTATTGATTAAAATCACCTTGGGAGATAAAACTTATTTTGATATATGATATTTCATGTATGTTCATGCATCAGGACTAGGAATGCGGGTTCACCTTCTTAATAGACTCTTGTTGTTGTGCTATATATTAGATATTTCATTAGATGAATTGATTTGTGCTATCTATTTGGGATTTTTTCTCCTTGTGTGATATATCTGTTTCTCGGCTGATGTTATATATATTTATTATAATTAATTAATTTACAAGATCATGTTGTTTTGGTAATATGTATATGATGATTTTTACTAACTTTCTAGGATGAAGTCAAGGATTAGTGATAGGAGTATTATACCTTAGGTTGTGGGTAAAATTATAGGGAGGCCATTATGTAATCACATAGACTAGAAAAGACTTTTCTTGTTCATAACGATCCTTATATTATAGAGATGTGAAAACGAGAGTCTAGTGATTAAACTTAGTGGTTTGAGTTGATCAAGCATGACCGCTAGGGATAATTCTTTTGGATGAGAAGCCAATATATGTGGATAATTGTAATATTTTTATTTATTATAGTAAACAATTATTCTTTAATAAATGTGACATTTATTTTAATTTATACATTTAATTTTCCGAAATGAGTCACACTCTAATTTTTCCTTGAAACACCTTGGAATATTCTATGGAATATTTTTAGAGTCAGGTTCTTACTTTTTATAATATTCAATGTTCCCTAGAGGCTTAGAATAGATGAAAAAATATAAAATATATTTTATTATGAATGCTTGATTTAATAAAAAAAATATAATATATCAAATATGGTTTATCTTATGAAACATTTTAGACCATTATTAGGTCTGAACTGTGTGGTTTACCCAAGACAGAACATAACTTTTATGTGTGTTGGGTTTTTGTCAACGTCTCACATGATAAAACATTTGAAATATTTTAATATATTATTATTCCAATTTATCAAATATAAATAATTAAATATCTCTAAAAGGTAAATCATAGGATAAATAAAAGGTCACCATTAGGTCTGGAATGTAGGGTTTACCATAGGTGGGTCATTAATTTTATGCATGTTGGGTGATTGGAAACATCACAGATGATAACTCCATTTAAATATTTATTTTTATTATTATTACCGTTATTAATAATAAATAATTGAATATCTCTAAAAATGTGTATCATATGATAAATATGAGACCATCTTTAGGTCCTGGACATGGTGTTTACCCTTGATGATAAATAACTTTTGTGTCTGACATGTGTTTCATCACATCACATGCGATGATAATTTTTTAGATATTTAATTATATTAACATTTATAATTTAATTAATTAAATGATTTTTTTAAATATTTTATCTTCATTCCAATGTGTAACATTCATTATCAATCACATGTGAAATCCAAAAACATCAATTTCAAACTGTTCTGATTCATTTCAGTTTTCAAAATGTTAATTAAGTGAATTAAAACACTATAAACTGATTTTTTTCATTAAATAGTGGTTGAAATATGGTGTTTTAACTAAGGCATTAAAATGTAGTGATTTTGGGGTAAATATTAATTTATTAATTGCTATTTTTTTACAATGATTTTCATAGAAATGTTTATGGTGGAAATGATTATATATAAATAATAATAAAAATAATAATTGGTGTAATTACTATTACTATTAATTTTCGAAAATAAAATTATTTGTAACGGAAATTAAATTGTTTATATATATATATGGGTTAAATATAGATGAATATACATTCATATGTGCATAAAAACATGTGTGTTTGTGTGTGTGTATAGTTTATATTTTGAAACCACATACATTTTTACGAGTGTATATATATATAAATATGAGGTGTATATGTAAAAATGTTGAAAACCTTTTTAATAAAAATTTATTAATAGATTAAATGTGTGTTTAAAAGGGGATTTTAGAATTTTTTTTGTTGGAAATTTATTATGTTTTTATGTATAAATATTACAAGAAATAAGGAGAAATTAATAAATAATTATATTATGTAATAAATTTGGAATGTTAATTAGTGAAATAAAATGGAAAAAATTAAATTGGGAATGTGGGAGGCTTGCAGCACAAGGGTGTAATTCTCCCTCTCTGTCACATTACCCTCCTCCCCACCACCCCCTCATTTGATTATGATTATTATTTCATTTTATTATTGTTTAAAACTTATAAATTTAATATCATTTGTAATATTGATCCGAATTATGTTTCATCGGTGTCATTAGATTTATCTCGATGAGTAAATTTTTTTTCCTAGTCCTGTTTTTGAAGTAAAATTTATTATTTTTTCATATTTAATTTTATCTTTTTAATTATCAAATAGTGATAATAATAATTAATTTCAAAATGGGGATTGTTCAAAGAGTCGTTGGTGTGTAATCATCTTTCAGTTTTATGAGAGTGTGTTTTGGGTGATGAAAACATTTGTAAACCTTGATGTTGACTTTGAAAACCATAAAGTAAGAATTCCATTACCTTATTGGGATCTTATTATACATGTATTTCCATTTTTCTATTTATGTGTTGCTCGACTTATATTTATTCTTGACTTTTTCTTGTATGTGGGTGTGTGTGTAGCCCATGTTTTTGAATGTAAAATAGTAAAACTATAAATTATTATTTATATAATTTATGTTTCATCGTAATGTGAAAATCCACCTGTTCCATATATTAAAAAAACTTCCTTTCATATTTTTTTTGGTAAAGTCAAAATTAACTCATTAAGAAAATGAAAAAAATATTCCTTTCAACTATTTGGTAAAACATAAAACTTGGGTAAATATGAAATAATTTTTTTTAGTAGAATATTAAACAAAATTCAGAAAACGAATTAGAAATTGTAGATATAAAAGTGAAACATTTCACAGTGAAGAAATAAATATAAAAATTCTTAAATAATAATGATATAGGGATATAAACCCTAACCTTAATTCTCGCCTTTTATTATTCATTTTCAAAACTCATGTATAATAAATATAAATTTATTATAAATGTATACCCTTTAAATATATTTACTATACCATTTATGATTTATTCATATGATTTTTTCTCCGTTTACCAATAATAGTTTTATTAAAATCATTGTTTCGAGTGAAAATTATTTCGTTTTTGTATCATGATTAGGTTTGGAAGTGTTATTACATATTAATTAATAACATTTCCATTTTTTAAATAATATTAAAAATAGTATAAAAATAATATATATTATTTATAAACATATTTATAATAATTTATTATAATTATATATAGAAAAATGAAATACATTGTTTATGAAGATGGTAGGTCGAACACACATAGGAACATTGTATCTATTTTTTAAATGAATAAATAAATGAATGGTAAGTAATAATTTTCATTTAAAGAATTATTATTATATAATATATAGAATATATATTCATATAATCTATCCTCATTACCATTCATGTCACATATCAATGAAAATAGAATCACATCACATTATGGAGATGATAGTACATATGTACACACGAGCGAACTTTCCATTTCCTAAAGGATTGGATGACAACAAGTTAGAAATGATATTATGATTATGTAAGTATAATAATGTTATAGATATAATATATAAAAATTTAATAGAACATATTTCTTATCCATAAATGATGGTGATAAAAAATTAATTGTATAACTATATGGAAACGGTTAGTCGTACATACACATGAGCGATACTTTCACATCTTATTTCATGGTAAAGTGGATGTATGATGGTGGTTTCACAATCATAATAACATTTAAGAATATTTATGATAGATGTTATATTATATTATAATGAGTATAATAAATTTATAAGAGGTAAGGAAGAGTAGAAAAATAATGTAATCAGTAATAGTTATTAGCTATTTTTCAAAATGACTCCTTTATATCACCTCTAAAGGGGTCAGGGTTAGTATTTTTGGAAGAACCAAACATATTTAATGAATAAAAGGAAGTGTATAAGTTAATTTAAAAGATTATGGATATTATGTAAGCCACAATGTAGTTCAATTATGTGATGGAGGATGGTCCTTTTATAATTTATGAGACCGTCAATTTTAGAATTTATAAAAAAATAAAATTTGTTAATATTATTCTAGAGTAGAATGATTCTAAATGAACTATAAATTCAAATGGGTTGAAATTTTGGAAAATATCCTATACACTTTCATCTTATTTAATATTTTCATAATTTTTATATAATTTCATAAAATTTTAATCCCATAAAATATCATTATTTTCAATTTTTATACAATTCATTTCTTTTACAAGAAAAACATCAAAATAACATGTAAAATTGTTTAAAAAAATTAGTTTATAATAGCATAAAAATGGCATGTTCATCTAAAATTTCATGAACCATCATAATTTTATCAAAATATGTTAGTTTTACAATTTTATCACCATTTATGTTATTTTCTCTATTAATTGAATAATTTCTATGTCAACATTATGTAAAAATAAAATATAATTATTTATTCCCTAATAAATAATAAAAGAATCATGTTTAAGAAAAATCAAATAGATTTAAAAACACTATTTATAGTTGAAAATTACCTCTTAACTGTGACATTTTAAAATATCATATTGACTAAAACCAAGAATTTCATATGGTGGAATTTTCTTGAAATGAAAAACGTCAAAGGTCATAATATCTTACAAATAAAAAGTAAAGGCCAAAAAATAGAAAATCGTATTATTATGGATGAATTTAACTAATCAGATAATG
Organism: Viscum album; assembly: GCA_963277665.1. Taxonomy (NCBI): domain Eukaryota; kingdom Viridiplantae; phylum Streptophyta; class Magnoliopsida; order Santalales; family Viscaceae; genus Viscum; species Viscum album. Next base: position 380,073,418 of record OY728122.1, read on the forward strand.
TTTAGGAACATGATGGGGTTATCTATAAGTTTATATAATTTTTTTTTTATTCTAAATTATTGGATTTACCCTTACCAAGTTAATATAATTATTATAGTCACTATACATAATTTTCAAAAATAAAAGGAACCTATTTACCAAAATTTGAACTGTTGATTCCAAATATGGAATATATTTTTTAATATTCAACTCAAAATAGAGGCATAATTCAATTTAAATTTAATTCCACAAAATGAAACAAAAAAAAATTTATTAAAAAAGTTTGTTCACGGCCCAAAAATGTATATCTAAGACAAAAAAGGTATAAGGATAAGTGAAATTTAATTAATCTGACTATAAGTATCTATATAGTAATTATTTCAATTTTTAGATAATATTAAATTCATTCAAGTGTATTTCAATATAAAAAATATTATCATTTTATAAAAAATATTATTTTCATTATTCTCTAAAAAATAATCTTTTCATAAAAGTCAAAAAAATAATCCTAAGATAATTTTGATATTATTAATTGCAATACAAAATTAACTTTTTGAAATAAATTTTCTAAACCATCATGAAAATAATAATAATATTCACTCATATAAAAAACCATAATATGGAGAAAACATATTTTTGAAAATTAGAAACACTTCAATAAAAATTAAATGATTATTTACTAAAAATTTATCAATACATTTATATTTATTAAGATGTTTATATTTATATATTATTAATTTTTTAATCATATTTATAAAAGAAAATTAATTTATAGGTTATTATTATCCCATTAAATAATTTTTTTTTAATACTTTATCATGGTTTTTTTAGACCTAGTGTTGGGTGAAATAAAAGATATCAAAGAAAGAAAATTATTTAAAGAGAAATATTTCATAAAAATATTAAGTTATTAGATTATTTAATGAGACACATAGTATCTATTACACTATGTTATTTATACTTACCCACAATCTCTCAACACTGATTTTTATCAATCTAATCCAACTCTTAAATAATGGAAATCACCCAAGATTACTCCTTTTATACTACATTAAATGTTTCTAGATCAATAATAGATTGTAGAAAAATATTTTATACTCTCTTATTTCTTTTTGATTAATTTGGAACCAATTTATCTCTGGTGATATTTATTTAATCGTGTTGAATAATTGTAATTCTTATTTTGAGAAACTTGTTAAATAATTTTTTGAAATGATTTAGTATCAAGAGAATAATGAGACCAAACATGATTGGGTTATCTTAAATCCTTATTTTCATCACTATAATCTTATAAAAGTTCATCAAAAATATAACTTCTTAATTTTACTTTAGTAAAATTCTGAAGTTCATTATGTTAACTATTTTGAATCATTTTTAGTATTATATTGAAGAAACTATTATGAAATACCATTATTTATTAAACTAATAAAATACCATTATCTTATACATCACTATACAAGAACACATTTCCTTATTTTTAAACAAACAATTTCTTCCTAACACCCTACTACGTTTTATGAAAACAATTCATCCATGAAAAATTTCTTAAGACTTCTTCTTAAATGTTGTGTTAAGTAGTACTCTACTTTTATTTTAGAGTATAACTTGAAATACATCCATTATATAGTGTCATGTCATACTATTGTCCATCCAAATAGTTTTTATTATATTATTTACTATTTAGTTTATAATTTCCAAAACCTCATTATATTATGTGGATATAGGTAATGAAACATCATGAATAATACCATGATTTTCTATATAAATGTCTACCTAATAATATGAGTTCCCCATTAAATTATCTAATCATATAAAATACATAGTTCTCCTGAATAAATTTTTTAATCATCTCCAAGACAACTATAAGAGAAATTAAATATATTTTTTATCATATGAGAAAAAAAACCCTAAATGGAAGAAATCATAAACCTATAAAATGAAATATATTTTTCAATGTGTTACTTTATAAGATAGATTTCGATAAATATAAGTGTGAATATTGTTTAATATTACTGATTCCATATTCATCATTATAGGGTATGAGTTTCTCACTATTTTATCTCATATAAAATATCACAAAAATATCACAGTCTTGCTTCAAATGTGGAAAATCAACCTATTTAGTAAATTTAGATAGTTTATCCAAACATTATTTGTTTTCATGACCATGATTTTGATGGCATAATATATTTTATTCATCAATAGTGAGAAGAAAAACTATATATTTGTAACATCCTAGGTAAATAAAGAATAATACATTTTCATATTTATTAATATTTGAGAATTAAATATTAATTTTACTTTAAAGGTGTTTCTTTGTTCGATAGCGTACCTGATACACAACAAAGAGTTTCTTTGAAATCTTACGTTGCACACTAGTAATAAAACAATATTATTTTAAATGGTAGTTAACACGTAGTCGTTGTATTGGTGGTAATGAATAAAAATAACTAAAATATGAATATATATGTTTTTTAAATGTTTTTACATTTATCCAATAAAGGATAAAGGCTTAAAATATGAAAATATTTCAATTTTAGGCATATATACTCTAATTTTCACTAAAGGTCCGCTTATCGCCTTTTAATGGCGAACCGTCATTAAATATAGTTTTTCTCACTCTTATACATTCTATTGGACCAAATAAAATTCTTCTTTAGAATCGGGACATCAAAATTTACTTTGTGTAAATTTTTGGTATTTTTCCAATAAAGATCATTTTTTTAATGAATAGTGAAAAATGTTGTATTTTAATTCAAAACCTCTTTTTAATATAATTTATTTATATGATTAGATTATCTTTTGAATTGGTTTTAAAGTGAAATTAGATGTATTTTTACCATTTAATTCAATTGTTGTTGTAACACCCCAGGTTAATAAAGAATATGAAATTTTCATATTTATTCATATTAGTGAATAAAATATTGATATGACTTTAAAGGGGACGCTATGCTCGATGGCGTACCCAACACGCAACAACGAGTTTCTTGGGAATCTTACGTTGCACTCTAATAATAAAATAATATTATTTCAAATGGTAGTTAACATGTAGCTTTTGTATTGGCAGGAATGGATAGAAATAACTAAAATATGATTATATATGTTTTTTATTGTTTTTACATTTATCCAATAAAATCTAAAGGCTTAAAATACGGAAAGAATTCAATTTTAGGTGTATATGCCCTAGTTTTCACTAAAGGTTCACTTATTGCCTTTTGATGTTGAACCATCATTAAATATAGTTTTGTTCACTCTTAAACATTCTTTTGGACCAAATAAAACTCTTATTAAGAATCGGGACATCAAAATTTACTTTGTGTAAATTTTTGGTATCTTTCCGATAAAGTTCATTTTTTTAATGAATAGTGTAAAATGTTGTATTTTAATTCAAAACCTCTTTTTAATATAATTTATTTATATGATTAGATTATCTTTTGAATTGGTTATATAGTGAAATTATAATATATTTTTATAGTTAAATCCAATAGTGGTCTTTGGAATTAATTTCACTTTGAAATCAGACTTAAACTAGTGTCAATCTTTTGATACTTATTGTTTCATCAAAACACGCTATTTGATCTGACAGTGGGAATTAATAATTAAATTAATTAATGTGACTTATATGTTTTGAATTTTTTAAAATAGACTTTATTTTTGAATTCGGAATATCAAATATAGCTTAGGGTGAATTTTTGGGATTTTTCTGAAAAACATCAATTTTTGATGAATAGTGACACCACTAAGTGGTACTTATAAAAACTGATTTTTCCGTTTAAATGAAATTCTGCCATATTTTTATTTTGAATTTCAAAAATCCAACATACATGGTTTTCATTAAGAAGTAAAATGTGGTTCAATGAGATAAAAATAATTTTTTGGTGAATAGTAACTTATTAAGTTTTTAATCGCGATTAGTGGTAATTAGTGTAGTTTAAGGTAACAATAATGCTTTAATAAAATGAGATGAGCTTGAAACATGTCCTACCCTCATTGGTTGTTTCATGGCCGACCAAGACAAGCCATGGGTCAACTTGGGGACCCCATGGATCCACTTTGGTTGGGAAATGACATAAATAACTTTTTATTTAATGTAAAAGTAAAAATGACACAAACATGATATGTTTTACTAAAACAATTTTTAAGTGGGGTTATAAAAGTCATATTTTTTGTTATAAGTATTCATTGGAAAGATACAAATATTTCCTACATCATAGTAATTTTTTTATAATTTTTAGACATTATATAAATTAAATTAGTTATGACATCATAATGATGCCGCGATGACATCATTATCTGACGATTTAAATAAAATGAGAAGATAATGTAAACTCTATGACCTACACATGTCTAAAACTTATTGGATGGGTGTATTGCAATCCCTTATCACCTTATCCACTAATTATATCAATTTGGGACCTTTTAAAACCGAAACACATTTTCAAATAAAGTAATATTTCTTACATTCCAAAAGTGCCCCTCCTCTCCTCTTATAAAAGGCCCCCACCTCTACCTCCTTTCACACACTCCTCAAGCCTTTGGATCGGCCAAACCCTGCCCATTTACTCTCTCCACATCCCTCTCCTAATCCTAGAGGATTCCCATTGGGCAGAATCCTTTCAAAGGAATCCTTTAGGCTCAAATCAAAAGGAGTTACACTTTTAAAGGTAATTCATTCTCTCATGTTCATTTGTTTTATTTTCCTTCTCCAACCCCCTAAACTCTTTTTATTTACTTATTTTGTAACAAAACCAGTATATTCAATATACTAGTATGTTTTTATAAGATTTATTCGAGCTACACTCTCATATAACTACATCAAATGGTTAAAGAACATACGGTTTCCGTGGATGGCGAAATTCTGCCACCCGAAACGATGATTGTTCAATACTCATTTAACACCTTCAAAGGTGCCCATTATGATGTCACTATTTTTATATATGATATATAATATGTTTATGTTTTACTTATTATTCTGTATTTTTCATTTTTGTCTTACCTTTATGGCTTCCATTATGGGTATACGCGATATCTTCATTTTAGGAAGTGCGGACTACCGCCCCCTCAAAGTGATGTGATTCGTTAATGCCATACGTGGGACGTATAAAGGATGGATTTAATGTTATTATATATGATGTTATACTGGAACTATTATATACCTCTATATAATTATTATTTCTTTCCATTAAAGTATGAGATAGAAATGAAATTAGCATTCATGCGTACGTACGGCTTACCGTCTCCATGAACGGTGCATTTCATTTCATATCCCCAAATGTAATGTACTATTATAAGTACATGTATATAATGGATATATATGATGAATGATACATATAAATGATGAATATAATTATGTAATTAAAATATTCATACCTCTCATTTAGTTTTAATTCCATTAATATTACAAAGAAATGAAAGTAGCGTTCATGCGTATGTACGGCTTACCATCTCCATGAACGGTGCATTTCATTTCTTACCTCTAAATGATTATGTAATTTTATAAATGCATGAATTTACTGGATATATATGACATATATTATATCTAAATCATGAATACAATTCTGGATATAATAAACATTTGGCCACACGAACAACATATAATTGTAAGAAGTCAACTTTCGACTTAAGAACCAAATATCGAAAAAACAATCATTATTAACATAAATGATTACATAATGTTTATAACATGGAAATAAGTGATATAAAAGGAATAATGAACTTTAAAAAGGTTATTAAGAAAATAGAAATTAACTCAAGTTTAATATTCAGGACGTTAAAGAACGATCGAGTCAAGTCGGACCCGAGGTAAGGGATCCTACTCCTCTCTTTCTTTTTAAGTACACACTTTTATTTCATTCCTTTTAAAGATCATCTTTCTTGTTATTGGGATGATCTTTTATATTAAAATTACTGTAATTTTTATTTTCATGTGATGACAGACCCTATTCTCTCGCATCAATCCATTTTGGAAGTTTTGAGTGGAACCGTTAGGTTGCCGAACTTTCGTAAGAGATCTAACCCCTCTCTTTCTTTTTAAGTACTCTCCTTTATGTCACTTCCTTTAAGCTCCTCCTTTTAATGTTGGGGGATTTTCTATTATATTCCTCTTGCTGTAAATTTTATTTTAATGTGATGAGATACCCTATTTGATCTCATCAGTCCATATTCGGAAGTTTTATGTGGCGTTGTTAGGCTGCCGAGTTTTCGTAAGGGATTTTTCATCTCACTTTTATTCCCGTGAGATTTATGCTACATTTGCCACAAATTCCATTGAGTGGTGTATGTACTACCCATTATTCTAATATTTGTGTAATATACTTTCGTTTATGAGTATTTACATCAATTATCTATTGTCCTTCTTTCATGGGGTGTATGTTTTGAAAGATACCCAAGTCGGTAAGGGAACCTTTCACCCTCCTCTTTTTTAAAAGACTTATTTTGTTGGATATTTTAATTTACATATTTTTATGTTGGGATATGTTCTAATATATCCTTATTGATGTAAATTTTATGTCCAAGTGATGAGATACACTTTTTATCTCTCATCAACTCATTTTGATGTGATGTCGTTAGGCTGTCAAGGGAACTTTTTAACCCAATTTCGATTTCTTTGGGTTCAACATGTAGTCATTGAATATGTCATCCATTGAATATGTGTGAATGACCTTTTATTGTTTTACACTTAATATCCACTTATATTGGGTGTATTTATATTTTTCACACATATTTTTGAGATTGATTTGTCCTTAATTTAAGGATACCTTCTTTATAAGGGATTTCATCACATTTGACATTTCTATTGAGGGTTCATTGTTGTTATGCACCAATTCACTCTTATATAGTATATATACTATCCTTTGGAGTATTATATCATGAATCAATTTATTCTCATGATATTATAAAGTTCTGACTAAATGTTATTCCTCAATTATTATAGTCAAGTGTCTCTAATTTTGGTAAAAACCCCTTTAACCAAAATATCATTTTAAATGTTTTAATTAATTGTTCTTATTAATATCCATGTTTTCAAAATGGTTTTAAGGATTTATTTATATGGATATTAATGGTTTTAAAATTTTAATCTTCAAGGTGGTAAGGGACACTTTGATTCAAAAATCTCTTTATTAAATGTTTTAAATGGTTTTGGAAATGGTTTCTTTTGGAATGGATTCATTATTTCAACATACTAAAATGTTATATTGTGATTGAAATGTGGAAATGTTATGTTTCCTTTATGCATGTTTTATGTGATACATTTATGTTATGGTTCTTGGGCATTGTTATGAAAACGGGTGGTTCCGTGATAAACTAAGGGCGGGTGAGCCCGTTATAGCTCTCCAATGCAATGGGTAACGCGAAGGAGTGAAATGTTAAGGTTTCTCCGAAGAGATTTAGGGAATATACTGTGATGGGTATTCCAAACGTAACAAAGAGGGTTACTCCCTATGTAAGAATGTAATGAATGCCTCAAGTTACCTTTATGTCTTATGTTTTCTATGATTTATTCATGATTTGATATGACTATGTTTTATGGGTAAAGTGTGATTTCATTATAATGTATATATGAACTCATGTTTCCTTTATATATTTTTATAACTCTTACTGAGCTTTTTATGCTCATCCCAAGTTTTTTGAAATGTTTTTCACAGGTCAAGGGAAAGGTACATTATGTGATGATAGTGTCAAGGATGTGTCAAGAAAGAATCCATGTTATATTTTAAATATGTTTCCGTTGATGGGAGGAATGAATACTGTCTTTTATGTAACCACTTTGTTTAAATGTGGAATGTAATGCAAGTTTCATTGTCTAATTCTCTAAAACTCTAAACCTGAAAATATCCTCAATGTGTAATATTGTAATAACTCAATATTATGTAAGGTTTAAGGCTGGCTCCTTATAGTTGGTATCAAAGGTCGGTTTAGATAAATTTAGAGGTTAGGGTATTCTTTAAGCATAAGTGACAATTACCATAATGGTTAGGATTTCATAAAGAGTCTTAGTTTTAGATAAAGTGAATGAGTAAGTATAGCTTATTGTTTATATTACTCATTAGTACATGATGGTTTTGTTGATATACTCACAATGACCTTTTTGGTTTTAGTAAATGGCTGGATCTAGCAGGCACCAAAGTAACAATGGATGTGAAGGAAACTGTGACAGTTTTTTGAGCAAGCAACTAAATGATATGGGAGCTGCAATGAGAACTATTGTGATTATCCTCGACCAACTATCTGGAGTCATGATTGACCACCTAAACCTTGGAGATTTTTCTAAGGAATCATATATGCAAGAAACAAATCCCTACGGAAGTACAGGTAATAATCATAAAGGTAAGTGTTTTCAAAAACCTATGTGTCAAAGATGTGGAAAGAAACACCTAGGAAAATGTTTCAAAGGGACAGAAATATGCTATAGATGTGGAAATGAAGGTCATAAATCAAGAACCTGCCATGGAAAAAGGAAGCATCCAGTTGACTCGAGGAAAGGGAAAGAAGTTCTTTCTGAGGGATCAATTGAATGTTTTAAATGTGGTGTGCATGGTCATTATACAAACACATATCCTGTGAAGAAGTTTCGTGAATGGGGTCACCAAGAGCGTACCAATATTCGTTTACCAATACATAATGCCATTCCGATTGAGGATGAAGAAACTGACAATGACCAATCAAAGGTATGTACTATTTCATGAATATTGTTTTCCTATTTTGGAATCTTAGGATATGATTCATGATTTTTTTGTAGGAAAGAGGTATTTCGGAATAAGTTGGAAAGGAATGGATAATGGATCATGAAGAATGTTGAATGAGTAATATGTCAACACATAAGGGCTTCAAGAGTTATGGTGAAATTATTAAGAGTTTTAAGTCTCTTTTGATGATGGGGTTACATTAGAAGACTTTTTATATTATGTGTAACCCTGATGTTTAATATAGGAAAATTTTACCCAAGTAATAGTTATCTTTTCTTTTGTGGACATAGTTATAAAGAACCATATGGGTTTATATGATCCTTACTTTTGAGGTAATTATGGGTTACTATATGTTATGATTGAAGTGAAAGGCATGAGATAAAATTGAGGTTAAATTATGTTATGGTTATTTTTGATGATTTTATCCCTTTTGGGGAATGATTTGAGAATTATATAGTTTTGGAAAAAGGACAACACGCAGACCGTGTGACAACCCGTCGCGTCGGAAAAAGCTGCGGGAATCGAACCCACAACCAAAGTGTGACTGGTATTTATCGCCTACCACTGGACTACGTGAATTCCATGGTTAGTTTGACTGATTCTTTTTGGTTATATGATTTTATGAATTAAGAGTAAGTTGATTTTGGGTTATTTATGAAAATGATTAACCTATCATGGAGGATATGTGATTAGGATAATTACTTTTCAATGCGAGACTTTAGGAGTGATTGATGTTGTTTGGAGATAAGTGTTACGATTTAACTTGGAAGAATATGTAAATAAATCCTTCAATCATTTGGGTTTCAATCTTATATTGGTTTACATTGAAGAATTTTATGGACAAATTGTTTATCGAATGGTCCTCGTTGAACTTTGGGTTTTGTTGGAAAAAATTTGGAGATTAAGTATAGATTTTCTTTTTAATGGGTTATCCTTTTCTGGATTATCTGACCTTGTTCTAACCTTTTTGGTTTTGGTTTTGGTTAAAGCCTAAAGACATTGGATTTATATAGTTCTCTTTGGTGGATTATGTGATTCTCTAGAAGTTGATTATAGTACTCTTAATGTGAACAAGTATTCCTAAATACTCGTCTTTTGGAGAAAATATGAGTTTGTGTAAAAGTTGAAAGTCAACATGATAAGTGATTATGTTTCCTTATGAATAAATTCCTCAATAAAAAGTAACTTAAAACAAAAATGTTGTCTATTAACTTTTCCTGCTGGGGAATCGAATACCGTTTAACCCATCACAAGTTTGTGATTTTCTTGTGGTTAAATTTCTCCTAAACATGTTTTCTATCACTCTCCATCAGAACATGACCCTTTTTCTCCTCCATGTCCATGTTTTTCTACATATGGGTTAACTCGGGTGACCTCTGTACTTATCTTTATTTATTTTAAAGTGATTGTTTTACCGACTCTTGTTCCGATGTGGGACATTCAAGGATGTTTCCAAACCCAATTTTAAAAATTGCGACGACGCAATTCCCCAAAGGGGGGAAGGATGTAACACCCCAGGTAAATAAAGAATATGACATTTTCATATTTATCCATATTTGTGAATAAAATATTGATATTACTTTTTAGGGGATGCTATGCTCGATGGCGTACCCAACACGCAACAACGAGTTTCTTGGGAATCTTACGTTGCACTCTAATAATAAAATAATATTATTTCAAAAGGTAGTTAACATGTAGCCGTTGTATTGGCGGGAATGGATAGAAATAACTAAAATATGATTATATATGTTTTTTAATGTTTTTACATTTATCCAATAAAAGCTAAAGGCTTAAAATACGGAAAGAATTCAATTTTAGGTGTATATGCCCTAGTTTTCACTAAAGGTTCACTTATCGTCTTTTGATGTTGAACCATCATTAAATATAGTATTGTTCACTCTTAAACATTCTTTTGGACCAAATAAAACTCTTATTAAGAATCAGGACATCAAAATTTACTTTGTGTAAATTTTTGGTATCTTTCCGATAAAGTTCATTTTTTTAATGAATAGTGTAAAATGTTGTATTTTAATTCAAAACCTCTTTTTAATCTAATTTATTTATATGATTAGATTATCTTTTGAATTGGTTTTAAAGTTAAATTAGAATATATATTTACCATTAAATCCAATAGTGGTCGTTGGAATTAATTTCACTTTGAAATCAGACATAAACCCGTGTCAATCTTTTGATACTTATTGTTTCATAAAAACACGCTATTTGATCTGATAGCGGGATTAATTATTAAATTAATTAATGTGACTTATATGTTTTTAATTTTGTAAAATATACTTCATTTTTGAATTCGGAATATCAAATATACCTTAGGGTGAATTTTTGGGATTTTTCTGAAAAACATCAATTTTTGATGAATAGTGACACCACTAAGTGGTACTTATAAAAACTAATTTTTCCGTTTAAATGAAATTCTGCCATATTTGTGTTTTGAATTTCAAAAATCCGACATACATGGTTTTCATTAAGAATTAAAATGTGGTTCAATGGGATAAAAATAATTTTTTGGTGAATAGTAACTTATTGAGTTTTTAATCGCGATTAGTGGTAATTAGTGTAGTTTAAGGTAAAAATAATGCTTTACTAAAATGAGATGAGCTTGACACATGTCCCACCCTCATTGGTTGTGTCATGGCCGACCATGAAAATCCATGGGTAAACTTGGGGACCCCATGGATCCACTTTGGTTGGGAAAAGACATAAATAACTTTTTATTTAATGTAAAAGTAAAAATGACACAAACTTGATATGTTTTACTAAAATAATTTTTAAGTGGGGTTATACAAGTCAGATGTTTTGTTATAAATAGTAATTGGAAAGATAAAACGATTTACTACATCATAGTAATTTTTTTATAATTTTTAGACATTAAATAAATTAAATTATTTATGACATCATAATGATGCAGTGATGACATCATTATCTGACGATTTAAATAAAATGAGAAGATAATGTAAACTCTATGACCTACACATGCCTAAAACTTATTGGATGGGTGTATTTCGATCCCTAATCACCTTATACACTAATTATAGCAATGTGAGACCTTTTAAAACCGAAACACGTTTTCAAATAAAGTAATATTTCTTACATTCCAAAAGTGCCCCTCCTCTCCTCTTATAAAAGGCCCCCACCTCTACCTCATTTCACACACTCCTCAAGCCTTTGGCTCGGACAAACCCTGCCCATTTGCACTCTCCACATCCCTCTCCTCATACTATAGGATTCCCTTTGGGCAGAATCCTTTCAAAGGAATCCTTTAGGCTCAAATAAAAAGGAGTTACACTTTTAAAGGTAATTCATTCTCTCATGTTCATTTGTTTTATTTTGCTTCTCCAACCCCCTAAACTCTTTTTATTTACTTCTTTTGTGACAACACCAGTATCTTCAATATACTATTATGTTTTTATAAGATTTATTCGAGCTACACTCTCACACAACTACATCAAATGGTTAAATAACTTACGGTTTCCGTGGATGGAGAAATTCTGCCTCCCGAAACGATTGTTGTTCAATACTCATTTAACACCTTCAAAGGTGCCCATTATGATGTCACTATTTTTATATATGTTATATAATATGTTTATGTTTTACTTATGATTCTGTATTTTTCATTTGTGTCTTACCTTTATGGCTTCCATTATGGGTATACGCGATATCTTCATTTTAGGAAGTGCGGACTACCGCCCCTCAAAGTGATGTGATTCGTTAATGCCATACGTGGGATGTATAAAGGATGGATTTAATGTTATTATATATGATGTTATAATGGAACTATTATATACCTCTATATAAATATTATTTCTTTCCATTAAAGTATGAGATATAAATGAAAGTAGCGTTCATGCGTACATACGGCTTACCGTCTCCATGAACGGTGCATTTCATTTCTTATCCCCAAATGTCATGTACTATTATAAGTACATGTATATAATGGATATATGTGATGAATGATACATATAAATGATGAATATAATTCTGTAATTAAAATATACATACCTCTCATTTAGTTTTAATTCCATTAATATGACAAAGAAATGAAAGTAGTGTTCTTGCGTACGTACGGCCTACCATCTCCATGAACGGTGCATTTCATTTCATACCTTTAAATGATTATGTAATGTTATAAATGCATGAAGTTACTGGATATATATGACATATATGATATATACATCATGAATACAATTCTGGATATAATAAACATTTGGCCACACGAACAACATGTAATTGTAAGAAGTCCACTTTCGACTTAAGAACCAAATATCGACAAAACAAACATTATTAACTTAAATGATTACATAATGTTTATAACATGGAAATAAGTGATATAAAAGGAATAATGAACTTTAAAAAGGTTCTTAAGCAAATAGAAATTAACTCAAGTTTATTATTTAGGATGTTAAAGAACGATCGAGTCAAGTCGGACCCGAGGTAAGGGATCCTACTCCTCTCTTTCTTTTTAAGTACACACTTTTATGTCATTCCTTTTAAAGATCATCTTTCTTGTTATTGAGATGATATTTTATATTATAATTACTGTAATTTTTATGTTCATGTGATGAGAGACCCTATTCTCTCGCATCAATCCATTTTGGAAGTTTTGAGTGGCGTCGTTAGGCTGCCGAACTTTCGTAAGAGATCTAACCTCTCTCTTTCTTTTTAAGTACTCTCCTTTATGATACTTCTGTTAAGCTCCACTTTTTAATGTTGGGGGATGTTCTTTTATATTCCCCTTGCTGTAAATTTTATTGTAATGTGATTAGATACCCTATTTGATCTCATCAATCCATATTCGGAAGTTTTATGTGGCGTCGTTAGGCTGCCGAGTTTTCGTAAGGGATTTTTCATCTCACTTTTATTCCCGTGAGATTTATGCTACATTTGCCAAAAATTCCATTGAGTGGTGTATGTACCGCCCATTATTCTAATATTTGTGTAATATACTTTCGTTTATGAGTATTTACATCAATTATCTATTGTCCTTCTTTCATGGGGTGTATGTTTTGAAAGATACCCAAGTCGGTAAGGAAACCTATCACCCTCCTCTTTTTTAAAATACATCTTTTGTTGGGTCTTTTAATTTACATATTTTTATGTTGGGATATGTTCTAATATATCCTTATTGATGTAAATTTTATGTCCAAGTGATGAGATACACATTTTATCTCTCATCAACTCAATTTGATGTGATGTCGTTAGGCTGTCAATGGAACTTTTTAACCCAATTTCGATTTCTTTGGGTTCAACATGTAGTCATTGAATATGTCGTCCATTGAATATGTGTGAATGACCTTTTATTGTTTTACACTTAATATCCACTTATATTGGGTGTATTTATATTTTTCACACATATTTTTTAGATTTATTAGTCCTTAATTTAAGGATACCTTCTTTATAAGGGATTTCATCACATTTGACATTTCTACTGAGGGTTCATTGTTGTTATGCACCAATTCACTCTTATATAGTGTATATACTGTCCTTTGGAGTATTATATCATGAATACATTTATTCTCATGATATTATAAAGTTCTGACTAAATGTTATTCCTCAATTATTGTAGTCAAGTGTCTCTAATTTTGGTAAAAACCCCTTTAACCAAAATATCATTTTAAATGTTTTAATTATTTGTTCTTATAATATCCATGTTTTCAAAATGGTTTTAAGGATTTATTTATATGGATATTAATGGTTTAAAATTTTAAGCTTCAAGGTGGTTTGGGACATTTTGATTCAAAAATCTCTTTATTAAATGTTTTAAATGGTTTTGGAAATGGTTTCTTTTTGAATGGATTCATTATTTCAATATACTAAAATGTTATATTGTGATTGAAATGTGGAAATGTTATGTTTCCTTTATGCATGTTTTATGTGATACATTTATGTTATGGTTCTTGGGAATTGTTATGAAAACTGGTGGTTCCATGATAAACTAAGGGCGGGTGAGCCCGTTATAGCTCTCCAATGCATTGGGTAACGCGAAGGAGTGAAACGTTAAGGTTTCTACGAAGAGATTTAGGGAATATACTGTGATGGGTATTCCAAACGTAACCAAGAGGGTTACTCCCTATGTAAGAATTTTATGAATGCCTCAAGTTACCTTTATGTCTTATGTTTTCTATGATTTATTCATGATTTGATATGCCTATGTTTTATGGGTAAAGTGTGATTTCATTCTAATGTATATATGAACTCATGTTTCCTTTCCATATTTTTATAACTCTTACTGAGCTTTTTATGCTCATCCCAAGTTTTTTGAAATATTTTTCACAGTTCAAGGGAAAGGTACATGATGTGATGATAGTGTCAAGGATGTGTCAAGAAAGAATCCATGTTATATTTTAAATATGTTTCCGTTGATGGGAAGAATGAATACTGTCTTTTATGTAACCACTTTGTTTAAATGTGGAATGTAATGCAAGTTTCATGGTCTAATTCTCTAAAACTCTAATCCTGAAAAGATCCTCAATGTGTAATCTTGTAATAACTCAAGATTAAGTAAGGTTTAAGGCTGGGGCCTTATAGTTGGTATCAAAGGTCGGTTTAGATAACTTTAGAGGTTAGGGTATTCTTTAAGCATAAGTGACAATTACCACAATGGTTAGGATTTCATAAAGATTCTTAGTTTTAGATAAATTGAAAGAGTAAGTATATCTTATTGTTTATCTTACTCATTAGTACATGATGGTTTTGCTGATATACTCACACTGACCTTTTTGATTTTAGTAAATGGCAGGATCTAGCAGGAACCAAAGTAATAGTGTATGTGAAGGAAACTATGACAGTTTTTTGAGCAAGCAACTTTATGATATGGGAGCTGCAATGAGAACTCTTGTGATTATCCTCAACCAACTATCTGGAGTCATGATTGACCACCTAAACCATGGAGATTTCTCTAAGGCATCACATATGCAAGAAACAAATCCCTATGGAAGTACAGGTAATAATCATAATGGTAAGTGTGTTCGAAAACCTATGTGTCAAAGATGTGGAAAGAAACACCTAGGAAAATGTTTCAAAGGGACAGAAATATGCTATATATGTGGAAATGAAGGTCATAAAGCAAGAACCTGCCATGGAAAAAGGAAGCATCCAGTTGACTCGAGGAAAGGGAAAGAAGTTCTTTCTGAGGGATCAATTGAATGTTTTAAATTTGGTGTGCATGGTCATTATGCAAACACATGTCCTATGAAGAAGTTTCGTGAATGGGGTCACCAAGAGCGTACCAATATTTGTTTACCAATACCTAATGCCATTCCGATTGAGGATGAAGAAACTGACAATGACCAATCAAAGGTATGTACTATTTCATGAATATTGTTTTCCTATTTTGGAATCTTATGATATGATTCATGATTTTGTTTGTAGGAAAGAGGTATTTCGGAATAAGTTGGAAAGGAATGGATAATGGATCATGAAGAATGTTGAATGAGTAAGATGTCAACACATAAGGGCTTCAAGAGTTATGGTGAAATTCTTAAGAGTATTAAGTATCTTTTGATGATGAGGTTACATTAGAAGACTTTTTATATTATGTGTAACCCTGATGTTTAATATAGGAAAATTTTACCCAAGTAATAGTTATCTTTTCTTTTGTGGACATAGTTATAAAGAACCATTTGGGTTTATATGATCCTTACTTTTGAGGTAATTATGGGTTACTATATGTTATGATTGAAGTGAAAGGAATGAGATAAAATTGAGGTTAAATTATGTTATGGTTATTTTTGATGATTTTATCCATTTTGGGGAATTATTTGAGAATTATATAGTTTTGGAAAAAGGACAACACACAGACC
This sequence comes from Viscum album, assembly GCA_963277665.1. Lineage (NCBI taxonomy): Eukaryota > Viridiplantae > Streptophyta > Magnoliopsida > Santalales > Viscaceae > Viscum > Viscum album. The sequence continues at coordinate 380,089,898 of OY728122.1, forward strand.
GTGTGACAACCCGTCGCGTCGGACAAAGCTGCGGGAATCGAACCCACAACCAAAGTGCGACTGGTATTTATCGCCTACCACTGGACTACGTGAATTCCCTGGTTAGTTTGACTGATTCTTTTTGGTTATATGATTTTATGAATTAAGAGTAAGTTGATTTTGGGTTATTTATGAAAATGATTAACCTATCATGGAGGATATTTGATTAGGATAATTACTTTTCAATGAGAGACTTTATGAGTGATTGATGTTGTTTGGAGATAAGTGTTAGGATTTAACTTGGAAGACTATGTGACTAAATCCTTCAAACATTTGGGTTTCAATCTTATATTGGTTTACTTTGAAGAATTTTAGGGACAAATTGATTATCGAATGGTCCTCGTTGAACTTTGGGTTTTGTTGGAAAAAAATTGGAGATTAAGTATAGATTTTCTTTTTAATGGGTTATCCTTTTCTAGATTATCTGACCTTGTACTAACCTTTTTGGTTTTGGTTTTGGTTAAAGCCTAAAGAAATGGGTTTTATATAGTTCTCTTTGGTGGATTAGGTGATTCTCTAGAAGTTGATTATAGTACTCTTAATGTGAACAAGTCTTCCTAAATACTCGTCTTTTGGAGAAAATATGAGTTTGTGTAAAAGTTGAAAGTCAACATGATAAGTGATTAGGTTTCCTTATGAATAAATTCCTCATTAAAAAGTAACTTAAAACAAAAATGTTGTCTATTAACTTTTCCTACTGGGGAATCGAATACCATTTAACCCATCACAAGTTTGTGATTTTCTTGTGGTTAACTTTCTCCTAAACATGTTTTCTATCACTCTCCATCAGAACATGACCCTTTGTTTTTTCCTCCATGTCCATGTTTTTCTATATATGGGTTAACTCGGGTGACCTCTGTACTTATCTTTCTTTATTTTAAAGTGATTGTTTTACCGACTCTTGTTCCGATGTGGGACTTTCAAGGATGTTTCCAAACCCAATTTTAAAAATTGCGAGGACGCAATTCCCAAAAGGGGGGAAGGATGTAACACCCCAGGTAAATAAAGAATATGACATTTTCATATTTATCCATATTTGTGAATAAAATATTGATATGACTTTAAAGGGGACGCTATGCTCGATGGCGTACCCAACACGCAACAACGAGTTTCTTGGGAATCTTACGTTGCACTCTAATAATAAAATAATATTATTTCAAATGGTAGTTAACATGTAGCCGTTGTATTTCCAGCAATGGATAGAAATAACTAAAATATGATTATATATTTTTTTTAATGTTTTTACATTTATCCAATAAAATCTAAAGGCTTAAAATACGGAAAGAATTCAATTTTAGGTGTATATGCCCTAGTTTTCACTAAAGGTTCACTTATCACCTTTTGATGTTGAACCATCATTAAATATAGTTTTGTTCACTCTTAAACATTCTTTTGGACCAAATAAAACTCTTATTAAGAAACAGGACATCAAAATTTACATTGTGTAAATTTTTGGTATCTTTCTGATAAAGTTCATTTTTTTAATGAATAGTGTAAAATGTTGTATTTTAATTCAAAACCTCTTTTTATTCTAATTTATTTATATGATTAGATTATCTTTTGAATTGGTTTTAAAGTGAAATTAGAATATATTTTTACAGTTAAATCCAATAGTGGTCTTTTAATTAATTTCACTTTAAAATCAGACTTAAACCAGTGTCAATCTTTTGATACTTATTGTTTCATAAAAACACGCTATTTGATCTGACAGCGGGAATTAATTATTAAATTAATTAATGTGACTTATATGTTTTGAATTTTTTAAAATATACTTCATTTTTGAATTCAGAATATCAAATATAGCTTAGGGTGAATTTTTGGGATTTTTCTGAAAAACATCAATTTTAGATGAATAGTGACACCACTAAGTGGTACTTATAAAAACTGATTTTTCCATTTAAATGAAATTTTGCCATATTTGTGTTTTGAATTTCAAAAATCTGACATAAATGGTCTTCATTAAGAAGTAAAATGTGGTTCAATGGGATAAAAATAATTTTTTGCTGAATAGTAACTTATTATGTTTTTAATCGTGATTAGTGGTAATTAGTGTAGTTTAAGGTAACAATAATGCTTTAATAAAATGAGATGAGATTGACACATGTCCTACCCTCATTTTCTGTGTCATGGCCGACCAAGACAAGCCATGGGTCAACTTGGGGACCCCATGGATCCACTTTGGTTGGGAAATGACATAAATAACTTTTTATTTAATGTAAAAGTAAAAATGACACAAACATGATATGTTTTACTAAAACAATTTTTTAGTGGGGTTATACAAGTCATATGTTTTGTTATAAATATTCATTGGAAATATAAAAAGATTTCATACATCATAGTAATTTTTTTATAATTTTTAGACATTAAATAAATTAAATTATTTATGACATCATAATGATGTCGCGATGACATCATTATCTGACGATTTAAATAAAATGAGAAGATAATGTAAACTCTATGACCTACACATGCCTAAAACTTATTGGATGGGTGTATTTCGATCCCTTATCACCTTATCAACGAATTATAGCAATTTGGGACCTTTTAAAACCGAAACACATTTTCAAATAAAGTAATATTTCTTACATTCCAAAAGTGCCCCTTCTCTCCTCTTATAAAAGGCCCCCACCTCTACCTCATTTCACACACTCCTCAAGACTTTGGCTCGGCCAACCCCTGCCCATTTACTCTCTCCACATCCCTCTCCTCATCCTAGAGTATTCCCTTTGGGCATAATCCTTTCAAAGGAAGCCTTTAGGCTCAAATCAAAAGGAGTTACACTTTTAAAGGTAATTCATTCTCTCATGTTCATTTGTTTTATTTTCCTTCTCCAACCCCCTAAACTCTTTTTATTTACTTCATTTGTAACAAAACCAGTATCTTCAATATACTAGTATGTTTTTATAAGATTTATTCGAGCTACACTCTCACACAACTACATCAAATGGTTAAAGAACATACGGTTTCCGTGGATGGAGAAATTCTGCCACCCGAAACGATGATTGTTCAATACTCATTAAACACCTTCAAAGGTGCCCACTATGATGTCACTATTTTTATATATGATATATAATATTTTTATGTTTTACTTATGATTCTGTATTTTTCATTTGTGTCTTATCTTTATGGCTTCCATTATGGGTATACGCGATATCTTCATTTTAGGAAGTGCGGACTACCGCCCCCTCAAAGTGATGTGATTCGTTAATGCCATACGTGGGACGTATAAAGGATGGATTTAATGTTATTATATATGATGTTATACTGGAACTATTATATACCTATATATCATTATTATTTCTTTCCATTAAAGTATGAGATAGAAATGAAAGTAGCATTCATGCGTACGTACGGCTTACCGTCTCCATGAACGGTGCATTTCATTTATTATCCCCAAATGTAATGTAATATTATAAGTACATGTATATAATAGATATATATGATGAATGATACATCTAAATGATGAATATAATTTTGTAATTAAAATATAAATACCTCTCATTTAGTTTTAATTCCATTAATATGACAAATAAATGAAAGTAGCGTTAATGCGTACGTACGGCTTACCATCTCCATGAACGGTGCATTTCATTTCTTACCTATAAATGATTATGTAATGTTATAAATTCATGCATTTACTGGATATATATGACATATATGATATCTACATCATGAATAGAATTCTGGATATAATAAACATTTGTCCACACGAACAACATGTAATTGTAAGAAGTCCACTATCGACTTAAGAACCAAATATCGACAAAACAAACATTATTAAATTAAATGATTACATAATGTTTATAACATGGAAATAAGTGATATAAAAGGAATAATGATCTTCAAAAAGTTTCTTAAGAAAATATAAATTAACTCAAGTTTATTATTCAGAACGTTAAAGAACGATCGATTCAAGTCGGACCCGAGGTAAGGGATCCTACTCCTCTCTTTCTTTTTAAGTACACACTTTTATGTCATTCCTTTTAAAGCTCATCTTTGTTGTTATTGGGATGATCTATTATATTACACTTACTGTAATTTTTTTGTTCATGTGATGAGAGACCCTATTCTCTCTCATCAATCCATTTTGGAAGTTTTGAGTGGCGCCGTTAGGCTTCCGAACTTTCGTAAGAGATCTAACCTCTCTCTTTCTTTTTAAGTACTCTCCTTTATGTCACTTATTTTAAGCTCCTCTTTTTAATGTTGGGGGATGTTATTTTATATTACTATTTATGTAAATTTTATTTTAATGTTATTAGATACCCTATTTTATCTCATAAATCCATATTCGGAAGTTTTATGTGGTGCCGTTAGGCTGCCGAGTTTTCGTAAGGGATTTTTCATCTCACTTTTATTCCCGTGAGATTTATGCTACATTTGCCACAAATTACATTGAGTGGTGTATGTAATGCCCATTATTCTAATCATTGTGTAATATACTTTCGTTTATGAGTATTTCCATCAATTATCTATTGTCCTTCTTTCATGGGGTGTATGTTTTGAAAGATACCCAAGTCGGTAAGGGAACCTTTCACCCTCCTCTTTTTTAAAAGACTTATTTTGTTGGGTCTTTTAATTTACATATTGTTATGTTGGGATATGTTCTAATATATCCTTATTGATGTAAATTTTATGTCCAAGTGATGAGATACACTTTTTATCTCTCATCAACTCATTTTGATGTGATGTCGTTAGGCTGTCAAGGGAACTTTTTAACCCAATTTTGATTTCTTTGGGGTCAACATGTAGTCATTGAATATGTGTGAATGAACTTTTATTATTTTACACTTAATATCCACTTATATTGTGTGTATTAATATTTTTCACACATATTTTTGAGATTGATTTGTCCTTCATTTAAGGATACCTTCTTTATAAGGGATTTCATCACATTTGACATTTCTATTGAGGGTTCATTGTTGTTATGCACCAATTCACTCTTATATGGTGTATATACTGTCCTTTGGAGTATTATATCATGAATCCATTTATTCTCATGATATTATAAAGTTCTAACTAAATTTTATTCCTCAATTAATGTAGTCAAGTGTCTCTAATTTTGGTAAAAACCCCTTTAACCAAAATATCATATTAAATGTTTTAATTATTTGTTCTTATTAATATCCATGTTTTCAAAATGGTTTTAAGGGTTTATTTATATGGATATTAATGGTTTAAAATTTTAAGCTTCAAGGTGGTATGGGACACTTTGATTCAAAAATCTATTTATTAAATGTTTTAAATGGTTTTGCAAATGGTTTCTTTTTGAATGGGTTCATTATTTCAATATACTAAAATGTTATATTGTGATTGAAATGTGGAAATGTTATGTTTCCTTTATGCATGTTTTATGTGATACATTTATGTTATGGTTCTTGGGAATTTTTATGAAAACGGGTGGTTCCGTGATAAACTAAGGGCGGGTGAGCCTGATATATCTCTCCAATGCATTGGGTAACGCGAGTAAAGCGCTAAGGTTTCCCCGAAGAGATTTAGGAAATATACTGTGATGGGTATTCCAAACATAACCAAGAGGGTTACTCTCTACGTAAGAATGTTATGAATGCCTCAAGTTACCTTTATGTCTTATGTTTTCTATGATTTATTCATGATTTGATATGCCTATGTTTTATGGGTAAAGTCTGACTTCATTCTAATGTATATATGAACTCATGTTTCCTTTCCATATTTTTATAACTCTTACTGAGATTTTTATGCTCATCCCACGTTTTTTTAAATGTTTTTCACAGGTCAAGGTAAAGGTACATGATGTGATGATAGTGTCAAGGATGTGTCAAGAAAGAATCCATGTTATATTTTAAATATGTTTCCATTGATGGGAAGAATGAATACTGTCTTTTATGTAGCCACTTTGTTGAAATGTGGAATGTAATGCAAGTTTCATGGTCTAATTCTCTAAAACTCTAAACCTGCAAAGATCCTCAATGTGTAATATTGTAATAACTCAAGATTATGTAAGGTTTAAGGTTGGGTCCTTATAGTTGTCGTTGGAATTAATTTCACTTTGAAACCGGACTTAAACTACTGTCAATCTTTTGATAGTTTTTGTTTCATAAAAACACGCTATTTGTTTTGACAACGGGAATTAAATATTAAATTAATTAATGAAACATATATGTTTTGAATTTGGTAAAATAGACATCATTTTTGAATTCGGAATATCAAATAAAGCTTAGGGTGATGTTTTGGTATTTTTCTGAAAAACTTCAATTTTTGATGAATAGTGAAACCAGTAAGTGGTACTTAAAATACTGATTTTTCATTTAAATGAAACTTTACCACCTCTTTGTTTTGAATTTCAAAAATCCAACATACATGGCTTTAATTAATAAGTAAAATGTGGTTTAATGGGATTAAAATAATTTTTTGGTGAATAGTAACTTTTGTGTTTATTAATAGTGATTAGAGGTAATTAGTGTAGTTTAAGGTAAAAGTAATGTTTTAATAATATGAAATGTCCTAGACACATGTCCTACCCGTATTTTATGTGTCATGGCCGACCAAGATAATCAATGGGACAACTTGGGGACCCCATGGAGCCACTTTGGTAGGAAAATGACATTAATATCTTTTTATTTAAAGTTAAAATAAAAATATCACAAACATGAGTTATTTTACTAAAACAATTTTTACATCGGGTAATACAAGTTAGATTTTTTACTATAAATATTAATTGGAAATATAAAAATATTTCTTACATCATAGTATTTTTTGTATAATTTTTATACATTAAATATATTAAATTAGTTATGATATCATGATGATGCAGCGATTACCTCATTATTTAACGATTTGAATAAAATTAAAATATAATGTAAAATATAAGTCCTAAACTTGTCAAAAACCTATTGTATGGGTATATTTAGAACCCTTATCATCTTATCCTAGAATTATATTAATTCGGGACATTTTAAATCCGAAACTCATTTTAAAATAAAGTAATATTTCTTTACTTTTCAAGAGTGCCCCTCCTCTCCTCTTATAAAAGGCCTCCACCTATACCACCTTACCCACACCTCTCAAGACTTTGGCTCGGCCAACCCTGCCCATATTCTCTCTACACATCCCTCTCTTACTCCTAGAATCCTCTCTTTGGGTAGAAGTCTTCCCAAGGAAGCCTTTTATCTCAAATCTAATAGAGTTAACCGATTTTAATGTAATGTCTTCACTTGTGTTATTTTGTTTTTATTTTTCTTCTACGACCCCCTAAATTCTTATTATTCATTTATTTTTTAAAAAATCCAGTTTCTTAAATATATTAGGATGTTGTTATAAGAATTATTCGAGCTACACTTACACACACCTACATCTAATGGTTAAAGAACATATTGTTTCTGTGGATGGCGAATTTTTGCCTCATGGAACGATGATTGTTCAACACTCATATAACACCTTAAAAGGTGGCCATTAATATGAAAATATATTTATATATGATATATAATATGTTTATGTTTTCCATAAGCTTCTGTATTTTTCATTTATGGCATACCGTTATGGATTCCATTATGGGTATACGCAATATCGTCATTTTAGGAAGTGCGGACTACCGCCCCCTCAAGGTGATTTGATTCGTTAATGACATATGTGGGATGTATAAAGGATGGATTTAAAGTTTTTATATATGATGTATGTTACATATAAATGACGAATATAATTTTGGAATTAAAATATACATTCCTCTCATTTAGTTTTAATTCCATTAATATGACATAGAAATGAAAGTAGCGTTCATGCGTACGTACGGCTTACCGTCTCCATGAACGGTGCATTTCATTTCTTACCTTTAAATGATTATTTAATATTATAAATAAATATATATGTGGGATATATATGATATATATGATATCCAAATCATGAATATCATTCTGGATATAATGAACCTTTGACCACACGGACAACATGTAATTGTAAGAAGTCCACTTTCGACTTAAGAACCAAATATCGACAAAACAAAAATTATTAACTTAAATGATTACATAATGATTATAACATAGAAATAATTGATATAAAAGTAATAGTAAGCTTGAAAAAGGTTCTTAAGAAAGTATTAGTTAACACTAGTTTATTATTCAAGAGATTAAAGAGAAATCGAGTCACATCAGACACGAGGTAAGGGACTTCATCTCAATCTCCATTCATTGGGGAATATTTTGTTTTATATACAAATTTCTTTTATAATGTGTATAAACCCCTTTGAATTTTAATTTTATACAAAAGGAATATTTTTCTACGAAGCATTTTACTAAATGAAAAAAAGGAATGTTTCTTTTAACGTATGCGGTGAAAATGACCTTTTCCGCCACCGCGAGTATTATTTGGTCTTTGGCTTCCTCAAAAAGACGTAATGTTTTTAAAGATGAAATAAATACCATATACTCTTTTATGTATTTTGGTATTGAAAATGGTTTTTTATAATGGATTTTTTATGTCAATATATTTAAGTGATATATTGTGATCAAAGTGTGTAAATGTTTTCCTTCCATTATATTTTTTTATGTCTTATGATTTTATAATGGTACATGGACATTTGACAGGTGGTTACGTGATAAACCATATGACGAGTGGTGTCGTGAATACTAGGACGGGTTGTTACGTTATAACCTCTAATGCATTGGGTTTGGAAGTCGTCCGTATGATTATTCCATTAAGTGATATGTGTGGAAGTCGACCATATGGTAATTCCATTTAAATATGTTTATGTCCCAAGTTACATTTATATGTTATGTGATCTTTATATGGGTTTTCTGGTAACCTTTTGGTTACAAATGGGTAAGTAATGATCTTTTATTCAGTGAAGATTTTTTACTACTTTATAAAGGTGAAAAGTATTACGTTGATAAAGTATACATGGTTTACTTGTTGTTTTGAAAAACTAACAGTTTTCATTCATTGTGTATCCCTAACTGAGCTTTTTATGCTCACCACAAGTTTTTTGAAATTTTTTTCGCAAGACTTAGTGTGGAATAGGGTCAAATATGGGATCAAGAAAAAGTCATGCTATCTAAAACATGGAACTATACATGTTTATTTTTAAGAGTTTTTATTTTATGGAAACATAGTAGAAGTTTCTACTTTATAATCTTTTGAGATGTAATAGTTATGCCCTTATTCTCTAAAACTCTAAACCTGAAAAGATCCTCAATATGAATTATTAATTTAATTCAATATTAATTAAGGTTTAAGTTCGGGGCCTTATAGTTGGTATCATAGGTCGGTTTAGACAACTTTAGGAGTAAGAAAAGTGTTAAATTATAAGTTAATTAATGGTATGATTGAAATGATATAGCATTTGAAGATTACCATATTGCTTCTCCTAAGATATTTCTGTGTTAAGAATGGTTTTTCATAGAGGGAATAGAACAGATTTTCTGGGAAGGCATACAGAGGGAAATGACCTTTCAAATCAGTATCCTGAGATGGTTAGAATCCGAACTAAACAGTTTTTTGCAGTGATGGCTCATTTGACTCAGGTTAAAAATGTTGGTTGTTTTTATTGATGATATTTTGGTGTTTTCTAAAAGTGAATAGGACCATGAAAGTCATTTAAGGGTTATTTTGAAAACCTTGAAAGAAAATAAATTGTATGGAAAATTCATCAGGTATGAGTTTTGGTTACAACATATTTCTTTCCTTGGTCATATTGTTTCAAAAAATGGCATAACTGTTGATCTTGTGAAAAAAAAAGTTGTTGAAGAATGGCCAAGACCCACAAATGTAACCGAGGTCTGTAGTTTCCTTGGTTTTTCAGGTTACTACCAAAGGTTTGCTGAAAATTTTTCACGGTTATCTAGTCCAATGACTAAGCTAACTCGGAAGGGTGTTATGTTTATCTGGACAAAAGAATGTCATGATTGTTTTTCATAAATTGAAAAGAATATTGGTGAATGCTCCAGTTTTGGTACATCCTTCTAGGAATGGTGAGTTTGTTATATACAGTGATGCTTCATTGAAGGGACTTGGCTGTGTCCTTATGCAGAATGATCAGTTAATTGCATATGCTTCACGTCAATTGAAAACTCATGAGTTAAATTACCCTACACATGATTTGGAATTAGTTTTTTTTGTTTTCTCTTTAAAAATTTGGAGGCATCATTTGTATGGAGTAAAGTGTGAAATATATACTCATCACAAAAGTTTAATGTATATATTCACTCAGAAAGAATTGAACATGAGACAGAGGAGATGGATGGAATTAATCAAGGATTATGATTGTACAATTCATTACCATCTGGGAAAAGAAAATAAAGTGGCTGATGCTTTGAGTCGAAAAAGTATTAGTGAAGTCTTCTCTGTCAGACAGAATCATGCAAGCACAGAAGCAAGATAGTGAATTGCAGAAAAAGGTTGAGCTGGTTCAGAAGGGTAAGTTGCCTAAATTCAACATTGATAATGATTGTGTTTTTAGATTTGGGAAGAGATTGTGTGTGCCTTGTGATTCACAGTTGAAGAAAGAGTTGTTATGTGAAGCTCATAGTTCACCGTTTTTAGTTCATCCTGGCAGTACTAAGATATACAGAGATCTGCAAGAGTATTACTAGTGGGATGGAATGAAAAGAGATATTACTGATTTTACTATGAAGTGTTTGACTTGTCAACAGGTTAATGCAGAGCGGCAGTTACTGAAAGGGATGCTTCATCCATAACCAATGCCAGAGTGGAAATGGGAGAATATATCCATGGACTTTGTTGTGGGATTACCGAAGACATTTCGAGGTTTACTTATAACTTTTGGTATGGCCTTCAGAAGTCATTGGGTACTGAATTAAATTTTTGTACAGATTTTCATCCGTAATCAGATGGGCAGTCGTAACGAACAATTCAGACATTGGAGGATATGTTATGAGCTTTCTCTATGGATTATCAGGGAAGTTGGGACCAACATATTTCTTTGGTTGAATTTTCATATAATACCATTTTTCATTCCAGTATATAGATGGCACCGTTTGAGGAATTATATGGGAAGCGGTGTCGAACTCCATCTTTTTGAGATGAAGTGGGTGAAAGGAAGCTAATGGGACTAGAATTGGTAGAAGATATGGCAGAAAAAGTTCAGTTGATTCAGAAACACATGAGAACAGCTCAGAGCAGACAAAAAAGTTATGTGGATAATCGGAGGAAAGATCTATCTTCCGAGGTAGGTGATCATGTTTTTCTCAAAGTTTCACCGTGGAAAAGAGTGATGCGATTTGGTAAGAAAGGAAAGATGGGTCCAAGGTTCATTGGACCATATGAAATTCTGGAGAAATTTGGATCAGTTGCTTATCGAGTGGCTATACCTCCGACTTTATCTCAGGTACACAATGTTTTTCATGTCTCGATGTTGAGAAAGTATATGCCAAATCCATCTCATGTTTTGAGCCCAGAGGTAGTTAAGTTGGAAGAGAATCTCTCTTATGAAGAATAACCAATCTAGATTCTTGGCTGAAGAGAGAAAGTGTTGCGAAATAAGGTAATTCACCAGGTAATGGTTTTTTGTAAAAACCATATGGTTGAAGAGGCAACATGGGAATCTGAAAATGTTATGAGAGATAAATACACCCACTTATTTTGATAAGTGAATAAAATTTCAGGATGCAATTCCCAGAAGGGGGGAAGGATGTAACATCCTAGGTAAATAAAGAATAATAAATTTTCATATTTATTAACATTTTAGAATTTAATATTAATTTTACTTTAAAGGGGTGGCTATGTTCGATAGCGTACTCGATACGCAACAAAGAGTTTCTTTGAAATCTTACGTTGCACACTAGTAATAAAACAATATTATTTTAAATGGTAGTTAACACGTAGCCGTTGTATTGGTGGGAATGAATAAAAATAACAAAAATATGCATATATATGTTTGTTAAATGTTTTTACATTTATCCAATAAATTATAAAGGCTTAAACTATGAAAAGAATTCAATTTTAGGCATATATACTCTAATTTTCACTAAAGGTCCACTTATCTCCTTTTAATGGAGTACCATAATTAAATATAGTTTTGGTCACTCTTATAAATTCTATTGGACCAAATAAAATTCTTCTTTATAATCGGGACATCAAAATTTACTTTGTGTAAATTTTTGGTATTTTTCCGATAAAGATCATTTTTTAATGAATATTGAAAAATGTTGTATTTTAATTCAAAACCTCTTTTTAATCTAATTTATTTATATGATTATATTATCTTTTGAATTGGGTTTAAAGTTAAATTAGAATATATTTTTACCATTTAATCCAATTGTTGTTGTTGGAATTAATTTCACTTTGAAATCGGACTTAAACTAGTGTCAATCTTTTGATACTTTTTGTTTCATAAAAACACGCTATTTGTTTTGACAGCGGGAATTAATTATTAAATTAATTAATTCAACATATATGTTTTGAATTTTGTAAAATAGACATCATTTTTGAATTTGGAATGTCAAATATATCTTAGGGTGATATTTTGGTATTTTTCTGAAAAACATCAATTTTTGATGAATAGTGAAACCACTAAGTGGTACTTAAAAAACTGATTTTTCGTTTAAATAAAACATTACCACTTTTGTGTTTTGAATTTAAAAAATCCAACATACATGGTTGTCATTAAGAATTAAAATGTGGTTCAATGGGATTAAAATAATTTTTTGGTGAATAGTAACTTTTATGTTTATTAATCGAGATTAGAGGTAATTAGTGTAGTTTAAGGTAAAAGTAATGTTTTAATAATATTAAATGACCTAGACACATGTCCTACCCTTATTGGATGTGTCATGGCCGACCAAGACAATACATGGGTCAACTTGGGGACCCCATGGAGCCACTTAGGTAGGAAAATGACATTAATATCTTTTTATTTAAAGTTAAAATAAAAATGTCACAAATATGAGTTGTTTTACTAAAACAATTTTTACATGGGGTTATACAAGTCAGATTTTTTACTATAAATATTCATTGGAAAGCTAGAAACTATTTCTTACATCAGAGTATTTTGTTTATAATTTTTAGACATTAATTAATGTAAATTGTTTATGACATCATGATGATGCAGTGATTACCTCATTATTTAACGATTTAAATAAAATGAAACGATAATGTAAAATCTAAGACCTACACTTATCAAAAACCTATTGGATGGGTATATTTATAACCATTATCATATTATCCTTGAATTATATCAATGTGGGGCCTTTTAAATCCGACACGCATTTTAAAATAAAGTAACATTTCTTTACTTTCCAAGAGTGCCCCACCTCTCCTCTTATAAAAGGCCCCCACCACTACCACCTTACCCGCACGTCTCAAGCCTTTGTCTAGGCCAACCCCTACCCATATTGTCTCTAAAAATCTCTCTCTTACTCATAGAAGTCTCACATTGGGTAGAAGACTTCCCAAGGAAGCCTTTGAGCTCAAATCTAAGAGAGTTAGCCAATTTTAAGGTAATGTCTTCACTTGTGTTCTTTTGTTTTATTTTTCTTCTCCAACCCCCTAAACTCTTTCTATTCATTTCTTTTGTAAGAACTCAAATATATTCACTATACTAGGATGTTTTTATAAGAAGCATTCGAGAAACACTTACACACAACTGCATCTAATGGTTAAATAACATATTGTTTCTGTGGATGGCGAATTTCTGCCTCACGAAACGATGATTGTTCAACACTCATATAACACCTTAAAAGGTGGACATTAAGATGACACAATATTTATATATGATATATAATATGTTTATGTTTTCCTTAATCATCTATATTTTTCATTTATGTCATACCTTTATGGCTTCCATTATCGGTATACGTGATATCTTCATTTTAGGAAGTGCGGACTACCGCCCCCTCAAAGTGATTTGATTCATTAATGCCATATGTGGGACGCATAAAGGATGGATTTAAAGTTATTATATATGATTTATGTTACAACTAAATGATGAATATAATTCTGGAATTAAAATATACATTCCTCTCATTTATTTTTAATTCCATTAATATGACATAGAAATGAAAGTAGAGTTCATGCGTACGCACAGCTTACCGTCTCCATGAACGGTGCATTTCATTTCTTACCTTTAAATGATTATGTAATATTATAAATAAATGTATATGCTGGATATATATGATATATATGATATCCAAATCATGAATATAATTCTGGATATAATGAACCATTGACCACATGAACAACATGTAATTGTAAGAAGTCCACTTTCAACTTAAGAACCAAATATCGACAAAACAAAAATTATTAACTTAAATGATTAAATAATGCTTATAACATGGAAATAATTGATATAAAAGGAATTGTAAGCTTGAAAAAGGTTCTTAAGCAAGTAGAAATTAACACTAGTTTATTATTCAATAGATTAAAGAGCAATAGAGTCACGTCAGACACGAGGTAAGGGACTTCATCTCAATCTCCATTCATTAAGGCATATTTTGTTTTATACAGAACTTTCTTTTATACGGTGTATAAACCCATTTGAATTTTACTTTTATACAAAAGGAATCTTTTTCTACAAAGCGTTTTACTAAATGACAAAAAGTAATGTTTCTTTTAACGTACGCGGTGACAATGGCCTTTTCCGCCACCACGAGTATTATTTGGTCTTTGGCTTCCTCAACAAGCCGTAATGTTTTTAAAGATGAAATAAATACCATATACTATTTTATGTATTTTTCTATTGAAAATGGTTTTTTTTTATGGTTTAGTTATGTCAATATATTAAAGTGATATATTTTGATCAAAGTGTGGAAATGTTTTCTTTCCATTATATTTGTTTTATGTCTTATTATTTTATAATGGTACTTGGACATTTGACGGGTGGTTACATGATAAACCATATGACGGGTGGTGCTGTGAATACCAGGATGGGTGGTTACGTTAAAACCTCCAATGCATTGGGTATGGAATTCGTCCATATGGCTATTCCATTAAGTGATATGTGTGGAAGTCGACCGTATGGTTATTCCATTTATGTATGTTTATGTCCCAAGTTACCTTTATATGTTATGTGATCTTTATATCGGTTTTCTGGTAACCTTTTGGTAACAAAAGGGTAAGTAAAGATCTTTTATTCAGTGAAGAGTTTCTACTACTTCATAAAGGTGAAAAGTATTACTTTGATAAAGTATACATGGGTTACGTGTTGTTTTGAAAAAATAACAGTTTTCATTCATTATGTTTCCCTTACTGATCTTTTTATGCTCACCCCACATTTTTTGAAATGTTTTTCACAGGACTTAATGTGGAATAGGGTCAAGGATGGGATCAAGAAAAAGGAATGCTATCTAAAACATGGAACGAGACATGTTTCTTTTTAAGAGTTATTATTTTATGGAAACTTAGTAGAAGTGTCTACTTTGTAATCTATTGAGATTTAATAGTTATGTCCTAATTCTCTAAAACTCTAAACCTGAAAAGATCCTCAATGTGAATTATTCATTTAATTAAATATTAAGTAAGGTTTAAGGCTGGGGCCTTATATATTTTCTATTCACTTAATATAAATTATTACTATTTATATAACCTTTATTCAAGGAATTCTTTGAATTTGGGATGATAATATTAGTATTTTAAATCAATAAAACAAAACATATTGGTTCATCATTACAGATTCACATAGAATATTATGATATAGACCATTAATATACTATACAAAAGAGATCTCACACTCATTACTAATTAGTGGATTTTTTCTACTTCTTTTAATCCACAGTACTCCATCATTTATAAACATTAAAGTCTAATCAATTGATCCTTTATCATTCTTAAAAAAATAATATTTCCCATCATATGTGATGAAAATATTCTATTGTGAATCTATGTATTATTATTCTTTGTTTATTTTATGGTTATTAATACAATTTTTCCCTTACTATTTTATTCAATTCATTTAGTGAGATTTTTTTTTTGTTTTGACTGATTTTTATCTCTTACCATTATCACTATAAAATGGAATGTGGTCAAGCTCATCTTTTAAGAGAAGATAAAATATCCTTTTAAAATAAATTAAATCAGATTTATTTTTATCAACTATTATTTTCTATCCATATGATGACATAATTCCCTTAAACATTAAATATAGTAATTCATTCATGAAATATGAGTTATGAAAATAGTAATCATACAATGATAATATTCTATGATTTATGGAATATTTTTTTTATCCACATTGTTTAAGTATATGTTCATTTTATATCCTATGAAAATGAAGAAATGAAACATGATATCTCATACTATAATTTTTACATCACCTATTATCATGTCACATCCATTTCAAAATTATCAACATTATCGATAAGTACTCAACTATTGTGAATTACCTTCTTTCAACTTCATCTTAGTACTATTCACATTAATATATTTTTTTATTAATCACTATCATATCCAATGCCAAATTTTCCAATAAAAAAATAACTTCATAATCCTAAAATTTATTTAAATAATATTTTTCCTCATTCTTAACACTCTTTTAAGACTTCATCTAGGAAATTTTTAAATTCAATATTTTCCATTAAACAATATTATTTATCAACTGATTCATGATTAATTCTCAATGTAATGGCTTCTTGTTTATGAATATCAATTTCCACCACTTCTTATTTAATAGATGTGTAAAAATAATTAATGAATTAAGAACACACATTATATATAATATTTTAATTTAAAAATAATTAGACTTCACAATATTCTTATCTAATCTTGGTGGATTTTTTCATTATATCAAATTCATGATTCATCTTCATCAACATAACACGATTATTACATCAATAATCCTAAAATGTTTGTAGTATTAGATAAATTAAAATCATTCCACTAAATATGTCCATATATTTCTACCTTGATATGAAAAAATACTACTTTTTTAACATAATAATCAACATCATTTTTTTTATTTTCCCATAGATTTCATCATATGATTTTCAACAATTGAGATAAATTCAGTTCTCATAATTTCAATAGGATCTTCCATAAAATCTTCTTCATATTTTATTTTAATCGCATTAATCTAAAACATATTCACAATAGAATTTATTTGACTGAGATTACTTCTAAGGGATATGTTTTTCTATATTGCATATAATTCACACTCACCATCATATACATCAAACATATTTAGACACCTCATAATGATGTGTGTTTCTTTTCTACAATGGAAAAAAGTTAATAGATATTAAACATTAAACAAAACATTATGTTTCTTAATTTTTTATATGTAATATAAAAACTCATAACTTACATTATAATTATTTCTATCCTCGTGAAATTTATTATTCCCTATAGGTTTAAATTAAATTTATATTAAATTTATTTTCAAATTGATTTATAGTTTACCTATCATCTAATGAGTATAAAACATACAATATAAGTGATCATGGTATAACTCACCATTATTCATTTCATCAAATACTAAAAAAATTTAATTAAACAATGTTTGAAACCTTTTAATAATATTCTTTTGTTGTTAAAAATCTATGATTATTTACAATGACTATTAAATGAACATAAAATTTTAGTAATAAAATAACAGTCCATCCATATTTCCATAGGTACACATCATTAGATCATCTGAAAAGTTTTTTTTAATAAGAAACTCTTCCTCTTTAAAATTTATGTGTCTATCATAAAACCTATCATGTTTTCTTGTATTCTATTTCCAGTTCAATAATCCATCAACTATAATTAAATTTTTTTCGGTAGTTCTCTTAATAGGTTATGGTGATCCTAAGAATAATGATTCCACAATATCATATCAAATTTTATCATTGAGATATTCATTAAAAAATATACTTGTATTTCATGTACTGTAATAGCATAATCATCCATCCCATGAGATCAAGGATGAGATATCATCTTATTTTTTCAGATGTGATAAATATTTCCTTAAAAATATATTAATACGTAATAATTGATAATATTATATTAAAATATATATCCATAATCTTATTAAAAACAATAATCACTTATATGAAACTTTTTCTACCCTACGCTCTCACTAAATCTCCCTTTGAGCGGAAGGAGTGATTTAATATTAATTAGAGAAAAAAATTAACTTCACTTTTTCTATAAATTGGATACTGTCTTCAAATTAGAAAACAAAACTTGGAACTATTTTATCAACAATTGTAAAATAATTGGTAAAAAATGATGAAAAAAATTATTTAATAAGGTTTATCTATAAAACGACACTCCAAGGAGTACACATCAATGGGGTGTTGACATACAAAATTAACCAACACATCCTTGTTATGAGGTTATAACTTCATAAAGTGGTCACTGCTCCACAATGTTCTATTCTCTATTCCTCTCTTCCACTCACAAGTTTTAGGGATGTTCAAATTTGAAATATGTTGAATATATTTCTTTTATAAGTATTTACATGTATTTCACCACCAATAAATAAGGGAATTCATTGTGAAATCTTGGTTATTCACATTTATATTTATTTATTAATATGAAAAATATAAATCATTTCTATAAAGTCATGTATTCATTAATATTCAAACATGACACACATTACTTCATAAAACATTAAAATTAAGGTATTTGACTAGTGATATTTTCTTCCACATTATATTCAATGACATTCATCTTTTTTCTCTACATCTATGAATTATCTCACATTCCACTCTTACTTATAATATATATATATACTAAATTCCTTATATAATATTATAATTATCAGAGGAAAATATTAATATTAAATTTCAAATTGATTTTATAATTAAAATCCAACTTCTCTAATTAAAATATACCCTTTGGACCATCATCCATAAAAATCAGTCCTTAAAATTATAAATGGTAGATTTTAGATTTCCAAATAACTAACCATATATAATTGGAAAGAAAAATCCACATAACTTCTTGAACTACCATATTTATATCCACCATAAAATGGCCATGGATTATTGGATATCATAACCCATGAATTTACAATACATTTAATGTAGGTATTGTAACTTAATAATATCATAGTTAAATCCATCATAAATTAAAGGTTAGGTTTTTAATGGGTTATTGTACAATTACATGACATAAAATCATTCATAAAATTAAATTGTGGAACAAAAATTGAAAAAATACACTCCAACGAGTTAAAATGAAATGAATATAGCACAAAAATTTAAATAAACCTAAAATTTTAATATGAAAATAGAAATTTTCTTCTATTGACATAAATAAATTATTTTTCTTTGTTATTTATAATTTTTCTACACTATTTTATTATCTCTTAAATAATATATCAAATCAATTGACCCTTATACATCCCTTTTTCTCCATTGGATCATCCCTTATATCCACAATTTTAATATTTACTTCGTTTAGTGTATAATATAAATTCTAAAAAAATTGATTCATATAATGGATGGGTTATGTTTTAGTGAATTCTTTATTGAGGTACATTGATTATATAGAGGATTAGTGTTAAAGATGGTAATATTATGTGTTATTTTTATATTTATTTAGCAGTTTTTATTCTTGGTTAACTTATTATAACATATAAATTGGTTAATATTCCAAAAATTGTCATTATAAAATGCACAGATAAGATTTTAATCCATAAAAACTAGTGATTTCAAAATCCGATTGACTGGAATAGGATCCTTACATAGTGATTTAATTTCAAGATTATAATTTCCAATGTATAATCTATAGTTAACTATTTTTTCACCAGATTCTTCCAAATTTTTATATTTTAATAAGAATATATTATCAATTATTTAGTTCTTTATTGGGTGAGAGTTGGGAAAATGAAAAATGTTTTGAGGACTTAGAAATTTATTATCAAATAATTCCTAGTTTGTAAAAATCATAGGAAAATTATGATATTAGTTATATTGAACATATTATTTTTGATTCAAATGCGTTTTCATTCTAAGATGTAAAGATTATTATTTTTTTGATTATTTTTGAAAATGATATTTCATGTGCTTAAAATGAATATTGGATAATGTCATGTCATGTTTTTACTCAAAATAATCATCCATTCATTTTATAAAATATAGTTTTTATTTGAACTTCATATAAATAAATTATTAACTATTTTGAAAAATTTTGTATTGATGGGAAAATAAATAATGAGGTTTATTAGGTCATGATATTTGACAATAAAAATATCATCATTAACTACACATTGAAAACCAAAATGGAAATTTTCAAGGTTCCTATATTCCCTTATAATGATAAGGAAATTTTTATTATATGGAAATACATTAAACATATATGGTTTATAGTAAAGATAAAGTTAGAACCTTTTTTATAAAAAAGGATACTTATGGTAACAATGTTAATCCAAAGACACTAAAAAAGCCTCTTCTCAAAAAAAATCCTATATTCACACTATTATTTTTTCTTTTAATGAACCACACGATATGCGATTATAAAAAACATGACATATACTTATAGTTATCCATTATTTTATTCAAATAAATATTTTCCTATATATTTGTTTATAAATTTGTGGTGTGTTATTATAAGAACTAGGTGGTTATATATTTATATGTATAGTCCAATGTTAGATTAAATAATATATATATATATATATATATATATTATGAATATTTTTTAATATAAAAGCTCAAGATTTTAATACAATGATATTACATCTATTTAGATGAATATTCAATACACAATATAATAATCCATTCTAGAACAGTATAAGTCTACTGTATTTTGAAGAATAAATAAATAATCAACTCATTAATAAAATATCGACATCATCTATCACTTATTTCGTCATAAATAGATTCATTTTTAGATATATCATAATTAATAATTTTCTTCAAAACCTAGGAAATATAAACATAAGAAAATTGTTATCTTAGATGCTCAATAAGGGTAAACAAGGAAGATATTTGTGATTACATTAGATTAATAAGATAAAAAATGTTAAAAAAACATGTACATAACATTTTATAATAATAAAATTCATATAATATAATATAATATTGAGTTATGGAATAAATCATTGATGTTCATAAGATATTAACTATAATGGAATAAAAGAACATGAGATATGAGGGAATATCATTCTCATACATCATGGAATTATTGAATAGATATAAGTATAGAGAATCATTTCTTGAGTAGTCAATGATGATTTCTAGCACTATCATAGTGCAATGGGTTCACTCCCCAAACCATTATAATATATATGGTTCACTCTAAAGACTATCATAGTGGACAATTTCCCTTACTGATCTTGGTTCACTCCCCATTCTAGTCAAATTTATCTCATGGGATATCAATATTTAACCAATGAATTGGTGGAAGATATAGGTCACACCCATAAAATTATGAAAATCATAAATATATGTACCATAAGATCACAAATTTATCATCATATCAGAGCCTATATAATGAAATGGGTTTCATAAACATTTCATCACAACAAAACTCAGGAAAAAAAAGATGATTCATATACATCCTAAAACAAAAAGAATATATCATCTATAGAAATAATAAGGATTATATCATTGCATAATATATTTATTAAATAAAAATAAACCTAAATATTTTCATCATATATAGAAAATTATTCTGAAATATCACATGGAAAAATTCTTGAGGAAAATAAACATTCAATTTCAAAATCATTTTTTTAAATATTAAAACCGTGCATGTAATAACGAAATAAATTTCATTGAAAATAACCATATAAAATTATAAATGGAATATAAATTAATTGAGGTTTCATGATGGTAGGAAAAATAATATCATTCTATTTAATTTAGGAAAACATTCCATCTATACTTCTCTCATAAATGTCAGAGAGTACCTCATTTAGAAAATGACAAAATGATTTATTTCGAACCATTTTATAAAATGTAAAAAAAGGTAAAAATGACATTTAAAAAATTCATAAAAATATTAAAATCTATTTTTATTTTTTAGGAAAAAATGACATGGATTAGAAATTATCCTTAGTAGGGACTTAAATATAAGCTATCCTAAATAGTGAAGGGATTATGAAATAAACCCTTACCTCAAGTTTCCCCTTACATAGTTCACATTAAAAACCCATATATAATAAATATATATTTATTATAAATATATTCAAGCACCATATTAATATCTCTGTTACCAATAAAAATTTATTTATAAAATTTTAGGACATGATTATTAATAATTTCTTATTAAAATAATTTTTCTTTGGGATAAGTTATGTTTCTTCCAAACATGTTTCAATTCATTAGTCTCAATCCTTACAATTTGTCCATAGTACCATTAGTCAAGAATTTTATTAATGGTATAAAAATAATATATATTCATTTTTTATATATTTATACTCCTTATAATATTGATAGATACATAATGTAATTACACAATTCATGGATACAGTAGGCACTACGTACACATGAACATTATATTCATTTTTTAGTGGATGGAAATAAAGAATGTTAAATATGAATTCACATTTCTAGGATCATTTTTATATCTTATGTATAAAATATATTCATCAAATACATATTTATTAATTTCCTAGGTTAATATAAAGGAAAAAAATCAGATAGCATCGTGAAGGTGGTAGGCCACACGTAAATATGAACAATATTATCCTTTCTCAATGGAATGGATTGTAAGTATGTAAACCAGAAATTGTAATTCATAAAATTTAATTTTTTCATAAATAAAATATATAACTATTCAACCCATTATAATACACATATAAAAAATATGGTGATAAAATATTAATTGTTTTGATACATGGAGGCAGTAAGAGGCACGTACACACGAACAATACTTAAACTTTTTGTTTGATAGGAAAGAGCGTATATAATGTTTTTTTAATATTTATAATATCATTCCAGAATATTTTATATACTTAAGTTGTTATTTTATATTAAATATAATATATTAAGTGGAAGTAAATAAGAGTATAAAAAGGATGTGATAGATTTGAGTGACTACCTCTTTCTGAAAACGACTCCTTTAGATCTCATATAAATGGTATTTTATGTAGAATAAAACTACTATTACATGGAGAGGTAATTTTAGAAGAGATATTTTGCGTTTATAGTGAATAAATAAAGAAATATTTACTGTAAAAATGTGAAAAATGAGGCATCCTTTTATATTTTTAGTGAGGGGTACATAACAAATTTTCCAAATTAATAAATTATAACAAATTAAATGTCATGAAAACTACATCCAAATGGAATGTGATTCAAATATAAGGTGGGTTAAGGTTTTAATACCATCAAACACAAGATTTTAGGAAATTTTTGGTGTCATTTTAAAACTTATCATTTTGATTAACCCTTAGTTAACCTATTTTAATTTCAATTAGAGTAACAAATTTTTCAATTCAAAAAGGGTGTGATTTATTAATTGTAAAGTGAAATTTTGAAAATAAAAAGAATATTTATAAAATTTGATAACATATAATAATAATTTTGTATTATTTAAATATTTTAATTATTTAAATGCAGTTTAATAAATAATTATTTTTATAAAATATCATTATTTTAAATTTTCACAAAATTTATTACTATGTCGGTAATGACCTTAAGAAAGAACATAAAATATGATCTAATTGTTTTACCACATTCCCAATATGTCACGATCATATATCAAAATACGTTTTTATATTAACTATATCAAATAATAATACATTTAATATTTTTAATATCATTTACTTGATTTTTTCATTAATTTAATATTTACTGCATTAATGTTGTATAAGAATTCAATGTAATTATTTCATTAATAAAATTTAAAATCAAATTTTCATGGTCAATAAAAATAAATTTTATATAAATGGATTATTTATAGTTAAACATGTAATCTTTTTAACCTCTTATTAAAAATATTATTCTTATTAATAATAAGAGTGTGTCATATTTGACTTTTCATAAAATAAAATACTATATAGTTAATAATCTCATAAAAATAAAAACAAAATGTCATATTAAAAAACAGTATTATTATATATATAATTGTCTCATTAAATATAATTTAACTAATTTTTTTATTATTTAAAAGACATTGTCATTTTTAACACAAATTACCTGATTTACCTATACTATGGTAACAAAAATCACTAAGAATAGTATTTATATTAACAAAAAACAAAAGAAGAATAAATAAAAAAATTTATCCTCATGATTATAAATATTCAATGAATTTTATCTAATTAAATACCTACATATAGAAGAAATTAATTTTAATTTAACTTTGAAAAATTTAGTAAAAAATGACTTTTTGTAAAACAATATTTTTAAGCATATAATTAAAGTAATTCTTATACAATGTCTCAAAATAATATTTTTTTTGAATTCAAAATAATTTTATAAATTAAATAATTTATAAATTTCATTATAATAATTCCCCAATAGTTATTAATATATTTAATTAATATAAACATTCATTTCTCTTTTAAAACAACTTTTTAGAAAAACCATAATTCTATTTTAATTTTATTTCAATTTTAATTTTATATTAACTAATTAACATATTTTATATATTTTTATACATTATTTTTCATGGTTTAGTGATTAATTTTCATACCTACCAATATAAACAGAAGAAAATAATAGACACATAATATTTTAATAATGTTATATTATTCATTTAAAGTAACGTTTCATGCAACACAAGCTATCAAAGAATAAAAATTATCTAAAGAGAAATATTTCATTAAAATCACATGGTATAATAATTAATATATGTATGTTATAAATTATAGTATATATTTTATATTTTGTAATTATATTAAATGTTATAATATAAATAAATAAAATAAAAAACAATACAAGTTATTATGACGTGGTGTGACACACTGTTGACATTATATTTTTCTCTGTTATGTAAATTTAGGCTCTTTTCTGTATTTGAGATTCTTTTTTAACAATTTGATATGTTTTCTCATAAAAAAAATGAAGCTTTTGGAGTTTTGTTCTAGTACATGTTTAGGGAACACAATTTCGTGAAAACCATGTGATGAACATTACATGGAAGCAGTAATCCAATACATGCAGTTCATTGTGAATGCATAAAGTTTTGGTTACAAGGGATATGCATGGGTTTTTTCCAATCCATGCATAACCTAGAGGAAATTTTTTTGTGCAATGATTTTGGTTTTTTATTTTTTATCATTATGTTAAATTGATACCCCTTTATTTTAAAATCATTTTAATTATTAATTTTTTTAAAATTCATAGTTTTATTATATGCATTCGTTCGAATATAAATTAATACATGTGTTAATGTTCTAAATATTTCAAATTTACTTTATGAATATTTATTCATAAAAAATATTTTAATCATAGCATTTATATTTTATCTGAATTATAAGTAACTTGTCATTCAATAATATTGTGAATTTTAGTCATAATCCTTTAGAAGATTAATATTTTTTAAGGATAGAATATCAAATTATATATTTTATGCTATGTATATTTGATTTAAAAATATATATTATTGAAAATATATATATAGACACATGAACACAACATATTCTATGTTTCATCACCTATATCTCCTTGGACATAATATTTGGAGACACCCTATTACTTCTTCCCGATAATGCTCAAGTTTATATTATTCTTAGCATCTGTGAGCTCCTTTATCTATGCCAATAATGAATCAGTAGAACCAATATCCTCATAATCACATGACCATGGTTTCATAAAACTGAGGAAACCCATATTCCAAACAAATTCATAATGCTCATATAAATTTTGTAATATTCTCTAACTATTATCATATGTAATCATATTTTAATATTGCAATTTGGGATTATTTCATGACATTAAATGGTATTATTTCAATGGTTAATGCCATGTAGTTTATCTTATGTGATCTTATTGAGCTGTGAAGGATAATTAGGATAACTAATCTCAAAATACTATGTTATAAAATAATAATCCTGATATTATATATTTAACTATTATGTGAAATACCACACTCATTTTCAAATAATTATCAAACTCATTTATTCCTTCCTAGAACATTTTTTTATGATAGTTAGAATAAATGGGAGTATTTCAAATAGATTAAATTATAAATATCTTCCCAATAGATATAAAGTAAAATAACAATTCAATAAATAAAAAATTCCACTATTGGAAGTATAATACGAGAATTATTATTTCTATATGTCATTCCATGATATTTTTATAATTATTAGAATACAATATAGTCATTATAATAATTATTTATTTTAAAAACCAAATAATAAAATTAAAATAGATTTATAAAAACTAAAATTAATTAAAATAAAAATGTATTTCTAAAATAGATCTTTTTGTAAAATGTAATGTTTTTCAAATAAAACAATTTAAATGACTTTATCTATAAGGAATAAGCCTAGTTTTGGATTATAATAGCAAAACCTCAGTATGCATGGTCTGTAAATTGACCATGTGAACAAAGTGGTCAGGCCATTACTGACTTTTGGTAGGTCAGTCTTACCGTTACATTAAAAAATACTCATGAATTCACTATTAAAACACCTAATGCGGTAACATGTAAATTAATACATGTGGTCACTTTACAAAGGATTCATTATTTATTAGAATAATATACATGGTAACATAAAAATATAACTCATGGGAAATTGGAAAATGAATTTCCTGGTAACTTGTTAAATCATCTATAAACTTGCATTAAAAATTACATTCTTGATAGGTTATAGTATCAAACTTCAGTCACATTCTACTATGTTGGGTCACCTCACAGTAAAACAAAAACTAATTTCATGGTAACTCGAATACCCATGGTGACTAAAAAGATGAATTCACATTGGTTTATAAAATGAAACACTATAGGATAATAAAACAAACCCACCATTTATTAAAATGATTACTCATTGTAACTTAATATTTTGACTCATGGTAACATGAAATTACAACACTCAATGTAACTTAAAATACCTCTTCACAAAAATAATAATAACTCATTACCTTAAGATGGTTTCAGATTACCAAGAACATATACATTTGGAAAAGCTAGCAGATGGTGTATAGGTGTGTGATGTTAAGGAGGAGAAGATTAGTTCTTGGTGTCATCTCTCGAAATGGTATAGCAGATGGTGTCATATAAATGAGTTTCTGTTAGTTATTTTACATGAATGTTATTTGGTACATGAGATAAGATTATATCATGTAATGAACCCATTATCATTCATTGTTAAAGCTTTCAGTGATGGTGTTACACCATATTCATGGAATAAGGAGATCTCTGATGCTGAGAAGGATAAAAGCTGGAGTTCTTCCATGAAAAAGGAAAAGGGAGTCATTGAATCTCATGTACATGGATATATAGGTTATGAATAACATTGTACATATTATATATATATAATGAAATATATATTTTATAAAAATTGATTGAACATAAAATATGTATTTTAAAATTATAAAATATATTAAAAACATTAAAAGGATTATAACTAACATTTACAAAAAAAAGGTTATAACATATATTTATTTTATTATAAAATATTTTTGGTAAGATTAGGGAAATTTATATGATTAATTATTTAAATATTAATATTAAAATTATTTAAACCATAAAACATTTAAAAATTTAAACATAAATGAATGAAAATAATAAAATGATGTATTTAATATAAACTAATATTAAAAACAAGACGATATTTTAATGAAGTGATTAGAATTTAAAAAGATAGTAAAACAATAAAACCATAAAATCTAAACGCAAATAATCCCCACATTTTTTATAAATTGGAAAAAAATATTTTTAATAAACACCAAATCATGTCCCCCTTTTTGAAAATTTTCAATAAGAAAATAGAAACACTGAAAGAATATTATTACGAATGATGATATAATAAAATAATAAGAAAGGGATAACTCTCTATTTATTCATTATTTTATAAAAAATATAAATGAATAATAAAACAAGTAGTTTTGTTCTCTTAGGAACTAAATATACATCATTTTAAAAGTAACATATTAATTTCACAAACCACCAAAAATATACTTCTTTTGTAATCATATCATCATATTGAATTTATATTAGAATGTACTAGAGAATGATATCCCATTTGTTATCATGATCACTAGAAAATTAAATTCTATATTAACTATTTTTTGTTTTTCAGTGTTGTAATCAAATTTTAGATATTGAAATTGTATATTTATTGTCCCAAAAAAATGGAATTTTATCAAAATGATCATTGAAATCAGATATAGGTTTTTTGTCAAAATATTTTGATCACCGAAATTTTTAGTCAAAATGTATAGATCCTTAGTTGTTGATGATGAAACTAAAAATTTACTCTTATAACACAATTATATTATACATTTACCTGTTTGGAAACACATATGAGATCTGATTTTTTATTAATGTTAATTGGGTACAAAATATTAGTCAAATATGGTAAAAATTAAAAAAATCAATTATAGAAAAATAAACCATTGTTAACAGTTCTTTTAATATATTAATAAATATTTTTACATCATTTAAATTATTTTCATTTGGATTGTACCAAAATATTTTATACATATTATTGAAAACTTAGTATTAAACCATGACATAGTCAAATAATATAGGTTTCCTATTATTCCTATATACATTTTACCATTCCCACATTTTCTAGATTTATCTATATATATTTTAGATTTTTTTGAATTCTAGTGATAATAATTTTACAAGAATCGTGATTTAATTTTTAACTAACTCAATATTATATTTTACACGATTTTGAAAAATTACATATTTTTTTGTAAAATATGTAGACTAAGGAAATATTTTAATTCACCCATTATACTAAAATAAAATTTATCTATCATCAATTTCAAATATTCATTACTATGTATATAATTTTTGGATCCAAATACAATATCATAAAGATATATTTTATTAATTAAGATATCTTTAGACACATTGTTTATAAATAAATATGAATCAACCTTTCCATTTTTAAAAATTATTTTGTAAAAATAAAAGTTTAACCTATCATACGAGGATATTGATGTGTAATTTAGATATTTTAAAAAATGATTTGAAATATCCTCTTTTTTTAAACATTTTAGGAGATTAATAGAAAATTATTTTAAAATTACACCTTTTAAAAAAATAAGTTTTTACATCCTTTTTAAAGTGTTTATAATTTTGATAATATGAATAATATAATAGTATTGGAATGATTTCTATTTTAGAAAGTAGTGAAAATAAATATTCAATGTCAATAAAGTTTTAATTTAATCATTAATGTCCAAATAGTATAGCCTTATTCTTATCTATATTAGAAGTCTCATCAATTTTATATGAAACAATTATTTTAGTTCTGATAGAATGTTTATATTCAGAAAATTCAACAATATTCCATGATTTATTTCTGTCAAGAAGAGTATATCCGCCATGGATTTAAATTATCCAATTTGAATCATTTAATGTTTCGTTAACATTAATGGGTATAAAATATGCATGAAAAGAATAATTATAAAAGAAATAAAAAAAATTCGATTTCTTAATCAATATTCAATATTTCCAACAACCTTTTCTAATAAATGTTCTTTATTTGATTTACCTACCTTATAATCAAATTGAGAAGAATATTTCTCACACTTAAATGATGCATTTTCATTTTCATGTTAATCTTAATCAATGTTTTCCTCATAAAAAAATTTAATTAGATAATCATAATCTACATTTTCTTTTTCTATATTTACAATGAATATTACATATATAGATTCCTCTATTGAAATAGTACTCTTGTTTTATACACAAAAATGATTAATATTATTTGACTATCCAAAAAACCATTCAACGCTTTTAGGATGAATCTATTCTAGATTACATATTGAATTTAAATTATAAACACTATAACCAAAAAAATTAATGGAACCAATCATAGTTTTGTTTTCATAAAATAGTTCATAAGTGTTCTTTATTAACATGTTCCTTATGTAAACTATAATAGAAATATATGACACAATATTGGCATATTCAACAAATAAAAATTTTGTATATTTAATTTCTTTAGTATAGACTTTTCCATTTATAAAAATAATTTATTTTATCTCTATAGAACAATTGTGATGCTGGTTTGATAGGGAAGAAAAAAAATGTAATTAACTATAATTTTTCAAAATAATCTACTTGGATGTGTTAAAATGTTTCCCCCTTCATCACTTCTAATTGATGTTATTAAATGTAATTTTTGTTATGAATATAATTATATAAATTAATAAGCTTGTTTAGGGATTCACATTTATGTAACAATAAAATATTCCAGGTTAGCTACTAAAATCATAAAAAATTACAAACAAATATTTATTACAAACTAAACTAAAAGTTATCATGTCTCCAAGTAAATCATGATAAATAAGTTATAAAAATATTGTTGAATTGAAATTATCAATAAATAAAAAGTGTAACAACCTAGATAATTATATAATAAATAATTCTAAAATTTATTAATTTTATTTAATTATGTATATATAATCATTATAACTATTATAATTATATCATAATATAAAAAAGTAATTTTTGTTATTAAACACATTTCTGTATTTCAAAGTTTAATTTGTAAATTATAGAATTTAAATTAAAAAAATTTACATATTTTTGAAATTCATTATATTGATATCATCTTAAAATTATTCTTTTCAGAATTTTATTGAATTATTAATTTTTCAAAGTATAGTGAAAAATAATGATTTGTATTGAAAAAAATAAATTAATTTAAAGTATTTATAAGTTAAAATTTTAATTTTGATCAATATTAAATTTTAATTAATTTATTTTGATTTAAAATTATCAAATTATGTTTTTTGGAATGGATTTTATATATGAATTTATTATAATAACATATAATATTTAAGCGGGAAAATTTTCAAGAAAATAGTTTTTCATTTCATTTTTGAAATTTAATTTTAAATTAAAACTTTCCCCTTTTTGTTAAGAATTTTGAGACTGGGATTCCATATTTGGAATTAATAGTTTTAATTTATTAAATAAGTCCCTTTTATTTTTGGTTAATAATAATAGTAACTTCAGTAATTTTGGTTACCGTAGTAAAGGGTAAGGAGAGAAATTTGGGTAAAATAAACATTTATAAGAAAAATAAAATGACACTAATAGTTACCTAAATTTTTTTATGAGTATAAAATTAAAAAATTATTCATATTTTTGATTTTATGGTCTTATGGGGCCACATGGATGATATTACAACTTTTATATAATTTCAGTTAAAGAATTGTTAATCACATCACACTCTTGTTCGTGATAAGTGTAATATTTTTAATGTGTTTTTATATAGAGGATGTGTTCAAATATAAATATTATTTTAAAATCTAAGAGATTTATCTTCATAATAGTAATTTTTTTATATTTACAGAATATAAAATTACCTGACATTCTTGAATAATGCTCATCGAGAAATAAATTATTTAATTGAAAAATCAATTAAAAGGTATTACAAATATTAAAATAAATAAAATATCACATAAATAAGGATATAAAATAATTATTAGATGACCACTACACATTTGGGATATAATAAAATATTTTATACAAATTTCCTTTGTAGTATTGATATAATTAAAGTCAAAGTAACAAATAGTGCTAAATTTGACATAATAGATATTTTATAGTAAATAATATTTTATAAAATGTGATAAAATTCATAAAAATAATAAACATGTAAAAGATATTATAATAATATTTTAAATAACAAATAATTTCCTTTTATGTGATTTTTTTCATTATATAGTAACAATATTGGCCATCAAAAGTAAATAATCATGTTGTCACGGTAAGAGTCAAAGGGGATAAATACGAGTTAAAACCAAAAGATAAGGTTATACGTTTTTTCAAAAAATGTTTAATATTTATTTTATGTGGTTATCTTAACCCATTATCAAATTATCATACAAATTAATAACTTTTGATCCATTTTTAATTGAAAATTAATTAATATTTATTTAGTACTTTATGAAATTCCAAGAGTTCGCCTCCCATCTCTTATAGATGGGAACATTTTAATCTCATTTCATCAGACATGAAAACCCATCCACCTTATAATATACCAGAACCAATACCTTCCCAAAATCAAAATAATCATTATATAGGTAATGTTTTATTTATAATGAAAATCCTTAACGTATTAAGGTGTTATGTAAATGGGGTTTTTCTAAAGAAGTGGTATAGTTTTTATTTGAATGTTTTATATTTGATTCTACTTTTTCATCCATAAAAAAACATAAAAATTAAAAAAATAAAAAAAATAAAAAAATCCATAAATAATGGTGTTTTTTGTCAATAAAGAAAACAATATCCATCTACAATTTCATAAAATAGGAAACAAAATCATCATTCGTGTGTGTGGAGGACTACTACCTTACGATCTGATTTAATTCATATTCCATTACAATATATAATAAGGATTATAATGATGGAATTAAAGTTTATAAGTGATATTCATAACATATTTATCTTTATAAAATAATAATATATCATTTACCATATTACCAATCCATTCACAAAAAATGATAACATCATTTGTGAGTATGTATGGACTACCATCTCCATGAAGTGATGTGATTTGTTTTCATCATATAACATGGATGATATTTATTGGTATATTTAAAACTATATGATATAAAATATATTATAATAAACATATAAAGATAAAATAATACTTAATTTTTTCTTAATAATCATAGAAAAATTGAATTGTTACTAATATTTACTTATCACCTATCGTCTCCATGATTGCAACAGAGTTCATTTTTCATAATCATATTTATTAGGTGGGATTAATAATATTATTTTTCATAAAAATTATAACTATTAAATGATTATTACTCTATATATGATATATTTATGACCTTATTATACATATTCAACCTAGTGATGTCTTTCCGGAATGATGAACTTAATATTATCAAAACATCTGATGTGAACTTAAATAATTAAGTAATTGTATATAACATGATAATAAGTGATATGAAATTAATAATATAATTCTAAAAGGTTCTCAATAAAATATAAATAAAACTTTTTTTTATTATTCATGATGACAAATAATGAATGTGATGAGTCATACTCATGTTAAAGGGAAATCTTTTTTAAAAAATATTTTTATTTTTTCCCTAAAAACACTTTTTTATTCCATGTTTATGTTCTCTTAAAATATTTTCAAAATGGTTTTTACTATTCTGCTAATATTTTTTAAAATCAATTTTACCCATGTTTTAATTTTTATCAAATAGTTTGAAAGGAGACTTTTTGTTGTTCTCTAAATGAGTTACTTTTTGACCTTTCAAAAAAATATAGGTAGAATGGTTTTTAAAACATAAATGGAATGAGAATATTTCCCGCTATCATAAAACCACAATTATTTCAATTATCCATTATAATTTTACATTGTTTTTTTAATGAAAATTATTTCATTATTATGTGATCAATTTTTAGATTTTAAAAGTGTTTAAAAAAATAGTGTTTTGATTTCCAAAAGAGTTTTTTATATGGTTTTAAACATATTTTTCAAGGATTGAGTTCATGAAATGGTTCTTGTAAATTATTTATATGATGGGTTGCGGACCATTATATATCATAAGTGATATAAGGCCTCAACATTAAACATTACATAATATTGAGTTAAGTTAATAATTCGCATTGAAGATCTTTTCATGTTTAAATATTTATAGAATTGGACCATAACTATTAGATAACAAAACCATAAAAATAAAAAGTGGGAGCTTCCAATAGTATCAATTTCTTACATGACACAAATTTTTTTAAAAGAAACATGGTTTCTTTTCTTGTT
Source organism: Viscum album (assembly GCA_963277665.1). NCBI lineage: Eukaryota > Viridiplantae > Streptophyta > Magnoliopsida > Santalales > Viscaceae > Viscum > Viscum album. The sequence goes on from OY728122.1 coordinate 380,123,661, forward strand.
TAGTCATCATAATATTTCTTTGATTCCATCCTTGTATCTATTCTCCCTTAAATCATGTGAAAACATTTAAAAACATGGCATTATAACAAAGAGCTCAGTAAGAGACATAAAAATGAATGAAAACCATTAGTATAGTTAAAACATGGTAACCAATTTTATTTTCTTTTAGCATATAAAAAAACATTCTCACATGAATAACACTCATACTTTTTTCTCAAAGAAAAACAGTAAAACCAATATAAAGAAAATAAAACTCCTTATGGTGACTTAGAGAATAATATACATAAAACCCTTTGAAATAACTTTTAAATTGGAATAACTATATGAAATACTTCCAATATTATTATTACCAAATGAATTGGATATCTATAATGGGTATCACGCTTCGTAAGAGCTATATCAATCTCACCTTTGATCTATAATGGGGAACATTGCTTCATATAAGATATAACAAGATCACCCATGAGTTAAAACAGGGATCAATCATTCATATAAGCTATGTTGGGCTCACCTGCGAGCTATAATGGGGCGCAACACTATTTATAAACTATATTGGGATCACCCATTTCATATAATTATCAAGTACAATTTTATGAATAAAATATGTTCATCACAAAACCCTTTTGGAATCTTCATCTAATCCCATATAAAATAAATTTCAATATAAAAATACTATTTTCATTTAAGAACCCATTTTTAATACCATGATTCCCAAAAAATAATAAGGGATTTATTTTTATTTTCAAAAATAAGGCTTATAGAGGGAGGAAAGTATAAAATAACTCTTACAACGACAGAGAATTCGTTGTCACCATAAACAAAAAAAAAACATTCCTTTTTTCATTTTATAACGATTGCAAACAATTTGTATAAAAATATTCAATTTTAAAAAAAGAATTAAATTAAAGATAGAAATATAATTTAATTTATAATCATTTTATATACATATAAATAAATATTTAAATTAATATCATGAATAAATTATTTGGTAATTAAATCATTAAAATATTAATGTGTCACATACCACTTTGAACATTTATATATTAATATCCATGAATTAATACATTTACCAAAACAATAAATTACATTATTTTAGATAAAATATGGATATTAAATTTCATATTGTCTATATATACACCATATAAAAGAACAAATTATCATATTTTCAAGAAATTCCTAAATGAAAGTTGATTGAGATGAAATACCTTACCTTGAGTCTGAAACAAATTATACATTATTTATCTTCCTAAATAATAAAAATAAGTTAATTTATAAATTATTGAGCACCTTTTTCATTATCATTATTCATTAAATATCTCTTATTATCATATTATAACAAATACATAATAATTTATTTTTATATCAGACGTTTTGTCAATATTCATTACTTAAGTAAAAAATGAAATTTTTTATGATGTAAATTTTCCATGTGGTCATAAGTACAACATATACAAAATATAAAACATGATATATATATATATATATATCTTATATATAAATTATATAATTATTTATAAAAATATTTAATGAAAAATCAAAAACACCGTTCATAGAGATGGTAGACCATAAGTATGCATGAACACTATTTTTTTCCTGACATATTGAAAGAGTGAAATTAAATTAAATGAATATAAATATGTAAACATATATAATATATTTTCGTGTAGAATTAATATTTTATTTATAGCATATATTTTTTCCAAAACAATCTTTAATAAATTCCATGTGATTTGTGAACAAATCACTTCATCTTGAGGTGGCGGTAGTCCACACATCCCTAAACGAAGTTATCATAAAAAAATAATATGAAAAGAGTGAAGGTATTTTTAATATAACATATCAAGAATTTTAAATTGGTTATAACATACATATTAAAATTTTATTTTACAATAATAATGGTTTTAAGGAAATCCATTAAGGTGGTAATGTAAAAATTGAAAAAAACATTATTCACAGAGGAGGTTAACCAGTATAAATTGGACAACAAGTTTGTTTCTTTGAATAAGTGGATGTAAAGAATTAAAAGGACACAAGATACTCAATTAGAAAAAAAATCTATTATATATTTGATAATCTGGTTATCCTTCATTTATAAATGAAGTAGGTGAGGAGGGAGTATAAAAAGAAACTTAATTTAGAGAGGTACTTTGATAAAATTACCTCTTGAATATCCCCTCCTTAAAAGACAATCGAGGACCATTGATTTAGTATTTTGGTGAGAAAAGTAGTACTTGGAAGTAGGGAGAGTAAGAAAAATATCCTTAGGTAGATATTGGAGGATCTAAAATCATTTTTTGGTCAAAATAGTATGGTTGAGAGGATTTATTTATACTTGAGGAGAGGTGGGATAAAGTGATTAATTTATTGATTATTTTAAATAAAAATCTGACCATATAGAGGTGGCATTAAATTACATGACTTTTGATTGTAATTAATATTGTACAGGTTGGTTAGGGTGAAGTTACACCTCAAAAAATGATTAAATGTTGCAGTGTTCAGGTATGTTAATCTTTTAACATTTAACTTTAACCATTGTCTAAATTTTAGTTTTACTATGGTAAATAATTTTTTTACCATGGTAACTTTTAAATAAATAAAAATTAAATTGAAAATACAAACTAATTAGTAACTTATTATACCAAATATGTGATACATTTTACCTAATTAAAAACACTGATTTGGTAAAATTATATTTAAAATTAATTCTACTCACAAGACTAAAAAGTGGGGTTTTAATGTGAAACATTGAAAAGTTTAAAATATTTTTCTATTTATTTGCTACTTGAAATTGATTCGAATGGCCAACATTTGATCAAATGATAAAAACATAATCAAAATATAAACTAATAATTTATAATGATAATATAAAAATATAAATAAATTAGAAACTTTAAAACTAATTATAATTATAATATAATAATATAAATAAATTAAATGCAAAAACAGTTTTGAATTAAAATGTCGTATTTTCATTATTTATTAAAAAATAAATACTATCAAGAAAATTAAAAAAAAGTATCCAAAGAAAAAATATTATGTCCCAATTACATGGAATAATTTTATTTTTTAAAATATAACTTATAAAAGCGTCAAAAACTGTATTTAAAATTGGTTCTCGAAAAAAAATATCAAAACATCATTTTTTGGAAAAATACTTCTTTTATCTAAAAAATTCTATTTATTCTTATATAATGTTTTAAAACCATATAAGGTTAATATTAAAAATTAAATTTAATATATAATAAATAAATTTCATTAATTAAACCAAAATATAGTTATTTTATTACTTAATAAAATTAGTTATGTTCATTTAAATTATTTTTTAGAAAAACATTTTCTTTTATTTATAAAGGGTTTTAGATTCATTTATAATTAATTATGCACAAAATAACTACTTATAAACATGTTTAAAAACTTTTTTCATAATTTAGGTAATACTATTAATTAATACCTTTCCAAATACTTTGTTATAATGGTAAAATTTAAATAATAATATTTTATTGTTTGTTTAAGCTCGATGTAGTGTATCAAGTATGTTATTAAACTTGGTGTTTATTTAATAAAACTCAAGATGTTATAGGTGATCCCATTAACAATAATATATTATGTGAGTTAGATAGATTTTAGTTATCCCATTATAGATAATGTGATGGATGAGCCTAGATAGATCTCTAATTCATTGGTTTCTCTAGAGGAGAATGTCAAATGTATGGTTATTATATTTGTAAGAGATATTTTATTAGTGATATGATAATGATATACCATGTCACATAAATGGAATTTATATATGTCTTATGATTTTTCAATGAAATATTTGAGTTTAATAGTTAATCTAAAATCATATTTTCTAAACCAATTCTTAATCACATATTTTAAGAAAAGGTTTTTAATGTGTTTTTATGTTTTTTCACCAGACTAAAAGATTTATTTATTTTATGTCCCTTACTAATCATTTTATGATCATATAATGATTTAAAAGTTTTTATCTAGATTTAAAAAATGTTAAATGATAAGAATAATTTATGATTAATGTTTTGAGGATTTATCATGAAGATAAATGAAGTTTTATTTAAAATAGAATTATGTATTGGAAATAATTGATATTGAATAAAAGTATATACTATGTAATATATGAGTTGATTTGTAAAATTTATTACCAAATTATATAAAATCTTAACCTAAAAGATTATAATGATTTTATGAATGTAAATCGTAGTCTCAACACACTAGAATATATAATGTTTAGGGTTTTTTCATTATAGTTGATTTCAGATGAGGGTTTATACAACATTAGATATTAGTATGCTTTCATAAAAATGATAGATATCATCATGGGTTTATAATTTTAGGTTTTATAATAATTTTAATGTCTTAAAACCAATTTTCATTATTTATGTTTTTAATTTTATAGACACTAATATTATTTTTGGAGAAATTAATTTTTTGAGCTATTTATTAGTTATAACCTTTTAGAATGAAAAATGAATGATATGTGATAACATTTGAGGTTAAAATATTTTATTTAATGATTAATAAATTACTAATATTTTTTGAGGATTTATTTCACATTTATAAGAATTTTATAGGAATTATTATTTTAAAAAAAGGATGATACTCATGTTGGGAGACAACCCATTCCATCCAAAATGTATGTGAGGTTTGAACGTAGAACTGAAGGGTTAAAATAGTGAATCACTTACCAGATGCCATAATCAATATCAAGTTAGTATGATATTTTTTTCTTAAATGAATCGATGTATGATGAATAATTTTAATTTTAAGACATATTATTTATCATATTGATAACCATGGGATTGGATATTTATTTAGTGATTAAATTATTAATGTTATTTTGGAATAAGATCACTATAGTTTTTAGAAAACATTATGGGATTAATCTAAATATAAAATTATGGGAGTTTATATGATGATTAGTGTATGAACTATATTTAGGGGGAATATATTATTTAATTTTTTTCATAGATATTATAGTGATTTATAGAAATGACTAAAATATATTGGATATTATGTGACTTTGGAAATTAAATTTTTAGTATGAGACATTAACTATTATTGATTATATTTTTGGACATAATTGTTAAATTAGTATTGTAATAATATATGAAAAGATACTTCTAATTTTTGGGATTCAATATCAGTATAGAATATTTTTTTATGAAATTAACCGTACTTATTTATTGAATGATCTATGTTTAAATTTTGGTATTACTATTTAATTTTAAAGATTAAATTTTTTTTATTAATTCCATAATTTATATATTTTTTGGAATTATCTTATCTTGTACTAACCATTTTGTATTTGGATCATTCCAAAATAAATGACGTATAAATTGTTATTATTTTGTATATTTTTTATCCATTCAAGTTTATTCAACTTCTTTGATTATGAAAAATTCAAATTAAATACTCATCATTTAGAGCCAAACTTGAAATTGTGGTGCTAATTTATTGAAAGATGAAACTCTTCTTATCATGTAAGTATGTTTTGTTGTCTTATTATTATTAGTTTTAAATGAATCGATTTATATTATGAATATTATTATGAAACAAAATATTTGACTATTTATTTTTCATTTAACAAAATCAATTTCTTTTTAACTCATCAAAGAATTATGGTTTTGTAATGGTTAGCATTTTCATAAACATGTTCTCTATCACCCTCCATATATATTTAAGAGTTACTTTTCTGTTATATATCCATGATATAACTTCTTATAAATGTTATCCTATATGGAAACACATTATGTGTTGTTCCAACTGATCTTACAAATTCCATTTCACTTTTTTCAAGAGAATATTTAAATATAGTTTTTATGATGTGGTATTTCAACAATGTTATTTTGAAAAGTAAAACCATGGTTAATGAGCCAGAGTTCAAAATTTGTAGGACATAATTTATACAAGGGGTAGAATGGAAAAATCTTGGTAATTATTAACTAAATAATTTTAATATTTTTTCATATTCTTGAATTATATTATTATATTCACTATAACCATATTAATTAATTCTTAAAAAGAAATATGTAAAGAGTTTTATTAAACTCATTTGATATATGATTTAAAAAAATATTATTTTCCAAATTAATAATTTTTCATTTAAAAAAAACAATCTAATTTTCATATACATAATTTCAAAATTATCTTATAATTAATTTTTTAGAATTTTCTAGAAATACAGACTTTCTAAGGAGCGGTGATAAATACTAATTTCTCTTAAAAATATTTTATAAATTAAATTATACACATGGTAAAATTTCATTATAGAATATTTTTTAAATTTAATTACTTTAAAATTATTTAAAAAAACTAAATTATGTATTTTTTAATGGATATTACACTTAAATTTAGAGTAATAAAATTTTATATTTAAAATTATAATTTTTTCAAAAAAATAGTTTTTAATTTATTTTTTTCAATTTAATTTTAAATTAAAATTTTCAAATCCTGTGTTTTGAAATTTGAAAAAAATGAATCAATAATTGGCATAAAGAGGTATAAAATTATTAAACATGTCAATTTTAATTTTTTTCAATATTAATAATAACATTAATAATTTTGGATACCATGATAAAGTCTAAATTCGGTAATTTATGCTAAATATAAAAAATATAAGAACTATAAAACAACATAAACACATAGATAAAACTTTTTTTAAGTATAGATTGAACTTAATAATCAATTAGTATAATTTATAAAATTTTGGCCCCACTTGGATGAGAATTGGACCACTATTTTATTTTATTTAATGAAATATCAAACATGTCACACTATTGTTTTTAATAAATTTAATATATTAATATGGTGTTATCTGGAAGAAATGTTTGAACATAAATATTATTTTTAAAGATAAATTATTCAGTAACATAATGTTAATTTATTTTAATGTTTTGGTGAAGCCATAAATACTATAAATTCATTCAACACATTGATGTAGTAACAAATTAAGAAATGGAAACATAATAAAAAAGATATTAAAAATATTAAAATAAAAATAATTTGAGATAAAAAATGTAAATTTTTTTATATATTAAAAATAGATTATATAAATTTAATAAATGTTTTTTTAATTTTAGATGTTTTATTGATATTATTAATTTTATTGTAATTAATTGTTCTAAAAATTGACATTTTGAATATTTTTTAGTAAAAAATATTTCATTAAATGATATAAAATTATTAAAAATACTAAATTCATCCAAATTATTTGAATAATGGGGAAAAGATAATCCAAGGTCCATTTATGATTCATTTTTCATTTTTTATTAATTATATTTACCCTCAAGAGTAAATATTCATGTTGACATTGTATGATTTAAAGGGGCATAAATAGGTCTTAAATCCAAAAGATAAGAGTATAAATTTAATCAAAATCTATATAATTTTTATCGGATTAGTGGATTCAGAAACATACTCTTTTCATATTCTAAATAAGTCATTTCGATTCATTTCCAATTGAAAATTAATTTATATTAATTTAATATTTTATGAAATTTTAAGAGTACCCCACCCCTCTCTTATAAATCGGCACATATTCTTCTCATTTATTCACACTTGAAAACCCATTTGGATTGTCCATGACCTACCATAATACTTTTTTAGATACCCTATTATTATTATAAAGGCGTTATAAAATTTAAAATACCAATCTTTGTGGTCTTACTTCCTATAAAAAGGAGGTTTTCAAATAAGAGGTAAAATTTTAACATTCTTGTTTTAGAATTGTTTATTCTTCATCAACCCTCTATCATTCATAAAAAATGATAAAAAATTAAAAATTATTATTTTCATTTTTTATATAAATTTAGAAAACTATATCAATCTCCTATTACATAAAATGGGGAAAAAAATCATCATTCATGTGTACGAAAGACTACCACCTCACGAACTGATGTAATTTGTTTACAATCACCATCTACAAAAACTTGTTGTAATGATGTAATTAATGTTAATATATGATATTAATGACATATTTATTATTATTAATATATAATTTATAATTTCAAAACTTACCATTACATGAACATAAAATTGTAAACATAGTGTGTGTATATTTTGGAACTGGTACCTCCATGAAGATATGTGATTTGTTTGCCTTCATCAAATAACATGGATGATATACATAAGTTTATTTAAATAATAAACATGATAAATTTTATATTATGATAAATATTTAAAAATAAAATAACACTTACCTTCTATCCATAATTCTTGTTCAAAAATGTAAACACTAACCATGCATACAAACGAACTACCATTTTCAAGATTGTACCAAAGTTCATTTTTCATAACCAGATTTAATTACAAGTAGATTTTGTGTATAAAAATCATGATATTTTTTATATTATAATTGTATATATGATTTAAAATTAATATATTTTACCAAATTAAACCTATCGATTTCATTCTAGACTAATCAACCGAATTTCATCAAAATGTATGACATGAATGTAAATGATTACGTAATTGAACATTGCATGATAATAAGTTATATTAAATGAATAAAAACATTATAAGTTTCTTAAAAAATTAAAATTATTCTATTTATTTTATTTAGGGATATAAACAACAAACATGATGAGTTAGACTCAAGGTTAGTGAATGTCTTTCAAAAATTATCCTTTTAAAATTTCCCTTAAAACACTTTTTATCTCATGTCCATGTTTTCTAATTTTGTTTTCCAAAAAGGTATTTAATCTTCCCCTAATATTGTTTGAAATTATTTTCATCCATCTTTTTACATTTTATAAAATTATTTTAAATGAATATTTTTTTTATTTTCCATATGAAGTAATTTGTGACTTTTTCGACAAATATACGGAGTGAATGATTTTTTATCATAAACGGCATGATGGAATTTTCCCACATTCATGATTCGTTGATGATTTTATGTTTAAATTATATGTTTTCATAGTTATTTCCATGAAAATGGTTTCTTAATTATAAACTCGTTTTTTATATTTTAAATTTTATTTTAAAATAAATATTTATTTTTTTATCCGAAAGTGTTGTTCACATAGTTTAAAAAGAGATTTTCAAGGGGATTATTCAGGATAAAGTCCTTGAAAATTATTTATAAAAATGTTTAATCGCCATTATATATCAAAAATTATCTTGTTATAGCTTATATGTTTGGTGCACTAAGATAGTTTTGGGTAAGCCCATTATATATTATACGATGGGTGTGCCCAGATGGTGCTCTAATGCCTTGGATTCTCTAGAGATGGAATTAAACTTTATGGTTGTTACATTTGTATGATTGATTATTAGTGTGATATGATAGTGATTTATTAATGAACCTATATTACATTTCTATTCTCACTTATTAGTTTTCATGGAAATCACTTATTTTTAAAGGTAATATAAAGATCATTTGTTTTAAAATAATGATAATAATGATTTAGGGTAAATTGGTTAGTTTTCTATGAAATAGTTTTAATGGGTCTTTAGGTTTCTCATTGGGCTAATTGATTAATTTGTTTTACGTCCCTTGCAAATATTATTGTTCTTGTCCAATTTTTTGAAATGTATTTCTCAGTATTCAATGATGGGGTTTTGAAAAGAAGAAGTCAATTTTAACAACGTGAATAATTTTCATAAAAAGAAACAAGGGTTTATTTAATGAAGAATTGTTTGGTGTCAAAATGGATATAGAGTAGAAGCATTAACAATGTAATATATGACGTTTTATGTATGATTTATGAATTAATTCTCTCAAAACATCAACTAAAAAATAATCAATATTGTAATAAAGTGAGTTCCACTACAAAAACACTATAATATATAATGATTAATGTCATGCCCTTATAAAAACAATTTCCTATTTATTCTTAAACATTATATATAATTCACACCCAAAATACTTGACTTAAATATTTAATGTTCTAAAACCTTTCAATATTAAACAACATGTACAAATGTCTAAGAAGAACATGTATCAATATTCTACTGCATAGAACACATTCATTTTAAATTTAATTTAGATAGTTTATATTTTTCATGGTTATTTCTGAACAATCAAAAGATTAGATATATTTTTTATCATAATATAAAATTGTATTTCTTTATAGTCAAGACATTTATTAATAAAAACTTCACACTCATTCTATATACACAAATTTGTGAGATAATAATTAACTTATTTAATATAATTCATATAGTACATTAAAAATTAAAAAAATGAATATTCATAATTTATGATAAGCACTTATCATTTGATTAGAGTTATTAGCAAATGTCACAGTACCTCTATCACCAAAATTAAAATATAAAAAGATAGAAATATCCCCAGTTCTATTTCAGGAGAACACGCTATCTAAATACCATATATCTTCATATCACCTTAGATTTGTATCTTATAGAATTGGGCCTGAATCAATTTCTCTTAGTACTAAAGTGTAACAATCCTCATTTCATGGAGTGGTTTATTTTTTATTATTTTATCTTTAAATCTGTAGTTATGAGTTTTAATTATTTTTTCTAAGAATATTAGCTTTTGGAATATTTTTTGATCATAAAATCATTATCCTACATGGTTAGTACTAACCATTCGATGCCCATGTGGGTTTTATAGAGGGTATATGGGGTGAAAATGATGTCCTAAATGTTTTTTAAACCTTGTAGAAATTTTGAAGTTTGAAATTGGGTTTTGACCAAACCATTTAGCATGGATTCAATAATATTTATTAAACAATTCAAGGATCCCTAAAAGTTGTGAGAGGATTTGTTTATTCCTAGGGGTAAGGTGTGTGGTTTTCCAAACCACGAGGAACCCATGAATAATCTTGTTTAAGGGTTCTTAGCCTAGGTATTGTCAAAAAAAAATTAGATCAAGGCTTGGAAAATCCTATGTCCAAATCATGTGACCCACTGAGGTGTTTAATTTTTTTGTTTCAAAAATTTATCCCTATTCAATTTAAAAAGTATTACACACCCATTAAGCCTTATATCATCCGAACCATTTGATATTGAGAAGAAGATTAAACCTCATCCACCTTTAATTATATCCTTTTGATGTTTTCCAATATGATTGAGGTGGGTTCTTACTCTTTTTCAAACTTATTATTTTTCCTCACACTATTATCTTGGATTTTCCTTTCCACATGAACCCAAGATCTCTCTTGGAATATTTTAGGGTTTTTAGTGGATCTAATAATGATATTGTTCATTAATAGGGTTCATAAAACACTTTTTTATCCTTTGGGAGTGGTCTATATTGAAGACAATATGTATCAAGGGGTTTCATATTGAGTCTCGTAAAATTAAGGTAGATGTATCTTTGTGATTATATCATTTATGATTTTCATTTTTTATGATTCTTTCTTAAATCACTTTTTATAGAAGAATGATTATATATGATATCATTTGTATTGATTTGAAATTATTTTTTAGCATAGAATAAATTTTATTTCATTTGAAATTCAACTTTATTGATTTAAAATGAATTTATAATTGTTATAAGATTCTATGAAATTACTCTATGTATTTTTGAGATTAATTCCATGTTGATCATTGGGTATTGACCTGATTTTTGTTTTTTATTGGGAAAATAAATTTTTAAGGGGATTCTTCTAGTGTTGTGTCATTTTGAACTCTATGGTTTTCAATTGGGGTACATTAATATATTTTATATTGGGATTTAAGAAGTGTGTGTTTTTTTTACCCTGTAAAAATCACATTTTATATTTTCTCAAACTGTTAGATAGAAATAAACAGTCTTTGTCTTTGTTTTTATTTGTCAAGGGGGTATTACCTTATTGAAGGATAGCCTTGAAAAGTTTTCAATTTTGTTAGGTACCTCTATCATTTTGATAGATTTTTTTAAATTATACTTTTTGAAAGGATAATGGTATTAGCTCTATAAGATGTGCTATAACATTAAAGGCTTGATTTGTACTTTGGATTTTAAATAGTGAGAGAAAAAACTTGATTTATCATTTATTTTTACCCATTGAGAGGTTATATTATCTCTCGGTGATTCTTGTTTTATCAACTAGAGTGAAAATTGTGGTTTTTATATCATGGTTAATTATATGCATATAAGGAATTCATCAATTGATGTTAGTGGTCATAGTTGTTGTGGTTAAAAAATGAGTGATACACCTGGATCATCTATTTTTATGCATTACCTCCTCTATTGGTTGTAGGAAACCATGTATTAAGTAGATGATGTAGCTTGGTCACCTAGTCGGTTCAAACCTCTCAAGTTTCCCACCAATCATTCTAGGTATAAGGGGATGGTGGGGAATATTCATCGTAATAGTTCTTATGTCATAAAATTTGATTATCGTTAATTTAACTTCATCATATTATGGTAGCTAGGTTATGATTCTTATACCCGTAGATTGTAAGATATTTTACATATAAGTATTTATTTGATAGAATCCAGGACATATTTTATTTTCTCATTAGTTATTGATTGAGGAGATTTTTATATTGTGCTTATGTGTTTCATTTCACCTAAATTCATTTCTCTAGAACCATAATTTATTTATTTTTAGTATATTCCTTGTGATATGGGGAGATATATTTTTATACATGAACCATGTGAATTTTTAGTTCATTTCTTTTGAAAATTAGATTTCAATATCTTTAGAAAAATGTTTTGAGAATATAGTGACATGTGTGAGTTCTTGAGGTGATCCTCAAAATATTTTCTTGTTTTTTTGTGGATTAATATTATGAAATGATTTATTTTCAACTATTATCATTTAGATAAAACAATTATTTTGGAAAATTTGAATCATCTTTGTGTTTTCAGAGATTTATTTTTGGGACGTTCATTATGGATTTTTTTATTTTCATACAATATATATATATATATGTTAAAATTTTAATATCACATTTATTTTCAAACTAACATTGATGAATTTCTTTATGTATTATATTTCATATATTCAGCAGGTTATGGATACTTACCATCATTTTATCTAACACATATATATTTTAGGTTTTTGGTTCCCATTTGGATTACTTTTGTAACATCCTAGGTAAATAAAGAATATGAAATTTTCATATTTATTATTATTTTTGAATTAAATATTAATTTTACTTTAAAAGGGTTTCTATGTTCGATGGCATACCTGATACGCAACAACGGGTCTTTGAAATCGTACGTTGCACACTAATAATATAATGATATTATTTTAAATTGTAGTTAAGGCCTAACCATTAAAATGGAGGGAATTAACAGAAATAACTACAAAATGATTATATATGTTTTTTAAATATTTTTTATATTTATCCTATAAATTTTAGAGGCTTAAAATGCGGATGAATCCAATTTTAAGCATATATATTATAATATTCTTTAAAAGGTCGATTAACCGCCTTTTGATGGAAAAACCTTTTTAAATATAATTTTTGTCACTTTTATATGTTATATTTGAGAAAATAAAATCCTTCTTTAGAATCAAGACATCTAAATTTACTTTGGGTAAATTTTTGGATTTTTCCAATAAAGTTCATTTTTTAATGAATAGTAAAAATGTTGTATTTTAATTCAAAACCTCCTTTTAATATTGTTTATTTATATGAATATATTATCTTGTTAATTGATTTTAAAGTTTAATTAAAATCTATTTTTACTATTTAATCCAATGGTGGTCATTGGAATTAATTTCACTTTGAAATTGGATATAAACAAGTGTCAATCTTTTGATAGATATTGTTTCTTAAAAACACGCTATTTGTTTTGACAGTGGGAATTAATTATAAAATTAATAAATTCAACTTATATGTATTGAATTTTTTAAAATATACATCATTTTTTAATTCGGAATATCAAATATAGCTTAGGGTGAATTTTTGGTATTTTTCTAAAAAACTTCATTTTTTGATGAATAGTGAAACCAATAAGTGTTATTTAAAAAACTGAAATTTTTGTTAAACGAAACTTTACCACTTCTGTGAATTTAATTAAAAAAATTCATCATACATGGTTTTCATTATTATGTAAAATTTGGATCAATGGGATGCAATTAATTTTTGGTGAATAGTAACTGTTGAGTTTTATTAACCGCGATTAGAGGTAATTAGGGTAATTTAAGGTAAAAATGATATTATAAAAATATAAAAATATCATGAAACTTGTTATACCCTTATTTTATGAGTCATGGAAGACGAAGAAAATACATGGGTCAATTTGGGGGACCCCATGGAGCCACTTGTGTAAGATAATGACATTAATACCTTTTATTTAATGTAAAAATAAAAATGTCACAAACATGTATAGTTTTACTAAAAAAAATTATATGGGGTTATATAAGTTATATTTTTTACTATAAATAATCATTAGAAAGATAAAAATATTTCCTACATCAGGGTAATTTTTTAAAAAAAATTAGACATCAGAAAAAATAAAATTATTTATGACACAATGATGATGCAGTATTTACGTCATTAATGAATGATTTAAATAAATAAGAAGATAATGTTTAAAATAATATCCATAACTTGTCCAATTCTTATTGTATGACTTTATTTCGAACATGTTACACCTTATATTCTATTTTAATTATTTCGAGACCTTTAGAAAATGAAAATCATTATATATAAAAATAATAGTTTCATGTTTTACAAAAGAGCCCCTCCTCTCCCTTATAAAAAAACCCCACTTCCTACCCATATCTCACACTTCTCAAGCTATTTTGATCATCCAAACTCTACTAAAATAAGCTCCCAAGATCACTCTATTCATCCAATATGCCTTACCTTAGGCAGAAAGCTTTTCAAGAAACCCTTTTGGTTCAAACTAAGGGGAGTCACCTGATTTAAAGGTAATGTCCTCTCTTATGTTCTTTTGTATTATTTTGCTTCTCCAACCACATAACCTCTTTTTATTCTGTTATTTTGTAATAACGATAGTATATAAAATATACTAGGATGTTTTTATGAGAAGGATTTGAGCTACACTTACACACACCTCCATCTAATGGTAAAATAACATATTGTTTATGTGGGTGGAAAATTATTGCCTCACGAAACAATGATTGTTCGATCTTCTTTTAACACCTTTCATGGTGGACATTAATATGTCACTATATTTATATATGATAAATATTATTTTTATGTTTTCCTTATGCTTCTGTGTTTTTAATTTATGTCATTCCTTTATGGTTTCCGTAATGGATAAACGTGATAATTTCATTTTAGGAAGTGCTGACTACCGCACCCTTAAGTGATTTGAATCGTTAATGCCATTTGTGGGATGTATAAAGGATGGAGATAATGATATTATATATGATACTATACTATAATTCTAATATACCATTATATAATTATTATTTTATTCTATTAAATACAAAATATAAATGAAAGTAGCATTCATGTGTACGTACGGCTAAACGTCTACATGAACGGTGAATTTCATTTCTTAACTCTAAATGTTATGTAATATTATAAATTTTTGTATATAATAGATATACATGATATATATGATATCTAAATAATTAATATAATTCTTTAGATAATGGATATTTTACCTCCTGAACAACTTATGATTATAATAAGTTTATTTTTGACTCAAGTACCAAATATCGAAAAAACGACCATTATTAACATAAATGATTACATAAAATTTATAACATGGTAATAAGTGATATAAAAGTAATAATGAACTTGAAAAATGTTCTTAATAAATTATAAATTAACTAAATTTTATCATTCAGGAAGAACAAGGAACTTACGGGCGAGTCAAGTCAGACACGTGGTAAGGGATCCTACCTCTCTCTTTCTTTTTAAGTACTCTATTTAATATCATTTCTTTTAAGCTCCTCTTTATTATGTTATGGGATGTTATTTTTTATTACTATTACAGTAATTTTCATGTTCATATGATGAGAGACCCCCTATTTCTCTAATCAATTCATTTTAATAATGTTTGAGTGGCGTCGTTAGGCTGCCAAATTTTTGTAAGGGCATTTCTTATCGCACTTTTAATTCCATGATATTTCCATTATTCACCACTTATTGGTTGAATATGGTGCATTTTGTACTTAAATTGAATATATATTATCATTATTCAATTTATATTCATGGTATTATGTGATTCATTTGGTTTGTATTATCTTTTGGTCGTACTACTGGATTGATTGCAACGAGGTAAGGGGTTTAATCTCACTTTTTATTCCTGTAAGATTCATGCTACATCTGCCACTATTTCCTTTTATGTGGTGTATGTACTGCCCATGATTGTATTAATTGTGTAATATAATTTAATTTTTTGGTATTTACATCTTCATTGTATGACCCTTCTTTCATGGGGTGTACGTCTCGAAAGTTACCCAAATCAGTAAGGGAACCTTTCACCCTCATCTTTTTAAAAGACTTATTTTTGTTAGGTCTTTTAATTTACAAATTATTATGTTGGGATATGTTCTTATATATCCTTGTTGCTATAAATTTTATGTCCAAGTGATGAGATACCCTATTTATCTCTCATCAACTAATTTCTTGAATTTTAAAGTGATGTCGTTAGCCTGTCAAATTTCTGTAACGGAACTTCTTAAACCAATTTCAATTCTTTGGGTTAAACCTCTACTTATTGATTATGTCGTGCTATGAATATATGTGGATGACCTACGATTGTTTTATACTTAATATCCACTTATATTTACTGTATATATATTTTTCAAACATAATCATGTAATTGATTTCTCCTTACTCTAAGGATACCCTCTTTATAAGTGACTTTATATCAATCTACTTTTATTGAGGAATCCTTTGATTTATACACGAATTTCTTTTAGACAGTGTAAAAAACCCTTTTGACTTTTCATTTCATTAAAAATGAATCTTTTCTCTATGAATCATTTTACTAAATGAAAAAAAGGAATGTTTCTTTTTTTATGTAGGCAGTAACAACGACCTTTTCCGCCTCCACGAGTATTATTTGATCTTTGTCTTCCTTAACAAGCTATAATGTTTTTAAAAGGAAAATAAATACTATATACTTTTTTTATGTATTTTTTAGTTTAAAATGGTTTTTATAATGGATTTATTATTTCAATATCTTAAAATTTTATATATCAATGTGGGAATTTTATATTTCCTTTATACTTAAGTGATGTGTTATGTTTATGTTATGGTTCTTGGGCATTGTTTATGAAGTCGGGTGGTTCCGGGATAAACAAAAGGTGGGTGATACCTAGATAGCTCTCTAATGCATTGGGTAACATGAAGGAGTTAAATGTTAAGGTTTCTTCGAAGAGATTTAGGGAAAATATTGTGATGGGTATTTTAAATGTAACCATGAGGGTTACTCCCTATGTAAGAATGTTATGAATGACTCAAGATACTATTATGTATTATGATTTCTATGAGTTAATCATAAATCTTATGATTTCATGAGGTATGTTAAAGTTCTTATGTTTTTAGAGTAAAATGTTATTTCATTTATTCTTATTATACATGGACTAATGTTTTCTTTCCGTTTTTATCCCTTACTGAGCTTTTTATGCTCATCCCATTTTTTTGAAATGTTTTCCATAGGATTTAAAGATGAATACTGTCAAGTATGGGATCAAAGAAAGACATGATATCTAATACATGGAACTAGACATTTTTCTTTTTAAGAGTTATTATTTTATGAAAAAAATGGAAACTGAGTTGAAGTGTCTACTTTGAAATCATTTTAGATGTAATAGTTATAGACTAATTCTCTAAAACTCTAAAGCTAAAAAGACCATCAATGTGAATTATTCATTTAATTAAAGATTATGTAATGTTTTGAGGTCGGTTCCTTATAGTTGGTATCAGAGGTCAGTTTAGATATCTTTATAGGTTAGGGTATTCTTTAAGAATAAGTGATATTACCAAAATGGTTAATATTTCAGAAAGTGTCATAGTTTTTTGATAAAGTTAATGAGTTTAAGATAACATGAATAATTATATCTTAGTATTATATGATTATTTTACTGATATGATCACACTGACCTTTTTGGTTTTAGTAAATGGATGGATCTAGCAGGCACCAAAGAAACTGTGGATGTGAAGGAAACTGTGAGAGTTTTCTGAACAGGAAATTGAATGATATGGGAGCTACAATGAGAACTCTTGTGGTTATTCTCAACCAATTATCTGGATTCATGATTGACCACCTGAACATTAGTGATTTTTATAAGTCATCATATATGTGAGAATAAAATACCTATGGAAGGTCAGGTAATAATCATAAAGGTAAGTATGTTCAAAAACCTATGTGTCAAAGATGTGGAAAGAAACACATAGGAAAATGTTTCAAAGGGACAAAAAGATCCTATAGATGTTGAAATGGAGGTCATAAAGCAAGAACCTTCCATGGAAAAAGGAAGCATCTAGTTGACTCTAGGAATGGGAATGAATTTATTTCTAAAGGATCAATTGAATTTTTTAAATGTGGTGTGCATGGTCATTCTGCAAACACATGTCTTAGGAAGAGGTTTTGGGAATGGTATCACCAGGATCATACAAATATTCATTTACCAATACCTGATACTATTACAATTGAGGATGAAGAAACTGATAGTGACCAATGAAAGGTAAGGATTATTTCTTAATATATGTTTTCCTATTATTGAAATCATAGGATATGATTAATGATTTTGTTTATTGGAAAGATTTATTTCAAAATAAGTTAGAAAATAATGGTTAATGGATCATAAAGAATGTTGAATGAGTTAGAATTCAATCTATAAAGGATTCAAGAGTTATGGATGGTGAAATTTTTAAAAGTATTAAGGCACTTTTGATGATAGGATTACATTATAAGGCCTATTATAGTATGTGTAACCCTGAAGTATGATATATAAAAATTTTATTAAATGTATAATTATCTTTTATTTTGTGGATATAGTTATAAAGAACCATTTTGGTTTATATGATCCGTGAATTTGAGGTAATTACAGGTTAATACATTTTGGTATGCAAAACGAAAGTTATTTGATAACATTTATGGTTAAAATGTGTTATGGTTATTTTTGATGAATGTATAACTTTTTTGGGAATATTATAAAATTATGTAGTTTTTAAAAAGGGACAACACGTAAACCGTGTGGCAACCTGTCGCATCGGACGAAGTTGTGGGAATCGAACCCACAACCAAAGTGTGACTGGTATTTATCGCCTACCACTGTACTACATGAAGACCCTGGTTAGTTTGACTAATTATTTTTAGTTATATGATTTTATGAATCAAGAATAAGTTGATATTGGGTTATCTATTGAAATTATTAACCTATCATGGAGGATATGTGATTAGGTTAGTTACTCTTCAATATGAGACATTAAGAGTAACTGATGTTATTTGGAGATAAATTTTATGATTTATCTTGGATGACTATGTGATTAAATCCTTCAGAGATTTGGGTTTCAATCATAGTTTGGTTTACCTTGAATAAATTTTATGGATAGCTGGTTATTGAATGGTCCTTCTTGAACCTTGGGTTCTTTTTGTTGAATTTTAGAGATTAAGAGTAGTTTTTATTTTTGTAAAAGATTATCTTTTTGGGGGATTATCTGATCTTTTTCTAACCGTTTTGGTTTTTGTTAAGTTATAAAGGCATGGGAAATATATAGTTCATCATTAGTGGATTCAGCGATTCTCAAAGAAGTTGATTATAGCGCTCTTAATGTGAACAAGTCATCCTAAATACTTATCTTTTGAGAAAATATGAGTGTGTGTAAGAAATATAGTAAGAGATGAAAGCCTACATGACAAGTAAGTATGTTTCCTTATGATTTAGTTAAGCTCATAAATAAATTACTCAATGAAAATTATCTTAAAACAGAAACGTTGTCTGTTATCTTTTTCTACTGGGGAATCAAATACCGTTTATCCCATCACAAGTTTGTGATTTTTTGGTGGTTAACTTTCACCGAATCATGTTTTCTATCACTCTCCATCAGACCATGATGATTTTTTTTCTCATCCATATCCATGTTTTCATGGAATTATAGTATCTGTTGTCTCGGGTGTCCATTTTACTTCTCTTTATTTCTTTTAAAGTGATGGTTTTATTCACTACTTTTCTGATGTGGAACTTTCAACGAAGTTTCAAAGCCCAATTTTAAAATTGTGAGGACGCAATTCCCAAAAGGGGGGAAGGATGTAACATCCCAGGTAAATAAATAATATGAAATTTTCATATTTATTAATATTTGTGAATTAAATATTAATTTTACTTTAAAAGGGTTGCTATGTTCGATGTCGTACCTGATACGTAACAACGGGTTTCTTGGAAATCCTACATTTCACACTAATAATATAATAATATTATCTTAAATGGTAGTTAAAGCCTAGCCGTTGTAATGGAGGTAATTAACATAACTAAATACAAAATTATTATATATGTTTTTTAAATATAGTTTACATTTATCCAATAAATGATAGAGGCATAAAATTCGAATGAATCCAATTTTAATCATATATATTCTTATATTCATTAAAAGGTCGATTAAATGCCTTTTGATGGAAAACCATTTTTAAATATACTTTATGTCACTTTTATATTTTATATTTGAAAAAATAGAGTCCTTCTTTCTAATCAAGACATCAAAATTTACTTTGGGTAAATTGTTGGATTTTTCTGATAAATTTTATGTTTTTAATGAATAGTGAAAAATGTTGTATTTTAATTCAAAACCTACTTTTAATATAATTTATTTATATGGATAGATTATCTTTTTAATTGGTTTTAAAGTTTAATTAAAATATATTTTTACCATTTAATCCAATGGTGGTCATTATAATTAATTTCACTTTGAAATTGGACAGAAACAAGTGTCAATCTTTTGATAGATATTGTTTCTTAAAAACACATTATATGTTTTGACAAGGGGAATTAATTTTAAAATTAATTAATGAAACTTATATGTTTTTAATTTTTTTAAAATTGACATCATTTTTGAATTTGGAATATCAAATATAGTTTAGGGTGAAGTTTTGGTATTTTTCTGAAAAACATTATTTTTTGATGAATAGTGAAACCACTAAGTGGTAGTTAAGAAACTGAATTTTTTGTTAAGTGAAACATTACCACTTATGTGAATTGAATTTCAAAAATCCAACATACATGGTTGTCATTATTAATTAAAATTTGGTTCAATGTGATGAAAATAATTTTCAGTGAATAGTAACTTTTGAGTTTTATTAACCGCGATTAGAGGTAATTAGGGTAATGTAAGGTAAAATGATATTATAAAAATATAAAAATATCTTGAAACTTGTCCTACCATTATTTTATTATTCATGGATGACCAAGATAATCCATGGGTCAATTTGGGAGACCCCATGGAGCCACTTGTGTAAGATAATGACATTAATACGTTTTATTTAATGTAAAAATAAAAATGTCACAAACATGTATTTTTTTACTAAAACAATTTTTACATGGGGTTATATAAGTTATATTTTTGACTATAAATATTTATTGGAAATATAAAAATATTTCCTACATCATGTTAATTTTTTTATAATTTTTAGACATAAAAATTTTATTTATAAAACAATGATGATGCAGTGTTTACGTCATTAATGAATGATTTAAATAAATAAGAAGATAATGTTTAAAATAATATCCAACACTTGTCCAATTAATTTTAGATGATTTTATTTAAAACCTGGTCCACCTTAGATTCTATTTTAATGATTTTGGGACCTTTAGAAACCAAAAATCATTATATAATAAAATAATAGTTTCATGTTTTCTAAAAGGAGCCCATCCTCTCCCTTGTAAAAAGACCCCACTTCCTACCCATCTCTCACAATTCAAAACCCATTTGGATCGTCCAAAATCTACTCAAATAAGCTCCCAATATCCCTCTCTTCATCCTATAAGTCTTACCTTAGGCAGAAAGCTCTTCAAGATACACTTTGGGTTCAAACCAAGGGGAGTTACCCGATTTAAAGGTAATTTCATCTCTTATGTTCTTTTGTTTTAATTTTTTTATCCAACCACCTAACCTCTTTTTATTCATTTATTTTGTAACAAAAACAGTATATTAAATATACTAGAATGTTTTTATGAGAATTATTCTAGCTACACTTATACACACCTCCATCTAATGGTTAAATAACATATTGTTTCTGTGGGTGGCGAATTACTGCCTCACAAAACCATGATTGTTAAATCTTCTTTTAACACCATTCTTGGTGTCCATTAAGATGTAACTATATTTATATATGATATATATTATGTTTATATTTTCCTTATGCTTCTGTATTTTTCATTTATGGCATACCTTTATGTTTTCCATAATGGATAAACGCGATAATTTCATTTTAGGAAGTGCGGACTACCGCCCCTTAAGGGATTTGAATCGCTACTGCCATATGTGGGACGTATAAAGTATGGATTTAATGATATTATATATGATATTATACTGATATTATAATATACCTTTATATCATTATGATTTCATTCCATTAAATACGAAATCGAAATGAAAGTAGTGTTCATGCGTACGTACGGCTTACCGTCTACATGAACAGTGCATATCATTTCTTACCTCTAAATGTTATATAATATTATAAATTCATGTATAAACTGGATATAAATGATATATTTGATATCTACATAATGAATATAATTATTTAGATAATGGATATTTTAACACATGAACAACTTGTTATTATAAGAAGTTTATTTTTGACTCAAGTACCAAATATCGACGAAACAACCATTATTAACATAAATGATTACATAAAGATTATAATAATGTAATAAGTGATATAAAAGGAATAATTAACATGAAAAATTTTCTTAAGAAAGTTAAAATTAACTTAAGTTTATCATTCCGGAAGAACAAGGAACAAACGAGCGAGTCAAGTCGGCCACGTGGTAAGGGATCCTACCTCTCTCTTTCTTTTTAAGTACTCTCTTTCATGTCATTGCCTTTAAGATCCTATTTATTATGTTGTGGGATATTATTTTTTATTCCTATTATATTAAATTTCATTTTAATATTATGATATACCCCCTCTTGCTCTCATCAATTCATTTTATGAATGTTTGAGTGGCACCGTTAGGCTGCCAAATTTTTGTAAGTGGATTTCTTATCTCACTTTTAATTCCGTGAGATTTCCATTGTTTGCCACTTATTTATTGCATGTGGTTAATTGTGTAATGAAATTTCATATATATTATCATTATTATATTTATATTCATAGTATTATGTGATTCATTTGGTGTTTATTATCTTTTGGTCAGACGACTCAATTGATTACAACGAGGTAAGGGGTTTTTATCTCACTTTTTATTCATATGAGATTCATGATACATTTTCCAATATTTCCATTTGTGTGGTGTATGTACTGACCATGATTGTATTATTTGTTTAATATACTTTAATTTATTGGTATTTACATCTTCATTGGGTGACCCTTTTTTCATGGGGAGTACATCTCGAAAGTTACCCAAATCGGTAAGGGAACCTTTCACCCTTCTCTTTTTAAAAGACTTATTTTAGTTAGGTATTTTTAATTTACATATTATTATGTTGGGATATGTTCTTATATATCTTTATTGCTCTAAATTTTATGTCCATGTGATTAGATACCCTTTTTATCTCTCATCAACTGATTTCTTAAATTTTAAAGTGATGTCGTTAGGCTATCAAATTTCTATAAGGGATCTTCTTAACCCAATTTCAATTATTTGGGTTAAGCCTATACTTCTTGATTATTTCGTGCTATAAATATGTGTGGATGACCTATTATTTTTTTACACTTAATATCCACTTATATTTAGTGTATTTATATTTTTCACACATAATTATGTAATTGATTTATCCGTAATCTTAGGATACCGTCTTTATAAGGGACTTCATCTCAATCTCCTTTTATTGAGGCATCCTTTGATTTATACACGAATTTCTTTTATATAGTGTATAAAAACCTTTTCACTTTTCATTTCATTCATAGGGAATATTTTCTCTATGAAGCGTTTTACTAAACGACAAAAAGGAATGTTTTTTTACGTAAGCGGGGACAATGACCTTTTCCACCACCGTGAGTATTATTTGATCTTTATCTTCCATAATAAGTCATATTGTTTTTAAAAGGAAAATAAATACCATATACTCTTTTTATGTATTTTGGTATTGAAAATGGATTTTAGAATGGATTTATTATTTCAATATCTTAAAATTTTATATTGCAATGTGGGAATGATATCTTTCCTTTATGCTTAAGTTATGTGTTATGTTTATGTTATGGTTCTTCAGAATTTTTTATGAAGTCGGGTGGTTCTATGATAAACTAATGGTGAGTGAGCCTGAGATAGATCTCTAATGCATTGGGTAACACAAAAGAGTTAAACATTAAGGTTTCACTGAATAGATTTAAGGAATATAC
Source organism: Viscum album (assembly GCA_963277665.1). Classification (NCBI taxonomy): domain Eukaryota; kingdom Viridiplantae; phylum Streptophyta; class Magnoliopsida; order Santalales; family Viscaceae; genus Viscum; species Viscum album. The sequence continues at coordinate 380,148,010 of OY728122.1, forward strand.
TGTGATGGGTATTCCAAATGTAACCATGAGGGTTACTCCCTACGTAAGAATGTTATGAATGCCTTGAGATACCTTTTTGTCTTATTATTTCTATGGGTTAATCATAAATCTTATGATTTCATGAGGTATGTTAAAGTTCTTATGTTTTATGAGTAAAGTATGATTTCATTGATTCTTATGTATAGATGGACTAATGTTTTCTTTCCATGTTTTTATCCCTTACTGAGCTTTTTATGCTCATCCCAAGTTTTTGATATATTTTCCACAGTACATAATGATGAATATGGTCAAGTATGTGATCAAGGAAAGAAATGTTATCTAATACATGTAACTAGAAATTTTTCTTTTTAAGGGTTTTCATTTTATGAAAAAAAAAGGAACTGAGTTGATGTGTCTACTTTGTAATCTTTTTAAATGTAATAGTTATGGCCTAATTATCTAAAACTCTAAACCTGAAAAGATCCTCAATGTGAATTATTCATTTTATTAAAGATTATGTAATGTTTTAAGGCCAGGTCCTTATAACTTTCTTTTCCATCATGGACAACATAGGTTGATTTTTGTAGTAGAGAAACTTGAGGATTCATGGGGATGGTTTTTCCTTCACTTGAGTTGGATTGTTATTTTTTTCTAATGATGTATATATTCTACATGAATTTTTCTCTCTATTTATGAATATTTCTTATGTATCTCAAAATAGGTTAGATCACTGCAGTTTATTATATCATATTTTAATGTTAATAAATTTATTGGTTCTCCAATTTAATTTTCCTACTCTCATTTATCAATAATTTCGATCAAATACTTCCCAAAGAGTATCATGGGATTCCGAGGAACTAGTTTCCATCCCATAGGGATTGGGAACAAACATCATGCCTTAAGGTGGTTTGGTATATCTAGAGGCTATGGTGGTATCCTTGATCATTTCACGACAAAATTATATCATAGATTGGGTTTTCATTGGGTGTAATCCTGTGATAATTTTTGTTGCCTTTTTATTTGGGTATGACCTAGTAGTTGTTATATTAATGTTTTAAATTTTAGAGCAGTATGGGTGGGAAGATTAAATATTCATATTTCTCATCGCAAGCCTCAGTATTTATAGGAATGTTGGGTTTCATATTGTTATTTCATTTAGTTTTGGTATATTTTATTGGATTTGGTTGCGAACTACTTTTTCATCGCCTTTGAGAATGTAAATTATTTTATGTGTATATTTTGGGGTTTGAGGAAGAATGGTAGAAAACCCTGAGTTGTATGGTTGGAATGCTTGGATTGGGAAATCATGTGGGTCCTATAAATAGATATATACCTTCCTAATAGGGTGTTATTCATAATTGTCACACAAATTCCCATCCATGTGACCAAAATGTGTACAACACATTTTCCTCCTAGATTGGAATTCATGAACTCTTATCGATTATGGATTCTCTAAAAGTGGTTTTCAATTATCAGAGGTGGATTAAGTAGTCGTTTTATTCCCTTTTTATATGTAAATATTTTGACCCTTATTTAAATGGTTGCAAGGAGATCTATGTTCTCTTGGTTGTTAAAACCTCGGTTCGTAAAATGTTTATTTCAATGATTCTACTTTGGGTTTTCCCAAAATAATTTGATTTCAAAAGTCAGTTTTGAAAGTATTATGGGACAAAAAGGGGACATTTATATGGATATTTGTCTTTAAAAAAAGTTATAAATGTGTTGTAAAAAAGTCAAATGAGTTTTAATGATAATTCATTAGATGTTTTATTTCAAAATCAAAATGAAAATATTAAATGTTTTTCTATGATTTTATCTGTTCAGGTAGTGTCTCTTCACCAAGGTTGTCCTATTTTTAAAATTGGTTTTCTTGATTTTTTAGTAATAACATGGTTTATGGGAATTTCAAAATTCCTTGGTGAATGTGTTGTTCCATTTTTTGGTTTTATGTTTTGGATTGATCCTTCTTATGGTGTAATCATTCCTGTTTAGGTTTTAAGGCATGGACTGTTGATGCCGATTTCTTCTAATGTTGTTGTATTGTTTTCCACATGAATGGTTGAATCGTATTGCAGCAATTATTGGGTATTCCTAGACATCATGAGGATTAGTGGATGAAGAACTCTTCACTTGTTAGATTTTTTTGAGGGATGGCATATCTGTTTTATACATATATAATGGGTTTTGTGGGATCCTCTTTTGTAGAGTAATGGTTTTTATTGGGGGACATTATAGGTAAAATTTATCCCACAGTTCTACACTGAGGATATGAAAGGAGAGAGGAAACACGATCTTGTGATATTTCATTAGTATAGCTGATAATTAATGAAATACATCGATGACTATATAATATTTGTCACATTTTCTCTGAAGATGGTTGTCAAAATATTTCAGAAAGCTAATTTTGTCAATTGAGATCATTTCCCAGATCTCGTTCACCTATATAAGTTTCTAGTTTGACTTATACTCTAGAGATGTTAAATGTGACCATTCTTGGGGAAGCATTAATGTCTATGTGTCTTGTGTTTGGTGACTCCATAGTTCCATTAGAAGAATAGAGGAACGGTTGGGGAAAAAGGATTTCCCAGTGTGTAATAGGAAGGAGAAGGATGGTGAGATATTGGGAAAGGACTCATTGTCATGGGAAGATGATGTATTTTATATAAATATAGTTTGGGGTTACAAAGAATATTAATCCATGGTTTCTTTATTTCCTTTAGTTTGTCTCAATTTTATCTATTTGTTTCGTCTTTAGATTTTTTGTAAGTGTGGTTTTTAGAAGACCTCACAATTTTTATCCTTTGTGGATGGGTTGTTAAATTTTTGGTCTTTTATATTAGTTTTAGTTCCAATCTTGTAGATTATTGTCTTTTTATATTTTTTTATATATGTTTCGAATTGTTTTTTTGGAATATATTGTTTCTCTTGTGGGATTGTTTTTCTCCCTCCCTTGTGGATGTATTTTGAGTTCGTTTTTATTTTAATAATAGTTTGTGGTTGATTGTGTGTATTTTTTGTGGAGCATTTTTGTTCGGTTGGACCACCATTGGGTGTTTTAGTTTCAACCATTCATATATTTATCTATTATGGTACAAATTGTTTAGACATGTGATTGGTTTTGGGTGCATTATTTCGTAAAAATGGTTTTTATTTTACCAATTAATTTTCTAATACTAACTATTATTTTCAATGGAGTTTCTAGATGAAATGCGTGAGGGGGTCATTTTTTAGATTCTAGCCTATCCATGTGTATAGTAACCCATTATGGGACCTCATGACATTATTTTTAGTCTACTTTGGGATATTTATCTTTATTTCTGGTTTGGATGTTCTTGTTGTTGAGGGTGAGTTTCTCTCATGGTTTTATAGTTGATCAAGGATTCCTTTCTTAGTGATTTTTATTTCATTCCAACATGATAGAAAAAATATAAATGGTTGGGAGATGATTTTGGGTCTACCATGATTCATACAACCTCAAGTGTGATGTTATTCTTTTTTTTTCTTGGATAAATTCGAATATTTTTGGATATTTTGACTCTATCATTTAGAGGATTTAGTTTTGTTCTTTAGGTTGTCTAGTCATGACCATTTTTCTTAGTTTAGGTACTCTTCGGATCCTCCCATCCTTATTTATTTCTTTTATTACAATGGAATTTTATTTGGGTAGAAAGTTTAATGGTAGTTATTTTTTGAAAACCCTCATGTCCTATGGTGGTTTATTATTAATTATCTTATCTTTTTTGCATTTGTTTTATTTTTTTGTTTGTTATGGGATAAGAATTTGAGTTTTTAGTGAATTTTTGGGTGGATTATTGTTAGTACTAAACATGAGGTTCCCATTAGAGTTTCCTAGTGTATCTGGTGTCATACAACACTTTCAAAAAAATTATAAACCTTGCAACATGTGTGTCATTTGGAAATGATTTATAACTGAGCCGTTTATCATGCATTCTGTCTGGTTTTTCAAAATGTTAAAAGACCCCAACCCACCATGTAGGTATTTAGTTATGTCTGGCGGAGTCTTAGGGGTTCTCAAAATTGTGTGGCACCTTTGAGACCTCAATGATGAGATCTAACCTCTGTCACCTTAGATTATTTCCTTTACTCTATTGTTTTTAAAGAGGTTCCAAGAGGGTTCATCGTCTCTCCCACCTTATGTCTTTCAACATATATTATCTCGTATTTTCAATTAACTATGAAACATAGATCTATAATGGATGATTTTAGGGTTCTATAGGGATATAATAATGTTTTGATTTTGTGTATAGGGTTTATAGACTTCATTTTTTTCTCCCATGGTTGTGGTCTTCATTGAAGAGGACTTATTTAAAGGGTTTTCAGCTTGTGTCTCATCTTTTTATGGCAGTTGTCTCTTGGAAAAAATTTCAATTATGAATTTAAAGAGTTCTTTGGATTTATAAATTCTATTTAAATGAAATTATGTTTGTATGTGATATCTTTGTATTGATTTTAATGCATATCTAGTTTCATTTGAACATTGTATAAAGGGATTTTCTTATCAATTCCTTGTCATCATATTTGAAAATTACTTCTTTATGGTGTTATGATTTTTTGAAATGGTTTTATTGATTATTTAAATTGTTTTAATGTAATAAATTTGGGTTTTATCCATTTTAGTTCTCAAAGGGTGAAAACTATGTTTTTTGAGGAGTTTTATTTTTAAGTGAGGTGTTAACCTCTAAATGGTTTTGTAAAAAGGGGTTCTTTTATGAATTTTAAAAGGTGATTTTAAATTAATATATGGTTTTACCATTATGGAGATACCAAGATATATTTTTTAAAATTAATATATGGAAATTAATTCTCTTCTACTTATTTTGTTTTTTAGAGAGGAATACCCTTGTTTAAGGATAGATTTTATGTTTTATAAATAGTGTTGGATAATTACATCATTTTGATGGAATGTGTTAAATTGATTTTTTTGAAATAATAATGGTATTCGAATTTTAATCAATGTTTTAGTGATAAAGTAATCTTTGGTACTTTTGGGTTTACATGTTGAGAGTAAACCATTAATTTCCCTAGGATTTTTTAGTCATTATATGGGAATATTATCTCTATAAGATGTTTGTTTTAATCCATTTAGTAGAGATGTACTTGTAATGTTGTGGTATATTTTGTATGAAAGGGTTATTAATCATTAGGTGTTAGGAGTGAGGGAACTTGTGGTTAATACTTGTGGTCTATACATGGATTGTTTGTTCCTACAACTCACATTATCTACCGGTATTGGGAAACTGGGTACATAGTAGAATATATATCTTGTTCCATGAGTTATTATTAACATTGATTGTTTTGCACCATCATTTCTAGGAACAAGGTCTATGTGGTATTTGTTTGTTGCAATGATTCTTGTGTAGCTAAATGGGATCAATGTTTTTTTAACTTTAGAATATTTCATTATTTGGTTCTAGTTGGTTATACACATATATTGTAAGATATTTCCGCGTTAGGAATCCATTGGTAGAAAACATGAAAAATTCGATTTCTAAGTCTTCTATTGATTTAGGAGAGTTTGATTTCATTTTTGATTGTATCATTTCCATATATTAGTTATTATATAACAAGAATTTTATTATAATATTTGTATTCCTTATGAATTTTGGACATTGTTTTCTTGCTTGAAAAATGTGAGTATGTGGGTTTGTTTCATTGTAAAATGTTTATTTAGAGATGTTTATAAATTAATTTTGAAATGAATGAAATTTTTTCATGTCTTGGGGTGGTATTAAAAAACTATTTATTTTTTATGAAATCATATAGTGAAATGAATTAAATAAAACAATTTCATTTAGAGAAATAAATGTGTAATTTTTTTGAATGGTAATAATTTTTGTTTTTTAGAAACGGATTGGATTAATTATTTTTTTTTCAAAACCCATGTATTTAGTATTATAAATCTGATAGAATTTTTTTCAGATGTTTAAAATGGAATTTTCTTGATATTTATAAGAAATATATATATATATATTTGAAAAGTAAAATTTTTATTTTATTTTCAAATCATAATTTATATATTTCTTTATAAAACATATTATATAGATTTAGACGATTGTGGTGGTCTACTAGGATTTTTATTCGAGACCTATATAATTTTGGTTCCAGGTTCTTAGATGGATTTTGTTTCTTATTCATTGTGGTTGACATGGGGTGAGTTGGGTGGTGGTGAGAAACCATAGGTTCCATGGATATGCTTTTTTCTCTTCTTGAGTTGTCTTTTTTTCATTTTATTTTTTACTAGAGTTTTATCTTTTTTTGTAGGAGTGTAATTTTTTTATCGATGTTCCTTATGTATACGAAAATAGGTTGAAATTTTTTTTTATTATGATTTATTTCCATGTTTATATTTTTTTGGTCGTGGTATTTATTTATTATTATTTCATTTATCTCATATTTGGGATCAATCATTCCCAAATGGATACATATGATGCACATGCTCCATTTTTCATCTCAGGGGATCATGAACACATTTATGGAACTATGGTAAATCAAAATGGTTTCTCGATTTAGTTGAAGCCTAGGATGGTTCATGAAAAAATGATATTTTTGGTTAACTTGTATTAGAAATAAAAAACATAGGCACCCATATAAATATAGTAGATATATTATTGGGAAATGTAGATGATATATTATTAAAAAACATAAATTCATGGTGTTGAATAATGACTTAGTAAAACTTATGAACATTTATTTACATAATACCCTTTCAAATTATATCTAAAATATGTAACAGTTGATAAATTTCCCTCACATCATTAACAATGGTTGTTATGTACAAATTAGGAATCTATGTATTAAAAATAAATATATTTTTATCATTACAATATTTGTTCATAGCTATCATATTATCAAAAAAATTATGATCTCGGTAAAAAATATAGATGCTTAATATTAATATTGTAATTTTATTTTAAATATTTTCATTCTATTTTATATTAACATCCATGTGATCACATATTTTCATATTTTAAAATGATTACATATGTATCAATTTCTTATTTTCATGTTTGAGCTTCATTTATTCATTTTTAAATTTACATAAATTTTAAAAATATAGCATAATTCCCCTTTGGTAATCATTATTAATTTTTTATAATGAAACATTTATTCTGAAATTGTCACATTTGATCATTAATAATTAATAATATGTAACCCTTTTCTATTTTTATTTAAATAATGGTGTAAAAATTCATCTTTTCATTTCCTTCTTTGAAATTATTATTTCATATTTTTAATTCACTATATAGTTGTTCAATTCTAAATATAACAATTTTAAATATAACATTTTTCTATTAATTTTTTTATTTTTCTCAAAATCACACTCATAACATGAACGGTAATATAAATATATATTTACCTTAATGAAAGTTGATTCCATTAAACATTGATTGGTTGATTCTTTTTCTCACTAATAATTATCATTAATTAAGTCTAAAAATATAGTATAACTCTATCTAGTATGATATGAATGTTTTAACTCCTTCATGTATTATTTTTTATTCTCTTATTATTTCTATTTTGGACAGACTTATTTGATTTGTCCAATTTTTTTCAAAAATATAATATTAATTATAAACATTATGTTTCTTATAATTAGATTTTATACATACCTTTATACCATCCTTTTGATGATATCTTTTGGGAGACATATGAAATAATATCATTCCTTTCATGTACATGTGAAAATAGGTATTAAAATTTGGTATTTCATGAATCATTATTTTTTACTACTTAGAATCATAGGAATTAGAAAAATAATTTATGTTATATTTGAATATAATTCCATTCCTATTGTCATATAATTCAAAATTATAATTTTTCATCTCTACACCATACTAATGAAGTCATCCTATCGATTCATTAATGTAATAATCTATGAAATCAGTACATTCATTAATACAAACCTTCTTTGACACCCACCATTCATATAGATCTATAATTTTTATTTCAATAAATAATTCATTGATAATGGTATGCCTGAGTGAAACCATGTATTTTACAATTTTGTGAATCTGTTGTATAACTCATTGATTATTTCTTGATTATTAATTTTGAATATTTGATACTTGGCTATGTCAAATCTCATATTTTTTCTCTACAAAATATCAATTCATTGTTGAGTGACATTCTAAGATCTTCATATGTTAGATATGATTATAAAAGATCAAATATGGATATAAAAATTTATAAATATATAAAAATAATATGATTTCATATCATTTTAGTTTACAAAAAAATAAAATAATTTCTTATTAGAGTTTCTAATGAGATCTTATGTGGACAATGATGAATCTGTGTGATTTTACTATTATAAATTCTACATTAAACATGAATCACTATATCTTATATTTAATTTTCGATATATTGATCCACCATAAATAAAACAAACAAAAACCTTAATTTTTTGGATTTTTTCAGAAATTCATAAAACAAAAAAATATTAACAATTGATTATTATAGTAAAGAACCATCCAACACACACTCATTGAGAATATACATTGGTCAACCATATTCTATATTATAGGTTTTCAATAAAATAATACTCTATTTGATCACAACTTAATAAAACCTCATGTTCAAATTGAAAATGGTGAAATAATTTCTTGATAGTGAGAGAGATATTTGAAAACCCCTATACAAAATATATTTTCATTGTTATTTTGTTATATAGTGTAATTATGTTGTTAGAAAACTATATTTTCTTTTATAACTCAATAATAACTTATAATTTTAATGACATGGGAATAGTTAGTGTAATATGATCAACAAATCTTATAAACATAACTTGAAAAATTTTATTCATATATAAACACATATGATAATATATAGGGAAACATAGAACATTGATAAGATAATTTATATGTAATAAATTTTAACTATGAAAATTTCTCCAATAGTGAGATCATGAAATATTTCACCATTTTTATCATCTAATAATTTATTAATATATGTTCTTGAGATACATCAACAAACAACATCATTTTCTCAAAAATCTCTTCTTAACTATCTTGGGATTTACAAGATATTTTTTATCTATATTCTATATCTTTTTTATCATAATGTTTGTGATTTTCCAATATGATATATGTATATCTATTTTATTTCTCCTATCAAAAAAGAAGGTCAAATTTTGACTCCTAATAAAAAAATCGGTGGTTTTTACTCATATAAAAGACATTTAGGTTATACTACCAAGTGAGAAAAACTCACATCTATAACTGAGATACCAATACCTATCAAAAGTGAGGTATTATTATATATTAGTCTTCTAACTGAATGTATAAATATAAATAATATATTGGGATCATTGAAATCTAAACTACTATGAAAAATTTTTGGTTTTAATTGTTCAATGTCTTGCTAAAACATTTACACTATTTAATACTCATATATTTTTGATTTTTTAAATAATTAAAATAGGCTATTAATAGATCCTATTGTCAATATTTTTATATCAATAGTACCTAAGAAGATCTTGATGGTCCTCTGGTGATTTGGGGTGATAGTAAATGAATTATAAATATTTCAGTAAACCATACGAAAAGCATGAAAATAAGAAAAGTAATATTATATTTTCATTTGGAACATTTGGAACACAATTTTTCTAACCAAGCTGTGTTTCCAGGAAAACAAAATGAGTTAGTATTTTTTTTATAGTGTCATGTTCATAGTGTGTACATTATTTGGAAATTAGTACATAGAATAATGTGGATATCAATGATTTATTAAAAAATTAATTTCCATTTTCCATAGATTGAGTTAAATCCTTTAATACCCATATTATTTTTACTCTCACTAAAACTTACTAGGTACCTCCTAGGTATCATCCCCTTTGTCTCCTCTTACATTTTTATGCTCTCCCCTTTGTTTCAAGTTATTTTATTAATGGTATGTCCCCCTAATCCCCTTATTTTAGTCTATTTAAAATTTTACCATTGATTCATTTCCTTCCATGGACCCTAATATTTATACTATTATAATTTAGTGTTTTATTGGTCTTAAGCATGGGTATTTTCTCTTATTGGGGTATTAGAGGTAAAATCATGGTTTCTTGGGAGTGTTTCATGTCATATGTTATAGCTTCTAGCATGTTCATTATTGAACCAATGTATGTATTTCTTTATGGTCACTTTTAATTTCAAACCTTTAAAATCATGGTGGTGTTTGAATTGGTTTTCAATCCACTTATTTCATTATGTATTTTGTATTTGGGGGAATCTATAATTTAAATTATTTTAATTATTTGAATGGAATGGGATTCTATTCCATGTGTTTGGTAAGATTCAAAAATGGTTTTATTAATGGTATAATGTTATAATATCATTTCACAAAATCTAACTATGTTTAGTGGTCCCGAAGTTGAGTGAAATCCCACATGGATTTTATTTTAAAACATTTTTATGGAATTTCAGGATTTAATACAATTTTTTTCTTCTTAGTGACTATGTAGGAGTTGAGGAGTGAGTTATTATAAATGAGTTGTAGTCATTTTTTATGGTATATTTTTTACAATCACCTATATCAACATGTTATCATTGAAATTTGGAATAGGGTCAATGGGTTAAAAGTTTGATTACATCACTATGGTTGGTATTTTCTATTGAATGCTTCCATATGACCTAGTGATCCCATAAAGGAGACATTACCCCTTAGTCTGTAACACCCAAGGCTTTTATGAATAATTTTTTTCAAATAAATTCAAATTCATTGAATTCTTGAATCAAAAACTACAAAAAGGTAATATTCATTTATAATGAAAATCATGTTAATCTCGTGTAACATTCAATACTATGTTCAGATTGTGTTCCTTACAATACAGAGTTTACCATGCATTATACGCAACACCAATTTTAAACCGAACATGACATAATATTTATATATTATTGTATCTTATGATATTTATCAACTAGAAATTTGAATAGATGTTATGAATAAGATTAACTCAATTATTCAAATAAGGTCTACATATTTTTATATAATTAAATATATGGTGACCAATTAATTATAAATGAAATGAAAACCATTTCTAATGTAAAAAACTAAATCTTTTTTTTAGAAACCACATTTGATTCACCGAAATGCATTTTATAATAATAAATTATATAAATAACATTGGTTAATGATTTTAAATAATTTTTTTAATTTTTTAATTTTTTTCCCATCACCATTTATTTTTTTTATATAAAAGATAATAAAAACCCCAATTTTATCATTAAAAAGTCAATTTTTATAAAAAGATATTTTGTCAACTTTTTATAGAAAACTTCTTTTAAAAATAAAAATTACCAATTTTATAAAATTGATTTTTTAAAAATAATAATTATATTATAATTTGAATATAAAAATTATCTTAGAATGAATTTTGGGGTTTTTTTCTTTAGAAAAGTTTCTTTTTTTATGAATGGTGAAAAATAATGAATTTTAATTGAAAACTGAAATTTCAACTCATTTATTTATAAAGATGGATTATATTTTAATTTTATTAAAATTATAATTTGTTAAATTATTTATATATTAATAAAAATTAGTTACTTTTAATAAGTTTCATTTTGAAATTAGATATAAAATAATAGTAAGTTTTGAAAATTTTCATATTAGAAACCTAATTTTTTGACACATTTGTAGGATTAATTTTAAATTAATTATTTCCATTATATTTAACTTAATTTGATAAAAAGTATTTAACATTTTTAATAAAAATAATTTCTTATTTATAATATTTTCAAATTAATTTTTTACCAAAATTATTTGTGAAAAATTAAAATTAATCCTGACGATTAAGAGAAAAACGATTTTTCCAAAGGACTAAACATTAAACCAAATAGAAAAATGACATAGAGACTTATAAAACACCAACTATATATCAATATATCAACAATATATATTTTAGTATAAATATATTTCCATTATTGTAGAAATGAGATATGAAAAATTATTGGTGGAACTATCTCTATTAAAAAATTTCAACAGTGCCATTAACCCCCTTATAAAAGGCCTCCCCATATCTTCCACTTTTCACAAATCTCAAGCCATTTGGTTCAACCAAAATAGAAAATATACTGGATATAATTCCATCCCCCATCCTATAATCCTTATTTGTAGAATAAATCCCATAAAAGGTGGCTTTTGGTGGAAAAAAAATAAAGATAACCAAAAAAGAGGTAACTTTTATCAACAAAAATTTATATTTTATTTCATCCACAAAAACCTTGAATTATGTATATATAATTGTTTTATAATAACATAAATGTCATAAATATACTAATATAAGGTTATGATAAGGGTAATTCTTAAAAACACAAACACTTAAACCAAACGGGTTATGAAATCATCGCCCATGTGTAAGACGGACTACCCCTCACGAACAGATGTCATTCATTTTTACATTACCACATTTCAAGTTTTTTAATAATGATTTAAATTATTTTTATATATTTTATATATGAAATTTCTAATGTTATTATTTTCCTTGAATTATTATATAACATTTTCCTTCTTTCTATCAATTTTGAGGGAGTACGATAACATTGTTCATGTGTACGGCAGACTAACACCTTGCGAACCAATATGATTCGTTCATGCTTTACATAGAATGTATTAAGGATTGGTATAATAAAGATATTTGATATATATTATGTAAAAATTATATTGTAATTATAATATATATATATATGCCAATTATTTTTATTTCTTTCAATATGACTAAAAAATGAAAACTGTGTTCATACATATATTCAACCTACTGTCTCCTTGAATGGTTTATTCAATTTCCCATAATGAAATTTTATAGATTAATATATATATATTCTATATATATTATAATTATATCATATTTTTATTTTGATATATTATTTAACCATGTTAAATTTTATTAGACAAACAATGAAATAGAATCATATATTGAAAACAAAAAGGTTATTCGCCAAAACACATCTTCGACATCAAATTGTAATCAAACATATAATAAAAGGTCATAAGAAAATTATATATGGAATTATATATATGATTTTTTATGTAAAATATGTATTATGAACATATATTTATTATTAATGTGGTTTTAATTTGTAATAAGGGAGTCAATACTTATGTTAATTGGATTTATAGTCTCACTTTTATTGCTAAAGGAGTTATGCCATATTCACCACTCATTTAATTTTTTTTGTTGTATATATTTCCATGATACATTATATATCTTGAATATAACTAAAATCATGATAATTAACATTTCAAATTATTTTATTATCCCATGGGGATTACTATTAAAATGTTAGTCCAATAATAAGGTACTTTCGTATCGCTTTTTACTTTTATGAGACACATGTTATATTGTCCATCTATTTTTTATATTTGGTGTATATACTAAACATGAAATATTTATTTTGATAATTATAATAAAATATTATTTTATTTACATATTCATATGAGGATCTATCTTTTAATGGTTTTATAGTTCATAAGTTACCAAAATGGTAAAGGATTTTTTTCTTAAAATTCTTTCTTTGAGACGTGTGTTATGATATACACCAATATATTTTTCATGATGTGTATATACAACCGCTATAAAATATAATAAAATGAATTTATGTATCCTAATAATATTTTATCTAACATTTTATGTTATCCCTTCATGGTTTATATTATTTATTATTACCAAAGTTGTAATGATTTTATATTAAAATGTCATCATTTATTGGGATTATATATAATTAAGATTATAATGATAAAATCAGATGATCTTTCTCTCAAGAAGGATCATTAATTTTTCCTTATACGTTTATACATTATATCTCCATATAATATAACCATTTTCCCACTCTTGGTACATAATATAATTAAGAAAATATTTTTCTAGAAAATCCTATTTATTTCTATCTTCAATTGGAAATATATTTTTCTTTCAAAACCAAGTATTTTATAAAAAAATTCAAAAATACTATATTATTCTAATATGAATTAGAAAAAATTACCCGTGTTTTACCTTAAACAAATGGTTTTAGCGGAATATTCTTTTCATTTTCTTATCAAGGCACTTATGATTTCTAACGACAATGTGGAAAAAATATTTGTTTTTTCATATACATAATGAATGTAATTATCCTCTATCATGACCTCCTTATTAATTTGAATTCTTCTATATGTTTTAAACAATATTTTAAAAATAAAAGGTTTTATTAATTTATTTTGTATTTTTTTAATTTTAAATCTATGTTCAAATAAATTATTTTTCAAAATGGATTATTTTTAAAAATTATTTTAAATTATTTTTAAAAAAACCCATTATAGGTTTTCATGGATAATTTTTAGAAAAATGGTTTTTAAAATGTTTTACATTATAAAAATATTTTTTCAAAGAGGAATTTATATTTTCCTCATGAAATGTTTTAAATGAGTAATCATGGATTTCTTTATATGATTATAACAGTATTTTCGAAGAAGATAATTTTCAAAATGTTTAGTAAAATCTATTTATAAAGAATGGTTTTTCCATTAAGAAATGTTCCAACTAGTATTTTAGAATCCTTATCCACAAAAAATGACATCCTTTAATATAATTTATTTTTTATTGGGGAATTCATCCATTGATTCCATTAAAATTATTTCTTGGGATGGTTTATGTTTTGAAGCACGATGTTTATGATACCTATTTCTCTTTCAGATATTATACCATGTTAAAATAATTATGAAATCCATTTCATACCACAATTTATTATATGTTGAAATTATTATGATACATATGTTTACTCCACAAGTTATGATATTATGAATTAACACCCTTTTTATTTATAATGATATAATATAATGAATTTGTATGGACTTATGGAACACATATGTATGATTTCATTATGAGGCAGGTGGAATCAATATCTCCCTCCAATGTATTGGTTAATAATAAATGTTATATGGCCTTAAAGGGAACACATATGACTAAACCACGCCCAAAATATGATTATATATGGGTGGTTATACCAAGAAAAAAATATAAGGGTACATGGATGATTAGCCAAAACTAAAATACAAAGGTACAATAGTGGTTATCTTAATCCTAATGATGAGGGAGTACATTTGGTCTACCCATTCTTGAAAATAAGGGTGCATGGGTGGTTATCCCATGCTTAAAATTTTATGAATGTATTGGTTGGTATCCTTGACATAATATTTTTTACACTTATGTATAAGCCACAAATTCAATTTCTTAAGAATATTTTATTCCTTAATGGATCAAATTATTTTATTATATTATGATTCATGTATTATGAAGTTACAATTTTCCCTTGAATAATGATTATGATATTTTATATCCATGGTATGGTTTCTAATTGTTATGATCATGTTATCGTGCCCCTATGTTCTCGTTATGATTATATATCTCTTACTATTACCCTTACATATAATATGAGCTCATCATTTTTTATGTTTACTTTCTCTAAGATTTGGGTAATGGTTTTATGTAGGGAATGTCTATGAAGAGAACTAAATGGGAAGATCATTATGGGAAACATTGAAGATATTTTATCACATTAATAGATATTGTTTTATGTTTCCAAAGGCACTAAACTATTATCATCCTAATGTATGTGTCTATGTAATGTAATTGATATTCATAAAAAAAGATGTTATATCAATGTATGGAAATATTGTGTTTCTATAATTGGTTTCAAAGGAAAGGGTTAAAAAATATTTTAAAACTATTATGAGACAACATTAGTGAGATCCGTAAGTATATTTTTAGGTTTATGTCTTGTTATGTCTTTTGAAAAGTCTACATATGATTCAAATTAGATGAAAATGTATTGGATTTTTGGAAAAGGATAGAGTGAGTGGTTTCTTATAAATTCATCTCTATCTAGATAAAAAAATACGTTTTCCTGAATATATATACATATGGGTAACAACCTTGAAAGAAACACATTGATCTATACTCGATCATGGACTGGTGCATGACAATATGACTTCCTACACAAATAGTTTGACACTCTTGTAAGATATTCTTTTTAAATTCACAAACTCTTTATGAACCATCATGAATGATATAAATATTTAATGATCATGGAATAACTAGGTCATGCCTAGGTTTCAAGGATTTAAAATAAGATATCAGGATTTATACATCCTCTAATTTGTTCTTAATATTTGTGTAGTTTACTTCTATGATATGTATTTCTCACACTATTAACTCTAGTTTAAATTAATGGAGATAGAATGATATTATTGGGTTAACGTTAAATGTTACAAATAATTTGAATATGATTAGTAACAAGGGATGATGACTGGAGTGAGGGAAGATTTAATTATTCCCAATATGTTTTCATATAAGCTTGTTAACAATGTATACCTTAAAATACTCTCAGACTCACCCAAGAAGATATGTAAATAGTTTGATGAGAGTTTAGGGTAATAGAGACCATATAGAAAATAATATTATGTTTCTTTTGTGTAGAATATGTGGGAAGAAACGCCCAAGTTTATGTCTCTAAGGAATAAGAATATGTTTTGATTATGGAAAAGAGGGGCAAAATTCGAGTAATTACAATAGAAATATAAAATGTTCAGTCAATGAAATGGATGGGAATAATGTTATTCTAAATTAATTATCAAAGGATGTATTATAAAAATGTGTAATGTTTGTTAATTTTGAAAACTAATGTTCTTAGGTTAAATATTTTAAATAAAATCAGTAAGGTGGAATGAGTCATGGTTATACTTTTATTGAGGAAGAAACTAAAAATAAATTGTGAAAATTAAATAATTTTTAAGGAATAAGAATAATAATAGTAAATTATTTGAGAAGTAAGTGGGGTAATGAAGTATTTACATATTTGAATTATAGGTTTGTGTTATATATGTATTAATATTTCATAGTATATGTTTTTCAATAAGAATTTGAAAGGATGTGTTAAATAACCTTAATGGACAGGAAAAGTGATTTAATATTAAGGAGATATTATTTGAAAAAACATTATTAAGAGAAATATAACCCTTAATATGTTCCTAATATAAAGTTAATAATATTTTGTGAATGAGTTGTTTGATAGGTATAATATAAATTAGATAGTACTAGTTGCCTTAGAACTGATGATGGATTTTTGAACAAAGTCGTTTATGCAATCATGGATGGAGTTCACCTCATTTTTGGATTTAAAGAATATATCCAATAATTAGTGTAGTATGAATGGAATTTAAAATAATATATTTTCAGATAAGTTCTAATGATAATTAACTCTTTTTAAGAGAATAAATGAACATGTTATTCACATGTTTGATATGTGATAATCAAGGGACACTTTATGGTGTCTGGGCGATTAAGGATAATTTGATTTTGGAAATTCAATAACCTTATTTCTAAATTTTGTATTTTAATATTTTTTAAGGGTAATTAAGATCACCATTAATATAATGGTTAATGTTGAAATTTTAATGAGGTTTTGGTGATTAATTCACCGTAAGATGATTTATGGATATCAAATAACTTGTTCTAACCATTTCATTATGATGATAATTAAAGATATACGGAATGAAATATTATTCTATTTATGGGTCATAGGATTCTATTAGCACATTATGGATAAACAATTCAAAATAATTTCTTATAGTAATAGATAAAGTCAAAATTGATCAAGGAATAACCAAACGCTGAGATTGTGATTATAAAATATAATGAAATCATGTAAGTATATTAATATTCTTCAACATTAAGAAAAGTATATTAAATAAAATGTTATCCTATTATCATAATTTTTTATGATATTAATTAAATCATTAATGACAGTTTGTTTTATGGATTTTTGATTGTTAACAGTCCCCTGACTAGGTTCTCAATCACTCTCCATCAGTTTTTAGGTATTAGTTTTCTATTCTATGTACATGTTTTCACATCTCACCTATGTTCTGTTATTTCGAAACCCTGTATTTATTATTCCATATAAACTTCACACATCCCTAATCCATTTATCAAGAGGTGTTTTTATTAACCCTTTATATTATGTTGGTTTATATGAATGTAACTTCTTAATATTAAAACCTTGATGAACTAAATGAATTTAGAGAGGGAAAAAATAATTTTAAGGGGGTAAAATATAGAACCCTGTATTTTTATGTATTATATTCTTTAATAAATTAAAATCACATGGTGGAATATGTTTTTCTATAAACTAAGTTAATGTTTAATTATATTGAACTCGATTTTATGATTATGATACATGAAACACTATATTTGGTTTGTGTTACACACAATTCCATTGTTAGCTTATGTTATAAATAACAATGATTTTAAACAAAACATGACATAGTATTTAAATATTATTATTAAATATGATAATCAAAAACTAGATATTGGAATAGCTTGTACATATAATTATAGATAAATTATTAAAATATATTTTACACAAGTTTATATAATTAATTCCTTGTTGACCAATTAATTAGGAATGAAAATAAAACCCTTTTGAATGTAAAAAAGAAAATCTTTTTCTGATAAAACATTTTTAGGATCATAAGTGTGTTTCATAAAAATAAATTAACCAAATTAATTTTGGATAATGATTTTCATTTAATTTATAAATTATATAATATTTTTTATATTCATCTTATATTTTTTCTAGAAAAAGATTAAAATACATGATGTTTTATTCTTAAAACAGTATTTTTCTAAGGAGAAATTTAGCCACCTTTTTTCGCCTAATATTTTTTTAAATAAATTTTAACAATTTTAATGAATGAGTTCCAATAAATATACATCATTTATGAGTTTAGAATATAAAAATTAGGATAGATTTCTTTTTTTTATTTCTCTGAAATGGTTCATTTTTTGACGAATAGATAAAAATATTGAATTTTATTTGAAAACTTCATTTTCATATAATTATTTATATATTTTAATTATATTTTAAATATATTTTAAATATATTTTAATTATTTTTGAATAATAATTATTTCAATTAGACATATACTAATCAAATACTACACATTTCTATCAGTTTCATATTGAAATCGAAAATAAAAACATTGTAAACGTTTGAACATTTCAGCTTTTAAAACTGACTTTCTCGACATGTCTGAGGGATTAATTTTAAATTAATTTTTTCCAATTATATGAATTAAATTCAGAAAAATGGATTACATATTAATAGTTAGAATATTTTATATTGTCTAAATAGGAGAAATAAATTTTTTTCAATATTATTAGTTAAAATTGTTGAAATTAATTTCGATTATTAAGAGAAAAACAAGTTCACCAAGGAATTAAAAATTAAACGTTAAAGAAACATATGACCTTGAAACTTGTCCAACACCCACTTTTTGGCCATATATAGACCACATCCCTTATAGAAACAAACTTTTTCACATATTAGAGCCAGTAGACATGGAAAAACATCAATGAAATTCTATTTTTAGAGAATTATAAGAGTTCCACTCAGCCCTTTCTAAAATTCCACCCACTCTCCCCCAATATTCACACATATCAAGTTATTTTAATAGAAAAAAACATTCAAGAATCACCTCAGAATTTACCACCGATGATTCCAAAATAATATTTAATGATCATCAATGAACATGTATTTTATTTCTTCCTCAAACACCTAAAATTATTTTTATATCATGGATATAAAAAATCCTTAGTTTATTCCATATACTAGTATTTTGTTCTATGAATATTATGACCTATAACTGAACACACTTCCATCAGAGGGTTATGAAAACATAATTTTTGTTCATGTAGAAGTACCATCTCGCGAATCAATATTGTTTGTTTTTCCATTATCACCTTTCATGGTTGGTAATTATGATGAAAATATTATTTATATATGATATAAATTATATTTATTTTGTTATTATTCTTTTATAATGATAGATAACATCTACATTCCTAATTTCAATTTTATGAGAGTATGATAGGGTCATTTGTATGTACAGGGACTACCTTCTTACAAAGCAATATGATACATTAAAAAACTGCATAGAATGTATTATGGATGGGTTTAATTAAAATATGTGTTATATATGAAATAATAATGCTACTATAATGAAAATATAAATATCATTTACTTTTCATTTAATCAAAATGAAAAGAAAATAGAAACATAATTCATGTGTGTGTAAGGTTTTCCATCTCCAAGAATGATGTATTCCATTCCCAATCCCCAAATTTTACAAATTAATATAAATAAATATATAATTAATATATATTATATTTATGTTATGTTTTTAATTATAGAGATTATTAAACCATGATCAAAGTAAGAGGGACAAAAATTAAAAGCTAAAAAAATGAAAAACAAAGAGGTTATTTCTTGAAATGTAACATTAAAATTATATTGTTAATAAACAATTAATAAAAAATTCATAAGAACATAATATATTCTATGATATATATTAATATGTTTATGTATGATATATACAATAATAATATATTTATTATATTGGAGGTTTGGATGTAACATCCCCTGATTTTATGAAATATATTCTTTAAAATTAAATTATATACATTAATAGATTGTGTTAAAAGAAATACATAATTTATATTGAATCACATAAAACATAATTTTAATCTTTTTTTGAAAGAAAAATTGAGTTCCTTTGATGAATTATGTTACACACAATCTAGAGACTTACTAGACAATATTATATTGTTATTATTATTATGATAGCTATCACCTATCCATTAGAATGGATCAATTGAATGAGATTAAATAAATTAAGAAATTATAGTTTAAAAATTTTTATAAAATGAATTATTTTGTTAAAAATTAATTATGAATGAATATAAAGACCAACAGAATATAAAGGATGTATATATAGGAAAAATATTTTTCTGGCTCAAATTTAAAATAATCATAATAAATTATAGTAATAACTAATAATGAATGATATTGATGAAATTTATATGTTATATATTTAATAAAATGTTTTTAAATATGCAATATGTTCTTTAGACATAAGATAAGAATAAATCCAATTTTATCTATAAAAACTAAATATTTTTAAAAGGCAGTTTTTTTACCATTTAATGAAACTTATATTTTAAAACCATCTTTGGGGAGATTTAAGATTTTATTCCAAAAAAAATATTTTTATTGTTAAATATCAAAATTAACTTTGGATTATTTTTGATATTTTTCTGAAAGGATTCATATTTTGATTATTGTTGAATAATACTGAAATTTAATTGAAAACTATTTTTTCATGTAATTTATATTTATAGTTTTATAATATTAAATATTGTTTTTAAAGAATTATTTGTTAAATTTTAGGTCTATTAATACAATTTAGGATATTGATACCATTTCTATATAAAATTTATATATAAAAACTTACCAAACATTTGAATATTTTCACTTTAAAGCCATGCATTATCATCCAGTCTTTGAGATTAATTTTAAATTAATTATGACACTTATATGATTTTATTTTTTATAAGGATTAAATTTTTGGAATCATCATAATTTATAATTTCTAAGAATTTGAGGTTCATATTTGATAAAAAAAATATTATTGTATGTAATTGTAATTAATTACAATGATTTACGTAAAAATGATTTCACTTAGTGGTAAAATATTCATCATTAGAGTAAAAATGACCTAGAAACTTTGACCAAACCAATTGTAATGAAAATATTCAATCATATCCAAAATTTTATACAATTTGGTTCATTATTGGATTCACATTACACAATAAAGACCTTCCAATAGTGTTTACCTTTTTTATATTTTCAAGAATTCCACTCCCCCTTCACTATAAAAAGGTACTCACTCTCCTTGCCTACTAAGACGTCTAAAGACCATTGGAAAATCCAATAAATATGTAAATTGGGTTTAAAAGTCCCTCATTTCATACTATAAGCCTCATTTTGGGAATAAATCTAGCTAAGCAATCCCTTTGGTGCAATCCAAAATGAGTTACCCCAAGAAGATGTAACATTCTTCAATGATCACATTTGTTTTATTTATTTCTAAAAAACAAGACTATTATTATTCCATGTTTATATAATTACCTTATTATACAAAATAAATGAATATTTTTTTCAGTTAATTTTCCTACTTATACCTAAACACACTTCCATCAAATGTGATACACAATCATCATTTGTGTGTACGGTAGTGTACTACCTCGCGAAATGATGTTGTTTGTTCTTCTGTTACCACATCTAATGGTTGGGTATTATGATGAAATTAATATTTAAATATGATATATATAATATTTATTATGTATTTATACATATATAATTTTTATATAACACATACCTTTATTCTTTCGATTTTTTGGGAATACAGTAACATCGTTTTGGTATGTGTGGACTACAACCTCCTCATTGCGATGTAATACATTCACATGATAAATAGAATTTATTAAAGATGGGTTTAGTTAAAAATATTAGAAATAAACTAATTAAATATAATATAAATGAAATAATTACCTTTTGTTAATATAATATATAATCTTTAACATCTTTTTATACACAAAAAAAAGTGATAAGATCATTCGTGGATGTGTTGGTTACCGCATTATTAAAGAGATGTGATTCCTTTAATATCACAAGAATTATATATATAAGTATATATGACTAGATATTATGGTATTTATGATATAATTAACATTATTTAAGGATAAATGGTACTTACCTTCTTTTCATAATGATAACTGAAAAATTGGAATGTTACTCATGTGAACATAGGGCCTATCATCTCCATGATTATAATATTGGTTCAATTTTCATAGTTATCATTTATGATTTAATAAATAGTATAATTTAATTATACATATGATAATTATTTCATTATTATTATTATATATATTTTTATGATAATGACCCATTTGACCTTAGTTGACCCACCAAAGTATTTTTTTGACGCGTATACAGAATATGGTCAAAATACCTGATGTAAACTGAATTATTTATGTAGTTTTATTTTAAATGTTAATAATTGAAATAAATGTAATGATAAAATTAGAACTATTTCTGAATAAATTAAATAATTAACATAATATTATTATTCAGAAATATAAAAACATATGTAACAATTTGTACGTAAGGCAAGGGACTTGTTCTCAATCTCCTTTCATTAAGGTATATCATAATGTTAAACATGTTTTATATATAACCCATTTGACATGTTATATCGGGGATTTTATCTATTATAATTAGATTTAATTTTTTGGTTTAATTTTATTCATTAATGTGTTATAAGATTCAAATATTTCAATGTATTATGGGACACTTTGATTTAAAAATATCTTTTAAATATTTTACAATTTAATTTCAAAATATTTTCCACCATGTAAATTTTTTTATATTATATTATAATGTTATTTATATAAAAGTATTATAAATGATTTTTTTTCAATTTTAATTTCATTCAAAGGTTTTCAAAAAGGAATATTTTTATGTGTTTCATGTAGAACGTTTTGACAAATGAAAAAAAGAAATGTAACATCCTTAACATACATGATGAGAATGAATTTTTCACTACCAAAGACATTATATTATTTTTTACCTCCTTTCAATATTTCATGTTTCCTAAAATTAAAACCCTCTATATCTTTTTGTTTATTTTTATATTGAAAATGGTTTTCAAAAGAAAAGGGTACTTGGTTTTGAAAATGGGTGTTAAAGTGAGAAATGGTATTTTTAATGAGTTTTCATATGAGTTTAAAAGAGTTTTTCAAACGTTTTATGATGAATTTGTTTTATTCATGAATTTATACATGATAATTACATAATGAGATGACCATATAGTATTGGTAAATCCTATTACAACTTACTATGGAGTGTTGTAAATAGTGTCGAGAAATCCCTTAACATTTTCACATGGGGTTTCCCAGATAACACCATGAAAACACAAAAAACATTATCATGTGATTCTTAGATAAAATTTTTGATAAACCATTAAAACATAACATAGTGTAGAAATAATTGTTTTGAGTGATCCCATCATATATCTCCAATTTATTTGGTAATTATAATATTTGAAGTCATCTATAAGATAATTCTAATTGAATGAGTTCTGAAATGGTTTGATGAATATGATGCTCTAAGGAACCTAAAAGATTTTTAATTTCTTTCTAGGGGTTATAGTGACTTTTTTTTGAAAAATGTTCGTTTTTTATATGATAATAGTTTATTTCATACTCTCAAATAACAGTGATTATAATGGTTAATGTTATATGAGTTTTTGTGTTTTTACTAAATTAATAGCTTAATTTTATTATTTAACTTAGTCATATTTTGTATTAATCCCATGTTTTGAAAATGCTCTCACAGGATTTAATCTTTGGTAATGCGAATGAATAATCCATGTTTAATGTCATATAGATTTCCCCTAAAAAGATTTTATACATTATTTTAAGTTTTTTATTTTGAGAAAAACGATATTTATTAAAAGTGACCACTTTTTATTTTAAGTAGTTTTTATGTATGAGTTATGGACTAGTTTTCAAAAAATTTAAACCTAAAAATATCCTCAAATTGAAAGAACGAAAATTATTGTCTAAAAATCAAGATAATTTAATGTTTAAGGTTAATTAATTACTTTTGGTATCAATGTAATGGTTTAGACACCATTATATGTTAGGTTTGAGTTAATATCATTCAATTAAAATATTTTACTTTATAGTTAATTTCAAATGAAATATCATTTTAAGATTTCCATATTTCTTTGAATAAACTATGTACTTTCATAATGTTATTCCATATAGAAATAAAGGAATATAATCACTAGTTGTAATTATTTAAGAAAACTATGGCGAAAGATTTTCTTGATTCCATGGAATGGGAAACATTTAAAAATCTCTTCCTTAAGAAATATTTACCAATGTTTTTTCAGTATATTATGGAGAAATGATTCATGGAATTGGGGACAAAAGTATGATTATTTAGTGTCTACATATAAGGAAAATAATACAATGTTAGATAGGCAAAAATCATATTTTTTTAGAAATTTATAGTAAAATTAAAATATTTTACTCAGGATTAAATACAATATTATGAAGATATTTTCAACGTAATAATTTTCATTTTTTGAGAAAGTAGATATTGGTGAGATAGTGTTTTCTAAAACTTATATTCCATGATATGAAAGGAGTAAGAAAAATTCAAAGTGGTAGGAAGTGGTGAATAACTAGATAAGGAGTATATAGGGAATCCCCAAAAATGTTACAAGTGTAGTAAAATAAAGTTCAAAGTTTGCATTTCTAGATATAAAAAGTGTTACTATTGTGGAAGGTTTGGTCCTAATGGTTGTGACTATAAGTAAATGAGTCCCGAACAGTCCCACAATGAGATAACAGATATATAGTCAATAGTAATATGTTTTCACTGAAATTAGTTGGGAATATTTTATAATGAGTTTCAGAAAAAAAACTTACTTTCGGTTGAAATTTCAAGATCATAATAAAAAAGGTATTAAAAAATCAATTTCTACTTCTATAGTTGATGTCGGGCCGTCTAGTTAAGTGGTGATAGCTATAAGGAGATCTGTATTTTTTGAGGGATTATCATAATACAAATTTTTAAGGTCTCCAAATTTTAATATTTTAAATAACAAAAAAAAATGGGATACTTTTATCGAGTTTCTATATATTTATTAGGTATATTATTGAAATTTATTTGTGGAATAATACTATTACTTTTGCAGACATATGTTTAATGGTATTGGAAACCCTTAGGATTATAAATCTGTGGACTGATTTATTTATATCTTTGGGTATTACTATTGAATGTTACATATTAATGTATTATTCATCACATGAATGTTTAAACTATATTACTATTTTCTAACCATTTTCATTTTTTTATTATCTAAATATATTTTGAATATCATGTTATCCTTTTGAAGATTTTGGGATCTGTTACAAGATTATTGTATTTTTGAGGAATGAAAACTCACCTTGAATAATCATTTTATATATAAAAATAATATAGTATGGTGAAAGATAATTAATGGAACGAATAATGGTCATAAAGTAAGGATATTTCCTTAAAATCTTTGTATATATGGTGATGAAATCCTGCAACACTAGTACAAGCATCATGAAATAAAATTTTATCATATTATAATCTTCTCTAAGGATATCAATAACCTTTTCCACACCTATTTGGCCGGGGTGTTTTTCATCATTGGATTCTTCTTGACCATTTTCTCTATCACTTTATATTAGTCAATAGTAATTAGTTATTCCCTTGTAATTAAAAGTTTAATTTCTCACCAATGTTCTCTTTAGGTGGAATCCTAGATATGTATAGCTTCTAGTGAGCATTTTATTTCCCACATTCCATTTACAATATGATTTTTTATTAACCTATTTTATGATTTGGATTTCAATAAAGGAACTCTATTAATGTTAATTATTTGAAAACAACAATTAATTTCAAGGGTGAAATTCATTTTAAGGGGGGTAGGTTGTAACATCCCATGATTTTATGAAATAAGTTTTTGCTAATTAATTTAAATTAATTAATAAATTTCATTACAAAAAATACATAGTTTATATTCCATCACACGTAACACCATGTTTATCTTTTTTTCATACAATACAGAGTTCCATTGATAACTTATGTAACACATAAGCCTCAGTCATACTAGAAAAAAATATAATGATAATATAATTATTATAGTTTCCAAATATCCATTAGGATAATGGGAATGAGTGAGATTAAATAAATTATGAAAATATGGTTCAATTTTTTCTATAAAATTAATTCAATGGTTACTAATTAATTAGAAATGAAAATAAATACAAATGGAATATAAAGGATGTTTTATATAAAAAAACTCTTTTTATGACCAGAATGGAATTTTATCTAAATAAATAAAATTAATAAATATAAGTGAAATATTTTAAAGAAATTTATATTTTATTTATTTAATAAATTTTTTGAAATTAATCCAATATATTTTATAGGATTAAGATAAGTATATATCCTATTTTAAGCATTAAAAACTGATCATTTTTAAAATGGTAGTTTTACAGCCTTTTAATGGTTTTCCTATTTTAAAACTAATATTTATTACATTTAAATTATTTATTTGAAAATATTAACTTCATTTTTTATTCATAATATCAAAAATTTATTTGGCCTAATTTTTGGTAATTTTTTAAGTTTCATATTATGATGAATAGTGAATAATTCTGAATATTAATTGAAAACTGATTTTTCATCAAATTGTTTTATATTTAAAATCTATTTTGATTCTTTTTAAAGTATAATTTTTTTAATTATTCATATATTAATTCAATTTATGACTTTGGAATAATTTATATTCTGAATTTATGTACAAAAACAAAGAAAACTTTTCAACATATTCACTTTAAAAACCATCTTTTGTCGTCTCGTCTACATAATTAATTTTTAATTATTTTATTCCACTACTATAATTGGAATATGTAAAAATGGATTTAATTTTTTGAATAATAAATATTTATAATATATAATATCATTAAAAAAAATTTGAACAAATATATTTGTGAAAGAAATAAATATTTATGACAATAATTAAGGTATAAATGTTTTTACTTAATGGTTCAACATTAATCTTAAGAGTACAAATGATGATGAAATTTTTCCAAAAACCATTTTATATCCATTATTAGACCATATACCAACTTTTCTCGAATTATGATCATTATCGGAGTCAAATTATGTCTGGGAGACCTCCCAATAGTGTTTACCTTTTTATATTTACATGAATGTCATTCTCCCTCCACTATAAAAAGTCACTCAACCTCATCACTTATACACAAAAGTAAAGACCATTGGATCATAAAAACCCTTACCAAATAAGATCAAAAAATCCAAAATCACTTCCTATAAACCAAAATTTTTTAATAAATCAATCCAATAAATCCCTTTTATGAAAACCAAAAGAAGTTGCCCAAAGAAGAGGTAACATTCTTAAACAAGCATTTTTGTTTTATTTAATTCTCCACCCATAAAATTATTAGTATTACATGATTATATAATAAAATCAGTGTCCTAAATATAATTTTGTGTCATTATATTATGGTTTATACTTACAAATACAAACACATCCATCAAATGGGAAACCCAATAATAATTTTTATGTACAACAGACTACCGGCTAGCGAATTGATGTCGTTTGTTCATCCATTATCACCTATCATGGTCTGTAGTAATGATGGATACAATATTTTTATCTTATATACAGAATATTTATGATTTATTCTTAGATATATAATTTCTATATTACATATACATTTATTCTTTCTATTTTTTGAGAATACAACAACATCATTGATGGATATTTGTACTACTGCCTCCTCAAATTGATGTGATGTATTCAAATTTAAATAGAATTTAATAAGAATGGGTTTAATTTTAAATAAGTTATATGAATAAAATATATCTTATATTAACTAAAAAATTAACTTTTTATAAATATATTGTATCATTTTTTTAACACCTTTTTGCACATTAAAAAGGTGATAACGTCATCCATGGACGTGTGGACAGCCACATCCTCAAAGCGATGTGATTCATATTACACCATAATAATTATTTATATATTTATATATTATTAAATAAAAAGTTAATTATGAAATAATTATCATTATATAAAGATAAATGTTAATTAACTTCTTTCCCTGACAATTATTAAAAAATGAGAATGTTACTAATGCCTGAAAATACTTGTCATCTCTATGATTGTAATGTTGGTTTTAACAATATTTTTTTCCTAGTTTTAAGAGTATAAAATATGTATAAATATCATAATTATTTTAATATTTTTATTCTAGAGATGTTTTAAATAATTTCCCATTTTGCCTTAGTTGGCCTACTGATGTTATTTTTGATACATAAATAAAATATGGTCCAATAAACTGATGTAATCTTAATTGGTAAATTAATGGTATAAAAAATGTAATAAGTAAAATAAAATTAATTATAAACTTGAAATTGGTATTAAAAAACTAAAATAATATTATTATTTTGTAAGATGAATACAGACATGACATATCAGACACAAGGTATGAGACTTTGTCTCAGTCTCCATACATTGAGACATGTCTTGATGTTATACACGATAACTAATTTATTAGAGGTATAAATAGCCCCATTAACATATAGTATAATGAATTTTCTATATTATAATTATATTTAATTTTTTTTAATTTAATGATTTTTATGATTCAAATATTTCAATATTTTAAAGGAAACATAAATTTAAAAATACCATTTAAAATGTTTAAAGATTTAGATTCAAAATATTTTACTCTATGTCAATATTATTGATATTATATTACATATTTATTTATATAAAAGGATTATACATATTCTTTGATGTATATTTTAATTTTTATTCAATGGTTTCCAAAAAGTATTTTTTTACATGTTTCATATGAAACATTTTTACTAATGACAAAAATAATGTTCTATCCTTAACATACATGGATAAAAGGAATTTTACACCATCATAAAAAATATTTTACTTTTTTTTCTTTTTAAGATTTCATGTTTTATTTAAATAAAACATCATATTATCTTTTTTTATTTTTTTATTTATATTTACTTTCTAATGAAAATGGATTTTTTTAAATGGGTTTTAAAAGAAAAATTGTATTTTATCTAAAAGAATTTTCATGTGAGTTTTAAATAAATTCTCAATGAATTTAATTAGGAATGGGTTTTATAACAGAAGTGTTATTTCAGTATTTGATGATGGGGTATCTAAGAAAGTTTTCGGAAATAGCATTACAAGTTAACATGAAATGGCCTAGAGAGAATCGGGAAAGCCCGTTACAGCTTATCATTTGGTGGCCAAGATAGCACCAGGAAATACCATTACAACATAACACAGGGTGGCCAAGATAACATCAGGAATTCACATTATAGCATAACATGGTGTGACCTAGGAATCACTGGGTGATCTTGTTATAGTTCTCTAATTTATTGGGTAATGATAATATTAGATTTCAGTTATATGCTTATTCCAATTGAGAAGGATTTGAAATGGTTTTATGAATATGATACTCTAAGTCACCTGAAGGATTTTTAGCTTCTTTAAAGTGTTTTAATGATTTTATTTGAGAAAAATGTGTGTTTTTTCATTGTAAAATTCTTTATTTCATATTCTCAAGGTACCTCAAAGTTAAATTAAAATGTTATATGATTTTTCATGTTTTAATGGAACTAACATTTTCTTTTTTAAAATCCCTTATTGAGCATTTTTACTCATTCTTAATGTTTAAAATATTTTCACAATGTTTTATATTGATTAATGGAAATGAATATTTCATGTAAAATGTACTGGATATTTTCCCAACATATAATTCATAATTTTATAACATTATTATATTATGTAAAAAAATTATACTAATCAGATGTGTCCACTTTGTATTTTATGGTTTTGTTATGTATGAGTTTTGGTGAAAGTATATGAAAATATATACCTAAAAAGATCCTCAGTGTGAAAGAAAGTAAATTTTTTACTAAAACTCAAGATAATTTTATATTTATTTTTTGGTCATTATATAGAATGTGTATGAAGGAACTCAAGACTTGAGATATAGGGATTTTAATTATCACATTTATTTCGTGGAGATTTATTCCATATTCACCATTGATATCATTTTTTTGTGTGTAATATATTTCACCAAGTTATGATATATCATGAATATAATTCATCCCTTGATCATTAAAGTTTCCACTGATGTTATTATTTCATAGGGATTATAATTCAAAAGTTACTCTAGTAGTAAAGGATTTTTGTGTAACTTTATAATTTTGTGAGGAACATTCTATATTCACCACCTCATTCTTCAATGGGATGTATACACTACATATGAATGTACATTATGATGATTCTCCTAATAGTTAAGTTACTTATATTTCAATTTGACTACATATGTTTCATGATGTTTATGGTCCAATAGTCACCAAATATACAAAGTATTTTTTTCTTAATTGACCTTCTTTGAGATGTATGATATGATATGCATCTATATTATATCAAGAAGTATATATAAAACCCATTTGACATGTAATATCAAGAATTTATATATCCTAATGATATTTTGAGATTCATTTTATGTTATTCCTTCATGGGGGATATGATTCATGGATACCAAATTGGAAATGATTTTATATTATAATCTCATCATTTATCAGGATTGTTTATGATTATGCTTCGAGTGATAAAATCTAATGATGTATCTATCAATAATTATAATAAATTATATTATCTTATAGTTATTCATATATCTTCATGTAATTGTACTATTTTCTCTCTCTTTGGTAGTTAAAATTTCTACGAAAATGTAATTATAAAAATATAACTTTATTTATCTCTTTGTTTGCAAATCTTTTTTCATCGAAATGAATGATTTCTAAAAAAAATAAAAAAAACTATACTATTATACAATGTTTTTTAAAACATATTTTACTTCTTTTTTACCATTGTTAAGAATGTTATTAAATGGAATATTATTTTCATTTTTTTATTTGGGTTGTTTTGGCTTCTACTGGTAATATAGAATAATTATTTGATTTATGAATATATCATGTATGGAATTTTTAACCATCATGATCAATCCATTTATTTAAGCTTAATTTATATATTTTAAAGAATATTTTTAAAATAAAACGTTTTCTTTTGATTATTTTGTAATTTAAATTTATTTTTAAATAATATAATTCTGAAAATGTTTTATGTTTAAAAAGTGTTTTAAGTGGTTTTAAAACCTAAATTTATATGCTTTTAAGTTTATTTTCGAAGAAAAATGGTCTCAAAAGGTTTTAAATTTTAAAAACAACTTTTCATATTAAAATGTATATTTAACTCAATGATTTTTTTTAATTAATTTTCAATGATTTAATTATATGTTTTCAATATTTTAGTAAATTAATAGGATTTTTAAATTGTTTATGAAATATATTTTCAAATAAATGATACATTCATTATGAAATGTTCCCAGTAGTATTTAAAAATCCTTAAATGTCTACAATTAAATTATTTTATATAATTTATGTTTTAAAGGGGATATAATCCATGGATATCATTAATATTATTTCTCAGAATGGTTTATGATTTAATGGAAAGATTTTTATGAAACTTGTTTCTATTCTATGAGAAATACCATTTTAAAATGCTTATGAAACCAGCTTCTTCCAATGGGTTAAGATATGATGAAATAACTATGATACCTATATATTTCCTATTTGAAATTATTTGATGAAATTTTTACGATACCAATTTCATTTCATGGGTTATGAACTGATGAATTTTTGTGATCTTCTGGCACACATATGTATGATTTCACTATATGAATGGTTGGACCTATATCTCCATCCATTAAAATGGGTAGTGATATATGTTTTCTCTTATCATGGTGTACATTAGTGAATAAAACAAGATCCAATATGAGGGTACACTAGTGATTAGAAAATTCCAATGATGAGGGTACGTGGGTGATTAGGCCAATCCTAAAGATGAGGTTGTATGGTTGGTCAACCCAATCCCAAATAATATTATGTATAGGTTGTCTTCCAATAACCCAAAAAGAAGCTATAAAAGTGGTTATACCAATCAAAAATAAGGTACTTGTGTGTTTATCCCAAGCCCAATATTTTATGAATGTCTTGGTGGGTAGTATTTATATATGATTTTCTATGCTTGTGTGTATGCCACAAATTCCATGTCTTATGCCAATTTTATTCCATCATGTATTACACTTATTTATTATCTTAGGATCATATATTTTGAACTCCCAATATTTATTCACGTAAACATGATTACAATATTTGACATCAAGGTTATGATTTTTCAAATGTTATGCTCGTGTTTTCATACCCCTATGTCCATGTTAAACTTATGTATCTCTTATTATTACTCTTAATGAGATTTTAATCTCACACTTTCATAGGTTTCATAACCATAAAGTTATGATGAATGGTTTTATGTTTGGTATATCTATGAATATTACTAATTAAGAAGATCATTTTGGAAAACATTGAAGATATTTCATTAGATTAGTGGAGTGTTTTCAATTTTTCCAAAGAAAATAAACTATTACAGTCCTTAGGAGTGAGTTTGTGTAATGTAATAAATATTCAAGAGAAATTATGTAATAGAAATTTACAAAAATAAAGGTAATCCATATATTCTAACTAATTTAATGTATGTTGGGTACTAAAATATCCCATATGGGGATCAAGAGAGCCCTTGGATAACTGAGAGAGACTCTAAATCTTTTATGCACACATATTTCCAAGAGAACCTAGATTCATTAAATTTCATTCCTTTTCCCATTTGATAGATCACTTTGGTAAGATATATGAAACTATAAAACTGATTATTTATGGGATTTATTATCACTCATTGATTATATCACTTACTTATTGTGGTATTTTTTGGATCATATGTTCTTTTTTTATTTATCTATGATGTGATATTCTATATATGGATTTTTATTGTGTGAAATCCATCATCATCGATCTATGTATTATTTTTCAAATGATATGAAATACATTTGTGAATGTTTATATAGTATTGAATTACCATTTATGATTTTAATGTTCTTTCAGAATCATTTATATTTCCCTTTTAAATGGGCTTCAATTTAAATATAAGAGGTTATTTTACAATGAGAATTGGAGTTTTTTAAATTGAAAAGTGTATATTTTTTCAATTTTTTTGAGCTTTGGATCATCAAAATGTTTTCTTGGGATATCATGATTATTTTTACATTTAATATGGGTTCTAATGTTATTTGGGGAAAACCATTTTATAAATTGAAAAAAAAATTGAGTATTGAACATATATTTTAAAAAAGGATATTTCTAGAGTGTTTTTTTAATGTTGGGATTTTAAATGATACATGGGATAAGAGGTGTTGTAAAGGGATGATAATATCCAGAGTTATTATGTTAATTTAATTAAGATTAATGAAAAATATTTTCAATCATAGTTATTATTCTTTTATAATATATTTATTGTAAAATCATTAAAACTAATAAAAAATTTCTACTGTATTTTAAACTCCCATTATTAGGATATAAAATTAAATCATCTATTTTACTTAAGTAGGTGGGGACCTACTAGATTTTTTAAATATTATATATATTTATTTTATTAGTTCAAGGATCATTATAGATTGTATCAATTATATTTATATTTTAGGGGAGATATATTGTTTGATTGTGACCATGGGTCATTATAAGGTGCATCATAGTTGGTTTTTTGTATTTAGAGGATAGTTTTATTTTCTATTGGCTGTTAAGCTTATTGTATTTTACGATTCAGCTTAATATGTTCCGAATTCCTCTATTCCTATATTTTTTATATCATTTTTATATTCTATTGGATGATCATTTTTTTAAAAAAGTGTGTATTTTATTTATTTATTTCATTCATAATAATTAATTATAATATAATACGACGGATAAATTGATCTGAATGTGTTTGTTTTGATACTCAATAACTTTTTTCTAGCGAGTGGGAATATGGAGCATCCTTTAGGATATATGGAGAACTATTTTAATATATGAGTAAAATAGATCCAAATACTGGTTCTTTGTAAATGATTTCTGGGAATCATTTCCTTAGTGGGTACTAGGATATGGAATGATCTGTTATTACTTTAGGTGTTAGCTTATAGGAGATATGGTAGTCATGACTTGGGAGTAGGTTTATAGAGAGTGACATGATATCTTCTGCACCTTGAGCATCGAGTGTCCATGGGTATTTGGAACTATTTATTTTACATTGCTTTGTTGTTTTATACTGATGTTGTATTATGTTTGGATGCATATGGAATTACATTTTATCCACAATTGCATTTATTGATTTTCCTAGGAAAGTGTTCTTTGTGATGTAGATGGATATAAAGAAGGTAAGTGAATCACATGGATATATTGTCAGGATTATAGTACCAAGTAGTGGTCAAATGCATGAGGATTTATATTTTATAATGAAAAATTCCTGATATGCATGTGGTCACCATCTTTGGGACCATGTCCGGTATGGTTCTGTATCCTAGTTTATTTCTCTATTTAGAACCCTTAACACATGTATTATATAGTGTGATGTGGAAAATGGGATATGGTTCGAGATTTGTATTATTATATGTTAATATCCTTCGATTCTAATTGAGTCATGTCTTATGACATTGTTTATGAAGTATTCCATGTGATGTGAAATTCACCATGTGTGTGAGAGTATGGATTTTAGAGAATTTTATTTTTTTTATTATATTAGAGGGTTATATAAACTATTTTTATGGTGGGTTGGGTTTCATGATTTTTTTAAAATGAATGATATAATTATTCTGATAGTAAATTTTTTAGGTGTGATTTACTTTCAAATAAAGTCCACATGGTGTTTTTAATAGATTTTTTCCTATTTTAAGTGGGACCTATGATTTTCGAAACTAAATTTCTTGTTTGTTAGTTTTTTTATCCATGGAATATTTATTTTAAATGGATAAGTGATTTTAAATGGATATAAAATTTGAGAATTTATTCTTATCATGAAATTTTTATGGTTTTTTTGGTTTTTATCCATACCAATGAATTTTTAAAAATGGGTTTTTAAAATTTCATATATTTTAGAATTTATGGTATAGAATGTGAGTTTTGAATGTAAAATGGTTTCTATTTTAATTTTGTTGAAAAACAATCCCAATTTTAATATTCACTTATTTTTACAAAATTTGGGTTTGAGATCCCTTTATATGGTTATGTGGATTACAAAATTTTTGTCTTTGTTTTTTCCCTCATGTGTTTTTTGATAGCCTATTATACTTTGGGATACATGAATGGGTAAATCTATTTTCTCAGATTCTTTGATTTATGCATCATAAAAATTCATGTATGTAAGAAGAGGGTTTTCCTTAGGGTTTCTTTCCCCATTATGGTTTTAACACTATCCATGATCATAATAGAGAGGCATGTTTTATATCAACTTTCTAGTAGTGTGACATGGTGATATTACATGATATATTTGTTGAGGAATTTGACATTGGAGTTGGGTGATCCAATATACATAGACTATATGACTTAGTTTGATCGTTTGATAATATAGGCTATTTTTTTCATATAGAATCATTTTTGAGCTTGATTTTTAGATATTTATTTGATTGATCTTGAATAAATTTTAGATTATTATGTTATACATCATTTAATGTATGGTTTGGGTATTATTTTAGGTCTCATTCTAGATTATGATATATTTTATGTATTTCTGATCAATAGATATGAGAAGTTATGTATTACTATATCATTATAATTTTTTCATTATTCACCCATAATGAATGGTGGATAATTTGTGGGATTCTCATGTCTCATTTCCCATAGTTCTACCTATTCTTGGTAAAAACCAAGGATTGTGCTTTTGTTTTTTTGGTTTTTGTATGGGGAAGACTTTGGGTGCAAGCATGTCTTCATTATGGATTAGTTTCGTGTTTCTATAGAATTTGGGTTATACTAGGATATAATTTCTAATGGAATGACATTAACATGTTATTCTTTTAGTTTCCAAATATAATCCCACATTTATTGATTGGGTCCCATGGGTTATATATGTGTTGTTTTCTAACAAGGAATTTCTTCTTATAAAAGTTAGTTCCCTATAACCAACTCAAACTGTACTTTTTGGATCTTGTATCATGTATACAGAGAGTTATTTATGAGGTAAAATTACCCTAATAGTGTTGAAAATTATTATTCAACTATTTAAAAGGAAATTTTAATTGATTATCTGTCATATTAGAAAGTTATAGTAGTTCTCAGGTCATAATGAGAAACTAAAGATATAATGACATTATTATTAAAAATATTTCTTATGATGTAGATACATAATAATTTCTATTCATAGATGATGACTTATTATCATGTTTTGGTGGGATAATAATCATTGAAACTTTTTCTCATAATGTTTGAACTTGGTGATCATGAGTATATGAGATCATGAGGATTGTCTTGGAAATAGGAACACCACATGTTTCGAGTGACTTGGGTAGTTCCTATTTATGAACATGTGTAATACTCACCAAAAAAGAAATTAATATCAATGTATACTATTTGATTGTGTATATTGATACATAGTGAAAACTATTGAATTGGATTCATATAAATGTATCTTGTATTTGGTTGGTCAATAGAGTTGTGGTATCGTTTGGATTATTAAGATAAGATTCATCACCTCCTAAATAGAGGGATTTCTCAGACCTAATCAATTATAATGGTTGTACCTTCAAAAAATTGTTTCCCATGGGAGAAGAATGTATCTTAATCTAGTATGTTTAATGAATAATAAATCATGAAAGGATGATGACACTACTGTGTGTTCTTCTTTATGAGATATCATCAGAAAAATAGATTATATTATACAATGTTTGATCTTAGGAAATTTTTCATTGATATGACAACTCTTTATCACGTTAGGTGCCTTGATTGGTTAATAAAAAATTCTCATGGTTTATGAATAGTATTAAATTTTAGTGAGGTAAGGTCATAGAAGGTTATGCACTAATAATATTCAAGATTCTTGCATATTTTGAGCAATCTGATTTTAAGAATTACTGGAACCCAACATTAGGGTATGTGGGCCATACCACGATGGTTCAACAACATTCGATAACATACGATCAACATTAAATAAAAAAACTATATTATTCATGTTTAAAATAACTATAATTTTATTTAGTTCTTATATGTATTCAAAACTATTTATTGAATATGAAGAAAATATATTTTATAATGAATAATATTTTACTCATGGTTTGTGAACATATTTATAGGACAATAAATTCATTTTAATGTATCATATTTTATTATGTTACATAGTTTAGACGTAACATATATTTGATAAATTATTTATGATATTTTTATACATCCATATAAGGTTATAATTGTTATGAAAGACATAATTAGAAGGTCATGTTTATTTAAAGGAAAAATTGGTATTTATGTAAGCATATAAATATATATAACTGATGAGAGATTCAAATTTATATGAATATTCAATTATTGATGTTTGAGGGATTACTTATCCCATCTCTTGTACTTTATAGAGAGAAGTGAG
Organism: Viscum album; assembly: GCA_963277665.1. Taxonomy (NCBI): domain Eukaryota; kingdom Viridiplantae; phylum Streptophyta; class Magnoliopsida; order Santalales; family Viscaceae; genus Viscum; species Viscum album. Next base: position 380,186,044 of record OY728122.1, read on the forward strand.
AGAATTAAGTGACGAAGCAAATTTATGTGCCTATTTTTTATCAAATAATTAGTATTTTTTACTGTTTGACAATGATAAACCCCATTTATTTACATGTTTTATTAAAATAATGGGTAATTTAAATTTTATAATGAAAATGAGCATAATTGAGAAAAATTCATAATTATGGATTTTGAACAGATTTTGACCACAAGGATATTTTTTACATTTATTATAAAATATATGTCAAAAAATTATTATTAAAATTTTGTTAGAATTCAGATTTTCATTCCTCTAAATTTTTCTTCTCGACCAGGAGCTGATTCGGCCATCTAAGTGGCCTAAAAAGTTATTGAAGTTGGAAATGTTTCCGGGTGTACAACATGGACCCCACCACCATAACGGAGCCCAAGCTCGGCCTAAATACATCCAAATGATGTGTTTCCACATAGTGTATAACGAGGACAGATATGTCCAAATTGAAAACAAATTTGGGGTTGATTTGAAGCCATTAAGGTGGCTATTGAACGACATACTTTCGTAAGAACCTTCTAGGAATCTTCATCCAGAAATATAAACCTCCAATGAAAAATTCATAATGGCTTCATCTAGGATCCAAATTCGCTAACATTTTGAGGGTGAATAGAAAAAACATTGTTGGACAAAATTGAAGAAGGGTTACATGTGTGAATCATCCATTTAATGGTCCCACAATAAGAATGATTTAGGGGGACAGAAATCTACGTATAAAAGGAGTCCCCCGCCACCTTCTCAGACACCCAAAGCCAAGGAGGGATCCCACCGAGGAATGGGCTATTACTGCTCCACTCTTCCCCCCTCATTCCTTCTTTTTTATTTTATTTTCATTTTATTTTTCATTTAGTCTTATTTTCAATTGTAATTCAAGTTTTAGTTTTATTAATCCATGCATTTTTTTTCCTCCATCTATTTTTTTCATTTCTTTCTCTCTCTCTCTCTCTCTTCCTTCAACCACTCCACAATATAATCTCATACTATCATAAATTAGAGGCTAATCACGAGACTTGTCTTGGGGTGAGGTCAAGGTTTTCATGAATTTTCTTTAAACTTTAATTATGTTTGTTGTAGAATTGGGTAGCAAGCTTGGGCAAGGCGAATGTCCCCGATTGTGTGACGGTCCCCAATGACATGTGACTCAAACTACTTCTATTCTAGAATATATTATTGATTAAAACAAGATATTTCATGTTTTAATTATCAAACTAAATCAAACACATGTAGGAAAATAATGATTGAATCCCAGACTGAACCACAAAACCATGTTCTTTCTTCATAATTTCATTCTATTTTGACTTTCATCTAAGTATAAATATAGAATTCTTAATTTGCATTTCATTGTTTTTAGTAATTAAAAAACCAAAAAAAAAAGATAGTTTAGGATAACTAATCAAGTGAACCAAACTGAAATGCTTCTAAAGAGAGACGACTGTGGTCATCCACTGTGCTGCACTAGGAAAAATATAGTTTTTTTTGTTCACTCGCTGGGATAGGTGTGTGTCAAAACTTGCATCGTTTTCGGGGAGCCAATCAGTTATTCAATTACTTTTTCTATTTTCACATCTTAGGTATATTTCATTTCTTATAAAAAAACTGAAAAAAACAATAATGATGTATTCAAATTCAGAATATTATGCATGGAATGAAAATTACTCATAGGTGCAGCAACAATAAAAAAAAGAAGAAGATTTTAGAAGGGCTCAGGTGAAAGAACTTAGTGAAAGCATTGAACAACTGATGAGAAAAGATGAAGGAGAATTTGACTATGTTCTTAAATTAATGGAGTAACCCAACCCTGAGTAGGATCAAGAACCTAAGGTTGAAAAGGGGGAATATGTACCTAATGAGCCACACCTGGGAGATCAACAAATATTGGATGAGTTCATGGTTAACTGTGAAGAATTTATTGATCTTCCCATACAATACAAAGAAGGAAGTGCCACTAGTCTTCCCGGATTTCACAGAAGACATCCATGAACATGAGGCCAAACTCAAGGTAGAGGAGCCCGACTACATGCCTCCACCTTCCACCATCATACTCCAAGAGGCACTTACCACTAAGGAAGATATTAAAGTTAAACCAACTCAAGGAGTGGAACATTTCTTTGACCCCATATCTTCTGATTTTATTGAAACAGATTTGTATATCACTCCCTCTTTTTTTGATTATACAGAATCAGGCATTCTTTTTTATGTATTGTAGGAAGATGAAGAATATAGTGGAAATGCACCTGTTTATGAACACATAGAGCTCCCGGATTTCAATGAACATGCATTGGAGGAACCCCATCAAGAGATCCATGTAGTTGAGCCTAAGAAAATTAGACAAGATGCTTCTCTTTATGTAGCCCCCATAAATCCATCATTGGAAGATAAGAAGGTTTCACAAGTAGAAACCAAGTAAAAGGATGGTACATACTTCATCCTACCCCCACCATGCAAGATATACCTCATTGTGAAGGGGGAGGATATAGTGTACTATATCCATGGATCATCCCTCAAGAACAAGGATAAAGAACAATCTAGGAAAAGCCACATGTGGTGGTTCAAATCAAAGAAGCTTCATCCTCCATTAGATTTTTGGATAACAGCTGGTACTGCCCTCTGGAGGCAATAAAAATTCAAGGCACACTTGGGGGATTGTTCCAAGATTTATCATTACATGAATTCTAGGAAATTAGATGTCAATTTCTTTTCTTAGATGTAGTGCAGCATGTAGCCCCCTCCCTCTTTTCATTTTGAGCATTAATGACATGATCCTTGAGCTTTATTGAGTTGTTTTATTTTATAGGTTTATAATAGGCATCCCTAGATAGTAAATGGGAGGGACTAATTTTCATTGAAAAGGGTGTTCAACTTTAGTTTTTAGCTTTTATACTCTCCACATTTTATTCCACAACTTGTTTTGAGCATTAAAGATAAAACTGCATGCCCACACTTGAATTCATGTTTTACTCGACTTATCTATGAGACATGAGTTTATAAGGAATCATATAATGCCTAGTTGTAGATTTAAATGATTAAATGACTAAATGATTTATATGAAGAATTGAGTTTTTAAAATTAAGCATGGATATTGAAATAATGACCCATGATTTGAACGAATTAATGGATTCATCTAAATGAAATTTTCCTACCCTCTTTCATGCTTTGAATTTCTTAAATTTATGTAAATTGTTTGGTTTTTATTAGTCATACCATGCGTGATTGTCCAATGTTATATTTTTCATTCCTGAGAATATTTCTAGACCAAGTACTTACTATTTATTCTTGAGCATATTTCTTGTGTGATCTTGGGATATGTAGCTGACCAAAACTTCTTTTCAAACTTGTCAAAGCTATAAGTGTGAAAAAACACATTTAAAATTATTTTGGCATCCTTTGAAAAGCTACTTTTCATTAAAAGACCACCTTTACATCAATATTCTTTTAGCCCATATAGACCATGAATGACCTTTATTGGTATGAGCCATGTTTTAAGCGATTTTATCCATTCTTACCATACTCTTGGTATTTGCATGATATTTTAAAGTTGAAGTGTGGGGGTAAAGATAATCATGGTTGATGGGATGATACAAATTGAATGGAAAAAGTGTGGGGGTGTTATTGTGGAAATTTTAAAAGGTTGTGAAGTCATTTATTATACTCTATTTTTTCCCCTCTTGAATTGAAAAAAATGATGAAAATTGCAAAAATATACAAAAAAGAAAGAAAAAATGGATTGTGATTTAGGAGAACCAAAAATCAACACTTTCCAGACCGATTACCTTATGATAATATGTGATTAGGTGATGGATGTGGGGTTTTATTTTATCATAATTTTGAAAAAAAGGAAAAAATTACAAAAAAAAAATTCTAGAGGGTGCACAAATCTCCATTATGTATACTTTATCAAAACCTTTTCTATGAGTTTTGCGAAGTTGGTGTTGTTACATTGAGGAGGATAATTTTATTAGACTTTTTAATTTAATATCATGTATTATAATTCAGAGATTAGCCTCCTCCTTGAGCCTTAATTTTTAAATCATCAAGTCCAACCAACACTAATCCTTAAAGTCGTTTGAACCTTTATTTCTATTCCTAATGATTTTATGTGTCTTTTGCATTTACAAAGTAGAGAAATTATTTCATTTAAAAGCCTCTGGATAAGAAGCATGTTCTCATGATATGAGAATAACTCTACTAGAATTGTATCATGAGTGATGAGAGAAAAAAAATTGAGGTAAATAATGACTTGGAATGCTTTACAATAATGATTCAATGAACTTGAATGAATTAAAAGAGAAGTTCCATCATTTTTCAAAGCGGAAAAGTAAAATATGAGAATTATTTATTTATTTGAAAAAAGGGAAATTAAATTGATATTTTATGCATATTTTTGAATGTTTTATTTCACATTGAATTTTTTTTGATTTTATTGCATTGAAATTTGAATACTGGTAACATTAGTGTCCTCTGATTTCCATGTTGAGATTTTATGCTTGATGACAAGCAAGGTTTTAGTGTTGGGGTATTTGACAGAGAAAATTTACGTGCATATTTTTTATCCAATAATGAGTATTTTTTAGTTTTTTAATGATAAACCCCATGTATTTACATGTTTTATTAAAATAATGGGTAATTTAAATTTTATAATAAGAATGAACATATTTGAAGAAAACTGCATAATTTTGGATTTTTGACAGATTTTGACCACAAGGGTATTTTTTCATTTGTCAGAACATATACCTCCAAACTTTGTGATTAAATTTATTTTAGAATCCTAATTTTATTTTCTCCAATTTTTCCTTCTGAACCAGGAGCTGATTCGGCCATCTAAATGGTCTAAATATTTATTGAAGATGGAAATTTTTTGGGTGGACAGCATGGACCCCACCACTGTAACGGAACCCAAACATGGCCTAAACACATCAAAATGATGTGTTTCCACCGAGGATAGAACAAGGATTGATATGGACGCCTCTAAAATAAATTTGGGGGTGTGTTCAAGTCATTATGGTGTCCATTGAATGACATACTTTTGTAGGAACCTTCCTGGAAGCTTTGTCTAGAAATATAAACCTCTAATAAAAAATTTGTAACTCCTTCATCCGGGATCCAAATTCTCTAAAATTTGGTTGGTAAACGGCCAGCACATTTATGAACAACATTGAAGAAGCGTTCCATGCGTGAATAGGAAATTTTATGGTCCAACAACATGCAATATTTTGGGGGACATAAATCATCCAATAAAAGGAGCCCCTCACCTCCTTCTCAAAATCATCATCTCGACACCCAAAAACAAGGAGGGATCCCACCAGGGCATGGGCCGTTGATGCTCCTATCTTCCCCCCTCATTTCTTATTTTTTATTGTATTTTAATTTTAGTTTTCTTTTGGTTTAATTTTCAATTTTAATTCAAATTTTAGTTTTACTAATCCATGAATTTCTGTTTCCCCATCCATTTTTTGTCATTTATTTCTCTCTCTCTATCTCTCTCTCTCTCTCTCTTCCTTCACCCACTCCACCAAGTAATCTCATACTCTCGGAGATGAGAGGCTAATCACGAGACTTGGATCGGTTGAGGTCAAGGTTTTCATGAATTTTGTTTAATTTTTAATTAAGTTTGTGGTAGAATTGTGTAGCATGCTTGGGAGAGACAAATGTCCCGGATTGGGTGACGGTCCTCAATGACCTGTGACTCAAAGTACATATATTCTGGAAAAGATTTTTGATTCAAACATGATATTTCATGTTTGAATTATAAAACTAAATCAAAAAAATGTTGGAAAATAATTATTAAATCCAAGACCGAACCCCAAAACCAAGTTCTTTCATCATAACTTCATTCTATTTAGAATTGCATCTATGTATAAATTGAGAATTTTTTAATTTTCAATTCATTGTTTTTAATAACTAAAAAACCACAAAAAGAGATAGTTTAGGTTAATTAATCAAGTGAATCAAACTGAAAGGCTCCTCAAAAGAGATGACCCTAGTCAGCCACTGTGCTGCACTAGGAAAAATATAATTGTTTTTTGTCCACGCCCCACGATAGGTGTGCGTCATTAAGCACCATTATCTATGAAAATTCTCCTCAATTGATGTATCAGTGGTCTTGCGATCATATCGATATATAAGCATTCTTCTATTATCTATGCTCACACCCGATGATCAATTATTGACATATGGGAAAAAAAGTCGATCATGTGTGGATGACGTAAAGGAATTTAATTTCAGATCATTTGATCAGTGATCACCAGTGATAATATTTTTTCAATTGAGTCTTCATACCAAAGTTGGTATACTTGGATTTATTTTTGTTATTAATTAAAACACAAAACAATCCTCATTTTATAAGAGGGATGTTATTCACCGATGGTGACAAAGATATGCCAATCACTGGTTCAAAATATTAAATTCAATATTTTTATGCTTCCGTAGCACGACTAGTATAAAAAAAATTATTAGAGAGTGTCTGTGATTAATTAATCCGAATGGGAACAATTTTGTAAAAAATTAATGTACATTGAATTATTATGATCCCAATGTTGTATATGATATTTCTATTAGACATCAAATGGACATGTTTTGGACATCTTAAGTATTCAATATATATTTAAATCACATCTATAAAGTAATTAAATCATATGTGTGTGTGTGTCTATATATTTCTTTAGCTCATAGACATTGGTAGATATTGATTCTAGTGAAAAAACCTAACTATTATATAGAAACAATATCTAGTAAACCATAGTATTGATTTTATTTATCTAAGATTGGAATAGACTTCTTTTATAAAGGATTAAGGTAAACCAGATAGAAAATTTATTTAATCAGAATAATAACTATTGAAATTTCTTAAAATCATATCTGTCGGTTTTTTAAAATTTTTAAAAAACATTCAAAAGTGGTAGTTTAATAGGTTTGTAAAAATAGAAGAAAAAATATGGGTAGATATTTATACATGCATTAAAAATGAGAAAACCACAAATGGTCTAGACTACATATCAGTTTCATTGCACCTTGATGAAAATAACAACACCTCTTAAAGGGGAGATCATCTACAATTGTCACTTTCTAGGCACACCATCACAATCTCCCATCACCACACATCCTCTAAGATATTCCAAGCATTTCCATCACAGAACACTCTATCTATCTTCCACTTCTCATGCATTGGATCACCACCACTCCCACTTCCATGTCACCTCTAAAAACCCATTGGTCACCACCTCTCTATATTTTAATCCACAACCTTATTATCTCCTAAATATCGGAACCTCCACTATCATTAAAACTGCTCCAACCATCTTCTAATTCATCCTTATCCATCGCTATCTTATACTACCATTACATAAATTCCCAATAACAGACCCCCTCTATGATAATAATATCGCTACATCCCTTCCATTCATCTTTGACTGGTCGACCCTCCTAATGGAGTAACCCAAATCTTATCCTTCCCTCACATGCACTAATGGTATACATCTTCTTTAGATATTCCATGAGTATAACACCATTTACTCCAACCACCAATACTAGAAAGTGTCTCTAGTGTAGGTGACCCATTGGAAATAGCCTTAGGGTGCTCCATAATTATCCCAACATGGTATATGGTTTGTGGAGTTCTATATGAACTGATAAAGGTCTAGGTAAGTCCAATCCATACTCAAATGACCAAGGGAAATATAGTATTTTCTAATTTATTACATTAATTTTTTAGTAAAAGATTTTGATTATTGTATTTATATATATATAATGGAACCATGCAAAAATTTTACTTTAATTAAAAATGATATAAATAATTTTAATTCAATTAGAACCCTTGAAGTAAAATTATCATATTTTAGTTTTTCTTACGTAATTATTTTACCTTCTCACTGATATTGATAAAATAAAGAACAATTTATATTTAGTTTTTAAATTTATTAATGAATAATTTAAATTGAGTGCGATGAATGTAATAAATTAATTAATTATATGGTCTTCACATCAATATTTTTCCCACTCAATATATATATGTTAATATATAGAGCCAACTATAAACATTACATAATATAGTAAATTACTTTAGAATTAACATTCTTATATCGATCCTGTGCGGGTCAGATTCATTGTGGGTCAGCATTATATGATCCTATGTGGGTCAGCGCATACCAATCCTGTGCGGGTCAGATCCTGTGTGGGTCTTTCGGGGGTTAGTACCTACCGATCCTATGTGGTTCAGACTCCATATGGTCAGTATTAGTGCCTCTCGACATAATAAGATGATCTAGCCTCTCGACTAATCATCTATACTTCTGTGCTTTACTTATTTCGGGTTTGACCTGTGTTTATTACTTTTTTCTTTTTGATTGAGATCATGATTTTTTGTTTTCCATTGTGTAATTCTGAGAGACCTTCAGGGGTCTTACGGTCCCAATGGGGTATTGTTATACTCACCCCTACATGGGATTTTCCCTCACATTGTTGTGTCTTGTGGAGATGATGAGAATCCTGGTTGATACTTAAGGGAGCCAGGACCAGGCGGTACACATAGGATACTGGCTGATGTAGAGAGTAGTGGAGACGAGTTGTACCTACCATTCTGTTAGGATCCTCAATAGATAATTCTATGAGTTTTTTCTATTTTCAGTTATAGTTGTACCTTTATGTTTGGATTTTATTTAAGACCCTTTACTTTCAGTACAAACCATTACTAATGTAGTTTATTTTGTGGTTTCATCTTGTTGTGTTCTTGGATTGTGTGTCTGTACAAGTTTAAAGTAAATTCTATCCCATTTTAGGGATTTGCCTTTCTAGTGTTAGTCTTCAACCCCTGGCCTATGGAAAGCGGGTTTGGGTTATTCACGGTATGAGCCCCGGGGGACGGGTCCTGACAATGTCAATATGGTGGTCAATATACTAGATATTAATTTTCCCATGGTTAATAAAAGAATATTGATATCAAGGAGTAATATTAACATTATCTTCCTTTTTGTAAAGTTTGTAGAATGGTGGGTCAGTAAATTTCAAACTGTAGGGTCATACTAAAGCAATTAAAGGCTACTAATTATGGTAAGTCATGAAGAGAGGTGAATATAAATATAAAAACTAGTGTCTTTGTTTCATAGAACAGTGAGACCTCTAAGAAACTCTTTTAACCCCATATCAAAAACCTGTGAGATATTAGTTAAAACTATAAATAGAATGTTTTTTGGGATACAATGGATAAGGAGGTGGAGAACCCACTTTTCTATCCTAAATGATTCATGTTTTTGTTGTCCCATAATGGAGGAGGATGTTATTAATTAATAAATTTATAAAAGGATCAATAATTTGTTATAAGGCTATAGAAGAAAGTACCTGAGTATTATAAATCTCATATTCATACAAGTTACATAATTGTTAATGAAATTAGTTTTAAGAAAGGGTATTTGAATGGATCTTTTGAAAAAAAATTCACATACTCTAACTCAAATGAGAATTATGAACCTAATTATGTTATTTATAGTGATAAAGGAAATAAATTGGTTAATGAATCGAATGATAAAGGTCATGTGATTGATTCTAGATTGAATATAATAAATCGCATCAATGTTGAAACTTTTCAAGGGGTTGAATTGTGGGAAGAAACTCAAACAAATGTTGAATATTCCTCTGGATCTATGGAGATTATTTTGAATGTTACTGAAATGAAATTTTCAATGAGACTTTTCAAGAGATATTAATTGTCATTTTGTTTAAAAGTCATCTCAATTAGAACTGGAGAAAATGGAAGATGTATACACTATTATTAAAAGAACAAACTCACTTGTCATATAGAGCTCAACTTCTGGATATAATAGAAGTACCATAAAATCATGCAGGTTATTTAATGCTTGGGGTTATGAATAAGGGTCTCTCAAACACAAAATGAAATAATTATGAAATTTTTTTTCTAGAGCTATCTGGGTCTATCCAACCACAAAATAGTTGTTACACTATAGATTATTACTCAAAATCATAAACCAGACTTTTGGTTTAGTATGTACCAAATATTATCTTATACTTATATATTTCATCTTTAGATAATTATGGATATCATCCTATGGGCACAATCTACAAATATTTTGGGCTAAAAAGGATCTTGGTTTTTTTATTTGAATCTTGTTGATTTCTATCATATTAGTTATAGTGAAAAGATAAAAACATACAACTTAAAAAAATTGGGGATAAGAACAATTTTTCCTTCATATTATTTTAATAGATATTAATATCCTAGGGCTCTATAATAAGATATTGATAAAATATAAAACTCTATCAATGGATGTTCGATCCCACTTTGGTATTTCAATGTTATCCTTAATTTCAATGAATTGATGGGTAATAATAATTCCTTTATATCCTTTAGGGAATTTAGAACTGAACTATATATTTTAAGTGAACCTTCTCAGAGAAAAGTATATATGGAATAGGAAGAACTTAAATAATATGGTCTCTATCAATCTTTATAGATATTTTTTGAATTATGTTTCCCTTAAGGATTGGGTTGACATTTCATTCTATCCATTATATGGAATAAATTGGGGTCATTATATTATTTTTTTGTGCTTGGATTCTATAAATATTAATCATATTTTCCCATTTACGTTTTATAATTCATTGATTGGACTTACAGAATGTTGTGAGCTTTTGCATCAAACATGGAATTCCATAGATTATAATGATGATGCATTGGAATGTTTTTTCAATTTTAAAATACTTAAATGAAAAATAAAGGATTGGAGAGAAGAAGATTCACTACCCCAGATAAAGATATTTCTTCTACAGAGCCCTCTCTCCATGATATCAAAAAAATAAATTCTGGGTTGGATTTTTGGTAATTTAAACCATGAAGTTATGATCTCTCTGTGGATTTCTAACCTATTGGCTCTAGAATAGAGGAATCAAAAAAATGACTTCCAAATGGATCAAATATAGTCATTGAAATTTAAAATTTTTTAATACCTTATATATGGAATGCAATGTTAACAAACTCTTTTCATTTATCAAGGAAGGTGGTAATTTGTATATAAGAGGAAAGAACATAGTGATCATGTAATATTTTATTACATGAACATTTTTAATGGTCATATTCTGACATGATTGATGGTATAATTCAAAATATATGGATTCATGAATATAAATTTTGAATAATTTTTATTCCATTAGGATTTGAGATTAAAGATGTTGTCTTTTTTCTTTTTTTCTAGGAGTTCTCTAGGTCTAGAGGGTCTCAACAGTCATTTATCCAGGTTTTCTTTCCTATAATACAACATGATGTTTATAGTTTGGTTTGTCATTTATTGTATATGGCATAGTATCATAAGTTATAAATTCCCTATTTATTTCTCTAATTAGAAAGGTCGAAAATTCAAAATAAATAAATCTTTTTAGGAATTTTTAATTTTTTTAAATATTGTTAAAATAATTTTTAGTATTGTTATTTCTAAAATAAATGACATAGTTGTTGTAAATATTATTTCTCAAAATCTGTTTGGCTTTGTGAAAGGGAGTATTATTTTGGATATCCATGTTACATCCTAAAAATGTTTCAATATTTTGAGGAGACTACTAGAGGGGGAAACATTACTTTGAGATATGATATTAAAATTTACTTTGACACCATGTATTAGGGATTTATCTATAAGGTTCTTTTTCACTTTTGTTTTAATGTTAATCTAATTAATTGGGTAAAATCCCATATTACATCAACTCATATTTAAACCTTGATTAATGGATCTGTGGTGGGCCACATCACATGTTCTATAGGGGTAAGTCAAGGTGATCCACTATTATCCATTATTTTTACCACTATAGAGAATTGTATAAAGAGGATTTTGATACATTTGATTGATAATGGGAAAATCAAGACCATTATAGATTTCAAAGGCATTTTTTCTCCCTCGCATTTACTATATGTCAGTAACAATATTCTTCTCATATAAGGAGAGAAAAATAATTTTAGGAACATAAAAGATTCATTTATGCATTATCAAAGGGTTTCAGTTAGAAAATATGATAGAATGAATCATTGTTAAATTTAGGAAATAATATTCCATCTTATAGGAAAGATGATATCATTAAGGAGATAAAATTTAGAAAATGTGTGTAACCCCACATTTATCATGGAGTTATAATGTTCTGGGGAAGACCTTAAGCATCACATTTCCATCATATTATGGTTCAAATTTGAGGTAAATTTGATTCATGGAAGGGAAAATCTCTCTCAATTTCATGGAGGTTTTGTCTTTTAAAACACATTGTCTCAAAGATTTTTTATTCTTTCACGGTCTAAAAATGTCTTGAAATTGTTTTTAATAGTATCAACATCTCAATTAAAAACATTTTTGGAGTGGAAGTATTATTGAGTATAGAATTATCATGGTACCATTGAAAAAATGATACAATGTAGTTTCACTTAGAGGTCATGTAATTATAATCCTTTGAAATTTTTATCACAAAATTTAGGAGAATTTTTTGTGGACGATTATAAATTATAAATCATAGTTTGTTGAATTTATAGTATCTTAATTTATAAAAAAACTCAAGGCATGGAAACTTAATTATATGGACTATTCTATCTGTTCGACCATTGAATATGTATTCACGACCATTAATACTCCAGAAAACTATTTCGCTAGCAGAAACTCTTCTATAAAATTTTGGATTGAAAATTAATCATGAACACATTTAATAAATCTTATAAAAACATTTTATCTAAGGAATTAATTAAAAAACATGGTCATATATCAATGAGATGATTCATCTATTGAACTTTTAGTTGCGGTGAAAGAGGTGATCAATAGTTATACCTTCATTAATCACGTGGGATTCCTGATATATAGTAAAATAGATAAGGGGATTGTACAATTAAATTTTATATTATTCAAATATCATTGAAGGGGGAATACATTAATGGATTGAAAAATTGAAAAAAAATCTAGATTTTTCCATCAAGGTATACACTGATGTGAGGAATTTCTCACATTAATATTCAAGTTGACTCCCTTTATAAGTAGTGAGGATTTATATTTTCTATATATTCATGTTATTTCACCAGAATTGGGAGGATATTGATAACCATTTTTTAGTTGTCACATGGATTTAGTGATATAGAGTATTATATTTAGATTCTTTGAAATTCGAGATCTTTGGACTAACATTGTATAGGAACTCATCACTGATTGTGTACAGTCTTCACACTCTGTAATGTTTATCAATTTCTTTAGGAGTATTGTCTATTGATTATTAATATCATATATAATACCTAGAATAAATAGATCTGTGGGAAGACTAAATTTCACATTAATTATGCTCTTTTAAAAATAATTATTTTTTTGAAAAACTCCAACACCATGTAGAATTATTTTTGGGATAATTTTTTTCATGAATTGTCTAGTAATAGAAGGATTAGTGTTTTTAGTAATTTTACTCCATGTCAAGGAAAAAATTATTTTTTTTATAATTATCCTTAATTTAAATGGATCAGATATAATTTAAAAGGAGATTCTAGATGAAACCCTAACCAATCAGGATTTGGTGCAGTCTTCAAAATTCAAAATTATGTTATCATAGGATTTATTTATGGATTCTATGGGCTTGATTCCACCTTAGATGTTGAAGTACTAGGATAATTAATTAATTTTATAAATAAATGAAAAGATTATGGGATAAAATAGACTTATCCTTTTGGAAATTTTCTCACCTAATTTCCAAAATATCATTATTGTAAATTTTGAAAGAATTCACCTAATTTGGTTTCTGAAATAAATAAAATTTTGAATTCCAATATATTCCTTAAAACATACACCAATATTTCATATTCAAATATTAAAATCAATGAACACTATAAATCACTAAAATTATATTAAAATTATTATATTTAATTTAATTTAATTTATGTTTCTTATAATATAATAAATAATGTGCAGTGGTTTTATAAGAATTTATAGTAATTATATAATTATAAGAAATTAAAAAAGTATTTTCATTATTAATATAATTTAATTAAGCTTAATATAAGAATTTATATTAATTTAGAGCATTATTTTTTCCCAATGTATAAGCATTAGAGATTATTAAAACTAAGGTTGTTATATTTTGCAACACTATTTTATTTTTATGTTATATATTTCATTTTCATTTTAAAATGTATATTAATAAATTAATTTCAATAATAATGTGATAATGGTATAATTCCATTAATCCAACATGAATTAAGATGAATATTTATTAGTTTATCACATTTTTTTATCCAAGACAACCCTGATTTACCCTTTACTACGGCGATAAATTTTTGTACAGTTATTATACATATTGTCGAAAATTAAAGGAGAATATTTACAAAATGAGATCCTTCTGATTACAAACCCAGAATAATTTTTTCATCATTCAATTCCAATAAGTGGAATATATTGAATTAAAAATGATAATATAACAAACAATGAAATGTGATTTTATAAAAATAAAATTATAGGCATAAAACATGGTTTACTCTTATCCTATTATTAAAGAAATATTGAATGAATACAAAAAAATTATTAAATATATAAAATCTTATTTTACTTAAATTCGTTCAATAAAGGAGATTATTTTTATTTATGAATATAAAAATACATTACATGTGTAAAAAAACTTTCAAAATGATATATCCTTTTATTCAAAATGATTTTTTATTTTCATTTATAATGAATTTATGTTTTTCATATGTAAAACATAATGTTTTCATAATTCAGTTAGTCTAATTCATACTTTCTAATCCAAGAGTTATATTATAACTGTCACATGATAATATCTCAATATTATAATATGGTTTGAATAGACTCAATTTCATGTTCAACACAAGATATCAAAGAAATTAATTTCATTTAAATAGTAATAATTACTTAAATATTTGTGTATTACATTATAACCCACCATAAAATAAATTTATTCATCCAAATTTATAATTATGACAAAAATAAATGATGATATTTATATTTCATGACATTTATACATTCCCAATTAGCTTCCTAAAATTTATGATTTCACCAATGAATATTCACTGGGTTAGTAGTCTTATTCAATATAGTATTTTATATTGGATAATAAATTTCTACTGTATATTCATCAAAAAAAAATCTTTGACTGGTGGTATGGAATTTATTTTCATTACATGTGATAGAAAAATTGTGTATTTCCTTAGGATAAATACATGGAAAATTTCATTTACTTGAGAGAGGATCAATGGAAGTTCCAATTGATAATATAAAATCCCTACTTGATTGAGATTATAAAAAGTGCCATCATATCTTGGTCCTATATTTCCTTTCATCCAATATCTCAAAAAATTGTGGATAAATTCATAGAAACATATTCTCACCAATATTTAACTCCAAATCATGTCAACTATTATCAACATATCATTTCTATCCAATCTGAGTGGCCTTTTTGTGTTGTTTAATCTCTATATCGTTCACTATAATTACTCCAGCTATCTCATTCCCCAATAGAATTCATTCCCCAACTTCATCCTTACTTACTGGAGTTCTATATATCGTTAAATATAAGTCTTTATAAGAATAAATAGTAATTATTGAGTGAATGAAATTTTTGTATGAAAACATGTCTAGTGGAAGATTCTGATCCCAACCACCTTTTGAATCTAAAGAAATAGATTTCATCACATTGTCTTTGGTTTTAATAGTTTATTCACACAGAACATGTCTCTTAGGATGAGGCATCATACTTATACTCATATCTATATCTAGATTCTATTGAATTATTCTCCAAAACATCAATGCAATCCACTAATCCCGATCATACACAATAGAATATTTCACTCTATAGAACCTTGAAACTTCCATAACAAAAATTCAAAAAAGATTATCTACAAATAATTCTTCTTCAGTGTAAATTATGTGTGTGGAATTTTTAAGGTGGTTGAAAAGAATTAAAATATAATTGTTCCATTTAATTTTTTTGGGTTGTTTGATGATGAAATCCATGTTGATGCTTTCAAATTTCCACCCTCAAATGGGTATTGCCTATAAAAAATTATATATTTATCTCACCACCTTAACATGGTGACATACTGAAAACCATGACACATAATCTTCAATATATCACTTCTTATGGTCCCACAAAAATTACTCTTTCCAGTCTATATAAACATTCATACATAAATAATTAATAGTAAATGTTGAAATATGAGCCTTATACAACAGTTCCTTCATCAAATTAGGTATGGATGGAACACACACATAGTTTCTAAACATTATCATTCTATCACAATCAAGGTTAAACTATGGAAAATTCATTACTATATTTCATATATCTATATCTTCCTTCTACTTCACTTTAAAATTTTATTTATAAAAATTGTTGCAAAATCTTTTGAGAATTATATTATTTCTCTAATTCCATTAATATTTTCAGATCGATCCTTTTTTAATTCCATTTTTCATGATACACATTATATATAATAAATTTAAATTATATTAAAAGATAAATTTCATAAAATCATGCAATTTTATTGATACGCTAATATCAAAAGTGATACCACTTTATCAAATAAATTTCCTAAATGCTCAAAATTATAATGATAATAATTTATCAGGAATAAAAAATCATTTATAAGGAATCATTTTACTAATAATATGATTATACTATACTTTTATTGATTATTTACTAAGAATTTATCAACGCATTCATATATTGTAGGACCTTTATATATATTTAATAAATCAAAAAATATAATTCATACCTTAAAATATAATATCTATTTTTTAATGGTCATATTTAAATTATATTTTTATCATGGTTTTATTTTTATTGGTGTTTCATATTAGATACTCTATTAATCATACATCTATTTTTAAAATCTTGTGATTTTATAGATGTTAATTTTAATCTTCCAACAAATTTCGACTCCAAAACTTTTATAATATTGGATTTTCTATTCCAATGAAAAGGTTATGGGGAATGATTTAGTGAAAAATATGTAAGGAAACTTACATGGGGAAAGAAAACCCTTACATGCAGCTAATTTGTATCATTATTTTTTGGGGTTTTACAGATAGTAAATAGCTTACATAAAAACTAGGAAGAGCTTAGTGTAAGATGTGTGGGACCACTGATGTCTGTGGGATTTTGCATATAACTTATTCAATTTTTTGTATCCATGTAACAATTATATGAATCATCTTTATAATTTGATAGTTCCATTTTTCATGGTTGGTAAATAGATAGTCTTATAGTGTGGCATCTTTTGGAAATCCATGAAAGTAGGGTTTGTCAAGGAAATGTCTTTCTCGCGGTTGGAATACTGTCTGAAAAAATATATTACCAAACTACATGACCTAAAAAGGTTAATTATAATAACGAGTTTCCACTTTTTCACATGCTGAAAAATATTATAACCCTCATTTTCTTCTACATACCACTCGAAGAGAGCATGTGCCTCTTTAAGAGGTTCCTCCCTTTCTCAAAATTTATATGAAATTTTTATCCCCTTTGTTTCATTTGATTTATTCCAAGGTATAGAAATTTATTCTACTTATTCCATTATATTTATTCATTACCATATTATTTATATACTTTAATGAAATTAAATCTCAAAATTCGAAAAATTTATTTTCAGAGTTCCTCAAAAACCTACATATTTTCTTGTGTTGGTTCTCTAAAGGGAACACTATTGTTTGTGGGAGTTATTTTCATCATATGAGATGAATTATGACATATTATACATTGAACTAATGTATTTGTTTCTTGGTGGTTTCATTAATCTTCATGTTCAATAACATAATTACTGATATAATTAATAAATTTCATATTTTTTGAAATAAATTAGATATATATATTGGTTATAAAAATATTTAGTGGTTTTAATCAAAAATAAAATTATATTAGTAAAACACTTTTCAAATATAGTTTTATTGAAAAGAATAGTTTCAAAATAATAAAATTAAAATGTTATAAAAGTAATATAATTTTTTATATTTTCATATAAAAATTTACTTTGTGTGATGTTTTTGTATTTTTTGGAAAATATTGATTTTTCAATGAATATTAAAAAATACCAATTTTTGAGAAAAATAAATTTATTTTTAATCATTTAATTAATTTAAAATTATAAATATTTTTTAATGTGTTTTTAAGAAACATAAAAATAATTTAAATATATTTAATCAACTAAATTACTTTATATTTTATTTTTATTTATTTTTAGAATATGTTTGTTTTTTGGGTTTAAAGACTGTTTTTAAACAAAATTATGATTCATAATGTTTATCCTTTTTAATTAATTAAAAAAATACCAAATGGTGAATTTCTTAAAATAAATTTATAGATTATGTATCAATAAATATTATTTTATATTAATTCAATGATTATTATTAGTCACATAGTTAATATAGAATCAATTTTTTCTAAATTAATACTCGTCTTAAAAAACTGGATGTATTTCTACGTCTGTGAGATTAATAATAAATTAAAATTTTCCACTTATTTGAATTTAATTTGAAAAAATAGATTCATTATTTTGAATCATCATAATTTAAATTTTATAATATATTCAAATTAATTTTTACAAAAAAATTATTATTGAAAACATTTAAAATTAATTACAGTGATTAAGGTAAAAACGAGTTTACTTAGTGGTTAAACATTAATATTAAGGGGCCAAATGACCAAAAAGAATTTAAATTAAAACTTTTATAGAACGTTTTAGACTATATTACTTCATGTATATATTTTTGTCTATTATGGGTCCTTATTACATGAATATAATTTTTTTCGAATTCACTCTTTAATATATTTACATGTTTTCTACTAACACAACTTATAAAAATCCACCCCCTATCATCTTACATTCAGATATCTCATTCTCTTTGGATCAGCTGTAACATACCAAAATCACATCCCCACAAACCACATCAAATCATAGATATCTAATATTTATTATAAATAAAATCAATTATGGTATTTGGTTAAAAACAAAAGGAGTTACCTGGAGAATAAGTAATGTTCATCAACAAGTTTTTATATTTTATTTATTCTCTACAACCTTAAATACATTTTATAACATGCATATAAAATATCCCAATAATCATAAATATAATTATACTTTTTCAAGTTAATTTTATTCCTTAAAACAAAACACACTTCTATAATATGGGTTATGAAATCATCAATTGTGTGTATTGAAAATTGTTTCCCCATGAAAAGTTATCATTAATTATTCCATTACCACATCATAAAGTTGTCTATAATGATGGATATAAAGATTATTTATGATTTTTTTAAACATAATTTACCTCTTGAGTAATTATATCTTATATAACCATTTTATATTCCAATACATAGGGGATATAAAAACTTCTCTCATGTGTATGATGGACTAACACCTCATGAAGAGATGCAAATTTTTTATCAATAACATGTATCATGGAAGTTAATAATGGTATAAATAATTAATATATATGATATACATTAAATAATTATGATATTAAATACATATTTATCATTATTTATTTATAATATATCATTTTCAGTATTATCTTTTCGCACACAAAGAATGATATAACGTTGTTCATGGATGTGTGGACTTTCATCTATTCAAACCAACATAGTTCCCTTTTACATCACTAAATCACAATAATTATATATATAAGTATATATAAAAAATATAATGGTATTTATGATACAATTATAATTTTTTAATGATAATATGTTACAAACATTCTTTTCATAATTATCAGTAAAAAATAGAAACGTTACTCATGTGTACGTAAGGCCTACAATCTCCATGATCATATTATTTGTTCCTTTTTCATAATAATATTCAATGATTTATTTTAAAAGTATAATCGATTATAAATATAATAATTAATTCATTATTATTATAATTATTATTTCTAAATAATGACTCATTTGACAATATTTGAAATACATAGTAATTTTGGACACATAAGCTGAATATGGTCAAAATATTGGAGTTAATCTTAATTGATTATGTAACTATATATAACATGTAAATAAGTGAAATAAAATTAATAATAAACATGAAAATTTATACCAATCAGGTAAATAATTATAATTTTTTTTTTATTCATTAATATAAATAAACACATGACAAGTCAGACTCGGGATAAGGGACTTCATCTCAGCCTCCTTTCACTGTGGCATATCTTGATGTTATACACCTATATTCGTTTATTAGGTGTATATATAGACCCATTCATAATATACTTAATGAATTTATCTATTCTAATGGTATATAATTTTTTTGATAATATTATTATTTCAATGGTATTATGATTCAAATATTTCCATGATGATAAGGGATATTTCATTACAAGAAAAAAAAACCATCTTCAGTGTTTTCATTCCCACTCTTCCTTTTCCATGTTCATGTATTTAAAATGGTTTTATAAAATGGGTTATATGGATGAAAAAAAATTAAAAATTACTTTTTTTTCATTTTAATATATATTTTTTTCAAAAGTAATGTATTTATGTATATTATACATGTGATTTGAAAAATGAAAATAGGAATGTTCTATTTCTAACGTACATGGAGAGAATGGATTTTCTACTCTTATGACAATTATTTTATTTCAAGAATCCCATAAAATCTCTCATGTTTTATTAAAATGAAGCCATTTGTTATTTTCTTTTTCTTTTTTTGGTTTTTTGGTTTGGAAAATGGGTTTCAAAAGAAATGGGTATTTTTTATTGAAAATAGGGTTTTAATATAAAATTGTATTTGATATCTAATAGTGATTTACTTAATAGGTTAAAATAGATTTAAACGTGTCTAATAATGAAAAAAATTATTCATTAAAATGTTATATAAATGATATTTTACTTGAAAATTATATAATGGGGTAGTCAAGATAGCGATGGGTGAGCACGTTAAAACTTATACAGTGGGAGAATTGTATAGTATTGGGTGATCCCATTACAACATATACGATGGGGTATCCTAGATAGTTCATGGTGATCCGTTTACAACATATACAAGTAGGTGGTATAAATAGATTTATTTGAGAACATTATATCTTAAACAATGGGTTCACCCAGACATATCTCCAATTCATTAGGTAATGATAATGCTAGAATTATGTTATATTGTTATTAAAAATAAAAGTGTTCTTAAAGGGGGTTTTAATAATATTATTCACTAGGTCACATAAAAGGGATTTTAATTTATTTGTATGGGTTTTAATTTTTTCTTTTGATAAAAAATTATATTTTTTGAGTAATGTTTTTATCCTATATGCTCAATGAACATTAAAGATAAGTTAAATAGTATATAAATTTTCATGTTTTCACTAGACTAATGGTTTCATTTCTTTTGAATCAATTACTTAACTTTTTGTTCCCATAAAATATTTGTAAATATTTTCTATAGGATGGGTACAAAAAGTGATTATTTAATGTTTAATTTCATGAAGAGTTTTCATGAAGGAAATAATAATATTTTAAAGATTTTTATAATGTGGAAAAATTGGATACTAGTTGAAAGTGTCCACTTTGTATTATATTATATTTTAAGGTATTATTTGTGGGCTAATTATATAAATCCATAAACATAAAACATCATTGATTTGAAAGAAAATAAATTATAAACTATAAGTAAATATTATTTAATGTTTAAGGATAGGGCCTTATAGAATGATGAAAACATAATGATGGTTTAAGAATGGTATTTCATCAAAATTATACCTATATATTTAGACCATTATGGGGATAAGGTGAATTAATGTGATGTTAAACATTCTCATGGAATGGGACTACATTCTAAGTGTTTCTAACGATTCCAAAATCGGTTGAAAATGTTTTTTTTTTGTTTTAAAAAGTGGTGGTGATCTATGACATGAGGTTTTTAGAATAATTAATTTTTATAAAAATATTTTAAAACCATGTGATTGATAATTTTATAGGGTGTTATGTTTTTTAGGGGATTTTTTTAATATGGGTGTATTAATGATTGTGTTTTATATTTGAGATGTGTTTATGAATTTGGTAGGTTTTTATATAAATGGTTTGAGGTGTTTAATTATTTTGATGTAATCAAAATTGGTTGGGAAGTTTCAAAGTAATTTAATATCCCATATAGATTATATTTTGGATTTTTTATGGAATTAAAGGACATAAATAGTGATTTTTGTGGTTGT
Source organism: Viscum album (assembly GCA_963277665.1). Lineage (NCBI taxonomy): Eukaryota > Viridiplantae > Streptophyta > Magnoliopsida > Santalales > Viscaceae > Viscum > Viscum album. The sequence continues at coordinate 380,208,204 of OY728122.1, forward strand.
TTGTATTTCCATATTGTATTTAAAAAAAATTACCTTGGTCTCAAGAGTGAATTGGGGAATGTTTTGGAAATGTTTTGAGTTATATTAGAATTCTATGTGTTTTAAAAGTAGTATGTTTGAATTTTTTGAAACATGAGTATTCATAAATGCGGAGAAACATATTTGGGACCCATTTGATATTTTCTGCTCTTAGTCTTTGGAAATACCATGAGGGGATCTTTATTCCAGATTCATTTCAATATATTTCTTGGGTTTTGATAAAAATGGGGGTTATTTATTTTTTTGGTGTAGAAGGTGAGTTGTTTGTTATTTCAAATAATTTTTACACATTCCATGTGATACACTGTTATTTATCACATCCATTAAATTATTTTTTGTATGCATTGGTAATTTGAAAGGAGTAATATGTGGTTGATTCCCTGAACTAGGATTGTATTTTTTTGGGACATTACATTGGGACTGAGTGAGCCCATATATTTGAAGTTCTCCCAGACACCAAGTGAGTTTTGATGAGTTGGGCGTAGGGAGAGCCTGTTTGGGGACCAATATATCCAAGGGAGGCATGACATAGCCTAAATATTTATTATTCACACTATGATAGTAGATAACATAGGGACATTCTTTTCCCTACTCTCAATTATTTTTTAATGACTATTAGTTAGTTCTATGACCATAGGATCTTGTTCAGGATCATTTAGAGCATTAAAACTCGTTATTTTATTATATCCCATTCAAATTTGGATATTTTTTTGGCACATATGATATTGTTTTACAAATTATCCTTGAAGAGTGAATCACTTGTATAGTAATTCTTGTGTAACATACTTTTAATTAGTATTATAATTGTCATTTCAAATATTTTGAAAAGGATATAATAATGGTTTTAATGGAACGAAACAACATTTTTGATTTTATTTTTCCCCAATAATTTTTATTTACAAGATTGAAGGGGGTTAACTTTTAATATGTGGGTTTTTTTCAAATGGATTTAGAGTGCTTTAAATCAAAAAGTGTAAGTGGTTTTTTGGAACACTAACAAGTGTTGGGTTTTGAAAATATGTTTTTGATTCATTATGTCATGTTTCACGTTATATTATATTCAAATGGTGTCTTTGGAATACCAATTGAAAATTTTAATCCTCTTTTAGTTTATAATACATATTTCAAAAAATGTGTTCTTTCTGATTCTATTCTAATGAGGGACTATGGTAGTTTTTTTTCAATGTTGTGTTGGTCAGGAAAAGTTTATTACTCAAAATTGTTATAAATTACGGATAATTAAATGAAAAAATGATAAAAACTTTTGCTCTTCTATTTATTTCATAATGGAGATATTCATAATTTTTTCTGTTGTATTAAAAATTATAATTTTAGGGATGTAAATTGTCATAGTGTAGACTATGTGGGTGGAGACCTACTGGTATATTTAACTCATCCCTATATTTTTTCATTAGGTAAAGGTTTATTCATATTTGTATGACATATGTTGTGCTTATGGGGGTGATGTGTGATTGGATGATGACTTTTAGTCATTTAGAGGCTCATTCGAGTGAGATTTCAATTTTTTCAGAATTTTATTTATTATTATTTGTTGGGATATTGAATTTCACGATTCATATTTATGTGTATCAATTTCATATATTAAATTATTTTTATTAGTTTTTTATAATTTTTTTTATTTGTCTAACTATATTTTTTGTTATTTTAACAATTTTATTTCCCATATTCATTTATCTATTTTATAAGGGAATAATAATTACTAATGAGTGTTTTATGATTCCTAGGAACTGATTTATATCCCATTTGGATTGAGAAGCCACTTTTGGCCTTTTGGTGAATTTAGATTGGTTTTGGTTTAGATGTATACTTAGGATGGTTATCTATATAAACATTGTCACAATCAGTAAATATGATCCTGAACATATCTATTTGAATCCCTTCACGATTACCACCAATAGTGGGTTCTTTATTTTTCATCATATTATTATATGAAAAAATAATATATTTTCACAAATATGAAATATTAGAGAATATAAATATAATATTGATGATATAGTTGGTTTTATGGATGGGTTTCAATATAATTCTTGAAAAACCAAATTCAGGTCCCTAAAGGTAACCAAATTCAACAATAATTTCTTGTACTTAACACAAAATCTATTTTTAGAATTGTATTTCACATATGTTATTGTATATATGTAAGCTAAACATAAATGAATTGATATATATATATCAATAAAAAGAAGTATCTTTTTTGTTAGGAGAATAACACATCATACAAAGGTATATTTAAATCCCATCTTTATGTCACTCAGCAATATGTCAGGTCCCCCCCCCCCCGCCTCATGAATTGTATCAAGAATATATATTGATTCTGATATCCCTTGGAGTTTTATAATTTCCATTCACATGGAAATTGAACCCTTTTCATTGTAAGTAACCCTAAATCTATAATTTCACTAATTATATCACATTTTAAGGATTTATGAGGGTTATGTAGGTGATTCTATGAAAAATTGTATAACAAAATAACACACAAGAAATGCGGAATGTGTAGTCGTGATAAATGAATATATGTAGTTTCATAAAAATTATATTTCCCAAAACACAGTACATGTTAGTTTGATCTATGTTGTCCACTTTTTATTGATAACCTGGTATCCACCTTTGGTGTACAAACAATGCATTCCTCAAAACCCACTACCATTACAAAGAACATGCACTATCACACACATTGTGTAGTATTATATTTAATTTACATATCCAATTAAGGTGTGTTTTAGGATTACATGGTGTGGGAACCCTATTAAAAATACTTATCATGTCATCAAGATTAACATTCAATATACTTGGTGAATTGTAATTTTATTGTTTTTTTTACTTTTTTATTTTTATTTTTACTTTTCTTAGTCCCATATTAGTTTAATGAATACATTAAATTGGAAAGAAACACCCAACCTCACCAAATATAAGGGAACATGTCTTGTGGTAATTATATATAAGTGTAAGAGAGAAAGTAGTGATATACATACTCATTTCACAACCAATAGCATTGGAAGTGGTTCATACAGTGTCATTATCATGTCTCCCGCAAATATATTCTATGGAGGAGTAATTTAGTGTAGCATCAACACCAATTACTCCATTAGTTGCGATAACATCACACCCTCCCCAAAATGGCTATGTAACATTCCTGGATACATCTTATGTCATTTTTCACCATTGTGACACCACTATCTCATAGGGAATTACTCTAGATCACCCATATCCTGACTAGAGATATATTTATTATGTACTGTAATGTTGACCTTATGAGTACTAGGCTAGAAAATAACCGCCTTTCTTAGTATCCTTAGGGAGATAGAAGATTTAATGGAACACTTCCATCTATTTTCCATGTTACTTGTTAGAAATAAGACATTTAAATAGTTATTTTTATAATACGAAGCCAAATAAGTATTTTATGGACTAGCATACTAATGTGATCTAAGATTTATTTATATGAACAGTATATTTCATCTTGTTAAATAATAATTTTCTCTCAACATTAGTGATTTTTAAAAATGGTGTAATTTATACCAATATATCCCCCCACATTATTGATTTCTTCTCATTTGGTGAGACATGATAAAATCATTGTGTGGGGAAAGATTATCAAAAATTATGTCTTGTATGATCCTATGCCATAGAGGATAAGCCTAATCATTTTACCCCACTACCCTCATTATCCATCAATGCATAAATACCATGCACTTTCCATAAACTATAGACGATTAAATCATAAACACGAGGGATACAAAAAACATTTACTTTATCTACAAACATTATTAACAAGGATTACCTTATTTTTTCATCTGAAATGTTCATAATATATTCACTAATCATCAAGTTAAACTGATTATAAAATTTTATTCCACACATTTGGAACACTTGTTTGGGGTTTTTTATGATATTTCATCTCATGAACATGTAGGTATTTCCCATCATATGAATTTTTCCACGGGATTTCATATAAAAGTTGTCTAGAGTTTTGGGGAACAAAGTTTTCTTCATTCCAAAGTATCGCTTTGTTCTGGATGGATTAAAGGTCAGTTCTCTAAGGATTAATGATGACCCGATACCTATCCCAATTCATCTGTTATTAACAACATCACCATCTCTCATTAAAATTTATTTTTTCCACTCATATTATTCCCACCCACTAACCAAATATGATATATAATCATCCCTTATAACATGAACACCAATAACAAAGACCATGGTTATACATTAGTCAAACAATATGGAGTGTTATTTAAATGAAATATATTCATAGATTGAAGAACTATATACAAAAACATGCCACTTTTTATAGCTATTGGTTAGAATCATTTAACCACTATAAGCCACTCTATCTATCTCACAACCATCTCCCATGTAAGGAATATTTTTTAGACCATAAATATTGAAAATTTATCATATTTTAGGAGTAAATTATAGACCCTAACTATAATATTCAAAAAAATTATCAATACATAGTAGTAGAACATAGATCCACCAATTTTGGGTTTCACAGATTTGAAATATCCACCACTAACATTAGCAGCTACTGATATAGGCTATATCTGGGATACCCTATGACTGATTATGATACACAAATATATAACATTTTTATTCTTCATGTGATGTTCTATTTTACATAATATTACTTTTATTTTTCACTTCTATTCAGTTTTTCCTCTTGAACATAATTTTAGAATCTATATTTCTACATTTATAGGTATTCACTTTCTTGAGAATTATATTCTACAATTATATTTTTATCCATTTTTATAATTAAATTATTAAATTACACCCTTTGTTCCATATCACAAGTAATTTTCTAGTCTCATAAAGTATTTTTAAAATGGGATCCCATTCATAATATTCTGTGTGGGTAAGGGTATGCCTGAAAGAAAACATGATTGTTTACTACATTGATTGACCTGAAGAGAAAATTTCTTTTGAGAATCACTTTAGAGTTAGTTTACAATATTATTCATACTTTTTTATAAAATGTAATGACATTATCTGAATTAACATTATAACTACCTATTTTTAAAGAATGAAAATTAATTTTTGATATATTACATTCATATTTTTTAGAAAATGGTTTACATTACTCATGATATATATTTAAAACATAGAAAAAACAATTAACATGATTTTTTTGATAGGAAAAAAAAACCTCAAAATTCATTTCATATTATTTGGGATTTTTTAAATTGTGAATTATGGGGACACGTATTTTTTTAATAATGAATCATATTTTTATAATATTGTGGTTTATTTTGAGTTAAATAAACTATGTAATTTTAATAAATCAGTAATTTAAATTGTATTTAAAATTTTATTGTATCTCGCATAGATAAAAAATCATGATAGAAACATTTTGTCCAAAATTGTTAAATTAATCCACTTTTGAATATCATTAGGCAAATCATATTTTTAGGTCATTAATAATTGTATTTAACCTCTATTTGGCCCCAATGTGGTCTTTTTTTATTTTTTGAGATATTTTATGGAATATTTATCAAGGAAGGGAGTTATTTTAAAAGAAATATAGGGAATATCTAGAAAAGTTAATACAATTTTAATTATTGAATTTAGAATTAAATTACATAATTGGAATATAATATTTTACCTTGATAAGCGTCACAGATGAATATTTTACATTTATTCTTAATAGAATTAAAATAATTTAATTTTGCATTTAATGGTAACTATATTGATAAACATGACAATACTTTTCTTAATTTAATTTAGATATATTTTACACTTTTCATGAGGGCGTGAAAATGAATATGTATAGAGGAGTTTGATACAAACAGTTTTTTCATATTATGTTGATGTGTTTTTTTGAGTATATAGTAAAATTATATTGGTTATATAATATAATTTATTTCAAAAATCATATTCTAGTATTATTTGATATCACATTGGGGATAATTAAAAATTTAAAATTTTATAGTGTTTCGGTCCATAAATTTATAGATACATAGTTTTTATTTCAAAAACACATGTTAGGTATATTATAAGACACATGAATCATAGAGTAAGTTTACACACTCAAATACACTATAATAATTACATATAATGTTAAAGAACCAAAAATATATTTACATACCTTCTAATAAGTGTTATATGATGTAAATTCCTCTATAAAAGTTGTTTTACATTTATACATTTTTTTTGGTCCACAAATAGATATATGACATGCCATATTCAATAGTCATCATGGAATTTAAACTATCCTTGAAGATAAAGCCAAAAAATTATGGTTGAATTGGTGGAAATAATTGTAATTTCTTTCGCATAGATTCATTGTCTTGATGTATTAACAAGTACTATTGATAAGGGTTATTTTCGATCTGATGATTAACTTCTATTAAGAAATTATTAGATTTTATCCTTGTTTTTTTAATATTCATCTCATATTATATTCCTTCTACTATTCCCTATCCTAATAATGAGTGTGTATGATACCATTTCTATAGTCATGAGAGGCTATATGAGGCATATGATGGTATTAATGAATGAATTTTGTGTATATAAAGAAATTATTCTGTATTTCCATTTATTTTATTGTTTTCATCTATAGTCTATTTGAATATTATGATTTCAAATCTATTAGTTAGATTTTAGATAAAGAATATACTAATTTATAGAAATCAATGAAATTATTTTAGTATAACACCTTATCATGTGGAGATTCTATTTTCCATATTTTTGGGTTTTTATATAGCTAAATTCATATTGAATTAATTTCTAAACTATGGAATTTATTTATTACTAACTTTTTATTTTATTATTAGACTAAAAAAAATGACATATTCAAATCCCTATGATATATAATTTTTTTATTACTGTGATATGATAATGGGATGTTTTGACTATATACTGTAATTGAAATTGAAACTCATCATTTTCATTGAAATTATTTCTATTTTTTGTGTATTTGTTTTATATTTTAGTTGATTTTCATTATATTTTTGTTGTTTTTTCTCCCCCCATAATATAACACAAAGATAATATAATGACATATTAGTGGCACACAAATTAATTATTTCTTATCAATAAATTTAACATCACACTTCACTATTAATATTTATAGCCCATGAAAAAAATTATTTCTTTAGAGGGAGAAGAGTGATTTTAATATAATTTCTGGAGAGAAATAATGTAGACATTGGAAAAACAGAGAAAAAAATTAAGAAAAATATATCTCTTTACTTTTCAGATTTTTTAAAAATAGATAAATATCTCTAACCTTAAAAAACATGGATGATCTTTTTGGTGAAATTAATTGTTAGATTATAATGTTTGAATATTGTGAAATATCTAACATTGATGATAAATTACATTAATTATATATTTTATGACACTAAAATATTTATCAAGGTGTCGCTTAATGTTTTTATCTCAATATTTTTTATGAGAATATTAGTTTTAAGGAACATTATTTGGAAGATGTATTTTAATATATAAAGAGAGAATATAGTGGGAGACCTCCTTGGGATTGGGAACAAGAAGTTACATTATTGTCTTATACATGGAACTCAATGGACTATAGGTTCCTGAGTTTGTAATATTTTGATCCACCTCATTTTCAATGTATTCTGGCATATACATGGAATTACTCTTTATAAAAAATTCAAAATAATGTTTTATTTATTTCATATAGTCCATTAATTTAAATATAAAGGTTGTGGAGTACTATATTTCACCCCATTTTAGTAATTCCCTCCATTCATGGGTGCTTATATGACCCCCTGTCCTTCTCTATAAATGTCACCTTAATTCAATCCAAAATTAGTTATAATTGGTCCTAATGTGTTTGTTTTGGTATGTTATGTTTTCCAAAACCTATAATAAAAATTCTTTGTCACATTATAACATGAAAAAATTATATCTCATCATTCTAAAATTATATGGGATTTATAATTCTTCTAATACTTTTGATTCTATCTAGTAATTCCATCATTCGTTTTTAACATACATGAGTCAATGGTTACACCATGGATTTTTTTTCTGTTTATGTATTTACACAGTCATAATGATGAAAATTTATAGATATTTTATGACTATTTATTATTATTATTATTGTAATAGTCATTTTTCTTGACATTAATAAGGATACAATAAATACTTTTGGTAGGATTACATATTTCCTCTCCCATAATCATTATGCTAAAATTTGGAATCATCATTGGGATAAGTGAATTTAACCAACATAAAACATGTTGATGATGATTTTATTTTTTAATTTATCTTATATAATGATTATGAAAAATATGAGTTCTAGTTAAAATCAATGAATGATTCAAGAGTTACCTTGGTGATTTTTTCAATTATTTTTCCATGGAAGTATTATTTTTTGGTGATAGAAATGAAATGATTAATTACTACTAGTAATTATTAAGAGGTCACTTGGTAAGTTATATATTTTTTCAATAACATATATATATGTATGCCTCTATGTATCATTTTATATAGATGATAAATGTTTCTTTAAATACTACAATGTATTTAATATGTGTTTTAGAAGATACAGTTGGTTTCTACCCAAAGATATATTATTTATGTATATTTTTAATTATATAATAGTGTCAATTTGGGTGTGAATTTTCATAAAATTGTATAACCCTTCAGTATATTCAATATAACATGCTTGTTCTATAAAGTCATATACCAATTCCCCTATTTGTAGAAATGTACTTATACTATGATATTATAAAAATATATTCATAAATAGAATGGGAAGCATTATTTCACAACCATTATCCTAATATTAATACCATTTTATGATCAAATATAGTGATTGAAGGTGAGGAACCTATCACTATTATGTTGTATTTATATTAGTTATAATTATTATTCATTCTAGTATGAAAATTATTTGGTTTTTAAATTATTATCTTTTACTCTATCCATGTATTGTTTCATAAATTCAAGTAGTTAATAAAATGTAATGATAGAGAGGGTAGTTACTATCTACATTGTAGTAATACAACCATACTAACCTGAAAAGATGGAATGAAAGTATATCATATTGTATGTGATCTAAGTAAATAGGTAAATAACTAGAGAACAATTCTATTTACCCAATGGTTACTGTCAGAAGGGAGACAAATATTTCACTATATTTGAGGATACTTTAGTGAAACAAAAATTGGATATATAGATTGTGTATTATAGAAGTTCTCAAAAAAGATACCCCAAATTTATTTCTTAGGCCTCATTTGGCTCACTAGTTTTTTTTAAAACAGGTTCATTACATTTTAACAATTTTTAATTTTTTAAAAATTTTATCTAGTGAGTAAATTTTAATATATAAATAGTGATTATTACACTATAACTAATAGTGTGGTTTGAAATGAATATTTATATTGTCATTCTATGATTATTTTTGGATTAGAAGTCCATATACCATAAGGATTATAATAAAATTTCTAGGTGATGTACAATTTGATTATATTTATTTTTAAAGAGACAAAACTATCTTATACTAGCATGTCATTTTTCCTCAATACTTTTACACTAGTTTATGGTGATCCTTAGTTGTGAAAGATGTGTAATAGAAACCTAGCCTTGTATTTTTTGAGTAATCAATCTAAAATCATTAAATAGAAGCCTCATAATAACCATTAATGGAAATTTTGAATGGGAAAGGGAGATATTGGAGAAATGGACCGTAAAAAATATAGATGCATGCAAAAAGTATGTATGGTTATAAGAATAATGTATTAATAATTAATTTACAAGGTAGTATATGATTCCTTTTGCATCTTTTCCATGTGGTAGCCATAATTTTTCATCCCCATGAATCATACTAGGTGTTTACAGATAGGCCTTGGGGGGAAAATAAGTCTTTTTATGTTATTTATTATTCTTGTTTATATCAATTTAAATTATTGTTTAAATCAATTAGATTCTTATAATACTAAAAAAAATAATTATATTTTTTTTTTAATATTTATTTATTTTAAATTCCTTGGTTGAAATTGATCAATTGTAGGTTTCTTTGATAAATTTTGTTTTTCTATTATGATTGATAACTCATATTTTTTTTCTTAAAATGAAACTATTATTTTTATATCAACATGATATGGATAGGATGACGGGTAATTTCCTAAAATAAGCAGTGTAATATACCAAAAAATGTGAATTGTTTTAGTAAATAATGATATTGATAATTTTTTCTTAATTTCATACAATATATAGTTATATAATATTGTTTTAAAATCATTAACATTCATTATTATCATTAATGTATATTTTTATTAATGTTCTAAATAACAGAGCATTTTTTTATTTTAAAATTTTCATAAAAAATAACATCATTTTTCAAATTAATGTATGAGAGACTTAATGGGATTTAAATCATCCAAAGATGTTTCTTAGTTAGTAGAGATATTTTTTAAAATATTTCAATTATTGGTGGAAGTTATCACATGGTTTAGCACTTGTCATCATGAATGATATCTTGAGTCCTAATATTTACGGTGTAAGTGAGATTTCTAAGTTTTACCTAGTAATATATTTACATTCACATGTCTGATCTTTACGTATATCCTATATATTATCATAGATATCCACCTGATTTTTGAATTTATAGTCCATATATATATTTTTGATATCTTATTCCTTTAATGGTTAATGTTTCTTCCAGTAATGAATAATTTAACAATTATACTAACATAATAGGATTTACACATTTATATTTAGTTTGATTGTATATTTTCTAACAGTCCTAGTGATTGGGGATATTTTTTAATATAATAACATTGAGAATGTAAATTTTCCATTTAATTTAATTACCAAATTTTTGTTTAAAATGTTATAATTTTGTTTCAGTTAACGATTTTTTAAGGATTTATTAACCTAAAACATAGTTTTGAAATAAAATTTTTTGAAAATAATTATTTAAAAAACATTTTGAAATTATGTTTTACTGTTTTTTGTTTTTAAAATTTATTTTTATTAATATATTATAAAAAAAATATTTTTCATGTGAATAAAAAATAAATTGGATCCTCTATTCCATATAGGTTTTATAAACCCCTGACTACATCAATCGGTTGATTTCAGTTTGATGGTATGTTTAAATAAAGAGCTGTCTCAATTTTAACATTTTATCATTTTAAATGAATGTCGTACCCATTATGATGTTGTTTTTTGAATCGTTTTTTTTATTTTGGTAATGTTGATATGGGAATAATAACCTATAAATTGTATTCTTTGATCCTATGTGATTTGAATACTTGAATGGGAGTATACAATGTCCAATATGTACTAAAACATTTGTTACAAGGTACTCGGTGAACATGAAAATATGTTTGTCTTGACTAAGAAACCCCTATATTAATGTCTATAAAATTGAAGGTCAAAATAGACCAACACAAAATATATTCATAAATAATTTTTCATTTAATTTAAAATTGAAACCCTATAAATTGATATCTAGGAGGTTGAAATCCATTTTACCAACACATATTCTTCTTCCTCCTCACCCTTTATCATGTTTTCCTTTATGATTTTAAATGGTAATGGGATAGTGAATGTTTTCTATCATTTAATTCCATACATTTGATGTATTTTACATTTTTTTATTTGGTCATATTTAAATACTTATTCATATAATTTTACTATTCTACATTAAAAACAACTCTTATATGAAGATAGATTTTCTAGTAATTTAGATAATGGAATCTGATGAGGCTCTTAACAATAAATATTCTTGTTAATTTTTATATATATCATATGGTCATAAATTTAATACCATAAGAATTTAATTCATTTTCTACCTTAATAGTATTATTTTGAAAAATATTTTCATATAATTAATTCATATTCATCAATATTTTATAATTGGAACTACAAAAAATGATATTTTAAAAATTGAAAAAAGGTTTTTCTAAGCCATACATTTAAATTGACATGTTTTTAATTGTTTTTGTAATAATCCATTCAAATTCTTGTATTTTTAATCATAAATTAATGAATATACATATAAATTATATGTAAAAAATGGTTATTTTATGTTTTATTTTATTATGATAACAGGTTGGTTGTGTTATACCTCATGCCTTTTTTAGTAGTTTTATGTATATTATTTTTATGATGTTATGTTCTATAGTAGTTTAGAATAATGCCCTTTTTTCTATGACTCTTCAACACTAATTTATCATATGATTTATTTAAGAAATATATAATAGTATAAAACATAATTTTTACTAAAAAGTTTACTATATGTATTATTAAAATTTCACTTTTTTCGGTGCAATTACCTTGGATTTAGTTTAAAATATGACAGGGTTTATCTTTTTTTATTCCTAATGTTAATGGTTATACATTTATAATACATGGTGTATATATAAATAATTAAATCGGTAGGTAGTTTTCATTAATTCACATGATATATGTTTTTAAGCATTATTATGTAATATTTTAGTTATTATTATACTTCAAAAATTAATTGAAAGAAAATAATTTATATATTTTATTTTAATTACGATAATAAATGATTAGTTAAGTAATATAAAATGGTTTTTCACACTGTATTCTTTATTTTTTATGTTTTCAAAAAATATTGATGAATCAAATTTAAAATTATTCAAACTTATAACAAATTACTAATTAGAAAATCCATTTCTCTTTAGAACATCTAGCATTTCTCATTCCATAATAATGAGTTAAATGATTAATTAATGGATTTTTTATAATATGTTATTTTTTTCAATAATGTATTAACATAATATCATGGAAATATGAACAGCGTTTTTTGTAAATGTGGTGAAAGATGGTTAGTGACTTTTTTTCTATGAAAACACATTGATGTGTAAATAATCCAAAATTATTTTGTAAATAAAATTTATTTTGGAAAATGAATTATGTTATTAATGTAATGATTATTTTTTTATTAATTCAACTATTTATTCTAAATCATTTATTTGAATCATGTTGGTAGCTTATTATAAAAATACATCTAAAATGGGGAAAACATATGAGATTAGAGGTTTTCCATTTGGTGGGAACATACTCTTGTATTTTAACAAAAATTAAAATTTTATTTAAATTCTTTAAAATAAAACAAACATATTTATCACCTTGTATTAATTATTATTATTTAAATGGATTGAATTTTTCAATTGAAAACTTTATATGTGTTATGATGGATAAAATGAGTGTTGGTGTGTAATTAAATTATTTATAATAATATTAATAAAATATTAATTTTATGAAATAATTATTTTATATAAGTCAAATATTTATCTAATATAGATTAGTATAGACAATATTTTGTAGATGTAGTTGGTAAAATTTAGGATAACATTACTTTCATTAGCTTATATATTAAATGTCTTAAAGATTCCCTATTTTCCTTATCATTATAGTGTTTCATTCTTCAACCATATACCTTAAATGGATAATAATTTATTTAATATTATTATACCTTTGGTAAAATATTGAATTTATGGTCACATGATTAATTGTTATTATATATATATATAATGGTTTTTATATCATTTTATTGGTATCCCCAATAGATTTTTGGGTCTTTTTATTATGGCGATCTTATTCTAGGGTGTATTGAGTGTGATTGTTTAGATAATTAATTTTTGTTACATCCTTTAAATGGATTTTCTTAATTTTAATTAGTCTTCATTTTATAGAACACTTCAAATTGTTTGGACTTACCATTTTTATCAGTCTATATTCTCATAAAACTATAATTTATAGTAACTTGTATCTATAATTTTTTTTCATGTATATGATTTTAGGGGATATTTGTGAAGGATGAGAAGAAAAATGATGTGGAATATTCAAATACCTAAAAACCTATAACCTTGAATTTATTTTAATTCTTTCATATAAATCTATTTTATGAGTACATTACGTGAGATAATAGTGGGGGAATATATTTAGTTGTTTATAGAAAATGTAAAATATGACAGAGGAGATACATTTGGGTCTAGGAAACACAGGGTACCCTTTGGTCCTCTATAGGGAAAAAATTGTGATGAAGGTGGGTGGCATGATTCTATTTTGATCCAGTAAGGATCAAAAAGATTATTAGGAATATATTGTACTTTTTTGAAAAAAAAAATCAATCTATAAAGGTGTATTTTAGCCATAGGAGAACTATATTTAATCCCAAATTTGATGGGTATTGAGGTTTCACAACATTTTAGACATTTTCAATATCCTTAAGTGATTGCCTGGTCCAACCTATCTTATCCATAAATGCCATATTCATCCTCATTCAACTTTGATTCAATTGGATATAAAGGATGGGTTTTATCATTTTATTTTCTCCTTTATATGAAATCACTATTCTTAATAACATGTTTCAATATTATAATATGTATATCCTCTTTATCAAATTATTGTTCTTTAAAAATTAATTTAATCCTTCCAATTCCAAAGGTTTATTTTTTATAGGTGTTTAACATTTTAAGGTAAAAAGTTGGGCCCTGGATTTTCTTTCTAGTTATAAATTCAGTTAATCACAATGACCTAAATTCTATTTTTTTATGTTTATGGTTGTCTTAGTTGTTTTTGGTGGAACAAAATTTCACCTAAAACCATTAAATGGAATCCATAACAATTTTTTATAGTTTAACCCATATTCCCTGTCAAAATAAATAACGGATGGAATAACATTGGCATAGGGTTGAGTGAATTAAATTAGAATTATTATTTTTTATAATGAATGGATTAATGATTAATCAATTATAATGTTTAAGGGGTGTTTCACATTTCATTTTATAGATTAATGGGTACAGGCATGCCTTTACATATCTTTGTGATTATTAGACTATTATTTTATTATTGTACAATTAATAAATTTAAATTATTAAATGCAACTAATAATTATTCAAAGGACACCTTTTATATTATATATATATATATAATTAAAATTTTAATATATATTCCTCTTTGTATCCTTTTAATTATGAAATGGTTTAATACATAATACTCTCATATTGATAAGTGTATTAGAGGTTGTATTTTTTCATCAATATGTATTTTTTTAAAGAAGTTAAAATATTTATTACATAATGGTGTTAGAAAGTGATCTATTTTTTATGAAATTGACTACTAGTTCTGCCAATTCAAATGGATAAGCATGGTATCTCGAATTGTATGCTCATTCATATATACCAATAGAAGGGCTTGTATAATGAAAATGTAGGATATAGGATTCCCATAACTCTATCCTAACATTAATATATTGATTTTTCAAAATATGATAATAATGGTGAGGATCCACATAGTATAAGAATTCAATAATATCTTATATAATTGTTATGAATTATAGAATGATGAGAATGTTCTTTACCATTTTATTCATTTATTCTATCAATATATTACTTATTTATTCCAAATGGGATTGTTCTAGTAAATATTTTATGGGGATTATAACACCTGCATTTTTTATATTTTCTCCCAATACATTCCTAATAGTAAAATATCATAAATAATAGATTGTGGGGGCTAGTACCACATGGAGTATCCAGCATGGATATCACTTTTTCCACTTCATATACTATATGAGTACAGTGCACAAAGTTTCTTTCTTGGAACATATTCATGGGTTAATTAAATTGAATTATACACTATGCTAACCATAAGGCCTTTTATTTTTAGTGGTTTTTTTATAACATTATTTTTTTAATTTTTAGGAATTTTGACATTATTTAATTTTTATAACTAGGATTTGTATGTATTAAACATAATATAAATATTACTCTTCTATTTTCAAATTAATCTAACAAAACATTTTATGTGGTTAATCCTAGGGTCTTTTGAATGTGGATCTCCTTGATTGAAACTGTTGTCCCAAAATTTTAATTTGACATCTACTTTATTTGAATCATTTTCTAAGTGTTAAACTATCATCAAAGGATATATTATTTGAATCAGATCATTTATTCCAAAAATTTGTGGTCATGAAGTTCATTAGTTGTATTGTATGAAAACTAAGTGTTACTATTCAATTAATCATATCAAATATGTTACAGTATACATAAAATCACTAATAGTGAGATCATTCTTCCCTTCCTATTTGTTTAATATCCTACATTCTATGATTATTTTTCTAATTGACTGGTCAAACCATATTTTTACCAATATGGTTATTATTAAAATGTTTCTAACTATTACAATGACATGAAATCATTTCAAAACATTTTCAAATGTAACATTGATATATTTTTATGGGACTTTTATTTTATGAAAATTTAATAACATTAATGGATTCATTCACAAATAAAAAAGTAAAAACTATCCAATTTGAAATATAGACTTTTCAAATAGGAAAATTTTTATTGTAGTAAATATAAATCAAGTATCATATATAGATGGAGAGAAAGAATCATATTATTTATTTTATTATAAAATAGATTTTATAATAATTAAATTTTATGAAATTGATATTTTATACAATTCTCCCAATCTAAAAAAGTGATTCTTTTGAATATTTTCATTCTAGAAATGGGTGTGATACTGGATACAATGGATAAATTTAATCTCTAATTGGTCTATAATCTAATAGATACTGTGATTAGGATATTATTTTTTTATAATTATGAATCTATAATAGTTCTCAATGTTATTTAATTGAAAATGAGAATTCATATTTCCATGGTTTTACTAAATTTGAACATCCTATAATTTTTTATAACAAACATGAAATTTCACTTGGTATGGAATGCCTTATTAAAAATTTATAATATTATTGAAATTGGGAAAATGAAAAAAGTGACAGGGAACATTATATATTGTACCAACATGTAGAGTCCCAAATCATGACGTATATAGACATTACATTACTTTTTCGGAATACTTAATACATAATAAAAACAAACACACAAGGACCGTAATAGTTTAGTGTCTTTGGAAACTCGGAAAAATAATCTTCTAATCTTGGTGAAAGATATTCAACATCTCCCATAAAGATCTTTCCTTTTTTTCTTACCTAAAACCTATATTTATATCCTGGGAAAAATAAAACATATAAAGTTTGAGCTCAAATGCTCAATAAGGGTAATCATAGAGAAAATAAAACAAACCATATACATTTGAACTACAAAACATGAACATAATGTTTACACATCAAAATCTTGAGTTGTGAAATAAATCTTGGCAGTACTTAAGTCATAGGTCATAAAGGAACATTAATCATGATAAAATAGCATGGGAATAAAACATTTAATTGTGGAAAACCATTAAGCACAAGATATTATTTCCATAGTAGCCAAGGAATTTCTTCCATGACCATCTTAGTGGACAAAGTCCCTTTCTGAATCGAGTTCACTCCTCGTTTTAGTCCTATAACACTGGACCAGATTAACATACCATTCCAGCCATGTCTATCTATTGAGATATAAATCATTACCCAATGCATTTTAGGGAGATATAGGTCTCACCCATCTCATAATGAAATCATTCTTACGTTTTCCACAACATAAACATAAATCATTCATCATAACCCAAAGAATAAAATGGGTTTCATAAACATCATCCCATCATAACATAATCCATATAAAACAAATGGATATAATTTCATCATAAGTAAAGTGAAACCATGTAAATCATAGAGACATTATACTTGAGACATACACATATGAAAATAATGTCATCTTAGATGGAAAATGGTTTTGATAAAACACTTGAAATGAATTCTTGTGGAAAATATCCTTTCTTCTTCAAAATCATTTTATTTTCACAAAATTCCATGCAATTTTGAAAGAAAATGATTTTTTTTTTGAAAATCATAATGAAATCTTGTAGAATAAGATTCATGAAAATAAGGTGTTATAAAACTATAAAAATCTATTCATGCCGTATAAGGTAAAAAAACATTCTTCTCGTACTTTTTCCGAAAAGCCCAAAAGTACCTCGTATGGTAAACAAAAGGAATATTCCTTACATACCATGTAGTAAAAGTCAAAAATGGGTAAAAATGACATTAATCATACATGAAATCATTTTTAGAAAATAGGTACATGGATGATAAATATAACCCCAGTAAATACATACGAATAAACAATCTCCGATAAAAACGAGATTGGAAAAGTTATCCCTTACCTTATGTCCAATTTCATCCATATGTGTCTGAGACTCCTTTATAGTGGGTTTAAACATATTATTAACTTATAACAGAACCGAAATAATATTCAGTATATCATATATGATTCACTTACGACTTTAGATTATCCATTCATTTTTCAATTCTATGTTAATTTACGTTTTGGGTAAAATCTTTTCATTTATTGTTTGTGATTTGACTTGTAATTATTAATATGATTGCTTAGATAATGATTAATTAATTTTAAAATATAAAACATGATTTATATATAATATATATTCAGAAAATACAAATATATAATATATTTATAAATGGAAAGAAATACACCGTTCATAGAGACGGTAGGCCGTACGTACGCATGAACGCTTTTTCGTTTCCTTATTGAATTGAATGGAATTAAGTAGATGACATACATATATATATACATAAATAAAATAGAATTATTATGTCATATATTTCATGATTACTTATTATATATACATTATAATCATTCTTGAATTGTTAACATGGAAAATGAATCTCATTGCGTCGTGGATATGGTAATCCGTACGTACGCACGCGCGTTGATATCGTTCCCATATTTATTGAATGGAATTAGATTGGATGATATAATATCTTAGGGAACTATAGTTAGTCTATTTAGAATAACGGAACCTCTATGGTATAAATATAGAGGTTGATAAGAGGAATTTGTAGGGGTTGAATGAGCTTCAAGGCTCAAAAGGGTGTGAAGAGAAGAGGGAAGGGGTGCTCTTTTTATAAGGGAGGAGAGGGGCACCTTTGGAAAAACTTAAAATATTATTTTATAATAAAGTCATATTCGGTTTATAATAGCTCCAAATTGATTTATTTCGAAGATAAAGTGGGTATGGGTCGAAATAATCTCAACAAATAGAATTTAGACAAATTTAGGTTACAATTTTAACCTTATCATTTAGATTTAACTCTATGTTAAATAATATAACTTTTACTGTGTGTTCTTGTTTTCTTACACTATATGGTTAATAAACTTACTATAACAAGCCAAAAGAACCCCAAGTGGTTCATTATTAATATATATAACCTTATCTAATCCATTCGGATGAACCATAGATTTTTAGAAATAAAATAGCAATTAATAATATAATATTTGTTTTAAAAACTATTTTATGTCAATTTTGACACTATTTGGTACATGATTTTTGTGAAAATAATAACAGCATGATTAGTTCAAAAAAAGTTAATTAAATCAATACTAACATGTCATATTAACCTATAAAATTAGTGCAATTAATGAAAAGTATAAAATTACATTTATTTGGGTATTTATAACATCAATTATGTTAATATTTCATTAATAAGGTAATTACTCCATCATCATTATGTCATAAATAAATTAAATTATTTAATGTCTAAAAATTATAAATAAAATACCATTATGTAGGAAATCGTTTTATCTTTCTAATGAATATTTATAGTCGAATTTATTTTATGTAAAACCCTATATTAAAAAAAATTAGTTATTAAACTTTGATTTTAATTATTTTAACTCTTCTTCAAATAAAATAATAATAAATGTCCTAATCTAACCCAAGTGGACCTAAATGATAATATTATATTCCTAAGATTTTTTTTGGTTTAATTACACTTATCCAGTAGAATTATGACATGTGTTAAGATAATAATAATATCATTTTTACCCTTAATTACCCTATTTAAATTTAACTGTGGTAAATAAAAGTAAAAAAGTTTCTATTCACCAAAAATTATTCTCATATCATTGAAGAACATTTTACTTACTGATATCAACCATGTCTCTCGGATTTTTGAAATTCCACTCACAGAAGCGGAAAAATTATGTTTTATGTAAATTTGAAAATTCTCCTATGAGGTGGGTAAAAGACGGTGAAAAGTTCAATAAACTTTTTATATATCTAAAATTATTATAAAATGACTCCAATGAATTACATTTAACTTATATAGGTATTATGTATCAATTTTGACCTAAAATAAATTAAAATAAGCTAACTAATTATTTAAATAAAAAGGTGGTTTTTAAATAGTAACCTAGTGTTTTCATTATTCATCAAAAATTGAAGGATTTTAGAAAAATACCAAAAAATCACCCTAGGATAACTTTGATATTAAAAATCCAAAATTGAAGTCCATTTTGAGAAATAAAATTTCAAAAAGTGGGTATTACTATTCATAACGGCTAGTTCATAATAATATTATAATAATATCTCGTTTAGTGAAACTTGGTATTGCGTACTACACACGCTATCGAAGAAGGTCTTGATTGCGTTTAATGAAAGCCAAGTCAGGGCTGTGTGTAGTGAAATCTCTGTTTGGTGTTGTTTATAACATAATCAAAACTTATTTCATTTATACATTAAACAAAATCGATACTTAATGTGGCGTAGAATAACTTCTACAAAACGAAATTCAATATGTGTGTAATACGAGCCAAGAATAGTGTTTCTTATACTGCAAGCTAATACTGTGTTGCGTATAGTACAATCCAATCTTTGTGTAGTGTATAATAGAAAAAATCAACGAAATTAAAAATAATATTTCTCATAAAATCTTGGGGTGTTACATTCTACCCCCCTTAAAATGAATTTTTCCCTCGAAATTCATCGGGGTTATAAATGGTTTACTACTTGAATGTTTCTTTCATAGAAAACCACATCGTAAAAAGGAATACTAAAACTTCATTTTAAAAAGGGAAGTTAGAATCATAATAGTCACCCAAAGTAACTCAGCACTGGGTTTCCACATAGGACAGCATAGGTGAAAATATAGATATAGAATAGAAATATAACCATGAACTTCTGATGAAGAGTGGTAGAGGACATGGCTATGAAAAATCCAAAAATCACAAAGCCATAAATTTGTGTTGATCTAATGTGCCATCTATGTCATCAGATATAAGGGCACTAGGACAACATTTTTGGTTTTCAAGATCCTTTCCCTAAAGTTGAAGAAATTGGAATTAGAAGAAATGCTTTCTTGATTTTGGTACAATCTCACCGTTGGTTGTTCCTTGGACAATTACCACTTCATCTCTTAAAGAAATTAAGTTGAATTTGTCATTCGTGAAGTGTTAGCAGATCATGTGATAGAATGATGGGTCATTCCATCTATCTCAAAAAAAGGTTAGAAAAAGTAATCAAAAATACATAAGTCTATCTATAGTGAGATTAATCATATATGGTTCCTAAAATGAACTTATACTTCATATATAATATTGCATAATATAAAAAAACTAGTTTCTACTAACCAGGGACATCCTGTAGGCCAGTGGTAGGAAATAATGGTCTGTCACACTTCGGTTGTGGGTTCGATTCCCACAGCCTTGTCCGACGTGACGGGTAGTCACCCGTTCTGCAGGTTGTCCCTTTTCTTAAACAACACTATTATAACATTATATCAATAATATCAAATAAAATTCGAGCCTTAAACAATACTAACTTATGTTCAACATAACCCATTCCAATCTTTAGGCTTTTCAAAAATAATTCTTTCCAAACTCATAGTATATATGGAACTATTACTAAAAAGGTCATATAACAAGCATGTGAATACCATCATTTATCCCTCATATATCACAAGATATATCTTTTTGATCACATTCCAAACATTTGAATACCGTAATCTTGTATTCTCTTAAAAAATGAATACCCATTGAACCATAGTGAAAACATGAATGCTATCAAAAGTTAACTGTTTCCACATACCAAAATCCAAAAATTCTATATACTCAAACCATGATATAACTTTGTCCTTATATCAGTCATGAGCTCATGAATACTATCAAACATTTCATTTTCTCCTTATCCCTTCATTATGCGCATATCATCTTATTTCTAAAAATATCTCAATCACTTTCAATGGTTACTGGTACCATAAATTTATAGAAAACCACAATAGACCAATACATAAATATTCCAATATTCCACGATACAATATACAACATTATTTTGGAATCCCATTAAATAAACACTTAATCATTCCACCACATCATTTTCATATCCATCATTGCCAATAGTGATCGCATGTGACTTCCCTTTGTCCTTTTCCTTAAGTGGTTGCTCATGTCAATCATCATTAACCCTTGTATTAGGGCATTGATTAGCATAATGCCCCATTTCCTAGCACTTGAAGCATTGAAGAGTTGGTGGAGCGTTCTCTACATTATTTTATCTATTCACATCATTAGCAACCTTTTTCCCATTACATCGACATTCAACCACTTTATGACCTTCTTTTCCATACTTAAAGGATTTTCTAGTACCTTTTAGGTAATCTCCACCAGGCTTCTTTCCACACTTTGAGCATAAAGAAACATTCATCTTCTTTTCACCATTATTCTGAGATTTCTCCTTGAACTCCATCTTTCATTTCTTCTCAAAACCATGAGATGGATATGTAACACCAGCTTCCATTTATACCTTGATAGCACAACGCACAATTTATTCATAGCTACTGAAGTCTCTTATAGCTAATTCCCTTTGAAGACTTGGTTTTAAGCCACTGAAGAATCGATCAACTTTACTTTCAGGATGGATGATAAATCCAGATGCATACCTTGTAATCCATTTAAAATTTGATTCATATATACCAACAGATTCATCATCCTTTTGATTAAGCTCAAGGAAATACTTTTCCATCTTTGTTCAAAGAATGCGAGGGAAGTACTTATTGAAAAATAAGTTCTTGAACTCATACAATTCCATGGAGTCAATTTCACCTTGGGGACTTGTATTCTTAATTAGAGTCCACCACTGGTCTGCTTCACCATCTAAACGGTAAACAACCAAAATGAATTTTTCATGTTTAGAGCATCAAATTATGGAAAATAAATTTTCAATGGTACTAATCCATTTTTCAACAACAAGTGCATCAGAATACCCACTGAAATAAGGTGGACGTTGCCTTATGAAGGAATCAATAGAATATTTTTCGCTTCTCTGCTCATTCGGAAGTCTAGAATGATTCATAGCTTGTGTAAGTATAGAAATAATATTTTTCACTCCATATCCCATAACATTGGTTTGTTCAAGAGTAAAATCATTGCATTTCCCATTACATTGATCAACACGGTTCCTTCGGGTTCCATCCATCATCTAAAACCCAAAATGAAAAGTGTGAGAGGAAGAAATAATTATAGGAAAACAACTTAATAAAGGGGAAGTACATTCAATATCTAACATCTTAGGTTTAATTATATGATCATTACCCTAATACTAGGACTATAACCTATAGTTAAATTTAACATTATTGACATCCCTAGACATACCTTAGAAATATATCTAGGGATATCACTAAAGCTTTTGCATCCTAGTTTCCAAAGGTTGACCAAACCTTTCCTCTGATACCAACTATAGAGACCTAAAGCTTGAAGTACATTGAAATTACATTACTTTTGTGGAATACTTAATACATAATAAAAATAAAGACACCAGGACCGTAATAGTTTAGCATCTTTGGAAACTCGGAAAAATAATCTTCTAATCTTGGTGAAAGATCTTCAACATCTCCCATAAAGATCTTCCTTTTTTTCTTACCTAAAACCTTTCTTTATATCCTGGGGAAAAGAAAACATATAAAGGATGAGCTTAAATTCACATTAAGGGTAATCATGGAGAAAATAAAATAAACCATATACATTTGAACATCAAAACATGAACATACAGTTTACACATCAAAATCATAAGTTGTGAAATAAATCTTGGCAGTACGTAAGGCATGGGTCATAAAGGAACATTAGTCATAATAAAAAAGCATGGGAATAAAACATTTAATTGTGGAAAACCATTAAGCACATGATATGATTTACATAGTAGCCAAGGCATTGCTACCAAGACCATCTTAGTGGACAATGTCCCTTTCTAAATCGAGTTCACTCCTCATTTCAGTCCTGTAACACTGAACCGGATTAACTTACCATTCCAGCCATGTCTATCTCATGAGATATAAATATTTACACAATGCATTGGATGGAGATATAGGTCTCACCCATCTCATAATGAAATCATTCTTACGTGTTCCACAACATAAACATAAATCATTCATCATAACCCAATGAATAAAATGGGTTTCATAAACATCCTCCCATCATAAAATAATCCATATAAAACAAATGGATATCATTTCATCATAAGAAAAGTGAAACCATGTAAATCATAGATACATTATTCTTGAAACATTCACGTACAAAAATAATGTCATCTTAGATGGAAAATGGTTTTGATAAAACACATAAAAAGAATTCTGGAAGAAAATATCCTTTCTTCTTCAAAATCATTTTATTTTCACAAAATCCCATGTAATTTTAAAAGAAAAGTATTTTTTTGAAAATATTAATTAAATATTGTAGATTATTATTCATGAAAATAAGGTGTTATAAAACCGTAAAAATCCTTCATGCCGTATAACTTAAAAAACATTCTTCTCATATTTTTTCCGGAAAATCCAAAAAGTACCTTGTATGGTAAACAAAAAGAATATTCCTTACATACCATGTAGTAAAAGTAAAAAATGGGTAAAAAGGTCATTAATAATACATGAAATAACTTTTAGAAAATGAGGAAATGGATGATAAATATAACCCTAGTAAATACTTATGAATAAACAATCTCTAATAAAAACGTGATTGGAAAAGTTATCCCTTACCTTATGTCCAATTTCATCTGTATGTGTCTGAGACTCCTGTATAGTGGGTTTAAACATATTATTAACTTGTAACATAACCGTAATAATATTTATGATATCATATATGATTAACATATGACTTTAGATTATCTGTTCATTTGTCAATTCCATGTTAGAGCAGCGTTTTGGGTAAAATCGTTTCATTTATCGTCCGTGTTTTGACTTGTAATTATTAATATGATTACTTATATCATGATTAATTAATACCAAAATATAAAACGTGATTTATATACAATATATTTTCAGAATATACATATATATAATATATCTATAAATGGAAAGAAATACACCGTTCATGGAGACGGTAGGTCGTACGTACGCATGAACGATGTTTTTCGTTTCCTTATTGAATTGAATGGAATTAAGTAGATGAAATACATATACATATATACATAAATCCAGTATCATTATTACGCCATATATTTCATGATTACTTATTATATATACTTTATAATAATTCTTTAATTGTTAACATGGAAAATGAATCTCATCGCGTCATGTAGACGGTAATCCATACGTACGCACGAGCGATGATATTGTTCCCATATTTATTTAATAGAATTGGAGTAGATGATATAATATCATATAATCAGTATGATTTTATAATAATAATATATAGTTATTCTTTACAATATTATACCCATCCAAGTAAGGTGGTGGTGGAAAAACTGATTACACCACGGCGTGGAGACGATATTCCGTACGTACGCACGCGCGGTGATTTCATTTTTAGTAGGATGGATATAAGGTGAAATAGGGTTTTCTCATATTTATAATGACATATCAGTATATAATTAATACTGATGTTATTACTTTATAATGAAACAACTAAAGAAGAGGAAGTATAAGAAGAAAGAAACTTGAAAGAGTCAGTAGAAGAGATTACCTCTTCCTCGACGCACCTCCTTTAAACTACTTATTAGGGCATTAGAGTTGGTCTTTTGAGAAGACAAGAACCTCTATGATATAAATATAGAGGTTCAGAATAGTAATTTTCAGTTTTTGTCTGAGCTTCAAGGCTCAAAAGGGTGTGAAGAGAAGAGGTAAGGGGTGCCCTTTTTATAAGGGAGGATAGGGGCACCTTTGGAAAAACTTAAACTATTATTTTATAATAAAGTCATATTCAGTTTATAATAGCTCAAAATTGATTTATTTAAAATCTAAAGTGGGGATCAGTCGAAATCCTCTCAACCAATTGAATTTAGACAAGTTTAGTTATCTATTTTAACCTTATCATTTAGATTTAACTCTAAGTTAAATAATTTAACTTTTATTGTGTCTTCATGTTTTCTTACACTATATGGTTAATAAACATAATATAACAAGCTAAAAGAACCCCAAAGGGTTCATTATTAATATATATAACCTTATCTTTTCCATTTGGTAGAGCCATATATTTTTAAGAATAAAATAACAATTAATAATATAATATTTGTTTTAAAAACTATTTTATGTCAATTTTGACACTATTTGGTACATGATTTTTTTGAAAATAATAACAGAATAATTAGTTCTAAAAAAGTAAATAAAATAAATACTAAGATGTCATATTAAACTATAAAATTATTTTAATTCATAAAAATTCTAAAATTACATTTATTTGGGTATTTATAACATCAATTATGTTAATATTTCATTAATAAGTTAATTATTGCATCATCATTTGTGTCATAAATAAATTAAATTATTTAATGTCTAAATTTTAAAAATAAAATACCATTATGTAGGAAATCTTATTATCTTTCTAATGAATATTTATAGTCGAATTTATATTGTGTATAACCCTATATTAAAAATGTTTTAGTTATTAAACTTTGATTTTAAATATTTTAACTCTTCTTTAAATAAAATAATAATAAATGTCCTAATCTAACCCAAGTGAACCTAAATGAAAATATTATATTCATAATGTTGTTTTTGGTCGAATTACACTTATCCAATAGAATTAGGACATGTGTTATGGTAATAATAATATCATTTTTACCCTTAATTACCCTGTATACTTTTAACCGTGGTAAATAAAAGTAAAAAAGTTATTATTCGCCAAAACATATTTTCATCTCATTGAACCACATTTTACATACTGATATCAACCGTGTCTCTCGGATTTTTGAAATTCCACTCACAGAAGCGGTAAAATTATGTTTTATGTAAATTTGCAAATTCTTCTAGGAGGTGGGTAAAAGACGGTGAAAAGTTCAATAAAATTTTTATATATATAAAATTATTATAAAATGATTCCAATGAATTAAATTGAACATATATAGGTATTATGTATCAATTTTCACCTAAAATATATTTAAATAAAATAAATAATTTTTTAAATAAAAATTCTGTTTTTAAATAGTAACCTAGTGTTTTCACTATTCATCAAAAATTGAAAGTTTTCAGAAAAATACCAAAAATTCACCCTAGGCTAATTTCGATATTCCAAATCCAAAAATGAAGTCCAATTTGAAAAATAAAATTTCAAAAATTGTGTATTACTATTCATAATGGCTAGTTCATAATAATATTATAATAATATCTCATTTAGTGAAACTTGGTATTGCGTACTACACACGCTATCGAAGAAGTTCTTGATTGCGTGTAATGTAAGCCAAGTCAGGGTTGTGTGTATTGAAGGCTTTGTTTGGTGTTGCGTATAAGATTATCAAAACTTATTTCATTTACACATTAAACAAAATCTATACTTAATGTTGCATAGAATAATTTCCACAAAACGAACATGAATTTGTGTGTAACACGAGCCAAGAATAGTGTTGTGTATACAGCAAGCTAATACGGTGTTCCGTATAGTGCAAGACAATCTTGGTGTAGTGTATAATAGAAGATATCAATGAAATTAAAAATAATATATCTCATAAAATCTCGGGGTGTTACACAACATCCTTGAAATAAAGAATGAGACACATTATATTTCCAAATGAATGTGGATGACTCAGAATCTATTATGGAAAAATTTGACAACATCCATTGTTTTATATATATTGTGAAATCTAGTTATTAACTATTAACTCATCCTCCTAACAATGAATCATTACGAAATGTTGAATGTGAACATAAACAAGAGGTTTGTTTCAATGATGTGGCCAAATAATTAAAGTGACTACAAATGAGTTTTTCATGACATGGTCAATCCAAAAATGAAATCCAATGGTGATAATTTTGAAAAATGGAATCCCAAAATTAATGAATAAGGAGTGTTTATTTTTAATTTTCAAATTTATTTCCATTTTCTCATTTTCCCTCAATGAATAAAATTCACACCATAAAGATCCATTAATTATTTTTAGGATCTTATATTTTTTTGAACTATGGTGTATCGTGAAAATTTATATCAAATCATATAGAGGTCCATGATTTCATGTACAATGGGGGAAATGAATTGTGATTTTATTAATTTTATTTATTTTTATAACATATTTTTTAAGATATGAGTGAGTTATTGACTTCTATTCCCATTGGAATTGTGATGTCTTGGAGAAACTATACGAGTAGTATTTTTATTGTAGTTATTTGAGTTTTTTTGTATTTCAATTTAATTAAGGATACATTAAAATATTTATATGTTTACCTTAATGGAGATTAGAAATATGAAATAGAGTTTTGTTTTAAGTGTCTATGATGATCTCACATGTACCAAAATTAAATAATACCTCTATCATGACCAATGGTGAGATGGTTTTTAATTTCATTTATTTGTTATTATAAATCTCAATCAATTATTTTTAATAACTGATTATGAAATAGGTTGAATTATCATGATCTTTTTCATATTATTATATTGATATACAATTTATTTTTGTTTTTTGTCTTAGGAAAACCCAATTTCATTTCATATAATATTAAACTTAATTTATTTTATGTATTAAATATTGATAGAGTAAATTAAATTATTTAATAATTTAAATTTATTGTTTTCCATATGCATTTTGGATAATTAATACATTGACATTATTGAATACATATATGTTGTTATTATTATATATTAATTTTTATATCTTTATTTTATTATTTAATTCATAATGGTATGTCATAGGAAAAATTAGAATGTAAATAAAATATTAGTATCTCAAATTAATGAAAAATATGAAATAGAGAAAAAAAATGAAAAAAATAAAGATTTCCATTTATTATACATTAATTATCAAATAAAATGATATTGTGTGACCTATAAAAATTAAAACCAACCATATATTATGAATGAAAACTATTTTTATTGTACCTTGTTGTGTGTGAAGATAGTTATGGATAATGTAAATTTATTTAATATTCACAAACTTTCTTTCATATTTAAATGAAAACTTTTTTGTATAAAAATTTGAAAATAGATCGTGATTATATATTACTTGTAAAATTAGAGACTAGATAGTTGTAAAAGGTAAATGATTGATATTGAAAGATTAATTATTCAAACATATGTCTGTATGGTTGATATTATTTTTAAAATTTACTATAACAACCTTTCTATTTATTTCACATTAATAAATTATTTATTAATTAAAAGTTTACATATACAACCAAGAAGATAAATGTGCTTACTTTATTTAGGAAGTAGATACATTCCATAACATCATGAACTTGGGATGCGATAAAATTATTGAAAAATTACCTAACATCCTTCTAAAATTCCATGGATTTTAAAACTACACGGGATTACTAGAGGACATACATAAGAAAGGGGGGATATATAAAGCTTAGTAAGGGAATAAATAGAGAATAAGGTGAAACATGTTAAAAAAATAGTCATATCTGCAGGGACTAAAATGGATGAGAATCATAAACATGATTAATAAAGAATGGTATAGCATGATAATCATATCATGGGAAATATGGAAACTACATAAAACACTGCATCACAAACATAGTTCAAGAAAAACTACTAATACATCCTGATAAAAAAGTCCCATAAATGAATTAGGTTCAGTATATTTTTAAACATGATGTCTCATGAGACTAAACATTACCCAATTAATTGGATCACTATATAATTCTAGGCTCACCCATCACTTGTATATCATTATCATGTTTTTTTCACATAGATCAGACAAAATGGATTAATTCATAATCATATATTACTCCATGATAAGGAAGTGTGGGATAAATAAATTTATGTCACAATTTAAAGAAATTATATTTTTTTAAATGTGAATCCCCTTAATATGAAATGTGTATGGTATTCACAAAACAATTTTTTTGGCATGGAAAATCACTGTGAAATTTTAGCAGCATAACAACGTCACTTAAAAATTCATAAATTGTTCTATAAAACCCAAAGGTGTATATAAAAATTTAGATATAAAATATTCAGTCATATGGAAATTTAAATACATATCCCATCATTAGGAATAGGAAATATAAGACATAAGATAATAATTAAACAAGAATACATAAGAGAAGGTGAGGATCCCTTACTTGAGTGTGTGTCTCCAAATGCCAATGAGGGCATTCTTAAGAGTATGGGGGAACCTTGGAAGGAATCTTGATAGGGGATGGAAGAGTAAGTACGTTCTTTAAAGATATTTAATGAAGAGAAATGGGAGGATGTGTGGGTTTATATAGGAAATTATTGGGGATTTCTTTATCATTTTCTAAACATAGGATTTATACATTATATAATAATATAACAAAAACCAAAAATCTTCCCTTGTATTTTCCCATGGTTTCTAAAAAATTGTAGTGGTTTTTATTATTTTACAAGTTCAAGGGACTAACTAAACTATATAATACCCTTGCTTATATGGAATTGATTCATACTAAAAAATAAATTATTTTAAAACCATAAAATATATTAATAGTTTTGGAGGATTCATAAAGGATTTATAAAATTAATCAAATAAACATGAAATAATTTTTTTAAAGGGAACATGTATTTTTGGTAGTTTATTCCTTTTATATTATTCATTACATTATTTTTTGGTCGTTATGATGTCATAATAAATACTATACATTTATATGGTATTTAATTGTTACCTTAAAATTAGACAATATCAGAAAAATATTAAAAATTCACTGTTGAATAATTTTGAAATTATAATTCCAAAAATAAT
The DNA here is from genome assembly GCA_963277665.1 of Viscum album. Classification (NCBI taxonomy): domain Eukaryota; kingdom Viridiplantae; phylum Streptophyta; class Magnoliopsida; order Santalales; family Viscaceae; genus Viscum; species Viscum album. The sequence continues at coordinate 380,239,068 of OY728122.1, forward strand.
ATTAATATTATAAAATAATTGTCCAAATATCTGAATTTAAATTTTTAAAATAACAACTAATATTTATTTAAAATGTTGATTTTTTTAGAAAATAACAGTTTTCAAAATGTTATAAAAAATTACATTTGAATTCATTAAAATTATATTTTCATTTATATTTAATAAAAATAATTTCATAAAATTTTTATTAATTTTTTTTTTAAAAAAATACTTTAATTTATAAAAATAAATTCCTTAATTGAATTTAAATATTACGCAATAATAGTATTTTTGTTTTAATGTATCAAAAAAATAATTTATAATTTAGCAGCAATAGGATGAAAATATAATCGTTATTATATAAAAAATGTACATAATGATATTACTAGGGTCTTGATACATATCCCTTTAATACACCAATCAACCCCCTAAGAGTAAGGTGCATGACAGTGAGAGATTCATGGTGTGGTTCGACAAACTTTTTTTGTCATGATCTCATTAAGCTTGGACTTCTCTCATAAATGATTTTTATGATGATTAAGTTGTTGGATATGATCTTGTGTTTGGTCAAGGTAAATTTTCAAAGTTTATATCACCCTCTAAAGCCCTGATAAATGTTTTTATAGGGTATGATCCTACTAATTATGTCGATAAATTCCTTTATCTGTATCAATTAGATTCATTGAAACCCTATATTTATACTAATCATGTGATCACTATTCAAGAAATGTTTTATCAATGGTAAAGATTATTAATAGTCATTTAAATCTAATATGATATAATAAAAGTGAAAAAGGTCATGTGTTTTTATAACCATATTACATAATAAGATATATAAATAAATAAAAAAATGTGAATTTTATTTATCACATTTTTGGTTTTTGCAATATTCTCTCCTTAAGAAATTTCTTCAATGAAAATTTCATTTCCCCCACTAAAATAGATGAGGGTAACTCTATTTCCTCACCTCCACTAATTCCCATATCACTTCTTCAAACATTTTGATTCTCTATATCACTTTGATAGGGTTCCATGTCTTATTTCGTAGAACATAGTCTCTACGATATAAGATTTTCATTGGCTACTTCTCATAGGGAGGGTTATTATCCAATTATACCACCTATGAATTGAGTACATGTGAAGGTTCTGGTATGTACATTATAAATAGGGATACATTGAGTACATCATGTGCTTGAGATTATTTATGTGGGAGTCCAAGTTAGTAAGCCATCGATCAGATTCGATCAAGGATCTTAAAGGGGATGATATATCTTTGACAAATTATTCCCTTCTTTCAAAATCTCATAACTATCTTCCATAGAGATATCTGGAGGAATACCATGTCTCCAACATCAAACTATATGTCCCATCTATGGTTGTTAGAATATCTATTATGTCAAATCTAAGTAGCTTTTATATGCTGCTAAATTGTCTTAATCTTCTCCAATATGTCCTCAACCATTTTAGGACCTAATAATTTTTAATCACCAACTTCATCCAAACATGTATGTGTTCTACACCTCTTCCCATAAAGGGCTTCATATGGAGAAATTTGGATAGTCGAGTGGAAACTATTGTTTTAAGAGAACTCGAACAGAGGTAGTTATTGGTTCCATCCTCCATTGAAGTTAATTGATTATGCACTCAACATGTCCTCATTTTTCTAGAAGGTTTACTCAAATTATCCATCAACTTGAGGATGATAGGTAGTAATGATGTTTAGATTAGTATCTATAGAATGATGGATACTTTTCTAGAACTTATAGATTAATCTATTATCTTGAATAGATAAATTTATAGTGGTACTCTATATAGCCTCACCACTTCTCTGATGTATATCCAAGAAATTTGATCTAGTGGAAAGTGATCTCAAATTGAAATGAAGTTTGCAGTATTTTTCAGATGATTCACCACAACCCATATATCATTATTTCCTCTAGATGTATTTGGATGTCTGGTGAATAACTCCATGGATATTTTATCCCATTTACATGTAGGTATGGGTAATGGTGGTATAATACCCTTTTTTATTTTCTATTTCACTTGCTGGCATTCAAGAAATATTGATGTATATTCTATGATATGATTTATTATATTGTCCCACCAATAGTGTTCTCATATATCTTGATACATATTTGGGATTCTAAGATGGATATAGAAGGCTAAGCTATGTGAATCATCCAAAAAATACTTCCTTAACTAAGGATTTGACAGTACATATAGTCTTACCTCAAGTCATACAACACCTTCTTCATTAACATTAAACACTGATGATTTCCATTTTCTTATAGTTTCCACTTTCCTAGAATTCCAAAATAATATCTTTGACAATCCCTTAAACACTCCATAAGAGATGATTGAGCAATAATATGTGAATGTATTGATGATGTTCCTTCCCTAATGATTACCTTATCCATCCCTTCCAAATCCAAGAAGGTCGAATCTCCCTCGATATTCATCAATGATATAATTTTTGGGTCCTTTCTACTTAGAACATCTTCAACCTTATTTGATTTCACATAATGGTTGTGAATTGAGAATTCATAGTCCTTGATATCTCTAACCATATTCATTCATTCGTATTATTCTCTTTTTATGTGAATATATAATTCAGTCATTTGTGATCCATATATATTTCAAACATCTCTATAAAGAGATAATGATGCAACATTTTCAAAGTGATGATCACTGTATCCAACTCTTTATTATGAGTTGGGTAGTTATATTCATTAAAATTAAACTACTATGAAGCATATACTATGTATTTATCATTCTAAATTAACACACATCTCAATCCCTTCTTTAATGTATATCATAATAATATAAAAAATTTCTCATGTTGTGGGTATTATGAGTAAAAGAGTAGTGATAAGTAAATTTTTAGTCACCTTGAGGCTCTCTTGAAATTCGTCATTCTATAGAGACATTACTCCATTTAGATTTAACAGGGTTTGAGGGTTTGAAAATTGTGAGAATTTTTTCACAAAAAAATTCTAATTCCCAGATAATTCAAGGAAACTATAGATATCTATCATAGATTTCGGCCTCTACTATCATTAAATTGTTTCTATATTTGAATGGTCCACATATATCCCATTTTATATGAATATATTCCCTAAAAATCATACTTCCTTCAACTAGAATTCAGATTTGTTGTACTATTAATGATGTTTCTCCTTTTGTAGTGTATTTATCATAGTTCTTGGATACTTTTCATGATCCTCCTTGATTTTGAATTATATTTGAATAACATCTATAATGTCTACAAAAAATTAGTCAAGGTAATATATAAAGACTATATTCATAAAGTTCTTGATGTTTTGTAGACCATTAATCAGTCTGAATGGGATTACTATGAACTCATAGTGCCCGTACCATGTACAAAAAAAGAAGTCTTAGGGATATCCTCATTCTTCAACCTAACCAGATAACACTGCAACTATAGATCCACATTGGTGAAGTATTATGCTCCACATATCTAATCAAACAAGTCATCAATCCATGGTATATGATAATTGTAATTTTACATGATGTTTTTGAGCCCAATATTGTCAATGCAATGACACATTGACCTAACCTTATTCTTTATGAAGAGAATTAGTGCACCCCATGGTGTAGCACATGGGATTATGAACCCTTTATCCATATTTTCTTTTACTCGTTTCTTCATCTCATCATGTTCTACAATATCCATTATATGTGGAGTTTGGAAAATGTTAATTACCCATGTATAATCTTGATTGAATGTTTAACCTATCTGCTAAGATGAAGACCAAAAAATTATATGGGAAACACATCATCATATTCCATTATAATAGGAATTTTTTTGATGATTATTCCTTCCTTATAATTAATAATTCAAGCAATATATAATTGCTCATAGGGAAATAATATCCACGATTGTAATGTTTTTGATAAATAATATTCTTCCTCCTCTATAAGATTGTACAAAATCGTGGGGTTAATTCATGATAAAGAGATTGATTTCCTTCTAATGGAAATGTATGTTGCCTCTATATATGGAATTCCAATCCATGGATAGAATTGCATCAAATTCTACGAAAAGGAGTATGAAAATGTTATCTTGAATATTCAGGCCACAAATGTTTATAGGAGAGGAGTTATATAGTTGGGATGAAATTGTTGACATATTTCCCATTTTCATTTACATATCCACCTCCATGCTTTGTGGTGGATTTTGAATAATTCTACTAAAATTTACAGATATAAAAGAATAGATAGAATTGGAATAAAAAAGTGTATTCACTATTACAGAATGAATAACTAGGGTACCATTCACCTAATCATTGTCTAGATCCACATTAGTGGGTGTGATAGAAAAATCTCAACCTTGCTACCTTTAAGGTTATTGGGTATCTTTGAAAACCATTTTCATAGTACATTTATTTAAATGTTCCCTAGTTCCATGGATTTTAATCAATGAAAATTGAACTATGGGTTGAATATATAATTCAATTCATCCATTTCATTAATTAGTTTCTCTATTCATAAAATCACTATCTAGGTGACCTTCCTTCCCATAAAAAAATAATTTCCAAATCCCCCTTAGAAAATTTCTACGGATTTCATTCCACATCTTTGACAATTTTTATGTTGAAATTTATTAGAACCATTATATTTATCCATTGGGAAATTAGAAATAAACACCAATTTCTACTTCTTATCCTTATGATATCATTGGGATTCACATATCACTATTTTGAGATTGAGGACACATTATACTATTTCCTCATAGCTATCAAAGTCACAGATCATCATAGACTTTCATAGACTAGGTTTTATCCCAATAAAGAAGCATCCAACCTTTAATTCATGGGTATGAAGAAAGGAATATGTGTATCATTCATGTATTGGGTGGTTTCCCCCATATATCATGATATATTCTTTATCTTTTTGTTTGAGGTCATGGACGTCCCATTCCATTTGTAGTTAGAGAGATCAAGGAAAATATTTATCAAAAAACAATTCTTGGAATTCCATCCACTCCATCACATTGATCTATTCTTCATGTTTCATATATTTTATTTTTTTCCACCACTAATCAACTTCACACTCCATACACTAAATAGACAGTAGAATACTATCTTGTTCATAACATTGAAGGATAGGGAAGATCTTATCTATAGATTTGATTCATTGTTCGGTGATTAAGGGTTTAGATGATCTATTGAAGCTCAGGGGAATTTGCCTCATAAATGAATCAATTGTAGCTTCCACAATCTTGTGGGGATTTGGGTGCTAATGTTTATAAACGTTTCTCTTTTTTAACCTGATTTATCTAAGAAATTATCACCACAATGTTTTCAATTACCCCTCTCATTGGGTTGGAAATTTTGTTGTCGATTTCATCACATTTCTAGTCACATTGGTTATTTACCTGATTCCTATTATTTCTGGACATTGGATAGAATAAAAATAAAATTAAGGATGATTATTTTTAAACTATTATACACAAAAAGGGGGAATAAAATTAAAATAAAGGGATAAATTGTAAATTAACTTTATTTCTATATCTTATAAATTTCTAGGATTCAATCTATTTTATCCATTATCTATTTGGTAACATATATTCTTATGGGTATTTTTTTTTCCTTCAATAATGGTTTGTAATGAGCTTGTTATCTAACCAATGTATTTCCCAAGGTAGTTTCAAATAGGTACATATTTAAGGCTGTTGTTTTGTACCAATTTAAATTTATTTATGATCGACACAACTTTTTGGAGTTGTTACCCCTATTTATATCTTTTCCAAAACCACAACCACTTCTAGTATCTAGATAGGGATTTATTTTCATGATAAATCACTTAATATATACTTAACAAAATTTATGGACTTTTTCTTATGCTTAGACATATCCCTAAGTATTATACTAATGTTTTCTAATCATAATCCCCAGAATAAGAAAAAAAAAATTTTGATACCAGCTATAACAACCCTTCTCTTTATTTCAAATTAATACATGATTTGTAAAATAAAAGTACACATAATACAACCAAAAATAACAATAAGTTTATAGTATTTATGAATTAGTTATACAGAATAAAATTCTGAAAAAGGGACAAAATGATAGTATTGTAAACATCCTTATCATTCTTTGAAAATTCCATGTATTTTAAAAATGAATAACCATGGGACATACATAATAAAGAGGTGAGATATAACTCCCAGTAAGTGAATAATCATGGGATAAGGTGATAAATGTTATAAAATAGGAATATAAAATGGGTAATAAAAGGTGTAAGAATATTAAACATAAACAACAAGGTATGGTATAACATGATAACCATAACATGGGAAACGTGGAAACAACTTAAAACACAAAATCATAAACAAATGTCATCGAAAAATGATATGAAATCATGATGGAAAAAGACCCATAAATTAACCAGGTTCACTTCTAGTCCCAAAATGATGTCTCATAAGACTAAAAATTACCCAATGCAATGGAGTGATATATTATTTTGGGGTCACTCATCAATTTCATTTCATTCTCATTCTTAATTATGTCATATAAATTATACAACATGTATTCATTCATCAAAATATTTTTTAAAAATATCACGGAGTGTGGATGAACTAAATGTAATCCCCAATTAAAATAAATATAATTGTATAAATTTTAATACCATTGATAGTAAACGGTTATGGTATTCACTAAACAATGGTTTTGGCATGGAAAATCAGGGTGAAATTTTGGCAGCATAACGACATCATAAAAAAGATTCATAAAATGGGTTGATGAGAGAGAAAGTGGTATCTAATAATCTATACATAAAATAGTCTGTAATAGGGAAATTTATATACATATCCCATAATTTTCAATTTGAAATTTAAGATATAAGATAATAATACAACTGGAATATAGAAGAGAAGGTAAAGATCCCTTACATGAGTGTGTGTCTCCAAATGCATGGGAGGGGATTCTTAAGAGCTTAGGGGAACTATTGAAGAACCCTAGTGAAGGAAGGGAAGAGTAATTATGTGATCCATGGATATTTAGTGAATAGATATTGGATCTTTGAAAAAATATTGATTATTTCATTGGAATTTCTTAAACATAGTTTTTGAACTCTATATAATAAAATAACCAAAATAACCAATATTCCCATGTGTTTTATCCTGGTTTCTAGAAAATCAGAGTGGTTTTCCATATTTTATATGGTAAAAGTATAAAATTAATAAAATAATAAAATTTCTTATGTGTAAGTGTGTCATAATCTTAAATAAATAATTTCAAAACCTAAAAATACATTAATGGTTTTGGAGGATTCATTATGGATTTATAAAATTAATCAAATAAAAAAAATTAAATTATATTAAATTTAAAATATATATTTTTTTCTTGGATTCATTTCATAGTATTTATTACATCACTTTTGGGTTGTTATGATGTCAAAATACACACCGTATATTTATACAGTATTTAATTTTTACCTGGAATTTTGACTATCTTAGAAAATAATGAAAACATCAGTATTGGATAATTTTTACATTCTATTTCAAAAAATAATATTCATTTTACCAAAATATTATTCAAAATATGTGAATTTTCTTTTTTAAAATAATAACCAATATTTATTAACAATGCTGGGTTTTTAGATAAAAATAGTTTTTTAACCATTAAAAAATACATTTGACTTCATAAAAATTATATGATCATTTATATTTTATAAAAAAAATTAATAATAATATTTTAATAATATATTATTTATTTCTAGAATACATTAATTTTAAAAATAAATTCCATAATTGATTTTAATATTACCCCAAAAAAATTTGTGTTTTATTTTATCAAAATAAAAAAAACTATTATAAAGTACCAATAATATGATGAAAATATATTCATTATTCTATAAAAAGTATTTTGGATTCTCATATTGAAAGTGTCTTGATAGATATCCATTTAATACACTAGATAATGCCCTATAAGTATGGCGTGCGATGGTGATACTTTCATGTGTTGGTTTGATGAACTTAGTTTGGGTCTTGATCTCATTGAGCTTGAACATATCCTGTTAATGATTTTTATCTTGATTAGGTTTTTGGATCTAAACTTGTTATTCATCAAGGAAAAACCCCAAAGATTCTATCTCCCTTAGAACTTATAATAAATTGGATTCATAGGGTATAATGTAACTACTATTGTCCATCACTTCCTTTATTAATGTTAATTGGATTCGTTAATATTAAATATTTATACTAATCATGTGATCACTATTCAATGACTATTTTACCAATGCAAAAGATTCTTAATGGTCATTTAAATATTATAGTATATAATAAATGTAAAATATTTTATTTTTTTTTCTATAACCATTTTACATAATAATACATTTATATAAATCAAAAAGGGTAATTTTATTCCTTACAATCGAGGATATTACATTTATACTTTTTCCTTTTATGGAACCCTTGATATTATTGAAAGGATTTTTCTATCAGAAAACATACATTATGTATGGGTGAGTTTGATCCCCACAATTTTAGGAGATATTTTAATTGTTTTTTTAAATATATTACATATTATATAATATGTTTTTTATAGTTTTTAAATGACCAATTTCAGTCTATTGGGGATACATGGAAGTCCCTATGACAGAATACATGATATAGAGGTGATTCATAGAAAAAACAGTCAGGCTTTAATTATTTCATGGGTGGAAATGGTTTCACATACCCTAAGGCCATTAATTAATAAAATATATACATAAAAATTAATCCATTGTCTCTAGAATAGTTCTAAGACAATAATTTGAAGGATTTATTCCATGAAAACCACCCAAAAGATCATTTACTATAGTGAGAAATGATTATTCCTGGTCATGACTTAGCTCAATTTTTTTGTTCATATTCTTAGTACCACCTACTAGGTAAAACAATACATTTACCCCATCATATAAATATATAAATTTTTTATGGTTTTTTTTATCATGTTGTGAGTTTTTTACCCCTGTGATAGTATTTTTTTGAAATTTAAAAACACATTTTTATGGATTTTTATTATTTATTTACTAAAACAAATTTATATCTATATAATGATTGTAATAATATAACACCATTTCATTGTGTCATTCAAAATAATCAACATACACCTCAAATTTGTTTAGTTTTGGAAGTAAAGGAAACATAGACTTTTGGGTTCTAAAGATGATTAAAATATATATATTACAGGTAATATATTATTTTTAGTTTATATGCATGAATTTCTTATTAATAAACTATATATCTAATAAATATAATATTATATGGATTCAAATACCATAATTATTTCAGTAATGGAAAGTTACACATAAGAGTGCTATAATTTCTATTTTCATCTGAGGTCCTTAGGTTTGTGCCACTATAGGTGGAATTAATTTATATAACTAATTGGTTTATTGGTTAATATATTATTATTCATCAATATAGAAAATAAACCTATTAAACAATCATTATGATTTCCCTCTAGGGTTTATCACATTTTTATTGAAATAAATAATAGATAAAGAGAGAGATAATAGGGGAACCAAATCATGGAGTAATTGACTTTAGATTAAAAGAATAATCTTGATCCACTAAAACATGGATAATTGGATCATGTGGTGATGATGGATGGGAATTTTTCATCAAAAATGAAATGGAGAGATGGTGATTTAATAATAAGTAAGGGATTTTTTCCTTTATATGCTGTATTTTTAGGGATTGTAATCATTTTATTTCATTATTATTTGGATTTGTAAAACACATGGCCCTTATAATTTATCATAATTACAATTTGGAGAAATAAGTAAGATAATAAATTGTATCTCTTATATTCTAAGTATTTATCACCAAATAATTTATTGTGTAGATTCAAAACATAAAAAATTAATTTCCATATATTATTCTTCTTTTTTATCCCTTCTACATTCTATGCATATTCATCACTAGACTTCACATTAGATGAAGTGTTGATGAATTTTGGTCAGGATTGATAGAGGATCAATATCTATTACCTTTGAAAATTATTTGATTCGACAGGGAGAAGTGAGGCATTCGGTGTGATGATCAGTCATGGGAAAACAAGGGGATGGTGTTGCACTGATGTACATTCAATGAAAATCTTGTTTTAGTATAAGGATTGTGTATGAACCCCTATTCTATTATTTTTATTGTGAGGTATAAAATAAAATTAATCATTGGAGGTATGAATATAAAGAGAAATTATTTTGGTGGTGTTTTAGATATAGTCAGAGGGAAGAAAAGGGTATATTAGATGATTTCAATTTTTCATTAGAATATGGTCATGAACAAGTGATCACACAGCCGGTGAGCATGTTTCACAAACCATGTATTTTTGTTTCCCTGACAAATAGGTTTTTAGTGGAATATATATGTCACAAAACATTTAGAAAAGTTTCCATACCTTTTATAATGAATCTGTATGGATTGGAATATACACGGAGTATATTTCAAGGGGATGTTTGGCTATATAGGCTATTTCGATCAAGACCACATGTCATGTATCATCAGCGGTGTCTGAAAAACCTCATTGATATTAAAAACTAAATGATACCATTGTGTCTACATACCGTATAACCTATAAGAAACAAAATCCATTTCAAAAATAAGAAGACATATATTTCAATATTATATTGTGATTTCTCCAACCAATCCATATCATAAAAACATAGACATTTATATATTGAATTTTCAATCTAAATTAACCTGATCCATTTTTAAAGTTTTTCTATATTACAATACTCAAAGGACAAATGAAATAAACAAATAAAACATTATGAGAAATTTTATCATTAAAATTGGATAATAATTACACTTATGAAAAATAAATGTTGTATAATCGTACCATAAAACATTAAATTTATTTGAATATGAAAATTTTATTTTCATTAGGTAATAATATAATAACAATCATAAATTGTTAAATAAAAACAAACCATTCACTAATAATATAATCGATAAAAAATAAATTCAATACCGTATCCATGAATGAAATTTTTTTCAATTATGAATGAAGCAATTATTTAGTATTAATTGGATTTAAAAGACATATATAATCATTATAAATAATATTATTGGAATAGTAACATCATAATTATGAAAACTAACATGACCATTATAATAGAAACTAGAATTTTGGATTAGTTTAAAAATTATTTGGAATATAATGAGATAAAAAACAGTGGAAATTTCCATCAGAAAAAAAATAAATAAATATGATAAATATGATAAAATAAATGTTAGTAAAAAAGTAATTTTAATTGAAATTTTTAAAGGCAAATATGTTTTAAATATTTTTCTATTAAAAATTAATAATTTTAAATAAAAGAAAAATCATAATATATGAGTGTATAAAAGATAATTAATTGTATATAAATTAAAATAGGATTTTTATACATTTCAAGTATTTTTTACACACGTATGTGACATGACTATGTTATTAAAATTAGGGTTTTAAATAAATAATAATTTATCAAAAATTTAATTTTTATATATTTAGAATTTTTTGTAACTTTGATTTAATTTTTTGAATCATAAAATTAATATTATATTCTAGTTATTTTTTGTTATTATTTTTGAAAATTTTATTTTTGTTGTTAATAGTGAGCTATAAAAAACTTGTATATTCCATTATATGATATATATATATATATATGATTAAAAAAATAATGGGTTATATTATACTAAATTAGTGTCATATCCCATGCACCATCAACATTATATAGTCACATGAATCATCACAAATGGCAGTCTTGAGAAATCATATTATTAGTATAAATATTTTTCTCAAAACACTCTTCTTCTCCTCCTATAAATACGACCCTTCACCACCCCATATATCATGTCACTATATGATTATCATCATATACAAACTACACCAAAAATAACACTTCATTTTTATTATAAATGTAATTATGGTTATTTTCTAAAAAAATATCCATTTTAATATATAATCCATATCAAAAAAAATTCATCCCATCTGGTAAGTAACTAATTAATTATCAGTCCTATTCTTTTATATTCATTATGTTATTCTTATACCTCCTCAAAATCTATCCCATATGACCTAAAATTAAATAATTACTTTCATAAATATTATGAAATGTTATTAAAATGATGGAATAATCATTATACACATTCCTCTAGTTTCTTTATAATGAAAATGTCTCCACATTATAGTTTTTCTTTGGGCCTCCAAGGATAATTTTTTTATTATTCATTATGGAATTCATGGATGGATATAATAATCATATTTTTTCAAAATATAATCAAAATAAGTATATTTTATTATATTATATGTTCGTTAACATTAAAAAACATAATGTTTATATTAAAATTATTATGTATAACTTGTTCAGAAAAATAAAATAAATGTATTAATCATTAAATTCTAACATTTTGACAATTTAAAATATTAGTTTTTTAATGAATAATTGATATCCAAAAAATTATTCACAATAAAAAACATATGAACTCCAATAGAATAAATTTTTTAAAATCTAGACATATTTTATAAGAACATCAATGATGGGCCATAAATCGATGTGGCCTTACATCATTGAAACAAACATCTTTTTCATAGTGAGATTAAACATAATACCAAAATAAAATGATTATAATTTTACATAAGTTAAAAATTAAAAATTAAATATAAATTTCAAATGATATTAATGTATTATATAAAAACATTATTGTTTTTATTTAGGTGGTTTGATGTAGGTATGAAAAATAAATTAGGACCCAATTTAAGGGAACTCCCTATCCAATATTTTTATTTTATGTTACGGTTTATCTCACATGACTTATTCTTACCTCTATATTTTTATCATTTGGATATACTATTATTTAGGTAATGAACCGACCCAGGTACCAAAAAAACTGACACCTGACCTGATCTATTACAAACCAGAAGGGCATTCTCAGTCACTACGGGCTGGGGATAAGCACCTAAGCATCGATCAACAAACCAGAGCAGATGATTTCTCCCAACCTATAAAAACACATGTAATATATACACGCATGGAAATGAAATAAATTGAGGACTACTAAAAATATGTATACAATAATTTTGAAAATCCAATAGAAAAAAACAATGGTTAAAAGTTTCCAAAACTCTAAAAGTCAAGTCCAAATGAAAAGGACCAAAATGAAACAAATACCCCATGTGATGGCATGGAGAAACTATCACCATCTCACCAACTGCCACCAAAACCTATTAACACAAAACCTCACTACCTCACTATATAGAATTTAATTTCCCTCCAATGGAATTCATATGAAGGTCTATGAACTAATGAAGAGGTGCATACGGTGTGATCTAACAGGATTAATAGGATCCCACCTAGGTGTTCAAAAACCAGTCTCTATATCACAATTTCTATATGATCATTTTGAATCATACATGACATGGTTAGAATTAAAATAGTTTTATTGAAGACATCAAAAAATTTATACTATTATCATAGTTCTAAAACAAGAACAGCTATATCAATTTCAAATCACATTTTTCTATATCACCTTTCACAAGAATCAACCGAAAAAACATGGAAAAAACAGTACAAATACAAGAAATAAAAAACATCATTAGAAGAACATGAATCACAATACCAAGGAATATAAATGTCCAGGTAGCATATTAACCAAAGCCATTAATCTATGAAACTTTGATCTATTGTACCTAAAGACCATGATTTACACTCTAGGACTAGGTAGACACCTTAAAAGGTGAAACCCCAATATCATATACATATGTAGATCCAATAATAGACATTTTAGGACAAGTGGAACACCTGAGAAAGTGAACCCACACAATGGATGATTCCCCAAATTTAAACCTTCAACTTAGTACCCTATATAATCCATGGGCTCATTTTCATAATAATCTCAATGTTTTGAAAATATTTTCAAAACCATTCCACAAAACCATTATCAATGCTTTGAAAATACCCAATTTCATTCCATTTATCAACAATCAGGGGAAAAATATTTTTCATTAAATTCTCATTTAAAAACACACAAATCAATCATTCTAATTACTTTTATAAATTTGTTTATAAATCATGAAAAATATGGTTCGTCAAGATATACTAAACATAGAATCACCAACCACAACACATGGGACACATATGACCATAATAGGATCCACCAACAATGAAAACCCAAAAATGTCTATAAACACCCTAGAATCCAAATCCACTTGTCTTAGGATTTATTAAATTAAGAAAAAGTGTTGTTTTAGAAGAGGAAACACCATATACCTCAAAAAGGAATTCCTGTCGCACCATAAACCACAAAGTAATAGCCTCAAAAACAAGATTAGACAATGAATCTAGAAGAAAAAGAAAAGAGAAAACATAAACATATACCAACAGATCTAATAATGGAACCCAAGGGAGCTACCATGGTTATGGACAATGAAGAAGTGGAAAGATCACTTACCTGTAGAGACGCACTGCAAATGCAATGAAGATCAAATGTCGAATGGATCAATATAGAAGGAATGGAGTCTCCAAAAATAATCAGAGAGGGGATTTGGATCAAGGGAAATGGAATAGTGGCAACTAAATGCTCACTAAAAACCTGAATGACATCCCAAAACATCTCTTATTAGGTAATTTCATGGCATGTAATTCCATTACACATCATAACGTTTACAATATTTAATTATGGTAAGAAATCCATCACCTTGAATTAAAAAAATAATTACATAAAACATTCATGACGTGAAACATCCCTTCATAGTGTGTAACGTTTCATAGTGTGAAGCCCTTTAAGACTTGAATCTAGTAACTCTTTCATGTTGTGTGACCTAGAAAAACAGCATGAAATCCTCTTGCAGCCTGCAAATAGGCCGGTTTGAGATAACAGTACAAAAAATCTCCAACATCCCCATTATAGGTATCCTCTCAATTCCTTATCGGTCCTATAACAACAATGAAAAAGGAAAAAACAATATGTGGTTAAGGAACTACCTTATAGATCATTAAAGGGATGTTAGAAACTCCCCATCATAAATATTTTTCATCCCCGAGAAGTCTTGTAGAAGATGTAGTACATGGGAAATGATGAGGCCACTACTCCCTCATCATCAACTCATGTTCCCATGTCTCATGTGAGTCTGATCCATGTTTCCATAGTACCGTGACCAATGGAATAATCCAAATTATGATTTTTCTAATCCATATATGATTTATATTGACTATAGGTTGTAAGAAAATGTCGATGTACCTCTTGAATATTTTTTGATGTCTCCTCGACCAAACATGGTCTGACCAAAGTCACTTCTCCCACCTTCACCCAAAAAATATGTGATATGAACGGATGACCATAAAACTCCATGAAGGGAACCATTCTTATCTATGACTAAAAACTATTGTTGTTAATAAACTCAAATAGTCATTTGTGAATATCACATGATTCAGAAATATCCAAGACACATGCACAACATATATCCTCCAGTATTTCAATCACATGCTTCGTCTGGCAGTCTATCTATGGATGGTATGTTGTTCTCATCTTGACCTAAATTCCCATTTCCTCTTGGAGTCCCCAAAAAATCCATGAGTTAAACTGAGGTTTCGTATCTGTAACAATGGTAGAATTAATCCCATGTAACCTTGTAATATCATGATAATATAGCTAACACAGTTCATTAATATTAGTGGTATCTTTTATCAAAATGAAATGAGAACACTTCTTCAAATAATCAACAACCACCCAAATATAATTCCACCCTCAGGGAGTCCATGGTAATCCAATAAAAAAATCCAAGGATAGATCATCCCATTTCTAGAATGGAACTTGGGGAGGATGAAGCAAACCAGAGGGATTCAATTGATCTTCCTTTTTCTATTGTCAGGTGAAACAATGAGAGATAGAATCTACAATGTCACACTTCATACTTGACCACCAGAATCATCATCTCATGTCACAATACATCTTCGTAGTGCCTAGACTGATAACCCACAAAGAGTTGTGAAAATTAATCTACACTAAACTCACCATGGATATTTGGATGAAAATATGCTTCCCAAAGTGATGTATACCATATGAATATAGAGACCAACTAGAAACAGTATCCCCACCATAAAGGATTTATCATACTTTACTAAACTCAACATTCTATATGTGGATCTTCAAGACAGACTCCAGGAGAGATGATGATAGTTGAACACTGGACAGAACCATTCTTGAAACAACATCGTGATAATCTTAGTACAACTGAGTGAAAATCCCCATAAGGTTCCACTCATCCTTTGATTCTAGAACAACATGTGATGGTACTTTGCTACTACGAGCATCTGTAATGACATTCCCCTTCCCAAGGGTGCAGGAAATTTCGAATTCGAACATCTGATGGTATTCTACTAATCATCTATGTCTGAGATTCAATTATTTTTGTTAAAATATATAAATAAAACTCTTTTGATAAAAGAATACTCTGAAAATATCCCAAAAAATATAGTTCCACCAATGTTTAAGCACATGCATAACTACTACATGATCTAAATTCTAAGTGAGGTAATTGTTCTCAAGTGGTCAGAGTTGACAAGATTTGTAAGCTACCACATTGTCATCCTACATTATCATGCATCTGAAACCAACACCAGAAGCCTCAAAAAACATCATAATGGTCAAAAATTATCTTGAAAGCTATCTTTGGTACATCATACTCTTGAACATTGAGCCGGTGATAATCCGACCAAAGATAAATCTTCATGAACCACTTTTCCACTTTTAACTAATTAATAAAATAATCCACATGAGTACAAGGATATTTTTTCTTAATATTTACTTGGTTCAACTCCTGATATTCCACACAAAACCAAAGTGAACAATATTCATTCTTAGGAAAAAGAATAGGGGATCCCCAAGGTGAAACAATGGGGTGGATGAAACCATTTTCCAATAGGTCATCCTACTTAATCATGAGATCCTTTAGCTCTGTAGGTTTCAAACAATAATATGGTAAATATATCGACTATTTACCTAGAACCTGGTAAATCATAAAATATACCTCCCTCTGTAGAGTAATACTAGTGAAGTCCTCTAGAAAAATGTTAGTAATGTCTCAAAAAACCACAGGAAGATAAAAACAAGAGAAACATCTATAATATCAAATGCAATAGAAGACAAAAAAATTCATCTTTGAGTGGGGAGGCCCTACATCTCCTAATCTTGGGACTCAATACCCTAGGAACACACAATATTTCTCATTGGAAGTAGGAAATGAGACACAGAGATGATAAAACTCAACCTAATGTTGATGAGAGACATTCTAATCCATACTGATTGTTATGGTAAACAAATCTATATCAAGACTGTTAAAATCCAATACTAACTCTGTTTTAGCAATCATTAACAAACTAGAAGGACATCGAAACCCATGATATTTCTTCTTTCCATGAGGTGTCTCTAACTCTATTATGAAAGATATATGTTCTGTTAGAATTTTAATAATATCAAAAATGTGTGCATATATAAATGAGCGGGAGGCATTAGAATAAAATAAAGAAATTTCTACCATATATGCAATAAGGATAGTACCTATCACTATTATGGGAAGTGCATTGAATTACAATGGAAACTCATCTATTGAAAGAAAGTGATTCACTACTATGGCATGTGGCTGAAGCACTGTATTCATTGATACTTCTGACTACACCACAGTAGACGTTAGAGCTGATAAACCCTAACCATAACATGGTTTAGTCATATCATGACAAAATAATTTTATATAACCAACATTCCCATAGGTGTTGTAAGTCTTCAAAATCATTAGAAAAAATGTATGGTGTGTCCAACCCTTCCACACGGATATCACGGGTGAGTCACACTACTAGCTGCAGTAGATATTTCGGAGGAGGATCCTTGTTTAGACCCAAAACCAGCACTTTCGTGATTATCCTAAGACTTCATTTTCCTCTTAGGAA
Organism: Viscum album; assembly: GCA_963277665.1. Lineage (NCBI taxonomy): Eukaryota > Viridiplantae > Streptophyta > Magnoliopsida > Santalales > Viscaceae > Viscum > Viscum album. The sequence continues at coordinate 380,256,981 of OY728122.1, forward strand.
CACCACTGAAGCTGCCACTAGATGGAATCGAAGAGTTGGTAAAACCAACATTTCCTTCTATATCCATATTTTACATCATAGATTATTCTACCATATCCACATAGGTAGAATGTTTCAACATTAATAACTATGATCTGATATCCAATCGCAAACATTATAGGTACTTCTAAACCTTTAACTGGACATTCTTCACCACATCCATAGTAAAACGGAAAAGCTTAGCAAACTGACTTGGGTTCTCCAACACTAATTTATCTACCTACTATAAAGAAATGAGTTATAGAGAATTTTCCAACATCAATGACTATGGATAAAATTTCTAGAAGAACACGGTTTTGAAAACCTTCTAATCCAGGTCTTTGTGTATGTCTTCCCAAACCATAGAATACCACCATCTCATGTCAAACCCCTCAAATTATAATATTCTACAATTAAACATTATATTTTCAAGTGTCTCAAATAATTTTAATATTTGATCAATTCTATCCCACTAATGTTATGCCTGTTGAGGATTATTTGTTCCTTTAAGGTATGGTGGCTTCTCGCATAAGAATTCTCACGACAGATAAATTTCTCCTCCAGCTCTTATTTTTACATCAAAAACCATTTTATAGACACTTGTCACATCTTTATCAACAACGTATACTTCCCATATGATAGGGTTGATGATATTTTTATCCAATGGAGGATTTCCTTTTGGGTCATATGCTATAACTTCCTCAAGAACTCATGGAAGATGTCTTGGAGGAATACTAAAGCACACCGAAACATAAAGAAAAATCAAACCACATAGTGAATATCTTCATAAACATGAAAAACCATAAGCAGAAACTGATATTTAAAACTAAACCCAATAGTAGAGATACATTTCCAAACTTCCACTAGAAACTTGAGTTTTGTCACTATAAGAGTTTACCAAGAACTTATCACATCATTCCTCTCAATTACCAAAAATCCTCTCTCCAGTCTATCAGATGTACCAAGAAAATGACTCTTGATGATATACCTCATTTGATACCATTTTGTAATAAACCAACCTGGGTTATCCATAAATCTAACACCCGACCTAATCTGTCACATACCCAAAGGGTGTTCTCGATCCCTATGGGCTGGCGACAAGCACCCGAACATCGATCAATAAACCAGAGGGAATGATTTCATCCAACCTATACAAACACATGGCATATATATACACATGTAAAATAATGAGACAAAAGAAGACTAAAAATATATATTCTATAACTATAAAAAGTCATTGGAAAAAAAATAAAGTTAAAAGTGTTTAAAACTCCAAAAAAATGTCCAACTACAAAGGATAAAAATGAAAAAGATAATTCATGTGATGGAATGGACGATCCCCCACCATACCACCACTTTCTATCAAACCTAGATGACATAAAACCTCATTGCCTCACTGTGTTGCCTTGCCTTTCCCTGCAAATAAAGACATATAAAGATCTACACACCACTGAATAGGTGTGAAGGGTGGGATATAACATTCTAAGTAAGATCCCACCAAGGTGTTCCATAATCAATATCTATATTATAGTTCTTTTATGATCATTTTTAATAAAACATGGAATGATAAGAAGTAAAAAAGTTTTATAGAAAACATGGTAAACATTTCACTTTTTGATCACTTCTAAAACAAAATATGGTATATCAATTTGAAAGAACATTTTTTCATATAATATTTCATAAGATTCAGCATCCATATTATGGATAAAACAGTAAAAACCAAGCAATATAGAAACACTAGTATCAACACATCAATCACAATACCATAGAATACAAATAGGTTAGGCAGCAGACTACTCATACCCATTGATCAAGGAAACAGGGCATTGTGGTACCAAAATCCAATTATATACTCTCCAAAATAGGGAGACACCCTAGAAAGTAAAACCACAGTATCATATACATACCTATAGCTAATAATGTACACTATAGGATAAGAGTAACACCCCATAAATTCAACCCCAACAATGGATAATGACCTCAATCTAAACCTTCTGCCTAGTACCCAAGGTATCCCATGTTCTCATTTTCACAATAATTTCAATGTTTTGAAAATCAATTCAAAACCATTCCAGAAAACCATTTTATGTTCTTTGAAAATACTAATTTTCATTCCATTTATCAAAAAATGGGGAGTAAATATCCTTTAAAAACTCTTTTCAACACACACAAATCTGTCAACAAAATTCTTTATATAAATTAATTTATAAAATAGCAAGAATAAGGTTTTTCATCATGGGCTATAGACAGAAACTCCTACCTTAAAACTCAAGTTGTGCATTCCTAGAATAGGATCCATCCACAATTAAAACTCATAATTGTATAAAAATTCCCTAGAATCCAAATACACATGTCTTAGGATTGATTCAATTGAGAAATAGCATTGGTACAGAAGATGAAAGGACACATACCTCAAGAAGGAACTCCCTCCGCACCACAACTAATAAATTAATGGCCTCCAAAATGAGAATGCGGAATAGATCTAGAAGAATATGAGACAAAACGCACACGTAGAACAAAAAATATGATAAGGCAACCCATGGGAGATACTGTGATCAAAGACAACAATGATGTGGAATGATCACTTACTAAGAGTGACACAACCCAACCACAATGAAGATCAAACACCGAACAGATCAATCTAGAAGCAATGGAGTCGCCAAAAATAGATGGGGAGGAGATTTAGTTAATGAGAAATAAAATATTGTTATCAATGTGGTTTCTAAGAACCTAAAAGATTCCCAAAAACTACCATGTTCAGGGAATTACATGATTTATGATTCTTTTACATGTCATGAGGTCCATGATGTTTAAGTACTCTGATAAATTCATCACCTTGGATTAAAAATATGTTATATAAAACATTATAGACATGAAAAATCTATTCATAATGTTTAAAATTTCATAGAATGAATCCCTTAATGACTTATATCCAATAACACTTACATGTCAGGTGAACTAGTTACATGATGATAAATCATCCTACAACGTATTGAAAAATGGTTCAAGATAAGAGTCCAAAAAATATCTGACTTTACCATTATAGGTATCCTCCAAATTCCTTATAGTATCCATACATACAATGATAAAAGGGAAAACCATGAATTTGTTAAAGACATAACTAATAAATCAGTAATGGAATGCTATAAACTCCCCACAATAAAGACTTTATAACCTCAAGAAGTCATGTAGAAAATGTAATCCCTATAAAAAGATGAGGTCACTAATCCCTCATCATCGACTCATGTTCCAATGTTTCATGGGAGTCCAATTAGTGTTTCCATATTACCCTGGCCAATGGAATTGACTTATAGTGAATGAAATTCACTTGAGAGTCATATATATCAACTGGATTCTCAAGAACTGAAACATCTTGTACTAACTCAATTTCCCTCCAGCTCTGAATGTGAGTGGGATCAGGATGTTACTTCCTATAATGAGATATGTTCAAAACATAATCAATATAAATCAACTACCATGTTTTTCAAATGGTCCAACATATCTCGATGACCTCAAATGGTCCAACATATCTTGATGCCAACTTACCATGTTTTCCAAGATGATGGTGATCCAGCTGAGGATAAAAATTCAATAATATCTAGTCACCAATAGAAAACTAAAAATACAATGTCACTGATCTACATATGATTTATGTCAACTATGTGATGCAACCAGACATTAATGTACCTCTTGAGTCTTTACTGACGTCTCTTGGAACAAACATGGTCCAACCCAAGATACGTCTCCCACCACCACCCAATAAAGATGCGATCTTCATGGGAGACCATACAATGCCTTGAAGGGATCCATTGTTATAAACGACTGATAAATGTTGTTATAAAAAACTCAACTCGTTTCATATGTTTATCCAATGATCCACCAAAATCCAAGACATAGCCACGAAGAATATCCTCCTGGATTTCAATCAAACACTCTGTCTAACCCTCTATCTGTGGATATTACATTTTTCTCAACATTACCTGAGTTCCCATTTCATCTTGGAGACCCCTCTATAACATCAAGGTAATCCTAGGGTCTATTTCAAAACAACGTAAAAATGACTCCCAGGTATCCTCACAATCTCCCCCACATTTAGATTTCATAGCTCTTCAATCTTAGTAGTATCCTTGATCAGAATTAAATGAGCACACTTCATCAACTGATCAACAGCCACCTAGATAGTATTCCACTATTTGGAAGTCTATGGTAATCCAACAACAAAATCCATGGATACCTCAGCTCATTTCTAGACCCGAATCAGAATAGGATGATGAAAAAAAGGGTTTCATGTGCTCTACCTTTATCTGTTGGAAGGTGTAATAGTAGGAGACATAATCTATAATGTAAATATTCATACCTAGCCACCAGAATTGTCATATCATGTCATAATAAATCTTTGTAGAACATGGATAGATGAACCACAAATATCTATGAAAATTAAACAAGAATAAACTCATTAGGAAAACTGGTATGACAATCTACATTCCGAAGTGGAGTATACCATTTGAAGAGATAGACCAACAAGAATTAGTCACCGCATCGTAAAGGATTTCTCAAATATTTCTAAACTAAAAATCCTACTATTTAATCTGGAAGACATATTCCAAAATAGACGATGATAACTTAACACTAGTCATAACTATACAGTAAACACTCTCATGAGCATCTAGGTGTAACTGAGTGAAAAACCCCATATTATACCACTCTTCCTTTGATTCTAGAATATCCTATGGTGGTGTGTTCTATCTAAGAGTGTCTATAATGGAATTACCCTTCCCTAGGGTGTAGGGGATATCAATTTTAAATTTATGAAGGTATTATACCCATCATCTATATCTGAGATTCATGTCTTTATGAGAAAATATATATCTCAAACTCTTTTTATCAGAGAAGACTGTGAAGCTCTCCCAAAAAATATAGTTTCACCAACATTTAATCAAATGCATTACTAAAGTGGCTATAAACTATTATTGGGGTAATTATTCTCATATGGTCGTAGCTAATGAGAGCAGTAAGATACCACATGGTCATCATGCATCTACATGCATCCCAATCAATCACTAAAATCAACAAAAAATACCACATATTCCTTATCTATCTTTGTTAAGATCGGAATAAGATCTTCTGTCAGAATTCACTTCAGTTCATTAAAAGAATATTGGCACTTTGCATCCCACATGAATTTCACCGCTTTCCTGGTAAGAGCAGTCAAAGGTGAATCTAGCATAGAGAAATCCTAGGAAAACCATTGGTAGTATCCAACAAGACCATGGATGCTTCAAATATAAAAAATATGACTTCTAAAAATTTCTAGAACCAAACATAGATAGTTCTAGTGCTCATGCTGAGATTTTGAATAGATCAAAATATCATCCATGAACACAACCAAAAAATTGTTAATATATTTGTGGAATATCCAATTCATCAAATACATAAAAATTATAGGAGCGTTATTCAATCCAAAAGGCATCAAAAGATATTCATAATATCTGTACCTTCTTTTAAAATATATCCTTTGTACATCAAACTCCTAAACTTTGAGTTAATGATAACATGATTGAAGATCTATCTTTGAGAACCACTTTCCCATTTTAAATGATCCAAAAAATAATCCACATGAGGCAAAGGATATTTGTTATAAACTGTTAATCAATTCAACTTCTGATATTCCTCACACAAATGAAGTGAACCAAATTCTTTCTTGACATATGGGATGCCCAAGGTGAAAAACTAAGGAGAAAGAAACATTTTTCTAACAGGTCATTCAACTTAATCTTAAGCTCTTTTAGTTCTGTTAGTGCTATACAATATGATGGTATCGATATCGTCTGCATACTTGGAACCAATTCAATAATAAACTCTCCCACACTTTCTAGAGGAAGACTAGAAAATTCATCTGGGAAGAAATTAGGAAATTATATAACAACAACTAAAGGATCAACAATAGGAGAAACTTCATCAGTCTCAAGCACAACAACACAAAAACACTCTTGAGCTCTAGGAGGGGAGTCCCAATAGTGATGACCTTGAGTCCCACTCCCCTTGAAACACATGAGTTCTTTCATCCACTTCAAGAATCTATACATTCCACTAAAAATGATCTTCCTTAGCTTGATGAGATACAATATAATCCATAATGATGATGATTCCAAATAGATCCGGATCAAGAATGAGAAAATACAATACTAACGATGTATCAACAATCTTTAAAGAACAAGAAGAACATTGAAAATCCTATAATATCCTCACTCTAAGAGGTTTGGATTACTCAATTATAAAGGAAATAAGTTCCATTAGATGTTTAATCATATCAACAAAATGTGCAGATATAAATGAGTGGGAATAAAAAATATCAAATAATGATATTTATACTGAAGATGCAATAAGGATAGTTCCTATCACTATTGTTGGACCAACATCGACTTCCACTAGACACTCATCTACTGCATGAATGTTATTCACTCTTGGGGCTTGTGTCCAGAGCCCTGTAGTCGTTGAAGCTTCCAACAGCACCATAGTAGCCTTTAGAGCTAGAAAACCCTGGCCAAAATGGGACGTAGTGATAGCCTGATAGAATAATTGTATATGATCAACTTGTACATAGCTATTGAATGTCTTCATGAGCATATGAAAAAAATTCAAGTGCATCTGACCCTTCCACACTGATAGAAAGTCATAGGCATAATTATAGTTATAACAGATAGTGCAGAGGATGTTCACTACAGAGACCCACCACCACCACTTCTGTGAGGATCCTACCACTTCCACTTCATCCCATGCACACAAATAAATCTAACACTAGATGGAAGAGAAGAGTTGGTAAAACAAACCTTTCATTCTAATCCTTCTCTACAATCATATTTTTGTCTACCATCTTCACAAAGGTAGAATGTTTCAACATAAATACAAGTGATTAGATATTTGGTCTCAAACCCTACAGGTACTTCTGAGATTTCATTTGTTCATTCTTCACCACATCTGGAGAAAAACCAATAGGATAAGTCAAAAAATTGGTTTATGATTCCAACAAACACTCTCCTTACTTAAAAGACAAATATTACAAAGACTTTTGGACATCATTGACTCTAGAAAACACTACTGAATTTTTTTAAAAAAAAACATACAATCTAAGTCCACATGTTTGTCGAACATGACTATATAATCCAGTCATCTGTTCCCATAACCCTTAATCCTGAATGGTGCACACTTCACCTAATATTCTTAATGGTCTCCGGGAAGTTAAAGATTTAATTGATCCTATCTAGCCTATATTTTTCCTCCGAAGGTTTATTTGTTCCTTTAATGGACGGTAGAGTCACGTTCAAGAATTACCAAGACCAATCTCATTCTCCTAATGCCCTTGGCTGTACCTCAAAAACCATGTTTTGGACTTGTGGTACACTATGATAAATATCACATACTACCTATATGCTAGTCTCCATGAGATTCTGATCCAATGGTTTATTTCACTGTGGATAATCAGCTACAACTTCATAAGTAACTTGTAGAAGACATCTCAGAGGTATACCAGCGAACACCAAAATAGAAGGAACGATCATACAATATAGTAAATCTCATCTTAAAACAGAAATCCCATAATCATAATCTGGGATTAAAAAAAACCCAACTGTAGAGACACATATCCTAACTTTTCATGGAATCTTGAGTCTATTCATGACAAGAGATGGCTGGAACATTATTGCAACATACCTTTCAAGTCCAAAAAATCATATTTTTAGTCTATCAGACATCTCAAGACAAGGAATCTTGAAAGAAAAACCCCCCATTGATACAATTTTGTAATGAAATGACCCAATTTTCCCTCAAAACTGGAACCCAACCCGATCTATCACATACCCGAAGGGCATTCCTGATCCCCATGGGATAGAGATAAGAACCCGAGCATTGATCAAAAAACTAGATGGAACGATTTCACCCAACCTATACAAACACATGTCATATATATTCACACTAAAAATAAAGAGAAAACAGAAGACTAAAAATATATATTCAATAACTATGAGAATAAAATGAAAAAAACAATTGTTACAAGTGTACAGAACTCCAAAAAGACATGTCCAAATGAAAAGGACCAAAGCAACACAATTACTCCAAGAAATGGCATGGACGAACTCCCACCATATCACTATCAAATACCAAACTCGGCTTGCATGAAGCCTCTCCACCTCACTATGGTGCCTTTCCTATCCTTACAATGGAAAACATAAAAAGGTCTACACACCCCCAAAGAGGTGAACAGGGTGTGAGGTAACATGATTAATAGGATACCAACCAAGTTTTCCAAATTTAGTCTCTATATAACAATTTTTTATTCTAATTTCTAATCAAACATGGAATGATTAGTAATAAAATAGTTTTATAGAAAACATAGTAAACATTTCCCTTTTATCACATCTCTAAAACAAAAGAAGGTATATCGATTTAAAATAAAAATTTTTCATATCATATTTCATAAGTATCAACATGCTTACCAAGGATAAAAAAATACAACGAAAAGCAATAAAAAATATAGTTGAAATGCTGCCATAAAAAACCAAGGAATACAAAAGGTCAAAAAATAGACTACTCATACCCATTAATATATGAAGCAGTGCTCTACTGTACCTGAATCTTATGATCTATAGTCCAGAACCAGGGTGACTCTCTAAAAAGTGAAACCCCAATAACATATATGTACATAGAATTAATAATATACACTCTAGGACAAGAGAAACAACTTAGAAATTGAACCCCCATAATGGATGATGGCCTCAATATAAACCTTCCACCTAGAACCCAATGTAACCCATGTGCTCATATTCAAAAATACTTCAATGTTTTGAAAATCATTTCAAAAAATATCCAAAAAATCATTTTAAATTCTTTGAAAATATACCTTTTCTTTCCATTTATCAACAATAAAGGAAACCCCAATTTTTTATGAATTATTTTCAACAAACACAAATATGTCAATCCAATTACATGTATAAATTGGTTTATAATGTGGGAAAAATATGTTTCATCAACATAGGATTGAGATGGATCCACCTACCTCGAAAATCGAGTTGTACATGCCTATAACTGGTCCAGCAACAATGAAAACACAATGATGTATAAGAAGGACCTAGAATCCAAATCCATATGTCTTAGGATTGATTAAATTTAGAAAGAGGGTTGGATGAGAAGAGGAAACATCACATACCTCAAGAGTGAATACATGTTTCACCACAAACAACAGAGGAATAGCCTCTAGAATGTCATCACATAACATATCTAGAATAAGACGAGAGAAAACACAAACATAGACCAATAGATCCGACAACACATCCCATGGGCATTAACGCGAACATGGAAAATGAATAATTCGAAATATTACTTACCTAGATACACACGCTCCAGTCTTATTGAATGTAAAACACTGATCATGTCTATCTAGTAGGAATTGAGTCTCCTAAAATTTCCAGAGAGGAGCTTTGGTTAGATAGAAATAGAAAAGTACCAACTGAATGGTTACTAAAAACTATAATGGTGCCACAAAAATACACAACTCAGAGAATTACAGAGTATATAATTCCTTTACATGTCATGAATTCCACATTGTATAATTACATTGAGAAATTCATATCCTTATATTAAAAATTTGTTACTTAAAACATTCAAGATGTGAAATTTGTGTTTGTGACTTGTAAACTTTTACAGCATAAAGCCCTTCATGAAAAGCATCTAGCAACTCTTACACGTCATGTAACCTAGTTACTTGGAAAGAAGTCCTCCTAAAACCAAAAAAAAATTTGGTTCAATCTAGGATTTCAATAAATATATGACTTCACCATTATAGGTATCCTCCCAATTGCTCATATGACCTATATCTATAAGGAAAAAATGGAAAAAACATGATGAGGTTAAGTACATACCTGATAGATCTATAACAGGATATTACACTATATCTATATTTTCCTTACATATATACCTAGTTTAGTTTTATATTCTAATGATATGAATGATTTGTATATTCCCATCACAATAATTTGTTTAAAGCTAACATGAGTAATGATAAATCTTCAATTTATTATTTACTTTAAATTATTTTTTTTAATTTTTTTTACCATTTTATGATTTATAAAAAAACAAAATATTTTATGGAAATATATTCTAAACTATTTCTAGTTTCAACAGAAATACCACACACATTATTTCTTCAATTGTTTTATCTTAATTCTTAAAACATCATTTGAGGGATTCATCACCATGGATTCGACATCACTCCATTCTCATGAACATTTCATTAAATGATCAATATCATAAATAACCATATTTTTTAATATAGGTTTAAATGTATCAAAATATATAATCCCTTATTTTATTATGAATCATTATAACATATAGGTAGGTTGTGATTAGAAACATAATTATGTAACCAATTACATTCACATGAATTTTTATCATTTTTGTTGTTTTTTTATGATTTCATTAGCTGGTATGAATATGTTGGTACAAATGAAGATGTGATGGGATGTTTGAGAATTAAACATACCCCCAATTAATTTAGTGAAATTTTCATCTCCTGGGATACCATGTATAGTGGATGAAAAATCTTCCACCTCAGATTAAAAATTTGTTACTTAAAACATTCACAGAGTGAAAATTCTTTTCATGACAAGTAACCTTTTAGAGCGTGAAGGCCTTCACAACTTGCATACAACAACTCTTACAAGTTGTGTAACCTAGTTAAATGACATGAACTCATACTCAAGCATAGAGAAAATCTAGTTCAATCTAATATTTCAATAAATCTCTTACTTCACCATTATAGGTATCTTCACAATTCCTCATTATCCCTATACTTAAAACTAAAAGGGGGAAAACCATGATGGGGTTAAGTACATATATGATAGATCGGTAACAAGATGATACAATTTATGTATATTTTCCTTACATATATACCTAGTTTGTTTCCCTTTTTTAATGATCTGAATGATTAGTATGTTCCCATCACAATCATTTGTTTAAAGCTAACACGAGTAATGATAAATTTTCAATTTCTTTTTTCCTATAATTTTATTATTTTTTAATATATTTTAAAATTATATGATTTCTAAAAAGATAAATTATTTTCTGGAAATAAATTCTAAACCATATCAAGTTTCAACAGAAACATTACACCATTTATTTCTTCAATAGTTTTTTCTTAATTCTTAAAACATCATTTAAGGGATTCATTATTATGGATATGACATCACTCATTTATCATGAAAATTTCATCAAATGGTAACTATCAGAACTAAATATATTTTTTCATATAAATATAAATGTATTAAAATATATAATCCCTTATTATCTTATGAATCATTAATACATATCTTTTGTTCATGATTATAGACTTCATTATGTAAACCATTACACTAGCATGAATTTTTTTCATCATTATTTTTTTGTATGATTTGATTTGGCAGTATTCAAACGTAGGTTCAAATAACGATGTAATGGGTTTTTTGAGAGTTATAACTCCCCCCAATTAATTTGGCTATGTTTTAGTCTCATGAGATACCATGTGTAGTATAAGTACTCGGCCTTAAACATTACATAATCTTAAGTTAATTTATGAATTGACATTGGGGATCTTTTCAGGTTTAGAGCTGTAGAGAATTAGTCCAAAACTTATACATAACGACATAAATATTAAATGTACACACTTCTACTTAGTATCAATTTTTAGTCTATAAAATAAAAAATCATAAATTAAAGAAGCAAGTCTAGTTACATTTTTAGACAACATGAATTTTCCTTAAACCCATCTTTGACCCTATTCATCATTAAGTCCTATGGAAAACATTTCAAAAACATTGGACGAGCATAAAAATCACAGTAAGGGATACATAAAGAAGGAATGAAAACATTAGTCCCTGAATACATACAAATCAAAGAGATCATACTTTTCAATCATAAAACATAAGCTCGTTAACATACCTCATGAAATCATAATACTTATGAATAACACATAGAAATCATAAATCCTAACATTAACTTGCTGTATTTATAGCATACTTACGATGTTGATTTCACAACTATGTAGGGAGTTACACTTGGAATACTCATCATATTATATTCACTAAATATCTTAGGATAAACATTAACGTTTACCTCTATCATGTTACCTAAGGTATTGGAGATCTATCTTGGGCTCACCTGCCCTAGGTTTATAACGGAACCACCCATATACATAAACAATGCCAAAAAAACCATGATATATTTAAAACACATGAAAAATCATAAAGGAAAGATAACATTTCCACATTACAATCACAATATTTCATTTCAACATATTCACATAATAAATTCTTTCACAAAACAATTTTCAATACCATTTAAAACATTTAATAAAGATATTTTTGAATCAAAGTGTCCCATAACACTTCGAAACTTTTTAAAGTAATTTAAAATTTAAAATAATAATGTCTATATAAATAAATCTATAAAATTCATTCTAAAACAGGGACATTAAAGAGAAGGATTTAGAAGATTAAATCTCTAAAACATTTAAAACGATGTTTTAGTTAAAGAATCTTTTACCACTTAATGAAATACATGAATAAAAATAATTAATGAATAACATCAAAAAAAACTTATAATATAATGAGAATATGGAGATACATGATATAATATTTCAAAAGGAAGTATATACACCATATAAAATTGTATTGGTGCATAACAAAAAACAAGTCTCAATGGAATTTAAATTGAGATGAAATCCCTTACAAAGATTGTACGATTACATTAAGGATAAATAAATGACATAATTATGTGTGAAAAATAGAAATACACCAAATATAAGTGGATATTAAGTGTAAAAAAATAAAATTTCATTCCCAAATATTCATAGAATGAAATAATCTAGAAGTATAAGTTTAACCCAAAGAATTGAAATTGTGTTACGGAGTTCCTTTACAAAAATTTCACAGTTTAACGACGTCAATTATAAATTCATAAAATGAGTTGATAAAATTGAAAAGGGTATCTCATCACATGTACATAAAACATAGAGAAATAATTATATTTAATAATCTATCACAACATAAGAAACTAGAAATTAAAATACATGACAAAAAATAAGTCTTTGACTAAACAAGGAGGGTGAAGGTTCCCTTACCGATTTGGAAACTTAGGAAACATACACCACATGAAAGAAGGATCATAAAATGAAGATTTAAATAACAATAAATTAAATTATATTAAAAATGAATAAAATCATGGGAAGTACATACACCACATAAAAATAAATAGTGGAAAATGTAGCAATAATCTCATGGGAATTAAAAGTAAGATGAAAACCCCTTACCTCGTGTCTGACATGACTCGTTTGTTCATTAATCTCATGAATAATAAACTAATGTTAATTTATACTTTAATAATAACCTTTTTCAAGTTTATTATTCATTTTATATCAATTATTACCATGTTATAGACATTATATAGTCATTTAAATTAATAACTGTCGTTTTGTCGATATTTGGTACTTGAGTCAAAAACGAACATCTTATAATTAAAAATTATCAAGGGGTCAAAATTACATTATCTCCATAATGATATTCATGATTTATATATCATATATATAATATATATCCAGTATATATATGTATTTAAAATAGTATATAACATTTGGAGATAAGAAATGTAATTCACTATTCATGGAGATGGTAAGTTGTACGTTGAAATGATGGATAATTTCATTTATCTTTCATATTTAATGGAATGAAAACATAATGATACATAGGTTTATTATAAATCCAGTATAATATAATAAATAATTTCATTATTTATATCCTTTATACACTCAACATATGGCATGAACAGGTCATATAACTTTGAGGGGTCGGTAGTACACACTTCTTCAAATGAAATTATCATATTTACCTATTTTGGAAACCATAAATGTATGTTATAAATGAAAAATCAAGAAGAATAGAAACAATATATATAAATATATATATAATATATATCACGTATAGAAAAAATTCCATCATAATGACCACCATGATAAGCGGTAGTAGATAATTGATCAATCATCATTTCGTGAGGCAGTAGTTTTCCGTCCACAGAAACAGTATGTTTGTATCCATTAGATGGAGGTGTGTGGATTTGTAGTTCAAATAATTATAATAAAAAAATACTATTACATTAAATAGATAAGTTTTTAATAAAATAATAGAATAAAGTGTGTTTATGGGGTTGGAGAAGGAAAATAGAAGAAAAGAACTTGAGAGAAGATGTTACCTTTAAATCGAGTAACTCCCTTTGGTTCGAACAACATGATTTTCTTCAATTTCCTTCTTCCTAGGGTAAGGATTCTAAGAGGAAGATAGAGATGTTGGGAGGTTCTTGGATTTGATTTTGGACAAGGCAAGAACCTTGGTAGGTGTGAGTAATGGGTTATAGGTGGCCGCCTTTTATAAGAGGGAGGAGGTCCTCTTTAAGAAAGTTTGAAAGTATTATTTCATTATAAAATGATTTTCAGTTTCAAAAGGTCCAAAACATATTTAACTCGAATAAAAGGTGTATATAAGTCGAAATAAAATTGTCCAATAATAATTTTATTGGTTTTGGATATTTTTTAATCCTTATCATTTTTATTTAACCCTTTGTTAACTTACTTAACTTTTACCATGCCCACTTATATATTCTAACTATATGGTAAATATATTTACTATAAAGTGACAAGAGACCCAAAATGGATCATTTATGATATTTTGAACATTATTTATGTAATTTAGCCGAATAATAGATTTTTAGGATTATTTTACCATTTAATAAAATATTCATTGTTTTAAAAATTCATTTATGTAAATTCATAAACTATTCATATCAAGATTTTTAAAAAAATCTATAAAAACATGATTATTTTTGAAAAATATCATTAATTCAGATATAAAAAAGTCATTAATATCTATAAAATTCATGGATGGCATAAAAGTTTCAAAATAAATTTATTTTAAAAATTATAATATCATTTATTTGAATCCTTTATTAATGAAGCAATTACTGCATCATCATTGTGTCATAATTAAATTTATTTATTTAATGTCTAAAAGTTATAAATAAAATAACATGATTTAGAAAATATTATTATTTTAATAAATAATATTTTATTAAAGATATCACTTATATAATCCCATAAACAAATGTTTTACTAAAAGATATATGTTTATGTTATTTTTGTCCTTATTTTAAATTAATTAATATAAAATATCATTATTACTCCCAAGTGGCTCCATGGTGTCCCAAAATAGACCCAAGGATTACCTTGGTCTAAAATATCTCATAAAATAGGGTTAGGACAAGTGAAAGGGTAATTTAATATTATTATAATATTATTTATACATTTATTTACTAGATTTACCCTTTAACTGTGGTAAATAAAATATTTATTGATGTAAATAGTCATAATGTCTAAAAATAAAAGTTTCCTATTTATAAAATTTAGACCTCCTGATTAAAAATATGGAATAAATTTTTCCAAATTCAAAACACATAAGTGTCAGAAATTAATTTGAAATTAATTCTCGTTGTAAAAAAAAGCGTGTTTTTAAGAAATAATAACTATCAAAAGATTGACACTTGTTTATGTCCAATTTCAAAGTGAAATTACTGCCAATATCCAAAATTAGATTAAATGGTAAAAACATAATCTAATTACACTTTAAAAAATTAAAATATAATTTAATAATATTAATAAATTAGATTAAAATCAAGTTTTAAATTAAAATTCAGTTTTTTGCACTATTCATTAAAAATCGAACTTTATCAGAAAAATTCCAAAATTTCACTCAAAGTAAATTTTTTGGTAGATATTCTAAATAATAGTTCTATTTTTTCAAATAAAACATATAAAAGTGACAAAAACTAAATTTAAATAGGTTCTCCATCAAAAGTTGGTAAATCGACATCTTAAGGAATATTAGAGTATTCATGATTAAAATTGGGTTCATTCTTATTTTTAGACTCTAAAACTTATTGGATAATAGTAAAAATATTTAACAAACATTTTAAATCATAATTTAGTTAGTTATGTTCATTCTCGAAAATACAACGGGTATGCGTTAACTACCATTTAAAATAATAATATTATATTATTATTTTTCAATATAACTCAACGTTGTGTGCAATGTAAGATTTCAAGAAAGTCGTTGTTGCGTATCGGTTACGCCATCGAACATAAAATCACCTTTAATGTAAAATTAATAGTTCATTTACAAATATTAATAAATATGAAAATTTCATTTTATTTATTTACCATGGATGTTACATCCTTCTACCATTTTGGGAATTGTGCCCTTGCAATTTTAAAATTGGGATCGTAAACTTCATTAAAATTACCAAATTGGAAAAAGTTTCAATAATACTATCACTTTAAAAGAAAGAAATAGAATTGAAAAGGTCACCCAAGATAACCCATACTAGTATTCCATGTACAAAAATAAGGATGTGGAAGAGAAATTAACTCTAATAAATTAATAGAGAGTGATAGAGAATTTGATCACAGATAGTTAACCACCACTATACCATAAATTTTTGGTTGGGTAAAAGTTTTATAATAAAAGAGAGCGTATAAATATTTTGCTTCAAGATCATTTTCATAGAGTTAAATAATTTTATTACTACCTAGACTAAAATCATAAGGAAATATACATATGTATCATGTATAGTGTCATCTTTTAATAAACTTCAACCACAAGATCATCTTTTCTCCAAACGATAAGTATTCAAGATGAATAGGTCACAGCTTAAGTGCTAGAAACAGATTCTAGAGAATCACCTTATCAAAAAAAGGTGAACTATATATTTCCCTTATCTTTAGACATTAACCAAAAACAAAATTGTTAGTACAAGATCAGACAATCCTCAAAAATTACAATTATTTATAAAAAGAAATAATACTCATAATCTCCAAAATTCAACAAACAGTACCCAAAGTTCGACAAAAATGATTCAACGCACAATTGTCCATAAAATACTTCAATATAATCCAAACTAATATTGAACCCCAAAACTCAGAAGAATTTAATTTCATAGTCTTCCACAAAAAAACTAAACATTTATCTACAAATAAAATCATCTAATCTTAAAGTCTCATACTTAAGTTTAATTAACCTAAAAAAATATTCTCTATGATACATTAATCATTTCCATAAATAACCCAAATCACTATATGTCGACCATAAAAACATATATTCTTCCAATATAAAATTTCAACCATTACTCCAAAAATGAAATCCAATAGTATTCTATTTTCCTTAAGCATATAGTGTTCCCAAAAAAGAAAATGTCTTCCAAAATAACCTTTATCACTTAATCACTGTATCGTTTTCCTATACTAATGATATTTATTTGATAAAAAGTAATATCCCAAATAAACATATTATTTATCAATAATATCATTTAACAAAAAATAATAAGTCATACTAACAAGGGACTAAACGTAGTCCACAGGTTGGTGATAAATCCCAACCAATCTATGGTTGGGGGTTCGATTCCCACAGCTTTTTCCGATGTGATGGGCTGTCAAACAGTCTATGTGTTGTCCATCATCCAAAATTACATAATTTTATAACATTTCAAAAAATGATATAAATTCCTCAAAAATAACCCTAACATATTTTATCCTCAAAGGTTATCAAATACCTTTCATTTTTCCTCCCAAAATGCAATAACTATTTATCACCTATAAAATAACTACAACTCTTTCTAATATGGTAACCATTATGGTTATGTCACTTATACTTAAATAACACCATAGACACTAAAGTTATTTAAACTGACCCTCGGATACCAACTATAATGACCCAACCTTAAACATTATATAATCTTTATTTAACTCATGAATTGATATGGACGATATTTACATGTTTAGAGCATTAGAGAATTGGGTCATAACATATACATAAAAACATAAATATTACATGTAGAAATTTATACTCAGTATCAATTTTTTCCATAAAATAAAATTTCTTAAATATAAGAAACATATCTAGTTCCAAGTTTTAGAAGGAATGACTTTTCCTGGATCTCATCCTTTACCTTATTCATCTTTAAGTCCTATGGAAAATTTTTTAAAAACATGGGATGAGCATAAAAAACTCATTAAGTGATACATAAATATGGAAATAAAACATTAGTCCATGAATACATAAAAATCAAAGAGATTATAATTTTCAATCATAAAACATAAGCTCTTTAATATACATCATGAAATCATAATATTTATTAATAAAACATAGAAATCATAAATCGTAATGGTAACTTGTGGCATCCCAAACATACATACATTGTAGCATTCACAGCTTTTTAGGGAGTTATACTTGGAAAACCCATCATAGTATATTCCCTATATCTCTTAGGAGAAACATTAATGTTTACCTCTATCACATTACCCAATGCATTGGAGAGATATCCCAGGCTCACCCACCCTAGGTTTATCATGGAACTACCCCTATATGTAAACAGTGACCAAGAACCATAACATATTCACAACACATGAACAATAATAAAGGAAAGATAACATTTCTACATTGAAATCACAAAATATCATTTCATGATATTGATATAATCAATTCCTTCTCAAAACAATTTTCAATACCATTTAAAACATTTTACAAAGAGATTTTTGAATCAAAGTTTCCCATACCACATTGAAACATTTGAAAGAAATTTAAACGTTAAAATAATCGTGTACATATAAATAAATCCTTAAAATACTTTCTAAAACATGGACATGGAAGAGAAGTATTTAGAAGATTAAATATCTAAAACATTTAATATGTTGTTTTAGTTAAAGAATCCTTTAATACTTGAACAAATAACTGAATAAAAATAATTAATAAATAACATAAAACAAAACTTATAATATCATGAGAATAAGGAGATTCAAGATATAATATTTCAAATGGAATTATATACACCATATAAAAGTTTATTGTTTCATAACAACAAATAATTATCAGTGGAATATAAATTGAGACAAAATCTCATACAATGATTGTACAATTAGATTAAACATAAATCAATGACATAATTATATGTGAACAATAAAAATACACCCAATATTAGTGGATATTAGTTGTAAAAAAATTATAGTTCATTCACACATATTCATAGAATGACATAATCAAGAAGTATAAGTTAAACTCAAATAATTGAAATTGGGTAAAGGAGTTCCCTTACAAAAATTTGGCATCCTAACGACGTCACTTAAAAATTCAGAAAATGAGTTTATGAGATTGTAATTGGCATCTAATCACATGTACATAAAATGTACAGAAATAATGATATAGAATAACATATCCCAACATAAGAAATTAGAAATTAAAAACATGACATAAAATAAGTCTTTGACTTAAAGAGGAGGGTGAAACGTTCCCTTACCGATTTGGTAACTTATGAAACATACACCACAAGAAAGAAGGATAATAAAATGAAGATGTAAATACCAATAAATTAAAGTATATAATAGAAGGAATACAATCATGGGTATTATATACACCACATAAAATAAAATAGTGGCAAATATATCGTGAATCTCATGAGAATCAAAAGTTAGATGAAAACCCCTTTGCTCGTGTCCGACTTGACTTGCTAATTTTTTTAATATCCTTATTAATAAACTAAAGTTAATTTATAATTTACCTAGAACATTTTTCAAGTTTATTATTCCTTTTATATCACTCATTACCATGTTTTGGACATTATATAATCATTTATGTTAATATCCATCATTTTGTCAATATTTGGTACTTGAGTCAAAAATGAACTTATTATAATTAGAAATTGTCCATGGGTAAAAATTAAATTATCTCTAGAATGATATTAATGATTTATATATCATATATATTATATATATTCCATATATATGTGTATTTATAATAGTACATAACATTTGGAGATTAGAAATGAAATACACCATTCATGGAGATGGTAAGTCGTACATACGCATGAACACTACTTTCATTTATATTTCATATTTAATAGAAATAAAACATAGTTATAATTAGTTATATTATAAATATAGTATAATATAATATATAATTTGATTAATTCCATCCTTTATATGTTCCATGTATTGCATGAATGAGTCATACAACTTTAAGGGGATGGTAGCCGCACTTCCTCAAATAAAATTATCGTATTCACCCATCATGGAAACCATAATGGTATGATATAAATGAAAAATAAAGAAGAATTGATATAATATAAATATAATATTTATCACATATAGATAAAGAGTCATTATAATGTTTTACATGAGATCCAGTAGGAGATAATTGAACAATCATCATTTCATGAGGCAGTAGTTTGCCGTCCACACAAACAGTATGTTCGTATCCATTAGATAATGGTTTTTCATTGTGTAGTTATAATAATTCTCATAAAAACTTCCTAGTATATTTAAAATTATTTTTTACTTATAAAATAATATAATTAATAGAGTTTAGTGGTTTGGAGAAGGAAAATAAAATAAAAGAACTTGATAGAAGACGTTACCTTTAAATCGGGTAACTCCCTTTGGTATGAACCAAAAGGATTTATTGAATTTCCTTAATCCTAAGGTAAGGCTTCTAGGAGGAATATTGGGATGTTGGGAGCTTCTTGGAGTAGAGTTTGGATGATACAAGAGGCATGAGATCTTCGATTAATCAGTTAGAGGTGGTTTCCTTTTATAAGAGGGGGGAGGGGCTATTTAGGAAAGATTGAAAGTATTATTTTATTATAAAGTTATTTTTGGTTTAAAATAGTCAAAAAAATATTTAATTTTAATATAAGGTTCATATATGTTGAAATAGAATCATCCAAAAATAGTTTTATAGGTTTTGGATATTTTTAATCCTTACCTTTTTTATTTAACCCTTTGCTTTATATATTCTTACTATATGGTTAATATATTTACAATAAAATTCCAAGTGACCCAAAATTGATCATTTATGAAATTTGTATAATTATTTACGTAATTTGTCCTAATATTATATTTTTTTATTATTTTATCATTTAATAACCTATTAATTTTTTTAAAAACTATTTTATGTCAAATTATAAACTATTCATATCAAGACTTTTAAAAAAATCTATAAAAACTTGATTCATTTGAAAAAACGTCATTTATTCCAAGATAACAAGTAATTATTATCAATAAAATTTGTGTATGACATAAAAAGTTTCAAAATGAATTTATTTTAAAATTATAATATCATTTATTTGAATTTTTTAATGAATTAATTATTGTAGCACCATTGTGTCATAATTAAATTTATTTAGTTAATGTATGAAAATTATATATAAAATAATATGATGTAAGAAATCTTATTATATTTAAAAATAATATTTATAGTTGAAGAGCTCACTTATATAACCCCAGATACAAATGTTTTACTAAATGATATATGTTTATGTTATTTTTTCCCTTACATTAAATTAATTAATATAATTTCATTATCACTCCCAAGTGGCTTCATGGGGTCCCAAAATCGATACAAGGATTCTATTGGTTGGAAATATCTCATAAAATAGTGTTAGGACATGTGTAAGGTTAATTTAAAATTATTATAATATTATTTTTTACCCTTATTTACCAGATTTACCCTTTAACCATGGTAAATAAAATATTTACTAAAGTAAATATTCATAATGTCTAAAAATAAAAGTTACCTATTTAAAAATTTTGAATAACCTGATTTCAAATATAGAATAAATTTTTAAAAATTATAAATAGAGAGGTGGAAGAAATTAATTTGAAATTAATTCCCATTTTCAAAACAAAAAGCGTGTTTTTAAAATATAATAACTATCAAAGGATTGACACTAGTTTATTTTCAATTTCAAAATGAAATTACTTCTAATGACCAACATTCGATTAAATGGTAAGAACATAATCTAATGAAATTTTTA
Organism: Viscum album; assembly: GCA_963277665.1. Taxonomy (NCBI): domain Eukaryota; kingdom Viridiplantae; phylum Streptophyta; class Magnoliopsida; order Santalales; family Viscaceae; genus Viscum; species Viscum album. The sequence continues at coordinate 380,278,929 of OY728122.1, forward strand.
AACCAATTAAAAAGATAATATAACCAATTAAATAAATTATATTAAAAATCAGTTATGAATTAAAATAAAGTATTTTTCACTATTCATTAAAAATTAACTTTATCAGAAAAATTCCAAAATTTCATTCTATGTAAATTTCGATGTCCTGATTATAAATAATAATTTTATTTTGTCAAATAGAGCATATAAAAAGTGATGAAAACTAGATTTAAAAATGGTTCTCCATCACAGGGCAGTAAATCTACCTTCTAAATAATATTAGAGTATTCATGCTTAAAATTGGATTCATTCTTATTTTAATCCTATAAAACTTATTAGATAACAGTAAAAACATTTAACAAACATTTTTATTCACAATTTAGATATTTGAATTCATTCTCACCTATACAATGGATATGCGTTAACTACTAATTAAATAATAATATAATATTATTATTTTTTAGTATAACTCAATGTTGTATGCAAAGTATGATTTCAAAAACTGGTTGCTACGTATCGGGTATGCCATCGAACATAGAATCCCCATTAGAGTAAAATTAATAATTAATTATCAAATATTAATAAATATGAAAATGAAATATTATTTATTTACCTAAGATGTTACATATTTCCACTCTTTTGGGAATTGTGTCCTCGCAATTTTAAAATTGGGATCAAAAACATCATTAAATGTCCCATATCGAAAAAAGAGTCAATAAACCTATAACATTAAAATAAATAAAGATAATTAAAAAGGTCACCATAGATAACTCCTACAAGTATTTCATATAGTAAAACATGGATATAGAATAGAAACTAACTCTCATAGATTAATAGAGAGTGATAGAGAACTTGATCAGAGAATGTTAACCACCACAATACCATAAATTTGAGGTTGGGTAAAATTATGATGATAAAAGAGAGAGAGTATAAGATTTTTTCTTCAAGATCACTTTTATAGAGTTGAAGAATTTTATTACTACCAAGACTAAGATCATAAGGAAATATACTTACTTGTAATGTTGAGTGTCATCCTTTAATAAAATTCTACCACAAACTCATATTTTCTCCAAACAATTAGTATTCAAGATGCCTAGGTCACACCTAAAGTGCTAGAATCAACTTCTATATAATCACATAATCGACAAAAGATAAACTATATATTTTCCCAGTTTTTAGACATTAACCAAAACCAAAATTGTTAGTACAAGATCAAACAATCCACAAAAAGAACAATCCTTTATAAAAATAAATACTACTCTTAATCTCTAAAATTAAAAAAATACTACCCAAAGTTCAACAAAAACAATTCAACACACTATTGTCTGTAAAATCCTTCAATAGAATCTAAACTAATATTGAAACCCAAAACTCAGAATAATTTAATCCCATAGTCTTCCACAAAAAAACTAAACATTTATCTCCAAATAAAATCATCTACTATTAAAGTCTCATATTGAAGTATAATTAATATAATCACATATTCTCAATGATACGTTAATCATTTCCATAAATAACCCAAACCACCATATGTCCACAAAAAAAAATATATTCTTTAAAAAAAAAAATTCAACCATTACTCCACAAATGAAATCACATAGTATACTATTTTCATTAAGCATATAGTGTTCCCAATAGAGAAAATGTCTTCCAAAATAACCATTATCACTTAATCACCATATATTTTTCCTATACTAAGGATATCTATTTCATAAAGCACAATATCCCAAATTAACTTATTATTGATAAATAAAATCATTTAACTAAAAAAAAGAAGTCATACTAACCGGGTACTTCACGTAGTCTAGGGGTAGCTGATAAATCCCAATCGAACTATGATTGTGGGTTCAATTCTCACAGCTTTTTCTGATGAGATGGGTTGAAACATAGTTTTTGTGTTTTCCTTTTTTAAAAATTATATAATTTAATAACATTTCAAAAAAATTGATAAATTCCTCAAAATAACCATAAAATATTTTATTCTCAAAGGTTATCTAATACCTAAAGTTTTTCATCCCAAAATGTAATAACCATTTATCACCTCTAAAATAACTATGGCCCTTTCTAATAAGATAACCATTATTATTATGTCACTTATTATTAAATAACACCCTAACCTCTAATGTTATATAAACCGAACCTCAGATACCAACTATAAGGACTCGTCCTTAAATATTACAAATTTTTGAGTTAAGTCATGAATTGATATTGAGGATCTTTTCAGGTTTAGAGCTTTAGAGAATTAGGTCATAACTTAAAAATAACAACTTAAATATTACATGTATAAACTTTTACTCAGTATCAATTTTTTCGATAAAATAAATATTCTTAAATAAAACAAACTTTTCCAGTTCCAGGTTTTAGACAGCATGAATTTTCCGTGATCCCATCCTTAACCCTAATTATCTTTAAGTCCTGTGGAAATCATTTCAAAAACATGGGATGAGAATAAAAAATCTTAGTAAGGGATACATAATTAAGGAAAGAAAACATTAGTATAGGAATACATATAAATCAATGGGATTATACTTTTCAATCATAAAACATAAGCTCTTTAACATACCTAATGAAATAATAAGATTTATGAATAACACATGGAGATCATAAATGATAAGGGTAACTTGTGGAATCCATAACATGCTTAGGTTGTATTCTCCACACCTACATATGGAGTTACCCTTGTAATACCAATCACAATATATTCCCTAAATATCTGAGAAGAAACATTAAGATTTACCTCTGTTAAGTTACCTAATACATTGGATATCTATCTCGGGCTCACCCGCCCTAGGTTTATCATGGAACCACCTGTATACTTAAACAATTACCAAGAACCATAACATATTCACAACACATGAACAAGCATAATGGAAAGATAACATTTCTAGATTACAATCGCAATATTTCATTTCAATATATTGTCATAATCAATTATTTCTCAAAATAATTTTTCATACCATTTAAAACAGTTGATAAATATATTTTCGAATCAAAGTGCCCCATACAACTTTGAAACTATTTAAAGTAATTTAAACATTAAAAATTCATTTCCATATAAACGAATAATTAAAGTCCTTTCCAATACAAGGAAATAAAATAGAAGGATCTAGAATATTAAATCTCTAAAACATTTAAAATGATGGTTTAGTTAAAGAATCTTTTACCAATTGTGGAAATACTTGAATAAAAATAATTAATGAATAAAATCAAACAAAACATATAATATCATGAGAATAATGGGATTCATGGTATAATATTTCAAATGGTGGTATATACACCATATAAAAGTGGATTGCTTCATAACAACAAATAAGTCTCAATGGAATGTAAATTGAGATGAAATACCTTTCAATGATTGTACGGTTAGATTAAGGTTAAATCAATGACATAATTATGTGTGAAAAATATAAATACACCCAATATAAGTGTATAGTAAGTTTTAAATAATCATAGGTCATTCACACATATTCATATAATGGCATAATCAAGAAGTATAAGTTTACCCCAAAGAATTGAAATTTGGTTAAGGAGTTCCCTTACAAAAATTCAGCAGCCTAACGACATCACATAAAAATTCAGAAAATGAGTTGATGATATTAAAAAGGGTCTCTCATCTCATGGAAATAAAATGTAATGAAATAAGGATACATAACAAAATATCCCAACATAAGAAAATTTAAATTAAAATGCCTGATATAAAATAAGTCTTTGTCTAAAAGTGGGGGGTGAAAGGTTCCCTTACTGATTTGGTAAATTATAAAACATACAACATATTAATAAATGATAATAAAGTGAATATTTAAATACCAATAAATTAAATTTTTTTACACAATTAATACAATCATGTTATGTACATACACCGCACAAAAGGAAATAGAGGAAAATATAGCATGAATCTCATTGGAATAAAAAGTGTGATGAAAACCCCTTACCTCGTGTCCGAATTGACTCATTCATTATTTAATCCCCTGAATAATAAACTAAAGTTAATTTATACTTGTTTCATAAACTTTTTAAATTTTATTATTCATTTAAAATTACTTATTTCCATGTTATAGACATTGTATAATCATTTATGTTAATAACAGTTGTTTTGTCGATATTTGGTACTTGAGTTAAAAATGAACATCTTATAACTACAAATTGTCCATGGGGTCAAAATTCCATTATCTCCAGATTTATATTCAGGATATAGATATAATATATATCATATATATCTAGTATATATATTTATTTATAATATTTCATAATATTTGGAGATAATAAATGAAATGCATCGTTCAAAGAGATGGTAAGTCATACATACGCATGAACGATACTTTCATTTATATTTAAAATTTAATGGAATGAAAACATAATGATAAATAGGTATATTATAACTCTATTTTAATATAAAATATAATTTCATTAATTCCATTTTTTTACGTTCCACATATGGTTTGAACGAGTCATTTCACTTTGAGGGGGTGGTAGTCCGCACTTCCTCAAATGAAATTATCATATTCACCCATTATGGAAAACATAAAGGAATGCTATAAATGAAAAAATAAAGAAGTATAGAGACAATATAAATATAATATATATCATATATAGATACATTATCATTATAATGGACACCATGAGAGAAGGTATGAGATAATTGAATAATCATTTTTTCGTGAGGCAATAGTTCGCCGTCCATGGAAATTGTATGTTTGTATCCATTAGATGGAGGTGTGTGGATGTGTAGTTAGAATCCATCTCATAAAAAAATACTAGTATATTTATGATACTATTTTTGTTATAAAATAATTTAAAAATAGATTTTAGGGGGTCAGATAAGGAAAATAAAAGAAAATCACTTGAGAGAAGGCATTACCTTTAAATCAGGTAACTCCCTTTGGATTGAACAAAAAGGATTTATTGATTTTATTTATTCCAAGGGGAAGGATTCTAAGAGGAAGAGAGAAATTTTGGGGTCCTATTGGAGTAGATTTTGGATAAACTAAGAGGCTTTAGAGTTGTTAGTAATGGGTTATAGGTGGTTTCCTTTTATAAGAGGGAGGAGGGGCTCTTTTGGAAAGTTTGAAAGTATTATTTTATTATAAAATTATTTTTGGTTTAAAAAAGTCTAGAATTTATTTATTTAAAATATAAGGTGCATATAAGTATAAAAAAATCATCCAATATGAATTGCATAGGATTTGGATATTTTTTAATCCTTATCATTTTTATTTAACTCTTTGTTAACTTATTTAACTTTTACCATGTGCTCTTATATATTCTTACTATATGGTTAATACATTTACTATAAAAATACAAGATACCCAATATAGATCATATATGACATTTTTAACATTATTTATGTAATTTTTCTGAACCATAGATATTTAGGATTATTTTATCATTTAATAAAATATTAATTTTTTTAAAAAGACATTTATGTATATTTATAAACTATTCATATAAAGACTTTTAACAAAATCTATTAAAAATTGATTCTTTCAAAAAAACATCATTAATTCGAAGATAAAAAGTCATTATTGTCACTAATATTCTTGAATGGCATAGAAGTTTCAAAATAAATATATTTTAATAACTATAAAATCATTTATTTTAATCCTTTATTAATGAAGCAATTACTAAATCATTATTGTGTCTTAATTAAATATATTTATTTAATATCTAAAAATTATAAATAAAATACAATGTTGTAGTAAATAATATTATTTTTCAAAATAATATTTATATTCAAATAGATCACTTATATATCAACATATAAAAATGTTTTACTAAAAGATATATGTTTATGTTATTTTTTTCATTACTTTAAATTAATTAATATAAAGTGTCATTATCACTCCCAAGTGGCTCCATGGGGTCCAAAAGTCGATCCAAGGATTTCCTTGGATGGAAATATCTCATAAAATAGGTTTAAGACAATTTTATGGGTAATTTAAAATTATTATAATATTATTTTTTACCCTTATTTACCATATTTACCCTTTAACCATGGAAAATAAAAAAATTAATGAAGTAAATTTTCATAATGTCTAAAAATAAAAGTTACCTATTTAAAAAATTTCAAACTCATGATTCCATATATGGAATCCATTTTTTAAAGTTCAAAACATAGAAGTGGCATAAATTAATTTAAAATTAATTCCAGTTGTTAAAACAAAAAGTGTGTTTTCAAAAAATAATAACTATCAAAATATTTACACTTGTTTCTGTCCAATTTCAAATTGAAATTACCTCCAATGAAAAAATTGGATTAAATGGTAATGAAAAAATATAATCATACTTTAAAATCAATTAAAAAGATAATATATCCATATAAATAAATTATATTAAAATCTAGTTTTAAATTAAAATGCAGTATTTTGCACTATTCATTAAAAAATGAAATTTATTAGAAAATTACCAAAATTTCATTCAAAGTTAATTTTGATCTCCCAATTCTAAAGAAGAATTTTATTTTGTCAAATATAACATATAAAAGTGACAAAAATATATTTAAAAATGGTTCCCCATCAAAAGGCGGTAAATCGGTCTTTTAAAGAATATTAGCGTAGTAATGCTTAAAATTGGATTCATTCGTATATTAAGCCTCTAAAACTTATTGGATAATAGTTAAAACAATTAACAGAAATTTTTTATCACAATTTAGTTAGTTATGTTCATTCCCACCAATAAAATGGCTATGCGTTTACTGCCATTTAAAATAATTATATTATATTATTATTTTTTACTATAACTCAACATTTTGTGCAATATAAGATTTCAAGAAACACATAGTTGCGTATCGGGTACTCCATCAAACATAGACCCACTTTAATGTAAAATTAATATTTAATTAAATAAATATTTAAAATTATGAAAATTTCATATTCTTTATTTACCTAGGATATTACATATAGTGGTTGAGAAATCTATCATCTCAGATTAAAAATATGTTATCTAAAAAATTCATGATATGAAACATCTCTTCATGACATATAAACTTTTACAACATGAATCCCTCAATGACTTGCATCCCAAAATGCTTACATATTGTGTAACATAGTTACATGGCATGAAATCCTCCCGAATCCTATAGAAAATCTTCTACAAGCTCCGAGTCCCATAAATCTCTAACTTCACCATTATAGGTCGCCTCCTAATTCCTCGTCATCCCTATACAGTCAATGAAAAAAATAAAACCATGTTGAGGTTTAGTACATACCTGATAGATCGGTAATGGGATGTTATGATGTATCTATATTTTCCTTACTTATATACCTAGTTAATTTTTCTTTTCTAATGATATGTATGATTTGTATGTTCCCATCACAATCATTTGTTTAAATCATACATGTGTAATTATATATTTCTGATTTAGTGTTTCTATTAAAATAATAATTTTTTAAATTTTTTACCATTCTATGATTTATGAAAAGATAAATTATTTTATGGAAATATATTCTAAACCATTTACAGTTTCAATAGAAAGTCCACACATATTTTTTCTTCAATGGTTTTTTCATAATTCACAAAACATCATTTAAGAGATTTTTTAAAATGTCTACGACATCACTCCATTCTCACAAACATCTCATCAAATGATCACTATCATAACTTATTATATTTTTTAATACAGATTTAAATATATCAAAATATATAATCCTCTTATTTTCTTATGAATCATTATGAAAAATATTTTGGTTATGATTATAGAATTCATTATGTAACCCATTATATTCACATGAATTTTTCACATCTTTATTACTTTTCTATGATTTCATTAGGTGATATGCATACGTAGGTATAAATGTTGATATGATGGGTTTTTTGACAATTATACATCCCCTAATTAATTTCATGAAATTTTTATCTCATCAGATACCATGTATAGTGGAGGAGAAATAATCCTATCACATTATGATATGTGTTATTTGTAGAGATCATTTACTACTTATTATGATTCCAAGTTTTATGTTTTTTACACTTAATTGATATGTGGTTATATTATGATATATTATCATATATTCCATATTTTTCTGTGATTATATTTGATCCTCCATTTAATGATATCATGTTATGCCTCATTATTCTTATGCTAATCATTATATATATTCCCTTATTGGGATTTTGATCTCACCATTTTCTATTATTATTTTACCTACAGTATCATATGTAGTAATTTAATATAAATTGGACATATTGGAATGTTACAAATATTAATGTAAAAATGAGTAATTTTATATTTATTTCTTATATATTATATATCTAATCTCCGAAGTACAATAGAACACATTGTTTAGGGGTAGTTATTTCTGTATCATTATGCTAAAAAATTTAATAATATGTGTTTGAGAATTGGGTTTTGATATTTCATATCATATAAAGTTGTAGATATATTTTTGGATTAGATTAGTGATCATAATAGTAAATATACCTTTACAAAAAGATTGAATCATACAAATTCATTAGATAGTGTTTAATTATAAATTAGAAGATATTCTATCTATGTTCAAAGATATCCCTTTTATATTCTTAATAATCTAAGTATTCTCATCATTTAAATTATTATGTTTTTAGTAAAATATTAGAACCATAATCAAATGGTTAAAGGTTTGATTATTAAAAATTTATAAACATCAATTGTATTATGTAATTATATATCTATTCATTCAATCATATCATGTAAGATTAATAGAAATATTAAGACACCACCTCATCAAATGGTGGTTAATATTTCAATAAAAACACTAAGTGGTGCAATTATTTCGTCTGAAAAATATAACATTTTACAAATTATCATTTGTGGGAATAAATATTCAGGAAAACATTAGTATATTCCATTTAGGTAAATTCAATTCTATACTAGTCATGAATTAGTTGGTCCTATATAGATCCAACTCCAACTATGGAGGGATAAAAATCAATTCCCATACCAAAATTGACCTCTCATTCTATACAAGTACATGTATGATAAATGATCTCCATGTTAAAATCCTTCTCAATAATGAATATTTTTCCCATACTAGGAAATATATATATATATATATATATATATATATAATTATTGTGACAAAGGAGAATATAATCCTTAAAAATTTCAATATATGGTGGATATACAGATGTATTTCTAAAATTGATTAATTGTCTTCTCCCTAAAGATGATTTATAATTCTCAATTTAATATTTACCAAGATCTCTGCCCATATAAACATGTCCCTAGAAAATAAATCATTTTTAACATGATGTATCGAAGAATAAACTATAGCATAGTCTTGGTAAGGGATTTATAATCCCAATGGATTCACTATGGGGTACACTAATCCTATTTTTTAGGATGAAAAATTGGAAAACACATCTCTACCATGATTTTCATAAACTAAATAAATTATTTATAATGAAATTGTATCCCTTACCATGGATTAATGATTAATATATCAAAAATAATAGAAAATGTAATCTTTTAATGTTAATCCTATAAAGGGATATCATCAATTGATGATAAATGTGACAACCCAAAACTTTTATCAATGAAATCCCCTCCTTATACTTATTTCATATGGTATAATCACATAAAATCACATTATTAACACAATAAAAAACATTATAAATGATTAATTAATGAAATAAAAGAAATTCATATAAGTTACGGAACATATTCCAAAGGAATGGTAACCTGACCTTTAGAATAGTGACATGATCCTTATGAATATTAAAATGGAAAATTGAATAGTAACCTCAATAATGAAAGTATAAATAAAATTTATCCATCTTATAGCTAACAATATTATATAATTATATCATAGTATAAGTAAATAAATATTTTTAAAATTCTTAATTAAGTGTTTTAATTTTTGTACGTCATAAATATTTAATTAAAATTTTAGAAATAATTTAATAATTTAAGATAAAACTTATTTTCATAAAATTTATTCATAAATTAGTATTTTTATGTCTTATGATTAGAAGATAATTTTATGAGAACATTGTTAATTTCTCAAAGTGACATAAAAGCAGTTATAATTTAAAAACATGTATTTTCAAAGTAAATAACTATATTAATTAAAATTAAAATTTCCCATATTTAGAAAGTTATTTTAATAAAATAGAGTTAATTTTTTTAATTCTGCATATCTAAAAATGGTTTGGTTGAATTTTTTGTGAATAGTAAAATAAGGTAATTTATGAAATATATACATTCTAAGTTAAATACACTATTTATTGAGTCATTAAATATGTATGAATAATTGGTTATACCTAAACTGATATAATTACTATATTTAGTCTCAATAATAAAAATTATTTCTTTTCCTAAACAAAATAATAAACTAATGAATTAAATAATGGGAAAACACCCCTCTCGTCCACTATAAATATAGCCCCTTGCCACCTCTTCTCCTCACACCTCTCAAGACTTTTGTCTTGTCCAAATTATGATAAAATATCCTCCAAATACCATTACCCACGTCCAGGATATTTTTTATTAATATAATACTAAAACCAATCCCCTATGGTGGTTCTTAAGAAAAAGGAATGAAGGGTTAAAACCCTCTTCCTTTTCATTTAATTTCTTTTCAAGTACCTTCATTTTCTTTTTCTATTATCACCTACCCTAATAAAAATTTTATTAAAACTCCTATAACTTAAATATATTATAATTTTGTTATGATAATGAAATAATCCATCATCATCTTTCGTTCCCCCGCCTTTTGAACTAAAAATGAAAATGTCATCTGTGATGTGTTAATTTATTCCATTCAAGGACGACAATGTTTTAAATTTCAATTAACATCTTCAAGGTAGGTCATGAAACCATTTTTATTATTGAAACATATTATAATATAAGTATTATATATTTTTAATGTTATGGAATCATTTGTTACAAAATATGTAAATTTATAAAACAAAATTAATTTATTGTAATCAAAAAATACTAAATTAATCTAAAAAATTATCATTAATGATTTATCACATGAATCATCCAAAAATATGGAAAAAATTGTATTTTAATATTTTATAAGTTCTTTAATAACATATAAGTTGAGTTCTGAGAAACTGTCCTTGTTATACATGATTTTCCATACACATATACAAGTAAACTGGCCATGAAAACAAAGGAAACAAACACTCCTAGACGATGAAGTCAAACCTCTTAACCCATCAAAAGTCCATAAATAAACTTAATAAAGTTATAATAAATAAAATAATTGTATAAAGTATTTTGTAAATATTAATTAATGAATCTAATTTTATTATTTAGTACATTAAGACCAAGTGATGAACACCTTCAGACTTACGTTAATGGATTCTACCCGAACCTTCATTATTCCTTCAACTTACTATTTCTATCTTTTTAAAAAAATTAAATTATATTTTATTTTTATATAGATATTAAAAATTATATTTATATGTTCCAAACTCATTTATCAAGATCCATTCAACTTTATTTTTAGGTATATACATGTTTTTTAATGGTTCCCTACATAATTCTTCCTGATAAGAATACATGATTTAAGGGAACTTCACCTAATTATTAGCCATTTTAAAGTGAACTATATAATTTATTTTAATCTACCCTTATTTTTTCAAAAAACACTCATTTTATTATGAAATAATTATTGGTTAACTTTTGGTATTATATAAAATATTATTCCCTTTTCAGATATAAATGCTCTTTATTATTTACCTTAAACCGCACTAATAATTTTTAATTCTAAAGTTCTATAAATACTATTTTTACATGTTTTCATTTAGTTTTGACATACCTCGTCATGATATACTACTAATTTCACTTATTAATGTTCATGTACGATTTAAATCCATTCTTTTATAAACACTATTATGATATTCTTTTTTGGAAATCCTTTTTACATGATTATGATGCCCCATTCTTTCCATGGGTAAATATTAATTTTGATTTCTTATGTATGAATCCTTATGTGGAAAAAATATTCATGAAAGTTTTATTATGGGTGAACCCAAATATATCTCCAATTAATTTGGTAATTTTTAGTCTCATGAGACATTATGTACAATGGTCTTGGTGGTTATCCTTGACTCGTGCTCCTCTATGTGCAATGATCCTTGAATGGTGATATTGTCATATTTTCTGTCACTTCCACATTACTATTATTAAATTATTATACGATCACGTAATCTTTATTTTATGATTCCATATGTTTAATCATGTTCCATTCCTTTTTAGATCATTATTTTATTCCTTATAAACAATTTTCAAGATTTATTCTTTTGTTTATTTACTTATTGGAATTGTTTGATCGTCCCTTTATTTATGTTATCCCTAGGATATCTTATGCCAGAGTAAGGTCTCAAAGGAAGCTAGGACATCATTATGAATATTATATAAAATATTTTCTTATTTTGGAATCATGATGTTCAATTATTTACGTAGTCTCGAGGATAGAATATTTTAGAATCCTTGGCTTGTAATTTGATGTTTAATTATACTTAAAATCATGTAATGATATGTGTAAAATTATATGTTTATTATAGTTGGTATCAGAGGAAAATTATAGTTATTTTTGGATTCTATTAATACATAACATTAGTAAGAACTCTAGGGGTAATACTAATTATGATAAAGCATTCATAAATTTTGGTTAGTGAAGAGTTAGTGGGTTGTCAAAAAAATAAATCCCTATCTAGAAAATACTAGTGGATGTGGTTATGGTATAGATAAACCTATGAGTAATAACTTTGACAATGTTTTTGAGGACGGAATCAAGGTAACCTGGTATATGACAATGGGCATTATTGTGCAATTATTTTGACAAAACTAGGGGATATTCTTTCCGTAAATTAATAAGCTCATTATAGAACATTGTTAAAGGAATAAAAAAAATTCATGAGAACATATGTTAGGAAACAAATGATGGATAACCTAGATTCATACCTATGTATTCACAAGGTAGGATATATGTTTCCTTTAACAATTTATCATTTTAAGTCTAATTTTTACTTTTTGTATATATTAAATAAGTATTCAAGACCCCTAATTTCATACTATTGTTCTTAGTTAATGGCAGGAAATAGATGAACATGTGGAAATAATCAATGTGATAGGAAATGTGATGATTACATTAATTATATTCCAAATATGATAAAATATGGTTCTCAAAACATTATTATAGTACATGATCAGTTGGTTCAAGTTATTAATAATAACGGTAATCATGTGGAATGACCTCCTACTCCATGGAAATAACATGTTGTCCTAGAATACTTCATGTGGAAAAGGCCTCCCATGTTCAGAGAATCTTTTGATCCCTTCATCTCAGAACAGTGGATTAACTCCATTGAAAATATATTATATGTCCTCCGGTGATAAAAAGAAGAGAAATTTGTGATGTATGTCTAATGTTTTGTTAGGGAAGTAGATTAGTGGTGGGAACTAATCAAAATAAGAATCCCAAGGAGGAAATTGATTCCATTTATTTGGAGGAATTGAAGATTTATTTTTCAACAAATTTTTTTAAAAAAACCTCAATCTCAAGATGGAAAGGGAGTTCCTTGGACTAAATCATAAGGAAGGTGTGTTTATCAGGGTGAATGAAGCAAACTTTATAAGTATTTCAAGATACATATACGAATTTTTCATGAACATGGAATGAAAGGTCGATCTCTTCTTTATTATACCAAAGATGAGTCTATGAAAAGCATTGGTGATTCAAGAATTTTATAGTTATGAGGAGATTTTATGTTGTTCCCATAGAGTTGAAATGAATATTAGAGACTCTCAATATTCTTGTGGTAATGGTGAAAAATAGAGGAAAATGGTGTCTCATATGGGTGTATCAGTAAATAATTCCCATTATGAAAAAAAGGATGAATACCCCACGTGTCAAAATTTTGGAAAGAAGCATCCTAGGAAATTTGAAAATAGAATAGTAAAACACTTTTAATGTGGAATAATGGGGCATCTGGACAAGGAATGCTAAAGGGATATGAATAATTACACTAATTTGGAAGAATAAAGGATGGTTTTGATCAACACTCACCTTGTAGTGTAGTGCTTCAACTCCAAGGATCATGTGAATTTTTCAAACCAATTCCCTATGCCCAGAGTTGTAAAAGGAAATCAATGACATCCAACAAGGAAACAAGGAAGTTATTATGTTATCACTACTAAAGATGTGGATCCAAAAAATAATGTGGTAGAAATTATGATGGTTATTAATTCAAAAATAGAGAACATGTTTTTTGATTCTAGTTTTATGAATTCATTCATATCTTTCATGTTTAGTATAACTATTCAAATACCACCATAAAATTTGTAGGTTGAGTAATCTATGAGAAAAGATAATGGGGAAAATATTGCATCAAAAGTATTTAACTCCTCCTTAGTTAATTTTTTTGGACTTAACCTCCCATAAAAACTTTTCATACTTCCTTTGGTAGTGTTTGATGTTATATTGTGCATAGATTGGATATCTTTATACAAATACAACATCAACTATCAAGAAAGGGGCATCACCCTTCACATCCCTAAGCATCCTTCAATTCATTAAAATTTTAAGGGGGAAGATAAAACTCCTTAAAAATCAATAGCTCAAGTGTGTATATTACATCCTTATGGGAAAATGTATCTCACTCGAATGATTTAGAAACAAAATTGATGATCATGCTTGAATACATTCCCATCATAGGGGATTACACTAATGTATTCACTGAAGAATTACATGTTATACCTCCTAATCAATAGGTTGATTTCTCAATTTAAATTATTCTTACCACTATACTAATATCAAATAAATCTTATAGAATGGCCAATTTTGAGCTAGAAGAGCTAAATAAGAAGTTATTGGAGAATATGGATAAGGGTTTTATACCCTCGAGTGATTAACCATAGGGTGATATAGTCCAATTCATCAACATTAAAGATGGATAAATTAACCTCTACATTGATTATCATTAGATAAATAAAATCATGATAAATAACAAGTATCCCCTTCCTTGGATTTATGATTTGTTCAATCAACTATGTAGGGCCAGTTATTTCTCTAACGTGTAACTCCATCCAGGATAACACCAATTAAAGATAAGGAAGTAAGATATTCCAAAGGCTTCCTTTCAATTGAGTTATGGACACTACGTGTTCATAGTGATTCCTTTCAGAATCACTAATTCTCTAACAATTTTTATATAAATAATGAATAGAGTACTTAGAGATTACCTCAAAATAATTTGGTAATATTTTTTGATGATATTAATATATACTCAAAGAGGAAGGATGACCATGAGAATCATGTGAATACTATATTAAATACATTAATTGGAGAGAAACTATTTCTAGAGTATAGTAAATAAGATTCTGAGATGGTGGAAGTATCATTATTAGAATAAGTTGTCATCAGAAAATAAATATCTATGGACTCTTCCAAGAAAAAGGAAATAGAAGAGTGGCCTAGGCCAATATCTATAATAGATATCCATAGTTTCCTTGGCCTATCTGGGTATTACTGATTATTTTTGATGAACTTGTCATGATTTTCAAACCCAATATCAAAGCTGATTGGGAATGTATTGACGTTTGATTGCACTCAAGAATGTGAGGAATGATTTAATGAGCAGATAAAGAGGCATCTCATTTTGATAGTACTCACACTCCTAACAAGTGAGTGTGATTTATTATTGATAATGACTTTATTGAGATCACAAAAATCTATGTATAGGTATAGTGATCCATCTTTATTCTTGATTAATATGACTAGATCACCCTATGGTGAAGCACTCGGGTGTATACAACCCTTATCCATATTCTCCTGTAACATCTTCTTTAACACTTGGAGCTCAATGTTGGAAATTATATAATGATTATTTGATATAAATAGAGATCTAGGAATAACATAAATTGAGAACTCAAACTATTTATTAGGAGGTATACCATAAAATTCTTCAAGGAATAGATCAATGTATTCCCTTTCAATGGGCATGTCTTGGATCATGATGATCTCTATTTTCTAAATTATTTGAGAAAAAATATATGATGTTGCTTAAAGACATGTCCATCGTGAGGGATTACACCGATTTATTACCTGAATAATTGCATGTTCTACCTCTTAATCGATAGGTTTAGTTCCCAATTTAAATTATTCATGGATTTATTCCAATATCTAATAAATAATATAGAATGGATAACGTTGAGATGGAAGAGTTTAAGAAGAAGTTATAGGAGAATATGGATAATGATTTTATAAACCTAAGTACTTAACCATGGGGTGAACATATTATATTCATAAAGAATAAGGATGGTTAAATTTATCTCAACATATATTATCATGATCTCAATAAATTCATGATAAATAACAATTATCCCCTTCCTTGGATTTATGATTTGTTTGATCTACTCTGTGGGGCTAGTATTTCTCATAGGTAGACCTTCAGTTAGGATAGCACCAATTAAAGTTGAGGAACGAATATATTCCAATGAATTCCTTTCTAACGAAAAATGAACACTATGTGTTTGTAGTGATGCCTTTCAGACTCACTAATACTCTAACAATTTTTATGGACTTAATGAATAGATTCCTTAGATATTACCACTAAAAATTTGTGGTAGTATTTATTTATGATATTTTGATATAATCCAAGTACAATGATGAACACAAGGATCTTGTGAATACTGTGATAAAGGATTTATGAAGGAAGAAACTATATTATAAGTATATTATATGTGATTTAGGGATGGAGTAAATATCATTATTGGCACAAGTTATCGCCAGAAAAGGAATATATATGGACCCTTCCATGAAAAAGGCAGTTGAAGAGCTTCCCAGAACAACATCTGTAATGAAGGTCTATAGTTTCCTTGGCCTATTTGGGTATTTCAAATGATTTGTGAAGAACTTATCACAATTTTTAAACCCAATATCCAAGATTTAATGGTATGGTATAGATGTTTTTTTGGATTCTAGAATGTGAGGAAATATTTAAGGAGAAAAAAAAAGTGGATTATCATTTCTCCCGTACTCACACTCCTGACAAGTAGAGAAATCTTTATGGTGTGTAATGATGCTTGAAATAAAGGCTTAGGCTATATATTGTTACAAAATGATAAAGTGATATCCTATACCTAAATGAATCTAAAAAAGTATAAGAAAAAATATCCCACAATGTTTTTGGAGTTGGCTATTGTGACATTTTCATTGAAAATATGGTGGCATTTTCTCTATGGGTATAAGTGTGGGAAATATACTGCTCACAAGAGTCTCAAATATAAATTCAAAAAGAAGTAAATTGACATGTTTTAGTGAATATGGTTAAATCTCATCAAGGATTATGATTGTGACATCCACTACTATCATAGTAAGGAAAATAAGGTGGAAGATGCTTTAAGTATAAATGTTTATGTATCTTTATCAATGATGAGATTTTAAAATCATACAATCCACTTAGAGATACAAAGGATGTACATGGGAATCATAAAGGGAGGAACCTCAAAAATAATTTCTCAAATGTTTACTCAACCTTCCCTAGTAGTGAAAATAAAGGGTGATCAATGAGATGATGTGGAAATTAAAAAAAGGGGGGAAGCTATCTAAAATGGGAAATAATTAAATTCGAAGAGAGTTGAAGATGGGGTCATAATATTTTTTAAATGACCATGTGTACCATCCAAACAAAATATAAGGAAATATCTTCTTAATGATGATCAATCATCACCCTTCTCTATTCACACTGGGAGAACAAATATGTATCGAGATCTCTAGGAGAAATGTTTTTGTGATAATATGAAAAATGAGATCACTGAATATACAACAAAGTTCAAGTCAAGTCAAAAAGTTATTGTTGAAAGGGATATTTTTAAAGGGATGATAAAACCAATTTCCATACCAAATTGGAAATAGGAAAACATCACCATGGACTTTTTTAGTGGACTTCAAAATACATCCAGAGGAAACAATGATATAGGGATTATTGTGGATCTTCTTACAAATAT
This sequence comes from Viscum album, assembly GCA_963277665.1. Lineage (NCBI taxonomy): Eukaryota > Viridiplantae > Streptophyta > Magnoliopsida > Santalales > Viscaceae > Viscum > Viscum album. Next base: position 380,296,846 of record OY728122.1, read on the forward strand.
TTCTCACTTTATCGCAATTTAGAGGTCTTATAACTAGATCAACATGCCCGAATATACATCAAAGAAGTGGTAATGTTTTTTGGATTACCACTATATATTGTATCCGACCAAGATCTGGGATTCACCTCCAAGTTCTAGAAAAGTCTCCATCATGATCTAAGCACTAAGCTGAACTTCAGTACGGCTCGTCTTCCTTAAAATGATGGCCAATCTTAGTGGACTATTGACATGTTGAGAGCTTGTTTTATGGAATTCAATAGAGGATAGAACCAATATCTACTACAGGTTGAATTCTACAACCATAATAGTTTCCACTTGAGCATCTAAATGGATCCATGTGAATCCCTTTATGGGTAATGGTTAAGAACACCTGCATAATGGGAAGAAGTCAGTGAACGTAAGCTTTTTGGACAAGAAATGGTCAAAGAATTTGTAGGGAAGGTGAAAACCAATCAGTACCACATTAAGGAAGACAAAATTGGAAAAAAGTGATATGTAGATATTTATCTATGGGACCTGAAGTTTTATGTTGGAGACATGGAATTCCTCCCCATATCTCCATGGAATAGGATCATGAGATTTGGGTAGAGAGGGAAGCTACATCCTTGGTAAATTGGCCACTTTGAAAACTAAGATCATGTCAGATTTAGGACCTATAGACTAGAACTTCTCCAACCATGTCTCAAGTACACAATTTATTCCATGTATCTCTCTTGAGGGTGTATATAAAAAATCCTTCAATTTTACTAACTTCTGAGGTGGTAAAGTTAGAGAATAATCTTTCTTCTGAGGAGTAGCGATGGAATAAATAGGATTATATAGATAAATTTCTACACAATAGGACCACTCACCTGTTCAACGTACTTTATCGGAACCATAAGTGTGAAGTATAATAATGGGAACTGTAAAGACCTATAAAATTCAAGGAAAATTTTTTCTTAATTTTCATTGGGATTTTACAAGAATTTAGTTTCAGACGGCACTTGATTCCGAGGCCCGGTGTGCCCGGAATTTCTATCCGAATTTTAGCTCGGGTACGTTCAGTGAACGAAAAAGAGTGAATTTCTAACATTTGAACCAGTGCTCAGAATCAAATTATGAGGGCACCAATGGGACTTTAGCGCCAGTAATTGCTTAGTAACACATGTTCCGGAGTTGCGTTTCCACGATAGTTGATGATAAAAATTGTGGAAGTTAAAAATAAAAATTTAACAACAATTTTTATTTTTACTCTAAGTGTTTAATCCATTGGATGGGAGTTGGGTAACTACCCAACCTCCCTTGGGAGGTTATGAGGGTGGTGGGGCACACACGAACCCCACCCCTTCATATCCTCTAACCCCCTCAACTCACCATTAATATTGTTAACTTATGTTAATAACTTATCACATTAATGTAGTGAGTTTAATGTGAGCTTTTGAAATTCAAACTCTTGAATTTCAAAAGCCTTGGTGTGTTAATAAAATAAGTGGAGAACTCATTTTATTGGGTTGGTATTTAGTTGTTTGATAGCCTTTGGAGAAAAATCTAAGGAAGCCTTGAGTTCTTCATTCTCTTTGACGAAGAACGCGAAGAACGAACAATCTCTGACGTAGAGCGCCGAGCCCTCAGAGACCGTCTTCCGCGACACCGACCCGTGACGAGACGTTTTCTTCCATGATGTTTTTCTTCCGTGACGTCTCTTTTAACGACGGTTTTCCGCGACGAAATCTCTGTCAACGTCTTCGAATCCTCGCTTTGCGACGCTGATGTTTGTCATCTCATTTATCATGTAGGGGATTATTTAATTATTTTCGTTCGTGATTTCTAGTTTTTCATTCTTCGTAGTTATACGACTAATTGATATCGGTTAACAAGAGGGGGCCGTACCGCACTAACACGGCCGGCCCTCCTCCTTTATCCTTGTTTGATTCTTTGTGGTTGGGACGGAATGACGTGGTGTTGTCGCACCACACGGGATCATACAGCAAGTAATGCGCGGCGCCGTCGCGCCGCGCCGTGAAGTTCAACAAGGATGCGACATCGTCGCGCCGTGTCGAAGAAAACCGAAGACACCGCGGCCGGAGCAGGGTCGTGGCGGAATAGTGCAGTGCCGTCGCACCGCGCCGGAAGAACCAAGCCGCAGCCGGTTCCAGGCCGCGGTGGAGCAGGGTGACATGCGGCAGGTTCCGGGCCGCCGGTGTCGGCAAATGAGGAAGGATCGGCCATCTCCGGTCCTTGTTGGCGGAACCGGCCGGCCGGACAAAGGGAAGCCGGGGGAATTAATTCCCCTATCCGGCTCACAAAAAGGTCCCACATTAAAGGGGGGCCGCGGTTAAATCAGGGGGGGCAGCCCCCCCCCCCCCCCCGTGCCAAATGGCTCGGCCGTTGGCCGAGCTGGCTAGCGCGTTGGACGCGCTGTGCCCAGGCCGGGTCGGCCGCCTGGCCGGTTCGCCAGGCCGGGCCGTGCCCAGGCCGGGCCGGGCCGGGCCACACCGGCCGGGCCGCGCACATCCAGGCTAGGTTGGGCCGACCCGATTCGGACCGACCGGGGGGGTCTCGGGCCGGGTCGGTTCGGGCCCGAAACCCACGTTTTCGGACCATCTTCGGTCTTTTGCCCATAACATGGGCTACGGATCTCCAATCGACGCACCGTCAGTTTCGATGCAATCCTTGAAACGAGATGGTCATTTCAGTATATCGCACTAAAGGTTTTGGAATACTTTGAGTTCAGCCGGGTTGGTTCGTACACGAAACCAACCGGGCCCTCGGAGCAGAAACGCTCATATCTTAAGCTTCGGACGTCCAATTGATGTGTCGTCGACTTTGTTGGATTCCTCTTAGTGAGACGGATCTTTTGTATTACTCCGCCCGAGGTTTGGATGCAGGTGGAGTATAGTCGGGTTGGTTTTGCCTTAAAAACCAACCGGGCCCCTAGGACGAAAAATCCAATAACTCTCAGACCGGGCATCCGATTGACGTGCCGTCTACGACGTTGAGTTCTTGTTGACGTTACGGAACTTTTGAAAACATCAAATCTGGACTAAGTGTCAGTTGATGTATCAGCCTCTCGGCTCATGGATCGGACCCTCCCAAACGATCTTGTTGTGTGCGGGAACCCTAGAGCTGGTTGCGACTGCTACTGTGACTGCGACGACGACTGTGCAGAGATCCTCAGTGGATTCGACGATGACGACTACAGCACTCAGCGATCCTGTGTGGATCAGTGATACCGATCCTGTGTTGGTCTGATCCTGTGTGGGTCAGCGCTCAGCGGTTCTGTGTGAGCCAGCGCCTACAGATTCTGTGTGGGTCTGATCCTGTGTGGGTCATTGCGGGGGTTAGTTTCCTATCGATCCTTTGTGGGTCATTGCGGGGGTTAGTACCTATCGATCCTTTGTGGGTCCGATGATTTAGATGGATCAGTGATCATCTCTATCATCTTTCGAAGAATTATACCTGTGTGATATGAATCTTTTTTGCTTTCCTATGTGGATTGTGTCGTGCTATCCTGTGTGGATTACGTTTTGCTTTCCTGTGTGGAATACGTATGCTTTCCTGTATGGACTGGGTTGTATTTGGGCTCGAAGGTTGGAGCGTATTAGAATTGATGAATTAGGTATATGTATGGGCATATACCTAAGCCGTGTCGGTTGTTAATTCATGATTGTTTATTTCCTTTGTGGTTTATCCTTTGTGTATTTTGGGAGACCTTTGGGGGTCTCGGGGTCCCTACTGAGAGAAATAATTAAATTTTTTGTTTTTTCTAAAATACATAAATTTTTTGTGATTAGTAAAATATTGTATGTTAATGTATATAAACATTATAAGTTAAATAAAAAATTCATTGAATAGTGGATGATGTAAGAATATTTGGTTCAAACTCACATAATCTAATTTCTGTATTTAGTCACATTAATCAACATTATTTCTTATATTGAGAGAAATAATTAACTAGTGAATTAAATAATGGGAAAACACTCCTCTCCTCCGCTATAAATACCACCCCTCACCACCTATTCTCCTCACACCTCTCAAGCATTGAGCCTTGTCCAAATTATTCTCAAATATCCTCATAAGACAATAAAACATTTCCACTAGATTTTTTCTTAATAAAATTCCAAAACCAATCCACTAATGAGGTTCTAAAAATAAGGAACCAAGAGGTAAAACCCTATTTCCTTTCTTTTAAATTCTTTTCAAGTTTCTTTCTTTATTTATCTCTCATCACCTCCCCACATCAAAGTGGTACGATAACTCCAATACCTTAAATATACTTTAATTTTTTTATTTTAATGTAATAATCCCTAATTATCTTTCTTTACCCCTCCTTTTATAATAAAAATGAAAACATTACCCGTGATGTGTCAATATATCACATTTAAGGACGACAATGTTTTAAATGTCTATAATCATCCATAAGGATGGTCATGATACCATTTTTTGGTTGAAACGAATTATAATATATTTATTATATCTTATTTAATGTTTTAGAATCATTTTTTAGACATGATATTAATTTATAAAATAAATGAGTTCGTTGTGATCAAAAAACCCAAAATTAATCTAAATGAATAACTTTAAGGATTTATTGAATGAATCATCCAAACTTCATAAAAATAGTATTTTAATATTATATATGTTTATTAATAAAATATATAAGTTCATTTATGTACTATTATCCTCATTCTATATGATTTCCCATATGCATATACAAGTAAACCGAACATGAAAACCAAGGAAACTAACGCTCCCGAACAATGAAATTGAACCTATTAACCCATCAAAAAGGTCATAAATGAACTTAATAAAGTTATAATAAATAAAAGACATGTATAAATTGTTTTTAAATTATTAACTAATTAATTTTATTTTATTATTCCTAACATTAATATCATGTGAAGAACACCTTCAGACTGAAGGTAAGAGATTCTACCCAAACCTCCATTATTTCATTAGGTTATTGTTTCTCTATTTATACCCTAATTAAATCCTCTATTATTTTTATTTAAATCTTATAATTTCTGTTTATATATTATAAACTCATTTTTTGAGATATATACATAATAATTTTTTGGGATATAACTATTTTTGAAATGTTCCCTACTCGATTCTTCCCGAAAATCCATCCCAATTTAAGGGAATATTCTGAATTCTTACCCATTTTCAAGTTCATTCTGTAATTTGTATTAATATACCATTAATTTTTATAAAATAACATATTTTATTAATAAAACATTCATGGTTCACTAATGGTATTATATAAAATATTATTCCTTTTTCTTCTTTAAATTCACTTTAATATTTACCTTAAATAGCACTAAAATGTTTTAATTATATAGTTTCTTAAATACTATTTTTACATATTGTCACTTAGTTTTGACATACCCCATCATGATCTATGCCTATTTTCCAATATTAATTTTCATGTATTATTTAAATCCATTCATTCATAGACAACATAGTGATATTCTTTTTCGATATGCATGTTGACATGATTATGATGCCCAATTCATTCTATGGTTAAACTTTATATGTGATTAATTGTGTATGATTAAATATGTTTAAAACACATACATGGAAATTTTATTATGGGTGAAACAATAGAGTATTCCAATGAATTGGTTACAGTTAAGTCTCATGAGATGTTATGTGAAATCATCTTGGTTTTTTTCCTTGACTCACGCTCTATGTTCAAGGGTCTTGGTGGTTAGCCTTGACACATGCGCCTCTATATACAATGAGCCCTGACTCATGCTATGGTCATGTTTTATGTCGGTCCAAAATAATATGATTCCATGATTATATGATCAGATGTTTTATATGTTATGATTCTATATATTAAATCATGTTCCATGCCTTTTTATATCATTATATTATTCCTTATAACACATGTGCTAATATTTATTCTTTTGTTTATTCCCTTACATGGTTTTTTAGCTCATCCCTTTCTTCATGTTATCCTTAGGTTATCCTATACTGATGTAAGGGCTCAAACAATGTTAAGAGCTCTTTATTAATATTAAATAAAATATTTTCATATTTTTAAACCATGATGTTTGATTATGTGGGTAATTTCAAAGATACTAGACATTATGATCCTAGGCCGGTAATTTTATTTTTAATTGTTCTTAAAATCATGTAATTATATGCATAAATGGATGGGTTTTTTATAGTAAAGAAGGTGGATATTCTAATGTATTTATTTTTGTATAATTTATTGATTATACTATTTCATAGTGATACAATTCAGAGACACATGTGATCATGAAATTTTCATAGACTTATTGAATAGTGTCATTATATATCACTCATATAAAATATCTAGGGAATTTACAGAACATATTATCATACAAACCTTAATAATGAATAAATGTGAAGATAATTTTATTATTATTTTATATACATTGGGGATGTATAATTTATATAAATTTTTATATTAATAGGAGATTTTGATAGTTAATGCAACTTTATCAATGTATATTATTACAAGTATGTGTATATATATTGATCCTCTATTGATAACTGTGATTGAGGATTGGAATAGATATAAAAATGTAATGTATATCCGTAGTTTTCCTATATTAAATGGGTATTATAGATTATTTGTGAGTAAAATTCAATGAAAATAAAATCCATTAACTATGATTCCTTTGAATTGTGTAAATAATATTTTTACTCACGAATATAAAGAAAGATTATTCAAATTTAGTATTTAGATAATCACTACACATTTACTCAAAATACCTTTAAGTGAAGAAGGATTTATGATATGAAATTATTCATCAATGAAGGTATTAGGTTGTTATTCATGGAAATTTTTAATGTAACAGTTTATTACTAAATAAATTTTATTGTACTTGAGAACATTTTTGTGGAGAAATATCCAGAACTGGATATTGTTATTTTTTTGTTAGAATAGGTTTTTTTCCAAAAGATAGTTTCCCTTTATTAAAATAAAATAATTCCACAAATGTATGGAGTGAGGTTTATTACAATATTCATTTTTCCAAAAAGTAAAGATGTATTTAGGAACATCATTGTGCCCACTTAATGCATTGGATATCACCCATTTGTTATCAATGTCATGAACCAAAAAATATGATTCTTGAAATAAATGAGTAATCATGTAATTCATGGTTGAAATTGATTCCAAACATCTAATCTATCTAGAAATATGTTTCCAAGAAAAATAAATTGTTGCATTTTTAATTGCTTGCACCACTATATAATAGTCACATTCAAGAAATTTATTGTGAAATAATTTCATTTTTTCTACTTCAACTGCATCGATGATCCCAATAATTTCAGTATCTAGATAACTGGTGAACCCATTAAGACCATAGAGGTAGCCTCTTTAATTGACTATATGATAACAGAATATAGTGCCATACCAAAAAGGAGCTGGGTTATCTCTTAAAGAACCTTTTGTGATACATTTGATCTATCCAAGAAGTGTTGAGATAAATACCACATAAAATGTTCTATGAGGGGGAAGGAAATTACATGTAATTCTAAAACATTAAACAAAAAATCATGTATTTAGATATTACAAAGAAAATTATTAATGGATTTTCCCCTTTAATTGTGCCTATAATGCTTGAAATAGCAATTCAAAGTAAGAATGGAATTCCATAATGAATGAGTAAATTAAGGATGATCTAAATAACATGAATATTCTCTATAAAGGATATATTCATAATATTCTATAGTTATACCATGAATTTTATATGCAGGTAGGAGACCAACCTCTCTCTAATTAAGCTACAATGTGGGAGACGAACCTGGAATAAATCAGCAATATCAGTGCATAGATAAGTAGTCATAAATTATCTAAGAAAAGTATTATAAATGTTATCCTTTTTTTATTTCAAAGGAAAAATTTGGAATATAAATTAATTACAAAAAATTTAAGTAAATAACCAGTTCGAAGTTTAGAATAAAACACTCTCCATGAAAGAGTAATTATGGTTAGTATAATCCAAGGCTTGTTGATAATTTTTTGTCTAGATTTTGTTGTGATAAAGAGCTTCAATATGATATATGGCCTTTGAAGGTGTAATTACAATGAAATCGTCCTACCATATAATAATATTATTATAGCATCCCGCCTCTTTATCACATAAACTTTCATTACATTTTACAAAACTGAGGATCTTTAAGGTTTAGTGTCTTGGAAACCAGGAACTTTAAACATGAAAACATAAAACATTCTTCTAAAACACTTGAAAGTCTTCTCCTCATGTTCATACTAGGTTCATTACTGCATCACATAACCTGGGAGAATACATCAAAAGAAAGGGTGAGCAAAAATCCCAGTAAGGAAAACAAGAGAAACATTTTACATGTGAACTTGAGATACTTCAATAAGGTTATGAAAAAGAACTTTAAGGCACGAGAATGAAATAAGGAGGAATATCATAATAAAAATAACATTTTTCATAACTTGAAAATGCAGCTACATCATTTAACATAGACAATCATGAACATATCACCAAGGTCCATCCCCAAGGTGTCATTTGAAAATTACCAAGGTTATTCACCAAGGTATCGTGAAAATTGTAATCTCTAGTGGTTACATCATTACCCAATGCATTGGAGCGCTATCAGGGCGCACCCTTAAATTTTCCATTATTATCATGTGAGACACATATATCATCATCAAACATTTCATAAATAACCCATATAGCATAAAATAAATGGGTTTCATTTCATAATCACAACGTTTTAAAAACTGCTTTGAAGACATGATCTTTACGTCACTTTAAAACCCACAGAAAAGGAAGGTGGGTCTCATGTATGTAAATCCCAGAATTTAAAATAGAAAATTTTGGTATATATATGTGAATACCCCTTTAGAAGAAAGATCTTTTAGTATTCACTTAATAATATAAAAGAACTTTAGAAAAAGAGAGAGACATTTTGAGACAGAAATTCTGCAGCATAATGGCTATGTTATGAGGTTTTAGAAGACATTAAAAAGAGAGGGAAAATGGGTCAAACATTCATAAATGACCCATAAAACAGTAGATGGGAAGAATAAGAAGGATACATGATCATGTTAATGAAATTTCAAGGACATACCATTTGAAATGAAAAACATGGAAGGAAGACAAAAATAAGATTTCTCTTATGAAAGTTTGGCAGCCTAATGGCATTACTTAAACTTCAACAAAAATGATTTGAAAAGATCAAATAGGGTTTCTCATCATGTGAACATAAGAGTTCAGTATGATAGATATAGAGATAATTCCCCAACATAAAAAAAAAGTAACTTGAAAGAACTGACATGAAAGTAGAACTTCAAAAGAAGAAGGGTGAAGAATCACTTAAAAATTCAGCAGCCTAACGGCGCCACTTAAAACTTCAAAATACTGAATTGGAGAGATCAAATGGGGTCTCTCATCATATGATCATAAGATTCCAGTATGATAGATATAGAGATCATACCCCAACATAACAAAAAGGAACTTGAAATAATTGACATGAAAGTAGAACTTCAAAACGAGAAGGGTGAAGAACCACTTAAAAATTCGGCAGCCTAACGGTGCCACTTAAAACTTCAAAATACTGAATTGAAGAGATCAAATGGGGTCTCTCATAATATGATCATAAAAGATCAGTATGATAAATTTAGAGATCATACCCCAACATAATAAAAAGGAACTTGAAATACTTTACATGAAAATAGATCTTGAAAAATGAGAAGGGAGAAAGAATCTGTTACAAAAATTTCGGCAGCCTAACGGCGCCACTTAAAACTTCATAAAACGAAATAATGAGAGTAAGGGGGGATCTATCATTATGTGAAAATGAAAAGGGCAGTATGAGGAGTATAAAAGAACACCCTTTAACATAAGAACATGGAGCATAAATGAAATTACATAAAAGAGATTTCTTGAAAAGAAAGAGAGAGATCGGATCCCTTACATTAAAACATAACTCCTAAAACTAAAAGGTTGGGACCTTGAGGGATTGGGGGCACCATGGGAGGACTCCTTGGGAGGTAATGAGACCAGAACTTCGTTGGGGAGAGTGGGGAGTCGAATGGACGAGAGGATGGCTTGGTATTTATAGGGAAAGTGAGGGGACAAGGCATTAATGGCAAAGGTACACCTCATTAGTGGTTTTGGAAAAACCATGGGCTTGCCCATGGTATTTTCCCATGGAATTGGGCACTTGGGATACCTCATACCTTATCTCACTATTCATAATTCTAACATATTGATTAAAAACTTAATACATCATTTAATGATGTCATTAAACACCCGTAACTTAAAAACTGTATTTTCACTATTCATCAAAAATTCAACTTTCTTAGAATAATCCCAAAATTTCACCTTAACCAAATATCAATGCTCTGATTACAAATATGAACTCCATTTTATAAAAATAATTTTCTAAATATTTTTAATTTAATTTTTAAATAAAAACACTATTCAATGAAAATTCATTTTTTCAGAAAAAAAACCCAAAAAATTACCATAGCATAATATCGGTGCTCTGAGTTCAAAAATGAAATCCGTTTTATAAAAATAATTATCTAAATATTTTTAATTAAATTTTTAATTAAAAAACACTATTCACCCGAAAAAACTAATACTTGAATAATAATTTATGAAACCATTATTTAACCATTTTATTGAATCACATTACTTTATCAAGGTGCCTAGATTATATTAATACTTTCTTTAAGTGAGATTACTAATCCATTTGGACACATTACTAATCCTAATCATAAAATCACTATTCATATTTTACTATTCATCAAAAATTAAGTTGATCTTATTAGACTCGAAATTTCGTACTGAACATAATTGTAGAAGACCATTTTTCGAAAATCATTACACATTTTTAATTATTTAAGGTTTACACAACCATTTTTAAAATATCCTTTTTCTAAAATTCGTCAAAAATATGCATACTATATTTATCCGGTCATTTGAAAATTCAGAATCTTCATCATAAGAAGAAATCCCAATTTTTATTTAAAACAAAGGATTACAAAATGCAGTTACGGTCTCCTTACATAGCCCCTTATCACACCAGCATAGGACCTAAGTGTAAGGTGTGCTAAGGTGAGAGAATCTGAGGGAGGCTCGTCCAACATCGCACGAGTAGTAATTTCTATCAGTTTGAACTTCTCGTAAAGGCGATCCCGTTATAGCTTTATACGATGAAGTTCAGCTTGGGTTTGGTCCAGAGAAAAGCCCAGTGGTGCTACCTCATTCCCAAGTTCTGTTAGATGGGCTTCGATTGGTCCAAGACTACTGGGTGAGGCCATCGAATCTTCTTTCTATATTAATTAACCAAGATTACTTGTATTTAGAGACAATAATCAAAACGTTTAGTTTCCAGTGGTCATATTGACCAATGGTCATATAACAGTCAAAAACCAACAGTATCATTTTAATTATACTCATGTTATCAAATGAAACATTTTTGTTGAGTATAAAAATAAAATAGCACATAAAATTAGGAAACAAGATTTATTCAAAATTTCGGGTTGTTACAATCTTCCCCCCTTAAGAAATTGCGTCCTCACAATTTTTTTAAAATTAGGTTTTAAAATTTCATTGAAAGTCCCGCATTAGAAAAGGAGTCAGTAAAACTATTACTTTAAATGAAAGAAAGGGAAGTACGAAGGTCACCCGAGTTAGCCCACACTAGGATTCCATGTAGGAAAACATGGACATGTAGGAGAAAACAAAGGGTCAAGTTCTGAGGGAGAGTGACAGAGAACATGATTAGGAGAAAGTTAACCATAAGAAAATCCCAAACTTATGATGTGTGTAAACGATCTTTGATTACCTAGTAGGAAACATAAACCAAAACGTTTTTGTTTTACATTCCTTTTCATAATTTTGAGGAATTCACTTACAACATAGAACAAAAACATAAGGAAATATATCTACCTTCATGTAGAGTTTCACCCTTTAATAAGTTTCTACCAAAACTAATCTTTTCTCCCAAACGATGAGCATTCAAAACTACTTGGTCTCATCAAAACACAAGAATCATCTTCTAGAGAATCACATAATCCACAAAAGATTAACTATCTATTTCTTCTATCTTTAAACATTATCCCAAAAACAGAAAGGGTAAGGTTAAACAACACTTCAAAAAGGAAGAATCCCATAGGAATGGAAACTAATTTTAAATCTTCAATGTTCCATGGTAATACCCAAAGTTCAACATAGACCATCCCATAAATAAAGGTCCTTAAAATTCCTCAAAATAAACTAAACTAAGATTGAAACCCAAATACAAGAAGGATTTGATAACATAGTCTTCCAAAATAAACTTCATTGTTCATCTCCAAACAACATCAACCACTCCTAACATCTTATAACAAAATTATCTAAACTAAACATATTTTACCCAAGATAGGTTAATCATTCCCATAAGTAACCTAAATCACTATAAGTCCACCATAAATTCATCGATTCTTCAAAATATAAGTCAACCTTACTCCTCAATGAAAATACCGTAGTAATCTATTTACCTCGATCATATAGGGTCCCTAAAATAGTGAACGTATTCCAAAATAATAATCATCTTTTAATCCCCTAATCACCTCTGTCATATTAATACGACAATCGTCGCATTTCCTATCACATTGGTTTTTGGGACATGTTCTTCCATTTCCCAAAATTAACTAAGAAAAGAAACTATAATTAGGGGCTTATTTACTTAGCTAATAATCATGAAAAGGAAACTTTAAGCATAAAAGGATAAATATGTAGAATAAAAGTATATCCTAACTTGTGATACCCTAGGTTCTAATCTAGGTTATCCATGATCATATATTCTTATGTGAATCTTTATTTTGTTTTATCCTTGTTCCTTTAATAATGGTTCATACTAAGCTTATGAATTTACCAAAGAATATCCCCCGGGAGTGTCGTAACCTAGAGTGCAGCAAGGCCCGTTGTCGTGTTCCAGTTCTCGTTCGAGTCTAGCTCAAAGCGGTGTTTTCAGGTTTTACCCCTATGTACATCTGTGCCAGAGCCACCTCTACCTGCTCGTATCCAGATAGGGATGTATTTTCTTGGAAACCCCTTACTCAATACTCACCAAAATACCAGGAAGATTTCCTATATTTAAACTTTTCTATAGGGTTCTTCCTAGATTTTTCATATCCTAATTTCCAAAAATAACTAAACCATCCTTTGATACCAAATATAGAATCCCACCTCTTTATCACATAAACTTTCATTACATTTTACAAAACCGAGGATCTTTAAGGTTTAGTGTCTTGGAAACCAGGAATTTTAAACATGAAAACATAAAACATTCTTCTAAAACACTTGAAAGGCTTCTCCTCATGTTCATCCTAGGTTCATTACTACATCACATAACCTGGGAGCATACATCAAAAGAAAGGGTGAGAAAAAAGCCCAGTAAGGAAAACAAGAGAAACATTTTACATGTGAACTTGAGATACTTCAATAAGGTCATGAAAAAGAACTTTAAGGCATGAGAATGAAATAAGGAGGCATATCATAATAAAAATAACATTTTTCATAACTTGAAAATGTGGCTACATAATTTAACATAGAAAATCATGAACATATCACCAAGGTCCATCCCCAAGGTGTCATTTGAAAATTACCAAGGTTATTCACCAAGGTATCGTGAAAATTATAATCTCTAGTGGTTACATCATTACCCAATGCATTGGAGTTCTATCAGGGTACACCCTTAAATTTGCCTTTATTATCATGTGAGCCACATATATCATCATCAAAAATTAAATAAATAACCCATATAGCATAAAATAAATGGGTTTCATTTCATAATCACAACGTTTTAAAAACTGCTTTAAAGACATGATCTTTACGTCACTTTAAAACCCACAGAAAAGGAAGGTGGGTCTCATGTATGTAAATCCCAGAATTTAAAATTGAACATTTTGGTATATATATGTGAATACCCCTTTAGAAGAAAGAGCTTTGAGTATACACTTAATAATATAAAAGAACTTCAGAAAAAGAGAGAGACATTTTGAGACGGAAATTCTACAGCATAATGGCTATGTTACTAGGTTTTAGAATACATTAAAAAGAGAGGTAAAATGGGTAAAACATTCATAAATGACCCATAAAACAGTAAATGGACAGAATAAGAAGGATACATGATCATGGTAATGAAATTTCAAGGACATACCATTTGAAATGAAAAACATGGAAGGAAGACAAAAATTAGATTTCTCTTATGAAAGTCCGGCAGCCTAACAGCGTTACTTAAACTTCAACAAAAATGATTTGAAAAGATCAAATAGGGATTCTCATCATGTGAACATAAGAGTTCATTATGATAGATATAGAGATAATTCCCCAACATAACAAAAAGGAACTTGAAATAATTGACATGAAAGTAGAACTTCAAAACGAGAAGGGTGAAGAATCACTTAAAAATTTGGCAGCCTAACGGCGCCACTTAAAACTTCAAAATACTGAATTGAAGAGATCAAATGGGGTCTCTCATCATATGAACATAAGATTACAGTATGATAGATATAGATATCATACCCCAACATAACAAAAAGGAACTTGAAATAATTGACATGAAAGTAGAACTTCAAAACGAGAAGGGTGAAGAACCACTTCAAAATTCGGCAGCCTAACGGCGCCACTTAAAACGTCAAAATACTGAATTGAAGAGATCAAATGGGGTCTCTCATCATATGATCATAAAAGATCAGTATGATAAATTTAGAGATCATACCCCAACATAATAAAAAGGAACTTGAAATACTTTACATGAAAATAGATCTTGAAAAATGAGAAGGGAGAAAGAATCCGTTACGAAAATTTCGGCACCCTAACGGCGCCACTTAAAACTTCATAAAACGAAATAATGAGAGTAAGGGGGGATCTCTCATTATGTGAACATGAAAAGGGCAGTATGAGGAGTATAAAATAACACCCTTTAACATAAGAACATGGATCATAAAAGAAATTACATAAAAGAGATTTCTTGAAAAGAAAGAGAGAGATCGGATCCCTTACCTTAAAACATAACTCTTAAAACTCAAAGGTTGGGACCTTGAGGGCTTGGGGGCACCATGGGAGGACTTATTGGGAGGTAATGAGACCCGAACTTCGTTGGGGAGAGTGGGGAGTCGAATGGATGAGAGGATGGCTTGGTATTTATAGGGAAAGTGAGGGGACAAGGCATTAATGGCAAAGGGACACCTTATTAGTGGTTTTGGCAAAACCATGGGCTTGCCCATGGTATTTTCACATGGTATTGGCCACTTGGGACACCTCATACCTTATCTCACTATTCATAATTCGAACATATTGATTACAAACTTAATACATCATTTAATGATGTCATTAAACACCCGTAACTTAAAAATTGTATTTTCACTATTCATCAAAAATTCAACTTTCTTAGAATAATCCCAAAATTTCACCTTAACCAAATATCAACGCTCTGATTAAAAATATGAACTCCATTTTATAAAAATAATTTTCTAAATATTTTTAATTTAATTTTTAAATAAAAACACTATTCACTGAAAATTCATTTTTTCAGAAAAAACCCCAAAAATTACCATAGCATAATATCGGTGCTCTGAGTTCAAAAATGAAATCTGTTTTATAAAAATAATTATCTAAATATTTTTAATTAAATTTTTAATTAAAAAACACTATTCACCCGAAAAAAACTAATACTTGAATAATAATTTATGAAACTGTTATTTAACCATTTTATTGAATCACATTACTTAATCAAGGTGCCTAGATTATATTAATACTTTCTTTAGGTGAGATTACTAATCCATTTGGACACATTACTAATCCTAATCATAAAATCACTATTCATAATTTACTATTCATCAAAAATTAAGTTGATCTTATTAGACTCTAAATTTCGTACAGAACATAATTGTAGAAGACCATTTTTCGAAAATCATTACACATTTTTAATTATTTAAGGTTTACACAACCATTTTTAAAATATCCTTTTTCTAAAATTCGTCAAAAATATGCATACTATATTTATCCGGTCATTTGAAAATTCATAATCTTCATCATAAGAATAAATCCCAATTTTTATTTAAAACAAAGGATTACACAAGGCAGTTACGGTCTCCTTATATAGCCCCTTATCACACCAGCATAGGACCTAAGTGTAAGGTGTGCTAAGGTGAGAGAATCCGAGGGAGGCTCGGCCAACATCGCACAAGTAGTAATTTCTATCAGTTTGAACTTCTCATGAAGGCGATCCCGTTCTAGCTTTATACGATGAAGTTCAGCTTGGGTTTGGTCCAGAGCAAATCCCAGTGGTGCTACCTCCTTCCCAAGTTCTGTTAGATGGGCTTCGATTGGTCCAAGACTACTGGGTGAGGCCATCGAATATTCTTTCTATATTAATTAACCAAGATTACTTGTATTTAGAGACAATAATCAAAACGTTTAGTTTCCAGTGGTCATATTGACCAATGGTCATATAACAGTCAAAAACCAACAGTATCATTTTAATTATACTCATGTTATCAAATGAAACATTTTTGTTGAGTATAAAAATAAAATACCACATAAAATTAGGAAACAAGATTTATTCAAAATTTCGGGTTGTTACAATTATCACCACAAATGAAATTATAATTCAAAATAATGTCTTTAGTCTCAGCAGGAAGGGTATTAAGTGTAGTCTACAATTTCTCATTAATTGAGATGTTGGTGCCCAATCTCATTAGTTGTAATATAGGATTATTAACTAGGGGGTTTTCAGTCCAATTATCTATCCCAAAATTGAGATAGGAGTTAGTACTAACAATCCAATGATATTCAATCATGATGGTGGAACATGTCTTCTTAAAAGTACACAAAGTGGAGGATACTACATAACTGACATGTGTTACATTATGTTTTCCAAGGAATATTACTTTGAGAAATTTAAGGGCATCGGATTTCACACTAAAAATTCTCTACAAAAATTATGCCTAAAAATAATTATTAAACATGTTTAGATCCTGTATTCCCATCCCCCCACAATCGATTGGTTGAAAAAATTTCTTCCTAGGAACAGTGATAATTTTCCATTGGAGAATACATGAACTCCAAACAAAAAAATTTATAGAGGAGCTGATAATTTACAAGAGATAAGATTAACATTTTTAAACCACAAAAGAGTATAAATATTTACAGACAATTTTATATTTAACATGACTAATTCATCCTTCCATTGAAAATAATTTTCATTTTTAATAAGAGAGTGGATTTCTTATTTGAGTCATAATATTAGATTTTTTGTAGGTTGATGTTTTTCATAAAAAATAAGTACACCAAGATATATGAAGTTAGATTTAATTCCCTAATCCCTAACTCAGTGGTGATGCTCACCCTTTTGGTAGCATATATTCTTTGATCAATATTGAGGAAGGATTTGTTCCATTTATTTTATTGACATGATACTTTTTAATAACCGAAAAAGAATCTTTCAAGTACCTAATGTGTATTTGGTCCCATTGGATAAAAATAATGTTATAATCATCATATAAGTTGTGTGGTGGCATAAAGACCTATAACTTCCCCAATGGGAGTAATCCTATTATCCATCATATGTTCAATATGGATCATACTCATGTAATCTTAAGCAATAGATAAAAGAATAACTAAAATAGATTCACCATGTCAAACACCTCTCCATAATGAGAAATAACCCTAAGGCAATTTGTTTATTAGTACTGAGACCTGAGATAAACTAATGTGGATTTTAATCCAATTAAAAAAGGTTTTATTGAAGACAAAACTAATTAAGAAAACACATTTGAATCCCCATTCTAGAATTTCAATGTATTATTTAACATCTAATTCAAAATAAATGTTCTCACCTCAAGTTAATATACTATCAATATTTTTCCTAATATTGTTATAAATGGTATTGATAATAGAAATAGTCCTAAAAATATTTATCTTGTTTGTATTCTCAAATTTAGGTATGAGAGAATGGAACTGGGAATTTATACCATGAGTAAGTTGACCATCACTGAAAAAATGATTAACCAGACTAGATAATTTACTATTAATAATATCCCAATAAGTTTTAAAGAAGGGGTTTTTAGAACCATTTGGGCCTAGAGAACTCTAAGAGGTGGGGTAAAATACTGCCTCTTTGATCTCAAATCAGAGAAGAAAGGTATAAATCCTATATTTTTTCTATTGGGTGAAAAGATTTGGGATAATAACTTTTAAGGATTTAGATGAGTTTCTGGGGTGTATCAAAGGGATTCATATAACAGGATACTACATGAATTTCTATGTCTTCTCTATTTTAAAAGAATTTACCATTATCGTTGGGAATATAAAATGTTCTATTAATTATCCAAACATTTTGTAAGGATTTAATGAACATATTGTTCTTGTCACCACCCTTAAGACACTTTATTGTCAAATTATCTCTCTACATGTTTTCCTTGAGATTAATAAAAACATTTACGTCATGTTTGACCTTATTTTCATGATCATGGCCCATAGTAAAATCATTCTCAGTGAATCTATCTTAAATAGAAAGGTGTAATGATTCAATAAAGGATATATTTAAATCAATGTGGATGAAGAAATTTTTACTCTAAGTATTAATATTTTTCTTAAGAATTTTTATATTTAAGACACAAGAAATGGTATCACACCTAAAGTTAAAGGAGTTCCATGTTTCTTGGAAAAAAATATCTACAATCAGGGTGTAAAGTCAAAGAATTATTAAATATAAAGGGAAAGGGACAAATTCAAAATTTAAAAATAAACATATTTAAGATAAGATGATGATCAAATTTGAATTTTTCAAAGGGTTGAGAATAATCTAGTAGTCTAGATATTCAGGGTTGCGTAATTGAAAAATGATATATCAATTTTGATGAAAAAAATAATGATTATTCTTTCTATACCATGTATATCTTTATAAAAACAAGTTCGATTTCATTCAGAATACTATTCTTAATAAATTTGATGACATATGTAGTTGTGATAGAAAAGTTTCCAACACTAAATCTCTAATCCATAATTAAAAAATTTATTGAAATCACCCATGAAATTCCATGGGAAATTTATAATTCTACTATTGTCTAAAATATTCTTCCAAATAGGCTTTATTTTCTGATATCTATTATATGACTATATGTTGGAGAAACTCTACTTATATCCCTTATAAACAAAGTTAATTGTTACCATATTCTCATGGGAGATAGTGGAAGAAATATCGATCTTCCAATAGGAAGTGTGATCCCAAAGTATCCTAATGTTATTTTTAGAAAATTTTGTTCCAATTAAATGATAAATGAGATTATCAAGAGAAGAAATATTCTCTGAGAAGTTCCTATTAGGTTTAAATAGGGGAAGATAGTAGGTTTATAAATGGTTAAAAATAAATGAAGATCCCTAATAGTATTAGAATTTGATATCCCTTAACATTTAAAAAATATGAACTTCATTTAAACCTTCAGTTTTAGTATGGTCCCCCCTTTTCCCTTCCACCAGCATTATTCGTTATAGTTGATTATCTAGTTATACAGTGTTTTTCCTTGATTAAAAGAGTCATAATACTCTATATAAATATTATTATCTATACAAGATTATTTCACTCGAATTTTTCTTTTTTAAGGGTCTATTATCATGTGTTTCTAATTATTCTTTATATGGATTAGAGATCAACTTATTTTGGCCCCTAGAATTAACTAAAATTATCTCTTGAATGGTCTCAATATCTGAGATAATCTTATCATATGAGCATGGGGATTTCACTATGATTTATATATTTGAGGAATTATATGAAGGAGTTCGATATACTGTTAAATCTAATATATACCTCAACATATTCTAGTCAATATATATAATATAAACTATCTCCTGAATTGTCCCAATATTTGAGTTTCTTATACCTTCACTTTTGATATTAAAATTTTGATCAACTTCAACCTTCTATATTTTCCATCATAAAAAGGATCTTCTTACACATTTCAGATTCTTGAATTGTAATCCTGAGGAATTTCATTGATATAATTGATCTTTTCAACTCGAAGAAGTTTTTGATTTCTTGTTCTAGTACTCTCTAGGAAGAATCACAGATGTCAATGCAGATTATTCAGAAAGATATATTAAATAAATGAAGAGGTAATGGAAGAAAAATCATAAGAACCACCATTCCTAATGGTGGTAATTTAAACTCCTACAATGGAAACATGAGGAGAAGTATGTGAGGGTAATCCATTAGGTTGGTTGGGAGAATAGAAATTTTTAACACTACTAGAAAAAGGTATGTTATCCTATATTTCATTGCTAATTTTCTTAATATCATGAAAAATATAAATGAAATATCATCATCCTATCTTATTGGAGGAGTAACCACAACCAAAATGCTTTTGGAAGGATAAAGAGTAATGAGAGACCAAGATTCATCATCCTATTTTTATTCTTCATCAATAAGAGATTTCCATTTCATTCCTATGATCTCTTTCACATTGAAGGCATTGAGCTTCTTTTAAACTAATTTTTTTGGCTCAATTTTTCTTAAAAGCTCAGTTTTACCAAAGATGATTTCTTTTCCCTTATTTTTCTTTCTAACACCTTTCCTATCATTTGGTTCTATAATTGGCTTCATCTACTATTGAATATTCCTTCACTTTGAAATATTGTTCTCAGATATTCTATAATAATCACAGAAAGGGGTAACAAATTCAACCTTAATTTTTATGTCAATATTGATATCATTAGTAATGAAAAAAAAATAGAATCTAATGGTTTAATTACAAGATAATATTTAATAAGGACTCTCAAATACACCCCCATATAATAATTCATAGTGTGATGATAAATCATCAAAGGGGTTATGATGCATAAAGAGTGATCTTTAATGTTTTTGGGATGCCAATAAACCCAATTCATCACATGAAATCCGATCCAAATTTGAGCAGTTGAATTCTTTTGATTAAATGAATTAAAATTCAAGTTCTACTCTGAAAGTCTAATAATTCCAGGATTTAGTTTAATATTACCAATCGTATAGATAGATTTAAGATCATCTTTTCTTCTCAAAAGGATGTGTAATAATCCTCTTCCAATCAATAACATCTTCTAGACAAAGCTTATCTAACATTGGGATATTCACAATTTTAGATCCTCATAAGACCATGTAATGTCTCCTTTTGAGTATAAAATATTCCTAAGCATGTAGAATTTACATAAACTCAATCTTAGTTATAGATTTTATGGATATGGAACAACTATAAATCCATCATAATCATATTTATTGAATGAGGATGGTCTGGTAAGCTCATAGATATCTAAATTTATTACACATAGTTCATTCATCAATGCAATTCCTTTTCCCATTGAAGATGATAATGAGGAACCCTATAAATTAAGATTATCTTTTAAGAGATTCTTTAAAAAACATAAATTTCGATTTTCATCAATGAAGGACCCCACCCACTCTGGGAAAATATATTCCATAAATCATGGTGGAGTCCAGATAAAGAGAGATATTCTTTTCACTATAAGGGGAAGCTTTCAGGATACCACTGGATCTTCATCCTTTAGAGAGTATAAGACATACTTCTACTAATCTCCCCTTTTGGGTATATAGTTGTTATTTAATTACATATTTAGAGTAATTAACTCTATAGAGAGAAGTGTAACCTATATATCGATCACAATAGCCTCAGATATTTATTCATACATAAGGATCTCAAAATATGTCCACTAATATGGATAGATTTCATCAAGGACTAAGATTCTGTTCCATCCATTATAATATCCATGCCCCTACATTTAATGTCTTAGAATATTGGAATCATTATCATGGATAGGGAAACACTAAATGTAAAATTTTGATAATGATATTATTGTTTGATTTTGGAGATGAATATGTGTAACATCATAGATTGACATAAAAAAGGAGATATTTAATGATGCTCATTTCCCTACATTCTATATCCACAGGGGTTGAAAAATTCCTAAAGTGGTCTTAGATAGCACTATTGGTGGGATCAAATGATGAATGGGATTAGTGAATATACATAAAAGTATTTGGAATATAATTAAATGAAGTAATAATCTCAAAATTACTTGGGTATGGAAAAATAGTTACTCATACAAATATCAAAATGGGAAAACATCATAATGGATTGTTCCATGGGTCTTTCAGTGACATCAAAATGACATTATTTATTATAGATTATAGTGTATCATTACAGAAATACTTATATGTTAATATAAACTAAATAGGACTTCTCATTTAATCATTTCTCAAACATTTACAATAGAAAATTGTCATGACTATATGGAAAAATGCTATCATATGAATTTTTCTAGATTTTTCATTCACTTCTATGTTTTTGAAAAAATTCAACATGATTTTTACCATTATTTTAACTTCAATGTGGATTATCATCCTAAGGAAGATATTCATTTTTATAGGATAATCATTAAAAATGTTGATTTATTGAGTTCTTTTGTTGTGGAATATAAAGGACTATGATATCAACATCCTTATCTACTTGAATTATCAAAAAATAATAGTCCCCACATGAGCATTCTTATGGTAAATCAAGAATAAAAAATATGGAACAAAATTTAAAACAGTGGATTGTTAGAATGATATTGAATAAGATAAGTTAATTAAATCACAATTGTTTTATGAAATTTATAAAAAGGTCAAGTTAATTTTTCAAAACATCAAACAAGTATAGATTCAATTGAAGAGTTATGCTAGAAATCAGTATTAAATCCTGGTTTTTTTATGTTCGGGAAAAGAGTTAAATCACATATCTTTGTGGAAGAGGGTCATGTGGTTTGGAAATAGTTGATTGTTTTTTTCTAGATACATTTTCCCTTTTAAGATAATTGATCCCATTTTAGAATTCATTTATCAACTAGAACTACCACAAAACTCATCTCTAATGCATGGCATATTCCAGATATCCCTCTTAAAGAAGTATATATAATATCTATAACATGTAATAAATCTTTAGGTGGTATATTTGTAGTATGATAATTATTATGAGAATAAACTGATGATTAATTTAGATCATAGATACAATGTTCTCAATAAAATGAAAACATTCCTTGATAAACTATATTGGATGAAACCAAAGTATAAAGATGTAATATGGTAACATAAAAAAGTAATGAAATATAAGTAACATCAATTTTTTCATATAAGTGTGTGAAAATAAATTTTTAAGGAAAAAATTCTATTGGGAAAATAATTCAATGACCTATACTTTTATATATATAATTTTCCTTCAAAAAAATCATGTGTCACTTTTAGTAACATATTTTAGTATTAAATTCATGTTTGGTATGATATAAATAAAAAAATTATAATAAATTAATAAATTAAATTAGATATTATATAAAACTCATAAAATTATAATTAATATAATGGGATAATAAGCCAAAAATTAGAATATGACATTTTGGATCATCTAGTGGTCCTAGAATGATGAATCATGTGACTAAAAATATAAGAGAAAATGTTATTAATATAGTTGAAATTTTATAAAATTTATGATTATCACCACAAGAAGAGATGAATTGAATATTGAATAAGGGGGTTGTGATGTATTTATATATATTATAAATAGACTATGATTATTAAAAATATGCATGTTGGAATAGTTATCTCACTATTATAAATATTATCATCGACATTAGAAGAGTAACCAAATTATTAGAATAGTAAAAAAAGTATTGGATAAATTATAAAATAATATTAATAGAAATTTATATGAGAATATAAATAAAAAAATAGTATTAAATATAATGAAATAAATTTTTAAACAAAGTAAATATAATTGTTGTTTTAACACATATATGTTTTTTCAATAAAATATATTGTTAAGGAAAATAAAAAAATAAAAAAAATATTACCTAAATATAATTGTATTATAAAATTATAGTAATTTACTATAACTAGTAAAATAATTTCCATAAATCCTTATTAATTTTTAAAACTATCAAAAATTTGATCACACCATAATTTTCTTTATATTTTCAAATCCAATGGTTTTGATTTAAAAATAAATTTCTTATATTTAGAATTTATTTTGAAAAATTTCATGTACTTTTTTGAATGAGAATGTTAAAATTATCTTTGGGTGAATTTTTCATATATTTTTCTAAAAAAAATAATACTTGTGATATAATGAAATGTGAAAGAATGTTTTATTTTACATTATGATTGAAATATAAGATTAATTATATTGTAGATGATGTATGAAAAGATTTTAATAGAATCATATTCACCTATTACTATATATATTCAAATTAATATTCATTATTTGTATTATTAGTGAAAAATTATAATCTAATGAATATTTTATACAAAATATATATCCCCCACCCTTAAAAATACCACCCTTCAACACCCCAATTCTACTCACACAATAGGAATCTAATATCATCCATAAACGACTGAAATTTCTGCCATGAAATAATCCATCTTTCCAAAGAATTATCCTAATGAGAAAGGTAATATCTCTAACTATGTCCTTTTCATTTTTGTTTCTTTTCATCTTTTTTATACATCCGCTAAATTAATTCTCTTGACCATGATACAGTGAGAAAATATATCATAAAGATAATTTTATTTTATTTTATTAATTTAATAAATAGCATACACATTCTGATATTTTGATCTAAAATGAAAACAACATTTATATTATGGTCAGTTCACCGTATCCATTAATATCATATTTCAATTTCTATAATCTTATTCATTGCTAGTTATAGTATTTATATAATTTTTAAATATGTAAAAAATAAATATTTTCTATTCCATTCATTGTTATTTAACTTATAAATAAAATTAATAACTAAATAAAATTGATTACATTAAATATGGTTAAAAACACAATGAAATAAATTTACCATTAAATAATAAAATTTATACTCCATATATCAAGTTTATTTCCTAGAATTTTTTTAAATTTCAATCACTTTAAACTGATAAAATTACACAGTTCCCATAAATTTTTTTATGGATTTATGGACCAACATTGTTAGAATATCTATAGATACCTATAAACTGTGTTGAACATGGAACTATGAACAAAACATATTCAAGATGGTGACCATGAAAGTAGTTTCATAATAAAATTAACATAAATGTAAAAAAATAGTAAATAAAGTATACATGAAAAATATTTTGATGAATTTGTTTAATATATTTTAATTAATTATTTAGCAGGGTGGACACACAAACTAACTATGTAAGGACTTGAGGGAAGGGAACTCATAAACCACAATCTTTATTTATTGATGGATGAATTCTATATAATTACTGATATATCATTCAATATTCTTACCATTTAATGATCTTATATTATATATATATATATTATATATTACATATATACATAAAATGTTTATTATATAATTCATAATATGTGTGTTTTTCATTTTCCATTTGAAATCCTTTCATTAAATTTATATCTGTTAAAGAGAAATTTTTTATTTTATTCATTTATTTATTATAAAAAATTAAACATTTAATTGTTATATAATTTCTAAAATGAGCCATTATTTTATGAAAATGTATGTTATTAAATTTATGATTTCAAATAAAGAAATATATTTTGATTTTCATAATAATATCATTGCTCAATTCATAAAACATCATTTAATGTTTATATTACAATGACTTCTAAATCATACATTTATCTTCAAATATTCATCAATTGACATATATATTCCTGAAATATATTTCTATATTAAGAAATGAATATCTCAAACTCAGTAAAACCATCTATTTCTTAGAATCATTATGATATATCTATTTGTTATTCTTTGAAACATGATAATGTAATTGATTCCATTCTCATGGGTTTTCTTTATGCTTATCTTTTTTCAATTCACTTATTTGGAATAGATATAAATTTACATAATATTATTTCATATGTGTGACTAATATTATACTTAACCCCCCACCAAATGTATTGAGAAATGTTTTCATCTCTCAATATACCATATTTGGTGGTTGTTATATGAGATTAGCACACCATGTATTTTATTCATGATAGTGATCCATGAGTAAATCATATGATGTCATTTTTTATTTTCATTCATCATTATAATGATTCTATGATCAAATGATATATTCTTCTTTATTCCAATATTCCATGTGATTTCATATGATCCTCAAAATTATTGATGTCTTGTAATGAAACATGATACTTTTTCATACATCATGTTTATCCCTTTAATGGGATATATATCTCACACTTTTCCTTTATGTATTTCCCCAGTGTATCTTATAATGAATAATAAGTTCAATTTTATTTTTTATAACATTTTCGGGATTTAAATTATTATTTTTAGCCATAAATTTTTATTAATTTATTATGTATAAAATATAATAAAAACACTAGACTAATAGTTTCTTGGGATTTGATTTTATATAATTATATTAAAAATAATTTAATAATGTTTATATTTGAAATAGGATTATAAATATAAATTAGTTAACCAATAATACAATCCATGTTAGAAGAAATTGACACACTCATTAGTCAAGTTATACAAGACAATACTATTGTTGAGGGGTTATAAATAATGTACCCTTATAATATATATCATGCTCATTTCAATAAATTATTGGATTTCCATATATAGTTGATCTAGATTAAAATTTATGTTCATTGTTAGTTTATCCTAATCCTTTTTTCACTTATAACACAATTTTTTACATCTCTTATGATTTATTGGTGAGATTTTAGGTGATATAATTTTTTTATTCTCCTTGTTTCTATATGGCCACCCACAAGGTTTATGTGAGATTATCAGAGTAAAAACATGGATAGATATCCCCTATATAGGTGTAGATGATAGAGAATTAGTACCTTGAATTCATATTTGAGTCAGAACTCCCCAAAATATTCCAGGTTCAGGTCCTCAAGATATGTGGAGGGTTGGTAATAACTTTGTGTTGATGTTTTGTGGGTACAACAAACAATAGATAGTGTTTGAAACTCCCTCAAATTCTAATTATACTACTCTAATATTAATGATGTTAAGTAATCCTTGATTTTTTATATTCTACTCGATGATTAGTGGTTTTCCATTACAAATTTATTATGGAGTCAGGGTTTCCATGACTATATAGTTATAATAGTTGGGGATAGTACTTCATTACTTGATAAAAATTATTGGGAATGGTTAAATATCACATATAGGTTTTTAGAATGATTCCATGGATGATAAAGAGAATTTGATTCACTAATCCCCTGATTGATGTGCATAATAAAGTGATGTAAAACCCAAATCATTTCTGGGTTGTGAAAATGAGTATAAATTTTACTTTTTTATTTAAATTGATTAAGAGGATTAAAATATAAAATTTCACCTATATGATATCATGGAAATTTTTTTGAATAATCTATTGGTATTTAAATATGGTTTCCAACATAGGATTATAGTTTTATTAAATTACTAGCCATTCCAATTTTTTAAAATAATTAATATAAAATAAATAAATATTAATTTGTTGTTCTATGTTCTAATGGGGATAAATTTTGGATGGAGTGTCTGATTTAGATTATGAATATATGGTCTATGTCGAAATGGGGGGTTTGGTTGGGAAAATTTATAAACCTAATTCATGTTTCAGGGTTCATTTTGAGCAATTAAATTATAATATTATTAAAATTTATAGATAAATTATTTTAATTTTATTAATTGGACTCCCCACCCCCTCAATTTTCGTATTAAGATCAATAAATGTGGTGAGGGTTCCTTTCATTCCCTACTTTTTCAAATAATTTTATTCATATTATTATCTTGTTTTCAGGTGTTTTTTCCAAATTTACAGTGAGTACCGGTTCGAATTTTTGAAGAATAGAGGAGTTTGCGGGTTCTAGCCTGGTGCATGAATACTCTGCATCTTAGTGGAAGTTGTACAGATAGTTAGGATACCCATTCGGTCACTAATAGAGTGAGTAGGGGTCACCACACGGATCGTGCACGGTCAACTGGGTCGTGTGGGGTGACCACATAGCCTCCCACATTTGAGAGTAATTAAATAAATTGGTTAAGTGGTAATATAGTGAATAAATGAGACAATGGGTAAATATGTATATATCTATGTCTGTGTGTGTTATTGTTAGCGAGTGTGCTATTTTTATTATTATCAATGTTTTAATATAATTATTATTATTAAAATTTGATATGAATTATTATCATTGATGTTTTTTAGAATTATTGTTATTAATAAAGTTTTATATTGATGATTATTTTTATTATTAAATTTTTATTATTAAAAATTTAATTATTGAGGTTATTATGGATGTATATTTATTATCGAGTAATGTTTTTTTATTTTTATTTGTTTTATTATCTTTTATTTTTTTCCTTCTCCTTCTCTTCTTTTTCATTTTTTCCCTCTTTCCTTTCTTCTCCCCTAACCTTACGCTCTCCTCTCTTTCTCCCCTTCGCGAGCAATTCTCCCCCTCTCTTGATCTGGTCTTCCTCTCACTGTCGTACCCCTCCTGCTTTTCCTGCACAGTGCCCCACCACTCATCGGTCTACCCTGCGTTGCATCGGCTCCCTCCTCCATGGGTTGCCCCTTTCCGTGTTCTCTGCCTCCACCCCGACTGACCACCTCCTACACCGACCGCCAGCTAGCAGCGTAGCACCCCGGATCTTCTTGCCCCCTCCTGCGTTCACACCTCCATCTTCCTGGCGACCATGGCCTCCACCTCCTCCCTCTTCGGTCCAGCATCCGTGTGCGGCCCCCTCCACCCAGCCGACCCTCTTCACTTTACCTCCAATGTACAACGCCTCTTCCATGCACCTCTGGCCACTAAAACCCCCGACACAGTGTGACCCCCTAGTCGCGCACCCTCCTTGCCACATCTTCCATCATTCTTGGCGCTACCCTTCTCTATCTGGAGCCCTCTAGCTGACTCTGCACCCGTTGTCCACACAATTCCCACCAATCCAGCACCGCTTCCTACCCTGCGACGACACCGCACCACCCACGCGCACCTGCCTCCGACCTTGCGGGACATCTTTCCAGTTTCTGTGCAACTTCTACAAGCACATGCCCTCCTGTCACGTGCCTTATAACCCATCGCACATCCTTCGACCAACCATGAACCCTACCCAGCTCCCTTCCCCCACCTTCCAGTGACGTTTTCTGGCACCCCACAGCCCCTCGCCGACCTTCCAGGGTGGGACGACCAGTTCCATCGGCTCATGTTCCACCTCTGCTTGTGTAACCAACTACACACCTTGTTCTTAATTGGGTACATGACTAGTGTCTGTCGCCGAGGGAAAACGATTTGGGTTTTCATCTTTTTTCCTTCACTAATATTTATGTGAGGTTTTCCTGGTATTTTGTTTGGTTTATTTTAAATTGTCGTTTGTGTGTTGGTAGTTATATTTTTGGTTGCAGCATGTTGGAAAGATTTTTCTTTTTTTGTGATCCTATGATCATCATCTTGTGTGTTCTGGCACACCATGCGAGGCGTGTCGTGTCGTCTTATTTGGTATACGAGTTGAGGTAGGTCACCCACTACACTCTCCATTAAATTTAGAATTTATTAATTGCTTGATATTTCATTAATTTTTAGTAAATTAGAAATATTATGAGATAATTATATTTTGAATAATTAATTGATATAGAAAAATCTGTTTATTTTATACACGACACTTGAAATATTTTCATGGTGAATTGAAGCATAATGTTGAAAGAATATATGTTTGGACTTTGAACATATTTCATGGATTTTCTAGTGTGGTTCTGTTTTGATGGTTAATGTTTTCTTATGGCATGTGTGAAAATGTTTTGGTTTCACTTGATAAATGGTTTTTCTTTTAAAAGTTTCATAAGGCCCGTTTGGCACCTTAATAAAATAAATTATTTTGAAAACTCTTCTTTGGGGTGACTCGGGGGTGATCTGATTCTATTCGTCAATTATGTGAGATTCTTGTGTGTGATGTTTGTACATTAGAATTGTTTTCATGCTAAACATTGTTGAATCACCCATGTTTTTTATACGTGTTGACTGGGGAACATTTCATAGTGAGTAAATCTTCAGAGAATGGTTACTACTCTAGTTTAGATTATGCACTGGCTAGTGGCCCTTAGTACAGAATTTTCTCTCCTAGGGGACTGGGCCCCTTAGTTAGGCCATGTGGGGAAACATTAGGGGTTAGGGAATTATGACGTCATTGAGTAGGGCATTCCTTTAGGATGAGTCACACGTATAATATGTTTGGGATTGTTCATGAGCTCCAAGGTTCAACCCATGTTTTTTGGCTCTCTATTTCTAGCAATGATGAGTGTTTTACTTGTTTGTGTATCTACAATTACCTTATTGTGTACATACCCTTTTTCATTTTTCTGTGATATTTTCATGGAAAATTGTGATCTGGTTTTGAGTAGTTCTCGGAAAATGGTTCTCAAATTAAATTGTTTTTTTATCTTTTTACAAATTTGAAAATGTAAAAAAAATCACTTTACCTTTTTAAAATTCTGTTAGAAATATGAAAAGAATTTTTTTTTGAAAGTAAATAATGGAAATGATTCATAGTTTTTTTTCAAGTAAAATATTTATGAAATCCTATTTCTATAAATTGTAGCTCAAACATGAAATTAGTGAATTCCTTATTAAATTGTATGTTCATGGAAATATAATTAGTCAGCCATTCCAACTGTGTTTTAATACTCACGCCTATAGTTTTTTACTATTTTTAGTTTTATTGTAGGTTTGACTTGAGCTTGCTCACCGTGGGAGAGAGTTGGTTGTGGTTTAGAGTGTGACTCTCGAGGTCACATGGAGTTTTTTGTCGGGATCAGGTTAGTGTGTTTTCTTATTAGTTCATTCTTTTCAGTGTCATATATTTTTTCTACGGTGTTATTTTTTATTTATACTAATTATTTTATTTTCATTGGGAAAAATAATTCCCATTGTACTCTATTGATGCCTCGGTCTATATCGCCATCCTGGGAGGATTGGGATTTCCTTTTGGGCCTTACTGTAGATCGGCTTGGTTGACTGGTTCAGGGTTGATCCAGGTTGGTTCGTGACAAAATAGTATCAGAGTAGGTCAGCTCTTGAGCGGACAATATTTTTCAGAGTGCCCATCATTATTTGGGGTTTTCATGGTAAAAGGAGTAGAATTCTCAGGACTCAAGGCATACAGATGATAAAGACGTCATGAACCCTTGCTCATTCCGAACCTTGGGTTACCATGGGATGTCCGGGTATGTTGGTTTCCATTGATTCTTGTGAATTTTTTTATGTTGGGAAATGAAAAGGGAGTTAGTAAAGTAGCCCCATGAGCTTGTAGTGACTGGAAATCCATGTGGAAATAGGGAATTTACCCTAAAATGCTCTCAGTAATAGTGGCGTGACTAGCGTATGGCTACCAACCATATGTACAAGTCACCCATTGACACTAGTTTCCCCTGGTGAATTTGTTGGGTCTTCTTTAATTATAAAAACTATTTGTATAGTTTTATTTTGAATATTGTGAAAATTTTAATTTAAAATGTCGATGACCATGTTTTGATTAAACTATTTTTTTCCTTGTTCTTTATTGTTCACCCCTATGAAGGTTCGATGTATGCCCAAGGTGCAGCTTCGGGTGGTGAATCCTTAACAAATCCTCCAGTTGATCAACCTATGAACTATGTTCTCTAAATCCAGAAGTGGAACCCTCCCCTATTTTATGGTCATGTAGATCCTATTGAGGCAGAGGAATGGTTGTAGAAGATTGAGAATAACATCATTATCATTGTTTTCCTGAGTCATTGAAGGTGAAGTTGGCTACCTTTATGCTTGAAGGTCCAACCTGGAAGTGGTGGAAGTCTGTGTCTCAAATCAAGCCTCGAGAGGATCTCACTTGGGAATTCTTCAAGTCTTTGTTCATCTAGAAATACTTCTCTGAGTTTATGAAGCTGAGGAAGAGGATGGAGTCGTTTTGTCTTGAGCAGGGTGCTGAATCATTACAAGAATTATATCGACGTTTAGTAGACCTATTTTTGTATGAACAATGGTTATTTGCAAAAAAAACCTTTGAAGGCTCGACAATTTGAGTCTGGAATCTAACTTGAACTATGATCGAAAGTGGAAGAGATCAACCTAACCACCTTCTCTGATGTTGAATGGAAAGAATTTCTTGCAGAATCTAAGTTATCAGAAAGACCTAAGGTGGTGGATCCTCCCCCTGCCATAAAAATTAGTGCAGAGGATGATGATAGAAAGAATGGTAAGCGACCGGATGCTGGTGGCTCTAATAAAGAAATCAAGAGTCCTTCGGACCTTCAGTCATCTTCTTCATAATGCAATGATGTGATTTGTCACCCGTGTGTTAGGTAGGGTCACAAGAGGTCGACGTGCCTGAGTTCTCTAAGACCCTACCACACCAGTGGACATCTGGGTCACTTGTAGTGATTCTGATGAGTTTTTTTAAATATGCACGTTAAAGCCAGACCTGGCTCGTCGAAGGTCACCTTAACCCATCAGTAGGAGTAGGGTGATGTTTGGGAATTAGTTTGAGGCTTTATCTTTTTAGTGTTTCTTGGATGTATTATTAGTCTCATGTAATTTTATTTAGTGTTTCTTTTCTTTAATTTTTAAGAAATGTTATGGTTGAACCTCTTTGAACCCTTTATTTTGATGGAAGTGTGTTTGGTAATATTCTGGTCCTCGTGTTATGTTTTGGAATTTTCGAAGCCTGACTTTGAGGTAGGAGATGCTCAAATCATCAGTTCTCCGACCATAGGTCTCAGAGTGAAGTTTTCGCATATTCAATAGAACCCCAATGGTGAGAAACAGTTCCTTAGTTTAATCTCGGTCCTTAGTGTGATGTGGTTTAGGTTCTCTTGAGGGTGAGACATTGTTGATATGATTATGGTGGTAGATGTGATGTTCTATCAATTGCGCCCTTCCATTCTTTCCCCTCTTGTGGTGTGGGTTTTTGGTTAGTGTGGAAAGTTTTCATGTTCGGTTAATCACATTAGTTCTTATGGTGGGGAGACTAATAGTGGGTATCACAAAGTTACACCTGAAGTAATTTAGAGTTGGCCCAATCCTTATGGTGGGGATCCCATTCGGGAATCCCCATGTTAGTATCAGAGTTTCTTCTAGATATCGTTTTGGTGGTGGGTGGTCCTGTGCAGAACCACCTAATCATTGGTTCTTCCTCTTAAGTAAAAGTTGGGATTGGATTACACCCAATGTTTCCATTGGGCTATGATTATAGGAATAAATGTTGGAAGTGGTTTAAGTTCGTTTCTCCCTTGGTTGAAACAGATCTTTTGTGTTCTGTTGGGTGGTGGTTAAGGTGTTCATGTTGTAAGGGTGAGTTGTGTGTCATGGGGTTTAAGGGTATGTTTGGATCGATCATCTTGAGGTGCTTAAAATTATGGGGGTGAGTGACACTTAGGGAGTTTTATCTCTTGGTATAGATCTCATCGTGGATTTTCGGGGGCGGAATGCCTTATGGTGGGGAGATTTGTCACACCCTACTTTTTCAAATAATTTTATTACTATTTTTTATCTCGGTTTTGGGTGTTTTTTCCAACGTTCCGGTGAGTACCGGTTTCAATTTTGGATGTTTGGAGGAGTTTGTGGGTTCAAGGTTAGTGCAAAAATAATCTGAGTCTTAGTAGAAGTCGTGTGGTCAGTTTGGATAACTATTTGGTCATTACTGGAGTGATAAGGGGTCACCGCATGGCTTGCACATGGTCTACTAGGACGTGCGGGGTGACCGTGCATCCCCCCACTTTTGAGAGTAATTAAATGAATTGTTTAAGCGGTGATATAGTGAATAAATGAGACAATGGGTAAATATGTATATATATATGTGCATATATATATATATATTGTTAGCGAGTATTTTATTTTTATTATTATCAATGTTTTATTATTATTATTATTATTATTATTATTATTATTATGATTATTACTATTATGAAAGTTTGATATAAATTATTATCAATGATGTTCTATTTTTATTATTGTTATTAATAAAGTTTTATAATGATGATTATTGTTATTATTAATATTATTAAATATTTATTATTACAACTATAATTATTGAGGTTATTATGGATGTATATTTCTTATAGATTAATGTTTTTTTATTTTTATTTATTTTCTTTTATTTTATTTTTTTCCTTATCCTTCTCTTATTTTCCTTTTTTCACTCTTTATGTTCTTCTCCCCTAACCCTACGTGCTCCTCTATTTATCCCCATCGTGAGCAGTCCACCCCCTCTATAGATCTAGTCTTCCTCTCAGCGTCGTACCCCTCTTGCGTCGCCCGCACAACACCACACCCCTCCATTTCCCACACAGTGCCACACCACCCCTCATCCTACCATGAGTCTCACTAGCTCCCTCCTTCACGGGCCACCCCTGTCCGCATGCCATACCTCCACCCCATCCGACCACCTCCTGCACTGGCCACCGGCCAGCGACATAGCACCTCGGTTCTCCTCGCTCCTTACTGCGACCGCACCTCTATCTACTTGGAAACCTTGGCATCCCCCTCCTGCCTTTTTAGGCCAGCAGTCATGCATGGCCTCCTCCACCCATCACACCCTATTCGCTTCACTTTCAGCATACAATGGCTCTTCTAGCACACCTCTAGCCGCTACAACCCCCGACACAATGTGACCTCGTAGCTGTGCACCCGCCTTGCCGCCTCCTCCATCATTCCCAGCACAACCCTGCTCGGTCTAGTGCCCTCTAGATGACTCCACACCTGCTGTTCGCACACTACCCACCAAGCCAGAACCGCTTCCTACCCTGCGACGACACCACCCCACCCGAGCACACCTACCTCCAACCAGGAGGACCTCTTTCCAACCATTGCGCAACTCTAACCAGCCCATTCCCTCCTATCACATGCCTTCCAACCCATTGTGCATCCCCCCAATGATTTTGAACCATTCCTGGCTATATGCCTCACCTACCAGTGACTTTTTCCAGCACCCCGTAGCCCCTTTCCGACCTTCTGGGGCAAGACGACCAGTTCTGTTGGCTCTGGTTTTACCTCTGTTCGTTTAAATATCTACATGCCTTATTCTTAATTTGGTGCGTAGTGAGCGTCTGTCACTGAAGTTGAGTGGTTTGGGTTCGTGTTGTTTTTCCTGCACTGAGGTTTAGGTGAGTTCTACATTTTCTTTTGTTTGATTTATTTTAAATTATCATTTATGTGTTTTTAGTTATCTCTGTGGTTGTAGCGTGTTGGCAAGATTTTTTTTCGTGATCCTTTAATCATCAGCTTGTGCGTGCTTCCACGTCGTGCGAGGCATGTCCCATCATTGTGTTTGGTCTATGAGGCAAGGTAGTTCATGCACTGCACTCACTTTTAAATTTAGAATTTATTAATTACTTGATATTTCATTAATTTTTAGTAAATGATAAATATTATTAGATAATTATTTTTGGAATAATTAATTGATGTAGACGAAGCTGTTTATTTTATACATAGCACTGGAAATATTTTCTTTGTTAATCGATTCAAAATAGTGAAAGAATATTTATTTTTTCTTTGAACATAATTCATGGATTTTCATGTTTGGTTATGGTTTGATGGTAAATTTTTTCTTCTGTTGTGTGAGAAAATGTTTTAGTTTCACTTGAGAAATGGTGTTTCTTTTTGGCACGTTAATAAAATAAATTATTTTGAAAAATCTTCTCTGGGGTGACATGGGGGTGATCTTGTTGTTTTTTCAATTGTGTGAGATTCTTTTGTGTGATGTTTGTGCATTGGAATTGGTTACTTTTTTGACATTGTTGACTTACCCTTGTTTATTAGACATGTTGACATGGGAACCTGCCATAGTGATTGAATCTTTTGAGAATGGTTACTACACTAGTTTAGATTACGCACTAGCTAGTGGCCCTTAGTATAGACTTTTCTCTACTAGGGGATTAGGCCCCTCAGTTAGGCCATGTAGAGAAACACCGGGAATTAGGGAATTATGATATCATTGAGTAGGGAATGCCTTAGTATGAGTCACATGTATAGTACATTCTGGGTTATTCGTGAGCTCATAGGTTCAACCCATGTTTTTTTGTCTCCCTATTGCTAGTAGTGATGAATGTTGTACTTGTTTGTGTATCTACATTTCCCTTGTAGTGTAATCGACATTTTTCCTTTTTGTGAGGTGTTTTCTTGGAAAATGGTGAGCTGTTTTTGAGTAGTTCTCTAAAAATTGTTCTCAAATGAATGTGTTTTTTTCTCTTTGTACAAATCTAAAAATGTAAAAAAAAATACTTTCCCTTTTTAAAATTATGTTAGCACTATGATAAGAACTTAGTTCTGAAAGTAAATAAGGGAAATGGTTCATGGTTTGTTTCAAAGTAAAATATTTATGAAAATATATTTCTATAAATTGTAGCTCAAATATGAAATTAGTGAATTCTATATTTAATTGTATGCTTATTGGGAATAGATTTAGTCGGGCCTACCTACTGAGTTTTAATTCTCACGCCTATAGTGTTTTCCTATTTTTAGTTCTGTTGCAGGTTCGAATCGAGCTTGCTCATCGTGAGTTAGAGTTAGTTGTGTTTTGGAGACTGACTATTGAGGTCATGAGGAGTTTTTCGTCAATATCATGTTAGCGTGTTTTATTGGTTGTTCTTTCTTTTTAGTTTCATTTATTTTTTCTATGGTGTTCTATTTTATTTATACTTCTTAGTTTATTTTCATTGGGTGAAATTATTCCCATTTTACTCTGTTGATGCCATGGTTCTTGTTGCTATGCCAAGAGGATTGGGAACGCCTTTCAGGCCTTGCCACGGATTGGCCTAGGTGACCAGTTTAGGGTCGACCTGGGTTGGTTCGTGAAAGTTCATAATTTGGGCGTTATGGCCAGACTGAGTGGGAAGAGGTATGGAGGAAACACTAATCTTATCCTTAGTGGAGATCAAGATTATATCATGGTGTAGTGGCTCCCAAGAGTGAATCTAAGCCCAATACATCAATGTTTTCACCATGAGGTATGTCCATTTTATATTTTTATCCATATATCCCCATAACAAAGTGGATTTGAATTTTATAATACATTATTGCGCAGATAGGGATCCCAAGGTGTATATTTAGCATTATTTAGTAGAAAAAGGGTTTTTGGAGGATTACAAGGGTTTCCCTTTTAGATAAACAAATCAAATTACATGTAGTTTAAAGAAAACATGTCTCTTATTCTTCTAATTTAGGGAAGAATTAAATTTTAATATTACACCATCAATGGTCTGTGTATAATCCATATAGTATTTTTTTAGTAATTTTTCAAGGTATTGTTCTAAACAACACATGTGGGGGTACATGGTTGTGTATGGAACATGCCAGGCCTAGTGAGGGATGTACGACATGTATTAGTACAATTCCAAGTGGAATACATGGCCATTATACATGTGGTACATTGTCATGTACCATGTTTAGTATACATTCTATGTATAGTGATGACGCACTGTGTACTAGTGTGTTACATGGAATTCCTAGACGAGATATACACCCAGGTAGTTCGTTGAGAGTATATGTCATGTTCTCAGATTTACTTGTTTTTTACAATACCATTTTATGTGTTTGAGTTATTTTACTCCTCTAAAAAATTATTGGAAAACTGAATATCCCATTATAAGTGATTTTCCACATTTAACACAATAGTATAACCCTTGGGGTGATTTGATTATATTCAAGAGGTGATTAAATATGAGGAATTTTTTATATAGAGCTCATTAGAATAGTAATTTAATATAGAGGTCTCATGAGTGGGATGTGGGATGAAACCATGATGAATTTTAGGATTTTGGATTGGTGACATGACATGGGATCATCGAATTCCTCGACTGGTGAAACTGTGGTTGATCCCCTGTTTAGAAGGACATGGTTGTGACTCAAGGAGGTGAATATATTAGGTTTCTAAGCCCACATATATTGATTTGGAAATGGTTTGTGATTGAGGTCACATCTATTTTTATGTTTTCTATTTTTGGGTAAATAACCATGAGATGATAGTGGTAGTGTTGTGGTACTTATTCCCTCTAGAGAGTGGTATTCATCTGAGAGAATAATTTTAATTAAGGATCTCAAGGGAATGACACCATTAAAATTATTTAAAATAAGATCCTAGGATGTATTCCTATATTTTTATTCTAATTTTAAATATCTATAGAGGAATTCCCTAACTTTATAATGACATAGATAACCCTTATGGTTTCCCCATTGGTTGACCAACATTGAGTTGTTGTGCGTGGATATGCGTAGAGATAGTTACAAGTGTCATCATAGACCTTAACTCATATACATGAATTATGGTTTTGATATGGATGTTATGTGTAATATCATTTAATAAGACATTGATATTATTTATTTTTTTATTTATGTTACAGTTTTTTTATAACCTCGAGGTTGATATGATAACGTAGTGTTGCTATGTTTTTGTTTCCTCATATATGGATGGGATACTGTAAAAATGGATAAGAGATTCCATAGATTAAAAGCTTCGTATATAGTAAGGGATCCCATGTATCTAGATCCCATATTACACTAATAGAGATTTCTTGGGTTTGTAGCTTGGATGATAGGTCCTTTATAGGTTACATCCCATGATTTGTGAGGATAATGTAGAAGATTCCATGGAAATGGACCTCTAATTATATGACTTCCATGGGTTATTTTCCTAATTATTTGGATATACTTTTGTAGAATCCATTAATTTTGAGATCAGATGATAGGATTGATATTTTTTTCCCTTTATTTTAGAGTATAATATTAGATATTTGATGTATTTAGAGGTTATATGAAAGGTATATCAAGTGTTACTTCCCTAGAGACATGAGGATACGTTTGGAGTTGATATGGATTTAGAGCTTATATATTAGGACAGTTGAGTGATGGATCCCCAAATTCATGATGATTATCTAAGGCCATAATGGATTTATATCCCACATGTTCTTCAGTATTGCAGTCATTGAGACATAATCTGATACATCATTGCTCTATTCAAAGTAGGTATGGTTTATTGGGGTCTTGGAAAGAAGGATCGATGGTGACTGTATTTATTTATTTTATTATCATTATTTATTTGTATTTTTGGTAATATCACATTTCATGAAAAAATGATTTATAAAAGGTTATGGGTTCAAAAAAATTGGTTTCCTATTGAG
Source organism: Viscum album (assembly GCA_963277665.1). Lineage (NCBI taxonomy): Eukaryota > Viridiplantae > Streptophyta > Magnoliopsida > Santalales > Viscaceae > Viscum > Viscum album. The sequence goes on from OY728122.1 coordinate 380,335,969, forward strand.
ATTCATTTCCCACCGCTTATATTTCAACCACCGTGTGCCTGCAAACAATATTTAATCCTTTAGGTTCAGAACATATACATGATAAATAGGTAAAAGACCAATGATTCCATGATTGAGATGAGCTACTCACATGCATTCTTATGATCATTTTAGTTAATCATGATATTCAATGATAATGGGTTAGTGGAATAGCTCATATATGTTAGTAGATCCTGATGTATTTATTTTTCAGCTCTGTATTTTTTACCTGATCGACGAAGTGGGTGATTCATTATTTTTATGTAAGAATGTCATTTAGGTGTATATGAAATATTTATTTTATTTAGCATGATTATTATTATTAATTATTTCTATGTGCACTATTTATTTTATTCTTGGTTATTTGTTTTTTATTTTGATCTTAGATATAGGGTTACAGACTCCTTAGTGTACAACCATAGACTCCCATAGCTAGTCTGAATCCTCTATCATTCAAGGAGTCATGCTTTATGTCATGGGTAAAATGGTCTATATATTATTCATATAGTGATCCTGGATGAGACATGAAATTTTTTATTAGATAATTATATTTCTTTTTTCATACTATTTTTCACATGTTATTCAATAGATATAGGAATGTTTCATAGTTGATAATAGATATCAGGATGCTTCGTAATAAACAGCTTTATTAGAAATTTTGGTTACCAGGTGTTTGAGATTGTTTTTATAGTTTTATGTTTTTATAGTTATATATGTTTTACACCATAAATGATTCACATGGATGTTTTTTTTGTTTTATGATTTACATTTTATTCATATCTCTTTACTGACTGGACAGATAATTGTATTAAATTTGAAAATTTACTCATTGAGGCATGACGTGTCTCATGCATCATGACCGGGCATGTAGTATTAAAATTACATATAGGGGAATGATAGTGTGATTTTTATCTCTAATAACTGAGGATGGGTTTTTTTAACATGTTTTAAACTTCCTAAATGAGAAGTTACAATATATTTATATGGTCACAATGTAATTAGATTGGATGAAATGTATTTTATTTTCCTATATTATTTTAGATCATGTGAATCTATAGTTAGATAGTCATTGTGATGATGATGTAATCCCTATAGGAATAAACATGTAGTGACTATAGAATGTTAGTAGTACACATGGTTCTATAGTTAGTAACCCTTAATTAATGGTTATCATTTGGGTTTGGTAATTTAAAATTATAGTTTGAACCAATATGGTGTTTTCCCACATATCATCGAAAGGAATTAAGCTTTTTTGAGCCATTGGTTGTTGGTTTTTTTACTCATCATCCTAGATGATGATATCATGTATTTTTAACATTAAATGAATTGATATTCTAAAGGTTGTCTCGTGGTGGTATTATTATTGGGAATAGCTTCCCTATTCTTTGATGAGTTTATAGGGGATGATTTTATGAATATGGGACACTCAAAATGGATTTTTGGATAACTAATTTTTTAGACTGAAATAAGGAGGTGTTCCTAATGATATGTATCTCATCCTGAGGCCTAGTTTGTGGGGCTAGGTATGAGTAAATAGGGACCATTATAAGTGACTTAGTATTTACTGATTTAGATCTTCTATGGTTATCAAGGGTACCCTTTAATTATGGTTTTCTATAGTTTTAGGGTTCTTTTGAGATAGGAATCACATTTAAAAACTAGATTTTGGGAACTATTCCTAGGAGGTTCAATTTTATTCATTGTTTAGAAATGATGATTCAATGGATTTTATCTTACTCGGAAGAAATTTGAGTGAGTGAATACAAATAATTTATGGCTCTAGGATTCTGATGATATTAATGTGAGATTATGAGCATAAGACTAGTCATTTTTATGGCCCTATTATTCGGATGCATTTTATTATATGGGAGAGAGTGTGGAAGGACACTCTTGTCATAAAATAGTGTAATATGGTGTCTATACATGTATTGATGTTTGGAATATGATCAATTCATATTTTTTATAGCAATTATGAGGATTATTTGGATCGTTGGAACTATCCTATTTGAGGATAAATGTTAGTTATTTAGGTCCGTTATCTTATATTCATTGTTTTTGGTACGTGAGAGCTTGAATTCTTATGGAGGGTTCTTAGAAAATAATTTTTAAAAGGTGAGGAGATATTTTAATAGTGTGGAATGTATGGAAAAATATATTTTATATCATGGAATGTGGGTATGAGTTATATATATTTTTCAGCTACATAGAGGACCATTGAGTTAATTTAATTCTTGAGGAACAAAGAGTGGTATAGACCCAGGGGGACTACAATTTTTGGAACTCAAGAATAATTATAATTATTTCATTATGGTATGGATCACACAATAGGTTGTCAAAGGATGTGGTCCTCATATTATATTGTTTCTGAGCATGTAGGTTTCCATTCTTTGTGATTCAAGAATGGTTAATTTATTTTTTTTCCTAGAACTCTAGTGTATTCAAGTTGGCCATGACTATTCTTTGCATTTTTTGATAGATGAAGTTTTTTTGGAGGTAATTTTTTGTTTTAGGTGGCTATAATGATACACTTATTTTAAGATGTATTATATCAGTTTTTGATGAATTTCTATCTTGTTGGAAAAGGGTTGTGGGTGCTTTGGGGATAGTTGGTGGGTGGTTGTGATATCATCAATTGTGGTAGTTCTTAGAGTGAAATAATCTAGGTTCTTTAACCATTGAGGTTTCTCAAGGATTATAAGTTCTAGGTTAGGGAGACTATAAAACCTCTGTTATTATTGGTCAAGAAAATGAGAATAAATTTTTATTTTTTTGATTCTAATTCTCATGAGTGTTAAAATGGTAATTTTTGAATTCCACATGATCTCAAATAATTTTTCACTGCTCCTTTTGTCCTAGAATTGGGTGTTTATTGTTGGAAATATTTTGATGGAATTACAATCCATTCAGATTTTGGAAAAATATTTAATATTTAATTAACAAATTTTAACTTATTCATGTTTGTTTATATGTGAATATATCTTTATTAGAGCATAGTATTGGGACTGTGAACCAACTATAATGTATATAATATGGTTTTTTTCTTAATTGATGTGTAAATACACTTTGGGTTCTCGAACTCATGATGAGTGTTTTAAATGGAAATTTAATTTAGTAATTAATTAATTTACTTATTAAATTAATTATACCCCCTTCTTCCAATGAACATCAAAATGGTGGTCAGTTACTCCCAATTTCATAATTTATATTCCAAGAGTGAGGGTGGAAGGATTCTATAATGACTCCGAATTTCCATGTATTTTTGGGATATGATATTTATTATTCTAGAGATGAGTCAATGGGCCAATGTGTGATTCTGAGACCCGATGTGCTCGAAAATAATATTTAAAATATATGAAATAAATAAATAAAAAGTCAGGTATCTTTCCTAAAAAATTACAATAACTTTTGAACAAGATCATGAATCATAAATATTAAGGCACTGTTGAGTTCAGAATATGGGTTTTACCCTAGCAGCAACATAACCTTGTCTAGCGTGAGGTTCTTGTGAAAACATCTTTATAGGTGAAAATGAATAAAATTAATAAAATTAATTATTTATTTATTTTATTCTATTTTTTTCTATTTTTTTCAAGGCATTGAACAAGATCTAATATAAATATAATTTCATGGGTTCCATATTAGGGTTGTCCACTAGAACCCTGGAGACCTATGACATAGTTGGATAGCATTCTTGGTGAACTATGATTGATCAAGATTAGATCATTGATCATTTTACTAATGGAGTTCATGGATATCTTCAATGAATGAAACACAGAACCATCCTCCATCAATAATATATCCAATCTCTAGGTAGGATGTTGACTTTTATTTTCTATCCCAATATTTCATCCCAGAAAAATGTAGATCAATTCCATGAATAGAATTGATTATCACATCATCAGTGGATTTAAATTGATAGAATTGTTTTTGTTCGTTGAATTGAATATCCTCTTCATTTGTATATTTATACAACAATGGATCGAGGTTAAATGAATAAAGGCTAAGAAGTTTTTCAAAAAAATTATTAATTGTGTTTTTCTCTCCTGTTTCCTATTACGTGGATCATGGATATTCCTTTTTTCATGTGATTTGACGAATTCCTAATATCCAATAATTGCATCAAAAGTATTCCGCACAACATATCAATGGTGCGGGTATGGTTCATGATCAATGATATGATCAAGGATTGATGAATATAGAGGGTGATTGGAGGTAGATAATATGGATTTTAGGTTCCTGTTCTTCTTGGTTTTGACATGAGGCAGTGATTGTCGGCTCAATGGTGATGTTTTCTGAGAAGATTCAAACTTAGAACTTGAAAATTGATGATGGAAATGGTCATAAGTCTACCAATATGGGATTCTCTAGTGGGGTTAGTGGCTCTAAAAATGTATAGGATGGAATGGATGATGATATCATAGGATCTGGAAAATCCTAGTTTACATAGTGTGTGAATCAGTGTTACATGCTTTGTGGGCACCCTTAGCTGTGAAACTAGTGTTCCTAATAGAGTTAAATATCACACATTGTGTGACATTCTTCACAAGCACTATGAACCTTCCAGGATGGATCAATGTGTACCTCTTAGGGTTTATGGATATAGTCCTATGTACACTGGCATGGACACACCATGTTCTCAAACACAGATAAGGGTTGATACGTGGACATGACCAAGTGGAAAATTAAGGGTGTTAGGAGACCTCTCTATGTAATGGGATTCACACAAATTCTGGGTATGATGAGGTTCACATGTCTTCTAAGGTTTTACCAATGGAAATTCCCAGGGATTGCTCGACATGACGTGTACCCTTAGTGTAAATTTTGTACGCTATTCAAGTGTTTTTAGCCCTTTATTTATTTTTTCTTTACTATTCTTTTTTTAGTGTGTTCCCTTAGTAAATTCCATAAAGGGTATCATCTGAAATTACATCAACACCATGGGAATGTGTTCCCTTCTCAATGATAAGTCTTAGACAGAGTTCATGGTGTCCCTCTATGATATTGTAGTATGGTCCTCTATTATATCTATACCATGGGTGGTGTTTCCATAATCATCCCAACTAACTTGATTAGGGAATTAATCCTCCATCTAGAAGGTTATATTGGTAGGTTTCATGGTATTGTTAGAATATGATCCCATACATAGAGGGTTGATACATATTGGGTTTATGGTGCCCCCAATAGTTTTGGGCACAAATCCTTATCTATGTATCATGGTAATCTAAGACCAAAGAGATTTCATGGTTGGGGCCCAATGATATTGAACTTTATAATGAGTTTCTCTAGTGATATAATGACCAGAGGATTGGATTCTCTTAGAATAGGGGTTTCTTCAAGAAAAATCATGTGGCTGGTAGTTGGTTGTCACCACAAGGTGGTGTGGAGCCCTTCCTGATTATATGTAGGTTTTTTCTATCATACACTGATTTTTAAATCCCTGTATTATGCTGAACATTAGTAATTATTAATGTTTAGATGTTTTTTGGTGTTCTATGGGAAATTTTTATTCTCAGACCTTCAGGGGATATACCCACACATTTCATGTCTTATATAGAAGAAATACCTTTTGATGTTTTCTTGGGAGGATATGGATTAGAAGGATATTATCTTGGCCTTGACAGATATAGAAATTTTATTGGAGTTTACACTTTAACATAGTAATCTTCCTTGGAGAAAGTCAAAATATTTATATTTTTTTGTTAGACTTGTATTTGGCCCACTATTAGATTTCAATACTTCCATATCATACTCTATTCATGGTTTATATATGTACAAATGCATTGGTTTAAGTTATTTTACATTTCAAAATTTTTTTGGGCTTAGATATGAGTGTGCTTGTATAGGTTTATAAGGCTAATGCCACCCATTTGTGGGATACGTCGACATGGTGGTGGTCTCCAGACCCTATCCTATTGGAGGTGGGATTAGGGTGCACAAAAGTTCGACCATGTATAGTCAGGTCTTGACATAGTGGTATCAGATAATTCAATTATTCCTTAGGAATGAAGTCGATGGGATTGGTTTGGGTAAATAGTGTTTGTTGTTTCATGTTTGTCTTTCAAGAAAGAGACTCCAGTGTTTGTGTTACTGCCTACATATCCATACACTAGGATTCTAATCACCTACCTTTTGACTCAGTGCATGGGGATATTAGTTTTTGGTTAAAAAACTTATATCCATCATATTGTAATGAGTTGTGTTTTCCATGTATTTATTGAGTCATCTCCCTTGATATACTCTATATAACTGTGGTGTATTTTTTTAATTTCAGATGCTTCTGTACATATAACCAGCTAGGATTCAACTGTGTGATCACAATGATGATCCAAAATGTGATAAGGCTTCATCGTAGAGTCCTACATTAGATATATCACCTTTGTATGGTTTATCATCTATACCATCACCCATTGAGTTTCATCTAGAACTTCTAGTTCTTGGAGAGGATGAACTGAGGCTGGATACACTTCACAAGTTCTATATAAAGCTACCTACATATTGTTTTCGTGATATAGACACCCATGTGGCTAAGAACTGGCTAGAGGTATTCACTCTCATTTATCACCTTTTGATGATTTGTTAAAATCATATGGTTCTCCTTGTAGTGAGTGTCTTTCAGGGATTCAATAGGCGATGGTGCAGTTTAGTGACTCTATCACATGATAAGACAACCCTATTCTAACCAGACATTTATCATCTCTTTAGGGAGGAGTTTTATCTAGACACATTGGGATTAGTTCACATATATGATATTTAACATCTGTAGTAGGGTAGTTTTACTGTGGATAATTATTTGGAATGGTTCACTAATATCTCATGTTACTCCTCATATATATTCATAGATCCATTCATCAGAGTGTAGATCAATGACAAGTCATTCGACTAGTATATATTGAATTTAGTGATATCCCACTACATTAATACATATGATGGAGTTCTATAGAATTTTTAGTCGTGTACATATTCTTAGAAGAGATTGAACTAAAAGTGTGTGATAGTATTAGGCACCCAAGAGTTGAGACCTCATAAAAAGGTTGTTTATGGATGTTTCAGGGATCCAAGAATCTCATACACTTTAGGAGGAAATCCTAGGACATAAGGTTAGTGGTGTAGGGGTCTCAAGATCAATAAAAGTATCCAAGGGAACTACTTGGAAGAGGGGTTAACCCCAAAAATCTATACATATGGTTTTATAAACCATGCGTATAACCTAATTAGATTTTCCTATACCCACAACTTTTAATAAATCATGTTTATAGAAACTTTATACTAATGTTTTTTACTAAAATATTGTTATATAGGAAAGAATATTTTTTATCCACCGACACTCTGACCCTCATTGGTTGGGTCACACCCCCCCCCCCCCCCCCAGGTCCATTTCCTTACCCACATGTTTCCCTCACCTAACATCCAATCTACTCCTCCAGTCTACTAACATCCCCACATATCCTGCTCCTTCAGTTGGCGCACATCCCTCATCCGCCTCCTCTAGTCAAACATCCCCTCTTAGGTCGCACATACCCCTAGGTTGAGGTTTCCCTCACATGGCGCATATATCCCCACGGTCAGGAGCCCTCTTCTACTAGGTTGAGAATCCCCTCTGGTCAAGAATCCCCCCTAGGTTGAGTATCCCTATCGGTGGATAATCCCCTTATACTTTTGGGTATTTTTCTAATTCTGGTCTTCTTTGACAGTGATTCACTAATACTTCTTTTGGTATGGTTAATTGATTCTAGTAGTTTTTGAGTTTTTTTTATTTGATTTGTATCATTTCTTATTATTTCATATATCTTTGAAATCTAATTCATCATTGTTTTCACACAATATAAAAATAGTTATCATTGTTGTGTTTTTAGATATAAATTGGTGGAAGTTAACATAGAAGATACCATGAGAACATTATTTCTTTGATATTTAGGTGAATATTATATGTTTTGTTTCTTGTTTTATGAAGAACATCATATTCTATGTAAAATAATTATAATATCATAAAAAATTTTAGAATATTCTATGTGTTGAATTATTCATACCACTGATGCTTTGTGGATGTACTTGTCATATGAATAGAGTGTCATGTTATAATTTTAAAATAAAAATGTTATTTAATACATGTTGTTTAAATATGTACATGATGTATGTGGAGGGAAGTTGGTTTATGGATAAATGTGATGTTCTTTTTGGATTCACATACAGTTGAATGGGTAGCCATATTTACTAAATTATAAAGTGTTATCTAGGTAAAAAATACCCTATTAATATGGTATTAAGTAATGGGAAAGGTGTTAAAACATTTTTAGAGATGTGATTAATAAGAATATATTTTCCTATTTTCTCCATGTTGATTTTTTTCAATGGAATAACATCAATATATGAAGGATTAATTTTGAAAAATTATTTTCCTTGAGAAAGAAAAATATATATGTTGTGAATGTTGTATTAAATTTCGATTTTAGTGTTTTTTTATATCAATATTAATTAATAATAATTAAATCCAATTAATATATTTGTGAAACAACTGTTCATGATGAATTAAATTATTGAACTAACAACATAAGATAGGTTAGATATTCTATGAATAGATCATATAATTTATGTGGTTATAATTCCATTTACTATATAATAATCCTAAATTTTTTATGATAAGAGTTTCTATACATTAAACAGTATTTAATTTAGTGTTATTTTATATATACTGAGCTATAATGAAATTATCTCTTATCAGGAATCATGTATTGCAGAGAAGATTCTACTCTATTCATCTTGGAGGATATAAAGTATAATCTTCTATATTCTATAGAATATTTTATATAGTAACTAATTGATATAATATTATAGAATCTATGATTGTCTCATCTTATCAATAATAGAAAGGATTTTTCTAGTTTTGAGACTAAAGAATTTAATAATATCATGTCCCTTTTATATTAATTTTTACTACATTAATGTAAAATTTAAAAAAAATGGATTATATCCTAATATATTTATAGTTTTCAATGTCAATATAATGAAAAGTTATAAAAATATCAACTTATGTTCACCCCCCAACCTTCTTCGTGGTGAAACACCTCTATTGGATCTAAAAATTAGACCAAGTCACCCCATTACCACACTATACATGGTAGGAGTTTAGTAGATGGATTTTGATGATTATAAATAAATAATATTTTTTGATTATATGAGGTACTATATATGGTCACTTCATAAAAAGACACTTGGTTCACCTCTTTGTTATGGATGTTCTTGTAGGAGGAATTCATTACCCATTAATGGATCATTAAAAAATAACTCCATTTGGTTAATGACTATAAAAATTAATACTTTTATGTTTGAAAGGATCTAAAAAAGTATTTTATGTTAGATTATAGCTTGATATGGTATGATAACATCATCATGGAATTTTTCAAATATAATCACACATACCACTCTATCACATAAATGGAACCCTCCTTGGACCATTACGGTATACCTTGTTGATCATTCCTTTATAGGATAGAGGTAATAATTTTATCTCTAATACTAAAACGGATGAAATTAGTGATAAAAATAATATTATTTTAATAAAAATGTGAATTATATTTAACTTTTAAGTTTTTATGTTCGAATATTTTCATTTTTTATAGTACATATCCCTTAATTAAAAAATTTATGCTATGATATATTCTATTTTTGGAGAAATTGTGTCCTTTAATAAACATTTATTATCTAGTGGGATCAAAATTAATTTTTAATTTATCTTCAATTCACTCCCTCTTGATGTTGTTATTAGGTTATCTGAAATAACAAAAACTTGTTTCATTTCTTTCCTCTTTGATTTTATTTTTCCAATATATTTGATATTAATGAATGTTCACAATGGATTATAGAAGAATAATGTTCTTAGTGTATAATAATTGAACATAAAATATTCTTCCGACCAAATAAATTATTAATTATGTATAGTATCACACGTTACACATAATATTAGGGTATTACAAGAGTTAAAAACATATTATTTACCAAATCCATGATGTTTTAATAGTTGATTTTATAAAAATGACATTCTCAACACAATTTACATGTATTGTGTATTTTTTGAAAATAATTAACAGAGAATGTTTTTATTTAAATAATTAGATTATTAATGATACAAAAAAGATAATTAAATGAAAGAAACAAATATATCCTTAAAGTAGGTTATCCATTTAACTGTAATATATGATTACATAGTCTTACACTTTTGAATCCAGTGATAAAAAATGATATTTTTAATCACTTATATAATATGTCATTTCTCTTATTATTATTTTTTCTAGCTACTAGTATGCTTTGATTAATTTAGTGTTGTCTTATTGAATTTTACATTTAACAAGAGAAGGGGGAATAAATAACTGGATGATCTTTTTTCAAAAAAAAATTATGGAATTCATGTTCTTTGTGATGTTAATCCATGTATATTATTTTCAAATTACATGTTACTTTTAATGAATATCTTCCAGTGAAATAGTTAGAAATTAATCAAAAGATTGTTGTGTTTTATATGGTTGTAATGAATTTAGTGGAAAATGAAGTGTTTTGGGGAAAAATTTAAGCCACTAGATAATAAATTCTACTTCTATAACCGTCAATATTTACATATACTTTTATTTCTATCTATTGTTTTTAGAAACCAAGGAAATGATATACATCAAAATTAAAATCCCATGTAATTTCATAGGGGAGAATACTAATTTTATTTTCAAGTGTGTATATTTTGTTGATGTTATTAGTGGAATTTTTTGTTATTTACATTGATTGTTAATGGTTGGTATTCGATTTGTGATTAATTTATTACTTAATATATAATGAATTAGTCATTGTAATATTTTACTTTGGGGGATGGGGAGATGTTGTAGGGGGATGGGGGAGGGGGTCTACTATAGGTGGCAGGGGAAGGGAGAGGGGCTGCTGCAGGAAGGATAGTGGGAGGGGGGGAGGGTATGGTTGGAGGTAGGGGAGGGTGGGGGGTGGGGGAGGGTGGGGGTGGGGGTGTTGGGGACACTAGAGGCGGGGGGTTGTAGTTGGTTGGGGAGAGGGGGTGCTGGATGGAGGGGTGGGGGTGCTGCAGGTGGGTTAGTTGAAGGTGGGATGGTATAGGGTGGGGGATACTTATGGGGGGCTGGGGGAGGGAGGGGAGGCTACTAAAGTGGGGAGGGTGGGTGGGGGAGGGTAGTGAAGGTGGAGGGGTGATGTTGGGAGAGGGTGATAGGTGTAAGGAAGTGGGGGTTCTTTGTGGTAGGGGGTTAAGTGGCTGGGGAGAAGGGGGATACTGTAGGGTGGGGGGCTTCCGCATGGTGGGGGGGCTGCTACTAGGGGCTGGGGGAGGGATGGGATGATTCTAAAGTGGGGGAGGGTCGGGGTTACTGTAGTCGGGTGGGTGGGGTTCTATTTATCTTGAGTATATTGAACAGCTCATGGAGAATGTTTTCAATAATGTAGAAATCAAATATAGTGAAGGACATTCTCATATTATAGTGGTTTCAATATGTTGTTTTTTATCTAGGAGGCTGATAATGATTCAAGGATTCTAGTTTATCATGTGAATAAAAATTCCATAAAAACCAGAATTCTTCTCTGATTGGTATAGTTGGGGTCATTGTGTGGAAGAATCTTTATTTATAAAAAATCATAGATGGTTAGCATTTTTCTTTATCATATCCATGTTGGTAGTGTGTGTGGTTCATAAGGATGTATTTTGGTCAGGTTTTCATCTCATTTTTATATATATACACCCATACTATTTTTTCTCTACACAAACATTTACTTGAAACATATTCCAAACTACATGACGTATATTATTGTAAGTACAAACCGATGTGCTATTGAATACATGCGTACTCATCCCATTTCATGTCCATAAAGTGGTACATGATGTGCATGAGATGAAAACTCTATGTTTTTTAACAATGAAATTATTTTTGGGTGTGTTCTATGACATGGATCCTTCTATAGAGTGACATTAGTTCTATTACATGTCCTGTTACAAACACACTTTCCTTTTGTTTTCAAATTCCATGTAGAATACATGTCTGGATATGTATAGCGGGTACCCACCATGTGATCTTCATGTGTTCCCATGTATATTGGATCTTCAACTGAACGTTAACACAATTTATAAAATAACCAAAAAATCATTGAAAAGTATTAAATAATGGAATAGGAAGTACATATTTCTATCCATGAACAAAATGAGATCTATTTTTTAGGAGAAATAGTTCTAGGTTGAAGGTTTATGATGATATGAGGTGTAGAATTCGTTGAATGACACATGATGGAGGGTGTATTTTAAAGGGTACTTCCCAAGTAGGGTTACAAGATATTATAATTCGACCACATGGCATGGGGTTATGGAAATATGTCATGTATATCATTCTTTTAAAGGTTATTTATTTTCATTATAAGGTTTATTATTATAATTATTATAAAATATTTCCTTATAAAAATATAGAGTCATAAATATATAAATATATATTCAAAAATAAACATATACACATGGTGCATCATAGAACACACATTGCGTGTTCTAAAAACCAAAAAAGTGAATTGTAAACTACATTCCCATTCTTGGAAAATGGTTGATATAGAGACCGATTTGATCCAATCATGAAGACAACATGTTTATTACATGGGTAAAATGAAAAAACTTGTTTAATATTATTAGTGATCTAATTCATTTTAAATATCATGACATGATGACTTAATCCAACATGATTAACATGAATGTGAAAAAATTAAATCGGTTAAATGGGTCAAATTTTGACACTAGTCAATATGACACATTTAGTTATAGTTGATTTTTTTATCAGAAGCCTTTATTTGATTTGAATTATGTAATTAAATTTTTTTCTCTTGTTATATGAATATATTAAATATAATATTTTAAATTATGTGTTTTCCTTGGAAGGAATGTGGCATCACTTATGATTTTCATATTTGTGTTTTGTTGAAAACACATATTTACATTTAATTTTAATGGATCTATCAATTATTTTGTAGTAGTATCTCATTTAAAATATATGGAAATTGAATTTTTATGTAATAATACATTTGGGGATCTTCATAATTATAGTTTTTATTTTATATTCCCCTTTAACTTGTTTCATTAATTAAGGTTTGGTTGGCTGTATTTGTTTTAATATTTTTAAATTAGTTTTATATAATTATTGTTTTTCTATTTTTTCATTTGTTTAGGTAATGATTATTATTTTTATTTTGTAGTGAGATTATAGTTTGGCCTAGTGTTAACCTTTCCCTTTTCATATAGTTTGGGCAATTTGGTGCAGGCAACAATGTTGATCACTACTCAATAGTTTAAGTGAAATTTCAAGATGATCAGAAAAATTATCATTAATAATGCTTCAGAACCTCTGAAAACAATGATTAAAACATCAATTTTTTCTTACCCTATGATGTAATATAATAACTGAACATTTTTTAGCATAAATTCATCCAGGTTTCATGTGGATGGAGACACACACTTGTACTCACTAAAAGGAAAAATGTATTTTCCTAGGGAAGAAGAACAAGGTGATTGCTCGGGCATGGGGATTTCATTGGCCTATAATATAATTTTCTTTTACATATTCCACCACATGTATTCAAAAACATTTTTGTGAAATTAAATTATAAGATGAATATTTGGGCCATTAGTCTTTCAAATATAGGTTGAAAAACAAGTATTTCCTCCAAAGTTGCTTATTTATGATGAAAATTACATATTTCTATGGATTTATACTCGTATGTGATTTTCTTTGGAAACTATAGGAATATTAGGAAAATTATACTGGATTTGATATTTGATGGGTCTAGACAACAACCAATACAATCCTCAAAAACTTATTTCTCAAGTTCTTTATTGTTTTTTTGGTTTACCATAACCATTTATCATACAAAGACATGATTTTCATTTCGTTCCTTTGGTTGGGACATGATGTTGTTGTTATTATGTAATGTCATCTTTTACCTTGTTTGGTTTGTACATTTTTAACTCATTATACCTTTTGTATTATGGTAAGCATCATTACCCTTTTTTGACTGCAGAATTTTTGAAACCATTTTTGTTATTGATGTTGACTGTTGTGTTTATTTCTAATTGGAGTGTGAATTCTTTAAACCATTTTTTCTATGGTTATTTTTAGTTTGTGTAACTGTTTTGAATTTTTTATAGGGGAAGGATGACAATACCTATGGTTTTGTAAAATATTGGTATATTATGTTCATTTTGGTATCTATACCCACAGTATTATAAATCGTCAGTAGATTATATCCACTTTAATAAGTTATACCCACAGTTTTTTAAACTATTGGTGTAGCTTTATACTGACAGATTTAATAAAAATATTGGTATTATGGAATTATCTAGGGATATACCCATGGTTCTTTAGAACCTTGGGTATAACTCTATACCAACGCCTCAGTATCCCATAGTTTATAGAACTATGGGTATAGCCTATACCCATAGTCCTAGGGGCTATATCCACTATTCCATTCAATGGGTATAGGTTAGTCTTCTAGTAGTGGGGATAGGTGGTGTTTCTCCTATGAAAATTAGGTATGTATGGCTTGGGATTTATTGACCTATCATGAAACTAATCATGATATGGTTGAGGTCCTGTTGAGGTAGAGATAAGGGAAAGATAATTGTGATCCATATTGTGTTGGATGTGGAAGCATGGTTAGAAGAGTAAAAGTAGGTGATTGAATGTTTAAACTGTTACCACCACCGCCAGGCGGTCCATTCTAGGGCCACGGAGTCATTTTTTAGGGATGAGGCTAATTGCAGGTAATAGAGGCCTATGACCTCAAGGATCTAGGTATTCATTGAGGTAAAATATATGTATTTCATAACTTATATGAATTATTGATAGATATGGGTGTGATTCATTAGTTTCTTTTCACTATGTTTCATGACATAGTGATTCATGTTGATCCATTGGCTTGACCCTTTTACTTAGGGACTCTGATAGGTAGTGACTCAGTGATTGTACACTTATTCCAATAGTAAAATATGACTTTTGGAGGTGATATTTTTATATGGGATATATTGGAATATTTGATGAGTCCTTATGACATCATCTTTGTTATAGACTGGCTATCCATTATTGGTTTCTAGGATAATCCTTTTAGGCATAGGATGTGTGGTATCTATAGTTATAGGATGACGTTTTCCTTTTTCGAAAAAAAGGAAATCATGGAAAAGTAGGCCAAGATCAGGAATATTATAATGTAACTTAATACTCCCTAGTTATATATAATTCCAATTTAAGTAGTGGATAATGTGGGATACTAGTTTCCTATTTTGGTGGCTGAATATGAGGATGTATTTCTAGAGGAAATTCTAGGAATTTTTCTCCCCCGGTAACTATACGTATTAATTGACATAATCCTTGGATTTCCACAATATCTACATCTACATATCCACTATATATCACAAAACTTCATGAGATGAGGGTGCAGTTGGAGGACATGTAGGAGAAGTAATTTTTTAGAAGCAATGTTTCACCTTGGGAAACCACAGTGTTCCTCACTAAAAAGGTGGATAGGAGCATGTGATTATGTATATATTATCTATTCTTCAACTAGGTGAATGTGAAGAATAATAATCCACTATTGAGGATAAACTACCTCTTTTATCATTCAATAATGGTGTGATGGTACTTGAAGATTGACCTCAGATTTGGAAATCATTAGTTGTGAGTTTAGGATGAGGATATACCGAAGACGACACTCAAGTGTCACCACAGTCACTATGAATACATGGGGACACCATTTAGAATGATTAACACCTTAGAAACATTCATGGGTCTCAAAAAACAAATCTTTCTTCCTTTCTTAGACCAGTTCATGGTATTCTTCATCATTGATTTACTAGTGTAATCAGGGTTTGAGGAGAAGAATGTGAGACACTTTAGGATGGTCCTAGTCACAATCCTAGAGATACATCTTTATGAGAAGATCTTTTTGTGTAATTTCTGAATTATAGAGGTCCAATTTATGGGACATGTAATCATAGAGGAAGGGAAAATAGTGGACCTTGAAAATTTTTGTTGCTATGCTTTATTGGGATTCTCCAAAGAGTGTTATTATGGAAAAACGTTTACTTGGTTTGTAAGGGTACTATTGGAGGTTTTTACATGATTTCTTTATATTGGCAGCACCCTTGATAGCTTTGAACCAAAAGGGGATGAATTTCATGGAGATGGAAAGGTGCAAGTAGTTCTTTCAGGATATGGGGTCAAGGTTGACAAGAACTCCCATATTGATATTTCTATAGGTAGGTGTTGAGTATATAGTGTTATATGATACCTTAGGGACCAAGATAGGTTGTGTCTTGATGCAGAGGAAAGTGTTGATTTCCTATGGTTCATGTAAGTTGAGACCAAATGATAAGAAATATGGGACCCACAATCATTACTTAGTAGTGGTTGTCTTCACATTGAAGATGTGGATACACAACCAGATGAGCTAACAATTTATCATCTACACATACAACCAGAGTCTCAACTATATTCTCTCTCATAAGGATCTTAACATAAGAAATATATGACGGATAGTGTTTCTCCAATACATTAACATTGATATCTCCTTTACTTCTAAAAGGGGGAACATGGTGGAACACACTCCCAACATGTGATCTTTTTCTCAATTGTTGGATGAGGTGTTCAATAAGTTATCCCCATTGTAGTTTTACTTAGTAAAAAAGGAAGGTGATTTATATATTCATTTGATGGTTCTTACCCGACTTCCTGTTCAATGTGTATTGGATTCTTAGCATAAAAATACCTACTATGAGACCTTACCTACTTAGATATCCATTTTACATGCTCATAATGAATATTAAAATTGTGGGGAGCATGCTAATATTTTAAAGGATATTAAATGGAACCTTTGATGTTTTGAGAGAAGGTTATGTAAGAATTTTATACATCCCCTTTGGAGGTACATACAAGCATCAAAATAATTTACCATGACCTCCAATGTCAGTTTAGGTGGCAATGCTGAAGCATTGTGTTGTAATGTTTGTCTCTCGATGACTCACTTTTTTGTAGGTGAAGGCTCGGTAGTAGGTTCCATCTAGTATAGATTAACCCCTTGGGATCCTAGAGTATATGATGGATTGTATATCCAGGTAATTTATGGAGAGGATACCCTATATGTCTGGAAAACACGGTGCCATCTAGGTGATCATATACTGACTCAACAAGTCATTCCACTTCCTATTTATTCATGATAATTGTTTAATAGAGATAATGGGATGTGTCTATGTGTATAAGAAAATATGACTCCATGGATTTCTCTAAATGATTGTTTCATATCTTGATTTTCAATTCATTTCACGATTATGGAGAGGATTCTAGTAGTACTTTAGGACTCAATAGGTATTGAGCCTGGTGTTTCACCCCCAAACAGATGTCCAAACTGAGTGGAATCCTTAGCTAATGAAGTAAATGATGAAGGATTGCATGTTGGATATTGGCCATTGTTGGGAGGATCACTTACCACTGTTGGATTTTACATATAATAATAACTTCCATTCAACCATTGGTATGCCTCCATTAAAGACATTTTATGGAAAACTCTATAGGTCACCACATTGTTGGACTAATCTAGGAGAGTGAGAAATCAGGGGCCTACAGTTGGTAAGAGATACTAAAGAGAAGGTTAAGTTTACCCAAGAGAAGATGAGGTCTACATAGAGCCATCATAAGTCTTATATGGAATGATGATGAAGACCTCTAGAGTTTTAATAGTTATACCATGTTTTCTTGAGGGTCTCACCTAAATTGGGATTGATGAGAATTTTCCACAGATGCGAGAATTATTCAAAATTTATTCTCCCTTTCCACATACTTCCTAGATTTCATGAGGTGGTATACTACTTAGCTCTACTACTGTAGTTGGATCGGGTACATGAGGTCTTCCTCCTGTCACAATGAATAAGGTTCATGCACAACACGTCACATGTTATCAATTAGGGTGATTTGGACATCGAAGATGGAGTTACCATTATAGAGTACCCTATGGAGATTTTGGATTTGTAGGAGGGATCATTCAGGGGGACCGATTCCCCTAAAGTATGTCTGTTGAATGCATGATAATCTTTAGGAGAACACCTCAGAGAGAGATATTTAGATCCAAACATAGTTCCATTATCTTTTTTTACTATGATTTTATATTTTTATGAATAAAATACCTAATGTGGGGTTAATATAATGTCTAATATTTTCCATGTATTATTTATAGATATTATATAGAATATGTTTTAGACAAGACACTGAGATACCATGTTATTTTCAGACCCAGTGTTCACATGCTTAAAGTGTGAAATATTTTAAATAAATTTAACATCATGTGCTAATATTTTTAATAAATGTTTTAAATAACTCCTCAACCAGATGGTGAATCAAAAATCTGTGGGAACTGTTGAGTTCAGAACATGTTTTTTTCTATAAGTGTCGCATAACCTTTATCAGAGTGACGCGTTTACAAAAATGTTTTCATGGGTAAAAATTAAGAAAATACAGAAGATTTATTTATTTAATTTATTTGTTTTCAAAATATACACCTTGAAAATCAAAAAATATAAGGTAATTGGTTTTGGTTTATGGTTTATTTGTAGAACCCTAAAGACCTAGGTGACTATTCGAGAGAATTCTCGAAGAACGATGATAGTTTGGGATTAGATCGTAGATTGTACCACCAATGAAGACTTTGGATCTTATTACTGATGATAATTATGAACCATTCTTCATCAGTGACCAAACTATAATCTTGGTAGCATTTTGATTTTGTTTTTCCATTCTTTTATTTAATCATGTGTTAACACAAATCAATTCCATGAATTGAATTGAAAGGCACATCATCAGTAGATTTAAATTGATGGGTTTTTTCCATTGATTTTATTATCCTTTTCATATTTCTTTATATATGACAAAGAATCGAGGTCAAATAAACAAAGTCCTAGGTTCATTCCTCAAATTTTATGGCTTCTGGTTTTCTTTTATGTTTTTTCCACATTCATCAGGGGGATTTATTTTTGGCCGGTGGTTCGATGAATACCTAGTGCTTGATCATTTCATGACTGTTATTTTCTATAAAAAACCAATACCAAGGGATTGGTATACATTTAGGGTGATATCGTGGTGTGAAAATGGTAGAGGAAAATTAGAGGCAGATCATGTGTATTTTTTGTTCCATTTGTTACCATTTTTGAAGTGTGGTAGTGATGGTTTACTCGACGGTAATGTTTTCTGAGTAGATTTGAACCTATATCGGTGATCTACTAGCATGACTACATGGAGAAAGATCCCAAGGGATCTATAAAATCATGGTTTAAAGGGAGATTAAATATGAATTAGATACCATGTGGGATCACCAAGATACATTTATAGGGTTTCCATTTAAGTTAAATATCACATTTCATGTGACATGGTCTCACAACATGTAACCCTTATCTAATGGCTTGGCGTGTACCTCAGTGGGTACACAGACACAACCAAGAGTACATGGAAATGGAAAAACCATGTACTCAAACACATACATGGCTTGATATATAGTCATAGCCATGCGGTATGGGAAGATTGTCAGGTGACCTCTATATGACAAGTGTTTCACTCACACACCATGTATGGTGTGGTTTTTATTCCATGTGACCTATCAAAAAATTGTAATACCTAGGGATATGTGGACACATAGTGTACCCATAGTACATCCCTTTTACCCATTTCAAGGATGTTTCAATCCCATCATATCTTTAGTCTAGAATAGTATTTTTTATTGTGTTCCATTGTTCCATTACCTTTAGATTATAGTGGGGAATTATATCCACATCACATGATTGTGATCCCTTCTAGAGGATGAGTCTCATATATAGTTCATTATTTCCCTTTATTATACTAGAGTGTGATATGCTATCATCATTATACCCAAGGTGCGGTTTGTCAAATCAGTGTTACCTCCTTGATCAATGTGTTGATACTCCATCTATCATTCTATATCAGTAGGGCTTGTTGTATCATTGGCATATGATACCCTATATAGAGGTTTGATCTATATTGGCTTCACGGTGTCCCAGAATGGTTCTGGTTATGACCCTCTATCCAAGTATCTGGGTCTTCTGAGATAGGTGAGATTTCATGGGTGGAGAAAATTGATCATGACCTCTTGAATGAGTGTCTTTGGTGATATGATGGCTTGGGGTGGGGATTCTCTTAGATTGATAGTTTCATTGAGTAGAATCCTATGGATATTAGATCGTTGTAACCACCTAGTGGAATAGTGTCCTTCATGAGTATATCTGGGTGTTTTTTGGTGTACATTGTTTATTATATACATGTGTTGAGTTGAGTATTATTTATGCTTCATGTTTAGTGTTTTTGGGGTGTCATACAGGGTATTTCAATACTCAACTCCGCATGGGATCCTCCTTTATGTTACATTTCTTATGCTAATGATGACCCTTTTGACAATGTCATTAGAGGACACAGAGTAAGTGGAGATTAGCTTGATCATGATAGACCACAAAATTTTCTGGGAGTATCCATTTGATCATAGTCCTTTCCAATGGAGACGGCTAGACACATTAATGTTTTTGGTTGGTCTTATATTAAGCTCGTTACTTCACTTTTAGTACATTAGTATTGTAGTCCTTTATAAGATTATACATGTATGGATGCACTGGGTTTTATTTGTTCTACATTTTAAAATTTTGTGGGCTTAGAGATTTGTGTGTGTTTATTGGTAAATAAGACTAAGGCCTCCCATTCTTGGGATATGCCTACTCAACTCTAGTCACCATCCCTTGGTCTATATGGGGTGGTCTTGGCGTAGTCATGGGTTGGACCCCTATAGGGCGGGTCATGACCGAGGCACCATTGAAATTCAAACATAGTGACCCTTTCTTTTCATACATTTCTATTATATAACTTTTTTTTAAATACTTAAAATTTTATAAAAATAGATGCCCAAAGACCATACTAGTCTAGTGCCTTTGGAAACATGGAAATATAAACACATGTACATAACTGGACAATATTATATCCCAATAGGTTCTTATTGACTAGAAAAATTCTTATACACATCAAAAATAATATATATCTTCATAATATATATAAGGAAAAATAAAAAGGGGTGAGATCAGATGCTCAGTAAGGGTAAAAAATGGAGACATGTAAGAATATACATGAGCATAGGGGAATGAGAACATGATATTAAAAATATAATATCATACCCTATATATTAAATAACCTAAAAATGAATCATGGAATAAATATTATCAAGTCATAATACATGAATCATAAAGAAATAAATAACATAATCCATGAAATCATAACATAATAATAAAATATAGAATTGTGACATGCATATAATCACATAGAATAATTTTCATAGTAGTGAGAAATTACTGACATGATCATCTTAGTAGCATGGGTTCACTCACCAAACCATCTTCGTATTCATGGATAAATCACATAGTCATAATTCTATCATGAGTTCACTCCTCATACCATCTTTGTAGTCATGGTTCAATCCCATGGCCATCTACATAACCAAGTTTCACTATAAATACCAATATTGTCAATATCATTAGATATAAATCTTTACCCAATGTATTTGAGGTATATATGGGTCCCAGGCATCTCATAATTAAATCATACATACATATATAACATAACCATAAAAATCATGTTAAACCCATGAAATTAAATTTCTCTCATAAACATGTAATCATATCACCATGGAAAGAAACATAATTCATAAATAATCATTCAATCAAAACATATTCTACTCAGAGAAATAATATTAATTTAATCCTTGAATCATTTCCCTGGAAAGGCATGAGTAAAAAATGGATGTGATATTTGATGTGAAATAAGTTTCAAAGTCTATTTAAAAAAATTTCTTGAGTAAAATATCCTGTCTTCTTTGGAAAATTATTTTAAATCATATAGATTTTTGGAAACCATTTTCATGAAAAAAACAGAGAGCTCAAAAAGATTTATTAAAAACATTTTGAAAACCATTTTACACAAAAATTAAAAAATATTTTGAAAATATTTTGAAAACCATTTCTTTGAATATATTTTGAAAACATATAAATAAGTCATGAAAACATTGGGAAAACAATTTTCTTAAAAAATTATAAAATAATCTTCAAAAACATTTTGAAAACATTTTTCTTTGAAAATCATTTTAAAAATTTATGAAGGAATATATGAAAACCATAAATAATTTTTAAAATCCCTTTTCCATGAAAAAATAAATTAAAAAATTAATTTCAATAATATTAATAAAAACATTTATAATTTAAAATAGAATTATAGACTTACAATGTAATATTTAAGAAAATGAAGATCATGATGGTGAGTATTCTCTTACATGACGAACAGTCTTTTTTTACATTAAAAGTTCAAGAAAGTGACTTGATCAGTAAACAGAACGAATATTAATTTGAAAAGATAAAAATGGGTAAAAATATCCTTTAACATCATAGGATAAAATAAAAACATTTTTTAAAACATTTTTAGAAATCACATTTTTGAAATAACACATATTTCCGACCAAAATGAGAGATGAATTTGGATTTTCCTAAACAAAATCTTACGTAAAGTAATTATAAAAGAGTGGGAAAATAGTATCATTAATGAGATATAATATATATATATATATATATTATGAAAAATCGTTAGATTTATTGAGATATGGTACATAATATTTCATCAAAGGAAGAATAAACATAAATATTCTCGTAAAGCGATGAGATTGTTTCAATAAACTCTCACCACTTTGTAACTTTGAACCATACTCTCCATGTAAGAAAATGAAATTAAATGAATCATAAAATATCATGTAAATAAATATATTCATTATATAATGATTATAATTAATTATATACTCATCATGGAAAAATATAGGTTCATAACATACCATGTGTCTCAATAAAGGAACAGTGAGACAAAACTATCATACAGATTTTGTAAATATTGATCATAAACCCCATGAAATAAGGATCATAAAATATATATTTAAATACCCATAAATTTAATAATATTAATCATAAAATAAATATATGTTCTGAATACACACCACATAAATTAAATGAGTAGTGATTAAAGCTTGTATCTCATAGAAATAAAATGGTATAATGAAATCCCATTACCAATTTCTAGACTCTAATTATAAGAATAATAACATCCTTTATAATATATATAAATTTATTATAAATCTTTCCAAAAACCATAATCTTATATTTAATACCATATATTGTTTTATTTTTTCTAAATATTGTTTGCTTGTTAACAATTCTATGTTAATAGTTCACTTCGAGTAATATCATCTTTGTTCTTCACATGTGTCTTAATTTGTAATTTCATTGGTCCTTATACTTATATCACGATTTAAATAATTTAAAACTTGATATAAATATAATTTATATTTATTATATATGAAATATAATATTACATATAATACATAAGTATTAAATAGAATATACAGTCCCTGGAGACGGTAGGTTGTAGGTTTGCATGTATGTTGTTTCTATTTTATTTTTGTATTGAAAATATTAAATAAAATGAAATATATGTATAAATGTAGATAGTATAATTAAATAATTATTATTATTTAATATATATCATATAATTTCACTAAAATCATCCTTAATACATTCCATGTATTGTGTGAACGAATCACATCACTTTGAGGGGCTGTAGTCCATACTTTCTCAAATGAAATTATCATATTCCCATGAAATGAAAAATATAAATATATATATCGTAAAAGTATTTAAAAAGTCTAAAATAATAATAAATATAATATATAATATTTATAAATATTTTTTCCATCATAATTTATACCATGAGAGGCAGTAAAGAAAAAAATCAACAATCATCATTTTGTGAGATGATAGTTCTTAATACACTTAAAGAATATTTTTTTTACCCATTAGATATAAGTTTGTGTAACTGTGGGTATAACCATTAGCATAAAAAATATTTTTTTATTTAACTTAATTAGGTTGGTATACAATAATGGAATAAGAAGAGTTTATAGGGAGGGTAAAAGAAATAAACTATACGAGTTTGAGGGAGGGTGTTACCTCATAATCAGGTAAATCCTTTTGGTTTTCATTAAATATATTCCTTGAAAGGATTATTGACCAAAGTTTGGAATAAATTAGTAATTTTTTATTTTGTTTACGTTTATTGGGATGTTATTGGATGAAATTAATGTTTTTAATGTATTTTTCATAACAATACTCTATAATCAATGTTGATTTTGATGCCCAAAAATACCCTTTTTCTAATGAAGTTTTTATGAGTATGTTTTTTAGGAATTTTGTTCATATCAAAGGAACTATAACGTTATGATATTTAATTTGGAAACACTATTTCTATCCCTATGTTATGTTGTTGTGAACAGTGCGCATATGGATCATTATCCCTACGCTATATTGAAAAGTTTCTATTTCAAACGTATCGTGAAATGCGCACGTATGGATCATCATCCCTACGTTACACTAAGAAGATCACGTATGGATCAGAAACCCTACATTGGAATCTGTAAATACTTTTCATAAACCTTACATTTCGGAAATATGGTTCGCTAACCCTGCGTGACACCCCTATGATACACAGATGAACGTATGGAAGATGAATGCTACAAAGATGAATGTTTGGAAGATGAATGGTACACAGATGAATGTATGAAAAATGAATGATTCATTCTATCCCTACATTATGAAAATGAATTTACAGTTAGTAAACCATATGTTTGTAAAATAACCCTAGACTATGCAACTCAACCCTACACTGTGTTCTCAACAGCAGTAATCTATGAAGCCTTGTTTCTTATTCAAATTAGCTGGAATGATTTAATTAGAGTTAATAACTAATTCAAATATAGTTATGATTGGTTTAGAAGAACCATTTTTCTCAAAGAGCCACTTCAATTCTTAAGGGAAGTTCCTTTTAAGATTTTAATTACCACAATTAATGAAGAAATAATTTTGGATCTGGAAATATTGAAGGAAATAACTTGCTCTATTTATTCTTTACATAGATGAAAAAAATTAAGTATGTATGTATTTGTGAATAGTTTCTGATACTGATATTTTTTAGTGTTGCTTTTATATTTGATCAGATCTCTATCATCTGAAATAGAGGAGAATATTTCAAAGTACTGATCATTTTCATCCTCATTTTTCTTACTTGATGTTTCAATATTATTAAAGATCATTATGCAACAAGGATCTCTTCAGACTATTCTTTCTCTAAGAAATTCCTTTCTGATGAATAAGATCCATCAATATTTAGTTTCTTACTGATGAAACTATAATGATCAATCTTACTATTTAAATAATCAATTCCTATTGAATGGAGTTTAACTACACGTACTCAGTTGTGGTGGAGTATCAGCTTCTCGATCAAAGTTTTGTATAATGGTTCTTCATTACAGAACCAGAAGACTTGTTTTTAGTCTTATTTGTAATGGCATCAACTTTCTGCACTCAATTGTGTATTGAAGGTCTTATGATAAGAGGAAATGTTCTATTGAAATCACCATGCTCACAGAGAGAGTGATTGGTGGAGTGGACTAGGGGATCTTTGTGCCCCAAACCACTATAAAATATGTGTTCTTTACTTATGCATATTCATTGCACTTTTTTATATAGAAGAAAAACACTACAAATCTTCGTAATTTTCATATGGATTCAAAAATCTGAAATGTGGAAGGCAATTTTAAAATACACAATTAACCCCCCCCCCCCCTCTTGTGTTGATTTTTTCATTCTATCCTTACAATTGGTATAAAAGGAGTGCTTTTTTGATAAAACTATAAAAGATAAAGAGTATAAGATCTTTACATAGAAGATGGAAATGACTGATTCTAGAGAAGGAATATCAATGGTGCGTGCTCCGTATTTTAATAGTGAAAACTATGGATGTTGGAAGTCAAGATTGATTATATATCTAAATAATCTCAGATATAAATTCTATTCAAAAATCTGATCTCCTTATAGGATTCTTGAGAAACCAGTGTAGCTATTGAAGAATATTATGATATGAATTCAAATGAAATGAATGCTATTATTTGTGTTCTTGGAACAGAAGAATTCAACCATGTATTGCAATGCCCAAAATTTTATGAAATGTGGAAAACGATTGAAGTAGCCTACGAAGGTACTAACAATGTTAGAAAAATGAGATATGCAACATCAAAATTAAAATTTCATAATTTCATAATGATAGATGGAGGTAGTATTACATAGATGAATGGAAGGATAACTAGAATTGTTAATAATGTTACATCCTTGGGTGAGCCTATCAGTTAACCTGAACAAGCCCTGAAAGTACTGAGAGTACTAACTGTGAGATGGAATGGAATATCAGCTAGAATTCATCAATCACCTCCTGTCAAAAATTTAACAATGAAAGAATTAATTTGTACTCTGATGATGTATGAAGAAGAAATGAAAGAAGAAGCTAAAGATCATAAAGTTTTTATAGAAAGAGAAATGCTTCATTGAAAGTGACATCTCAGATCCAAAGCAGAAATCCAATACATGAAAAATGGAGAAGAGTTTGGACTCCTTAGATTCTGAAATTGAACTAGCTCAATTATCCAGAAAGTTCAGCAAGTTCTACAAAAAGAAAAGATGCTTTAGAAAACCTTACAAGAAGGATGAGAGAGAATCAAGAGAAGTTCAATGCTATGAATTTAAAAGTTTGGGACACATCATACTTGATTGTGATCAATTTAAAGATTTAATAAAAAGACCAGAAAAGAAATATTAGAAAAATGCAGATTATGAGAAAAAAGGGGAAAAAGCAATAAAGGTTACATAGAGTGTATCTGAAGACTCCAACAGCTCCTTAGAAGCAGATTCAAAAAAGGAACTATATAATCTAAAATCCAACATATGCTTTGTGTCTAAATTAGAATAAGAGGTACAATCCTATTATTCCTCTAATTTTGATTCTAGTAGTTTTCCAAATGAAATGTTAACTGCTTATTTCTCAATGCTAGAGGAAAAATATGATTCCTTACTAAAGAAGCACAAATATTTAATGAATATTCACAAAGCAGTATTAGGAGAAAGATAAACCTTACTAAAACAATATCAGTAGCTAAATGAAAAATTAAATTCATCTACTGCAAACAATGTTCAATATAAAATCAGGATCACATCTTTAAAAGATAAATTAGAAACTTACAAAAGTGTTGCCCTCTTTTTTACAAAAGAAAAAAATATTTTGAATGAAATTATTTGCAAGAATGTAATCAAAAATGAAAATTTTGGTATTGGAAGTAAGGGTGAAAAACCCCAAGATTTATAAGAATTATTTTGTTTCAAAAAATATAACCTGTAATTATTGTGGAACAAAAGGTCATATATCAAAAAATTGATACTTAATAAATCCTAAGATAAGTTGAATTAAAAGGGATTTTATTTAAAAAATCTTATATGAAATAAATGATTTGATATAATGAAAAATAAAGAAGATCTGGGTTCTCAGAACTCTTCTATCTAACACTACTAGACCCGAGATGATGTGGGTACCAAAAAAAACTCTTGTCTAATTGACTTTGCAAGAAATAGGTCATAGAACCAAAAAGGTTTTATGGTACATGGACAGTGGGTGCTCAAGGAAAAAGAGTGGAAACTCGGAAAACATTAGTACACTAACTCAAATAGATTGAGGTCTTGTTACCATTGGTGATAATTCCAAAGGAAAGATAATTGTACTTGGAACTATTGGTGATCCAAAATCTATCTCAATCAACAAGGTACTATATGTAAAAGGTTTGAAGACAACCTGATAAGTATTTCTCAACTCTATGATGATAGATATTATGTTTATTTCTCTAAAAATTCTTGTTCTGTATTTAAAGATGACATGCTTAAATTTAAAGCACCAAAAACTGATAATGTTTATACTTTGGATTTAAATTCCTTGTGTAAACAGAAAGTGAATTCATTGACTGTTAAGGTAAATGAGTCATGTATTTGGCATAGAAGACTTAGTCATTGTAATATATATTTTTTACATAAATTATCTAAGAAAAAATTAATTTCTAATTTTCCTAGTATTAAATTTGATAGTGATAGATTATATGATGCATATCAAATTGGAAAACAACACAAGTATTCCTTCAAATAAATTATCAAAATTACTACATCTAAACCGTTAAAACTTATTCATATGGATTTTTTCGGACCATCCAGAATAGCTTGTTTGTCTATTAAATTATATGTATATGTTTTAGATGATGATTATTCAAGATTTACATGGGTTTATTTTCTAAAACTCAAAAGTCAAGTGTTCACTATTTTTGAATGTTTTTGAAAAATTATTCAAAATGAGAAGGGTATTAAAATAATTTCATTAAGAAGTGATCAAGGTGGAGAATTTTAGAATTAGTAATTCAATTCATTTTTCTCAAATATAGGTATTAAACACACCTACTCTACACCAATACCACCTCAAGAAAATGGAATTGTTGAAAGAATAAATAGAACTATTTAAAAATTGTTTAAGACTATGGTAAATAAATATAGTATTCCCACCTAATTATGGGTAAAATCTGTAAGCACAACCTGCTATATAATGAATAGAGTATTAATTAGACCAATTTTTAAAAAGACACCCTATAATCTTTTGAATAACAAAAATCCTAAAGTAAAGTACATTAAATTTTTTGAATCAAAAGTGTATATCCTGAACACTAAGGATAATCTTGGTAAGTTTGATCCAAAATTTGAAGAAGGAATATCTTTAGGATATTCTAATACATCTAAAGATCATAGAGTATTCAATAAAAATTCAAGTATTGTTGAATAATCAGTTCATGTGAAGTTTGATGAAACTGACCCTTTCAATAAAGGAAAACATCAAATTGATGAAATTACTAACTCTAATGATAACATGAAACTAGAAAACCTGAAATATGATTTTGAAAATAATAAAATATATTCCAGTTCAGAAGAACATGAAACTAATTAATCAATCAGTGTTTTACCTGGAAAAACTAGACCCTAAAAGAATTATCCACTAGAAACTGTTATAGGAGACCTATACATTGTAATTATAACTTGAACAATTCTAGAAACCATAACATAATTCTATTCCTTTATATCTCTATTAGAACCTATGTCTATAGAATAATCCTTGGAAGATGAATATTGGACATTAGCATTATAGGAAGAGATAAACCAGTTTAAGAGGAATGAAGTTCGAAAGTTAGTTGAAAGACCATTAAATTATCCATTTATAAGAACTAAATATGTCTTTAGAAACAAAAATGATGATCAGGGAATAATAACTAGAAACAAATCTAGATTAGTTTCCAAATGATACAATCAAGAAGAAGGTATAGATTACAATGAAATATTTTCCCCTGTAGCTATATTAGAATCCATTATAATTATTTTTTCCTATGAATCTCTTATGGATTTTAAATTATATCATATGGATGTAAAATCTTCCCTTTTAAATGGTTATTTAATGGAGGAAGTCTATGTTGAAAAATATCCTATTTTTGAAAATTCTCAAAAACTAGATTATGTCTTTAAACTTACTAAAGATCTCTATTGCCTTAAACAAGAACCTAGATCTTTTTATGGAATATTATGTTCTTTTATTTTGAAAAATGATTTTATAGTTGATCTTGTAGACCCAACACTTTTTAAGAAAACAGTTTGTTCTAATATTTTATTAGTTCAAATATATGTTGATGATGTAATTTTTGTTCAACTAATAAAAATATTTGTAATGATTTCCCAAATCTAATGAAAAAATAATTTGAATGAGTATGATGGGAGAATTGAATTTCTTTTTTGGACTTCAAATTTAACAAAAATATTTTGGAAATGTTTTGAATAAATGAAAATACATTATTGATTTACTAAAAAAGTTTGTACTTGAAAACATTAAGACATATACTACTCATATGTGTACTAATGTAAAACTTGATTTGGATAAAGTTGTAAAACCAGTGGACAACAAGTTATATAGAGGTATGATTGGTAGTTTATTGTATCTTAATGATAGCAGGACAGACATTATGTATTCAGTATGTCTTTTTGCAAGATTTCAATCTTATTCTAAATAATTGTATCTTAATGCTATTAAAATATTTTTTAGATACCAGAAAGGGACTATTTTCCAATCTCTTCTTTACCCCAAAACTTCTAATTTTAATTTAATTTCATATTAAGATGCTGATTTTGTCGGTTGTAGATTAGATAGAAAAATCACATCAGGAATCTATCGTATTTAGTAAAATATTTAGTATCATGGTCAAGTAAGAAAAAACACTTAGTTTCTCTATCAATAGCCAAGGCAGAATATATATATGTGGGTAGTTTCTATGCACAAGTGTTGTGGATGAAAAACACTCTACTGGACTTTGGACTAAGGTTTAATAGTACAACTATTTTATGTGATAATACTAGTGCTATAAATATTTCAAATAATCTTATAAGCCACTCGAGGACTAAGAACATTGATATAAGGCCTCATTTTCTAAGAGATCATGTCCTTAAAAAGGATATATCTTTGGAATTTGTAAATACCGAATATCAATTAGCTGATATTTTCACTAAACCACTTCCCAGTTCAAGTTTTGATTTTTATTAAGGGGGAGTTAGGATTATGTAAATTTAAGTAAATATTTACTTTTAGTTACTCTGGTTTTAAGTGCTCGTTTAGTTTTTATTAAATATACTTTAAAGATATCTAGATATTTGTTTAATTTATTTTTGAATATGTCACATTACTTTTTTTCAAGAAAGTAATAAAATAAAATAAAAATTGAATGTAATGAGTATCATCTCAATCGGTGCAAGAAAAACATTTGCATTCTTTCACTCGCATTATTCTCACTCACACATCCTGTCAGCTATTCGAGCACACGGTCTCTTGAAATCCTCTCACAAATCCTTCTAACCCTAAATCATAGAACCTTAAAACCAAAAACCTTCAGAAGATTGATAGCTCAAGAAGATCACATGATGCAGAGTTAGAGCTCTCTCTCTATCCGCAGAAGAAAGCCCACAGAATTCTTACAGGATAGGTAATTGACTATACCTATCTGGATTCAAAAAATTTGTCTCTAAAGAAAGCAATAAGGTTTCAAGTGCTAGATCTTATACTTAGAGAATATAATACACCAGTTTTGTATAATATAGATGTAATGTTATTCTGTAAAAATGCTTCTTTCAATTTCAGTTTTGAGGAAGATACAATGATTTCTAAAATTCATGACAAAGAAGCCACTTTGTCTTCGGTCAAGATAGATTAGGAATTGCATTTTCAGCATGATGTGGAGTTCCATTTTGATTTGAAAAATATTGGTGATGGTAAGTATCCCTCATAGGATATAATGTTTTCATTATTCGGAACACGAACCATAAATAAGATCATGTTCAAGGAACTGACTCCAGATACGCGAGTTATGATGATCTTCATACAGTCACCTATATAGCCCAGGATGGAAGAGCTAGAGAAGGTTCTATATCCAGATATGTATGTGATGTTTTTATTTTTGAATAACATCTAGTGCAATTTCTGTTAGTTCAAGCTGAGGTATTTAAGACAATACTGTCATCCTAATGTAAATATGGGATATTACCCCAAGGAATAATTCTCTCTCTTCTTTTAAGAAAAAAAGGCAAGTTGGCCAGTATGTTTTGTGCACAGAGGTGACACCATTCAAATACATTGACTGCTGGGGTGGTTAAGAAGCTGGGATATGTATGGAATAATTTGTGCAACCATTTATTACCTGTTGGTTCTGAGGAACAGAAAAATTTTCCTGCTGCTACTTCGGGAGAGAATAGAATGATTCCATTGGTTGACTCTGTGAGACAGATTCCAGAGGAAGCTAGTGGATCAAGACCACAACAATCATTAATTAATTTCGTGCAAATAATAACATCAGTTGTTATACTAGTTGTAGTTTATAAAGGGATAAAAATACTAGAACTTCAAGCTCAACAAGGTGAGTAGGTTGAATAAGTTGAGAAAGAGGCTCAAATCCATGGAAATTCAAGGGATGTAGTCTCAAACCCTGTTGATCTTTCCATAATTATTCTAGATTCAATGACCATAGGTGAATCTGTTCAGAGGAAAAGTCTTGATTAGAATCGAGAGATAAGCCTGGCTGTGGTTGGTTATAAACACACAGGAGAACAATCTGAATCTTCTGACTCATAGGCCAATGCTCAGGTAATATGTATTCTGCTATTGGATGCATAGAATTCCTTCCTAAGGGAATAATTATAAGCAGAAAAAAATTTGTGTAATAAAAAACTGACTACTATTCCTAGAGCATAATTTGAATCTTAGAAGATTCACTTGGAACAGTTCAAAGAAAATATAATTTTAGTGGGATATCTTAGGCAATTCATAAATATGCTATTTGGAGAGATATATTCTATGAATGGTTAATCTGTGAAGAAATATGAGTTTGAATATTTCAAGAAAATGGTGGTGAGGTAATTTCAATCTCTTAAGGAAAGTGAAAGTGCCACTTCCTCATCTTAGAAAACCTCTCCATATCTTATTAAAAGGTTTGAATCCATTAAAATAGTAGTGGCTAATTTTAATGATAGATTGTACACTCTCCGGTGTGATAGTACACCATTGAATGTGCTGATTGAAAATCAAAGGCACCTGTTGAGCCAACTCACTTCAATTGATTCATGGATGAGCTTGGTGTTGACTAAACTTAAGGACAAGTTGAAGTCTCTCATTCAGTCGGAGAAAGAAATGAATGACTTCATTAATATCAATCTTCTTGAAAAATTTAAGGTTGGCTTGGACTCAAAGAATATTCTCCATCAATGGACATATGTGTTCAACATCCACTTTTTGAGTTTTTGGATGAAGATCAGAGAGCTTACTAGTGCAGTTGAAGCCATTTCTCACCCACCTACTAAACCCACAGTATCAAATCAACCTAATCAAATCCCCTCCATTTAACCCTCTCTTTACTAATTGTGGATGATACATAAACTCAAAATTTTCATTATTGTTATAATTTTATAATTTTTATTTGAAGATGAGATGATTTTCTTAACTTTCAATTCATAACTGTCAATCCTACATTTATTTCTCTTAATAGTTTTAATAATTATTCCTTTATAGTTTAGTGCTACATTAAAGTGGTATATATCCTTTGTTCTATTGAACCTTCTTTTTGATATCCCAAAAAAGGGGAGATAGAGATGAAACAAGGAGATAGTAGGAAATGGGAGATAGAGACAAAGATATGAAAAGGATCTAAAATGAATATCAAGTTATTTTTGCAATGAAAATCACAATCATCCTTACAAAATTTACATGAATCTTGTATTTAAGTCTATTGATTATTTTATGGGTTTTTTATCATCAAAAAAGGGGAGATTATTGGGAATGTATTTTTTGAAACAATACTCTATAATCAATTATGATTTTGATGCTCACAAATACCCTTGTTTTTTTCTAATGAATTTTTTATGAGTATGTTTATCAGGAATTTATTTCGTATCAAAGTAACTCTAATGTTAGGGGGTTTACTCTAGAAACACTACTTCCATCCCTACATTACCCTGCTGTGAATAGTGCGTGTATGGATCATTATCCCTATGCTATCTTGAAAAGTTTCCATTTAAGGGTACAGTGAATAGTGTGTGTATGGATCATCATCCCTACACTACACTAATAAGATCACATATGGCTCAGAAACCCTATGTTGGAATCTGGAAATACTGTTCATAATCCTTACATTCAAGACATAAAAGAAAGTATTGTTCATCAACCCTACGTGACATCCCTATGTTTCACAGATGAACGTATGTAAGATGAATGCTACGCAAATGAAAGTATGGAAGATGAATGCTATACAAATGAACGTATGGAAGATGATTGCTACATATCATCCCTATGTTATGCAAATGAATGTTTGGTTAGTAAAACTTATTTTGGTAAAATAACCCTATGCTACACAGATTAAACCTATGTTGTGTTCTCAACGGAAGTATTCTGTGAATCCACGTTGCATATTCAAATCAGTTGGAATGATTTAATTAGAGTTATTGACTGATTCATGGATCATTATGATCTGTTTAAAAGAACATTTTTTCTCATATAACCTCTTTGATTCTTAAGGAAAGTCTCGTTTAATATTTTAATTCCTGCGACTAATCAGTCAAGAATTCTGGATCTGAAAATATCGAAGGAAATCACTTGGTCTATTTATTCTTTACAAAGCTGAGTAAAATTATGTATTTATGTGTGTGAGAATAGTTGTTGATACTAATATTTTATAGTGCTGCTATTATAGTTGATCGGATCTCGATCATCTAAAAAAGAGGAGAATAATTCAATGTATTGACCATTCTCATCCTCATTTCTCTTACATGAATTTTCAATTTTATTAATGGTCATTGTACAACAAGGATCTCTTCAGAATATTCTTTCTCGAAGAAATTCCTTTTAGAAGAAGAAGAACCATCAATTGTCAGTTGCTTACTAATGCAACTATGAAGATTAATATTACTATTTTAAAAATCTATTCCTATTGACTAGAGTATCAACTACTTGTACTCAGTTGTAGTGGAGTATCAACTTCTCGGTCTAAGTTGTGGATATTGGTTTTTTGTTATATAACCAGAAGACTATTTTTTTTAGTCTTATTTGTAAAGGTTTCAACTACCTGCACTCAGTTATGGATTGAAGGTCTTGTGATAAGAGTACCTGTTCAAGTGAAATCGTCATGCTCGCAGAGAGAGTTATTGGTGGAGTGGACATTGGATCTTTGTTCCCTAAACCACTATAAAAATCTATATTCATTACTTTTGCATATTTATTGCACTTTTTCACACAGAAGAACAACTCTACAAATCTTTGTAATTTTCTGAGGGATTCAAAAATCCGAATTGTGGAAGGTAATTTGAAAATACACAATTCACCCCCTCTTGTGTTACTTTTTACATTCCGACCTAACACCTATGTGGTTTTAGAAAAGTGAGGAAGTGGGAGAGTGCTTTTCTTTTTATAGTGAAAGGAGACTAGTACCCTTGTAAATACCAAAAGGTATTCTTTAATGGGAGGTATACCTTATTTAATGTTCCTCAAAAATGGAAACAAATGTAGTAAGGGAGAATCTTGGTCAAAAAACATCAAAAATATGTTCATTTTAATAATTTGGTTCCTTAACATTTATTTTTTCTCCATTTTATCATTTATGTTTTTAATAAAGTAACTAGTTTTCTATCCAATGTAGTTTAACCATGAAGAATATATTATAATTATATATTTTCTAAATAAATTGATCCAATTAATTATAAATACAATACATATTTTACAGAATAAAAAACTCATATTTTTTGGCAATTAATTTTAAATAAGGGAATGTAACGTGTAAAAACACTAGTTAAACCATAACTGTGCTAAAATGTTTTTAATATATATGGGTCGATATGATTATTATAAAATATTAATTGTTCCATAAAAAAAATTATTATATATTTATTAACACAAAAGAAATTCCCTTAGAATAATATAGTATTTCTAATTATTTTAAATCATTTTATAAAATATCATTTATGGTAAAATAACATTATTATCAATGTTCACATTATTTATTTAATTTAAATTTTAAAAGATCAAAAAAAATAATGGAATTAAAAAATATTAACTTCACAGAGGTGTAAAATGATAAATTCATCTAAAAAAATAATTATAGGCAATAATTCAATCAATTTACCTTTTAATGTTTATAGTATCATTTGTTTTAGTTAATTATTAACTAAATAATCACTACTTTGGCATTTCATAAGCATTTCGAGTAACTAAATCGTCTATAAAAATTAATTATAAATTATTATAATAAAATTAAACCACATATATTTCAAAGGGATATGTATAACTGAAATTATGATACATTTTACATATCTCAAAGTTTTATAAATTTTAAAGGTAAGAAAAGTTCCCTTTTTGTCTTTTTCCTTAACCTTTTATATTGGATACATCCGTTTAATAATATCAAAATAACACATAAAATATGAACCAATATGGTATGTGGTCAAATTATTGGAAACTAATGTTCTTTGGAAATTTTTCCTGGTCAGTTTGGTTCTTAATATTACATTTTAGTCAATTATTGAGATTAATTTTACATTAATCACCATAATTAATTTTAATCTCTTTAACTAATATTTTTGGTTAAAATATAATTAAATATTATTAGAACAAAAAATTATACTCATTACTATATATTACTTCCATTTTTCAAAATTCAAATCCCATAAATGAGAAAATTGTGTTTGACATTAATCCCATGGATGTGGCAAGAAAGCTAGTTTTTAAAGTAAAAGCATTCCAAAGTTCAATAACTGTTTATATATAATTTAAATATAAAAATGATTCCAATGAACTAAATTGGATTAATATATGTATAATTGATATATTGGGACGTTATAAACAAATTTAAAAAATAATTTGTTATTGATAATTACTTAAGTGATGAGGTGGGTTTTAACTAAAATACTGTATTTTTTAGTATTCATTAGAAAATAAAGTTTCATAGAAAAATCAAAAATAATCACCCTAAATTAAGTTCAAAATTATTAATTCAAAAATAATTCTTATTTTTACAAATAAAATATAGAAAATTTTCACATTGTATTTTTTTTAAAAAATTGGTGCACCATTAAAAGGTATAAAAAATCAGTAATGCACGTATCACAAACCATATTGGTGTTGCGTGTTGTGCAAACTCACCTTGATGTCATGTGTTGAGAAAGTTATACATTATGTTGTGTATAGTGGATTATTATATTGGTATTGTGAATAATTAAATAGAAAGATAGTGCTTCAAAATATTAAAAATAATTCTCAATGTTGTGTGAAATGAAAAATATCAAAAATATTAAATTAATTTGAAAAAAAATATCACAAATTCTTTGTGTGTTAAATTCAACCCGCATAAAATGTATTTTTCCCTCTAAATTATTATGTGTTATCAAAGTTTTAATACTTTAATTTTCATACAAAGTAAACAACATCGAAAAAATGAATACTAAAAAATCCCTTAAAAAGGGAATGTTGGAACCATTATGGTATCCAAAAGTAACATATATATAGGTTTCCTCATTGGGGTAAAAGTTTGGGAAGTGAAATCGTGGACGTGGAAGATAAATCTAACTATCATGTTTTGGAGTAGAGTGATAGAGAACTTGGCCCCAAGAAATTTAACAATCATAATGTCATAAATATGGGATTATCTAAGGGACCATTTGATTCATTAGAAAAGAATGTAATAGGATAACCTTTTCAATTTCCAGATCCTTTCCCTATGGTTGAAAAAATTTCTTAAGATGTTATACTTACTGGATTACATTCCCTTTCATAAGTAAAATCTCAACCTTAGGCCATCTCTTGACCAATTTCTGCTTCATCTCTTTCTCCATAAAGGATGTTGAATTTTTCTTTCCTAAAGCCCGAAAAGATCATGAGATCATTGAGTGGTCATCCAATCTCTTTACAATTACTATAAACAAAAATTATTTAGAGTAGGCTATCCCGTATGCATAAATCATTATATAGAGAGATAATACATTAATCTAAAAAACTTCATCCAAAGTTCAACTTAAACATCCCATAAATGGTTAACATTATAACCCTTCTAAATGATGAAAATACAAAACCTTATAAATAATAACACTAAATCATCTTATCTTTGATCCCCCATATATCTTAAAGTATCTATTAGTTGTCACATTACAAACATGTGAATACCCTCATTGTATATTCTCTTGTACCATGGTAATAACTATAATTATGATGAATATTTTTGGGAAAAATGATGCTTCCTTATTGAAAAGATTACAAGATATATTATGCAAATACATGATGTAATAAACTTCATCCATGATGACATATAACACTTTTTCTACAAATCAATAATCATATCTTGGGTAATCAGTTCTATATGGTTTAATTATCCAAATCAATTATCTCTTTATCCATAATAAACATAATTTTCTGAACATCTTGATCACATTAAGGGTTACCTTCCCTTAATCAAAATATAAATTTTATAATTCATCATCACTATTCAGCATATCCTTTTCAATCATCAATGAATACTTCTACTGAAAATTATTATATATTTCATGATTCGTATAACATAATCATTGAATTCCATATCAAAAATACTTCCATCATCCAAATTTATTCTTATACCATTAGTCATGATTCTACTACTTATTCCTTAATAACTCTTTCCTAGAATATTAAATACAAATCATGTGTTAATGTTACTTAACCTCAATCAAATCATTCTTCTTTTGTTTATTATAAACAATATGGGGTGAACATCACAAACCTTTCACATTACATTTGTGGTATTGTTATCTTCAGAAGCACAACCAATACTCATACCACATTCCTGATTTTTTTATGATATGTCCACTTGGGAAATCAATTTACATATTTCCCATAAATTCCACATATGAAACATTTAATGTTAAAAATGTTCCTTTTAGTTGTTTATATTTACTAAAACCAAAAATAACTTGGTGAGAATCATAAATAATAGAATAAAACTATATAATCCTAAAAATTTATTTATTGGTTTTCTAAATCATGACACCCACTCTTTAATCAGTAGATCATTAGGTTTATAATTGATTATTCATATTCATCTACTATTAAAGTCCTTCATTATTATTCATAATGAGTTATTGAATTTCCAAATCATATACCCTAGGAGTGTTAAACCTATTGTGTAGTAAGGACCATTATCATATACAAGATTACCTCAAGTCAGGCCTAGATCATCTTGTTGGAGTTGTTACCCATATGTAAATCTATTCTAGATCCACATCCACTTTTAATATATATATATATAAAGTGATTTATTTCTAGGAAACCACTTTATCTATCCATTAATAAAATTCCAAGACATTTTCCTATAATTTTACTTATCCTTATACTTATCCCTAGACATGTCCCTAGGGTTATAACTAAGGTTGTATCATCCTAGCATCTAAACGTTAACTTATCCTTTTCTCAGATAAAAACATTAGTGACCCTATTTTTTCATACATTATCATTACATAACTTTTAAATAATACTTAAAAACATTATACAACCAGATTCCCAATGACAATACTAGTCTAGTTCCATTGGAAACATTTAAATATAAACTCTAGTACATAAGTGATCTAAATTACCTTTGAATTGGTTCTTCTTGATGAAAAACCTTATTAGACACATAAAACACAATACATATCTTCATAACCTGGTGAAGGAAACAAAAAAAAGGGGTGATCTCATATACTTGTTAAGGGTAAAAAAGGGAGACATGTAAGTATAAACATGATCATAGGGGTATGAGACTATGATCATGAAAATTAAAGATCAAACTATACATATCAAATATCATAAAAATGAATCATGAAATAAAGAGTTTTAGTTCATAGGACATGAATAATAAGGAAATAAAGGACATAATTGTCACGACCCATCCCCCGGGGCCTATGTTGTAACTACCCCAAGCCCAAATTCCATAGGACAGGGGATGGCGACTAGCACCAGAGGCGTAAATCCCTATAACTGGGAAGGCATTGCCTTTATAAAACATAAACACACACAACTAGTGTACAAGAGGAATAAAACACTAAGTAAAAACTACATAAAAAAGATGTGCTGGAAATTAAAAGGGTCCGGAAATACAAACCCAACAGTAAAGTACAAGGAAAATAAAAAACAGGTACAACCAAAAGACAAACAGTTGGAAGGTGTCTAGCAGATCCTAGATCTTCCACCATGGATCCTACCTGAAGGGTTGATACAGATAGCCTCCTCAGTACTCCACGTCTGTCCTTCTCATCCGGGAACTGTCTCATCGTGTGGTTCACCTCCGGGTACTGTCCAGTCCTCTCACACTCCGCCTCGGTCAGCGTTGTCTGTCGTCTGCATCCAACACAACGAGGTGCGGGCATAGCCCGTGCATGGGTGAGTATAACGATACTCAGTAGGGACCCTGATACCCTCAAGGTCTCACAAAATTCAATAAGGATAAACAACAAAGTATGATTTCAATGGATAATCATTACTTAGGTATATGCCCATACATATACCTAAGTTATCAAGTAACCCATCTCAATCATGAGGAAAAACACAAAGTTCATTGACACAGCTCAAAATAGTATTTTCATTATCGAAACCACGGCTGCTGTAGAACTCCTCCTCTATCGAGTACAGTGGCCTTGTTGTGACTTTGAGCTGCTTATCACTAACATTAGACTGTTGAGGTACTCCTCCTGTCAAGTACCGCGGGTCTGGTGCCAACTACTAGGCATTCCGTCCACTGTGGGTCTGCCGCCAAATACCGGGCACTCCCCCTAATAGACGTTAGAGTCAATCCTACTATTGAGTACTGTGGGTATTCTTCCAACTACCAAGCACTTTGTCCACCGTGGGTCTACTGCCAAATACTGGGACCTCCGTCCACTAGGCTAGTCAAATCACTCTGAGTCAATTCGGTTAAGCAGTCGTCAGGTCTACAGCTACTTGGTCTCTGCACTCTGTATGATCGACTCCAGGAGGATCCACTCAATGATCTACTGGTTGATACTCCAAGTGTCACGAAGTCTCACGTAGAAGTATCTCAAAAGGCTGCCACGTCATAGGGGTCTCAACTCAACCGATGGCGCGTCAATTAGATGATCGTTCTATGAGTTATTAGCCTTTTAGTCTCGGGGGCCCGGTTGGTTTCGTGTATGAACCAAACTGATAGTATCTCAACTATACCCCGATCTCCACTGGGGTATACTAAAAGAGATGACTATGCTCCAAGAATTCTGGCGCCGCTGACGGTTCATCAAACCGATATCTGGTGCCAAAGATATGGCCCAAGAAGTTAATGGTCCAGTAATGGGTCAGGGACGGATCCGACCCGGTCTAACCGACTCGGCCCAACCCAGTCTGGGCCGACCTGGTCTGGTTCGACCCGGTCAGACTCGTTGGGTCTAACCCGGCCCATTGTGTGGGTTAGCCAACTAAGTTTTGACCCGATCTGCTGGGACCAACCCAGCGGACCGCAAGGGTGGTTCAGCCCGATAGTCGCCACGTTGGTGTCTTATTAACTCAGCCTAGGAGACCGGGACGGTTCACCCAGCGTCCTCGCGGGGGAAGCCGCTGGTCAGCTTGGGAGGTCGGTGTTTGGGAAACCAACAGACAGGCCGCGCGGGGCGCGAGCAAGCCGGCTGGTCATTGGTAGGCCGCGGGTGCAATGGGCAGGGCGTTGGGGTGCCGGGAAGGCTGCCAGTAGGGGTCGGGTAGGCCACCAGCCAGGCACGGGGGTGTCGTGTAGGCCTCCGGTGGGCGCGGGGCCACCGGGCAGGCCTTCGGCGGGGCGCGGGGGTGCCGGGCATGCCGTCAGCGGGGCGCGGGGGCACCGGGCAGTGCCTCGGTAGGGCGCATTAGCACCGGGCAGTGCACCGGCAGGGCGCGAAGGCGTCGGGCAGTGCACCGGTGTGGCGCGGGGGTGCCGGGCAGTGCGCCGGCAGGGCGCGTGGGTGTCGGGTAGCATGCCGGCAGGGCGCTGGGGCAGCGCGCTGGCAGGGCGCGGGTGTGCTGGGTAGCACACCGGGGTGGCAGGATGGGCGCCGGCGAGACACGGGCAGTGCGCGGGGTGCGGACCAGGGCGCAGGAAGTGCGTCAGGGCGCCGTGAGGACCGCGCGCCTTTGTTCTCCATCTTCATCATCCCCTATTTTCCATACCGTGTTGCCGCTTCGAAGAACATCACAATGAAAATCCGACGGAGGGTGTCGGACCGTGTGAGGTTAGCCCAAACCCTCTGCGTTTAGGAGGATATCAATTGGCTCAACATAAGTAGAAGATGTTCATTAAAAACATCTGCATCAATCCCTTTATATCCTTTGAAGAAGGTAAGAAAAGGAGTACAATAACAACATGAAAATTAAACCCCCTACCATTTGATTGTCGGGCATCGTTCGATGTTCGTTGATGGTGTCGTGGAAGTAGATGAAGAAGTATGTCATTCATTGCGTCCTCTGCACACTTCTGATCCATGCTCATGTGACGGTTCGATGACGAAGATGAGGGGGAAAGATGCTCCACGTCGGTAGGATCCGAGTGAGGAAGTCGAAGGAGGAATACATCACTGGAATCCTTCATGTTCTTCATTGGGAGCATTTCTCCCTATCTTTTCTCTCAGAGCCTCCACCAAGAAGCAAATTATGCCAACGAAAATAATAGGTGGGTTTGTCTATTATTACGTTGTCATGTAATTCCAAGAGAATAATTAATAACCCTAACCCCTAATTAAAACATGAGAGGTGTCATATTAAATTTAGGAGGATGCCAAGAGGCTTCCTTATTAAAACACAAGAGTTGGGGCAAAAATTAATTAGGGGGAGTTTGGCACATTAAGGTAGGGAATGTGGTCAGAGAGTTTCTCCCCATTTAATGGGGAGTTGATGAAATCAAGAGGGCACCCCCCACATTAATGAGGGGAGTTGGGGAAGTTTTCCTATCCTCCCATTATTAGGGGGGATAGGGCCTGTGTGGTCCCCACATTATTAAATCTCCCATGGGTGGTTGAATTTGGGCGGGCCCCACCACCTTAACCTCTCATGGGAGGTTATGGTGTGGTGGCCCCCACCACTATCTTCCCTTTGGAGGTTCAAACTACAACTAAATAAAAATATTGCTAACATAATATTTTTATTTAATTAAATTAGAAACCCCAAAATCTATCTTCTAAACTCAATAAAACGCAACTGAGGTGAAGGTCTCGTTAAGTAATCACTGACGATGTGAGTTCAACAGTGCCCTCGGATTTCGGTTCTGAGCACCAGTTCAAAAATTATAAAATTACAAACATACATTTACTCAATGTACACAAACAAAACTTCATAAATTGATTCCAAGAACACCGGGCCTTAGAATCAAGCGTCGTCAGAAACTGTGGACTCGTAAAATTCCCACGCATTTAAAATAAATCCACGGGAATTCCGTGTCCTTACAATAATCTAGGAAAATAGATCATAGGAATAAAACATATAATTATGTAAGACACATAACCACATAAAAAGATTTCAATATTTTTCAATATGTTGATTCTATGGAAATATTAGTATCGAGGGTTCAATCCCCACGTCATCATGGTATTCATGGTTCTACCCCATGTCCATCTTAGTATATGATTTAGATCCACATACCAAATTGGTAGCCATGGTTCATTTCAATGGCCATCTTAGTAGTCAAGCATCACTCCCAAGACCATCTCTGTCAATATAATGAGATATAAATCATTACACATTTCATTGGAGGGAGGTATATGTGCCACCCATATCAAAATGAAATCATACATACATTTCCCACAAGATCATTAAAAATAATATCATAACCCATAAAATTAAATGATTATCATAAACATGTAATGATATATTATCATATGGAAAATGATATGGGTTACATAATCATTTCATAAAAATAAGAACCATGAATATAAGCTGGTTTTAATGGTATAAAACCCATAAAATAGAAATAAGTTTCATAAAACAACATTTCATCAAAACATAATCCATTCAAAGAAATTATATGAAATGAATCACTGATTCATTTCCCCATAAAATCATGAGTAACACCAAAATATATCATATTATATGGGTAATAATTTAATTTTTTTTTTAAAAACAGCTCTTATGTAAAATATCCTACCTTATTTCGAAAATTATTTTTTATAAATAAAACCTTTTGAAAACAATTTTCATTAAAATAAACTTCAAAAACATAAAAAAAATCTTGAAAAAATTTTGAAAAACTTTTTCATTAAAATCATATAAAATAAGATTCAAAACCATTTGAAAGCCATTTATTTGAAAGTACATTGCAAAAATATAATTAAATCTTGATTTTTTTAAACCTTATTCCTTGAATAGTTATAAAAAAATATTGGAAACCTTTTTTAAAACCATTTTATTTGAAAATCATTTTGATAACTTATGAAAGACAATTTCAAAACCATAAAACATTTTTAAAATACTTTTTCTATTAACATCACATAAAAAATAATTAACATCCAGAATATTAAGACATTTTTTTAAATTATCTTGTAGAATTACAATGGGAGCTTCAATGAAATTATGTTCATGATGATGGGTATGTATGTACATGTCAAACATTATTTTTTACATTAAAAGTTTATAAAAGTGACTTGATTGATAAATAACCAGAATATTCCATCTAAATATATTTTTAAAATATAAAACATATGTAAAATTTTCATTTAATTTCATATTATAAATGTAAATCTCTTTTTAATTAATTTTTTGAAATCATGGTTTTGATGTAAAACAAATTTCCAATCGAAAGGAGAGATAAAGTCGGATTTTCATACAAACATTTTCTTATGTATCTGAAGTA
Organism: Viscum album; assembly: GCA_963277665.1. Taxonomy (NCBI): domain Eukaryota; kingdom Viridiplantae; phylum Streptophyta; class Magnoliopsida; order Santalales; family Viscaceae; genus Viscum; species Viscum album. The sequence continues at coordinate 380,380,447 of OY728122.1, forward strand.
CCAAAGAGTATAAAAATGGTACCATTATAGGGATATAGCATGAATAAACATGGGGTGAGAAATTTCATGAGAGTTATTGAGATATGGATCATAATATTTCATCAAAGGAATCATAAATATAAATAATCCTGAAAAATCGATTAGACTGTTTCAATAAAATCTTACCACTTGGTAACATTGAACCAAACTCCCCTTTTATGAAAATGAATCTACATGTAGCTTAAAATATCATTGAAATAATTATATTCCTGATAAAAAATTTAAATGGAAATATATATACCTTTTGAAAAAATATAGTTGCATAACATGGCATGTGTCTCAAAGATGGAAAATTGATACAAAACTATCTTACTAATTTGGAAACTTTTGAAACCTAAAACCCCTAAAAGAAATATAATATAATGGATAATTAAATACCCATAAATTTAATAATATGAATCATATAATACATCCACGGGTATTTTACACACACACACAAATTAAACATGTGGTGATTAAGGTATGTATCTAATAGAAGTAAAAAAGGTGAGACAAAATCCCCTTACCTTATTTATTGACTCTATTTGTACTCATACAAATCTCATGTATATTAAATATAAATTTATTATATTTCTATAATAGAACCATTTTATTATATCTAATTCCATATATATGTTGATTATGACTTTATATTATCCACTTGCTAACCATTCTATGTTAAGGTTTCACAAAGGGTAATATCACCATTGTTCTTTGCATGTGTCTTAATTTGTTATATATTTGGTCATTGTACTTATATCATTACTTACAGAATGTAAACCTTGAAATAAATAAATATTATATTCATTATATTTATAGTATCAAAATATATAGAATATATAACTATGAAATGGAATACACCATTCATGGAGATGGTTGAATGTATGTACGCAAGAATGTTGTTTCTGTTTTATTTTCATATTGAAAGATAGAAAGTAAATGATATATATGAATATATCTATATAATATCATAACAGTATAATTATTATGTCATATATATCATATATGTTCACTAAATATAGCCTTAATTTATTCCATCATGTGTGTGAATGAATCACATCGCTTTGAGGGGGAGGTAGACCACACTTCCTCAAACGAGATTATCATATTTACACCAAATGGTAACTATAAAGATTTGTGTTTTAAAATGATTAAATAATCTGAAATAAAAAAATATATAATATATCACATATATAAATATTTTTCCATCATAATGTCCACCATTAGAGGTGGTAAAGTAAAGATTAACAGTCCTCATTTCGTGAGGTAGTAGTTTGTCGTACACATAAATAATATGTTACATGGAAGTGTGTGTAAGTGTAGTTAGAATCCTTAGAATAAAAAAATAAATGTATATAGAGTATACTATTTTTTTTATACAATAATTAAATAGTAATAGTTTAGGGATGGAGAAGTTAAATAAAATAAAGGATCTTGACGGAGGGTGTTACCTCTTAATCGGGTAAATCATTTGGTGGGCACTAAAGGACTTACTAGGAAGGATTTATAATAAAAGGGAGTTTTAAAGTAGTAATTTATGTTTTTATAGAAGTGTATTGGTTATATAATGTATGATATTTAGTGGTTTTATATATGCAAGGAAGTGGAAGAGTGCTTTTCTTTTTATTGTAAATGGTGAGTGGCATACTTGAAAATACTAGAATGTATTCATTAATGAGAGATACACCTTACCTAATGTGCCTCCAAAATGGAAAAAATGGAGTAAAGGGGAATCAAGGTATAGTAATACCTCATCCAAAATGATATTTTCATTTTAATTATTTATATCTTTAACTTCTAATCTTCCCCAATTTAATAATTTTGATTTTATTAAAGACACCAGTTTTCTAACCTATGTAGTTTAACCATTAAGACTACATTAAAGTTATTTTTTTAAAATATAGTGACACATAAATATAAATATGACAAATATTTTAAAAACAATCTCTTACTTGTTTTTTAATTAATTTCCAAACAAGTGCAAGTGATGTGCAAAAACACTTTTTAAACCCACACCGTGCTAAACATGGTTTTTACAATCTATGGATCAATAAGTTAATTACAAAATAAAAATGGTTAATTAATAGAGGATATTTAATATTTATTAACACATAAAAGTTAGTTTTATTAATATATGATCTTTATTAATTTAATATCTTTTAATAAAATACCATTTATTATAAAATAACATTTGTGCCAATTTTTACATTATTTAATTAATTTTAATTTTAAAATATGAAAACCATATTGTAATTCAAATATATTCAAATTAAATTTTATATAAAATGATATATTCATCTAAAAATTTGTTAGAGACAAAATTTCAATCAATTTTTTTTATTTTAATATTCATCGTATCGTTTATTTTAGTTAATTATTAATAAAACAATCACTATGTTAGCGTTTCTTACACATTTTAATTTACTGATTCATCAATAAAAATTGGTGATAAATTATTAAGTTAAAAATAACCCATTTTAATTTCAAAAGGACTTGTATAAACTTATGTATTATTATTTTAACTTATCTCAATGTTTTATAAATTTTAAATGTAATTAAAGACCCTTTTTTGTCTTTTTCCATACATAACCTTTCATATAGGTAAATTATATTTAATAATATCACAATAACCAATGAAATTAATACCAATAGTTTTATGGTAAAATTAGTTTCAACCAATGTACTTTGGAAAGCTTTCCATGTAATTTTTGTTGTTAATAACATGTTTTAGTCCTTTATTAAGCTTAATTTTACCATATTCACCATAATTTATTTTTAAAACTTTCACTACTATTTTTTGTCAAAAATTAATTTTTCCTATTTTATACATAAAATATTATACTAATTAAACCTATTTATGTACATTTTAAAAATTTAAATCATATAAATGGGAATAATATGTTTAACGCTAATACTGCAAATATGGCGAGAAAGTGGGTTTTAAAGAAAAAATATTCTGAAGTTCAATAAGGGTTTGTATCTAATTTCAAAATAAAAATGATTCCAATAACCTAAAGTGTATTAATATATTTATAATTGATCTATTTCAAAATTATAAACAAATTGAAAATATAATTTAAGATTAATAATTTTTTAACTGAAGAGGCAGTTGCTAACCAAATATAATATTTTTCACTATTAATGAAAAAATGATGTTTTTCAACAAAATCCCAAAAATTAACCATAATCTAAATTAGATGTTATAAATTAAAAAATTAGTTTTATTTATAAAATCAATTATAGTAGTTCCCAAAATTATTTTTTTAAAAAATAGGTGTTCCATTAAAAGGCTGTAAAACTCAGTAATGCATGTATTGAAAGCCATGTTAGTGTTTCATGTACCACAAAATCACCTTGGTGTAATATGTTGAGAAATATATCCTTTATTTCTAAATAATTTTATGATTTCCTTGGTATTATATATAATAAAATCCAAACATAGTTGATTAATATATATAAAAAATATTTTATGTGTTGCATGAAATCAAAACTACCAAACATAATAAATTAATTAAATATATATATTTCAGAAAATCTCAGGCTATTAAAATAAGGGATTCTTATTTTGAAATCCAAATAACAAAACATTTAGTTTGAATAACACACACCTTGTGTTCTTTCTATATAGTTAAGATCTAAATTTTGTGAGTAAACATCATGCTTTCCACATACATGTTGTGTAGTGGGTTTTTGAGTGGTGTGGTTGAGTATTCTCAATAAAACCTCATACTAGAGTACATTTCCTTTGCCTTTATGTTATGTAAGGTGTATAGTTGTATATTTCTAGGTCTAACACATAGCCAATCCATTTATGGTACACATACAGATACCCCATGTAGCGTACATGACATGTATAGTGATGACACTACATAGACTAGGGTTTAAAAATCCCTCTCTAGTTGATGTACATTCATAGGTTGTGCATTGAATATACACACCATGAACATGGATGGACACATCTTTTACCTGGATTTACACATCATTTAAATCCCCTTTTGATGGTTTTTGATGACTTTGTGCCCTAATGAAAAAATTGGAAAAGGAGGAGTCCGTTGTAAACTTTTTTTTGCATAGAATCGGATAGTGGTACCATGGGATGATTTGAGAAAATTAGTGCATGAATTCAGGGTGATTTTTTTATGATAGAGTGGTCATTCCCCTAATAATTGATTTTAGAGGTCTCGTGAATGGAAGTTGAATGAAACATATATGGGGATCCTGGGATTTATTAGTGGATGTGGAATGGGTTAGAAAAATCCATCAACAATTTTATCTTAGGAAATTCCCCTAGTTAGTGGGACCATGTTATGACTCTAGGAGGTGGTTTTGATGCGGGTCCACACATCCTAGTGCGAATTGGATGGGTATGGGTATGAGTTCACATTCTTGGTGTTGTTATTCCCTTTTGTCCTATGAAATCATGATATATTTGAGGCCAAATTATGGCATATATACCCCCAAGGGAAGGGAATTGGTCTCAGAGACTATTTATGATCATGGATTCCAAGTGTGTTACCTTTGGTTCTTCTTTATCCTAGAGGATCCCAAGAGGTATCCCTCCACTTGTATACAAACTCAGATAATCCTATAAGGTATTCCAGCTCTTTTTTATTAACAAAGAGGACTTGTGTAGGTGACCCATTAGTGGACTAACCTTGAGAGGGATCATGTCTATATGAGTAGAGATGGTTAATGGTGTCATCATATACCCGAAATTATAAGTATTCCCAATAGGGTTTATGTTGTTTCAATAGGATTGGGGTTTATGATAGACCATTATAAGTTATCTATAAATTTATATATGTGTGTGAAATTGGTTTATTCCCTTCAAGATAATTTGATATAGTTGGTATGCCATTATTATGGGGTCTGGTGTGTGGTTGTGTTTCATTAATTTGATATAATTTATATAAGTTGGATACCTTGGAATATGATATTATTATATAATATAGGTCATTATGGATTTGTAAAATAGATTAAACTTTTTTTGTATCAATGTATTTAGAAATCAGATACTAGGAATTCCATAGTTTATGCGCTTCTGTCCCCAAGACACTATTTGACTTCCACAGATTTTAAACATGGATGATAAAATTATCTCGAGTTACATCATGAGGATACTATTAAAAAATTCATGGATTTGGAATTTGAATAAATATATTATCATGGGTTATTTCCCCAAATTATTGTGGATACAATTAATTGCACTATTTATTTTGAGTTAGGGTAATATGATTTTCCGGTGTTAATTCTATAGATTCGTGATGATATACATATATATATATATATTGGATTTTATATGAATTTGGAGGTCATATCATAGGAATATTGTGGGATGGGTCCCATGATATCTATGGATTGGTTGTGGTTTCCATGGATTTTGATCCCCTGTATTAATGGGAGGCATGGTAATCATGACATTCTTATAGACACACGTTCATTAAAAAAATATGGTCTGGTCGATCATTGTCATGGACCTATGGAATGAAAATGAATTAATTTATTTATTTTTATCTAGTTATAATTATTATATTAGAGTTTTATCTCACTATATAAAATTGAGATTAAAATTTTGTAATAGGACTACCATAGGGGGTGGCCAAGTGATTCTTATTTCTCCCACCCTGTAAATAGAAATAATTTTTTGTTCAGAACCAATGTCTAATTTAATGATGAGCACTAATGAACAACATATTGTTTTGAGTCCTAGGATTGCATGATCGATATGAGCTATGAATGTGGGGTCTTAGGATTGAGCTGCTACATCTTGAGTGTTGGATAGACTATATATTTGGTATATCACATAGATAGATCTAGACCCTGATATATTACCTTTTCATTTGTTCATTTTTACCTTATCAGACATGTTGTAGATATGATGTTGTATGTGAGCATGATTGTTAGGGTTTATAATAGTTTTTTTCAGTTTATTTTTCCATTTTATATAATCTGATTTGTTCCACACTTGGTAATTTTTTATAACCATTATCTCTGATTGGATTTTATATTCTCCTCACAATTCCACTATATACCACTATAACTAGTATATAGCCTCTTGCATACGAGGTGGTGGTCTTGAGATCATGTTTTGAACTAGACAAGAAACTATTCATATAGTGATTCATGATTTTATTTTAAAAGAGTGGATTAATTTAAACTAAATATATCCAAGTGGAGTTCTTAGATAGTGTTTTATTAGATTAGACACTTCAAGGATTTTGAATCCCCAAACACCCCATAATTTTATTTGAGATGCAACACGCAACAAGGGATATCTAATTTTGGAATTTCAATCATTTGAAAACAATATGCATCACTATTTTTTCATGATATGTGACCAAAATGGATTTTATATGAGAATAAAGATACTTCACTGAAGCCCTAGTTTAACACCCTCTGATTTTAGAATGTTTTTATAAATAATATTTTCAATAACGTGTACTATATGAAATGAAGATCATAAAATATAACACCCTGAGATTTATGAGATATATTTTTTTAATTTCTTTTATGTCTTGTGTTGTATGCAACAAAAAGATTATCATGTTTTATACGCAACACCATATTATCTTGCAGTATATGCAACAATATTCTTGGCTTGTGTTACAAACAATTTCAAGTTATTTTGATATAATTTATTTCACAAAACGCTGATTATAGATTTTTTAAAATTTATAAAAGAACCAAGTTTGGATTATGTTATACCCAAAACCAAAGGAATCTTGCACTCTATGCAACACTGACATTGCTTGCGTTACACACAAGAGAAACTTTCCTCGATTTCTTGTGTGGTACGCAATAATGAGTTTCAATAAACAATGATATGTTTTTAAAATATTATATAAACTAGACATTATGAATACTATTAACCAAATTTTGAATTTTATATAACATTATAATTCATTTTACACATGATATGAGAAGAAAACCAATTTTTCGGATAGAAGAAGTATTTTTCAAAAAATGCAGTTTTATCACCATTTAATGGAACATCCATTATAAATATAGTTTTTGACACTATTATAAGTTATATTTGAGAATCTAAACTTCTTATTTGGAATTGGGACATGAAAATATACTTTTGATAAATTTTTGATATTTTTTTATAACATTCACATTTTGATAAATAATGAAAATATACTAAATCTTAATTAAAAACAACTTTTTACATCAAGATAATTAATATAGTTAAATTATAATATTGAATGGTTTTAAAGTATAAATAGAATATATATTTATATTTTAAGACAATTTAATTCATTGTCGTTAATTTTACATTGAATTCATATGTAAAAACATTTCAATCTTTTGTAACGTTTTAAACAAAAACTCGTTTTTATTTTCAACAACAGGATTAATTTTAAATTAATTACTGTAACTTTTGTGGTTTTAATTTGAAAAAACATGTTCCATATTTGGAATCATATGTTTCAAATTTTTTAAATAGGTATTTTTTATTTTTGGAAATTATGAATAGTAACTTCAATAATTATTTTATTTACCATGGTTAAAGGGTAAATATGGTAAATAAGGGTAAGAAATAATATTTAACTACCCTAAAACATGCCCTAATCCTATTTAATGATATATGTCCGACCATGGGCATTCTTGGGTATATTTTGGGACCTCATGGATTCCCTTAGATGTGAAAATAATAATTTATAATAACTAATTTATTGTAATGATAATTATAACCCAAACGTATATCTTTTACTAACTTGATTTTAATAAAGGGTTATATAATTGGTCTCTATGATTATAAATTGTCATTATAAATCTAAAAAAATCCTATATCATTGTATTTTATTTATAATTTTTAGATATTATATAAAATGTTTTATTTATTACACAAATATGATGTACTGATTACCTCATTAATGAAAGTTTTAAATATATGAATTTATAATTTGGTCCTTTTGATGTCATACACAAATTTTATGGGTGAATATGACATGTTAGGAGTGTAATGAATATTTTATTTTTGAATTTATCTTTTGTGGGAATTTTATTAAAATTCAAATAAATGAAAGTGTCAAAATTGACACTATTGATATTTTATAAAAATAACATTTTGTTAAATTATTTAAAAATAATAAATATATTTAAAAATTACAAAGTGGTAATTATAAGATCTGAAATTTCATAAAATCCCAATTTATGGTCAATTAACACCATATATGTTAATATTTATAACCATTAAAAACCTATAATGTAATTACTATAATTAAAATTAAATATAATAACAAAGTGTTAATGAAAATGATAATGCTTAAATTGACATAAAAACATGTCTATTATTTATTAGTTAATGAGAATAAAACCCTATCTCCTCTAATATTCAAATTTGAGACTATTTGGTTGTTTTTAATATGGGTTTGATTTTATTATAAATTAATATTTTTGAGAGTTTCCTAAAATGACCCTCTCCTCTCTTAAAAAAGGGCACCTCCTCCCTCTAGTCTTCACCCCATTTTAAGCCTTAAATATCATCCAAACCCTACCCATTTATCTTCTATACTCTCTTATTTACATTTTATAGGTGATAGTCTTCTCAAAATACCGATTCTAGTGACCTAAGTGTAAATTTAAAGGAGGCACATCGAGGAAGAGGTAATCTCTTCTACTGATTCTTTCAAATTTTTTTCTTCTTCTACTTATTCTTCTTTAGTTGTTTCAATATAAAGAAATAAAATCAGTATCACTAATATAATTATATGTTATTATAAATATGAAACAACCCTATTTCACCTTCTATCTATCCTATGAAAAACAAAATCACTATGTGTGCGTACGTATGGATTACCGTCTCCACACCATGGTGTAATCTATTTTTCACCACCACCTTACTTGGATGGGTATAATGGTGGGAATAATATCTATATATGATTATTATAACATGATAATAATTATAATATATTATACACCATCCATTTAAATACCATTCAACAACTATGGGAACAATATTGTCGCTTGTGCGTACGTACAACTTATCGTCTCCACGACGCGATGAGATTCATTATCCATGTTAACCATTCAAAAATGATTATAAAGTATATAAAATAAATAATCATGAAATTTGTGACATAATAATGCTACTAGATTTGTGTGTGTGTTTGTGTGTGTGTTTCATTTACTTACATCCATCTAATTCAATAAGGAAACGAAAATAGCGTTTATGCATACATACGACATACTGTCTCCATGAACGGTGTATTCCATTTCATTTACCTCTCTATTATATATATATATATATATATTTATTTATTTATTTATTTATTTATTTATTTATTTATTTATATAATGAATATATAATATATATAAAAATCATTTTTTACATTCTATAAGTAAGAAAATCATGATCTAATTAATCATATGAAGAATAACAAGTCCAAACATGTACGATAAATGAAACGACTATCACCCAAAACATTACTTTAACATGGAATTGACAAATGAACCGTAAATATAAAGTCATAAGTGAATCATATATGATATAATAAATATTATTATTGTTCTGTTACAAATTAATAATATGTTTAAACCCACTATACAAGAGTTTTGTACACATATGAGTGAAATCAGACCTAAGGTAAGGGATAATTTTGCAATCTCATTTTCATCTAATATTGTTTATACGTAAGTATTTTCTGGGGATATGTTTATCATCCATTCCCATGTTTTATAAAAATGTTTTCATAAATTTTTTATTATTTTTCTATGTATGTTTACTATCATTTTTACCCATTTTTCACTTATACTACATGGTATGGAAGTAATCTTTCTTTTGTTTAGAATACGAGGTACTTTTTGACTTTTCTGGTAAAAGTACGTGGATAATGTTTTTTAACTTATACAGCATTAACATATTTTTACGTCCTCTTAACACCTTATTTCCATGAATCCTACTCTAAAATATTTCATGTTTAGTTTCAACTAAATTCTTTTCTTTTAAAATTGCGTGGCATTTTTAGAAAAGGAAACATTTTTAAAGAAGAAATGTTATTTTCATCAGGAATTAATTTCAAGTGTTTTATAAAATTTATTTTCCATCTAAGATGGCATAGGGTTATGTTTCTATCCCTATTATTACTTTTATTTATTATTTTTATGATGGAATTATTTTTATGAATTCCATTTATCTTATAAAGATTATGTTATGATGGCATTATGTTTAAGAGTCCCATTTTATTTCATGGGTTATGCTATACTGAATGATTTATTTTTATGTGGCACATGTAAGAATTATTTCATTATGAGATTAGTGTGACATGTATCTCCCTCCAATTAATTAGGTAAATATTTATATCACAAGATATAAACATGGATAGAACAAAAAGTAAATATAGTTCAATAATATAGGGCTGGAATCGAAAATAGACCTGATTCAATAATGGACTTCATCCACTATGATGGTCTTGGAAGCAATGTCTTGGATACTATAGAAATAATATTACGTGCTTAATATTTTAACACAATTCTATGTTTTATTCCAATGATATTTTATCTTGATTAATGATCCTTAATGAACTATGCCTTACGTTCTCCCACGATTTATTTCATGACTCATGATTTTGATGTTTAAACTTTATATTCAAGTTTTTATATTGCAATATATATGGTTTATTTTATTTTCTCCTTGTTTACCCTTATTGAGAATTTTAACTCACCCTTTTTATGTTTTATTTTCTCTATTATATAAATAAAGGTTTTAGGTAGGAAAAAAATGGGAAGATCTTTATGGGAGATGTTGAAGATCTTACAGCATGATTAGAAGATTATGTTCCAAGTTTCCAAAGACACTAAACTAATATGGTCTTTGGGAATCTAATTTTTTCATGTATTAAGTATTCCTTAAAATTAATTTAATGTCCACGTATTTCATGCTAGGTTCTCTATAGTTGGTATTAGAGTGAAGGTTTATTCAACATTTGGAAACTAGAATGTGAAAACTTCAGTGAGATCCCTAGAAATATTTTTAAGTTTTTTCTAGGGATGTAACAAAGGTTAAGTATAACTATTGGTTATAGTCTGAGAATTATGATAAATATAATAAATAAACTAGAATTAAACCTAAGATGTTAGAGATTAAACAAACTTCTCCTTCACTATGTTGTTTTCCTAGTATGATTTTTTCCTCTTTTGGGTTTTAGAAAATTACTAGAAATATGAGGATTTAAGTTAAAGAAGAATATGATGGGCAATGGAATAATATTATTTATAAAAATCCAAATGAAATTGGACTTGGAAGGAGAAACTTCATTATAATTCCTAATCAAAAATTTCAAAATATGGTCAATAATATCATCTTTGGGGAGTTTCCTAAAGAATATAATAAGATAAATATGGAGTTTAAGGGTGATCATAGAGGAAATAAAGTTCAACTTTCCTTATGTAAATCATGTGGGAAGAGGAATCAAGTAGAATGTTTCATAGGAACTGATAAATGTTTCAAGAGTGGGAAAAAAGGTCATCGAGCATTTTACTGCCAAAGTAATGGGAATAAACAGAAATCTTCAAAGAGTGAACCTCCAACAAATCATGGTTACAAGTGCAAGGAAATGAGGTATAATTCTAACCAATTACCTAATCCAAGGGTTATGGATGATTATCTATGACAAAAACCTTTTAAGGCAAAATACAAATGAAAATAACATAAAATCACTATTGGTGATGTTGAGTGTGCCAAAAAAGTGGTGGAATGATTAATTTTTTATGTAATGGTATTCCAAAATAGTGTTGTTTAATCTCTATTATAGTATTATAGAATATTGGAACATATATGTATTGTTCTAATGTGGTTTTCATAAGTATATGGTACCAGTAACAATGAAATTAGATTGAAATATTTTTTAAAAGAGTAGATAAAAAGATAAACAGATGTTTAATAGTATTAATGACCTCATGAATGATACAAGGACAGAGTTATATCATGGTTTTAGTAAATATAATTATTGGGATTTTGGTATTTGGAAGGAGTTAAATTTTAACAGCATTCATGTTTTCATTAAGGTTCTATGGTAATTCATGTTTTAAGATAATGCATGATTAAGGTATTCAAATGTTCAGAATGTGACAACCAAGAACTACCTTATGAGATAAGGGAGATTAATGTTAAGTATATTTAGATCACCTCTTTCTAGATTTTTATATTTTTAGTTTTTTGGAAGGATTTTAATGTTATCCATTTATGGATAGTATAAGTTATTTTACATTTTATGGTTGTTGTATTAATGTATTATTTCATTGTAGGTGGACTTAGGCATATTTGATTACCTATGGTAACCTTTTTATTGAGACATATAGAATGAACTATCATTATATTGCATGATCTGCTAACTCCTCAAAATGACAAATTCAACTTCATTTCTTAAAATAAGAGATGACGTGGAAGTTGTTTAGGGAACGATCAATGATGAGATTGTATTGAAATCAAGTAATTATTTATTATCATGAAAAAATTCATCAACATCAGGTAAAGGATCTTGAAAAAAAATGTTGTCCTAGTACCTTATTATACGATGAATCAGATGGTCCCTTAAATCATTTCAAAGTTATGTATTTGAGTAGATAACATTCTCCAAACCATATTCTTTATCACTATCCATCATAACCCAATGGTTAGATTTCTCTTCCATATCCTTGTTTTCACTTCCCACCTATGCTATACTATATGGAAACCCTGTGATGAGTTACATTGGATAACCATTATGATTTTAACTTTCATTTTTAAAATGGAGTTTTAGTATTTCTTTTTACGATGTCGGTTTCCATGAAAGAAACATTCATGTAGAAAACCATTTATAACCCCAATGAATTTAAAGGGAGAAATTAATTTTAAGTGGGGTATAACGTAACACCTTGATATTTTTTGATATGTATTCTTTTTAATATATTTGAATTCTTATGTAGTACACTACAAAAAGATTATCTTGCACTATAAACAACACTATATTAGCTTGCAGTATACGCAACACTGTTCTTGGCTTTTGTTACATACAATTTCAAGTTATTTTGATAGAATTAATTTCACACAACTCTGATTATAGGTTTTTCTCATTTTATAAACGAATCAAGTTTGTATTATGTTATACGTAACACCAAAGTAAACTTCCACTACATGAAACACTAACATGGCTTGTGTTACATGCAAGAGAGACCTTCCTTGATAGCTTGTGTAGTGTGCAGTACTGAGTTTCACTAAACAATTATATATTATTAAAATTTTATATAAACCAGTCTTTATAAATAGTAGTAATCACATTTTCTATTTTATATAACATTAGCATTCATTTTACATATGATATGAGAACAAAATCAGTTTTTTGGATAAAATAATTATTTTTTAAAAAAATTAGTTTTACCACCTTTTGATGGCACTCCCATTTTAAATATAGTTTTTGAAAATATTATAAGTTATATTCGAAAAGATAAACTTCTTCTATGGAAGTGGGACATAATTTACTTTGGATAAATTTTTGTTATTTTTCTGATAACATTCATATATTGATGAATAGTGAAAATACGCTAATTTTTAATTAAAAACAAATTTTTTTCATTAAGATAATTTATATTGATAAATTATTATATTGAGTAGTTTTAAAGAAACAAATAGAATATTTTTCTTTATTTTAAGACAATTTAAGCCATATTCATTAATTTTACATTAAATTTATATGTAAAACCATTTCAAACTGTTGCAATTTTTTAAACAAAAACCCGTTCTTTTTATGACAATGGGATTAATTTTAAATTAATTACCGAAACTAATATGTTTTGAATTAGTAAAAAAGGATTCCATATTTGGAATCATAAGGTTAAAATTGTTTAAATAGGTACTTTTATTTTTGGACATTATGAATAGTGACTTCTGTAATTATTATATTTACCGGGGTTAAAGGGTAAATCTAATAAATAAGGGTAAAAAATAATATTACAATAATATTAAACTACCCTAACAGATGCCCTAATCCTATTGGGTAAGATATTTCTGACCATGGGAATCCTTGGGTCCATTTTAGGACCCCATGGATTAACTTGGATGTGAAAATGAAAATTTATAATAATTAATTAAAAGTAATGATAATTATAACATAAACATATATCTTTTACTAAATAGATTTTAATATTGGGTTATATAACTGATCTATGTGCTTATAAATTATCATTATAAAACTAAAAATATTTCCTATATTATGGTATTTTATTTTTAATTTTTACAGTTTATATAAATAGTTTTTTTAAGAACACAAATATGGTGTAGGGATTAACTCATTGAGGAAAGATTCAAATAAATTAATTTATAAATATTAAAAAAATAATAATTTAGTTATATTGATGTCATACATGAATTTTCTAGGTTCCTATGTCATTTTAGGGGTATATTAGATATTGTTTTTCTAATTTATCTTTTTTGGGGATTTTATTTAAAGTCAAATAAATGAATAGTGTCAAAATTGACATTATTGATATTTTATAAATATAACATTTTGTTGAATTATTTAAAAAAAATATTTAAAAATTTAAAAGTGATAATTTTCAGATCCAAAATGTCGTAAAATACCTCTTTATTGTTAATTAACACCATATATTTAAATATTTATAACCATTAAAGACATAGAATGTTATTATCCTAATTAAAATTAAACAGAATAACAAAGTGTTAAAGAAATTTATATTGCTTAAATTGAAATAAAAACTTGTCTAAAATTTATTAGTTTATGAGATTAAAACCATATATCATCTCATATTATAATTTTAGACATTTATGAGGTTTTTAAGAGGGGTTTGATTTTATTATAAATTATTATTTTTGAGAGTTTCCTAAAGTGCCCCTCTCCTCTCTTATAAAAGGGCACCTCCTACCTCTCCTATTCAATCCATTTTAAGCCTTAAAAAGTATCCAATACATGCCCATTTCTCTTATAAACTTTTCTAGTTACATTCTAGAGGTGATTTTTTTAAAAGACCAAATATAGTTCTCTAAGAGGAAATTTAAAGAAGGCATGTCGAGCAAGAGGTAATATCGTATACCGATTGTTTAAAATTTATTTCTTCTTTTACTTCCTCTTATTTAGATGTTTCATTATTAAGAAATAACATCATTATCACTCATATACTTATATTTTATTATAAATATGAAACAAACCAATTTCACCTTTTATCCATCCTATAAAAAATGATATCATCACGCGTGCGTACGTACGGATTACCATCTCCATACTGTGGTGTAATCTGTTTTTCAACACCACCTTAAATGGATGGGTATAATGGTGGAAATAATTTCTATATATGATTATTGTATCATGATTCTAATTATTATATATTATACACCATCCACTCTAATACCATTCAACAACTATGGTAACGATATCATCACTCGTGCGTACGTACGGCTTAACGTCTCCACGATACGATGAGATTCATTCTCCATGTTAACCATTCAAGAATGATTATAAAGTATTTATAATAAATAATAATGAAATATATGACATAATAATTCTGCTAGATTTATGTTTATATATATATATGTGTCATTTACTTACTTCCATCCAATTCAATTAGGAAATGAAAATAGTGTTCATGCGTATGTATGGCCTACTGTCTCCATGAACGGTATATTCCAATTAATTAATCTATCTATTATATATATATTTATATAATAAATATAATATATATATATATATATCAATTTTTACATTTTGTAATTATGTAAATTATGATCTATGTAATCGTATTAATAATAACAAGTCCAAACATGTACGATAAATGAATCGACTACCAGCCAAAACATTGCTTTAACATGAAATTAACAAATAAAAGGGTAATATAATGTCATAAGTGAATCATATATGATATAATAAATATTATTATGGTTCTATTACAAGTTAATAATATGTTTAAACCCACTATACAAGAGTTTCGGACACATACGGATGAAATCGGACCTATGGTAAGAGATAATTTTGCAATATAATTTTTATCTGAGATTGTTTATACGTAAGTATTTTCTGGGATATTTTTATCATCCATGTCCATGTTTTATAAAAAAAATTAATAAATTTTTTAATATTATTATAGGTATTTTTAAATTCATTTTTACCCATTTGTAACTTTTACTACATGGTATGGAAGGAATGTTTCTTTTGATTACTATATGAGGTACTTTTTGACTTTTCTGGTAAAAGTACGAGGAGAATGTTTTTTTTAACCTATATGGCAGGAACGGATTTTTATGATTTCTCAAAACCTTATTTCCATGAATCTTACTCTACAATATTTCAAATTTATTTTCAACTAAATTCTTTTCTTATAAAATTTCATGGCATTTTGAGGAATGAAAATGTTTTTAATGGAGAAATGATATTTTCCTCAGGAATTAAGTTCAAGTGTTTTATCAAAATTATTTTTCATCTAAGATGACATAGGATTATGTTTCTATTCCTATTATTACTTTTATTTGATTATTTTTATGATGGAGTTATTTTTATAAAGTCCATTTATCTTATATAGACTATGTTATAATGACATGATGTTTAAGAATCCCATTTTATTTCATGGGTAATGTTATGCTGAATGATTTATATTTCTGTGGCACATGTAAGAATGATTTCATTATGAGATGGGTGGGACCTATATCTCCCTCTAATTAATTGGGTAAATATTTATATCTCATGAGATAGACTTGGATGATATGGAAAGTAAATCTGGTTCAGTAATACAGGGTTGGAATGGCAAATAAACTTGGTTCAGTAATGGACTTCGTCCATTATGATGGTTTTGGAAGCAATGTCTTGGATAATATAAAAATCATATTATGTGCTTAAAACCCCCCTTAAACCCCCCACTGCTGGGACCCACATGAGCTTTAAACCCCCCTTAAACCCCCCATTTATGTGGGATGAAACCCTTGGACTTCCCCCACCAATTAATTAAACCAACCCTCTCATTTAATTAATTGAATTTATACAATAAATTAATTAAACTCCTTTTGAATCCATTTGAATTCTTTCCAACCATTAAAATAATAGTTAGTCTATTATTATTTTTCTGGAAATTTATTTGGTGGATCTTGAGAGAGGGATTGGGATAACTTTGAGAAATTCTTCCTTCCAACAAAGAACGCCGCTCACCACTGAAGAATGACGAACTTATTCATCGATCTTCGACCAAGCCAAAAGAGAAGGAGCCGACCGCGAAGAATGCTGACGACGCTTCTTCCTCGGACGCTTCTCGACGTCAATGAATCGACATCCCCCATTCCTCTTCTTCCACTATCAACGAACGACAAGCAAGGTAGGGGTTTGAGTTGAAATTATTTCTGTTCTTCGTCGTTCAAATTGTGGTTTGAGAATTGTCGACTGTTATCACCATAATGAGGAGGGATCAGACCACACGAACACAGCCTGACCCTCCCCCTTTTTTTGATCAAATTTGTTGGTGACGGTGGCAGCGCAACGACACCGCCAGAAGGAAGAACCGCGATGGAGCAACATGACCGGCAACGAGCCGACGACAGAAGAAGCTGGCAGCGCAAGGTTCGTTGAGCCGCTGGAGAGGCGTGGAGCTGTCGCGCCGCACAGAAAACCAATCCGCGGCCAGGTGGGCCGCAGCAGTGCCAGAGGGGCGTGGTACTGTCACACATCATCAGAGATGAAGCACGTATAGGAGGGCCACGGTGATTGGATGTGGCATGGTGTTGTCGTCCCGCGCGGTGAAGTAGGACCCTGGTGTTGTCGCGCCACGGTAGAGGAGCTGAGGCGGCCGGCCGGGCAGGTGATCGGAGGAGCCAAATAGCGGGTATCTTGGCTAGCCGGGAGGAGTGGGACCCTCAGGGTCCCGCGTGACCTGGAACGTCTCCCCTGGTTCCGGTTAGGGTTCCCACCCGAACATCTTAGGGCACACGCCTCCCCCCTAAACGCGGCTAGGGCAGGCTGTTGGACCGCCTTCGGCCAGGCCGCATTCGGCCGGGCCACCTTCAGTCGGGCAGCCCTCGGTCGGGCCGCCCTTGGCCGGGACGCCTTTGGGCGAGCCGCCGTCAGTCGGGCGGCCCTCGTCCGGGCCACTTACTCAGACTGGATTGGACCTGCAGACTAGGTTAGACCCCAGTCTAGACCAGGTCGGTCTGACTGGGTCAGACTGGACCCGGGCCCGTTTGGCCAGTTTACACCTTTTCGCCTCTATCTTGGGTTACATGTGTCCGATTGATGAACCGCCTGAAGCGATGGAAGGCTTGGAATGAGACAGTTCTTTTGGAATACCCCACATGAGTTTTGGACATAGTTGAATTATGGTCAGATTGGTTTGAACCTAAAAAACCAACTGGGCCCCTGGAACAGAAATGCCAATAACTCACAGACCAGGCGTCCAATTGAAGCATCATCTATTGCGTTGAAACCCTTATGGCATGGAAGTCCTTTGGGTTACTCTTTTTGGGAGTTTAGTGGTAGTTGAGGTATGACCTATATCTCGAGGGCAGATTCAATGGAACTCGAGTGCACCGGGTGCGATGAATCTAGTGGCTGTTAGTGAGGCGGAGGTTAGAGAGAGATCATACGGAGGTCAGCGCTCAGCGATCTTGTGTGGGTCAGCGCATACCGATCATGTGTGGGTCAGATCCTATGTGGTTCAACGCTCAGCGATCCTGTGTGGGTTAGCGCATACTGATCATGTGTGGGTCAGATCCTACGTGGGTCATTGCGTGGGTTAGTTCCTATTGATCTTGTGTGGGTCAGACTCCATATGGTCAGAAGCAATGCCTCTTGACAGAATAAGATGATCTAGCTTCGCGACTAATCATATATACTTCTATACTTCACTGAAATCTTGGTTTGATATGAGTCAAGTACTTTCATTTTTTCCTCATGATTGAGATGGGTTACTAAATAACTTAGGTATATGTATGGGCATATACCTAAGTAAGGGTTATCCGTTGAATCATTACTTTTTGGTTATCCTTGTTGGATATTGGGAGACCTTGAGCGTCTCGGGGTCCCTATTAGTATCATTATACTCACCCCTGCACTGGCTATGCCCGCACCTCGTTGTGTTGGATTCAGATAACAGACAGTGCTGATGGAGGACAAGAGCGCCAGGACTGGATGGTACCCAGAGGTGGAACTTACAACGAGATGGTACACAGAGGAGTCAGACAGACGTGGAGTGCTGAGGGGGCCATCTGTACCTACCCTTCAGGTAGGAACCCTAAAGGATGATCCAGAAGCTGCTCTTTACCTTTTAGCTATTTGTCCCTTTTTCAGTTGTACTTGATTTCAGTTGTACCTATACTTTACTCTCTGTTGTATGTTGTTTTACTTTGTGTATTACTTATATTGGTGTAATCTATTGTGTTTTTTTACTATTTTAAATACAATGCCTCCCTAGTTTAGGGATTTACACCTTTGGTGCTAGTCACCAGCTCCTAACCAATGGAAGGCGGGCTCGGGGTAGTCACGATACGGGCCCCGGGGGAAGGGTCGTGAAAAATTGGTATCAGAGCAGTCGGTTCTACCGTAGAACATAGGACTCTGATCATTATTTTCTATGAAGAAATAGTGTTAAGGGTACCGAGTGCGATTTTCAGTTCAGGGAGTCCAGTGTTGGTGCGACGGCTGATGTATCCATACACCATGACTAGGACTTCTGATTTCCGACTTAGTGCATTAAAACACTGATTGTGTGAGTGTTTTAAAAAGTTATTATTTAAATCAACTCAACCAGTTCATCTCAGCAGGTATAAATATTTTGACGTTTTCGTATCTGTTTATTTCAGGATGCCTCCCCGTGGACGACCAGTTAGAGCCCCGAGATTTTTATGCTCTAACAACCCACCGAGAGATGAGGCCTCAGTATGGGGCCCTTTACCAGCAGAGGCACTAGTGGTACCACTTCCTGTTGGGCCACTGATTCCACCAGCCCCAGCAGCAGACGATGCATGCCACTTGAGCACGTTGCATGAGTTCCAGTTCCAGAGGCCACCCAGGTTTAGGGGAGAGACGAACCCACAGTCAGCTGAGGATTGGCTAGAGGCTGTGGTGAGAGTCTTTAGGCTAGTAGGGATACCTTCAGACCTTATGGTGATCTTTATTGTGAGTCTCCTTCAGGAAGCAGTAGGAATATGGTGGAGCCTGATACTTCAGGTCCATGATGAGGCAACATTACTCTGGATGGACTTCAAGAGCCTGTTCCGGGTGGAGTTTGTACTAACCACCCTTCATGCGGTGCAGATACAGGAGCCACTACATCTACAGCATGGTAGCATGATAGTGTTTTAGTATTCGGCGAGGTTCACCGACCTCCCACGCTACACCACTGATATGGTGCGAGACTCATTCTTCAGGGCCCATACCTTCGAGTAGGGGCTCAAGCGAGAGATCAGAGCCTCGATGATCTCCCTCAACATCCCGACGCAAGTGGGGCTATTAGGGAGAGCCCTCCTAGTGGAGAGTTTCCTTGTTGAGCAGTCACTGGTAGTGACACCCACTACTAGTCAACATGCAGTGGTGTCTTCTGCAGCTAGCAGTAGACAGATGACGCAGAGGTCCAAGAGGACCAGACCCACAAGTGGTCAACCGCATGACTCATGATTGGTTTTGTGAGGCACACAGAGCAAAGAAACATATTCCAGGAGCAGACAGTGCTACTCATTTGGCGGGCAGGGTCACATGGCATGTGACTGTCCGACACGCCGTACAGACGATCAGCAGTCAGTTGAGGGACCTCCCAAGCAGAGGCAGTGGTTTTCTCGAGGCGGTCTGTAGGGGGAAGGTGGACATGGTAGAGGATCTAGTCAAGCAGCTGGCGGAGGACAACGTTTCGAGGTGTTTCCTCCACCACCACCAGGAGGTCCACCCCGACCACATGGAGCAGGTATACAGAGGAGAGCTCAGATTCAGGCAACTAAGGCATATGACCCTGGCACTCTAGAGATGATTCTAGGTACAATTTGTGTCTACTCCACCTTAGTTGTAGTTCTTATAGACACAGGTGTCGGTCACTCTTTTATAGACATTTCCTTTGTTCGGATCTTGGAGATTCCGATAGAGCTGTTGGCTCGATCCTTACAGCTAGAGACTCCTACGGGAGCATACTCGACTATTATGCACTGGTTCTGGCAGTGTGAGATTACTCTATGAGGTGAGATCTTTGGTTGGGATCTCCTCATAGTGGCGTTGAGGCCTTACGACATCATCTTGGGTATGGACTGGTTATCTACAGTCTATACTCATATTGACTGTATAAGGCGCAAAGTGCGGTGTGTCCGCATGGATGGGACCAGGTTCACCTTCACCGACGATAAGGTAACATTTTCAGCATAGGATGGACTTACTCGAAGGAGGGTGCAGCCGATCACTCACCAGTTTTCTTTCCTTACTCTCGGAGAAGTTAATGTGGAGAGTTCAACTTATCCTATAGTGGTGGACCAGTATGCGGATGTATTCCCTAATGATGTCCCATGACTACCTCCTCAAAGAGAGGTGGACTTTTACATTGACCTGTACCCTGGGATGGCACCGATATCTACTTCAGCATATCAGATGGCTCCCGCTGAGCTTCGTGAGCTGTAGGTACAGCTAGAGGACTGGCCGGTGAAGGGATTCATTCGGCCCAGTAATTCTCCCTGGGCAGCCCCGATTCTATTCTTCAAGAAGGCGGATGGGAGCTTGAGGCTCTATGTTGACTACCGTCACCTGAACCAGGTGACCGTAAAGAACAATTACCCACTCTTGAGGATTGACGACCGCTTTGATTAGCTCAAGGGAGAACGATGGTTCTCGAAGATACACCTCAGATCAGGCTATCACCAGCTTAGATTTCAAGACAAGGATGTGCAGAAGATGGCCTTCAGGTGTCAGTATGGACACTATGAGTTCTTGGTTATGCCCTTTGGCATAATAAATTCTCCAGCAGTGTTCATGTGTCTCATTAACAGGATATTTTATCCTTAACTTGATCGCTTTCTCTTGGTCTTCATCGAAAACATTTTGATCTACTCGACTACTGAGGAGGAGCATGTCTACCATTTGCAGGAAGTACTAGACACACTCCGAGTGCACCAGCTTTATAGTAAGCTCTCAAAGTGCCAGTATTGGATTTGAGAGGTTCACTTCTTGGGACACGTCATCTCAGAGGCTGGAGTTGCAGTAGATCTAGTGAATATTGAGATGGTTCTTTCTTAGGAGCCACCTAGGAGTGTGATGGCGGTACAGAGATTTCTGGGCTTGGATGGATACAACCGGATATTTGTTCCATAATTCTCCATAGTTGCAGAATCACTATCAACCTTAACAAAGAAGGGGCAACCCTTCGTGTGGTTGGAGAGATTCCAGTAGATCTTCCAGGAGCTGAGGTAGAGGCTGACTAGTGCCCCCATCTTGAGGCTTCCAGAGGAGGGCGTAGGGTACGTAGTTTACTACGATGCATCAGGGATCGGACTTGGGTGTGTCCTGATGCAAGAGAGAGCTGTGATTGTGTATGGTTATTGACAGTTGAGACAGCACGAGTAGAACTATGATACCCATGACCTGGAGTTAGCAGCAGTGGTCTTCGCCTTGAAGATGTGGTGACACTATCTTATGGGCAAACGTTTTATCGTGTACTCTGATCACAAGAATCTCAGGTATATCTTCTCTCAGAATGACCTAAACCTGAGACAGCGGTGATGGCTTGAGTTCTGCCAGGACTATGACTTCGAGATATTATATACTCCCAGGAAGGGGAAAATTGTTGCATATGCGCTCAATAGGAGGACTAGTATACAGTTTCTAGGAGAGGAGACAAAGCAGTTGGCTACCATGCAGATATCCTTTGTGGATAGGGAAGGAGCAGCCTATCTACAGTCTCTCACAGACACTCCTCCACTTCTGTAGAAAGTCAGGGAGGCGCAGCATGGGGATGATGACTGCGAGACGCGACGTGCTCAGATATCCACAGGGTAGGCACCTAATAGATTTTCTAAAGGTAGGGAGCACATTATCCTTTTCGTAGGACATAACATCGTACCAGTTTCACTTTAGGAGGAAGTGTTGGGGGAGTTCCACACTTCCCCTCTAGCGGACCATCTAGACCCTCGAGGAAATGATTCGTGCTTATTTCCTCGACTTCACTTGCAGTTGGGAGGACCACTTTTCTTTGGTGGAGTTTTCATACACCAACAGCTATCACTCCACCATTGGTATGGAACCCAATGAGGACATGTATGGTCGACCTTGAAGATCGGCACTATGTTGGACAGACCCAGGGGAGTCAGCACTAGAAGGACCAGAGATGGTACGGTCTACCACGGAGAAGGTGCAGATCATTTGGGAGAGGATGAAGACTGCACAGAGCAGGCATAAGTCGTATGATGATAGGAGACGGAGACCTCTGGAGTTCGAATATGGCGACCATGTCTTCCTACGGGTCTCACCTCGATGAGGCTTATGGAGATTTGGCCGAGGCAGCAAGTTATCTCTGCGATTTATCGGACCTTTCAAGGTCCTTAGCAGAGTAGGTGAGGTGGATTATTGTCTAGCTCTTCCACCTCAGTTGCACCGGGTGCACAACATCTTCCACGTATCTCAGCTGAGGAGATATGTGCATGACCATTCTCACATCATCAACCATGGGGAGCTGTGCATCGATGATGGGGCAACTTTCATGAAGGTTCCAGTAGAGATTGAGGATCAACAAGATCGGATCATGCGTGGAAGGTCGATACCTCTGGTGCGGGTTTGCTGGCAGCACAGGAACCTCTGGGAGAGCACATGGGAGAGGGAAGCTCAGATGCGTGCTCAGTACCCCCATTTATTCCCTTAGTGTGAGTTATATCTTACAGGGACTTAAAACCCTGGGGTGGGGGAATATAAACACCCAGAAATTCCAGGGAATTTTTTTTAAAATTCATGGGATTTTTACGAGTCCGTGAAAATTTAATGCGCTTGATTCCGAGGCCAGGTCTGCCCAGAATCAATTTCTGAAGTTTTTTTTGGGTATATTCAGTAAACATACGAGTGGGATTTTATAAATGTTGAACCAGTGCTCGGAATTGAAATATGAGGTTACCATTGAGCTCGCAGCTTCGGTGATTTCTTAATGAGACATTCACTGTAGTTGTGTTCTGATGATAATGGAATTTAGTTTTGGGGGTTTTTAAATAAATTAAATAAAAATAAAGTGTTACTTTATTTTTATTTGTGGCGGTTAATTTCTCCAAGGGGAGGTTGGAGGTGGGGGCCACCACACCCTAACCTCCCATGGGAGGTTATGGTGGTGGGGCCCACCTATGCATAACCTCCCTTGGGAGGATATCCTTTATGGGGCTCACACAAGCTTTAAACCCCCCCATTTATGTGGGATGAAACCCTTGGACTTCCCCCACCAATTAATTACACCAACCCTCTCATTTAATTAATTGAATTTATACACCCAATTAATTAAACTCCTTTTTAATCCATTTGAATTCTTTCCAACCATTAAAATAATAGTAAGTCTTTTATTTTTTGTTGCCAATTCATTTGGTGGAACATGAGAGAGGGATTGGGAGAACATGGAGAACTTCTTCCTTCCAACAAAGAACGCCGCTCACCACCAAAGAATGACGAACTTCTTCATCGATCTTCAGCCAAGCCAAAAGAGAAGGAGACGACCACGAAGTACGTCGATGACGCTTCTTCCTAGAATGCTTCTCGACATCAATGAATCGATTTCCACCATTCCTATTCTTCCACCATCAACGAACAACAAAAGAGGTAGGGGTTTGAGTTGAAATTATTTCCGTTCTTCATCATTCAAATTATGGTTTAAGAATTTCCGATTGTTATCACCATAACGAGGAGGGATCGGACCTCACAAACACGGCCTGACCCTCCCCCTTTGTTTGATCATGTTTGTTGGTGGCGGTGGCAGCACAACGGCGCTGCCAGAAGTATGAAATGCGACAGAACAACACGACTGGAAACGAGCCGGCCGCAGAAGAAGCCAGTGGCGCAAGGGTCACTGGGTTGCCGGAGAGGCATAGCGTCATCGCGCCATGCCGAAAACCAAGTCGTGGCTTGGTGGGCCCCAGCGGTGTTGGGGTCTTAGTGCCATCGCACCGCTCCAGAGAGGAAACGCGTCCAGGAGGGCCATGGTAGTTGGATGTGGTGCGGTGTCGTCGCGCCGCGCAGAGGGCAGTAGAGGGTCGCGGGCAGGCCAGCCCGCTATGGAGGAGGCGTGGCACCGTCGCGCCACGTAGTGAAGCAGGACCGCAGCACTATTGCGCCAAATCAGAGGAGCCATGGTGGCCATTCGGGCCCGCCACCGGAGGAGCCGAACGACTGGCCACTTGGCCAGCCGGGAGGAGCGGGACCCTCCGGGTCCCGCGTGACCTGGACCGACGCCCCTGGCACCGATTAGGGTTCCCACCCAAACGGCTAAGCTGTTTGGGTTCCACTGGGCGTGAGCCTCTATAAAGTCCTGTAAATTTCAAGGAATGTTTCTCTTAATTTTTTTGATATTTTACGAGTACGCAGTTTCTAACGACACCAGATTTTGAGGCCCGGTGTGCCCGAAATCAATTTCCGAAGTTTAGCTCGGGTACGTTCAGTGAACGAACGAGCGGGTTTTTCTAACTTTTTATCCAATGCTCAGAATTGAAATTTGATGGAACTGATGAAACCGCAGCGCCAGTAATTGCTTAAGATGACCTTTACTGGAGTTGCGTTTTCTCGGGAAGGAGTTGTTTAAATTTGTGGATTAAGAATAAGTAGAAATAAAATTATGCTACTAATTTTATTTCACTTAATTGGTCAAACCCATGTGTGGGAGTTGGGGTGGGACCCACTAAAATTCTAATTCCTCTTGTTAGGATTTATTGAGGTGGGTCCCACATGAGCCCCACCCCTTCAAATTCTCTAACCCCCCTCTGCATGAGTTATAAATCTTACACATTTATGATGACAACTTAACGGTCCTTTTAATTTTGTCAACTCTAGTTTTAATTAATTAAATGAATGCCAACACAACTTTTATTCAACTAATTGAAACCCTTTAATTAATTGAATTAGGTGTTTTGAATTTTAAAATGTAGGAAAAGGTCATAAAATAAGGAAAAGGCCTTTTTTTGTTGCTTCGTTGTGTTGAGAGAGGGAGAGTTCTACACTTTGAAGAACATCATCTTTCTCCTTGAAGAACGCCAAGAACGCCTACACGTTGTTCCATCTTCTCTCCATGTCAAAGAATGGGAGAAGCCGCTTCCTCCTCGGACGATCTCCGTCAATGTATATGGAGCCTCACCCGGTGACACCGTTTTCCGTGAAGCTAGCTTCCGCAAACTTCTTTGAGGTAGGGGATTGTTTTACGTTCATGTTTAATTTGGTGTTCATCGTTAAATATTTAGCCGCTTGTTATTAAATTAACGAGAGGAGGTCGGACCATACAAACACAGATGATCCTCCTCCCTTTTGTTGTTGATCAACGTCGTGGTTGGAACGAAGGTGGCGCGGTGCAATGGCACCACGCGGGAACGAGGAAAATCGCGACGAAGGAGCGTGGCGCCGACGCGCCGCGCCGTTGAGGCCGAAAGAGGATGCGGCTAGAGTCGGGCGGCGGTGGAGAGGTGCGGTGCCATCGCGCCGCGGTGGAGGGGCGCGGCGCCATCGTGCCCCGCCGGAGCACCATGGAGAGCCACGACAGAGGAGCGCGGTGCCGTCGCGCCACGCTGGAGCACCATGGAGGGTCGCGGCGGAGGGGTGTGGCGTCGTCGCGCTGCACTGGTCGGACAAGGGCCGCGGCCTAAAGTCGCGGCGGTGCAGAGGAGGGCAGCCGGATCCGCTAGCCGTCGGCGCTTCGGAAGGCGGGACCCGTGGGGGTCCTGCAGCAGCACACCCGTCGGCAATTACGGCCGGCCGGATTTTGGAAGATCGGGGGTCGTAACCCCCGGCATATGGCAAGGGCGGGCCCCCAAGTGGGGGCCTCCGTTTCAAAACGCGGGGGGTAGCACCCCCCCCATCCACGTCCTCTCATCTCGCAGGCGCACGCACCTGCAGGACCGGCGGCGTCGGGCCGGACCACCCGCGTCGGGCCGGACCGCCCGCGCCGGGTCGGACCGCCCGCGCCGGGCCGGACCGCCCGCGCCGGGCCGGACCGCCCGCGCCGGGCCGGGCCGCCCGTACGGGGCCGGACCCCCGCGCCGGGTCAGGCTGCGCCAGTCGGTTCGGGCCCGACCCAGACCCGGGTCGGGTCGACCCATTGGGTTTTGGGCCGGGTCGGACAGGGCCCAAACCCCCTGTTTCCGGACAAATTCGTTCAAACGCCCATAACTTGGGCTACGGACCTCCGATCGATGCACCGTCAGTTGCGTAGTGATCCCTGGATCGAGACGGCCGTTTTGGTATATTAAACTCAAGGTTTAGGAGAACTTTGTGTACGTCCGAGTTGGTTCGAAC
Source organism: Viscum album (assembly GCA_963277665.1). Taxonomy (NCBI): domain Eukaryota; kingdom Viridiplantae; phylum Streptophyta; class Magnoliopsida; order Santalales; family Viscaceae; genus Viscum; species Viscum album. The sequence continues at coordinate 380,407,866 of OY728122.1, forward strand.
ATGAAACCAAACGGGCCCTCGGAGCAGAAACGCTTATAACTTGAGCTTCGGACGTCCGGTTGATGTGTCGTCAAATTTTTTCTATTCTTATTAGTGAGACGGTTCTTTTGGATTACTCTACTCGAGGTTTGGATATAGTTGGAGTATGGTTAGGTTGGTTTTGACTTAAAAACCAACCGGGCCCCTGGGATGAAAAAGCCAATAACTCTCAGACCGGGCGTCCGATTGACGCGCCATCTGTCGCGTTGAGTTCCTATTGACGAGACGGAACTTTGGGATATATCAACTCCAAACTTCGTGTCTTTTGATGTATCGAACCCCTTAGATCGTGGAGCTGACCCTCCCGAAAATCGATCATGCTCTGTGTGGGAACCCTAGAGTTTGTTGTGACTCTGACGACGTCGACGACTGTACTGAAATCCTCCATCGGTTCGATAGCGACGACTACCATACTAGAATCCTCTGTGGGTTCGACGACGATGACTACTTTTTTTGTATCCTATGTGGGTCCGACAGTTTTTTACTACTGTTCTTGTATCCTATGTGGGTCCGGCAGTATTAGACTCTGTACTTGTATCCTATGTGGGTCCGACAACTTAGATGAATCAGTGGCTACATCTGATCATCTCTATCGTCTTACAAAGAGTATACCTGTGTGAGCTGAGTCTTGATTTACAATCATTGTCATCAATAAGATTGTTGTGATTTCCTGTGTGTATTGGGTGTGAATTCCTATGTGGAATGGGTTATGCTTTTCCTGTGTGGACTGGGTTGTATCTTGGGCTCGTGTGCTGGAGCCGAGCTGGAAGTGGTGACTTAGGTATATGTATGGGAATATACCTAAGTAGGGTTGGTTGTTACTTCGTGATTGTATCTTTCCTTTATGTTTTATCCTTATTGGATTCTGGGAGACCTTCGGGGGTCTTGGGGTCCCTACTGAGTAGCGTATACTCACCCCTGCACGGGCTATGTCCGCACATTGTTGTTTTGGATGCAGACGACGGACAGCACTGATCGAGGTGGGAGCTCGTGGAGCTGGACGGTACCTGGAGGTGGATCACTGGACAGGGCGTACTTGGAGTAGACGGTTGGAGCTGAGGAGCAGAGGGGACTATCTGTACCCACCCTTCAGGTGGTATTTCTAGAGGACAGCTCGGATTTGCTGATTTACTTTCCGGTGGCTGTACTTTCTTTTAGTTGTACTTTACATTCATTTGGGTTTGTATTCTAGCCCATTTACTTTCCAGCATTTACTTTTGTACTCAGTTTACTTAGTGTTTACTCAGCTTGCGTACTCTGTGGTGTTTGTATACTTTATAAAGGCAATGCCTTCCCTTTTTATCAGGATTTACGCCTTTGGTGCTAGTCGCCAGCCCCTGGCCTATGGAAGGCGGGCTTGGGGTAGTCAAGGCACGGGCCCCGAGGACGGGTCGTGACAAATTGGTATCAGAGGAGTTCGGTTCTACCGCAGAACTCAGGACTCTGATCTTTCTTCTATGTGAAGTAATAGTGTTAAGGGTATTGAGTGTGGTTATCATTCCAGGGAGTCCATTGTTGGTGCGGGGGGCGAGGTATCCATACACCAGGACCCTGACTTTTGATTTCCGACTCAATGCACGAAAACATTGATTGAATGTGTGTTTCAAAAGTTTTCTTTGTGATTACTTTGTGTCAGCTCACCAGGTATAATGTATTGACTATGGCGCACCTGTTTCTTTTCAGGATGGTCCCACGATGGTAGCCATCTAGGGTTACGAGCTTTGTGCGAGGTGATAGCCCACCGAGTGATGAGGCCTCGATGTAGGGCCCTATTACAGTGGAGGCACCGGCGGTACCTCTACTCACCGAGCCACCGATTCCACCAGCCCCAGCTGTTGAGAGTGAAAAATCTCCTTAGTGCACTGCACGAGTTTCAGTGTCAGAGACCGCCCAGTTTCCTCAGGGAGATAAAACCTCAGGAAGCCAAGGATTGGTTGGAGGTTGTTGTACAAGTTTTCAGGTTAGTGGGGACACCAGCTAACCTCATGGTGCTCCTTGCAGTGAGTCTTTTACACGCGGAAGCAGGTAGATGGTGCAGCCTGATGCTCCAGGTGCATGACGAGGCATCTTTACTTTGGATGGACTTCGAGAGCCTCTTCCGCTCAGAGTTCATTCCAGCCACCCTCCATGCGGTGCACATTCAGGAGCTACTACAGCTACGGAAGGGAAGCATGACGGTAGCCCAGTAATCGGTGAGATTTACCGATCTCTCGTGCTGCTTCATGAACATGGTACATGACCCATTCTTTTGGGCTGGACCTTTGAGTAGGGACTGAGGCATGAGATCAGGGCTTCGATGATTTCCCTCTACATTCCGATACAGGCAGGAGTACTGGAGCGAGCCCTTCTTGTATAGAGCTTTCTTGCTGAGCCTACACCAGTAGCAAGACCTACCGCAGGGCGGCACATAGCTGAGTCTTCTGTAGCAGGCAGTCGACGGATGTCAAAGGGGTCAAAGCGGACCAGACCATCGGGCAGACGACCTCAGGATACTGGCTTAAAGGTGCGGGGCACACGGTGCAGATCCAGCCTTCTAAGGAGTAGATAGTGCTATGCGTGTGGCGGGCAGGGCCACATGGATCGTGATTGCCCGACCTGACATGCAGATGATCAGCTGACTATGGAGGGACCTTCCAGGCAGAGGCATAGGTTCGACTATGGTGGTCCGCAGGGAGCAGGTAGACAAGGCAGAGGAGATGTTCGAGCAGCAGGTGGTGGCCGACGCTTTGAGGCTCTACCACCACCACCACCAGGAGGTCCACCCCGACCACAGGGAGCCAGCGGACAGAGGCAGGCTCAGCTTCAGGCAGCAGAGGCTTATGACCACAGTGCACCAGAGATGATTCGAGGTACTATCTGTGTCTATTCCACCTTTTCATCAGTTCTTATAGACACAGAAGTGAGTCATTCTTTCATTCCTGTTTCCCTTGTTTGGAGATCGGAGATTCTGATGGAGTCATTGGCTCGATCAATACGGCTAGAGACTCCTATGGAAGCAGACTCAACGATTACGCACTCGTGCCGGCATTGTAAGATTACTCTAGGAGGCGAGAGCTTCGGCTGGGATCTTCTTGTAGCGGCGTCGAGGCCTTACGACGTCATCTTGGGCATGGATTGGTTATATATGGTCCATGATCAGATCGATTGTATTAGGTGTAAGGTGTGGTGTGTTCGCACCGATGGGAGAAGGTTCACCTTCACTAGTGAGAAGGGATCCTTTGTAGCACAGGATGGACTCACGTAGAGGAGAGGACAGCTGATCACTCATCAATTGGCTAGCCTTATCCTAGGATCAGTGGATGCGAGGAGTCCGAGTTTTCCTGTAGTGGTGGATCAGTATGCGGACGTTTTTCATGACGACGTTCCAGGACTACCTCCTCGCAGAGAGGTAGACTTCTATATTGACATGTACCCAAGGACAGCCCCGATATCTACCCCAGCATATCGGATGTCTCCCACTGAGCTTCGAGATCTACGAGTATAGCTGGAGGACTTGCAGGGCAAGGGATTCATTTGACCCAGTGTTTCACCCTGGGCTTCCTCGATTTTTTTCACCAAGAAGGAGGACAAGAGCTTGTGATTGTGTGTTGATTACTATCTCTTGAACCAGGTGACCGTGAAGAACAAGTATCCACTTTCGAGGATCGACGACCTCTTCGATCAGCTCAAGGGATCACGATGGTTCTTGAAGATAGACCTCAGGTAAGGCTATCATTAGCTCAGAGTTCAGGATGAGGATGTACATAAGATGGCCTTCATGTGTCGGTATGGCCACTATGAGTTCTTGGTTATGCCTTTCGGTGTAACCAACGCTCCAGTAGTGTTCATGAGTCTCATGAACAGGATCTTCCATCCTTACCTCGATCGATTTGTCTTGGTCTTCACTGACGACATAATGATTTACTCGACCACTGAGGAGGAGCACGCCTACCACTTGCGGGTTGTATTGGACACACTCTGAGAGCACTAGCTTTATGGTAAGCTCTTGAAGTGTCAGTTATTGATACATGAGGTCCAATTCTTGGGGCACGTCATCTCTGAGGCGGGAGTTGCAGGGGATCCTACGAAGATCGAGGTAGTTCTAGCTTAGGATCCACCCAAGAGCATGACGGAGGTGCGGAGTTTCTTAGGACTGGTTGCGTACTATTGGAGATTTGTGCCAGACTTCTCCAGAGTTTCAGCACCACTTTCAGCTTTGTCTAAGAAGGGGAGACCCTTCATGTGGTTAGATAGATGTCAGCAGAGCTTCCATGAGCTGAGATAGAGATTGACCAGTGCACCCATATTGAGGCTACCGGTGGAGGGACTAGGGTATGTAGTCTACTGCGATGCATTAGGGACCGGACTCGGGTGTGTCCTGATGCAAGAGCAGGCATTGATCACCTATGGATCCTGACAGTTGAGTCAGCATGAGAAGAACTATGCTAACCATGACCTAGAGTTAGCAGCAGTGGTCTTCGCTCTGAAGATGTGGCGGCACTATCTGATGGGCGAGCGCTTTATAGTCTATTCTGACCACCAGAGTATCAGGTACATCTTCTCGCAGAAGGACTTGAACCTGAGACAGTGGCGATGGCTCGATTTCCTCCAGGACTATGAATTTGAGATAGTCTATACTCCTGGGAAGGGGAACGTAGTAGCAGATGCTCTCAGTAGGAGGACAGTCATTCAGCTACTTGGATAGGAGACAGATCAGCTAGTTGCGTTGCAGATATCCTTCATGGATAGAGACGGGGGAGCCTACCTTAAGTCTCTCACAGTCACACCTCCACTTCTTCAGCGAGTCAGAGAGGCACAACGTGGGGACGTTGACTGTGAGATGCGGCATGCATATATTTCCACAGGACAGGCACTTGATGGATTCTCTTTAGGAGGAGAGAACATCATCCTTTTCAGAGGACGTACCATGGTACCAGCTGCATTACAGGAGGAGGTGCTGAGGGAGTTTCACACTTCCCCTTTAGTGGTACATCCAGGAGTGGCGATGATGTACCAGGATCTCAGACGATAGCACTGGTGGCCGGGTATGAAGAAGGTTGTGGCAGAGTTCGTTTCTCAATGTCTCACCTTCCAACAGGTGAAGGTGAAGCACCAGGTACCAGCAGGCTTGGTACAGCCCTTGGAGGTCCCGAAGTGGAAGTGGGATGGGATATCTATGGATTTCGTGACTGGACATCCACGTACTTCCAGAGGACACGACTCCATTTGGGTGATCGTCGACCAACTCACCAAGTCGGCCCACTTCCTACCCATTAGAGAGCAGGGCTCAGTGGAGAGCTTGGGACGCCTCTACGTTCATGAGATCGTACGGATTCATGGTGTGCCATCATCTATCTTCTCCGATCGAGATTCTCTCTTTACTTCCTGGCTTTGGAAGGAGTTACGGGAGGCATTCGGGATGCAGTTACGCCTGAGCACCGCTTTCCACCCTCAGACAGATGTTCAGACGGAGAGGACCATTCAGACACTCGAGGATAGGCTCCGTGCATGTTTCCTCGACTTTGGTCGTAGCTGGGAGGATCACATACCTTTGGTGAATTTGCTTACAACAACAGCTACCACTCCACCATCGGGATGGCACCATACGAGGCATTGTACAGCCTACCTTACAGATCACCTCTTTGCTGGAAAGACCCTGGGGAGTCAGCACATGTGGGACCAGAGATGGTCCAGGCCACGACAGAGAAGGTCTAGGTCATTCAGGAGTGGATGAGGACAGCTCATATCCGAAAGAAGTCTTATGATAACAGGAGGCGGAGACCACTAGAGTTTGAGGATGGCGACCACATTTTCTTATAGGTCTCACCTCGACTTGGATTACAGAGATTTGGCTAAGGCAGAAAGTTATCTCCACGCTTCATAGGACCATTCCAGGTTCTCAGCAGGATAAGTGAGGTGGATTATCGCCTGGCTCTACCATCTCAGTTGCACTGGGTGCATGACATCTTCCATGTATCTCAGCTGAGGAGATACGTGCACGACCTGACGTATATCATCAACCATGGGGAGCTAGACATTAATGATGGGTGACATTTGCGGAGTTCCCAGTGTAGATCGAGGATCGACAGGAGCGGGTCCTACATGGATGATTGATTCCTCTAGTGTGCATCAGATGTCAGCACGGAAACCTCCAGGAGAGCACATGGGTGCGGGATGCTCAGATGCGTGCACAGTTCCCCATTTGTTTCCTTAGTTTTTTATGTAGATTTATGGGGACATAAATCCCTAAGGTGGGAGTAATGTAAAGACCTGTAAATTTCAAGGAAATTTTTTTCTTAATTTCTTTGGGATTTTATGAGTACGTAGTTTCTGATGGAACCTGATTCTGAGGCCCGGTGTGCCCGGAATCAATTTCCGAAGTTTAGCTCGGGTACGTTCAGTGAACGAATGAGCGGGTTTTCTAACTTTTGATCCGGTGCTTGGAATTGAAATCCGAGGGCACCGATGAAACCGCAGCACTAGTAATTGCTTAATATGACCTTTACTGGAGTTGTGTTTTCTTAGGAAGGAGTTGTTAAAATTTGTGGATTAAGAATAAGGAGAAATAAAATTGTGCTTCTAATTTTATTTCACTTAAGTGGTTAAACCCATGTGTGGGAGTTGGGGTGGGACCCACTAAAATTCAAATTCCTCTTGTTAGGATTTAGTGAGGTGGGGCCCACATGAGCCCCACCCCTTCAAATTCTCTAACCCCCCTCCACATGAGTTATAACTCTTCCACATTTATGATGACAACTTAACACTCCTTTTAATTTTGTCAACTCTAGTTTTAATTAATTAAATGAATTCCAACACACCATTTATTAAATTAATTTAAACCCTTTAATTAATTGAATTAGGTGTTTTGAATTTTCAAATGTTGGCAAAGGTAATAAAATAAGGCAAAGGCCTTATTTTGTTTTGGTTGCTTCGTTGGGTTGAGAGAGGGAGAGTTCTACACTTTGAAGAACTTCATCTTCCTCCTTGAAGAACGCAAATAATTTTGACACGTCGTTCCATCTTCTCTCCACGTCAAAGAAAGGGAGACGCCGCTTCCTCCTTGGATGATCTCTGTCAACGTATATGGAGCCTCACCCCGCGACGCTGTTTTTCGCGACGCTAGCTTCTGCAAACATCATCGAGGTAGGCGATTGTTTTACGTTCGTGTTTAATTTGGAGTTCATCGTTAAATATTTAGTTGCTTGTTATAAAATTAACTAGAGGAGGTCGGACCATACAAACATGGCTGATCCTCCTCCCTTTTGTTGTTGATCACCGTCGGGGTTGGAACGAAGGCGGCGTAGTGCAACGGAACCACGCGGGAACGAGGAAAACCGCGGTGATGGAGCGTGGCGCTGTCGCGCCGCACCGCTGAGGCCAAAAGAGGTCATGGCCGGAGTTGGGCCGCGGCGGAGGGGCGCGGCGCCATCGCACTGCGTCGGAGCACCATGGAGGGCCGCAGTCGGGGCGGGCCGCAGCCGGGGCGGGCCGCGACGGAGGGGCGTGGCGCTGTCGTGTCGCATCGGTCGGACAAGGGGCGCGGTCCAAGGCCGTGTCGATGCAGAGGAGGGTGGCCGGATCCGCCGGCTGCTAGCGCTTCGGAAGGTGGGACCTGCGGGGGTCCCGCGGCGGCACACCGACCGGCCATTACGGCCGGCCGGATTTTGGAAGACCGGGGGTCGTAACCCCCGGAAGGTGGTAAGGGCAGGCCCTCAAGTGGGGGCCGCCATTTCAAAACATGGGGGGTAGCACCCCCCCCCCCCCCCCCCCCCCCCCCCTCCTTCCACATCCGCTCAGTGCGCGGGCGCCTGCACCGGCCGGGCCGGACCGCCCGTGCTGCGCCGGACCGCCCGCACTGGGCTGGGCCACCCGCGTTGGTCTGAACCCTCCATGCCAGGCCGGGCCGCACCGGCTGGGCTGGGTTGCACCAGCTAGGTTGGGCCGCACCCAACCGGTTCGGACCCGGACCCGTGTCGGACCAGGCCCAAACCCCCTCTTTCCGGAAAAATCCATTCAAACACCTGTAACATGGGCTACGAACCTCCGATAGACTCACCGTCAGTTGCATAGTGATCCTTGGATCGAGGAAGTTGTTTTGGTATATTACACTCAAGGTTTCAGAGAACTTTGTGTATGGCCGGGTTGGTTCGAACACGAAACCAACCGGGCCCTCGGACCAGAAACGCTTATAACATGAGCTCCGAATGTCTGATTGACGTGTCGTCGACTTTGTTGGATTCCTCTTAGTGAGAAGGTTATTTTTTCTTACTCTTCTTGAGGTTTGGACACAGTTAGAGTATTTTCCGGTTGTTTTTGACTTAAAAACCAACCGGGCCCCTCAGACGAAAAATCCAATAACTCTCAGACTGGGCGTCTGATTGATGCACCAGTTGTCGCGTTGAGTTCCTATTGACGAGACAGAACTTTGGGATAAATCAACTCCGGACTTTGTGACAGTTGATTTATCGACCCCCTTAGCTCGTGGAGCGGACCCTTTCGGAAATCGAGCGTGCTGTGTGCGGGAACCCTAGAGCTGGCTGCGACTCTGAAGACGACGACAACGACTGTACTGAAATCCTTCGTGGGTTCGACAGCGACAACTACCGTACTGGAATCCTCAGTGGGTTAGATGGCAATGACTACTTTTCTTGTATCCTATGTGGGTCCGAATGTTTTTGACTACTGTTCTTGTATCCTATGTGGGTCCGGCAGTATTAGACTCTGTACTTGTATCTTATGTGGGTCCAGTAGAGTAGCTGGTCTTGTATCCTTTGTGGGTCCGACAGCTTAGTTGGTCTTGTATCCTATGTGGGTCTGACAGCTTAGATGAATCAGTGGCTATATATTATGATCTCTATCATCTTATGAAGAGAATACCTGTGTGAGCTGAGTCTTGACTTGCAATCATTATCGTCAATAATATTTTTGTGATTTCTTATGTGGATTGGGTTTTGAATTCCTATGTGGAATGGGTTATGTTTTTCCTGTGTGGACTGGGTTTTATCTTGGGCTCGTGTGCTGGAGCCGAGCTGGAAGTGGTGACTTAGGTATATGTATGGGCATATACCTAAGTAGGGTTGGTTGTTACTTCGTGATTGTATATTTCCTTTGTGGTTTATCCTTCATGGATTCTAGAAGTCCTTCGGGGGTCTCGGGGTCCCTACTGAGTAGCGTATACTCACCTCTGCACAGGCTATGCCTGTACTTAGTTGTGTTGGATGTAGATGACGGACAGCACTGATCGAGGTGGGAGCTCGTGGAGCTAGATGGTACCTGGAGGTGGATCACTGGACGGTACGTACTCAGAGCAGACGGTTGGAGCTGAGGAGCAGAGGGGGTTATCTGTACCCACCCTTCAGGTGGGATTTTCAGAGGATGGCTTGGAGTTGCTGATTTACTTTCCTGTGGCTGTACTTTCTTTCAGTTGTACTTTACTTTCAGTTGGGTTTGTATTCTGGCCCATTTACTTTCCAGTATTTACTTTTTTACTCAGTTTACTTAGTGTTTACTCGCCTTGCGTACTCTGTGGTGTTTGTTTACTTTATAAAGGCAATTCCTTCCCTTTTTATCGGGATTTACTCCTTTGGTGCTAGTCTCCATCCCCTGGCCTATGGAAGGCGGGCTTGGGTTAGTCACGACACGAGCCCCGAGGACGGTTCGTGACAGCCTCCCCCTGGGCGTGGCTAGGGTAGGCCGTCGGGCCGCCTTCGGCCGGGCCGCCTTTGTCCGGGCCACCCGTCCAGGCCGCATCCTCGGTCGGGCCGCTTCCTCGGACTGGATCAGACTCACAGACTAGAAAAAACCCTGGTCCGGACCGGGTCGGGCCGGGTCAGTCTGACTGGGTCAGACTAGACTCGGGCCCGTTTGGCCAGTTTACACCTTTTCGCCCCTATCTTGGGTTACGGGTGTCCGATTGACGAACCGCCTACAAAGATGGAAGACTTGGAGTGAGACGCTTTTTTTGACATACCCAACTTGAGGTTTGGACACAGTTGGAGTACAGTCGGGTTGGTTTGAACCTAAAAACCAATCGTGCCCCTCGAACGTAAATTCCAATAACTCACAGACCGTGTGTCCGATTGACGCACCGTTTATGGCATTGGAACCCTTACGACATGGCGGTACTTTGGGTTACTCCATTGTGGAGTTTAGTGGTGGTCGAGGTATGACCGATATCTAATGGGAAGATTCTATGGAAGTCGAGCGCACTGGTTGCATGGAATACAGTGGTTGTTAGTGAGGCGGAGGTTGGAGACAGATCATATGGAGTTCAGCGCTCAGTGATCCTGTGTGGGTCAGTGCGTACCGATCCTGTGTGGGTCAGCACTCAGCGATCCTATGTGGTTTAGCACATACCGATCCTGTGTGGCTCAGATCCTATATGGGTCATTGTGGGGGTTAAGTCCTATCGATCCTATGTGGGTCAGATCCTATGTGGATCATTCACTACTAGAAAAATACCTTATACCAATGGTTTGGAACCATTGGTATAGGCCTCCAAACCATTGGTATAGCTTATACCAACAGTTTGGAGAACCGTGGGCAAGTAAGCTATTGGGATAGGTCTATACCAACGGTTTTGGGAAAACCGTTGGTATAGGTAATATGAAAATCTATACCAACAGTTCCATAAAACCGTTGGTATATGTATTTTGAAAAAAACATTCAGTTGGATTTGATCCCAGGACATCTAGTTTATCTTTCAAAGACCTAACCACTAACCTAACATGACTTTTGTGAATATAATTTCATAAATATATATATATATATATTATCATAATTATCTTAAAATTTTATTTATAAAATGTTCTCAGAAAGAATATTCGAAAAAAAAATTAAAGGACATATACCAACGGTTGTCAAAATCGTTGGTATAGCCCTATACCAATGGTTTAGACAACCGTTGGTATAGGTCCTTTTGATTTTGGGGTTTTCAGGGGTGATGTTGGTATATTGGGGACCTTTCCCAACGGTTTGGCCAAACTGTTGGGAAAGGTGGCCACAAAGTACCCTTTCCCAATGCTTTGGCCAAATCATTGGGAAAAGTGGGGGCTTTCCCAACAGTTTGGGAAAACCGTTGGGAAAGGTGGCCACAAAGTACCCTTTCCCAATGGTTTGGCCAAACTGTTGGGAAAAGTTTCCACAAAGTGGACTTCTCCCAATGGTTTGGCCAAACCGTTGGGAAATCCATACCCTTTCCCAATGGTTTTGGCAAACCGTTGGGAAAAGTAACCTCAAAGTGGGCTTTCCCAATGGTTTGGCCTAACCATTGGGAAAGGGGACCTATACCAACAGTTTTTACAAACCGTTGGTATAGAAGCGTTGGGAAAGGTGAGATTTATAGTAGTGATTGAGGGGGTTAATTCCTATCGATCCTGTGTGGGTCAGACTCCTTATGGTCAGAAGTAGTGCCTTTTGACAGAATAAGATGATCTAGCTTCGTGACTAATCATCTGTACTTTAGTACTTCACTGAAATTCTGGTTTGAGATGAGTTAATGACTGTCGTGTTTTCCTCATGATTGAGATGGGTTACTAAATAACTTAGGTGTATGTATGGGAAAATACCTAAGTAAGGGTTATCCGTGGAATCATTACTTTGTGGTTATCCTTGTTTGATATTATGTGACCTTGAGGGTCTCAGGGTCCCTATTGAGTATCAATATACTCACCCCTGCACAGGCTATGCCCGCACCTCATTGTGTTGGATGCAGACAACGGATAGTGCTGATGGAGGCTGAGAGCGCTAGGACTTGATGGTACCTGGAGGTGGACCTTATGACGAGATGGTACATAGAGGATTCTGACAGACGTGGAGTTTTGAGGTGGCCATCTGTACCTACCCTTCATGTAGGAACCCCGAAGGACGATCCATGAGTTTCTATTTACCTTTCAGTTATTTTTCCCTTTTTTAGTTGTAATTGCTTTTAGTTGAACCTATACTTTACTGTTGGGCTTGTATTTTTGGCCCCTTTAGTTTTAGCACTCTCTTTTGTATGTAGTTTTACTTAGTGTATTACTTCCAGTTGTGTACTTTGTTGTGTTTGTTTACTGTTTTAAAGGAAATGTCTTCCCAGTTTAAGAATTTACGCCTTTAGTGCTAGTCACCAGCCCCTGGCCTATGGAAGTTGGGCTTGGGTTAGTCATGATACGAGCTCTGAGGGATGGGTCGTGATATGATTGATCAATTCCCACGTTAATGATATGACTACTGTATAAGATTTAATCTTAATTTCCACTCTATGGAGACATTTTTTGTATTTTGAACCAATTTACATTTATGTAGTTTATATAACACCTAGTGGATTTATTTAAAATGAATATATATTTATTCATGATAACTAATGTTTCAATTATTGTTTACACTTTCATTGGGTAACAATTTATATGTTACCAAAGAGGTAAAAATTTATGTTACAATTTCATTTTTCTGGGATTACATAAATTTTTCATTAAAATAATCATTTAATATATTCTTCATAAATATCACATATTTTCTTATAACCTTGATATTTTTATATTTTCCATGTTTTCTAAAAACATTTACTCTCTTTATAATAGTTATTAAAAAAATTACATCTTTAAAAAAAAGATGAACTTAGTTTCTTTATTGATTGGGTGTAATTTTTTCCCATGTCCATATTTTTGAAAACGTTATTACATTAGTCATTTTTATTTATTTAAATGATATATTAAGGTAACATTATGATATCCATGACTTTATACAAGTTTTTGAAAGAATTTTTCTTACCACTTTTTTATGGATTATTTTTTAATTTCATTACATAAGGTCAAAAGGAATGTTTCTTTTTAAAGTATACATTGTTTTCAAAATATCCCACCCCCAAAATAATTTAATGATATTAATCACCATATATAATTTTTCAATGTTTTTAAAAATAAAATAACAATGAAAAAATATTTTAATTATTTCTCTTCCATTTTATTTTATTATAAAAAAAATAGTTTCTATAAAATCATGTTTCCTATTGAATTAATAGACATCTCTAAACTCTCAATTAGTTTTATCATCATTTTCTTTAACTTGTAACTTTAAATTTATAATTATAAAATTTTGTTAGATATAAGTTTTATATTAAATATCTATATTTATTGTATTGGGGATATTATAATTTCCTAAACCATATATAATTTCTTCATAGTGTTTATTACTATGAAATTTTATTTGATTGGCTACGGAAATAATAATATTTTTTATTCATTACTCCACACAGATATTTTATTTATATGTCATATTGAATATGAAATAAAATTAATCATTGAATATATTAGTAATGAAATTGATATTTATTGATTTTTAAGGCTCGGTTATACAAAGCCCCTCAATGCATCATCTTTTCTTATAAGAAAAATCCTTTAGGTGGATTTATTAAATAGATTTTTAGTGTACATATAATCGATGTTTAAATTGGGATTATGCAAGGCCCTCACCGTATAGATCTCATTATGTCTGAGATCATTACATCTAACATTATTCATTTCCTCCGTTAATAATTCATTTATTACTATCCATTAGATTATTACAATGATATTATCCATGGATTAATTTCATGCTAAAGGTATGGACTAATTGTAATTTTTTTAATTATTTACCAATCCATATTGATTTTTATTTATTTACTCATGATAGATTTATTTGTACATAACCCTTAATGAAAAATTTATATCACCCATAATTTCATTTCCCATCCCCAGTATGTGAAGAAAGAATCATTGAATGAGTTCAAGGATGTAGAACATTTACATTCACTTTGTTTACAATTTTATTTCCAATGTAAAATGGGATAAATGATTTCATATAGTTATCTAAGAATACAAAATTTATCATTCCTTTAGGATAATATTTATTGTATCTTATTTCAATGTAATAATTTAGACACCATCTCAAGGTTACTAGAGTTCAGGTTCTTAAAGATTGCATCAATTGTTATTTAGAAGAAACATTAGGAACTATATTTATGTTAACATTGATAAGAGAACATAACTCAATAAAAAAACTTTAAGGATATGTCCAATTATTGAATAAAATCATAAATGTTTTGGTATGGTTGAGATTAGGAGGTTTCTAAGAAATAGATATGTCTCTATATACTATAAATGGATATGATTTTAGAAAATATGTATCTAGGGGTTATAACCTTAAAAAGATTTGGTTGAGTATATATCGGCTATCATTCTATTGTATAGTGGATGATACCCTTATACACTCTAGTTTGATATTCTTATGGGATATGATTTAGTTAATTAAAATTTTCTTTAAGAAACATTTTGATGAATGAGTTGATATAACCCATGGATGACCTATGAAATTTCACTATAATATTAAATAAACCCTAAATTTTAATATTTTGATAATTCTGTGATTGATAATAAGTTTAAATTCATAGATACACCTTTCTAGGTTTTATGTAAGGAATTTTTAAGATGATTAATGATATTTATAGTTAAATTTATTTAAATAGAATCCTTTGAATTAGTTTTTTTTATACTAAAATGGTTATTTGGGGAAAAATGATTTAAAATTTTGTGTAAATAATTGGAATTGTACTGATAACCATGAAATTGAATAAGATATTTGATGTTAATAAGGTAAATTGGGATAAATGGGTTATCATATTTTTTATATTATTTGTTTTATCATATTTATAAATATGTGATATTATTTTATGAAAGATGTTTAAGTTATCTTTTAGAAGAATATGTGATTTAAATATTTATTTATGCAGATTTAGGTTCTTAATCAAAAATATTATCACATGTTTTTTAGACTATATGAGAAGGTGTACACATTTTTTTTATTAAATTATGTGTGTTCAATATTTTTTGAGGTAAATGTTAAATTGATCTTGAATTAATATGTGACCAACCTTTCATATTTTTTTCAACTTGAATAATAATATTTTTTTTATGAGTTTATTAGTTAGTAACTTAGGGAATTATTTAATTTGATCTCTAGGAATTATTGTTTAGGATTTATATATTAATATAGTAAATAATAAATATAAGGTTTATTCATATTGGTTATTATTTTATTTTCTAATCTTTTATGTTTTATATATAAGGAACCATTTTTCACCAATTTTTGGTTTTTATAGATGATTCGAGGTTGATTTTAGAGCTTTGGGTTTAAAAAATTCATCATGATCATGATGATTCATAGATATGGATGAAATCAAGGATATATAATTGGATGAAATAATGTACGTAAAATTTATAAATAATTTTCTATCCCAACTGTAAAGCAATTTATCAAACTTGAGAAATCTTAAGGTAAGTCAATCAACTCTTATGTGGAAGTTAAAACTGATATTCCATGGTATATTTTTAAAAACTTATTTTTATTTATGAGATATACATTCATAATAAATATATTTTTCATAACCTATAAATTAAACTGCATGATTAAATTTATATCCAAATTTGTTACTATTTTAAATTATAATTAATAAAATAATAAATTAAACCTGTAAATATTAAATATTTTTTTATGGGAGAATTTAATTTATCAATATTTAAATTTATATTTTCTCATTAAAAAATCATTTTTACAATGTGTAGCACATGAAACACTAATCTTAAAAAAACCATGAAATAATATTATTTAAATATGATCATTATAGTATATCCATTGAATTGGAAGGTATGAATAGTAAAAACCACATTAATATATATATGTGTGTGTGTGTGTGTGAGTGTTTGTATTTGGTTTAAATGGGGAAAATTTATTTATTAATCAATAATAAATACATACTCAATTTTTATTAATTTTGTATTATACTTCAAAATTTTGTTTTTTTCAAAAATGTTTTTTATTAAATTTATTATAATAATAATATAATTAATTATCACCACATCAACAAATAGTATTTTACAGATTGAATATAATTTTATAAATAATAATTTCAATGTTATCTTATGTTTAAATTTTAGAATGCTTCTCAAAACATTTATTTCTCATTGAATAGTGATCATTATAGATTATTTTGAAAAGTTCATTTTCCTTTTTATTTATTTAAAATGTTCCTTATTATTTGAAATACATTTAAATTTTTTTAGTAAATTATGTTTTCAAAAATTCCAATTAAGGACATTGTAATCGACATGAATCTAAATTTTTATATATAATCATTTTTATGCACTAAAATATATTTTACTAGGGAACCATTCTTTATTGTGTTTTGAGAGATTGTTTTTATTTTATTTTATGAAACATTTAAAAATTATTTTTTATAAAATGTATTAAATATTTACAATTAGAAGTTTAAAATTTTCTAAATCTTCCACTTTTAGTTTTTTTTTTATTTTAACCTTTGGAAATATTTGTAACCATTATGATGGTAAAATGAGATATTTAGGATTAAAAATAATGTGATGAGTCTTAAAATTCATTCATACAGTTCCCATTATTTCACTGGAAGATTATATTTCATCCCTAATGATAAATTATTCAAAAACGTGACATTTTCCCATTTAACATCCAATATGATATTTATATTATTTTAACTAAAGTCTACATAAAAAAATTCCCCTTTTGTTAATTTAATACATCTAATAATTTTTGAAAGGGATAAAAATATTTGAATTTTTATATTAAGTGGTTGCATTAAATATGAATGATTTTTTTAATATGGTAATTTAATATTAATTTTTACAGACTAAATATTTTCTTCTATACTTATTCAACAAAAAAAATTATGGTTCATGAAGTAAAAAAATAACCTAAATGATTTTAAAAAAATTCAAAAATATATAATTTGATGAATTATGATGTTACATGGAATTTTTAGAAAAAATATATCACATTATTTTTTAAAAAAATTATATTTAAATTCCAAAAGTATATTAATTTCCTTGATTTCAAATAAAATGTATATTTTTAGAAAATAGAATAGTGAAAAAAAATTGAAAACAAATATTTTAATAAATAATTTACAAATAAAAAAATAAATTGTAAAATTATTAAGTTAAATGGTTAATATTTTCATCCTTTTTCCATTTATAATCCATTTTTACCTTATATCTAATATTATTTACATATATATTTTAAAAACTCATTACTGTGGATAAGGATAAAATTTGATAATGAAGGGGTTACTAAAAAAGATAAGAATTTACATGATATATAGACCTATATAAATTTTATTTTACAATTATATTAATAAACTTTACTCCTTACCTTTATATACATATAATTTTGGAACTAATTTTTATTAGTTAAACTCATATTATATTATAAAAATTCATGTATATCCAACACTACCCCTCCACTCACTTATAAAAGGGCCCACCCTCCACTCACTGAGTCACAACTCATGATCTATTTATCTCAACTTAAAAAAAAATTAAATCTCTCCCTAAAATCATTATAAATGTTTAATATTATCCATCCTTCCAAAAATTCCAACCCTAGGGGCCTTAGGTAGAGATTTACTATAGGTTTCTCTAGCAAAAGGTTGTCTACGTAACTAAACTCTTTATTTGTTACATCTTATTTTACTATAATAAGTAATGTAATAAAATTTAAAATATAATAATGGAATTATATAAAAAATGTATATTTTATTTTATTTATGGAGAATTATTTATCAATACCCTTTTCCATCAAATTGAAAGAAATATGTGCCTTTTGTCTGTAAGGGATAATAACATCTCATGAAACGATATAATATGTTTTACATCCCTGAGTCTCAATGATGGTTATAATGCATGAACTATTGAATATATATGATATGTATGAAATAATTATGATTCTATAAATTTAATATATCATCTAATTTATTACACATTCACCCATTAAAATTGAAAACGTCCCTTGTGCATAAATACAACCGACCCTATCCATGATGTGATACAATTTGTTTTACATGGAAACTATTAAAAACAATTTATATGAATGTATATCATAAAAAATTACTATATTTATTAAATTAATATAATTTTTTATATGTTGAAACTATATCCTATGCAAGATAACCATAACATCCATGAGGAATCATACAAGAGATAAATTAATAGTTAACAACTGAAACAATGATAATAATGAATGATTGGTTTCGAACAGGTGATAAGATGTTGGAACTAGATCATATATGATATTATAGAAATTAATATGGTTATATTAGGTAAGTATAATATATCTAAATTTATTATATAGTAGGGTAAATCACATTCAATTAATTTAAATCTTGAGGTAAGGGGATTTTTAACTCAATTATCATTCATTGGGTTGTACTTCTACATCACCAACTACATTATTCCATGATTTTGTGTGAAATGACCACTAATTGTATTTGTTTGTATTTAAACTTGTTTGTCTTGATTTTAAATTTGTTACACAAAATCCATTTATTTATTAATTCCCATATCTAGTATATGATCTTCATAAAGGATTTCATCTCAATATCCACTCAATTGAGACATATTTAGTATTATGAACCTATTTTATTTTTTACTTTTTTATATACTCTTTTATTTATGTTTTTAACATGAATATATATTTATTCGAGAGGATTAATCTTTAATTTCATTATTAATCATTAAAAATGATTAAATTTAAAAGTTTCCAAAGAGGTATCAATTTTATTCATAATATCAATTTTTAGGGACTTCCAAAAAAATTCATTAATGGAATCTTATAAAATACACATCATAAAATTAATATGTTTTATTATACTTTGGATATTTAAGTAGTTTCATTTTTTATTTTATCTTGTACTCTCAATTTCAATTTTATCAGGAAAAAAAAATTTAAAACAGGAGGTGGTCTAATTTCTCTTTTTCATTAAGTATATTTTTCTTTTATGACTATATATTTCAATTTTTTTACAAAATTCCAGATTTTTAATCGAATGATTTATTATTAAAATATTAATTTATAGTTTAAATTTTAAAAGGTGTTAAAGGAATCTCTATAATTATCTTTGAAAGGTTCATTTTGAATTTCTCTACAATAATTCAAAATTAATGTTTCCTTTTAATATATACATCTTAGAAAACATTCAACCCACCATAACAATATTATGATATTTAGTTTCTTCTTCAAGTTTTCAATGATTTTAGAAATAATACTCATTAATGAAAACATATATTAAATTGTTATCCTAAATTTTATTTTTTTCTCCAATAGAAATTATTTTAATATAAAATCTACATTTTGATCAATTTATGGTCATCCCTCAGCTTTTGATTATTTTTGTGGTCATTACCATTCTCTTGAAATATTCACATTCTTACTGTCATCCCTCATTGGACATTAAATTTATGATAAATATAAATATTTTATTCATCCTTGATATAATTATTTCTTAAACCATATACCATTTACACATATAGTGTTTTACTATGATATTTAACATATTGACCTAGAAATCATCATATTCATTATTTTTTAATCAATACATATATTTTTTGATAGCGAATATTAGTTATGAATTAAATTAAAATTTTGAAATATGAGTAATTTGTTGGACATTCAGTAATGGCTGGGGAATTTTTATAGATATCTTCCCATTTCATCGATAGGAATAATGAGACAAATCAATTTTCTAGAAATATTAAGTGGTTTTTAGGTATATACCTTCCCAAAATTTAAATAACAATGTTCAAGGTCTTATTGTTAAAGAGAACATCATGTGGTAGATCATGATTTCCAACACTATTCATTTCTATTATTGAGAATCCATTTATA
Organism: Viscum album; assembly: GCA_963277665.1. Lineage (NCBI taxonomy): Eukaryota > Viridiplantae > Streptophyta > Magnoliopsida > Santalales > Viscaceae > Viscum > Viscum album. The sequence goes on from OY728122.1 coordinate 380,427,591, forward strand.
TTTATCCAAGATGTTATTAAATTGATATTATCCTTTAATGACTTTCATGATAATCTTATAGATTTAATGAAATGTTTTTTCATTTAATTACATTTCCATGTTTATTATTAAATATTTACTAATGATATCTCTATTTTTTATATAGCCATTATTTAGTATTTTCTCTCACTGTTATTTTTTACCATCTACATGGTTATGATGGTGAAATTAATTAATGAGTTTAAGGGTGTATAATATTTAAATTCACAGTGTTTTATATTTTTTTCAATGTAATATAGGAACCATGTTTGTATCACCATCTTTAGGAATACTAAACTGATCTGTCTTCTAGGTAAATATACCTTGTATCTTATCGAAATGTCATAAAGTAAACACTAAATCTGGGTAACTAGTGTTTGGTATGATATAATATATGGAAATATAACTATAAATGTAGTTTTGGAATAGATTTATAATACAATTATATTTATTATATAGTGAATTACTGGAACTTACTAGGAAAGTGAAACTTGTGGTAAGGGTAATTTTTTTTCATTTCAACTTCAATTAGGCATGTTCATATTATGCATCAAATTTGATTTATATGGTGTATATACTATACATATTATAAATGATATCATAAAATTAAATTTATTCATCATATTTATTGTTTGAATTTCTGTTTTCTATTTTGAGGTGTTTTGATTCTAAATTTATTAACGTGTAATGATTTTTGGTTGTAATCTGATTTTTTACATGGATTTTCTATGCATAAATTAATTATGATTAAGTAATGGGATAAATATATTATAATATAATATATTCTCATCTTCACATTTTGTTTCTATAAATTAAACTTTTTTATTCACATTATTTTATCCAAGTACTCAATGGTCTGAATGAATGTCTTTATGGAAAAAATAATTTGTTCTTTTTTCAGTAAAGAATCATTTTCTACAATAACTATATTTTATTTAAAATTATTCAAGATTGTATTAATTAAAATTTAATGAATGATTACAATCACATTTACCATGTCCTGACCCATCCCTCGGGGCACATGCCATGACTACCTCAAGCCTACCTCCCGAAGGTCAGGGACTGACGAGTAGCACCAAAGGCATCAGCCTACAAGTGGGAGGAATATTCTGAGTACCTATATGCACACACACACCCAACCACATCCCAACATAGTGAAAAAGGGGAAACAAGTACCACTAAAAAAGCTGAGTGCAAGTACAACTGAAAGTATGTGGGCCAGAATATAAACACAAAAAGACTAAAAACTGCAAGTAAAAAAAGAAAATTATGATGTCCATCCCTAGAAAACCCCACCTGATCATGAGAGTAGTGAACCTACCAGAAGAAAAGTTAGTACATCCAATCTGCACAGCCCTACTAGGCCCTGCCTAGTCCTTGGACACCAAGTCCACCGTCATAGCATCAGTCAGTCCTGTCTCTCGAAGCACCGCTCTTGAAACATCGATCCTCTGCACCAGACACAAAATGTACGGGCGAAGCCCATGTAGAGGTGAGAAACAAAATACTCATTAGAGACCCCAAAACAAAATAGGAAATACAACACAAAAATTATCAAAGTAAGAACGAAACATAAGACAACTCACACTAGGTATATTCTAGGGTAGTAACCGTAGCATCATCAGTCACAAATGTCGAACTCCTTGGCTGCTGGAAAACTCCTCCCCTATCGAGTATAGTGTGAATGTCGTGTCACACATAGTATCTGCCCACTAACCTTATACTGATGTGGTACTCATCCCTGATTAGTACTGTGGGTTTATTAGGTCATACAGAGTCGCTCCCCACTGTGGGCCTACCGGGTCACACAGAGCTGCTGCCCTCCTTGTCCAAATTGTGGTACTCCTCCTATTGAGTACCATGGGTCTTTTGGGTCACATAGAGATACTACACACTGTGGGACTACCGTGTCACACAGATCTGCTTCCCACTGGGCCGTCGTTGAGCAGTCTTCAGGTCTCATCCAACCGCAAGGTTCCGTATATAGCACACTTGGGAGAACCGATCCTCAAGCTATTTGTCACATATCAACGTCCAAAAAAGTAAATAAAAATCATCCCAAAAGATCCACCTTCTCAAGAGGGTCCCAATGCCACAAACCGACTGTCAATCGGATGTACGATTTCTATAATATGAGCATTTTAGTAATTAGGGGGCCGGTTGCGATGAGGCCCGGTCCGACTTGGTCGGACTGACCCGACCAACCCAGCCCAGGGGTCCCACATACCCCAGTTCATTTTGACAGACTCGACATGACCTGGTACTGGTCGAGGTCGGTGTGGTTTGGCCTGTCCAATGGGCCAGGCCTAATAGGCTTTGCTAGACCCGACCCGAAGGGGCGCGAGTCCGACATGCTGGGGGCATGGCCCGCAGAGGGGTATGGCCTGCTGGTCTGAAGATCGGCAGAGTTAGCGGCTGGTGGGGTGTACCTGGGACATGGCGGACCACTGTATCCCCCCTATCTGAGCGCAGACCGCAAGGAGCAGGCCGCTCCATCGCGCGTATGCGATTGGTGATGACCGGCCGCCATCCACATCACCCGCGGAGTCAGCCCACACATTGACCATGGTCAACGGGGTGCCATGTTGGCATCACGTGTCTCTAGTGTTGTGGTTGAATCGATCGCAGCTTCCACTGCACCGGCGCACCGTTGGGGCATGATGCTCCACCTGGCCCCGACACGGCCGACAGCCTGCTCATGTCATCCAACATGTGGATGGCACGTGTCGGCACCGCCGCCACATGATGCCACTATCGACACCGGTGCACAAGAAGATCCTTTGGTGTACATAAAGTCTCACTCTGGTGGCTCATTCCTCATTCCACCTACGCCTACAACCTTTGGGTAGCATCCTCTTTATCGCTAAGCTTTCGAGGATGCCTTATCGTCACTTCAAGAAAATTGTTCACCAGGAGTGCACAAACAGAGGGGCCTAAGCCTTTGTTCATGTCGGCCCGCACCCTCCGTGTTTGAAGGATAAAGATGGTGGAGGTTTGGGGATTCTTTGTTCAATCGTTACATGCCATTATTTGAACCCCGACAATGAAACACCCTCCCGCATAAACACATGAATCATGGGTCAACCTATTCATGGCATGACCTGTGTTTGTCATTTCTAGAAAAGGACAGGGAAGAACAAAAAATCAAAAACCCCTACCTCTTTTATGTTAATTTACACACGTTAATCCTTGAGTGGTTAAGGCGTTGGAACTGCTTCTAGGCTCCGATCTTCGAAAAGCGTGATGAATAAGATGATGTTCTACCAGCGTTCTTCGCTCTTCACTAGGGTGGATGTCCTTTAGTGATTTTCCCAAGATTCCTCTATATTTTTAATCCATATATCCTCAGCGCGTTGAACTATAAACAGGATCACATCGCAGCTTTCCCATTATGATGTTGCATTTCATTGTTACACTATTTTATTTATGAAACAGCATCACTATTACACATCATTAAAGAGTCGTTATGTTATGAGATTAACGATCCATTAATGAGCCTCATTGATGCGCATCATCATTGCTCTGTCACCACCCAATAGCATCATTTTCTGCTGCTCAAAAGTGAGAAATAAAATAAAATAATTCTTTTAAATTATTTTATTATTTTTTAAATAAAATTATGAGATATAACTTTTTGGATCAGCCCTTGTTGGATAAAGTTAATTCATTTCTATGTGAATCTCGTCATTCTGAATTCAACGGTGCCCTTGTATTTTTGATCTGAGAAATGGTTCAAAAGATAGAAAATCCCACTTGCACATTTACTGAACATAGATTTAAAAAAGTTCAAAATTCTATTCTCAGCTCTAAGTACCTCATAATCACATTCCATTGAATTTCGTGGTCTCGAAATAATTCCATATAAATAAAATAAATTTACACAGAAATTCTGAGATGTTATATTCTCCCCACCTTAGGGATTTACATCCCCAAAAGACAACACAACAACTAAAAAATATGGTCATAATGAGCATTTATCTAAGCCTCCCTCTCCCATGTGCTCTCATGGAGATTCTCGTGCTGTCATCAAATGCGCACTAGAGGAATCGACCATCTACGTTGGACCCGCTCATGTCCATCCTCTATCTCCACTAGGAACTCTACAAACGTCACCACATCGTCAATGTCCAGATCATCCTATTTGATGAGGTGAAATGAATCGTGCACATACCTACTCATCTGAAACACCTGGAAAACATCATGCACTTGATGAATCTGTGGGGAAAGATCTAGGAAGTATTCTGCCTTTCCAACTCTTCTTAAGATCTTAAAGGGACTGATTAACCTCAGAGATAGCTTACCGCCCCAGCCAAATTTTTATAATCCTTATCAGGTTGAGACCCTAAAGAACACATGATCTCCTTCCTTGAACTAAAGGGTTCTCTATATCCTATTGGCCTAAGACTTCTGTCTACTATGTGCAGTCCTCATCTTCTCCTGGATGATTGACACCTTCTGGGTAGTAGCCTGTACCAACTCTGCCCCCATGAGTTCCGACTCCTCTAAGTCTATCCAGCATAAGGGTGATCTGCAAGGCCTCACATACAAGGACTCAAACGGTTCCATGCTAATGGTTGAGTGATAGCTATTGGTTAATTTAAACACCACCAATGGTAAGTGGTATTCCAACTACAACCAAAGTCTAGGATGCAAGCATGAACCATGTCCTCCATGGTCTGTATGGTCCACTCTACCTGACCATTCGACTGGGGATGAAAAGCTGTGATCCAACACATTTGTGCCCCGAACGCCTCCTATAATCCCTTACACAACTGGGATGTTAAGTGGGATTAACGATCTAAGAAGATCGTCGAAGTAACCCCATTATGAAGCACTATCTCATGGATGTAGTGGCATCCAAATCCCTCTACCATTCCTTGCTCTTGAATGGGTAGGAAGTGAGCCGACACAGTGAGTCGATCAATGATCACCTAACTAGAGTCATGACCTCTAGGTGTACATGGTAACCATGTCACGAATTCCATTGAGATAACATCCCATTTCCTCTCTAGTACCTCGAGTGGATGTGTCAAGTATGCCAGAACCTGGTGCTTGACCTTCACTTACTAAGAAGTGAGGCATCATGAAACAAACTAATCCACTACTTTCTTCATCCCTAGACACCAGTAATGACATTGGAGGTCCGGTTACATCTTTGGAACTCTAGGATATACCACCATATGGGATGTATGGAACTCTCTCAACACCTCCTCCCGCAACGCCACTGGTACTAAGGTGCGCTCTCTATAAAGGATGATCTTCTCCCCACCTTCCAAAAATATCTCAATAGCCCGTCCTGAGGATATCTGAGCACATCGTACCTCGCAGTCAACATCCCCAAGTTGTTCCTCTATTACTCTCTGAATGATTAGGGGGGTGGCATTCATGGGATGGAGTTAAACATCTTCACCATCCTCTATGAGGGATATCTCCATCATAGGTAACTTCTCTATCACCTCCCCATTAGCTACAACCCGGTCCTCCTGCTGAGTGTGTGTGCCATCACCTTCTCCATCCTAAGAGTATAGAATACCTAAAAATCATAGTCTTGGAGGAACTCTATCCATCACTGGTATCTCAGATTCTGGTCCTTCTAATAGAATATATATCTGAGACTCTTTTGGTCAGAGTAAACGGTGAACCTCTCAACCATCAAGTAGTGTCACGACATCTTCAAGGAAAAAACCCACTGTTGCTAACTCTAGGTCATGGGTCACGTATTTATGCTCATGATGCCATGATATAGGTGAATCAGCTCCTGAATGCGCACAGAGAAAAACATCACATAGAATAACTCCTCCTGGAAAAGCCTCTCATAGTCAACCCAAGTGAGGTCCGCCTCATCGTGAGTCTGGATGGTCAAGTTCCACCATCTCCCTGTCAATCCCTACAGAATGCTCACCGCAAACATCGTCATCTATTCCGGTGGTGTCCTCACTAAGCAGAAGACCCAAGTCACAACCTCCATCCAGTCCTCAGTAACTTGAGGATCCATCTCTCCCCTGAACCTGGGAGGTTTCTGTATCTGAAACTTATGTAGGGAACTGAGCCTACGAACGTCCTCTTCCATAAATGCTGATAGTAGATGCTGACCATCGGGTTGTGGTATCACTAGTATATCACCCGGTGGGGCCATCTCTATAACTAGTCCCTGAACGGATGCCTCATCGCTAGGCGGGCTATCTTCACAACCTCATATCGGGATCCTGGATGGCCGTCCACGTGGAGGCATCCTAAGATATATCATGATGTACCACAGTTACAAGGTTATACGTGGTGAACTGACTCTTATTCAAAAATAAAGAGACACTTATGCAACCAGTGTTTTCATATATTGAGATGGAAAAATAAATCAAGATCCTCATGTATGGATATGTTGGACACCGCACCAACACTAGACTCTCCGAATCTAAAATTCATAATCGCAACACATAACACTGTTGCACCAAAAAAACATCAGACTCTCGATCTTTGAGGGGGAAATAACCACCCTTTGATACCACCTTTTCATGACCCGACCTCTAGGGCCCATGTCATGACTACCCCAAGCCCGCATCCTGGAGGCTAGGGGGTGGAAACTTGCACCAAAGTCATTAACCTACAAGTGGGAGGCATTTTCCTAAGTACCTATATGCACACACACACCCAACCACATCCCAATACACTGAAAAAGGGGAAACAAGTACCACTAAAACAAATCTGAGTGTAATTATAGCTGAATGTATGTGGGCTAGAATACAACCCCAAAAAAGACTGAAAATAGCAAGTACATGAAAGAAATTATCATGGACATCCACAGAAAACCCCACTTGATCATGAGAGTATTGAATCTACTGAAATCCTAAGTAGTATTTCCTTCCCTCCCGGCCCAACTAGGCCATGCCAGGTCTAAGGCCACCAAACCCACTGTCGTAGTGCCCGCCAGTCCCGTATCCCTAAGAACACCTGTCGAAACGTCTGTCGTCTCCACCAAACACAACACGAGTTGGCGAAGATTATGGAGGTGTGAGGAACACAGTACTCTACAGGGAACCCAAAATAAGAGAGGAAATGCCACACAAAAATTCTCAATGTAAATAATGAAACACAAGATATCTCACACCAGGTATATTCTAGTGTAGTAACAATATCATCGTTATTCATAAACATCTAACTCTTCATCCACTGTATAACTCCTCCTCAATAGAGTAAAGTGGGCCTGTCATGTCACACAGTGACACTACCCACTAACCTTGGATTGTTGTGGTACTCATCCCTGATTAGTATCATGGGTATGTTGGGTAACACAGAGTCTCTCCCCACCATGTGTCTGCAAGGTCACATAGAGCTGCTTCCCACCATGGCTGAACGGAGGTACTCACCTTATCAAGTATTGTATTTCTGCTAGGTCCAATAGAGCTTCTCCCCATCATGGTCCTGCTGGGTCACACAGATCTCCTTCCCATTAGGCCGTTATTGAGAAGACTTTAGGTCTCATCCAACCGCAGGGTTTCGTACATAGCGTGCTTGGGAGAACCACTCCTCAAGCCATTTGTTTCATTTCAATATTTATATGAAAGTCATCACAGATCATGCCAAAATATATTCCTTCCTGAGAGGGTCCCAATTCCACAAACGACCCATCAATTAGATGCACGGTTTTCACAATACGAGCGTTTTAGTAACCAGGGGATCGGTTGCGACGGGGCCTGGTCCATCCTGGTTGAACCGACCCGACCAACCCAGCCTGGGGGTTCCACATACCCTGGTTCATTTAGATGGACTCGACCCGACCTAGTATGGGTCAAGGTTGGTCTTTTTTGTCCTGGCCAGTGGGATAGGCCCAATAGGCCGTGTTGGACTCGGTCTGAAGGGGCGCGGGTCTAACATGCTAGCATGGGTCCTGCCTGCTGGGGGTGTGACTCTTTGGGGGGAATGCCCTGCTCGTCTGAATATCGGCCTTGTTAGCGGTAGGTGGGGTGAACTTGGGACATGACAGACCGCTGTGTCACTCCCTGTCCGAGCACGGCCTGCAAGGAGCGAGCTACTCATTCACGCGCCTGAAGCCGGTGACGACTGGCCACTATCCACCTCACCCATGGACTCAATCTATAGGTTGACCCCGATCTACATGGTGTCAGGTCGGCATCGTAGGTCTCCAATGCCACAGAACTATTGGTTGCATTTTCCACCCCACCTGTGCACCGCTGCACCTAGCCACTGGCACGGCCAGTGGTCTGCTCCTTCCATCCTGCACATGGATGGCGTGTGTTGTCGCTGCTGTCGCCTGTTGCTGCTTCTAGCACCGGTGCACCGGTAAATCCTTTGGCAGACCAATAGAAATTCTCCGGTGGCCCATTCATCACGTTGCTTGCACCTACGGCCTATGGGGAGAATCCACTTTACAACGAAGCCATCAAAGCTGCCTTGTCGTCTCTTTAGACAAATCATTCACTAGTAGGACACAAACTTATGGGCCCCAGTCTTTGTCCATATCATCTTTCACCCTCCGCGTTATAAGGGTTAAAGATGGGGGAGGTCTGGGGAGTCTTTCTTCAATCATTACATGCCAATATTTGAACCCCGAAAATAAACCACTGAGAATGAAACACACACCCACATAAACGAGTGAATCATGGGTCCACTTGTTCATGGGTTGACCCATGTTATTCATTTCTAAAAGAGCATGGGGAATAACAAAAAGTCAAAAACCCTACATCTTTGAAGTTCATTTCCTCACATTCATCCTTGAGGGGTTAAGATTTCATCGTCACTTCTCGACTCCGATATTCGAAAGGCGTGATAAAGCAGATGATGTTCCGTCGGTGTTAATTATTTTTTGATCAGGTGGAAGTCTGTTAGAGGTTCTCCAGAGAAACCTCCAAATTATTAATCCATATTTCCCCAGGATGTCAAACTATAAATAGGATCATGTCGTAGAATTCCCATTATGATGTGACATCCCATCATTACCCTATTTTATTTATAAAACAACATTGTTGCCATGCGTCATTAAAGCATCGTTACATTGTGAGTTTAATGAGCCATTAATGAGTCTCATTGATGTTCATCGTCAATTCCCTATCACTGTCCCATAGCATCTCCATCCTCCAATCAAAATTGATAATGAAAATAAAATAATTCTTTTAAATTATTTTATTATTTTTCTCTAAAAATTCTAAGAAATAAATTTTCTTCTCGACCCTTGTCAGCTGAAGTTAAGTCATTTATAGGAGAATCCCAACGTTTTGAATTAAATGGTGCCCTAGTATTTTATATCTGAGTGATGGTTTATAAGGTAGAAAATCCCACTTGCATGTTTAATAAAAGTACCTTAAAAAAGTTCAAAATTCCGTTCTGGGATCTCAGGACATCGGAATCATGTGCTGTCTAATTTTGCGGTCTTGAAATAATTCCATATAAATAAAAAAAAATTACATAAAAATTCTAAGATGTTACATACCAATAACTTATTTTATCAAAAACTGTTTTAAGAGATTTGTATTTTAATTTTGAAAATAAGGTTCTTTTTTCTAATGTTGATTATAAAATATTAGCTTTAATATTTACCACATGATCTATTTTTCAAACAATCATTAATATTCTTTAATTTTTTGCTTCCAAAAAAAATTAATTTTTTATATTCATATGAAAATTTTTTCCCAAAATTCTTCAAATGTTTATATTTTATATAATTTTTTTCAAAATTAAAATAGGATTTTATTTGATAATTTCTCTAGTTATCATTTTAAAGTATTGGAATCCATTTAATGTCCTTGATGAATGTTTTTTTAAATTTTAAATAATCTAATGATACCATATAACATAATTCTAAAAATAAATTATGATCATATTTTTCTATTTATTGACTATGGAATATTAACATTACATATGATAATTATTAAATAGGAATGTTTGTGTTGATTTTTTGTTGAATCATTATTCATTTATTTCATATGATGAATGAATTCTACTTGGAATGTGATTTTAGGGGGTTGTTATATCCCATGATGCATCGGTATGTATCATTAGACAAAGTAGTTTTTATATTTGGTGTATGCCTTAAATATTTATGTATTATGTATTGGAACAAGGCCATGATGGTATGATTTTCATGTCCAATAATATTATTTCTATCATTATAAAACTATTTATTGTAATCAATGTGATTATTTATGTTTCTATATCATTATTAGATGTTGTACCATTTTATGAGATTAGTTACATGAAAAATTTAATTATTGATCATCTCAATAATATTATTCTAACTATATTTATTCAGAGATAACTTATACTATTCATTTGTTCCTTACCAATCATCTGAGCTCAACATTCATTATAATTTCTTTTATCTAGGATACCAAGAAGGGATATATGAATTATGTCAATGATAGTATGGAGGAAATGATAAATTTTCATAAAAATTTTATAATGCATTTCATGTTAACAAATGTAATGTGAGAATCATGTATGTCTCTATTATTTCAATAATAATAAACTATTAAATATTTCATGATGATATCTCTTGTATCTTATATAATGTAGTGATATAACGATAAACTATGTGTTACTAAAGATGGGGTGTAACACATGAGACTTATAGTTTTATAGTATATCTATATCTTTCTTTTTATTCTGCCAAATCACTATCCAATTCTAGGGGATTAACATATTTATTTATAATCCTTCAATTAGGGTTTTTGCGAATCCAATTTAGATTGTTTATACTCATATCTTAATAATATTTAATCCCACATGCGTTGTTTTTATACACATGACATTGGGTATGATGGTAGTCTTGGTGGACATGGAGTTGGTGCAACCTACTCAATGCCAATGATTAATGGTTTGTGTTGGATCCTAGTAGTTCATGGTGTTAGAAATGACTATTTCATTGTGATACTAATATTGAATCCATCATAACATGTAAGAGTTATCCAATGATCCATGTTTTACTTGATTATTTACCTTTTTAGCGGTTGACTTAAAATGTTGTTTTACTTACTTTTGAAGTACTCACTATGTGATCTCTCTTGTATTAATTATATACAGTTCATTTATATATATATATATATGTATGTATGTATATACTATGTATATACTATGTGAGTTTTTTGAGATTTTCAATCATTGGGGGTATATGTTGTTGTGGGTTTATATAGGCTATGATCTCCCATAGTGGGTGATAATTCTACTTTGTACAACTCACCAAACCATTCCCTTTTGGAGGCAATGTTAGGGAAACACACTCATATTTCCATTAGCCTATGTGGGTTATTGGTGGTTTGATTCATGTCGTAGAGGTATTAAAGTACTTGAGTTCTAGGTATGGTCTTTGGAGTTTGTATTCTTGTGAGTACTAGTTTAAAATTTTAGGGAAGTGATGTTAAGGGGTTTATGAGTTCGGTTTTCATAATACTGACAACAACATTGGTGAAGCAACTGATATATCATTCTCTAGGACATTGAAAAAATATTATTGAAACCAAATATCCAGGATATAGATTATATAGTGCAATAAATTGTGTAAATTCATCATAAAGTGTTATGTTAGGATTTTTGAGGACATTATTATAAATTTTCATCATAATATTTCCTTATAAAAGTTACAACAATAATAAGAGCTCAAATAAGCTGATCTCAAGGGAATTAATATTTAAATTCAATAATATGGGGTTTCTCAAATATCATGTATCAATATATCCTCAATAAAATCTATAATTTCAAATTGCTAGTAAATTTTCCTCAACCAAACACTAGAATTTTAAATAGAATACGAAATAAAATAAACTTCCCTATAGATTTGAGAGACTATAAAATCAATTTTCATTTACTATAGAAGGTAGTTCTATAATTATTATATAAGAATCTATGTGGTATAGGTGATACTAAATTTTATGGAAATTGTAATGAGTAATGAGTCTATTTATTGCTAGATAATCCTCCGATTATTGAATCAAAAAATCTGAATTTCCACGATCACTCCCACCATATCTACCTCCTAAGAACTTACCATCCCATATTACATGGTTAATCATGATATAGATCATCCTTTATCATCCCAGAATATCACTCTACATCCTAAAAACACCATAATTCCTTTTTAGGCTCTTTCTTAATTTCTTTTGACCCAATCTAAAATAGGATATTTCTATAAATCACTAATAAAGATATTATAAGTCATATTATTATGAAGAAAACCCAACTTATAAAACATTTATAACTCCTTGATTGAATTACTACACATTAAATCCTTCATAGAGGCATTCATTTTAATTACTAAGAGGGTATTCCACATTACCATGATAATATTGTCAACATTCTTATCATGGATATTAACATTTTGATTACACCAGAGAGTATAATAGTTTTCAGAAACCATAAAATAATGCTTTTTTTTGAATTTTATATATCTTTCCAACATATTTTCACATGTTAGTAATGAGATGATATTATTTTTATTTATTCCCTCAATCAAAAAGTTATTAGTAACAATTAACCATAGTGACATAGAAAATGAAAACTAAAGATGGATATGAGTGATGGAGAATTATGTTGCATTGCACACACTAATTATCAAAAACACATTTAATATAATGATAATAATCAAATTATAATGGATTTTTTTTCAAGGAAACTGTCCATATAAGAGTGTAGCTGGAAAGGGGAAATATATGTTTTGCATAAGGGCACCTGAAAAGATTAAATGTCCATAGGCCTACCCATACATTATGATAATATATATTACATGTAAGATTAAAAATAAATGATTTATCCCAAAACCATAGTGTATTTTGTACGAATAAAAAATAAGTAAAGAATAAAATCCCTAAAAGACATGGAAATCTTCTCTAGAAGAATTGAAATTTTATCCCAAATGGATATATTTCTGTCATTAATACTTTCAGTGAACATATCCATTAATAGGGGGCCACATGTCCTTTTATAATTTAAATTCAGAGTTGATGTATGTTATACATATGTATATATTCATAAATAAAACATATTTACTCTAAATATATTTCTAAATAGAGGTTTAATGATCCTGAAATTTCCCCAAGGACATAAAATTGAAAAATATTCTATTAAGAAAATGATTTTTATTTGGAAATGTGAGACATCTCAATATAAATTAATTATAGAGAGTCACATTATTCATAAAAAAATCTTAATGACCATGTCTCCATCCATTGAGGCATTGATCCATATATACAATTTCATATATATAGTATTTATTTATGAAGATTCATCTACTCTAGATAAAAATTATAATGTATTGGTTTATTATTTTTATTAGTGAATAATTCCATCCTTTTAGCTAAAATTAGTAGAACCACTTCGACATGGAATTTTCATATCTATAAAATTATTTGATTCTATCTGTTTTAAATAATTCCATTAAATTGAGAAATCCTAGGCCTTCCCCAGAATATTGGGAAGAAAAAGTAAATAAAGGGAATGGTACCATACTAGATATCCACTGTCATCAATAAAACATCTTCCTATGATAGAAATATTGTTGATTTTTAGAATCTATTACAATTTCTAGATAACTTTATAATAGGAAACTATAATATAGATCTCAATCACCTCCATATATGAGTTAATGTTCCACAAGTTACTATAGGGAATTATAATGATATATTCATCATAAAAAATGTGTTATGGTTCACTAACCCCTCTTCCCACATAAATGTTATTAAAAATACATTAACTAAAATGATTAGGTTTCATATTCTAATATAATACCCTATAATATTAAAAAAGTTAACAAATAGGGAATCTACCTTTCTATTTAAAAATGAAAAATAAAATAACCTTTATGGATTCAATTAATCATCTTCAAAAATATCACAATGTTAAAATATTAGGGATCATTTCAGTAATCAACATACATAATCAAAAAAATATTTGAATCTTATCATGAAATACAAATTAATTGTATATAAGTCCATCCTAACATAATGATTAAGATAAATACCCCCATTTATCCTAGTTTTCCATAATATATTGATGCATTCATAATGAGTTAGAATAAAATCATTGAATTTTCATCTATAAATAAAATCAAATTGATTAGGGGAGACCGAATTTCCAATTATAGTAGTTAATATGATATAAATTATCTTTCTTTTGATTTTATATATAGTGATATCAAGATAAATTTTAATAGAATAACTTATAGTGTTAGTATTATCATTCATGGCTATAATATCCGATAATTAAGAGATTAAAACATTATTAAAATCACCATTCCAAAAAAATTAGTCATACCCCTCTAATCTATATGAAAATATCCTTATATTCATATAAAAATACATTTTTAAATACATCTTGGTCATGATAACGTTCTAGATTTTGTGAAATGGTTTATTTCATGATCTCTATGAAGTTTGGAATCCTAATGATCATCACATAGTTATATAATCAACACCCCTAGGAATAAAAAATCTACTGTTAAAATTATTAATAGTTTCATCACTATTGATGATATACCAATAATATAGGATAATATGTTAAAAAATATCCATCCTACTAGATATTATTCTATTTAATTTTTTATGTTGGTATAATTTATATAAACATTCCTAATCTTATTTAGTTTTAGTAAAGAAAAAAAATTATCTTCTTATATCAACCATTTATTTTAAATTTCCCCATAAGTAATTCCCCAATCAATTATAACTTATCATTTAGATATGATGAAATTTTCACCACCCTATTGAGGTTATATAATTAAAAATATTAATAATTCCTATTAAATGATCATCTAATTCCATTTCCAATCACATAATGTTCTCATCTATATCAAGAGAAATTTTCCTTGATCCATTTCATCAGTATGTTTATAAGATTAATGATTTTAGTCACCCATGAATCAAGATCCTCAATGGTTTTAAATATATTCAATAATGTCAACAAATTCACCCTATAATAATGTTGGATGACCCATGTGTTTTTTAATATGAAGGTAAAGGGACACCACTATTTGTTTAAAATAATTTTTATCAGTAAATTATAAGGAACCAAGATTAAATGTTACATATTCTATTTTTTTATATATAATTCACATTTGAGGATATTCATAGTTTATAGTCTTATAAAATTAGGAAAAAATCATAAAAATTAAACTGATATATTACTTATGTTCACTTATAATTAACATACATTTATCCCACCAAAAAATGTCTTTAAAATAAAGCATTGTTTATCTTTATGAAAAACATTAATTTTTTTCTCCTTGATATGAACCTTGTACCTACTCTCCCTTAAACCCTATGAAGAGAATTTAAAAATTTAGGATGAGCACAAAAATTTCTTTAAGGGATACAAAAATAAAGGGAACCATTAGTTCACTAAAAACAAGAAAACTCATATAAATATTACCTTTATCTTTAATGTACATTTTTAATATGAAATTAAAAATTTTCAAATAAAAAAACACAAACTTTTCTAAATAAAAATAATTAAAACCCATATGAAAAAATTAAAACTCATTTAGGTGAATTAGAGAATCATATATATATATAAAACTTTCAAAACCCTTTAAATTAGAATATCCAAATAGATGACTTAAAATTAAGATATCATGGTATTAACTAATGAAATTTGGTCCACCCTATGTTAATATATAATGGGTTACCTGGTTCCATCTAGGCCACACCATGTTAAGATTTAAGGGGATTACCTGGCATTATCTTGGCTTCCAGGTGTTAATATGTAACATGCTTACCCGATATTATCTAAGCCACCCATGTATAATAAATATTAGGGTCAAACATTTCCTATATTTCCCAAGTAACATATCATTAATAAATATCTTTCATCATAAAACCCTTTTAAAACTACTTTAATCCCATATGAAAAAAAATATTTTTATAAAAATTACATTTTCTTATAAAAAAACTTATTCAATTCAAATAATACACAAAAGGGAAATAAGTACTTTATTTTATGAAAACATTTAACATTTAAATGGAATATAGAGATTAAATATTAGACATAAAATTCTTTTTATAATATTTTATATAAGTAAATACGTAAAAAAATATCAACAATATATTCATGGAAGAAAGTATTTTGAAATTAAATCTTAAAAAAATTAAAAATAGATTTTTAAATCAATGTGTCTTATAAAAAATTGAAATATTTGAATCATAAGTCCTATAAAGGAATATATTTTAACAAAACATTAAATAACATGATAATAAATAAATTCACTGTATGAAATGTCAACAGGGCTGTTTACACACCTCAAAAAATATGGTTGGTGTATCACATCAAAATATGCTTCAATTAAAGGATATTAAAACCAAATCCCTTAAATTGAGTATGATTTTTAATTTATGTTATTTATCTTCCAAAATAATAAAATTATGTTAATTATTTACATTTATGATAACTTATTACCATATTTATGTTCATCTCATACATTTTTATGTATTAAGTACATGAGTCCAAAATGAATTTGGTAAGTTGTAAACTGTCAAAGTGGCCATTAGTGAATCAGTAATATAATAATATTAATGAAATAATACTCAATTTTATAAATAAAATATAAATTTAAACCCACCCATTTAATATTTATATGAAAAATGAACTATGTTACAATCATGAAGATAGTAAGTTGTACATAAGCATGAGTAACATATTCAATTTTCAATGATCATTATGGAAAGAAGGTTAATAAGATTTTAAATTTATATAATTATAATAATATCATATATATAATATTATTTCATAATATATATATATATTATCCATGTGATTTGGTGATGAAAAATGAATCACATCACTTCATGGATGTGATAGTTCACAAGTACGCACGAACAACATAATCACTTTTCTGCACATAAAAAGGTATAAACATAAATGATATATTGTTATTTAATAATGAGAAATGTATCCTTAATTTCATATATAAAAAATATTCCATCCTTATAACCAGTATTTAGAGATGGTGATGCAAAAAAAATTATATCAGTTCATGAGGTGGTAGTCCGCCGTAGACCTGAATAAATAATTATATTTCCATTTGATGTAAGTGGAGATTGATTTAAGTGATAACCAAAACATAATAAAATCTCAGTATATTTATTATACTGTAGTTATTATTTCATCATATTTTATGTATATTTTAAGGAAGTCGAAGAAGAACTAATACAAAAATACTTGATTAAAACAATACCTCTTCTTTGGGGGAGATCCATTTTGAAACACCATAAGACCCATAAGGGTGGTTATATGCATAATATAAGTGTTATATAATATGGTTAGGGATTATAGGATGTTATTTGGGATGATATTGGCCCAACTAAATTTGTTTTTAGGTGTGAATAAAATAGAATAATGAGTTCCCTTTTATAGGAGAGGGGAAGGGCACTCTTGGAATTCTTAAAGTTATTAAAATAATATTATTTAATTATATATTCTATATGGATGAAAACATATTTATTTTTAATAAAGGATTATTATGGTATATGTTCCATCATCTAACTAAAAATAGATAATCTTTGACTATTTTTTAATCCTTATCTTTTATCATTAACCCATATTTAGCATTTTTAATTTTTACCGTGATATCATGTAATATTCAAATTGAGGGATAATTTGATTACTACAAAATTAGAAAAGAAAAATAAATGATTCATTTATGATATTTTTTGACTTATACCAATCATGTTTCCAAATTTTATATTTTTATTAATTTTATATCATTTAATAAAATATTATTTATTTTAAAATACCATAAATTTTAATTTTGACACTATTCATTACTTGACTTTTTATTAATATCATAAAAAGTGATATCATTGAAAAGAATATTTTAAATCATCACTAACATGTAAAATTAATCAATAGTATTTACATATGACATTAATTAAATGAGATAATATTTATTTTAATATTGGTAATAACAATTATTTTATATTTTTATTAATTAAACAGTTAATTCATCTCCATTATGTACGCCCTTAATTTATTTATTTATTCCCTAAAATTTAAATATAAATTATAATGATTAATTAAAATATTTTATTTTTTAAAATACCATTTATTTTTGAATATATCCCATATATAACACCATATTAAAAATATTTCTCTTGTTAAAAACTAATGTGTGAAAAAATTGTCTTTTCTTTGAATTAAATAGCTCAAACAATCGACCCAAGGAAGTTTTTGTTGAAAATAACTCATCAAATAAAATTAAGACAATTTTTTGAGTAATTTTTATATTATTTATAATATTATTTTTACCCTTGATTACACAATTTACCAAAAACCCTAGAAAAAACAATTCCAAAAGATACAATTCATATTTTGTCTAAAATTAAAAGAGACTTATTTAATAAAATTTTACCTTATAATTCCAAATAAAGAATAAATTTTTCAGATTCAAAACATATAAATGGATATAAATTATTTTAAATTAAACTCACTGATGGAATGGGAAAATGGGTTTTAAAAGTAAAAACCTTCAAGACATTGAAATGTTTTAATATTAAAATTCAATGTTAAATAGATTCTAATGACTTAAATTGGATTAAATGATAAAATTTTGATCTAATTATACTTTAAACCATTGAAAATTATATTTTAACATTACAAATAAATTTTATGAAAATTTTGTTTTCAATTAAAATCAAGTATTTATTCACTATTCACGAAAACATGAAACTTATCAGAAAATACCAAAAAATCAACTAAAGTAAATTTAGATAAATTTTTTAGAAGTAGTATAATATTTTTCAAATATAATTAATAATAGTGTGAAAAAAACATATTTAAAAGAAATTTATAATCAAATGGTGAAAAAACTACTTTTTTTGAAAAATATATCTTTCATGCATAAAATTAGATCTGTTCCTATATTATTTCTAGAAAATAAATAAGATGAATTAAAAAATTATATTTAATATTATATATATATAATTAATATAATCCAAAAATTATGATTTTTTTATTTATTGGTATAAAATACAACAGTCTATATTTAAATAGTTTTTCATAAACAAGTTTCCTTTTATTTAAAAAATATTTTTACATTTATTTATAATTAATTGGTTAGTTAATTAATTATATATACATGTGTAAGACATATTATCATAACTCAATTAATCCTGATCATACCAATCATTCTATTGGAAATTAAATATCTTCCAAATTTAATTATAATATTTAGTTATTCATTTAAGCTTGATGTGGGGTATCATGTACACTATCCAACATAATGTTTCCTTTTAAAAACTAAATATTTTCCATTATCTCGCACTTTAATAAATTTCAACCTCACAATGTGAACTAAGGATAAAAACTAGGTTATTAACTTTTTAAAACACCTTTATTCAAATCCCACATCCGAAAAAGGATTGATAAAATTTCCACTATAAAAGATAGAAATATAAGTATGAAGGTAACCTGAGATAACACATACTTTAGTTATAAGAAATAAAACATGGAAATGGAAGAGAAAACTAACTATAAAGTTCATATAGAGACTAATTTAGAACATAGTCTTGAGAAATTTAACAATAAAAGAACCATGAATATATGATGGGCTAAAAAGGTCATTGATTTCTCACTAAGAAAATTAAACGGGAAACATTTTTTATTTCAATATTAATTTCATATAGTTGAGGAATTATTTTACTACATGTACTATGAAAATAAATAAATAAACTTAATAGACAATAATAGTATCATCATTTAATAATTTTTCACCACAAACTCTTCTTTTTCTCCAAATGATGATTATTAGTGTCGATCTTTTCTTGCCCGAAGGACTAGAATATACTTCTAAAGAATTAAATAATCCATAAAAGGTAACAATATGTTCCTCCTATCTTTAGTAATTAACCAAAAATAAAATTATTAATATAATAAAATAAAAAAATTCAAAAATATTAAACCTTTATATGATGAATAACTACATTAATCTAAAAAATTCAACTAAATATCCAAAGTTAAACATGGAATATTCAATAATGAACTATCCTTAAAATTCTTCAAAAATATTATAACTATGATTAAACCCCAAAATCCCAAAGAATTTGATTACATGGTTTATAAGAAAAATTTATGGGTTATCTCTAAATAATATCAATTATTGATGAAGTCTTCTAACAAAATTTAATTTCCCTAATAATTATAAAGATACGCTAACTATTTCCATAAATAACATGAATCACCTTAATTCCACAATAAAATAATATATATTTCCAAAATATAACTCAACCTTTATTCATAAAAATATTATATTTAACTCAAACTTATAAGATTACCAAAATAGTAAATGTATTCTAAAATAACATATTTCATCTAATCACCAAATCATTTACCAATCCCATGGTTTTATATTTGATAAAACATATGTTCCCAAAATAAAATTATTATTTATAAATCAAAACATTTACCTAAAAAGAAAATTTTTACTAATTGGTACTTCATGTGGTTCAGGGGTAGGTGATACACCCTTATCTCCCTTTGGTTGTGAGTTTGATTCCTATGTCATTTCCATACACAACGAGATGTCGCCCAACCTATGGGCTGCCCTTTTTATAAAAAGATTTATACAACATGACCACAATATGATAAAATCCTAAATAAATAACCATAAAATGTTTTAACCTCATATTTGAACTCATACCTTACATTTTTCATCCAAAAATTCAGAACCTATAATTACCACAAAAATAAATTTCTCCAAAAATGCCATTAATCACCTTAAAAATTCATAACCTAAATCCTAAAAAACAGATTTATAAATCTTTTAACTTACAATAAATCATAAATTTATAAACACATGATGATATCCTTAAATCATAATAAATCATCCTAATATCTAATTTTGTCTAAACCATCCTCTGCTACCAACAGAATATACCTGATCCTAAACATAACATATTCTAGTGTTTTTGAACTAATTTCAAATTTGAGGATCTTTCTAGTTTGTAGTTTTATATAATTAGGGAAATTTCTTACAATATAAACCAATAAATTTCTAGTGGTTACTTGTACATACTATATATTTTTTCCCAATACAAAGGTCTCTAAAATAAAAAATGGTTTATCTTTATGAAAAATATCCATTGTTTTCTCCTTGATATCATCCTTGTCCCAACTCTCCTATAAACCTTGTAAAAACCATTTTAAAACTGGGGATGATCACAAAAATATCAGTAAGGTATATAAAAATAAAGGGAACCATTAGGTCAATAAAAACATGAGAACTCATATAATTTTTACCTTTATCTTACACATTAATTAAAAATTTTAAATAAAAAAATTCACATGAATAAAAAACCCATTTTTCTCAAAGAAAATCATTAAGACCTTTAGAAAGAAATTAAAACTCATTTTGCTAATTAGAGAATAATATACATAAAACAATTTCATAAAACATTAAATTATAATAATCATATGGAAGAATTCCAATTAAGATAATAGGGGCTTACCCAGAGTTGTCTAGGTCACCCCCTGTTAAGTTGTAATGGTATTAATCGGAATTATCTGTGCCACCCCATGTTAAGCTATAACGGGCGTACCCAGTGATATTTAGGCTACGATATGTTAATCTCTAATGGGCTTACCTGATAATATCTAGAACACCCTATGTATAAGTTATATTTGGATTTCCATTTTACTATAATTCTCAAGTAATATATAATTAATAAAACACATTTTCCATAAAACATGTTGAAAGCACTTTTAATCCCATATTAAAATCACTATTGAATAAAAATACATTCTTTAAAAAAAATTATTTAATTAAAAAAATACCCAAAATGGAAAAGAAGTCTTCATATTTAATAAAAAATATAAGCATTCTAAGGTAGATAATAATTAAATAATACGCATCAATTTTCATTTTTATAATTTTATTTAAATAATATATAAAATAATATCAATAATATTGATATAGAGGAAATAATTTTGAAATTAAATATAAAATAATTTAAAAAGATATATTTAAATTAATGTTTCACATACCACATTGAAATATTTGAATCATAAGACCCATGAAAGAATAAAATTTTACAAAACATTAAATAACAAGAGATGAAATAAATTCATGATATGATATGTGAAATGGGATGTATATACACCTAATAAAGGAAGATGTGTGTATAACATCAAAATATGCCTCAACGAAAAGAGATTTAGATAAAATCACATTCCATGAGTCTGATTCATCCTTTATTTTCATTATATTCCTGAATAATAAATAAATTTTAATTATTTACATTCTTGATAACTTATTACCATGTTACAAAAATTACTTAATTATTTAAGTTCATGTTGAATGTTTTGGTGATATCTGGTATGTGAGTTGAAAAGACTTTGATAAGTTTTCAGTAGTCAAAGTGTTCATTAGTTCATAATTTATCTAATAATATTTATGAAATAATAATCTCTTTTATAAATAAATTATAATTTTAAATCCACCCATTAGATTTTGATGTGAAAATCAAATATGTTACAATCATGGAGACGGTAATCCATACGTAGGCATGAGAAACATTTTCAATTTTCAATGATCATTGTAGAAAGAAGGTAAATATAATTTTAAATTTATATAATGATAATAATATCATATATATTATATAATTTCTAAAAATATACTTATATATAATATCCTTATGATGTAGTGATGAAAAAGAAATCACATCGCTTCATGGAGGTGATAGTTCACATGTATGCATAGATGATTTTATCATTTTTATGTGCATGGAAAGGTAAGATTAAAAATTATAATTTCTTATATAATAATGATAAATATTTCATTAAAATAATATATAATCATTAATTCCAACATTATAATGATTTTGGAGAGATGGTGATGGAAAACTAATTATATCTGTTCAAAAGGTGGTAGTATGCCATATACACAAGCAATTAATTATTTTCCCATTTGATGTAAGTGGAGATTGATTTGGGTGATGATATTTACATAATAAAATTTCAGTATATTTAATATAATAGAGTTATTTTTTCAACATTGACGAAGAATATTTGAAGGAAGTGGAAGAATAAATAATACCAAAATACTTGATTAAAACAATACATCTTTTTTGGATTGTCTCTTTTCCTTAACACCATAAGACAACTAAGGTTGGTGTTCTTCTTCAAATAAGAGATCTAGAATGTGAGGATGGATTCTAGGATGGTATTTAGGTAGATAATGTATTTGAAAAATAGGTTTTGATTTTTGAATAAAATTGAATAATGATTTCTTCTTTATAAGAAATAAGAGGGACACTCTTTGAATTCTTTAAATTATTATGTTATTATAAATTTATTTAATATTACAAATGGATCTAAGATGATTTATTTAGAATATAGGTTGTTAATGGGTCTAAATACCTTCATACAATGAAAACTATGTATGTTTTTATTTTTTTTAATACTTATATTTTATATTTAACACTTATTTATCCTTTTTAATTATTACAGTGATATTAAGTCGTTTACACATTGAGGGTTAATATAATTACTATAAAATGTAAAAAAACCAATAAATGAGTCATTTAAGAAATTTTGAGAATTATCACAATCATTTGATCAAATTTTAGATTTTTATGAATTTTATATGATTTAATAAAATAATGTTAATTTTAAAATATAATTAATATCAATTTTGACACTATTTATTACATAAATTTTTAAAAATATCATAATAACATTATATCACTGAAATAACACTTTTAAATAATCACTAACACATCAATGTAATCTATATTTTTTGTGACATTAACTATATCAAATTATACTTATTTTAATATTTTAATATCATTTATTTGATATTTCAATTAATTAAACAATTACTTCATCATCAAAGTAAAAACCTTTAAATTAATTATTTCTTACATAAAAATTAAAAATAAAGTATCATTATTAAGTAAAAAAAAATTTGTTTACAATGAATATTTATAGTCTAACATATATTTTATATAAACTAATATTAAAAATATTTCAGTTCATAAAAAAAGTATGCCAAATTGACATTTCCTTGAAGTAAATACAATAAATTGATAAAAGTAATCCAAGTTGTTCTAATAGCTCATAATATCTTCCCAAGTATGATCTTGTTTTATAATAACTCATTCAAAATAATTATGAAAACTGTTAAGAAAATTTTTGTACTATATATAATATTGTTTTTACACTTGATTACCAGAGTTACCCTAAACCGAGATAATAAACAATTATAATGTTACTATTTATATTTTGTCTAGAAATTAAAAGGTTGGTATTTAATAAATTTGGACATTATGTTCCAACATATGGAATACATTTTTCAATACTCAAAACTCAAAATTGGCAAAATTTAATTTTAAATTATGCTCACTGACAGAATGAGAAAATGAGTTTTAAAAGTAAAATACTTCAAAAGATTGAAATATTTTTATATACAAATTCAATTTGAAATATAATACAATTAAAAACATTTGAATAATTGAAAAAAATTAATCTAATTATTCTTAAAAACCATTCAAAAATATAATTTATCACTACAAATAAATTTTATGAAAATTTTTTTTTGATTAAAAATGACATATTTTTTAACAATTCACCAAAACATGAAAATTATGATAAAAAACAAAAAAAATTGTAACATCCCAATTAAGTAATTAATAATATATATTCTTATATATGTCTATTTATGAATTATATAGTGTTTTATAGGCTTAAAATGAGAATAAATCCAATCTTAAGCATGGAATACACTAATATTTCTAAAAGATTGTTTTACTGCCTTTTGATGGAAAACCATTTTTAAATAAAACTTTTGACAATTTTATAAGCTCTATTTGTCAAAATAAACTTATTATTTATGATTGGGACATTGAAATTTACATTGGATAATTTTTTGGTATTTTTCTGACAATGTTCATTTTTTTTAATGAATAGTGAAAAATACTGCATTTTACATCAAAACTGCTTTTTCATATAATTTAATTATATGGTTATATTATCTTTTTAATTGGTTTTAAATTTTAAATAGAATATATTTTTACCATTTAATCCAATGGTGGTCATTGGGATTAATTTCACTTTTGAATTGGGCATAAACAAGTGTCAAACTTTTCATAGATATTGTTTCAAAAAAACCCGCTATTTGTTTTGACAACGGGAATTATTTTTAAATTAACTATTGAAATTTATATGTTTGGAATTTGATAAAATGGATTCCATATTTTTAATCAGAAGTTACAAAATATGTAATTAAGACTCTGTTGTTTTT
This sequence comes from Viscum album, assembly GCA_963277665.1. Taxonomy (NCBI): domain Eukaryota; kingdom Viridiplantae; phylum Streptophyta; class Magnoliopsida; order Santalales; family Viscaceae; genus Viscum; species Viscum album. The sequence continues at coordinate 380,452,834 of OY728122.1, forward strand.
TGGACATTATGAATAGTAACGACGGTAATTATCTTTAATTGTCTTGATTAATGAGTAATCGGGTAGTTAAGGATAATAAAATAATATCATAATAATAAAAAATGACCCCAAAATGTGTCCTAATGATACTGGTTGTCTCATGTCCGACCATGAGATGCCTTGTGCAAAACATGGGGACCCCATGGAATCGCTTTTGTGTGAAAGTGACTTTTTATCTTTTTATTTTTAAAGAATGTTAAATATAACAAAGAATGTATCACCTGAGTAAAACATTTTTAATTTTGTCTACATAAATGATATATTGGACTATAAATAGTCATTGTAAATATAAAAAGATTTCCTACATCATGATTTTTTATTAATTTTTATACATTAAATAAATTAAATTATTTATGACATCATGATGATGCAGCGATTATTTCATTATTTAACGATTTAAATAAAATGAAAAGATAATGTAAAATCTAAGACCTACACTTGTCAAAGACCTATTGTATGAGTATATTTAGAACACTTATCACCTTATCCTCTAAATATATAATTTTGGGACCTTTTAAATCCGAAAGTAATTTTATAATAAAGTAACCTTTTATAACATTCCAAGAGTGCCCCTCCTCTCCTCTTATAAAAGGCCCCCACCTCTACCACCTTACCCACACCTCTAAAGCCTTTGGATCAGACACCCCTACCCATTTTGTCTCTCCACATCCCTATATTACTCCAATAATCCTCACTTTGGGCAGAAGTCTTCCCAAGGAAGCCTTTGAGCTCAAATGAAAAAGAGTTACCCGTTTTAAAGGTAGTGTTTTCCCTTGTGTTTTTATGTTTTATTTTTTTTCTCCAACCCCATAAACTCTTTTTATTATTTTCTTTTGTAAAAAACCAGTATATTAAATATTCTAGGATGTTGTTATAAGAATTATTCAAGCTACACTTACACACACCTTCATCTAATGGTTAAAGAGCATATTGTTTCCGTGGATGGCGAATTTCTGCCTCACGAAACGATGATTGTTCAATATTCTTCTAACACCTTAAAAGGTGGCCATTAAGATGAAACTATATTTATATATGATATATAATATGTATATGTTTTACTTAAGTTTCTGTATTTTTCATTTATGGCATACCTTTATGGTTTCCATTATGGGTAAACGTGATATCTTCATTTTAGGAAGTGCGGACTACCGCCCCCTCAAAGTGATTTGATTCATTAACAACATATGTGGTATGTATAAAGGATAAATTTAATGATATTATATATGATATTATACTGGAATTATGATATACCTTTATATCATTATTATTTCACTCCATTAAGTAAGAAATAGAAATGAAAGTAGCGTTCATGCGTACATACGGCTTACCGTCTCCATGAACGGTGAATTTCATTTCTTACCTCTAAATGATTATGTAATTTTATAAATGCATGTATATACTAGATATATATGATATATATGATATCTACATCATGAATATAATTCTTGATATAATGGATATTTTACCACATAAACAACTTGTAATTATAAAGAGTTTATTTTTTACTCAAGTACCAATGATCGACAAAATGACCATTATTAACTTAAATAATTACATAGTGTTCATAACATGGTAATAAGTGATATAAAAGGAATAATGAAATTGAAAAATGTTTTTAAGCAAGTATAAATTAACTCAAGTTTATTATTCAGGATGTTAAATAACGATCGAGTCAAGTCGAACCCGAGGTATGGGACTTCATCTCAGTCTCCTTTCATTGAGGCATATTTTGTTTTATACACAACCTTATTTTATACTGTGTATAAACCCATTTTAATTTTACATTTATCCAAAAATAATCTTTTTTATACAAAGTGTTTTACTAAACGACAAAAGAGAATGTTTTTGTCGTACGTATGCGGCAACAACGACTTCTCCGCCGCCGTGACCATTATTTGAGTTTCGACTTCCTCTACAAGCCATAACTTTTTTTTAAATGAAAAATAAATACCATGTTTTAATTTTCTTTTATTTTGGTATTTAAAATGGTTTTCATAATGTTTTTATTATATCAATGTGTTGTGCTGATATCTTGTGATTGAAATGTGTAAATGTTATGTTTCCTTTATGCATGTTTTATATGATATGATTATGTTATGGTTCTTGGGCATTGTTATGAAGACGGGTGGTTCCGTGGTAAACTAAGGGCGGGTGAGCTCGATATAGCTCTCCAATGCATTGGGTAACGCGAAGGAGTTAAATGTTAAGGTTTCTCCAAAGAGATTTAGGGAATATACTGTGATGGGTATTCCAAACGTAACCAAGAGGGTTACTCCCTACGTAAAAATGTTATGAATGCCTCAAGTTATTTTTATGTATTATGATTTCTATGATTTATTCATGATTTGATGAGGTATGTTAAAGTGCTTATGTTTTATGGGTAAAGTATGATTTCATTCTTATGTATATATGAACTCATGTTTCCTTTCCATATTTTTATAACCCTTACTAAGCTTTTTATGCTCATCCCAAGTTTTTCAAATGTTTTTCACAGGTCAAGGGAATGGTACATGATATGATTATAGTGTCAAGGAAGTGTTAATAAAGAATCCATGTTTTATTTTAAATATTTTTCCGTTTATGGGAAAAATGAATACTATCTTTTATGTAACCACTTTGTTTAAATGAGGAATGTAATTAAAGTTTTATGATCTAATTCCCTAAAACTCTAAACCTAAAAAGATCCCCAATTTGTAATCTTGTAATAACTCAAGATTAAGTAATGTTTAAGTTTGGGGCCTTATAGTTGGTATTAGAGACCGATTTAGATAACTTTAGGAGTTAGAATTATATTAAATGATTATCCAATTTTTTTTATGGTCAAATTGAAATGATATAGCATTTGAAGATTACCATGTTGATTCATCTAAGACATGTTTGTTCAGAATGGTTTTCCGCAGAGGAAACAGGGAAGCAGTGCTAGGAAGGATTGTAGAAGGAAATAACCTTCCGAATCAGCATCCTGAGATGGTCGGAATTGGAACTGAACAGTTTGGTGTAGTAATGGCACAGTTGACTCAAGCGATAAATGGTGGTGGTATCCATGCATGAGATCATCCAGATAAACCGCAGAGGAACATGTTAGTGATGGAACATTTCATGAGGCAACATCCCCCATCATTTAGAGGATCATCTGACCCTGTTCTACTTGAAGGGTGGATTAAAGCATTGGAGAAGATTTTTGATGTCATGAGGTGTTCAGACAATCAAAAGGTTAGTCTTGCTATTTACCGTTTGGAGGGTGAAGCAGATCAGTGGTGGTCAATGGTTAAAAATATCAGGGACACTGATGAGATTGATGCTCTCGACTGGGATGAATTCAAAGGTATGTTTCTTGAGAAGTATTTTCCTAAGGCTGTTCAACTTAGGGTGGAAAATCAATTCTTGGAATTGAGGCAAGAGGAAGACTCAGTGGCTACCTATGAAGAAAGGTTCACTCGATTGGCAAGGTATGCTCCAAATTTTATCCGAGACCTTTATAGTAAAATCAATCATTTTTACTCAGGATTAAAGCCAAAATATCGAAGGTATTTAGCTTCTCACGAGTTCAAGAGTTATGAAAAGCTTGTTCGATGTGCTGAGAAGGTAGAAATGGAGTTTTCCGATGATCAAGTGTTCTATAACAACCAATAGAAGAAGAGACCGTGGTGGTAGGAGAAACGGAAGAATTCTTCAAAAAGGTCTGATGGTAAGAAAACTAAGTTTCCAGTTTGTGATAAATGTGGGAAAAGGCATGTTGGGGAATGTCTTCTGAATTATGGAAAGTGCTACCGATGTGGTAAGATGGGACATAAGGCTCGTGATTGCACTGAAAAAGATCAGGGTGATGGTAAGACCAAATTTGATTTACAGTTAGTGAAATGTTTTAAGTGCAATGAGATGGGTCATTATGAAAACGAGTGTCAGACAAAGAGCTCAAGTGATGGTAAGCAGTTAGAATGTAAGCAGAAGGGGGTAGTGAAATCCTTTGAAACTACTTCAGCAGATGTCGGGCCATCAAATGAAGTTGTATCAGGTACTTTATTTGTTTTTTCAGATTATTCCAGTGTGTTTTTTGATTTGGGGTCTACACATTCTTTCATCTATGAAAACTTTTCTAGTAAAATGGGAATACCATCTCAAGAAATGACTACTGAAATTTTGGTAAAAACACCTGGGGGAAATTTTGAGGCAAAAAAAATTTATAAGAATCTTACTATCCTTATCCGTGGAAAGAACCTACTTGCAAACCTTATTGTTCTACCTCTAGTAGAGTTTGATGTTATCCTGGGTACAGATTGGATCTCTATTTACCATGCTAAGATTGACTGTAGAGCAAAAGAAGTTTCTTTTCAGAAAGACTTTCAGTTTGTGTACAAGATTGAACCCTTACTGTTGATAACATATCAAGAGGCTGAGAAACTTGTAAAATATGGAAATGAATGTTACCTTGCACATATTGTTGAAAAAAAGGGAACTGTTCAGATTAATGATGTGCCAGTGGTAAATGAGTATCCTGATGTTTTTTCTTAATGAGTTGTCGAGAATCATACCAGATCGGGAAGTTTAATTTACTGTTGACTTAGTTCCTGATGCTAAGCCCATTTCAAAACCCCCTTATCGAATGGCTCAAATTGAACTTTTAGAGGTGAATGAGGAATTGCAAGATTTTTTAGAGAAAGGTTTCATTCGACCTAGCACATCACCATGGGGTGCTCCTGTTTTATTTGTTAAAAATAAAGATGGTTCTATGAGACTTTGCATTGATTATAGAGCCTTTAATATTATCACTGTTAAGAACAAGTATCCTTTGCCTCATATCGATGATTTTTTTGATCATCTCCAGGGAGCTCAGTTTTTTTCAAAGATTGACCTGAGATCGGGGTACCATCAGTTGAAGGTAAAGGAAGTAGATATTCCGAAGACCACGTTTTGAACAAGATATGGCCATTATGAATTTGTAGTAATACCTTTTGGGATAACCAATGCACCTGCTGTATTCATGGACCTTATGAATAGAATTTTCCATGAGTTCTTGGATAAGTTTTTGGTTGTTTTCATTGATGATATTTTGGTGTTTTCTAAAAGTAAAGTGGAGCATGAAAGACATTTAAGGATTATTTTTCAAACATTAAAAGAAATTAAATTGTATGGGAAATTCAGTAAGTGTGAGTTTTGGTTGCAACAAATTTCTTTCCTTGGTCACATTGTTTCTAAATATGGGATAACTTTTGATCTTGAAAAAACAAAGGTTGTTGAAGAATGTACAAGACCCACAAATGTAACTGAGATTCATAGCTTCCTTGGTTTGGAAGGATATTACCGAAGGTTTGTTAGAAATTTTTCACGGTTATCTTGTCCAATGAAAAATCTAACTCGGAAGGGTGTTAAGTTTATCTAGACAAAATAATGTGATAATTGTTTTCAGGAACTGAAAAGAAGATTGGTGAATGCTCCTATTTTGGCACTACCTTCCAGGAATGGGGAGTTTTTTATCTACAGTGATACTTAATTGAAAGGAATTGGTTGTATCTTAATGCAGAATGATTAGTTAATTGCTTATGCTTCACGACAGTTGAAAACTCATGAGGTAAATTACCCTACACATGATTTGTAATTAGCTGCAGTTGTTTTCACTTTAAAAATTTGGAGGCATCATTTGTATGGAGTAAAGTGTGAAATATACACTGATCACAAAAGTTTAAAGTATATATTCACTCAGAAAGAATTGAACATTAGACAGAGGAGATGGCTGGAATTAATCAAGGATTATGATTGTACAATTCATTACCATCCGAGAAAAGCAAATAAAGTGGTTCATGCTTTGAGTAAAAAAAGTAATGCTTCATTAATAATGTTGCGTTTGAAACATGATCCTTTGGTTAAGGATTTGATAATGTTTGGCATAGAAGTTTTTTGTGCAGGATGTCCTTCTGTTTTGTTTCAGGTATCAGTGAAATCTTCTCTATCAGACAGAATTAAGCAAGCACAGAAGCAAGACAGTGAGTTGCAGAAAAAGGTAGAGCTGGTTCAGAAGGGTAAGTTGCCTGAATTAAACATTGATAATGATTTTTTTTTTGATATTTGGGAAGAGATTGTGTGTGCCTTGTGATTCACAGTTGATGAGAGAGTTGTTATGTGAAGCTCATAGTTCTCCGTTTTCAGTTCATCCAGGCAGTACTAAGATGTATAGAGATCTTCGGGAGTATTACTGGTGGGATGGAACGAAAAGGGATATTGCTGATTTTACTGTGAAGTTTTTGACATGTCAATAGGTTAAAGCAGAGTGGCAGTTACCAAAAGGGATGCTTCAGACTTTACCAGTACCAGAATGGAAATGGGAGAATATATCAATGGACTTCGTTGTGGGATTTCCGAAGACACCTCGAGGTAATAATACAATCTGGGTTATTATTGATCGCTTGACTAAATATTCTCATTTCCTTGATATACGAGATACTTTTTCCCTAGATAAACTTTCCCGTTTGTACCTTAAAAAGATAGTTAGGTTACATGGATTTCCTCTCTCCATTGTATCTGATCATGATCCCAGGTTTACTTCTAACTTTTGGAAGGGCCTTTAGAAGTCGTTTTGTACTGAATTAAATTTTAGTACAGCTTTTAATCCTCAATCAGATGGGCAGTCAGAAAGAACGATTCAAACTTTGGAGGATATGCTACGTGCTTGTTCGATGGATTATCAGGGAAGTTGGGACCAACATCTTTCTTTGGTTGAGTTTTCTTATAATAAAATTTTTCATTCCAGTATACAGATGGCTCCATTTGAGGCATTATATAGTAAACGGTGTCGAACTCCAACTTTTTGGGATGAAGTGGGTGAAAGGAAGATGATGGGACCAAAATTGGTGGAAGAGATGGCAGAAAAAGTTCAGTTGATTCATAATCACATGAGAACAGCACAGAGCAGGTAGAAGAGTTATGCGGATAACCGGAGGAAGGATCTATCTTTCGAGGTAGGTGATCATGTTTTTCTCAAAGTTTCACCGTGGAAAAGTGTGATGCGATTTAGTAAGAAAAGAAATCTGAGTCCAAGGTTCATTGGACCATATGAAATTATAGAGAGAGTTGGATCAGTTTCTTACCGAGTGGATTTACCTCTGAGTTTATCTCAGGTACACAATGTTTTTCATGTTTCGATGTTGCGAAAGTATATGCCAAATCCATCTCATGTTTTGAGCCCAGAGGTAGTTCAGTTGGAAGAGAATCTCTATTATGAAGAACAACCAGTCCAGATTCTTGACCATAGAGAGAAAGTGTTGTGGAATAAGGTAATTCACCAGGTAAAGGTTTTATGGAAAAACCATATGGTTGAAGAGGCAACATGGGAATCTGAAAATGCAATGAGGGCTAAATACCCCCACTTATTCGATAAGTAAATAAATTATGGGGGCGCAATTTTCTAAAGGGGGGAAGGATGTAACATCCCAATTAAGTAATGAATAATATATCTTCTTATATATGTCTATTTATGAATTAGATAGTGTTTTAGAGGCTTAAAATGAGAATAAATCCAATCTTAAGCATTGAATACACTAATATTTTTAAAAGATTGTTTTACTGCCTTTTGATGGAAAACCATTTTTAAATCAAAATTTTGACAATTTTATAAGCTCTATTTGTCAAAATAAACTTATTATTTATGATTGGGGCATTGAAATTTACATTGGATAATTTTTTGGTATTTTTCTGACAATGTTCGTTTTTTTAATGAATAGTGAAAAATACTGCATTTTACATCAAAACTGCTTTTTCATCTAATTTAATTATATGGTTAGATTTTCTTTTTAATTGGTTTTAAAGTGTAAATAGAATATATTTTTACCATGTAATCCAATGGTGGTCATTGGGATAAATTTCACTTTGGAATTGGGCATAAACAAGTGACAAACTTTTCATAGATATTGTTTCAAAAAAACCCGCTATTTGTTTTGACAACGGGAATTATTTTTAAATTAACTATTTCAATTTATATGTTTGGAATTTGGTAAAATGGATTCCATATTTGGAATCATAAGTTCCAAAATATGTAATTAATACTCTGTTGTTTTTGGACATTATGAATAGTAACGACGGTAATTATCTTTAATTATCTTGATTAATGAGTAATCGGGTAGTTAAGGATAATAAAATAATATCATAATAATAAAAAATGACCCCAACATGTGTCCTAATGCTACTGTTTGTCTCATGGCCGACAATGGGATTCCTTGTGCAAAACTTCGGGACCCCATGGAATCACTTTTGTGTGAAAGTGACTTTTTATCTTTTTATTTTTAAAGAATGTTAAATATAACAAAGAATGTATCACCTGAGTAAAACATTTTTAATTTTGTGTAAATAAATGATATATTGGACTATAAATAGGCATTGGAAAGATAAAAATATTTCCTACATCATGGTATTTTTTTGTAATTTTTATACATTAAATAAATTAAATTATTTATGACATCATGATGATGCAGCGATTAACTCATTATTTAACGATTTAAATAAAATGAAAAGATAATGTAAAATCTAAGACCTAAACATGTCAAAGACCTATTGTATGAGTATATTTATAACTCTTATCACCTTATCCTAGAAATATATAATTTTGGGACCTTTTAAATCTGAAAATCATTTTATAATACAGTATCCTTTTATAACTTTCCAAGAGTGCCCCTCCTCTCCTATTATAAAAGGCCCCCACCGTTACCACCTTACCCACACCTCTCAAGCCTTTGGCTCAACCAAACCCTGACCCTTTATTCTCTCCACATCCCTCTCTTACTCTTAGAAGCCTCACTTTGGGTATAAGTCTTCCCAAGGAATCCTTTGAGCTCAAATCAAAAAGAGTTACCCATTTTAAAGGTAGTGTTTTCTCTTGTGTTCTTATGTTTTATTTTGCTTCTCCCACCCCCTAAACTCTTTTTATTCTTTTCTTTTTTAACCACACCAGTATCTTCAATATACTAGGATGTTTTTATAATAAGTATTCGAGCTAAACTTACACACACCTTCATCTAATGGTTAAAGAGCATACTGTTTTCATGGATGGCGAATTTCTGCCACACAAAACGATGATTGTTAAATATTCATCTAACAACTTAAAAGGTGGTCATTAAGATGAAAATATATTTATATATGATATATAATATGTTTATGTTTTACTTAAGCTTCTTTATTTTTCATTTATGGCATACCTTTATGGTTTCCATTATGGGTAAATGTGATATCTTCATTTTAGGAAGTGCGGACTACCGTCCCCTCAAAGTGATTTGATTCGTTAACACCATATGTGGCATGTATAAAGGGTAAATTTAATGATATTATATATGATATTATACTAGAATTATTATATACCTTTATATCATTATTATTTCACTCCATTAAGTAATAAATAGAAATGAAAGTGGCGTTCATGTGTACGTACGGCTTACCGTCTCCATGAACGGTGCATTTCATTTCTTACCTCTAAATGATTATGTAATATTATAAATGCATGTATATACTGGATATATATGATATATATTTTATCTACATCATGAATATAATTCTTTATATAATGGATATTTTACCACATGAACAACTTTTAATTATAAAGAGTTTATTTTTTACTCAAGTACCAATGATTGACAAAACGACCATTATTAACTTAAATAATTACATAGTGTTCATAACATGCTAATAAGTGATATAAAAGGAATAATGAACTTGAAAAAGGTTCTTAAGAAAGTATAAATTAACTCAAGTTTATTATTCAGGACGTTAAAGAACGATCGAGTCAAGTCGGACCCGAGGTATGGGACTTCGTCTCAATATCCTTTCATTGAGGCATATTTTGTTTTATACACAACCTTCTTTTATACGGTGTATAAACCCCTTTGACTTTTACATTTATCCAAAAGGAATCTTTTTTATATGAAGTGTTTTACTAAACGACAAAAGGAAATGTTTTTGTCATACGTATGTGGCGACAACGACTTCTCCGCCGCCGTGACCATTATTTGAGTTTCGGCTTCCTCTACAAGCCATACATTTTTTTAAATAAAAAATAAATACCATGATTTACTTTTCTTTTATTTTGGTATTGAAAATGGTTTTCATAATTTTTTTATTATATCAATGTGTTGTGTTGATATCTTGTGATTGAAATGTGGAAATGTTATGTTTCCTTTATGCATGTTTTATGTGATACGATTATGTTATGGTTCTTGGGAATTTTTATGAAGACGGGTGGCTCCATGATAAACTAAGGGTGGGTGAGCCCGATATAGCTCACCAATGCATTGTTTAACGTGAAGGAGTTAAACGTTAAGGTTTCTCCAAATATATTTAGGGAATATACTGTGATGGGTATTCCAAATGTAACCAAGAGGGTTACTCCCTACGTAAGAATGTTATGAATGCCTCAAGTTACCTTTATGTATTATGATTTCTATGATTTATTCATGATTTTATGAGTTATGTTAAAGTGATTATGTTTTATGGGTAAATTATGATTTCATTCTTATGTATATATGAACTCATGTTTCCTTTCCATATTTTTATAACCCAAAATGAGCTTTTTATGCTCATCCCAAGTTTTTGAAATGTTATTCACAGGTCAAGGGAATGGTACATGATATGATAATAGTGTCAAGGAAGTGTCAATAAAGAATCCATGTTTTATTTTAAATATTTTTCCGTTGATGGGAAAAATGAATACTATCTTTTATGTAACCTCTTTGTTTAAATGTGGAATGTAATGCAAGTTTTATGATCTAATTCCCTAAAACTCTAAACTGAAAAGATCCCCAATGTGTAATCTTGTAATAACTCAATATTAAGTAATGTTTAAGGCTGGGGCCTTATAAAAATAAACCAAATAAAATTTTGATATTTCACATTAATATAATAATTTTACTTTTTTAAATATAATTTATAAAATTGTAAAAAAAATATTTAAAATAAGTACACCATCAAAAGGAGGCAAACCCGCATTTTTAGAAAAATAATTCTTTTATACATAAAATTTGATTTGTTCTTATATAATCATGAGAAAATAAATAGGTTGAATTTTAAACATTTGGTTTAATATTATATATATATATATATATCATTAACATAATCTAGAAAGAGTGATTTTCATTTTTAATGGTATAAGATACACTGTTTCACATTTAAATAGTTTCTTTTAAAAATATTTCATATTATTTTAAAAAGCGTTTTTCTTTAATTTATAATTAATTGGTCAAATAATTAACTATATAAACATCTGTAATCTATATTTTCATAGTTTAGTTAATCCTATTCATACCCATCATTCTAACTGCTATGTGATAACTTCGTGTTTAATAATAATATTTAGTGGTTAGTTTAAGCTTGATGTGGAATACCATGTATGCTATCGAACATAATGTTTGATTTTAGAAACTCAGGATGTTATATTAATAGTAATGTAAAAAATATTTCCTTTAAGGGAGCCCTTTATTAAATGTTATACCATCAATCTAGGGAAGTTAAATTATCAAAATTAGGAGCAATCTTACTAGACACAATCGAATTTATACCATTCCTGTACTAAGGGAATTTATTTGTAATGACTCAAATATTCCATGTATTATTATTTAATTTTATATAGAATATTTTCAAGACCATCTGCTTAGATGATGTGTGATTCAAAGGATGATGTACCTAGAATAAATGTTTGAAATATATTAATAATATTAAATATCACATGCGTGTAGTTTTCCTGAAAAATTGAATAACATATGAACATTGGTAGAGTTCTGAAATATAAGGGAATCATTGATATCAGAAATCATGTTTTACCCTAGGTGCAACATAACCTTTTTCTGCATGGGGTGTTAGTGAAAAATTCAATAGGGGCATGGAATTAATAAAATAAAATAATTAAGTAATTTAATTTATCTTATGTGACACATCGACTAAATTTGTATATAAGTATGTGGTAATAAAAATGTTATAGGAGTGGATGGTAAACCCTAGAGACCTCGAGAGATCATTGTTGATAAATCTTGGTAAATAATGATAGTTCGCGACCATATTGAGGATCTTTTCACTAATTGTGTTCATAGATATCATCAAAAATAGAAACATAGAACCATTATTCACCAATGACCAATAAAAAATCCTAACATGATGTTTCATTTGTGAGTTTCTATCTCATTCTATTATCCTAGTTGAACACATATTAATTCAATGAATATAATTGATTCACACATCGATGATAGATTAAACTTATGGAATTATTTTTGTTTATTTGGTTGATTATCCTCTTCGTCTATGTTTTTCTATGATAGTGGATTGAGGATGGAAAAAAATTCAGTTTGTTCATAGGATTTTATTTCTTCTGGATTTCTACCCCTTTTCATTGCACGGTCATCATGGAAATTTATTTTGGTTTGCAGTACAATGCTTACTGGGTATTGAAACATTCCACCACCATTTTTTTATGAAAAACATCGATATTTTAGGTGTTTTTCCTGATCAATAGAGGCTCAAAGATGATGGTGGGTTATTAGTGTTAGATTTGAATGAATTTTTGGTTTATTTTCATCTCAATTTTGATGCACATTGACGGATTGGATAAAAAAATCATTTTATAAGAATATCTATAATTGGATTATGAACAATAATGATGGAAAGTATTTTATAACCTCTCACATATTGGTTCTATATAGGATGGAAGTTTTATTGATGCACACGACTCTATGGAAGAGATCCCCATTAATCTGGAAAACCATATGCTACATGGTGTGTATTTTTAGAATACATGATATGTGGGACCCCTAGGCTACAAAGCATGGGTTTCCATGGTGAGTTAAATATCACAAATCTTGTGACCCTTCCATGATGGATAAGTATGTACCCTAGAGGTTATACTAACAAGGCTAGGAGTACCTAGGCACATACACTCCATGTACATGGACACGAACATGGGTTGATACATGGGAATAGCTATGCGACATAAGAAGAGTTTCATGTGACCTCTAAACACCATGTGTGACCACCTACACACCATGTATGTTGGGGATTATATGATGTGTAGGACATAACCACTCAGGTAGTTCCAGGTTGAGGGATACATGTTGTGTAGTCTACTTACACTACATATACTATGTTAGAGATAGATTGGAGCTCTTTGTATCTTCAGTTCACACCAGTGATGTTTGAGTGGTTTTCCCATTTTCCCATTCCCTTGATGGTATAATGTGGTATTACATCCATATATTAGTATTGTGTTACCCTATAGAGTATTAGTTTCTTATAGAGTTTGTGGTGTCCCTCCATGATACTATAGTGTGACCCTCTATCATATTTATAGCATATGTGGGGTTGTGGAATCAGTGTGACCTACCTAAGGAAGTCATTACTCCTCCAACTAACATGATATATTAGTTTGGTTCACAATATCCTCAGTGCATGATCCCCTATATTGTAGGATAATATATATTGGATTTATGTTATCTTATAGTTGTTCTCTGCATTTCCCCGTATAAGAGTATCAGGTCTTAGTGAGACCAGCGAGCTTTATTAGTATGGGACCAATGATCATGAACTCTTGGTTGAGTGTCTCTAGTGATAGCATATATCATGTAGTGGATTCCACTAGAACAAACATTTCATCATATATAATAATTTATCTAGTTGTTGGTTATTATCTCCTTGTGATGTTGTATCCTTCCTATGTATATATAGGTTTTTTCACATGTTTCTATTTATTATTATATTACTATTATGGGATGAATATTCTTAATGATACATGATTATTATTGTTTTTAGGTATCCTACTGGGTATTGTCATACACACCCCGACATATCTCTACTTGAACGTGTCATGTCTTATGTAGATGATGACCCTTTTGATGGTGTACTGAGAGGACATAGAACAAGTGGAATATCACTTGAGCTAGTTAGACAGAGGTGTTTTCCCAGAGCTTGAATTTGATCGTATTCCACTCCCTTTGAGTAGTTTGGACTCTTTACAACTTTTGTATGGGCTTGAATTTGGCCCCTTTTCACTTTTAGTACTTTAATGTCATTATCTATTTGTGGGATCATAGATGTATGAATTTAATGGTTTCAGTTTTTGTACATTTCATCATGGTATGGGATTGGAGATTTGTTCATGTTTACATATATATTAGGATAATGGAAACCATTTTTGAGATATTCCTACATGGAACTAGTTTCCAGACCCTGTCCTATTCAAGGTGAGCTTGGGGTAGTTAAGGGTCAGACCCTAGTGGGTTGGTTCATTATAAAGTGGTATTAAAGAATTCAGTTTTACCTTAGGACCATAGTCTATAAGATTGGTTTGGCGAAATAGTGTCATGTGTTTTGAGTCTGGTTTTGAGGACATGAACTCTAGTGTTGGTGTGATGACGGGTATATCCATACATAAGGACCATGATCACCTTCCTTTCAACTCGGTTCATATAGAAATTGGTTTCATGGAAAACATAGGTACATGAATCATATTGTAATGGGTTGTGGCTTTCATTTCTTTCTTGAGGAACCCCCTATATATACCCTTTGATCATATCAAATCTTATTTATTTAAAGATGACACAATAAAAACATCCATACAGGGTTCCACTAAGTGATCATGAGGTTGATCTTCCGAGTAAAGAAGCATTTGTATAGGGTAATATACTAGAGATATCTCCTATAGGTGCTTTAATATATATAAAAATATCTGTTGAGATGCAGCTGGTGCTAGAATTGGTAGATGTTGATGTATGTAGAATGAGTGCACTATACGTGTTCCAGAGGTAGTGACCTCCCAGGATTCTGGGCAAACCACACCCCCATGGTGGCTAATGACATGCTATAGGTAGGAAACCATGTTTTATTCATTCTTATGATACATGAAGTTCATATTACAATCCTCATAGTGAGTCTTATTCGGGGAGCCTCTCGGCAATGGTGGAGTTTAGTGACTCAATCAGATGATAAGGAAACTCTCTATTTTTCATACATTTAGCATATCTTCATGGAAGAGTTTAATCCATCCAATTGGTTATCAATTCATATAGTTTAGATTTTGCATATACAATAGGTTGGTTTGACTAGGGAGGAGTAATCAATGTGGTTTACTGATCTCTCATGATACAACATGGATATGATTTGGGATCCATTTTTCAGATAATAGAAATTTGAGAAGGGATTATGTCGAGACATCAGGGATTAAATAGTATCCCTTTTCATTCCAACCTATAATGGGGTGCAAGATAGGCCCTTGGAGGTGGAGAGATTTTTAACAAAGAAGGTATAAATAGTGGGTACTGGTAGCAGGTACCCCGGAGATGATACCTTATCAGTAGGTAAAATATGGAATTCATTAGGATCCTATTGTGTAAGATGATTTAGGAGGTGATCCCAAGACACATGATTAGTGGTTTAGTACTCTTAGGATGGCTTGAATCAAAGGAGTTATAGTTGGTGTTTCTCATGTGATTATATTGAACATCCGTCATAGGATTTTTTGAACCATCATACATCTAATCAAGAGATGGTTGAGGGACCACTAAGACAAAGAAAAAAGATTGATTATAGTGGTCTATAGGGTAACAGAAAGAGATGAGGGGTCAGTACAGTAGTAAGAGGTGGTCAGAGTTTTGAAATATTACCCCCCACCACCCCCATGTGGTCCACTCCAGACTCAGGGAGCTAGTGGTCAAGGATGAGGCCAATTGTAGGTTATGGATGCCTATAAACCCAATTCTACATGGATAAAACATGGTATGATCTCTATATTTTCTACCATATATGTAGTAATTATAGACACATGTGTCAGTCATTCCTTCATTTCTACCTCTTTGGTTTGATAATTAGTGATTCTAGTTGATCCTTTAGCTCAACCATTGTGGTTAGAGACTCCGACAGGTGCTAACATAGTGATTTCACTCTTTTTACAATAGTGTGATTTGACTCTTGGATGCAAGAGTTTTGAATCAGATCTCTTTGTAGAAGATTTGAGGCATTATGATGTCCTCAAAGTTATGTAATGGCTATCAATAGTTCATGCCTGGGTTGACTATTTTAGATGGAGTATGTGGTGTATCGATTGTGATAGGATGAGGTTTTCATTTGTGTGTGAAAAGGAAAAATTTGTGGAGTAGGATGAGCTCATGAATAGGATATTGAATTTGATTACTCACTAGTTCTCTAGATTTATTCTTGGAGTAGTGGATTCTATTATCTTTTAGTATCATATAGTGTGGATGAGTATGAGGGAATCATTCTAGAGGTTGTGTAAATCCTACCTTCCCACCTAGAGAAGTAAATATGCCATGAATTTTACTTTGGGATGACCACAATATCAGTTACAACATATCAGATGGCTCCCTCAAAATATTTCTAAGTTGAGAGTGTAGTTAGAAGACTTATAATTGAGGTTATTTGAGAGACCTAGTGCTTCCCCAAGGGAATCCACATTATAGTACACCAATAATGTGGATGTGATATTGAAGTTATGTGTAGATTACCCGCATTTGAACTATGATACCATAAAGAATAAGTATCCACTAACAAGGATAAACAGACTCTTTGATTAGTTGAGAGGGGTCCGATGGTTGCTGAAGGTTGACCTTCAGCCAAGCTATCACCATCTATGAGTATAGGATGGGGATATACCAAATATGTAATTAAGATGTTTCTATGGTCATCATGTGTACACGGTGATGTAATTAAGAATAAAGAAAACCCGATTAATGTTCATGGGACTCATAAAACAAATCTTTCATCCTTTCAAATATTGGTTCTTTGTGGTCTTCATCAGTGAAATATTATTATAAATTTCATTTAATGAGGAGAATAAGAGACGCATGAGGAGGTTTCTGGGAAACTCTAAGAGAACCATATTTATGGGAAGCTCTCAAACTATTATTTTTGGATTCTTGAGGCCCACCTTCAAGGAAAAGTCATATCAAGGGAAGGGGTGGAAGTGAACTCGAAAAATGTTGAGGTAGTTCATTCATTGGATCTATCCAAGTATGTTACTGATGTTTGGATTTTTTATGGGATGGTTGGGTAGTATTGGATGTTTGTACATGATTTATCTAGAGTGGATACACCCTTTAAATCATTGAACTAAATGGGTCATCCTTTCATGTGGATGGAATGGTTCCAGTAGTTCCTTCCTGAGCTGAGGTAGAGTTTGATAGAGGATAACATATTGATATTGTAAGAACCTAGTTTTTTTTATAAAAGACTATGGAAATTTTTTGATGTTATTCTAGAGTAGGGCGTTTAGACGGCGTGCAATTCCGAGGCCTGGTGTGCCCGGAATTAATTATATAAAAATGTAAGTGTTTTTATATTACGCACGTAGGGTTAGCTAATGAAAATGTGATATCTCTTAGACGGTTGATCAGAATGGAAATTTGAGACCACGGTTGGGTCTAGAACATGGTGTTCACCCTAGGCACTACATAAAATGAGAGGGCGTGGTAGCTTCGGAATCCGCGCCCGTTGAGAGATTTTCAGCGAATTTTTATAAATTCGCTTAAGTGTTGGGAGGAGACAACCCATTTCCTCTATCTCTCTCTCTCATCTGTTCTTCAGCGTTATTCTCCGTTCTTTGCCGGATCGAGGAGAGATCTTCACCAAAACCTCGGCGGATCGAAGGTGGAGCACAAAGAAGGCATCGCCAACAACGAACGGATCCAATGAGGTAAGATTTATTATACTTTTAAGTTCCAATTCAAGTTTTAAATTAAATATCCTTTTTTGTCCATTTGTTTCATATTTTTAAATTATTGACATCTATGGCTGCATGAACATGGCAATCGATCTGTTTTTTGAACCTCGTTCTTGGTTCTGTTCTTCGCGAACACCCGCTATAATTTTCGGATGCGTCAACCAAATATCGAATCGTCAATCAAAGGTAGGCGCTATGAAGGTCTCATCGCAGGGATCACAAAAACATCCTTAGATATGGAATCAGGTGTCTAATCGAGTCACGGTGATCCGCTGAAGGAACCACCGGATCACCACAGGCAGGAGAGGCTGGTAGCTGCACGCGGCGGCCGCGGTGTGTCACGCGACTGAGTGACGTCGGAGGTGCGGCTGTCCGAAGGAGAACGGACGAAGGAGCTGAGTAGGCAGGGGGACGTGCGGCTGGAGGAGTCGGCCTCGGCCGGTGTAGTAGGGGAAAGGTCCAGGAGGTGGGGTGAGGCGGCCTCAAGGGAGCGCGGAGATGCACGGGCGAGTAGCGGCATCTGGCGGAGGAGCCGAAGAGGCCACGGCGTGAGGTGGCCCTGGGTCATCGCGGTCGAAGGGAAGCTGGTGGAGAAACGGCATCGGGCAGTGCGGGTCACGGTGTGTCGCGGCGGGGCTACGAGAGGTAGAGCCGCCGGTGTTCGGAGGTAGTGTGATATAAGGGGTGTCGGCCTGTCGCGCTCGGCAGAGGAGCCAGAGGCATTGACCTCGGGCGTGCGGAGGAGGCAAGGACCCGAGAAGCGTGGGTCCTATTGGGCGACGAGGCGAAGTCTGGCCAACTAGCCAGTCCATTTTAAAAAAAATATAAATAAATAAAACTGGTCCTGAGGTGGGTCCGGTGCGGCTGGAGTGGGCCGCGGCGTTTCGGACTGGGTCGGCCGGGGTGAACCGGCCCGGTTGGCCCCCTTGCGTTCGGGGGGGCCATATCTTCTAAACGGCACATCCGTTTGACGTGTTGTCTGCGGCTACAAGACCGTGTCGGCGAGATGAAATTTTTGAATTTTGATTTGGGGTTTTCTAGTTCTTTTCCTAAGGGTGGGTGACCCTAGATTCCTTAGTCTAATAATATTAAATTGTTATTAAAGTCACGACGGACGTGACTCGCAAGCTGGACGTCTGTTTGACGTGCCGTCAGAGGCACGGTGAACCCAAAACTGAGACGGTCCTTCCAAGGTTGGTTCGTATCCTTTGTGGGTTGGTTTCGTTGCTCTGTGGTATGAAATGATAAATGTGAATAATTAATTTATTATTTAATTAATTAATTAATTATTGTGTTGGACATAACTCCTGGTTGGAATGTCTGATTGACGCACCATCAGCGGCAGCATGACCCCAGTCCTCGTGCAGAATTTTTGAGTTGCTTTCCAAAGCGTTAGGGTTGGAGACAAGGTGCGGGCCCCATAGGGCCTAGCTCTCACCTTTTAAGGTGAAATGCCACTTTTCACCCGATATCCGTTTGGGGTGTTTGAGTACTCGTTTTTGAGTGTTTTTCTGAGGGGATTGAAACTGTTCAATCCGTCCACCTAGGTTAGGTCCTGAGGCATGGGCACCACAAAGCAGCTTTCAAACGCATGCTGTGTTTTTACGACTTATTCTACAAAAGTTCATTCAGGGAAAATGAATAGCCTATCCCGTGTGGTTATCTTCAAGGAACGTAATGGTACGATCTTCTTGACATGTTTTGGGATAGAGGTGCGGGCCCCATGGGGCCCCGTTGGCTTATAAAGCGGAGAGTTGCAGCTTCTACGTTCGGGGTCCGTTTTAGGCACTATCAGTGGCATTGTGACCCTAGCCTCAAAGAGAAGTTGACCAGGGTGGTTTTAGGCGTTGAGTCCAGAGTTGATGCATGGGCCCCACAGGCTGTCTCTTAAGCTGTGTGTAGCGTGTTGTGTCTTTTTCTTCAGGCATCAATTTGGGGCGTATGAATAGTCGATTCGGTGTGTTTTTTTGAGAGCATCATTGTGGCGTGGTTCACCCAAACTCTTCTAGGATTGGGGTGCGGGCCCCATGGTACTATGTATCAGCATAAAGCGGTGTTGAATAACTCTTCCACCGGGATCCCGTTTCTAGAAAGTACGTAGCCTATCTCGCGTGTCTATCCACAAGGATTACAATGGTGTAATATGTTTGGGAGAGAGGATCCTCTTTAGAGATCATATCTTCCTTCCGTGCTCTACAGTGACGTGTTTCCCTAGGCAGAGTTTCAGGTATCGGCATAACCCACACTACACGGGCGTTGAACCTCTACTAGATGAATTTTTCTGGAGTTGGGTGGTTGTGCGATACCCACTCCGAGTTCTGTTGTCCAGTGTTGTACCATCTTGTAGAGATGGCTAGAGCAGTTCCGGGTTTACCCTCTAGTGGGGCTGGGCAGTGGGTTGCTCATTGACTTCTTCGGGGTTACCCTCTAGCAGGGCTGGGCTATGGGTTTCTTATTGACCTCTTAGGGTTTACCCTCCAGCAGAGACTAGGCAGTGGGTTACCCGATAATCTCTTAGGGTTTACCATCCAGCAGATACTGGGTAGTGGGTTACCCGATGGCCTCTTAGGGTTTTCCCTCCAGCAGAGACTGGAAAGTGGGTTACCCGATGGCCTCTTTGGGTTTACCCTCCAGTAGAGACTAGGCAGTGGGTTACCTGACAACCTCTTAGGGTTTAACCTCCAACAGAGACTGGGCAGTGGGTTACTCGACAACCTCATAGGGTTTACCCTCTAGTAGAGACTGGTCAGTGAGTTACTGGATGACCTCTTAGGGTTTACCCTCCAGCAGAGACTGGGCAGTGGGTTACTTGATGACCTCTTAGGGTTTACCCTCTAGTGGGGTTGGGCAGTGGGTCACCCGATGACTTCTTTCAGACTCAGTCCTTCCTACTAGGCTGGTCTGTGGCTTTTCTCTGTGACTACCAGAGCGGGACCCTTGGTTGTATGGGTAAGTGATGTGACAGCTTTGACTTTGATAATACCTCTTGACTGTGTAACAGTGAAGAGGTGTGGGTTGAATTCCCTAGAACTCTCAAGTATGAGGGGCACTTTCCCCACCAAGATGTGTCCTTATGACGTGACCTAAAACCGTTCAGGCGAGTCAGTGCCGCCCAAAGTGTATAGTATCATGGTTTGGTGATTTGAGCCCCTTGGCTTGCAGTTCGGGGTAGACGTGCAGGATGCTGGGAATCGATGGTGTTTACTTCTCGGGCTATTAGCGACTCACTTTCTTAGGCTGAGCTATGAGATGGAGGTCCCCTTAAGATCTTGTTTGGGTTTCTTGTTTCATCATATGGATATGTATATACCTTGTTCCAGTACCCACTTCAGAAGTTTTTCTTACTCTCCTTCCAGGAGAGGCGAAGTTGCATGGGGTATGCCACATATTTTTCATGTCTAGCCTCTCATGGTTGGACAATTCTACTCTCCTGCTATAGGTAGTGAAGACTCGATGAGAAGTTCATCTTCTCACCGTTTATAGCTCCTTGTGTTTGGACGAGTCTACTTCCTTTTTCTTGTTGGGTTGAGTTTACTCTTTACTGCAATCTCGGTTGTACTCCTTTACTTTTCCCTATTCGATCTACTACTCACCTCTCCAGTACCTCCTTTTTTTCTCCCTCGAGCCTTCAGGGCATCCTACTGAGTATTTTTATACTCACCCCTGCTTGGGCTTTTCCTGCACTTGGTGTGCCCCTGCAGACGACGGATGGGTTGGTCATGACTTCAGCGGAGCTTAGGAGTTTGGGAGCTTGGACCACGTACGGTGGGTGTAGTCGGATTCCAGGTGTGGGACTCTCCTAGCTATTTTAATTTTGTTTACATGTTGCTGTGTTGTGTCATTTTTCTGGTTGGGCACGTGTTTTGCCTTTTTTTTGGTTTACCTTCAGCACTCTCTTTGTACTATTTAGAGGTCGATGCACCTTTGTGGTTGTTTATAGCAGTTGGTACTTTACATTCCCTTTTACTCTGCACTTCTGCATTGAGTGGGTTATGTGTGTGTGTACATGTACTTAGCCAAAGGCCTCCCCAAGTTGTTTAGCCTTTGGCGCTTGTCGCCAGCCCCTAGCCTATGGAGGCGGGCTTGGGGTAGTTTAGACTTGAGCTCGGGTAGGGTCGGGTCATGAAAAAGTGGTATAGAAGGTGGTTCATTCCTTGGGATGTTGTTCGGATGTCCCTAAAAAGGAATTGGTTGGGATCTAGGGAAATGGTGTCAGCGTGTCTCGAGAGCGGCTCTCAGGCCAGGTAGTCCAGTGACAGTGTGGTGGCCGACGTATCCATTCACCAGGACCCAGATAACCTGCTTGTTGACTCAGCATGCTGAGGCTCCCATTGTAGGTAAAATTGGTTTTTTCATCACATAGGATTGAGTCTTTGACTGTTCTTCTTGATTCAGATCCCCTTTGTTGTGACTATTATATATACACATATGCTCATATGACCGCAACACTCCTTGATAACATTCAAGATGTCTCCGCAAAGATAGTCAGCCAGGATACTAGATTTGGTTCGTGATGACGACCATGTGATATACGAGGTCTCAGTCCAGAACCCATCATGTTAGCCCCTTTCTCCGGGTGGGCCGGTAGTAGCACCCCCACCTAGTGAGCAGCAGAAAGCTCCAGTAGAGTAGGCTTATCTTGAGCGTAGGTTGAGCGCGCTCCGCGAGTTCCAACATCAGATACTACTGAGCTTTAGTGGTGAGCTAGACCCTTAGGCAGTAGAGGTTTGGCTCGAGACAGTGGTTCATCTCTTCAGGATTGCGCAGACACCGGCAGATCTGATGGTGGCTTTGGCTGCCAGCCTTTAACATGAAGCAGCTGGTCTTTGGTGGAGTCTGGTGACTCAGCTACTCGATGAGTCATCACTTTCGTGGGATGACTTTCAGATTCTGTTTTGTGAAGAGTTTTACCCCTCCTTCTTACGCTCCATTCAGATCCAAGAGCTCCTGCAGTTTCCATGGGGAGGGATGACGGTGACTGAGTATGCGACTAGTTTTGCAGACCGTGCACGTTTTTACCCAGACTTGGTCCACGACGGCAACTTCTGAGTGTGGAAGTTCGAGTAGGGTCTATGTAGAGAGATTCATGCTATCATAGTACCCTTGGGAATTCCCACTTATGCCAAGGAGTTGGAGAAGGCATTGGTGACAGAGAGCATCCTATCACGTTCTACAGTTGGTAGTGGCAACAGGCTCAACAGAGCCGAGACGTCGGTCGCAGCTAGCGGTCGTTGGCTAACAGAACCTTGACGCAGGCGGCCTTTCCACCACTAGTTTCAGAGATGTGGTCGTACACCACAGTGGAGCCGGAGGGCTCCAGGGTAGCCTGAAGATTTTCGGTGCTATGATTGTGATGGGTGAGGTCACCTGGCAAAAGACTGCCTGACCAATAATGCTGAGAATATCGGGCAGGCAGCAGGTGCACCACCACGACGGAGGCAGCGCTGTAGTCGAATTGGTACCCAGAGAGGTGGTGCTAGCAGAACAGTGGGAGGATTTGGAAGTGGCGATGATAGTACGAGGTCTTCCCATCACCACCAGGAGGTCCACGTCAAGTCCTGGAAGCTGACAGTTGGGACCGAGGACAACCGCGATCTTTGGATGTTTACGATACTATAGAGCATGAAGTGACAAGAGGTACGCTTTACGGCTCTTATACTTTTTGCAGTAGAATTGTTAGACTCTATGTGTGAAATTCTTTTTCTCCCTTCTACTTTCTTTAGTTGTTACCAAGGTGACGCAGGGCGTCGGTGTAACCTTGTGTTAGTGTAATAGAAGGTTTGGAACCTTTCTCTTTAGTTGATGGTGGCGACTCCTTCGCCTTTCGAGCGTGTAAGAGAGTCTTGGTCATGGGACATCGACTATAAAACCTTGTGTGACCAGATATCCTTGGGTGTTTTACCATATGGATATTCTGAAGGAGGGAATCATCGGGCCCTGTCCCATGTTCGAATAGTGATTTCCAGTCGCAGCGTACGACGTAGAGGTTCGACCGGGGAGGTGAGATACCCCCGAGGTCCTTCGAGTCGTATGAGACCGTACGAAGGGATGGAGAGGTTTTCCACCGCCTTGACCTAACCCCCCCCCCCCCACCCCAAATTCTGGAGTGGGTGCATGACGCCTCCCACATGAAATACTTGAGGAGATGTGTGTGTGCTCCTATGCACGCCATCGTCAAGGGAAGACCTCGCATGAACCGATCAAATCCTTTGGTTTGTGTGTGGTGGTGTAAAACTATGCATGAGTTCTTCTGAGTACGGAAGAGCCAGGTGTGGTCTTAGTACCCAGAGTTCTTCCCTGGTTTTTCTTTTCGTGGATGAAAATCATGAAGGAGGGAATGATGTAAGAACCTGGTTTTTGATATAAAAGACTTTGGATATTTATTTATGTTATTCCAGTGCAGGGCGTTTAGATGGTGTGCAATTCCGAGGCCCGGTGTGCCCGGAATTAATTATATAAAAATATAAGTGTTTTTACATTACGCATGCATGGTTAGCTAAATAAAATGTGATATCTCTTAGACGGTTGATAGGAATGGAAATCCGAGAAAACGATTGGGTCTAGAACGTGGTGTTTACCCTAGGTATGACATAGAATGAGAGGGCGTGGAAGCTTCAGAATCCGCACCCGTTGAGAGAGTTTCAGCAAATTTTTATAAATTCTCTTAAGTGTTGGGAGGAGACAACCCATTTCCTCTCTCCTGTCTCTCTCTCTCTCTCATCCGTTCTTCAGGGTTCTTCTCTGTTCTTCACCGGATCGAGGAGCGATCTTCACCGAAACCTCGGCAGATCGAAGGTGGAGCATAACGAAGGCATCGCCAACAACGAACATATCCAACGAGGTTGGATTTCTTCTAATTTTAAGTTCCAATTCAAGTTTTAAATTAAATATCCTCCGTTGTCCATTTGTTTCATCTTTTTAAATTATCGACATCGATGGATGCATGAACACGACCATCAATTATGTTTGGAACCCCGTTCTTGGTTCCGTTCTTCGCGAACACCTACTATAATTTTCGAATGTGTCAACCGAATGTCGAATCGTCAATCAAAGGTAGGCATTGCGAAGGTCTCGTCACAGGGATCACAAAAACATCCTCGGATCTAGAATCGGGTGTCCGATTGAGTCACGGTGATTCACCGAAGAAAACACTGGATCAGCACTGGCAGGAGCGGCCAGCGGCTGCGCGCGGCGGCCGTGGTGTGTCGTGCAGCGGAGCGACGTCGGAGGTGTGGCTGGCCGAAGGCAGAGTGCGGCCGGAGGAGCCGTGTAGGCAGGGTGATGCACGGGCGGAGGAGTCGGCCTCGGCCGGTGCAGCAGGGGCGAGGTCCAGGCGGTGGGGTGATGTTGCCTCGAGGTAGCGCGGCGGTGCGTGGGCGAGCAGCGGCATCTGGTGGAGGAGCGGAAGAGGCCACGACATGACGCGGCCCTGGGCCAATGCGGTCGAAGGGAATCCGGCGGAGGAGCGGCATCGGGAAGTGCAGGTCGCGGTGTGTCGCGGCGGTGCTGTGGGAGGTAGAGCCGCTGGTGTCCAGCGGTGGTGTGCTGTAGGGGGTGTCAGCCTCTCGTGCTCAGTAGAGGAGCCTGAGGCATTGACCATGGGCATGAAGAGGAGGCAAGGACCCGTGAAGCATGGGTCCTGCTGGGCGATGCGACGAAGACCGGCCAACTGGCCGGTCTGTTTAAAAAAAACTGCACCCGAGGCGGGTCCGGTGTGGCTGGAGCGGGCCGTGGCGGTTCGGACCGGGTTGGTCGGGGTGAACCAGCCCAGTTGGCCCCCTTGCGTTCGGGGGGCCATATCTTCTAAACGGCGCATTTGTTCGACACGCCGTCTGTGGCTGCAGGACCGTGTCAGAGAGACGAAATTTTTGAAGTGTGATTTGGGGTTTTTGAGTTCTGTGCCCAAGGGAGAGTGACCTGATATGCCTTAGTTTAATAAAATTAAATTATTATTAAGGTTGCGACGGATGTGACTCGCAAGCCGAACATGTTGTCAGAGGCGCAGTGGCCCTGGAACTGAGACGGTCCTTCCAAGGTTGGTTTGGAGCCTTTACGGGTTGGTTTCGTTGCTCGGTGGCATGAAACGCTAAATGTGAATAATTAATTGATTATTTAATTAATTAATTAATTGTTGCGTCGGACCTAACTCCTGGTTGGAATGTCCGATTGATGCGCCGTCAGCGGCAGCGTGACCCCAGTACTCGTGCGGACTTTTTAAGGTGCTTTCCAAAGCATTCAGGTTGGTGACAAGGTACGGGCCCCATAGGTCCTAGCTCACACATTTTACGGTGAAATGCCACTTTTTCACCCGATATCCGTTTGGGGTGTTTGAGTACTCGTTTATGAGTGTTTTTATGAGGGGATTGCAATAGTGAAATCCGCCCGCCTTGGTTTGGGCCTGAGGCATGGGCCCCACGAGGCGGATTTCAGACACATGTAGCATTTTTACAACTTATGCTACATAAGTTCATTCAGGGCAAATGAATAGCCTATCATGCATGGTTATCTCCAAGGAATGTAATGGTACGATCTGTGTGACATGTTTCGGGATCGAGGTGCGGGCCCCATGGGGCCCCTTTGGCTTATAACGCGGGGAGTTACATCTTCTGCGTCCAGAGTCTGTTTTAGGCACCGTCAGCGGCGTTGTGACCCTAGCATCAAGGTGAAGTTGACCAAGGTGGTTTCAGGCGTTGAAGTCGGAGTTGAGGCATGGGCCCCACGGGCCGTCTCTTATGCTGTGTGCAGCGTGCTGCGCCTTTTTCTTCAGGCATCCGTTTGGGGCATATGAATTGTCGATTCAGTGTGTTTTTTCAAGAGCATCGTAGAGGCATGGTTCGCCTGACCTCTTTTGGGACCGATGTGTGGGCCCTACGAGACTCTGTATCAGCATAAAGCGGTGTTAAATAGCTCTTCCATCGGGGGCCCATTTCCATTGAGTAAGTAGTATATATAACATTTTTATCCACAAGGATTACAATGGTGTATTCTATTTGGGAGAGAAGAGCCTCTTTTGAGATCATATCTTCCTTCCGCGATCTACCGTGATGTGTTTTCCTAGGCAAAGTTTCAGGTATCGGTGTGACCCACACTACACAGGCGTTGAACCTATACTAGATGAATTGTTCTGGAGTTGGGTGGTTGCATGATACCCACTTCGTGTTCTGTTGGCCAGTGTTATACCATCTAGTAGGGATGACCAGAGCAGTTCTGTTTTTACCCTCCAGTGGGGTTGGGCAGTAGGTTGCTCATCGAATTCTTCGGGTTTACCCTCCAACGGGGATGGGAAGTGGGTTTCTCATTGACCTCTTAGGTTTTACCCTCCAATAGAGACTGGGTAGTGGGTTACCCGATGACCTCTTAGGGTTTACCCTCCAGCAGAGACTGGGCAGTGGGTTACCTGATGACCTCTTAGGGTTTACCCTCCAACAGAGACTGGGCAGTGGGTTACTCGACGACCTCTTAGGGTTTACCCTCCAGCAGAGACTAGGCAGTGGGTTACCTGATGACCTTTTCGGGTTTACCCTCCAGCAGAGACTATGTAGTGGGTTACCTGATGACCTCTTAGGGTTTACCCTCCAACAGATATTGGGCATTGGCTTACCGGAAAACCTCTAAGGGTTTACCCTCCAGCAGAGACTGGGCACTGGGTTACCCGATGACCTCTTAGGGTTTACCCTTCCATGGGGTTGGGCAGTGGGTTACCCAACGACATCATTCAGACTTAGTTTTTCCTACTAGGCTAGTCTGTGGCTTTTCTCCATGACTATCAGATCGGGACCCTTGGTTGTACAGGTCAGTGATGTGACAGCTTTGACTTTGAGAATACATCTCGACTATGTGACAGTGAAGAGGTGTGGGTTGAATTTCCCCAGAACTCTCAAGTACGAGGGGTGATTTCCACACCAAGACGCATCCTTGTGACGCGACCTAAAACCGTGAGAGTGAGTCAGTGCCACCCAAAGGGGATAGTTTCAAGGTGCGGTGATTTGATCCCCTTGGCTTGCAGTTCGGGACAGACATGCAGGATTTTGGGCATCAATGTTGTTTACTTCTGGGACTATTGGCGACTCACTTTATTGGGTTGAGCTATGATATGGAGATCCCCTTATGATCTTGTTTGGTTTTATTGTTTGAGCATATGGATATGTATATACCTTGTTCCAGTACCCACTTCTTGGGTTTTGGTTACTCTCCTTCCAAGAGAGGCGAAGACGCACAGGGTATGCCACGTGCTTTCCGTGTCTAGCCTCTCTTGGTTAGACGAGTCTACTCTCCTGTTATAGGTAGCAAATACTCGACGAGAAGTTCATATTCTCACCATTTCAAGCTCTTTGTGTTTGGATGAGTCTACTTCTTTCCTCTTGTTGGTTTGAGTTGTACTCTTTACTGTACTCTCAGTTGTACTCCTTTACTTTTCTATGTTCGATCTAATGCTCACCTCTTCAGTACCTCCTTTGTTACTCCCTCGAGCCTTCGGGGAATCCAACTGAGTTTTTTATACTCACCCCTGCTTGGGCTTTTCCCGCACTTGGTGTGCCCTTGCAGACAACGGACAGGTTTTTCATGACATCAGCAGAGCTTAGGGGTTCGGGAGCTTGGACCGCATATGGTGGTCATAATGGGGTTCCAAGTGTGGGACTCTCCCAACTGTTTTACTTTTGTTTACCTATTGTCGGGTTGTGACAATTTTCTGGATGGTCACGTGTTTTTCCCTTTTTTTTATTTACCTTCAGCACTCTCTTTGTACTGTTTAAAGGTCGATGAACCTTTGTGGTTGTTTATAGAATCTTTTACTTTACTTTCCCTTTTACTCTGCACTTCTGCATTGAGTGGGATGCGTGTGTGTGTGCAGGTACTTAGGCAAAGGCCTCCCCAAGTTTTTTATCCTTCAATGTTTGTCGACAGCCCCTGGACTATGGAGGCAGGCTTGGGGTAGTTGCGACTCAAGCTCGAGTAGGGTCATGTCGTGACAGATATTTTCAGAAAAGGGTGTCAAGTATTTAGTGTTCTATGATCCATCATGGAATGATATTTGTTTTTTTATGATGCATAGGTAGAAAAAGATTGCTTGTGGTTCATGTTTGTTGAGACCACATAATCATACTATGTAACCCATGATCATGAGTTAACAATAGTAGTTTTAACACTGAAGATGTGGTGAAACTAACTGATGGGTTATCATATAATCATCTACTCTGACCACAAAAGTCTCAAGTATATCTTCTCTCAAAAGGAACTTAACTTGAGATATAAGCGATGGATAGAGTTCCTCTTGTTATATGACTTCAAGATTTTCTATACTCTTAGGAAGGGGAATGTGTGGGAAGATGCTCCATGAAGGATAACTTGTTCTCAGTTATTGGTTGAGGAATCAGGGAAATTGTCCTCATTGCAGTTTTCCATAGTGGATAGGGATAGTGATTCATATCTATATTTAGTGGTTTCTACCCCACCACTTTTACAGTGTGTCAACGATTCTTAGGGTCAAGATAGAGACTATGACACATTAAATACATATCTATCCACTAGAAATACTACTAAATGGTATTCTGAAGGTGAGTAGAGAACTATGCTTTTCAGAGGATGGATGAGGTTACCTTTGACCCTGAGGGAGGGTGTGATGCAGGAGTTTCATAAATTCACTTTTTTCATTACATCAATTTTTTTCAAAGACTTACCAAGAACTATGAAATATGTTTTGGTTTCCATTCATGAAGTGTTTTGTTGCATATTTTGTCTCTCAATGTCCCACTTTTCACCAAGTGATGGGTGAGTAGTATGTTCTATTGGGTTTAGATCAAAACCTTTAGGTTCTAGAGTGGATGTGGGGTGAGATATCCATGGAATTCCTGAAGGGGTTACTATGTAAATATATGGGACATGATTCCACATGGGTGATCATAGAATAACTCTCCAAGTCATCCCACATCCTAGCCATTCGAGAGTATATTTTAGTAGATGGAATGGGGTTCCACTATGTGAAGGAGATAGTTCGTCTCCATGGATTTCCCTCAATAATCATTTTAGACGATGAAGCACGATTCATTTTGTGATTACGGTGAGGATTTCTGGAGACCATTGTGACTCAATTATGCTTGATCATGATGCTTCACCCCTATACTGATGGCTATATTGATCAGAAGATTCAGGTCTGAAAGGACAAGTTGCAGGCTTCTATATTGGAATTTGGTCATAGTTGGGTGGTTCATCAACCCTTGGTGGAGATTTAATACAAAAATAGCTACCAATTAACCATTTTTAGGGAATCATTAAAGTCATTATATAGGATACCCTACTGGTCACCACTTTGTTTTACTGGTTCAAGAATTTTAGCACTCATGGGATTAGAGTTTTTGTGGGATACTACATTGAAGGTTAAAATCATATTGGAGCAGATGAGGATAGCATAGAGCCATCATAATTTTTATGAGGACCAGTGACAGAGACATATGGAGTTTGAGGAGGGGGTCCATGCATTATTGAGGTTCTCACTAAGACGTGGATTATTTACCAAGTTAGGTTATAAACTAACTGATAGATGATTAGATCACTCACAACACACTTTTGCTACCTTGTCTTGTTGTTATCTCATTTTTCAACATCTCACCATCCTCCAGGGTGGAGGCCTAGAATGAAAAACTATCTGATGGATATAAAATATTCACAATGACTTCTTATCTGTCTAATGATACCTAATATGATTTTTGATCTATAAAATTCATATGGTTGTTATTAAAAATCAAACAGTGAATATGAAATTTATTTAATAGTTACTCCATCATTTATCATAAGCTATAAATCCAAATGAATCATTTCAAATGGAAATTTATCTCTTCCATTAATATATATATAATGAATTTGAGTTGCTTAAAATTATTGCATTATATAATGTAGTTATTTCAGTTTTATCAAAGAAAAACCTAAAAAATCAATCTATGATTTCATAAAAATCATTCATTGGTTATCATAAATTATAAGTGTGTTGGATTTATCTAATCAATAATTATTATTATTTTATTTACATATCCAAGTAATATCAATATATTTTTCGAATGGAGGATTGTTTTTTTAATCATTAAAAATTCATTCCACAATATATAAAAATACTTAGGTTGTGTTTTTAAAATTCTATAACTATTGTTTCATTTTATCAATATGGAAACAATTTTTTCATGATAAATTTACATGGATTAATTAAAATATAAATACTATTAAAATAGTTAAGGAAATTTCTCTCTACAATATCATTAAAAGTATAAATATGTTATATGAAAATATATATTTATAGAACCATCATGAAATATGGTTTAAAAAATATGATTCATGCGATAGTAATTCATACTTTTTGGTTGTGACACATGAAGAGATGTTTTTACAGGTTATATCTATCTATAGGTTTAGTAAATATTCATACGTCCAATTTTTACGAATATAATACCATGATTATCTTCTAGATTTAGGAATGATAATACATAAATTTCATTTCATAATTCAATGAATGTGAAATATAATACATGGAAGGATTTTAAAACATTATAAATTATCAAAATGGAGGATCAGAATAATAGAACCATACCATAGTCTCATAAATTCATAGATCACCTTTGACTTCTCTCCCTATGGTTTTTTCCACCATGTTGATAGTATCTACAAAACCAATTATTCCCTCTCATTTTTTCTAAAGGAAGAATAAATGGAGGTGGTTTATTGAAAATTTTATTTTCATACAATACTATTTATTTTTAAGAGCCCCTCTTCAATGTATAAAATTTTAAATGAAAATAAAATATTACCTATGTATCTCCAAAATAGAATCACAGCCCTCCAAACTCAATGATGAAGTTTATTTTTAAATTTGACACTCTTTAAAGAGGGAAATTAATGATTTATAATTTTTAACAAACACCAATAAATTCTATAGAACATTCAATAATGACCATATAATCAAAATATCACCTCATTTCAATAAAATTACTTATAATAAATTCAATTAAACTAAACTGAAACTTGAATTTCTATGCTTAAGGAAGTTTATTCTTATATGAAAATCAAAACATTTAAAATAAATCATATATAATGGAATATAATGAAATAAAATCATTTATTTTCTGATGAAATAATTATCCATCAAGAGGAATATTTTTTAACATGAATAAACTTTATAAATCAATTTATAATGATATTTTTAATCAAATCATGTTAAAATATACTATGGAGGATATTAATTGAAAATAATTGATTTATTATCTTAATAACAAAAAAATAAAATATAACATAACAAAATTATTAGATTTTTTCACAAACATAACATACAATGTTTACCAATTTTATAGTTTTCTATAAATAACCATAATGGAAAAGGAGATGATTCTATAAATACAATAAATCTTGTGTCAATGTTATTTTCAAAAAATTAAACTTCACATTTATAAAATAAATTTTATTTGCAACCATAATCAAAATAATTTTAAAATTTTATTCATATTATCCCCCAATGAGAACAATTTTAGTAAAATTTGTGTAACAATATCATTTATATAAATATAGTGTGGGGAAGAAATTTATATAGAGACAAAGCGTATATTATTATTTAACCAAGATTACATTTTAGTATGAAAAATAAAACTAAGTGTTTTGTATTTTAATATGTCCTCAACATATTGGTTTTACTATCTATTATATGTTTGAGGAGAATATTTCTCAAGAGAAGGAAAGTGGAGAACAATATTGACATCATGTATAATAATACTAACTCTCTTATTGTAGTTGTATATGGTTTAGAAAAATATTTTTTCATAGTTGGTGTAAATTTATGGGTAGAATTAATTTTAAAAATGAAACAAATCATTATAATTTGGAATCCTATAGACATGAAATTTTTTTAGTAATGAAGTGACTGCTAGTGTTGAAATAATCCTTTAATATCATAAAATTTTTACAAAATATAAAAAAACATATTTTTTATAATTTTTAGTTAATATTTTATTTTAAAAAAAAATATAGAAATGGTGGAAACATATATATCATGATGATTATATTAATTAATTAAAATCATTATGTATGTATGTATAATTTTATAATATTGTATAAATTTTTTTCATTGGTATATAATTTAATTTTTTTTCTCTATATTTTTATGTTTTAAAATTATACTAAATTTTTATTTGGTAAAATATTTTAATAATGTATTTATAATAACTATTATATTCTTTTAACCTATCTAGCTATAGAATCTCCATTTATTAGATATCACCCCATCCCATTTGATATATTTTTTAGATTTGATTTAGATATTCCATTTCCACACTTGTTCATCTATTTAATATATTTATACATACTGTTATTATCATTGATTAATATTTTCATATTATTATTATTATCATAAATATATGGGTGTTATTATTATTGTTATTATTTATTTTAAAATGGTTATTTTTATATGTAGTTGGATCCATGGATTGGTGCTAATATATACTATTAATCTACATCATGTCATCGGATTAAATATAGATTACATACTTGAAAAAGGACAATTACCCCTCCAAAAACATTATATTGTTTTCTGATAATACAATAAAATGATTATTGGGAACCATATTTACAATACCATAAATCAAACATACAACAATACCACAAAATAGAAACTAGTATAGAAATTTCAACTTGAAAAATCTATGACTTCTTAAATGAAGAGGTAGGAAAACTAGGATAAGAAAGGAGATGGGGAATGTATTCCTAAGACCTATGGGATCAGTAACACACCAATTCATTTTCCTTTGGACACACATCAGCTATCCTACTACTTCCTCGGAGAATTTTTTTTCCTCCACCAGATCACTTCAATAATTGTTTTCCACTGAGGGAGAGAGACTAGTAAGTAAATTGATTAAAACTAGAGTCAAATGTAAATAAAAAAATCCAATCACACCTATTCATGATCCATGACATCCAATATAAAATACAATGTTTATGATTCATCATAGATGTTACTAAACACTATTGGAAAAAATTATCCCACATGGAAGGAGACCAAATCCTCCTCATGATATAAAAATGATAGATAATCCACTTAACAACTAAAATAAATATTAATATTTATTGAAGGATTAAGAATTTTATGGGACCTAGGTAGATGGATTATAAACCATTGGAGGAATGAAATAAATTAAAAGGGAAACTAAATGGAACTCAAGAACCAAATAATTGAACCAAAAGAAAAAATTAAGAAGACATAGAGAACTCATTCACTTAGGAATAATCATTATGTTTCCCTCCTATAAAATCTCATACAATCATTATAGGTTTCATAATATGTTATAATTATGTCTATAGGGAGGGATTATAAAACAAAAGTAGATTAAAAATGAATATAATATTTTCATATGAGAAATTATTAAAAAAAATCACTAAAAATGAATCCCTAGAACTAGTGTGAATAAAAAAACTAAGTTGTAACTCCTTCATCATAGTCCCAAGACTCCATGGAAATGATAATGGTATGAAATTCTAATTTTATTATGATAGACTTTTATTTAGTATCTAATATTTCATTTTTTCATGAATTTTATAATTTAATAGAAAAATGCTTCTATGTAATAGTTTGTTTTACAAGAGACTAATGTAGTGTATTTTGTGAGTTGATAAAATTCTATGAATTTTATATTTCATTAATTTTTATGTGGAGGATTTAAATTTTAGGAGAGTCTAAAATTTATAATTATATTATATGTTTTCTTTGGTTCTAGAAAAAGTATATCATTCTAGTAGTTGGGATCCAATGAGAAAATTTTATTTTGGGGAACTGAGGTGAAAAATAGTCAATCAATTAAGTCCTGTAGTCAAGATAACTAGAATTTATAAGGGTATGAGCATCATAAAAAATTTGAAATAACCAAAAAAATGAATGATTTATCAAAATATTATGTCAAGAAATTTGATTCTTTATATGGATCATTTAAACATATGTAAAATTCATTTGAGATCACCAACACCATGTATGAATAATCACTAATTTTGAATATGGTAGATGATTATATATAAATAATTAATTCAAAAATATGTCATGGTGAGGTGAGATTCAACTATGATTCAAGTAGTGATTCCATAAGTACATGTGCACCAAAAATTAAGGGTGCTCACTAGGCCTCGTAAAATTAATATCACTAGTAGTATTATTAGTAGATTGCAAGGAAAAGATAAATTCATTACAATTTGAGACTATTATTCTAGGTCTTGGTTTCGTGTAAGACAAATTAATTGAGAATTTGGAAAAATCAAATATATCCAAAGTCTAAATGATGGGATTATGAGGTGATCTGAAGACATGTTCAAGAGTAGGTATAAATTTAAGTTGGAATATATATTTCATGGATAACATCAGATTCCCAAAATATATGTTAGATTACACTCAAAGTTTCAATGGATGTGGATTTTTTTGTGATTTTGATGAGATAAAGTTTGAACCAAATGTTAATTAGTGTAATTTCTAAGAATGTTGTCCCATCAAAAGATATTGTGGGATTATTTATTCATTTCAAGTCTAAATCATTACGACAATGCTAATATGGATGATCAATTATTCAAAATTCATGAAGATATGATTGTGATTATATCGATGTTATTTGAAAAGAATATAGATTATAGATTCTATGTTGCATGGGATGTTTGAAATAGTCAAATATCAATTTATTTAGAGCAATTATATGAAATTGGCTAATGAAACTGAATAAGATGGAATTTCAATAATAGACATTATGTTCTCTATATATATTATTGGAATATTATTTATATAATGGATAAGTATCATAGAATCTTTTAGATATTTATATACTATATTAAGAATATATTTTATTATGATTATCTCAGTCTTCCATCCTTGAATAATTCAATGGGTGATAGAAGGGTATAATTTACTAATAATACAGAGTCGGGGAGGAGGTTTCTAAATTCTAGTCCACTAAGCTATTGAAATCATATATTCCACTGAATACACATTTTAGTTTAAAAATATATATTATTTACTCATGAACTACACAATAAATCATCATTCTATAATGTTATGGGGAAAGTAATCATTCCCTTATAATTTAGCCAGATGTTAGAAGGTTTATTTTGATGTTGCAGTTATATATATTATAAATTATGGGAAATTATAATCATTTTATAAGTATCATTTTGTGGGATTCACTATGGGTTTTATATAATGATAATCCCAATCCACTATAATTAATAAAAAATTGTAATTGTGGAAAATATATGTTATGAGATAATTGCCAAATAGAACATGGACATGGTCACCTACATCAGGTGTAAACCTGGTAAGAATATATTGTTAATATCTTTGTCTTTTATTTATTAAACATGAGTTATATTGATTTTATTAAATTTTTAGAGAACAACTGTAAAAAGATACATAAGTTAATTACATGATATATAATTAAAAACATGAACCATTGATTCAATCACCCCTAGTGCTCTTGTAAAATATGAATATATAGAGTCATAAAATCTAGGTACCCTCTATAGGATATTCTTTTTATAGATAGAGAATTTATATTTCCATAACATTAGATAAATTACTGATTTTAATGGATATATATTTCAAAGATAGGAAAATAGGCTGATACCCAATATCCTCTCACATGACATATAATTTTATTATGTAGATATCATATTTTTTATCCCATTGAAAATCATTCTCCCATGAATATTTTGTATAAATAGATCATATATGATTATAGAGAAGATGATAATTCAATTATCATGTCTTTGTTCTTTGTTGTATAATGTCTATATGAAAGTCATGGGTATCCAAAAATCTAAAGTTACATAGGATAATATTGAGAGAATTTTGGAATGAAATGTTAATTTAAAGGAAGTCAAATATTAAATCTAATATTATATGTTTTAAGAAATAAAATGGTTTATAAGTATACTATATATTATTATTTTATTAGGGTAAATGAAATAATTCCCAACATCAATGGTTATGGAGATATATTGGTTGATTATATTATTTTTGATATATTGATGATAAATTTTAGAGATATATTTGAACATGAAATTTCATCAATAGAGGATAATGATTTTTTATCTCTTCAAAAATGACAAAATATCCTCATTTCATAGAAAATAAAAATGATATAATATTAACAAATAAGGATTAAAAATATATTTCTTTTGAATTCATTAAGATATGCAAAATTATAGATTATGATTATGAATCAGCTGATGAATAAAAATATGATGATAGAGATATAGGATATAAGATATCAATGTCATATAAATAAGGTTCATTAAAAGTGAAAATAGAAGGTATAAAGGAACACTTCCAATGATGATTTTGAGAAGTGAAAAATTTTATTTTTTCAATAACATTCACTATTAATAATATTATTGATGTTTACTATGACCCAAAATAAAATCCACATATTGATAACTATTAATGTGTCTCTCAGGATGATAATAATTTTTTGAAAGTTGAAATAATTTTCATCAAGAAGAAAAATGAATGAAAAATTATCATGGAATATTAAAAGTACTCATTTAAAATTCAATATCCAATAAATAATTTTCAAATAATCATTCAAACGTGATTCATGCTCAAATTTACCCAAGATAATAAGGTAGAATGGTCTTTGTAGTCTAGCTTGGGTTGTCGAATCCTTAGAGACCTAAGAAGTAACCTATAGACACACACACTCTATGGACTATTTTTGGCTATGAAGTGGCCAACATGGGTTGATTTAAGATGTTTTTAAATGAACTCTAAGAGACTTAAGTGAATTCAAATTATGAGAAGGGTTGATCCTAGGTTATTACAAGGGGTGTATTGGATGCAATATTTTTCTTGTAAAAATATTTCAATTTCTTATATTTGAGATGGGTTCATTTAAGAAGATCAAAAAAATCATCACTTACTGGTTTAATTCCTATAAACCCTAATACTAATCACCTATACACTTGAAGAATCAAAGTTTTTATCACTCCAAGTTAAAGGTTCTTATTAGCACTTGAAATGTGTGACCTTAAATTCAATAAGGATAAAGAAGTTTTAAAGTCATCAAATAAAAATCTCATTTAAAAGAAGTGATTATACATTAATGGAGTGAGAAATAACATCCAATATATCCCCTTGATAATCCCTTGGATCAACCCATAAGTGGGTTATCCCTCCATTGATCCCACGGTTTCAATGGAAGCGGAACGTAGACTCATGAAGGGGGAATTGGAGAAGTAAAAAAACAATGAAAAAAAACAATCACTCCACTGTTGTGTGATAATCTCACAAGTTTTGGTATGAACAAGTTAACTCCTTGAGGAAAAGGTATCAAAGTGATAAGAATAATAATATAAAAAGAGAATGTGAAGAACTTCTATAAATAAACTAAGGTAATTCAAGGAACTTACAATTGAAAGAATGTGATTACAACATCAAATTGGCAGCATAACATTAAAATGAAACAAAGCTCAAAGATCCTAAACTCCTCCACCGCCACTGCCTTAAATAGGAATTTTTGAAGCCTTGGGTCAAGAATTAAATAGTCCAAGTCTCCTAAATTAATTTTGGTAGTCCATAGGTGGGTGGAAAGTTGAGGGAGAGTTTATTTTTCCACCCTTGACCCGAGGTGGCATCCATCATTTATCCATCAAACATATGCGATTTTAAGACCTTCTAGATGGCCTAATTAGAGTGGTCCGTAGAATAATAAAATGGATACCCCGATGTCTTCTAACCTCCAGTAAAATTTGGACCCATTTGTATTTGTGTATTTATATATATGATTATATTAGTGGGATGTTTTTCTAGGCCTCAGAATATGGCCCAGAATTTTATCTCTAACTTGGGACACCTAAATAACAACAATGGAGGCCAAATTAGCTCTGTCTCATGAAGAAGGTTTTGTTCCTCTATATTACTTATAGAATCCCAATAAATTTGGGCTTCATTGGGTTTGTAATTTGGGTCCCATATTCTCATTAGTGGGATGGTGTCCAATCTATCTTCTCTATAATTGCTTCCATTCATCTCCAAATATCTCCATCATCCATTATGAATCCTCCATTGATCCCTGAATGAAACATGTTCATATTGAAGTGTAGATAAATTTCCCAAAATATAAAATTAAAATATCAATAATTACATTCCTTAAAATCATATGAATCATTGGGTACTTTAAATTATGTTCAAAAATGGAACACATAATAGTGCATTTTAAGAAGGAATTATAATCATAATGTGAAATGATGTTCAAAGTGTAAAATTCACTAAAATAATGTTTATGAATAATAAAGAACATTAATATTATATATATTAACAATGAATATTATCCTCATTTAGTGGCTAATCACACCCCCCAACTTTAGTTTTCCTAGTACTGAGCAAAATGTATCTCAACAATATGAAATTTGAATTCTCTTTTCCATAAAAATTTTAATATACATTGCTCACCCAAACACCTTATACCAAAAAAAAATGAAAACCATAAAATTCATTTAAAACAAGCTAGGTCCATAGGCATATCCCAAGCCCAAGCCCATTCCTTTGTTCAAATTCATTGCAATATTTCATCCAAATTCAATTAAGCATGATGAAGTGTTGTGCATCACAATAGACAAGGGGGTTCATTTTCATTTGAGGGAGAAAATATGGAATATCTTGGAGAAATAAAATTTTAATATTAAGATGAGTACGCATTTTTTATTTTCTATTTTTTTTGTTCGTTTTTTTTGTTTTTTTTTTTTTGCTATTTTTCCATGGTAATTAAAATTGCACTCAAAAGAGTCAACCACTATAGCAAGACTTTGCCGACGACTCCCAGGCACAAAGACCTTAGGGCACCAAGTGAAGCTCACATACTCAGGTATCATATCGAGTTAACTCAATCAAAAACAAAATAAAATTACCAAAAATAGAGATAAAATTACTAACTCTAGGCCAGAAAACTATGGAGTCACGATCCCCAAGTGCTGAAAGTCACGCATTAGGTCATTTCATTTCTCTATGTGCAAATTTATTGTTTTTTTCTAAATTTTTTTTGAATACTCATATTAAAACTAAAATGATCACCAAACTTATGCTATTTATTTGGGGGACCCCATGAACTCAAACTAATACCCCACTATCCAAAGGACGTGCATTGTGATTATTTTTTTATTTGGATGAAAATATAAACAATTGAATATTACATTGAACAGCCACACTTTCCAAATTCTATGCTCATGAAATTATAAAAGGATTAAAATTAGAATCGGGGCATGCTAAATTATCTAATATTTAGCTTCAAAGTGTGAAATGTGTATTACCATGTTCAAAGTTAAAGGAATTTTTCCTTCCATTTACACACACATTTTTTTTCAAATCGTTCATTTTTTTACACAAAAGAAAAACTTTTTATTTCATCTCTCCCCAACTTAAAATAACATTGTCCCCAGTGTTTGAAGAAATGAAAATTTAGGAGTAGAGGCAGATAAGGGAATTTTGAAAAGGAAATTGAAATATGGGGATCATGGAATAAAGTCACCTGGTGGTTAAAGTTGAAGTTCTTGTTGCTCCAATTTAGTCCTTTGATATCCATGTCACATGCAGATTTCCCTAGTAGAAAAAGGGAAAAATAAAGAAGAATAAAAAACAAAAAAAACAAAACAATATATATATTTATTTATTTATTTATTTATTTATTTATATAATAAATAAAGTAAAATATAAGTATATATATAAAAATTATAGAATATGGAATCACAAAAAGTCGTAGGTCAGTGGTAAGCGTGCGCCCCTATCTCCCTTCGGTCCCGGGTTCGAATCCCTGTGGCTTCTCCGGTTGTGACGGGGTTTGCCCCACGACCTACGATGTGGCCTTTTTTCTATTATTATATTTTTATTTATTTATTTATTTTTTGTATTTTCATTTTAACCTACAAACAGATAAAAATATAATAAAATAAATTGATGATACATTGTCTTCTTTTTAAATTTCTGGGTAAGGTATTACTCAAGGATCACACCATGTGACACGGATGAATATGGTGCTCCTCTTTCATACCCATCCATACTCATAATAGAAGAACATGTCAATAGTCTATTTTTTATTATTTTTAAATATAAAAATGATTCAATAATACCATTTGAAATATAAAGTTGATTAAAACCACAAAATGATTGGAAACTTGAAAACCATGGGTTGCCTCCCATGAAACACTTTGTTTAACATCGTTAGCCCAACATGAACCCCCTAAATTACCCAATACCAATTTTCAACATTTTAAGAACCCCATATTTCTCCATGTCCACTAGATTGAGATTGATTATTTGTTTATAATTTTTGTCGTGTGAAAACCTATATTCTATAATGAGTGGTAAAATCCAAGGAATGTCATAAATGGTTGATCCAGTTTCTTTTTGAGTCTTTCCAAATATATTAAGAATCATTACCTCTTTATTGGTTTCAAGATAAGAAATTGTGAAAATTTGAAGTTTTTGGCTATCCCCAATGAATGGAAACTTGAGTGTAGATGGAAAGTCCTTTCATTCAAGTTTGGGTAGGCTAACACTTTCAGACATAGGTTGGGACTTTGAATCAAACTCATTTTCATTTTCAAAATTGCTCAACAGAATTGGTTCCTTTTGAAAGAAGATTCAACCACAAAATTGGAAAGATCAATTTTAGGAATGGGTATGGACTCAATGTTTGTGATTTCTCTCAATGGTTCAATGGTTGGTGTTTTTGAAATTTCATCAATGGAGTTATACTTAGGAGACTCAATCCATGATGTCAAATTACCCTCTTTGGAATCCAAAAAGTCAATTTCCTCCTGATTTAAAGACCTTTCAACAATTACTTGATCCTCTTCATATATCCCAAATCCAAAGGATGGTTCTTTAATAAATTTATGAGAGGTTTGTGGGAGAAAAGAGTCTTCTATCAATGGTGAGTAAGGGATTGCATCAGTTGGAATGGGTTCCATAATCGTCTCAAAGTTTTTTAATTCTAATCTCAAAGATGAAACCTCAAAATTATTTTTCTCCATTTGTTGAAACAATTTTTCAAGTAATGGTTGTGGATCAT
Source organism: Viscum album (assembly GCA_963277665.1). Classification (NCBI taxonomy): domain Eukaryota; kingdom Viridiplantae; phylum Streptophyta; class Magnoliopsida; order Santalales; family Viscaceae; genus Viscum; species Viscum album. Next base: position 380,494,627 of record OY728122.1, read on the forward strand.
GATGAGCAAGGGGTTGAGAAAGATGGTCTATTCTAGGTGGATAATTAAGTTGTTGAAATTGCACAGGAGGGTGTTCAGATTAGATTTGTGGGGATTGAAACTCATTATATGATGGGTTGTTTTGTGGATAATAGGAGTAAAAACATTGTGGTTTATTTTGTTGTTGATGATCCCACATGTATAAATTAGGATAGTCATTGTACATCACACATGGGGTTGGGTGATCAAAGTAGGGATAGGTTTCCCATGTTTGGACTTGTTCAAAATTGAATTCCATAGGAGTAGGGGGGTTAGAACAGAGAAGAGGGATAAAAAGGGATGATAATGTCTAAGATAACATACTTAGATCCCTGAAAATGGTGCAAAAATTTGATTCATGCTTAATTTTACCCAAGAGAAGAAGGTAGAACGGTCTTTGTAGTCTAGCTTGGGTTGTCGAATCCTTAGAGACCTAAGAAGTAACCTATAGACAGGCACATTCTATGGACTGTTTTTGGATATTAAGTGGACAACTTGGGTTGATTTAAGATGGTTTTAAATGAACTCTAAGAGACTTAAGTGAATTCAAATTATGATAACGGTTGATCCTAGGTTATTATAAGGGGTGTATTGGATGCATTCTTTTTCTTATAAAAATATTTCAATTTCTTATATTCGAGATGGGTTCATTTAAGAAGATCAAACAAAATCATCACTTACCGGTTTAATTCCTACACACCCTAATACTAATCACCTATACACTTTAAGAATAAAAGTTTTGATCACTCCAAGGTAAAGGTTCTTATTAGAACTTGAAATGTGTGACCTTAAATTCAATAAGGATGAAGAGGTTTTAAAGTTATCAATTAAAAATCTCATTTAAAAGAAGTGATTATACATTAATGGATTGAGAAATAACATCCAATACATCCCCTTGCTACTCCCTTGGATAAACCCATAAATGGGTTATCCCTCCATTGATCCCATGGTTTCAATGGAAGCGGAAAACAGACTCATGGGGGAGGAATTGGAGAAGTAAAAAAACAATGAAAAAAACAATCACTCTACCGTTGTGTGATAATCTCACAAGGTTTGGTATGAACAAGTTCACACCTTGAGGAAATGGTATCAAAGTGATAAGAAGAATAATATAAAAAGAGAATATGAAGAACTTTTATAAATAAAGTAAGGTAATTCAAGTAACTTACAATTGAAAGAATGTGATTACAACATTAAATTGGCAGCATAACATTAAAATGAAACAAAGCTAAAATATCCTCAACTCCTCCACCACCACTGCCTTAAATAGGAATTTTTGAAGCCTTTGGTATATTCTTTAACATTACAAGTCTCCTAAATTAATTTTTGTAGGCCATATTTGGTTGGAAAGTTGAGGGACAGTTGATTTTTCCACCCTTGACCAAAGGTGGCATCTAGATTTCATCCACCGAACATAAGTGCTTGTAATACCTTCTAGATGGACGAATTAGAGTGGGACATAGAATAATAAAATGGATCCCCTGATGGCTCATAACCGCCTGTAAAATTTGGGCCCATTTAGAGTTGTGGATTCGGAGATATTATTAGATTATTGGGATGTTTTTATGGGCTGCAGAATCTAGCCCAGAATTTTATCTATACCTTGGTCCACCTAAATAACCACAATGGAGGCTAAATTATCAGTGTATCCTGAAAATGGATTTGTTACCCTATATGTATTATAGAATCCCACGAAATTTGGGCTTCATTGGGTTTGTAATGTGGGTCCCAAATCCTCATCAGTGGGCTGGTTTCCAATCTGCCTTCTCTATAATTGCTTCCATTCATCTCCAAATATCTCCATCATCCTTTATGAATACTCCATTCATCCATGAATGAAACATGTTAATATTTAAGTGTAGATAAATTTCCCAAAATATCAAATTAAAATATGGATAATTACATTTCTTAAAATCAGATGAATCATTGGGTTCTTTAAATGATGTTAAAAAATGTACCACATAATAGATCATTTTAAGAAGGAATTACAATCATAATATGAAATGATGTTCAAAGTGTAAAATTCACTAAAATGGTGTTTATGAGTAATAAATCACATTAATATTATATATATTAACAATGAATATTAGCCTCATTTATTGGATAATCAAAACTCCATGGTTTTCATTAATCATGATGAAAATTCATGTGATAAGGAAGAAATATGTAAAGACACCTACAAGTAACATTTTTGAATGTTGATATTGAGGTCTATCTTAAGAAAAATACATGGTTATAAAAAGTTCATAGACTACTAAAAATGAATATAAAAATTAAAATTTAAGATAATGTGGGTATTATCAATAAGAAATATGTACACATAGATGAAATTAAAATACTATCATGACATTCCTTCTTCAAGATGAGGGAAGGGATGAAAAGGTTCCCTACCCTTCCTTCCATAAGATGAAAGAGAGATAATGACCCCTTAGTCCTGCCTTCAGTAGGCCTTGGAGTTTCAAATAGAACCATGGGTATAAAATCTCACATAATTAGAAGGTATTAACCTTTTTATAGAAAAATATTGGTATATGAGATGGCAAATCCCAGCAACACCAAAGACTAAAGGTAAAAATAAATCCAAGAATCCATTCCCACATGAATGGTCAAAAGTATAGCTGATAAAAAGTATGAAAAAACTAACAATTAATGTACCAAAAGAAAAGAAACTAAGAAGAAACAAAAACTATCCCAACACCCGAGCTAGTAAAGTCCATCACGGTCCTCAAAGTCCTCCTGGAAACCTGAAAAACATTTTATATACATTGGGTGAGAAAACAAGTATACTCAGTAGGGAAACTAAAGCTACTCATGCACAAGTGAGGGAACATACTAATCCCCCTCTGAGAAAACAATAGTACCTCAAGAACCTTCAATGGAATACTAACCATCCCAACCACACCATGTCACACTCACTAATGTAATGCTAGTAAAGTAACGTAATAATATAAGCACATAGACATTTAGGTACCCTGCACCATATTCCCACTAGTTAACTGCTCATTCCTAATGATCTAATGTCTTGATGCTTCCACTCTTCCCACAAACAGTCCCACTGCTACAACCTATCTGCATACACCTAGGCCTCAAACTAAGTATAACCATTCCCACAAACACCTGGTCCATAACAACCACACACCACGCCCAAAGAAACATGGGCCTCAACAACCACACACCACACCCAAAGACACCTAGGCCTCATCTGGAAGATACTTGGAAAAACATACCTGACCTGCAAACACAAAATCCCCTCATACAAAACAATCCTTTTCCAGAATAATCTTGGACTATGGTAAGACTCAAGGCATTACATCCTACCCTGGTGTGCCTGAGATGCAAGATCTTATAATATAGTGTGAGGAAGAAAGTCAGTAACTAGTCATCCATCCTCTAACTGAGATTTTGGGAAAGACACCCTCCCCCAATATATGGGGGTGTTCGGTTCTTGGTTATCAACAAGGGTGGGTGCATATAGAAATAAAAAGAAACTAAAAGTGTGTGTATATATATATATATATATATGTAAGTAAACACTCATCCCAACTTACGGTTTCCGAACAACAACCAACCCACACAAACAACCTTTGTTGCCACCCATAAATGCACAACCAACCTTCACAGAACACAAACCCAACCCATTTTTATTTAACCACATTCCATTTATTAAGTAAGGGTGTTCATTGTAACCTATTCCAGTAGTACTGGAAAACTACCAACCATAACCACATAAAAATAGAGATCAAAACTAGACCTACATTCCCACTGTCAAAATAATTTCCCAATGCAGTCCCACTGCTCGATGTCGCTTCATGACCACAACATAAAAAAAGTTAGTTAATCTTCCTAGAAGTTCATCCATTAAAAAATTAATAAATATCTCAGACGGAGATTCCAACACAATAAAGGACAGTCCCACCATCAAAAAGTTTATCCATTCTGTAAACAATCAGTCTCTCAAACTAAGACACCAACACACACCCCTTCTACCACCCCACATAACAAGCCCACAAAACCTAGACCGAAACACACAACACATAACCACAACCATCAAACCAAGTGTATTCAAATTTAACCAACATGGGTTCATTAATTTCCACTTTAATATAACTGGGGTGATCCCAAAAAAAATTTGATCCTGGTATATCCCTTTATTTAACTGAGTGTACATGATTAATCGGATTTAATGGTACATCTATAAATAAAAACATCACAATGAAACAGAACACCACAAGTGAATAATCAAAGTCCATCAACATCCATAATTTTCAGAAGGCATATAACCAAAAGATCCATAAAATAATCAAATATTACAAGATAAAACAGGTGACCAACATCAAACCACACCCTTCCCATTATGTGTGTTATCTCTTGATCATATTAAATTATTGTTTGATTCTCATTTAAAGAAGTGTATCCAGCCATTAATTTTAAAGAACCATTAATATACCAGCCCCGCATGATGAACAATTAAATAGAAGAAAAAGAATGCCCCTACCAATTGATCAAGGGATCAAAGTTCTTTCTTTCACTAAGAACAGGGGATAACACGACTTCCAGGAAGAACTCCACAAAGGCTGAGTGGGAAGGGCTCCAGCATGGGCACACGACTCATATCATTAGAAAGTCTCTATGAATTCCAAGAGAAACAAAAATGAAGAAGGAAGAGAGGATATTAACTTAAGAAGATGCTAGATCCTAAAATCAAGGAGACCATTTAGAAGTACTTGAATGTCGGATCGTGGTTTGACAAAGTGTCATGGAGGTTTCACATGTTGGAATTAATTGATATTTAATAATTCCCCTCAGAAATGGTGGATACATAATAGCTGATGTTTGTGAGTTGATATATTGACATTAAATGGAGAAAAACACGTAATAGGGATGAAATAGGGAAAACTTGGAAAAATTGAAATGATTCACCAATGGGTGAGTCACCGATGTCGAGCCATCGATGAGTGAGCTACAAAAGCTGAGCTATAGATGTTGAGCTACTAACACCATGGCCTACCGATGCAACGATCTACTGATTCCTTTACCAACTGACGCCTTATCCTACTGATGCCTACACCTTCGACTTACCGACACTGACACCCTTGATCTACTGATGTCGACGCCCCTTGACTCACCAATTCCAATTCCCCTTGACCCATCAACACACTATAATTCCAATTCACTAACATGACGATGGAATAACATGTTGATGCACTAACATTCCAATGCATTGACAAGCCGATGGAAGAACCAGAAATTTTGAAAACACTTGAAGTATGCCACCGATAACTCCCAGAACACCTCAAAACTAGATTTTCACAAAGTAAGGGCTTGGAGAAAATCTATGTTATTACATAAGATACCTATAAAAGTATTCTCATCCTCAATAATTTAAAACTAATGCTGAAGAAAATATTTCTGAACAACCATCCCTTAAGATACCACTCAGGTGTAAACCACCTTGTGTTGTTCTAGATCTAGACTAAAAACCTTGACATATAGGAACACCTTTTTCTAAGATCGAAATAATGATGTAGATTTTCAATTATAAGAGGGGGTGAATTTTGATATTAAAAACTCTAATTTTTAACCTTATGGAAAACTATGTTTAACAAATTTTAACAAGGTATATTCACAAGACCTATTTTTGTTCTACTAAAAAAAACATGCTAGGATCTAGAAATATGATTCCAGAAATGAAACTTAAGGAGTGTTTACAAGAAAAATATTCTACCTTAAAGTGTACAGAATCTTACTTATCAGAGTAAGAAAAAGTATAAGAAAGTATAAGAAATTTATACATTCTTCCTTTATCAAAATGTAGTGGAAATAAACTTGAAACAAAACAAGTAACAAGTATGAAATCTTTTAACCCAAAGAGAAGGGTATCCAAAAACCTTGGATAAGGGTCCCTTGATTTATACTTTAAATAAATTTTATCTCACCCACTCCAGGGTAAACCCTTGATAGGAATATCGGAATCTATCTTGTTATCCCTTCAAGACCTAGAACTTTAAGGTAGTCAGTACCTATGTCTTCCTATACCTAGAAGTCCTCGAAATTTAAGGTAGTAAGAACCTCTGTCTTCCTATCCCCGAAAGCCCTTAATTGTACTCAGCAACAATCAAAGTCGCACGAAGCAATCTAAACAAGATGTTCAGAACTGCACAAAGCATGAGAGTCTCTCTAGAAATCACTTTCGTAGCATGCAATCTATAGAGTGATGGAACAGTTATGAGATCTTTCAAATGATCTTCTATTTATAGAAACTTATCTAATGGTCATCTCCCTCCTCTAAATGTCATACTATTCATCGAATCTCGAAGGGACATATACACATGTCACTCAAACAATGGTTAGTTAGAAACAGATTGTACAACATCATTTCATAACAATTGTAAGGAAAAATGAATTTGTTTAACCAATTCTATTTTTAAGAGTTGAAGGAAAAAATAGAATTCAGAATCTAACCAAATAAACATTCAGAGTCTATAAGACATAGAAATTCAGATTCTACTTTCCAAAGAATTTGGAATCTGAAATCTAAAGATTCTAGAGTCCAGATTCCTATTAATTCAGAATCTAAATTCTGTGGAATTTGGAGCCTAAATTCGAAGGAATTCAGATTTTGAATTTTGAGGAATTAATATTTTTAATTATGAGGAATTCAGAATGGAATTCTTAGGAATTCAGAATCTGAATTCTTATGAATTTGGAGTTTGAATTTGGAGGAATTTGGAGTCAGAATTATGAGGAATTCAGAGTCTGAATTCTGAGGAATTCAGAATCTAAATCGGAGGAATTAGGAGTCTGAATTCTGAGGAATTCAGAATTCTAATTATGAGGAATTCAGAGTCAGAATTTCAAATAATTCTGAGTCTGAATTTCTAAGAATTCAGAGTCTGAATATCAGAGAATTAGCAATATGAATTTCATAGAATTCAGAGTCTAAATTTTAGAGAATTCGGAGTCTAAAAACATAATAATCTATATCCAATGAATTATAGAATTCCAAGAATTTAGATATGAAACCAAATTTTGACTTAGTAATAAAATTAGTTAGATTTATAATGATTATAAAATGAACAATGAAAACAAAGGTAACGATGAAATTTCCTTAGAAAAGGAAAATTTCCCCTTTTAAGATAATACTTAGGGAAATATATTTTTCCTTAAGATAAAGTGTTTGTGATTTTCAAAACATAAAATCATGGAAAATTTATAAGGAATCCTTATTGACTCAAAACTCCTTGACATATATCTTTAAGAAAATTGGGGAGACACTAAGGCTCTACTACCCCAAGCAATCACACAAACACCAAAGGTCACATTTCCTGGACAAATGGATTAGGGAGTTCTTTATTCCATGTTAAGATACTATCCTCTTTGGCTGGAAATGAATCACCCACAAAATTTTAATCACATCCACATTAATGTGTCTTGATTAGGGACCAGGTTCCCCCTTCCCCATACTCAGTACTTTTCACACAAAATTAGAGAACATGGAAACAACTTACCATACAGTAAGTAGGGTCAAACATTACATCATAAACAAGGCTCAAAGAAACCTCAATTGAAAAACTAATAATATCTCTAGTTAATTAGAACACATCTGTTCTTATCACTCCCATGTACTCTCATTGATGCCACCATGTTTACAGAGCACACGAACCAAGGGGATTGTCCATCCACACATCACCTTCTTTTCATGATCCTATATTCTTTCTGGTTTCTTCAAAAATGTCACATCGTCCTCAATATCCAAATATACCTAGTCTAGGACATGGGAGTAATCATGTAGATACTGACAGAGATGAGATACATGAATGAAATTGTGGATCCTCTCCGACTGTGGTGGAAACGCCAGCTGATATGCCACCTCACCAACTTGCCCCAACACCTCGAAAGGTCTGATGAACCTAGGAGAATGATTTCCCCCCTAACAAACCTCCATTATCCATGTCGAGGGGATACCTTTAAGAATAAGTGTTACCCAACCTCACACCCCAAAGGCCTCATTCTATGATTGTCATATGACTTCTTTTGGTCCTGATTCACCTTCATCCTCTCACGCACAAGCTGAACCTTCTCTGTTGTGCTCTGTTCTACCTCTGGTTTGAGAAGGGATGTTTCCCCAACCTCTATCAATCACATGGTTGAATGACACGGTCTTTTATTCAAGGATTTTAATGGTTCCATGCCAATGGTAGTGTGATAGCTATTATTGTAGGAAAAATACACCAGGGTAAAGTGTTGTACCCATGATCCTCCGAATTCCAGAACACATGCTCTCAGCATATCCTCCAGTGTCTGGATGGTTCTCTATGTTTTCCCATCCATATGAGGGTGGAAAGCAGTTATAAGGCATAACTGGGTTCCAAAGGCATGCTTTAATACCTTCAAGACTCTTGACATAAACGTGTATCCTGATCCAAGATAATGTATATAGTAACTCCATGTAGACTCACCGCTTCACCCACGTACCACTGTGCTAAGGAAACCATTAAGCTTGACTCTTTAACCGCTAAGAAGTGAGATGATTTCGTCAATTGATCCACCACTACCCAGATGGAATCATAGCCTCCCTCATCCCTGGGTAGTCCTGTGGTGAAATCCATTGATACATAATACCACTTCTACTCAGAAACTTCTATGGGATGCAGTAGTCCTCTAGGAACAGGGTGCTCAGCCTTCACCATCTGACACACTCGGCACCTTGCCACAAACTCCACCACTTCCCGCTTCGCTCCAGGCCACAAAAACTGACCCCTAAAGCCCTGATAAATCTTGGAGTCTCCTGGATGAACCTCCATGGGTGAGATATGGAACTCACTGAGAACTCCCTCACGCATCACCATCGGGAAAAATAGCTTCCCACGGAACAACATCTGATTCTTACTATCCTCGGACCATCCCTCTAGAGCATCACTCCAGCTAATGTTATCTTGCATCACTTCAACCTCTGAGTCTCCCCACTGAGACTCCTCCACCATCCATACCAAGTAAGACCGGACTATCATATGAAACATAGAGCCTCTACCAATGTCCACTCTCATACCCAGATGTAAATAAACCAACTCCTCCATTGACTTCCAAGAATCTATGGACTCACAAACTACATATTTTTTTGACTTCCTACTTAAGTAACCATCAACCATGCTTTCCTTTACTAATGTGTAGTAGATCTCGATGTCTTAGTCTTGAAAAAACTCCATTCACCTCCACTAATGCATGTTCAGGTCTTGTTGAGAGAAGATAAACCTCAATATTTTATGATTTGTGAAGACCACGAAGCATTCCCTGATGAGGTAATTCCACCAAAACATCAATATGAACACAACCACTATAATCTTTAGATCATGGGTGGCATAGTTATTTTCATAGGGACATAAATGTAAATACTTGAAAATTTCCATGTAAATTTTTTTAATTATATAGAATTTTACGAGTCCACAAAAATTGACGGTGCATGATTCTGAGGCCCAGAGTGCCCGAAATGAATTTCTGAACTTTGTTTTAGGTACGTTCAGTAAATGTGCGAGTGGGTTTTTTTAACTTTTTAACCGGGGCTTGGAATCGAAATTCGAGGGCACCGTTGAACTCACAACATCGATATTCTCTTAAAGAGACCTTCACATCGACCGCAGTAGGTCAAGGGTGGAAGATAGTTTTTCACTTTTTCATGGAAGAAGAAAAATAAAATAATTAACATTTTATATTTCTTTTGAAACCTCTCTTTTAAAATTATGGATGTGGGGACCACCCAAGCTAGAAAAGCATCCCAATTTGAATTCATGGTGGTGGGGACAACCCGAACCCCTCTTAATGGGGTAAAACTTTCAACACTCAATTTAATTAATTGAGCCAACTACAATTAATTAAATGTGGCAACTTTAATTGTGACAATGTGTAATTAAATTGATAAATCTATTTTAATTTGTTGGCTCCTCATTTCCTTAGGGAAATCATTAGTAAAGGAGAGAACTTTAGAGAAACTCTTCCTCCAATGAAGTATGCCCTCTCCAATGAAGAACGAGGAACCAACCCCGAGCCCGGATCAGAAGCTCATTGTAGAAGCAACAAACGCCGACGTTCTTCAACGACTTCATTTTCAACCTCTCGGCTCCTCCAACAAATAACAAGGTAGGGGTGTGATTTTATTGATCTTCATTAATTTATTTTACATTGAATCTCTCCCAATGAGCCGCTTGCTACCGCTCTAACGCGGAGGGTGTGGGCCAAATGAACATGGCCTGACCACTCTGCAACCTTTGTGGTTTTTGATGCGTTTATCGTGATGGAGGAAGATAGTGACTGGTACCGGCGACTGGCACCAGTGGGGCTCGGAAGCGGTGGTCGGCACTCCGGCTGGCCGCGAAGAAGGCGATGGTTCAACCGCACTGCCGGAGAAGGGTCGTGGCCCATCAGCTGTGGTGGAGCGAAGGTGGAAATCAGTTCATGGAAGGCCACGTGATGAGGGCGGTGGTGCGCATCCGCACCGCTCGGCATGCAGTGGTTGCGGCGCAAGGCTGCAACGGCGATGGAGGGGCGGTTGGTCACTACCGGCCACCGGTGAGGGTGCAGCGCGCGACCACGCCATGCGGAGGAGGCTGGTCATCCGGTCAGTCGGGGAGCCGATCGGGCTGCCCAGCGTAGGCAGCACCGGCCTCCCAGCGCGGGCTGCACCGCAGGCCACCCAGCAGGCCGCCCATCGCGGGCCGTGCCAGACCCATCGGGCCTGGTCTGACCCAGGGCCAAACCCGAGTCGGGATGGGTCAACCTGAACCAGGTCGAGATGGGTCTACCTGAACCGGGTCGGGTCAGCCCAGGCCAGGTCGGACCGGACCCGAACCAACTTCGACCCCTTTTCGCTCTTTCGGCCATAACTTGAGCTAAGGGAGTCTATTTGAAAAACCGTCTGCGGCACCAGAAACCTTGGATCTAGATGGTACTTAAGGTATACCACACTTGAGTTTTGGATAAATTTGGGGTATGTCCAGGATGGATTGAAGACAAATCCAACCAAGCCCTCAGAACTAAAAGGCCAATAACTTACAGACCGGGCGTCTGACTGACGCACCATCTATTGCATTGAGACCCCTATCACGTGGCAGTCCTTTGGGATAATTCTTCATGGGACTTATTGGAAATTTGAGTATCGACTTGTGACTTGAGGTGCAGACCCTCCTATAATAAAGAGAGCTTAGTGCGGGAACCCTGTAGCAGTTTGTAACATTAGAAATGGATCTTATGTGGGTCTGTGCTTTGGGATCCTACGTGGGTATGTGTTTGAGAGTCCCACATGGATATTCTCTAGGAAATATACATGGGACTACTCAAGGAACCTATGTGGGTATGTTGTACTAGGATCTGATGTGGGTCAGATGATTTAGGATCCTACGTGGGTCTGCCTCTTACCAGAGTAAGATGATTCAGTAGTTACATCTAATCATCTTCACTACCATACCTAAGTAATACCTGGTGTGAGCTGAGTCCTTACCTTCGTGGTGATACCTTTGTGGTATTCTTCTGTGTGGCATACCTTTGTGGTACTTACCTTTGTAGTGATACATTTCTTGTATTATTTTGTGTGGAGTTACCTTTGTGGTACATACCTTTATGGTGTTACCTTCATGGTATTCTTTCCGCCGTGGAATAGTTGAGATTTGGGCTAATGAGTTGGGCCTTGTGTTTCCTCACGAATGAGATGGGTATACTTGATAACTTAGGTATATGTATGGGCATATACCTAAGTAAGGTTTTAAGTAGTTTTCATGCTTTTTGGTTTATCCTTTGTGAATTTTGAGAGACCATTGGGGGTCTCGGGGTCCCTACTAAGTATCATTATACTCACACCTGCACGAGCTACGCCCGCACCTTGTTGTGTTTGGTGCAGACGGCGGATAGTGCTGACTGCGGAAGAGAGTACCAAGACTGGAGGTATCTTGGAGGTGGAAATTAGATGAGGTGTACCGCAGATATGACCATTTGAGAGTTGTACCTACCCTTTAGGTAGGATCTTTGGCGGGTGTTCATAGGAGTTGTTTCAGGTTACTTGTACTTCCCAGTTTTACTTGTACTTTCAGGTTTCTTGAACTTTCCAGTTGGGCTTGTATTCTGGCCCCTTTTTATTACTTTATACTTTATTTTTAATATAATGTTTACTTGTGTTAGTATCTTTTTGTGCGCTTGGTTGTGTGTGTGTATAGGTTATAAAGGCAATGCCTTCCCAGTTTCATGGAATACGCCTTTTGGTTCTAGTCGCCAGCCCCTTTCCTATGGAAGGTAGGCTTGGGGTAGTCACAGAATGGGCCCTGGGGGACGGGTCGTGACAAATTGGTATCAGAGGAGTCAGTTTTACCGTATAACATTGGCTCTGATCTTTTAATAGCAATAGTGTTATGTGTAGTGAGTGTGGTTATTAGTTTAGGGAATCTAGTGTTGGTGCGGCGATGGACGTATCCATACACCCGGACCCTAACTTCTGATTTCTTTTTGATCTTTTTGAGTCAGCTCACCAACTATAACTTATTGATCATGGAGCACTTGTTTCTTTTCAGGATGCCTCTATGTAGACTGCCATCTAAGGTTCCGGGTATAGTACGTCATGATAGGCCACCAAGCGACGAGGCCTCGGTGTAAGACCCTTTATCAGTAGGGGCACCAGTAGTACCATTACCCATTGGTCCACCAATATCACCAGCCCCAGCAGTAGAGGGTGCACGCTACTTGAGCGCATTGCACGAGTTCCAGTGCCAGAGGCCACCCAGGTTCAGGGGCGAGACAGACCCACAGGCAGCTGAGGATTGGTTGGAGGTCATGGTGAAAGTATTCTGATTGGTAGGGACACCAGCTGATCTCATGGTGATCCTTGTCGCCAGTCTTTTATAGGCAGCAGTAGTTAGATACTGGTGCTTGATACTCCAGGTTCGCGATGAGGCGACACTTCTCTGGGTAGACTTTGAGAGCCTGTTTCAGGCAGAGTTATTCCCAGCGACCCTTCGCGCAGTGCACATACAAGTGATTCTTCATCTGTAGTAGGGAAATGTGAATGTGGATCAGTACTCAATGAGGTTCACCGACCTCTCACGTTACTCCACTGATATGGTGCGGGACCCATTCTTCAGGGCCTGGACCTTCGAGTAGGGACTCAGGCGGGAGATCAGGGCTTAGATGATTTCCCTCAGCATCCCGACACAGGCGGGGGTGTTAGAGCGAGCCCTCTTAGTGGAGAGTTTTCTTGTTGAGCATTCACCAGTAGAGAGACCCACCACCGAGCATCACGTAGCAAAGTCTTCTATAGATGGAAGTAGACAGATGTCACAGAGGTCCAAGAGGACCAGACCTATAGGAGGACAACTACAGGATTTTGGGTCGGTTGTGCGGGGCACCGGAGACAGAGCGAGTCATGCGAGGAGTAGGCAGTGTTACGCATGCAGCGGGTAGAATCACATGGCTCGTGACTGCCCGACCCGTTGTACGAATTATCATCAAATTGTCAAAGGACCTCCCAGGCAGAGATATAGTTTTGACGGAGGAGGTCCATAGGGAGAAGGCATACATGATAGAGGAGTTGCCCATGAAGTTAGTGGTGGGTGATGATTTGAGGTGTTACTGCCACCACCACCAGGTGGTCCACCCCGACCACATAGAGCAGGTGGATAGGGGTGAGCTCAGCTTCAGGCGGCTGGGGACTACAACCATGGAACTCCAGAGATGATACGAGGTATGACCTGTGTCTACTCCACCTTAGTTTTAGTACTTATAGACACAGGTTTTAGACATTATTTTATTTCCACTTCCCTCGTTCAGAGATCGTATATTCCTATGGAGCTGTTGGCTCGATCCTTATGGCTAGAGACTTCTACGGGAGAGGATTCAATGATTACACACTGGTGCCGGCAGTGTGAGCTTACTTTAGGAGGAAATAGCTTCGGTTGGGATCTCCTAGTTGCAGGGTATAGGCCATATGACATCATCTTAGGTATGGATTTGTTATCTACAGTCCATTCTCAGATTGACTGTATTAGGTGAAAAGTTTGGTGTGTTTTCATGGATGAGACTAGGTTTACCTTAACCTGCGAGAAGGGAGCCTTTACAGCACAAGATGGACTTACCTGGAGAAGAGTGAAGCTGATCACTCATCAGTTGGCTAGCCTTACCCTCAAAGCAGTTGATGTGGAGAGTCTGAGCTATCCTGTAATGGTGGACCATCACATGGATTTCTTCCCTGATGATGTTCTGGGTCTACCTTCTTGCAGAGAGGTGTAATTTTACATTGACTTGTACCCTGGGACGACACTGATATCTACACCAGCATATCAGATGGCTCTTGCGGAGCTTCATGAGCTGCAGGTATAGCTGGAGGACTTATAGGGGAAGGGATTCATCCAGACCAGTGTTTCCCCTTGGGCAACCCCGATTTTGTTTGGCAAGAAGTCGGATGGGAGCTTGAGACTTTGTGTTTACTATCAGTTCCTGAACCAGGTGACCATGAAGAACAAGTACCCACTCCCGATGATTGACAACCTCTTTGATCAGCTGAAGGGAGCATGGTGGTTCTCAAAGATAGACCTTAGATTAGGCTATCAATAGCTCAGATTATGAGATGAGGATGTGCAGAAGACAGCTTTCAAATTTTGTTTTGGCCATTATGAGTTCTTGGTTATGCCATTCGGCGTGACCAACACTCCAGCTGTGTTCATGGGACTCATGAACCAGATCTTTCAACCATATCTTGATCGCTTTTTGGTGGTCTTAATTGATGACATTCTGATATACTCAGCTACTAAGGAGGAGCATGCCTATCATTTTCATATAGTTCTAGACACATTTCGAGAGCACCATCTTTATGGTCAGCTCTCGAAGTGCTAGTTTTGGATTTGAGAGGTTCACTTTCTGGGACATGTCATCTCGGAGGCTGAAGTTGTGGTGGATCCAGCAAATATTGAGGTAGTACTTTCTTGGGAGCCACCTAGGAGTGTGATGGACGTACGGAGTTTCCTGAGTTTGGATGGATACTACCAGAGGTTTGTGCCATATTTCTCCAGAGTTGCAGCACCTTTATCAGTATTGATGAAGGAGGGGAAACCCTTCGTGTGGTTTGAGAGATTCCAGTGGATTTTTCAGGAGATGAGGTAGATAATGACTAGTGCCCCCATCTTGAGGCTTCTATAGGAGGGTGTTGGGTACGTAGTCTACTGCAGCACATCAGGGATCGGACTCGGGTTTTTTCTGATGTAGGTGCGAGCAGTGATCGTGTATGGTTCTTGACAGCTAAGACAACATGATAAGAACTATGCTACCCATGACCTGGAGTTAGCAGTAGTGGTCTTCTCTTTGAATATGTGGTGACATTACTTGATGGGTGAACATTTTACAGTCTACTCTGATCACAAGAGTCACATATATATCTTCTCTCAGAAGGACCTGAACCTGAGACAGTGACATTGGATTGAGTTCCTCCAGGACTATGACTTTGAGATAGTCTATACTTCTGGGAAGGGGAATGTTGTAGTAGATGCACTCAGCAGAAGATCTGGTATACAACTGCTAGGTGAGGCGATGGAGTAGCTGACCGCTTTGCAGATATCCTTTGTGGATCGAGATGGAGCAGCTTTTCTTCAGTCTCTTATAGTCACTCCCTCACTCCTTCAGTGATTCAGGGAGGCATAGTGTGGGAACACTAACTGCGAGGCTCGATGTGCTTAGATATCCCTAGTACAGACACCTGATGGATTTTATGAAGGTGGGGATCATGTCATGCTCTTCAGAGGACATACCATGGTACCAGTGTCGCTTTAGGAGGAATTGTTGAGGGAGTTCCACACATCCCCTATAGAGGTATATCCAAAAGTGGAAAAGATGTATTAGGATCTCAGACAACACTGGTGGCCGGGAATGAAGAAAGTAGTAGCAGAGTTTGTCTCTCGGTGCCTGACTTTTCAGCAAGTGAAGGCGGATCATCATGTATGAGTAGGCAGTTTAGCCTTTAGAGATCCCAAAGTGGAAGTGGGATGGGATATCCATGGACTTCATGACAGGACGTCCACATACATCTAAGGGTCATGATTCTATTTGGGTGATCGCCGACTGAATCACCAAGTCAACCCAATTCCTACCAATCAGATAGTAGGTTTCAGTAGAGAGCTTGGGATGCCTCTATGTTCAAAAGATTGTGAAGATACATAGAGTACCCTTGAGGATTGTCTCCAATCAGGATGCACGTTTCACTTCCCGGCTATGTAAGGGGTTACAGGAGGCTTTCGGGATGTAGCTTCATTTGAGTACTGCCTTCCCTCCTCAGATGAATTTCCTGACTGAGCGGACCATTTAGACCCTCAAGGACATGTCGTGTGCTTGCGTCCTTGACTTCGGTCGTAGCTAGGAGGATCACAATCCCTTGGTGGAGTTTGCATACAAAAATATCTACCACTCCACCATTGGTATGGAACCTTTTGAGGAATTGTATGGCTGACCTTGCAGATCGCATTTGTGCTAGACTGACCTAGGGGAGTCAACACTCATGGGACCAAATATGGTACGGGCTACCACGGAGAAGGTGCAGATCATCCAGGAGAGGATGAAGACTGAACAGAGCAGGCAGAAGTCTTATGCCGATAGGAGGCGAAGACCTCTAGAGTTCGAGCATGGTGACCACGTCTTTCTATGGGTCTCACCTCGATGAGGTTTGCAAAGATCTGGTCGGGGTGGCAAGTTATCTCTAAGATTCATTGGACCCTTTCAGGTCCCCAACAGAGTTGGTTAGGTGGATTACCACTTAGCTCTTCCACCTCTGTTGCACCAGGTGCACGATGTTTTTCCACGTATCCCAGCTGAGGATATACGTGCACGACCCATCCCACATCATCGACCATGGTGAGATGGAAATAGACGATGGGGAGACATTTATGGAGGTTCCAATAGAGATTGAGGATCAATAGGATCGGGTCCTTCATGGAAGGTTGATACCTTTAGTGCGTATACGTTGGCAGCACAGGAACCTCCAGGGGAGCACATGGGAGTGGGAGGCTCATATTCATGCTCAGTACCCCCACTTGTTTTCCTAGTTTTTACGATGTGTCTTTTGGGGAAACAAATCCCTGAGGTGGGGAGAATTTAAAGACCCAGAAATTTCCATGTAATTGTTTTTTAATTATATGGAATTTTATGATTCCACAAAAATTGACAGCGCGTGATTCTGAGGCCCTGAGTTCCCAGAATGAATTTTTGAAGGTATGTTCAGTAAAAGTGCAAGAGAGTTTTTGTAACTTTCAAATTGGTTCTTGGAATCGAAATATGAGGGCACCGTTGAACTCACAGTGCTGATATTAACTTAAAGAGACCTTCACCTCGACCGCAGTAGGGCGAGGGTGGAAGATAGTTTTTCACTTTTTTGTGCAAAAAGAAAAATAAAATAATTAAAATTTTATTTTTCTTTTGAAAAACCCTTTTGAAATTATGGAGGTGGGGACCACCCGAGCTATAAAAACCTCCCAATTTGAATTCATGGTGGTGGGGACCACATGAACCCCTCTTAATGGGGGAAACCCTTTCAAATCTCAATTTAATTAATTGATCCAACTTCAATTAATCAAATGTGTCAAATTTAATTGTGCCAATGTGGAATTAAATTGATAAACCTATTTTAATTTTTGGGCTCTTCATTTCCTTGGGCAAATCATTGGAAAATGGGAGAACTTTGGAGAAACTCTTCCTCCAATGAAGAACACCCTCTCCAACGAAGAATGAGGAACTGACCCTAATCTCGGATCGGAAGTGCTTTGCGGAAGCAAAAAACGCTAACATTCTTCAACGACTTCATCTTATACCTATTGACTCCTCCAAGGAATTACAAGGTAGGGGTGTGATTTTATTGATCTTCGTTAATTTTTTTTATGTTGAATCTCTCCCCATGATCCACCTGCTACCGCTCTAACGCAGAGGGTGCGAGACAAACGAACATGGCTCGACCACTCCGCAACCTTTGTGGTTTCTGATACATTCATCGTGATGGAGGATGTAAAGACTCGTAAATTTCAAGGAAATTTTTTTCTTAATTTTCCTTGAAATTTTACAAGAACGCAGTTTCTGACGGCGCCTGATTCCGAGGCCCGGTGTGCCCGGAATCAATTTCCGAAGTTTGGCTCGGGTACGTTCAGTGAACGGACGAGCGGGTTTTTATAACTTTTGAGCCGGTGCCCGAAATCGAATTCTGAGGGCTCTGATGAAATCACAGCGCCGGTATTCTCTTAGAAACACCTCTTCCGGAGTTGCGTTTTCTCGGGTGTGGTTTTTAATTTTCGGGCTTAAAGTTAAGAAATAAAATAATTTTGCTACAACTTTATTTTATTTCGCTTAAGCCACTTGGAAGCCACTTGAAGCCACTTAAAGGCGGCTTGAACTGAGTTGAACTGGATAGGATGCTATCCAGAAATATCCTACCCCTTGGTAGGATATTTGTGAGGTGGGGCCCGCACGAGCCCCGCCGTTTCTTTCCGCTAAGAAACGCACCCGTGAAAACCCGTCTTAATGAAAGTCAACTGACGCGTTTCTTAAAATCTTAACAGACCATTTAATTGGGTTGTTTCTTTCGTAAATTAAATGAGCTGTTTCTTTCGTTGAATTAATTCTACGAATTAATGGTTCGTTTCTTATCTTTTTGAAATTCAAATGTTTAGTTGTGTAAATAAAATAAGGCTTAAGCTTATTTTATTTTGGGTTGAAACTTGTGGCGTGGAGAGGATTTGGAGGAAAGCGTTATTCTTCGGAGAAGAACGCGAAGAACATGAAGAACGTGAAGAACCCGAAGAACGCCAAACCTGCGGAGATCGACGACGTGAAGCCTTGTACCGCGACGCCAACGGATCTCCCTTCGCAATGCTTCTTCCGCACGATCCAACCCCGCGACAGCCTTCGATCGACAACAACCAAGGTAGGGGGTTGCGCTTCTTTTTATTTTCTTTTTGGATTTCAACAACAACATGGATTTAATTATTATTAATTAAATACGTATGTTCTTGGTCCTCGGAGATCGTCGACGCGACGCCCTTCCGCGGTGTGACGATCACCTCCTTCCGCGACGACCTCGCATCCGACAGCGACGGTGAGGTAGGGATTTATTTTGGGAATTACCCCCTTTTCTTTTTATATTCCCGTATTTGTTTCTTTAAAAAGTTAAAGAACTGGATTTGTGAACAATTTTAAAATTATTAAAATTGTTGTTTTCGTTCAAATAAGGAACCGGTTTTTATGAAACAATTTTATTTCATTAAAAATTGTTTCGGATATGCGTTCATGTGTTGAACTTTAATTTCTCCCGTTGTTTATATCTAACGCGGAGGGTGCGGGCCAAACGAACACGGCCCGACAACCCTCCGTCGTTCTTCATTTTGTGCGGAATTGACGGGCGACGACGGAACGTGCCGCAACGGATGTTTGATGATTCCGCAGTGAAGGACGAGTCCCGGGAGGAGCAGCGGCGCAGGCGGGAACAAAATCGGACCACCGGAGCGATCCCGGTGGCCCGCGGAACTCGCCGGCGGCGCGGCGGCGCCGGGAGCGGCGGCGCCCCGGCGCACCGCCGCGACTCAGCGCGGCGGCGGCGGCACCCGCGGACCCGCGGCCGCGCGGGTCCGGTGCCCTTGGACACGGCTGAAGCCGCGTCCCGACTCAACGCGGCATCACCTGGCCGCGGGGGCGGCACCCCGCGAGCCACGGCCTTCGGCCGTTCGGCCGAACCGGACCGGGTCGACCCGGTTCGGCCGACTCCCGGGGGGGGGGGGGGTCGGGCCGGGTCGGTCCGGGCCCGTACCCCCGTCTTCGGATGGACTTCGTTCAAATGGCTGTATCTTGAGCTACGGGCCTCCAAACGACCTGCCGTCAGCGGCAACGCGATCCTTGGATCGAGACGGTCATTTCGGTATACTATACTCAAGGTGCACCTTCCTTTTCGGGAGCCTACGTAGTTAAAACTCCGTAGTTAAACGTGCTTGGCCTAGAGCAGTGATCAAGATGGGTGACCTCGTGGGAAGTTTCCCTGGGTGGGTGTGAGACGGAAAGGCCAATAACTAACAGACCGGGCGTCCGATTAACGCGCCGTCTGTTTCGTTGAATTCCTCTAAGTGAGACGGATCTTTTGGCATACTCCGCCCGAGGTTTGGACGCAGGTGGAGTACGGTCGGGTTGGTTTTGCCTTAAAAACCAACCGGGCCCCTGGGACGAAAAAGCCAATAACTCTCAGACCGGGCGTCCGATTGACGCGCCGTCTGCGACGATGAGTTCCTGTTGTCGATACGGAACTTTTGGCATCCTCCGCCTGAGAATTGGATGCAGATGGATAGTGGCCGGGTTGGATCGCACCGAAATCCAACCGGGCCCCTGGAACGGAAAAGCTGATATCTTTCAAACCAGACGTCTGTTTGACGAACCGTCAATGACGTTGGTGATTACGTTGAGTAAAGGTCCCTATGAGTATACCCTATGGGAGTTCGGGGTACAGTTGAGATACGGCTGGGTTTGGTTCGCTCACGAAACCAACCGGGCCCCTGGGACGAAAAGGCTAATAACTCACAGACCGGGCGTCCGATCGACGCGCCGTCTATTGCGTTGAGACCCCTGTGACGAGGCGGTCCTTTGAGTTACTTCTTCGTGGGACCTTGAGATACTTGGAGTATCGACTTGTATCTCGTGGAGCGGACCCTCCCAGAGACGAGCGTGCGGAGTACGGAGACCGTGTAGCCGACTGAGACCTGACGACTGCTTGACCGACTCGACTTGGAGTAGGTCGACTAGCCCAGTGGACGGAGCGCCCGGTATTTGGCGACAGACCCACGATGGACGGAGCTCCCGGTAGTTGGCTGCAAACCCGCGGTACTCGACAGGAGGAGTACCTCTGTAGGCTATTGGGGGGAGCGCCCGGTATTTGGCGACAGACCCACAGCGGACGGAGCGCCCGGTAGTTGGCCGCAGACCCGCGGTACTCGACAGGAGGAGTACCTCAGCAGTCTTAGGTTAGTGAGCAGTACCTCAGAGTCGTGACAGGACCACTGTACACTCTAGAGACGGAGCTCTTCAGTAGTTACGGTTTCGATAATGAAAATCCTGGTTTGAGCTGAGACTTTTGACCTTGTGTTTACTTCATGATTGAGATGGGTCACTTGCTAACTTAGGTATATGTATGGGCATATACCCGGGTAGTGGTTATCCGTTGATTTCACAATCCTTGTGTTTCCTCATGATTGAGATGGGTTACTTGATAACTTAGGTATATGTATGGGCATATACCTAAGTAGGGGTTATCTGTTGAGATCTTCTTTTGGTTATCCTTGTTGGTTTAGTGAGACCTTGAGGGTCTCGGGGTCCCTACTGAGTATCTTTATACTCACCCCTGCACGGGCTATGCCCGCACCTTGTTGTGTTGGTTGCAGACGATGGGCAGTGCTGACGGAGGCCGAGTGTTCGAGGACTGGACGGTACCTGGAGGTGGACTATACGACGAGATGGTACCCGGAGGAGGACCTCACGACGAGACGGTACCCAGAGGTGGACGTGACGACGAGGCGGTACCCGGAGGTGGACCACTGGGCGGGACATACTCGGAGCGGACGGCGGGACCCGAGGAGCAGAGGAGCTATCTGTACCCACCCTTCTGGTGGGATTTCCAGTGGACAGCTCGGCGTAGCAGCTTTACTTTTCAGTTGTTGTTTTCTCTTTCGAGTTGTACTTTACAGTTGGGCTTGTATTTCCGGCCCCTTTTTACTTTCTGCACTTACTGTTGTACTCAGTTTTTACTTAGTGTTTACTTCTTCCGCTTGTACTCTTTGTGATTGTTTACTTTACAAAGGCAATGCCTTCCCTTTTTATCGGGATTTACGCCTTGGTGCTAGTCGCCAGCCCCTGGCCTATGGAAGGCGGGCTTGGGGTAGTCACGGCACGGGCCCCGAGGACGGGTCGTGACAAATTGGTATCAGAGGTGGTCGGTTCTACCGCAGACTCTGATCTTTCTTTCTGTGAAGCAATAGTGTTAAGGGTACCGAGTGTGGTTTTCAGTTCAGGGAGTCCAGTGTTGGTGCGGGCGGCCGACGTATCCATACACCAGGACCCTGGCAACTGATTTCCGACTTTGTGCACGAAAACACTGATTGCGTGTGTGTTTTCAAAGGTTTCCCCCCTTAAACCAGCTCAAACCAGGTCAGCTCACCAGGTATAATCGTTTGACCGTGTTACGTTGTTTCCTTCAGTATGCCTTTTCTCGGACGACCAACTAGAGCCCAGAGGGATGTGCGTGCTGACAGCCTGTCGAGTGACGAGGCTTCGGTACAGGGCCCTCTTGCAGTTGAGGCACCAGCGGAGGCGCCAGCGGTACTAC
The DNA here is from genome assembly GCA_963277665.1 of Viscum album. Lineage (NCBI taxonomy): Eukaryota > Viridiplantae > Streptophyta > Magnoliopsida > Santalales > Viscaceae > Viscum > Viscum album. Next base: position 380,517,005 of record OY728122.1, read on the forward strand.
CATACGTTGGGCCACCGATGTCACCATCCCCAGCAGTAGGCGATGCCCGCTACTTGAGCGCACTGCATGAGTTCCAGCGCCAGAGGCCACCCAGGTTCGGGGGAGAGACAGACCCGCAGGCGGCTGAGGATTGGCTGGAGGCTGTGGTGGGAGTCTTCAGGCTAGTGGGGACGCCATCGGACATCATGGTGACCTTTGCTGCCAGCCTTCTTCAGGCAGTAGCAGGCAGGTGGTGGAGCCACTTGTTCCAGTTTTGCGATGGGATGGATTTCACATGGGAAGACTTCGAGACCTTCTTCAGGGTGGAGTTTGTGCCAGTAGCTCTACACCCCGAGCGTGTTCAGGAGCTTCTTCCTTTGCCGTGTGTTTTTCGATCAGAAGCCGAGTCATCTGTGGGCAGTAGACAGATGATGCAGAGTTCCAGGAGGACCAGACCAGCAGTTGGGCGATCTCGGGTTTTAGGACCGGTGGTGCGGGGCACCCGGGGTGGGGTCAGAGCCAGGCGTGCCAGAAGCAGACTGTGTTACTCGTACGGTGGAAAGGGGCACCTGGAACGTGACTGTCCTACTCCTCGTACAGTTGATCCATAGGCTTTTGAGGAGCCACCGAGGCAGAGGCAGCGAAGAATGCTTGAGCAACAGTGGAGCAGGTGGACAGGAGCGGAACTAGTGGATACGTCTCTTGTACTTCTAGTTCCATGTTGATGTTGTTTTTGTGTCTTTGTACCATGAGCTGCAATAAAATAAAGACACTTATATTATGATGTTTGCTTTCCTGTCCTCTTTTGTGATGTTACTAAGTGGTCCTGGTTAAGACTGTTGACTTGACCCTCACTTTCGAAATTCCTACTGGAGGAGACCCAGTGACCTCACACTGATGCCGACAGTGTGACTCGACCCTTGGAGGCGAGAGTGACAGTTGGATCTCTTAGTAGTTACGTCGAGGCCTTACGACGTCATCCATGGCATGAATGCATCCTTCATGCCAGGATTGACTGTATTAGGCAACGAATGTGGTTCATCCAGGGGATGAGACCAGATTTCTCTTATCGGCAAAGAAGAAATCAAAGCAGATCTTGTGAGACTAAAGGAGGTGCATTTCATCCAGGAGCGGATGAAGACTGCACAGTGCAGTAAGAAACAAGGAACCGGTTCCAGTCTTAGAGACTCGGGCGTGATAAATGTTTCAAGAAGAGGTATCTTTAAATAGAGATGAGCCTGCGAAGCGGCAGACGTGGAGGCAAAGCTAGGAGAGCAGCATGAGGTGTTTTACATCTTAACATGCTACAACCACCCACCTTAGTTATTCCCGCCAGGCTCAGGGAGCTGGAGGGCGGAGGAAGAGTGCGGCTGCATGCGGTCAAGGAGTGTGACCCAATGGCTCTAGAAATGATTCAAGGGACAGTCTATGTCCACTACTAGCTGTTGTAGTAACAGACGTCGATATGAATCATTCCTCGCTTCCACAAATCTTGTTCCAGACCTAGAGTTTCCGGTAAGCCGTGGACTTGACCCTCACGTCTGGAGATACCTTGGGAGGAGACTCGATAATCACACTTACGCCGACGGTGTGGTCAGACCCTCGAGGCGAGAGTTCTGGTTGGAATCTCTTGGTGGCAGCGTCGAGGCCTTACGACGTTAGTTTGAGTATGGAATGGGCAATAACTGTTCATACTCAAATTGACGGTTTTAGGCAAACGTTGGGATGGTTTTTCCTTGGTCGGCGGAAAAGGAAACCCCAGGCAGTGCAGGGTAACTCTTGCATAGGAGGGTGCGACCGATCACTCTTGAGTCGGTCAACCTTACCCTCATAGCAGCAGTCGTTTTGAGTTTCAGTTCTAACAGAAATGGAGACCTCTGGAGTTCGAGGATGACGACCACGTCTTCTTACGGGTCTCACCTCGACGAGGTTTACGGAGATATGGCCTGGGAGGCAAGTTATCTCCGAGGTTCAACGGACCTTTCTAGGTCCTCAGCTGGGTAGGCGAGGTGGTTTACCGCTTGGCCCATCCACTTCATTTGCACTAGGTGCACGACGTTTTCCACGTATCCCAACTGAGGAGATACGTGCTCGACCCCTTCGCATATCATCGACCATGAGGAGCTAGACGGTGGCGATGAGTGTCTTATACGGAGGTTCCTGTGGAGATCGAGGATCGACAGGAGCGGATCCTAGGAGGATGGTCGATTCCTCTTGTGCACTTTCTTTGGCAGCGCGGGATCCTCCAGGTGAGCACATGGGGGCGGGAGGCTCAGATGCGTGCTCAGTACCGCTTTGTTTCCCTAAGTTTGTGTTGGAGCTTTACGGGGACGTAAAGCCCTGTGGTGGGAGTAATGTAAATACTCGTAAATTTCAAGGAAATTTTTTTCTTAATTTTCCTTGGAATTTTACAAGAACGCAGTTTCTGACGGCGCCTGATTCCGAGGCCCGGTGTGCCCGGAATCAATTTCTGAAGTTTGGCTCGGGTACGTTCAGTGAACGGACGAGCGGGTTTTTATAACTTTTGAACCGGTGCCCGGAATCGAATTCTGAGGGCTCTGATGAAATCACAGCGCCGGTATTCTCTTAGAAACACCTCTTCCGGAGTTGCGTTTGCTCGGGTGTGGTTTTTAATTTTCGGGCTTAAAGTTAAGAAATAAAATAATTTTGCTACAACTTTATTTTATTTCGCTTAAGCCACTTGGAAGCCACTTGAAGCCACTTAAAGGCGGCTTGAACTGAGTTGAACTGGATAGGATGCTATCCAGAAATATCCTACCCCTTGGTAGGATATTTGTGAGGTGGGGCCCGCACGAGCCCCGCCGTTTCTTTCCGCTTAGAAACGCACCCGTGAAAACCCGTCTTAATGAAAGTCAACTGACGCGTTTCTTAAAATCTTAACAGACCATTTAATTGGGCTGTTTCTTTCATAAATTAAATGAGCTGTTTCTTTCGTTGAATTAATTCTACGAATTAATGGTTCGTTTCTTATCTTTTTGAAATTCAAATGTTTAGTTGTGTAAATAAAATAAGGCTTAAGCTTATTTTATTTTGGGTTGAAACTTGTGGCGTGGAGAGGATTTGGAGGAAAGCGTTCTTCTTCGGAGAAGAACGCGAAGAACGCGAAGAACCCGAAGAACGCCAAACCTGCAGAGATCAACGACGCGAAGCCTTGTACCGCGACGCCAACGGATCTCCCTTCGCGACGCTTCTTCCGCACGATCCAACCCCACGACAGCCTTCGATCGACAACAACCAAGGTAGGGGGTTGCGCTTCTTTTTATTTTCTTTTTGGATTTCAACAACAACATGAATTTAATTATTATTAATTAAATCCGTATGTTCTTGGTCCTCGGAGATCGTCGACGCGACGCCCTTCCGCGGTGTGACGATCACCTCCTTCCGCGACGACCTCGCATCCGACAGCGACGGCGAGGTAGGGATTTATTTTGGGAATTACCCCCTTTTCTTTTTATATTCTCGTATTTGTTTCTTTAAAAAGTTAAAGAACTGGATTTGTGAACAATTTTAAAATTATTAAAATTGTTGTTTCCGTTCAAATAAGGAACCCGTTTTTATGAAACAATTTTATTTCATTAAAAATTGTTTCGGATATGCGTTCATGTGTTGAACTTTAATTTCTCCCGTTGTTTATATCTAACGCGGAGGGTGCGGGCCAAACGAACACGGTCCGACAACCCTCTGTCGTTCTTCATTTTGTGCGGAATTGACGGGCGACGACGGAACGTGCCGCAACGGATGTCTGATGATTCCGCAGTGAAGGACGAGTCCCGGGAGGAGCAGCGGCGCAGGCGGGAACAAAATCGGACCACCGGAGCGATCCCGGTGGCCCGCGGAACTCGCCGGAGACGCGGGTCGCCGGCACGGCGGCGCCGGCAGCCGGGAGCGGCGGCGCCCCGGCGCACCGCCGCGACTCAGCGCGGCGGCGGCGGCACCCGCGGACCCGCGGCCGCGCGGGTCCGGTGCCCTTGGACGCGGCTGAAGCCGCGTCCCGACTCAACGCGGCATCACCTGGCCGCGGGGGCGGCACCCCGCGTGCCACGGCCTTCGGCCGTTCGGCCGAACCGGGTCGGACCGGACCGGGTCGGGTCGACCCGGTTCGGCCGACTCCCGGGGGGGGGGTCGGGCCGGGTCGGTCCGGGCCCGTACCCCCGTCTTCGGATGGACTTCGTTCAAATGGCTGTATCTTGAGCTACGGGCCTCCAAACGACCCGCCGTCAGCGGCAACGCGATCCTTGGATCGAGACGGTCATTTCGGTATACTATACTCAAGGTGCACCTTCCTTTTCGGGAGCCTACGTAGTTAAAACTCCGTAGTTAAGCGTGCTTGGCCTAGAGCAGTGATCAAGATGGGTGACCTCCTGGGAAGTTTCCCAGGGTGGGTGTGAGACGGAAAGGCCAATAACTAACAGACCGGGCGTCCGATTAACGCGCCGTCTGTTTCGTTGAATTCCTCTAAGTTAGATGGATCTTTTGGCATACTCCGCCCGAGGTTTGGACGCGGGTGGAGTACGGTCGGGTTGGTTTTGCCTTAAAAACCAACCGGGCCCCTGGGACGAAAAAGTCAATAACTCTCAGACTGGGCGTCCGATTGACGCGCCGTCTGCGACGATGAGTTCCTGTTGTCGATACGGAACTTTTGGCATCCTCCGCCTGAGAATTGGATGCAGATGGATAGTGGGCGGGTTGGATCGCACCGAAATCCAACCGGGCCCCTGGAACGGAAAAGCTGATATCTTTCAAACCAGACGTCCGTTTGACGAACCGTCAGCGGCGTTGGTTGATTACGTTGAGTAACAGTCCCTATGAGTATACCCTATGGGAGTTCGGGGTACAGTTGAGATACGGCTGCGTTTGGTTCGCTCACGAAACCAACCGGGCCCCTGGGACGAAAAGACTAATAACTCACAGACCGGGCGTCCGATCGACACGCCGTCTATTGCGTTGAGACCCCTGTGACGAGGCGGTCCTTTGAGTTACTTCTTCGTGGGACCTTGAGATACTTGGAGTATCGACTTGTAGCTCGTGGAGCGGACCCTCCCAGAGACGAGCGTGCGGAGTACGGAGACCGTGTAGCCGACTGAGACCTGACGACTGCTTGACCGACTCGACTTGGAGTAGGTCGACTAGCCCAGTGGACGGAGCGCCCGGTATTTGGCGACAGACCCACGGCGGACGGAGCGCCCGGTAGTTGGCCGCAAACCCGCGATACTCGACAGGAGGAGTACCTCTGTAGGCTATTGGGGGGAGCGCCCGGTATTTGGCGACAGACCCACAGCGGACGGAGCGCCCGGTAGTTGGCCGCAGACCCGCGGTACTCGACAGGAGGAGTACCTCAGCAGTCTTAGGTTAGTGAGCAGTACCTCAGAGTCGTGACAGGACCACTGTACACTCTAGAGACGGAGCTCTTCAGTAGTTACGGTTTCGATAATGAAAATCCTGGTTTGAGCTGAGACTTTTGACCTTGTGTTTACTTCATGATTGAGATGGGTCACTTGCTAACTTAGGTATATGTATGGGCATATACCCGGGTAGTGGTTATCTGTTGATTTCACAATCCTTGTGTTTCCTCATGATTGAGATGGGTTACTTGATAACTTAGGTATATGTATGGGCATATACCTAAGTAGAGGTTTTCTGTTGAGATCTTCTTTGTGGTTATCCTTGTTGGTTGAGTGAGACCTTGTGGGTCTCGGGGTCCCTACTGAGTATCGTTATACTCACCCCTGCACGGGCTATGCCCGCACCTCGTTGTGTTGGTTGCAGACGACGGGCAGTGCTGACGGAGGTCGAGTGTTCGAGGACTGGACGGTACCTGGAGGTGGACTATACGACGAGATGGTACCCGGAGGAGGACCTCACGACAAGACGGTACCCAGAGGTGGACGTGACGATGAGGCGGTACCCGGAGGTGGACCACTGGGCGGGACATACTCGGAGCGGACGGCGGGACCCGAGGAGCAGAGGAGCTATCTGTACCCACCCTTCTGGTGGGATTTCCAGTGGACAGCTCGGCATAGCAGCTTTACTTTTCAGTTGCTGTTTTCTCTTTCGAGTTGTACTTTACAGTTGGGCTTGTATTTCCGGCCCCTTTTTACTTTCCGCACTTACTGTTGTACTCAGTTTTTACTTAGTGTTTACTTCTTCCGCTTGTACTCTGTGTGATTGTTTACTTTACAAAGGCAATGCCTTCCCTTTTTATCGGGATTTACGCCTTGGTTCTAGTCGCCAGCCCCTGGACTATGGAAGGCGGGCTTGGGGTAGTCACGGCACGGGCCCCGAGGATGGGTCGTGACAGAGGAGGATGGAGACTGGTACTAGTGACTGGCACCAGTAGGGCTCGGGAGCGGTGGTCGGCACTTCGGTCGGCCGTGAAGACGGTTGCAGCGCAACTACGCTATCGAAGAAGGGTCGCGACCGAGCGAGGGCGGCGACCAGCGCACGGCCGACCATGTGACAATAGTGGTGGCGCGCATCTGCGTTGCACGGCGTGTAGGGGCCGTGGCGTAAGGCCGCGATGCTGATGGAGGGGTGGTCGACTCGCTTTCAACTGCCGAGAATGGTGTGGCGCTCGATCGCACCTCACGAAGGAGGCTGGCCGTCCGGCTAGCCAGGGATCTGAGTAGGCCGCACCCCGGGGCACCCAGTGGGCTGCCTAGTGTGGGTCGGGCCGGACCCAGCAATCCGGACCAGACCCAGGGCCAGACTTGGTTTGGTCCGGGTCGACCCAAACCAGGTCGGGTTGGACCGAACCAGGACCAACTTCGACCCCTTTTCTCTCTTTCAGCCATAACTTGAGCTACGGGTGTCCGTTTGACGAACCGTATTCGGCACCAGAAACCTTGGATCGAGATGACCCTTTTTTAGTACCCCAATTGAGTTTTGGATAATGTTGGGGTATGGCCGGGATGGATCTAACACGAATCCAACCGCGCCCTTAGAACTAAAAGGCCAATAACTTACAGACCAGGCATCCGACTAACGCACTGTCTATTGCGTTGAGACCCACATCACATGGTAGTCCTTTATGATACTTATTCATGGGAATTTGTGGAAGTTAGAGTATCAACCTGTGACTTGAGGAGCGAACCCTCTCGGAATCAAGCGAGCTTAGTGTGGGAACCCTGTAGTTGGTTGTAACATGAGAAAAGGATCTTATGTGGGTCTATGCTTTGGGATCCTACGTGGGTCTGTGTTCGAGAGTCCCACATGGATCCACTCTAGGAAATCCACATGGCACTACTCTAGGATCCTACGTGGGTCTGATGTACTAGGATCCTACGTGGGTCTGATGATTTAGGATCCTACGTGGGTCTGCCTCTTAACAGAGTAAGATGATTCAGTAGTTACATATAATCATCTTCACCACCATACCTAAGTTATACCTGGTGTGAGATGAGTTCTTACCTTCTTGGTGATACCTTTGTGGTATTCTTCTATGTGGCGTACCTTCGTGGTACTTACCTTCATGGTGATACCTTTGTGGTATTATTCTGTGTGGTGTTACCTTTGTGGTACTTACCTTTGTGGTGTTACCTTCGTGGTATTCTTTCCTTCGTGGAACAGTTGAGATTTGGGCTAATGAGTTGGTCCTTGTGTTTCCTCATTAATGAGATGAGTATTCATGATAAATTAGGTATATGTATGGGCATATACCTAAGTAAGGTTGTCAGTTGTTTTCATGATTTGTGGTTTATCCTTTGTGGATTTTGGGAGACCTTCGGGGGTCTCGGGGTGCCTACTGAGTATCGTTATACTCACCCCTGCATGGGCTATTCCCACACCTTGTTGTATTTGGTACAAACTACGGACAGTGCTGATTGAGGATGAGAGTACCAAGACTGGAGGTATCTCGGAGGTGGACATTAGACGAGTCGTACTGTAGAGACGACCGTTCGAGAGCGGTACCTTCCCTTTAGGTAGGATCCTTGACTGGTGTACACTCTTTTTACTTTACAGTTTACTTGTGTTTTTATCTTGTTGTGTGCTTGGTTGTGTGTGTGTACAAGTTTTAAAGGCAATACCTTCCTAGTTTTAGGGAATATGCTTTTCGGTGCTAGTCTCCAGCCCCTGGCCTATGGAAGGCGGGCTTGGGGTAGTCATGGCATAGGCCCCGGTGGATGGGTCATGACAGTAACCTCCTAGACCCACAAGATATTACTCTTCACTGCTGCATTGGTACACATCCAAAACCTAGACCGAAAGCATCACAGTACACCTCAAACATCACCCCTTCTTCTAAAAACCTAAGAACTGGGGAAATGACTATATTCCCCTTCAGGTATCTGAATGCCACCTGAAACTACTCACTCAACATGAATATCATGTCTCTCATAGTTAAATCCATCAATAGAGCATCAACTTGAGAGAAGTCAGGTACAAACCTCTTGTAGTAACCTTCCAGACCCAGGAAACTACGAACATCTGCCACATTCTTGGGTGATACCCAAGAAACAACTACTTTGACCTTTGAAGGGTGCACTGCTATCCCATGTTGATACATTACGTGTCTGAGGAAATGCACCTCTCGAATCCAAAACATGCACTAGGATAACTTCCTATAGAGCTGGTGTTGGCGGAGGACCTCCAAGATAGTCCTCAGATTCCCGGAATGATCCTCCTCAGACCTTGAGTAGATAAGGATGTTGTCGATGAACATGATACTGAACCGGTCTAGGTGTTAATGGAAATAGATTTTAGGAGTTCCATGAACATGGCTTGTGCATTCGTGACACCAAAGGGCCTCACCCTGAACTCGAAGATCCCATACTTTCGCCTGAAAGCAGTTTTCGGGATGTCACCCTCCTTCACCCTCAACTGGTGATATCTAGACCACTAGCTGATCTTAGAGAACCAATATGATACCTTCAACTAGTCAAAAAGGTCTTCGATCCTCGGGAGGGGGTAATGGTTCTTGATCATCACCTCATTCAGTCTCTGATAGTCTATCCACAACCTGAGACCACTATATTCCATCTTCACGAACTAGACTAGAGCACCCCAAGGTGAAACACATTGTTGGATAAAACCTTTCTTCTTTAGGTCATCAACATGAATCCACAACTCTCGCAACCCGTAAGGCACCATCCAATAGGGAGCCATAAAAATCATACAGGCACCGAGTTGTATGTTTATACAGAACTCAACATCATGTCTAGGGTGTAGAGTCACAACCTCTTTGGGGAATACTTCCAGGGACTCATGAATAATCCTCAAAACATCCACCATCTCTGAGTCTGTGGATTCCACTAATAGCTCGGCCAGCAAAGAAATAAGGGGATCAACATGCCGGATTCCCTCCTAGAAACTCCATTCGCCAATGAATGCTATAGGTTGGCCGCCCATATCTGAGGATACGACCCTTATCCAGAAGCAGTCAATAATAGTGTGCACAGAAAACAGCCAGTCGATGCTTATGATGACATCTTATGGCTATATTTGTAGTAGAAGAACATCCCCAATAGATTGATGCAGGTCCAACATCAGTCTACTTCCTCGACAAACATCAAACAGGCTAGTCTGACCTCCAACAGGCGTACTCAACACCATGGGAATTGAAAGTAACTCTATATCTAGACCCAAGGCATTGGCTAGACTAGGTGCAACAAAGGACTGAAAAGCTCCTGAATCAAACAGGGAACATGCAAGAGTACTAAATAGACTGATCGTACCTCAAACAACTTCTGGCCCCATTGGAACTGATAGCTATGTGGCGGCAACTACCCACGCCCAACCCCTTTTCCCCTCGGCTGTCGACCCCCTCCCCAACCATGCCCTGGAGAAGGTCCCTGAGGAGTGCCCATAGGTTTGCCTCCTCTGGCACCATCAACCATCAGTGGAGAGGGAGCCTGCTGCTCCTGTTGCTGGAAAGGCCTAGCTGGAAACTGCTACTGATGAGGTGGGCGCTGAACCTATCCACCCCCACTGTACTGCACTTGAACTGGGCACAAATTTTGAAGATTCCCATGACTTCCACAGACAAAGCACCTCGGTCCTAGTCCCATTGGGAAAGGGCAAGGACGGGGTGGTCGGAACTGGAATTTTTTAGGCATATTCCCCGATGGCCGAAACTTGGAAGGCCCTGGCACAGAATACCTACTACCAACGACCTCCCCTTTGACAAACTAGGATGGTTCCCATCTTGCGGCACACCACCCAGCGTGTGCATCATCTCCCCTACTTTGTCCTTCTTCTGAACCTCTAAGTACGTTGGTAGAGTTAAGGAAGTAACAACATGTTGAAGAGAAGGTTCGCGTGCCTCCTCTATCCATCTTTTTTGGGACTCCTCATCCGGGAAGAGGTCCGATGGAAAGCATAGGAGATCCTTGAACTTGATCCCCAGTTCCCTTACCAACAGACTCCCCTGCTTGAGGGAGTGTAGTTCCTGCCTCTTCTCATCCTTCATCGTGGATGAAAGGAATTCTTCCCAGAAGTCCCTCTCAAAGTCAGTCCATGAAACTTCAGTTTCCTTCCTCTCCCTGAGGTAAAGAGTCCACCACTGACGTAATGCTCCTCATATCTAGCACACTTCCAGAAGAACCCAATACTCTGTCAGAGGTCAGATCAAGTTGAAAGTGATCACTAGCTCCTCGAGCCAACTCTCTGTCTCCATGTCTGATACGCTTCCCTCGTACTTTCCCAGAGTCTTCCGCTGTAAGGCACGAAGCATCTTCTGCCACTGGTCCTCCACCTCCTCTTGATCGGTTCTCAGCTGATCAACCAGATCAAACTTCTGGGCCTCAATTTCTCATACCACTTGTGGACAACGTCCGGGTTCCACAGATGAAGAAGAAAATAAGAAACTCCTAAGCCTAGGTAGTGTGGAAAATTTATTTTAAATTTTGTTTTAACTCTTTATTTATTTTAAATTCCCAAAACAACAAAGACACACAAGAACACAAGTCATTATGATGCATTTACCATCCCTAGGGTCTCTACCCTGCAATTGGCGTAGCCTCACATGGTCCTTCATTAGGTCCAGAGTCCTTGCATCGGATCACGGGGGCCCTAAAATCTCGTTTCCTAGCTAGTCCTCTGACACAACCTTCGTTGAAATTGAGTCAATGTATAAAATTTATAATTTCCTACAAACTACTGTATAGTGGGAAGTATGGTTGAACCCATAGGGAAGGAATTTGGACCGCTTTTCTAATAAAACTCTAAACACCCCCACTGTTGTAAGCAGTGGGGAAAACATTGTAAATATTTTTAATATTTTCTAATTTTCTAATTTTCTAATTTTTTGTTTATTTTTATATTTTTGTTCTAGAAAGATAAATCTTAACTAAACTATGATGAAGTAAAAGATAAGTAAACTAAACACAACAACACAAAACAGCACGACAACAAATGCTAAGATGAACAAGCAAGGGAAATGTCCAAGGAAAAGTCTATTCTACTGGTTTGAAAGGTTCTCTATTCACTCCAATATGGATCCAACAAACCACTAAAAAATGAATGACATAGCTCTCTCTCTCTATGAGTTAATTCATACAAATTGACCAATCTCGGAGTTCGCCACACCAAGAATGTTCAACTGTGAAAATTTATCTTTGAAAAAGAAAATAGAACAAACTCGCCATGAGTTCTGAAGTTCTATGAATTAAAAATTTTAGAAAAATTGGTCCTACGGGCTATGTAATGGGCTACAAACCCACTGGGCCTTCGAGCTATGTAATGGGTCTCTCTCTACTCAGTTAAAAGAGGTATTTGATTTGCTTTAATAATAAAATGAGGCTTCGGCCCCAACCTTTAAAAAAAATTAGAAAAGGCACCCACGAACATTCTCACTAAATGATCTTAGAATTGAAATTTGATATTAAGTTGTACAAAGCAATTATATGATTTCAGAATTGTTCTTGCCGATCAATTCTGAAATCATTAAAATGAAAGTGATAAGGAAGAGAAGAATTAACTTGTATAACTAGAAATTTTCCCGAACTCAATTATTTAGCTGACAATCATTTCTATTACATACACTGAAATCATTCGATTACAATGTAAGGAAATTGAAAACAAATAGAGGAAGAGATCTCCCTCTCCTATATCGAATCGCTTTTGCTCCTGGTTCTCAGATCTCCCCAAAGGATCTGCCTTGCTCGAGTGTGCAAGAGATAGTCCTCTTTATCGAATGATGGTCCCCCACGAATGATTCGCCTCGCTGCTTTGTTTTTAAACTCACGGTCATCTGCTGCACGTCACCCATTGTTTTCCACCGACTTCAATTGTCCTTCACCTGTGAACCGCACACGTGCATTTTTTGGGGCATCGTACATCGCACAAGCTTTTCCCTAATAAATAACTTCCCGCGAGTTAGTTAAGTGAACGTAGACGTGGTTCAGGCTCCTGCATGAACCTTCACATTAAAGAACAAAACAAAGTAGTTAAAAACATGATGAAAATAAATAAATAAATATTTATAATTAATGTTATTAGTTTATTTAAAAGTCTTTAATAGAATTTATATGTTTTTAAGTTAGATATTATTTAAAAAGTTAATTTATTATCATTTTTATTTACATGTATTTATATTTTAAAATTATATTAAGAAGAAATAATATTATTTAAAATAGTTATTTTTATAAAAGTAAAGTTATAAAAATTTAACTAAATATTTAAGTATTATTAAGTTAATTAAATTAGTTAATAATTAATTTTATAAATCATTATCAACAATTTAATTTTAAAAGTTTAAGTAATTATTAATTTTATTTAATTATTATTGTTATTTATTTATGTATTTAACTTATTTAATTTAATATATTTATTAATGTTAATTTTAGTTGCTAAATAAGATTATTTTTTTAGTTTAATTTAATGTTAGCTAGTTTTGTTTTGTTTTTTGTAAATAATTTAAAATTTTATTTGATTGTTAAAGTTTTATTTAAATTATTATTATTATTATTATTTTATAACATTCTTTTTTTTCTTTATTGGGTCTTCTTCCCCCGTCAAAGGGGTTTTCTGTAGGTGAGGCGACGCTCAAAGAATCGGACAACCGTCCGAGTTCCTCTCCATCCGGCAGCACTTCTTCAATGAAGTTGTGGGATGATCGATGGCTGCGCAGTTCTCCTGGCAGGGTGTGGAAAGTCTGTACAGTGGCACATGATCCTCTCCTAGCTCGGCCTCGTAGCAGGGGACGACAGTCTTCTCCTTTGCAACCTGCAGCTGATGAGGCTGCAGACATCTCAGATTCAGCGCGGTGGACGAGGGATTGAAGCGACGAGGTTGTGTCGGTGAGGCACAAGGGATTTTGCTGGCGTGAAGGCTGGGGAAGTGTCAGTGAGACGTGTGGATAGGGTGTGTCGGTATGAGGGTGCTAGAAGAAAGGATCGGTGAGACCGATGCTTGCTAGTTCGTCGGTAGGATAAATGGAAGGCATCTGTACCAGGCTGATAAACCAATGTCGGTGTGAGGATGGTACCGATGCGTCGGTAGCAAATAGACAGTGTCCGTGTGATGTCAATTGGTAAGTGGGTGGATCCGTAGGACAAAAGTTGAGGCATCGGTGAGACATGCCTCACCGATTAAAGGGGGAAAATGATTGTGGTGCTGCCGACGTTGGTCGGTGTGACAATTAGGTGTCTGTGTCATGCTATGGGATGCATCAGTGAGACCGATGAAAAGGTGAAACCAATGCTGAAGGATGATCAGTGGCACCGATTGTAGCTGAAGTGGATCGGTGGCATCGTGACACCGATAGAAGAAATGGATCAGTGGCAATAAATCACCGGTAGTTTTAAAAAAACAACACACCGACGGGGTGCATCGGTGGCACGGATGGTGCACATTGGTGAGACTGATGGTCAAAAAATAAAAAATTAGTGACTTAAATTATTTAAAAACTGCATAAATGAAAATAAAAAAGTAAAAAATAATGGTTTTAAACACTCCCTAAACTAATTAATTAAATAGCTAAAAGAATACATAAAAATTAACACATTATTTTATCATATTAGACTTAAATTGTTAACTTATATTAATTGAAAGAATAATATAGTTAAGTTATTTTAATCAAACTAAATTAAATGATAAAAAGTTAAAATAAAGTCTAATTTAGATAGATGAAAATAATGTGACTAAATAATTATATAATAAACATATCAAATTATTAAAACATTAAACAGATTAGAATTAACAAAACTAAATAAGAAATATTTAAATTAGATAAGTTAGATAGATTAAATTAATCATTTTAAATATTAAAAATGCATAATTTTCTATAAAAATTGATAAATTAATGAATTTCATTATAGAAATACATAAGTATGAATATTTATCAAAAAGTGTAAAATTAATTAATTATATTGTTAAAAATTAAATAAAAATATGTGGCAAAACTATGTAAAAATAAGGCCACATCAAAATCTCCCACATTTAAGCATTGTTTGTCCTCAAACAATCACATGTTTTATTATATTTAAAAAACAGTAAAGTGTGAATATTACAACTCAAAAAGTAACATGTCAAACTATTTCAAAACAGTGGACTGAAACTGTGTTTAGGCTCAAGAAAAAATGCTCAAATGAATCTTGCCTTAAATCAAACTCTCACTGGTAGTCTAGAGAGCAATGAATCATCAAGCAATGAAGACGTCCTTCCTCATATGTGATATTGCTTAGTGTCTCATCTCAAATCAAATCTATGATCTAAATCCAAGAGTGAAAACAGATTAAATAAATGTGGAATTAAGAACTTATCCAATGGAACTTTGTACTTTTACTCATCAACTAGGTTCCAAAAATAATTATAATTTTTTATTTTGTTTTTTTATGGATACAACCTAAATGATTCACATAAAAACAATTTACTCCCTTCTTCATTTGGAATTCATCATTCCTCTCAGCTTAATGAACTCATTTTTGACCATAGACACTTTATTTTATTTTTCACAATCCATGTATCATGTGTTGAGCACTGTGCAATGAACACAGTTAAGGTGTAGAAATGGCTTATAGTAAATAGAAATGCACCCAACATCTAGGGTCACATAGATTCACCATGGGATCCCAAATGCCCAAATTACTCTAGTATCAAAAGATTTATATAAAAATAATTTACATTGTCTCACTAAGGTAATTAATTTAATAATTAAAAGTAAAATAAATTCCATTGAATGAAGAACCAACTTCTATTTATTAAGGCTATGTTCATAACTCCACAAACAGGTTACCTACATCATTCTCAAAAGTAGTTCCTAAACAAAATTTCCATTAAATTACTAAGTAAGATCACCCAGCAATCATTCATCCTTATTAATTTTAGATTCAAAGCATTTCTTAAGTACTAATCAAGCATCATCCATAGGCAATACCCATTTGAGAAATAGTGTAATGCCTAAAATTGTACAAGAATTCTGAAAAAAAAAATAACCATTTTTTACAAAAAAATTGATGTTTTAGTGGGAATTGATGGACTTCTCATTAAAAATAGTTTAGCTCAGTCAAGAATTGATCCCCTCCACCACACATAAACCCCAACTTTGTCTCCAAAGTTGAATTCTAATGTGGAGAAGGTGTACTCACCAGAGTAGAGCCAAATGGATTGTCAGAATGAGAAGGTATGATTATGCCATTTGGACCAGCCTGTGCTTGCATGGGAAGCCTAGCCAGACGGCCATGCGAAGGTGGAGCTACTATCACGATGTAGATGCTGGGAAGAGGCAGTTCTTTGTAGGTAGTCTGGTTGAATTTCCTAAGACCTTCGGGTCATGTAATCTCATAAGCCTACGGGCCTTGTAATCTCTGAGCCTACGGGCCTTGTAAGGGTTCCCCCTCATCCCTTGAAAGGGGGGTTATAAAAAATCAATAAAAAAAGAAGGCCTTCAGGCCATTCGGGCTAATGTGGAGAAGAACCATTTAACAATTAATGTTCAAAACAGATTTTCAACTTAGTAGATTTATGACATGTATCAAGGGTCTCATTGATGTTCAAAGAATGTATTTGCCACAAAGGTTAGTTCACATCAGGTTCACATCCAGAGGCATGATTTAACATTTATGTCCAAAGACACAGATGTCCAAAACAACTTAAGAAATTGCATGTAACTTGTGGGTGCACATGAGATAGGGTGTAAGAAAGTTCAAATGGAATTATATATGGATTGAATCTGATTTGTAGACCGCGGTTCATGCTTTGAGAACCAAGATGCACCATGTTCCTTGGTGTATGCTACCTCATTGGGTTGACTGTCTCAGCAAGATCGCCCACATGCATGTGGATGTTTCACATGTCTATCGGGAGGCTAATTAGGTGGCTGACACATTGGAAAAGCGGGCACTCATTGATAATGGAGGGTTGTGGTCTTCCACAGCTCCTGATTATTGTGCCCCACTGGTGGAGGCAGATAGATGTGGTGTGATGCACACTCGTTTATATAATAACCCCTTATACGCTTGACTTGTTTCCCTTTATTCTAATTTTATTAGGGCCGACTACCACCGGTTCCTGATCTTTCTGGTATGATTCAATTGGATATTAAATAAAGAAAAAAACAAGCATGCCAAGCACCCAAAACCAAAGCACATTCAATACAAAAACAAGAACTAACTAGCATGTACCCCCCCAACTTAAGTTCATGCAGTGAAGTGGCTTAAGTATAATTTTTTTTCAATTTTCAGCAAAGAGGATCATGTAGAATTTTTAAAAACATAGTGACATAAAACCGAATTTCATTCCAATATAAGTAGATTTTTTTAAACATATGTATAATTTTTTATCAATAGCCAGACATGCAGTAGAAATTTATATAGTTCAAGTCATGCAATAGAATTTTCAGTACAAGCAAGATTTTATTTAGCAGCATACATGTAGAGAGGAATTATTTAATGAAAATAGGGGCAGATAGTGAATGAATATGTAAATGAAAGAACTTCCATAAGATGGTATGTCATTAATTATACAACATGGGAATTCCACTCCTTCGATAACATCAGCAGAAGCATCCAAAAAAACATAGAGCATGTAAACCAAGAGCAAATATCGAGCAATTTTTTTCCCAAAAAACAGAGCAAACAAGATGGAAATTATTCATGGATAAAATGAAACAAATAAAAGGAAAAAAAGAACCATGGTTTGTCTCCCATGCATCTCTAAGTTTAAAAGTCTTCATCCAGACTTTATTCAAGATCAGTTGTCAAGCACAGTGAAGGCAGCCAAGCCCTTTGGATGTCCCTCAAAATACAATTTCACTCTTTGTCCATTAACCAACATGGGTCTATTCTCCTCACCTACAACTTCTACATATCCATTCTAAAGCACTCTAATGACAATAAATGGTCCAGAACACATTGAATTCAGCTTTCTAAGGAAAAGTTTTAATCTAGAATTAAAGAGATGTACTTTCTGTCTAGGTTTGAACTCTTTGTTATTTATGATAGAATCATGAAATAATTTAGTCATCACTTTATAAATCCTTGAATTATCGTAACTCACTCTCCTATTCTCATCTAGCTCACTCAGCTCATGTAATATCCTCTCACCACCAGTCTTAAAATAAATATTCAGAGCCTTAAATGCCCAATATGATTTGTGTTGTATCTAAACAGGTAAATGACAACATTTCCAAAACAATAAACTATATGGAGACATATCTATTGGGGTCTTGAAAGTGGTTCTATAATCCCATAAGGGTTCATGCAATTTAAAATACTATTACTTCCTATAATTTTACATAGATTTTTCAAGTATTTATTTCATTTCTCTATTTGAAATTTCCACTTGTACACTGGACTGTGGATGATAACGAGTACCTATTTTATGAACACAACTATATTTTTCCATCAATGCCTTAAATTTTTAGTTCATAATGTATGTTCCATTATTAGTGATAATGGATTTTGGGAGTCCAACTCTTGAAAATATGTTCTTTTTAACAAACTTGATAACAATATTGGCCTGATTGTTGGGAAGTGCCACTACCTCAACCTACATTGACACATAATCTATAATAACAATAATATACTCATTCCTATGATAGGATTCAAATGGTCCCATGAAATCCAAACCCCAAATATCAAAAATTTATACTTCTAGAATACCATTTTAGGGTAACTCCAGTTTCCTACCCTCATTTCCCAACCTTTGACACCTATCACAACCAACTACAAAGAATCTAGCATCTTTGAAAAGGGATGGACTATAAAATCCAGATTAAAGGACTTTATAAGATGTTATTTCACCCCCATGGTGACCTCCCCAAGGTGAGGAGTGACAACTCTATAAAACAGGTAGCATTTCTTCTTTAGACACACATCTCCTAAAGATACAATCATCACATCTACTAAACAGCAGGGGTTCATCCCAAAAATAGTATTTAATTTCAAAAATGAATTTATTCCATTAGTTATTGGACATATCTTTGGGTAAGAGTCATGATTCTAGGATGTTGAAAAAATATGCATACCATGTAGATTTCCTAATAAAAATAGAGAGATGTTTTTATCAGTAAAGGATGAGTTTATCTACATAGGATCTTCAAATTGATTAAGTTGAAGCCTAGATATCTGATCAACAACCATGTTTTTAACTCCCTACTTATCACTTATTTCTATTTCAAACTCTTGCAACAAAAAAATCCATCTAATAAGCATGGGTTTTGTTTCATTCTTCGACAATAAGTACTTTAATGTAGAATGGTCAGTGAAAATGATGAATTTTGAACCTAAAAGTTACTATTTAAACTTTTCTAAAATAAAAAACAGTATCTAACAACTCTTTTTTAGTGGTGGTATAATTCTTTTGGGCCTCATCTAGAAGTATAATATCATAATACACCACATGTAACTTCCCATATCTCCTATGTCCAACGAAAACACCTACATCCATGTCAATATCATCAAAAATAAGTTCAAAAGGTAGTTTCCAATTCGGTGTAGTTATAATAGGTGATGTAGTGAGTTTTTATTTTAATAGATTAAATGATTTCAAGTAGCGTTCATCAAAGTTGAAAGGTGAATCTCTAACAAGAAGGGAACAAAAGGTCTTAGTTATTTTGGAAAAATCTTTGATAAAACTCCAGTAGAAACCGGCATTCCCTAAGAAAATTCTAATACCTATTACATTTTACGGAGGTGGGAGTTTTTGAATGACATCTATCTTTGCAGTATCAACCTACAGACCTCTTTTTGACACTTTATGACCAAGCACAAAACCTTCAGTGACTATGAATTGACACTTCTCCCAGTTAAGAACAAGATTGGTTTCAATGAAACTTTCCAATACTAACTCAAAGTTTCCAAGACAAGTATCAAAAGTGCTACCCACAATGAAGAAATAATCCATGAATACCTCAATGATTCTCTCAATCATATCTGAAAAGATATCCATCATACACCTTTGAATGATGGATAGAGTCCACACAACCCAAATGGCATTCACTGATAAGCAAATGTATTAAAGGGTCATGTAAAAGTGGTCTTCTTTTGATCCTCTAGAGCAACAGGAATTTGGTTGTAAGCAGAATATCCATCCAGAAAATAAAAAAAATCATTTCTAGTAAGCCTCTCATGAATATGATCAATAAAAGGCATTGGAAAATGGTCCTTCCTAGTGGATTCATTAAGCTTCCTATAAGCAATACAAACTCACCATTTTGTGGATTTCCTAACTTGTATTTCTTTATTTTTTTACTTTTTGACAATAATGAAACCTCCCTTATTAGGGAAAACCTGGACAGGGCTGACACAAATGCTATAAGAAATGGGATAGATAATTCCAATGTCAATCTGTTTGATCACTTCCTCTCTCACAACTCCTTTCATGTTTGGATTTAATATTCTTTGACATTCTACCCTAGGCTTATGGTCTGGATCCAAAGGAATTTTGTGCATGTAGAATGAGGGACTAATATCCTTTATATCAGATACGGTCCAACCTATGGAAGATTTAAACTTTTTCAGAACATTCAACAATATTTCTTCTTGATTATCATTCAACTCACCAGAAATTATAACAGACAAAGTGGAATTTTCACCCAAGAATGAATATTTCAAATGTGAATGGAGTAGTTTGAGTTCAAGAGTTGGTGGTTCTACACTCGAAGGAATAATATTAGGCCTAGGAGGTCTAAAGTATTTAACATACATCTTGTAAGGAGTTTGAAATGATTAATTATTTTAAATATCATGCTCAGATTCAGAATTTACAGTGCTGCTATCCAAAGTGGATAACTCACTATCCATATTTTTGAGATTAGAATTTAACAAATTAATCAAAGAAAAATCATATAATTGTCTCAAAAGTTCTCCCTAAAAATCATAAAAGTAATAAGCAGTGTTGGTGACAATAGAGTCAACCTCTATTTCACTCAAAAAAACTCTGATGTTCAGAAATAGAGGACTCTCCTACAATAGAAACTAGGCAGTTGTCTAAATCTGGAAAATTTTCTAGATTAATTGTTTGATAAGATTTTTCAATTTATGATACCCGAAAATCGTGATTTTCAGCATCCAATTGAGTTTTTAAAAAATATAATTTATTTTTAGATTCTTCAGAGTTTCTAGTTGAGGTTTCATCTTCTAAGGACACTACCATTGAACAGTTTTCTGAAAAAGTTAGTCCTTTTACATTTTTAAATACATTAAACTCTTCTTGTTGTTCTCCAATTTTAAAGATAAGTTGACCCTTAGACACTTCAATAACATCACCACCTATGGCCAAGAAGGGCCTACCAAAGATGATGGGCACATCTTAATCACATTCCATGTCTAAGACTAGGAATCTAGTATGAAAAAATAGCTTCATTAACCCAACTAACAAATCATCTACCCTCCCCATAGGATGTGTGAAAGATCTATCACCTAACTGCATTATGACTATAGTGGGTTGAAGATAACCAAACCTAAACTATTGAGACATAAAGTATGAGAGAAGATTAATACTAGCATGTAAGTTACAAAGATAGTTAAGCTGATCATAATTTCCTAGGGTGCAGGGAATAAAAAACTACCAAGGTCTTTCAGTTTGGGTGAGATTTTCTTTTTAAGTACAACACTACACTCTTAAGTGAGACTGTAAGTATAAAAATACTCAAGGGTCTTTTTGTTAGAAAAAATTTTCTTAAGGGATTTCAAATAATACAGGATTTGGATCAAATCTTGAATAAAAGGAATTTTCACTTACAGTTTAGAGAAGAGACCACGAAACTGAAGAAGTTCATCCCTAGTGTTACTTTGAGGTTTCAGATTCTTATGGAAAGGGATGGGTGGGGAAAATTTCTTTAGAACAGTAGGTATATCCCTCACATCTTCATATAATTTTTCTTTTCCTTTAATATTTTTTATTTTTAGAAGAACTTTAAGCATGGGTTTCCAGTGAAAAATTCAGATTCTCTTTATTTTCAAGACCTGTGAATTTTCATATTATGTAAAAAGAAGATTTTTGTTACCAGTTTTATGTAGATTTTAATTTTGGGAATTTTCATGGAGTTTTTCAGTAGTATTTGTCCCACTTATTGTGACAACATCTATGATATTATCTCTAGTATTCAATTCAGTTGTACTCAGCAACCTACCGTTATCCCTAGATGTCAAATCTCTAGCTAATTATCCAAGCTGTGTTTCCATGTTTTTCATTCTCACATCCTGTTGGATTTTATTAGTTTCATATTTGGTTTCATGTTTATTCAGTTGATTCATGAAGAATTATTCTTGAGAGTTCATTTTATTCAAATTTAGATCCATCTTGGAAGAAATTGGATTATCATTGTATCCTTGAACATTTTATAACTCACCCCTTTGTTGATTTCAAAAGTTTGGTTTTGGTTGGTTCTGATAGTTCGAAGAAGTTGATTTTTTAATTAAACCTTGATCTTTCCGTGACAAATTTTGATGTTTCGTATAGCATTTGTTGTAATTATTCGAAAATGGATCTTCTTTAGGAGGCATTCTAGGACCACAATTGACAAAGTTTGAGTTTTCTTATTATTGGGCTGACATATCAAAATTAGGACAGTACTTCTATGTGTTCCCAAACATTACACATTGTGAACATTGTTTTCTAAGTGATTGGTTGATTTTTGACAACCCAATTGATTAGGAGATGGATTTGAGTTCTTGTTCATAAAGTATTGAAGTTGGTTGGTGATTTCAGCAAGTTGGTATTGAGTTTCATTCATTGAACCAATGCTAACATTAACGTTTCTGTTGACTATTATTCTTCTGGAAATTTTATATTGAGAATTAAGGGCATGGTTATTGAATTTTTTTCTCAATTCCTCATCTGACTTATCATTATATTTACCCCCAATAGCCTGATCAACAAGGTATTGACCAGAGGAGGACATCCCCTCATAGAAGGTTTCCATGAGAAGGTGGGATGAGAGTTGATGATGGGTACACTACCTAAGTAGGTCCCTAAATCTATCACAAGATTCATATAAATCTTCTCCCTCATCTAGGTAAAAATTAGTGTTTTTTGTTCTATGTTGTCATTTTAATCTTTGGGGATAGGATTTCATTATAAAGGAATTGTACACTTGATCCCATTTATCAAAAATGTTTTCATCTAAAATTAAAAACCAGTTCCTAGAATTCCATTTAAGGAAAAAGAGAAAAAATATCATTCTCAGTTCATTCTCTATGAGCCATAAAAGAGGTAACTACTGCATAGTATTGTCGAAATCTCTAATGAAGGCTATAGAGTCCTCATTAGAGATCCCATTGATTAAGGGGAGCAGTGATACGTGGGACTGTTTCATCTTATAGTTTCTGGATCTAGGACTAAGTCTAATGGAAGATGGATTACTTGAATCTTAAGGAAGTTGTAACTCCCTCATCCAAGGCCTTTCTAATTCATCTAAGAGTTTTGATTGATGATTTTTAAATTCATTAGGTGCAGGAACCCTATCACATATGTTCTCCATTTCAGGTATGTTTTTCTTTTCCCTAAGAGCATTGAGATGTTTATCTATTTCTATGTTCAAGGGCTCTAGACTACCAGAAGCGGTTCTTGTGCTCATGCAAGTGTATACACAAGTAAATTCATTAGAAAAAAAGAAGTCAGTAATTCAACATTAGAGAAAACAATATCAATTTATCATTAAATGAAGCATATTTTTTAACAGTTTTCAATTTTTCAATTTTTTTGAGATTTTTTTATATATTAATCTTTTCTTTTTAATTTTTATGAAAAGTTATTGCTCGTGCATTCCCCAAAAACAGCGCCAAAAACTTGACACAACTATCATTGAAATTCAGTCAATATTTAGAATTTATAATTTCCTACAAACTACTGTATAGTGGGAAGTAGGGTCGAACCCATAGGGAAGGAATTTTGACCACTTTTCTAAAAAAAAAACTCTAAAAACCCCATTGTTGTCAGCAGCGGAGAAAAAAATTCTATATTTATTTATATTTTTCACTTTTCTATTTTTTTTATTTTTTTATATTTTTTTTCTAGAAAGCTAAATATTAACTAAACTATAATGATGTAAAAGATAAGCAAACTAATCACAACAACACAAAACAAAACAACAAAAAATGCTAAGATGAACAAGTAAGAGAAATTTCCAAGGAAAAGTATATTCTACTAGATTGAATAGTTTCCTATTCACTCTAATATGGATGAAATGTACCACTAAAAAAGGAATGACTTATCTCTCTCGCCAAGAGTTAAGTCATATAGATTGTCTAATCTTAGAGTTTTTCGCTCCGTGAAAGTTCAACTGTGAAAATTTATCTTTGAAAAACACAACAGAACAAACTCCCCAGGAGTTCTAATGTTCTATGAATTAAAATTTTTATAAAATGCACCCAAATACATTCTCACCGAATGATTGTAGAATCAAAAATTGATATTAAGTGATACAAATCAATTATATGAATTCAGAATTGATCTTGCCGATCATTTCTGGATTCCTTAAAATGAAAGTGATAAGGAAGAGAAGAATTAGCCAGTAAAACTAGAAATTTCCCTGAACTCAATTATTTAGCTAACAACCATGTCTATTATGTACACTGAAATAATTCAATTACAAAGCAAGGAAATTCAAAAATAACAGAGGAAGAGATATCCCTCTCCTCGCTCGAATCACTACTGCGCCTGGTTCTTGGATCTCTCCGAAGGGTCTACTCAACTCCGATGTGCAAGAGATTATCCTTTTGAATGAATGATGGTCCACCTCGAATTATTCTCCTCGCTGCTTTGTTTTTAATCCCATGGTCATCTGCTGCACATCACCCATTGTTTTACACTGACTTCAAATGTCCTTCATATAACGACCCATACTTTACATACATTGTTAATACTTCAAAATTTAAGCATACTTATTACAACATATAACAAAACCACTAAAGGACCATATATGTATAGTGTCTTTAGAAACTGGTAAACATAAACAACTGGTTCATAAAGCGTCTACAATGTCTCCCATTTATTTCATCATATATATAGTCCCTTTTGGCATATCTTACTTAATAACCTTCTTCCTGACCTGGGGAAGGAAAACATACAAAAGGGTGAGCTCAAATTCTCAGTAAGGGTAAACAAAAGAAATATCAATCACATCATATACATAAGCACATAACTTTTGGAAATCTTAACTAGTAAAAGAGATCATAATTTCATAACATGGGATAAATCATGGCAGTGAAATGTAATCACAGTAATCATAACTTAAAACATGAAATTTTGTGGCATACACACATAATCATAGAGAATCATTTCTTATTAGTCAAGACTCATTTCCAAGACTATCTTAGTGGAAAAAGTCCATTTCTGAACCGAGTCACCCTCGTTTCAGTCATGTTTCACTGAACCGGTATAACCTACCGTTCCATCCATGTCTATCTCATGAGATATAAAATCTTTACCCAATGCATTGGAGGTAGATATAGGTCCCACCCATCTCATAATGATACCATTCTTATGTGTGCCACAAAATCATAAATCATACATCATTTCATAACCCAAATAAAAATGGGAATCTTAAAAATCGGGACATCATAAAACAATTCATATAAGATAAAGGAATTCATAAAAATATTTCCATCACAACATAATCAATGTAATAATAGGGATTGAAACAGAACCCAATATTATCTTAGATGAAAAATAATTTTGATAAAACACTTGAAATGAATTCTTGAGGAAAATATCCTTTCTTCTTCAAAAAAACTTTTCCTTTCTTAATATGTCATAAAATTATAAACTAAAAGAAGTTGATTAAAAATAAACTTGAAAACTTGTAAAGGAATATTCTTGTAAATAATGTTTTAAAAATCCATTCATGCCATATAAGTTAAAAGAAAACATTCTTCTCGTACTTTTGTCGGAAAAGTCAAAAAAGTACCTCGTACGAAAAATGACAAAAGATTCCTTTCATATCATTTACTAAAAACTCACCGAAGGGTAAAATAGGATTTAAAAAATTGTAGGTGGATGGAAATAATATTACATATCTAGGAAACATGGACATGGATGATAAAATACACCCCAGTAAATACTAAAGTATAAACAATCTCGGATAAAAATGAGATTGTGATATTTCCCTTACCTTAGGTCCAATTTGCTTTGTACGTGTCCGAAGATCTTGTATAATGGTTTAAATAATGTTATTGACTTATTCCAGAATCATAGAAATTTATATGATATCATATATGGTCATATTCTTATTAGTAATATTTCATTGTTACTTGTTACTCGGGTCTTTATTGCCTTTTGTTCTTATGCGTGTTTTGCCGAATAAATTCTTATTATTCTTTTAAGGTTATAGATACCTTATATCCAGAATGGTATTAGTGTAACATATATCATATTTATTCATTAAATTCATTTATATAATTACTATGTAATGATGATCATGTAGAACGAGTCGCATCACATCGTGGAGACGGTATTCCGTACGTACGCACGAACGATGATATTGTTCCCATGATCGTGGAATTGTATTAAAGTGTATTTATACTAATTAAGTATCAATATAACTTTATAATAATCATATATAGTTACTCATTACACCATTATACCCATCCTTGTAAGGTGATGGTGGAAAATATATTACATCACGGCGTGGAGACGGTATTCCGTACGTACGCACGCGCGGTGATTTCATTTTTCCGTAGGATGGATAGCAGGTGAATTAGGGTTGTTTCATATTTATAATAACATATCAGTATGTAAGTAATACTGATGTTATTACTTTATCATGAAACAACTAAAGAAGAAGAAGTTGAAGAAGAAAGAAATTGAAAAGATCGGTAATGGATATTACCCCTTCTTTGAAACGCCTCTTTGAATCCTCCACATAGGGAACTAAGATTGGTCTTTGAAGAAGACCAGTACCTCTAGGATTATTCTAGGGAAGTGGAGAAGGGATTTTGGCAGGGGTTGGCTGAGCTTGAGTGCTCAAATTGGTGTGTGGAGGAGGGGAAGGAGGTGCCCTTTTATAAGGGAGGAGAGGGGCACCTTAGGAATATCTCAAAATATTATTTTATATTAAAATCAAAATCGGTTTATAATGGTTCCAAAGGGTCTTCTTTAGAAGGTAAAGTGGGTATGGGTCGAAATACTATCAACCAATAGGATTTAGACAAGTTTAGGTTATTATTTTAACCTTATCAATTATATTTAACTCTAAGTTAAATAATTTAACTTTTACCGTGACTTTTTGTTTTCTTACACTATATGGTTAATACACTTACTATAACATGCCAAACGAACCCCAAGTTGTTTATTATTAATATATATATCCTTATATAAGTCATTTGGCCGAACCTTAGATTTTTATGAATAAAATAACAATTAGTAATATAATATTTGATTTAAAAACTATTTTGTGTCAATTTTGACACTATTTGATATATGATTTTTGTGAAAGTCATAACAGAATTATATGTTCGAACCAAGTTGATTAAATCAACACTAATATATCATAGTAACCTATAAAATTAGTGTAATTCATTAAAAGTATCAAATTACATTTATTCGAGCATTTATAACATCAATTATGTTAACATTTCCTTAAAAGGGTAATTACTGCATCATCGTTGTGTCATAAATAAATTAATTTATTTAAAGTCTAAAAATTATAAATAAAATATCATTATGTAGGAAATATTTTTATCTTTCTAATTAATATTTATAGTCGAATTTATCTTATGTATAACCCCATATTAAAAATGTTTTAGTTATTAAACTTTGATTTTAACTATTTTAACTATTCATTAAATAAAATAATATTAAATGTCATAATCTAATCCAAGTGGACCTAAATGGTCATATTATATTAATAAGGTTGTTTTTGGTAGAATTACACTTATCCAATAGAATTAGGACATGTGTTAGGGTAATAGTAATATCATATTTACCCTTAGTTACCCTATTTAGTATTAACCGCGGTAAAAAAAGTAAAAAGTTACTATTCACCAAAAAATTATTTTTATCTCATTGAACCACATTTTACTTACTGATATCAACCGTGTCTGTTGGATTTTCAAAATTCCATTCACAGAAGCGGTAAAATTAAGTTTTATACAAAATTCAGTTTTTAACCTACCACTTAGTGGTTTCATTATTCATCAAAAATTGAAGGTTTTCAAAAAAATACCAAAATTTCACCCTAGGCTAATTTCGGTATTCCGAATCCAAAAATGAAGTCCATTTTGAAAAATAAAATTTAAAAAATTTCGAAAAGTGGTTATTACTATTCATAATGGCTAGTTTTAATAATATTTTAATAGCATATCGTTGTTTAGTGAAACTCGGTATTGCGTAAAACACAAGCTATCGAGGAAGGTCGTGATTGCGTGTAAAGTAAGTCAAGCTAGTGTGTAGTGAAATATTCCTTTGATGATATATATATAACATAAAAACAAAATATTACTCATAAAAATCTCGGGTGTTACATTCTACCCCCCTTAAAAAGAATTCCGCCCTCGAAATTCGTCACTTTGTAACAAACAGATGAGGATACTTCTCCCTCATCATATCCTCAAGCTCCCATGTAGCTTCTTCAAGTTGGTGGTTCCTCCATAAAACTTTCACCAATCGAGTGGTCTTGTTTCGTAGGAATTTTTCGCTACGATCCAGAATCTCTATCGGTTGTTCTTCATAAGAAAGATCTTGCTCCAGCGGTAAAACTTCTGAGCTGAGTACATGTGAAGGATCAGGTATGTACTTTCTCAGGAGAGATACATGGAACACATCGTGAACTTGAGAGAGATTTGGTGGAAGCACAAATCGGTAAACTACCTTTCCAACATGATCCAGTATTTCGAAGGAACCGATATATCTAGGGCTCAACTTCCCCTTCTTTCCAAATCTCATAACCCTCTTCTAGGGAGATATTCGTAAGAACACTTTATCACCCACTTCAAACTCTAGGTCTTTTCTTCGGTTGTCGGCATAACTTTTCTGTCGACTCTGAGATGCTCTTATGTGTTGTTGAATAGATCTGACCTTTTTTTCCATTTCATCAACGAGATCAGGTCCTAATAGCTTTCTTTCCCCAACTTCATCCCAGCAAGTTGGAGTCCTGCATTTCTTTCCATAGAGAGCTTCATAAGGAGACGTCTGAATACTGGAGTGAAAGCTATTATTATAAGAAAATTCCACCAAAGGTAGGTGTTGATCCCAACCTCCTTTGAAATCCATAGAGCAAGCTCTCAACATATCTTCTAGGGTTTGAATTTTTCTCTCAGACTGACTGTCTGTCTGAGGATGATAAGCAGTGCTGAAACTCAACTCTGTATCCAGAGTATGCTGAAAACTTCGCCAGAACTTCGAGGTAAATCTCGGATCCCGATCAGATATAATAGAAAGTGGTACTCCATGCAATCTTACCACTTCCTTTACATATTTCCTGGCAAGCTGATCTAGAGAGAAATCCTCTCTAATAGTAATGAAGTGTGAAGACTTTGTAAGACGATCAACTATGACCCAGATAACATTATTGCCTTTGGATGTTTTAGGAAGTCCTGTGACAAAGTCCATAGTGATTTTTTCCCATTTCCATCCGGGTATGGGTAATGGTTGTAACATCCCCTTAGACTTCTGTCTCTCAGCATTGACTTGTTGACAAACCAAGCATCGAGAGACATATTCAGCAACATCTCTTTTCATGCCATCCCACCAGAAGTACTCTTTCAGGTCCCTATACATCTTCGTGCTTCCAGGATGAATAGAGAATGAAGAACTATGAGCCTCATCCAGCAGCTCCTTCTTTAACTCGGGGATGGGAGGAACACAAACCAGATTCCTGAACTTTATTATCCCATCACAATAAAGGTTGAACTCAGGAACATTTCTCACCTTCTTTTGTAACTCGACATCTTCTTTCTATGCCTCTTTAATCTTCACATGTATAGATGGTTGAACATTCATTTGAGAAAGATACGATTTTCCCCTTCCATTATAATTCCAAGATCCCTCCTATGTAAATCCAAAAATATTGGATCTTTTGTGATCCTCATCATGGATAAACTAGCATGGTCTTGTCGACTTAATGCATCTGCCACCTTGTTTGCTTTCCCAGGGTGGTAATGGATTGAGCAGTCATAATCCTTAATCAGCTCCAACCATCTTCTTTGACGCATATTCAGCTCCTTTTGTGTGAAAATATACTTTAAACTTTTATGATCAGTATAAATATCACACCTTTCACCATAAAGGTAATGCCTCCAAATCTTTAATGCAAAGATTACCGCAGCTAACTCCAAATCATGTGTTGGTTAATTTTGCTCATGGATTTTCAACTGTCGTGAGGCATAAGCTATCACCATATCATTTTGCATAAGAACACACCCTAATCCCTTCTTGGATGCATCACTGTAGATCACAAACCTTTCTCCACTACAAGGCAGTGTGAGCATAGGTGCACTGGATAACCTTCTTTTCAACTCCTTGAAATTCTCTTCACATTCCTCTGTCCAAACAAACTTAACTCCTTTCCGAGTCAACTTGGTGAGTGGGTTAGATAATCGTGAAAAATCTTTTACAAAACGTCGATAATATCCAGCCAAACCAAGAAAACTTCGTATCTCAGTTACTGTTGTTGGTCTCGACCATCTTTCGATAACCTCTGTTTTTGCTGGATCCACAGATATCCCCTCTTTTGAGATTATGTGACCCAAAAATGCAACTTTTTGAAGCCAAAATTCACACTTGGTAAATTTGGCATAAAGCTTCTCCTTTCTCAGGGTCTTCAATATAATTCTCAAGTGATCTTCATGCTCTTCCTTTCTCTTTGAATAGACAAGAATATCGTCTATAAAGACTACCACAAATTGATCAAGATAGTCTCTAAAGACTCTATTCATTAGATCCATGAAGATAGAAGGGGCATTAGTAAGACCAAATGGCATCACTATAGATTCATAGTGTCCATACCTTGTACGGAAATCCGTCTTTGGTATATCCTCCCTTTTGACCCTTAATTGATGATACCCTGAACGAAGATCAATCTTGGAAAAGTATTGAGCTCCACGTAGTTGGTCAAATAAGTCATCAATGCGTGGGAGAGGATATTTGTTCTTGATAGTGATCTTGTTAAGTTCTCGATAATCAATGCAGAGTCTCATTGATCCATCTTTCTTCTTAACAAATAGAACAGGTGCTCCCCAAGGTGACGCACTAGGGCTTATGAATCCCTTATCAAGATTCTCTTGGAGTTGCTTCTTCAATTCCTGCAACTCAATTGGGGACATTCTATAAGGTGTCTTTGAAATAGGCAAAGCACCCAGTACGAGTACTATTGAAAACTCAACTTCACGATTTGGTGGAAGACCCGGTAATTCCTCCGGAAAGACATCATCAAACTCCCGTACGATGGGCATATTCTTAATCGCGAGTTTCTCACCAACCATTTGAGATAAATAACCTTCATTTAGTGGAATCAATACCCATAAAATGGAAGAAATTTCCACTGGAAGGTTATGTTCATCCTTGCATTGATAGACGATCATAGATTGATCTGGAATATGAAATGTGACTTACCTTCTTTGGAAATTGATATGAGCTCCGTATAAAGAAAGTCAATCCATGCCAAGAATCACATCGAATTCCACTAAAGGAAGGATCACCAGATTTGCAGGAAGCACTTTCCCACAAACTTCGATCGGAGAAGAATTATAAACTTTTGATGCAATTGATGTGCCATTAGGTGTTGTCACAACTAACTCAACATCTAATTGTTGAGCTAATACGGTGATACCCTTAGAAAATTCTTCAGAAATAAAAGAGTGGGTGGATCCAGAATCAAATAAAACATTTTCTACTTTAGAGTGGATGGTAAGTGTACCTTTCACCACTTTGTTATCGTACTCCACATCGCTGATAGAAATTGCATGTGACTTTCCTTTGTCTTTAGCCTTAAGAGTTTGTTGACGTCAACCATCATCATCAACCCTTGGATTTGGGCATTGATTGGAATAATGCCCCATCTCCTTGCACTTGAAACATTGAAGTGTAGTAGGTTCATTCTGTGTATCCCTTCCTTTGTTTGCATCATTAGACATCTTCTTCCCATTATCGCGGCATTCAAATGCCCGATGACCTTCCTTTCCACATTTGAAACATTTACCTGTCCCTTTAAGACAACTCCCTCCATGTTTCTTTCCACACTTTGAGCACAAGGGAAATCTCATCTTCTTTTCAGTGTGCTCTTTATATTTTCCTTTGAATTCCATTTTCCTCTTCTTATCAAACCCATATGACTGATGGGTTACTCCAATATCTATCTCAACTTTGAGAGCACATCGAACGATTTCCTCGTAGCTATTGAAGTCCCTTATGGCTAACGCCCTTCGAAGACTTGGTTTTAAGCCACTAAAGAATCGATCGATCTTACTCTCAGGTTGGATAATAATACCAGAAGCGTACCTTGAAAGTCTTGTAAAATTTTCTTCATAGGTACCAACTGATTCATCATCCCTTTTCTTCAGTTCAAGAAACTCTTTCTCCATCTTTTTTCAGAGAATACGAGGGAAGTACTTATTGAAAAATAAGTTCTTGAACTCATCCCATTCCATGGACTCAATTTCATCCCTTTTCCTTTTATTCTTAATAAGATTCCACCATTGATCAGCATCTCCTTCCAAATGATACACTGCTAGGATGACTTTATCATGTTCAGAAAATTGAAGAACTGAAAATATCTTTTCAGTAGTACTAATCCATTGTTCAGCAACTAATGGATCAATAGACCCGCTGAAAGAAGGTGGACGCTGCCTCATGAAGGATTCAACAGAATGTTGCTCCTTCCTTTGCTCGTTTGGAAGTCCTGCATGATTCATAGCTTGAGAAAGTTGTGTGAGCATGGCTACAATATTTTTCATTCCATCTCCCATATCGTTTGGTTGCTCAGGGGGACAATCATTGCATTGCCCATCACATTCCGCATTAACACGGTTCCTTCGGGTTCCATCCATTGACTAAAACCAAGAAGAATAGTGTGAGCAACACTAATTATAATAGGAAAACCACATAATTCAAGAATAAAATTTTCACTCTTAAGGTCTTATCCTAGGTTATTCATGGCCATTTCTAAAACACTAAGATTGTGTTCTATGCTTAGACTTATCCTTAGGGTTCTTACTAAGGCTTTCACATCCTAGTTTCCAAAGGTTGACTATACCTTTCCTCTGATACAAACTATAACGACCCATACTTTACATACATTGTTAATACTTAAAAATTGAAGCATACTTATTACAACATATAACAAAACCATGAAAGGACCTTATAGGTATAGTGTCTTTAGAAACTGGGAAACATAAACAAATGGTTCATAAAGCATCTACATTGTCTCCCATTTATTTCATCATATCTATAGTCCCTTTTGGAATATCTTACTTAATAACCTTCTTCCTGACCTGGGGAAGGAAAACATACAAAAGGGTGAGCTCAAATGCTCAGTAAGGGTAAAAAAAGAAATATCAATCACATCATATACATAAGAACATAACTTTTGGAAATCTTAACCAGCAAAAGAGATCATAATTTCATAACATGGGATAAATCATGGCAGTGAAATGTAATCACAGTAATCATAACTTAAAACATGAAATTTTGTGGCAGGCACACATAATCATAGAGAATCATTTCTTGTTTGTCAAGACTCATTGCCAAGACTATCTTAGTGGACAAAGTCCATTTCTGAACCGAGTCACCCTCGTTTCAGTCCTGTTTCACTGAACCGGTATAACCTACCGTTTCAGCCATGTCTATATCATGAGATATAAAATCTTTACCCAATGCATTGGAGGGATATATAGGTCCCACCCATATCATAATGATACCATTCTTATGTGTGCCACAAAATCATAAATCATACATCATTTCATAACCCAAATAAAAATGGGAATCTTAAACATCGGGACATCATAAAACAATTCATATAAGATAAAGGAATTCATAAAAATATTTCCATCACAACATAATCAATGTAATAATAGGGATTGAAATAGAACCCAATATTATCTTAGATGAAAAATAATTTTGATAAAACACTTGAAATGAATTCTTGAGGAAAATAAGCTTTCTTCTTCAAAAACACTTTTCCTTTCTTAATATGTCATACAATTATAAACTAAAAGAAGTTTATTAAAAATAAACTTGAAAACTTGTAAAGGAAGATTCTTGGAAATAATTTTTTAAAAATCCATTCATTCTGTATAAGTTAAAAGAAAACATTCTTCTCGTACTTTTGTCGGAAAAGTCAAAAAAGTACCTCGTACGAAAAACGACAAAAGATTCCGTTCATATCATTTACTAAAAACTCACCGAAGGGTATAATAGGATTTAAACAATTGTAGGTGGATGGAAATAATATTACATATTGAGGAAACATGTACGTGGATGATAAAATACACCCTAGTAAATACTAAAGTATAAACAATCTCGGATAAAAATGAGATTGTGATATTTCTCTTACCTTAGGTCCGATTTGCTTTGTACGTGTACGAAGCTCCGGTATAATGGTTTAAATAATGTTATTGACTTATTCCAAAATCATACACTTTGATATGATATCATATATGGTCATATTCTTATTATTAATATTTCATTGTTACTTGTTACTCGGCTCTTTACTGCCTTTTGTTCTTATGCGTGTTTTGCCGAATAAATTCTTATTCTTCTTTTAAGGTTATAGATACCTTATATCCAGAATGGTATTAGTGTAACATATATCATATTTATTCATTCAATTCATTTATATAATTACTATGTAATGATGATCATGTAGAACGAGTCGCATCACATCGTGGGGACGATATTCCGTACGTACGCACGAGCGATGATATTGTTCCCATGATCGTGGAATTGTATTTAAGTGTATTTATACTATTTCAGTATCAATATCACTTTATAATAATCATATATAGTTACTCATTACACCATTATACCCATCCTTGTAAGGTGATGGTGGAAAATAGATTACACCACGGTGTGGAGACGGTATTCCGTATGTACGCACGCGCGGTGATTTCATTTTTCCGTAGGATGGATAGCAGGTGAATTATAGTTGTTTCATATTTATAATAACATATCAGTATGTAAGTAATACTTATGTTATTACTTTATCATGAAACAACTAAAGAAGAAGAAGTTGAAGAAGAATGAAATTGAAAAGATCGGTAATGGATATTACCTCTTCTTTGAAACGCCTCTTTGAATCCTCCACTTAGGGAACTAAGATGGGTCTTTGAAGAAGACCAGGACCTCTAGGATTATTCTAGGGAAGTGGAGAAGGGATTTTGGCAGGGGTTGGCCGAGCTTGAGTGCTGAAATTGGTGTGAGGAAGAGGGGAAGGAGCTTCCCTTTTATAAGGGAGGAGAGGGGCACCTTAGGAATATCTCAAAATATTATTTTATATTAAAGTCAAAATCGGTTTATAATGGTTCCAAAGGGTCTTGTTTCGAAGGTAAAGTGGGTATGGGTCGAAATACTATCAACCAATAGGATTTAGACAAGTTTAGGTTATTATTTTAACCTTATCAATTATATTTAACTCTAAGTTAAATAATTTAACTTTTACCGTGACTTTTTGTTTTCTTACACTATATGGTTAATACACTTACTATAACATGCCAAACGAACCCAAAGTTGTTTATTATTAATATATATATCCTTATCTAAGTAATTTGGCCGAACCTTAGATTTTTAGGAATAAAATAACCATTAATAATATAATATTTGATTTAAAAACTATTTTGTGTCAATTTTGACACTATTTGATATATGATTTTTTTGAAAGTCATAACATAATTATATGTTCGAACCAAGTTGATTAAATCAACACTAATATATCATAGTAACCTAGAAAATTAGTGGAATTCATAAAAAGTCTCAAATTACATTTATTCGAGCATTTATAACATCAATTATGTTAACATTTCCTTAAAAGGGTAATTACTGCATCATCGTTGTGTCATAAATAAATTAATTTATTTAAAGTCTAAAAATTATAAATAAAATATCATTATGTAGGAAATATTTTTATATTTCTAATGAATATTTATAGTCGAATTTATCTTATGTATAACCGTATATTAAAAATGTTTTAGTTATTAAACTTTGATTTTAACTATTTTAACTATTCATTAAATAAAATAATATTAAATGTCATAATCTAATCCAAGTGGACCTAAATGGTCATATTATATTCATAAGGTTGTTTTTGGTCGAATTACACTTATCCAATAGAATTAGGACATGTGTTAGGGTAATAGTAATATCATATTTACCCTTTGTTACCCTATTTACTATTAACCGCGGTAAAAAAAGTTAAAAGTTACTATTCACCAAAAAAATATTTTTATCTCATTGAACCACATTTTACTTACTGATATCAACCGTGTCTGTCGGATTTTCGAAATTCCATTCACAGAAGCGGTAAAATTAAGTTTTATGCAAAATTCAGTTTTTAACCTACCACTTAGTGGTTTCACTATTCATCAAAAATTGAAAGTTTTCAGAAAAATACCAAAATTTCACCCTAGGCTAATTTCGGTATTCCGAATCAAAAAATGAAGTCCATTTTGAAAAATAAAATTTATAAAATTTCAAGAAGTGGTTATTACTATTCATAACGGCTAGTTTTAATAATATTTTAATAGCATATCGTTGTTTAGTGAAACTCGGTATTGCGTACAACGCAAGCTATCGAGGAAGGTCGTGATTGCGTGTAAAGTAAGTCAAGCTAGTGTGTATTGAAAGATTCCTTTGATGATATATATATAACATAAAAACAAAATATTACTCATAAAAATCTCGGGTGTTACATTCTACCCCCCTTAAAAAGAATTTCGCCCTCGAAATTCGTCACTTTGTAACAAACAGATGAGGATACTTCTCCCTCATCATATCCTCAAGCTCCCATGTAGCTTCTTCAAGTTGGTGGTTCCTCCATAAAACTTTCACCAATCGAGTGGTCTTGTTTCGTAGGACTTTTTCGCTATGATCCAGAATCTCTATCGGTTGTTCTTCATAAGAAAGATCTTGCTCCAGCGGTAGAACTTCTGAGCTGAGTACATGTGAAGGATCAGGTATGTACTTTCTCAGGAGAGATACATGGAACACATCGTGAACTTGAGAGAGATTCGGTGGAAGCGCCAATCGGTAAGCTACCTTTCCAACACGATCTAGTATTTCGAAAGGACCGATATATCTAGGGCTCAACTTCCCCTTCTTTCCAAATCTCATAACCCTCTTCCAGGGAGATATTCGTAAGAACACTTTATCACCCACTTCAAACTCTAGGTCTTTTCTTCGGTTGTCGGCATAACTTTTCTGTCGACTCTGAGCTGTTCTTATGTGTTGTTGAATAGATCTGACCTTTTCTGCCATTTCATCAACGAGATCAGGTCCTAATAGCTTTCTTTCCCCAACTTCATCCCAACAAGTTGGAGTCCTGCATTTCTTTCCATAGAGAGCTTCATAAGGAGCCATCTGAATACTGGAGTGAAATATATTATTATAAGAAAATTCCACCAAAGGTAGGTGTTGATCCCAACCTCCTTTGAAATCCATAGAGCAAGCTCTCAACATATCTTCTAGGGTTTGAATTGATCTCTCAGACTGACCGTCTGTCTGAGGATGATAAGTAGTGCTGAAACTCAACTCTGTATCCAGAGTATGCTGAAGGCTTCACCAGAACTTCTAGGTAAATCTCGGATCCCGATCAGATATAATAGAAAGTGGTACTCCATGCAATCTTACCACTTCCTTTACATATATCCTGGCAAGCTGATCTAGAGAGAAATCCTCTCTAATAGCAATGAAGTGTGCAGACTTTGTAAGACGATCAACTATGACCCAGATAGCATTATTGCCTTTGGATGTTTTAGGAAGTCCTGCGACAAAGTCCATAGTGACGTTTTCCCATTTCCATTCGGGTATGGGTAATGGTTGTAACATCCCCTTAGACTTCTGTCTCTCAGCTTTAACTTGTTGACAAACCAAGCATCGAGAGACATATTCAGCAACATCTCTTTTCATGTCATCCCACCAGAAGTACTCTTTCAGGTCCCTATACATCTTCGTGCTTCTAGGATGAATAGAGAATGAAGAACTATGAGCCTCATCCAGCAGCTCCTTCTTTAACTCGGGGATGGGAGGAACACAAACCCGATTCCTGAACTTTATTATCCCATCACAATCAAGGTTGAACTCAGGAACATTTCTCACCTTCTTTTGTAACTCGACATCTTCTTTCTGTGCCTCTTTAATCTTCACATGTATAGATGGTTGAACATTCATTTGAGAAAGATAAGATTTTTCCCCTTCCATTATAATTCCAAGATCCATCATCTGTAAATCCATAAATATTGGATCTTTTGTGATCCTCATCATGGATAAACTAGCATGGTCTTGTCGACTTAATGCATTTGTCACCTTGTTTGCTTTCCTAGGGTGGTAATGGATTGAGAAGTCATAATCCTTAATCAGATCCAACCATCTTCTTTGACGCATATTCAGCTCCTTTTGTGTGAAAATATACTTTAAACTTTTATGATCAGTATAAATATCACACCTTTCACCATAAAGGTAATGCCTCCAAATCTTTAATGCAAAGATTACCGCAGCTAACTCCAAATCATGTGTTGGGTAATTTTGCTCATGGATTTTCAACTGTCGTGAGGCATAAGCTATCACCATATCATTTTGCATAAGAACACACCCTAATCCCTTCTTGGATGCATCACTGTAGATCACAAACCTTTCTCCACTACAAGGCAGTGTGAGCACATGTGCACTGGATAACCTTCTTTTCAACTCCTTGAAATTCTCTTCACATTCCTCTGTCCAAACAAACTTAACTCCTTTCCGAGTCAACTTGGTGAGTGGGTTAGATAATCGTGAAAAATCTTTTACAAAACGTCGATAATATCCAGCCAAACCAAGAAAACTTCGGATCTCAATTACTGTTGTTGGTCTCGACCATCTTTCGATAACCTCTGTTTTTGCTGGATCCACAGATATCCCCTCTTTTTAGATTATGTGACCCAAAAATGAAACTTTTTGAAGCCAAAATTCACACTTGGTAAATTTGGCATAAAGCTTCTCCTTTCTTAGGGTCTTTAATATAATTCTCAAGTGATCTTCATGATCTTCCTTGCTCTTTGAATAGACAAGAATATCGTCTATAAAGACTACCACAAATTGATCAAGATAGTCTCTAAAGACTCTATTCATTAGATCCATGAAGATAGCAGAGGCATTAGTAAGACCAAATGGCATCACTATAAATTCATAGTGTCCATACCTTGTACGGAAAGCCATCTTTGGTATATCCTACCATTTGACCCTTAATTGATGACACCCTGAACGAAGGTCAATCTTGGAAAAGTATTGAGCTCCACGTAGTTGGTCAAATAAGTCATCAATGCGTGGGAGAGGATATTTGTTATTGATAGTGATCTTGTTAAGTTCTCGATAATCAATGCAGAGTCTCATTGATCCATCTTTCTTCTTAACAAATAGAACAGGTGCTCCCCAAGGTGACGCACTAGGGCGTATGAATCCCTTATCAAGATTCTCTTGGAGTTGCTTCTTCAATTCCTGCAACTCAATTGGGGTCATTCTATAAGGTGTCTTTGAAATAGGCAAAGCACCCGGTACGAGTACTATTGAAAACTCAACTTCACGATTTGGTGGAGGACCCGGTAATTCCTCCGGAAAGACATCATCAAACTACCGTACAATGGGCATATTCTTAATCGCGAGTTTCTCACCAACCATTTGAGATAAATAAACTTCATTTAGTGGAATCAATACCCATAAAATGGAAGAAATTTCCACTGGAAGGTTATGTTCATCCTTGCATTGATAGACGACCATAGATTGATCTGGAATATGAAATGTGACTTCCCTTCTTTGGAAATTGATATGAGATCCGTATAAAGAAAGTCAATCCATGCCAAGAATCACATCGAATTCCACTAAAGGAAGGATCACCAGATTTGCAGGAAGCACTTTCCCACAAACTTCGATCGGAGAAGAATTATAAACTTTTGATGCGATTGATGTGCCATTAGGTGTTGCCATAGCTAACTCAACATCTAATTGTTGAGGTAATACGGTGATACCCTTAGAAAATTCTTCAGAAATAAAAGAGTGGGTGGATCCAGAATCAAGTAAAACATTTTCTACTTTAGAGTGGATGGTAAGTGTACCTTTCACCACTTCGTTATCGTACTCCACATCGCTGATAGAAATTGCATGTGAATTTCCTTTGTCTTTAGCCTTAAGAGTTTTTTGACGTCGACCATCATCATCAACCCTTGGATTTGGGCATTGATTGGAATAATGCCTCATCTCCTTGCACTTGAAACATTGAAGTGTAGTAGGTTCATTCTGTGTATCCCTTCCTTTGTTTGCATCATTAGACATCTTCTTCCCATTATCGCGGCATTCAAATGCCCGACGACCTTCCTTTCCACATTTGAAACATTTACTTGTCCCTTTAAGACAACTCCCTCCATGTTTCTTTCCACACTTTGAGCATAAGGGAAAGATCATCTTCTTTTCAGTGTGCTCTTTAGATTTTCCTCTGAATTCCATTTTCCTCTTCTTATCAAACCCATAT
Organism: Viscum album; assembly: GCA_963277665.1. Classification (NCBI taxonomy): domain Eukaryota; kingdom Viridiplantae; phylum Streptophyta; class Magnoliopsida; order Santalales; family Viscaceae; genus Viscum; species Viscum album. The sequence goes on from OY728122.1 coordinate 380,557,029, forward strand.
GACTGATGAGTTACTTCAATCTCTATCTTGACTTTGAGAGCACATCGAACGATTTCCTCGTAGTTTTTGAAGTCCCTTATGGCTAACGCCCTTTGAAGACTTGGTTTTAAGCCACTAAAGAATCGATCGATCTTACTCTCAGGTTGGATAATAATACCAGAAGCGTACCTTGCAAGTCTTGTAAAATTTGCTTCATAGGTACCAACAGATTCATCATCCCTTTGCTTCAGTTCAAGAAACTCTTTCTCCATCTTTGTTCAGAGAATACGAGGGAAGTACTTATTGAAAAATAAGTTCTTGAACTCGTCCCATTCCATGGACTCAATTTCATCCCTTTGCCTCGTATTCTTAATAAGATTCCACCATTGATCAACATCTCCTTCCAAACGATACACTGCTAGGATGACTTTATCATGTTCATAACATTGAAGAACTGAAAATATCTTTTCAGTAGTACTAATCCATTGTTCAGAACTAATGGATCAGTAGACCCGCTGAAAGAAGGTGGACGCTTCCTCATGAAGGATTCAACAGAATGTTGCTCCTTCCTTTGCTCGTTTGGAAGTCCTGCATGATTCATAGCTTGAGAAAGTTGTGTGAGCATGGATACAATATTTTTCATTCCAGCTCCCATATCGTTTGGTTGCTCAGGGGGACAATCATTGCATTGCCCATCGCATTTCGCATTAACACGGTTCCTTCGGGTTCCAGCCATTGACTAAAATCAAGAAGAATAGTGTGAGCAACACTAATTATAATAGGAAAACCACATAATTCAAGAATAAAATTTTCACGCTTAAGGTCTTATCCTAGGTTATTCATGGCCATTTCTAAAACACTAAGATTGTGTTCTATGGTTAGACTTATCCTTAGGGTTCGTACTAAGGCTTTCACATCCTAGTTTCCAAAGGTTGACTATACCTTTCCTCTGATACCAACTATAACGACCCATACATTACATACATTGTTAATACTTCAAAATTGAAGCATACTTATTACAACATATAACAAAACCACGAAAGGACCGTATAGGTATAGTGTCTTTAGAAACTGGGAAGCATAAACAACTGGTTCATAAAGCGTCTACACTGTCTCCCATTTATTTCATCATATCTATAGTCCCTTTTGACATATCTTACTTAATAACCTTCTTCCTGACCTGGGGAAGGAAAAAATACAAAAGGGTGAGCTCAAATGCTCAGTAAGGGTAAACAAAAGAAATATCAATCACATCATATACATAAACACATAACTTTTGGAAATCTTAACCAGAAAAAGAGATCATAATTTCATAACATGAGATAAATCATGGCAGTGAAATGTAATCACAGTAATCATAACTTAAAACATGAAATTTTGTGGCATACACACATAATCATAGAGAATCATTTCTTGTTAGTCAAGACTCATTGCCAAGACTATCTTAGTGGACAAAGTCCATTTTTGAACCGAGTCACCCTCATTTCAGTCCTGTTTCACTGAACCGGTATAACCTACCGTTCCAGCCATGTCTATCTCATTAGATATAAAATCTTTACCCAATGCATTGGAGGGAGATATAGGTCCCACCCATCTCATAATGATACCATTCTTATGTGTGCCACAAAATCATAAATCATACATCATTTCATAACCCAAATAAAAATGGAAATCTTAAACATCGGGACATCATAAAACAATTCATATAAGATAAAGGAATTCATAAAAATATTTTCATCACAACATAATCAATGTAATAATAGGGATTGAAACGGAACCCAATATTATCTTAGATGAAAAATAATTTTGATAAAACACTTGAAATGAATTCTTGAGGAAAATATCCTTTCTTCTTCAAAAACACTTTTCCTTTCTTAATATGTCATACAATTATAAACTAAAAGAAGTTGATTAAAAATAAACTTGAAAACTTGTAAAGGAAGATTCTTGGAAATAATGTTTTAAAAATCCATTCATGCCGTATAAGTTAAAAGAAAACATTCTTCTCGTACTTTTGTCAGAAAAGTCAAAATAGTACCTCGTACGAAAAATGACAAAAGATTCCTTTCATATCATTTACTAAAAACTCACCGAAGGGTAAAATAGGATTTAAAAAATTTTAGGTGGATGGAAATAGTATTACATATTGAGGAAACATGGATGTGGATGATAAAATACACCCTATTAAATACTAAAGTATAAACAATCTCGGATAAAAATGAGATTGTGATATTTCCCTTACCTTAGGTCCGATTTGCTTTGTACGTGTCCGAAGCTCCTGCATAATGGTTTAAATAATGTTATTGACTTATTACAGAATCATACATATTGATATGATATCATATATGGTCATATTCTTATTAATAATATTTCATTGTTACTTGTTACTCGGGTCTTTATTGCCTTTTGTTCCTATGCGTGTTTTGCCGAATAAATTCTTATTCTTCTTTTAAGGTTATATATACCTTATATCCAGAATGGTATTAGTGTAACATATATCATATTTATTCATTCAATTCATTTATATAATTACTATGTAATGATGATCATGTAGAACGAGTCGCATCACATCGTGGAGACGGTATTCCGTACGTACGCACGAGCGATGATATTGTTCCCATGATCGTGGAATTGTATTTAAGTGTATTTATACTATTTCAGTATCAATATCACTTTATAACAATCATATATAGTTACTCATTACACCATTATACCCATCCTTGTAAGGTGATGGTGGAAAATAGATTACACCACGGCGTGGAGACGGTATTCCGTACGTACGCACACGCGATGATTTCATTTTTCCGTAGGATGGATAACAGGTGAATTAGGGTTGTTTCATATTTATAATAACATATCAGTATGTAAGTAATACTTATGTTATTACTTTATCATGAAACAACTAAAGAAGAAGAAGTTGAAGAAGAAAGAAATTGAAAAGATCGGTAATGGATATTACCTCTTCTTTGAAACGCCTCTTTGAATCCTCCACTTAGGGAACTAAGATTGGTCTTTGAAGAAGACCAGGACCTCTAGGATTATTCTAGGGAAGTGGAGAAGGGATTTTGGCAGGGGTTGGCCGAGCTTGAGTGCTCAAATTGGTGTGAGGAGGAGGGGAAGGAGGTTCCCTTTTATAAGGGAGGAGAGGGGCACCTTAGGAATATCTCAAAATATTATTTTATATTAAAGTCAAAATCGGTTTATAATGGTTCCAAAGGGTCTTATTTCGAAGGTAAAGTGGGGATGGGTCGAAATCCTATCAACCAATAGGATTTATACAAGTTTAGGTTATTATTTTAACCTTATCAATTAGATTTAACTCTAAGTTAAATAATTTAACTTTTACCGTGACTTTTTGTTTTCTTACACTATATGGTTAATACACTTACTATAACATGCCAAACGAACCCCAAGTTGTTTATTATTAATATATATCCTTATCTAAGTCATTTGGCGGAACCTTATATTTTTAGGAATAAAATAACAATTAATAATATAATATTTGATTTAAAAACTATTTTGTGTCAATTTTGACACTATTTGATATATGATTTTTGTGAAAGTCATAACAGAATTATATGTTCAAACCAAGTTGATTAAATCAACACTAATATATCATAGTAACCTAGAAAATTAGTGTAATTCATAAAAAGTCTCAAATTACATTTATTCGAGCATTTATAACATCAATTATGTTAACATTTCCTTAAAAGGGTAATTACTGCATCATCGTTGTGTCATAAATAAATTAATTTATTTAAAGTCTAAAAATTATAAATAAAATATCATTATGTAGGAAATCTTTTTATATTTCTAATGAATATTTATAGTCGAATTTATCTTATGTATAACCCCATATTAAAAATGTTTTAGTTATTAAACTTTGATTTTAACTATTTTAACTATTCATTAAATAAAATAATATTAAATGTCATAATCTAATCCAAGTGGACCTAAATGGTCATATTATATTCATAAGGTTGTTTTTGGTCGAATTACACTTATCCAATAGAATTAGGACATGTGTTAGGGTAATAGTAATATCATATTTACCCTTAGTTACCCTATTTACTATTAACCGCGGTAAAAAAAGTAAAAAGTTACTATTCACCAAAAAATTATTTTTATCTCATTGAACCACATTTTTACTTACTGATATCAACTGTCTGTCGGATTTTCGAAATTCCATTCACAGAAGCGGTAAAATTAAGTTTTATGCAAAATTCAGTTTTTAACCTACCACTTAGTGGTTTCACTATTCATCAAAAATTGAAAGTTTTCAGAAAAATACCAAAATTTCACCCTAGGCTAATTTCGGTATTCCGAATCCAAAAATGAAGTCCATTTTGAAAAATAAAATTTATAAAATTTCAAAAAGTGGTTATTACTATTCATAACGGCTAGTTTTAATAATATTTTAATAGCATATCGTTGTTTAGTGAAACTCGGTATTGCGTACAACGCAAGCTATCGATGAAGGTCGCGATTGCGTGTAAAGTAAGTCAAGCTAGTGTGTAGTGAAAGATTCCTTTGATGATATATATATAACATAAAAACAAAATATTACTCATAAAAATCTCGGGTGTTACACTTCACCTATGAACGAAACTCATGATTTTTTTGGTGCATCGCATGTCGCACTCTCTTTTCCCTCATAACAAACATCTCGCGATTTAGTTAAGTGAACCTAGACGGAGTTCAGGCTCTTGCATGAACCTGCACATTAAAGAAGAAAACAAATCAGTTGAAAACACAAAGAAAATAAACAAATAAATATTTATTATTAATGTTATTAGTTTATTTAAAATTCTTTAATAGAATTAATATGTTTTTAAATTAGATATTATTTAAAAATTTATTTTTTAATCATTATTAATTACTAGTAAATAAATTATAAAATTTTATTAAGAAGAAATAATATTATTAAAAATAGTTATTATTATAAAAGTTATGTTATAATAATTTAACTAAATATTTATGTATTATTAAGTTAATTAAATTAGTTAATAACTATTTTTATAAATCATTATTAACATTTAAATTTTAAAAGTTTAAATAATTATTAATTTTATTTAATTATTATTGTAATTTAATTAAGTATTTAACTTATTTAACATAATTTATTTATTAAAGTTAATTTTAGTTGCTAAACAAGATTTTCTTAGTTTAATTTAATGTTACCTAGTTTTGTTTTGTTTTTTTTTAAATAATATAGTTTTCATTCCCCCCCAAATCACGCTGTGCAACAGGGGGGATTTTTGAACATTTATTTAATAATTTTATTTTATTTTATTGTCAATGTTTTATTTATATTTTATTTATTATTTTTTTATAACTTTATTTATTTATTGGGGCTTCTTCCCCAATGAAGGGGGTTTTCTGTAGGTGAGGCGGTGCTCAAAGAATCAGACAGCCATCCGAGTTCCTCTCCATTCAGCGGAACATCTTCGAGGAGGTGGTGGGATGATTGATGGTGGTGCGGTTCTGCTAGTAGGGCATAAATAATATGCACAGCGGTGCATTATCCTCTCCTAGCTTGGCCTCGAAGCATGGCGGTCTAGTCCTTTGCGACTTGCAGGAGATGAGGCATCATACTTCTCAGATCCAGCGCGGTGGATAGTGGATTCAAGCGGCAAGCTTGCGTAAGTGAGACACAAGGGAGTTGGCCGGCATTAAGGCAGGGGAAGCATCAGTGAGGCGTGTGGAGAGGGTGTGTCGGTATGAGGGTGCTAGAAGAATGGATCGATGAGGCCGATAGTTTCTAGTGCGTCAGTGGGATAAATGGAAGGCAACAATAGCAGCTTGATAAACCAACATCGGTGTGAGGATGGTACCGATGCGTCGGTAGCAAATAGACAGTGTCAGTGTGATGTCAATGAGTAAGTGGGTGGATCAGTAGGACAAAAGTTGAGGTATCAGTGAGACTTGTCTCACTGATAGAAGGGAAAAAATGTGTGTGGTGCTGGCGACGTGGGTTGGTGTGCCAATTAGGGGTCAGTGTCATGCTATGGGATGCATCGATGAGACGGATGAAAAGGTGAGACTGATGATGGAGGATTGGTGGCACCGAAAGTAGCAGAAGTTGATCGGTGACAGCATGACACCAATAGAAGATACATCGGTGAGACCGATGGTCAAAAATTAAAAAATCTGTGTCTTAAATTATTTAAAAACTACATAAATGAAAATAAAAATAAAATATAAAGGTTTTAAACACTCTGTAAACCAATTAATTAAATAGGTAAAGGAATACTTAAAAATTAACACATTATTTATCAGAATAGACTTATATTGTTAAAGTATATTAATTGACAAAATAATAAAGTTAAGTTATTTTAATCAAAATTAATTAAAGGTTAAAAAGTTAAAATAAAGACTAATCTAGATAGATGCAAATAAAATGATTAAATTATTATATAATAAACAAATAAAATTATTAAAAAGTTAAGAAGATTAAAATTAACAAAACTAAGTAAGAAATAATTAAATTAGATAAGTAAGTTAGATTAAATTAATTATTTTAAAGACAAAAAATACATAATTTTCTATATAAATTGATAAATTAATGAATTTCAATATAAAAATAAAAAATTATGAATATTTATCAAAAAGTGTAAAATTAATTAATTAAATTGTTAAAAATTAAATAAAAAGATGTGGTAAAACAATATAAAAATAAGGCCACATCATCCCCCCTGGCATATCTCACGCACTAAGGTTTCCTAACACCATTTTCCCTACCATCTCATGTAATCCTCACTATTCCTATCTCCGAACTCTATCATATCTCTCAACCAACCTCTGATACCATTTTTTCACGACTCGACTTCTTCAAGATGAGGGAAGGGACAGAAAGGTGCCCTTCCCTTCCTTCCTGAAGAAGAATAAGATATAATGACCACTGAGTCCCGCCTTCAGTAGGACCCGAAGTGGTGACAAGAACCAAGGGTATAAAATCTCACATAATTGGAAGACATTACCCTTTTTATAGATCAATATTGGGAGATAAGATGTTAAATCCCTACAAAACCAAATACTAAAGGTAAAAGTAAAGACAAGAATTCATTCACACCTGCATGTTAAAATATAATGCTGATACAAATTATGAAAATACTCCCAAATTATGTACCAAAAGAAAATAAACTAAGCAGCGATAAAAATTATTCCGACTCTCTAGCATGTAATGTCCAACACGGTCTTCAAAGTCCTCCTAAAAACCTGAAAACAGTTTTATATATGTAGGGTGAGCATACATCTATACTCAGTAGGGAAACTAAAGCTACTCGTGCACAAGTGAGGAAACATACTAATTCCCCTGTGATAAAATAGTAGAACCTCAAGCACCTACTAAGGAATACTAACCAGCCCAACCTCATCAGGGTACACTCACCGAAGTAACACAAGTCATATAAAGAAATAATATAAGCACATCGACAATTGCATACCCCGCATAACTTTACCATTGGATAACTGCTCATTCCAAACGATATAATGGCTTGACACTGCCACTCTTCCCACACACAGTCCCACTCCCACAACCTCCCCACACACAACTAGGCCTCAAACTTTAGACAACCTTGCTCGCAGACACCTATGTCACAACAACCACACACCCCGCCTGAAGACACCTAGGCCTTAACAAACACACACCCATCCCGAAGACACTTGGTCCTTATCCCGAAGATACTTGGGAAAACATACCTAGCCCGAAATCACCTAATCCCCACATACAACACAAATATTTACCTGAAGAATCTGGGACAATGGTAAGCCTCAAGACATTACAGCCTACCCGGGTATGCCCGAGATTCAAGATCCTAGAAGATGGTGTGAGGAAGAAAGTCAGTAACTAGCCATCCGTCCTCCCACTGGGATGTTGGGAAAGACACCCTACCCCATGAGATGCTGGTGTTCAGCACATGGTGCTCAACATGGGTGGGGTGCATATAGAAATCACAAGAAACTACAAGTGTATATATATAGGTAAGAAATCACTCATCCCATCCTATGGCTTCCAAACGATAACCAACCCACACAAACCACCTTTGCTGCCACCCCTAAATGTACAACCAGCCTTAACAAACACAAACACAACCCCTTTTTATTTAACCACTTTACATTTATTAAGAAGAGGGGGTCATTGTAATCTATTCAAGCACTACCAGGCAACCACCAACTGTAACCATATCAAAATAGAGTTCAAAATCAAACATGCAGTCCCACTGCCCATACAATTTCCCAATACAACCCCACTGCAGAACATGTATATAAACACACTACAGTCCCACTAATCGATGCCACTTCATGACCACAACACAAAATAAAGTATGCTCAGTTTCCTACAAGTTCATCCATTTCACAATCAATCAATCTCTTGGACTGAGATTCCAACACAACAAAGGAAAGTCCCACCGTCAACTAGTTTATCCATTCCGCAAACAATTAATCTCTCAAACTAAGACACAAACACCCCCCTGTACCACCCCACCTACCGAGCCCACAAAACCTAGACTAGAACACACATCACATAACCACAACCATCAAACCAAGTGTATTAAAATTTTACTGACATGGGTTCTTTAATTTCCACTTTAATATAACCGGGGTGATTATAAAACATGTTTGATCATAGGGCATCCTTTTATTTAAACAAGTATATGTGATTAATATGATTTCATGTTATATATGTACGTCAAAACATCAAAATGGAATAGAGCACCACCAATGCACCATCAAGGACCACCAATGACCATGATTTTCAGAAGGCATACAACCATAATAGCCATATCAAAATCAAACATAACAAGACAAAATTGGAAACCAACATCAAACCACACCCTGCCCATTATTTTATTTATGCATGTTATATTTTGATCATATTATATTATTGATAAATTCTCACTTCAAGAAGATTATCTAGACATTCCTTAGAAGGAACCATTAATATACCCACCCCGTATGATGAAGAATTACTGAGAATCAAAATAAATTCCCTACATGATGATCAAGGGATTGAAGTTCTTTCTTGTGAAAAGAACAGGGGATGATGCGACTTGCAAGAAGAACTCCACAAAGGTTGAGAAGGATGTTATCCAGTATAGGCACATGACTCGTATTAGGAGGAAGTCTCTAGATGAACAAAGAGGAACAAAAAGGAAGAAGGAAGATGTTGGTCGGAGTGGATACTCAAGAGGAGGTGAATTGAGTTCCAATTAAAATTTCTGTTTAAAAACTTTATGGTTATAATAAAACCCCCAATTTTAAAAATGGCCCAGTTAATTTAGGAAGTAGAAATGTAAATGTTCAATTGGTCAACAACTTTCTCAAAGGGTGATTTGTCCTCAGATAAATCAGTGTAGAACACTAATTCAACTTTTGAAATGAGTTTAATGAATTAAACAAATACACACTAACCAAAACTAACTATCAAAGTGTAAGCAAAAACAGTTTTATGTTTTATAAAATATAAGCAGTAGATAAAAAATAGATTAATTGAAGATTAGCACAACAATGTAAACAAGAGGTTCAGTCTCAAGCAAAGACTTAATCCTCTCCACATAGTAATCACCTGCCACCAAGCTCTTTATATAAATAAACTTTTGATCCACACCCTAGATCGGGGTTTACAACAGCACACCCAGTTGTCGAGGTCACACTTGACCTCTACCACTGTTATTCATGGGAAACAAAATGTAATAAGTGATTGAGTATGAGGATAGTTTGATATACTCTAGTTATGCTCAGGAGACAGTGTGTGTTATATAAATAAATATTCACACTGCTCAAATAGAAAATATAAAACACAACAGAGTTAAGGATGAGAATAGAGTTTAAGAATTCTCTGTGTTGTGAAGTGAGGCTCTAGACTGAATGAATGTTGAGAAACTGGTATTTGAGTCTTCTTCTGGAAGATGTCTTCAAAGTAGAGTATCGTAGTTTTTGTAATCCAGCTTCAGTGAGTGAAAAGGTTCAACTCATTGATGTCTTGATGTATATTGAGCCTTTGTAGTGAAGATATCTTGTCACAATCTTCTAGTAATCTCAAGCACTTAGTTCTTCTATTTTCGTATTCACACAGTCTGTGTATCAGAGTGTACTGCTACTATCGTCGTCTCTTTAACGTAAAATATGGGGTCCTTTTATACTCCATGATTCTCTATGCATAAGGATCTTCGCACGTGCATGTACCACATACTTGTCTACGGATTGTCCTACAGACAACATTAAATAATATCAGAAACATTAATTTGTCTACATATGACTATTAGAAATAAATTTGAATTAATAAAATGGAAACAATTATTTATATCAATCAGTGAGTAATCTTCATTCATTTGTATTTGGTTTGATAACATTGGTCTATCATCTTCGGTGTTCCATCTTCGGTGTGTCGACTTCGGTCTATCATACTTCGGTTTCGGTGTGTCATCTTCGGTTTCGGTGTGTCGAATTCGGTTTCGGTGTGTTATCTTCAGTTTCTGTGTGTCGCCTTCATTGAGCCATCCTTCGGTCTGTTGAACTTCGGCGTGTCATACTTCGGTCTAATAACATCAGTCTGTCGTACTTAGATTTGTCAAAATTTGGTGAGTCAGACTTCGGTCTGTCACTCTTCGGTTTGTCATACTTCGGTGTGTCAACTTCGATTTTGGTGTGTCGACTTCAGTTTCGGTGTGTGGACTTCGGTGAGTCATCCTTCGGTCTTAGGGAATCCAAGAAAGATTGTGAAGAGTCTATCTTGCATATACCATTACAATATGAATTGTTAATCAATGTATATGTGAAAATACACTTGTAAACATATTGATTCATGACTTGTAACCAATTAACTTATTAATGTATATGTTGCTGTATGAAAAAATTGATTCACATAAAGATATTAAAATTGGCATGAAAGATATGAATCTGTATATTGACATTATTTGTGATTATGAAAAATTCAATATCATGAAGGGTCCAACAATCTCCCCCTTTATGATATTCACAAATTATGGCATATATGAAAATATATAGAATAAACATCCAATATAACTAAATTTTGACATTTCTAGAATTTATTTAAAACAAATATCCCCCTCACTAGATGGATTAAGGAGAGTATATGCCACCCTTGTTTTCTCATCATCCTTACTTTCTCCCCCTTTCTCATATTCCATCCTAACTTTCTTCCCCTATTGGGATTAACAAAAGGAGAAAATCAGAAAGGAAAAATAAGATAAAAGAAAGACACCACATGAATTTTCATTCAAAATCATAAGAGTACAATACAAACAAAAAAGAGAAAATCCCTATCAAGAAAGAAACAATCAATCACTACTAAGGGTTTGGATGTAGAGGAGCTTTGCCTTTGTTTGAAGGATCCAAAGGATAAGAAGAATGTTTGGGAGTAGCAGAGGATAGAGGTGATCTTATTACAACGCCATGCAGAGCAAGTCCTATAGGAATAGTAGCTGTAAGGGTAGGCCTTCTCTCTGACAACACACGACCGGGAGACTGCTCAGTAATGATCGGTCGAATATGTGTAAGATCTTGAGAGACAGTCATTGAAGCAGGAGGCCGAGAGGCAGTACGAATTAAAGCAGCTGGAGGGACCACAATAGCCTTGGACTAAACACGCAGATACGGTTTGAGAATTTTGATGAATTCATTGATGACTTCTCCTCCATATTTCATTGCCTTCTCAAATTCACCCCTATTCTCCATAAAATTACTCATCAAAGGTGTAAACTCTTTCAACTGGAGAACTTGATTTTTGAAAGCTTCTGTGACTGGGGGAATTCAAAGATTTTCTGCCAGAAATTTGAAACTGTTGATGAGATCATATTTGGTATATATCTTAGTGAAATACTTATCCACCTTTTCCCGAATTTCTTTCTGAGTTGTAGAGGATTCGTTGGTGCATTGTCTAACCATATTGTGTAAAAGATATTTATTATGATGTAACTTTTCAAGGGTTTCCTTATCTGAAACAATATGGAGTTTCTGAATCTCCTCTCTCATCACAGCCTTGAGAGACTCTAAATCAGCAACAGTACTTCTCCCACTCCTGGAACTAGATGGGCCAGTCAACATTTTTCCAAGCTCTTCTTTCAACTTTTTCAAATCTACACTGATTAGATGAGTTACCAAGTTCCTAATAACTTCCAAAACACCACTAAAGGAGGTATTGAAGTTAGAGGTTAAGGAATTCAGCTCATTTATCATCTTTATTACTTCTTCTCTCAGTAAAGTGTTATGTCAAATAATAGTTTCTGCTATAGTAATAAGATTCAGTTGAATCTCCAGAATCACAATTCTTGCAATTTTTTTTGCATCAACATCCAAGATACCTATTAAGGTGTAGGCTTAATTTATGGATCCCAATGATGCTAGCACAGACTGACAAATCTCATTCTTAAACCTTTCCAAATCAGACTTAGTGACATAGTCACTAGGCACTGACTAAGTAATTAGGTCTACTACTGGAGATGCAACTGTTGGAACAGGAGAAGTAGGTTCTGGGTCAACATGGACTTGAGGAACAGGAGGAGGAGGTACCATTTCCTCATCTGATTCATATTCTAAACTGAAAATAATATATCCTGGATTACTATTCCACTCTCTAGCACAGGTCCAATATCTTGGTTCAATGGTATCAATTCTTACCCTTCTTCCCTGAGGCTCAAGAATAACATCAATATCACCACTTTATTCATCCTGGTCTCTGGCCATAATACCTTGTCTGGGGATAGGAACCAACCGATCTTCAGGTTCTTCCTGAGCTCCAGCTTCTTCAGCTTCACCAGGTACATACTCAATTTGAGGTAGTGGAACTACATCTTCGTCTTCCTGGCTAGCAGCCATAATATCAGTCAATTCCTGAATGATCTCTTGATTTTCAGCAATGGGATGGAGTGGTCTGTCCTCATGTCTATCATCTCTATGATCATCAGCCTGTTGATTAACATGCTCTATTCCATCACCAGTTCCATGAACAGATTCCTCACTGGATCTGTCAACCACTTCTTGTCCCACTTTTAGAGAGTCACTCACATTCTCAACAATTCATCCATCATCACCATTATCTCCATCATCATCATTATCATCATTATTATCATCATCATCATCATATTCCTCATCTTATTTTCTAACATAACCTTCAACTCCAGTAACTTCAGTTTCTTCCTCTTCTTCATCACCTAGAATAGTTTCTTTTGACGACAGTTCCATAGGTGGACTAGCAGGTCCATAAGTCGTATTCTTGGGGCATTCAGTGATATCAGGATCACTCCTATCATCAAAAGTAGATCCTTCTTCCCTAGTCACTTCATCCTCAACTTCCTCATCAAAATAGACAGGAACTTCTCCATGTTTGAGACCAGGATCAACTTGGCCCTTTGGTCTAGATGGATGGTAACCAGATTGAATTCCTCATACAAAATTTCTTCATCTCCTACCCAACATCTCTTCCATGGGTTCCAAAATATCTTCATCCTTTTAAAAATGTCTTTTTGAAGACAAAAACCACTACAAGAAGTTATCATTTCATCTCCATATTCTACACAACCTAATTTCTTCAGCATGATAGAAATCATTCTCAGATTGTATAAGCAGGTTTCCTTCTTAGATGGCTTAATCAACTCAGAAATATGTACCATAAGATATCTGCATAGATTAACCTTTATTCCATGTTTCAACAAAAATATCAAGAACACATCCTGATATTTACCAATAGATAAATCTCCTTACTAGGGAATATTTAATGTTGAATGAACTTAAAAAGAAATCTCACTTCTCCTTTAAATTCGTTTGCAATAGTTCTCCTGGATTCTTCATTTCCAGTAAGCTCGTTCAGAGCATCTTCATATGAATTTTTTTTGATGAAGGTGGATTATTACCAGGATAGTCAGAATAGACACCTTCATGAGGCACCTCTAAGCATTTATCCCATTACTTCGAAGAGAAAACCACTTCCTTTCCCTTAACTATAGACTTCATATTTGCTGCCTCGACTTCATCCAGTGATATAGTTAAATGTTGATAGAGTTTGTGCACAAGATGGGGATAATAAGGTCTTTCATTATTGATAAACCAACTGAGCCACCCTTGAGATTTTAGTACCTTTAGCAAAAAATATTTTCTTGAAAGAAGCCACTCAGTAGACACTTCCTTTTCAGCTGTAACAACCAAAATTTCTAATCTTGGTTTCCCAATCCCCCTGGTTTCACCCTTCTAACACTTAGCAGGAGGATATTTTCAAGTCTCTTCCATTGTGCGCTTAGTCCTTGCCATAGAGAAGCTGTGGATTCTAACTATTTCGAGAGGTAGAGAGTCAAGAGAGAGAGTGAATATATATAGGAGGCTTTACGACTATGGAGAAGGTGAAAGGTTGGGATGGATTGGACTTAATATATCATTTATGGATTGTAAATCAGAAAACATAAAATTTAAACGTGGTAAGTCGAAAGAAATGAAATAGCGTCATTTCACTTAAAGCAGATTGAATTTACAAAACAGCCCTTAAATGTATCGGTGTCATAGAATCGGTTCTAAAAAGACCAGTTTCACAAAAATCAGTTTCAAACAGAACGGTTTTACAAAGATCAATTTTACAAGGATCAGTTTTACAAAGATCGGTTTTACAAAGATCGGTTTTACAAAGATCGGTTTTACAAAGATCGGTTTTACAAAGATCGGTTTTACAAAGATCAGTTTTACAAAGATCGGTTTTACAATGATCGATTTTACAAAGATTGGATTTACATATATTGGTTTTACAAAGATCGGTTTTACAAAGATCAGTTTTACAAATATCAGTTTTACAATGATCAGTTTTACAAAGATTGGTTTTACAAAGATCGGTTTTAGAAAGATTGGTTTTATCGATTTATCATTCCTAGTTCATGTCTGATGTAATTCATTCTCTCATAATTTAAGGGTTTAGTGAATATATCAGCAAGCTGATATTCAATTCCAATAAAATCAAGAGTTATATCACCTTTTTGATAATGATCTCTCAAAAAGTGATGTCTTACATCAATATGCTTTATTCTAGAATGAGATATTGGATTTTTATAAATGTTAATAGCACTTGTGTTGTCACAGTTAATGGAGACATGTTTGAATTGATATCCATAGTTTAGTAAAGTGTGTTTTATCAACAAAATTTGAGCACAAAAACTACCAGTAACAATGTATTCTGCCTCGGAAGTAGATAATGCAATAGAATTTTTCTTTTTACTACACCATGATACTAGTGACTTTCCAAACATGTGACATGTCCCAGAGGTTCTTCTTCTATCTAGCTTAAAACCAGTAAAGTCAGCATCTGAATAGCTTATTAAATCTAACAGTTGTCCTCTTGGATAAAATAGTCCTAAGTTGGGAGTATATTTGAGATATTTGAAAATGCTTTTAACAGCATTTAAATGATATTCATTGGGATTATCTTGAACGCGAGCACACATTCATACACTGAACATAATATCAGGTCTGCTAGCACTAAGGTAGGGAAGAATACCTATCATGCCTCTATAGTTGGTTTGATCCACTGATTCTCCAGCATCATCAACATCCAACATACAAGTGGTAATCATAGGTGTATCACTACCTTTAATACCATCCAAACCAAAAATGTTTTAAAAGGTATTTAGGATATTTAATTTTATTTAAAATAATACCATCCTTATTTTGAAAAATTTTTAATCTAAGGAAAAATTTAAGTTCTCCCATTAAACTCATTTCAAATTCATTTTGCATTATTTTTGAAAAATCAGTACATAAAGAATTTTTAGAAGATCCAAAAATTATATCATCTACATAAGTTTGTACTATCAAAAAATCTTTGGAAATCCTTTTAATAAACAAAGTAGGATCTGCTATTCCTTTAGTAAAACCTTTTGAAATAAGAAAGGAGCTAAGTCTATCAAACCAAGCTCTTGGAGCTTTCTTTAGACCATATAAAGATTTATAAAGTTTAAAAACATGATTTGAAAAGTGGGGATTTGTAAATCCAAGGGGCTATTCAACAAATACATCCTTAACTATATACCCATTTAGAAAAGAACTTTTGACATCCATTTAATAAAGTTTGAAATTCAGATGAGCTGCATAAGCAAGTTGTATCCTAATGGCCTCTAACCTAGCTACAGGTGCAAATGTCTTCTCGTAGTCTATTCCTTCCTCTTGACTATATCCTTGTGCAACTAACCTAGCTTTGTTTCAAACTATATTTCCAGACTCATCAACTTTGTTTCTAAAAACCCATTTAGTGCCTATGGTCATGGTGTCTTTTGGTCATTCAAATAGTTCCCAGAATTTGTTTCTTTCAAATTTATTTAATTCTTCTTGCATAGCCATCACACAAAATTCATCATTGATAGCATCATTAATATTTTTGGGTTAAAGTTGTGAAAGAAAATCTTCATGTTCAACCTAGTTTCCTAGAGAATCTGTAGTTTGTGTCCCTTGGTATAAATCACCTACTACATCATCTAAAGGATGATTCTTGAGTGTTCTAATACCTCTAAAAATATTAGAACTAGACTCCTCATGATTGTCTATTTGTTCAGACTCAACAGGTGCATATTTTAGAAGATTCCCAGAATTGGTCACTTTTACAGGGGATTCACTTTCATTATCATTAAGATTCAGAATTGACATATCTTCCTCAAGATATTCAAGGGAGGTTTTGGGTTCATGTGGATCAGCCTCACCAAATTTGACATGAACTAAATCTTCCACACATTTGGTCTTCTTATTGAATACTCTATAGGCTTTACTGGTTTTAGAGTAACCTAGGAAAATTCCTTTATCACTCTTGGAGGAATTTTTTTCAAGATTATCTTTAGTGTTAAGGATAAAGACTTTGTAACAAAAAATAATGAAGTAGTTAACCTTAGGCTTCCTATTGTTCCAAAGTTCATAAGGGGTCTTCTTAATAACATGTCTAATCAAGACTCTATTAATGGTATAAAAAGCTGTATTTAAAACTTCATCCCAAAAATAAATAGGTAAATTATATTCATTAAGCATATTCCTAGATATTTATTGAAGGTTCCTATTTCTTCTTTCCATGACTCCATTTTTTTGATGTGTTCTAGGAGTATAGAAATTGTGACTATATCCATTGTGTGAGCAATAGGATTCAAACTCATGATTCTCAAACTCACGACCATGATCACTTCTTAAGGTCTTAATTCTATGTCCACTAAGATTTTCTATAGACTTGGAGTATTTTATAAAATAAGAACAAGCTTCACTTTTGTGAGCTAGAAAGTATACCCAAGTGTACGTAGAAAAATCATCTACAAGAACATAAACATAGTGCTTCCCATTTAAACTTGAAACTCTTGATGGTCCAAACAAATCCATGTGAACCAAATCAAGCGGTTGAGAAGTAGAAACTTATTTCTTTGGTTTGAAAGAAACTTTGTGTTGCTTTCCCTTTTGAAAAGGATTGCACACTTTGTTATGTTGGAATTCCAGTATAGGTAAGTCTCTAACTAAACCTTTCCTAGTCAGTTTCCTAAGAGAGTACACATTGTAGTGTTCTAATTTTTTATACCACTTCCAGGATTCCTTATGAAAAGAATTTAATCAAGAAACATTTTTCTTAGCTAAATAATTTAAGTCAACAACGTATACATTCTCTTTTCTGAGAGCAGTAAATATTAAATCATTTTTGTAATTAAAAACATTACATGCATCATTTTCAAATTTTACATTGAAACCATTATCACACAACTGAGCGATGCTAAGTAAATTGTACTTTAATCCATCAACAAAAAGTACTTTGGAAATTAATACTATATTAGGGTTACCGATCTGGCCAAAGCCAACGATTTTTCCTTTTGAATTGTCACAAAAAATTACGTGACCACCATCAACCTTGATTAGGATCTTGAAGCATGAGTAGTCTCCTGTCATATGTCTTGAACATACACTATCCAAATACCAAATAGTCTTATAGGAAATCTTTAGGCAACATCCCTGCAAAATATATTAGACATGGGGTAACTTTGGTACCCAGATTCTCTTGGGTCCTAAGAGGTTAGCAAGTAACATATTGGGAACCCATATTTGTCTCATAGATTTCCTATAATCAGCAGATATATTTTCAGACATAAAATACTTTTTTGGTCTTTTAGAGAATTGTTTTTCATGAAATGGTCCAGTACTTGAAATAGTAGTAAATTGTCCAGATTTTAGAATAAATTTAGTTTTAATGATCCTTCTCTATTCAGGCTGATATCCTAGGCCATTTTTATATTTTGGGGTATTCTGTTTTCCAAGAAACTAAGTCAAGGTATCTCTTCCTGTAGTAAACTTCTCAAGATCTCTTCTTAATTGATCATTGGATAACTTAAGTTCAGTGTTTTCCTTTAACAGTTGGGAGAGTTTTTCTTTTTCAATATCCATACTTGACTTATATTTTGCATTTAAAGCATGATGTCTCTTTAATAATTTATACTTTTCCTCGAGCTCATTAAAGGTATCCTTAAGAATTTCACAATATTCAAATAGTTCATCCTTAGTCATATCTTCATCATTATGTAACTCACTCTTATTCTCAGAATAATATGCATTATGTATAGGAGAGTTAAGTGTTACCTCAGATGTATCTGTCATGAAACATAAGTTGGCATGATTATTCTGTTCACTATCAGAAGCATTAGATCCACTGGAGCTATCTTCTGATGCACTCCAGGTAGCTTTCATATCCTTTTTATATTATTTTCCATTGTCTTCATATTTCTTATTGAATTTCATCTTGGGACATTCTACCTTCACATGACCTTTTTTTTTCACACATAGCAGATTATTTCATTTGAGTTGTCATTCTATTTTCTATCTTTCTTCCATTGTCCTTTACTATCATACTTTCCCTTGTAGTTTGACTTCCTATAGAATTTCTTTTTTCGGTAAATCTTTTTGAACCTTATATCAAGATGATCCATCTCCTTGTCACTATCTAAATATGACTCTTCACTAATAGAGATGTTTACAGGAACTTGAACTTTTTCTTTGTTTTTTCTTTTTAAGGTAGTAGTATTGAATGCTACTGACTTCTTCCTTGGTTCCTCATCTACCTCATGATTCACCTTAATTTATTACTCATAAATCATAAGTCTTCCAATTATCTCTTTTAGTGGAATATTGCTTATATTAGAAGATTCTCGGATGGAAACAGAAGTTCCCCTCCATTTGTCAGGTTGGCATTGAAGCAGTCTCATAATCCGGTCTTTGCTATCCACTAGTTTTCCAAGCTGACTCATAGTGTTCGCTATTTCATTGAACCTGAGATACATTTCAGATATAGGTTTATCAGGCTTCATTTTAAAATTATCATATTTAATAGTGTATGTATTTATTCTCATTTCTTTAACATTAGTTGTCCCCTCATGAGAAACAACTAAAGTATACCAAATTTCATATGCAGTTTTACAAGAAGATATTCTATTGAATTAATCATCACCTAGAGAATAGTACAAGGCACTCATTGCTTTATAGTTATTATTATATGTAGCTTTAGTCAACTGAGACTGGTTGCGCCCAAATTTACCCTACGGGTAAAAGCGATCGATGTAGTACATGTAGGGGTCGAGTCCACAGGGACCGAAGAAGAAACCTTGAGACGCTATGATTTGGTGAAGGATGGGCTATGAAGTAGCCAACTTTGGTTTTGATTTTGGATGGTTTAAATAACACTAATAAACCTACATGAATTCAATTTAATGAAAATGGGTTGATCTAGGATTATGCTCGGGGTGGATTGAATGAATTTTACTTCTTTAAACAATTTTGGTTTTATTAATTCTTGATGAATCCATTCTTCAAAAATAACACTACCTTCATCATTTTCTGGTTTGGTGCTTACTAAACACAATTACTAATCCCTTATACACTTAGAGAACCAAATTCATGATCTCTCCGAGGTATATGGTCATTTAGTAATTGAATTTATTTTGCTCAAACACAGTAAAGATGAAGAGTAGAAATAACTGAAGAATGGATGTCTTAAATTAATTATCCAATTAACAACAATTCGTTCATAAAATAACATTCAATCCAGCCTTTTCATCCTCCTAAGATCAACCCATTAAGGGTTTAGCCCTCCATTGATGGTATACTCTCAATGGTGGGAGGAAGATGGCTAACAATAATTGGATTGAATAAATTAAAACCGCGGAAATAACGAGCACTCCTCCGTGTGTGTGAATGAAATTCACACCTATGTGTGAACTAATTCACAACAACACAGAGATATCACTGTGCTTTGTGATTATAAAGTTCTAATAAATGAAATGGAAAATATATAAGAGAATAAGTTGATTAAGAACATAAATATACAAAAAAAAACTTACATGGAAATGGAAAACATTACAAAGGAAATTTGGAAGCAAAACATTACAATGAAACAAAGCATCCAAGATGATAAGAAAATTTTCCACCCCCATTCCCTTCACCAATAGCTCCTTATATAGGCATATTAGGAGCCTTAGGTACATCCCCCAACAATTAATTCACCCCCCAACAATTAATAGAGTCAAATGGAGGGTGAATAATCAAAAGGAAATTGATGTTTCGAATTTGACCCGGAAAACTGTCCATATTCGTCCACCACATTGACGTGTGAATTAGATATTGAATAAGGCAGAATCATGAGGGGCTGTAGAAGAGAAATATCTTCATCCATCTGTCCTCTATGAGCTGTAAATATTTCAGGAACTTTAGCCCATCCTTTTGGAAGTTATAGTTGAAATGGTAGGACGGATTTTTGAGCATTAATGACGAGTCCACCATTTAAATCTTAACTTCATATCCCTTTATCATCATAAAAACATCATAATTAGCTCCGGCCACAGTTGAATAAAATTATCCTCATATTTTTATCTTTCTACTGTATAAATTTGAGCTTCATTGGGCTTGGTTTCGGGGCCCCACATTTGTTTGATGGGCCTTAGGCCCATTATGCTTTTTCCATCAAGTTTCTGCCTTCAGGCGCAAAATTCTCCATCTTCCTTTGTGATTCATCCATCGGACCTAAAAGATAAAATGTTCCAAACAAAGTGATCAATCATATCCAAAAATTTCAAATTAAAATTATAAATATTTTAATTTCCACAAGCAAATTATTGAGTGGGCCCAAATTGACATTTTAAGCATGAATTGCACAATGATGGGAAATGAAGTTCAATTTCTGAATTGGACTAAAATTGATGTTTATGAACTTTTAAACACATTAATATTAAGAACTTAACAATGAATATTAGCCACTTTAAGTGACTAATCACACCCCCCAACTTGAGTTTTTCTAGTCCCGAGCAAAATAAATTACAAATATGAAATCAAAATACCCTTTTCCAAAAACATTTAAATACACATTACTCACCCAAATATCTAATACCAAAAAATATTATGAAAACCCATCAAAATCATTTAAAACAAGCTAGGTCCGTAAGCATATCCCAAGCCCAAGCCCATTCCTTTGTTCAAATTCATCGCCACATTTCATCCAATTCCAATTAAGCATGATAAAGTGTTGTGCATCATAAAAGATATGGGGCCCATTTTATTGTTCAAGGGGAAAAAAATGGAAGCGCTAGGTGGGAATCACATTAAACCTTAAGATGAGTATCCATTTTAATTTTATTTTATTTTTTTGATTTTTTTTTTGATTTTTTTTAACCACAATAGATATGAAAAGACTAACTCTGGGCAAGACAACTATAGAGTCATGATCCCCAAGTGCCGGACGCCACGCATTTTGTCAATTTCATGCTCTACAATAGAGATATAAAGCCTAACTCTGGGCAAGACAACTATGGAGTCACGATCCCCAAGTGCCGGACGCCACACATTTGGACAAAACATTGCTCTATGTGGTCATTATTATTTTTTTTCATTTTTTTTTTGTTTTTTTTGTTTTTTTTTGGATACTCAAATTAAACTAAAAGTGACCCCAGAACCCTATGCTATAATGAAAGGGATCCAAGAACTCAAATTTACACCCACGATCCAGTATACGTGTATTGTGGCATTTTTATTAAGAGTATGAAAATGTAAACTTTGAAAAATCACATCGGACAACTGCACTTTCCAAAAACTATGCTCATGAACTTAAACTTGCATTAAAATCAGAATCAAGGTATGAAAAATTTATTTGATATTAAATTTCAGAGTTTTCAATGTGTGTTATCATGTTTGAGGTTAATGGAATTTTTCTTTTCATGCATGTTTTTATTGAAAAAAAATCATTTTTATCCCCCCCCAACTTAGAATAACATTGTCCCCAGTGTTTAAAGAAAAGAAAAGCTAGAAGGGGGTAGGAGAGGAGTTCAAAAAAGAAATTTAAAATGAAAATCATGGAATGAAGTCACCTGGTGGTTGATGATGATAGTGCATTCCATAGTCTCCCTTCAATCCTGGGTTCGAGTCTCAACAACATTGATGGTGGTGAATGGATTTTTCTTATGTCTTACGACATGTCCGTTTATTTTTCTAAACCTATAAAAACATAAAAATAAAACAAAACAAAATAAACTGATGATACATTGTCTTCTTTATATTTTCTGGGTAAGGTATTACTCAGAGATTACACCACGTGACACGGATGAATATGGCGCTCCCCTTTCATACCCATCCTTACTCATAAAAGAAGAACATGTCAACAGTTTATGGTAATTTATTATATGAAAAAAATGATTCAAAATGATTAGAAACATGAAAACCATGGGTTGCCTCCCATGCAGCGCTTTTGTTTAACGTCGTTAGCTCGACTTGAACCCCCCAACTTATCCAATTCCAACTTTCAAAATTTTAATTAACCCATATTTCTCCACTTCAACAAGATTGAGATTGATTATTTGTTTGAAATATGTTTCATGTGAAATCCCATGGTCAATAATGAGTGTGGAAGTCCAAGGAAATTTGGTAATGGTTGATTCGGTTGAATTTCTAGTCTTTCCTAAGACATCAATGACCATTACAAAATTATTGGTTACTTGAGAAGAATGAACTACAAATACAAGGTTTTTATTATCTCCTATAGTGGGATTCTTGAGTTCAGAAGAAAGTAAAATAATTTTGAGCTCGGGTTCATTGAAATTTCCTAAAGGAGATTGAAAAATTAAATCAAAATCAGTTTCTTCCCCAAAACATTTAGAAAGAATTGGTTCATTTTGAAAATAAGATTCATCCTGAAAATTGTCCAGTTGAATATCAGAAGTATGTATGGGATCAATGTTTGGTATTTCTCCCAATTTTTTAGTGATTAGTGGTCCTAAAAATTCACTAATGGAACCATGATTAGGAAACTTAATCCATGATGTCATGTTATTATCTTTTGAATTCAAAAAATCAGTTTCCTCTTGATTTAAGCACCCATCAACAATTCCTTGATTATCTTCAACTATCCCAAATTCAATGGTTGGTTCTTCAATAAATTCTTGTGAGGTTTGTGGGAGACAAGATTCTTGTATTAGTAATGAGGAAGAGACAACTTGAGTGGGAATGGGTTCCACAACCATTTCAATGCTTTGTAGTTCTACTCTTAAAGATGAAACCTCTGAATTCACTTTATCCATTTTTTCACACAATTGTTCAAGAATTTTTTCAGAATTAGGATTTATAGATGTTTGGACATCATGAACTTCATTATGTTTGATCTCTTCAATCATCCTCGAGAGGTATGGAAATTGATCCTTTAAACAATCAGCATCCCATTGATTGTACATCTCATCTGGTGTGGTGTACTCAATCCTGGTTTGGTCAATGAAATTTTCTATGTGAGGTGATTCAAAATATTGATTTTCCAGTTGATTATAGCCTTGGTATATTAATGGGTAATGTTGAAGATAATCCATTGGAGTTGATTGAAAGTTTTTTTTGGATTCATTGGACACGCAAAAATAGAAAGGGGAAAAGAGAAGATAAATTAGGGTGAGAATAGAGAATTTGGGGTGAGAAAAGAAGATGAGTGTCTAAGGTACTTACTTGGGTCCCCGAAAACGGCGCCAAAATTTGGTTGCGCCCAAATTTACCCTAAAGGTATGTGGTCGTTGTAGTACAAGTAGGGGTCGAGTCCACAGGGACCGAAGAAGTAACCTTGAGACGCTATGATTTGGTGAAGGATGGGCTATGAAGTAGCCAACTTTGGTTTTGATTTTGGATGGTTTAAATAACACTAAGAAACCTACGTGAATTCAATTTAATGAAAATGGGTTTATCTAGGATTATGCTCGGGGTGGATTGAATGAATTTTACTTCTTTAAACAATTTTGGTTTTATTAATTCTTGATGAATCCATTCTTCAAAAATAACACTACCTTCATCATTTTCTGGTTTGGTGCTTACTAAACACAATTACTAATCCCTTATACACTTAGAGAACCAAATTCATGATCTCTCCGAGGTATATGGTCATTTATTAATTGAATTTATTTTGCTCAAACACAGTAAAGATGAAGAGTAGAAATAACTGAAGAATGGATGTCTTAAATTAATTATCCAATTAACAACAATTCGTTCATAAAATAACATTCAATCCATCCTTTGCATCCTCCTAAGATCAACCCATTAAGGTTTTAGCCCTCCATTGATGGTATACTCTCAATGGTGGGAGGAAGATGGCTAACAATAATTGGATTGAATAAATTAAAACCGCGGAAATAACGAGCACTCCTCCGTGTGTGTGAATGAAATTCACACCTATGTGTGAACTAATTCACAACAACACAGAGATATCATTGTGCTTTGTGATTATAAAGTTTTAATAAATGAAATGGAAAATATATAAGAGAATAAGTTGATTAAGAACATAAAGATACAAAAAAAAAACTTACATGGAAATGGAAAACATTACAAAGGAAATTTGGAAGCAAAACATTACAATGAAACAAAGCATCCAAGATGATAAGAAAATTTTCCACCCCCATTCCCTTCACCAATAGCTCCTTATATAGGCATATTAGGAGCCTTAGGTACATCCCCCAACAATTAATTCACCCCCCAACAATTAATAGAGTCAAATGGAGGGTGAATAATGAAAAGGAAATTGATGTTTCGAATTTGACCCGGAAAACTGTCCATATTCGTCCACCACATTGACGTGTGAATTAGATATTGAATAAGGCAGAATCATGAGGGGATGTAGAAGAGAAATATCTTCATCCATCTGTCCTCTATGAGCTGTAAAAATATCAGGAACTTTCGCCCATCCGTTTGGAAGTTATAGTCGAAATGGTAGGACGGATTTTTGAGCATTAATGACGAGTCCACCATTTAAATCTTAACTTCATATCCCTTTATCATCATGAAAATATCATAATTAGCTCCGGCCACAGTTGAATAAAATGATCCTCATATTTTTATCTTTCTACTGTATAAATTTGAGCTTCATTGGGCTTGCTTTAGGGCCCCCACATTTGTTTGATGGGCCTTAGGCCCATTATGCTTTTTCCAGCAATTTTCTGGCTTCAGGCGCAAAATTCCCCATCTTCCTTTGTGATTCATCCATCGGACCTAAAAGATAAAATGTTCCAAACAAAGTGATCAATCATATCCAAAAATTTCAAATTAAAATTATGAATATTTTAATTTCCACAAGCAAATTATTGAGTGGGCCCAAATTGACATTTTAAGCATGAATTGCACAATGATGGGAAATGAAGTTCAATTTCTGAATTGGACTAAAATTGATGTTTATGAACTTTTAAACACATTAATATTAAGAACTTAACAATGAATATTATCCACTTTAAGTGACTAATCAGAGACCATGTATCCCTAGCAGTAGCAGGTAATGTAAGTTGTTCTTCAATTGTGTCCCAGATTTCAGGTCCCATACTCTCTAGATACATTTTCATTTTTAATTTACACTGAGCATATTTATTACCATTAAAGAAAGGTGGCCTATTAGTAGCAACACCCTCAACTCTAGTTTCCATAGTTACTTAGAATTTAAATATCTGAAAATTTAGATATGAAAGAAATTTTAAGATATTTAAGATACAACTAAAATCACTGTTCAAAATAATTTTAAAAACTTGAAAATAAATAATACTCTGATACCAAATGTTGATCGGAGTGCATACTCAAGAGGGGGGGTGAATTGAGTTCTAATTAAAATATCTGTTTAAAAACATTATGGTTAAGAAAACCCCAAATTTTAAAAATAGCACAACTAATTTAGGCAGTAGAAATTTAAATCTTTAATTGGTCAACAACTTTATCAAATGGTGATTAGTCCTCAGATAGATTAGTGTAGAACACTAATTCAACTTTTGAAACGAGTTTAATGAATTAAACAAATATACACACTAACTAAAACTAACTATCAAAGTGTAATAAAAAACAATTTTATGTTTTAGAAAATATAAGCAGCGAATAAAACAAAACAGAGTAATTGAAGATTATCAAAATAATGTAAACAAGAGGTTCAGTCTCAAGAAGATACTTAATCCTCTCAACTTGGTAATCACCTGCCACCAAGCTATTTATATAAATAAAATTTTAATCCACACCATGGATCGGGGTTTACTACAGCACACCCGGCTTTCCTGGTCACAGTTGACCTCTACCACAGTTATTCCTGGGAAACAAAATGTAATAAGTGATTGAGTATGAGGATAGTTTGATATACTCCAGTTATTCTTAGGAGACAGTGTGTGGTATATAAATAAATATTCACACTGTTCAAATAGAAAATATAAAACACAATAGAGTTAAGGATGAGAATAGAGTTTAAGAATTCTCTGTGTGTTGTGAAGTGAGGCTCTAGATTGAATGAATGTTGAGAAACTGGTATTTGAGTCTTCTTCTGGAAGATGTCTTCAGAACAGAGTATCATAGTTTCTGTAATCCAACTTTAGTGAGTGAAAAGGTTCATCTCGTTAATGTCTTGATGTATATTGAGCTTTTGGGGGTGAAGATATCTTGTCACAGTCTTCATGTAATCTCAAGTGCTTAGTTGTTCTCTTTTCGTATTCGCAAAGTCTTTTTATCAGCGTGTACTGCTACTACCATCATCTATTTAACGTAAATGATGAGGTCCTTTTATAATCCACTATTCTCTACACATAAGGATCTTCGCACATGCATGTACCTCGTACTTGTCTACAGATTGTCCTACATACAACATTAAATAATGTTAGAAACATTAATTTGTCTATATATGACCATTAGAAATAAATTTGAATTAATAAAATGGAAGCAATTATTTATATCAATCGGTGGGTAATCTTAGGTATTTTTTATTAGGTTTTATAGCATTGGTCTGTCATCTTCAGTGTGTCATATTTAGTGTGTCGACTTCGGTTTGTCATACTTCGGTCTGTCGTACTTCAGTTTCGATGTGTCATCTTCTATTTCGGTGTGTCGACTTCGGTTTAAGTGTGTCATCTTCGGTTTTGGTGTGTCGCCTTCGGTGAGTCATCCTTCGGTCTGTCGAAATTCAGTGTGTCATACTTCGGTTTGATAACATCAGTCTATCGTACTTAGATTTGTCAAACTTCGGCGAGTTAATCTTCGATTTGTCACTCATTGGTTTGTCATACTTTGGTGTGTCAACTTCGGATTCAGTGTGTCTACTTCGGTTTCGGTGTGTCGACTTTGGTGAGCCATCCTTCAGTCTTAGGGTATCCAAGAAAGATTGTGAAGAGTCTATCTTGCATATACCATTACAAGACGAATTGTTAATCAAAGTATATGTAAAAATACACTTGTAAACATTTTGATTCATGACTTGTAACCAATTGAATTATTAAAGTATATTTTGCTGTATGAAAAAATTGATTCACATAGAGATATTAAAATTGGCATGAATGATATGAATCTGTATATTGACATTATTTGTGATTATGAAAAATACAATATCATGAAGGGTCCAACAGAAGATATGATCTTAGCTTAAGAAGATTCCATATCCTAAAATCAGGGAGATTATTTCGATGTACATAAATGTCGGATTGTGGTTTAACCACGTGTCATGGAATTTTCTCACGTTGGAATTAATTCATATTTAATAATTACCCTCATTAATTGAGGATACAGACCAGCAGACGGTTGTGAGTTGATAGAATGACATTAAATAGTGAAAACCACATAACAGGGGAGAAACTTGGAAAACTGGACATAAGTCACTAATGAGTGAGTCACCGACACCGAACCACAGACAGGTTAGCTACCGACACTGAGCTACCGATGATGAGCTACTGACACCACAACTTACCAATGCAATGACCAACTGGCTCCCTAACCTACTGATGCCCTGACCTACCGATACCCTGGCCCACCGACGCCCTAACCTACCGAAGCCTTATCCTACTAATGATGACACATTTGACTCACTGACACTGATGCCCTTGATCTACCAATATTGGCTCCCCATGAACCATTGATATTGATGCCCCATGAATCACCGACGCACTGACACACCGATGGAATGACATGTTGATTCACTAACATGCCAATGTACTGACATGCTGACATACTGAGATGCTGATGAAAAAAATTGAAATTTGGAAAATTCTAGAAGTAAGCCACTGACAGATCCCATAACATCTCAACACAGAATTTTAACAATGGAAGGGAATGGGAAAAAATCTAGGTTATTACAGATCCTCATGTCGAAGGTATAAACTACAGAAAAGATAATGAATTATTTAGATAAAAAATTGACTATTGAAGAAGTGGATCTAGGAATGTAATATTCATGATGTATTGAGGATATGAAAATTATAAAGAAGTTGAAAAAATTATTTCACAATGAAACATAATTTGAGGATAATTCATATCCTATTGATAGAATAGTTAACACATCAATATAGGTGAAATAATTTCCTTCCATGAAAGTTGATAATTTTATTATTAATTGTTTTGTAGGTTTCTCAACTAAAATGAGAATGTTTTGGTTGAGGATAAAAGTGATACTACTTCTGTTAAATAAATGGATCTTAGAAATTAAATCTAGAATAACGATCCCAATGAAATAAGGAAAAATTATTCACATCATTTTAATTACAACCTTGATATTTATATAGACAAAAAAATACAACATTCAAGAAGGTAGTTGGAAGGATAATTATGGTGCTGTTGAATATTTTGGAAAATGGCCGATAATTTCATGGATAAAGTGAATCTTCAAGGGTGAATGCATGTATTGAGGGGTATAACTATAAAATATAAGGAAATACTAAATAGAACATGATACATAATATATTTTAGAATAAGGAACCAATTATTAATAACCCCTTAAATAATTTTTTAATAATTATAAGAAACCTATGGTAAATATTAGAAAACATTTCATTATTTGAAGGATTGCATGATAATTTTTCTTAGATGGGTTCGATATACCATAAGATATATATAATAAGTAAAATTGAAGATTGATTAGAAATCTATGATAGTTTATGTTTATATGAAACATTATGAGAAATAAAATTCTTAGATACTTAATAGTTATTTATCTTTACATATAAAAGTTGATGTGAAAATTTTATGAAATTTTCACTACAATTATGGTGTATCTATAACCACTGGAAATGAATGTTCCCAAAAAATTTAATGAATATTAGATGATATTATTGATAATTAGAAGTTAAAATTAGGGGAAGACCTATTTATTGATGGATTAAAGTAAAAAAAATATAGCATTGGTCACCTTTTCAATAATAGAAATGGTATGATCTTAGAGAAATATTTTTTGAATCATCACATACAAGATAAAAGGAAAAATTATCATAGAATATGTATTAATAAAATTGAATTTATTTATGAAATTGTTTAATTTTAGTCTCTCTTGTTACACATGTCTTAGAGGTTAAAATGAGTTACAGAATAGAAGGAATTAATTTTCTCATCAAATAAATATGAGAATAATTTTAAACTAGGAAATGGTGAGAGATACATATAAATTAAAGGATGAAAGGAACATGTTGTTTGAAACATGTCAATAATTAATAATAAAAAACTGAATTCGTTAAAATGTATAGATTTAGTTCACCCAAACAAATAAACTCATACATACCAAATGTTGTGAATTAGTGAGATAGAAATCCATAATGGGTGATCTATATTATATCAAATTTAATGATAATATCACCTAAATGTCCAGGGATATGTTTATGATATATAAATTTTATGATTTTGAGATGATTAAGTAATATATAAGGAATGATAAAAAATAAAATAGTGTATATATTTTAAAGAAAATAAAAGATAATGATATATAGTACACTTGAAACCCATTTATATATTATCTTTAAAACAATTTAATCCTGAAAATATATCCCTATTTTTTTTAAATTGTAAATTGAATAATATTACATAGATATTCATATAATATATGGAGATATAGATGTTGTAATAGTCAAATTCACAGGGTTGTAAAGTCCTTCGACGTTGAAATAAATCAAAAAATTTATATTCTTCTACAATATGTAGACTTTGGATCCATTTAATTAATATAATATACACTTGTAACTTTATACATGGCTCATGAAAATAGAAAAAATCAATTCTTAGCGAGGAAAAGTATGTTATTATCTACCTTGTGTTGAAGATAATTCTAATGAAACCAAAAGGTTTAATTTATATAAATTAAAAATCATGATAAATCAAAATATATCATCCGAAGGATAAATACCCATTTTATAATATGAGGTGAGGAATATTTTAATATCAAACTTATCATGTATCAAATGTTAAACATCAATCGGTTTCATAAACAATCAAGACAAACTGGAAACTCAATGTTATGAGTCCAAAGTTAGACAAAAAAATAAGAATGAAACTTCTAAACTCATTCCATGACCATAAGATAAGAATATTATTATAAGTATTCATGTGATCTAAAATAAAGATAATTAAAGAGGTGATATTTCATGAAATAAGTTGAGAATAGTATTTGAAGGATAATAACAGGTGGGATGTGGTGATTTTTAAGAAATTTTTTCCCATGTTTTCCATTAACAAACTATAAGAATGTTTTTAGTTAGGAATAGTAAGAGAAATTTTAAAAATTATCATATGGACATAATGTATACATTTTTGAATGGGGAGGTTGAGAAAAATTATATGTTGAACAACTAAAGAAGTCTAAAAATGTGGGAGATGTAAATAAAGTATGTAAGATAAAAAATTATATGGTTTGATGTAGGACCCCCGATCATTGAACACTAAACATAAATGTTTCCGGATGATATTAGACTTTTATAATGGATAAGTTTATCGAAACTTTTACATATTGGATGAGTGTTCTGGAACCCTGGTAATGATTATCAATATTGTTGGTATTTTCATTATAGATAAAATTCTCTTCCATGTAAAGAGTTATCATATGAAATGGAATAGAACATTAAAATGTCTATTATTGGGTAGTTGAATTTCATTCTAGAGATACAGGTTCCTCAAATAAAATGTTCTCTCCAATATTTAGAGAAGACACATAATATAATGTTATTGTTAATTTATGACCAAAAATATTCAATGGGTGTTCTCACATATATTTCCATTATACTAATACCGGTAAATGATAACAAAAAAAAATGTAATTAGAGGGACATCAAGAAATTGGATAAATTTCTATACTATATTATGACATCAAGGATAAATATTTTATAAATATTTTCTTTTTTTGATAGATTTCATAGTAAAAAACACTCATTTTTGATGTTAGGAGAATCATGTGGCATACTAATATAACATAATAAATTAGATTTAGGTTTGTAAGAGTTAAAGAGATTATTTTTCTTAGATTCATGGATTTTGATTACTATTGAAATTCCTATTATTGAAATTAAAAATCTATAGAAATATTCCTTATAGGAGAATGATGTGTAAGATAACATAGTATAAAGAAATTTATAGAAACTTTATGTATAATTAAATAATAATATATTTCCACTACCTATGATTTCACCTTAATGATTTGTATAATGGTGAAGTAAAAATATTTGAAAGGTCACATTGACAATCCCATAAAAATAGAATTTGATAATTCGAGTTCAATTAAATTTTCAATGAATTTAGTGTAACAATACAGATAAAAAAATTTTCACATCAAATACCATTTCACATAAAAAAATTGTTATTAGGAAACAAATATTATTGTACATTCCAACAATGAAAAAATGATATTATTTTGACTAAATTTTTATATAGGGAATGATTTTAGGAATTGAGGAAAAATAATCTGGTTCATTCCACCACCTATATATGATAAACGATTTTGGAATTACACCACTAGGCATTGTATTTTAGTTACAATGGTGTATGGAAATATAAAACATTGAAATTATTAGATATGGTATGGATCTTATTTATGTTATTAACCTATTTTTTATTACCATAACAAGGGGGAGATAATGTGATATTCCATAATTAATCCATATGAATGGAAAATAAAGGATAATTCATTAATATTATGGAAACAAAATATCTATTTTATGAGACATTAAATTATATGAAAAATTTTCTTTATCTTGTAGTATAGGGTAGCAAAATTTCTCTTTAAGATTGGTAATTATTTAATAGAATTTGTGTACTAAAAATAATTGAAATATGTTTACAAAAAATCTAAAGGGATATATTGATGTTCCCTTATGCTTATAGATGTGATTCCTTTTATGATTTTTTTCATTATTTTTTTGGATGTTCAGATTGAATGGAAGAACTCTTTTTGATAACTATGTATTTTCTAAGAGCCTAATCCATAAAAATATTTTAATTAACAGAAATATTTTAATTAATAGAAATATATGATGTTGATATAACTTAATCTTTTTATCAAAAGATTCATTGGTTTTATAGTCAATTATTTATCATTGGATAATATTCTCTTTCTATGTTTACCAAAATTATGTTTTATAATTAGTCTGGATCACATTATATAACAATATTATGTTGAGTTTGAGGTGACTTATAGTGAATCATTGAAATTATAAAGTCATGATGTATTGAATATAAAAATTACAGTCCCCATTGAAAGTTGAGATAGTTTAAAACCCATGAGGATTCATTGGTATATAGTTTTTAAGTCATTTGATTCTAAAAATTTATATTATTATAGTGTTAATGATTAAATTTACAACACCCATACTATATATAAATAATCTCTTGTATTGACTAATCAAAATGGAAATGAGATAACCATTAAATAGATTATATTTCATGGTTGATTGGGTATAAACAATGGTTCATAATGAGATGAAATTTTTTTAAGTGGACCAAATTATTTTTCTCACAAATCAATTGTAAAATGTGATATCACTGGTAGTTATGTTTTTTGAATATAAGGTATATATAAAGTAATGAAATGATAATTCAATGTTTTTTAATTCTTAGTTACATAAATTATATCTTTGTGAAACATTATAGAATATAAGAAATGTAATAGGTCTAGGTGATTTGAAGTTTAGATGATTAAAATCCATTATATTATGCATATAAAAATTTATAGTTTTAATAAATGATCGATGGGTAACATAAAATGAACATAAGTGATTTAATTGTTTGATAAAATAGTGAAAGGATGTGAATTTTTTTAGAATGGTTATGAGACATCATTAGAATAAGATATGATATTGAGTCATGTTTACTAAAATAAGACCCCTAGAAGACTCTAAGTGTCTTTTAATTCATGTGAAATAAAAATACTTTTTATGATTCTAAGATGGATGATCAATGATCCAAAGTTCATTATGGGGTGATCATGATTATAGTTTAGTTTGATAAATGATATATATAAATTTGATTACAAGTTTTATTGGTGCATTTATAAATTCAAACAAAAATATTTTTAGTAAGGGGATAGTGGGTTATTATCAAATAGATAAGCTTCTATTTCTAGACTTCTTGAAGTGAATATTTTATTTGAAGGATCCTGATATGGTACTCATGATGAGTAAAATGGGTTTAAGATTTTTTTTGAAAACATAGATATGTAGAGGAAACATGTAACTTCAAATTAATTGTACACTATATTATATAAATAAATATTTCTAATGATTGAAGTTCTAGAAAACAAATTGAGGTGGATATAGATATAATATGGAGTAAAATTATACATTATTGAAGGAATATATGAAGATCATTATATTTATCTAATGTCACTATACTCTTTAGAGATATTTCTAAATATGGTATTTTAATCTTTATTACTGTTGGGAACCATTATAACATACAAAGGAGGCACATTTTTCTTTTTGTAATATGGGTATTATATAATAACAATCCCACACTACAATAATTTATTATAATATTATTATTGGAAAATCCCTATCTTCTGATAATAACCAAATATAATGAATCCAAAATCCCCCACATCAGGTGAAAACCTTGTAAAAATTATATACATGTTTATTTATCTACTATTTCTTGAATATCGGTGAGAATGAGTTTCTTATTTTCTATTTAAAAAATAAATAAAATTACATATTTTCATTTTTGTATTTTTAAAATTATAAAAAGAGACTGAATGTTTATCCCTCTATTTAAATTTTCATAGAATTATATGGAATCTTAGCTTCATCCAACATTGGTCTAATAATGATTAACTTCAAAACTAGAATAGTGGTTAAAGGAAAAAAATCAAAACCCTATAGAAAAAGGAGACAAGATACCCAAAAATAGTAATCTAAATACAAATAAGAAGTGAAAAAGGAATACCACCACTAAAATAAATAATAAATAAATTCTTATATGATGAAAATAGTTTTAGGATTCTATGATATGACTATGATAGTATACGATCAATCCAGAGAGAGGTATGGTGAAGACAATTTTTCTATATGAGTAAATGAGAAGTGGAAATGGTAATTATTGTTAGTGAGAACACATCTATGAGAAATTTACCTTTTCAAAATGAATAAGACACACTAAAATGCAATGAACACATAAAGTATTGAATTAGTGGACTTATTTTGGTGTATAAAAAACAATTTTGGGTGATGTTTTGTTTGATATGGAAGTATGAGAGGTTCTTCTTTATAGTGTTGTAGGGGGATGAGGATTAAGTGGAACTCCTTATAACAGAATAATGGGATAATTTTTCATCATGTTGTATGTTGAATATGAATAATCATATCTATATGGAATGGATATGACCAGGACACTAGATTGGATATGTCTATTCAATGACTAGTCACTCAAAAAAATTTATGAAACATGGGGCATATTTTTTTTTATCAACAAAGTTGGAGAAACTTTTTAATGGATAAATGAATTAGAAAATTTCCTTACAATAATATTTATGAAATTACTAGAATATCATGTAGGTATTTATCTATCTAAATTATTTCTCGGGACATTTTGGTGGTTACAATTTCCTTAGGGGAGGGATGATTCCATGTATAAGAATGGACCCATGTCCATGTGTTGTTTCACCTTTTTTAATCCATCTTATCCAAATAGATTGTTATTATTATTATTTTATTAGATATATAATTATACGATTGTTATTAAAATAAATATATTATTATTTGTATGTGTAAGTATATACCATGAATTGGGATGTGTGTATGGATTTTTAATACAAAAAACTAAGAATATAAAAATGACTAAATGAATAAAGAAATCATTAATAAAAAAATTATACACACCCACTCACCCCTACTACATTTAGAAAATCATCACCCAATTATATAACCACAGTCGACTTGTTCCATCTCCACCCCATCTCTCTCTATCCAAAATGAATTCTATATTAATTTCATTTTACATTATCCTTGCAATGTTTTCAATGTTTGGAGATCAATTAACGCTCTTTTAAGGTGTTTTTACTATGTTCATAGACAGTTCACAAGACATATGTTTACATTTTATAAGAATTCATGTTTGTTATATATTGTATAGACCGTTCTATTTTGGGTAATATTCTCCTATATAGATTCAATATCCTTTCTTAAAGATCATTGTATAATTGGGGATAATGAACATTAATTTCATATATTTTCAAAATATAAATGATATAAATGATTGTTAAATTTTTAAACATCATTTTCTAATGTTTTGGTTATAAAATTTCATGATGTAAATTTTTTAATTTATTATCTTTTTTAATAATATTTTAAAAGTATGGATAATGTGTGTGTGGGTGTTATTATTATTGTTAATCCATGAAGACGATTATATTAATCCTGTAATTCAAATAATTTTTAATTTTAATGATTTTATTTTATATAAAATATTATATTCTATTTAAAATTATTTATTTATTTCTATAATATTTCACAAAGTTGATTTTCAAAAGATAAATTTTAAAACTAGTATCTTATTTATCAAAATTATATTTTATATAATTTTTAATTCTTTTTGTTTGTTTTATATAGTAAATGTGATAGAAAAATTGAATTATTAAATTTTTTCTATTATCCATACATTATTATTTTTTTGATATATGAAATATTATAATTGATTGTATAGGATTTTTTTAAATAAAATATTTTTTTTAAATAAAACCCATTATTTCCATTTGAAATGTGTATTGAAATTTTAGTTTCAATTAAGATTTTTTGTATACTCAAAATTGTGAAAGAGGATTGTTTTATTTTTTTAACAAATAAAATTATATAGTATATTGTTTTCCTAGGTTAGGTAATGGTTGTTGATTATTACACATTATATTTCATTTTCTTTCATTTATAAAGTGATTGGTTCTATAATTTTGTTTTCATAGCATTGGTTTTTTAAATTACCATATTTTATATTTATCCTGTTTTTTGATTGTTAACAACCATTTTTTCATTTAAAGTATTTTATATTGGTGAATATGATGTGTGAGGGTCATTTTGGTAAATATTATTCTAGATATTTGGGAAAGTGTTAAGTTAAATTATTAGTTTTGGATATCACTTTATCGAATATTGATATTTTTACCACATTAAAATAAATCAGGGACTTCCATGGAGACTAAATTTATTCATTTTAAATTTTTATATAACCAAGATGCATTGAGGTACTTAAGAAATAAAAGGTTTAATTATTATTTATTAGTTGTCTTTTATAGTTCTTGATTTATATAAATTGATACTTTTTCCTTATATTTGTGAGTAATTTGTCAAATTATGATTTCTAGTTGTGTAGGAATTCATGTTATCCTTAAGAATTAAGGTGGATTTTCATGTGAAATAATTATGTTTTATGGGATCAAGTATTTGTGATAGTTACTTGGGTTATGGGGTGAAATCATGTTTTGTTTTTAACTTGATTATGATTGTTTATACAATTTTATATTAGATGAAGTTGTATTCATAAGAGGACATTTAATCCCAATTATTTTATTAAATAGATACATTTGTATGGGGTTTCTTTATATATTTTGAATAAAAAACCAATGTAGTTGATAAAACTAGTCTACTGTGGTGATCATTATTATGGTTTGTGGATTAGTTTTTACTAATCAAATGATATGGTTATCTTTAAATGGGTTATTCAAGGAATATTCATGATTATAGAAAAATATGGTAATTTTTTTGTTATATTGTGACTGAAAACTAAAATAAATTGGGTGGAATCCCCTTGGATTTGTTTTAATAGCATTCATGATAGAGAAATAATACAATGGTATAGTTATTGAATAAGGTTTTCTTATAAGTTATTACAACATGGGTTTGGTGGAGATGAAGAGAGACGACTGATCTTATAGAATTTCCTTTGACATATTTTCCATCCTTGATTTTAATGTTTTTATTTTTTTATTGGATTATAATGATATTATTATTTATATTTTAACCCAAATTGATTTTCCATATTAATTTATTTATTATGGTGGTAATTTGATTATGATGATTTAGAACTCTTTGATTAACTTCTTTTTAACAATCATTTTTGATAGGATTTTCTTGTATTATTTTGGGCTTTAATATCAACATGCAGTGAGATGAATTTCTAGTTATATGGGACATAGTTAAGTTGGGGTGTTTATTTATATGTTTTTATATTTGAAAACAAGATAATATATCCTATGTTATAGGTGTGAATTTTTTTTGTAATAAACATTATTGGGTTTATGAGCATGTAAATCACCGACATTAGGTAATTGGGCATGTCCTTGGTATTTTGGTACATGGGTGAATTCATTTTTTGTGAATTGACATTTACTATATTTTTCAACTTGAAATTTATGTTTTTAATGGGTTTATTTCACTCACAACAATTATGAAAAATAATTATACATTTTACCACATTCTTATAGAAGTGTCATGGGAAACGTGAGAATCATTATAACTCTTGGAAAATCCCCAAAAAATGATCATACTTTATTTTATAGTATGGTTAAATAGATCATGGTTCTATATAGTTCTTATAGTAATATAGGACTAGTAGTCAGAGATATTTTCTAATTGGGATCAATGTTATATAGGGTGAGTATAAACATGTGGTAGATTTTATTTCACACATGTCCTTTATTCATTATAATTAGTTATGCATTATCTATTTTATACTCACTAGTAAATTTATAGACATTGAATTTTATCAAGGATATGGGTTATCTATCATAGTGTTGATTTTATAATAGAGACATGACTTTATTAATATGTCTATTATCCCCTCATAATAACTAAGGTGGAAGGGTTTATGGACCCATAATAATAACAGGGAAAATTATATATTTCTATTGAAAGAGTAATTTTTAGGTTGATTTTTAAATGTTGGGTTTTTTATTTTAGAATTCAAAATTGATGGATGGATCATTACCAATTTTTAATAGTTTTTTTCATTACCTATTATTGTAAATCATGGTGTTATAGTATCCCCAAGTGTGTAATTTATCCCTCCCTATGATTTGGAAACCTATAACATATAGGGATGAATAAATAAAATATATTTGGAGAAGGGAAATTTAATTTTAGTTTAAAATGAGAGTTTTAAACTAAAATAAATGTTTATGTTGTATTAATATAATAGAATTGGATAATTTGTAATAAATGGAAATACCAAATTAAATATCTTTAACAAAAAATGTTTCTATAAAAAACATTTTGAATGAGTATTCTATGAACTGTGTTATGAATGGTAATTTTTTTACTAATTAACTGTAGAATTGAGTATAATATTATTTGTATTAATGTTCATGTTGAGTAATGTTAAATACATTTCACTGATAATTTAAGTTATTTTTTTGGTTTTGTAATGTATTTTTTTTAGTCCATGTTTGATTTTGATTACCCATGGTTGGTTATAGTAATATTCCTTTTTTTAAAAAAAATTACTTCTGTGAAAACCATGACAAATAGAATAGTAATTTTTTTTTGTTTTTCTATTTCTCTAGATTTTAGAGTAGTTATATGAATAATTTTTATATTATTATTCATGGGGTATAGTGATATACAAGAGTGTGATAAGTATGTTGGGAATGAAATATATAATTAAGTGATGGG
Organism: Viscum album; assembly: GCA_963277665.1. NCBI lineage: Eukaryota > Viridiplantae > Streptophyta > Magnoliopsida > Santalales > Viscaceae > Viscum > Viscum album. The sequence goes on from OY728122.1 coordinate 380,596,367, forward strand.
GTGAAAACTATTAAAGGTGGAATGTGACCCTACATGTATAAGAATAATTTATAATTCTATGATTATAACACATATATTTTTTTTATTTTTTTTATTTTTGATAAATTTTTTAATTTAATTTTGGTAATGTGGGAAAATTTTATATTTAGTAACTGATGGATAAAATTAAAATCTTTATGTTTATATGAAAATGTTTATAATTATATTTAATTCTGTTTTAATTTCTATTTATTGTGTATTTCTATATCAATGTTATTTTAATATAAATTATGGTTATTATTATAATTTATATATCACTGTTATGATTTTTTTGGAATAACCTTATTAAAATTTCAACACTTTTTTTTACTTTATAAATTGTAAAAATGCTTATTATTTCAGTGGGTTCCTAGACATAGATAGGGCATGGTGCATCAACCCATAGGGAGGATCATATTCTAAATTAATATTACAGAAAACATTAAAATTATCCATGTAGAATGTTGGATTTTAAAATATTGTCTTGTTCCAATTCACCAGGGGACCACAATCCAATTAATCACCACGTGAATATAAACAATTTATATCCAATAAAAAATATTAAATATAAAAATTATAGTCACTAACTAAAACTAAATATAAAAATAAAATTTAAAAAATATGTAATATATTAAAATCACATATAGTAATGATTAAAAAATATAACAAATATATATTTATTAATTGACTCAACTGGTGGTGTGATGTCCTAGATGAGAAAGTAGACATGATTTGAGATATTTTAATTAGAGTTGAATAGTGTCTCATTAATTAATTTTATGAAAATCAAATCATTATCTAATTTTTTTGTATGTAATTATTCTCAGATCACTAATATAAAATTTAAACACATAAACCATTACATAGTGGAACACATAAAAGCATAATTATAATAATTTCCATCACAAATTCTAGTTCTTATTGATGTTTTTTTAAGGGATTTCAATTTTAGGATTAAAAATACTTATGAATTTATTTCAAAATATTAGGATAATTTATTTTGGTATAATGAATTATTTTCATTATATAGATATTGTAATAATATTGTTATTTTGTTAGTTGGTGATTTGAAATAATATAATATTAGAAACCTAATGGATTAAATGAATAAAAAATTGAAGGAATAGAGTTTCATTTTATAATTTTAATGGATGAATATTAAGAAGGGGAACATTTATTTTATCTATATGAATTAGTGTGATATGTTTGAATTGTTAGGATTACGAAAATATAAATTGTTGGAAAAAATTATTCCTCCAAAATAGGATGTCATATTAGAATTTAGTGATTTAATTAAATTAATATCTTAAACCAATGATTTAATTATTTGAGGGTGAAAATTTTGGTTAATACATCTATCAAACTTTGTATTGTGATTTCCTGTAGTGGTGTACATGAGGGTATGTATAAAATTTTATAACTTCTGTATATTAAAAAATGAAGAATATTATCCATTAAAACAATGAGTTTTGGGTATAAGATGGATTTGAAATTTTTTTCTTGGTTGGGTCTATTATATTCCTTAAATCTTCAAGTATTTTTCATAACATATTAGTGTAATAAAAAAAATTTACGTGGAGACCAGGTTTGATGTGGTAAATGTTTATGGAATACCATGTGCTAGAAGTTCCTTCCTCGTATAATCTCTATTATTGGTTGTTATGGGTTTCAATAATAATTTATGATAATATTTTTGGGTTTTTATCATTTATTCATCGATGGGTATAATGATCATGGATTTATTTTTGGGGATTAAAGGATATGTTGTGTTTCCAAGGTACTCCAAATGATTGGAACTGGGGATATATGGTTCATTGGTTGGGTTTATTTTCACATAGTGTGATTTTCTAATGATAAATGATTGTCTTGAGTTGAGGATTGAATGACTCGGGATAAATGAATCGATGATGTTTAAAGTGATACTCTATCATCTTATAGCTCATTTAATTTAGGTTTGTGAAACATTCAAGAACCTTGAAACATTGAATTAATTACAGGTGATGGATTACATATTGATTTCTATATCTGAGGTACTAAAATGGATACATTAATTTATTACTAATTTTATATGTGAAACATATATATTTTCATCATATTAGTTTATTTTTGAAGTATTTTGAAAAATTCCCCATAAACTCTACATAAATGGATTAAAGAAAACTATTACATTTTTGTATTTTTTATTATTATGATGGAAACATTTAATTTTAATACACTTTTCTAATTCATTAAGTTTATGGCTGAACCTCTATAAGTACATATGTTTTTCTTGAGTTTCTAACCTCTTGAGTATTCCATGTCTACATTTATTCCCTTTACATAGATGGTTTTTTCTTCGAGGAGATTTCTCAGGGTGTTTTGTTATTTATATAGTAAATTTTTATATGTTATAGGACATTTATAATGTTTTTTATCTCTTTTGGGAGGGGGTAATGATGATGGAGTGTTGATGGAATATATATAATAAATATAATTAGATGGTCCATTTTCTAATACCAGAATTGAGTTACCTAGAATTCCTTATCCATATCAATTATGATCGGAACATTCCCCTCATATTATAGTGGTTAAAAGTTATTGATCGTGATTCATTGTACCTCTCTCCCCATTTTAAATTGATGTATTTTTTTTGGGTTTTCCATTGCTTCTTTTAAGGTTTAGAATAGTTTCCCTTATTTAACCTAATCAGTGGGTGTTTCAATTTGGTGAGGATTGTGATTGATCCATATCCCTAGAATGTGTATTTATTTATAGTGTAGATAATCTATGTATATTATTTTTTAATCCCCCATTTACTCTTTAAGTAGTTTACCCTCTTATAGAGGTAATTCTATATATCAACTGTAGTGGTTGCTTTAATTTGTCAAAATGGTGGTCCCTATATTTTTTCACTGAAAATAATCTATTTTTACTATTTTATTATTAGTAGAATCCAATTACACCTAAGAAAAAGTGATACTATGATCAATTTGTGTATATGTGTTCTATTCTACTCAAAAAAAATAGTGAACACTGCACCAACCCCTATGGTAGAGGATCCCATTTCGTCTAAAAGGAAATTATTTTTAATAATATATAACTTATATAGATTATTAATATATATAATAATGAATGTATATATTTATTTTAAAAATATATGGATATATATTATTATAAAATTACTCAAATGATGTTATATACTCATTACACATTTAAAAATATATTATTTACCTTTTATCATAAGGGATTTTGTATTTATATGTTAATAAAATTTAAATAACATTATTTATAATTTTAATATACATAAATAATTATTTATCTTTTATATTTTTTATAAATTAATATTCCTGTTAATTACATAAATTCATATTGATATGTCATATTTTCTTAGAAATAAATTAATTAAGGTGTGAAACCCAGATGTGATTTTTCATTTTAAAATGAAATTATTTTTTCTTCAAATTAATTTTTTTCCCATTATATTAAATGACATAATTCAAAAATGAAATTTATAAATTTTTTAAATTTTATTTTATAAAATTTTATTAATAATTAGTATTATCATGTCAATATAACACTAGGGTGAATTATCATGGGGTTTTGAACAAGTTTATTTTTGATGAATAGATAAATAATTACAGTTGTTATTAATATCTTAATTTTTATGATACCATTATGATATTAATATGACATAAAACTTTTAGAGAAAATAAAAAATCATAAAATACTCTAAATATAAAAAAAAATCATATTAATTCAAATTAACACTTATATCAAGACACATTTGAAAAAGTTTATTAATGGTGTCATAGTGATTACTTTACATTGTCAAATTCTACCACAGTGTCATTGTAATAATATTTAAGAGGGGGAAAGTATATGATAAATTTTAATTAATAATATGGATTATAATAAAATATTATGATGTATATATATGAATTTTATATTCTTATAACAATATAATTAATGAAATGATTACATAACGCTTCTGCATAATGTGAAATGTCGAAACTCATACCTTAAAAATCCTAACATTATATAAATGGGAATGGAAATATTTTCTGAATGATCATATATTAAAATGATATGAATAATAAAATACATTTTTATATTAAATTTTGATACATTAAAATCATAGTATTATTATCCAAAACACTTACAATATGTTAACGTATCGCTTCTGCAAGCAGAAGAATATTCAAAGATGGTTGTTTTATACATTTATTGTGATAAGAATAAGAATAATTTGAGTTATATATGGATTATGAGGATTAATATGATATTCATACATTTAATATAATAGTTAAGTTTTAATTCCCTTGGAATTTAGGTACTATTAAATTAGAATTAGAGGAATAACCATAAAAAAGACTTAAAATTCAGTGGAATGATACAAATGATTTAAAAAATAACAAAAAAATATAAAAAAAATATAATGAACCATTTTGGGATTTTAAATTTCCTGAATAAAATATATTATACATTTATTATCGACTATCCATTTAAAAATTACATTCATGACCCATAAAAGGCTAAATATTTGCAAAAACTCCACAAATATTTACAAAAAAATGCGACCGAGTTTAATTTTTACAAAATACAAATTTTTTTTATATTTATGTGTATTATATCCTTCAATACATCCTTAAATTTCATTTTCAATGATTATAATGATCTAATATATAAAAAATTACATTTTTCAATGTCTTTATTGTCGTTATAAAAGAGGCAAATTGATGACCTTGGAAATAGATCACCACCACATTCTCTTTAACTAAAGGAGAATGTTTTTTTAAATTAAATTTTAAACATCCATGTATGTTTATTAAATGATTATATTATAATGTTATTTTAATCCATTTATATATCAATTATATGTTATCATACATTACCTCTCACCAAGTTCTTTTTTACAAGACATTACTATGTTAAAATGTGGTTTTCAGAGATGTATATTTTATTTTAAATTATACTATTATATATTTTTTGAAAAATGTAATAATTATTTCTAACACTAAAATAGTGGGGTTTTATAATATTTTTTTTTAAAAAAACTGAATTATTATTAGGTTATTTATACTTTTAAAAATGTGGTTGTTTTACACTACCTAAGTGAATAACAATTATTTTTAAAATAAATATTATTCTTGTACATTATTGAAAACATATTAAAATAATGAATATAAAATTAATATTAATGTAATTTAATAATTATTATTTTATCATTTTAAAATATCCATCATAATAATTAATTTATGATTAACCAATCGTTGACATTTTTAGTTTTCAAGAACACTCTTACAGAGTACAATTATATACATGGTTACTATTCGATGACATATTGAACTAATTATCTTTCATAATGGTTCATATATAATACAATGAAAAATTAATATAATATGGAAATAATAGGTAAGTATAATTTATAATTTAAAAAATACTATTGTTACATTTGATATTATTTTTGAAATGATCACAAAAGGAAAAATGCGGGCTCTATTACAATAATACATGAAAAATGGGATAATAAATAAACAAAATTATACAATAAATTAATTAGAAAAAATAAATAAATATTCCAACATGGTAAGTGTCCAATTAAATATAAAAAATAATATATTATTATAAGTTAGGAGGATAGAGAATGTTTGATTTCAGTCAAGAATCTTGGTAAGGGTTTTTTTTAATGTCCCCCTTTAAATTATTTTTTATTATATTTATCATTTTCCCAAATATTGCTGAAATTAATGTTCCTTAATTATTACCTAATTTAAAAACCATAATTTTTGTTGAATTTATATTTTTCATTACTTAATTTCATTTTTATTACTCACACATTAAATTATAAATAACCCCTTCCCCATATTTTTCATTTTTTGTTTATAATCTCTATCAATATGCATCTCTTTATTGACTTTATTTTTGTCCCCAAAGTCCAATTTAAATATTCAAAATAATATATTCTATATTAATTCCATTATTTTTAAATTTTTCTCTCTAATATTGATTTAACCATATATCCTCCATAATTTATTGTGTCAATAACCTACATTATACAAATTAATTGGAATAATGATTACATAGAATTTTATTCCATTAAATTTATACAAAAGTATTCAAAAATTAATTTATTTTTTATTTTATTATGTATAATTATAGATTATTATGAAACTATGGATAAATTTTTTATTTCATATTCATTCCTTTAATATAATAAAATAATTTAACTTATTTATTGATCAATGTGGCTAAAAATTATTAACACCCTATATGCACTTGTAGGGATTTTAAGACAAACTTGTTTAGGTATTTTCCCTATGAAATACTTGTTTATGTATGATGTCATGAAAAAATGAAATTTATTCTACAATTATAATAATTTAGTGAGGGGTGGGCCCTAGAATTATATATCCCCACAATTCATTAGTATGTATCCTGATCCAAACTAGTTTTAGTAGTTATTTCATGCCTTCCCTATTGTTCCCTATTCCATTTACACATATTATTGTAATATTTTTAACATAAATATCCTTTAATACAAATAAATGATCATAAGACCAAGTTTATTTTGTATTATATAATATTAATATATATAAATGAAACCATATAATTATATTATTATTTTATTCTCCATAATGAGCTATCCAATCTATTTGAGCTCCTAAAACTGCATAGGATAACCAATTTAATAAAGAAAGTAAAAGGGTGGGATAAAATTCCAAATAAGGGAATAAAAAAAGGGAAAATAACATGTATATCAAATGTGTAACATTGTATCATAAAAGAGACGTATCATGAGTAATAAAATGGAGTAATAAAATAAATAACATGGTGTCATAAGATCAATGATACATCAGAAATTTTAAAGTATGTATAACAATATATAAACATGAGTCAAGAACTATTTCCAAGAAAATATCACACAGTGTAATAAATCATAAAATAGATGAGGTTTACTCTCTAATATCATAAATAACATCCCAAGTGGAAAAATATTTTCCCATTTATTTTCTCACTATCTATAACAACCATGATAACATGTATATGATTTTTTGCTCCAAAAAAAGGAAATCAATCATAATGGATAGGTACAAAAATTACTAAGTGAAAGAAATGGATTTTATTTGAGATAAGAGTTTATAGAATGTATTAACCCATCATATTATGGTGTAATAAGATAGGAATATTTGTGAGATTCATTATACATAATTTATTCTCATTCCTTATCATTAAATATAGAGAGAGTGTGAGTTAAATGGAGAATTGGCATAACTTGATTAAAATGTTGTTTTAGAGAGATCAATTTATTAAAGCCCGAATCATCACATGTGTTCTTTATCATCCTAAATAATAAAATTATGATAATTATATACAATATTTAGAACTTTATTCATGTTTATCATTTATATTATATTTAATTTAATTTTCATTTATGTTTATGTCATATGTTTTGATGATATTCAGCTCGTATATCAAAATTCACTTTCCTAAGAGTATTATGCTACACGATATTATTCATTAATCATATATAAAATATTAATAATGTAATAATTAAAATTTTTATACATAAATTATAATAATAAAACAAATCATTAAACATGGATGTGAAAAATGAACTAGGTTACAATCATATAGACGGTAAAATGTACATACGTATGATTAAGGTTTCCATTTTTCAAAGATCATGATATAAAAAATTTAAGTGTTATTTTATATTTAAATAATGATAATTATATCATTAATATCTTATTATTTATTTTAATGTTCTTATATAAACAATCAATGTGATGATTTAATGGTAAAAAAATCATATATCTTTTTGGATGTTGTAACTCACATGTTCACATAAACAACCTTATAATTTTTATATGATGGAATTTTATGTAAATATATGATATGATTTTTTATGATAATGATAAAAATTTAATTAATATAATATATACACATTAAATCCACCATCATAAATCATCTTGACTATGGATGATGGAAAATGAATTATGTTAGTTCGCGAAGCAGTAGTTTGTTGTACACAAGGATGATAGATTCATTTCTAATTTGATGGAAGAGGAGAAAGATGTGGGTTTTTACATTAAAATAATAACATATCAATATGTTGTGGGTATATTTTTTATTTTATTATCATGGTTGAATAATATTTTAATGAGGATAAATATGAAATAAAATAAAAAATGCCCAGTTAAGAACAATATGATTTCTTTGGAAAACCTATTATGAGTTTCACAAAAATAATTCCAATATTGGTTTTCTAAAAAAGAGGATGATAGGTAATAAAAAGATGTGTAATGAATGTATTTTCATATGTATTGGAGGATCCAAAATTTTTTTATGACAGAAGAAAAGTGAAGGGTTTGTTCAATTTTATATGTGAGGGGAGTGGCATGGTTGTAATTTTTCAATGTTTTAAAACAATTCCTAGTACATTTCATGGAAAAATGTCTCAATAGTAGAACATATTAGAAGGTGTAAAATTTATTGTGAAAATAAAACAAATAAATGGGGTTTCATAGAATTTTTATTTAATTTTATGCCTTACCATTTTAGATTAACACTCCAGTGAACATATTTTGACCTTAACCGTAGTAATTAATTTTTACTATTTTTACAATTAATTATGATCAAAAATTAATTTGAAATTTTGAAATAATATTAATTATGATTATTAAAAACATGAAATAAATTTTTTCAAATTAAATTTATATAATTAGAAAATTATAATTTAAAAATAAACATGTTCAATTTTTTAAAAAATTATTTTTTGAGAAATTCATTTTTCAAGAATAAGATGATCCTACATTAACTATATGACTAGTAATCATCATTATAGAAACTTAATATCATATAAATATTCATATATTCTATAAATTTAATTTAAATATTTATTTTTAATGGGTAATTTTTACTATTTAAAATAGATGAACATTATAAACTAAAAAAATATTATAGAAAACTTTGTATTTAAACATTAAAATAAACCAAGAGCATGATCATGAACATTGTTGATTAAAATTAAATTAATTATATTATTCTAAATAAAATGGTTCAATATATAATTAAAAAAAATAAAAAAAAATATAATGGGACTTTTATAATACATTAGATATTGAAAAGAAATAATAGTATTCAAATAATCATAATTTTTTATAATTCATTGAAAAAATCCTTACAAAACAAACACGAAAATCGCCCAATGATAATTTCAATATAGAGATTTAAACAATGAATTTCATTTTATAAAATATTTTTTCTAAATGATTCAGAAAAAAACTAAAATATTTTCACCCAAAATAATTTTTTTTAATAAAATGAATTTTTTGAAGATTAAACGTCTTTAATAAAAATTTAGTGATTATTATGAAGAAATTTATCAATAAATTTATATTTATTAGGAAAATTATATATTTTTCATAAATTAATTAATTCAGTTTATACTCTACAATCTAATTTCTTGGTTATAGCAATCATATTTAAATAATGATGGTTTATTTAGGCTTGGGGTTGTTTGTCATATTCACTACCGAACATAATAATTTTTTTAAAATATTAGTGCATTAAATTATTCCTACCAATTATGCAGTGATAAGCCTTTTTTTTCATCTTCATAATTTTCTCTTCATATTTACTAGTTGAAGAAAACATCACTCTATTCAAATTCATCATGGTTAGTTGGTTTTTATCCTTTCCTTGCTAACATACTATAAACATTTATATACATTCTATGATCTCATTCATTGTGTTATCCCACCAATTGTGCTCTGGGTGATCTCAATATATTTTTATTATCCCTAAGAGGATGGAGAAGGATGGGTTATGTGAATAATTCAATATATCATTCTTTATTAGTATATTTTATTGTATATATATTCATGAACACAATATTACAATTACCTCTTCATCAATTTTCAACTCCTATGATTTCCCTTTTTTCATATAGCTTCAACCTTGTTCTGAATTTTCATTTCATCTCCAACAGAATACTTTGAATTCTCTAAAAGGGATAGTTGAATAGATATTTTATTAAAGAATGATAATTTTACTTACTTTATGAATCCCATTTCCACCATTTTTAAATCTATGAATATTGGACCTTTCTAAATTCTCATAATTAGTAATGTTTTCGGTGGCATTAAACATGGTTCAATTGTCACTATGTTTTCTTTCCCATGATGATAAACGATTGAGTAGTTATATCCCTCTATCAGATCTATCCATCTTCACTATATCATATTATGATCCTTCTAAGAAAATATATTCACGAGGTTCTTATAATACACATATATTTTACACTTCTACCCATAGAGATAATTTCCCTATAATTTCAATGCAATGATATCTGCTTCCATATACTAATCATGTGTTGGATATATATACTATTTAAATTTTAACTACCACTATGAATAGGCTATCGTTGTTTTGTTTAGAATTTTTACACAAACCAATCCCATTCTTTAAGCATCACTATATATAACAAAAATTCCCCCACTTAAGAACAACATGAGGACTTTTACATTGATAAGAATTTCTTTCATCTTCATAATTTTTTATGCATATTCACTAGTTGAAGAAAAAATCAATCTATTAAAATTCATCATGGTTAGTGGGTTTTAAAATCATTATAACCACCTAAAAATCATTAGTAATACTCATATAGTAACATCCTACCACTCCTTAGTGGCTTTAGTTGAGGTAGAAATTCAAATTTTCCTTAAGAAACATCCCCAAGATGTCAAAGGCTGGAAATAAATTCCAATGGATTCATTAACATTTGGGGGATTATTTTCCCTTTGAAAATAAAAAAACCAAACAAACATTCCATAACCAAATAAACAACTACATGATGCATGATATAAATTAAAGACAACACAAAGCAATACCATTTATATCAATTCCAAATCCAAAAGTTTATAGTAGAAAAAGACTAAAAAAAATCCAATTGAACAATGGAAGGAATATCCAAAAAAACCCAAAGACTCTATGTACGAATCTGAAGAGCCAAAAAATACATGATCCAACTCTATAAATTGCCCATGTATTTCTAACCATCACCAGAGAAATGTGATACTTTACCTTTTCTAGTGTCCTAGTAAACAATATCTTTAAAAGAATCAATGTTACAAAGTAGTAGTGAGTAATGAAACTCATTAGTCTTTCCCAAAATGACTTCCCTACTCATTACAATAGGATAGAAAACTTTTTCACATTTGTATAAAAAAATTTATATCACAACCAATTAAAACAGTTCATAAATTTATCATAACAGAAAGAAATTCCATACCAAAGCAGTTTTCTAAAAAAACAACCAATTTACACAAAAATCACCAATACAATACATAATAAACTTCTGAATTTACATATTGGAATAATCCTTTTAAGTTCACATAACTTCACACACACACTTAACCATACAACCACATATAATATTGTTGTATCCATTGACAATGAACCTTTCACATCAAAACCCATCCATCTAATATTTTTACATTCATGACCAATATCCATCGACTTCCACACACACATAACCATTTAAGAAAAAAACATTGAAATATAACTATTTCCAAACCAATTAAATAGTTTTAATAAACCTCACATTTATTGAAAATTAAAAAAATACATCATTTCAATAAAAACAACCGCTTTTATTAAAAATTATTTTCCCAAAAAATCATTCCAATAAAACTATACTTTTATTTATAACCATTTCAAAAATACCAATTCAATCCATTCCATTAAAGCCATCATTTTATTGAAAAACATATAAACTATACCATTTATCAAAAATCTAAAAAATCCACATTTTAAAAACAACATTTTAAAATCAAGAAAACAAGGACTATTACAGAACCACTTTCCACAATTCCATAATGTTACCAAAAACCCATAAACTAGTCAATCCATCACTATAGATTGTTTTTACCATTCTATTCATAGAAATTTCACAATAAATTTCAACCAAAATAATAAATATTAAAGCATGCCTTAATGTTCTAAATAGTGGAGTCGAGAGTCAAGCAACCTACCTTAGAAAACATGGAGAAAATAGAAAATGGCATGATAAAATTCACACAATAAGGTTGAAAATCCAAAAAACCACCATAGATATCTTCCCCTAACATCAATAATGACAAATATAAACATATTAGACATTAAATACCTTAAATATACCAACAATGGAAGTTGAGTTAAGAAATTGAGTGAGAGGGAGAAGTAGATCTATGTAAAACCATGAAAAACCACCATAAACAATTAATTACCATGAAAAATGGGATTTTATGATTCATGAACACATTTAGTTCAACTATGGAATGATGGGGAAATATTCCATGACCTTTAAGAGGGATAAATTACATGTTAGGGCCGATATTTGGTAATAATGGGGTTAAAAGACAAACTGGACATAGATTGAATTTGTTTGGTTCTTGTTTTTAAACTATGCATGATTAGTCACATGGTGAGGAAAACCCTGAGCTAGCTTCTCCATCAAGGAGGATCCTCAAATAGTATGCATGCATAGTTAGAAAACCATGATCCAATTACAAAAAATACCATTGTTCCATTTTACACCATTTATCCTAGGAGGGTTTAAGGTTTTGGAAAACCACGTGTCAACTAGTGTGACCTTGCCTTAGCCAATATCTCATCGTTCATGGTTTCCTATAGAAGATTCAAGATTTCCACCAGCTTTTCAGCATCTATGAACCTTTAGAAAATCCCCCAAAAACATTCCATAAGGTCTCCAAACCCTCCCAAAAAACACCCAAACACATTATATACTTAAAATAAATAAAACAAGTGTTATTTACTTGAAACCTAGGGGTGGATACATTCTCCCCCCCCATTATCATTTACATCCCTGAAAAATAGAAAACAATGATTGTCCAGAAAGTGTTTTGGCCATTTCTCGATCAATTCCATCTCCCATTCCCAAGTATCTTCTTGAATTTGAGCATGATTCCACAAAACCTACACTAGACTTATTATTTTTCCATAAAAGACATTCTCTTGCCCATACAAATTAGTCACTCGCATGTGAACCAACAAAGAATCTCGATCTAAGTCAACGTGATCCCAACAAATCCCATGGTAATTATCAACCTGATACTTTTTTAACTAAGATACATGAATCATTTTATGCACTACACTTAACCATGATATCAATGAAAAATGATATGCCACCTCACCAACCCATTAATATATCTCAAAGGGCCTATATATCAGAGAGATTAGATGCCATTATTCTCAAATGATGATGTCCAAACCATGGAGAGATCCTTAAAAAGACATGATCACTCACCTTGAATAGAAAAATCCATCTATGATGATATGCATTTTATTTCGGATGATTTTGATATGTATCTATATTTTTTCAAATTAACTAATTCTTTTTCATTGTGTCATGGAAATGGATTAAAAAAACCAATGATATAAATAGTTTTCACCCAAAAAAGTGTAAAAATAAAAAGATGATGATACAATGCTTCAAAAGGATCCATATATATCGAGTCTTTATAACTATTGTTATATGAGAACCATACTAATAGTATGTGATCTTCCCATGAGTCACGAAAATCCATTACATAAGACTCCAATATGTATTTTAATATTTTTATCATCCTTTTGGATTTCCCCTTTGTCTGAGGATGATATTCTATACTCATACCCAATTGAGTTCCATGTGATTTTATAAGAATTTCTATAAAATAGACATAAACCTTAGATCTCTGTCTAACAATACTGACACTATTAAGCCTATCCTCTTTTCCAATTATCAGATATAGTTTTTTGACATTTCCTCCACTATATTAGATTCATGAATAGGGATTAAATGATCTGACTTAGTGACTCGATCCACTATCACCCATAATGTATCATGTTTACGAACAGTTCTTGGGAGACTTATCACAAAACCCATCATGATCTACTTTCATTTTCAATCTAGAATAGTTAAATACTTCATCATACATGATTTTCATTGATGTTATTATTTAACCTATTGAAAAGTTCAGTATCTAAAAAAAATTATCCACTTTCCTTTTCTTATCACCCACTAAAACATTCCTTTCAATTCCTTATACATCTTCTGTATTCCAGGATATACAGCCCATCTCAAATGGGGCTAATCATGAATATTTTGTCTCTGACAAGCCATAGGTATGAACATTCTATTATTGAACCTCAACACTAAACTCTCATCCATCCCATAGCCCTTAATGGTATCCCCACAATTGAGTTTTGACCTCATAGACACACATTTTAAAATGGATGTATGTGCATCCTTAACAATTTCAAGTAAATAAGAAACAAAAAAATTGGAAATAAGGTCACAAACTCACCTTGGTCTTCACATTCCAATTGAATGTTGTATAGGTCTGATATCAACTGTCACTCATCAGATGCTTATTCTTCCAATTGATCATAGGAATTATTTCTTAAGGCATCATCAACCGTATTTCCATTACACGGTGTATATATAATGTCAAAGTAAAATATTTATAAATACTCCATCCATCTTCTTTGTCTCAGGTTTAATTATCTTTGTGAGAAAATATGTTTCAAGCTATTATATTCTATAAACATAGTAAATTTATCCCTAATGAGGTAATGACACCAAGTATTAAAATCATAGACTATGCAAACTAACTCGAAATCATGTGTTGGTTAACTCTTATCATGCAATCAAAATTGAATTGATCCATAAGGAACCACATGTTATCCCTGCATGAGAAAACATACCAAACTGGATACTAAAGAACCACAGTACCCCACATAGACTTTTCCTATTTATGGAAGAATCAAGACTTGTGATGATGTAATGTGAACATTAATATCTTGAAAAGACTTATGAAATTCATCATTACATTGAAATGTAACATTCTTACTTGTTAAAGATATCATAAGTGAGGCTAGTAATAATAAATCATGAACAAAGAATTGGTAATAACCAATAAAACCAAGGAAGATTCATATCTCAAAGACATTCTTTGGTGGTTTCAAATAGATAACAACTTTTTTGTTTTATAGTTCATATAGACACCTTTTCGAGAGATTACATAGCCAATAAAACAACCCTCTTGTATCCAAAAATAACACTTAAATAATTTGGAATTCAGATGATGATCCATCAATATTCCTAAAATTTTCATCAGGTATTGCTAATGCTCAGCCCTTATCGTTGAATATACCAATATGTTGTCAAAAAACACTACCATAATAGAATATAGACATCTATGTAATATCTGGTTCATTATTTCTATAAATACTGTTGGTGTATTAGTAAGACCAAAAGGAATTACCACATATTCATAATGGCCATATCTACTCTTGAAAGTTGTATTTGGAATACCCTCCTTCCGAACTCACAATTAAAGATATCCAGATCACAAGTTAATTTTGGAGTACCATTTTTCTCCCCTCAATTGATAGAACTGAACATAAATGCATGGAAGTGGACATTTATTCTTTATCATCACTTGGTTAAACTTATTATAATCCCCACAAAACCTAAGAGATCCATCTTAATTTTTTAAAAACAAGACCAGTGCTACCCACAAAGAAGTGCTCACCTGAATTCACCCTTTTCATTACAGATCTTCCAAAAAAACTTTCAATTACCTTAGTTCTATTGGTGTCATATGATAATATGGAAGGTAAATCAGACTAGTCCCTAAAGGGATATGAATCATAAAATCAACTTACCTTATAGGTGGTAACCCGGAGTAATTATTTAGAAAAACATTAAGAAACTGATCCACCACGACATGAAATTTTTTATTCTAGATCTTTTCCATTGATTTCGAAGTAAACATTAGAAACTGGTATAAGATTTTTCCAAATAATTGTTCCAAAAATCCCATTACTCCTTCATTTACACTTGCATATCCACGAAAAAGATGCTTGAATCTATCTTTAGTTGTGAAACTGACCTTTCTAGTATAATTATCAATGTTATCCTTAAAATTCATTAACTAATCCATATGTAGGATTATCTCATATCTGTCCATATCAAGAACATAGAATTCAACTATCATCCCAGCTCCATTAACAATTATAAAACATGCTCTAAACCAAAATTCACTACATTCTCTTTGGCTCAGAAGAGTTTGTAGTTTCGACATAGAGGGAATCGTCTCAACATTGAAACACAAAAAATCAATAGAACAATAAGAAATAAAGCAGTTAGATGAACATGTATCAAACAATGATTGTATTAAGTTATAATTAAAATGAATCATACTTATCATAGTTGATGGTCTAGATGAGTCATCCAAAATCCCTTACTTAGCTTCATATAATTTCTTCCTCACATACATTTTTTTATTATTGACCTATTGAGATTTCACTTCCTATGATGTCATAGTAATACAAGTATTATGTTGGAGAGATCTGTTCTTCAGATGAGATTGATTCTTGTTCCTTCCTTCCCCCAAAGCATACAATGCTTGTTACACCTATGAATTTAAATAAACACATTAACATGGAGAAATGTGACAATAGAATTCAATATTCACCATATGATTGTAGTTGTGGCATGCTCTTGGTTATATCATACACTCTTTCTTTATGTGAGTAAGATAACAACACTGGAAACATCCTAGATTTCTCTTGGGCCTCAAAGGAAGATCTATAGATCTAGCTATCTGATTCTAAAACATGATCCCACCATGGAAGTAGATGTCCCTTTTTCACTTTCTCCCAACATTACAGTTCCCACCATTTCATATTAGTATCAAAACAATTCCCCCATAGTTCTTGAGATGTCCCTCTTGTCCACCATCACTCGATGAATCATATTTGTATAATTCATAATATAGAGAACATCTAACATTGATAGAATCAACTATATCTGCCCTAATTCAAATATTTTTGCCTTCAAAGAAACACTAGTAGCAATTTCCTGTGAAAAGAATACTAAATTCACGAATTTATCCATGTACACCATGAAAAAAAAGATTTTCCTACTTCAACCAGAATATATTCTTCATTCTTTGAATTCTAAAATTATGAGGATATAACTATTTATTGAACTTTTTTTTCAAAATCCATCCAAGCTAGGACTCGGTCCAATTTTTCTTGAAATACTAAATTGAACCATAGGTGTGAAATATCCTCTAACATATATTTCATGAGATTTAATTTCAGCTCTACTGATGTGCCAATGAAATAAAATATTTGACTCCCCCTATTTAACCACTCATCCAACTTTTCTAGATTATAATCACCCCAAAATATTGATGGATTCTGCTTCTATAATTGTACTAAATGATCCACTTTCATTGGTTCATCCCTCTCATTCACTATATCTGTAGTTTAAAAATATTGGACAATACTCTAAACCAACTATTAGTTCACTTATAACTCAGGTGCAACCACAATCTTTACATATTTTCATATTGGTTCTTATAACCCCTACCAGGTGAATTTTTCAAAACAAAAAATAAATTCCCTATGTTTACATCTCTATTAACAGAAGTATTAACAATTTCAAATTATTCCACATCATACTATCATAACAATGACTTCAAAAATTAACTTTTCCCATGTTCAACCATTTCTAAAACAAATTGACTAGCTTTTAAAAATAAAACCATTTTCAAAATAACAAAACCATGTTCCTTTCAAAATATTACATATGAAACCAATTTCAATTTTTTTCAAAAATCAAAAAATTACACAACGTCATATGTCATTACTCAAAATGAAATATACACTCAGAGTGGGAAGTCAATTTTCTATAATTCATGTCTTTCAAATCTCATTTCCAAAACCCATTACAATTAGGTTTCAAATGATATATGTGTATACAAAAAAATTAGGCAAGAAACTCCCTAGTAACATTATGTTCTACATAAAAAGTTTTACTATGTATTTTTATGATATAAATTTCAATTCCATACAATCCTACTCCTTTCTATGATCTCATCTCAAGGAATGATCTAAAATGAATATGAAGTCCAAGAGCAATATAACTGATGAAAACATGGTATTTATGGACTTACCAAGAGGATTCAACTTATTCCATAATGATATTTGGAAGGCACTTGAATGATACCACTTGTAACATCCCACACCTCCTCATTGTCTTTAGGTGAGGTAAAAATTCTACTTGGACTTAGGTGACATCCCCAAGACACTAAAGTTTAGCAATAATTGAAAAGGTATTCATTAAAAATTATAAAATGATTCATCATTTAAATATAATACAAACAACCAGAAATTATATATCAAAATAATACACAACATGATGCATGATATAAATGAAAGGAAACTCAAATAAATACCATTTATATCAATACTAACACCAAAAGAGTACCAAAACAGAAGGCTTACAAACATCTGGATGAATAGTGGAAGACATATAAAAAACTCTACTATATCCATATAAATCTCCCATGTTCCAAGAACTCCAAGCTCCATGTCTCTAAATAGATGATGTATCACTAAACACCTCTATCAAAATGAGATACTTTACATTTACATGTGTCCCAGTAAACGATATCTGCAAAAGCACTAATGTTCCAGAGTAGGGGTGAGTGATGAAACTCAATAGGATTTCTCTAAATGACATCCCTACTCATGCCACATAGATTTAATGAGTTAACACATTTATATAAAAAAAATTATATTAAAACCAATTGAAATAGTTCAAAAATTTATCACAAAGCCAAAAAAATTAATACCAAGGCAGTTTTCTCAAAAAAGCAACAATTTAATAGGAAAACACAAGAAAAAGTCATTAGTTGATTCTCAATTTATTTTTTGGAATAATAAATTTAATTTCACATAACCACACACACACCTGTATCCACAAAACCACACACAATCATGGTGCTACTAGTGATAGTGGAACCTTTCTATCGAAACTCGTACCTTTTATGGTGGTACTTTTACAACCAATATCCATCACCTTCCTCACATTGTTAATAATTTAATCCAACCACATCCAATAAAATAATTTCCATACCAATTCAATCATTTCAAAAAAAAAACTCACTTTTATTTAAAATCATAAAAAATATAATTTCAATAAATCCACCCCCTTTTATTTAAAACCATTTTTCAAACAAATCATTCTTATCTAACCAACTATTAATTGAAAACCATTTCAAACAATATAATTTAGTATATTTTAATAAAATCACCTATTTATTGAAAACATATCAATTATAAAATTTAAATAAAATCAAGAAAATATAAATTTTAAAATCAACATTTTAAAATGAAGAAAAGAAGGCATATTGCACAACCACTTTCCAAAATTCCACAATTTCACAAAAAAATCCATAAATTACTAAAACCATCATTAAGGAGGGTTTTTACATTTCATTTCACACCAATTTAAAAATAAATTTCAATAAAAAAAGAAAATTGAAATCACTCCTTTAAGATATAAATAGAGGAGTTGAGAGTGAAGCCACTTACCTTAGAGAGAATGGAAAAAATAGAAAACAACATGAAAAGCCCACGATATTAGGTTAAAACTCCAAAACACACCTTAGATATCTTCAAGTAATATAAAAATTACCAAATATAAACATATTTGGTATCAAATACCTTTTATCTGTCCACAAAGGAAGTATATTAAGAAAATGAGAGAGAGGGTGAAGTAGATATAAGGAAAATCACAAAAAAACCATTATAAACGATGAATTACCACGACAAAAGGGTTTCAACGCACTGAGAAAAACCTTCCAATCAGTTCCAGATTAATAGGGAAAGATTCCTTGGCATTTAAGAGGGAGAAATACTGAGTTGGGGACAAAATTTATCATGAAATAGGGGTTAAAACACCAACCAGACATAGATCCACTTTTTTTATCTTGTTTTTATACCCTGAATGGTTAGTCGCACGACTAAGAAAAGTATTGGCTAACCATGTTTTGGATTATTCCTCAAGGAGGATCCTCACATGGTTATACCACACAGTTATAAAACCATTCACTAGCTATGAAAAGGCCCACTATCCCATGTTGCACGGTTTCTCATAGGCGGTAGTATGATTTGGACAAATAGTGCACTTACGCACGAACCCTTTTCGTATCCTTTATCTCATTGTGCATAGTTACCTTGAGAAGTTACATGGTTTACACTAACCGGGAACTAACTATGCACCTTTTTGAAATCCCCAAAACATTCCAAAAGGTCTCTAAAACCTACTAAACGTCACCAAAGTACATTATATACTAAAAATACATAAAAGAATTGTCACTTACTTGAAACTGGGGGTGTTACACATCTAGTCTAAGGAAACAACTTATATCCATTATAGAGGTTGGTTTGGGAAACCCCTTAATTGATTTTTATTTGTATGGTTACATATATATCATTTTCCTAGTGATAATATAACATAATAAAGATAAATTCTCAATCCAAAAAAAAAATTTATTGTACATTACATATAGATTCTTTTTTAAAAATGAATTTAGTAAAGTATTCAAATTATCCTCATTCTCTACCTTGATTTTTATTATATCAAAATATCATCTGTAATGACTAAACAAATGTTATAGGTAAACTCTAAGGACTTTATGAATTTATTACATATATAATGATGGAGAATTAGTTATTATGGATGCATCAATACGAACTAATGGTTTCCATACATTGATTGAAAAGTAGTATTGGTAATATATTCCTTCATCACCCTTAATTGGTTATATCTAGACTGATGGTCCCCCATAGAGAAAGACTTTTCCCTAGATAGTTGATTTAACATGTATTCTATCAATTGTAGGTGATAGATACTCTTTACTATGATTTAGTTTAGTCTAAAATAATCAATAATGAGGTGCATTAACCCATAATTCATCTTGAAAATGATGATAGAGGAACCCCATAGTGAAGAACTCATGTGTATAATTTTTTTGGTAGATTATATTATAAATTTTTTTAGGATATTACAAATCAATGGTGGCTATTATATATAAAGTCTTTAATATGGGAAGATATCCATGTATATGATTGATTTCTAATTCAGCCTCTTGGTCTGGAGGAAGACTAAGTAACTATTCATGGAAGATATCAGTATAATCCATCACATTGGGATTATATTTAAGAAATATTATCTCATTTTTATCAATCATTTGAGCTAGATATTCTTTCTCACAAGGTGTTTATATTCATACTTTAGATGAATATTCCATGATATATTCATCCTCCTACTTATGGATGTAAAAATTTATCAAATTATTTTGGACATGAAGAGTGATCTCGCTCTCACAACTATTTATGTTGACAATATATAATGGAAACCAATCCATTCCCAATACAACATAAAAATCCTTTAAAGAAAGCTGTTTTTTGGAATGTTCAATCCATAACCATTGTCTAAGGAAAAGTTATATACCTAGTAGGAAACCATTTATCCATCTTCTGTTACCATATATAGTTTAACCCCCATGTTTGTAGGTGGTGTTGGATTTAGTAAAGTAAACTTTCAGGATATGAAAAAATTTATAGAACCAAAATGGAAAAGTATGTTCACTGTTCTTAAATAATTAACTATAATACATACCAACACATTGTTTTTTGGATCCATATTATTACAAGTCATAACATATCATATTAACTATTCTCTAGATGTTGGATATTGTTTTCATTGATTGTCTCCAACAACCGTTAACATAGGAAATTTGCAGGAACAATGCATGGGTTCCTTATAGTTAAACCAATTTTGCATAGGCTGAGTGCTAATTTGAACCATCATAACTTCTTCCAAATTAGTGGGATTATTAATTTCCAATGATAACTGAATATCCATATGACCATATTTTATACATTTCAAGTATCTCCTAGTTACCTTAATATCCTTTTAAGATACTTTTTCACTCACTTTTGACAAGTTTTATATTCAATTTTCTTTATTATATTTGATTTATCCATTGATCTTGCTGAAGAAAACTCAATTTTATATTTTTTTCTTAGGGACCAAAAGAGAAATTAGTGTCTTTTATATCCATTTCTACCATAATAAAACTATGAAAAATCTCTTCATATATATTAATGTTTCCAATAGAAGAAGAATTTCATAGAATTGGATTTAATTAAAATGACAACTGGTCTATGTTACAATCAGCATTGATGATGAAGCGGGTGGAATACCATAAAATCCTTGTGAATTTTTCCACATAGTCCCTAATATACTCATCTTCATTTTTATTTAGTCACTCCCATGTCATTTTATGATGGGGAGTTCATGTAAAATATTTTTCAAATTTTATTTTGATGTCTTCACATTCTATGGAATCAATGTACACTTTTGAATTTGTATCTTGATGAGTATGAACCATTGATCAGTTCCCCCATCAATGTGATAAATAGACATCACAACTATATCATACTATGACCATTATAGGACAAATAATATATTCTAAATAGAGATAATCCATTGTTCCTTGAGGATGGTATAGATGATCCACTTAAAGAAGGTGGTATTTGAACATAAAATACTTAAATAAAATTTTCACTTTCTTATGAGGAGGTGGTAGTTACAAAAGATTCATGTTACTATTCATAACATGATCCAGTTGAGACAATAAAAAATTATTTTTTGGTCCCTCTCCCATATGGTTAGGAATATTAATATTTGAATCATCAAAATTTCTATCAGATAAGTTGGTGATATGGTTTCTTCTATTTCCCATCATTAACTAAAATAATAAAAAACAATGAAATTATTTTAACAATAAAAGGAAAAAATTTAATTTTATAAGGGGTAACATATAAATGATAAGTTCATCCTAAATTTACCACCTCTAGGTCATAATCTTGTCAATCCATGTTAATGTTTCTTATTTGATTTTCAAACCTAACAATTTTTTCAAGTCCTTCATAATGGGTTATATTGATTTTTTTAATTTCAGAAACATATTACCTGAGATTTAAATTTTTTATAGAGTAATGATAGTTTATCAGGAACAATTTGACAATATATTCAATTCACAATGAAACATTTTATGAGTTATTAACAATATGAACCATTGTTCAAGAGCCCCATCCACATACTGTATCCCAAAAAGTATCCAATTTCATGGAAACCACTCACTCTATATTTCTCCAAAATTATAAAATATTTTCATATGTATAGATTTATTTCTAGAGTTACCACTAAATTATTCTAGGCCTAAACCAATAAAATAACCATACCTTGTACTGATACCAACTATATCTAGACAATCATTTTACACATATTATTGATTTTTTATAAAATAAATAACCATTAATAAAAAATGTATATAATGATTCATATTATGTTTAGAAGACTATTTTCATAATATATTGAAAGGAAAATAAAACATGACATGATTATTTTATTCTCCATAATTATCTCATAAATCCATTTGAGATCCTATAACTTCATCAGATAACCTGGGGAATACAAAAAATAAAGGGGAGAGCTGAAAATTCCAATATGGTAATAAAAATGATAAGGAAACAGAAAATGTGAATCAAAAGTATAAAATGATATCATAAATATGAAGGCTCAGGATTAATTATATATTAGTATATAATCATTAAAATTACATCATAATATCATATAAATATAGGAAATTTTAATGTAATATAACATATAACATAAACACGAGTCAATGATAACTACCTAAAAAATATCACCTGGTAAATAGATTCATAGATTAGATTCGGTTTACTCCCAAATAAAAATAAAAATATAATTATTATTTTTTTGGCCAATTAATTTGAATTCTCTCTAGGTGAAACAATCATAACATGTACATGCATATGTGTTTTCTAAAAGAAAATCAACCTTAAAACATAAACATAAATATAACAGGGGGAAAGAAATTTCCTACCTTTGAGAAAAGAACATATGAAATGTTAAAAAAAATTTAAATAATTCTGAATAAAATATGTATATATGTGAGAGACATATATAATAAATTTTTATGTAATATATATAATTAAATATAGAGAAATTTTGTTTATAGAGAGAATGTTCATAACCCGATGACAATAGTGATTTTGAGAGATCCCTTACATGAACCTGCATTGGAATGTGTATTCCTTATCATCCTAAATAATAAATATATGTTAATTATTTAACTTTTCAACAAATTTTTTTATATATTTACTCATTTTGTATTTAACTACATAAAAATTTATATTCATTTCGTGTGTTTTGATGATATTCGGTTCATATGTACAAAATCACTCTGGTAAGTTGACTAAGATAAAACTGATTTCTAATTTATCATATTGATTATATCCATAATCACGTAATTAATTTTTTAAATAAATTAATGTTTTAAAACATACCATGTAATATGGTAATGAAAAAAAAACTATATAAAAATCATAAAGATGACAGGTCGTACGTACGCATGAGTAACATTTCCATTTTTCAATGGCAATGAATAAAATAAGGTAAGTGGTATTTAATAATTAAATAAATTCAATTATATCATATATATAATATTATTTCTTTTAATAAACATATATATACCATCAATGTGTTTTGGTAATGAAAAAAAATCATATCACTTCATGGAGGTGGTAATCCACACATGTGAACGAATGCCATTATCATATTTTAATGAATAGAATTTTAATAAAATATATGATATATTAAATTTATATAGTGATAAATATTTTTTTAAAATAATATATATTAATTAAATCCATCATCATAAGTATTTTTGAGAGGTGATGGTGGATTATGAATTATGTCGGTTAGTGAGGAGGTAGTCCACGGTACACACGAACAGTGTTTTAATTTCTTAATTAATGGAAAAGGAGATAGATGTGGGTTATTACATTAACATAATAAAATATACATATATGTTAGATACTAATGTCTTTATAACATCAAGTTTGAATAATATTTTAGGGAGTTGGATGATTAAATAAAATGAAAGTTCTCTCTTTTGAATGATACCTCATCTTTAGACAATAACTTTAGGCTTGTAAGAAAATCCTTTATAAGAGGGTTTAATAATAAAACCCAGGATTCTAGGAAATGGTATAGAAAGTATGAATTTTTTTTGGGTAAGACATGGACAAAAAAAATTCACTTTATATGTTTATAAAAAAGATGCGGTTTACTTTTATAAGTAATGGGATTGTCACACTTGTAATTTTTCAATTTTTTAATATAATTTCATGTAATAAAAATGAAAAAATAACTCCAAATTTTATAATATTATAATATGATAAGTTTATTTTTAAATTAAACCATAAAATGGGGTTTCATAAAGTATTTTGTTACTTTTAATCATCAACTTTATCTATTAAATCAGGATAAACTCGTTTTTACCTAAACATAATAATTATTTTTTACTTTTTTACTATTTATTATGAACAAAAAATAAGTTAAACTTAATAAATAAAATTATTTATTTTTATTACAAATAGGGAATCTATTTTATAATTTCCAATTCAATTAATTTGAGAAATTTAATTGAAGAATAATCCCATAAAAATTTTAAAAAACTATTTTTTAAAAATAAAGTCATTTTAAAGCATAAAATGATCTTACATTAATTATATGACTAGTAATAATCATTATAAAAATTAAAATTAATATAAATAGACATATAATATTTAAATTTCATTTAAAAAAAGTTTTGTTAGGGCATATTTTATATAATTAATACTGAAAACATTTATTCACTTAACTTGTTTTTGCTAAAAACCACATTTTTAAGAATAAAAATATTCTTATAAAAAAAATGAAAATATACAATTCAAATGATTTAAAATGAATTTTAATAAATGAAATATTTAATATTTTAAATTAAGACCATTTAAAAAATATATTTTTAATTTTATATTATTTAATGATATGAAATAAAGGTATTTGAAAAATCATTTAGTTTAGATATTCAATGAGAGATCAGTCTTGTCTGAAAAATCCCAAAATTTCACCCTCTATTAATATTGATATGGAAATTTAAAAATGGAGTTCATTATTTCAAATTATTTTTATAAATTTTACTTAAATTAATTATATATTTACCACAGAAATTTAAAAAAAAATTATTTTTGAAGGAAACATATTTTATTAATAAATAAAATTTATTTATTAATAATTTAGTTCTAATTTAATTGGAATTTATGAATAAAATTATACTGACCAGGATCATTATATTTTTTTCAAAATGTATGTAAAATTTTTTTTCCCTCAAATTTAGCATATATATTATAATGACTATATTTAAATAATCATGGTTTTTAGGCTTGGTGTTGTGTGATGAATACACAACATTTCATAATTTTCTTTCTCAAATGCTAGGGTCATGAATTCCAATTTACATATAATGAATTATCTATGTTCATGATATTGTAAATTATATGTTTGGAATTATTGATTATATATATATTAAATACTTTTTTATTATCCATTATATTATTTATATTTTCATAATATCCTTGTAAATGTATAACACTAATGTTTTTAGTTATATGAAATTATTTGATGATATTTTAAATTTTAATAAATATTAATGAATTGTTTTTAAATGATACTTTTTTGTACTCTACCCATAATTGTACATTGAATATCACCCTTTTATTTTTACCCTTTTTGACAAGGAAATATTTAGTGTAATACTAATTCTCTCAAGGATATGTATTGTTGAATACTATTTAGCTTCGAAAGAAGTAGGTGTATCATTTTATGTGTTTGGTTTAGTTGAAAAATGTCCCATTTTATGGAATGTATGGGTTTTTTGTAAGAGTTTTCTCTAAAAACAATAAATCACTAGACCAAAAATCTTAAGGGTATGGATGTGTTGAAAAAAATTCTATAAATCAATTAACAATTATATATTTTTGTTAAGGTAAATATAGTTGGAATTTGAGTAGGATTCAGATAGAATTATAACAAGTATGTCATTAGTGGGGTGTATTAATGGATTTTAATAACATTTATCAATATAAGTGGATATAATTTAAAACAAATGTCCATGGATTCCCATGAATGAAAATATGAAACATCATAAATACAATGATGAACTAATATAAAAATGTATAGTAGACACTGAAGAATGATCTTATACATCTTTATGACCATATATAAATTGTAAAGTTCATAAATTTGGATAACAAAATCATACCACCTCCATTTGTATCCATGGGATAGTCTGAAACACTCAATGTTGGTGTGGGATTCTATCTTCTTTCAGGGTGTGTCATCACCTCATAGTGAAAAGGATAAAGAATAATGAGAGAATTATAATACATGGATTTTTTTACCATGAATCATGTGTAAAAAAACATGATACCCTTTTATAAAAGTAGGATTTAAAAATCCATTGAGGATAATACTAAATAATACTCTAATTTATTCATGAAAAAAAGCATGAATTAATGCATGAACTAATTCGAGCATAAAATGCCTAAATATATAACACTACCTCAATTGTTTCTTCTTGTGAAATGGTTTCAGTAACTTTATCCATTGGGTATGATCAAACAAACACATAAATAATTATACCATAAGAATTGTAGAATGATATATATATATTTCTAATTGAAAATCATAATTTTCATTAAATCTATAATATATAAATACCATATAAATGTAAGGCCACATGGAATATAACAATCTATATCACACCATCTCTAAACCATAAAAGATTTTTCCCTTTAACATTATATTTTATCATATAATAAAACTTGGTAAGCCATATAAAATTATCATTTTTTTCAACTTCCAAAACAATTTTAGAAATTAATTATTATCTTTCCCAAATATCAAATCATATAAAATATTTTGTTAATAATGTATAATAAAATTTTGGATTAAATTAAAAACAATTTTATAGTGTCTCTCTAACTTAACCTAAAACCTCATTCAAACATTGATAAAAAATAAAAAATTCTAGATATAGATTTGTAAAAAAAGATTGACCTCAACAAAAGAAGAAATGATGCTTAAGAAATAATGTGATTTGGAATATTATCATTTAAACACATCTATATACATTTTCCACCATTCATCAACATTTTTAAACAATCATTCTCTTATTTTCCATTTTTTATGAAATTTAGTGACATGAGACATGAATCATGTCAATCTCATATAGCCATATCTATATTTTTTCACTCTCTATGTGTAGACTGACTATATAACTAACTAAATAAAATTTCATTCATCATTATGGATTAGAAAATCAAATATACATTACATTTATAGATTTATAATACCATGTTGCATCCACACACTCCCAAAATATATCACAATTGAGGGACAAGATGTCACACCAATCAAATGAGGGTGGGGGGGATCTCATAAGGGTTAAGCTCAAACAGAGCACCTGATTGGTAAAATACATAAACACCACCTTATTATCTATGTGTACATGTTAACATTCATAATTATAGAATCAATGTATGAAGGTTATGAATCACGGTATCTTAGAAAATGTTGGAAACACGGAGTCATGTATGATCGATCACCCCATAGTATACCAATATTAGTTGTGTATGGAACTATATTTGGTATAAAATTTAAGTAATCTAGAATAATAAAAGAATTATATTTTATATTTTGTGCCTCATGAGAATATTTTTTATATCTATTCATGAAGTACACACATGTTAACCATAAAATTTATTCACAACCTATAGTACTATCTAAAGAATATCAAGTTTGGATAAAATTAATGTTTTGATTTGAGTGGTCAATTATAATTGAACTTCATGATGTATATATATATTCACATTTATACACCCAACATGAAAGTATAATAAAATTGATTATTGCTTTATTAAGGTAAATTTTAGTATTATTAAACACTTTTAATAATACATAACAAACCAAAAAATGTGTAACATCCCAGGTAAATGAAGAATAAGAGATTTTCATATTTATTAATAGTTGTAAATTAAATATTAATTTTACTTTAAAAGGGTTTCTATGTTTGATAGCATACTCGATACGCAACAACGAGTTTTTTTGAAATATTACATTGAACACTAATAATATAATATTATTATTTTAAATGGTAGTTAACTCCTAGTCATTGTATTGGCAGGAATAAAAAAAACTAACTACAATATGATTATACATTTTTTTTAAATGTATTTACATTTATCCAATAAAAAGTTAGAGGCATAAATATGAATGAATCTAATTCTAAGCATAATTTACATTAAAAGGCCAATTTACCACCTTTTAATAGAGAAACCTCTTTAAATCTAGTTTCAGTCAACTTAATAAATTTTATTTGACCAAATAAAATCCTTCTTTAGAATGGGGACATCAAAATTCACTTTGTGTAATTTTTTTGAATTTTTCCGATAAAGTTCATTTTTTAATGAATAGTGAAAATATTGTATTTTAATTCAAAACTACGTTTTAATCAAATTTATTTATATAGTTAGATTATATTTTTAATTGGTTTAAAATTTTAATTAGAATATATTTTTACCATTTAATCCAATTTTGGTCATTGTAATTAATTTCACCTTGAAATTAGACATAAACAAGTGTCAATATTTTGATAGTTATTGTTTCTTAAAAACACGCTATTTATTTTAACAACGTGAATTAATTTTTAAATTAATTAATTCCAATTTTATGTTTTGAATTTGGAAAAATAAACAACCTTTTTGAATTCAGAATATCAAATATAGCTTCGGCTGAATTTTTGGTATTTTTCTGAAAAACTTCAATTTTTGATGAATAGTGAAACCACTTAGTAGTAGTTAAAAATACCAACTTTTTCATTTAAATGAAATTTTACCACTTCTGTAAATTGAATTTCTAAAATTTGACATACATGGATGTTATTAGTAAGTAAAATTTTGTTCAATAAGATGAGAATATTTTTGTAAAGACCCGCAAATTTCAAGGAAATTTTTTTTCTCTTAATTTTCTTTGGAATTTTTCAAGAGCGCAGCTTCAGACGGCACCTGATTCCGAGGCCCGGTGTGCCCGGAATCAATTTCCGAAGTTTGGCTCGGGTACGTTCAGTGAACAGACGAGTGGGTTTTTCTATCTTTTGAACCGGTGCCCGGAATCGAATTCTGAGGGCACCGATGAAATCGCAGCGCCGGTATTTGCTTAGAAACGCCTCTTCCGGAGTTGCGTTTTCTCAACCGTGGTTTTTAAAATTTTGGGCTTTAAGTCGGAAATAAAATAAAGGTTGTGCGACAACTTTATTTTATTTCACTTAAGCCGCTTGGAAGCCACTTGAACTGAGTTAAAGTGGATAGGGTGCTATCCGGAAATACCCTACCCCTTGGTAGGATATTTGTGAGGTGGGGCCCGCACGAGCCCCGCCATTTCTTTCGCTAAGTAACGCACCCGCGAAAACCCGTCAAAGTAACTGAAAAGTCAACCGGCGCGTTTTCTTTAATTTCTTAACAGACCATTTAATTGGGCGGTTTATTTCGTGAATTAAATGGGCTGTTTCATTCGTTGAATTAATTCAACAAATTTAATGGGTCGTTACTTACGCGTTTGCGTTCGTTGGCGAATTAATAAAATAGACCAACGTGTCT
Source organism: Viscum album (assembly GCA_963277665.1). Classification (NCBI taxonomy): domain Eukaryota; kingdom Viridiplantae; phylum Streptophyta; class Magnoliopsida; order Santalales; family Viscaceae; genus Viscum; species Viscum album. The sequence goes on from OY728122.1 coordinate 380,626,841, forward strand.
ATTTTGGAGGATTACTCTTTATTCTCTGGGCCTCCACCCTCCCCGCGAAGAACGCGAAGAACGTGAAGAACGCGAAGAACGCGAAGAACACGAAGAACGCTGGAACCAAAATTCGACGACGCACACCGTGATCCGCGACGTCGACAAACTTTTTCCGCGACCTTCTTCTTCGTCGACGCTTCTTCTTCCGCGGCAAACCTACGATCGGCGGTTAAAGGTGAGAATCGAATCTTCTAAATTCTCCCTTTTTATAATTCGATATCAACGGATTTAAATTAATTAAATCCGTTTGATCTTGATCCGGAGATCGTCGGCGCGACTCCTTCCCGCGGTGCGACGAGCGTCTCTTCCGCGACGATCACCAAATCTGCGACGACCTCTCGTCCGACGACGACGACAAGGTAGGGATTTAATTCTTGATGATTTATTCCCGTGTTTTTATTTCTTTTTGAATAAAGAACCAGCATGAATATTTTCAATTAATTAAAATTGAATTGCCGTTTAAAAGAAAAAGAAGTGAACAATTTTTATCTTGATTAAAAATTGTTGTAGCCCCTTTCTCCCGTTGTTTATGACTAACGCGGAGGGTGCGGGTCTAACGAACAAGACCCGACAACCCTCCGCCGATCCTTTTCGTGTGCGGATTTGGCAAGCGATGATGAACCGTGCGGCAAGGGCGATCCGTTGATCCCGCAGTGAAGATCGGCCCCCGGGAGGAGCAACGGCGCAGACAGGAGAGGAATCAGGCCACCAGAGCAACTCCGGCGGCCCGCGGAAGGCGGCGGCGGCGCGGGCCGCCGGCGCGGCGGCGCGGGCCGCCGGCGCGGCGGCGCCGGAGACCGGAGGCGGCGGCGCCCGGCGCGCCGCCGGAGGATCCGCCGTGGCTCGGCCGCGGCGGCCGCGAACCGCCGGACCGCGTCCGCGGTCCGGCCACCCAACACGCGGCCCGCGCGGCGCGCGTTCCACCTAAGCTGCGGGTCAAACCCGCGGCGCCCCTTGGCCGCTCGGCCGAGGTCGAGCTGGCCGGTCCGGTCGGCCGGGACGGGTCGGGTCGACCCGGTTCGGGTCGACCCGGTCCGGCCGACCCCCAGGGGGGGTTCGGGCCGGGTCGCCCCGGGCCCAGAACCCCCGTTTCGGGCCCTCTTCGGTCTTTTGCCCATAACTTGGGCCTAGGACCTCCGATTGACGAACCGTCAGCGGCTACGCGATCCTTGGATCAATGCGGTCGTTTCGGTATATTACACTCAAGGTTTCGGAAGACTTTGAGTTCGGCCGGGTTGGTTCGTACACGAAACCAACCGGGCCCTCGGAGCGGAAACGCTCATAACTTGAGCTACGGACGTCCGATCGACGTACCATCAGCTGTGGTAGTTTCCTCTAAGTGATACGGAACTTTTGGCATACTCCGCCCGAGGATCGGACACAGGCGGAGTACGGTCGGGTTGGTTTTGCCCTAAAAACCAACCGGGCCCCTGGGACGAAAATGCCAATAACTCTCAGACCGGGCGTCCGATTGACGCGCCGTCTGTTGCGTTGAGATCCTGTTGTCGATACGGAACTTTTGGATACATCAACTTCGGACTACGTGTCAGTTGATGTATCAGCCTCTCGGCTCGTGGAGCGGACCCTCCTAAACGAGCTCGCTGTGTGTGGGAACCCTAGCGCTGGCTGTGACTTCGACGATAGAGCATAGATCCTCTGTGGACTGCGACGACGACAGAGCAGAGATCCTTCGTGGACTGCGGCGACGACTGTGCAGAGATCCTCAGTGGACTGCGTCGATTACTGCACTCAGCGATCCTACGTGGATCAGTGCTACAGGTCCTGTGTGGGCCCGATCCTGTGTGGGTCATCTCTTACGGTTCTGTGCGAGCCATTGCTACAGGTCCTGTGTGGGCCCGATCCTGTGTGGGTCATTGCCGAGGTTAGTACCTATCGATCCTTCGTGGGTCCGACGACTTAGATGGATCAGTGATCATCTTTGACGTCATCTGAAAAAGTATACCTGGTTGAGCTGAATCTTATGTTACTCTCCTTTGTGGATTGTGTTGAACTATCCTATGTGGATTTACTATTTACTATTTACTCTCCCTGGTGGATTTGAGTCTTGCTTTCCTGTGTGGATCGAGTTGACCTTGAGCTCGAGAGCAGAGCTAGAAATGGGGACTTAGGTATATGTATGGGCATATACCTAAGTCGAGTCAGTTGTTTCTTCGTGGTTGCCCCTTTCTTTTGTGCTATATCCTTTGTGGATTTCGGGAGACCTTCGGGGGTCTCGGGGTCCTTACTGAGTAGTTTATACTCACCCCTGCACGGGCTATGCCCGCACCTTGTTGTGTTGGATGCAGACGACGGACAACGCTGATCTCGGTTTGAGCGTGGAGCAGGACGGTACCTGGAGGCGGACCACTGGGCGGGACGTGCTCGGAGCGGACGTGGGACCCGAGGAGCCTGGAGGCTATTTGTACCCACCCTTCAGGTGGGATTGCCAGTGGAAGACACGAGGCCGCCGTCTTTTCTTCAGTTGCTGTTCTTTCCCTTTTCAGTTGTACTTTCAGTTGGGCTTGTATTCCGGCCCCCTTTACTTTTCTGCACTTTGTAGTTACTTTACGCTTGCTGACTCTGTGGTGGTTGTTACTTATAAAGGCAATGCCTTCCCTGTTTACCGGGATTTTACGCCTTGGTGCTAGTCGCCAGCCCCTGGCCTATGGAAGGCGGGCTTGGGGTAGTCACGGCACGGGCCCCGAGGTCGGGTCGTGACAAATTGGTATCAGAGGGGTCGGTTCTACCGCAGACTCTGATCGTCTTTTCTTCCTATATGAAGCAATAGTGTTTAGTGTATTGAGTGTGGTTATCAGTTCAGGGAGCCCAGTGTTGGTGCGGCGGCCGACGTATCCGTACACCAGGACCCTGACTCCTGATTTCCGACTTAATGCATGAAAACCTTGATTGCGTGTGTGTTTCAAGTTTTCTTTGTGATTACTTGTGTCAGCTCACCGGGTATACTGATCTGCTTCATGAAAGTCTCAAGTTTTCCTTGTGATTACTTGTGCCAGCTCACCAGGTATACTGTTCTGACTGTGGTGCTCTTGTTCTCCTTTTCAGGATGGCCCCGCGATGACAGCCAGCTAGGGTTCCGAGTGTAGGGCGCGACGGCAGCCCACCGAGCGATGAGGCCTCGGTGCAGGGCCCTTTGCCAGCAGTGGCACCGGCGGTAGCTTTACCCGCCGAGCCACCGATGCTACCAGTACCAGACGCTGATGATGCACGTCGCCTCAGGGCACTGCATGAGTTTCAGAGCCAGCGACCGCCCAGGTTTCGCGGTGAGGCGGACCCCCAGGCCGCCGAGGACTGGCTAGAGGCGGTGGTACGGATCTTTAGGCTAGTGAGGACACCAGCGGATCTCTTGGTGATTCTCGCGGTGAGCCTCCTGCAGGCGGCGGCAGGACGATGGTGGAGCTTGATGCTCCAGGTTCACGATGAGGCATCCTTGCTCTGGACGGACTTCGAGAGCCTCGTCCGCTCTGAGTTCGTCCCGGCCACCCTCCTAGCGGTGCGCATCCAGGAGCTTCTCCAGCTGCGCCAGGGCAGCATGACGGTCGCTCAGTACGCGGCGAGGTTCACTGACCTATCTCGCTACTCGACCGATATGGTACGAGACCCCTTCTTCCAGGCCTGGACCTTCGAGCAGGGCTTGCGGCAGGAGATTCGGGCGTCGCTGATCTCCCTCAGCATTCCGACCCAGGCGGGAGTACTAGAGCGAGCCCTCCTGATCGAGAGCTTCCTGGCAGAGCCTTCTTCAGCGGCGAGACCTAGCGCAGGGCGGCAGGTAGCTGAGTCTTCGGTAGTAGGTAGCCGACGGATGACTCTCGGGTCCAGGCAGACCAGACCCCACGCAGACGGCCTCAGGACACCGGCTCAGCAGTGCGGGGCACACAGCGGAGTTCCAGCCTTCCGAGAGGCAGGCTGTGCTACTCCTGCGGCGGGCAGGGTCACATGGCTCGTGACTGCCCGACTCGCCGATCAGAGGAGCAGCAGACAGTGGAGGGGCCACCTAGGCAGAGGCAGAGGGTCGACCGTGGCGGTCCGCAGAGAGGAGGCGGACGAGGCAGAGGAGCTGGCCGAGCAACGGGTGGTGGGCGACGCTTCCAAGCTCTACCCCCACCACCACCAGGAGGGCCACCTCGACCACAGGGAGCTGGTGGGTAGGGACAGGCCCAGCTCCAGGAAGTGGAGGCCTACGACCCCGACATGCCAGAGATGATTCGAGGTACGATCTGTGTCTATTCCACCCTTGCTGCAGTACTTATAGACACAGGAGCGAGTCACTCTTTCATAGCCTCTGCCCTTGTTCGGAGCTCGGAGATTCCGACTGAGCCGTTGGCTCGATCCTTACGGCTAGAGACTCCTACGGGAGCAGACTCGACGATTACGCACTGGTGCCGGCAGTGTGAGCTTACTCTAGGAGGCGAGAGCTTCGGCTGGGATCTCCTTGTAGCGGCGTCGAGGCCTTACGATGTCATCTTGGGCATGGATTGGCTATCCACGTTTCATGCCCAGATCGACTGTTTTAGGCGCAAGGTGCGATGTGTTCGCACCGACGGGAGCAGGTTTACCTTCACCGGTGAGAAGGGAACCTTTGCAGCACAGGATGGACTTCCGCGGAGGAGAGTGCAGCCCATCTCTCATTAGTTGGCTAGCCTCATCCTAGGAGCAGTGGACGTGCGGAGTCCAGTTTTTCCTGCAGTGGTGGACCAGTACGTGGATGTCTTTCCCGACGACGTTCCAGGGCTACCTCCTCATAGAGAGGTAGACTTTTACATCGACTTGTGCCCCGGGACAGCCCCGATATCTACTCCAGCATATCGGATGTCCCCCGCCGAGCTTTGAGAGCTGCGGGTACAGTTGGAGGACTTGCAGAGCAAGGGGTTTATCCGACCCAGTGTTTCACCCTGGGCTACCCCGATATTGTTCGCCAAGAAGGCGGACGGGAGCTTGAGACTGTGTGTCGACTATCGTCGCCTGAACCAGGTGACAGTGAGGAACAAGTATCCGCTGCCACGGATTGATGACCTCTTCGATCAGCTCAAGGGAGCGCGGTGGTTCTCGAAGATAGACCTCCGGTCAGGCTATCATCAGCTCAGAGTTCGAGACGAGGACGTGCAGAAGACGGCCTTCAGGTGTCGGTATGGCCATTATGAGTTCTTGGTTATGCCGTTCGGCGTAACCAATGCTCCAGCAGTGTTCATGAGCCTCATGAACAGGATCTTCCAGCCATACCTCGACCGATTTGTCGTGGTCTTCATTGACGACATTTTGGTATACTCGACGACTGAGGAGGAGCATGCCTACCACCTGCGAGTTGTGCTAGACACACACCGAGAGCACCAGCTTTATGGCAAGCTCTCAAAGTGCTAGTTCTGGTTACGTGAGGTCCACTTCTTGGGGCACGTCATCTCTGAGGCGGGAGTTGCAGTGGATCCCGCGAAGATCGAGGCAGTGCTAGCTTGGGAGCCACCCAGGAGCGTGACGGAGGTGCGAAGCTTCTTGGGCCTAGCCGGATACTATCGGAGATTTGTGCCAGACTTCTCCAGATTTGCGGCACCACTCTCAGCATTGACAAAGAAGGGGAAACCCTTTGTGTGGTCAGACAGATGTCAGCAGAGCTTCCAGGAGCTGAGACTAAGATTGACCAGCGCACCTATCTTGAGGTTGCCTGAGGAGGGAGTTGGATACGTAGTTTACTGCGATGCATCAGGGACTGGACTCGGGTTCATCCTGATGCAGGAGCGGGCCGTGATCGCCTACGGATCACGTCAGTTGAGGCCGCATGAGCAGAACTACGCCACTCATGACCTGGAGTTAGCAGCAGTGGTCTTCGCTCTGAAGACTTGGCGGCACTATCTGATGGGCGAGCGCTTCACAGTCTTTTCTGACCACCAGAGTCTCAGGTATATCTTCTCTCAGAAGGACCTGAACCTGAGACAGCGGAGATGGCTTGAGTTCCTCCAGGACTATGACTTTGAGATAGTCTATACTCCTGGGAAGGGGAACGTGGTAGCCGATGCCCTCAGCAGGAGGACGGGCATTCAGCTACTTGAGGAGGCGACGAAGCAGCTAGCCTCCTTACAGATATCCTTCGTGGATAGAGACGGAGCAGCCTTTCTTCAGTCTCTCACAGTCTCTCCTCCACTTCTACAGCGGGTCAGAGAGGCTCAGCGTGGGGACGCTGACTGTGAGACCCGGCGTGCACTGATATCCTCAGGTCAGGCGCCTGATGGCTTCTCCCTTGGAGCAGAGCACGACATCCTTTTCAGAGGACGTACCTTCGTACCAGTCGCTTTACGAGAGGAGGTGCTGAGAGAGTTTCACACTTCTCCCTTGGCGGTGCATCCCGGAGTGGCGAAGATGTACCAGGATCTCAGACGACAGCACTAGTGGCCGGGCATGAAGAAAGCTGTGGCAGAGTTCGTTTCACGATGCCTCACCTGCCAGCAGGTGAAGGCAGAGCATCAGGTACCAGCAGGCTTGGTACAGCCCTTGGAGGTCCCGGAGTGGAAGTGGGACGACATATCTATGGACTTCGTGACTGGACTTCCACGCACTTCCAGAGGTCACGACTCCATTTGGGTGATTGTCGACCGACTCACCATGTCGGCACACTTCTTACCCATCAGAGAGCAGGGCTCAGTGGAGAGCTTGGGACGTCTTTACGTCCAGGAGATCGTATGGCTTCACGGTGTGCCATCGTCTATCGTCTCCGATCGAGATGCTCGTTTCACTTCCCGGCTTTGGAAGGGGTTGCAGGAGGCGTTCGGGACGCGGCTCCATCTGAGCACAGCCTTCCACCCTCAGACGGATGGTCAGACTGAGAGGACCATACAGACACTCGAGGACATGCTCCGTGCATGTGTTCTCGACTTTGGTCGCAGCTGGGAGGACCACCTACCCTTGGTGGAGTTCGCGTACAACAACAGCTACCACTCCACCATCGGGATGGCACCATACGAGGCGTTGTACGACAGACCCTGCAGATCACCGTTGTGCTGGACAGACCCTGGGGAGTCAGCACTCGTGGGACCAGAGATGGTCCGAGCCATGACAGAGAAGGTCCAGATCATCCAGGAGAGGATGAGGACAGCTCAGAGCCGACAGAAGTCATATGCTGACAGGAGGCGGAGGCCACTAGAGTTCGAGGATGGCGACCACGTCTTTTTGCGTGTCTCACCTCGACGTGGTTTACGGAGATTTGGCCGAGGCGGCAAGTTGTCTCCACGCTTCATCGGGCCTTTCCAGGTCCTCAGCAGGATAGGAGAGGTGGCTTATCGCCTGGCTCTACCACCTCAGTTGCACCGGGTGCACGACGTCTTCCACGTGTCTCAGCTGAGGAGATACGTGCATGACCCGACGCACATCATCGACTTTGGGGAGCTGGACGTGGATGATGGGGCGACTTTTGCGGAGGTCCCAGTGGAGATCGAGGATCGACAGGAGCGGGTCCTACGTGGGCGGTTGATTCCTCTTGTGCGCGTCAAATGGCAGCACGGGAACCTCCAGGAGAGCACTTGGGAGCGGGAGGCTCAGATGCGTGCTCAGTACCCCCATTTGTTCCCCTAGTTTTTGATGTATCTTTACGGGGACGTAAAGCCCTGAGGTGGGAGTAATGTAAAGGCCCGCAAATTTCAAGGAAATTTTTTTTCTTAATTTTTTTTGGAATTTTTCAAGAGCGCAGCTTCAGACGGAACCTGATTCCGAGGCCCGGTGTGCCCGGAATCAATTTCCGAAGTTTGGCTCGGGTACGTTCAGTGAACGAACGAGCGGGTTTTTCTATCTTTTGAACCGGTGCCCGGAATCGAATTCTGAGGGCACCGATGAAATCGCAGCGCCAGTATTTGCTTAGAAACACATCTTCCGGAGTTGCGTTTGCTCAACCGTGGTTTTTAAAATTTTGGGCTTTAAGTCGGAAATAAAATAAAGGTTGTGCGACAACTTTATTTTATTTCACTTAAGCCGCTTGGAAGCCACTTGAACTGAGTTAAAGCGGATAGGGTGCTATCCGGAAATACCCTACCCCTTGGTAGGATATTTGTGAGGTGGGGCCCGCACGAGCCCCGCCGTTTCTTTCGCTAAGTAACGCACCCGCGGAAACCCGTCAAAGTAACTGAAAAGTCAACCGGCGCGTTTTCTTTAATTTCTTAACAGACCATTTAATTGGGCGGTTTATTTCGTGAATTAAATGGGCTGTTTCATTCGTTGAATTAATTCAACGAATTTAATGGGTCGTTACTTACGCGTTTGCGTTCGTTGGTGAATTAATAAAATAGACCAACGTGTCTATTTTGGAGGATTACTCTTTATTCTCTGGGCCTCCACCCTCCCCGTGAAGAACGCGAAGAACGCGAAGAACACGAAGAACGCGAAGAACGCGAAGAACGCGAAGAACGCCGGAACCAAAATTCGACCACGCACACCGTGATCCGTGACGTCGACAAACTTTTTCCGCGACCTTCTTCTTCTTCGGCGCTTCTTCTTCCGCGGAAAACCTACGATCGGCGGTTAAAGGTGAGAATCGAATCTTCTAAATTCTCCCTTTTTATAATTCGATATCAACAGATTTAAATTAATTAAATCCGTTTGATCTTGATCCGGAGATCGTCGGCGCGACTCCTTCCCGCGGTGCGACGAGCGTCTCTTCCGCGACGATCACCAAATCCGCGACGACCTCTCGTCCGACGACGACGACAAGGTAGGGATTTAATTCTTGATGATTCATTCCCGTGTTTTTATTTCTTTTTGAATAAAGAACCGGCATGAATATTTTCAATTAATTAAAATTGAATTGCCGTTTAAAAGAAAAAGAAGTGAACAATTTTTATCTTGATTAAAAATTGTTGTAGCCCCTTTCTCCCGTTGTTTATGACTAACGCGGAGGGTGCGGGTCTAACGAACAAGACCCGACAACCCTCCGCCGATCCTTTTCGTGTGCGGATTTGGAAAGCGACGACGAACCGTGCGGCAAGGGCGATCCGTTGATCCCGCAGTGAAGATCGGCCCCCGGGAGGAGCAACGGCGCAGACGGGAGAGGAATCGGGCCACCGGAGCAACTCCGGCGGCCCGCGGAAGGCGGCGGCGGCGAACCGCCGGACCGCGTCCGCGGTCCGGCCACCCAACACGCGGCCCGCGCGGGCCGCGTTCCACCTAAGCCGCGGGTCAAACCCGCGGCGCCCCTTGGCCGCCCGGCCGAGGTCGAGCCGGCCGGTCCGGCCGGCCGGGCCGGGCCGGGCCGGGTCGGGTCGACCCGGTTCGGGTCGACCCGGTTCGGCCGACCCCCAGGGGGGGTTCGGGCCGGGTCGCCCCGGGCCCAGAACCCCCGTTTTCGGGCCCTCTTCGGTCTTTTGCCCATATCTTGGGCCTAGGACCTCCGATTGACGAACCGTCAGCGGCTACGCGATCCTTGGATCAATACGGTCGTTTCGGTATATTACACTCAAGGTTTCGGAAGACTTTGGGTTCGTCCGGGTTGGTTCGTACACGAAACCAACCGGGCCCTCGGAGCGGAAACGCTCATAACTTGAGCTACGGACGTCCGATCGACGTACCGTCAGCTGTGGTAGTTTCCTCTAAGTGAGATGGAACTTTTGGCATACTCCGCCCAAGGATCGGACACAGGCGGAGTACGGTCGGGTTGGTTTTTCCCTAAAAACCAACCTGGCCCCTGGGACGAAAATGCCAATAACTCTCAGACCGGGCGTCCAATTAACGCGCCGTCTGTTGCGTTGAGATCCTGTTGTCGATACGGAACTTTTGGATACATCAACTTCGGACTACGTGTCAGTTGATGTATCAGCCTCTCGGCTCGTGGAGCGGACCCTCCTAAACGAGCTCGCTGTGTGCGGGAACCCTAGCGCTGGCTGTGACTTCGACGACAGAGCAGAGATCCTCCGTGGACTGCGACGACGACAGAGCAGAGATCCTTCGTGGACTGCGGCGACGACTGTGCAGAGATCCTCAGTGGACTGCGTCGACTACTGCACTCAGCGATCCTTCATGGATCAGTGCTACAGGTCCTGTGTGGGCCCGATCCTGTGTGGGTCATCTCTTATGGTTCTGTGTGAGCCATTGCTACAGGTCCTGTGTGGGCCCGATCCTGTGTGGGTCATTGCCGAGGTTAGTACCTATCGATCCTTCGTGGGTCCGACGACTTAGATGGATCAGTGATCATCTTTGACGTCATCTGAAAAAGTATACCTGGTTGAGCTGAATCTTATGTTACTCTCCTTTGTGGATTGTGTTGAACTATCCTATGTGGATTTACTATTTACTATTTACTCTCCCTGGTGGATTTGAGTCTTGCTTTCCTGTGTGGATCGAGTTGACCTTGAACTCGAGAGCAGAGCTAGAAATGGGGACTTAGGTATATGTATGGGCATATACCTAAGTCGAGTCAGTTGTTTCTTCGTGGTTGCCCCTTTCTTTTGTGCTATATCCTTTGTGGATTTCGGGAGACCTTCGGGGGTCTCGGGGTCCTTACTGAGTAGTTTATACTCACCCCTGCATGGGCTATGCCCGCACCTTGTTGTGTTGGATGCAGACGACGGACAACGCTGATCTCGGTTGGGGCGTGGAGCAGGACGGTACCTGGAGGCGGACCACTGGGCGGGACGTGCTCGGAGCGGACGTGGGACCCGAGGAGCCTGGAGGCTATCTGTACCCACCCTTCAGGTGGGATTGCCAGTGGACGACACGAGGCCGCCGTCTTTTCTTCAGTTGCTGTTCTTTCCCTTTTCAGTTGTACTTTCAGTTGGGCTTGTATTCCGGCCCCCTTTACTTTTCTGCACTTTGTAGTTACTTTCCGCTTGCTGACTCTGTGGTGGTTGTTACTTATAAAGGCAATTCCTTCCCTGTTTACCGGGATTTTACGCCTTGGTGCTAGTCACCAGCCCCTGGCCTATGGAAGGCGGGCTTGGGGTAGTCACGACACGGGCCCCGAGGTCGGGTCGTGACAATTTTTTGGTGAATAGTAACTTTTGACTTTTATTTACCACGGTTAAAGGTATATAGGGTAATTCAAGGTAAACAGAATATTATAAAAATTCAAAATTACATTAACACTTGTCTTAAACTTATTGGATGAGTAATGGAAGACCATGGGCATCCTTGGGTCTATTTTGGGACCCCATGTAACCACTTATGAATGATAATGACACTTTAGATTAATTAATTTAATGTAAAGGAAAAAAAGACATAAATTTTTTTTTTTTGGTAAATTAATTTTTATATGGTGTTATATAAGTCATATTTTCGACTATAAATATTATTTAGAAATATAAAAGGCTTTTCTACATGATATTATTATTTTTTATAATTTTTAGACATCAAATAAATTAAATTATTTATGACACAATAATGATACAGTATTTACCTCATTAATAAATGATTTAAATAAATAAGATTATAATGATTAAAATATTATCCAAAACCTATCCAATTCCTATTGGATGATTTTATTTAAACCATTAGTCTTCTTATCTTCGACTCTAATGATTTTTGGACTTTTATAAACCTAATATCATTATATAATAAAATAATATCTTCACACTTTCCTAAAGAGCCCCTCCTCTACCTTATAAAAAAAGACCACATATAACCAATTAATCACACCTATAAAGCCTTTTGGATCATCCAACCTCTACCCAATTAATCTCTCTACATCCCTCTCTTCCACCTAGAAGCCTTACCTTAGGCAGAAGGCACTTCAACAAACCATTTTGGTTCAAACCAAAGGAAGTTACCCAAATTAAAGGTAATGGTTTCTCTTAACTCATTTTCTTTTATTTTACTTCTAAAACCCATAAACTCTTTTTATTACTTTATTTTATAGCAACAATAGTATCCTCAATATACTAGGATGTTTTTATGTGAAGGATTCAAACTACACTAACACACACCTCTATCTAATGGGTGAAGAACATAATGTTTCTGTGGATGACAAACTAACGCCTCACAAAATGATGATTGTTCAATTACCTCTTACTGCCTCTCACGGTGGTCATTATGATGAAACTGTATTTATATATGATATATATTATGTTTATTTTTTCTTTATGCTTCTGTTTTTTCCATTTATATCATACCTTTATGGTTTCCATTATTGGTAAATGTGATAATTTCATTTGAGGAAGTGCGGACTACCGCCCCCTGAAAGTGATATGACTCAGTAATGCCATATGTGGGATGTATAAAAGATGGATTTAATGATATTATATATGATATTATACTGGAATTATAATATACCTATGTATCTTTATGTTTTAATTCCATTAAATTAAGAAATAGAAATGAAAGTAGTGTTCATGCGTACGTACGACTTACCGTCTCTATGAATAGTGCATTTCATTTCTTACCTCCAAATGTTATGTAATATTATAAATACATGTATATACTGGATATATATGATATATATGATATATAAATCATGAATATCATTCTAGATATAATGTACTATTGACCACATGGACAACTTGTAAATATAAGGTGTTCATTTTTGACTCAAGTACCAAATATCGACAAAATGACCATTATTAACTTGAATGATTACATAATGTTTATAAAATGGTAATAAGTGATATTAATTGAATAATAAAATTGAAAAAGTTTCATAAGCAAGTATAAATTAACTTTAGTTTATTATTAAGGAGATTAAAAAATGATCGAGTCAAGTTGGAAATGAGGTAAGGGACTTCATCTCAATTTCCTTTCATTGAGGCATATTTCAATAATATATATACCTTATTCTTTTACACGGTGTGAAGTAAAACCCTTTGAATTTGACTTTCATTCAAATGGAATCTTTTTTAAAAAGAGTTTTACTAAACGAAAAATAGAATGTTTTCAATGTTTGCGGCGACAATGACCTCTCCGCCACCATAATAGTTATTTGGCTTCCTCTATAAGCCTTAATGTTTTTTAAAATGAAAAAAATAACTTATTCTATTTTTGGGTGTTTTGGTATTGAAAATTCTTTTTGAAATGGATTTATTATTTCAATATCTTGAAATTATTTATTGTGACTTCAAATTAAATGTTATTAGTGAAATGTTTATATTTTCAACATTTTATGTGTTATGATTTAATAATGGAACTTAGAAATTTGATGGGTGGTTATGTGATAAAACAAATAATGGGTGGTGCCATGATAAACCAGGATGGGTGGTTACATTATAACCTCCAATGCATTTGGTATGGAAGTCGGCCGTATGGCTATTCCATTTAGTGATATGAGTGGAAGTCAACCGTATGGTTATTCCATTTAAGTGTGTTTATGTCCCAAGTTACCTTTATATGTTATGTGTTCTTTATATGGGTTTTATGGTAATCTTTTGGTTACAAAAGGGTAATCAGTGATCTTTTATTCAGTGAAGAGTATTGACTACTTCATAAAGGTGAAAAGTATTACTTATGTTAATGTATCCATGGTTTACTTGTTGTTTTGAAAAACTAACAGTTTTACTTCTTTGTGTATCCCTTACTAAGCTTTTTATGCTCATCCCAAGTTTTTGAAATGTTTTTCATAGGACATAATGTGGAATAGGGTCAAGTATGGGATCAAGGAAAAGTCATGTTGTCTTAAACATATAACTAGACATGACTCTTTTTTTCAAGAGTTTTTATTTTGTGAAAAAAAAGGAAACTGAGTAGAAGTTTCTACTTTGTATTTGAAATGAAATGTAATAGTTATGTCCTAATTGTCTAAAACTCTAAACCTGAAAAGATCCCCAATGTGAATTATTCGTTTAATTCAATATTATGTAATGTTTTTAGGCCAGGTCTTTATAGTTGGTATCAGAGGATGGTTTAGATAACATTAGGAGTTAGGATATTATTAAATTAATATCCATAAATTAATTTATGTTAATATTGAAATGATATAGTATTTACAATTTACCATGTTGCTTCTCCTAAGATATTTTTGTTCAGAATGGTTTTTCCTAAAGGAAACAGGGAAGCTCTACTAGGATGGAGTACAGATGGAAATGAACTTCAAAATAAGTATCCTGAGATGGTTAGAATTAGAATTGAATAGTTTACTACAGTGATGGCTAAGGTGACTCAGGTGATAAATGGTGGTTGTGTCCATTGATGATATTTTGGTTTATTCTAAAAGTAAAGAGGAGCATGAAAGTCATTTAAGGGTTGTCTTGAAAACCTTAAAAGAAAAGATATTGTTTGGGAAATTCAACAAGTGTGAGTTTTAGTTACAAAAAATATCTTTCCTTAGTCACATTGTTTCTAAGGATAGAATAATTGTTGATCATTCTAAAACAAAAGTTGATGGAGAATGGCCAAGACCCACAAATATAACTGAGATCCGTAGTTTTCTTGGTTTGGAAAGTTATTATAAGAACCCAGGTTTTTGGAATCTATGACTTTGAAAAATTTCTTGATATCAATCCAGAGAAGGGAGTTCAGACGACGTGCAATTCCGAGGTCCGGTGTACCTGTAATTAATTATATAAAAATTTTAAGTGTTTTTATATTATGCACGCGTGTTTAACGGAAGTAAATGTGATATCTCTTAGATGGTTTATCGGATCGGAAATACAAGACCACAGTTGGGTCTGGAATGTGGTGTTTACCCTAGGCGCAACATTAGATGAGTCGACATGGGACGTTCGGAACCCCCCGCTCGTTGGTGGAGTGTTAAATGGATATTTAAATTATCAAATTATTCATTTAATAGATCAAACTTGAATAACTCCGAAATGGTTTCTCCGATGGGAAAACTAAGGGCACCATTGAGTCTGGAGCATGTCGTTTACCCTAGGCGGGGTGTAAAAGTTGCGGGCATGGGCCTGCTGTGAGAAATGTCACCCAGGGGAAAAATTGTCATTTTGAAATGTCCACTTAGTAATTTTTATCACTAGAATTATTTTTTAATAACTTTAAAATGAAGTCTCAGAATTGAAATCCGAGACTTCCGTTGAGTTCAGAATGAGGTGTTTTTCCTAGGCGTGATATAAAATAGGTGGGCGCAGAGGTTTCAGAATCCGCGACCGTTGGGAGAGTTTTAGTGAATTTTAATAAATTAACTAAGTGTTGAGGGAAGACCCATTTTCTTCCTCCCTATCATTCTCTCTCACCCTATATCTCTCTCTCTAGTGTTCTTCACCGTTCTTCGACGTTCTTTGCTATTATTCACTGGAATGAGGAGCGGACTTTGGCGGATCGAAGCAGGATCGAGCAGACGCGTCGCCAACGACGAATGGATCCAACGAGGTAGGATTCTTGTGGAATTTCTGCACCTTCATTAATTTCTATAGTTCTTTTAATTTCATCGTTTTAATTCTATGTTTCTATAATTAGGATGATGGCCAAATGAACACAGCCACCGTCCGAGCCTCGTTCTACATTCTGTTCTTGGGTGTTCTTCGTCCAAATTTTTGGACGCACACAAACCTCATTGGATAAACGATCGGGGGTAGGCGATGCAAATACATCACCCCGAGGATCCCGAACTCGTGTTCGGTTTTGAATTTGGGTCACTGGATTGGTGGCCGCGGCCGTCAGAAGTGTCGGATCCGATAAGGGCGGTGGCCGAAGCTCGGGGTGGCGCAGCGGGGGGTTCAGGCGTCAAGCAGCGGTCGCGGCCGGAAGCACGGCGCTCAGGTGAGGAGTGGTTTGGGGTTTTGGCATAGTACAGTAGGGGCGAGGCCAGGCTTCAAATGTGGCAGCGTTGGGTGTTGTCAGGGCGTGGTTGAGCGGAGGAGCCGGCTTCAGCCAGTGCGACGAGCTTAGGCGAGGTGGCGGATGGGCGTGCAGATCAGTGAGAAGGCGAGGCCGGAGGGGCATTCGGCAGGTCCAGGTGGTTGGGGAGCTGGTGTTAGGCAGAGAGGCAGCCGACCAGGTGTTGGGCGGCGTCACAACGGAGCTTGGAGGGAGGCCGGGCGCAAGCTGCTTGTCGCGCTCAGCCGGCTGGGGAGGCCCCAAGGCGCTGACCTCGGGGGGCGGACGAGATAGGACCCACATCCGGCGGGTCCATGGCACACGTAGAGACCAGAAACCCTGGCCGGTCGGTTTAATTAAACTAGGCCATGTGGCCCGGTGGAGGTGGTGTGGGCTGCGGCCAAGGGACCACAGTGTTCTGGACCGGCCCATATTTTGGGCCCCCTTGCATTCGTGGGCCATATCTCTTAAACGGAGCGTCCGATTGACGCGCCGTCAATGGATGTGGGATCGTATCGACGAGGCGTCAATTTTAAAGTGAGTTTATGGGTTTTTTTCGGTTATTCTCCCGAAGTAAGGTAACCAAAAACACTTGAATTTAATAATATTAAATTATTATTAAAGTTGCGTTTGACGTGGCTCACGAGCCGGATGTCCGTTTGACGTGCCGTTAGAGTCGCGGTGACCCCGGAGCTGAGATGGTATTTCCAAGTTGGTTCAGAACCTTTGTGGGTTGGTTTCATTGCTCGGTAACACGAAACGCTAAATGTGAGTAATTAATTAATTAATTTTTGTGTCGGACTTAACTCATGCTTGGGATGTCTAATGGACGCGCCGTCAGTGGCAGCGTGACCCCAGTCCTCGTTCAAACTTTTTGAGATACTTTCTGAAGCGTTCGGGTTGGAGATAAGGTGCGGGCCCCACATGGCCTAGTTCGCACATTTTATGGTAAACCACCACTTTTTCACCCGACATCCGTTTGGGGTGTTTGAGCACTGATTTATGTGTGTTTTTCTGAGGGGATTGAAATTGTGCATTCTACCCGCCTAAATTGGAGTTGAGGTGTGGGCCCCATGAGCCATCTTTTAAACAGTGTACAACATACTGCGACTTTTTCATCAGATGTCCGTTCGGGGTGAATGAATAGTCGTTTTGATGTGTTTTTCTGAGAGTATCATGATGATGTAGTTCACCCGACCTTTTTTTTTGGGATCGTGGTGTGGTTCCCACTCGGGCTGGCTATGGTGAATAATACCTTTTTCACCGGGTGTGTGTTTTGGCCGATTGAGTAGACAATATCGTGTGTTTTTCCAAGGGGATCATAGTGGTGTGATCCATTTGTTCAGTTTCAGGATCTTGGTGTGGCCCCCACGTAGGCTGGCTACAGTGAATAGTACCATATTCACCGGTTGGCCATTTCGGGCGAGTAAATGATCTATCTCGCATGTTTTTCCACAAGGATTGCAACGGTGTGATCCGTTTCGGCATGTGGAGCCTCGTTTGATATCTTATTAAATGTGTAAACATGAAGGGGGGTTGGATGGAGGTCCATTGTTTAACTTCGAACCAACGCACGATGGCGTTGTTAGTGACACCTGGTGATGTCAGTAGTAGTGCAGAGCTATCAGATCAATTCTGGGTCTACCCTCCAGTAGAGCTGGGAAGTGGGTCACCCGATGACTCTTGAGGGTCTACCCACCAGTAGGGCTGGGTAGTGGGTCACCTGTCGTCTTCTTCCAGGTCTACCCTTCAGTAGGGCTGGGCAGTGGGTCGCCTGTCGACCTCTTCCGGGTCTACCCTCCAGCAGGGCTGGGTAGTGGGTCACCCGACGACTCTTGAGGGTCTACCCTCCAGGAGGGATGGGTAGTGGGTCACCCGAAAACTCTTGAGGGTCTAACCTCCAGCAGGGCTGGGCAGTGGTTTTCCTGTCGTCTTCTTCCAGGTCTACCCTCTAGCAGGGCTGGGCAGTGGGTCGCTTGTCGACTTCTTCTAGGTCAACCCTCCAACAGGGCTGGGCAGTGGGTTTCCTGTCGACTTCTTCCAGGTCTACCCTCTAGAAGGGCTGGGCAGTGGGTCGCCTGATGATGTATTAGGGTTTACCCTCCAGCGGGGCTGTGCAGTGGGTGACCCGATGTTTTATTACAGTTTACCCTCCAGCGGGGCTGGGCAGTGGGTCACCATCGACTTATTTAGGGTTTACCCTCCAGTGGGGCTGGGTAGTGGGTTACCCGACAACTTATTTTAGACTCGGTCCTTATCTATGAGGTTATTCAGTGAATTTTTCTCCGGGACTACTGGAGCGAGATCCTTGGTTGTACGGATCGATGATGTGACAGATTTGACGTGACCTTAGGACATACGAGAACAAGGGGTGCTTTTCCCACTGAGACATGTCCTTGAGTCGCAACCTAAAAGCCGTGAGGGCGAGTCAGTGCTTCCCAACACGGATAGTATCGAGGTGCTGTGATTGAGACCCGTTGAATTGTACCTCCTAGGTTGATGTGAAGGACGTTTGGGTTCAGTTTTGGATATCCTTTGAACTGTTGGCGACTCTTCTTGGGCTGAGCTGGGAGATAGAGATCCTCTTACACACTCATTCGGGTTTCTCGTTGAGCATATATATACACCCTACTGTTGTTCCCACTCCTTGGGTTCAGTTACTCTTCTTCTGGGAGGGGTGAAGATGCGTGGTGTATGCCACGTGCTTTCCGTGTCTAGATACTCTTAGTTGGATGAGTCTACTATCCTACTATAGGTAGCGAAGACTCAATGAGAAAAGTTCGTATTCTCACCGTTTCTAGCTCCTTGCGTCTGGAAAAGTCTTCTTCCTTTCTTTAGTTGTTTTGAGATGTAATCTCTCTCTTTTGCACTCTTATACTGTTATTTTCTCTGTCTTTTGCTCACCATTTTAGTACCACCCTTGTTTCTCCCTAGAGCTTTCAGGTCATCCTACTAAGTATTTTTATACTCACCCCTGATTGGGCTATGCCCGCATTTGGTGTACCCTTGCAGACGACGGATAGGTCGGTCGAGATTATGGAGGATCGTAGAGGACACAAGAGCTTGGGCTATATTCAGTGGCCATAGAAGGACTTTTTGGGTGTGAAACTCACCAACAATTTACCTTTGTTTTACCTGTTGCCGGGTTGTGGCACCTTTCTGGTTGGGCGTGTGTTTTGCCCCTTTTACTGTTCAGTTTACTTGTCAGTAATGTTTAGCACTTTTCTTGTACTGGTTAGAGGTTGATGCATATATGTTGGTTCCCCTTTTTTAGCAGTGTTATATCTTTATTTCCTTTCTATTCACTTTTTCATTGAGTTGGCCGCGTGTGTGTGTAAAATTTATTAGGAAAAGTCCTCCCCTAGTTTGTTGTGTCTTCTGCGCTAGTGTCCAGCCCCTGGCCTAGGGAGGCAGGCTTGGGGTAGTTGCGGCTCGAGCCCCGGTACGGGTCGGGTCATGAAAAAGTTGTATCAGAGCTGGTTCGTTCCTTGGGGTGATGTTCAGACATCCCTAAAAAGGATTTGGTTGAGTTTTGGGGAAATAGTGTCAACGTGTCTCGAGAGAGGATCTCATGACAGGGAGTCTAGTGATGGTATGACGACCGACGTATCCATTCACGAGGACCCTGATAACCCGCTTGTGGACTCAGCACACTAAGACACTTGTTGCAGAAAATTTGGTTCATGCATCATATAGGATCGAGTCTTTGATTGTCCTTATTGAGTCAGATCCCCATAATTGTTGATATATATATGCTCATTCGACTGTGGTACTCCTTGATCGGATTCAGAATGTCTCCATGATGATTTCCAGCCATGATACTAGCTCCGGTTTGTGACGACAATCCTGTGAGCGATGAGGCCTCTATTCAAGATCCATCATACGATTACCCTTCCTCTAGGAGGACAGGAAGTAGCACATCCACCTGTGGAGTAGTGGATAGTACCAGAAGCAAGGGCTGATGATGAGTGCAGGCTGGGCGCGCTATGTGAGTTCCAGCGTCAGAGACCGCTAAGGTTCCACGGTGGGCCATACCCTCAGATAGTGAAGGGTTGGAAAGAGTCGGTGGTTCACCTCTTTAGGCTTGTTCGGATACTAACTGGTTGGATGGTGGCCTTGACAACCATTCTTTTTCCACCAAACAGTTTGGCGTTAGTAGAGCCCAGATTACTCAGATGCATGGTGCGTTGGTACTCTCATGGGATGACTTCTAGTAGCTGTTTCGTGAGGAGTACTACCCCACCTACTTACGCTTTTTATGGTTTCGGGTGCTGCTGGAGATTTAGTGGGGAGTGATGGCAGTGGGTGAGTACAAAAATGGGTTAGCAGACCTTACTCGGTACTCTTTGGACGTGGTCCATGATGACAAAATCCGAGCACAAAAGTTTGAATGAGTTCTCTGTACAGGAGATTCGTGCCAGCGTAGTGCCCCTGTGCATCCTCACCCATCTCAAGGTACTAGAGCAGGCACTAGTGACAGAGAAATTTCTGGCAGAGGAATGTTGATTGGAGGGGTCTCGACACCAGAGGTTTTCCCTTAATGAGACTCAGGTACATGGTCGGGGAGAGCGTAGAGCACTAAGATAGCCCAGGGAGGACTAGTGCTATGTTTGTGATGTGTGAGATCGCATGGCGTGAGACTACTCGACCAAATGTGCTGAGTCTTATAGAGAGTTGGTATATGCACCGCCATGATATAGGTAGTGTCGTGATAAGTGAACTCCCAGGTGAGGACAAGGTAGTCCCCAAGGAGGTGGTGTTGGCAGAAAGCAGGAAGAACTGTTGTTGGCGGATGATGTTTCTAGGTCCTTCCACCACCACTAGGCGGCCCTTGTCAGGCTCAGGGAGCTGACGGATGGGGCCGCGGGTGGTTGTGTGCTGTGGTTGTTTACAATCCTGCAACACATGAGATGATAAGAGGTATGCTCTGTGTCTTTTTTCTACTTATCATAGTAGAACTTGTTAGACACTGCGTGAGGTACTCTTTTGTCTAACTCCTTGCTCAAGGGGTTACCGAGGGTGATGTGGGGCGTCAGTGTAACCTTGTGTTGGTGCTGGTGGTGGTAGTTTTTCCCTAAGAGTATGGAGACACTATATTAGGGGAGAGCGCTTTGTGGTTTGCACAGACCACCAGTTTCTCATGTGCGTCCCCACATAGAGAGACTTGAACTGGAGACGACGGTGCTGAATAGAGTTTCTGTAGGAGGGTACGACTTCTCTGTAGTTGATGAAGCTGACTCCTTCGCTGGTTGAGCATGTAAGAGAGTCTCGATCGTGATGCACCGACTGTGAAGACTTGTGTGACCAGATATCCTTGGGTGTTTTACCAGATGGGTATTCTGAATGAGGGAATCATGAGACCATGTTCAAGGAACAAACCGGGATTTCGGTCACAACGTGGAAATTAGAGGTGCGTCTAGGAAAGACCCCAGAGTTTATTTGGGCCGTTCGGGAATCGTACAAACAGTTGAGAGTTTTCTTACCATCTTGCCCTACCCTCCCAACAGTAGGAGTGGGAACACGGTGTCTTCCATGTGTCACAGCTGATGAGGTTCATGCGTATTCCTACACATACCCTTGAGAGTAGCAGACCTTATGAGTACGAACTATACCTATGGTTTGCGTTTTGTGCCAACTTGGTGTTGTGCAAGTTTTCTTGGGTGCAGGAGGGCTAGGTGTGAGCTTTGTATCCCGAGTTGTTTCTACTACTTTTTCTTTTCGAGGAAGAAAAGCTTGAATGAGGGAATGATGTAAGAACTCATGTTTTGGGACTTTGAGACTTTGAAAAATTTCTTGATATCATTCTAGAGTAGGGCATTCAGACAGCGTGCAATTCTGAGGTCCGGTGTGCCCAAAATTAATTATATAAAAATGTTATGTGTTTTTATATTATGCACACGTGTTTAATAGAAGGAAATGTGATATCTCTTAGATGGTTGATCGGATTGGAAATATGAGACCACAGTTGGGTCCGGAACGTGGTGTTTACCCTAGGTGCGACATTAAATGAGTCGGTGCGGGACGTTCGGACCCCCCACTCATTGGCTGTGTGTTAAATGGATAATTAAATTATCAAATTATTCATTTAATATCTGAAAACTGAATAACTACCAAATGGTTGCTCGGATGGGAAAACCGAGGGCACCGTTGAGTCCGGAGTGTGCCGTTTACCCTAGGCAGGGTGTAAAAGTTGCAGGTGCTGGCCTGCAGTGAGAAATGTCACCCAGGGAAAAAATGGTCTTTTCGAAAAGTCCACTTAGTAATTTTTATCACTGGAATTCTTTTTGAATAACTTTTGAATGAAGTCTTGGAATTGAAATCCGAGACTTCCGTTGAGTTCGGAATGGGGTGTCTTTTATAGGTGTGATATAAAATAGGTGGGAGCGGAGGTTTCAGAATCCGTGCCCGTTGGAAGAGTTTTAGTGAATTTTTATAAATTCATTAAGTGTTGAGGGAAGATCCATTTTCTTCCTCCCTCTCACTCTCTCTCACCCTCTCTCTCTCTCTCTAGCGTTCTTCACCGTTCTTCGGCGTTCTTCGCTATTCATTGCTGGAATGAGGAACGGACTCCGGTGGATCGAAGTAGGATCAAGTGGGCGCATCGCCAACGACGAACGGATCCAACAAGGTAGGATTCTTGTTGAATTTCCACACCTTCATCAATTTCTCGAGTTCTTTAAATTTTGTTGTTTTAATTCTATGATTCTGGAATTAGGACGATGGCTAAACGAACACGGCCATCGTTCGATCCCTGTTCTACATTCCGTTCGTGGGCGTTCTTCATCCAAATTTTCGGACGCATGCAAACCTCGTCGGATCAACGATTGGGGGTAGGCGATGTGAAGGCCTTAACCCAAGGATCCTGAACTAGTGTTTGGTTTTGAATTTGGGTCACCAGAGCGGTAGTAGCGGCCGTTGGAAGTGTCGGCTCCGGCAAGGGCGGTGGATGGAGCTCGGGGTGGCGCAGTAGGGGGTTCGGGTGTCAGGTAGCGGTCGTGGCTGGAAGCGCAGCGCTCAGGCGAGGAGTGGTTTGGGGTTTCGGCACGGTGCAGCAGGGGTGAGGCCGGGCTTCAAAGGTGGCCGCGTCGGGTGTCGCCGGGGTGTTGTTGAGCAGAGGAGCCGGCTTCATCCAGTGCGACGAGCTCCGGAGAGGCGGCGGCTGGGCGTGCAGCTCAGCGGGAAGGTGAGGCCGGAGGGGCATTCGATGGGTCCAAGTGGCCAGGGCGCTGGCGTCAGGCAGAGCCGGCGGAGAGGCAGCCGGCCGGGTGTGGGGCGACATCACAGCGGAGCTCAGAGGGAGGCCGGGCGTAGGCGGCCTGGCACGCTCAGCCGACTTGGGAGGCCCCGAGGCGCTGACCTCGGGGGGAGGATAAGATATGACCCACCTCTTGCAGGTCCTTGGCGCATGCGGGGACTGGCCACCCTGGCCGGTAGGTTTAATTAAACTGGGCCACATGTTCCAGTGGAGGTGGTGTGGGCCGCGGTAGTCTGGACCGGCCCAAATTTTGGGCCCCCTTGCATTCGGGGGCCATATATTTTAAATGGCGCGTCCGATTGACGCGCCGTCTGCGGCTATGGGACCGTATCGAAGAGGCAACCCTTTTAAAGTGAGTTTAGTGGTTTTTTGGTTATGCGCACAAAGGAAGGTAACCCGAAACACTTGAATTTAATAATATTAAATTATTATTAAAGTTGCGTTTGATGCGGCTCGCAAGACGGACGTCCGTTTAACGTGCCGTCAGAGGCACGGTGACCCCGGAGTCGAGTCAGTCTTTCCAAGTTGGTTCGGAAACTTTGCGGGTTGGTTTCATTACTCAGTAGCATGAAACGCTAAATGTGAGTAATTAATTAATTAAACAATTAATTAATTAATTGTTTCGTTGGACTTAACTCCTGCTTGGGATGTCCAATTGATGCGCCGTCAGCGGTAGCGTGACCCCAGTCCTCGTGCGGACATTTTGAGATACTTTATGAAGCGTTCAGGTTGGAGATAAGGTGTGGGCCCCATAGGGCATAGTTCACACGTCTTACGGTGAAATACCACTTTTCACCCGACATCCGTTTGGGGTGTTTGAGCACTGCTTTCTGTGTGTTTTTCTGAGGGGATTGAAACAGTGCATTCTGCTCACCTAAATTGGAGTTGAGGTGTGGCCCCCACGAGCCGTCTTGTAAACAGTGTATAGAGTACTATGACTTTTTCATCAGATGTACGTTCGGGGTGAATTTATAGTCGTTTTGATGTGTTTTTATGAGAGCATCACGATGACACAGTTCACCTGACCTTTTTTTGGAATCGTGGTGTCGGTAACACCCGGGTTAGCTACGGTGAATAATACATTTTTCACCAGGTGTCCATTTTGGGAGATTGAGTAGTCAATCCCATGTGTTTTTCTGAGGGGATCACAGTGGTGTGATCCGTTTGTTTGGTTTCGGGATCTTGGTGTGGGTCCCACGAGGGATGGCTATAGTGAATAGTACCATATTCACCAGTTGGCCGTTTCGGGCGAGTAAATGGTCTATCTCACGTGTTATTTTGCAAGGATTACAATGGTGTGATCCATTTGGGAATGTGGAGCCTCATTTGAGATCTTATTTAATGTGGAAACATGAAAGGGGGTTAGATAGAGGTCACTTGTTGCACTCCGAACAAACGCACGGTGGCATTGTTAGTGACACCTGGTGATGTCAGTATCAGTGCGGAGCTATCGGACCGATTCCGGGTCTACCCTTAGTAGGGCTGGGCAGTGGGTCACCCGACAACTCTTGAGGGTCTACCCTCCAGTAGGGCTAGGCAGTGGGTCGCCTTTCGCCTTCTTCCAGGTCTACCCTCCAACTGGGCTGGGTAGTGGGTCGCCTGTCGACCTCTTCCGGGTCTACTCTCCAACATGTATGGGTAGTGGGTTACCTAACTACTCTTGAGGGTCTACCCTCGAGGAGGGCTGGGTAGTGGGTCACCCAAAAAATCTTGAGGGTCTACCCTCCAGTAGGGCTGGGCAGTGTGTCGCCCATCCTCTTCTTCTAGGTCTACCCTCCAACTGGGCTGGGCAGTGGGTCGCCTATCAACTTCTTCCAGGTCAACCCTCTAGCAGGGCTGGGTAGTGGGTCCCATGCTGACTTCTTCCAGGTCTACACTCCAGCAGGGCTGGGAAATGAGTCACTTGATGATGTATTAGGGTTTACCCTCCAGCGGGGCTGGGTAGGGGGTCACCCGATGTTTTATTACGGTTTACCCTCTAACGGGGCTGGGAAGTGGGTCACCGTCAACTTATTTAGGGTTTACCCTCTAGTGGGGCTGGGCAGTGGGTTACCCGACGACTTCTTTCAGACTTGATCCTTATCTATGAGGTTAGTCAGTGAATTTTTCTCCAGGACTACCGGAGCGGGATCCTTGGTTGTACGGATCAGCGATATGACAGCTTTGACGTGACCTTAGGACATATGAGAATGAGGAGTGATTTTTCCACCGAGACGCGTCCTTGCGTCGTGACCTAAAAGCCGCACGGGCGAGTTAGTGCCACCCAAAGTGGATGGTATCGAGGTGTGGTGATTAAGCCCCTTTGACTTGTACCTCATAAGTTGATGTGTAGGACATTTGGGTTCAGTGTGGGATATCCTTTGAACTGGTGGCGACTCTTCTTGGGCTGATATTGGAGATAGAGATCCCCTTACACACTCATTCGGGTTTCTCGTTGAGCATATATATACACCCTACTATTTTTCCCACTCCTTGGGTTTGGTTACTCTCCTTCTGGGAGGGGCGAAGACGCGCGGGGTATGCAACGTGATTTCCATGTCTAGCTCCTCTTGGTCGGATGAGTTTAATCTCCCGATTTAGGAAGTGAAGACTCGATGAGAAGTTAGTCTTCTCACTGTTTATAGATCCTTGCATCTGGATGAGTCAGCTTCCTTTCTTTAGTTGGGTTGAGTTGTATTCTCTCTCTTTTGCACTCTTACACTATTCTTTTCTCTGTCTACTGCTCACCATTTTAGTACCTCCCTTGTTTCTCCCTTGAACTTTCGGGGCATCCTACTGAGTATTTTTATACTCACCCCTGCTTGGTCTTTGCCCACACTTGGTGTGCCGTTGCAGACAACAAACAGGTTGTTCGAGACTACATATGATCGTAGAGGACACATGAGATTGGGTTGCATTCAGTGGATGTAGTAGGACTTTTTGGGTGTGAGACTCACCAGCGGTTTACCTTTGTTTTACCTGTTGCCGGGTTGTGGTACCTTTATGGATGGGCACATGTTTTTCCCCTTTTACTGTTCAGTTTACTTGTCAGTACTTTTCAATACTTTTCTTATACTGGTTAGAGGTCAATGCATGTATTTTGGTTCCCCTTTTATAGCAGTGTTGTATCTTGATTTCCTTTTTATGCACTTTTTCATTGAGTTGGTTGCGTGTGTGTGTACAGTTTCTTAGGCAAAGGCCTCCCCTAGTTTGTTTCACCTTCGGCGCTAATCGCCATCCCCTGGCCTATGGAGGTGGGCTTGGGGTAGTTGCGGCTCGAGCCCTATTACGGGTTGGGTCATGACAGTTATTACCAGAGGTTTGTTGAGAATTTTTCACGGTTATCTAGTCCAATGAATAAGTTAACTCGAAAAGGTGTTAAGTTAATTTGGACAAAATAATGTGATGATTGTCTTCAGGAATTGAAAAGAAGATTGGTGAATGATCCAGTTTTGGAACTTCCATCTAGAAATGGTGAGTTTTTTATCTACAATGATGCTTCGTTTAAAGGAATTGGGTGTGTCCTTATGCAGAATGATTAAGTAATTTCATATTCCTCATGTTAGTTGAAACCACATGAGTTAAATTACCCTACACTTGATTTGGAATTAGCTGCTGTTTCTTTTGCTCTAAAAATTTGGTGGAATCATTTGTATGGAGTAAAATGTGAAATATATAATGATAACAAAAGTTTAAAATATATATTCACTCAAAAATAATTGAACATGAGATAGAGGATATGGTTATAATTAATCAAAGATTATGATTGCAGAATTCATTACCATCCAGAAAAAGAAAATAAAGTGGATGATGCTTTGAGTCAAAAAAGTAATGCTTCATTAACCATGTTACGTTTGGAAGAAGATCCTTTGGTTTTTGATTTTATAAACTTTGGAATAGAAGTTGTTGGTGTAGAAAATTCTTATGTTTTGTATTAGGTATCAGTGAGATCATCTATATCAGATAGAATTATGCACACACAGAAGGAAGACAATGAGTTATAGAAAAAAGTAGAGTTGGTTCAGAAGGGTAAGTTTCCTGATTTTAACATTGATAATGATCATGTTTTGAGGTTTGGAAAGAGATTATGGGTGACTTGTGATTCACAGTTGAAGAACGAGTTGTTATGTAAAGCTCATAGTTCCCCATTTTCAGTTCATCCTGGTAGTATGAAGATGTATAGAGATCTTTGAGAGTATTACTGGTGGGATGGAATGAAAAGAGATATTGTTGATTTTACTGTGAAATGTTTGACTTGTCAGCAGGTTAAAACAGAGCAGCAATTACCGAAAGGGATTCTTCAGTCTTTACCGGTGCCATAGTGGTTATGGGAAAATATATCCATGGAATTTTTTGTGGCATTACTGAAGACATCTTGAGGTAATAATGAAATATAGGTTATAGTTGATTGATTGACTAAATCTACTCATTTCCTTCCTATTCGAGATACTTTGTCTCTTGATCAAATTGCTTGGTTGTATGTTAAAGAGATAGCCAGGTTGCATGGTGTTCCCCTATCCATTGTATCTGATCATGATCCTAGGTTTACTTTTAACTTTTTGAAAGGCCTTCGGAAGTCATTGGGTACTGAATTAATTTTTAGTACAACTTTTCATCCTCAATCAGATGGATAGTCAAAATGAACAATTCAGACCTTGGAGGATATGCTACATGATTGTTCACAAGATTACAAGGGAAGTTGGGACTAACATATTTATTTTGTTGAATTTTATTATAATAACAGTTTCCATTCTAGTATACAAATGGCTCCATTTGAGGCATTATATAAAAAGAGTTGTTGAACTCTAGATTTTTGGGATGAAGTAGGTGAAATGAAGCTGATGAGACCAGAATTTCTAGAAGAGATGGTAGAGAAAGTTTAGTCAATTTAAAAGAAAATGAGAATAGCTCAGAGCAGAAAAAAATGTTATGCGGATAACCAGAGGAAGGATATTTCTTTTGAGGTAGGTGATCATGTCTTTCTGAAAGTTTCTCCATGGAAAAGTGTGATGCGTTTTGGTAAGAAGGGAAAGTTGAGTACGAGGTTAATTGGACCTTATGAAATTCTTGATAAAGTTAGATCAGTTGCGTACAAAGTGGATTTACCTCCATGTTTATCCCAGGTACACAATGTTTTTCATGTTTCAATGTTGAGAATGTATATTCCAGATCCATCTCATGTTTTGAGCCCAGAGGTAGTTTAGTTGGAAGAGAATATCTCTTATAAAGAAAAACCAATTCAGATTCTTGGCCAAAGAGAGAAAGTGTTGCATAATAAGGTAATTCACCAGGTAAAGGTTTTCTGGAAAAACCATATGGTTTAAGAGGTAACTTGGGAATCTGTAAATGCTATGAGGGATAAATACCCCCACTTATTTTGATATGTAAAATTGTGAGGACATAATTCCCAAAAGGGGGGAAGGATGTAACATCCCAGGTAAATGAAGAATAATGAATTTTCATATTTATAAATACTTGTGAATTAAATATTAATTTTACTTTAAAAGGGTTTCTATGTTCGATAGCGTACCCGATACGCAACAACGGGTTTCTTTGAAATCTTACGCTGCACACTAATAATATAATATTATTATTTTAAATGGTAGTTAACTCCTAGCCATTGTACTGGAGGGAATGAACAAAACTAACTACAATATGATTATAAATTCTTGTTAAATGTATTTACATTTATCCAATAAAAAGTTAGAGGCTTAAAATGTGAATGAATCTAATTCTAAGCATAATTTACATTAAAAGGCCGATTTACCACCTTTTAATGGCGAACCCTATTTAAATCTAGTTTTGTTCACTTTAATACATTTTATTTGACCAAATAAAATCTTTCTTTATAATGGGGACATCAAAATTCAATGTGTGTAAATTTTTGGAGTTTTTCCGATAAAGTTCATTTTTAATGAATAGTGAAAATATTGTTTTTTAATTCAAAAATGAGTTTTAATCTAATTTATTTATATAGTTATATTATATTTTTAATTGGTTTTAAAATTTAATTAGAATATATTTTTACCATTTAATCCAATTTTGGTCATTGGAATTAATTTCACTTTGAAATTGGACATAAACAAGTGTTAATCTTTTGATAGTTATTGTTTCTTAAAAACACGCTATTTGTTTTAACAAAGGGAATTAATTTTAAAATTAATTAATTCCACTTTTATTTTTTGAATTGGGAAAAATAAAAATCATTTTTGAATTCAGAATATCAAATATAGACTAGGTTGTTTTTTTATTTTTCGGGAAAACTTTATTTTTTGATGAATAGTGAAACCACTTAGTAGTAGTTAAAAACTGACTTTTTTATTTAAATGAAAATTTACCACTTCTATGAATTTAATTTCAAAAATATGATATACATGGTTGTTATTAGTAAGTAAAATTTGGTTCAATAAGACAAAAATAATTTTTGGGGAATAGTACGTTTTGACTTTTATTTACCGCGATTAAAGGTAAATATGGTAATTCAAGGTAAAAAGAATATTATAATAATTAAAAATTACCTTAAAACTTCTCTTAAACTTATTGGATGAGTAATGGCCTACCATGGGAATCCTTGGGTCCATTTTGGGACCCCATGGAGCCACTTATGAATGATAATGACACATTAGATTAATTAATTTAATGTAAAGGAAAAAATGACATAAACAAAAATATTTTAGTAAATTATTTTTTATTTGGTGTTATATAAGTCATATTTTCAACTATAAATATTATTTTTAAATATAAAAAGATTTCATACATTATATTATATTTTTTATAAATTTTAGACATCGAAAAAAATAAATTATTTATGACACAATAATGACGCAATATTTACCTCTTTAATAAATGATTTAAATAAATTAGATTATAATGATTAAAATATTATCCAAAACCTATCCAATTTCTATTGTATGATTTTATTTCGATCACGAGTCATCTTATATTATACTATAATTATTTTTGGACCTTTATAAATAGAACATCATTATATAATAAAATAATATTTCACACTTTCCTAAAGATCCCCTCCTATCCCTTATAAAAGGAGACCACTTCTAACCAATTCCTCACACCTATCAAGCCTTTTGGATTGTCCAAACTCTACCCAATTAATCTCCCTACATCCCTATATTCCACCTAGAAGCCTTACCTTAGGTAGAAGGCACTTCAACAAACCATTTTTGTTCAAACCAAAGGAAGTTACCCAAATTAAAGGTAATTGTTTCTCTTAACTTCTTTTATTTTATTTTACTTATCCAACCCCTAAACTCTTTTTATTCCTTTATTTTATAGCAAAAAAAGTATCCTCCATATACTAGGATGTTGTTATGATATGTAATTTAACTACACTAACACACACCTCCATCTAATGGGTGAAGAACATAATGATTCTGTGAATGGAAAACTAACACCTCACGAAACGATGATTGTTCAATTACCTCCTACCACCTCTTATGGTTGCCATTATGATGAAACTGTATTTATATATGATATATATTATGTGTATGTTTTCATTATGATTCTGTATTTTCCATTTATATCATACTTTTATGGTTTCCATTATGGTTAAACGCGATAATTTCATTTGAGGAAGTGCGGACTACCACCCCCTGAAAGTGATATGAATCATTAATTCCATATGTGGGATGTATAAAGAATGGATTTAATGATATTATATATGATATTATACTGTAATTATAATATAACTATGTATAATTAAGTTTTAATTCCATTAAAATAAGAAATAGAAATGAAAGTAGCGTTCATGCGTACGTACGACTTACCGTCTCCATGAAAGATGCATTTCATTTCTTACCTCTAAATGTTATGTACTATTATAAATACATGTATATACTGGATATATATAATATATATGATATCTAAATCATGAATATAATTCTGGATATAATAGACTATTGACCACATGGACAACTTGTAAATATAAGTTGTTCATTTTTGACTCAAGTACCAAATATCGACAAAACGACCATTATTAACTTGAATTATTACATAATGTTTATAACATGGTAATATGTGATATAAAATGAATAATAAAATTGAAAAAGGTTCTTAAGAAAGTAGAAATTAATTTTATTTTTTTATTCAGGATATTAAAGAATGATCGAGTCAAGTCGGACACGAGGTAAGGGACTTCGTCTCAATCTCCTTTCATTGAGGCATATTTCGATAATATATATACCATATTATTTTACGCGGTGTATAGTAAAACCCTTTTTACTTTTACTTTCATTCAAAGGGAATATTTTTCAACAAATTTTTTTACTAAATGACAAAAGGAATGTTTTAACGTTTTTGGTGACAATAACCTCTCCGCTGCCGTAATTGTTATTTGGATTCTTCTATAAGCCTTAATGTTTTCTAAAATGAAAAGGAAATCACTTATTCCGTTTTTGGGTGTTTTGTTATTGAAAATGGTTTTTGAAATGGATTGATTATTTCAATGTCTTGAAATTATTTCTTGTGATTGCAAATTAAATGTTATTAGTGAAATGTTTATATTTGCAATATTTTATGTGTTATGATTTTATAATGGTACTTGGACATTTGACGGGTGGTTATGTGATAAACCAAATGATGGGTGGTGCCATGATAAACTAGGACGAGTGGTTATGTTATAACCTCCAATTCATTGGGTATGTAATTCGGCCGTATGGCTATTCCATTTAGTGATATGTGTGGAAGTCGACCATATGGTTATTCCATTTAAGTATGTTTATATCCGATGTTACCTTTATATGTTATGTGTTCTTTATATGGGTTTTATGGTAATATTTTGGTTAAAATAGGGTAATAAGTGATTTTTTATTTAGTGAAGAGTGTTGACTACTTCATAAAGGTAAAAAGTATTACTTATGTTAAAGTATTCATGGTTTACTTGTTGTTTTGAAAAACTAACAGTTTTCCTTCTTTGTGTATCCTTTACTGAGCTTTTTATACACATACCAAGTTTTTGAAATGTTTTTCACAGGACATAATGTTGAATAGGGTCAAGGATGAGATCAAGGAAAAGTCATGCTGTCTTAAACATGGAACTAGACATGACTATTTTTTTCAAGAGTTCTTGTTTTGTGAAAAAATGGAAACTGAGTTGAAGTGTTTACTTTATAGTTGAAATGAAATGTAATAGTTATGGACTAATTATCTAAAATTATAAACCTGAAAATATCCTCAACGTGAATTATTCATTTAATTCAATATTATGTAATGTTTTAAGGATGAGTATTTATAAAATGTCATTGGTTTTTCATATAATATAGGATAAAATTTCATAAAATCTCTAGTATTGATATAATTTCTTTATTTTATCGAATCATTAAATCATATTTAATACACATAACATCTCTATGTGACCATGTGAAATATTTATGTGACTATGACACATATCTATGTGGGCATCAGAAATAACCCTCCACTAAACTCATTATTGAGAAACATATTTGAAGTAAGTCAATTTGAATAATGGAAATACTTTAGCATCATATTCTTTATTGTTCATATTTATGAACATATTTTACCTAACTGACATCAAAGAATCAATTGTTGTGATATAATCTTATATATTATACATATAACTCTTTCTATGTTCTATATCATAATCATTGGAATTATGTTCTATTAGAAATCTACCTTGAGATAATGTAACTAAATAAATTAATATATATCATTCCTCCTACAATATTTTATAATAAAGTGACAATCAATTATAGATTTACTAATATAACTCTTAAAATTTTATTTCACTATTATACTATAAACCCTTTTCATATAAAGTGATAACAATTTTTTTCATAACTAGTTTAATTTTTCCCATTTTTCTTTATCACCATAACCTAATTTATTTTAGGATATCAAGGTCAATTCAATTTTTTTACTAACTAGTTCAAACAGTCAAGAAATAGTTTATTTCATTTTAATGAAAACTAAATATAACTATTTAAATTTATTTTTGTTGTCACATATCCAAAAAAATTTAGGATATTATGTGGAAAAAAACATTATCATAAATTTATATAATAGATATATATAATTAATAAATGGATCTTAAATGTAACACGCTACAGTTCTCTTTACCATATCATATGATAAACAATTTTATGATATTTATTGAAAACAACTAAATTTTTTATTAGTTTTATAATTTATTAGTTAATTTTTTACAACTCAGATTCTAATCATAGTATCAAAATCCTAATTGACACTATATAATTTTCATAATATATTTATATCATGAAAAAAACTTTTTTAGTTTGGAATCAAATATAATATCAGTTTATTAGGTAAATTTTACAAATAAATAACTATTTCAATGTCACATATCGAATTCTATGTGTCTATAATTTTTTAAACTTAAAAATAATTAATTATTAAAATATTCCACCTATGGGTGGTGGGAACATAATCCAAAATATTTCAATAAATATATTGATAATCACTTTAATCCCAGCTACACATTTTTTTCCAAATCATCTTCTAAAAACATGTTATAGAATCCTGATGAATCCTAAAACATGTGTATTATATATATCATATATTGCTTTTCATAACAATCCATTTTAAAAAAATACCTCCACTTATCATATATGATATATATTATAATGATACACATATTTTACATAAATTTATCGGATATTTACACCATCCATTACATTAATAAGTATAAAATCATTCATTCATGAATTTAAACTACATGTTTAAATGCTTAATCCTTTTATTTTAAATCCTATATATTTTAAAAAAAATTTAAATTAAATTTTTTATCGCATACATTTTAAAACCAGGGATTTAAATTCTATAAAATCCATTCCAAACATGTACATTCCCTGGGGTTTCACAAAATCCTTCATTTATATCTTGGATAATCCAATCATATTAAATTATTAGACTTCCTTATTGAAAATACTTGGTTTTAAGGACCTTGATTGGATTATTTAAGAAATATTGATCTTTTCAACTAACTTTTCTTCTTGTTCCGTGAGCTTATATCCACTTGTACATCCCATATATTTCTAAAAACTAGATATCATATCCCATGTTCATTTATTCTCACCACTATGAGAATATCATGTAAACATTTCTTCATATGTAATCATATTCTCATAAAATTTCCATAGATGAGAATAGGAAAAACCCCTAACCAAAACAATTTTTTTAAATATCACTTAAAAAATGTTTTATAACTGAACAAATAAGAACTCCTTATACAAAAAAACCACATATCATTTCAGAAAACAATATTTTTAATCATTATATTTCAGTGAAAAAATTAGATAATAAACACTTATTAACTAGTTAATTCATGAATAAAGGATCCATGTAATCATTATCACATCTCTTTTTCTCTATTTCATCAATATATAATTTATGATCCAATTACTTTTATATTATAAACAATAGTTTCCTTAAAACACACTGTAAAACATAGATATGTTATCATTGAAGGACCCTAGACCACCTTGAGGGGGTGAATCGGGGTGTCGACTTTTTCTCTTCATTATTGGATTGTGTTCCCACATTGATAATAACTTGTTTAAACTTGTATGATGGATATGTGGGGTAATTAAAAAATTCACATGATGAAGGAAAACAGAACATTTTTTACTTGGTTCACCACTAAGGGATATGTCCAAGGAGCATATACTGACATGTTTTTGATCGTACCAAATTCCCATAATCTTCAGTAGATGTGGATTACAATGGTTCAGTAACAATCACTATATCCCAGGAACACTGCCTTTACAAAGGATCAGAGATATCCCATTGCTTCCCTCAGATCACTTCCTTTGACTCCCCTGGATCACTGCCTTAGGAGAGGTATCACTCAGTTTATCAACATAAAGGTCGATTCAACAGATTGGCATGAAATGTATTTGTCTCTATAAAGCACAATACACTTCTTGCATTGAAGTCTTGAATTTATGCCCTTTTATATTTAATTTTCTTCCTTAGTGAAATTAATGAATGCACTAGAACTTATTGCCTTTTTATTCTCTAAAATCCAAAACTCCCTTTATGATGTTTTCATTTCTATGAAACTGTCCCTGATTCTATAGACTGCCTCTGATCTGCGTACCATGCCTGCTCTGCATACCATGCCTGGTCAGTGGACCGTGCTTGCTCCACATACCTCCTCTGCTCTGCGTACAACATATACTCTGCCTATAGAGCCTGCTCTGCGCACCACGCCTGCTCCACATACTACCTCTACATCCCGCCTCTACATACCACCTCTACATACTGCCTTTTCTTTCTCCCTCTGTGCACCACCTCTACGTACCACCTCTGTGTGCTGACTCTACATGTTTCCTTCATGTACCGCCTCTGCATACCACCTCTGTGTACCTCCTCTGCGTGGTACCTTCACTTACCACCTCTACATACCACCTTTGTGTACCGCTTCTACATACCGCCTTGAGATACAATTTCTTCCTTCCACATATTTCTTCTTCAAATTATGAGAATTTTTTACTCTCCTACATACAACCTTTTCTTATGAAAAATCTCTTCTACATACTACTCTATCAAATTTCATGAACTATTTCGTCTTTCACATACCACTTTGTCCTACAAAGAATCTCTCATGCATACCACTTTCATATTTTTTTGAGTTCTTCCATAGTGATGATATTTTATTATTGAGTTCACTCTAACATAATGATTGGATTAGAACTCCTTATATAGGTAAATAACCCTCGAAATTTTTATATTCTGTTTTACTAAAATTTTCGATTTCGGAAAAACTTCACCACATACTAAACTCTATACACATATGATAAGCCTCCACTGCATACTGTGACACTCCTATGAACTGCGACACTTGACTTCATACCATGTTTCTTCTGGTCCATGTACTACATCTCTTCCACCAATGACAAGCCATTCCGTGTACTAAAACTCCTTCTGTGGAGAACCATTTTTGGTACCACAACCCATTCTACAAACCGTTCCAATTACTATTACTGTAACTCATTTTTGGTTCTACGTACCAATCCACATACCGTTCCACGTACCTTTCCCACTAAATGGTACACATTTTGATTCCTTTTTCGATTTCCTTCACCATTCGACATCTCATTCAATCATATGCAGAAATACTTAAATATTTGCTTCGGCAAGAATAGCCATGACAATTAATTATCATCTTTATTATTAAATAGTTATATACTTTCATTAAGACACTTATCTATTGTGATATAAAGTCTTTGATTGATCACCTTAAGCATCATCAAATTTTTCTAGGGAAAGTACTGCAACTTATTTTTCTTCCAGCAACATCAATATTTCTAGTCAACACTGAATATGAATGGCATCATCTTATCATATTTTTATGATCATTTTTAAATCATCAAATATCCACATGAAGCCTCATGAAATGACGCATGTATCTTTATGTAGGATCATTTCATGGTCTCTTTGGATAATGAGATGTTGCATGATCACTTTATAACTCGAATCCCTTAAACACTCTCTGAGATGATTTCATTGTTGTAGACAATGTTTCACCTTTGATACATGTAAATTAAACATAATATTAGTTAAAAAATCGCTTGAATTTATCCCTCTCAATAACTTGGGAGTTATTATTCATCTCATTCTTTATTTTGATCTTCATTTAAAACTATTGTCAAAAAATACATCCTTATACACAAAGTGGTCCCAAAAATCTCCCCCTTTGTATTTTATTGTCAATAAAGTAAGGTCCTCCTCAAATGAATGTGTCAATATCAAAATGAGGATCTTCTATCTCCCCTTAATTTTATTTCAATTATCTCCCCCTTATTGAAAAAAATACAAATTTCATGGGAAAAGGGTATTAATTTATACTTAAGAGATGTTCTATTAATCATTTCAAACTAAATCTACTTGAGAAATTCTCGGTGTAAAAAATAAGAGGATTTGATTTAGACAAAAAGGCTTCCCATTATTCACTAATCATTATACCACATAAAATGGGAACTCATGTAATTTGTCTTTAAGGGTTTCCTACTTTCATTCGAGGCTAATATTCAACGTGGTAGAGAATAATAAACCTGAAACTCATTTAACAATAACACGTTCTTCATGCAATTTAAAGATTAATTTAATTTAATACCAACTAATGTTAATACTGATTGAAATAATAATTATGATAACTTCTTCATTTGTCTCCCCATCAAGGGGAAAAATCCTCATCATATTCATCATAAGTGATCCTTCTTCATTTTAATCTTTGAATATAAATTGAATAATTTTTCAAGGATTGAAACTTCGTTAGCTTTGCTATGTAGAGTTGATAGAATTCAATACTTATCAAGTTCTCCTCCTGATAGATTACTTCACCATCAATTCCCTATATTAGAAACACAAATATGATACAAAATAGGTTTAAGGGAATGAAGTGGACCCTACTTTCTACATTGATATGAACTACACAATTGAGATGCTTTTCTCAACCAAGTTCCTCCATTTACTCTAGTATTATTACTCGAAAATCGTAATATATTTTCTGATATGTGTATATGTGGAATGGATCACTTCACATTCACCTCATTATTGTGTGTAGAATTGTTCTTCTTATTAATATCCCTCATGGATGATACATTCTTACACCTCTTAAGTATTTATTCTTACTCTGGTATTT
Source organism: Viscum album (assembly GCA_963277665.1). Lineage (NCBI taxonomy): Eukaryota > Viridiplantae > Streptophyta > Magnoliopsida > Santalales > Viscaceae > Viscum > Viscum album. Next base: position 380,664,436 of record OY728122.1, read on the forward strand.
AGGTTAGGAAACATTTTGCAATGTGACCATATTTTATACACCACTCACACATAAAATCTTTAAAACATGTGTTCCATTTGGTTTTAATTATCCAATGTACTTCATCTTCATCATATGAAAATTTTCCTTTTCCTTTATCACTAACCATGGCCTTTTCATCTTCAAGATTGATTGTTCTTTTCAAATCTTCTAGAAAGATGACCAACATGTCATTTAGAACTATTGTAGTAGGTTTTGATCTTCCACACAGGTTCATGTGAGTGTTAACCCTCTTAGTTTCTATTTAGGATGAATTTCCCTTCAATTTTGTGGATCTAAAATCCCGGGTCCTCTTAGATTCCCTACATGAGATCTTCTTAGGGAAATGTGTGTACACAATAATCTTAGGATTTTGTCCCAAGGTAGAAACTTCATACTTACCTGGAATTAGAGTTCATCATTTCTTATCAACAATGAATTCATGTTGATATGGGCATGTATCTACCATGTGAACACTTCCATTTCATACATCATAGATTTTATCAAACATTACAAATCTATTTGAGGTTAACGGATTCTTCTGGACCTGTGAATGTGTCTTCTTCTGTGTATTTATTACCTTTGATATAGTCTTTCTATGTGATTTTTTCATTTAAGGGATTGTACCAAATATCCAGTGCACAATGCCCAATTCTGTTGAAGCACCAACATTTACCCAAAAATCATGTCTTCTTGATATATTTAGACTAAGGTTGTTGGGAATTATTACTAATGTGGTGTGCTCTATCTAAGGAACTATATTCTAGCTTATTTTTCCTATCCACCCTATCCATGGTGGTAGGTTTATTCTCCTCACCTTTCCTCATCTATACATGTTTATAATTTTTCTTCAAACCTGCACTTTTTATAGAAACTTATTTAGAAACAATAGTAAAAGTTGGTATGGATGGTACCTTCACTTTGTCAGCTGATTATGATAGATCAATGAGTGAATTCAAGATCTTATTATCACATGTTGGAAGTCTTTTGAGAGTATAATCTTCCAATGAGCATCGAGTAGCAATAGAAACAATTTATTGAGATGGGTAATCAAGAGTTGTCAAAATATTCTTCTCACATGTTGGAGGTATTTTAGATTCAGAATCCTCTAGTGGGCATTGAGTACCAACAAAAACTATTTCATTATTTTTTGAAGTCTCAATATGCGTCTTCTCAAGATTGGTCAACCGATCAACCAATTCTAGACATTTCATTTTGAGAATGACCTTCTGATCTTAAATTATATTCATCTTATCTTCACAAGCCTTCTTCATTATAACAACTTCTTCCTCATGAAACATCATTTTATTCTGAATTAAATATTCATTTTCCTTGATCTTCTTGGATATCCCTTATAATTGTAGAACCTTGAAATTAGTGCAATTTTTCAATTTCCCTTAAAGCACATGGATATTTTCATCAAGGGCATTTATGAATCTCTCTTCCTCTTCATCTTCTTTAAACCATTTTGATGTATTTATTTCTTTTTTTTCTCCTTGTTTCTTAAAAGGAGTTGTTCTATCTTGAGAGCTTATAACATTTTTATATTTTCTATACCTAGCCTTATCCATAGAGTTTGATTCATTTCTTATCTAGGGTGATTTCCTCTTGCATACTTTGAAATATTCTACAAATACTGAAAAATGTATCTTTTGAGATATCATAAAGGTATTTTTTGTATTATATCAACTTCATCTAATGATGAAAATGAATCAAGGGTGAAAACACATACCTCCTGATCTCCATGCTTTTTTCATTCCAGGACTGAAACATCATCATTTTCCAAATGGAATAAAAAACCAGATACTACATATTCTTTATATTAGTGGGACTTCTTCAACTGTCTCTTCTCTTTCTTTTTCATGTTCATCATGATATTGTTGGGTATAGAATTATGGTCAGAGATAACTTCACATTCATCAATAATTCTCTTCATTGTTGACTTAGGAAAGAAAACTCAAATCCTATTCTAAATAGAATTACTAAAGATTATCAGACATACGTAAACCTTTGACCTTTGAAAACAATTTATGGACCCTAGACCACCTTGAGAGGGAGGGGGTGAATCAAGGTCTCATATTTTTCTATTCTTTACTGGATCTTGTTCCCACATTATTTGGAACATGTTTAAACCTGTATGATGGATAAGTGTAGTAATTAAAGTTTTCACTTGCTAAAGGAAAACACAATATTTTTTTCCTTGGTTGACCACTAAGGGCTACGTCCAAGGAGAATACGTCAACATGTTTCCTGTCGTACCAAATTCTAATAATCTTCACTTGTTATGGATTACAAAGGTTCAGGAACAATCACTCTTTCCCAGACACACTTCCTTTACAATGGTTAAAGGGTAGCCCACTACTTCCCTCAGATAACTTTTGTTGACTCCCCTTGTCTCACTACCTTGGGAGAGGTCTCACTCAGTTTATTGACTCAAAGGTCGCTTCAACAGATTGGCACAAAAAGTCTCTGTCTATGTTCATTATGAGACACTCTTTTCATCAAAGTCCCTAATTGTGATAATTTATATTTATATTTCTCCTTTAGTAAAATTATTGAATGAACTAGAACTTATTCCATTTTTATTTGCTAAGATCACAAATTCCTTTTATGATGAATTAATTTCCATGAACTGTCCCTGATTCTGTGAACTGTATTTGATCTTCATACCATGCTTGCTCTGCATACCATGCCTGGTTAGTGTACCATGACTGCTCCGTGTACCGCCTCTGCTCTGCGTACCGCCTCTGGTCCACATACTGTGCCTGCTCCACCCACCGCACCTGCTCTGTGCACCTCACCTTATCTACGCACCATGCCTGCTCTAGGCACCACACCTCCTCCGTGCACCGCGGCTGCTTCGCACACTGTTCCTGCTCTGCATACTACCTCTGTGTCTCGCCTCTGCATATCGCCTCTGCGTACCTCCTCTGTGTACTACCTTTATGTACCACCTATGTGTACCTCCTGTAAAACCTGAGACTTTTATGTTATATAAATCATCAAAGGAATCTTTTTCTGCACACAACACTTGCTTGGCTTTATTTACACGAAATCGCGAGCTTCCTCGATAGCTTGCGTCGTACACAATACCGAGTTTCACTAAACAACGATATACTATTAAAATATTATTGAAACTAGCCGTTATGAATAGTAATAACCACTTTTTGAAATTTTATAAATTTTATTTTTCAAAATGGAATTCATTTTTGGATTCGGAATATTGAAATTAGCCTAGGGTGAAATTTTGGTATTTTTCTGAAAACTTTCAATTTTTGATGAATAGTGAAACCACTAAGTGGTAGTTAAAAAACTGAATTTTTCATAAAACTTAATTTTACCGCTTCTGTGAGTGGAATTTCAAAAATACGAGAGACATGGTTGATGTCAGTATGTAAAATGTGGTTCCATGAGATGAAAATAATTTTTTGGTGAATAGTAACTTTTTACTTTTTTTTTACCACAGTTAAAAGTAAATAGGGTAATTAAGGGTAAAAAAGATATTATTATTACCATAACACATGTCCTAATTCTATTGGACAAGTTTATTTCAACCAAAAAACAAACTTAGGAATAAAATATGACCATTTAGGCCCACTTGGATTAGATTAGGACATTTATTATTAATTTATTTAAAGAAGGGTTAAAATAGTTAAAATCAAAGTTTAATAACTAAATCATTTTTAATATGGGGTTATACATCAGATAAATTCGACTATAAATATTCATTAGAAAGATAAAACTATTTCCAACATAATGGTATTTTATTTGTAATTTTTAGACATTAAATAAGTTAATTTATTTATGACACAACGATGATGCGGTAATTATCTTATTAATGAAATATTGACATAATTGATGTTATAAATACCCAAATAAATATAATTTGAGACTTTTTATGAATTCCACTAATTTTATAGGTTAATATGACATGTTATTATTGATTTAATTAACTTTTTTTGAACTTATATTTCTGTTATGATTTTCACAAAAATCAATTACTAAATAGTGTCAAAATTGACATAAAATAGTTTTTAAAACAAATATTATATTATTAATTGTTATTTTATTCCTAAAAATCTAATTTTCGGCCAAATTACTTAGATAAGGTTATATATATTAATAATAAACAACTTGGGGTTCGTTTGGATTTATATAGTAAGTTTATTAACCTTATATTATAAGAACACAAGAAGACACGGTAAAAGTAAAATTATTTAACTTAATGTTAAATCTACATGATAAGGTTAAAATAGGAACCTAAACTTGTCTAAATTCTATTTTATGAGATTATTTAGACCCATACCCACCTTAGCCTCGAAATAAATCAATTTGGAGCTATTTAAAACCGAACTTGACTTTATAATAAAATAATATGTTTAGTTATTCCAAAGGTGCCCCTCTCCTCCCTTATAAAAGGGCACCTCTTCCCTCTCTTCCTCACACCACTTTGAGCCTTCAAGCTCGGCCAAAACCTACCAATTCTTATCTCCAATTCCCTATAAACATCCTAGTGGTTCTGTTATTCTTCAAATACCCATTTTAGTTCCCTAAAAGGAGGTCTCAAAGAAGCACTTCAAAGAAGAGGTAATGTCCGTTACCAATTATTTCATCTTTATTTCTTCTTCCACTTCTTCTTCTTTAGTTGTTTCATTATGAAGTAATAACATCAGTATCACTCATATACTGATATGTTATTATAAGTATTAAACAACCATATTTCACCATCTATCCATCCTACGGAAAAAGAAATCACCGCGCGTGCGTACGTACGGAATACCGTCTCCACGCCGTGGTGTAATCTATTTTCCACCACCACCTTACTTGGATGGGTATAATGGTGTAAATAATGACTATATATGACTATTATAAATTAATACTTATTCTGAAATAGTATACATACACTCCAATACAATTCCACAATCATAGGAACGATATCATCACTCGTGCGTACGTACGGAATACCGTCTCCACGATGTGATGCGACTCGTTCTACATGATCTTCATTTCATAATTATTATATAAATGAATTTAATGAATGAATATGATATATATTACACTAATAACATTCTGTAAATGAGGTATCTATAACCTAAAGAGAAGAATAAGAATTTATTCGACAAGACACGCATAAGAACAAAAAAATTATAAACACCCGAATAACAAGTAGCAATGGAATATTACTACTAAGAAGCTCAGAATATGACCATATATGATATCATAAAAATAATTATTATTCTGGAATAAGTAAATAACATTATTTAAATCATTATACAGGAGGTTTGGACACTTACGAAGCAAAACAGACCTAAGGTAAGGGAAATATCACAATCACATTTTTATCCGAGATTGTTTATACTTTGGAATTTACTAGGGTGTATTTTATAATCCACATAAATGTTTCCTCAATATGTAATATTATTTCTATTCACCTACAATTGTTTAAATCCTATTTTACCCTTCAGTGAGTTTTTAGTAAAAGATATGAAAGGAATCTTTTGTCGTTTTTTGTACGAGGTACTTTTTTGACTTTTCCGACAAAAGTACGAGAAAAATGTTTTTTTACTTATACGACATGAATGGATTTTTAAAACATTATTTCAAAGAAGCTTCCTTTACAAGTTTTCAAGTTTATTTTTAATCAACTTCTTTTAGTTTGTAATTGTACGACATGTTAAGAAAGGAAAAGTGTTTTTGAATTAGAAAGGATATTTTCCTCAAGAATGGAGTTCAAGTGTTTTATCAAAATTATTTTCCATCTAATATAATATAGGGTTATGATTCTATCCCTATCATTACATTGATTTGATTATATTGTGATGGAATTATTTTTATGAATTCATTTATCTTATATGAATTGTTTTATGATGTCATGATGTTTAAGAATTCAATTTTTATTACATGGGTTACGCAAGATGTATGATTTATGATTTTTGTGGCACACATAAGAAAGGTATCATTATGAGATGGGTGGGACCTATACCTCCCTCCAATTCATTAGGTAAAGATTTTATATCTCATGAGATAGACATGGCTGGAACGGTTGGTTATACCGGTTCAGTGAAACAGGACTGAAACGAGGGTGACTCGGTTCAGAAATGGACTTTGTCCACTAAGATAGTCTTGGAAATGAGTCTTGACTAATAAGAAATGATTCTCTATGATTATGTGTGTATGCCAAAAAGTTTCATGTTTTATGTTATGATTATTGGGATTTCATTTCACTACTATGATTTATCCCATGTTATGAAATTATGCTCCCTTTTGCAGATTAAGATTTCCAAAATGTTATGTTCTTATGAATATGATGTGATTGATATTTCTTTTGTTTACCCTTACTGAGAATTTGAGCTCACCCTTTTGTATGTTTTATTTCCCCAGGTCAAGAAGAAGGTTATTAGGTAGAATATTCCAAAAAAGGACTCTAGATATGATGAAATAAATGGGAGGCAAAGTAGATGCTTTATGAAACAGTTGTTTATGTTTCCCAGTTTCTAAAGACACTATACCTATACGGTCCTTTCTTGGTTTTGTTATATGTTGTAATAAGTGTGCTTCAATTCTAAAGTAATAACAATGTATATAAAGTATGGGTCATTATAGTTGGTATCAGAGGAAAGGTATAGTCAACCTTTGGAAACTAGGATGTGAAAGCTTTAGTAAGAACCCTAAGGATAAGTCTAAGCATAGAACACAATCTTAGTGTTTTAGAAATGGCCATGAATAACCTAGGATAAGACCTTAAGTGTGAAATTTTATTCTTGATTATGTGGTTTTCCTATTATAATTAGTGTTGCTCATGCTATTCTTCTTGGTTTTAGTCAATGGCTGGAACCTGAAGGAACCGTGTTAATGCGGAATGCGACGGGCAATGAAATGATTGTCCCCCTTAGTAACCAAACTTTATGGGAGCTGGAATGAAAAATCTTGTATCCATGCTCACACAACTTTCTCAAGCTATGAATCATGAAGGAATTCCAAACGAGCAAAGGAAGGAGAAACATTCTGTTGAATCCTTCATGAGACAGCGTCCACCTTCATTCAGCGGGTCTACTGATCCTTTAGTTGCTGAACAATGGATTAGTACTACTGAAAAGATATTTTCAATTCTTCAATATTCTGAGCATGATAAAGTCATCTTAGCAGTGTATAGTTTGGAAGGTGATTCTGATCAATGGTGTAATCTTATTAAGAATATGAGGCAAAGGGATGAAATTCAGTCCATGGAATGGGACGAGTTCAAGAACTTATTTTTCAATAAGTACCTCCCTCATATTCTACGAACAATGATGGAGAAAGAGTTTCTTGAACTGAAGCAAAAGGATGATGAATCTGTTGGTACCTATGAAGCAAATTTTACAAGACTTGCAAGGTACGCTTCTGGTATTATTATCCAACCTGAGAGTAAGATCGATCGATTCATTAGTGGCTTAAAACCAAGTATTTGAAGGGCCTTAGCCATAAGGGACTTCAATAGCTATGAGGAAATCGTTCGATGTGCTCTCAAAGTTGAGTTGGAGATTGGAGTAACCCATCAGTCATATGGGTTTGATAAAAAGAGGAAAATGGAATTCAAAGGAAAATATAAAGAGCACACTGAAAAGAAGATGAGCTTTACCTTATGCTCAAAGTGTGGAAATAAACATGGAGGGAGTTGTCTTAAAGGGACAAGTAAATGTTTCAAATGTGGAAAGGAAGGTCATCAGGCATTTGAATGCCGCGATGATAGGAAGAAGATGTCTAATGATGCAAACAAAGGAAGGGATACACAGAATGAACCTACTACACTTCAATGTTTCAAGTGCAAGGAGATGGGACATTATGCCAATAAATGCCCTAATCCAAGGGTTGATGATGATGATCGACGTCAACAAACTCTTAAGGCTAAAGACAAAGGAAAGTCACATGCAATTTCTATCAACGATGTGGAGTACGATAACAATGTGGTGAAAGGTAAACTTACCATCCACTCTAAAGTAGCAAATGTTTTATTTGATTCTGGATCCACCCACTCCTTTATTTCTGAAGAATTTTCTAAGGGTATCACCGTATTACCTCAACAATTAGATGTTGAGTTAGCTGTGACAACACCTAATGGCACAACAGTCGCATCAAAAGTTTATAATTCTTCTCCGATCGAAGTTTGTGGGAAAGTGCTTCCTACAAATCTTGTGATCCTTACTATAGTGGAATTTGATGTGATTCTTGGCATGTATTGGCTTTCTTTATATGGATCTCATATCAATTTCCAAAGAAGGGAAGTCACATTTCATATTCCAGATCAATCTATGATTGTCTATCAATGCAAGGATGAACATAACCTTCCAGTGGAAATTTCTTCCATTTTATGGGTATTGATTCCACTAAATGAAGGTTATTTATCTCAAATGGTTGGTGAGAAACTCATGATTAAGAATATACCCATTATACGGGAGTTTGATGATGTCTTTCTGGAAGAATTATCAGGTCTTCCACCGAATCGTAAAGTTGAGTTTTCAATAGAACTCATACCGGGTGCTTTGCCTATTTCAAAGACACCTTATAGAATGGCCCCAATTGAGTTGTAGGAATTGAAGAAACAACTCCAAGAGAATCTTGATAAGGGGTTCATACGCCCTAGTGCGTCACCTTGGGTAGAACCTGTTCTGTTTGTTAAGAAGAAAGATGGATCAATGAGGCTCTGCATTGATTATCAAGAACTTAACAAGATCACTATCAAGAAAAAATATCCTCTCCCGCGCATTGATGACCTATTTGACCAACTACGCGGAGCTCAATAATTTTCCAAGATTGATCTTCGTTCAGGGTATCATCAATTAAGGGTCAAAAGGGAGGATATACCAAAGACAACTTTCCGTACAAGGTATGGACACTATGAATTTATAGTGATTCCATTTGGTCTTACTAATGCCCCTGCTTTCTTCATGGATCTAATGAATAGAGTCTTTAAAGACTATCATGATCAGTTTGTGGTAGTCTTTATAGACGATATTCTTGTCTATTAAAAGATCAAGGAAGAACATGAAGATCAATTGAGAATTATATTAAAGACCCTGAGAAATGAGAGGCTTTATGCCAAATTTACCAAGTGTGAATTTTGGATTCAAAAAGTTGCATTTTTGTGTCACATAATCTCAAAAGAGGGGATATCTGGGGATCCAGCAAAAAAAAAAGAGGTTATCGAAAGATGGTCGAGACCAACAACAGTGACTGAGATCCGATGTTTTCTTGGTTTGGATGGATATTATCGACGTTTTGTGAAAGATTTTTGAGGATTATCTAATCCACTCACCAAGTTGACTCGGAAAGGAGTTAAGTTTGTCTGGACATAAGAATTTGAAGAGAATTTCAAGGAGTTGAAAAGAAGGTTATCCAGTGCACCTGTGCTCACACTGCCTTGTAGTGGAGAAAGGTTTGTGATCTATAGTGATGCATCCAAGAAGGGATTGGGGTGTGTTCTTATGAAAAATGATATGGTGATAGCTTATGCCTCACAACAGTTGAAAATCCATGAGAAAAATTACCCAACACATGATTTGGAGTTAGCTGTGGTAATATTTTCATTAAAGATTTGGAGGCATTACCTTTATGGTGAAAGGTGTGATATTTATACTGATCATAAAAGTTTAAAGTATATTTTCACACAAAAGGAGATGAATATGCACCAAAGAAGATGGTTGGAGCTGATTAAGGATTACGACTGCTCAATCCATTACCACCCTGGGAAAGCAAACAAGGTGGCAGATGCATTAAGTCGACAAGACCATGCTAGTTTATCCATGATGAGGATCACAAAAGATCCAATATTTATGGATTTACAAAGGATGGATCTTGGAATTATAATGGAAGGGGAAAAATCTTATCTTTCTCAAATGAATGTTCAATCATCTATACATGTGAAGATTAAAGAGGCACAGAAAGAATATGTCGAGTTACAAAAGAAGGTGAGAAATGTTCCTGAATTCAACCTTGATTGTGATGGGATAATAAAGTTCAGGAATCGGGTTTGTGTTCCTCCCATCCCCGAATTAAAGAAGGAGCTGCTGGATGAGGCTCATAGTTCTTCATTCTCTATTCATCCTGGAAGCACGAAGATGTATAGGGACCTGAAAGAATACTTCTGGTGGGATGACATGAAAAGAGATGTTGCTGAATATGTCTCTTGATGCTTGGTTTGTCAACAAGTTAAAGCTGAGAGACAGAAGTCTAAGGGGATGTTACAACCATTACCCATACCTGAATGGAAATGGGAAAACATCACTATGGACTTTGTCACAGGACTTCCTAAAACATCGAAAGGCAATAATGCTATCTGGGTGATAGTTGATCGTCTTACAAAGTCTGCACACTTCATTGCTATTAGAGAGGATTTCTCTCTGGATCAGCTTGCCAGGATATATGTAAAGGAAGTGGTAAGATTTCATGGAGTACCACTTTCTATTATATCTGATTGGGATCCGAGATTTACCTCGAAGTTCTGGCGAAGTCTTCATCATACTCTGGATACAGAGTTGAGTTTCAACACTGCTTATCATCCTCAGACAGATGGTCAGTCTGAGAGAACAATTCAAACCCTAGAAGATATGTTGAGAGCTTACTCTATGGATTTCAAAGGTGGTTGGGATCAACACCTACCTTTGGTGGAATTTTATTATAATAATAGCTTTCACTCCAGTATTCAGATGGCTCCTTATGAAGCTCTCTATGGAAAGAAATGCAGGACTCCAACTTGCTTGGATGAAGTTGGGGAAAGAAAGCTATTAGGACCCGATCTCATTGATGAAATGGAAGAAAAGGTGAGATCTATTCAACAACACATATGAGTAGCTCAAAGTAGATAGAAAAGTTATGCCGACAACCGAAGAAAAGACCTAGAGTTTGAAGTGGGTGATAAATTGTTCTTATGAATATCTCCCTGGAAGAGGGTTATGAGATTTGGAAAGAAGGGGAAGTTGAGCCCTAGATATATCGGTACTTTCGAAATACTGGATCGTGTTGGGAAGGTAGCTTACCGATTGGCGCTTCCACCGAATCTCTCTCAAGTTCACAATGTGTTCCATGTATCTCTCCTGAGAAAGTACATACCTGATCCTTCACATGTACTCAGCTCAGAAGTTGTACCACTGGAGCAAGATCTTTCTTATGAAGAACAACCGATAGAGATTCTGGATCGTAGCGAAAAAGTCCTATGAAACAAGACCACTCGATTGGTGAAAGTTTTATGGAGGAACCACCAATTATAAGAAGCTACATGGGAGCTTGAGGATATGATGAGGGAGAGGTATCCTCATCTGTTTGTTACAAAGTGACGAATTTCGAGGGCGAAATTCATTTTAAGGGGGGTAGAATGTAACACCTGAGACTTTTATGTTATATAAATCATCAAAGGAATATTTTTCTGCACACAACACTTGCTTGGCTTTCTTTACACGAAATCACGAGTTTCCTCGATAGCTTGCGTCGTACGCAATACCGAGTTTCACTAAACAACGATATACTATTAAAATATTATTAAAACTAGCCGTTATGAATAGTAATAACCACTTTTTGAAATTTTATAAATTTTATTTTTCAAAATGGACTTCATTTTTGGATTCGGAATATCGAAATTAGCCTAGGGTGAAATTTTGGTATTTTTCTGAAAACTTTCAATTTTTGATGAATAGTGAAACCACTAAGTGGTAGTTAAAAAACTGAATTTTTCATAAAACATAATTTTACCGCTTCTGTGAGTGGAATTTCAAAAATCCGAGAGACATGGTTGATGTCAGTATGTAAAATGTGGTTCAATGAGATGAAAATAATTTTTTGGTGAATAGTAACTTTTTACTTTTTTTTACCACGGTTAAAAATAAATAGGGTAATTAAGGGTAAAGATGATATTATTATTACCCTAACACATGTCCTAATTCTATTGGACAAGTGTAATTCGACCATAAAAAAACTTAGGAATAAAATATGACCATTTAGGCCCACTTGGATTAGATTAGGACATTTATTACTAATTTATTTAAAGAAGGGTTAAAATAGTTAAAATCAAAGTTTAATAACTAAATAATTTTTAATATGGGGTTATACATAAGATAAATTCGACTATAAATATTAATTAGAAATATAAAAAGATTTACTACATAATGGTATTTTATTTGTAATTTTTAGACATTAAATAATTTAATTTATTTATGACCCAACGATGATGTAGTAATTATCTTATTAATGAAATATTGACATAATTGAGGTTATAAATACCAAAATAAATATAATTTGAGACTTTTTATAAATTCCACTAATTTTCTAGGTTAATATGACATGTTATTATTGATTTAATTAACTTTGTTCGAACTTATCATTCTGTTATGATTTTCACAAAAATAAATTACTAAATAGTGTCAAAATTGACATAAAATAGTTTTTAAAACAAATATTATATTATTAATTGTTATTTTATTCCTAAAAATCTAAGGTTCGGCCAAATGAATTATATAAGGTTATATATATTAATAATAAATAACTTGGGGTTCGTTTGGCTTGATATAGTAAGTTTATTAACCTTATATTATAAGAACACAAGAAGACACGGTAAAAGTAAAATTATTTAACTTAATGTTAAATCTACATGATAAGGTTAAAATAGGAACCTAAACTTGTCTAAATTCTATTGGATGAGATTATTTCGACCCATCCCAACCTTAGCCAATAAATAATTCAATTTGGAGCTATTTAAAACCGAACGTGACTTTATAATAAAATAATATTTTTTGTTATTCCAAAGGTGCCCCTCTCCTCCCTTATAAAAGGGCACCTCCTACCTCTCTTCCTCACACCACTTTGAGCCTTCAAGCTCGGCCAACCCCAAACAATTGTTTCTCTACACTTCCCTAGAAACATCCTAGAGGTTCTGGTCTTCTTCAAACACCCATTTTAGTTCCCTAAAAGGAGGTCTCAAAGAAGCACTTCAAAGAAGAGGTAATGTCCGTTACCAATTCTTTCATCTTTATTTCTTCTTCCACTTCTTCTTCTTTAGTTGTTTAATTATGAAGTAATAACATCAGTATCAATCATATACTTATATGTTATTATAATTATGAAACAACCCTATTTCACCATCTATCCATCCTACGAAAAAAGAAATCACCGCGAGTGCGTACGTACGAAATACCATCTCCACGCCGTGGTGTAATCTATTTTCCACCACCACCTTACTTGGATGGGTATAATGGTGTAAATAATGACTATATATGACTATTATAAAGTAATACTAATTCTTAAATAGTATACATACACTCCAATACAATTCCACGATCATAGGAACGATATCATCACTCGTGCGTACGTACGGAATACCGTCTCCATGATGTGATGCGACTTGTTCTACATGATCTTCATTTCATAATGATTATATAAATGAATTTAATGAATGGATATGATATATATTACACTAATACCATTCTGTAAATGAGGTATCTATAACCTAAAGAGAAGAATAAGAATTTATTCGACAAGACACGCATAAGAACAAAAAAATTATAAACACCCGAATAACAAGTAGCAATGAAATATTACTACTAAGAAGCTAAGAATATGACCATATATGTTATCATAAAAATAAGTATGATTCTGGAATAAGTCAATAACATTATTTAAATCATTATACCGGAGGTTCAGACACTTACGAAGCAAAACGGACCTAAGGTAAGGGAAATATCACAATCTCATTTTTATCCGAGATTGTTTATACTTTGGAATTTACTGGGATGTATTTTATCATCCACATCAATGTTTCCTCAATATGTAATATTATTTCCATTAACCTACAATTTTTTAAATCCTATTTTACCCTTCGGTGAGTTTTTAGTAAAATATATGAAAGGAATCTTTTGTCGTTTTTCGTACGAGGTACTTTTTTGACTTTTCTGACAAAAGTACGAGAAGAATGTTTTTTTTACTTATACGACATGAATGGATTTTTAAAACATTATTTCCAAGAAGCTTCCTTTAAAAGTTTTCAAGTTTATTTTTAATCAAATTCTTTTAGTTTGTAATTGTACGACATGTTAAGAAAGGAAAAGTGTTTTTGAAGTTGAAAGGATATTTTCCTCAAGAATGGAGTTCAAGTGTTTTATCAAAATTATTTTCCATCTAAGATAATATAGGGTTCGGATTCTATCCATATCATTACATTGATTTGATTATGTTGTGATGGAATTATTTTTATGAATTCATTTATATTATATGAATTGTTTTATGATGTCACGATGTTTAAGAATTCCATTTTTATTACATGGGTTATGCAATGATGTATGATTTATGATTTTTGTGGCACACATAAGAATGGTATCATTATGAGATGGGTGGGACCTATACCTCCCTCCAATGAATTGGGTAAAGATTTTATATCTCATGAGATAGACATGGCTGGAATGGTAGGTTATACCAGTTCAGTGAAATAAGACTGAAACGAGGGTGACTCGGTTCAGAAATGGACTTTGTCTACTAAGATAGTCTTGGAAATGAGTCTTGACTAATAAGAAATGATTCTCTATGATTATGTGTGTATGCCACAAAGTTTCATGTTTTATGTTATGATTATTGGGATTTCATTTCACTACTATGATTTATCCCATGTTATGAAATTATGCTCCCTTTTGCAGGTTAAGATTTCCAAAATGTTATGTTCTTATGAATATGATGTGATTGATATTTCTTTTGTTTACCCTTACTGAGCATTTGAGCTCACCCTTTTGTATGTTTTATTTCCCTAGGTCAGGAAGAAGGTTATTAAGTAGAATATTCCAAAAAAGGACTCTAGATATGATGAAATAAATGGGAGGCAAATTAGATACTTTATGAACCAGTTGTTTATGTTTCCCAGTTTTTAAAGACACTATACCTATACGGTCCTTTCTTGGTTTTGTTATATGTTGTAATAAGTGTGCTTCAATTCCGATGTAATAACAATGTATGTAAAGTATGGTTCATTATACCTCCTCTATGTACTACCTTCATGTACCACCTCTACGTACCGACTCTATGTACCACCTTTGCATATCGCCTTTGAATACCATTTATTTCTTCTGCAAACTTCTTCTTCAAATTCTATGAATTATTTTATCTCTCACATACCACCTTTTCTTATGAAAAATATCTTCTATGTACTCATCCTTCCAATTTGATGAACTATTTCATCTTTCACATACCACTTCATCCTATAATGAATCTATCATAAGTACAACTTACAGACATAACTGAGTTCTTCCACAATGATGATATTTTTTTATCAAATTCACTCTAACATAATGTTGGGATTAACACTCCTTATATTGGAAAATAACTCCAAAAATTTCAGTAATCAATTTTAACCAAATATTCAATGTATGAAAAACTTCCTCGCATATTGAACTCCATCCGTGTACGGTAAGCCTCCACCGGGTACTGCGACCCTCTTGCAAACTACGAACCATAACCGAGTACTGTGTGTCTACTAGTCCATGTACTGAATCTCTTCTGACGACGATGATCCAGTTTGCATACAATAACTCCTTCCACAGAAAACCATTATTAGTACCGCAACTCGCTCTATGAACCATTCCACATACTGCTGCAGCATCCCATTTTCAGTTCTGCACACCACTCCACATATCATTTCGTATACCTTTCCCACTACATGGTATGCAGTCTGCTTGCTATACCAATTTTCTTCACCATTCTGCATCTCATTCACTTCTATAAAGAAATACTTAAATATCTACTTCGATAAGAACACCCATGCTAATTTATTATCATCTTTATTCTTCAACAATCATATGAATTCATCACAAACCTTATCTGTCATGATATACAGTCTTTGATCGTTCACCTTTCGCATCGTCACATTTTTCCAGGGAAAGTACTGTAACTTCTATATCTTCCAACAACATCAGTCTTTCCAATCAATATAGAATATGACTGGAATAATCTTTTAAGCTTGGTATGATCATTCTTAAATCTTCAAATCTCCACATGATCCCTCATACAATGATGCACGCCTCTTCAGGTAGGTTATTTGCATGGTCTCTTGGAACAGTGAGATGTTTCATGATCACTTTATAACTTTAATCCCTTCAACACTCTATAATATGGTTTCATTGATGTAGAAAATGTATCACCTTTGATACATTTACTTTGAACTTAATATCAGTTCAATAATCGTCTGAATTTATCACTTTCAATAACTTGGGAGTTCTTCTTCATCTCAATCTTCATTTTAATCTTCATTGATAACTATTGACAATAATACAAATTTACACACAATGTGGCCCCAAAAATCATATATATATCAGAATAATAGAATTATTTTATATAAATATATAATATTAATGGAAACATTTACTCTTACCATGTAATCAATATATTCCTTAATAATGAATATCATTTCACATACCCAATGTTATGGAGCATAGAAGTGTAAATTTCTATTAGTAAATTGGTACCTAACATCATTAGAACCGTAAATAAACAATTTTATTATTACAGAATCACCTCAATTATCATACTGATTAATTTAGACACTTTGAAGGAAATATTATGTCATATATAATTTTTATTAAAAAATATTTTTACATAAAAAATTATTATTAAGAACTTTTATTAAGTTTTTAGTCTTAGGAATAATCTAAATTAATCTTATACCAAAAATGATTACTTGTGATTTATATATTAATGGTGATGTTGATATTTATCAACAAATAAAGACTTATTTATATGAGTTTCATGTTTTATTAACCTTGTAATAATGAAATTTTAATATGGCCCCCATAAAATTATAACCCCTTTTGTGAATCATTTCTATTATAATATAATGACCCATATTTAATAAAGAAATGACTCTACATTGGTATTTTTTTCACATCATATTCATTTAGGCAGGTCATCAGCCCAATCATATAATATATAATTATTTAATAGTCTATAAAAGGACCTTTTTTCCAATACATATTTTGGACAAACTCAACTCTATTCTTCCGATAACCTAATCCAATTAGGGTCTCCCATCTAGTGTAGCCTAAAACAAGTGTGAGATAAATGATAAAATGAAAATAAAGGTTCACCCATCTTTATCCTGAACTACACAATGAAACTTTATTAGAATATATCAATGATATGCCTACACAATATAATATAGGGGATCCCATATTTGGCTTGACCAAACCAGTTGGATGATCAAGGTCTTGACATGTGTCGTTTCTGAAGGAATATCACAAATAGTATTTGTAGGTTATTTTATTCTAACCATATTATCTCAAGTTATTACTTTTATATATGAATGGTTATAATAATTTTATATTGGTATCATATTCCCTCCTATAAATCAATGTGATCAAACCGTTTGATGTGAATCTCTTTATACAAACAACAAATTTTTGTTACATATACTAAAATAAAATTCAAACATATTTCTTCATATCCTGATGCATAATAGAAATAAGGTAAATGAAAACATCATTTAATGTCATAAATTTATCCTTATGTGTAAATACTAGAGATAAAAATACCCATCCCCACTCACCAACATAATAAAAGATTGGCCTTTATGTAGAAAGGTTTTTTGATCCAAGATCCATATACCTATGGATACTTTATGAAGGGAATGTTTGATTCATCATAAATCTAAATCCAAATATGCATAAACTATATGCCAGAACTACATAATAATTCATAACATTAGTTACAAATTGAGGCCACAGTAGATGAACAACTAAATTCAGTATGTAGTTAATCTTAGATAGTAGTGAAAGGATCTATCATAGATTAAGTTTAACAATATTATTAAAATTTTATAAACAAAAGAATAAAAAATATTCACATTTACTATTTTTTTTAAAATGTAGTAGGGAATAAAAATTAAATTAATAATAAATTAAAATATTAACCATGGGATAAACCTTTATGGAAAATTCATAAATAAAATATAATAAAAAAAAATTTATAAATGGAATATTTGAAATTATTTAGATTCCATAATTTTCAATATAAAATATTTATATACATTTTAAGATGAAATATCTTATAATTCTCAATATATGAGAATTTTATATCAAATATATGATATTTCATGAATTATAAACAATGTAAATTTCAATTTACCTTATATAAAATTTTTATAAAATCAAATTATCTTATACTTAATAATTATTTAATACATGATCAAATCAATTTCCAAATTATCTTTTATTTGGCTTAAGTAATTTGATAATAAATACCCAGAATAGTTAAAAATCATTATTTATGAACAATTCATAATTTAAATATTATTTCTTAATATCTTTGACATTATTTATTTTATATAAGTATATAAAAATTATTTTCCATGTTTTAAAATAATCACTTTGGTTTCTACATCATATGAATTTCAATATATTTTTAATATTATTTAAAATATTAAAATAAAATATAGGGAATTAAAAATTAAATAAAAATTTATTAATTATAAATAATATATAATTAATTTCACTAAAACATTTTATAACATAAAATATTCCAAAACAGGATATATATATATATATATTTATAATTAGTTTTTAACCTCTTAAAATAGTATTATTTGTTAAAATAAAAATTTGAAAATATTTCTGGTTAGACTTATGCATGAAGAAATTCAAGTATAAATGCAAGATTCCTTACCATTACACATAAAATTTTTTAAGGGAAGCATTTTTTGGAGGGTTTATTAATGGAATTTTGGTTTTTAACATTACATAACTGGAACTATGTAAGGCTACACTGAGATTTTCCTTAATATAGTGTCATGAAAAACTTAACTACCTTTCAGTTGTAGCTATGTACCCATATAGAAAACCATTTTTGTATGGGAAATACCATTATGAAACAAATTTTCATTAATGTATCCTTGATGCTACCCATATAAAATCTTTTATGAAATGGTATCACGTAATTGAAATAATTCTCTTACCTATAGTAATCCCTTTTAAAACACATCTACCATTACATAACTTTGTTTCAAGTAAGGGTAAGCTGCCAATTACCTTTATGTGTATGGGTTAAATCACATGTACCATTATGTGAACACCTTCATGTAATGGTAATAAATGGTTTACAATTGTGAATTCAACCTTACATAGACTAGTTTAATAAGTGTTAGGCCATGTTAAGCTTTACACAACCTTTCTACAAAAGGGTAAAATTAATATTTAAGATTTTCATGAAACTAGAATATCAATGATATAAATTGGTGTTTTATTCTTAATTTAATTAAATTATCAATTAAACTAAACATTTATAACATTGATAGTATTCAAGGATTTAAATAAAGTCTAACAACACATATCATAAGTAGTATAAATGATTTAAAACCCTTGTATGAGAATCTCTAAGAATGATAATAGGAGACTATATAAAAACTGAAATGTTGAACTAATATAAACATATGTACTATAAAATGAAGAAGCATAATCTAAATTTTCATAACTATATGAATTTTATAGAGATCAGTAAAGTGTTAAACATAATCATCCCACCACTAATGATATCAGTAAGATTTTATGAATTTATTGATGTTTGATTGTGATTTTTTCTTCCTCTATGGTATTAAAAAACCTTATAGTGAAAAGGAATTTGAAGAATGAGGTCACTGGGTTATAAAAAGGTTTATACAAGATTCATGTATACACCCACACACTTCCATAATATGGCTATAGGATTTAGAAATACCTAAGGGAAACTCCCTGATCACCCACTCATTTATTCATGTTTTAAAAGCACAAATTAATGCTATCGCTAGTTAAATCATAAAATTCTTGAATATATAAAACTCCTACAGTTTTTTTATATTGTGAAACTATTCCTTCATGATAAAATTTATGTATAATCAAAATTATGAATAAATAATTCCGTCATAGGTAGTGTAAAACTATATATCTCTGTATGTATGTAAATATTAATTTTCATGCAAGCCATAATTTTTATATATATCAATATAAAATAAATATATAAATATTTATGGTATATTTCCACCAATTAATTGAGGGTAATTTTATATTTTTAGTTATTATCATTATCTGATATGATTTTGGGTGATTATAGAATCACTAGCCTAAATACCCTTTTGAGGCATTTTGTGGTTGTTATTTAAGATGATTAATGATATTTTGGGAGAAAATTATTAGGTTTTATTATGAATGAAGATTGTTGTAAAAATAATTTTTAGGGTTGGTATGGGATTTTATATTGATGTAATTATGGTTAATAATGACAGAGGGTTAGTTAATTTGAAGAATATAAGTCAGATAATATAGAAAATCTTATGGATTTAATTTTTTTTGTCTATAAGGTGATTAGAGGTACTTTGGAAGAGGTATATAGTATTTTTTGAAACCTAAATGATTATAGTGTATATAAAATTTCATTATCTTTCATATTATTTTATGTCAATTTCATTGATATTATTAGAGGGATAATATTAGATATAATTTTTTTTAAATATATAAATTTATTTTATATTTAAATATTGGAGAATAAAGTTATTTGGAGAGAATATTATTATATTTTGGGTTATGAAAATAATAATGTAGTTTTTTTGTGATTTTTCGGTTAAATAATTTTTATTAAAAATGATAAGTTTATTTTTATAGAGAACATGTAATTTAGATTTTCATTAGTTTTTTGGGTTTTTAAATTTTGTAAGGAGAATTAATTTTTAGTTTAATTTGTATAAGTTTTTTGTAAGAATTATATGATGATAAATTAATGGATAAATATTATCATAAAAAAGATTAATATTATTTTTCATAAAACCAGTTTCAACAATTAAAATATTATAAATATAATTGGTTATAGTTTTTACTCACCATAATTATCCAATTTTATAATAAATTACTATAAATTTCATGAATAACTTGTTATAAAATCCTTCATATAGTAATTAACCCTGAATAATAGTGTATCTAAATATTAATTAATAGTTTATATCTTTTTATAATGAATAAAAAACATCCTTCGAATTCACCATTTGGAATATGAATTGAATCAATAGTGGAATATGATAAAAAACAAAATCCAAAGGAAAAATTAATCTTATATAATAGGAAGAAATAGAGTATATATGTTATATAATACATTCTATGTCTATGTTACAAACATACCTCAAAATCAAAAAAACTATTATAAATATATTATAAATTATATAGAAAATATCACGTGAGAATTATGATATAATTTTATAGACGTATTCATAAGTATATATATTATATAGGAACATAAATGATTAATAGATATTTATTTTTGTAATGAAAAGTTTCCATATTTTAATCTAGAAATAAACATTCTTAATAAAATTTATATATGACATCATGACCATTTAAACATGCATTCATTTTGGAGGGAGAAACATCAAATTAATTGATAGAATTTATTTTATGGGGAGAAAGTGACATCCAAGATATTTCTAATAATCTAACACTTTTATAGTTTTATAATATCCATGATTAAAAATTTAATTATTTACCTGAAACATTTATATATGATTATATCACATCTCAAAGGAATTTATATAATTAATTAGATAATGATTATATAGTTGAAAGTATTATATTTACTTCCTCTTATAAGAGAACATTTATTTTAAGGTTATAAAAATTTCATTAACGATTTTTATCTATTTAATGAATAATCTATTTGTATATTTTTTATAATTTTTTTAACGTTAATAATTTAAATTCATATTTATATTAATTATTACCCTATAAATATTTCTACGATGTTAAGATGTGTGAAAATATTATTTTTTCAATTGAAAATGAAGTATTGTTTATTCTATATAATTTTTTTGAAGGAATTAGATTATTTTCTTTAAAAAGTACTTTTCTAAATTTTATAATTAAAAATTTTAAATTGGGAATTATTTTTGGTATAATAATACCGATATTATCAAGGTTGATATTTTGGGATTTCAATAAATACTGTTTTTTAAATAGTTAAAAGTTATCATTTTGATTAATATAGTATAATTTATGACATCATAATGAAATAAATATTATTTAAATTTCATTGAAAACTACGTTATAATGAATTGATGATAATATACACATAATATCATGATCATTTTACTAAGTCAATGATAATTTATTATTATATGAACATATTTATTGATGATCCTGAAGTGCTTACGCACCATTGGAATAATCAACCATAGTGTATTGGTAATAATTATTATGAGAGGATAATGGTATTATCAACTATAAAGTTAAATAATATTACTAAATATATATTTATATTAATATTTATGAATTATAAATTATTATGAAAAGATAATTTACTAAATTCATACTTAGTGCTTCTGGATGTTGAGAAAATAAGAATCCTTATATTAAAAATTAAATCAATATATGACTTAGAATAAAAATAAAATAAAAATGTAATTAGATTAAGATAAATATTTTTAATAAATTATATATCTCATAATTAATTAAATATTTCATTTAAATAACATGATAATTTTAGAAAATTATTATGTATCATCAACACGAAACCTGTGCAAGTATGAGAAAAAGGCAATGATTAAAGTTATAAATATTTATATTTGAACTATATAGATGAATTTCTATCTCAAATATTTTTAGTTAGGAATATTAAATATATTTATGGAATTAAATCTTTAGTGTCTAATTTCATAAGAATATATATTTTTAATGTAAAAATATAGTAAAATCCATGAAAATGTATAAAAAATGTATTTAATGTGAAAAATATATTATAAATTATTAAAAAATCCTGAAAAAATATCATAAGTAAATTAGGGATGGTTTATTTTATATAATAATTCATATTATCCATTTATGATGAACATTTAATTTTTAAATTACATTCATGTCCCTTAAAATATTGAATATTTGTTGAAACCCAATTGATTTCTTCATATAAAAGGGGACTCATTTTATCCATTCATAGACACAAATAAATTTCTTATTTATATCTAGATTATACCCAAAAATCATCATTAAATATTTTTTTTTCACATTCATAATGTTATGTTCTAGAATAATGTCCCTGGTAAATATTTTTTAGACTTGATACTAAGAAGGTGACTTGAAGAGCAATGTGGGATTCAATCATATTACACTTTTCTTAATTGTGGTTATATATCTTAAAACTCTACTAAATCATCATTTATTTTTCTTGCATGAATCTATTATAGTTTTTCTAATAATCTTTCATCCATCAAGGTTGATAGATCACCCATAATATATCACCATAAATATTTTCATAAGAACTTTTTTTTGAGAAAATATGATTTCTAAAAAACTTATTTTCTCATTCCAATTATCCTATTTTTATTTTTAACTGAAAGATAAATCCTTTAATATAAAAATAAAATATAATCTTATTTATTATATTTTTTTAGTAAAATAAAATATTTTTTCTTTATGTTATTTTAAAAACTTTTGGAAAACATTGCTTGTAGTAGTAGTTTTGAGCTACCTATACGAACAATGATGTTATTTAAAATAAAAATATTTAATGGTTATTAAAAAATGATTATTTTATAATTTAATATAAAATTATTATTCATTTTTCATCATATAAAATTTAACTCTATAGTTTCTGAATGATATTGATACAATACATTGACCTATGAATATCTTTTGAAGAAATTATTCAAGGAGCTTTTCACATTACAAATATACTAATTTTTTTTGAAGACTATGATACAAATGATCTCTAAATGACCAATTTGAACAATACAAAAATATTAAAAAGGAAAAAATTATAGTAAATGGATTAAAATAGATGCTATCTTGGATAACAACATTAGATGTTTCTAAATCAGTTAAAAAATTAATTTTGTTACATTATTCAATAAATTAGATGATATACTAGGTTAGACAAGACTAGAAGTTATTGTTATTCTTCTAGGTCTTCATTCTTTAAATGAATTTTTATTCTATTTTGAATTTTCATTTCAAGGACTCAAATTATTTTTCATAAATTCTTACTATATTATATTTAACTCATTTGTCATGAAATTATTGTCTTAATTCATCAATAAAGAATTTATAGTTTACACCTTACATTGTTTCGAACAGTACTTTCCTATTCATTCTATTTCTTATGATTATGTTCTCTCACTACTTATCTCCCAATTGACATTATTTTTCTCCTCTATTTTCGTGTTCCTTAATCTCATATTTTTATTCTATATAATATTTTCTATTTTAATTATTTTCATCTAATAATGATGAGTATATATATAATTTTCTATATAAATTGTGACTAAACCTTAATGAAGAAATATATTTATATGGCTATTTCCATGAATGTTACTCCATTATTGTCATGGAAGATATTTAAAAATATATAAAATTTCAATTTCAATGTAGATAAATTTTAACCAACAAGAACTGTTTATTAGTTAATATAATGTTAATTCATTCATCTAAAATAATAATTTCATAGGAATTATTTAGTAACATGTGTGGTATATAATTACGTGGACCTTCTATGCATTAGTATCCCTCATTAAGTAAAATAGAATGGATATTTACTATTTTACTTATCCTTTTATGAATTATTTAATAACACAAGACCTTTACTGTATGTCTATTATGATTAAGTGATGAGTTTCAAAAAAATTACATATTCCCCCTAGATTCCCTATGTATCATAACAAAAAATAGTTTTGGAATTTGGGGTGTCCATGCTCAAATATTTATAATGATTTTTCCCATGATGATTTAAATTAGATGTCCAATATTATTAATTCCATTACTAAGAATTCAGTTATTATTTTAAACTTCATAATTTTAAGGTTTATGTTATCAAATGATATATTTCACACTCATTTATTTATTTTAGAGGAAATAAAAAATAAATTATATATGAAACATAACAAGTACAAACACCCATGATATTGTAAGATATTCAACAAAAAATCCCAATAACATAAAAATTATATTGAATAAGGGAATTCTAATGAACCTAATTAAACAAAATTTTTACTTTGAGGGAGACATAACACCATCTAGTTTGAATATAATAACCACTGTTAAGGATGTACACAACAATATATAATTTTTAAAGGGGATAAAAAAAACTTGGAATTCTTATATCTAGAAAAGAGAACAACATCAAATCTATCCACCATCATTGTTATGTGATATCTAATAAGAACAACCTATTTGATCTATGTGAAATTTCTATCATGTTAAAAACCAAATTGAATACCCTCTCAAATAGGTACCTGACCCGATCCTTCACATACCTGAACGATGTTCTTGATAACCTTGGCTGAAAACTTTAACTCGAGTATTATAAAAAACATAAGGGAATGATTTCATCCAACTATACGTGAAAAAAAACATAATATAAAACAATAATATAATTAAAAAACTTTATATATAGATACATTCCATAATATATAAAGTACATTGTCACCGATATAACTAAAAAAGTTAGTAAAAAATCTTCTAATGCCAAGTTCAACCACAAAGGACAACAAAACCAAAGAGCCACTCCAATATATCCATGTGGTACAATGGGAAAATCCCACCATCTCACCACTAGAAACCCAAAACCCATCTAACAGAAAACCACACCACCTCACTATAATGCCTTTCCATTCACTATATTGAAATACATAACTAGGTCTACAAAAATCTCAAATTCTAAATAATATGGGAGCTAATAGGATCAGTATGACATACCCATGGTGTTCTATATGAAGAATCTAAATAATAATCCATACATTATCATCATTATTGAAAACATGGCATGATAACAGTTTAATAGTTTAATATCAAAACCCTAGAAAGAGAGTTCAATTTCAACTTAAATCTTTTCTAATAATTTAGATAAATTAGCTTAAAAGAATATCATATCCATATACCAAAAAATATATCATATCAATTAAAACCAAACCTTGTATCACATCTCATATCATAACCGTGAAAATAGAAGAAAATAGTATAAACAAAAAGTATCTGAAATCAGTTAAGAAGAATAAGTAACATCATGCCGAGGATAACACTAGGTCAGGATATCTAGGATATTCATACCTAACATTAAGAATCATGTACACATAAATCCACTAGGCATATTCATAAAGACTATAGATAAGATAAACACCATTGAATGATAACCCACATGAAGTCAAGAGAGCCCCTAGAATAATATTCCTCGGTATCAGAGGAATAACTAATGATAAAACCCAATAATAGTGGATGAGACCTATTACTATACCATCCACCTAAGTACCCTTGGCTTCCCATGTGCTATATTTTTTATTTCAATTCATCAAACCACTATAATAAAACTATGATTTGAATAACATTTCACAGAACCTTTTCATAATTTATTGAAATCCATTTTCCAATTTCCAAAACTAGGAGAAAGAAATATTTTACCAAGACCCTTTTCCACACACAAAAACCCAATAAGTTAACAATTACTTCCATTTAATTTGATAAAATAATTATAAAATAACAAGATCATTCCAGTTCACCAACACGGGATAGTGAAAAAACCACCTACCTAAAAAATCTGGTCACACATGCCTGCAAAAGAACCCAACATAAGAAAGGATTCCACAACTACAACAGAGGCTCTAGAATCAATCAAAATATCTTATAATTGAATAAATTTAAAAAATAGCATGGAGGAGAATATTAAACTACACATACCTCAAGAAATCAAATCAACTACACTATAACCAACAAAGGAAACAACCCCAGGACAAGATCACACCACAGATCTAGAAAGAAGTAAAAAGAAACATCACCACATGTCAATATAACTGATAAAACAACATAAAAATGCTAATAAAATAAAATCAATGAGAAATAAAAAGGATTACCCACCTGAAAAAATTTAACCCAATCCTAATAGTGATGAGTCCCCAGAAGAATTACTTTCAAATGAGTAGAGGAACCCAAATTCGTCATAGAAGTGACCTAGGTTGAGAGAAATAAAATTTATAGAATAATGAAATAAAATTAAACTGATGAAGTGCCCTAAAATCCATTTCCATGTCACAAACATGGAGTGTAATAAATTTACATGTCATATAATCAATGGGGATCAAATACCCCAAAAAACCATCACTTTTTAATGAAAAAAATCTCATGTCCTTACATTGAATTTAACATGTACATGTTATGTAATCCATTAATGTTGTGCACATGGTTCATAAAATCTTCATAACAGAGATTACACATCATTTATTCCCATTAAATACTATTTATTTGTCCAATAGAGTGAAAAAATCCACTTTCATTATGAAAACAAAAAACCACCTCATACAATATATAAAATTGGGGAGAACCCTACAACA
The DNA here is from genome assembly GCA_963277665.1 of Viscum album. NCBI lineage: Eukaryota > Viridiplantae > Streptophyta > Magnoliopsida > Santalales > Viscaceae > Viscum > Viscum album. The sequence continues at coordinate 380,691,773 of OY728122.1, forward strand.
CCATTACATGTTTATACTAGGACTCCATTAATTCAAAAAAACATACATCCTTGTACATTAGGCCATTTTTCATAGCAAATTTTCTCTATTTATAAGACTCTATAGACACACACAAATAAAGATAAAAAACATAAAAGGGAATAAAATTATCTAAAAATGGGTAATAGGATATTAAAATCACCCCAACATAAGGATTTCCTTCCCAATGATGTCATGAATAAGAACGATATCTAATAAATTGGTGAGGAAATTACTCCCTCATCTATGACTTAGCCTCCCAAATATTATGATAATATGATCTATGGCGACATTAAACTCTATGGAATGTAATATAAATTACACAAACAACTTTAACTTGAGATTGAATCATCTCTACTATCTACTCAACAATAGAAAAATCTAGCTCTAACAGAATCTCTTACCAAATATGAATGTCAGAGGGATTAGAATATGAAAGGGAAAAAACTAGTGTGGTCCAACCCTTTGGGAGTTTCCAAGGCTAGGGATGATTAGAGGAGTCTTGGAATAAGTATGGAGGGTTTTGGATTGCAAATTATAGAATTTGGGATATTAGATTCCATGCAATACTTACATGCCATGTTAGTGTAGTTCACGACTTTTCTAGGGTAGGTTCACAACATGTAAATATACAGGCTTAAATAATAAAAATGTGACATGTTTTTCAGCATGAATATAACCCTGATGATTACATTATGTGAAAGGGGATTATATTATATGTAATTCCCCGATGAAGTGATATTATAATCATTTTTAGCCTCTTAGGTTATCATAACTATGGAGTCAAGATTATTTATTATATATTCCTTTCACTAAATTGTACAAATAGACGATATTTAAATGTTTATTTTCAATGAAATAAAGTATATAATACCTAAAAACATAAAAGATTATTCTAATACACATCAAATTCTTATTCATTACTTCATCCTAAATTATATTTACTGAGTATCTTAATATGGGTACATAACTTAAAGGAAATTTTGAACATAATACCCAGTATGGGAATAAGAAAGGGAAATAGTTTACCTGTGATCATGAGGAATATGAAAAAACATGTAGAAGCCATTCAATAGGAAGATATCTTAAGACCAGTTCAAAGTAGATTTTATTTATTTGACCATAATGAAATCCATTCAATAGGAACTATGTACCATTATATTGGGAAGATCTAGTGAGGGATAGTTTGTTATCAATTTCAGAACACTTTTTCAATATTCTTCAGAACTACTTCTTGATTAGGAGGCCATAATGAGGCATTTTTAGGAATCTTTGTGTCCAAAAATCCATCATCAGGTAACCCCGTTTATGCTAAATATGAATATTGGGGTGCTAGGTGGTTAGAGAGAGGATTTTTTCTAGATCCGAATCATCACGAGAAGGGATATTTCTTGATTCATCATGAATAATATCTATAGTCTGGGGTTCATATTTGTCCAAATAGAATAGTTTTTGGCCATTCAAGGTTATGTCCCATCTGTTATCATCTCATTTATATTGGGGTGGTGGTTCTTAGGTATATGGAAAATGATTAGATGGTTGATTTCTTATGGAGGATGTGGATATTATTAGCGAGAGTTCTAGACCTTTTTTAGCAGAATCTGTGTGTTAGGTTCTCTACCCTAGGTTCCTATATTGAGTTAGTTTCTTCTGCGACCTTAGCAATTTGGTGGTCAAATTTGATATCAGTATAAAAGAGGTAGGGAATATTGGGAATAAACTTGAGATTATTGTCATCCAAATAGAGTAGATAAAGGTTATTGAGGTGGTCTTTATAAGGGACAAAGAGTTTGGGGAGTAGGTCATGGTTAGCTTCATGCTTTAGCATTTCCAGCATTAGGCGAGTCAAATTTCATTAGAGGTACCATTTTCTTATTTTATACTTCGGTGAATTATTTTCTTAATTTAGGAGAAACACAGTCCAATATAAGACCTTTAATTATCCATGATTTGGGACTTGATTTAGATAGGCTTCCATTCCTCGTAGTGTTGACTTGGACAATTGGACATGAAGATGACCTATTTGAATTATGTAGATATTGTAAGCTTGTTATGGGGAATCACCTCTCCTGGGGATATTTACAATGAGTGAAGATAAATATATATGAAATCATCCTTAACATGGATTAGTTGTATTCATTTCAATATATCATGTATTTATTCTAGGTATAGGTTTTGTTCTATGACACTGATAGAGAACTAGTAGTGTTTGTTAGAGAGGGAGGCCCTCAAATTGTTCACGAAGTGTTTTTACTTATCTTTGAGGATGGCTATGATGATGCTAAGTTTTCCATAAGTTCACTAGTTAGTGTTTACTAGGGTTTTATAAGAGTACCATAATGTATTTATATAATTTTTTGTTGCGTTAGCCCCTTTATTGGATATGATGTTTGGGATCGAGTTATAAGTAGAAGTATCTCCTATATCAATTTCTCGGTATAGGATGAATTATTTCAAGTTACGAGGGATGTGATTTATTTGGATGAGTGTCTCACTATGGGGCACACCATTTTTTTCATGAAACAGTCTGATGGAAGTTTGTGGCTTTGTATCCATTATCATCACATGAACTAAGTAATGGTAATAAACCAGTGTCCTCTTCCTCAGATTATTGATTTATTTTTTCAATAGACAGAGAAAATATGCTTCTTGAAGATCACCTTTCATTCTAAATATCTTCATATGTAGTTTATAGATGATTATATTAAGAATATTGATTTTAGTTGTCATGATGGGCATTATGAGTTCACTGTGATGCTATTTGGTGGGATGAATTCTCTAGCTGTGTTCATGGGGTCGGTGAATGCTATTTTCAACGAGGTTATAGAAATATTCATGGTGGGTTTCATCAATGACATCCTTTGGAAATCCATGTCTAGGGATGATCATGTATAGTATATTCATTCAATTTTTGGAGTGCATTATCAAGATATGATTTCTGGGAAGTTGTATAAGTATGAGTTCTAGGAATGTGAAGTATATTTCATGGTGCATGTGGTGTCCTAGTAGGGAGTATCTGTGGATCCATTGACAATAGTGGAAGTTGTGTGTTGGGAATCCCCCAAGATAGTGGCCTATGTGTGAAGTTTCCTTGGTCTTACTTGATATTAAAATAAGTTTTTGGAAAATTAATCTCAAGTTGTGACTCCACTAAAATCCTTAATCTTGAAGTATGAAGAATTATTGTGGACTGAACAATGTGACATACCATTTCTGCACCATAAAGTGAAGTTTCTCAACACTCTAATTATTTGTTTCCAAGTATAAGGAGTTTAGTTTGAGTATTTATATGATTTTACTTGTATTTTATTATCAATTTCTTTAATGAACCATATATTTTTTTTATTATGGGTCTTGGATGTTATATCCCTATGAGCATGACTATTCCACCCATGATATCGAGGTGTCTACTGTGGTGTTTTATTTTATGTTGTGGAGGCATTACCACATTAGTTATAATTTTGTGATTTTTATTTACTATAAGAGCCGGAGATATGACTTTTTTCAATGTGACATTAAATTAATTCATCATTAGTGGATAGAATTCATGTAGGATTATGAATTTCAAATTTTTTTCTATTGGTAATGGGGAATGTTGGAGCCGACGCATTGAGTAGTATGTCATGTAGTGATGTCATGCGTGATACTATGGATTTGTGGAAGGTGATGGAAGAATACTCAATTATACATCTCAATATTGGATAGGTTGGAGGTAAAGGTTTTATATTATTGATGACAGTGTAGTCATCCTTGGTGTAGTAGGTGGAAGAGTCCTATTTGGGGATTTCTGAGGTGGAGGTCTAAAAACACCAAGTTATTTTTGGAAATGACCCTGATGGATAGTATGAGGATGGACTACACCAAATGTTGTTCTAGGGAAGGATTTTCATTCCATTAGTGATGAATTATATGGTTATTTGGGAGTTCCATATTTCTCCTTTGGTGATATATCATAATGTGAAGAATATGTACAAATAAATGAGTGGTATGTTTTGGTGGTGTATATTGAAGAGTGAAGTCATATATTTATTTTATTTATATTTTGTCTTCCATAAGGTAAATATTGAGAATCGTCTTCCAAGTGGTCTTTTCGAGCCATTAGATATTCCCCAGTGGAAGTGGGAGGAAATAAAAAAGGACATATTTACTAGTTTACCTAAATCTAAAAAAATATATGATTCTATATGGGTGATATCAGATAGTTTGATGAAATCGTCCAACACTATAGAAGTCATAGAGTTAAACTTAGTGGATGTATTGTTGGGAAGTATCTAGAGAATGTGGTGCAACTCTACAGATTCCCAAGGAAGATCATCTCTAATAGGGGTTCTAATTTTACTTCTTGAGTGTAGAGAGGCCACTAGCATAATTTTGGTTCATAGTTATTACTTTGAACATATTTTCATCCCTATATAGATGGTCAAACACAGTGGGCCATCCAGACTATGGAATATATGTTTTTATCTCATGTCCTAGATTTTGGAGATTCACAGATGAGGAAACCTAGCTTATTTGAGTTCTTATACAATAGTAGTTTCCATTCTACCATTGGTATGGGGCCCTTTGAAGATCATTATGGTTAACCTTATTGTTATCAATTATTCTAGACTAGGGTAAAATAGGTATAAATTCTTAGGGTATAACTAGTACAAAATTTGATAGATATCATTTAGGTAATTTGATTAAGGAAGAATGTAGTCCATGATGATCATAAATCATATGCTGGTCATAGGGGGATACATCCGTAGTTCCACATTGGATATCATGTGTTCCTAAAGGGGGTCCTCCCCATGTTCATTGATGGTTTGGTCATGGGTGTAAGAATTATTCCCAGATTATTAGGACTTTGGAGGTGTTGGCTCGCATTGAAGACGTTGTTTATTTGATAGCACATACTTTGTAGATAATAAGGATACATGATGGTTTGCATGTGTTTTAGCTCCATCATTATCTTTTTGATGACTCTCATGTCATCGATTCTGGTGAGGTCGATGTTGATGATTATGAGACATTCGAGGAGCATCCTATATAGATCAAAGAAAAATAGGAGATGGTATTGTACATGCATGCTGTTCATTTAGTTTTTTCCACATGAAATCAATGTGTAATGGAATAGAGTACATATGAATGTGACTCATAGATGAATGCTTGGTACCTTGAGCTATTTTATGCTTATAACTTATATTGCAACATTTTTCTCTTGATTATATAGACCGTTCTAGTTTTTAAGATGGTTTACTACTATTTCTAGTTGAGTCTTTACTATCATTTGAGAGTTATCTCCCTTGAGAGAGTGTTTAGGAGTTGTTTGTGATTTTTTCATGGTTTTTAACTTGTTCCATTAGTGAGTTGGTGGATCTCCTTTGGCTGTGATACCTTTGAGAGTTATCTTTCTAAGTGGATATTTGGAATAATACTTTTTTATCTTTGTTTTTTGGTTTTGATTTATGAGGATAATAATTTTTTTAAGAGGTATCTTATATAACAACAAGGACCTATGAGGTGAACGCTTTGTGAGATTAAATGTATAGAGAAGTGAAGATGAGTCATGGTATAATTTTGGAGGGGGTTGGATGAAAAATGATGGAAATAGGGATATTACATATTGTGTAATCCTTAAACTCCATGTAAGTGTGGTTTATGACATGTTCAAGGAACGTTCAAGATGTGTAAATATTTTAGGATAACTAATAAAAAGGTGATTTTTTTGTGTTGACTTAACCCTAATGATTACATGATGGGAAATGGGATTTCACAATGTGTAATTCCCCACTGAAGTGTGGCTATATGATTTTTATCTAGTCGGGTTATTCATAACCCTTTGAAAAATAGATCTATATCCCCATTATAAGAGATCCAATTGTCCTACCATTATATATTTGAGATTCATTCAAATGGAATCGATCCTTAGGCTTCATTATTCAATTTTTCATTGACCCATGATGATCCAAGGTGCATTATTCCTTTGTTTTCTAGTATTTTCTCATAGTTTGATCTTTTTACCTCTCATTATTCTCACCATGTGATGGAGGATAATATCCCATGTTTCTAATGGTGTTTCTATTGGTTGTTGTTGTTGTGGTTCTATCATGACGTCCTTGGTAGGATTTAGATATTGATGGAGAGGTGACTAGAGATCTATAACATAGTCCATTCTCATGTAATGAATGTTGACATATTTTGGGGTAAGTTATTTGTTTATTATCTTTTACTTATGTGTAATTGTAAATTTATCACCCCTTATCTCTTTTTATGGAAATGAAATTGACCTAATAAATATTGAATCAGATTAAAGAAATTATATAGAGATCATATGTTGATGATGTTTCTTTATAATGTGACAAAAATTTAGAACATCATTTTTTAGAGAGTTTGATATATATTACCTTTTTTTATCATGTTATTATTCTTCAATTTCATGATGAAATATATAAATAAAGTGAATATAGAATTAATTTATAATTAATTAACATGAGAAATTAAAATAAGTTGCATGTTTATAATCTGATGGTTAATGTAATTTGGTGATAAAAAAATAGACACAATGAAATGTTTAATTTAATTTATCTTCCATGTGATTAAAAGAAACTGATAAATAATGTAAAGGCTAATAATTCTTCTTAATAAAGTAATTGATGGAATTTTAAATTTTTTATTTAATTAAATTGTGATAGCCTGTTATATCATGATGCATTAGGTTTCCCATTAGTGGAACCTATTAATAAAAAAATTCTAATTAAATATGGAACAATAAATTATTGTGTGATAAAGATAGTTTTTTGGGGCTTGATTTTCCCATTTTCATGAGAAAGTTGAGCCCCTTATTTTAGAGATATGAGATTACATATTCATGAGAGGGATGAATTCTTTGTTTAAGGGCCCCCTTCACTATTGATTTATTATTTGTTCCTACTACATTATAATGTTCTATGGTTGTGAACCTTATGATATAATCCTAGAAAGGTTGAGCCTAGAGTGTTGATGTGTGAAATGGGATTGGGGAGCCCCATATGTGATGTGAGTCTGGGATAGATGAGCCTCAGATGGATATTGTGGTATGTGGCCAAGGAGGCCGAAATGATGTAGTGGCACTTAATTCATGTAATGGAGAGATATGATTGTATGTGAAAGTTAGTGTTTAGCATGGAACCATAGTTTATGGAATGGGTTAAATATGGGCTTACCCATTGATGAAATTATGAGAGCTGGTATTATCACTTATGAAACAGTTTAATGGAAGATGTCTGATTTTCTTGTTTTATATTCATTATTTTCCCACTACATTAGAAACTAAAGGTGATTGGTTTCATGTTTTCACTTAATGGTTGCTTAATATGGTTTTCCAAGAGTACTTGGATATGGAATTATTCTAACAATTATTTTTATAAATTTTTAACGCATAGGGTTAGTTGATTATGGAATGAAAATGCATAAAATACATTAATCTAGATAAACCATGAACTTGGTTTAGATTATAACAAGAGGGAATAGACTTTACTTGGGTGATTAATGTAATGGAATGTAATATAATGTGGAATAATGTAGATATTTAATTTATGGTTATTTAATTAATTAATAAAATGATTTTATAATAAGTAAATAATTAATTTACCATGCTTATTTATATTATTGTGTTGTTAAAGGATATCTGGTTTTGGCAGTGGAAGCTGGGAATCTGAGTGACATTAGCTAGATTTGAGTCTAACAATAGGTTATTAACATTGTTTGGTTGTGAGATATATTATATCATGACTATTATATGATTTCATATGCTTCCCCATCCATGTATTTTTGGGAAACCAACACCCAATGGACTCTAGTAGGGTGTTTTACCCATCTTCCCGGTGGGTGGATGGATGGTTGAGTACCCCATTTAGCTTAAATCTCTTATCTTTATACTTACATGTGATTATATAGACTATTTTTGTCTTTAAAATATGTGTGTAGAGGTATGTGATGGATTCTAGTTATATAACACACATGTATTATCAGGCATAGTATTGAAAGAATTATTATAGGTTTTATGTGTATATGCATTGATGTATTGAGGTACTTTCTCAGTGTATGGGATGTAATGGAATGAGGTATAATAACTGATGTTTGATATACATCATAAAAGATGTGGTGGATTATAAAAAAATTGGTTACTATACTGTTATGTGTATGGGATGGTGTGGTTATGTGATTAATGCGGTGCATGTTATGAATCCCTTCCCAGTTGTTTTAAAAAAAGTAATTTTGGTTAGGGATACTTAGGATGCGAAACATTGGAGAAGATTGAAATACTAGTGGGAAATACTGGGTGGGAAACCCATAATGTTTTATTATTAAATTATAAGATCTTTTTAGGTGTTACTTGGTGAGTGTTATCCATGGTGAAGTTGGGAACTTTGTATTCCATTTTATGTGATGAGTTAGTTTCACTATCGTTCACTATGCTTTAGTATGATTTCTTAATCATTTTCACAAGATGATCTTGGGGGATATTACTGTGTATACTATTATATTCAACCCACATATATAAACCATTTTAAGTTCAATTGGACCATTTTGTTGATTAGGTCTAATATTACTAGCTTGGGGTTTAACATGAGCTATTTGGGCTTTGTGGTCACTATTATATTTACATTTTTTGGTACTTGTACTTTCACTTTAAGTTATTTTATTATTGTATGAAATTTCATATTCTAATTGAGGTACCTTTATATATTTATTATTGAGTATGTGTTTATTTTTTACCCTTTTTATCTCTCTCTTCCACATACATCTCTTAGAGGGTAATGACACCCATTTTCTTATTTACTATACCCTCGGTGCTAGTAGCCAACTCGAGGCCCACCAGATATAGGAATCAGGTTTTAATCATCTCTCTATACTCATTTTAGTATCTTTGGGGGGGGGGTCATGATAGTATTGTATTTCCCAAGTTTTGATATGTGGAAAAAATTGTAAATTTATATCAACTAAACAAGAAATACAAACCGAAAAGAAACATGATTAAGCTGCTCAGTGACCTCAAATAGTCAAAAATAACTCGAAGCCAAAATTACCTATTTTCCTATATGAATGTGAAACAAATGAGGTTTAACATCCAACAAAACCTTGACACTTATAGAAAAATTGAAAGGATGATATCATTAATTTGCATAGGATTTCTTATGACTCTTCACAATAAGCAGAACATGATGTATGTCTGTAATCCACACAGACATATCCTAAACATAAATTTTTTCCATCAAAGAAGATTTTCCAACATCATAAAAAAAATTATAGGATCCATATGGGAAACCTTACAAAGTATCTAAATGATTCATTCTTGTAACTCTATGAAAATGTAATGTAGGATCATTGTATTCAATAACTTATATGAAACACAACACCCAAAGCATAATGGAATATAAAATCATTATAATTTATAATATAATTAATATTTTAAATAAATTCAATATATTTTATAGCTTACAATTCATTCAACACATAGTTTTCATTCATCTTAAAAAACAACTTTTTTCTTTAATGGCTTGCATTACACACAAGATTGAGTTTCATTGAAAATAATATATTATTAAATTATCATTCATTAATATAAAAAGATATAACTTTATTTTAAATTAATGTTTATTAATATAATTAACTAAATTATGAAAATAAATGGTTTAAATTTTTTTAAATTAATTCGTTGGTTTCAGATTAATTAGAAATGACTATAAGAAACAATTGAATATAATGGGAATGTTTTTACAGCAAAATATTTTTTTATCACAAAGTAGTTTTATCCTAATAAGTAAAATTAATTTCATTTAGTGAGTGATATTAATTTAATATATACATATTATATATTTGATAAAATATTTTTGGTATTTGTCCAACAGATTTGATAGGCATAAGATAAGAATAAACACAATATTACACATAAAAACTTATATTTTTATAAAGGAACATTTACAACCTTTTAAAGTAGAACCTATTTTAAATCCAATTTTTAGAATATAAATAAAATTATATGTAAAAATATTCTTCTTCTTTGAAATATAGACATAAAAATTAGTTTAGGGTGATTTTTTTTTATTTTTATGTGAAGTTTGATTTTATAATGAATATTTAAAAACAATGAATTTTAATTGAAAACCTATTTTTCATATTATTTGGTTATATAGATAAATAATATTTAAAATTGTTTTAAATTTTAATTAGACCCTATTTTTATCAATTATTCCAATTTATGTCATTGGAATCAAATTCACTATGAAATTGAGAATAAAAACATATAAATCCTTTGAACATTTTTATATTATAAAACAACATTGTCATCCCGTTTGTGGGATTAAATTTAAATTAATTTCTTAAACTTATATGGTTAGAATTTGAAAAAATGGATTCAACATTTGGATCCATTATAATTTATAATGTTTAATATGTTCAACTTAGTTTTTGAAAAAAAATAGTGAATGTGATAAAAAATAATTACAATGATTATGGTGAAATTAAGTATAACAAGGGACTAAAACATAAACATAAGGGCCAAAATATCTTAGAGATTTTTCAAAAGCCATTATATGGTCATATTTATACCCTATACTATATTATAATGAATTTTTACCATTATTGGATCCATATAAAATGGATAAAATGTGTGTGGAATTCCCTTTTCCAAAATTTAAAAGAGTGTCACTTCTCCTCTATTATAAAAAGGCCTCCTCTCCTCCCACTTCCTCACACCTCTCAAGACACACTATGTAGAAAAAGATATCCCAAAATATATCCTAAATATACCTCCATTAATCCTGTATGTTTCACTTTGGGCAAAAAGAAATCCAAGGAATCCCTTTGGTGTAATCCTATAAGAGTTATCTAAATAAGTAGTAACATTTTCCTCAAGTTCTTTTATTTTATTATAATTATACACTACTTAAATAATTAATATATTATTATAATATAATAAAAATAGTATAATAAATATAATGAGTTGTTTCCTTGCCAGGGTTATGACCTCAACTAACACACACTTTCATCTAATGTGTAATGAACTTACCATTTATGTGTACGATGAACTATAGCCACACAAAACGACTGTTATTCATTCTTCCTTTACCACCTATCATGGTGGGAATTATGATGGAAACTATATTTATATATGATATATATGATATTTATTATTTCATTATTATTATTTAATTCATTTATAATTCATACCTTTATACTTTCCATTTTGTGGAAATATGGTAAGAACATTTTTGGAAGTGTGGACTACCACCTCCTTAAAGAGATGTGATTTGTTCACTCTATACAGGGACCATATTAAGGATTATTTTAATAAAAATATGTAAAATATATGACATATATATTATTATATAACTATAATATACATATGTATATTTTATTTTTTATTCTTTTAATATGGAAAAGAATCAAAAGTAGCGTTCTTGTATACGTACGAGCTACCATCTACAGGAATAGTGAATTTAATTTCTTATCCCCAAAATTTATATATTATTATATATAAATATGTAAAGATATATATGATAATTAATTCATGTTTTAAATTATTTATATGATGAAATCTTGATCTGGGTAATAGGATAAAAAAGTAATAAGTCAAAACATACTTGGGAAACTTAGAAATTAACACCTGAAATAGTTATAATAATGAAAGGTTATTAACAAATAGGTAATATGATATTAATATAGGATTTTATATGTTATTTTAAATATATTTTTGGTCTTTTTATATTCAATTAACATGTTTAAACCTTTTATATATTAGGTTAAAGGATGTTCTCTTGAAAGGAAATCCTAGGTAAAGGATTTTTCTCACTTTTTACATCCATGTGATAAAGGTCATGTTCACTAGCTATTTATTTTGTGTGGTGTATATACTACCCATTTGGATATATTATATAATTAATAATTTTATATTCATGTTATTAAATAATTCAATTTAATGTTTTTCCTTCATTAGTTTTATGATATAAAATGTTTCAATGTTGTATGGGAAACTTTGGAATTTTTAAAGATAATTTTATTCAAAAATAATTTTAATGATTTTTCATTTATATTCATGGAAGTTATATGAAAACCACTAAATAAACCCTTTAATTTTCCTCTAATATGGTTATATATTACCTTTTCATCTATTATTACCATTTTCCCACTATTTGGTACATAAAATATTATAAAATTTCTTTCAGGGAAACCTGAATTATTTCTCTCTTTAGTAAGAGAACCTATTTTCTTCTAAAAACAATATTTTCTAATTTTATTTTTCAAAAATTGTTTTTAACCTTACCAAAATAACTTATTAAAATTATTTCTACCATTTTTTCTTTTACCAATTTTTTCAATGGAATCTTGTTGTCTTTTTTTGAACAATACATTTCTCTATCATTTTTAATGTGAAAAATGAATGTTTTTTTACCTCAGATGAAATGTACATATTCACCCAAATTAATTTCATTAAATCTTCCTTTGAAAGTTTAAAAGGTTATTTTATTAAAGAACATTTTTATGATTGATTTTCCAAGTATATTATTCACAATCACTTATTTTATTTTTTTGTTAGTCCCCTTTTGAAATATTCAATTTACTATGATCATTTGACATTGAATTTCCTCTAAATATCCATATAATTTTTCATTGATATGATTATTTCTTGAATCATATACCATTTATCATATAATGTTTACTTTGAATGATAATTTGTAATTTTGAAAATATTGATAAATCTGTATCCTTTATTCCTTATAGATATTTGATAATCCATGTATAAGATCTCATATTTTTCTAGAGTTCCATCAGAATCATTTTCAAGTACTCTTATATTCTAATTTAAGTACATATTTTTTTGTGTTATAAATTAGGGTGTGTTGGGTATAATATTTATAAAAACTTATTGAAAAAATGGATATTCATGGTTGTCGCACTATTAGCGAAAACCATGAACCCTAGCCTATCTAACCATGCAAACCCAAGAATAGTGGATTCACACAGATGGAACATGGTTTGGGAAATCATGCACCTAGAAAGGAGTAATCGTGAACCCATATAAAAGAGGCACATAGTTAGTGTACAGTTAGGTGAAATTGTGTACCCTAGCCCAGCTAACCTTGCATGAGAATAAATAATTCCTAGAATTTAATTCTAAAATTTTCCAACCACCTAATAAACCAAAAATCGACCCTAGTCATCACTAGGTAGTCTTTCACAATTTTGGCTCTCTCTAGATGAATTTCAAGCCTTCCTAAACTCTGTTATTTGTTAATCAGAGCATAAATTGAGAATTCACTCCTCCCCTTATAAGTGAATGCTATACAGGTCCATCTCTCATTCTTTTCCCTTTATTCTTACTTTCTTTCAGAAAAGTAATCCTCTATTTGTATTAAATATAATTATATTTTTTGAGATATAGATTTATGATTCTAGATCTATATTTAGATTTATAATACATTTATCTTCATCAATCATGATTTAGGGTTTTGAGATTCAGATCTAGATTTACATCGTTGTGCCGCTCAATTTTTGGGAATTTCTATTGAGTTATTATTATTCAATGATTCAGGGTAAGTAGTATAATAATCAATTACCAGTGTCCTGATTTTGATATGTTTATGAAATTATAATATTTCTAGCATTCTTTAGCAATTTTAATACCTTAATTAGGCAAATTAACGTGGCTAATTGATTAATTTTAGTATTTTTAAATAGATAATTAATCTAAGAATTAATTATTAGACTTAGGGGCTATAAAATTAGATAATTAATTGTGTAATTTATTATGTGATTTTGATGTCATAAATTAAGATAATTAATTGTGGGATTAATTGTTTTATATTGATGTCATAGATTTAGATAATTAATTTTGCAATTAATTAAGAATAATTATGATTCTGAATGATATAATTAATTCAGAAAATTAATTATTGGATTTTGAGTTCTGGGCATTGATTAATAAAATCTCAAATTAATTAATGGGATTGATATACTAAATTAATTTTGTAATTAACTAAGGGAATTATATAATAAATTATATGTTGAATTAGTAATGAAATTGTAGATATTAATTAGCTGATGGATTAATTAATATTATGGATATGTTTAGTTAAAATTTAACTTAAGTAATGGAATTGTTGAGTTTAACTAATTGTTGAACTAGGAATGGAATTTTTGTGGATAAATAATTGTTAAATTAATTATGTGTTGGTGAATGGTAACATGGTGATTCAAGTGTGAATTTATGAATGAGAACAAGGTCATTCAAATGTGTCATGTGTGAATAGTATCATGGTCATTCAAGTATGAATTAGAGAATGGGAACATGTTCAGTCTAATTTGTGATGTTTGAATGGAAACACATTCATTCATGTATGAATTAAAAAATGGGAACATGTTCAATTTTATATGTGTTGTATGAATGGTAACATGGGAATTCAGGCATGAACTAAATAATTGTAATAAAGGAACTCCAATATATGAAATCACATGGGAATAATTCGAGCTCCGAAAGGAGCCAAAGAAAGTATTGAGATATGATATCACCTTGGAATACATTAGGATCTAGCATGAGTTGAAGTATGTATTAATATATGATACTTCTTGGGAACACATCTGGAACCATCATGAGCTGAAGAAGGTGTTTAGGTATGGGTGTCCTTAGGAACTTAAGAGTTAATGTGTTAAGTAAATAAAAAATGATAATGTGATAAATGTTTTACTCATGAATTGTACTTATTTTATTATAGATCTTCTTACACTATTTGACTAGATATTGTTTAGACTATATTTTTGGTGTCCTAGTGAGTTTTACTAACACCTTAATAAGGCCACTTGATCAGTAGCCAAATAGATTACAAGATTTTAGGATGGGTTAAGGGGAAATGACCTTGTATTGGATATCTAATTTGGGTATAGAGTATGGATAAGGGCAAAAGACTTGTTTTACAACCCTCTTGTGAGTCTCAGTGTCTTCATTTTTTGTTTTCATTTTAAAAAATTAACACATACATTAGACTGGAATGTTTTCTACATTAGTTGGAAGTTGTGTCTTCCTGTATTGATTATCCTGAGATATTATTTATTTTTTATGGTTATCTGTGATTCCCAAATTATTTATTATTTCAACTTGTGAATTACTCTGATAAAAGAGGGTATAGTCTCCCCATGATCGACTTAATAGACCCTCAATACTAGTCGGTAGCCTCTACCTATGGGGAGGCATGCCTGAGGTTATGTGGCAGTCAGACTCAGGGCACTAGTCCACGATAACTAGGCCAAGACGTTACAATGTGGAATCATAGGAGTTTTAGTTTCCTCTTCTTTTGTATTACTATTTGTGATTGGTATATAGGGGACTAGAAATAGTCACAGATTGGACATGAGCTCATTTATGAGAGTTAGAATCACATTTATGGTGGATAAACCAAGTACTCAAGATGGGATTGTTGTTATTTCTGTTTTTTTGATATAGTTGAATATCATTTCACATTGGGTGACACACATGTTGTGTGATGTGAAAATTGTTTTTGAGATTTTATGAGAATTGGATAATGGCCTGGAATCCAATAAGAGTTGAGTATGCATGCATCATCCTAGTCCCTTGGTATTATTTTGTGACATACCTCATTTTTAGCACACAAGGGAAAACTGGTTTTAGTAAAGTTGTTGAACATAAATTGTTTTCCATTTATGTGAAATTATACTTAAAAAATTGGTACCTAATTAGAATTGAAAGTCGTAAAATTATGAAAAAAGTAAATAAATTGATTTCTAATGGAATGTGAATAATCAGAATGAGAATAACCTTTGATAACCAAAACCTAAGTGTATAATGGTTAAGAGTAGTGTTAGCACATCAGTTTTGACCACATTGTGAGATTTGGGGAAAAAATTATTATGGATTGTTGTTATTCTTACTCTTATGTAAATGTGTTTAATTTGTGTTTTGTGTCCTAATAAACGTGTATATATTTATATATATATTATGTAAAGACCCAGAATTTCAATGTAATTTTTTTAAACAAATGGAAATTTTATGAGTCTGGGAAAATTGACGACACGTGATTCTGAGGCCCGGAGTGCCCAGAATGAATTTCTGAACTTTTGTTCAGGTACGTTCAGTAAACATGCGAGCATGTTTTTCTAACTTTTGAACCGGTGCTCAGAATTGAAATCTGAGAGCACCGTTGAACTCGCGTCACCGATATTCACTTAAAGATATTTTCACCTCGACAACATTTGGTCGAGGGTGGAAGTTAGTTTTTGTATTTTTCATGAAAGAATAGAATAAAAGTAAAATTGTACAACATTTTACATTTATTTTATTTGTTTAATCATCTATTTGGAAGTTAGGAAGCGGGGAACGCCATAACTTAACCTCCCATGAGAGGTTATGGTGGTGGGGACCACCCGATCCCTAAACCTCTTCAACTCCCTCATTAATGTGGAGGAGCCTCTTGAGCTTCCTCCACATTAATTTTGCCATCCCTCCTTAATTTATTATGCCAACCCTTCCCCACTTAATTATGCTAAGTAATTAATTAACCCAATTTGAATTTCATGCCAAAAAACATAATAGATCCCATAATCTATTATTTGGGGGGTTATCAATTCATTTGGGTGGAATTGGGGAGAAAAGGAGCTCTTGGAGAAAGAACGCCAACAAAGAACTTCTTCTCCGAACAAAGAGCACTGACCTCGACTTCGACATTCTTCCTCGGGACATCCTCTAGTGTGGGAGGTCTTCAATCGATGACTTTCTTTCCCTCCCCAATGAAGTCATATCCTCCCTTGCGATCTCCGTTAACTAACAACCCAATGTAGGGGTTATTTATGAATGATTATACTTCCCATGTTCTTCCCTTATAAAAAAATAGAGGATGTGTTCTTTTTCTGCGGGTTGGGAATAATCATTTCTTGGGGATTGTGGAGTTTGTTGTTCTTGATTCTAGTTTTTTTGAACCGCTTGCTACCGCTCTAACGCAGAGGGTACATGCCAAACTAACATGGCCCAACCCTTCCGAAAATTTTTTGGTGTTAAATGCGACGAAGGCGATGGCACAACGACACCACCACGTGGCTCCTCCACTTGCAGCCTTGCCACACCACCCACGATCGATGCCATCTAGACCGAACCACCATTGTTTGTTGAGCCGCCTTCGTTGTCCACCGAGCGCCGCCGTCGTCCACCGATCCCCCACCGTCGTCCTCTGTCCGCCGAGCACCGTTGTCGTCCGTCGAGCCAACTCTGCCATTCGACGTCCACCGAGCTTCCATCCACAACCGAGCCCACCCGCGGTCGGACCGCCGCCCCGCGGCGAGACCGCTGCACCGCGGTGAGAACGCCGCCCCGCTGTCGGACCGCCACTGCGCGGCCAGACAGCCACCGCGCGGCCGGACCGCCGCCCCGCAGCCCCAACGGGCCGGGTTGAACCCAACAGGCTGGGTGGACCCAGACCGTGTCGGACCAGGACGGGTCAGGCCGAGTCGGTCCGACTGGGTCAGACTAGACCTGGGCCCACTACAACCCAATTACATTCTTTTGGCCATAACTTTGGCACTATACATTGGTTAGACGAACCGTCAGCGGTGTTGGAAAACTTGGAGTGAGTTGGTCCCTTTGAGTAATACCCCACTGAGTTATGGATTATGTTAGGGAACGATCAAGTTGGATCAAGCATGAATCCAACAGGGCCCCCGAGACTAAAAGACTAATAACTTATAGACCAGACGTCTGATTGACGCGCCGTCTATTGCATTGAGACCCCTATGACATGGCAGACCATTAATATAATTCTTCGTGGGACTTAGTGGCAGTTGCAGTATTGACCAATAGCTTGTGGAGTGGATCCTCCCAGATAAGAGTGAGCATAGTACGGGAACGCAGTGGCTGGCGGATACTTGATGACTACTGATCATTTCGACTCGAAGTGACTCGACAGGCCCAGTGGGGAATGCCTTGGTGACCCGGTAGACCCACGGTGGGAGCACCTTGGTGACACGGTAGACCCACGGTACTCGACAGGTGGATTACCTTAGTAGGCCATAAGGGGGAGCACCTCTGTGTGACGTGGAAGACCCACGATACTCGACATGAGGAGTACCTCAGAAGTTTATGGTTAGTGGGAAGAACCCTTATGTGACACGGCAAACCCACTGTACTCGATAGAGGAGGAGTTCTCCAACTGCCGAGGTGTTCGACGTTGTGACTGGGAATGTTACTTGATACTACCCCTAGAATAAATCCTGGTGTGAGCTGAGTCAGTACCTCTGGGTTTTCCTAATTATTGAGATGGATTACTTGATAACTTAGGTATATTTATGGTCATAAACCTACGTAAGGTTATCTTTTGATTTCATACTTTGTGATTTATCCTTGGTGGATTTTGTGAGATCTTGAGGGTCTAGGTGTCCCTACTGAGTATCGTTATACTCACCTTTGCATGGGCTAGGCCCGCACATTGTTGTGTTTGGTGCAGAAGACAGACAACACTGACTGAGGACAAGAATACCAGGACTGGACAATACCCAGAGGTGGACCCTATGACGAGTCGGTACATGGAGGAGACAGACGGACAAAGAGTGCTGAGGAGGCGATCTGTACGTACCCTTCAGGTAGGAACCTCAGAGGATGACCCAACAACTGAATTTCCCTTTTCCTCAGTTGTATAGTATCACAGTTGTACTTGTAATTTCCAGTTGGGTGTGTATTCTGGCTCCTTTTACTTTCATCACTCTTTTTTTATACAATTTTACATGGTGTTTCGTATCCAGCTGTGTGCTTTCTTGCGTCTGTTATTATAGGTTATAAAGGCAATGAATTCCCAGTTTTAGGGAATTACGCCTTTGGTGCTAGTCGCCAGCCCTTGGCCTATAGAAGGCGGGCTTGGGGTAGTCATGACACGTGCCCCTGGGGACGGGTCATGACCAATTGGCATGAGAGGAGTTTGTTCTACCTTAGAACATAGTACACTGATCTATCTATTTAACAGCAATAGTGTTAAGTGTAGTGAGTATGATTTTAAGTTCAGGGAGTCCAGTGTTGGTGCGGCGACCAACATATCCATAAACTAGGACCCTGACTTCTGATTTCTGACTCAGTGCACAAAAACACTGACTGCGTGTGTGTTTTCAATAGTTTTCTTTGTGATATTTTGAGTCACCTCACCAGGTATAGCTTTCAGCTCACCAGGTATAACTTATTAACCACAGAACACCTTTTTCTTTTCATTATTCCTCTACACAGACAGAAAACTAGGGTTCCGAGAGTTCCATGCCCTGATATCCCACCGAGGGACGAGGCCTCGGTGTAGGGCCCTCTTCCAGTGGAGGCACCAGTGGTACCATTCCCCATTGGGACACCGATGCCACCAGCCCTAGTAGTAGATGGTGCATGCCGATTGAGCATGTTGCATGAGTTCTAGCGCCAGAGGCCACCCAGGTTCAGGGGAGAGATGGACCCACAGGAGGCTGAAGATTGACTGGAGGCTGTGGTGAGAGTTTTTTTACTGGTA
Organism: Viscum album; assembly: GCA_963277665.1. Taxonomy (NCBI): domain Eukaryota; kingdom Viridiplantae; phylum Streptophyta; class Magnoliopsida; order Santalales; family Viscaceae; genus Viscum; species Viscum album. Next base: position 380,711,293 of record OY728122.1, read on the forward strand.
GGGACACCAGCCGATTTCATGGTGATCCATGCCTCCAACCTTCTACAGGAAGCAGTGGGCAGATGGTGGAGCTTGATGCTCTAGGTTAACGAAGAGGTGATGCTTCTTTAGGTAGACTTCGAGAGCCTGTTTCGGGCAGATATTGTTCCAGCGACTCTTCACATAGTGTGCATGTAGGAGGATTTCGGGATGCAGCTTCATTTGAGCACCGCATTCCATCCTCAGACGGATGGTCAGACTAAGCGAAAAATTTAGACCCTCGAGGACATGCTTTATGCTTGTGTCCTTGACTTCGGTCACAGCTGGGAGGATCACTTACCTTTGGTGGAATTTTCATACAAAAACAAATATCACTCCACCATTGGGATGGCACCTTTTGAGGCATTTTACGGGCGACCTTACAGATCACCTTTGTGCTGGACTGACCCAGAGGAGTCAGCACTAGTGGAACCAGAGATGGTATGGGCTACCATAGAGAAGGTGCAAATCATCTAGGAGTGGATGAAGACTATACAGAAAAGACATAAGTCATATGCTGACAGGAGATAGAGACCTCTGGAGTTCGTGGATGGAAACCAAATATTTTTACGGGTCTCACCCCGATGAGTTCTACACAGATTTGGCTGAGGTAGAAAGTTATTTCTGAGATTCATTGGACCTTTTCAGGTCCTCAGCAGAGTTGGAAAGGTGTCATACCACTTAGCTCTTCCACCTCAGTTGCAGTGGGTGCATAACGTCTTCCATGTGACATAGTTTAGGAGATACGTGCACAACCCTTCTCACATCATTAACCATGGGAAGATGGATGCCGATGATGGGGCGACATTTATGGAGGTTCCAGTAGATATTGAGGACTGAATGGAGCGGGTCCTTCGTGGATGGTCGATACCTCTTGTGCGCATTCACTGGTAGCATGAGAACCTCCAGGAGAGCACATGGGAGAGGGAGGCTCAGATGCATGCTAAATACCCCCACTTGTTTACCCAGTTTGAGTTATGTCTTATGGGGACTTAGAGACTTGAGGTGGGGAGAATGTAAAGACCCAAAATTTCTATGTAATTTTTTTTAAATAAATTGGAATTTTACGAGTCCAAAAAAATTGACGGCATGTGATTCTGAGCCCCGGAGTGCCTAGAATGAATTCCTGAACATTTGTTTGGGTACATTCAGTAAATGTGAAAGCATGTTTTTTTTATCTTTTGAACCCGTTCTTGGAATTGAAATATGAGGGCATCGTTGAACTCGCAACGCCGATATTCTCTTAAAGAGACATTCACCTCGACGACAGTTGGTCGAGGGTGGAAGTTAGTTTTTGGTGTTTTCAAGAAAGAATTGAATAAAAATAAAATTGTAAAACATTTTATTTTTATTTTATTTGTTAAAACATCAATGTGGAAGTTGAGAGGTGGGGACCGCCATACCATAACCTCCTATGAGAGGTTATGGTGGTGGGGACCACTCGAGAATAACCTCCCATGAGAGGTTATGGTGGTGGGGACCACCTGAGGCCTAAACCTCTTCAACTCCCTCATTAACATGGAGGATCCTCTTGAGCTTCCTCCACATTAATTGTTCCAACCCTCCTTAATTTATGATTCCATCCCTTCCCCACTTAATTATGCTAAGTAATTAATTAACCCAATTTGAATTTTATGCCAAGAAACATAATAGATATCATAATCTATTATTTGGGAGGATATCATTTCATTTTAGTGGAATTAGGGAGAGAGGGAGATCTTGGAGAAAGAACGCCAATGAAGAAATTCTTCTCCGAATGAAGAATTCCGACCTTGAATTAAAAATTATTCCTCGGTACATCTTCCAATGTGGGATGTCTTCAATCGACGATCGTATTTCCCTCCCCAATGACATCGTCTTGTCCCTCGTGATATCCGTCAATGAACAACCCTATGTAGGGCTTATTTATGAATGATTATACTTCCCATGTTCTTCCCTTCTAAACAAAGAGTGGAAGTGTTCTTTTTCTACAGGTTGGGAATAATCATTTCCAGGGGATTGTGGAGTTTTTAATTCTTGATTCCTATTTTTGTGAACCGCTTACTACCTCTCTAATGCAGAGGGTGTGGGCTAAACCAACATGGCCCGAACCTTTTGCAAATTTTGTGGTGTTGAATGCGATGAAGGCGATGGCGCACCAACACCGCCCAGTGGCTCCGCCACCCGTGGCCCCGCCGTATAGTTCACGGCCGCCACCATCTAAACTGAGCCACCGCCATCCACAGAGCCGCTACTACCATCCACCGTGCACCGCCGCCGCTTGCTGAGCACCGCCACTATCTACCGAGCCCCTGCTGCCATCCTCCGTCCACAGAGCGCCGCCGCCATCCACCAGGATGCTGGCTCTGCCCATTGTCCGCTAGGCTGCCATCCGCGACCGAGCCAACCCACGACCGGACCACCCACCCACGACCGAGCCGCCGCCATGAGGCCGGACCACCGCTCGGCGGCCAGACCACCAGCCCGCGACTGAACCACCATCACCAGCAGAGCCACCTTGCAGCCGAACACCCTTGCGGAACCCACCGCGGCCCCCCGCAACCATCCGCGGCCCCTCGCGGCCGGCCGTGCTGGACCCAGCAGGGCGGACCGCCCAGCCGGTCAGGTTGAACCCAATGGGCCGGGCCAGACACAGCAGGTCAGGCCGGGTTGACCCGGACCGGGTCGGCCCAGGACGGGTCAGGCTGAGTCGGTCTGACTAGGTCAGACCAGACCTGTGCCCAATAAGACTCAATTACATTCTTTTGGCCATAACTTTGGCACCGGACATCCGTTAGACGAATCGTCAGCGACATTGGGAACCTTGGAGCGAGTTGGTCCCTTTGAGTAATACCCCAATGAGTTTTGTATTAAGTTGGGTAATGGTTAGGTTGGATCAAGAATGAATCCAACCGGTCCCCTAAGACTAAAATGCAAATAACTCACAGACCGGGTGTCCGATTGACGTGCCGTCTATTGCGTTGAGAGCCCTATGACGTGACAGAACATTGAGATACTTCTTCATGGGACTTAGTGGTAGTTGGAGTATTGAACAATAGCTTGTTGATAGGATTCTTCCAAAGACGAGCGAGCATAGTACAGGAAAACAGTGGTTGGATGAGACTTGACGACTGCTGACCGTTTCGACTCGGAGTGACTCGACATGCCTAGTGTGGAGCGCCATGGTGACACGGCAGACCCACGGTGGGGAGTGCCTTGGTGATGCAGAAGAACCATGATCCTCGATAGGAGGAGTACCTCAGTAGTCCCCTAGGGGGAGCGCCTCTGTGTGATGCAATAGACCCACGGTGGGGAGCACCTCTGTGTGACGCGACAGACCCATAGTACATGACAGGAGGAGTACCTCAAAAGTCCAAGGTTAGGGGGAAGCACCTATGTGTGATGCGGTAGACCCATTGTAATCAATAAAGGAGGAGTTCTCCAGTAGCCGAGGTGTTCAGTGTTGTGACTAGGAATGTTTCTTGATAGTACCCCTAGAATAGATCTTGGTGTGAGATGAGTCTATACCTCTATGTTTTTCTCATGATTGAGATGGATTATTTGATAACTTAGGTATATGTATGGGCATATACCTAAGTAAGGTTATCTGTTGATTTCATAATTTTGGTTTATCCTTGGTGGATTTTGTGAGACCTTGAGGGTATTGGGGTCCCTACTAAGTATCATTATACTCCCCCCTACACAGGCTATGCCTGCACTTTGTTGTGTTTGGTGCAGACGATGGACAGTACTGACTGAGGACGAGAGTACCGGGACTGGATAGTACCCAGAGGTGGACCTTATGACGAGTTGGTACATGGAGGAGACAGATGGACAAGGAGTGATGAGGAGGATATCTGTATCTACCCTTCAGGTAGGAACCTCAGAGGAAGACCCAAAAAATGACTTTCCATTTTCTTCAGTTGTATAGTATTACAATTGTACTTGTACTTTACAGTTAGGCTTGTATTCTTGACCCTTTTACTTTCAACACTATTTTGTTATACAGTTTTACATGGTGTTTCTTATCCTTCTGTGTGCTTTCTTGTGTGTGTGTTTATTGGTTATAAACGCATTGAGTTCCCAATTTTAGGGAATTATTCCTTTGGTTCTAGTTGCCAGCCCCTGGCCTATAGAAGGTGGGATTGGGGTAGTCACGGAACGGGCCCCAATGGATAGGTCTTGACATATTATTACATGATGACACATTTTGAGATGATGATAATAGGATACAACTAATAATTCCCCACCAGTAGTGGAACATGAGGTACTGAATGTTTCAGGTTAAGAAGAAGGGGGAAGTTCTGAGTGTACTTTTCTCTATTTATGAAACTCATGGGAAGATACCCGAGGCATATTGAGAATAGAATTTATGAACTGATTAGATAGTTTCAGTTGCTTATCCCTACAAATTCTACATTATAGGGTGGACCTGAGGGATATGAGTTTAGGGTTGAGTCTATCAAGAGGATACTTAACCATTCAGAGACTCCTACTACGAGGAGGGTCAAGATGGATTCTTATTTCCAATGAGGATTAGTGAAGAACTGGTTAAACATTTAGGTATGATTTGGATAGACTAATTGTATGTTATGAAAGGAATTCTTGGATAGGTTCATGGATACCATCTTCCCAGAGACACAGAGGCGGGATAAATTAGTAGAGTTGATGCATCTGATAAAATGGAGAATATTTTTTATGGATAATATGGGATTCTTTATAGACCTCTATCAATTTTATCCAACTTTTGTATGAGATGAGATAGCTATAGAGATATTATTTCAGGATGAACTTAAGTGAAATATTATGTCCTAAGTTAACCTCTTCATGTTAAATAAGTTTACAGGTGTGGTGGATCAAACACTCATATTTAAGGTGAACCTAGACGAGGCTTGCAATTCTAGATAGATTGTTTCTACTAGATGATCAAGAGGTGAAAATTTTGAGATAAGGAAGAAACATTATGAGAAATTCATCTAGAGTAGTGGAATGATGAGTGGTCAGATAGGGGGGGGGGTCAGTTTCATAGGTCATTACTAGAGTGATCTTTCCTCAGTGTGTTAGGCTAGGAAAATATCATCAACATGGTCCCAAAACACCATTGGAGAGAAGATTATATAGAAATAAGGAAAATTTACGTAATTTTTTTAGTAAATAGAAATAAATGGTCTTTGATAGAGGATATAGAAACAACCAGGGTGCAGGAAGGGGATCTTATTCCCCATATCAGCATGGCGGCATGAGTTATACTAGATGAAGAGGTAGAGGTGGCAGACATGATGTTTCTGGGAAAGAGTGCACATTTTAGTAGAGTTGTTAAACTTTGCGAAGTTAGAATATATCACAAGGATGAAGGGAAGTATAGTTAAATGTGGTGAAACCAACACTTGTGGATAGAGAGGTTAGATAATGGATAATGAGAAGTAATATCCTTATGTCTTCTACAATAGATAGTTCTTTTTTTGATACTGGTTCTTCTCATTCTTTTATATCTATAAGAAACATGTTAACAATTTAAACCTAGAGGTAGAGTTTGTTAATGGGAAAATGATGATAGATACACTATTAGGATTAATATATAAATACATCTATTCATGAAAATAATGTTCTCATAAGATTGGGTAGTATCACTTTTATGGGATCTTTATATTCTTGACTTGTTAGGATTTGACATAATTATGGGTATCGACTGGCTAGTCACATACCGGGACCCCAATTATTGTTACCAGAGGAGAGTGAATTTTACATATCCTATGGGTGACAAATATACACACCATATAGAGTGGGATATTCATGGAGGTCAAGCATGATCAATTACTTAGAAACTAGGAGATCTCATAGCCCAGGTTTCAATTCCAATGTTAGATGAAGGAGGTGTAAATTATGGTATCCTTCGAAAAGTAGTGGAAATATTTCATGATATGCTTCCTAAAGACTTATCATGGTTTCCACCCAATAAAGATTTGGAATTTACTTTTGATCTCATGATGTGGGCTGAGCTAGTTTCAATTCCACTATACCTAATGGCACCGAAAGTGCACTAGGAGCTTAATAATTTTCTTTAGGAGTTGGAGGATAAGCAATTTATTCATCTTAGTAAGTAGCCTTTAGTATCACCAATGTGTTTTTCAAATAAGGATAATGATACTATACACTTTTTTTTAATTAACTGAAGTTAAAGATAATGGAAGTGAAGAATTGGTATTCTATTCCATGTATCACTGATATATTTAACCAGTTGAGAGAAGCTTGTGTGTTCTCAAATATTTACTTTTGATCAGTGCATCATTAGCTAAGAGTTATGACTTATGATATACCAAGGAATGATTTCCTCACCAGGTATGATCCATATGAGTTCTTTGTAATTCCATTTGGGTTGATTAATGTACCAAAAGTGTTTATGTCCTTGATGAATAGAATCTTACATCCATACCTGGATCAGTATGTGGTAGAATTTTTAGCTAAAATCATGGTCTACTAAAAGGATCATGACCATAATTCCCATCATATTAACATCATCCTGAGTAAACTTAGAGAGATTTTTCTATACACTTATATATTTTTGTTTCAGTTTTGGATTGATCAGGAACAATTCTTATGCCACATAATCTTGGCTGAATGTGTGTCTGTGGACCCAGAGAATGTCTAGGAAATAGTTTCTTGGGAATAACCTAATTAAATTATGTATATCCATAGTTTTTTTTGTATTAGCTAGATATTATCATATATTCATCCAAGACTTTCCCTGTTTGGTAGTTCCACTTTCAGGCTTGAAAAAAGGGGATAATGTTTCATTTCTCACAATCATGTGAGAATTCACTCAAGGAGTTGAAGAATCACTTGATATTGATACTGATTTTGTCAAACCTGATCCAGGTGAGAAGTATACAATGTGTTCTTAAACTACAGTGATTGGACTTGGAGATAAGTTGATGAAATTGGATCGAATTGTGGTGTAGGGTTCATGACACCTGAGGACACATGAATGGAACTACCTGACACATGACCTCAAGTTAGCAATTTTGGTTTATATTCTGATGTGTTGGAGTCATTATCTGTTAAGTGAAAATTTTACTATGTATACAGATCAAAAGTTATTGAAATATATATTTTAATAGAGATATTTCAATCTACATAATCATAGATGGGTAGAGTATATGTAGTCTTATAATTTAATGCTAGAATATATGCTTGGAAATGGGAATAATGTTTTCGACTATTGAAGCTAGAAGACTCAGACTCATATGGTTTTAGAGACTAGTGATGGGTGGAGGATGACATCCTTGCTGGATAAGATGTATGTTGTGGTTTAAGAGAATCCAGATAAGATGTCACTCATATCAATCTTAGTGTATTCAAAACTTCTGAGCCAGAATAAAGACATGTACTATGAGGATCCATAATGATTTACTTTAAGGGGAAGACATGAAGGTGGGGATTCACATTTATATTGGATCATAGATGAGTATGGAATCATCTATGTTAAGAATCAGGTTTTTTGTTTGTAGGTGTATATGATAGGAGTTGATGTGGGAATTTTGTTCCTCAAAGTGGGTGGTACATCTAGGTGTGACCAAAATGTACCCTAACCTATGATGACTGTTTTAATGTTTATGCATGAAAAGGGAGATAGTAGGGTTTCATGACACAATAATACACATCACATTAGGTAAAATAATAGTATCAACGACCTGGAGGTTTTTTTGTAATTCCTCCCAATTATAAAATGGAAGTGGGACACTGTGAAAATGTATTTTGTGTTGGGTAATCCAAATAGGCCATGTAAGAATGAGACTATCTAGGATATTGTGGATTTACTGAAGAAAGTAGTTAATTTATTATCTTTACAAGAATCTTTCTCAGTGAAGTAGCTATGAAACTTGTATGTTTGAGTGATAATATATCTACCTGGGGTAACATATAATATAGTTTCATATCATGACTAAAATTTTAGTTTAGGAATTTTATAAGGCTTTTAGAATGAGTTTGGTAAATTGGTATTATTGATAATATCATTCCACCTATAGGTATATGGCCTGTTAGAGAATACTATACATGTGCTTAAGGATATGCTACGAGAATATTCTTATGACTTTGGATGATTGTGGGATAAGCACTTAGATTTGGTGGAGTTTTACTATAAAAATACTTTTTTGAAATGATACTCATGGAACTATACAATGCACATTATGGTAGGTCATAAATATCACCATTATGATGTATCGAGGTAGATGAGTCTGAGCTATTTGGACTGATTCTCATTCAATAGACGTCAAATCAGGTAAAGATGATTCAAATTCATATGGATATGGCTCAAAGTATATAAATTTCACATGATGATAGACATCGAATACCCCTATAGATTAGAGAGGGTTATCATGTATTCCTTTGAGTGTAACCTAGGTGAGGTCACCACATGATACATAAATAGGGTATATTGGTGCCCATATTTTTTGGACTTTTTGAGGTGGTGAAGAGAATCGTGATAGTGGTATATAGATTAGATATTATATAGAAATGTAGTTCTATTCATGATATTTTCCATGTTTCAAAAACAATGAGGTATCACCCTAACCCATATCATGTGATCAACTTAGATGATGTTGAGATTAAGACAAATGTTTTATTTGAGAGGCATACGATATGTGTGTTGGATCCGTAGTGATAATGCATTGTAGAGAAAACATGTACTGATAGTTCATGTGTTGAAGAAAAATAAGCATGTATAGGATGAATCATGGGAATGTGAAGCATATATGAGTGCTAAATGGCCCAATATTTTTATCTTGGAATCATAAAATTTTTTGGGTGTACAGATCATGGATGAGATATTATAAACTGGGAAGATTGTAAGATCTTGACCATTTCTGGAGTTATCTTAGACTCATTCTCAGTTAATATTCTATTCTTATTTGGGTGATTTTTTGTTTGGGTTTTGGATTGGGGTGTTTTGGGTAGATTTTTTGTGAAACAATGAAAGAAAATGGTTTGTGAATGGTTGGTGCATGTTTAGGGAAAACCATTCTCCCCATCCCATCTACCCGTGTGAACCTAAGAATAGGGGATTCACCCAGTAGGTGCATGCTGTGGAAAAACTTGAACCCTTAAAGTATTATCCATGAACCCTTATAAAATAAAAACACAATTGGCACATAGTTAGGGAAAACTATACTCCCTAGATAGCTAACCATGCGTGGGAATTAATGAACCCCTAAAATTAATTCTAAATTTTTATAAACCCCCTAATTAACCCCAAATTTTCCCCCATTTTACCCTCAGTGGTATTTCAGGATTTTGGATCTCATTGGATGGATTACAAGCCCTCCCATCCATCGTTATTGATGAATTGAAGCCCAGATCGAAGGTCCACCACTCTCCCTGTAACTGTATCCTATCATTGTTCTTATCTCATTATTCTCCCATTATTTACCCATTATTTTAGTGAAGTAATCATATATTTGGGTTAGATATAAATATATTTTGTGAGACCTAGATCTATGAATATAGATTCAGGTCTTTATTTTTATGATATTGATCTTCTTTAGTATTGATTTATTGGTTTGATATTTAAATCTTGATCTACGCTAATGTTGCGATCATGTTTTGTGGATTTTTGTTGGGTGATTATTCTTTAGTGATTTGAGTTAGGTGGTATAATATTCAATTTTCATTGTCATGATTTTGATATGTGTATTAAAAGTGTATAATTTCTAGAATTTTACAGCAATTGGAATTCCTAAATTTGATAAATTAATGTGTCTAATTGATTAATTAAATAATTTTTGAAATAGATAATTTATTTGATAATTTATTAATTAGATTTAGGGAATGTAAAATTAGAAAATTAATTTTGGAATTAATTATGTTCTTTTGATTTCATGAATTGATATAAATAATTGTGGGATTAATTTTGTGATATTGATTTCATAGATTTAGATCATTAACTATGGAAATAATTTTTAAGAAATGAGATTTTGAATGAGATAAGTAATTCTGAAAATTAGTTATGGGATATTTAGTTTTTAGTATTGATTAATTAATTGTTATATTAATTAATGGTATTGAATTACATAATTAATTGGGGAATTAAATAAGGAAACATAGGTGAAAAAATAAGTGTACAATTAGTAATAAAATTATATTTATTAATGATTTTTTGAATTAAATAATATTATTGATTTGATTAGTTAATTGTTAGAATAACTAGTGAAATTTTTGAGTTTAACTAATTTTTTAATTAGGAATTGAATTTATGTGGATAATTTTTTTGAATTAATTATGTGTTAGTTAATGGTAACATGGTCATGTAGGTGTGAATTAATGAATGGGAACTTTGTCATTAAAATGTGTGATGTGTGAGTGGTAACATCGTAACTTAATTACGTATTAGGGAATAGGAACATGGTCATTATAATACGTTATGTATAAATGGTAAAATAGTCATTAAAGTATTAAATAAATAATGGGAATGTGGTCATTCTATTGTGTGTAGTATGAATGTAACATTGGGAATTAAAGTATGAACTAAATAATGGTAACAATGGAACTATGAGATATGACCATTCTTGGGAATAATTCATTATTTGGAGTGATCTAAAGTAGGTATTAAGATGTTATATTTCTTAAGAAAACATTGGGATCTAGGATGATCCAAATAAGGCATTTAGGTACAGGTTCCCTAGAGAACCCATAAGTTAATATAGTGAAGTAAAGAATAAATGATAATGTGATAAATATTTATGTGTGAATTTTACATATTTAATTATAAATTTTCATACACTTTTTGACAAGATATTATTTAGACACTTTTGGTTGTGGCCTACTGAGTTGTACTCACACCCTACTTGTGTTTCATGATTGGTATAGAAATAGATTAAATGATTGTAGGACATGTTAATGGAAAAGGCCCCATGATGGATATCTGATTTGGGGATAGATCATTGGATGAGGGAACCAGGAAAGGATTGGGTCCCACATGGGATTCGTCAGTGTTGTTATTATATGTTTTAATTTTAGAATATTGAAACATACATTAGAATAGTTTTTTTTATAGTTTATCTTATATTGTGCTTTCCTATATTGATTTTCTTGAGATACTTGTATTGTTTATGGTAATATATTCTTCCACTATTTTTTATTATTTCCACTGGTGTATTACTATGATAAAAGAGGGAATAATATCAAATTTATTGACTTATATGATGCTCACTAATAGTAGAAACACTATGATGTATAAGGAGTTGCGCCTGAGTTCATGTGGCAGTCCAACTATGGGAACTGATGCATGGAACCCGGGCCAGGACATTACAAAATATTATTTAATTTTGATTATTCTATATGGGAAATACATTGGAATAGTAATTAAGGGTGGGGCCCAAACATTTTATTTCCCCTTGACACATCAACAGTTTCTCATGAGACAAATATGTTTTGAAAATTAGACTGGTTTGTATCAATAATATTAAACTCTCTTGTGAATATCCTTGACGGTATAAGTTTCCATGTTCCTTAGACATTATTTCCAATAAATTATAATTTCATTAATATAAATTCATTTATTACTTGTCGATGAAATGTTTCATCGACATATCTATGGATGGATTCCATTTTTTTATCAATGATTAATTGGAATGTGTTTCAGTTTTTTACCTTTCCATATTTATTTTTCTTTATTTAGTTAATTGAATGGAATGTTTTTTGATTAACTTGAATTATAATTTATTTTTTTCCTTTTCATCCAATTGAATTCAAGATATGGGTTTCTAGTTTTTTACTATTCCTTAACTGTTATTTATATTGATTATTTTTTTCTTGTGTTATACTTTACATTTACTGAAAATTTGAGCTCACCCTTATTATGTTTCCTTTCCCCATAAATCCATGAACTATAGTAATAAATATATGCAGGGATACACTATATGAAATAAATTTATCCTTGATGTTATTTATAAAAAAATTATTTTGTAATTAGTGTATTCTTTTATATTTTATGTATCTAGTTTACCAAAACTACTAAACTGTTCGATTATTTGGTATGTGATTTACATGAATCTTAAGCCAATATAATTTGTATAAGAAAATGACTCCGGGATATTTATGGTTGATTATATATAGTCTGTATCAAAACATTTTTAGTATGAAACATGGGAACTATATATAAGAAATTATAGATTATAGAACATATACCTAAGGTATAATTTGAGGATATGTATAGAATAACACCCTATAACTTTGTTAAAGTATATATTATATGGGTTTTCTTAGAAATAAATTTGTGTTTGGATAATATAAGTGGACATGGTTCTAGAACAGATATATCTAGGAGGAACAACTATGAAAAGGTGAATTGGGTCTAACTCGGAGGAACTTGGTACATGATAACATGTATTACTATGCACCTTGTTTGACACTGTCTGGGGACATGATTAGGATAATTCAAATTTTATTTACAAACCATTATGAAGGATTTGAATAGATAATGGCAATGAATAACCTAGGTTAAGCCTAAGGTGTTTTATATTAATGATTTGTTGTCATGATATAGAAATCCTATAAATGATATTTTGGATAAACCCTAGACCAAGGAAGGACCTATGTTGAAACAAATGATGAAATATTTATGTATCAGGGATGTATTAAAAACCTTATTTATAAGTATGTTTAGTGATTAAACATATTTCAAAGATGTCCAGAATATTTATTTTATAAATTATATTAATATGGTTTTATAACAGGAATACATGTAGACTGGGTGAAAAATAATGTAGTCTGGAAAGGCCATGGGTTGTGAACCCATGACTGAAGAACGGTAAGGGTTTCACTCAAACCACTAACCTATGAAATGTCCTGAATAATATATCATTATTTTTTGTTAACAAAATATGAGGAATAAATATTAATGATGATACAATAGTGTAACTTTTAGAGTTTAGATATCACTATCTTATCCATATTGGATTTAGAGAATAGTTATAAATAAATGTAAATACTTTCCACACATTTATGGGACTTATGATTCATTAAATGTTTATTTTTGTGCTTTTGGAATCAAATTTATTTTTAAGATATCAATTAATTTAAGTTAGAATTTTATAGAAGCACAAACAAAAATGGAACTATTCATATGAAATTAAAACATAACAACTATGTAAATTTCCTTAAATTCATAGGTAGTAACGTAATTTCTCAACATTAGAGACATGATCTTAAAAGAAAATTGTTTTAAAAAAATCTTAATTTTTGTTGAACATATGATATTATTAATCATAAAATATTTATGGTTTTGAGGCCCTCAACATTCTATTGATCATTCAATTGTTTTGATTTATGTTCATAGTCAATACCTATAAATATTTAAACTTTTCCTCCATATATGTATGTCTACATTCCAATATTGTTCTCCTACATAGGGACGTATTTATATGTATATTATTGTGACCTGTATACATCCCATTCTTTATTTTATAGAGGATTTCTTAAGAAACCCTTTAATGAATTGGGATTTACAACATAGGAAATATTAAATAGTTTATCACCAAGATCAAGTTTAAATTATGGGGAAACAATTTAATTATGGTGGAGATAATGTAACACCCTAAAAATACAATGTAAGAACATTGTATTCGGTAACGTGTATGACACACAACACCAAAAGCCTAAGATAATATTATATCTCAATAATTTATAATATATTTACTATTTTTTATAAATTAAATATATTTTATAGTTTTAAAATAACACGACACTGAGTTAAGATACGTCGCATGCAACAATGAGTTTCTTTGATGGCATTCATTACATGCAAGACTGAGTTACACCGAAAACATCATAATATTAAAATATTATTCTTTAATTTAATACGATATAACATATCCAATAAATTAAAAACTATGAATATGATTGACCAAATTATGAAATAAATGGTTTACAAAAATTTGAAATTAATTCACTGGTTACTAATTAATTATAAATGAATATAAGAACCAATTGAATATAAAGGGAATGTTTTTATAGAAAAAAATTATTATTCTTACAAAGATGTTTTATCATAATTGATTAAATTAATTATTATTAGTGAGTGATATTAATGTAATATATAATATATATTCAATAAAATATTTTTTTTAATAGTCCAACATATTTGATAAGAATAAGATATTAATAAACACACCATTAAACAAAAAACCAATATTTTTATAATGAAAATTTTATCACCTTAATGGTAAAACTATTTTAAATATAATATTTGGAATTTTTTTAAATATTATATAGAAAAATAAACATAATATTTTAAATAAAAAGTTTAAAATTATGTTAGGATGATTTTTTGGTATTTTTCTATTACCATTCATTTTTTAATTAGTAGTGAAAAATAATGAATTTTAATTCAAAATTGATTTTTAGTATAACTTATTTATAAAGTTAAATAACATTATAAATTGGGTTTTAATGTTTTATTAGATATATTTGTATCATTTAATCCAATTTATACCATTGTATTCAATTTCACTTTGAAATTGAATATAAAAACATTTAAAACATATGAAGGTTTTTTACTTGAAAAACCAGCATTGTGGTCTTATCCATGGGATTAAATTTAAATTAATTTTTGACACTTTTATGGTAAAAATTTGAAATAATTGATTATATAATTGGAATAATAATTATTTATAATCTATAATAAATCCAACTTATTTTTTTTCAAAATTGATTATTGAAAGTGATTATAATTAATTACAACGATTATGGTGAAATTACGCTTAACACATGATTGAACCATAACCATAATTGAAAAAATAACCTATAAACATTCAAAAAATCCATTTTATGGTCATATTTATACCCTATAAACCATTTTATATAATTGTTAAATTTTATTGATTCACATTCAATTAGAAATTTTTGGGTGGAAATCCCTTTTCCAAAATTTATAGGAGTGATACTTCTCCTCCACTATAAGAAGGCCTCCTACCATCCCACATCATCACACCTCTAAAGACACATTGTATATATCAATATCTTCCCAAATATATCCTCAACATACCTTAACTCATTGTATATCCATCAAATAGATATTAAATCAATTCAAGGAACCCCTTTGGTGCAATCCAATAGGGTTTTACCCAAATAAGTGGTCACATTATTCATCAAGGTATTTTATTTTATTTTCATTATACACCCCATAAATTATTCCTATATAATTATTATATAATATAACTTGTATCATAAATATAATAATATTTTTTATGGTAAGGGGTATACCTACACTTACACACACTTCCATCTAATGGGTAATGAACTTAACATTTATTTTTACAATGAGATATCTCCACACAAAAATGTTGAATGCCTATTATTCCTTTACCGCCTCTCATGGTAGGATTTATGATTTAAAATATGTTTATAAATGATATATATTATATATATTATTTATTTATTCTTCTTTATTTCTTTTTTTTAATTTATATCTTTATACATTCCATTTTTGTGTAAATATGATAATATCCTTTGTTGAAGTATGGACTGTGGCCTCCTTAAAGAGATGTGATTCATTCATGCTATACAAGAAACATATTAAGAATAATTTTAATAAAAATATGAAAAATATATGACATTATATACTATTGTAATTATAATATATATATGTTTCATTTCTTTTTCATTCTTTTAACAATAAAAAGAAATTAATGTTGCTTTCATGCATATGTATGACCTGCCATCTCCATGAACAGTGCATTTCATTTCTTATCTCCAAATTTATATATTATGATAAATAAATATTTAATGTATATATATATATATATAATATTTACATATTTTTTTAATATATTAATATAATGAAATCAAGTTATATGTAATAGTATCATCAATTAAGAAGTTAAAACATACTCTAGAAACTAGGCAATTAACAACTGAAATAATTAAAATAATGAAACTTCCCTATCAAATGTGTAATATGATATTAATTTTTTTTCTAAATGATATTTTAAATATATGTATGGTTCTATAATAAGATAATAATATGATTAAAACCCTTATACCTGAGGTCAATGGATTTTCACCTTAAAGGAAATACATGGTAATGGATTTTCATCTCACTTTTTACATTTGTGAGATAAATTTCATGTTAAAAAAATAATACATTTATTTTATTTATATACTACATATTTTGATATATTATATAATTAAACCTTTTATATCCATGGTATTTAAAAATATCATCTATTATTTTTATTTTATGAGACTTATTATTTAAAATGTTTCAAAGTGGGATGGGACACTTTGCAATGTTTAAAGATTACTTTACTCAAGAAAGATTTTAATGATATTTATTTTCCATTAATGAAATTATCATGCCATTATTCAATAAAAATATTAATTTTTACCACTTATGGATATTCAAGACCTTTTTATTGTATTAGGTACATTTTCCACTCTTAGATACTTAAAATACTTTAGAAAATGTTTTTATGAAAACATGACTTAATTCTCACTTTAATCAGAAAACCTATTTTCTTTTAAAAACCATATTTCTAAAAATGTTTTCCAATTTTTTTTTTAAACTTTAAAATAATATTTATTTTTTTAACCTTTTTTCTTCTAATACTGTCTTCAAGGGAATCATTTATTCATTTTTTAGTAAGTAATTTTTCTAAACTTTTTACGATGCAAAAGGAATCTCCTTTTTACATTGTACAAAAAGTATGAATTCACACATCATAATTTCATCTATGATTCCTTTTAATTATTGAAAAGTTATTTTCATAAATAAAATGATAATTTTTTTCTAGGATAGAATTTACATTATATTCCTTGAATCCTTTATTATTACCCTTTTGAAATATTTTATTTCTTATGATCATTTGAAATTGAATTTCCTCTGTATATCCATATAGTTTTTCATAGATATGATTATTTCCTAAAATATATACCATTTATCTTATAGTGTTTAATTTTAATGTTATTTTATTATCTTTTAAATATTGATAAATTTGTATCATTTATTCATTATTAATATTTGATAAGGATTATTATTTATTTTTGTTATTCCATTTGCAGAATGGTTTATACTGGTAAGGATGGTTCATGCCCAAAAATTTTATAGCCCCTCGATGAATCAATAAGTTATCATGAGACAAATGATTTAAATAAATTGAAAATGTTTGTATACATAGTTTAAAATCATCTTGTGAAATGTATTGATGGTATATGTTTTCAGGTTCCTTAGACATGACGTCTAATAATTAAAAAATTTACCTCATTTAGATTCAACAATAGTAATTAATTCAATTTTTCATCAACATATCTATGGATGAATTACATTTTCAGGTCATTGAATAAATGGGACGTGTTTTAGTTTCTTACATTTCCATATTTATTTGTCATTATATAGTTATTAATTCCATGTGTTTTTATTAACTTTACTTATTATATATTAACTTTATTTTCATATGATTGAATACATGGCATGCGTTTCCAATTATTTATCACTATATAATTGTTATTATCAAAAATTAATTATTTAATATTATGTACTTTACCCTTATTCTATAATTGAGCTCAACCTTATTATGTTTCATTTTCCCAGAAATCCAAGAAGTGTACTAAGAATGACATGCGAGGATACACTAGATTTAATGAAGTTATCATAATATATATTTTGAAAGAAATTATACTGTATTTAGTGTATTATTTTATCTTTTATGTATTTGGATTACCATGACTACTAAATTGTTTGGTCCTTTGGGGTGAGATTTACTTGTATCTTATAATAATATAATTAATAATAGACACTGACTCTAAGAGATCTGGGGATTGGTCACTATAGTTTTTATCTTTTCTTGTTTAGTAGAAACCTTGGAAACTATATTTAAGAAAACATAGGTTAGATAACATATAACTAAGGTTGAATTTTAGGATATGATTGTAAGATCACCCTAATATATTGGTAAAGTAGAGATTATGTGGGTCTTCCTAAAAATACATCCCATCCTGGATACTACAAGTGGAATTGGTTATAGAAGAGATATACCAAAGAGAAACAACTCAGACATGGTAAAATAGACCTAACTCAACATAACCTGTCATAAAAAAATGATACTTACTATAAACTTGGTTTGAAACTATTATGGGATATGATTAGGATAATGCAAAATTTTCTTTACAAACCATTATGAAGTATTTGAATAGAAAATGACAATGAATAAGCTAGGTTAATCCTAAGGTGTTTTATATTAATTATAAGGTGTCATGATTTTGAAATACTATAAATGATATTATGGATAAACCCTAGACCAAGGATGATCTATTTTGGAAATAAATGGATGTTTTATTTATGTATTACAGTTTAATTGAAAACCTTAGTTAAAAGGATATTTACTTATTAACCTTATTACAAGTATGTTCATCAATTTGTTTTAAAATTATATTAATATAGTTTTAGAAAAGGGTGAACATTATACTGGGTTACAAATAATCATGTCTCTAAAGGCTAGAGTTCTTAAACCCATGACTCAAGGATGATAACGGTTTCATGATAACCATTAACCTATAGAATGTCCTGGTTAAGATTTCATTATTTATAGTTGAACAATATAAAGAATAAATATTAATAATGTGAAGGTAATGTATCTTTTAGGGTTTATATATTAATGTCATCACCATATTGTCTTTAGAAAATAGTTTGACATAAATGTATAGAATTTTCAATCTTTTAAGGGATATGCGATCAACTAAATGTTTATGTTAGTTATTATTGAATCAAAGTAATTTTTTTGATATCCATTTCTTGAATTAAGAATTTGATTTAAGAAAAACAAAAAAATGATTTATTCATATGAAATTAAAATGCATCATCTTTGTAAATTTCCTTATATTTTTTAGTAGTAATGAATTTTATCATCATTAGGAAAAAATCATAAATTAAAAATATTGTCCTAATATCTTAATTTTTGTCGAAAAAAAGGTGTTTTAAATAATCGTATATTTATAGATATGAGGCCCTCAACATTCTATTGACCAATCACCCATTTTTGAATGATTAAAAAAATCACTCCCTATAAATATTTACTCTTATCCTCCATGTACGTATCTCTACTTTCCATTAAATTTATCTTACTTAGAGACTTAGTTATATGGAAGTACATGTGACCTTTGCACTTCACATTCTATGTTTTATAAAGTATTTCTTACTAAACTTTCTCAGAATGTTGGATTTTATAAATAGGAAATATTAAAAAATATATCAATAAAATTGAGTTTAAATTTTGAGGATGTAATTTAATAAATGTGGGGAGAATGTAATGCCCTGAAAATCTATGTTAGGAACATTGTATTAGATAGTTTGTATGAAATATAACACCAAGAGAATAAGGGAATATAATAATATAAGAATTTATAATATATTTAATAATTAAAATAAATTCAATATATTTATTAACTATAAATTCATGTGACACTTAGTTAACATAGGTCCCACAAAACTATGAGTTTATTTATGGTTTCCATTACACACAAGACTATGTTTCACCGAACAACAATATATTATAAAAATATTATTCTTTAATATAATAAGATATACCGTAGCCATTAGATTAGAAGTTATGAGTAGGATTAAATAAAATATGAAAACACATGGTTTACCCAAATTTTAAATTAATTCATTTATTACTAATTAATTACAAATTAATAGAAGAACCAATTGAATATAAACGGAATGTTTTTATTGAAAAATAATTTTATTCTAAAAAATATACGATATATTAATAAATTAAATTAATTAAAATTACTGTGTGATATTAATTTAATATATATATGTAATTTATTTAATGAAATATTGTTTTTATTGATCTAATTAACTTTATAGGCATAAGATAAGAAAAAACCCAACATTACAAAAAAAATTTATTTTTTAAAGACACTTTTACCAACATTAAATGGAGAAAATATTTTATATAATTTTTTTGGAACCTTTATAAATAATATATGTAAAAATAAAAATAATAATTGATAAATAAACATAAGAATTATTTTAGGTTGTTTTTTTAATTTTTATAAGAAGTTTCATTTTATATGAGTAGAGAAAAACAATAAATTTAATTCAAAACACCTTTTCAACTAATTTATTTTTAGGGATAAATAATATTTTAAATTTTTTTAAAGTTTAATGAGATAATTTTTTTACAAATTAATCCAATTTATGTTATTGGAATCAATTTTACTTTAAAATTAAATATAAAAACATAGTAATCTTTTGAACATTTTTCCTTTAAAAACTTGTAATTTCATCCCACCTGCAACATTACATTTAAATTAATTTTTTCCAATTTTATTGTTGGAATTAGGAAAAATTTATTCCATATTGTGAATATTCAAAATTTATAATTTTAAAAAATTACAACATATTTTTTGAAAGAAAATATTAGTGAATGTGATAAAATTAATTACAACGATTAAGGTGAAATCAAGCTTAAGATGGGACTAAAACATAAACTGAAGGTCCATAATGACCTAGAAACTTGTCCGAAATACTTTTTATGGTCATATTTCAACTATTTACTCCATTTTATCTCATTTTTACAATTATTTTATACACCTAAAATGGAAAAAACGTTTTTTGATTTCCCTTTTTCTAAAATCTAAAAGAGTGCCACTCCTCCTCCACTATAAAAAGGCCTCCTCTCCTCCCACTTCCACATACCACTAAAGAAAAATTGTTCAGTATTTAAAAAATATATCATCAAAATAACTACAATCTTACAATAAACCTAACCTAGGTAACAAACAAATCAATGGAATCCCATTGGTGCAAAGCAAAAGAAGTTTTAGAAAAAACAGGTAACATTCTTCCTAAAGTTATTTTATTTTATTTTCACTCTCAAAAACTTCTATAACTATTATATAATTATTATATAATAACAATAGTATCATAAATATATTTATATGTTTTTATACTGAGGGCTATACCTACACTTATACACACTTCCATCAAATGGGTGATGAACATACCATTTATGCATACAACGAACTATTACCTAACAAAATAATGGTTTTTCTTTCATCCTTTAACACAGATCATGGTGGGAATTGTGATTGAAAATATGTATATATATGATATATATGATATTAATTATTTCATTATGATTATTTAATTATTTTATAATGCAAACCTTTATATATTCCATTTTTTTGTAAATAAGATAACATTGTTTGTGGAAGTGTGGACTAACACCTCCTTAAAATGATGTGATTTATTAATTCTATCTATAGAACATATTAAAGAATATTTTCATTAAAAAATTTAACATATATTACATATATATGAACTAGAATTATAATATAAATATTTATAATTTAGTTTTCATACTTTTAATATGACAAAGAGATGAAAGTGGCGTTCATGCGTATGTATAACCCATCGTCTCTATGAAAGGTGCATTTAATTTCAAATATCTAAACATTATTGATTATTATAAATACATATGTAAAGAATATATATGATAATAAATTATGTTTTACATTTTTTAGGTGATTAACTCTTGTTCTGTGTAACAAGACCAACAAGTATCAAGTCAAATGTTACTCAAGAAACTAGGCAATTAACACTCGAAATACTTAAAGTAATGAATAGTTATCAAAAAATGGGTAATAAGAAATTAAAATAAGATTATATTTGATATTTTAAATATATTTATGGTTTTGTTATTAGTTAGTGACATTTTTAATCCTCTTATAGATGAGGATAATGGACGTTCACCTGAAAGGATACACTAGGTAAAGGGTTTTAAAATCATTTTTTAAATCCATGAGATAAATTTCAAGTTCACCACTTCATTTATGTGGTGTATAATTTATCTGTTTTGATATATTATATCATTAATCATTTTATATTCAAGGCATTTAATTTTTTTTAATGTTTTTCCTTCATGAGGCTTATGATTTAAAATGATTCATAGTGGTATGAGACACTTTAGAATGTTTAACGATTATTTTCCTCAATAATAATTTTAATAATATTTAATTCCCACTCAAGGAAGTCATAGTACCATTGTTAAATAAATCTTTAAATGTTACTATAAATTTTTTATTCATGAAAATTTTAAAAAATGTACCATTTTCTACTCATTGGTACCTAAAATAGTTTTAGAAAATGTCTTTAAGAAAACAAAATTTTAATATATCTTTAGTTGAAGAAAATGTTTTTTTATAAAAACCCTATCATCTAAAATTTTAACAATTTATTTTAACATTTCCATAATTATTTTTTGAAAATATTTTTACACTTTTATATATTACAAATGTTTTAGAAGGAATCTTCTTGTCATTTTCTGAACAATCCTTTTTTTTCTAAATTTTTTACCATATAAAAGGAATTTTATTTTTACCTAATATGGAATGTAAATATTTACATACTCTCTTTTATTTTAAGCTTACATTGTAGTTTTAAGATATTATTTTCCTAAATAATTTTTTTTGGATTTATTTTCCCAAGGATAGTATTCACATTCACTTCCATAATTCCTTTCTTGGTCCCCTTTTAAAAAATTCAGATTTCTATAATCATTTTTCATTTATTTTCATCTAAATTTCAATATCATTTTTTATGGATATGATAATTTCCAAAAATGTATATCATTTCTCATTTGGCTTTTACTTTGAAAGTTATTTGGGAAATATTGATAGATCTATATACCTTATTAAATGCGGATATTTGATAAGGTATAATATTTATTTTTATTCTTTGATATGAGGAATTCATTGGACTAGTAATGAAGGGCGGGGCATGAAATTTATATAGGACCTCGATGCATTAATATGTTATCATGATAAAAATAAGTTTCACAAATTAAATAATTTTCTATCAGTAGTTTTAAACCGTTTTGTGAAAGTCTGTGACAATATATGTTTTCATATGCCTTAGACATGGTGTCTAATAGTTAAGCATTTATCTAATTTAGATTAATTTATTATTTATTGATTATTTTTTATGCTGACATATCTATGGATGCAGTCCATTTTTAGTTCATTGATTAAATGGCATGTGTTTCAGTTTTTTACCTACCAATATTTATTTTTCCTTCTCCAGTTATTTTAGTGGAATTTTTATTCATTACCTTATATTATTTTTTATTCATGTACTATTCATACTTTTTAATTCATTGAAAATGATTCTAGTTATTTACTATTCATTAATTTTTATTCTCATTGATTCAATATTGATTCCATTGTACTTTACCTTTACAGAGTATTTGAGCTCAACATTATTATGTTTCCTTTCCCTAGGAATCCACGAAGTGCAATATGAAAGATATGAATGAATACACTAGATGGAATAATGTTATCCTAAATGTTATTTAGAAAAAAATTATGTTTTAATTACTGTATTATTTTCTTTTTCATGTATATAGTTTACCGGAACGACAAAACTATTTGGTCATTTGGAACATGATTTACATGTATCTTATAATAATGAAAATGAAAGATGACACCGAATCTGTGATATTTGGGGCTAGTTTGCTAGAATTTTTATTGAATAATGATAAATATTTTTATAAGAAATCTCAACTAGTACCATATGGATATCCCATTATCCAAAAAATCCAAAACCCATGGGCCGAGCATATCCTCCAAAATCTAAATTTCACACTCAGACTAGCTGTCTATCTGTGGATGATAATATGCTCTCAACCGGACTTGATTCTCCACTTCCTCTTGGATACTTCTCTAGAACATCGATGTAAAACAAGGATCCATATTTGAAACAATAATAGAAGGAATCCCAAGGGACTTCACAATTTCCTTCACACACTTCTTACCCAAAACATGGAAATTTCGAGTGTCTATAAATGGAATAACATGATATGAATATGTGAAATGATCAATAACCACCTATATAGTATTCATCCATTGGAGATTCAATGGTAATCCAACAAAAAATACAACGATACCTATTCCACATTATAAATAGTAAATATAATAGTTTGTAGAAAACTATAAAGTTTTAGATGCTCTTTCTTAATATATTGGATGGGGTAACACTATGTCACAAAATCAGCAATGTCATGATTCATATACGACCATGAAAATTTTCATCTCATGAAATAATACATCTTATCTTCACATGAATGAATTTTTGATGAATCACCTTAACAATAAAAAATGAACTCATTAATGGTGTGGGAACAAAAAACTGGTCCTCAAAACTAAGAATACCATATAAAGAGATATAATAACAAGAAACTGTCTCCCCACCATATGGGGATTATCTAATTTCACTAACATGATATATTTCCACTGAAACATTATAATAGAATGAAGGATATATGATGATAAATTAACACTATTTAGAGCCTTATTTGAAAAATCCTCTTAATCATCTAGATGCAATAGGAAGAAATTCCCTATAAGGTTCCACTCTTTCTTCGATTACAAAACTTTTCGAGATAGAAGTTTCCTTCTAAGAGAATCAGTGAAAATATTCCCATTCCCTAAATTGTAGGTGATATTGATGTAAAAAACATAAATGTATTCTAGCCACCACCACTATGTAACATTAAAGTCTTTTTGAACAAATATATAGGTCAAACATGCATGGTCAGAAAAGATTGTGATCCTTTCCCGAATAAGAAAATTCTATAAAAACTAAAGTGAATTCATAAATACAAAAATCTATAAATCATGAGTGGGGTAGTTTTTATCACATGGTTTAAGCTGATGAGGAGAGTATGATACCAGTTAATTATCCTTCATAATCAGACAACCCAAACAAGTTATACACTCATCACATAAAACTAAAAATAATTTTCTATAATCAGGTAAGATTAGAGTCGGATCAGATGTCATATGTCCTTTCAACGCATCAAAGGGATACTGAAACTTTTCATCCCATATGAAATTCAACCATTTCATAGTAATAGGGGTCTATTTTGATTCCAAAATCAATAAATCCTTAGATAAAAGTCTATAAAATCTAGTATGACCATGGAAGCTCTAAATTTAAATTAAATTTCATGGTTCTTTACATTAAAATTAGCCTTTACCTTCCCTAAATAAATTGTTAATCCATGCTCAAAAATCACATTAACTATGAATTTTACTTCTTTACTCTATATGATTCA
Organism: Viscum album; assembly: GCA_963277665.1. Classification (NCBI taxonomy): domain Eukaryota; kingdom Viridiplantae; phylum Streptophyta; class Magnoliopsida; order Santalales; family Viscaceae; genus Viscum; species Viscum album. Next base: position 380,736,405 of record OY728122.1, read on the forward strand.
TTTAAAAAGCATTCCATACAATTAGTGACTCCTTAATACTTTCATAACCAAAACCAATTATTGCTTATTATCATACTTGGATCTCAAATAAAAAAAATATAATCTTTGACACTAAAAAAAATGTGTCAAGACACTAATGGAATATTTGATTAATCAATTCCCAAAAAATATAGGTGTATTATTTAGAACAAGCATCATCATAAAATATTTATAATGGACATAACTACTCTTGAATGTTTTATTTGGTATATCACACTCCCGAACAATGATCTAATGATAACTTGACAAAATATCAATATTCCAAAAACACTTTTCCCCATTAATTGATCAAAAAAATATTCCACAGGAGGAAAAAAGATACTTATTCTATACCATCAACCAATTAATCTTATGATAGTCCATACACAGTTGGAGTGAATTGTCTTTCTTCCTGGAAAGATAACCAAGGATAACCAAGGTGAAACACTAGGGCAAGAAAAACCCTTCACAACTAGATCATTCAACTAAATCATGAACTCTTTTAGCTATACTATTACCATATGATAAAATGTTATCAATATTGACTACATCTATAGAACCAGGTCAATGGTGAACTATACCTCAACATCTGGAGGAATCTTAGATAAATAGTTGAGGAAAAAATCAGGAAAATCCTGAACAACAATTGGAAAATCAAAAACAGAATAAATGTAATCAAGAAGAACTATCAATAAAGTAAAAAAATACAGTTCTCTAGGAGGGAAGGTCCTATATGACCATACGTTTGATACTACACTCCAAAATAAACATATGTTATCTATTAGGATGTTTAAAATGTGACATGACAATGATAATAATAAACCTAATCCTGATGAATAACACATCAATGCATCCAAATGATGATGTCTAACAAATCGAGAATAAGAAAATCCCAGACTAGCTCCACATAAGTAGTAGATAATACATTAGGTTGAAAAATTAACCTCTACTCTTTCCTCTTGAATATATGTGTTGCTATCTCGATGAACAAGGACATGAGATCCATTGTATGGTTTACAATATCAACATAACCAGAAGATATAAATGACTGAAGATCAATAGTATTAAATAATGAAATCACTATTGATGATTCAATAATGATGGTACCTATCACTTTTTGTAGACTTGTATCTAATTATGCCAGTAACTCATCGGTTGTACGAATTGTTTTCACAAATATGCCATGTCACTAGAGCTATGTATGCATATAACTACCTTACTATGATGCATTATCCTTTGCAGCTGATGATCTTGGACCATATCATGGTGTAGAAATATCCTAACTAAAACACTATCGATGATTATAACGTCCACAACCATTGTAAATCTTTATTTGAGAAGGAAAATAATTACTTGTGTGTCTAACCTTTCCACAATGATAAATAGTTTTAGAAATAATAGTTATTGTAACCGAAGCTATCAAAGAGGCCTCCATCCAAGAACCACATACACCACTCCTAAAGTGATCTTAAAACATTCCTTTCTTCCCTAGTGCACCACGAAATATACCAAAAGGTGGAAGATAAGGGGTAGAATATCCAATATTTCTTTCCATATTTATATTTTCCATCATAGTCATTTCCACTATCTCCATAGAGGTCGAAATATTCATCATGAATACCTATAATATGATATCTATTAATAAACCCAACATGTACTTATATGCATTCAAATGTTGATTCTTAATGAAATTTGGTAAAAAAAACTACCACAAAAAACAATTGGTGTACACCAACATTGAACTCCCACCATGATGAAAAGTGATGAACACCAGTTAATTTTGAATCACCACCGAATTTGGAAAAATATTTTAGAAGAATAGATTCTTTAGAACCTTCAAGTTAAATCCCACATGCCTATCCACCTATACCATAGAATCCCACCATTTTTTGATGGGTCACACATGTCTAAATTTTTTTCACTTTAACTTGATACTTACAATTGTATCTAGGAAGTTAAAGATCTAATCGATCATTTCATTCTAGTCCTTCACCACTTTAGGTTAATTCATACCATTAAAGGTTGGTGGATTCTCCTGCCATAACTCTCGTGATAGATCCATTTCTTTTACAAATAATTTCTATACCTCAATGACTACATTATGAATATGTGGTACATTTTGGACAAAAAAATTGACCTAACAATGGACATGATAAAATTCTATTCAAGGGATGGATTTCATTGAGGAGAATCAGACTCACCCTCCTATTGAATTCATTGAACACCTCTTGAAGGAATATTTTTGAACCTCAAAGTAGAATAAATGGCCATTCATTAGAATAATATCAATTCAATAAAAACAACACAAAATAAAAAAATTATTTTAACATCAAAACTCAATACGGGAGACAGACATCCCAAAATCCCATAGTAACTTTGGTTTTATCATTGAAAGATATGACCTCTTATTACTACAATCTACCTCTGAAGTACCAACAATCCTATATCTAGTCTATATAAAAACCCATGACAATGAAAACCCCCAAACTTGGGGCTCTAATATGAAACAATAATTAACTGACCCAAATATCCTCTCAAAGTTGTACTTTTCATGATCCTCCACATACCTGGAGTGTGTTCCTTATCCCCATGATCTGGATACTAATACTGACACATCAAACAAAAAACATAGGTAATGATTTATCACATCATAAAGTGAGTAAAAAAATGGAATATATATGAACAATATAAAAAATATCAGAAGATATGGATACATTCCATACTAGATAAATAAAAATAGAAGAGGAATAACTGAAAAAGGTAGAAAATAGTCTCAAAGAGACATGTAAAACCACAAAGGAAAACAAAACCAAATAACCACACAAACAACACAATGTGATAGTATGGGAAACTCCCACCATCTCACAACTATCTACTCAAAGACGAGCTAATATAGAACCTTGATGCCTCAATGTAGATCCTTTCCATTGCCTACATCAAAAGACATAACCATTTCTATTCACTATTGATGGGGTACACATGGTGTCATATAATAGTCTCAGTATGATCTCATCTAGGTGTTCCAAATCAAGTCTCTAAGAAATAATCGAAGCATTATCAACATTAATGAAAATAAGGAATGGTGATAGTTTAATAGTTTAAACTAATACCTAACATAGACAATATACAAAAATAAATGCACTAGAAATATAAGTCACATCAAGAGGGAATAGGAACACCCCTGAATGTGATCCCCCCAATAGTCAAAAAAATCCCCTAGAACAATAAGCCTATGTTTCATAGGAAATACTTATAAAAAACCGACAAAAAGTGGATGGGAACTTTTACTAAACGTTCCAATTATTCTGATGTTCGTTATTTTCGAAATCATTTCATAAAAATATTTTCATAAATTCATTATTTAAATACAATTTCAAAAAACCATTTCATAATGATTTGATAACCCTTTTTCATTTAACAAAACTAGAGGAAAACAACTTTTATAAAAAACCATTTCCCCACAGAAATATTCAATCAGTAAAACATTCAATTTCATATATAAAACAATTTATAAAACAAACATTTAAATAAAGTTCACCAACACAGTCATGATATGGAACCCCTACCACAGAACTCAAGTCATACATGCTCTCAACATAATGAACTAAAATAAAGGATTCAATAACGAAAACAGAGGCCCTAAAATCAATCAAAAAGTATCATAATTGATTCAATTTAAGAAATGGGTCCGGAAAGAAGTGGAAACAACACACCCCTCAAGAACACACACCCACTTCATGCAAAAAATGGAAACATCCCCAAGAATAAGATCACATCGTGTATCTATAAGGAAATAAGAATAACATTCCCCATGAGTCAACAAATCAGATAATGAAATGAAATGATACTACTTAAATTAATTAAATTAAAAAGTAAAAAAGGATTAATAATAGAAAAAAATAAGTCCCATCCAAAATGGAGATAAATCGTTGAATGAATCAATAAAAAATGAATCAAGGATCCCAAAATGGACAAAGAAGAGACCATGTTTGAGGGCAAGGAAAACTGTGGAATAATGAAGTAAGATTAAATTGATGAAGTTCCCTAAATTCCCAGTCCTTGAAACTTACAAGGTGTGTAATACATTTACATATCTTATAATACTTCATGATCATAATTATTGAAAAATATATATTCTTAATTAAAAACTAATCTTTTATCCTCACATGATTTGTACCCTATACACATTGTGAACTATATTCAAAATATATACATGGTTTATGACATATTACCTGTGGAGATTACACTGTTTTTATTCCCATTACATAGAGTGTATTCTTTATGAAGAGTGAAAAAACCCAAATTTATTTACAAAATCCTCAATCTAATTTATCATTATCTAAACTTGAGGAAAACCCCGTAAATCCATTTCTTGTTCATACCAAGACTTCCTTAATTCAAAAAAGCATACATCCCTAAACATTAGATAATTTTTATCAGAAAATGTTTTCCATCCATGGGAGTCCCCAAATAGACCCAATTGAAGAGGAAAACTAGAATATAAAATTGAAATACCAGAATGTAGGTAACAATAATTTATATTTCACCACATGATAAATGTTTTTCCATGATTCCCCACCACATGTGTATGAAGAGATAAATTTATCATCCCACTACCTCTAAGATTTCTATGAAACCAACAGAATCTCAAAAAACACATCACTAACCAAACTAAACCTGAACACCAGACATTCATCTAGGAAAAAATGGGGTATAAAAACAAATGTAAATCCAATAGAACCCAAAAAATGAAAAAAATATTTAAAAAATAGAAAAATTAAAATAAATTAATTATTATACTAAAAACATAAATTCAAATGAAATAATGCTTTAAATAATATAATTTTTTTATTAAATTCCTTAAAAAATGGTAGCTTAATTATCACACTCAAGACTTTTTTATTCGATTCATTTATGGGTTTCAATTTTTTCCTCAAGAACCGGGTGTGACAGTTCTGAAATTTTGAGGAAATATTTCCATTTATTCTTAGTCTATATTTTCCCCAAGGATTAAATTTGAGTTTTTTATAAGAAAAATGGGAAATTTTTGTGATGCAACATGAGGAACATGGTTGGTGCTTGGTTAGTATAAATCAGGCCCCCAAGCCTAGGTAACTATGTGGTAGGATGGAGTTTTTGTAAAGAAGCTACCACACGACTTGCGCACAACTAGTCCAGCCATGCCTACAAACTGTTCAGTATATTCCTCTTAGATATAGAGGAGCACATAGTCGATGAATGTTTTGACAAACCATGCAGTCTTACCATGTGCAATGTCTAGGTCATTAGAATTTTCAAAATACCCTTTGTGTTTTCTTGGGATTTAACCCTAATTTCATCCCATCCACCCACTCAGGTTTTTTCATCTTTGGGAGCCTCATTAAACCTCTCATAGGTTCTTTGGGAACCATTTATTGGGTATATTTGGAGAGGAAACTATAAGTAATCATCATATAAGTCCATCCTCCTTTAATTTCTTCTGCCTTTCTAGGGTTTCCTTCAGTCATTATTGTTTTCTCCAATTCCATTAGGGTTTCTGACCAAGGGAGGGAACAATATTCTGTTACTGAGTGAAATGTTTTTTTTTGTTAAATATTTCCTTGTTAGGGTCTTGTAGGTGTGAGGTTGTAGTTTCTTCCCAATCTTTGTAAGTATCTATTCTTAAGCTAGGTTGTTCTATGATCTATCATTTTTAGATGACTTTGATATGCTTTCTTGATTTCATTAAAATGTCTTATGGTTTAATTTTGTGGTGAGAAATATATTTTTATAATTGTTTTGGAATTTATATATAATGAACGTGGATTTTATAGGGAAAAATTTTATATTTTGTTTATTCATTATTGTGATGTTTCTTGAAAGGGATTTATGTCTTGGATTCAATGTGAAAATGGTGTTTTCAAAGGAAAATGAGGTTTAGGTGTATTTAAATGTGATTTTTCATAGAAAATTGATTTTTATAGCATGATTGATTCCTTATTATGTGAAAATAATTGACTAGTGAATTGTTTTAATGTTGTGAAGCATATTTTAATGTGAAATTGGATTGTGTGTGGATTTGAGAGGGGATCAAACCATGAAAATGGTTAAATTGATTATGTGGGTTTCTTGTGATAATTTCAATGGGGTTTCATTAATTTTCCAAGTGAGGGAAAATTTATTTTGAAAATGGTTGTGGTGTGTGTAAAATGGAAATTTGTTGGATTTATGGAAAATGGTGATTTCCAATAGTATTTAAAACTCTTGGAATCTGTATGTAAAAACGATGGTTTGTGTAACATGTAAAATTAGAATTTTTTCATAAAGGGAATCTAATTTATCATTGTGGGCTGACTAGTTCTGTTACACAAGTGATTTAGAAGTGGCTTGTCCTAGTTTCACAGATTCAGATTGATTATTACAACACTAACTAAACATGTATAATGATTAAAAACCACTAGGCCCATGATGTGTTCCCTCATAGTGGTTGTACATGAGAAAGATAATGGTTGTGGCCACTATATAACCTTTCAATGAGGTACTATGATCTAGTTTATTTCTCTAGCTAGATTACCCTTATGGATTTACCAATAGAGTTCTCTTGAGACTTACGAAATATGGTACCATCTGTCAGTATGTGGCAGATCTTGAGTGCATTTTATCATAAAGAATGTTTATATTAATAAATATTTCCGTTGAAATGTTACCTTGAAATTTTCTCCCTTAAAAGTGTTGTGCTAAAAATGGTTTTTATTTAAAATTATTTCTAGGAAATGTTTCTATTGATTTTATATAACGTCCCAGTTTCGGGTGCTACACAGAGGTTCCACGTACCCAGTTGGTCACATTGCCTCAAGAGAATTTCCCTAAAAGCCAAAGGCTGCCGATTAGTAACGAGGGACTTGGGTGTGATAGTTGGGAAACTATGCCCTCATTGGTAGATTAATACAGTAAAAATAAGAAGCTAAAAATAATATACAATAGAGGAATTAGTAATACCATACAAAGAGCAAACAATGGAAGACTGGAAGTAATAAAAAACTAGAGCACATATATAAAGGATGCATGATACATATGTCTAAGAAAGAATCCAAACAAGTCACAATGCTAAAATACAATACTAAACCAAAGTATATAGAAAACTATAAACTCTAACAAAATCTCAAGACTCAGCTTGGTCCCATGCTCTCTAGCTCTACAAAAGTCAAGTACATGATGTATAAAGGCGCTTTCCCTTATCCAAACCTGCAACAATATAATCTGTTTGGGCCTAAAACCATGACCGTAACAGGATGTGAGATGAATCCCATTAGGCAAACACCCAAAGATCTGTGCCTAATAGTCAGTGAATATATATGGCAGGCAATGATCATAATGAAACATTAAACAACGAAGTACTCAAAAGTAAAAAATTCTACAGTTTAAATTGCATTCATTTTCATATATCAAGTAAGTAGCTAATCAAAACAAAGTAACCCTCTAGGAACTAATCACATCATAACCCCTCCAGTTCATCCAACAAAACACAAGAAACCCTCTGGGAAGTACTCATAGTCTAACCCCTCTTGTTTATCTTTAGCCAAGAATCTCTGAGGAAGTAATCACCATCAATTACCCCTGTGTTCTCTTATCGATAAGTATAGAAACTATGAGGAAGCACTCAACATCCAATTCCCCCTATGGTTACACAATGTGAAACTACATACACTCTGAGGGAGCACAAATTCAATCCCCCCTATGGTCTCACAATGTAAAAGTATAACAGACACTATGGGAATGCCCTCAACATATATTTACCCTATGGTCTAACTACACCAGGTTCCCACAACACTATGAAATTCAATCTCATAAACAATGTTCAGAAGCCCATGTAAACCTCAATAACTACTTGGCTAAACATCTACAAAGCATATCATAATAGTAGATAAAATCACTCCATCCTAACAACACTAGGCATGGAAAGAAAAAAGCCTAACATGCAAAGCTATACCAAATGGTCAACATCAGGAAAATCAAGGACAACAAATCCATAGCATGGAAAATAACACTATTCACAATCAAACAACCTCTAATCAGGAACAAAATGAAAAACATGCATTAACATGGCTAAAATACCTAAACACACAATACCATGTTCTAGGGAATTTAGAACTTTTGGGAATAATATTAAATAAATAACTATGGAAAGGACAAAACCTCCTACATCGACATTGTATGATTGAAATACTCTAGAATCGGCCCTTGAATCGGCCTAGAACAATGTAGATCAACAAAAAAGTCAAAAAACACTCAACCGAGGATATCTCATTAAAGGAGAGAAATCAAGAAATGATGATATATAAGAAGGAAGAACGCACCATGGAGATTCAAATTCAAATGACATCGGTTGAATCAAAGAACGGATGGTGGGTCAGGGTCTCAGAGAAGAATCGCCAGATTCAGTCTTTCTTAGATGAGATAAACCTAGATGAATGCGATTCTAACAATTATACACAATCCCAGTATGATTTAACAATTAAAAAGAAAAGTACACAACATTTTTAAAAAAATTAAAAAATATGTATATGCTTTTACTAGGACCTGTATTAGCTAGTATCTAGGTCACCCAACATGGCCATGTACTCAGCTGTTACACGGCCAGTACATGGTCTCCCGCGACAACTAGGTACACAGCGTGTACTCAAAAGTACATGGCGTGTACTCCTTAAATTTCTAGATTCTCCCCTTTTCACAAAAACACCAGAAAAGAAAAAGCATACCTGAATTTAATGTCTGAGTTCTTAAAAACATCCCCATTTAAAGAAATGTCTGCCAAAATTTCCTAGAAAAGTATCGTAGGGGAAGAATCCTCGAATAGCTCTGGCCCCTATGATTGTACATTGGTCTACCTCTCCCAAGTCTCATCCTGTACTCACCTATACCGCCATATCACCCGTACCAGAGGAAAAGACCGGCCATGGAGAACATTCACACTGTGATCAACGATCTAGATAGGATGCTCTTCGAACGATGTATCCCCCTCCAGCTTAACCTCTTCATGTTTAAAAAAATGAGATGGGTTAGATAAATAACGTTGTAGTTGAGAAACGTGGAATACATCATGCATATCCTAGTACCCCTGAGGTAACTACAACTGATAGGCAACCAGTCCGACTCTCTTCAAAACCTCAAATGGTCCATCATATATCGGTGAAAGCATGACCTTTCTCCTAATCCTCCTGTATCCCAACCTTGGTGTGGCATGTAGAAAAAGCTGATCCTTAACCTCGATGTCTAGAAGTCATCTCTGTTGATTAGCACAAGACTTCTGTCGTAACTGTACAATATCCATCCTATTCCAAATCAACTCTATCTGCTCTATGGTCTCCTAGACAAGATGAGGTCCCAACATAGCTACCTCTCCTGCCTCCATCCAACACAAGGGTGATTGTCATGACCTACCATAAAAATCCTCAAAAGGTTCCATCTGAATAGTTTCATGAAATCTATTATTTTAGGAAAACTCCACAAGAGGTATTTGATTCTCCCAAGAACCTTAAAAGTTTAGGATGCATGCTCGTATAATGTCCTCTAACACCTGTATCGTATGATCGGACTCGACATCAGTCTGGAGATGGTAAGATATACTCAGAAGTACCTGTGTACCCAAATCCCTCTATAGTCCCTGCCAGACTTGAGATTTAAAACATACATCCCTGTATGAAACAATGGAGTGTGGTACCCAATGCAGACGTACAATATCTCAGATGTACAACCTTCCCAGCTCCTAAACACTGAATGTCTCCTTGATCAGCAAGAAGTGAGAAACCCTTGTGATTCTGTCAATGACAACCCATAATGCATCATTCCCTCAAAGAGACCATGGAAAACCTATGAATAAATATATCACAACATCATTCCACTTCCACTTAGTAATGGGTAATTGCTGCAAAATCCCTACTAGTCGCTAATACTCAACCTTCACCTACTGACAGTTGGAACACATCATGAAAAACCCAAAAACATTTCCCTTTATACATGGCCACAAATAATGATGGTGTAGATCTCAATACATCTTGGTTTCACCAGGATGAACTCTCCAAATTGAGGAATGAAAGTCCTACATCATCTCCTCATGTATGTCTGCTGAAATCCATATGCATCCATGGAAGCATAAGATATCATCCTTTCCTACAATCTATCTAGGAATATGGTCCTCTCTTGACACACTGTCTTGTAGAACTAGGCCTTCAAAATTTGATAACTACCTCATTCAAACTTGATTAAGTAGATTAGAGGTAATATCTATAGAAGAAAGTAATGTCTTCTCCTCTCTATTGTGAACCTCTAAATGCATCTTAGAGAACAAATCCATAAGCATCCACTCACTATAGGCCTCTATTACTGCCTGTATCTAAGTCCTTTTACTCAACACATCATCTATTGTGTTTCCTTTTCCATTTGTGTAGGGAAACTCAAATTCAAAGGACTGAAGGTACTCAAACCACCTTCACTATCTCAAATTCATATAACATAGAGTAATGATGTACTTGATAATTTTGTGATTGTAATGTCTTGGTTCTGGGTGCCGCCTAGAGGTTCCCCTTACCTAGTTGGTCACATGGCCTCAAGTGCATTTCCCCAAATGCTAGAGGCTTCTGACTATAAGTGAGGTTTTTGGGTGTGATAGTGGGGAAACTATGCCCTCATTGGCAGAGTATTACAACAAAAATAATAATATAACAATAATATACAATAGTTGAAGCAGTAATACCATACAACACACAAAAAATAGAATATTTGATGTAATAAACAACTGGAGCACATATATAAATCATGCATGATACATATGTCTAGGAGAGCAGCCAAACATGTCATAATGCTGAAATAGAGTACTAAACCAATGTATAAAGAAAACAATAAACTCCAACAGAATCGCAAGCCTTATCTTGGTCCCATGCTCTCTAGCTCCACAATAGTTAAGTACCTGACGTAGAAGGGCGCTTTCCCTTATCCAAAAATGCATCAATATAATCTATTTGGGTCCAAAAGCGTGACCCAAACAGGGTGTGAGATGAATCCCAGTAGGAAACCACCTAAAGATCTATGCCTAACTATCAGTGAATATATATGTTAGGCAATGAGAATTATGAAGTATTAAACAAGGAAGCACTGAAAAGTGAACAATCACAGAGTTTCAATTGCATTCATTTTCATATATGAGGTAAGCAGATAATCCAAACAATGTAACCCTCTAGGAAGTACTCACATAATAACCCCTTTGGTTCAACCAATCAGACATAAGAAACCCTCTGGGAAGTACTCATAGTCTAACACATCTGGTTCATCTTTATCCAAGACTCACTAAAGAATCACTCACCATAAACTCCCCCTATGGTCTTGCATCGGTAACTATAGACACTCTGAGGAAGCACTCAATTTCCAATTTCCCTTATGGTCTCTCAATGTGGAACTATAGACACTCTAAGGGAGAACAAAGTGAATCCCCCCTATGGTCTCGCAATGTAAAAGTATAACAGATACTTTGGGAAAGCCCTCAGTATCCATTTCACCTATGGTCTAACTACACTAGGTTCCCACAACCCTGTCTAAGTTAATCGCACAAACAATGATCAACAACCCAAGTAACCCTCAAGAACTACATGGCTAAATAGCTACAAAGTATATCACAACAACAGATAAAATCACTCAATCCTAACAACACTAGGCATGGAAAGCAAGCAGCCTAAAAGGAAAATCTAGACCAAACGGTCAACATCAAGAAAAGCATGGGAAACACATCCACAACATGGAAAATACCCTTATTAATAATCAAACAACTTCAACTCAGTAACACAAGGCATAACAAGCATTAACAGGTCTAAAATCCCTAATCATGCAATACCCCGTTCTAGTGTAGTATACACTTTTTCACATAATATTCAATGACTAAATACGGAAAGACACATACTACCTTCCTTGACGTTGTATGATCAAAATACTCCATCTTCATCCCTTGAATCGGCCTAAAACATCGTAGATATACAAAAAATTGAAAAAATGCTCAACTGAGGATATCTCACTAAAGGAGATAAATCAAGAAATGATGCACTAAAAGAAGTAAGAACACACTATAATGATTCCAATGAAATCGACGATGGTTGAATCAGAGAACAGATGATGGGTCGGGGGCTCAGAGAAGAATCACCGGCTTTGGTCGGTCCTGGACAAGAATGACATAGAATAAGGCGTTTCTGCCAATTATACCTATCCCCAGTCTAATTTAACAATTAAAAAGAAAATTAAATGGTGTGTCTTTTAAAAGTACACAATGTGTATATGCCTTTATAGGGCCCCTCTTTAGGTGGTGTCCATGTCACCCCACATGGCCTTGTACTCAGCCGTTACACGGCTAGTACACAGTCACCCGCATCAATATGGGTACATGATGTGTACTCAAAAGAACATGGTGTGTACTCCTTAAATTTCCAGATTCTATTCTTTTAAAAAAACATAAGAACAGAAAAATCCATACATAAAATGAAGGTCTGGGTTCTTATATTTTACATAAATGAGCATGTTAAATATTATTTTGATGTTATAGCATGTAATCCTTCCTTTTTGGGTGTAATTATATGGGTATTTGGATCACACCCTACATAAAACTTTGGGTTTATATATTTTTTTATGAATGAGGTAATGTCAAGGTGTGTTGTGCGGGTGGATCTGAGTTTCTAGAGGTCCTCTCATCCAGGATTGGTGGTGGTGGCTTGAGGGTGACACCCATTTCATCATATAGAGGTCTTTAAGTTATTTGTTTTTTTCATTCCATTGTTGTATTTCAAGATTTACTTAATACTCTCAATGTTGAATCTAAATTGTGCAATTCATTATTTGGTAATGATTCTTCAGCCTTGTGAAGTTTATTTACATACGTTATTCATGATTATTTGATTTTGAAAAATCATTCCAAGGGAATCTTTTTGATACCCAAGCACCAGTTTCCTACCCATGGGGAACATGAATACTCACCAAGCCCTGCCATAGACAGGGTCTTGGGTTGGTTTAAATGGAACCCCCCTAGTTCATGAAAAAATGGTATCAAATCATGTCACTCTCTTTTTGGATCATGTTATTTTGGGATGATTTTGGGTAGACTAGGGCTAGGATTTTTGAGAAATGATGTTATGATTATGAGTAGGGTTCCTAGACGATATACCTCATTCTAGGACTTGATTTTCCAAAGAAAGTTATATTTATTTTTGTTTCTTTGGGTATTTTGGGTTGTTTCGCGAATGGGAAAATAAATGAGATCTGGGCTAATGATCTAGATGAGCTCTAATGGCCTAGAAATACATGTGGATTCTGGGGAATGATCCTAGAATACTCTATGTGATGGTGGTGTTATTGGAATATGTCGTATAACCATATGACCAAGTAACCCACTGACACGAGTTTCCTCTTGTGAACTATTCTATGTCTTCCCGTGTTCTAAAAAAAATGTTTTCAAAACCTTTGTTTTGAAATTGTGAAACTAGATTTAATGTATTAATTTTTTGTTTTTTTAAAAGGATAAATTTTCAGAATTTCCCATGAGGAAGACATTAGGAAAATATATTCTTTTGAAATGAACTATGTGTTAAAATATTTTTGTCTTAGTGAGGTTAGATTTTTATAAACAATATCTAGAGCATAATTAAATCATTTTTAACCAAGGAGATTGTTTTAAAGAGGGTTTGGAATTTTTTAACCAAATGAATTTTTATGTAATGGGATGTATTGAAATAGTGAAAGTATTTTAAATGGTATGAATTGAGTTTTGAATGGAAGTCAAGGTATTTTATTTGAGAAAGAAAAAATGGAATAATGTTTGGATTTCAAAAAAGATCTCCTTATTCACATGTTGTTAAGTGATTTTTAGAAACAATTTATGATATTTTGAATTGGGATGATAAATTGTGAAATCAAAGAGTGGGTTGCCTGTATCATCATGAAATGTGTAAAAGTTTGGTTATGACCTTGATTATTTCAATGGGTGACCACATTAATTGGTATGTATGGATGATTGATGGGGTGAATGGATGAGTTCCGGGATTAGTTTGAGTTTATGGGAACCTAGTTTGGAATAAAAATATGCATGTTAGAGGCTTCATGGAATACCTTTGGTGAGTCTACAACAATCCATGTCTGTTTTATTTTCAAATGTGATTTTACGAGAAAATTTTATGTTTTGATAACCAATGGTTATGTGGTGTATCTCTTTATGATTAGGAATATTTGTTACATATTGTTTTAAACTTTAAACTCTTATTTTTTGAATGAAGTTTCATGTCTGATTTTTTTTTCTATAAATTGGTTTTGAAAATAATGGTTAGTGAGTTCTTTTGAGAAGTGTTGGGAGTATTTTGAGTTGGTCCCTATTTAATCAGTTATTCATTGTAGTGAATTCTAGTTGATGGATCAACCCTGATTGAGTTCATTATTTCTTTGTTTCCATGTTCATCTGCATAGAATGTTTTTTATGTCCATTGTGGTGTAACTATAAGAAGTTTACAATTAGGGGATCCTACAGTTGATCCAACTGTGGAATTTATTCTCTATTTTTGGATGTTGAGCCCTCCTATACTTTATAATCATGTGAATCCCCCTGAGGTGTAATGGTGGATGTGGATTTTTAAAAGTTATTTAGCGTCCTTATGTTTTCTGAGTCATTAAAGGTAAGGTTGTCCCAACATTTTGATTTAAGTCTAGACCTGGAAGTGTTGAAGGGAAATTATAGTAATGGAAAGCGGACTGAGGTTGTTAGGGTTGGTCGCATTCTTAAATGTCATTTGGATATTTCATCAGTTTCTTCAATGTGATGGAGCATGTCATTTTCTTAGTGTGGAAAATTAGATTATAACAAACGTTTTCCCATTTACAAAAGTAGTGTGATTTTTGGGGGTAAATTTAAAGTCTCTTCCTTATTAATGATTCTTTATTGGTAATGGTCATTTTTTTGTGGTGTTTTGTGGCATCATATTTTCTTTAAAATGTAGAAGTGGATGTTGTGGAACATTTTGAGAACCTCTATTTTACAAAAAAAAAATTCATTGAGGAATTACAAATATCTATATTCCAAATTAAGATGTATTCTATGTGTTCTTAATTCTTCTAATTCATTATTTGACATGAAAGAGGGAGATGTATGTTAATTTTCTACATACCTGTCTCATTGAAGTGCCATGTTCAGGAAAAGTGAGTTCCAGGGTAGGTGGTGTTCCTTTGGTTCCAGTCGGACTATTGTGTGGTTTCACATGAAACTAAAGGAAAGTGTTCCGATATGGAATTTTCAACTCCTAATAGTGAGGAAGAAGACTATAAAAACATCAGGGCTCTAGCCATAGTTCCTGGAGTGAAACTGGCGCATAGTCAAGAATCCCTAGGGTGTGAAGGACCTTTGTCTAGCTTCTATCTTTAGTACAGGAAATGGAGAAAGATTTTTTTTCTTATGTGGATATTTCATCTAGAATGGTCCACTTTTTCTAAGGAGTGACATGGATGACTCATTTTCCCATTGGATCCCATGTGGTTTGAAAGATCCTCTTTGGTTTTGAGGTGGTGGGGTAGTCTCGTGTAATTAAATCCCCAGTGGCTCTATGAATTTGGATGTGAATATCCACTTTTTTATCCTTATGTGGTCAGCCTTATGAATCAGTTTCAGTTTTGGATATGATCATCTAAAGATGGTCATGTCCTGTGGGGATAATGAATTGTTAAGTAATTTTAATTTGTTTTAGAGTCTGTTTCATCAGGTCCTTGTGGTGGGAATCTGGTCTTTGTAGGAAGCTCCTATATTGTACTATGTCAGGTTCCCATTTTGGCATGTTCTAGTTAGTCATGTAGGTTGGTACTTATAGTGGGGATATCCACTGCGGGTCTTTCTGAAATTACTTCCCAAGTAATGTAGTGATAGTTTGTTTCTAATCATGGGGAGTTAATTCAAGCCTCCATGTGTTAATAATCTAGTTTCATTTTTGGTGTTGTATTGGCAATGGGTAGTCTCGTTCAGAGCTATCTAATTCCGAGTCCCTCCCATGAGTGAAAATTTTGGTTGGAGTGCAATAAATAGTTTGTAAAAGTAAGGCTGAGGAAGTGTTTCTCGAGATTTTTTTGAGTTTCATTTTTCTATATGTAAACTTTCCTTGGATTGATAGGTTGGATTATACATTGTGATGATTCCATTTATTTTGATCGATTAACTGGAAGAGTTTTAGATTTTTGGGGGCAAAGGGTGTATAGTAGGGAGACCATTATTTCCTCCCAAGATCATACTTTTGAACCTATTTTTCTGTTAGGGGTGTCCTTATTTTCTTATCATTTGACTTTCATTGGGAAAATCATTGATCTATGAGGGGTATTTTTTTTAAAATCAATCCATATTTAGGATTTCTGGGGGTGTAAAGAGCAATTGTGTGGAGAATTGTTACACCTAATTGGTTATTTGTTTTTTTGGATTTGGTTCATTTTTTGTTTCAAGTTTTCTCTTGGGATATAGGTGTGGAAAGACTGAATTTTTGAGGCAATATTTCCATTTATTCTTGGTCTAGATTTTACCATAGGGATATCATTGAGTTTTTAGAGGAAAATGAAAAATTTGTGTCATACATTATGAGGTGTATAGTTGGCGCAAAGTTAGTTGAAATCATGCCCCCCCGCCCAGGTAATGATGTTATAGGATGAATCTTTTAGAAAAAAGATACCTCATGGCTTGGTCATGGTCAGTGAGGCCATGTGGTCTAACAATGCAGTATGTGTCTCTTAGACTGAGTGTTGCACAGGGTCTCTACATGGTTTGAGAAACTGTGTGGGCTAACCATGCATGATGTCTAGGTAATTAATATATTTAAAATACCCTTTGTTTCCTCTTGGGATTTAACCCTAATTCCACCCCAATCCACCCCACTCAAGATTTTATTTAAGGGGAGCCTCCTCCAAGCTCTCCGAAGATCTATGGGAACCATTTCATGGGAGGATTTAAAAAGGAAACACCAAGGAATCATCATGTCAGTCCCTTCACCTTCAATTTCAACCATCTTTTTGGGGTTTCCTTCTTTCTTTCTTGGGTTCAAAAATTCCAATAGGGTGTTTGACCTAGGGAGAGTTTGATTATGTTTCTTTGACTGATATCATGACATTTTTTTTGTTAATTTTATTCTTTTTAGTGTCTTGTGGATGTGCAGCTTCGGTTTCACACCAATTTATGAATGTTTCTATACTTGAGGGTTGTGTTTCCATGCTATGACACTTTTAAAAGACTTTTATATGCTTTCATCCATTCATTAAGATGCCTTAAGGTTTATTTTTGTGGTGTAAAATAATTTTTTTAATTGTTTTATAGAGTATATATGTGATGAAAGTGTATTTTATAAGGGAACGAGTTATATCAGGTGTATGATTTGTTGTGATGTCTCTTGAAAGTGGGTTTGTGCCTTATTTGGATGGTTCAAAAGGTGTTTTTAAAGGAACATGAGGTGAAAGAGTATTTGAAAGTGAATTTTTCAATTAAACGTCATTTTATGGTATGATGGATTCCTTCTTGTTCATAAACAATCCACTTTTGAATTATTTTAATGTTTGGAAGAATGTTTCAAAGTAAAATTGGTTTGTGTGTGGATTTGAGAGGTGATCAACCCATGAAAATGGTTAAATTGATTATGTGGATTTCATGTAATAATTTCATATGTGGTTCATTAATTATCCAAATGGAAAAAATTTATTTTTAAAATGGTTTTGGTTTGTGTAAAATGGAATGTGGTTAGGTTTGTGGAATGTTGCGATTTATTATATTATTTATTATACCTATCCTATTTATGTAAAAGTGATGATTTGTGTACCATGTTAAATGATAATTTGGTCATAAAGGGAATCCCAATTATCTAAGCAGGATGACTAGTTCTAGTATGATAGTGATTTAGATGTTTCTTGTCCTGGTTTCACTTAGATGAATTGATGATTACAATAATAACTAAACTTGTATGGTGATTAGAGACTATTGGTCCCCTAGGGTGTCCCCTCATAGTGTATCATGCATGAGAAAGCTGATGATTGTGGTTAGTATACCACCATTCACCAAGGTACAAGGTTCTAGTGTCTCACTCGAGCAAGATTACCCTTAGGGATTCATTTGTGGTGATATATTGAGACTTATGAAATTTCATACCTTTTGTCAACATATGGTGGGCATTGAATACATTTTATCTTAGAGTAAGTTTGTATTAATAAATTTTTTCTTTGAAATGTTACCTTTAAAAATGTTTTCCTTAAAAGTGTTGTCCTAAAAATGATATTTTTTCAAAATTATTTTTTTGAAATGTTTCAAAGGATTTTAGATAAATGTGAATGTTAGATTTTATTTTGAGGTAATAGCATGGAATCCTTAATTTTGGGTGGCACCCTACTGGGCTCTCTCTCATACCCAACATACTCTTTTGGGTGTATACAGACTTTGTTTGTGTGAGTCTAGTAAAAGAATGGTGTGTTATGTTGGTAGATCTGGGTTTCTAGAGTTTCTATCATACAAGTTTGGTGGTGGTGGCCTGAGGGTGACATTCCTCTCATCATATGGAGTTCATTGGGTCATATTGAAATTTTCGTTTCCATTATTGTATCATGGGTTTTACTTAAAGTTTTAAATGTTGAATCTGAATTTTTTAATTATTTATTTGTTTATGACTATTCAGTGTTGTGATGTTTTATTTTTGTGAGTTTTTATGGATTATAAGATTAGGTAAAATATTTCCTACAAATTTTTTTCATACCCGAGCAATAGTTTTTACCCTATAGGAATCATGAATTTCCCTCAAGACATGGCATATATTGGGATAGGTGTTATGTTAAATGGAACCCGAATTGGTTTGTCAAAGAATTCACTCACCCAATGTAACGCCCTGACCCTAGTTACCTAGATTCGATGCATTATTACAAGTCATTGGATTGATTAAAAACAATCAAGTCCTAAAGTCCTGATCAATTTATCAGTCCTAAAAAATACATTACATACATGAATGTTACATTACACTTTAAAACATACAACAAAACATTAATAATCCTTTGATAATTCCATTTTCCATTATCTTAACCCTTTATATCAATCATAAAACACTTCTTGATATCCTGGGAAAAATAAACCCTAAGAAAGGGGTGATCTTAGATGCTCAGTAGGGGTAAATAATTTAGCGGAAGTTGTAAACTTTTAAGGTAATATGTGTAATAAAAAAATATTTTTAAACATAAAATTGAACATAATATGGAAAAAATAATTCAAACATTACTATATAAACATTCACAATGATATTCTAACAGTTTAATAATCACATGTAATAACTAATTTCATAATGAGGGAATCCCTAACGCCAGACATCATAACCACATAGTCAAGGCCCCATTCCAAGATTATAAATAAGATTTTGTCGAGGATTAGTTCTGAGACACTAGTTTTTCTCATGAGACCTACCGATGCATTGAGGAGCTATAGCTGGCTCCACTCATCACTTACTAAATCCAATGCATTCCTCATATAAAAATGTTGAAACATAACATAAACATTCGTATTAAAAATATCATACTAAATGTCAATACAATAACCATAAACCATGATTGGTATAAAAAGAGAATATCCATAGTCAAACATATCATAAATTATTCAATACAATGTGGAAGATTGTATTATAATTAATCAACTTCAATCAAGAATAATATCCAGTAATGGATGTTGACAAAGTTGAAAATTATCAGTATAAATATTTGAGAGAAAAACACTTTTGTGAAATCATTTAAAAGTCATACAATTTAGAAAGGAAGAAATTTAAAATAAATTTTTGAATCAATGTATACAATACCATTTTGAAATACTTTAAAGGAATTAACATTTTAAAACATTCATTTTCATAAAAATAAATCCTTAAAACCATTTTGAAAACATGGACATTAATGAGAATGATTTAGAGGAATAAATATTTAGAAAATTTAAAATTATGTTTTAGTTAATTAGTCCCTTAAAAAGAATCCTTTTGAAAACTATTTTATTAAACTTGGACATGGATAATAATTATTTCCCAGTAAAAACTTACACATAAACAATATCAGATAATAATGAGATTGAGGAATTAACCCTTACCTTGTTATTTCCTTTAGTCAAGGGTATGTTTAACCTCCTGTATAATGAACTTAGTATGTTATTAAATTATACTAGAACCATATTTATGTTTATGATTTTATAATTGATTCATTTATGACTTTATAATACCCATTTAATAATAATTTCTATGTTAAAATAAAATGTTAGGTAAAAATCACTTTCTTTATCGTATGTGTCTTAACTTATTATTATTGATTATATCAATTATATCATGATTTAATTTCATCCAGAATATAAAAAATTATTTATGTATCATATATATTCATAATATAAATATGTATAATAGATATACATATGAAATGGAAAACACTATTTAGGGAGATGGTAGGCCGTACGTACGCAAAAAATCTTTTTTCCGTTTTCATATCGTATTGAATGAAAATAACTGAATGAGATATATGTAAGTAAATATTTATTTATATATTTATATATATTTAGTTTTATTATTATGTCATATATTACATACTTATTAAAAATATATATTTTTATAATCATTGTTGAACGGTGAACGTGGAAAAGAATCTCATCGCCTCATGGAGACGGTAAGCTGTACGCATGCACGAGTGATGATATCAATCTATTTATGGTGAAATAATATGTAATTGGATGGTGTATTATATATAAATAATAATTAACATGTTATATTTATTATATACATCAATTATAATCATTATTAAACCCATCGAAATAATGAATTGTTGAATAAAAAACTTCACCATGACGTGGAGATGGTAAGCTGTATGTACCCACATATGGTGACTTTGTCCTTCATAGAATAGATAGAATAATGAATACGGTTGTACCATATTTATAATAACATCATAGTATGAATAAGGTACTGGATTTATTATTTTTTTATGGAAATAAAAAATAAAGAGGAAGTGGAAGAAGAAAAGAACTTTGAAAGAGGTGATGAAATAATTACCTCTTCTTTGGGTGCTTCCTTTTGATTTTATCAAAAAAGATCCATAGGTAGGCTTTCTGATAAAATTAAGGCCTCTAGGTTTAAGTGATGGTAGTTGTTAGGATATTTTACTAGGTTTTGGATAATACAAATGGATTTTGAGGTGTGATTTTGAGAGAAGGGGACGTACCCTTTTTTAAGAGAGGTGAGGGTCACTTTAGGAAAATCCTGAAATATTATTATATTATAATATAACATTCGGTTTATAATGGCTCCAAATGAATATTTTAGAGGATAATAAGTGTAGGGGACAATTTAATCTCAACCAATAGGTTTTAGACAAGTTTAGGTCAATATATTAACCTTATCTTTTATATTTAACTCATAGTTAAATAGTTTAAGTTTTACAATGTCTTCTTGTATTTTTATATTAAATGGTTAATAAACTTACTATAAAATGACAAGATAACCCCTAGTGGTTCATTAATTACATATTTACCATTTTATAAGTCATTGGGCCAAACCTTATATTTTTAGAAATATTATATCATTTAATAATATACTATTTTTTTAAAACCAATTTATGTCAATTTTGACACTACTTAGTATTTGGTTTTGGTGAAAGTCAAAAAAACCTGATTACAGCAAACCAAATAAATTAAATCAATAAAAAATGTCATATAAACCTAGAAAATTAGTTTAATTCATCAAAAGTCTCAATTTATATTTATTTGGATATTTATAATATCAATTATTTTAATCTTTTATTAATAAGGTAATTACTACATCATCATTTTTTCATAGATAAATTTAATTATTTAACGTCTAAAATTTAAAAATAAAATATCATGATGTAAGAAATCATTTTATCTTTCTAATTAATATTTATAGTCAAAAATATCTTATGTATAACCCTATATTAAAAATGTTTTACTTATTGAAATTTGAATTTTACATTATTAACTATTCTTTAAAAATAATAATAATAAATGTCCTAATCTAATCCAAATGGATAAAAGAGGGTCATTATTTTCCAAAGGTCTATTTTGGTAAAAATAAACTTATCCAGTAGAATTAAGACTTGTGTAAGGGTAATTATAATATCATTTTTACCTTTAATTACCCAATTTACTTATAACCGTGGTAAATAAAATTCAAAAGTTACTATTTACCAAAAATTATTTCCATCCTATTGAACAAAAATTTACTTACTGATGTCAACCGTGTCTCTCGAAATTTTGGAATTCAATTCATAGAAGCGGTAAAATTAGGTTATATGAAAACTTGAAAATGTGCCTAGAAGGTGGGTAATAGATGTTAAAAAGTTCAATAAAATATTATATATCTAATATTATTATAAAATGATTCCAATAAATTAAATTAGACTAATATAGGTATTATGTATCTATTTTTTACTTTAAAATAAATTTAAATAATAATAATTATTTAAATAAAAGTCAATTTTAAACAATAACGCATTGTTTTTTAACTATTCATCAAAATATGAATGTTTGTAGAAAAATAGCAAAAATTCATCTTAAGATAATTTTAATTTTTCAAATCCAAAAATTATTTCTATTTTATCAAATTTTAAAAATATAAGTTGCATTAATTTATTTAAAATTAATTCCTGTTGACAAAACCAAAATGTGGGATTTTTTAAAAAGTAAAAATCATCAAAAGATTGACATGTGTTTATGTGCAATATAAATGTGAAATTACTTATAATGACCTAAATTATATTAAATGATAAATATATAATCTAATTATACTTTAAAACCACTCAAATGAATATTCTATCACAAAAATTATTTCGATTAAAAAGGTTGTTTTCAATTAAAATTTAGTATTTTTCACTATTCATCAAAAATATGAAAGTTATCCGAAAAATATAAAACATTTATCCAAACAAAATTATCATGTTCTTCTTTTAAAGAATAAGTTTATTTTGTCAAATTTAATATAACAGTGTGAAATATTGGATTTAAAAAACATTCTCCATTAAAAGGTGGTAAAATTTCATTTTTTGAAAAATAATTCCCTTATCTGAAAAATTGAATTTGTTCCTATATTATGTCTAAGAATCACATAATATGGATGATAAAATTATATAGAGTATATAAAATTCAAAATTCAGTTAATACTACTCATAAACACTTTTTTTAAAATGACTATTTTGGTAAGTTGTGGTGCGCTTGAACTCAGTGTTGTGTATAGCACAAGCTACTGAATTACATTAAAGAGATAATGTACTATGAAATCTTAGTGTGTTACATTCTCCCCTCCAATAAATTGCATCCTCACAATTGGAAATTTTTCTTCAAAAATAAAATGTTGAAAATATAAAATACCTTTTTTGAAAACACTCATCTGATGTAAGGTTAATAAAATTTTGTGTTAATAAGAGGGAAAGTGAAATGAAAAAGTCACCAAAAAATGAGGGTTTCAAATCAGAGAACATTGGTGGAAATTATAGACACATAACTGGATCAAAAAGGTAAATATTTATATAAAGTGATTGAGATCATCAATCACAAAAAAAGTGAATGGATAATTGATGGCCTCAAATCCATAAATCTATTATGATTTAAAATATCATCAGTTCAACAAAACATAAGGTATTAGGATAACAAATTTTTGGTTTTTATATCATTTCCCTAAAGTTTAAGAATTAATTTAACCATAGAATAAGATTAAAAAAGAATACATGACAAATAGTGTCCCATCCTTTAACTAATTTATACCACAAACTCATCAAAGAACTCAAAAATATTCTATTTATCCTTATCTAATAGGGTTAAAATAAAATTAATTTATAATTCATCTGTTAAACCATTTAATAAAACTAAATTATACAAACTAGGAAATCATGTAGGCCAGTGGTAGGTGATGCCCCCTTGTCACCCTTTAGTTGTGGGTTTAAGTCTCATGGCCTTACCGGACGCGATGGGTTGTCGCCCGACCTCTGAGTTTTCCTTTTTATTAAAATCCAAAAATAATCTTAAGAAATGTTTTAACCTTAGACAATAGTATCCAATTTACAACTTAATCCATTCCAACATTAGACGTATCCAAAATACTTATGTCCAAACCCACATTCCAAAATTTATAAGTAATGTCAACATAACATAATGAAGATCTATTTTTGCCACATAATAACATGTGAGTACCTTCATCATGTATGGTAACACCTTAAATTACCATAAAACCTTATTGATTAAATTCATGCTCCCTTATTCCTTATAGAATAGTAGTTATATTACTTATATCCAAAAAATTTTAATACTCCAACAATGATGGAATAAAAAAACCATTAATCAGTTCCAAGGTAGTCCGGAATATCCAATATATTTTATCCAAATCAACAATCTCTTATTCCAAAATGACTACCTCAGTATCAAGACCATATTGATGTTTATCTTTCCTTCAACCATGTATTTTCCAAAAAGTTTAACTTTCTATTGAGTCACTTTTCTTAGTACCATATAATCTCAAATACTCAATGAAATAGTACTGTAGTATAATCCTTATTTATTTCTATAATTAATATAACTAATACATCATTGATACAACAATCAAATGAAAAAAATCATTAATAAAAATATATTAAAACTAATTATTCCTCTTCATATATTGTAGTATAATAATATGATTATTATCCAATAACATCATTTGGGGTATACTATGATGATTGGGATATTGATTCACGTTGTGTCCCAACTCTTTTCAGATGAAGCATTGTACAATTGAAATATTATTCTTACCCCTACAATCATGTTCTTGGTGTCCTTTTTCTCCACACTTATAACAAACTCCCATTACCTTCAAGAATTTACCAAGTTGATTCTTTCCACAATTATCACATATGGGAAGATCCTTCTTTCTCTTGTTCCCTTTATCCATCTTTCTCTCTACCATCCTTTTCTTCTCTGGCTTCACTTCAAATCCATAGGATTGAGAGAATTATTTACTTATCTTATTAACACATGATACTATTTATTCATATGATGAGAATACACAGGAGACTATATACTTTCTAAATGTTAGCTTAAAACCATGAATGATACGATCCTTCTTACTCTTTGGATCATGCATATTTCTGGAGTTCTATTTCCTTCTATTGGGCACTATTTATAAATGAAAAAAATACACTAGTTTAGATCAAATCATAATGTATAATCCCAAAACTAGAAAAATCCTCAAAACTAATTGAATATTTT
Organism: Viscum album; assembly: GCA_963277665.1. Classification (NCBI taxonomy): domain Eukaryota; kingdom Viridiplantae; phylum Streptophyta; class Magnoliopsida; order Santalales; family Viscaceae; genus Viscum; species Viscum album. Next base: position 380,761,684 of record OY728122.1, read on the forward strand.
CACACATCTAGTCACATAATCATTAAAATGGTTTTTTGCTGACATATTTAATAATAAATCCTTCATAATGGGTTTTAAAGAAAATGTGAATTATCCTAAGCATATCCCCTGGGAGTGTCTTAACCCAGAGTGCAACAAGGATCATTGTTGTGTACTAGGATACCCCGGGTCAAGCCCAAAACACCTTTTTGGAGTTTTCACTTCTAGGTACATCTATGCTAGATCCACCTTTACCTGCTTCTATCCAGAAAAGGCTATATTTCTTGGAAAACTCACAATATCTCTACATTACCAATATTATAGGTATCCACTATATACTAATCATCAAATTTTATCTTAGGGTAAATTTATCTAATCAGAGTTTTTTCTAAATATAGTTTACAAGGTTTGTACTAAACTTCTCTGATAAAAACTATAACACCACGACCCTAGTTACCCATAGTCAGTGCATTATTACATATCATTGGCGTGATTAAAAGGAATCAAGTACCTAAGGACTGATCATTTTATCAGTCTTGGAAAAAATATTACACACATGAACGTTACATTAAACTTTATAACATACAACATAACATAAATAATCCTTTGAGAACTCCATTGTTCCCTTAGATTAACCCAGAATATCAATCATAAAACACTTCTTGGGATCTTGAGAAAATAAAACATAAGAAAAGGGTTATCTCAGATGCTCAGTAAGGGTAAATAATTTAGCAGAAGCTATAAAACTTTAAAGAAATATGTGTAATAAAAACAACAACATTTTAAACATAAACTTGGTCATAATATAGAAAAGAATAAATCAAACATTACCCTAAAAACATTCTCAAGGATATTCTACTAGTTGGATAATCACTTGTAATAACTAATTTCATAATGATAGAATGCCTAACGCAAGACATCATAACAACATAGTCAAGGCCTCATGCCAAGACTACAAATAAGATTTTGACAAGGCTTTATTCCAAGACACTAGATTGTATCATGATACCTACCAATGCATTGAGGAGCTATAGTGGGATCCACCTGTCACTTACTAAGTCCAATTCATTCCGCATATGAAAATGTTGAAACATAACATAAACATTCATATTAAAACTAGCATACGAAATGTCAATACATTAACCATAAACCATGAATGGTATAAAAATATCACATCCAAAGTCAAACATATCATAAATCATTAAATTAAATATGAAATATTGTATTATAATAAATCAACTTAAATCAAGAATAATATCCAGTAAAGGATATTGACATAGTTAAAAATGATCAGTAAAACTCTTTGAGAGAAATATCCTTTTTGTGAAATCATTTAAAAGTCACATAGTTTAGAATGGAATACATTTAAAAAACATTTTTGAATCAAATTTTCAAATAAAAATCTGAAACTTTTTAAAGGCATTAAAATTTTAAAACATTCATGTTCATATAAATAAATCCTTAAAACCATTTGGAAGATATGGAAATTAATGAGAATGATTTAAAGAATAAATATTTAATCCATTTAAAATGATGTTTTAGTTAAAGAATCCCTTAAAAATAATACTTTTGAAAACAATTTTATGAAACATGTACATAGATAATAATTATGTCCCAGAAAAAACTTAAACATAAAGAATATCAGATAGTAACGTGATTGAGGAATTAAACCTTACCTTATTATTTCCTTTAGTCGAGGGTATGTTTAACCACATGTATAATGACCATAGTATGTTATTAAATTATACCACAACCATATTCATATTTATGATATAATACTTGATTCATTTATGACATTATACTACCCATTTAATAATAATTTCCATGTTAAAATAACCTTTCATGTAATAATTGATTTATTTATCATACACATTTTAACTTGTTATTATTGATCATATCACTTATATCATTATTTAATTGCTTCCAGAATATAAAACATTATTTATGTATCATATATATTCTTAATATAAATATAAATATATACATTTATATATTTCCAGTAGGATTATTATGTCATGTATTACATACTTTTTAATAATATATATTTTTATAATCATCATTGAATGATGAATGTGGAAATGAATCTCAATGCGTCATGGAGAAAGTAAGCTGTACGGACGCACGAGCGATGATATCATTATATTGATTGTGAAATAGTATGTAATTGGATGGTATATTATATATAAAGAATCATTAACATGTTATATTTATTATTTATAGAAACTATACTCATTATTGAACCCATCCAAATAATGAAGTGTTGAATAACAAACTTCACAATGACGTGGAGACGGTAAGCCGTACGTACGCCCATATGGTGAATTTTTCATTCATAGAATGGATAAAATAATTAATATGGTTGTAACATATTTATAATAACATAACAGTATGTATAAGGTACTAGGGTTATTTTTTTGGTATGGAAACAACAATTAAAGAGGATGTGGAAGAAGAAAAGAACTTTGAAATAGGTGATGAAATAATTACCTCTTCTTTAGGTGCTTCCTTTTGATTTGATCAAAAAGGGTCCATAGGTTGGCTTTATGATAAAAGTAAGGCCTGTATTTTGAAGTGAGGTTAGTTGGGAAGATATTTTAGGAGTGTTTTGCTAAGACAAATGTCTTTTGAGGTTTGATTTTGAGAAAAGGGGAAGTACTCTTTTATAAGAGTGGTGAGGCTCACTTTAGGAAATGCTTGAAATATTATTTTATAATAAAGTCATATTTGGTTTATAATGTCAAAAAATGAATTTATTTCTTAGAAAATGTGGTTATGGATCAAAATACTTTCAACAAATAGGTTTTAGACATGTTTAGGTCACTATATTATCCTTATCTTTTATACTTAACTATTAGTTAAATATTTTAACTTTTAGAATATATTCTTGTAATTATATATTACTTTGTAAATAGACTTACTATAAAAAACTAGAGAACCCCATGTGGTTAATTAATGACATATTTATCATTATATAAGTCCTTTAGATGAACCTTATATTTTTAAAAATATTATATCATTTAATAATATAGTATTTGTTTTGAAAACCCATTTATGTCAATTTTGTCACTATTTATTATTTGGTTTTTGTGAAAGTAAACAAAACTAGATTACATTGAACCAAATAAATTTAATCAATAATAATATGTCATATTAACCTATAAAATTAGTTTATTTAATCAAAAGTTTCAATATACATTTATTTGGATATTTATAATATCAATTATTTAAATCATTCATTAATATGGAAATTACTGCATCATCATTGTGTCACAAGTAAATTTAATTATTTAATGTCTGAAATTTAAATATAAAATACCATGATGTAGGAAATATTTTTATTTTTATAATTAATATTTATATTCGAAATTTACTTATGTATAACTCTATATTAAAAATGTTTTAGTTATTAAAATCTGAATTTAACACTTTTAACTCTTATTTAAATAAAATAATAATAAATGTTCTAATCTAATCCAAGTGGATCAAATAAGATCATATTTAATTCTTAAGATTTATTTTGGTTGAAATAAACTTATCCAATAGAATTTGGATATGTGTTAGGATAATTATAATATCAATTTTTACATTTAATTACCCTATATACTTTTAACTGTGGTAAAAAAAATACAAAAGTTTCTATTCACCAAAAAATATTTTCATCCTATTGAGACACATTTTACTTACTGATGTCAACAGTGTGTATCAAATTTTTAAAATTCAATTCATTGAAGCTGTAAAATTATGTTTTATTCAAATTTGCAAATATTCCTAGAAGGTGGGTAAAAGACGTTAAAAAGTTCAATAAAATTATATATATAATCTTATTATAAAATGACTCCAATAAATTAAATTGGAATAATATAGGTATTATGTATCCATTTCTACTATAAAATAAATTTAAATAATAATAATAATGTTTTAAATAAAAGTCAGTTTTAAACAATAACGTAGAGTTTTTCACTATTCATCAAAACTTGAATGTTTTCCAAAAAATACCAAAACATCACCCTAAGATAATTTTGATATTATGAATCCAAAAATGATGTCTATTTTACAAAATTAAAAACATATAATTTTTATTAATTAATTTAAAATTAATTTCCGTTGTCAAAACCAAAAAGTAGTTTTTCAAAAAATTAAAAATCATCAAAAAACTAACATTTGTTTATATGCAATTTAAATGCGAAATTAATTATAATTACCTAAATTATATTAAATGATAAAAATATAATCTAAATATTATTTATAACCACTAAAATGAATAATTTAACACTAAAAATAATTTCAATTAAAAAGGTTGTTTTCAATTAATGTTTAGTATTTTTTCACTATTCATCAAAATATAAAAGTTATGAGAAAAATACCAAAAATTTATCAAAACTAAATTTTTATGTTTTGGTTCTAAATAAAATTTTAATTTTTTCAAAATGAATATATAAAAGTGTCAAATATTGGATTTAAAAATCGTTCGCCGTTATAAGGCAGTAAAATAACATTTTTTGAAAAATACTTCCTTTATCTGAAAAATTGAATTTGATCTTATATTATATCTAAGAAACAGAAAATATGGATGTTAATAATATATGAATTATATAAAATTCAAAATGAAGTTAATACTATTCATAACCACTTTTTTTGAACGACTAGTTTGGTAAGTTGTGATGCGCTCGAACTTGGTGTTGCGTGTAGCACAAGCTATTAAATTACTTTAAAGAAATAACATACTATGAAATGATGGGGTGTTACAACTAGTTTTAAAAATACTGGATTAATGAATAATCTTTCCCAAAAACCATAGGTCCACAACTGAATGACCTGATGAAAGATCAAATTTTGTATCGAAGGACAAATTCTTAGATTCCCCTATCAAAACACAATTAATTAGAATATGTTCATGTCATCCCTATAAAAAATATAATCTCTATAAATTATATAATAAAGTTGTAATGGAAATAATATTACAATGGTGAATATAAATATCACATTTAAAAACCCAAAACAACATTGAATAAAAAAATATCTGATGTCTGATATCGGTCAACCAAAGGTGATATATGAATGAAGCTATACACCTTCATCAAGAAGAATAATAGGAAACCAAAAATTTAGACATGAGAGGGTTTGATGGAATCAAAATTTAAAATCCACTAACCACTTATCATCTTACCACTTATGAATATGAATTTCTTAAGCACTAATTCATCAGTGTAAAAAAGAAAAAAATTCAACCAAAGTAGTATTGGAATTCTAAGAGAGTGATGCAGGTCATATTAAAGTCACTAGTTCCATTACTAGGCATCTAAAGTTATTATAAGAAACACCCAAACCATCCATCATTGGAACTCAAATTGATGATATTTTTTCAAAGAAAATGTAGAATTAATTAAAACTATACACGATTCCAAAAACCATAAAATCTACCATAATATTATAGGAAAGGGAATGAAATCATTACTGGAAATTCAAAATCCCTAATCATTTGAGGAGAACCACCAAGAGAAGAATAATATTACAAAATACATGAGACTACAAATCAATATGGACAAAATAATGAAAAATACCCTAGAAATCCCTCGATCCTTAACCACAAAATGGTTATGTGGGGATCATATCTTCTCAGTACTAAAATGTTCCAATATTGAAATATGAAACCCATATATTTTATACTTTAATGTGACACTCATTTGGTCTATAATATGGAAATATTTTATTATTATGTATATCTACTATATGATTTGTTCAATTTTTTTATTGTTAGCATAAGATGTATTCTACCCCTTATTGAGGATGTGAGATCTCCCATTTATTGTGTTTTCTATTTCCCAAAGGAACCAATATGTTTAACATGAACAATTTTACTTATATTTTATGATGAATAATATTTTATACATTAATTATGAAGTCATAAAATTTTCATCATTTGGTTTAATGATAATGTTTTATATTTAATGGAAGGTATTTTTTGTAAGGTATTTATCCCTAATTTTATCAAACTTTATTCATAAAAGGTATTGGGTATATATTTTATTTATTATTATCCATATATTTTTTATTTATAAGATATATTTTTAGGGAATTAATTTTCTCCTTAGTGGTGCTGGTTCCTTTTTATGAAGACGATGATTTTTGGATTTTATTGTGTTTCTTGGTAGGTCATGTTCTTCTAGCCAAATTTTTATTTATTTATTATAAGTTAGAGTAGAATCTCAAGAGGATAGTTAATTGAATTTATAATAATTAATTCATTGAATTTGGATAAAATTACAATATAAAACAACAAAATTGATATGAAGTGTACATGTAGTGGAAATATAATATTTAGCAATGTTTAAGTGATGATGGAACTCAATTAAACAAATCACTATATAATTAAATCTGGATTATAAAGAGTGCAAGCTCATGGTTTTCAATTAAAGTGAATAAGATCAATATATTTCATTATATAGATAATATATGATTATGGGATATGATATGAATATAAATAATAGAAATAAATAATGGAGAGAGAGGGTTTTAAGAAAGGATTTAAATAATAGCATGTTGTGATAACATATTCATCATCCCCTCATATTGGGAGGTTTGTTATATTAAAAATCAATTTATTGTAACTGATGTCAGGAAACCAAGAACCCATATATTTTTGGTGGACTTTTAAAGAAACCAGTCTCCCTAACTTTTCTGGCTATGAGTACCTTCCCTCCCTTACATCAGAGGTAGTAAAATCCCATCCCCCACATTTTGGTTATGAGAAACCTTTGATGAAGATGTAGTGTGATGGGGGATATTTTCATGTTCAAAATACATTAAAATTTTTCCTCTATATAAAATGAGAAGAATAGTTCAAATTATAGGATAAAAAATTGTAAAGGTTATGATACCATAAGATATTGAGTAATCATACTATTTCTTTTTTGTATTCCTTTAGGTTGAAGGAGAATTTTTCACAATCACATCACAAAAGTAAGCAATATCATTGTGTAGATAATAAAATACACAAGGTTAATGTTTATATATCCTAAAATATCACTAATAATGTATTCAAATCAAAGGTACTCATTAAGAAAATTTAAACACCAATTAATATCTTTTGGGTATACAGAAAATTATCACTTTGACTTGTAGTTCAAATTAAAATTGTTAACTAGTAGCCTCCACTAGGTAAGTAGTGGAATACATTGGATCAAAATAAATTTATTGTAATCAACATAGTAGCTAGTGTATATCAACTATATGGATATAAGAATTTTATAAAATGGTATATGATTTTTAATTATCATCTAGTGGATGGTGCTCTTCTATTAGATAGCTGGGGGCTTCGTAGATGTTTCACCTTCTATTGATATGGAACCTACTAGATGGTGACATGTACTATGTATCTAGTATAGATTGAGTCCATCATTCCTAACCATGTCCTTCTATAAATAATTTAAATCCATATTTAATTATCCAATTTCATTTTATGATATCAACACATGCTAGCAGCCATCATTCAGCTTTAATATATATATATATATATATATATATATATATATATTCAAATCTCTCTCATCATTTCATCATGATCTCTAAAGATTCAATAATATCCATTCAATTTCCACTATTAGTTAAACATGTGTATCTTTAATAATATGACTATGATCTACTAAAATGGAATCTTTTGAAACATAATTGATTTTTTATGATCATGAACACATTATTAGAGGGAGAGAGAGGAGTATAATAATCTCCCCCATTTTATGATCACATATATGTAACCTAAAAATCTATATCATTTGAAAATCATGTTGATTTTTTTAATAAAATAAATTCTAGATATTACTGTTTGGGATATTTTTAACAATATATTAAATATGGTGAAGATGAAAACATTTAAATATGTTAATCGATATATTTTAACCCCCACCTTTTCAAAGAGTAAAAATTTTCAAAACACAATAATTTATCCCCCATTATTGTAACAAAATAAGTTTAATTATTCTATTTATCTTTAAAAAACATAATATCATTGATAAATTATAATAGACAATACCCTAAGACATTAAAAGAATTACATTGTGTTTTATAGCGTATATGATAAACAACATCGAGCCTAAACGCACCGGGAGATACTGTTTAAATATGACCGATATAACCTTGATATTGAATTGTATATTATGAATAATATTTAACAAATTATGAAGGATATATATCTTGGATATAATAAATAAAAATTTAATGTAATCTTTTATAAAAAATCACTCAATATTTTAGCAAAGTTATTTTATGATTCAAAATAAATCATCTTAAGAAATGATTTTATTTTTCAATTTATTTTGGGATTTATAATAAATTGAAAACAAATATATAAATTTTATTTAAAAAAATGTATAACATTAAAAAATAATATCAATATTTTTGGTTTTTAAATTTTGATAATTTTAAGAAATGAATATTTTTTGTGAATAGTGAAAAATATCAATTTTTCTAACACTAGCATGTCTCTTCATTAAATTATTTAAATTTAAGGTAAAATTATAGGTTTTTTAGAGAAAGAAAATTAATATTTAATTATTGAAAATATAATTAATCAAATTTTATTCTTATTTTTACCTAATTTAGATATAAGATTATTTTTTGGCCTAAAATCATAATTTTTTTAAAACTCATTTTAAATGAATAATGTTCCACAATTATAATTATTCAAAATAATAATTAATCATGAATTATTCAAATTAATTTTTTTTGATAATTTATATAAATATAACATTTTAAATCCATCTCATAATGATTTGTAATTCTATAATTAATATAAGATGATCTAATTCTTGGAAAATTAATTTCTTAAAAGTATTTTTTAGACACATCTATGGGTTTTATATTATATTTATTTCAACCAATTATTAGAATTTAGTTTTGAAAAATGGATTACATATTTTAAATCATTAATATTTAAATTATATAATAATTTCATCTTAATTTTTGTCTATAATGAACAATTAAAATTGTAAATTTATTTTACCATGGTTAAAGTGGTAGTTATTTTACCAGTGGTTAAACTAAAAATATAAGGTTTAAAATTACCTATCTATAATTCAAAATATTATTGTATGGAAATTTTTTGATGATATACCATCTAATGTTCTATAATGAGACCTTTGAGTATTGTGGCATTTGAAAACATTGAGTATGATTTTTTCTTTTCAATAATTCACTGTGTGTCATACTCCTCAATTATAAAATGACCTATAAATCCATTTGGATCAACCGAAACATATCAAAATCATTGTGGTTCTATTGTTTCCTAAAGGACATCCCTTCGTTCCATAGTAAGACATCAAATGGAGGATCTTCTATGTGAAGGAAATTTTCTCCAATATTCCCTTTCCTTTTAATTCTTTATTTTCATCCTTTAATTATGTATTAACACTTTTAATATAATAACACTAGCATATCCAATTTAGTGAAATATTATTATATTTATGGAATAATATTTATCTATATCCTAATCTATCAAATGGGAAACAAAGACATTGCTTGTGTGTATGGTGGACTATCAACTCACAAACCAATATAATTTCTTTTCCATCACTGTATCACATGGATATTAATAACGATGTAAATAATTCATGTATATAATACATATGACATGATAATAATTTTGGAAAATAAATATATCATTAACAACCTTAACCTTTATCCCATTAATAGAGTGGTTTTGTTTCTCTTATGTATGTATAACTAACCATCTCCACGAAGTGATGTGACACATTTTCCCAGTCGAACATTCAAGAATTAATTGTTTTTTAAAATGAATCCAATAATTAAATATGATATTTATAACATTAAGATGTTGTATTATTTTCATATATAATATTATAAACATTAATATAGTTATTTTATAATGGAATGACGTATATAAAATGATTATATATGAGGTTAATGTGTGCTCAACCAAAAATAAGTGTGATGTAATATATTTTTCCTCAAATTCATTTCATTAAGTCATATTAGAAGGATATGCACCTAATTTCATTATATAGTGTATATACATCCTTCTTTACTTCTAATATCATGAATAACTCATAATTCATGGTATTTTGTTTCATAATGTTAATTATTTTATCCAAAGGGATCTGACATAAAAATTACAAAGTTTAATTAATTTTATAACTCAATTTAATTTTACTGTATAATATTACACATTCATTGTATTTTTTATTTAAATATTATATATTTAATTAAATTTTATTATATTATTTTTCATTTAAAATAATTTCATATTGATTTAAATTTGATACATATAATTGATTCATTCAACAATTATATCATCAACCCTATGATCATTACAAGGGTTTCTCATCTCAAATTTTCTTTTCTTGGACATATGTAATGTCATAAAACTATATTCATTTATTAGATGTATCAACTACACCACATATATATTATATTATGAATCTCATTATACTCATGGAATTTATTGTTTCATTTTATTTTATTCATTTCATGGGTCTTACATTGAAAATGTACCCAATGTGGTATGATATTTATGTTTCAATTTGATTTTAATAGAGATTAATTACACATAAATTTCCATTGAATCAAATTATTTGATCATATTCTTAAAAACCCCTTTAATTTTATTATCCAATATTTATTGATGATGTTTTCATGTAGTAGTATAATTTTACACTCTTTGGTAAATAAAATGATTGAGAAAATTGTGTTAATATAATCAAACTTCATTTCTCTCTTCAACCTAAAATCATTTTCTTTCAAATCAATGTTTTATATTTTTTTCATAAATTTTTTTCTATCATTATATAAATTCATTTTTACACATTATGGGTTTTTCAAAAAAATGTTTTAAAAGGAATATTTCTACCAATTTCTACAAAATTACTTTATAATTTTCTTATAATAATGTGAGAGAAATCATTGTTTCATTTGACTCTACATGAATAGAACACTCATTTCACTATGACCAATCATTTCTTTTCAGAATACTTTATAAATTTAGAAAGATAGTTTTTGAAGAAAATATTGTCCATAATATTATTGATAACTATTTTTTTAAATTTTTAATCAATGTTTAAATTATATTTTTATCAATAATGTTATTAATTTTATTTTTTATAGTATTTTTATTCATAAATGACAAAAATCCTTTATTTTTCATGTATTTAACTCTATATATGCTTTAATGACACCAAAATTATTCATTCTCTAGATGGTTTCTAATCATTTTGTCCAAGTGATGTATTTGAATTCAATTTTTTGACTAATTTTTTTAATAATTAACATTACATATAAATATTTTTTTTATTAATCTATGGAAATTTATTTTCACATAAATTTCTTTCTTATTTATAATGGATATTCATAATAATTAAACCATATATCTTTTATACATATGTCATTTTATATTAAAAAATATATCACTGCCTATGGATATGTTGATATTATATATTATATGTTCAATACATTTATTTGTTGATAAGGAATATTGTTTATCAAATAAATTCATCATTCAATATATGAGGAATGCATTGGTAATGAAAAAAATGTTAGGGTCAGAATTATATAGCCTCTTGATGCATAAATACACTCATGAGGAGAAGTAATAAGCTGGAATTAAATGGATTTTACCCATAGTTTTAAACTTCCAAGTAAAATAACATGAAGATATAAATATCATGATATATGAGATCATTACACCCAGTATTAATATCTTGAAACAACATTTTTTTTGTCTTTATCATCTTCTATTTTTATTACATTATAATCCCACATGTTAGGTAAAACCCAGTTAATATTCATCACTAATGTTTCTACCGATAAAGAATGATCGAGATACATTCAAAAATATAAAATTATAGTAAAATTCATAAAAATATCAGAAATAATTTTTTTCATTTTTCATGATAACATTATCAAAATATTTTCCATATATACCAAGCATAGAATCATTTCAAATTTTCAATGGATCATGAGTTACATTTAATATTTTCGACATTTCATGAGAATTTTTTCAAATAGAAATATGATTTTATTAATTTTAATATAATTTACAATGAAAAGGATTTATCACATTACCATATAACTCAAAAGTAGAAATATTATTGGCTATACAATTTTTTTTAGTTTCACTAGAAGGAATACAGTCATTAATAACAATTTTCTATACACGATAACAAATTATTGTATAAAACTAGACATATATGTATTCAAATAACCAAAATATGATACCTTAAAATAAGGTAACAACCAATATATTTCCCTTTGAGAGAACCATTGGTGTTTGAAAATGATTACTTTTAAATATAAGGTAACACCCCATAATTCTAAAACATGAACATTATATCTCATAGCACGTATGGAAAGAAACAGTAAACTTAGATTAAGATATAAAACCAAGAGAATTTAGGATATATTTATTTTTAAATAAAATAAATACATTTAATATCATGAATTTCATGTTAAAATGATTTTATATTTCAAGACATAAAAAATATGTTTAGCTTCTATTAAACGCAACACTATGTTTTTCTTGTGTTACACGAAACACTGAGTTTAAACAAAATGTAACATATTATTTAAATATTTCTATTTAAAATAGAATTAATCAACAATATTTTAAATTTGATAATATTAAATTTCATGACCCCTCCCCACAAAGTGTACCCCTCCTAGGCCGACAATGTGAGAAGGGAGATAATGACCTCTGAGTCCCGCCTCCAGTAGTCCCTGGGTTGGTGACTAGCACCATGGGTATAGTAAACACACAAATGGAAGGCATTAACCTCTAAGAGAACACATGCAAAAGAGAGAGATACGAGAGACACCAACCAACTCCAACTCAAACAACAATAGAAAAGAAATCCCAAATACACATAAGTAATGTAATGAAAAACTACGACAACAAAATGATAAAAACTACAAGTACCCAAAAGAATGTAAAAACAACAGTGACCACGAAGCCCGAACAACTCCTTCTACCCCAAGCTAGTAGAAACCAGCTTTATCTCCAACTACATCCAAGTGACCTGACAAAAAAAAATAGTTTATATAGACATTGGGTGAGTATAACAGTATACTCAGTAGGATCCTCCTCAAAGCCTCTCATAAAAAAGTAATGAAATCATACAAAAGCACAGTGAACAACAAGTGAAACTAACTCATCACCTAAAATGGTATACTATGTTCCCATCCTCACCATGGATACTCTCACCAAGTAACGTATACAATATTATATAATACAATAATGAATATCAAGGGTACCCCTCTACTACTTCCCAAATGGTTTTCCACTTTTCCCCAACATTGCATGTACTAAGCATCTCTGTCCAAAAAGGATTTCCAGTAGACACTTGGGAAAAGCACCACAACACGAACCAAGTGCAAAAAAACCACCACGTCTACACAATAAAGTAACCAGGTAGTTTCTGGGAGCCACAAAAACTCTCATGACATGTATCATACGTCAGGCATTATACCTCAAGCCATTATAGCCCACAAACCGAGTATGAATCCTCACGCCATCACATCCTATACACGTTACGCCAATAGTAGTCCATAGGATACTATATACAAAATATATGTGTGTGAATAACCACAAGCCATTACATCCCTCTACACACATATATGCGGAAAACTAACAATTGTGCCTACCAACACAAGTAACTACCAAGAGAAAGAGCAGGGCCAAAGGGGTTAGTCAACCATCCATCCTCCCACCCGAATGTTAAGGAAAACACCCCCTAGGGATCAGAATCCCTAGCGTGTCAGTTTCCCTAACTGACAGTATGGAGTAGCATATAGAAACACAAAAAGTACAGAATATATTATAGATCACAACCACACTATGGGAATAACCTAGTGTTATACTCAACTGCAGCTAACGTCTCTCGAACTCCTAGCTGCCACTTCTAAGACTAGGTATCCTCTAAGTACAAAACCATTTAAAGGACTTTATTACATTACTTCATTTCATTTATATCAGTCGCACTTTACGTTAATTAATTTATTAAACACTAATTAACCATTATCAATTTCCATATTATATTTCATTGGAATCACACCCAAAATCCAATGTCCCTTTAAATTGTAACCTCAGCATTACGTCCCAGCAAGATCCAACCCCATGGGTTAACATCATTTATTCAATTATTTATTTACATCATTAATTTCCCATATTCCCACGAATTATAAAAAAACATTTTATGCTACTAAACACAAGGGGCTCAACATGGTGAGTAGATGAACTAAACCTAGAGTATTTTCCACCTATAGCAAGACCATAGAACCATACTTAATTGAGAAGGAAAACAAGGAATGCATGTGGCATTCCCCATGTATCTTCACCCCTTTCAGAATAAGGGTAAGAAAGACCAGCTACCTTGAGCTGTGGGGAAAGTAAAGAAAATATACAACCCAAAAATCAGAAAGAATCCAAACATTTACATCCAACCCATTTCATCATCCCCGATGTCCTACCTGACTCCCACATGCATAAAATTATGAATCTCACCACTCATGGAATTAAATGCTACCACAAAAAGTAGGCATCCATACCCCCACATATCACAATTTCCATCTAGGATTACATCACAACACAAGCAATAGGAAAACAAACATCATATCAATTGGGATCTTGGCCCTTAAACAAGAAATAGGGTAACTCATAACCCTACAAGGAATTATCTTTTATCAAAATAACCAGTTCATTAATCTACCTTGAGTAAACCACTTTATTATTAATAGGTTCTAAATTCAGCAACCTTGACTAGTACGCTATCAAAAATAATTAAACATACTTACAGAACCATTTTGATTAACATCAAAATTCAACAAGAAGAACCAGATTCATTTACACAAATCTATATCTTTAACCAAAAAATTATCTATTGATTCTAATTTTATGTTCATTACCAATTTCCGTCAAGAGAAAAAATTTAAATAAAGAAAGCATAGATATCACACTATATAGTAACATAAGAGGCAATAACATATGATCTATAAAAATTTATTTTTCCGGTTCAAATATTTACTAAGTCAATTCCATTGTGATCCAGTGGGATAAAACATGCTAACTATAAAAAAGCATGTAAAATAAAAGAGAAGCAATGAATCCCCTACCTCAAACGGTTCTTAACGTTCTTTAAATGAGAACGAGCCACACAACGGGTTACAATCTCCTCCCACCTTGACAACTATATCCACCTGAGGATGCATAGACACCACCACACTAGTCAACACCCAATAAAAGTCATTTATGAACACGGATATAGAATTACATAAAAGGGAAAGGACCAATGAAAGGATATAAACCAAAAATAATGACAATATAACATACCTTATATCAGAGATCGATCGATACTGCTTGGTTGCACCAAAAACAGAGGGGCGCCAATCCAAGGAGAAAATTTTGATTGCAAAAATCTTACAGGATGTAATGAAAGTTTTGAGTGTCTCACACCCAATAACAAGTAGTAAGAAGTAGGGAGGAAGATATCTCACCACTTTAGAAGATTTAACAGCGTATCTGTTTAAGATATGCTGAATTTCCCATAAAAATAAGATCACATTAAACCACACGGTTTGACCATGTAAAAGTATCCTGAGCCTTAGGAAAATTAATATTTGAGTCATAGCCTTTGAATCAGCCTTATAGTTCTTAAAACAAGTCATTAAATTCATTTTATGTCAAAGGAAATGTCAAAGGGCCGAAAATGTAGGATGCTGGAAACACTTTTCATGAACACAAAATTTGGCAAAGGAAATAGAGGCTGCAGTTGGAACCTCACTGTTCTGGAAACACACTACATAAACCTCACCATTTTCGAAACAATGTTCATAAACCTCAAAGTTCTCGAAACACTATTCATAAACCTCTGCATTCGGGAATCTATGTTTATAAACTTCACCATTCTAGAAACATTGTTCATAGACCTCACCATTCTGGAAAAACTATTCACAAACACAAAATTTGGAAAAGGAAATATAGGCTACTATTGGAACCTCATTTTTCTTGAAACTATATTCATGAAATCAAAATTTTTCAAAGGAAATATAGGTTATCATTGGAACCTCACCGTTCTGGAAACACTATTCATGAACTCAAAATTTGGTAAAGGAAATAGAGGAAACCATTGGAACCAGACCGTTGGAAGCTCAATGTTGGAACCTCACCATTGCACTATTTACATAAGGCTACTGATGACAATGTTCACATAAGGTTACCATTGCACTGTACACCTAAGGCTATCGATGAAACTATTCACATAAGGAACCATTGCACTGTTCACCTAAGGTTACCATTGCACTGTTGAACTTAGGCTACCGATGACACTGTTCACCTAAGGCTATTGATACACTATTCACCTAAGGCTACCGATGAAACTGTACACCTTAGGCTACTGATGAAACTGTACACCTAAGGCTACCGATGTAGTGTTCACCTAAGGCTACCGATGAACTATTCACCTAAGGCTACCGATGACACGGTTCACCTAAGGCTACCGATGCACTGTTCACAGAACTGGAAATTTGGAGAAGTATTGGGAAGAAGTCACCTTGACCTCCCAGAACACCTCAAAAACCAAGTTTTCACAAAGGAATGGACCAGAGAGTTCTAGGACAATACATTGGATACCTCTCAAAACATTATCATCCTCGAAAATTCAAAACTAGCTTAAAAGGGAACATAAAAAAGTCTAAAAAACCACCCATTGAGATACCTCTCAAAAGAGAGAAAGCCACAACAAGAAACCAAAGAAAGCCATCTCATAAACATGGAAGGTTTATAACCACAAAGGGGACATCATTACCTGAAAAGAGTTAAATATCAAATAACTCAGGGTACTGAGAATGTATCTGTGACTCAAGTTCCCAGGTACTCTCCTCCATGACACTATGTCACCACAAGACACAAACCAAGGGAATGGAACACCCACGAAACATCTTCTCTTTGATGTCTTGGATCTCCACATGTTGCTCCTCAAAGGTCGCATCATCATCAACATCGATCTCTCCCCAATAAATGATGTGAGAGTCATAATGAAGATTACAAAGGAGCTGTGATACATAAAAAATATCATGTATTCAGATCATCTGTGGGGGAAGTGCTACTCGATATGCCGCTGCTCCAACATGAGCTAACACCTAAAAAGGACCAAAAAACTAGGGAGAAAGCATACTCCCATGACCAAACCTTCAATTCCCATGATGGGGAGTCACCTTTAGAAATAAATGATCCCTAATATCAAATTATAAGGGTCTCCTCCTATGATAGGCATATGATTTTTAATGATCTTGTGCTGTCTTAATCCTCTCACGAATCACCTGAACCATATCTATTGTATTCTGCACTAGTTCCGGTCTGAGAATTGCTGACTCTCTAACCCTAGTCAAGCACAACGGAGAACGGAAAGTTCTGCCATACAATGCTTCAAATGGTTCCATACCGATGGTGGAGTGAAAACTATTATTGTATGAGAAATCCACCAAGGTTATGTGCCTCATCCTCAAACCTCCAAAATATAGGACACAAGAGCGTAACATGTCTTTACGAGTTAGGATGACTCGCTTTGTCTGACCGTCCGTTTGAGGAAGAAAAGCAATGATAAGACATACCCGAGAACCAAAATCATGTTGGAGACCTGTCCAAACCGTAGAGGTAAAATGAGTATCTTGATCCGAAATGATCATAATTAGGACTCCATGAAGTCTCACCACCTACTCCAGATACAACCTCGATAAAACTTTCACTGAGATTGAATCCCTGATTTCTATAAAGTGGGATGATTTGTTAAATGGTCCACTACCACCCAAATAGCATCTTCTCCTCCCTAAGCTCAAGGTAAACTAGTAATAAAGTCCATTAAGATGTCCTCCCACTTCCACTAAGGAACATCTAACATTTTTAGTAGACCACCAGGAACACGACGTTCAACCTTCACCTTTTGGCAGACCAAAAATCGAGACACAAACTCCACAACCATACGCTTCTGCCTAGGCCACCAAAACTGGCTCTTCAAGGCTTGGTACATCTTCATCATGCCAGGATTCAGCACTAAAGAGGAACTATGGAACTCACTAAGAACTGTCTCACCCATCATCAAAGGAACAAATATCCTTCCATGATACAACACTCAGTGTTGTTCATCCTCAGACCAACCACCAGGGGCCTCTCCACAAAAAACTTGGTCTCTCAAGACCTCTACCTCTAGATCCCCAAACTGGGACTCTTACACCTACTGTACCAGAGATGACTACACCATCATCTATAAAAGACAACCTCTTCCCCCAAATTCTCTTATATAAAGATGTAATGCTGATAGTTCTTCCATTACTCTCCAAAATTCACCAGATTCAAGAACTACATCACTAAGTGACTTTCGAATAAGGGAATCAGCTACAAAATTCCCCTTTACATGTGTATACAATATTTCAAATCCATATTCCTGTAAGATACCCTTCCACCGACACTATCTCAAGTTTAATTCAAACTGAAAGAAAACATACCTTAGGCACTTATGATCGGTGAAAACCATAAAGCACTCACCAATTAGGTAATGTCTCCACAACATCAGAGCAAACACAATGTCTTCCAACTCAAGATCATGGGTGACATAGTTATGTTCATGGGGAGACAACTACCACGACCCATAAGAAACAACTGATCTCTGCTGCATCAGAACACATCCTAACCCTTGATGCGAAGTATCAATGAAAACATAAAACTGAAATCCCTCAACTGGAAGATAGAGAACCAAAGCACTTACTAAATTCTCCTTTAGATACTCAAAAGCTACCTGGAACTGATCAGTCCAAATGAATCCTTGATCCATCCTAGTCAACGCTATCAAAGGAGTAGTAACTTGAGAGAAATTAGCTACGAACCTCCTGCAGTAGCATGTGAGACCCAGGAAGCTTCTCACCTCTAACACTATATTGGGGGATTCACAAGACACAACTGATTATATATTCGATGGATCCAAAACTAATTTCTTAGAGGACACAATATTCCATAAAAAACGGACATCTCAAGCCCAAAATTCACAACTTGACAACTTCCCAAACAATTGATGTTGAAGAAGAACTCTCAAAATGGCGTTTAGATGATCTAAATGCTCCTACTCAGACGTGGATTACATAAGGATGTCATCGATGAGAACCACCATGAACATGTCTGGGAACTAACATAATACAACGTTCATTAATCCCAAGAATACAATTGGGACATTATTCACACCGAATGGAATTACAACGAACTCATAATTCCCATAACGAAAATAGAAAGCAGTCTTCAGGATATCCTTATCCTTCACACGTATCTAATGATATCCTAACAAAAAATTGATCTTTGAGAACCAATTTGAACCCTTCATTTGATCGAATAAATCATCAATATGCGGAAGAGGATGGTGATTATTCACTACCACTTTGTTTATCTGATGATAATCAACACAGAACTGCAAACTGTCGTCAGCCTTCTTCATGAAAAACACTGGTGAACCCTACAGTGACACACTATTTCGAAAAAAACTACACTGTAATAGACCATAAAACTATATACATACCTCTCATAACTTATAAGGGGCTATCCTATATGGAGACATAGAGATAAGAGATGATCCTGGTTATAGCTCGATCCCAAACTTGATATCTCGTTGAGGGGGTAGTGCTACAACCTCTTCTAGAAAGACATCTGGGTACTATTATATGACCTTAAGAGAAACCAACTATTGAACCTCTGATTAACTTAGAATCAACTCAGCCATCATGGATGATAAAGACGTAACACACCTCTGACCCATCTGAGGGTCGCAATCGCCAAAAAACACCACTATCTCTCTATCAGCATCGAAAAACACAACCTGCACCCTGAAGAAATCCATGATAGCCTGCACCAAATACAACCAATACATTCCAAAAATTAAATCATATGGTTTCATTCAAAAACATATGAAATCTCCCCAAGAAAGGTGCTACCCCAATATAAGCTCACGGTCTCTACATATTTCAAACAAGTCAACTCGACCTCTAACTGGAATATTCAATGAAAAGGGCACTGAAAGCCTCTCTACCTCAAGTCCCAATTCATGGAAAAGGGTAGTTGATAAGAAAGAGTGTGTCGATCCTGAATCAAAAAAGGCATACACCATGGTAGAAAACAAGAAAAGGGTACCTCAAATGGAATCTGGCTCTCTTGGAGCTGGATTAGATAAAGCATCAAGCTTACCACAACATCCTCCATGACCTATTTGACCCTGATGAAGACGACCAAAAAAGATACACTCTTCTCTTTGTGGATGAGGAGAATCACGGGGTTGTCCTATGCCTGCCCCATATACCCTCTACTGATCCATAGCTAGTGTAACCTGCTGCTTCTGCCTCGGCTTGAACCGCCTCAAGGGAGGAGCCTGGACTAGAGTACCTAGTGTACGATGACTGCTCTGAAAGGTCGGGAACTCTTTCTACTGATTAAATCGAACACCACAAGAATAACAAGTGCATAATACCTTGGCATAGGTCTGAGAGATGCTACCCCTAGGGAAACGAGATTCTGGGGTTGGGACCTACCCCCGGCCAAACATAAACTCTTCTTCCCTGAAAACCGGGAACCCCGGACAACAACTCTGCTTCATGAGGAATCATGATGACTCCCCTCTCATGATGACCTGGTTCTGGATAATGTACTCTCAATGACCTCTTCCCTAGCCAACACCTCAAGATATGTCTTTAAAAAATAATGGAGTGCCATGGCACTGAATCTCTGGATTCAAAGCCTCCCCAAAATTCCTCTCCCTAGCCTCCTTATTTGGAAACTAGTCCAAGGCATATCTTAAAAGGTTCCTGAAATGGATTGCAAACTATCACACACTGAAGCTCCCTTTTCAAAGGTTAAGAAGCTCTTGGGGACTAGACGCCTTCCCTGTCGAAGAATGAAACTCGACTCTAAACTTGTCTCAGAACTCCTCCCATGAGATCACTGAATCCTCACGATCCCAGAAGAATAAGAACCACCACTGTGTTGCTACTCCACGTAGAATTGTCACAACCAAGGACACCCAATGCTACTTCCAAGAATGAATCAAAATGAATCATATATAGAACTCCTCCAATAATTCTTCCATGACTGCATCTGAAATGGATCCCTCATTGTTCTGCAGACTCTGGCGCTGAAACTCTTGGTGTGTCCTCATCCAGGTTTCGTCATCTTCAACCACTACCCTATGGTGTTTTGTTGGCACATCCTGCTGAACACCTTCTAGGAGATCCTGATGAGGACGTCAACCAGGAGCCATACATATAAAATAATAAAATAGTTATAGATCTTAAACCTGGAATATGGAATAATCTACATTACTTAATTAATTGTTTTCTTTTATTCATTTTAGGTTAACATCTACCATGGTCTACTTATTCAAGAATTGACACAATGAAGAATGATGCATGATCCTTTCCTAGGTATCTACCCTGAAACTAGTTTCAACATGTTTAGTATCCATTGTAAACTTAATGGTCCACACATCAGATCTTAGGGGGCCCTAAATTCCTATGTCTTAGCCGGTCTCCAGTGTTTACATCACTTTATAAACATGAATGACACAGTTGCCATACCAACCCAAGAAACCTCACCTGTGCCTAATTCCAAACTCCATCCTATCTCTCAACCTACCTCTGATACCATTATATCAAGACCACCTCCCCAAAAAGTGTACCCCTCCTGGGAATGTAATGTGAGAAGGGAGATAATGACCCCCCGAGTCCCTCCTATGGTTGGACACGGGTTGGCGACTAGCACCGAGGGTATAATAAACACACAAATGGGAGGCATTATCCTCTAAGCCAACACATGCAAAAGAGAGAGATAAGGTAGACACCAACCAACTCCAAATCATATAGAAATATAAAAAATCCCAAGTACGCATATGTAATGTCATGAAAAACTACTACAGCTGAAAGGGGAAAACTACAAGTACCCAAAAGAAAGTAAAAACAATAGAGACCATGAAGCCCAATCAACACATGCAACCCAAATCTAGTAGAAACTAGCTTGATCTCCAACCAACTAAAAGTAACCTAAAAAAACAGTTTATATAGACATAGGGAGAGTATAATAGTATACCCAGTAGGATCCTCCCCGAAGCCTCTTGCACAAAAGTAAAGAATGAATGATAAAGCACAGTGAACAACAAGTGAAAATAACTCATCACCTAAATAGGTATACTAAGTTCCTAGCCTCACCATGGATACTCTCACCATGTAACGCATACAAGAGTATATAATATAAAAAATAATATCAAGGGTACCCCTCTTCTAATTCCCCACTAGTTTTCCACTTTTCCCCAATGTCACACGTCCTAAGTATCTCTCTCCAAAAAGGCTTGACCATAGACATCTGGGTGAAGCACCACAACATGCACCTCGTGCTACAAAACCATCACGTCCACACAAGAAAGTAACCAGTTAGTTTTTGGGATCCACCATAGTTCGCATAACATGTATCATACTTCTAGAATTATACCTCAAGCCATTATAGCCCACACACCGATTATGAATCCTCAAGCCATCAAAACCTATACACGTTACACCTATATTAGTCCATAGGATACTATATCCAGAATATATGTGTGTGAATAACCACAAGCCATTACAGACCTCTACACAAATATATGAGGAAAAATAACTGCTGTGCCTACTAGAAAAAGTAACTCTCAAGAGAAGAGAGTGGGGCCAAAGGGGGTAGTCATTCATCCATCCTCCCTCCAGAATGTTGGGGAAAACACACCCCATGGATCAAAATCCCCGAGGTGTCAGTTTCCCTAACTGACAGGTTGTAATAGTGTATAGGAACAAAAAAAAGTACAAAATATACAATACCTCACAACCATACTATGGGAATAACCTAGTCTTAGACTCAACTGCAACTAATGTCTCTCGGACACCCAATTTCCACTTCCAAAACTTGGTATCCTATAAGCACACAAGCATTTAAAGATCTTTATTACATTACTTCATTACCTTTTTATTAATTTCACTTTATGCTAATTAATTCTTTAAACACTAATTAACCATTATCAATTTCCACATTATATTTCATTAGAATCACACCCAAAGTCCACATTCCCTTTAAATTGTAACCTCAACATGTTTCCCAACATGCTCCAACCCATTGGGTTAACATCATTTATTCAATTATTTATTTACAGCATTACATTTCCATATTCCTAGGAATTATAGAAAAATATTCTATGCTACTAAACACAAGGGGGATCAATACAGTGAGTATATGAACTACCCATCGAGTCTTTTCCGCCTATATCAAGAGTGTGGACCCATCCTTCCTTGATGATCTAAACAAAAAAATCACGTGGCATACCCCAATTGTCTTTTCCCCTTTCAGAAGATGGGTAATAAAGAACAGTTTCCCTGATCTGTAGGGAAAGTAAAGAAAATAAACATCCCAAGAATCAACAAGCATCCAAACATTCACATATAACCCATTTCATCATCCCTGGTGTCCTCCCTAACACCCACATGCATAAACCGATGCATATTTCCACTCTAGGTGTCAACTAGTACCACAACCAGTAGTCCTCCATGACCCCACATATCACAACAACCATCTAGGCTCACATCACAACATAAGAAACAGGAAAACATACATCAAATTAATTGGGCTCTTGGCCCTTGAACAAGCAAGAGGGTAACTTAGAACCCTACAAGGAATTATCTTTTACCAAATAACCAGTTCTTTAGTCCACCTTGGATTAACCAATTTATTATTTATAGGTTCCAAATTCAGGAAACCTAACTAGAAAGATCTCTCAAATAATTAAACATGCCTACTTCACCAATTTTATTAACATCAAATTTCAACAAGAAGAACCAGATTCAATTACATGACTCTTTATCTTTAACCAAACAATTATCGATTGATTCTGACTTTATGTTCTTCACCAATTTCCAACAAGAACAAAAATCTAAACAAAGCAAGCATATATATCACACAATCTTGCAAAATAAGAGGCAATAAGATATGATCAATATCCATTTATTTATCCAGTTCATATATTTATTAATTCAATTACATTGTGATATAGTGAGATAAAACATGATAACTATAAAACTGCATGTAAAAGGAAAGAGAATCAACAAATCCCCTACCTCAAATGGTTATTAATGTTCTTTATGTAAGAACGATCCACAAAACGGGTTATGATATCCTCCCCCTTGACAAATGTATCCAACTAAGGATGTAGAGACACCACCACACCAGTCAACTCCCAAGAAAAGTCAATTAGGAACCTGGATATATAATTCCATAAAAGGTCAAGGAGAAACCGATGTAGATGACCCAATAGAATGATGATATAACATACCTTATATCAGAGATTGATCGATACTGCTTGGTTGCACCAAAAACAGAGGGGAAACAATCGAAGGAGGAAAGTTTGATCGCACAACTCCTATGGGATGGAATGAAAGGTTAGAGCGTCTCACACCCAATAACAAGGAGTTAGAATTAGGGAGGAAGATATCTCACCCCATTAGAAGATTTAATGGTGGTGCAGTTTAAGATACACTGAATTTTCCATTAAAATAATATAACATTAAACCACACGGTTTGACCAAGTAAATGAATCCTGAGCCTTAGGAAAATTAATATAGGAGTTATGGACTTTGAATCGACCTTAGAGTCCTTAAAACAATGCGTTAAATACATTTTATGTCAAAGGAAACATCAACGGGGGAAAATATAGGAATCTAGAAACAATGTTCATGAACAAAAAATTTGGCAAAGGAAATAGAGGTTGTAGTTGGAACCTCACCATTCTAAAAAGATTGTACATAAACATCACTGTTTTGGAAGCACTATTCATAATCCTTAGAGTTCTGGAAAAACTGTTCATAAACCCCACCATTCTGGAATCACTATTCATAAACTCAAAATTTGGCAAAGGAAATATAGGCTACCATTGGAACCTCACCGTTCTGGAAACACTGTTCATGAACTCAAAATTTGGAAAAGGAAATATAGGCAACCGTTGGAACCTCACAGTTCTGGAAACTCTATTCATGAACTCAAAATTTGGAAAATAAAATATAGGCTACCGTTGAAACCTCACCCTTCTTGATACACTGTTCAAGAACTAAAAATTTGGGAAAGGAAACAGAGGATACCGTTGGAATCTAACCATTGGAACCTCACTATTGCACTATTCTCATAAGGCTACCGATGACACCGTTCACATAAGGGCATTGTTGCACTGTTCACCTAAGGCTACCAATGACACTATTCACATAAGGAACCGTTATACTGTTCAACTAAGGGTACCATTTCACTTATCACCTAAGGATACCAATGACACTATTCACCTAAGGCTACCGATGCAATGTTCAGCTAAGGCTACCGATGATAGTGTTCACCTAAGGCTACCGATGAAACTGTTCACATAAGGCTACCGATGCACTGTTCACCTAAAGATACCAATGAACTGTTCATCTAAGGCTACCGATGACACTGTTCACCTAAGGGTACCGATGAAACTATTCACCTAAGGCCACTGATAACACTGTTCACCTAAGGCTACCGATGCACTGTTCATAGAACTAGAAATTTGGAAAAGTGTTGGGAATAAGTCACCTTGACCTCCTGAAAGACCTCAAACACCAGATTTTCACAAAGTAATGGAACAGAGAGGTGTGGTCCATTACATTAAAAATAATAAATAAATTATGAAAATTATGGTTATCCATTGATTAGAAATAAAAACTAAATAATTTAAAAGATTATATTTTTTTATGAAAAACTATATTATTTCTAAAAATGGTTTAATCAATATTTGAAAACATGATTTAAAAATAATATTTTTGGATTTTTATAATAAAAATTCATTTTACAATGAATAGTTAAAAATACCAAATTTCCATAGAAAACTACCATTTCATTTAAATAATTTATAATTTTATGTTATATTTTTATAAGATTTAATGTAATACTAGTTATATTATATATCAATTAATCAAATTTTGGTCTTTTTATTATGATTTATATTAAATTTTAATTTAAAAAATTGAAATATTTTTGATCTTTTTCTATCTAAAATACTGCTTTCTAGTCTTATCTATAGGATTAATTTTAAATTATATTTAGCCACTTATGAGAATTTAATTTGGAAAAATGGATTCCATATATTTATTCTATATAAACTATAATTTTAATTAAGTTATAATTAATTTTTTTTAAAAAATGAATATTGGAAAGAACAAAAATTATTTACAACAATTAAGATAAAAATGAATTTATCAAGAGGCTAAAAAAATATAAGATTTAAAAATGACCTGGAAACTTTTCCAACACCAATTGGATATCTATAATTCAATGTTATGTATTTTATCTTCAATATTTACCCATTTTGGAGGCTTTTAGAGTTATAGAAACATTGTTATGATTAATATTTTCCTGAAAATTACAAGGTTTCCACTAACCTCACTTTTAAAGGACACCCATCTGTCTCTTATTTATGAGTTCCAACCATTTGGTTCACCAATGACCTATCAAAATAACATCCCAAATACCCTCTTATAATCCTAGAAACCTTATATAGGATAGAAATCAAAACTAAGAAGGCCTTAGTTAAATCCTATGGAATATACACAAATAACAGGATATCAATTTACATTCAACCAAAATGATTCACGATGTAATATATTTATTAACTAAATTTACCTTATTGGGTAAAACATTTGGTAAATTGATTATTTCATTCTAATATTATGTGTATAATTTTTTTATCTTTGGTTTTATTTTCAGATTATCTCTTGGTATTATAGCTGAAGCACATAATCAATTTATTGATTAATTATTACTTCAACATTATGATAATTGTAATGGATTATCTAAAAATTATATTATAATCATTATTGTTTATTATTTTAATTAAGTAGATTTTTTTTTTCACTAGTCCTTAATATACAAATTTAATTTTATTATCCTCAGGTTATTCATTATATTTTAAGGTAATAGTTCCATTATAACACTCTTAAGTACTTAAATTAATTTAGAATTTTTTTTATGGAAATCCTAATTCAATTATATAATAGTTAAGAAGTATATTTTTTTCTTCTAAAACCATGTTTTATTATATTTCTACCAATATATTTTCAAAATTTTCATACTGATTTATTAGAGTAATTTTTAATATGTTTTAAATTTCATAAAATGTTTTCAAAGGAATATTATGTCTTTTTCAAAATAATACCCATTTATCATTACATAAAATTATAAAGTAAATATTCACATCATTTTCTAAATGTTCAAATTTTTTCACATTTTTTACATTTAAAATGGAATTTTCTTTTTACCTTATATTTCATGTAAATAATTACCCCTTTTATGAACATATTTTAATTGAGGATTTATTTGAATGTTTACAAGGTTCTTATTAAATTTTTTCCCAAATATTAGGGAAATTCATTTTTATTTACAAAATGCAATTTTAAAAATAAAATGGTATTATCATCAAGAATACTTTTAATGATATTTTATGGACTTTATATTCATAAATGAGATAAAACCTTTAATGTAAATATGTTTCACTATAGATATGTTATACTGATACCATCCATAATATATTCATGGATGAATTATGATTAGTTTAACTGAGGGTGTATGATTTTATTACCACTCAAAATTTTAATAAATTTTTTTAATGATTATGTATATTTATTGGGGTAAATTTTAATATTTATTTTGTTAGTTTCTTCTAATACATTTTTTTTATGTTTATTATATTTCAACCCTTTCATATGAGGAATTTATTGGACATTTAATGTGACATTTCTGGCCCACTATTACCCCTTGAGGCATTGGTAAGACTCATGAGATAAACTAGATTTGGTTTTGGCGAAGACATATCCACACACACACACACATGTATATATTGTGGGACAAGGACTCTATGGTATTATATTTCTTGTAACAAAGCCTCAATATTTCTTGGAATGAGGCCTCATAGGTATGATTTAGATGATTACCATTATGAATTCCATCATTCTTAATTCAATTATGAATATTATATATTATTATTTTATTTTTTAGAATATCAATGGTTATGTTTCGTGGTCATGTGATTATTTTTATGGACTTATTTGATCATCATTTATTCCTACTATATTATGATCACATTATAAATTAAATAGAATGTTTTCAGTTATTTACCTTACCATATTGACTATGAAATTTTATTCATAGATTCCTCTATAAACATACCCTTACTGAGCATCTGTGATCAACCCTTTATTAGGTTTCATTTTACACATGATACTAGGAATTATCTTATTATTGGTATGTATGGGTTTTCTAAGTGTAATAATGGAATTATCAAGAATATACCTTGGGGTATATTATGTTTTCAAATGTAAATGTGATTCATTTCTGTATCTAGTCTACCAAGTCTAGTAAAATATATGGTCGTTTGGTATGTGATTCTTTATATTATTTTCCAATGTAATAAAGTATAAACTATCATTGGTATTCTAGGTTTGGGGTAGTTATATTTTTTATTAGATAATGTTTAATAGTTTCATTTTTAACTAGATATAGGAAAACATAGATTTGGTAACATAACCCTATGATTGAAATTAGGAATATGTACATAAGAACAACATAATGTTCTGATATGGTAGATATTCCATGGTTTTTCCTAGAAATAAATATCTATCTAGATAATACATAGAGGCATCATTTTGGAACAAAGGTTACTAGGGTTAACAATTCTGAAAAGGTTACATTTTTCTTGAACATATTGTCACCTTGTGCATAAAAATGGGAATTACTATTCTCATGGTCAAAAAATAATAATGGATATGATTAGGAACATTTAATTTGTTTTACAAACCATTATAATGGATTTTAAAATAAATATATCCCCCAATGAAACAATTTTTATGATTATGATTTTTTATGTTCATAAATTTTTCAATCTATGTCATGTATTTCAATAGTTTTGGGATTATACAATATATTTTATAATGATATGTTGTAATCTAGTGTATTCCATCATTAATAAATGGTTCATAGTAGAAGGAACATTAACCACATCAATGCCCACATTCTAAAGAGTAATAATGATTATTTCTTTTATTGGATTAATAAAATATTTTGGAGGGAACAAGTCTCACAAAATATTATCATTACATAAAGACATTATATAATGTGATATCTAGATAGAAAAGTAATTCTATATGTATTATATCTTTGAAGGGAACAAATAGTTGAATAAGATGTTAGGGAAAGTGACAGATAATGTAAATTAAGGAATGAATTATTTTCCAACATGTTATAATTGTATAAAGAAACAAAATGGTGCTTTTTAAAAAGTATTGGGAGTTTATTAAAAATGCAGAGGTAAAGGAAACCATTCTCGTGATTTCAATGTAATGACAAAGGATTCCAATTTTCAATTCTTCAACTATAAAGATTTATGATACTATGAAAACCTATTCTACAGGAATCAAAGTAATATACCTAAAACAAACCTAATAGATTATAATAAAGCTTACGATATTACAAATAAATGATGTGTATTGATTAATGTTATTATATTTAGATTCATAATTTAATTCATGTGAGTATTTTATCAATGATATCCTAGTTATGATAATAAAGAAATATATGAGTATTATACTATAATACTTTTTCATTAAGGATTTGAGAGAAAATTTAGAATGGGTACCATGACCATGGAAAATGATTCAGTATAAGTTATAATTGATGGAAATAACATGATTTATTGATTGATAACCCTTAATATTTTTATGATGATAGGGATAATGATTTTGGGTTAAATAGATGATTGATATGGATATTTTAAATTATAGGTTACTAACTTTATTATGACTGATTAATGATTTTTTGACATAGTGGTTCATACTATCATTAATGAACTATAAAACAACCTTCAATTTAATTAATATATCCAATAATCTATTTTTTAGTTATGTAAAAAGGAAACATAAATGCTTTAAATATGGTTTTATGGTAATTCATTTTGATACAATGTTTTAAGAGTATACATGAGTAAGGTATTGACATGTTTTGTATGTGATGATTGAGATCCTATTTATATTCTTCAAAGAATTATAATAATTTAATTTTTTAAATTTGGTGACATAATTTATGTAGTTACAGATATTATTATTTTGTATGGGATATATGATTAACCATTTATGAAATAGTATATGGTGGAATTTCAATGTGGTTTTGTCGATTAATGTATTACTTCATCATATAGACATTTATGATCCATTTATATTGTAATAAAAATATCTAGAGATCAAAGGAATGACTTATCATTATATTATTGATTTTACAATCTATTAAATGTTAATTTTAGATGTTCAGGCATAAAAAAGTCATTCATGGAAATTATTTTCACTGTGTAAGTAATTAATTAGAAATTGATCAAATAACAATTAATTGATTATTTTTTATTAAAAAATAAATTTATTAAGTAAAAAAAATTACATTAATAAAAAATATGAAAAGAGGGATATATTACCTTATAAAAAATGGGGTGTTTCCTCCATCCTGTTACAAAATAGAGAGAAAAAAAATCATTAACTATAGGAAAAGTATTTCAAAACATTTTTTTTTCATATTATCATCATTTTTTTGAATTAGTGACCTAACCAAACCTCTTTGGTGTATGGATTTGTGGTCTTTAACGTTATTTGAATTATACACTTTCTTGTTATCAATGTTCACTACCACTCTCCATTAGTATTAGGGTATTCATTTTCCCTTGAATGTCCATGTTTTCACATCCTGCCTATGTTCTTCTATTTGAAAATCTAGTATGTATTATTACATATGATGTTGTACTTCGTTTTCTCTATAATTAATAGGATGTTTTACTATCTTTTTTTATGATGTTGGTCTTTCAATAATGGTATTTCTAAATTCCGATCCCTTTATTTCCATGATCATTCTTAAATTATGAGGACATGTTTTATTTAAGGTGGGTAGAATGTTACTCCCAAAATTTATAAAATAAGTACATTATAATTTATAATGTGTATAACAAGAATAAATAATCTTAAAAAAAATATAGCACCCTAAGAATTTGTGATATATTTATTTTTAAATGAATTTGATAGTTTTATTATCTTTCATTACATAAAGTACTATGTTTATATTGTGTTATAAGTAACTTTGAGTATAACTTGTATTACACACAACACTGTATTTATCTTTCATTACATGTAACATTGTGTTAAAAAACATTACATAATTATAAAAATTTATTATTTAATATAATAGCGATCACCTAGATTTTAAATTGGAGAGTATGAATAGTAATAACTATGTTATTGAAATTAGTTTTACTTATTTATTAGAAATAAAATGACATTTACTTTACAAATTGAAAAATATTTTCTAAAAAATTATATTTCTTCTAAAATATGTTTAAGTGAAACAATTTACTGAATATTTAAAATTATTTTTAACCCATTTTATAAAATTTATTTGAAAAAATAATTTTCATTTTATTAAAATAAAATATAAAAAAATTTATAGGGAGAATTTGTTTGATTTTTTCTGAAATGATTCACTTTTTAATGAATAGTAAAAAATAAAGAATTTTAATTGAATGGTTACTTTTCTTTTAAAAAAGTTACTATATTAAATAATGTCATTGATTTATTTAAATGAAACACTAGTTAAATTATATATCAATTAATCCAATTCAGGTGATTGGAATAAATTTTATATTAAATTTTGATATGAAAACCTATTAAACTTTTGAAGATTTTTTCATTAAAAAATAGCTCACTCATCACTTCTACATGATTAATTTTAAATTAAAACATATAACATATGTGAATTTGTAGAATCACGTGTTCTGAATCGTACCAAAATACATATTTTTTTGAACTTCCTTGTTTACTAAACCGGTTGTTTTTAAAACCGAGCTTCGAAACGTAATTTATAGGGTTGGATCACTCTTAAGTGATGTTTTTAGGCATGGGTGAAGGCCTGAGAAGTGTCTTAAGTGGATTTAGAAGTTTTTGGGGTGCCAGAACTGAGAAAAATATATTTTTTAAAGGTAGCAGAGTGCACATGGTTTTCTCATGAGCTGCTAAACCATGCGGCCCACTGTAGGTAACCATGAAGCCTTACTTTAAAAAAGACATTGGCTTCCTCATGGCCATCGCACGATTTCCTAAACCATGCACCTAGCCCATGCAAGGTGCATCTTGGAGGAATAAGACTCCGCACGACTTGCATATGGTTTGGTAAACCATGCGAGTCAAACCGTGCACGACACCCAGTTTTTAAAATTTGATTTGTTTTATTTAAATTAAATTAAATTAAAATAAAAAGAAAATAAAAATAAAACCTAATACTCACACTATCTAATATGAAACACACCAGGGGGAAATCCTTTGAATCACACACACGACCTCCCTCCTCTACCTCCTCTTCCTCTTTCAATTCCATCCTGTTTTCGTTAGTTTTCTTCATTAGATCCATCATGGGGAGTCTTCCCTCCCTTTTCTTCTCAGTTACAAGTATCAAATCAGACTTTTTGTCACCCCATAAGGTTCGATCAAACCATAGTATTCTTGGGATGACCTGATTTTGGTTTCCCTTCGATCATTGGTCATGAAAATGATCTCTACGGGCATGTTGGTGCATGTTCCAACTACCATCGCCAAAGGTGAGGTAGTTTGGGTGGTCTCGGTCCATTGACTTTTCTTCGGGGTAAGTTTTCTCCTCATTTCCTAGTAATGTTTTAGGGTTTTTTAGGTTTATGATATCCCATCATGTTACTTGTAGTGCATTGAGTTGTTCTGGGTGGTTTTACTTCATTTTGGTTCGTCACTGAAGTGAATGGATTGGTTCCACCTTGAGGTAGGTTCCCTTTCAAAGTCATCAATTTTTATAAATGCATTAATAAAGTTACATACTCAACTTTTTTATAAATGAAATCATCTAATGAAGTATTATTATAAATGCCTCTTAAATTTGAATTTATCATGTTTCATGTTTTAAATGCTAAAGATGATAAATGATTTGTTAATAAACATATCATGCTTTTATAATAAAACCCCTCCAACAGAGGTGTGCTACCTTCAAGATAAAATGTAGTGGTTTGGCCTTAATTTCATGAATTCTCATTTTTATAATCTTTATTCTTGATGTTGTGTTGAAATATATCATGCTTAGGACATGGCCTTAGTGACATTAGATACATTGAGTTTCCTTTTTTAAAATGATTAAAGGATTGAAGCTTCGTCTAAGTGTTTGGTCCAGCTATGGATTGGAATTACACTTGTAGGTTATTGCACTTTGTATGGATACTTGGAGACCTTTAAATTAAATAGACATGTTTTGGGAAATGGAATGAAATGAGTTAAATGAATGGTTAATGATTAATTATTGACCTTCAAAACAATTTACTATTTTTTTTCAAATGTTTTGAATACTAATAAAAACTTGGGTGACACATGGGTTCCCATGTAGGAATTCCATGAAGAACTCAATGGGTTTTTATTCTCATAACTTGGGAGATTCATGGATTCCCATATAGGAATTCCATGGATGGACATAGGTTCATGAGACAATGATTGTTTCCACATTCATGAAAACATTTATCGTGATAAGGGAAGGTAGTAGTGTAGAGCTTGACCTTTGAAAATGCCTTAATGGAATTTACTAAATGGTTTCAATGCTACTTGACCTTTCCAAACTAATAGAAGGAATGTATTGAACAAATTACTAAATGGTTTCAATGCTGCTTGACCTTTCCAAACTAATGGAAGGGAAGGATTGAACCAATCACTAAATGGTTGCAATGCTACTTGACCTTTCCAATCTAAGGGAAGGAAAGGATAGAACCAATCAATAAATGGCTGCAATGATACTTGACCTTTATACACTAATGTAAGGCAATGCCTAAACCAATAAATAATGGTTTCAACTCTACTTGACCTATCCATAGTAATGGAAGTCAAGACATGAACCAGATGAATCGTTACATGACTTCTCTATCAAATAGGAATGGACTGACTCGAGCTCACCTTGGATTATTAGAGGAGAATACCTTGTGTCTCGGGAATCCCATTACGATTCAAGGGTACGGTTTTCTTAGGTTGATACCCACCTAGACTCTAGTTCTTGTCTATTACTTAGACGCTCGGTATACTACTGGTGGGTCCCTTCTTCTTAAGGGATACCTAATATACGGTCCTTGGATCCAACATTGACTAGTAGGTTCCATGGTTAAATCCCAATGGGACCTACTTTTTCTTAGCCCCATTTTACCTTGCTCGATCACCTGGGACTCAGTAGGAAACTTATTGTGGAATGACTTGGATTAATCTTCCTATATTACACTCTTACCCCTTATCTAGACTCAGATACTACTGAGTTAACATTCCGTGATTTTACGTTATCTTGGTCTTTAACCTAGAACTTGCGCATTGGATATCTTTTCCAAGTCGGCTTGTAACGTCTTGGAACCTTCACTACTTATAATATCATAAGATGCCTTGGATATACTCCTTGGGTTGAGCATTGAAAAATAGGTTCCATGGTTAAAGCCCATAGGGCCCGATCATTGCTTCACCCCATTTTACATTAGAGGAAACTCCTTGGACTCGATAGGTGACTTAATCACATGTGAATTATAAATGAAATGGTAATACTAAATTAATGAAATTGTTACATGTTCAGACACTATCCAAGGGCTGAAGCAGGTACTTGAGTATTTAGTTACATTGTACTGCTTACTTTATTTATGTATGGTTGCACCCTATTTAATTTAAAATACACTATCAGGATTGGGTTAGACACTGGTGGTGTTGGCCTACTGAGATTTATGTCTCACACCCTACTTGGGCCGCCATTTCCATGGGGTACCCGAGTAGAAATTTCTTGTTTACAAGGCCATAGACCTTGATTGTCACTATTTTCTTGTACCTAGAGTAGGAGAAAAGGACTGAGCTAGAGCACGGGATGCTCTTGGTGATAAATTTTGGGATTTTTGTTCTTTTCTTTACTTGAATCATACATTGTATTGTATTGAAATGAATGTTTTACTGTTTACTGTTTTCCATAATGTATCAATACCATGACATGCATTCGACTATTTCATAAGCTATCATTGGCTTCTTTTTTTCATTTATATAAAATTTTTCTTCCACTTCCTTTTCAATTATGTATTACTAATTCCACTATTGATTATTATTTACTCTTTTATACCACTTCATGACTATGATAATATAGTATAGTCTCCCCCCTGACAATCCATACCCCCTCGCTGCTAGTCAGCAGCCTCTCGCACATGGGTAGGTGTGCTTGAGGTCATGTGGCGATCGGTCCGGCCACCGTATTAGTGGTGAGCTGGGTCAGGACGTTATAAAGTGGTATCATAGGTGGGTTTTCCTTTTGTATTACTATTTTGGGTTGGAATACATGAGTCTAAGAAAGTATTGACACTTGGAAAATAGATGTTCTTAGGACTGATTACCCCACATATGGGGAATGAGTAAGTGACTAGGGCTGGGATTGATTTTTTATGCTATGCGCTATTATAATTGATATGATTTTACCTAGAGTGAATGGTGTACATTTTTTTGCTTATAATTTTTGGAATTTTGGATATTTTCCTTGGCCTTATATGGAAAAGATATTGCATTATATGTAGTATATTAGGCAAATAGAAATTCAAATGCCATGCATATATCCCATGCCATGTAGTTGCATTAGTAGGTTGCCTGCTAAGTATGATTCAGTGCCTTATTGATATTCCATGCTTAGATTTATACCTTTTTAGGTAATACATTATAATTCATTCTGTTCTTGCTTCTTGTTATAGTATGCTTCTTTGATTAGAATGCCAAGATTCTGTGATTTCAGGTTGATGATCTGTGTTAGCTACTTATAGTGACATGAAATAATAGCTTACATTAATATATGTCCATTATTTCATTGGATAATTTTTCTGATTGTGGTTATAACAGGAGGTAATATTTAGTTATAAGGTGTTTCGGTTCCTTATAGATTGAAAAAGGCAACTCGTGTAATTGAACCATTATAAAAGGCTGCTAAATTATGTCACTACATTATGTTGGGTTTGAATGAATGGAGCTAAATTCTACACTATAAAGTGTATGGGTGATTTGGAGGTTGGAATATGGCCACCCATATAACTTGGACCATTATGTTTGACCATGATAAATTCTGGATTGAAATTGGTATGGACTACTGGGAGCCAATTTTCAATCCATAGAGTGTATGGGTGCTTCATGAATTGGGAAATGGAAACCCATGTTAAATGAAATGGAACACTACTTTGTGAAATTATTATAAGTGTTAAAGATGTTTAAAGTTTATATGAAATCAAATGTCTAGCATTCAAAATGTAACTGGACCCAAGTAGGTTAGTTGGGGAATGTTCATATGAGTTGACCCATCTAGGTGATTTAATTTTAATAATTTGTGTGTTTGATATTGGTTTTCTTTATAGATAAACCAAGTTAGTTAAAATGGTACCCTCATAGGTCACCTTATCCTTTGAAAAGGAATTTATTTTGATATGTTTCCGGAAAATGATGAGATTTCAACTAACATAAAATGTTTTTAAAAGAGAGTTTTATAAAACATGCCTATTTTTCCCTTGGAGAGTTGGTTAAAATAAATCACCTTATGATTTGTTTTTAAAAAAGTACATTGATTTTTTATTAAATATTTTGATGATTAAGGATTAAAAGTGATTAAATATAAGAGGCTTGGAAATGGAACCTATAGTGGTGTCCACGGTTTCAAACCCTCGTATAAGGGTAGTTCAAAATTCTATTTATGTTTCCATGGAACAGAAACATGAGTACTTTCCGGTATTATGATCGGATTTTGAGCCTGATGACCTTTTTTGTTGATGTGACCCAGTGTCAGAATTGAAACTTGTTCTTTGTAAGGGGATAACCTATGGTAAGTAGTTCCCTAAAAACGTAAATTAAATGAGAGTGTAACAACTTTTCTTTCTCTTGGTTTCGTTGGGTTCTGTTTTCCCTAGTAGGAATCTCAATTTTAAAGTGAAGCCCTTGTTCGAACGGGTGATCATGCCTTTCATGACCTTGATATGGGTTTGAGCATCAAGTAAAGCTAGTTTTCAGTAGTTTAGACATGCCTCAGTAATGGTTGGTCACTTGTTGGTCATTTGAACCTCTCTCCTTCTTAGTAATGGATGAATGGTAATGGCATCATCCAGGTTGACAGTTTTATGAGGAAACATGAATCCGAAATAAATCTTCATGTACTGTTGAATATGGTCTCAGGTCATCTCCAAGTAGAGTGACTTGAGCATTAAATAATCAGTTCATTCCAATATTTGGGTTGGATTTCAAATGACTTGTGTGTTTTGACACGCTGGTATCATTTTTATAATCTAACGCACTCATGTGTGGTCTGTTTTCCTTCCAGTTGTGGATATGACACTCCTATGGTGGGTAGTGTTGTCTTGAATTTTGTAAATGTGTCATTCTATGTAGATGGAGAACAACCTAAGGGGACCATTGGGAAGTGGTTGGGTTGCTTGATTTCCCTTGATGCTTGCAAGTATTAAATCATGCCAGTAATTTCTTGGAAGCACAACCTTGATCATGTTCGACTATTTTACCTTTCAGTTTCTAGGTGTGTTTGAATAGAAACCCCATCTTAAATCCCTTTAGTGTAATCTTATTTAGATACGAGCATGGCCCCTTTTTTAAAATCATCCTCGATGCATTAATAGAGCGTCAGTATTATAGCATGATAAATCGTTAAAAGCTGTTGATCTTGTTGGATGATCTTGGTCTATGTTACATGCTAAATCATGGTGCTTATCGAGGTTCGGTAAGTCCTGAGTGATTCCTAGTTTTCCATGTAGGAACACCTGGTTTAGACTCATGGACTCCAACCATTTCTTTTGAATTTCTCCGAACACCTAATACAAACTTAGACGAGACATGTCAGCCATGCTTCTTGACTCTTTCCCTTCCTTGTAGTTCAATGTTTATGATTGTGAGAAGCCATTTTAAAGCACGTTTCCCAGTGAAGGCAAGTATGGTCTCATGGTTGGTAGTGTCTTATGAGAAATCTTGCTCGACCAGTTCTATTAGGTCAATCAGAATTTGACCATTTTATTTTTAATAAAATCATGGAAGGGGTGTCATAATAACACCTAGAGTTGTGCTTTATACATAAATTCCAATGGTGGAGGTACCGTGGCTTTAAATTTTCCCATGATTATGTTAAGACATATGGTGGGAAGCACCATTAGTCAAGTGTTATCGATACTTTGATGTGATCGTGTATCTATCTGAGTGGGATCTTGTAATCTCTGTTTCTGTGTTAAGTTTAACTTTGAGTGTTGGACCGGGTTGTAAAGGCTGAAGTGCAGTGTACGTTGGAAATGCTTAAGGTTAATTGGGTGTTGGTAACATAATGCAACAATTTTAATGAAAATTCATAACCCTTGTAGGTTAGGTGGTGTTTTAGTTATTACCAAATAATTCTTGGGGGTGATAAGTTTTTAGCGTTGGTAGATTTAAAAATCATGTGTTCTGAACCAGACTGAAATACAGAAGTTTTTGTACTTATTCATTTAATAAATAGATCCATTGGTAAACCAGGCTTTGAAACATAGTTTTTAGAGTTGGATCACTCTTAAGTGATGTTTTTTGGCATGTTCGAAGGCCAGAGAAGTCTCTCGAGTGTCTTGAGAAGTTTTGGGGGGTGTCAAACCCAAGAAACTTCATGGTTTTAAAGTTATAATAGGGCACACAGTTTTCTCACGGCCTGCTAAACTGTGCGGCCCACTGCAGGTAACCGTGCAGCCCTACATTATAGGGGACTATGGGATGAACATGACCTGTACACAATTTGTTAAACCGTATTCCTAGCCTATGTGGGTAGTGTCTTGGAGGTAGAGGACTCCACATAGTTTTCTCACAGTTTGGAAAACTGTGCAGGTCAAACCGTG
Organism: Viscum album; assembly: GCA_963277665.1. Lineage (NCBI taxonomy): Eukaryota > Viridiplantae > Streptophyta > Magnoliopsida > Santalales > Viscaceae > Viscum > Viscum album. The sequence goes on from OY728122.1 coordinate 380,800,683, forward strand.
CATGACACCCAGTTTTTATTTTTTGATTTGTTTTAATTTTATTTAATTTAATAAAAATAAAAATAAATTAAAACTAAACCATCATACTCAAAATCTCTCAAACGCGACACACTAGGGGGATCTCCTATGAGCCATGTGCTTGAACCCCCTTATCGACCTCCTCTTCCTCCTTCAATTCCAGCTAGTTTTCTTCTGATTTCCTCATCTGATCCATCGCGATGAGTTTTGTATCCCTTGTACTCTCAGTTCTGAGCTTGGAATCAGCCTTTTAATCACCCCATAAGGTTCGGTCGAACACTAGGTTTCTTGGGATGACCTAATTTTGGTTTCCCTTCGATCTTTAGTCATGTAAATGATATCTACAGGCATGTTGGTGCATGTTATAGCAACCGACGCCAAAGGAGAGGCAGTTCAGGTGGTCTCGGTCCACCAAAATTTCTTTAGGTTAAGTTTTCTCCTCGTTTCTTAGTTATATTTTGTAGTTTTTGAGGTTTATGAGTTCCCCACATGTTACTTGTATTGCGTTGAGTTGTTCTGGGTGGTCTCACTTCATTTTGGTTCATCACTAAAGTGGATGGCTTGGTTCCACCTTGAGGTAGGATCCCTTTACACATCATCAATCTTTATAAATGAATTAATAAAGTTACGTACTATAATTATGTTATAAATTAATTCATAAAATGAAGTATTATGCTCAACATCACTTAAATGAGAATTTATCATGTTCATGTTTTAAATGCTAATGATGATGAATGATTTGTTGATAAATAATATCATTTTTATAATAAAACCCCTCCAACAGAGGTGCGCTACCTTCAAGCTAAAAAGTAGTTGGTATGCATTTCTTGCTTGACTTGTTATGTTTATAATCCTTATGATTGATGTTGTATTGAAATATGGAATTCTTAGGACGTGGCCTTAATGACATTAGAAACACTGAGATTCCTTTATTTAAAATGATTAAAGGATCGAAGCACCGTCTATCTGCTTGCTCCAGTTTTGGATTGGAATTACCCATGTAGGTAATTTCCCATTGTATGGATACTTGTTTTACTTTAAATGCAACTAACTTGTTTTGGTAACTAGAATGAGTTGAGTTAAATGAATGATTAATGCTTAATGATTGACCCTCAAAAGAAGTTACAAAATTGTTTTTCAAATGTTTTAAATACTAATAAAGCATTGGGTGACACGTGAGTTCCCAGGTAGGAATGCCATGATGGACTCAATGGGTTTTCATACTCATACCTTGGTAGATACATGGATTCCCATGTACGAATTCCATGGAAGGACTTGGATTCATGAGACAAGGATTGGGTCCACATCCAATTCAACACTTACCATGCTAAGAGAATGTATCGGTGCTGACTATTCCCTTTTGAAAACACCTTAATGGTTTTTAATAAATGTTATCAATGCTACTTGAATATTCCAAACTAATGGAAGGAAAGGCATGAAACAATTACTAAATGGTTGAAATGCTACTGGACCATTCAAAACTAATGGAATGAAAGGCTTGAACTAATCATTAAATAGTTTCAATGCTACTTGACCTTTCTAAACTAATGGAAGGAAAGGATTGAACCAATATATAATGGTTTCAACTCTACTTGAATTATCCACACTAATGGAAGGCATGAGTTGAACCAAATGAATCATTACATGACTTCTCTATAAAATTGGAATGGACTGACTTGAGATCCCCTTGGATTTTGAGAGGATAATACTATGGGTCTCGAGAACCCATTTCCGATTCAAAGATACGATTTAAATAGGTTGATACCCACCAGGAATCTAGTTATTTTCTATTCCTTGGATTCCCAGTATACTATAGTTGGGTCCCTTCTTCTTACAGGATAACTAAAATACACTCCTTGGATCCAGTAATGTCTAGTAGGTGCCATGGTTAAATCCCATGAAGCCCTATATTTTCTTAGCCCTGTTATACCTTAGTCGATCACCTTGGACTCAGTAGGCGACTTATTGTGGAATTCATTGGATTATGCTCCATGGATTACACTCTTACCCCTTAGATAGAATCAAATAATATTGAGTTAGCTTTCCACAAGTTTACGTTACCTTGGAATTTACCCTGGAACTCCCTCAATGGATATCATTTCAAGGTTGCCTTGTTACGTGTTGGAACCTTCACTAATTACACTATCACAGGATGCCTTGGATACAATCCTTGGGTCTAGAATTGACAAGTAGGTACCATGGTTAAATCCCATCAGGCCCAATCATTACTTAGACCTATTTTACTTTAGAGGAAACTCCTTGGACTTGGTAGGAAACTTACTCACATGTGAATTATAAATAAAATGGTAATACTTACATGTTTAGACACCAGCTGAGGGATGAAGTAGGTACTTGGTTATTTAGTTACATTGTACTGCATACTTTATTTATGATTGCTTGCACACTGTTTAATTTAAAATACACTTCCATGATTGGGTTAGACACCGGTGGTGTCAGCCTATTGAGATATTTGTCTCACACCCTACTCGGGCCTCCATTTTATTAGGGTACCTAAGTATACCTTTCTTGTTCACAGGGCCTTTGACCTTGTTTGTTGATATTTTATTGTACCTAGAGTTGGATAAATGGACCGAGCTGGAGCTTGGGATGCTTGTGGAGATCGCCTTTGGGATTTTTGTTTTTTTCTTTATGTGAGTCTTTTATTGTATTGTATTGAAAGTCATGTTGTACTGTTTACAAATTTTTATAATGTATCAATACCATGTCATTTATTCAACTATTTTATAAACTGGCGTTGGATTCTTTTGTTCATTTATATAAAATCTATCTTCCACTACTTTATCAATTATGTATTAATGATTCTATTGTTGATTATTATTTACTCTATTATACCACTGTGCAACTCGGATAAGAGGGTATAGTCTCCCCACCAACTATCATTACACCCTCACTGCTAGTAGGCACCCTCTGGCATACGGGGGGGGGGGGGGGGGGGGTGCACTTGAGGTCATGTGGCAACCAGTCCGACCACTATCTTAGTGGTGAGATGGGTCGTGGCGTTGAAAAATTTAATTGGGAAAATATATTGAATATTTTAGTTTCAAGAATTTATTAATTATAATAAGTTTGACATAATTTTCGACTGAAATCAATAGTGAATACAGTAAAAATAAATTATACTGGTTAAGGTAAATATTGATTTAACCAGGGTTAAACTAAGAAGATAAGGGTTAAAAATGACATAACAACTTGTACAACATGAATTGGATGGATATATGTTGACCATAGATCCTCTAGGATCAATAGAAAACAATTATTGAGTATTTTGGAATTATAAAAACATGGTGTTATTTAATATTTGAAAAAAAGTACAAGGGTTCTACTCAAATCACTTATAAATGGCCACTCGCTCTCATTTATCTATCACACCATCAAACCTAGTTGTTTTAGCTAATCCCAACCAAAACCACTATTTAACATCCCTCGGGTCATCCTAGAAGTCTTAGTTTTGGAATAAATCCAACTTAAGATTCCATTATTGTAAACCTATGAATGATTCCTAATGTAGAGGAGGTAAAATCATGTTCATACAAAAGGAAGCATGTGGTGGGATATTTCTTAACTCAATTACGATTCATTGGGTTAAACATATACTTCATTAATTATTTAATTATATGATTATGTGAATAATTATTTCTTATTACCTCATGATGTATTCAATATTTTTTATAGGGATTTTCATTTGAAACACATAATCATTTCATTGATTAATTCTCATGTCAACATTTTGATCATTAAAATTGTTTATTTACCAATATCTTCCTAATAGAGATTAATTGTTCTTTAATTTTATTTGAAGAAAAATATATGAAAATTTCCAAATAATCCCATTTAATTTTCTTATTATATTTTCATTCATGATATTTTCATGTTATAGTAAACTTTATCCACCGTTTAGTGATTAAAATAATTAATAACATGTATTAATGAAATCCCAAGATCTTTTCTTTTTCGTTAAGAAATCTATATTCTTCCAAAATCTTGTTTTCTAAAAATGTATTTAAAATTTTTCACCTTTTCAAAATGATTTGTAAATGTTGATTGACCAATTTATTCATGTTTTAATTTTTTGTAAAAGAATCATATGTTGTTTTTAAAACAATCCCCATCTAGGTTTTAATGCAAATATAAAAGGCATATTCATATTGTTTTCTAAATAAGAAACTTTTCAAATATATTTAACATGCAAAAGGAATTTTATTAATAACTTATTGATAATGTATGAAATTAACAACCATGGTGACCTATATTTCATTGATCATCCCTTTATAATATTTATGTTTTATTTTTAAAGAAAAATTTGTTCCTAATATTATAAAAATTCATTGATTTTTTGAATGGTTGATTTTTGACATAAAATGTGTATTTTATTTCAAGAATGTTCTTAATGATATTATTATGGTATTTCTATTCATTAATGACATTAAATATTTAATATACTTATAATCCACTAGATATATGTTATATTTATAACATCCTTATTCTTTTCTTGGTTGATATATTATTAGTTTAATTGAGGATATGCAATTTTATTACCATTCACCATTTTACAAAGAATGGTATATTATTATGATTATATAATAGAGTAAGTGTTAAAATGGCATATTTTAGTTGTTTTAGATACGAATGTTTATGTGAATTATGTTTCACCCCTTTCATTTGGGGAATGCATTGAAATTTGTAACTGATGGGTGGGGCCTTCGATAGCCCTTTGAGGCATCTATTGATCACATGAGACAAAGTAGACATGATTTTGGTTGAGGAGTTACCCATTTATATAGATTCATTTTATTACTGAATAAACAATATTAGATGGATTTTAATTAATCCTCTATGATATTATATGTCTTTTAATGAGGCCTCGATGGTTCATTTTAGACTTACATCATTATGCATTCCATCATTATGATTTCTATGATTGATAACCCATGTGATTAATTAATTAGATAGAATAACCATTATTTATTTTAAGGCTCTTGTGATTTTTTATATGGAATTATTTTATCATCATTTATTACTTCCTTATATTATCAGGTTATTTATTAAAAGTCATATGTTTTAGTCATTCCCCATTAATTTTTTATTATTTATTATTTATTTATTGCTTCTACTATACACTTACCCATACTGAGCATCATAGGTCACCCCTTTATTATGTTTTTTAGACATGGTATAATGAAGTATTTTATTATTCATATGCATGGATATTCTAAGTGGAATAATGGTGTTCTAAAAAAATATTTTTTTATCCTATGTACTAAAATGTAAATATGGTTCATGTATGTATCTAGTTTACCAAGAATAATATGTTATTCAGTTTTTTAGGATGAAATTCCTTTTTATATTATGTCAATGTAAAAAATATACACCAACTCTAAGGTTTGGATTTGGGGTCATTACCAGTATCAACATTTGAAATTGGGTAAGATATTGTAATATAATATCAATTAGTGAAATCCGTGACAGTTTTTGTAAAATAGATGAACCTCTTATATAAAATGTAAGATAGGGTAGAACAGTATTGGTGTGAATTTAATTTATAAAAATTAATGAATCTGAAATATGATGGAAATTTTTAAATGAAACAAAAATTTTTTATAGTGTATATGTAGAAAAAATATTTTATTATGAAATGTTTAGCTAATGATGAAACTCAATTAATGAAAAAGTTTCTATAATTAAATAGATATTTTGATGGAATGTATGCATAAATAATAATTAAAATGTATAAATTTATTTTAAATAAAATTAGTAAAAATATGTGAATATGTGATATGATATGAATATGAAAATGTTATAACAAATAAATGAGAGAGAGTGGTTTGAAAAATTTAGCAGTGAATATATTAGTGTTAGCCTCTATATCCCCTCCTTTCATGGTTAAAAATTTATGCTGTTAAAATTCGCATGATTATAAAAAAGGAAAAGAAACCATGTTCCATTTTATGTATAACTAATATGAAAGAAATCTCTATCTCCTTCCTAGTTTTGGGTGCCCATCATCAATTTCTTTAGTAATAGTAAGATCCCATCCCTCATATTATTATTATGTCCACCCTTTGTAGAAGATGTCGATATGATTTAGAGATGTTATTAATGAAAATATATAATAAAGATACTACCTTATATCTTATTATGAAAAATAAAATTTATAGGTGAGATAAATATGTAATGGGATGCGATCCGAATAGATTACAAAATGAAATGGGATCTAGATTTGACACGTTGATATTGATGGAGAATGTTTTGGAACATATCAATAAAAATCATAATTGATGTGTATATCTTCCATGACATTGATGAAATTTATTAATATATTCAAAAAATAATTAGTAACTGTCTTGAATTAGCACACCACCTTAAGAAATGAAAAATACTGATTAAATGCTGTGAGGTGAGACAAAAATCAACACGTTAACATGCTCTTTGAATGACACCAAATAACTAGTATCCTCTACAGTGTAGATGGTGCTATACCTGGGATTTATAGAATCTAAAATTCATCCATTGGGTATTTAGTAGATATCCAATGGTTTTCTATTAGAATTTTTGTAGGAGTTGGTTCTAGAATTTTTACTTTCATTCTGGTACCCTTTTACGGGGTCTCTCACTGACTTTCTGGTGGATATAACATCTTTTTATATGGTATCGAGTAGTAAGTTACCTATAACAACTATCCAATACAACTTACAGTCCTCCAATATTATCCATGGACATTAAAATAGTAGTAAAATCCTTTGTTTGATCCGTCAACATTCTTCCATGTTAATAACACATGTTAATGTCCATAATGGGCCTTCAAAACAATTTCTTAAAATATATTTCAAGTTTCCATGTTGATCTATCAAGATATAATAGGATCCCTTCATTTGATTAATTAATATTAAAAATCATGGATATTTAACAATATAACATTCATCCTCTCAAATGAAAATTTCCAAATAAATGATTGAGTTTTTCTGATGATGAAAACATAATGTGAGGGAGAGAGGTACAAAAATTGTTCTAGCATTAGTGGTATCATACCCTCCTATTGTTATTTTACTAGAAATGTTTTTCTTCAAATAAAAAACTGAATTATATTTTAGAATTTCTTATGAACCCTACCAAATAAAATTTACTTTTATACTTTAACGGATAACATTATCCTTATAGTTGAGTATAAATTGATACATTCTTATTGAATTGGACATATTTTTTTTTCACTTAGTGATTGATTGAAGATATAAAAAGAGAAAATGTTATTAACATAAGTTCCATAATGAAATAATTATGTCTTGTAAGAAGATGATTGTTTTAAATAAGAATAAAATTAAAAAAATATTAAATTAATCTATTATAATCAATAATAATCCCACCTATTCTACTTATGGAAAAGTATCAAAATCCCATAAAAATAAAATTATTTTTATATATATTTTTAATTTTAATATATCTAAGGGTACCAAAAAAATAAAAAAATAATAAAAATGAATTTATTCTTAGTATAAAATGAAATACTTTCACCAACATTTGGGTTTTTCATAACATGTGTATTTTAGATGTCGTAAGCATGCATATTCCATATAAGAGTTATATATAGACATTTTATACCTATAACATAAATATTATTGATATAGTATAAATTTAGACATATAATATAGGACAGGTTATTACATCTATAAATCTGAAATATGATCAAGAGAAACCCTACAATGAAATTATAGGTAATAAGTTTAACAAATTTATTGTTCAAACTCTGTAAGAATCAACAGACCATTTATATTGGTCAAGTGAGCTATAAAACATTACCCATAGAAAATGTAATGAAAAAATAGGAATATAATATAACTATAAAATAATATAATTAAAAATCATTATTATTCAGTATTTAATTTCAAAAAATACACTATAATTATCAATGGCTGAGGAACCCTTTTACTAATTTAGACCATATACATTTCATTAGAGCCAATAATTATTTTAATATCAATTTAGCTTAACCAATGGTTAAAATTTATAGGTTTAATAATTTTAATGTGAGATCTGTTAGTATTTAGATAAATACAAATAGAACATTAAATTTTGTTGTTGAGACTATATTGATCTTATTTAAGAATGAAATCAATAAAAAGTATCACTTCTTGAACAATAATCATATACCATTTTAGTTATCAAAAAATAATTTATCTATTTTAGTATATTAATATAATGAATATAAAAATGTTAATCTTTGGGAGATGATATTGAATATATTATATTCGTTGAAATAATATTTTTTCAGGCCAGGGAATATTAATTATATACATTCTTGTAAAGAAAATATCGAAATAACCCTTTTCTTGATTCTCACTAAACAAATGATTTTTTTGTATTCATGGGTTTATCATTGAAATTGACATAGAGGTGCATAGTTTATATAAGCCATTAATATAATTAATTTAAGGCATTTTATAGTGATTGTAAATTTTTTCTATATCTAGATTGAATTGAATGATATTTTTACTACCCATACACTACATCTCATTGAATATAATCAACTCACTCCATAATTATTACTTATCCTCAAAATAGAGTAATAACTATCAAAATCTATTTTAAATTAAATAATTTCGGAGTAAATCATATTTTAATTTATGATATTATTATTAATGAAAGGTTTTTGTGGAATTGTTTACATTCTAAATGAAAACTTCCATAAAGTAGAAGAGACTCATATAATATAATTGTATTTAGAGTAAGAATAATTTTAGAAACACTGAATGTAAAATATAAAAATGATTACTGTGAACTAAGTGAATTTTGAAATAGTGTTATTATTTTTAATTTTCTACTACATATTGAAAATTTAAATTAATATGAACATGATGTATTGATTGAGTTGAAGAAGTAAAATCTTAAATAGAAATGTCATGAGAAATTTGTTAATGTGGGTAATACAAACTATAATTTTTTATTTATTTCATTAGATATTGGAAATCAAGTAAATAATATATACAATTTATTAACTAATATAATGTTTTTAATAATAAATAATCCATATGATATAAAATTATTGATTAGTTTAAAAATTAATTACATTATATTAATACATATTATGAAAATAAATGTTTTAAATTAAATATATCTTCTCCTATAACTGATCTATAATAAAATTTCATTGTTGGAAACAAAATCTATAGATTATGTCAAAGATACTATTTTATCACTAAACTATCATTCGATTACAGGATTATATTGGCATACAAATATATTAAATATCTATTATTTGGATATTATTCTTTCATAAATTTTATTTTCTATGATGGTATCACATAATTATTCTTGAATTATTAGTATGAATTCATATTTAATTACATTAATGCCTATATTTTTGGGTTCTTTTGATATGAAATACTTCAAAAATATTTTGATTTTGAATTCCAATTCTAAAATCATTATAATTTTATAATGTATATACTATTATACTAGGAAATATTACATTTAAAATTTATCACCCAATCAATATGGATTTAAAACATGGATAAATATAAAGGAATTTTTATATACCACAATTGAAAGTGCTAAACTGTTATAATAAAAATGTAAAGGTGGTTTCTTTATTATTAATATAGATATCCAAAATCTTTTTATCATTATAAAATAGATTCATATATTTGTTTTTCTTTAATGGTATTTATATTAAAATAAATTCATTGAATAGATTAGTTTCATTCAAAAAATATATAAATTTTTTATAATTATTAATTGTTCACAATGATGATTCTTTAATTAATCCATATGGGATATATGTTGTTATTACATATCATTATTCATATTTTTATTAGTTGAATATTTTGTAAGTGATTTATTTTGGTAATTTTGATGCTCATGAATTTAAACTCTTAAAAGTAAGAATAATATATTTTTTCTCTCACAACTATTTTATAAGCTTGATCTTTATTGTCATGTGATAGGAATTCCAATATCATTTATTTGATTAATGTTTTTTTAAATTATTAGTATGCACCCCAAGAAAATACTTCAATGGGAGCATCAATTTAATTTTTGTCTTAATATACTTCCAATAACGAACCATAATAATATCTTCAAATATATTAATGTTAGAAAAGGGTAATATAACATACCACCCCTCACCCATTGGCTTGGGAAGTGGAATAAGTGCTACAAGGACTTAGGTGACATCCCCAATACACAAATGGCTGGAAATAAATTCAAAGGGATTCATAAATAGTTTGGGGATGATTTTCACATTGAGAATAAAACAAAAAAACGAAATTACCATATCTAAATAACCACTAAATAATTAATGGGTACTATGTAATACAACTAAAAGTATAACCCATTGAAAAAAACTAAACTATAACATAAACCATATTAGTGTAAAATGTGGAAACTAAATAATAACAAAACTTTAACAAAGAAAAAAATAGATATTCATAAAAAATCAAAGCCCCGACACCATAATCTATTCCTAAGTTATCATGGAGCATCACTAAGTAAATGAGATACATTTCGATTACCTATATCTTGATAGAAAATATCTACAAATGAACACATGTTCCTAAGATAGGGGTGAGTAGAAAACTCAATAGGATTTTTCTAATGAATTCCAAACTCACACTAATAGGATACAAGATTTAACACATTCATAATTTTTTATATTAAACAACTTAAAATAAAGTATATCAAAGCCAACCAATTTCCAAACCCACCAATTTTTTAGGGAATGAAACCAAAAAAAACCATTAAAACCATTTCTCAAATCCATTTGGATTACCCATTACATGGAACCCAAATTACACACAACCCATGTGTTCACATGTAAAATTTCCATACTCATGAGAAGTTTCTCAATGATCTACCAAGTCTCCACTAGGTAACCAGATCTCGAGTTCCCTAATGGAACACACCCCTTCAACAGGGCCACATAATTTAAAATTAATACAATAAAACCTAGTAAACCCAATGGAATTTCAAAAAAACGTCAATCTATTTCAGTAAAAACAATTATTTAGTTGAATAAATTAATACTAAACAATTTCCATAAACTAAAAAAACTATATTTTACAATTTAATTTTTAAAATCAAGAATCCTAACACATAGAAAAAACAAAAAATTTACACAATTTCACAAACCATCCCTAAATAGGGATTCAACCATACTTTTCATGTCAATTTAAAAATTAAATTCTCAAAAATAATTCAATTATAAATAATGAAATCACATTCAAACTAATAAGAGCTGAGAGTGAATCCACCAACCTCACAAACATAGGTGAAAATGAATAATGGAAAAATTCTTTGACAATCAACATTGAAACTCAAAACATATTCCATAGATATCATGTTAGCTACCATAAAATAAATTCTAAATCAAAATTATTGGAACCCCACAACATGGATTTATCCCTTGTAGATTAGATCCATGAATCCATGAGAGGGATAAAGAAGAAAACAATGATGAACTACCAACAAAAAGCACTTACCAAAGAATTTGGTCCTTCAACACAAATAGATTCAATAAAATATCACTCCCAAATCAATAGGAATAGTCTATATAAAGTTTTTGATGGGTATAATTCTAGTTCTGACTATGTAAGGGAAAACAAGATCCGTTATGGCTGTATAGTGAGTGAGATCCACAAAATATGGATGTATATTTTAACATTTTGTGGTTAGAGAACATGATTAGTAATCCTTCATCTAAATGTTCATTAGAAAATACCTCTATACACCCCTTTAATCATTTTATTGAATGTTTATATAAACCATTGGCCAACCTTGCTAAACCCCACAATCCAACGTCACACTTTTACTCCTTAGTGGATGTATGTTTCAGCTAAACCATATGCCTAACCATGCACCTACACAACACCAATATTTTAGTTTCACTATCTATTTTGAGGTGTTTCTCTATTTCTAATAACCAATCACCTATAGAAGCACCCCAAAACATTCCAAAATTCCAACATACCTACCCATATTTATGCCAACAAATTTATATACTTTTAATAGAAAAGTAAATTATTAATTACTTAAAAAGGGGTTCTATATTATCCCCATAATTGACCTTTAAAACTTTTGAAAGATGAAAACCATCATTTTACTTAAAGAGTTGTGACCATTTATTGACCATTTTCTATTCATGGTACCATGTATCTTCCAGAATCTAAAACTGTTTCCATAAAATCTAGACTAGACCAATAATTTTTTCCATGAATGTCTATCTCTAACCTGTCCATAATCCACACTGGAACATGCACCAATGAAGAATATGAATCTAGGTTAATGTGATCCCATCAAATTACATGGTAAATATTACGTTAATAATTCTTCAAATGGGATATATAAAACAAATCCTTCATTAAACCGAACCTTAGTGGAAATGCCAACAAATATTCCACCTTTATAATCTATTTATTTATATCAATATAGTCTATGAATAAATAATAAAACATCTCATGATTCACAAAATGATGATGCCCAATCTTTGGAGAGATTCTCAATAACACATGATCACTCACCTTGACCAACAAAAATCATAAATGATGATCCCAAAATTATTTCTGATGAATCTAATCCATCTTCATTCTCATCTTTATCAAATGCCTTTTCAGTGTTGTCTTTTTCACAATTCATGGTTTAAATAAGGAAATATATCATTTTTACACACAAAAAATTGGAGTGTTACAAGACACACATATAATTCTTAAAATTTAATCATATGTATCACGTCTTGATAACTTTTGTTATATGGGAACTCAATTACTAGTATGTGCTCCTCCCATGAGCCACCAAAATCCATTAAACAAGCTTGAAGAATTTATTCCAATGTATTTATTTTAATTTCATATTGTTTTTCCTTTTGATGATAATATCACATTCTCATATTCAACTTATTCCAAAGGAATATCTATAAGGATTTCCAAAAATGTGATGTAATCCTCGGATCCTAGTCCAATTATTTAGAAACTAGACACCACGAATTTTTACCACTCCTCAGATATCGATTTTAGTCAAATCATCCACTGTTTGATATTCATGAATATATATAAAATGGGTTGAATTTGTTAGATGATCCAATCTCACACATTTTTCATTGTGTTTCCAAACCTTCCTTGTGAAACATATAACAAAATCTATAGTTATATAATCCCATTTCCAAAAAGAATTAGTTAAATACTGTAGCATACCTACTTTCCACCAGTGCCCTGACATAACCTGTGAATATGTGAGGCATATCATAACAAACTCATCCACCGTTATTTTCATTTAATCTCTCAGAAAATTTTCTTTTAACACCATTTAAATATATTTTATTCTAGGATTAGAAACCCATGTCGAATATTGGTAAGAATGAAGGATTTGTTACTAAAATTCCATAGATATTTCCATTTTATTTTGAAAACACAACACTAATCTCCCATCTATTTTCCATCATTGAATATTCTCCCTATTTTTTAGATTTAACCTCACACAAATGAGTTAATGATCCATTGTTTTAAAATCATAGTCTATGAAACTTAATTCCACATCATGTGTAAGGTTTTTCTTCTGATTAAACCTTATATTCCATGATCTATAAGTAATAAAATTATCTCCATGCATGATAACACATAAAAAACCTGATCTTTAATAATTACACTACCCCAGATAGCTTTGTCCTAATTATCAAAATATTAATATCAATACTAATGTAAAAAAATGTTAATCTCTTCTAATGATTCTGACATTCACAATTCCATTGAAATATAAAAAATTTCCTTTTAAAAGTACTAATACATGAATCTAGTCATGAAAAATCATTAATGAAACATCGCTAATAACCATCTAATATAAGGAAACTACATATCTTGGATACATTCTTTCAGTATTTCTATGAGATCATACCCTCTATATTTTATAGAACCATAGAAGAACCACTATTTGAGATAACATGTCTTATAAAATGTACCTATAATATGAAAAATTTAAACATTGAATATTTATAATACAAACAATGATCTTACAAGATACCCAACACCGCTACTAATTGACTCTCATGCTCAACCCTTGTCATTGAATACACCAATATGTCATCCACAAACAAAACCAAAAAAATAATCTTGATACCTTTGAAATATCTAATTCATCAATGTGATAAATTTAGATGGTTAATTAATAAAACCAAAAGGATTAAAATATACTTATAATTTCCATATCCAATTCTGGATGATATTTTTTTAGTATCCTTTTTCCAACACTACACTAGGTAATATCCCGATTTCATGTTATTTTTTCGAAACCACATGGATACCCTCAATTATAAAAATAAATCATTAATATATGGAAGAGGATACTAATTCATTTCTATAACCTAGGTAGGTTTATGATAATCTACACACAACAGAAGTGTTCCATACACCTATTTTTACAAATAAAATCAGAACTTCCCATTGAGACATACTAGGTAGAAATGACCATTTTCATTAAAGATTTTCCAATTAGACATAAAATTCCCTTATTTTTTGGTTCTATATAATAATATTAATTTTAAATAAGATTGATATCTAGAGAAAGATCAATCATAAACACCACATATTTTTTACGAGGAAAACCTGATAAATTATTAGGAAAAATGTCCAGAAAATGATCAACAACCACTAGAAAACCGCTATCCTGGATATCATCCACCGATACCAACGTAAAATCTATTAACTTGAATGAAATTGTTCTAAATACTACTTCAAACCATACTAAATCACCAAATTTTTCCTTATGATATACACTAATGATATTCTTGATGCTATCCTATGTTGTATGAGTAACACGTGCTGTATAATAATTGATACAAGATTGAAAATTTTTCGACAAATACATACCCAAATATTATTTTATATATATCCATATAAAAAATTTGGAAATAAAATATCATTTTAGATCCCTCAATAGTTATTGAACATACATTGCACATAATGGATCAAAATTATCTTTGACAAAGTGGAGTTTGACATTTCTAAATAGAAGGCATCACCTCCACATGAAAACCCAGAATATCCATAGAATAGGAAAAAACAAGAGAATGGGTACAAATGAATAAAAATAATAATTTAATAGTGGTATAAATCAAAATTATTGTTCCCCTCACCAAATATATCCAATATTAATCATCCAAAATCACTTTCTCAACTCCATAAAAAATCTTACTCCCTACACTTTGTTCTTTTTTACCCAATTTTGATTTCACTGGTTGAGGAGTTATTATATTTCCTGAATCATTATGGATAGGTCAGTTCTACTGATGATAACTATTCTTAATCCCTTTTAATATCATTTCATATGACATATGTGAAGCATGAAATGTTTCCCAAGAACATTATATTGAAGTATTGTGACAATAGCACTGGTGATACCCCATTTTATTGGAATTGTGACATGATCTAGGTGGTGCTGGAAAATCTTGCATCATGTGGTCAATATAACCACAATGGGAACATCCTAAATTACTCTGGGGTTTAGGAAAAAGATTCAATAATCCACCAATTTTATTTTGAGTCATGCCACTAACATGGAAATATGTGTCCCTTTTATTCTTATTTCTAGTATTAGAGTTTCCACTATTTCCTATAGGTATCAACATTCATCCTCAACCCATAGTTACTAATATGTCTCTTTCTTCCACCATCACTCTATTTACCATCTCTATATAATAAGATATAAAAATATTGGAAATATTCAAGTGAATTTATAGCCTATAAAAATTAAAAAATGCATTCTTTTCAGGATGGTCCCGCAAAAAATTTCGATGAATAGTGGATTAAAAACATAAAATTATCCACATACTCAGTCATTGAGATATTTTTCTACATCAATCTAAAGAATTCCATTATTATAGCAATTTACGACATGTTAGGATATAATTATTTTTTGATTAATTATTCAAAATACTCCCTTGAATTTTCTAGTCTAATTTAAAATGAATATTTAAATAATAGCACTAAAATTATAGATCGTACAACATTTAAATTTCTAATATGACCTTTAGCTCAGCAGGTTTCCTAGGAAATAAAAGATTAAATTTCTCCATTTCATCTACAGAACATATTTTTCTATATTTTAATAAACCCTAAATAAGAATGGATTCTTCTTTTGTAACTAAATGGAATGATCACCTTTTCATGGATAAACGGTTATTTTACCTATCTCCATAGCATGAAAATCCTATAAAATACTCTAAAAAATATTATTTTACTTATTACTGAAGATCAATCAGATATTCATCATAATATTACGATTCTATCCTACAGTACTTATTGGTTTTTATTTTATATAATTAAATGAAAATTCAATTTAGTATAACTCTTTAGATACTGAAGTATTATCAATTTCAATTTCACCACAAAAAATATCATAAAAAGAATATCCAAAATTAATTTTTTTCATTTTTAAACCGATTTTGAAAATCCAACCATGATTTTGAAAAAAAAACTATTCTAAAAGTGTTAAAAAGTCAACAATATTTCCAAAAAAATGTAAATCACTACAAAAAATTAATTATGCACTCCAAGTAGGAATTATTTTCTATCAATACATGTTTTGATATTATCATTAGATAAAATCATAATTGTGAGGTTACATCTTGTACAAGTGTCTCAAAAAAATTGGGCACTTAACAATTTGTTAGCTTGAATTTCATCACAAATAGGTTATATGAACCTTGTTATTATATATATTTCATTTTCTAATAATCATAATCCTTGATACCATAATAAATCTAAGACTAAAGAAGTATGATTTATCAACTCTTAGACTAAATATACAGATACAATTTGTCCCAAATGATATTTTGAATGATCTATATTGATACCATTTTTTGTATCTCGCCCCTCACCCATTAGCTTGGAAAGAGAAACAAGTTCCACTAGGCCTTTAGTGACATCCAAAAGACAAAAATACTCTTAATAAATTTCAAGGGATTAATAAATAGTTTCCAAATTATTTTACCATTGATAATAAAATAACCAAACCATGATAACTATACCAAAATGACTAGTAAATTATACATGATTACAATGTAATAAAACTCAAAAATATAACACAAAGATAAAAAATATAAATAAAAACATGAAACATATCATATTACAAATTTGAAACTAAAAACAACATACAAGATCCAACTCCATAAGCCATTACTAAGGTATCATGAAGAACAACTAAAAAAATGAGATACATTGACTTTATATATGTTTTAATAAAGAAGATAAAAAAAACCAATAATGATCCCTAAAATTGAGTGAGTATAAAGCTCGATAGGATTTCCCCACTAACATCCTGACTCACACCACCAAAATATAAAGATTTATAACATTCATATAAGATAATTTATGTAATAAAATTTGAATCTATTTTTGTCAAAGATGACCATTTTCTAAATCAGAAAATTTTCCATGGAAATAAACCAAAAAATAATTTAAAACCATTTCTCAAATCCAATTGGAATTCCCATTACCTGGTTATAGAAAAACACACAACCACACAATCATTCCAAGGTTATCGTTCCATACCCATGAGTAGTTTCTCAAAAATCATCCATGTCATCATATGGTCACTATACTCCAAGATTCCCAATGGCACACACCCCTTAGATAGGGTCATGTCATTTAAAATGAAAACACACAAACCAATAAAACCACATGATATTCCAAAAAAGTAATTTAAATCCATTTATATTAAAAATTACATTTATTTAAAGCATTACTACTAAACATTTTAAATAAAAGAAAATAATATTTTACAATTTCTATTTTATAATCATAAAACCATACACTTTGTAGAAACAACCCATTTATAAAATTCCACAAACCATCACTAAATAAGGTTTTCATTAATATTTTACAATAAATTTCACAATTTACATCAAGAAAATAAACCAATTTTAAATCAATTATTCAAGTTCTAACTAATAGGATTTGATAGTGAAGTCACCAACCTCACAAATATAGGCAAAAATGTAGAGTAACCCAAATTCCTAAACAAACCTAATTGAAACTCCATAATTTATCCTTAGATATTATTCCCTATGATGAAAATATTCCTAAAGTTTCATGATTAGAATAATTTTTTTTATATCCCTAATAAATTAGATCCATTAATCTATGATAGGGAAGAAGAAAAAAACCGTTGACAAATGAGAACTTACGAAGACATTTTGGGCTCCAATGCACTTTGATTCTCTATAAAATCACTCCGAGATCAAGTAGAAAGGTCTCCCCATCCATCAGAGGAATTAAAATATCTATTATGACTATATTGATGATAAAAATAGCCATTAATTGTGTAAAAAATGGATATCCACAAAATCCAGATCTAATTTTTATCATTACACTATTGGGGTGCATGAATAGGAATACCATATAATAGATATGCATTAGTCACTTCCCCCAAACACCCCTCACACGGTTGGATCGCATAGTTAGAAAAAAATGTTCCAAAAATTCTAGATACCTCTTTAAAACATCTCATGGTTTCTCCTCACAAACTATATGGTCTTGAAAAACCGTGTGCCTAACCGTGAATCAACCTATTTCCCAATGATTCAGTTGCATTAATTCCTAGGAGGTGTTACATACTTTCTACCCACCATGTAAAAAAACATAAACCTCTATAAAAGACCTATAAACCTTCCAAAACACATAAAAAACATCCCAAATTAATATGATAAATTTATATACATAGAATACATGAATAAAGTGTTAATTACTATAAACTAGGGTGATACAAGTAATTACACTTCTGAAAACTAAGAGTTATATTTTTTTTGAGGGAGAGTAAAGTATTCATTAAATAATTAAATATCTTATAATTAAACCATATATCTCCAAAATTGTAATGTAAAATATTAAATAAAAATTATTGATAGTTTATCTTATCCAAATTATGATAACAACAATATTTGTGCACACCTTAACTATTTTTATATATCCAATAGTTAGGATAAAGTGGTTGTAACTTGTTAATATAATTTTTATATAGATATTTTTTATTATTGAAAATATTTATTTATAATTTCATTTTAAACTAGTTTCAAAAAAATTACATGGACTATATCAATGTAAATATTATACCATCCATATAATACATTAATTTTTAAATACGCATTACATATAATTTTTATCCCAATTGAATCTAATCCACTTTCAATGGAGATAATGAAATCTCAATATTAATTTGGTAAATATTTTATAATATAATTTCTTTAGTATATCATGTAATTTGGTACTATTTTAATGAAATTATCATTTATGTTAGTTATATTCCATGTGGGAACATAAATATTAATAAATGGTATTAAAAATGGAATGGTGATCCCTTGTATGATTTTTTTTCACGAGGACGATTATTTAAAAGAGGATTCCGTATGATATGAAATTAATAATTTGAATATTATTATTAAATTTAAATCTTATTATTTTACAATATAAAATCATTTTATGAAATATTTTTATTCTAAATTGATTTAATCTAATATTATTTTTTTGTGGTGTTGTTAAGAATCCTATAGTGCCCAAAATTAAAATATTGGACTCAATTCATCCTTTATTTAGATTGTGAAATAGTGCGATTTACTAAACATACATTTTGTGGTGGTGAAATATAAAAATATAATGAAATAATCAAAATAACTATTAATACTTTATTTCAAAATGATTTTCCACTTAAAGTATATATTTTTTTGATAATTACATCCAGGAAAGGAAAGGGGTATAATACATTGAAAATAACACAATACTACTAAAATATTGTTTGAACGTTAATCTAAAATGTTAATAAAAGTCCATATATAATTTTTATTTGCTGTTCCATGAGTATTATTGGTTTATTAGATCAAATTCTATGTTGACATCAATGTCATTCAATTTTCCATATCATGTATATATTCAATTGAACTTAGATATGTTGTGGAAAGGATAATGGTTGAATATAGAAGATATTATTTTTCTTTTTTATATTCCTGATAAAATTTTTACTTTTATTTACAGAATTAAAATAGCAGTGTTTAAATTTAATAATACTGCATTTTCCGAGAGTATTTGGTAGCTTTGTCTTTAGTGTTGATTAACTTTGTACATGGTAATTTTAACTCACTTCATTTTTCTATGATATGATATATTATGTTGTAATGATAATTATTATTATACTATTTTAATATATATATATATATTAATGATAAATAAATCAAGACTTATTGAAGAGTATAGAAAATAAGTACTTACTATATAAAATAATTCTTTAGAAACGAATAAGTCGATGTGGAATCAATGAAGAAAAAATCATATCAAAGTTATTAGAGTACCGAGTAGTGATATAATGGATGATATGATACCATGATTAAAATATGAGGGGTGGAATAAATTTTTTTTAGATGAAGAAATTGATCAATATGGAACAATGTGTTTTATAGACTCCTCACCCACTACTTCTTATTTCACACACCCATACCCATTTGAAACTGTAGTTAACCGTCACCCACTTCTTACTAGATCCCTTTTTATATATCTTATATCCAATTTACATTAACCATATTTTTTTAGGAAAAATGATTTATTTAAGAGTCTTATATCTAGGTTTTTGTAATCATGTGATGATACTAACATGTAATTCATGATCCCATCATTTAGTTTTAGATGAATTTATATTTGGATAGTTTTATTTATATATTCCAATATTAATAATTCTTTATTGATATAGTGTAGTTATCTATTGTCCTAGATTATTATAGGTTTAAATTTGAGGATTTGGGTACCAATTTGGTTTATGGTATAAATTCATATAATTTTTTTGTCATTTATATGTATAGAATATTTTTTAAATCTTGTTTTATTATTATATTTAATTATATTTTTACAAATATTTAATATCATATTTTTCATAATTTTTTACTTATTATTATTTATAATATATATATATATATATACATTTTTAATGATATGAAAATTTTAAGATCATCATTGGTTAATATTAAATGTTATTATTTTTATTTTAGAAAATTAATTGGTACTTTAATAAAAAAGATTAATGTGTATTTTTATTCCCTTACATAAAAGATTTTATTTTAGTAATAATTTAATTTTTTTAAATACATTCATTTATTGGTATGGGAATTTAAAAAATTACGATTTTTTTTAGAAGATGAAATATATATTTTTAATATTATAATTTTGTTTCATATATAAATATGTTAAAAAATTATATTTTAAATTCTGGGAAATTATTATGTCAGTTTCTTGGATTTTGTAATGAATATTTAATTTATAAAACCCCCATAAACCTAATTTTAAAAAATTATGTACATAATGATTTAAATTGAGGTGTTCGAGACCACCTGAACATGTGATTCAAGATGTTTTTTAGTTTTGTTTAAAGAAGGGTTCCTTTTATAATAATAATTTTTAATATTTATCATATGATTTATTCCCTACCCTTTATATTATGATTATATTTATCTATAATGAGAGTGGTGTTATAGTTTAGTTGTTATTGAGATGGGTTTTAAGCTAGTTTTTCTGTAATAATGGTTTCTGATATAATGGTTTTTTGGTAGTGTATAATGTTCTATTTGTGTGACTATAATGTATGTGTGCTGATATAGAATATAAATGTCAAATTGGTTATTTTGTTATATGTAAATTTAATTTATCAACATCATAATTTTCTTAAAAAGAATTTAATTCTATCCAATATAGAGATCACTCATGGAATTCCAATTGGACAAGATGTGTTAATTGTACATTTCAATGAAATTTTATTATGTGGTTAGTCATAGAATGGTTGATGGTGTTTTTTCTTGAATAGTATTGTATGATAATTCCCTCTTTTCATCCATTCACATGTTTTATACTATTTTTGTAAACAATTTTCCACTTTGATATTTCATCAATATTAGGACAAAGTGATTACTCAAGAAATTAAGGTGTGATAAGGTGAAATGCGTTGATGTGTAATGTAATAAGGTATGAATGGATTTATGTTAGTATATTGTCTGACCACATGTTTTACCCAATAAAGAGTGATTGTGTGTTTTATTATTATGGTTAAACTACTATAACGAGGATTATTTCAAATTATTTTCCTACATATCCTTAGGGATATAATTTTATTCACTAAAAATGATTAAATATGAAAATATAGATAATGAGAACTCTAGGAGAGAGTGTCCATTACACCATGTAATTTCATTTATTTAACACTACTGATCATATTTTGTGGTACTCTCATAAGGGGGTTTACCAACTTCTATTTTTCTATGAATGTTAAAAATTGTTAAAGGTGCAGTGGAATAGATTTATGGTTTTTCTTGACTTCCATCCCCATAGTTGGGATTTGATATAACCTAGGATGTAGAAAGTATACTATAGAATTGTGTTTTCAAAGAGTTTTAAATTTTATTATTATCATAAAATCATAGGAGGGATTATGAGATACATGAATGATGTCACATAAATTTATTTGATATTTTAACTCCCATTAACTAACCATTTTCTATTTTTCATGCGTTTAATGTTTTTTTATTTAATGTTCTAAAACTCTTGATAACCCACATTGGTTTATTTATTATGAGAATTTTTTTATAATGATTTTTTGGACATCATTTATTTTAATTATTTCAAAATATATTAATGGACTTGATTTTTAGGATATCTAGTCTAAATATTTTTAGTAATTTACTAGATTGGTGGGATATACTTGATACATAATAACTTTTTAAGGTGTTATTTTTGTTTTTGATATGTCACCATCGTGAAACATCTAGTTAGATGATTATGTTGATTTGGGATGACACCCTATATGAGGGTTGAGAATATATTTATTCGACATCATATATGTGGGTGTTTTATTGATAGTGTGAGTTTTAATTGTTTGTGTTTTATATGCATTAACAATAATGAATGAATTATATATCATTTATTATCATTATGTGTGATTTAAATTTTAGTTTTTGAATATGTTTTCTGACCAGAGTAATGAAAAATTTATTAAAGTTTATCTATTTTAATATGAGAATATGAAGATAGTTTGTGAATCCCCCTTGTCTGGAGGACTCACCCCTTAATCTTTCATAATTTGTAGTTTCAACTATGGATGGTTAAACATTCCTTCACTACTATGTTTTTAGTTCTAGGTGACTCAGGATTTATGATCATAGATTTAGGAATGTTGTGTTAGAGAGGTTATGTGTGAACATATGTTTGATTTTATTAGAATTGATTCATATGTATATTAATTTCACATATTTATCAACCAATGAGATGTGTCCAATTTATTTACTATCAATGAATTAATTTTGAGGAAGTGGGTTTTGATGTTTGAGTAAATTTCCAAATAAATATCTATTTATTATACATTGTTTTCACTCTCATGGGAATAAATATGGAGGTACTACATATATAAATTTAAGAATGTTAATCTATATTTACACATATTTCTCCTAATAATTGTTGGGATAATTATTTATGGAATGTCCACAATACAGACATATAAATACAATTTTTGTATATCTTATTATGATATAGTTCTTTCTAATCCTGAGGAAATAGTCTCATTAATTTCATTTGTCTTTTTCTCATCTCTAGTTAGTAGCCTTTTATGTGTTTGTTGTTTTTCATGAGGGTGATTAAGAATAAAACTGTTGTATTGGTTTGTATACCAAGTCTAATTCATTATAAAGGAGTTTATTAAAGAATTTTTCATGGATAATTCTATATAATTATCATTGATATTTAAAAAAATATACTTTAAGATAAAATGTTTTTAAATTTGATAATGAAATAGAAAATGAAATATGTAACAATATTTAACATTATATGATTCTGTTCAGTTCCAATATCATATTTATTGGGAATATATGAGTAATATTTTAATAAAAATAAATTCACAACCAATTGATATTTTAATATAGAAAATATAAACTTATGAACATTATTCTTGATTACTTTATTATATGTTTCATAAAACCAAAAAAATTATATATATATATATATATATATATGAATTAGTACATAAAGATCAATTATCTGAAATCTATATTTTTTGGATTATTTTCATTTTTTAGTAAAAGTATAGATTTCTATTTAAATTAGAACCATTTAATTAAATTAATCATGAAAAAATATTATAAATTATAACATATAAAATAATATCAAAAAAATTATATCAAATCTCAAATAAAATATATCGAAATTGGGTCAAATTTTACATTACACATCAAATTACATAATAAAAATGACAAAATATTATCTCAATATAGTTATTCAATGAAATTTTATGAGTATGAGGATGAAAATACAGTTAATTATATATATTACGAATATATTTTATCATAGATTTGAGAATTGTTTCTGAAAGAATTAATAAGAGTTCACCTCGATGAATTAAATTTCAATAGAGGGATCTTCAAATATTGAGATAGATGTTTGTGTTAATTATATAACTAATAAAGGGGTGGAGGTTTTTATGTTATTAAATCAAAATATTTATTAATTTAAATTTGGATATGTTTTATAAAATAAATAATATTTTCTTTAGAAAATGTGGAAGATATAATGATAAGGATTTATATATTTTTTGTAAGAACCTGGATCTTCTTTTTTAGGCAAGTTTTTATTTTTTGGTGTTTTTGAGAAAAAGATGAGTTTTTGGAAATTTTAAGAGTACATGCCGTGTAATTATAGGTATATACCATGTACTCGGTTGCCGTAGGTGTCTGTGTACTGGCCGCGTAACTGCCGAGTATATAGCCATGTGTGGTGACATGAAAACTGCCTAAAGTAGGGCCCAGTAAATGTAAGTACACACTATGTAATTTTAAAATACACGTAGTGTACTTTCATTTTATTTCATTAAACGGACCGAGGTCATGTATAATGGATAGAACGATCTTCTTCTTCATCTGTCTCATCCAAGAGTTAATGAGACCAACAAATCTACACTGAGCCCCCGAATCGCCGTCCGTTCTCTGATTCGATCTTTGTCGGCTGCGATGGAATCGAATCAGTGTGTTCTTCCTTCTTCTAGAGCCTCATCTCTTGATTTGTACTCTTTCACGAGATATAATTGGTTGAACATTTTTGACGTTTTTGTAAATCTACTCGGTTCTAGGGAGACTCAAGGTATGGGGTTCATGTATATCATCTATACGATTCCGAGGTAGGGGGTTCATGTATATCATCTATACGATGTCGAGGTTGGGGGTTTTTGAGTTTCTGTAGTTATTTTTTGAGTTTTAGGTGAAAAAGTGACCAATAACCTTATTTGGGGTATTTCATGTTTATGGTTTTTAGGACTTTTATTGCCTATGATGCCTTTTCTTATTGGGATAGAGGTTAATTGTTCATAAAAAGGGTTATCTTTTCCAAGATATGGATGTTTTCCCATGTTTGTTTGTTTTTGACCATTTGGTCTAGGTTTTCTTGTTAGGTTGTTCCTTTATTACCATTCCTAGTATCGTAGGCTTTAGTGATTTTATCTGACTATCTATAATATTTTGTAGACTATTTATCCAATTATTTCTTGAGGTTTAAAATGTATTAATAATATTGTTTTTGAATGATTGACTTACATAGGGTTGTGGGAACCTGGTGTAGTAGAACATAAGTGGAATGGACGCTGAGGGTATCCCAAGAGTGTCTATTTTGCTGTTATGTTGTGAGATCATAGGGTGGATGGAATTTGTGCTCCCTAAATGTTTCTGTAGTTTATTCATTATAGGACACTAGGGGAATTGGAAATTGAATACTTCCTCAGAGTGCCTATTAGTTACCGATACGAGACCATAGGGGGAATTAATGGTAAGTGGTTCCTCATAGATTCTTTGCTAAATCCAAACAAGAAGGGTTGGACTGTGAGTACTTCACAGAGGGTTTCTTGTGTTTTTTTTGAACTAGAGGGGTTATTCTATGAGTACTTCCCAGAGGGTTACCTACTTTTGATTATCTACTTACTTGATATATGAAAATTAATGCAATTGAATTTGTAGGACTGTTACCCTATGTACATGCTTGTTTAATGAGTCATTTTATTTATTGCCTACCATATATATTCACTGACTGTTAGGCACAGATCTTTGGGTGGTTGCCTCCTGGGATTTGTCTCACACCCTATTTGGGTCATGATTTTGGGCCCAAATAGATAATGTAGTTGTAGGTCTAGATAAGGGAAAGCGCCCTTCTACACCAGGTACTTGATTTCTGAGGAGCTGGAGAGCATGAGACCAAGCTAAGGCTTGTGGTGATTTAGAGTTATTTACTTTTTTTCTTTTGTACATTGGTTTAGTAATGTATTCCAGAATTGTGACTGGTTTGGATACTTTCCTAGACATATGTTCCACGCATCATTTATATATGTGCTCCAATTTTTTCTTACTTTCAGTCTTCCGCTATTTACTTGTTTCATGTTATTAATTCTTCATATACTGTTATCTATTTTACTTATGTTATGTTACTATTCCAATGAGGGAATAGTTTCCCCATTATCACACACAAGGCCCTCGCTGCTAGTAGGCAACATTTGGCATTTGGGGAAATGCGCTTGAGGCCATGTGACTAAACGGGTATGGGGCATCTCTGAGTGGAACCCGAAACCAGGATGTTACAAAGTGGTATAAGAGGGATTATTTTCTTCACAACATAAAATTTGAAGCCTATAGAATTGGTTAGTATGGAATAGGTACATAGTAATAAACTATGTCTGGGAGTAGCTAACCCGCATATAGGGAAAAGCCAATTTACCTCGTATATTTCAATTTTTATGGTTTTTCAATTGTTACAGTTGATTTTATTTCACTATTGTATGATTCACATGTATTGTGTTGTTATCATTGATTTTATTGAGGTTATATTTCTGTTGCAACCAGACGAGATAATGGTATTACATCACATGCATAATATAAGAACTTCCTAGAGATAACATGCCATGCATTATTTCCATGTCATTTAGGAATCATTATGAATTTCATGTTTATGTGATATATATTGTGCTAGATATGCATGCAGTGGTGATAGATATTGTTTCAGATATGTATGATGTTGTGATAGATGCCTTAATAGTATACCTACTATTTTGAAGAGTATGGAATTACAAAAGGTTTTGTTGAATGATTGCCAATATTTAGTTCTCTAGGTGTTATGGGCCCTCATAGACCAGAATTTGGTGGATCATTGAACTATTATCCTTGTATATGACATGTATAAGATTCCAAGAATAGTTTTGTAGGGAGTATGGGCTCTCCAAGATCAGAATTTGGCACTTTATTGATTGTTTCTGTGTTTTCTGGGCTTCCAGAGTAGTTTTTGAGGCTTACTATCTAGAAAAACCCAAAATAAACAGTGTGTAGTGATGAATACACGCCATGTATTTTTCTGTTCGAGAAATAAATTTTTTTCTAAAGTACACGCTTTGTACTTATGTACACATTGTGTAGTCCCGAACCGTGTGACAGACTATGTGGGATGAGACATGGGGTTGGGAAAATCTCTGTAGAAAACACTGTGTACCGGATGTTCACGTAGTGTTATAGAGAACACCTCTCTGGTCGTGTGACTAAAAACATAGGTGGATGATGGGAAGTTAGTACACTCCATGTATGACACAAAAACACCGTGTAGAGTCAGCCATTTAACCGACCATGTGACTAACAACACGGGTTAGTGATGTTCTTTCTAGTACATGCTGTGTATGGAACAAACACACCATGTTGTCTTATCCCAAGAGAACCATGTGGGGTTTTCATGTAGAAGAACTTGTGTAGGGGTACATGATTCAAGTACATTCCATGTCTTTAGAGTACACGCTATGTGTATGGGGTGTTACACGACCAAGGTAGGCAGAAGTATATACCCATGTGAAGTATAAAGGAAACACACCATATAGGGGTTATACACGCTGTGTATCAAAGTTTTAAAAAAACATGAATGATTTATTTTTTATATTCCCTTCTAACACTTATAAGTTTTAGTCCTTGATAATCTTGATATAAGGTGTGCATTTGACCTTGCAGAGTCATGCCACCGAGATGACCTCCGGTTGTACACCAGTTATAGGGAGTGATCAGACACTGGACAAGGTTGATCAGGGACTACCAGTAGATCCTCCTATAGTGGCAGTCTAGGCACTAGCCAATATTTCGGATACAGGTGCTGATTCACAGTTCCGGGAGGGTTTCATGAGGTTCATGTAGACCTTCCGAAGAGTACCACATCCTACTCCGTAGATGGTAGAGCAGAAACAAATTTTCCAGGAGAAACATCCTCCCCCCTTCATAGGGGATGGAGGACCTCAGGGTACAATGTCATGGTTAGAATCCATGCTTTCTATCTTCGAGCATATGGTGATGCCTTCATAGAGTAGGGTGAATCTTGCTTCATACATATTATAGTATTTTTCTAAGAGATGGTGGGATGTGATCTCATAGTTAGGACAATAGCAGGTTATGGCTTAGGATGAGTTCTAGTGTGCCTTCTATGATTAATTATACCCGAAGACTTTGAGGGACGATCGAGACCGTGAGTTCTTGAGTCTGGATCAGGGTACTCTTTCAGTTATGGAGTATTCTTCTCGCTTCATAGAGATGTAGCCCTTCATGCCCATCCCGAGAGGTGATGAGTTATTCCTGTTCAAGAAGTTTAAGGATGGTATTAGGAATGACATCCGATCCTAGGTGAACATCTTTAGGTTGACATCCATAACCTCTATAGTCAACCATGCACTAATCACTAAGCACAATCTGAGGGATTCTTGAGTTGTGATCCAGGGTAGCTCAACATCCAGAGTTGGAATTCTTCCAACTGATAGTAGGAAGAGCCGTAGGGAGTCTACATGCGGAGATCCATGGAGACGAGAGGCATCTTCTGGTATCCAGGTGGTGTGATACTAGTGCGGTAAGAGTGGGAATATGTGTCCACATTGCCCGAGGGAACCATTTGAGTGCCGATCTTGTGGAAAGATTGTTCACCTTCAACGTTTCTGTTAGTTTTTCTCACCAGCAGTTGATGAAAGGTGTTCTTCTATGACTCCTTGTTTAGGAGGTGCACAACTAGTTTCTCATCAGTCAGGGAACTTGAGTTCTTTCAGCAATTTAGGCCATGGTGGAGGTCATGTTCGTGGTAGTAAGTCTCCAGGCTTTCAGTGACAATAGGGTGGATCATCTCAGGTTGGTTGTAACACCCTGAAATTTTATGAGAAAGATTACTTTTATTTTCTTTGATGTCTTCAATTCTACACTACACCAAGATTTTCTTTTACTATACGAAACACTTTATTAGCTTGCAGTATACACAACACTATTCTTGGCTTGTGTTACACCCAATTTCAAGTTCGTTTTGTAGAAATTATTCTACGCAACATTAATTATAGATTTTTTTTAATGTATATATGAAATAAGTTTTTATTACGTTATATGAAACACTAAAGGGAGGTATCACTACACACAACCCTGACTTGGCTTGCATTACACGCAATCACGACCGTCCTCGATAGCATGTGTAGTACACAATATCGGGTTTCACTAAACAATGATTTATTGTTATAATATTATTATGAACAAGACGTTATAAAATGTATTAAATATATTTTTAATTTTATAACATTATTATTCATCTTACACATTTTCCTGAACATTTTATGAGAACAAAATAAATTTGTTGGGTAAAATAATTATTTTTTAAAAAATAAAATTTTACCACCTTTTGATGGCGCACTGACTTTAAATCTAGTTTTTGAAATGTTTATAAGTTCAATTTGAAAAATATAACTTCTTCCTTGGAATTAGGATATAAAAATTTACTTTAGATAAATTTTTTGAGATTATTCTGATAACCTTCATATTTTGATGAATAGTAAAAATATGCTAAATTTTAATTAAAAACAACTTTTTTGATTGAGATAATTTATATGATTAAATTATAATATTTAATGGTTTTAAATTATAAATATAATATATTGTTACCATTTAATATAATTTAAGTCATTATCATTAATTTTACCTTGAATTCATAGGTAAAAACATTTCAATCTTCTACAACGTTTTAACTTCTAAAACCCATTTTCTCAATAGCAGGATTAAATTTAAATTAATTACTGCAACTTCAGTGTTTTGAATTTTGAAAAATGGATTCCATATTTGGATTCAGTGGGTCCAAATTATGTTAATATGTTACTTTTATTTCTTTGATATTATGAATAGTAACTACGGTAATTTTTATTTACTACAGTTAATGGTAAATCAGGCAATTAAGGGTAAAAATAAGATTATAAAATTACCCTAAAACCTTCCAAAATTCTATTGGACGAATTAAAGTCGACCCATATCACCTAAGGGTCCGAATAGATTCATTTCATGGACTTTTGACCATGAAAATTATATAATTATTATTAAAACCAATGAAAGTGACAACATGTGACTCTCTTATATCATATAAGTATAATAATTTTAATTTAGTGATAACTTTAATAAAAAATAGAACATGAATAGTCTACAGAAATATATTAAAATTATATAAATAAATATAATTTATTTATAATTTTTAGTGATTAAATAATTATGATTAATGATGACACAATAGTGATATAGAAATTATTTTATTTATTGAAATATCAAGTAAATGGTTTTAAAATATTAAAATAAATATTATATGAACTAATTAATGTTCTAAAAAATTTTTCTAGATTAATATGAACTGTTAGGATTCTATTAATTTTTTTTTTCGAATATATACTTTGTGTAGAATTAATTTAAATTCAAAAAAATGAATAGTGTCAAAATTGACACTATTGTTGTTTTATAAAAATAAAATATTATAAAATTGTTTAAAAATCCTGTATATATTTAAAAATTATAAATATAAATTTATATGGTCTAAAATGTCATAATTTCTGAAAACATGGACAATTCACAACACAAAAGTAATTAATTATAACAATTTAAAATTTAGAATATTATTACCACAAAAAATTAAATAGATTAAATAAGGATAAATCAGGTTGATAAGGTTTAAAATAAATATACAACATGTCTAAATTTTATTGGTTTATTATATTAAAACCATATCTCATCTAAGATTCTGATTGGAGTAATTTTTAATGTTTTTAAGAGGGTTTTAAATTTATATTAAATTAATATTTTTGAGGTTTACAAAGGTGCCCCTCTCCTCCCTTATAAAAGGGAACCTACCCCCTCTCCATTTCACAAAACATTGAGCTTTCATGCTCTGCCAAAAAATGAAAATTTTACTTCTCCACTTCCATAGAAACCTACTATTGGTCCTGGTCTTCTTCAAAGACCAACTTTAGTGCCCTAAGAGGAGGTTAGGAGAAGGCACATTGAAGAAAAGGTAATATATTCTACCAATTATTTTAGGTTTCTTTATTCTTCTACTTCCTCTTATTTAGTTGTTTCATTATAAAGTAATAACATCCGTATAACTAATATACTGATATGTTATTATAAATATGAAACAACCCCATTTTACCTTCTATCCATCCTACGGAAAATGAAATCACTGCGCGTGCGTACGTACAGAATACCGTCTCCACGCCGTTGTGTAATCTATTTTTCCAACACCACTTTACTTGGATAGGTATAATGGTGTAAAGAATAAATATATATGGTTATTATAAAATCATACTAATTCTGATATATCATACCATCCACTCCAATTTCATTCAATAATTATGGGAATGATATAATCGCTCATGCGTACGGACGGATTACCGTCTCCATGATGCAATGAGATTCATTTTCCATGTTAACCATTTAAGTATAATTATAAAGTATATATAATGGATAATAATGATATATATGACATAATAATTCTACTATATTTATTTATATATATATATGTCATCAACTTACTTCCATTCAAGTCAATAAGGAAAGGAAAACAACGTTCATGCGTACATACGACCTACCGTCTCCATGAACGATGTGTTTCGTTTCATTTATCTATCTATTATATATATATATATATATAGAATATATATGATATATTTATCATTATTTACATTCTAGAACTAAGTAAATCATGATATAAGTAATAATAATATCAAGAAAAACACGTCCAAACACGTACGATAAATGAAACAATTTTACCCAAAACGCTGCTTTAACATGGAATTAACAAAAGAACGGTTAATATACAATCATAAGTAAATAATATATGATATCATAAATATTATTATGGTTATGTTACAAGTTAATAATATGTTTAAACCCACTATAAAGGAGTCTTGGAGACATACGACTGAAATTGGACATAAGGTAAGGGATAATTTTGCAAACCTAAATTTTATCCTAGATTTCTTATACGTAAGTATTTACTGGGGTTATATTTTCATCCATGTCAATAAAAATGTTTTTCATAAAGGGTTTAAAATTATTCCATGTATTTTTAAAGTCATTTTTACCCATCTTTGACCTTTACTTTGTGTTATGGAAGGAATATTTCTGTTATTTACTATACGAGGAACTTTTTGACTTTTCTGACAAAAGTACGAGGAAAATGTTTTTTTAACTTATATGGAATGAACGAATTTTTACGATTTCATAATGCCTAATTTTCATAAAGTTTTATCTAAAATATTACATGATTATTTTCATCAAAATTATTTTCTTTTAAAATTGAATGGCATTTTATGAAAAGAAAATAATTTTGAAGAAGGAAGGATATTTTCCTCAAGAATTCATTTCAAGTGTTTTTTCAGAACTATTTTCCATCTAAGATGAAATTATTTAGTATTATTATGTTTCAAGAATTATGTCTCTATTATTAAATTGGTTTGATAATTCTTAAGATGAAATTATATCCATTTGTTTTATATGCATTACATTAATATGGGATGATGTTTATGAAACCCATTTTATTCTTTGGGCTATGATGGATGATTTATGTTTATTTTGTGGAACATGTAAGAATGATTTAATTTTGATATGGTTGAGACCTATATCTCCCTACAATGAAATGGGTAAAGATATATATCTCATGATATAGACATGGATGGAATGAAAATTAAATCTGGTTCAGTAATACCGGGCTGGAACGACAAGTAAACCCGGTTCAGTAATGGACATTATCCACTATGATGGTCTTGGTAGAAAGGCCTTGGATACTATGGAAATAATATCATGTGCTTAATGGTTTCCACAATTACATGTTTTATTCCCATGCTATTTTCTCATGGTTAATGTTCCTTTATGATATATTCCTTATGCACTGCGAAGATTTATGTCATTACTCATGATTTTGATGTTTTATGTTCATGTTCTTACATTCAAATGTTCAGGGATTGTTTTATGTTCTCCATGTTTACCCTTAATGAGCATTTGAGCTCACCATTTTTATGTCTTCTTTTCCCCAGGATGTAAAGAAAGGTAATAGGTAAGAAAACCAAAGTGGAAGATCTTTATGGGAGATGTTGAAGATCTTTCACCATGATTAGAAGATTATGTTATGTGTCTCCAAAGACACTAAAATAATAAGGTCATTGGGAGTCTCTTTTTTTCATGTATTATGTATTCCAGAAAATTAATGTAATGTCTATGTACGTCAAGATTTGGGTCTCTACAGTTGGTATCAGTGTTAAGGTTTAGTTAACCTTTGGAAACTAGGATGCGAAAACTTTAGTGAAATCCCTAGAGATATTTCTAAGGTATGTCTAGGTATGTGCCTAAAGAATAAGTATACATATAGGATAAAGTAAAAGAATTAAGGTAAAGATCTTATAATTAAACCTAAGACGTTATATAGTGAAGGTACCCCCACTTTATTATGTTGTTTTCTTAGCATTATTTTTTCCTCTCACACTGTTCTTTTTGAGTTTTAGATGATGTATGAAACCCAAAGGAACCATGTTGATCAATGTAATGGACAATGAAATGATTGTCTTTATGAACAAGCAAATGTGATGGGAGATGGAGTGAAAAATCTTATTTCTATACTTACACAAGCTATGAATCATTCTCGAATTCCAAATGAGCAGAGAAAGGAACAATATCCTATTGAGTCCTTCATGAGGCAACATACACCTTATTTCAATGGGTCTTCTAATCCACTTATTTCTGGACAATGGATTAGTACCATTGAAAAGATATCTTCCATACTTTGCTATACGGAGAATGAAAAATTCATTTTGGCTGTTTACCAGTTAGAAGGTGAAGCAGACCAGTGGTGGACTCTAATTAAGAATACAAGGCCCCAAGATGAAATTGAATCCATGGAATGGGACGAGTTGAAGAACTTGTTTTTCAATAAGTACTTCCCTCATATTCTTCGATCAAAGATGGAAAGGAGTTCCTTGATCTTAAGAAAAAGGATGATGAATCTATTGGTATATACGAAGTGAATTTTACAAGGCTTGCAAGGTATGCACATGGCTTTATCATCCAACCTAAAAGTAAATTTGATCGATTCTTCAGTGACTTAAAACCAAGTCTTCGAAGGGAATTAGCTATAAAAGACTTTAGTAGCTATGAAGAAATTGTGCATTGTGCTATCTAGGTAGAACTGGAAGTTTGTGTTACATATCCATCTCATGGGTTTGACAAGAAAAAAAATGGAGTTCAAGGAAAAATCTCAAAACAATGGTGAAAAGAAGGTGAATGTTTCTTTATGCTCAAAGTGTGGAAATAAGCATGGTGGAGATTGTCTAAAGGTACTAGAAAATATTTCAATTGTGGAAAAGAAGGACATCGAGCAGCTGAGTGCCGAAGTAATCAGAAAAAGGTTTCTTATGACATGAATAGATAAATGAATACAGAGAACTCTCCACCAAAACTTCAATGCTACAAGTCTAAGGAAATGGGGCATTATGATAACCAATGCCCTAATCCAAGGTTTAATGATGATCGACATCAACAACTTCTTAAGGAAAATGACAAAGGGAAGTCACATTCAATAACTATTGTCGATATTGAGTATGAAAAAAATGTCGTGGAATGATTATGTGTTAATGTAACAGGATTCCAAAATAATGTTGTGGAATCTCATTTATAGTATTGTGGAATATTGGAATATCTATGTATCAGTTAATTGTGGTTTTCAATAATTATGTGGTACCAGTAACCATAAAAAGTGATTGAAATATTTTTGGAAAGAAGATGATATGCACATAATGAAGGGATAAGGAGAAAATAATATTTTTGATAGTATTAATGAGCTCATGACTGATATAAGGACAAAGTGATATCATGGTTTGAGTATATAGAAGTTTTGGTATTTTTTATGTGGAAAGTGTTAACTTTTGACAGTATTCATGTTTTCACAAAGGTTGAATGGGTATTCATTTTTCAAGAGAATACATGATTAAGAATGTGACCTGCAAGATATATCATATGATAGATGATGGTATTAACATGCTCGGTAGATGACATTTCTAGTAATCATTTACATTACACTATGAGATTGGATAAAAGTATTTTGGATAAGAATAAATATTGGAATAGATTATGTTGGAAATCATATAGTATTGTTTAAGGCTAAAACTTTTTTCGATATTATTTCTGTAATGTTATAGTAGTGTAGTTTTATAAAAAGGAAAACCTGCAGGACAGACGAAAACCCATTGCGTCGGACAAGGTTGCGGGAATCGAACCCACAACCGAAGTGAGACATGCATTTATTGCCTACCACTGGCCTACAAGAAGTCCCTAGTTAGTAGAAAGTAGTTTTATTTTATTAAGAAGGATGATAGATGAAGTATAAGTCAATTTTTGGAACCATATACGATTAATCTCACCATCGACGGACTTATGTATATAACTTTTTCTAACCTTATGTTTGAGATAGATGGAATGACCTATCATTCTATCACATGATCTGCTAACACTTCATGGAAGAAAAATTCAACTTCATTTCTTTTAGAGATGATGTGGAAATTGTTCAAGGCACAAACAAAAGTGATATTGTACCAAAATAAAGTAAGTATTTATTTTAATTTAAAAATTCTTCAACATTAGGGAAATGATCTTGAAAACCAAAAATGTTGTCCTAGTTCCCTTATATCTGATGAATCATATGGTACCTTAGAGCATCACAAATTTTTGGCATTGTGATTGTTGGCTTTTTCTTAGCCATGTTCTCCACCACTCTCCATCAGAACATGACAGTTAGATTTCTCTTCCATATCTATATTTTAACATATGTTCTTCTATGTGGAAACCTAGTGATGAGTAAATTTGGGTAACAATTATATTTCATACTTTAGTTTTTAAAATTAAGTTTCAGTATTCCTTTTTACGATGTGGGTTTCTCTGAAATAAACTTTCAAGTAGTAAACCATTTATAACCCCGACGAATTTTGAGGGTGAAATTCATTTTAAGGGGGTATAATGTAACACCCCGAAATTTTATGAGAATGATTCTTTTTAATTTCTTTGATGTCTTATATTGTACACTACACCAATATTAGCTTGTACTATACGCAACACCGTATTAGCTTGCAGTATACGCAACACTATTCTTGGCTCGTGTTACACCCAATTTCAAGTTTGTTTTGTAGAAATTATTCTACGCAACATTAGGTATAGATTTTTTTAAATGTATAAATGAAATAAGTTTTGATTATGTTATACGCAACACCAAAGTGAGATTTCACTACATGCATCCCTGACTTGTCTTGCATTACACGCAATCGTGACCTTCCTCGATAGAGTGTGTAGTACGCAATATCAGGTTTCACTAAACAGTGATATATTTTTATAATATTATTATGAACTAGACGTTATGAATAATATTAAATAAATTTTGAATTTTATAACATTATTATTCATCTTACACATTTTCTATAACATGGTATGAGAACAAAATAATTTTTTTGGGTAAAATAAGTTTTTTTTAAAAAAATATAGTTTTACCACCTTTTGATGGTGCACCCACTTTAAATATAGTTTTGACATGTTTATAAGTTAAATTTGACAAATAAAACTTCTTCCTTGTAATAAGTATATAAAAATTTACTTTTGATAAATTTTTGAGATTATTCTGATAACTTTCATATTTTGATTAATAGTAAAAATAGGCTAAATTTTAATTAAAAACAACTTTTTCATCGAGATAATTTATATGGTTAAATTATAATATTGAATGGTTTTAAATTATAAATAGAATATATTTTTACCATTTAATATAATTTAAGTCATTATCATTCATTTTAAATTTAATTCATAGGTAAAAACATTTCAATCTTTTGCAACTTTTTAACTTTTAAAACCCATTTTCTCAACAACAGGATTATTTTTAAATTAATTAATGTAACTTCTGTGTTTTGAATTTTGAAAAATGGATTCCATATTTGGATTCAGTGGTTCCAAATTATTTTAAAAGGTTACTTTTATTTTCTTGATATTATGAATAGTAACTACGGTATTTTTTATTTACTATAGTTAATGGTAAATTGGGTAATTAAGGATAAAAATAAGATTATAAAATTACCTTAACACCTAAAAAATTTATATTGGATGAATGAAAGTATACTCATATCACCTAAGGGTCAGAATAGATTCATTTCATAGACCTTTGACCATAAAAATTACATAACTATTATTAAAACCAAAGAAAGTCAAAACACGTCACTCTCTCATATCTTACAAGTATAATAATTTTACATTAGTGATAAATTTCATAAAACATTAAACATTAATAGTCTCAAGAAATATAATAAACTTATACACATAATTATAATTTATTTTTAATTTTTAGGGATTAAATAATTATCATTAATGATGACACAATAGTGATATAGAAATTATTTTATTGATTGAAATATCAAATAAGTGGTTTTACAAATATTGAAATAAATATTATATGAACTAATTAATGTTCTCCAAAAACTTTCTAGACGAATATTAAATGTTAGGATTCTATTAATTTTTTTTCCGAATATATCTTTTGTGGGGAATTTATTTAAATTCAAATAAATGAGTAGTATCAAAATTGACACTATTGTTGTTTTATAAAAATAACATATTATAAAATTGTTTAAAAATCACAAAAATATTTAAAAATTATAAATTAAAATTAATATGGTCTAAAATGTATTAAAGTATAATATTACGGACAAATCATAACAAAAAATTAATTATTTATAACAATTTAAAATTTAGATTATTATTACCACAAAAAAATTAAATAGATTAAATAAGGATAAAAGAAGTTGATAAGGTTTAAAATAAATTTAAAACATGTATAAATTTTATTGGTTGATTACATTACAATACTATATCATCTAAGATTATTATTTGAGTCATTTTTGAAGTTTTTAAGTGGGTTTTGAATTTATATTAAATTAATATTTTTGAGGATTCCAAAGGTGCCCATCTCCTCACTTATAAAAGGGCACCTCCCCCTCTCCTCTTCACAAATATTTTAGCCTTAAAGCTCAGAAAACCCCTACCCATTTCACTTCTCCACTTCCCTAGAAACCTACTAGAGTTCATGGTCTTCTTTAAAGACCATCTTTTGTTCCCTAAGAGGAGGTTAAGAGAAGGCGCGTCGAAGAAGAGGTAATCGCTTCTACCGATTCTTTCATGTTTCTTTATTCTTATACTTCCTCTTCTTTAGTTGTTTCATTATAAAGTAATAAAATCAGTATAAATAATATACTTATTTGTTATTATAAATATTAAAAAACCCCATTTCACCTTCTATACATCCTATGGAAAATGAAATCACCGCGCGTGCGTACGTACGGAATACTGTCTCCACATCGTGGTGTAATCTATTTTTCCACCACCAACATACTTGGATGGGTATAATGGTGTAAAAAATAACTATATATGGTTATTATAACATAAAAATTATTCTGAGATATTATATCATCCAATCCAATTTCATTCAATAATTATGGGAACGATATCATCGCTCGTGCGTACGTACGGATTACCGTTTCCACGACGCGATGAGATTCATTCTCCATATTAACCATTTGAGAATAATTATAAAGTATATATAATGAATTAATAATGTTATATATGACATAATAATACTACTATATTTATGTATATATATATATTTCATCTACTTACTTCCATTCAAGTCAATAAGGAA
The DNA here is from genome assembly GCA_963277665.1 of Viscum album. Taxonomy (NCBI): domain Eukaryota; kingdom Viridiplantae; phylum Streptophyta; class Magnoliopsida; order Santalales; family Viscaceae; genus Viscum; species Viscum album. The sequence continues at coordinate 380,839,772 of OY728122.1, forward strand.
AGGAAAACAATATTCATGCGTACGTACGACCTACCGTCTCCATGAATGGTGTGTTTCATTTTATTTATCTATCTATTATATATATATATATACTGAATATATATGATATATAAATTATGTTTTACATTCTGGAAGTAAGTAAATCATGATATAAGTAATAATAATTTCAATAACAACAAGTCCAAACACATACGGTAAATGAGTTTTTTTTACCCAAAACGCCGTTTTAACATGGAATTAACAAAAGAACAAGTAATATACAGTCATAAGTAAATCATATATGATATCATAAATATTATTATGGTTATGTTACAAGTTAATAATTTGTTTAAACCCACTATAAAGGAGTCTCAGACACATATGGTGGAAATTGGACATAAGGTAAGGGATAATTTTGCAAATCTCATTTTTATCCAAGATTGCTTATACATAAGTATTTAATGGGGTTATATTTTTATCCATGTACATAAAACTGTTTTCAATAAAGTGTTTAATATTCATCCATGTATGTTTAAAGTCATTATTACCCCTCTTTAACTTTTACATTGTGTTATGGAAGGAATCTTTCTTTTATTTATCATATGAGGAACTTTTTGACTTTTCCGACAAAAGTACGAGGAAAATGTTTTCTTAACTTATATGAAATGAACTGATTTTTACAGTTTCATAATGCCAAATTTTCATGAAGCTTCCTCTAAAAGATTACATGATTAATTTCAACAATTTTTTTTTCTTTTAAAATTGAATGGAAATTTATGAAAAAATGATTTTGAAGAAGAAATCATATTTTATTCAACAATTCATTTCAAGTGTTTTGAAAAAACTATTTTCCATCTAAGACAACATTATTTAGTATTATTATGTTTCAAGGATAATTTATCTATTATTCACATGGTTTTATTATTCTTATGATGAAATTATGTCCATTTGTTTTATATGGATTACATTAAGATGGGATGATCTTTAGGAAATCCATTTTATTCCTTGGGTTATGGTGAATGATTTATGTTTATTTTGAGTCACAAGTAAGATTGATTTAATTATCTGATGGATGGGAACTATATCTACCTCTAATGCATTGGGTAAAGATTTATATCTCATGAGATAGACATGGTTGGAATGACAAGTAAATCCGGTTCAGTAATACAGGGCTGGAACGACAAGTAAACCCTGTTCAGTAATGGACATTGTCCACTATGATGGTCTTGGTTGAAATGCCTTGGATACTATGGAAATCATATCATGTGCTTAATGGTTGCCACAATTACATGTTTTATTCCCATGATATTTTATCATGGTTAATGTTCCTTTATTATCTATGCCTTATACACTGCCAAGATTTGTGTCATTACTCATGATTTTAATGTTTTATGTTCATGTTCATACGTTCAAATGTTTAGGGATTGTTTTATGTTCTCCATGTTTATCCTTACTGAGCATTTGAGCTCACCCTTTTTATGTTTTCTTTTCCCCTGGATGTAATGAAAGGTAATAGGTAAGAAAACCAAAGTTGAATATCTTTATGGGAGATGTTGAAGATCTTTCACCATGATTAGAAGATTATGTTTTGAGTTTCCAAAGACACTAAACAAATACAGTCTTTGGGAATCTGTTTTTTTCATGTATTAAGTATTCCTCAAGAGTAAATTAATGTCTATGTACGTCAAGCTTTGGGTCTCTACATTGGTTAGGCAGGGTTACAGGGTCGTGGTACATGCCAGACTTTTGCAGTGGAGCAGACCCAATAGGAGCAGGATCCCAGACCCTCTATAGTTCAAGGAATGATTCTAGTTGCCTCTTTTCTAGCTTCTACTCTTTTTGATACAAGGGATTCTCATAGTTTCATATCTGTTGTTGTTGTGGAGATACTAGGGCTCTGTATCTTTTCTTCTACATATATCATGACGCTTGACAGTCCATTGGGGACTAGAACGGCTAGTTTATGTCAGTGAAAAGAGTTCCCTCTTGAGGTTGGTGGGTGTCACTTCTTTTGGGACATTTATGTATTAGATATGATAGGATATGATTCCATTCATTTAATAGATTTGTTAGTTCCCTTTCGGGAATTTGTTGACTACTATAGACGTAGGGTGAGTTTCAGGTCACCATAGGGAAAATCGTTTTTACATAAGGGTGAATGGGATGTCTAGGTGAGATGAGAAGGACCTGAGTGTCATGGGTTGGGAGGAGTTACAAAATAGATTTCTAGTCTATATATGGATGACCAGGGGACATTACAGACGAACATTCCTCTAGTGGTCGATCGTTTCAGGGATGTCATTCAAGAGGAATTTTCAGGTTTTCCTTCGGAGTGAGAGGTGGAATTTTCTTTTGAGCTTGTGACAGGAGCGACACTAGTGTCCATTCCTCCTTATAGGATAGCTATACCAGAGTTACAGGAGCTCATGAAGTAGTTTGAGGAGTTACAAGCTAATGTTTTCATCTGATATAGTACTTCTACTTGGGGTTTTCCTATCCTATTTGCAAAGGTGGAGGGTACCCTCTGACTCTGTGTGGATTATCAGAAGTTTAACTTCTTGATGGTCAAGAACCGATATCCCTTGCCGAGGATTGATGATCTCTTTGATCAGCTTCGAGGAGATCAGGTGTTTTAGAAGATTTAATTGAGATCCTATAATCATTAGTTGTTCATTATACCATTTCTTATTCCTTTTATAGCCTTTCAGAGCAGATATGGTCAATATGAGTATGTGGTTATGTTGTTTAGCCTCACGAATGCACATGCAGTTTTTATGGAACTGATGATCCGAGTGTTCCATCTATACCTAGATTCTTTCATGGTAGTCTTCGTGGATGATATCTTGGTGTAATATCACATTTCACATGACCAAGACACACATCTTGAGATCATTTTGAGTACACTGATAGAGAATCAGTTATATGTTAAGCGCTCAAAATTCCACTTTTGGATGGACCAGATTCACTTCTTGGGTCATGTTATCTCAGAGACAAGAGTATTAGTAGACCTAGAGAATGTGAGAGTAGTAATTTACTGGGATCAGATGAAGAACATCTTTCTGTTATGATGTTTTCTAGGGCTAGATGGATACTACAGATGTTTTATACAAGACTTTTAATGCTTAGCAGTGCCACTAATGGGCCCGACTAAGAAGGGTGATTAGTACTTGTGGTTAGATTATTGTGAGTAATAGTTTTAGGATATGATAGGGAGGTTGAATTCAGAACTGATACTATTATATCCAGAGCCGGGAAAGATTTATATAGTTTACTGTGATGCATTAGGTATCAGGAAAGAAGTAGTGATTATGTAGGGGGAAGGAGTCGTTGCATACGGGTCTCGACAGTTGAGGCCACATGAGAGGAATTAGCCGATGCATGATCTTGAGTTTGCTATAATTGTTCATGCCTTATGCTGTGGGAGGCATTATCTTATGGGAGAGAATTTTGTGGTTTTCATCGACCACAAAAGTCTCAAGTATATCTTCACTCAGCATGACATAAATTTGAGACTATGAAGTTTGGTTGAGTACCTTTAGTCTTTTTACTTTGAGCTTTACTACATGCCTGGGAAAGGAAATGTAGTAGATGATGTGCTGAGAAGGAGGACTCAGATATAGGCAGTTCAAGAGGCCAATAGTGAGTGGAAGCTTATGGAACTGTTCTCTGAGTTTCATTTAGAAGTGCATGACAGATAATGGTATACTTTTCTTTCTTTGGTACTTATTAACTCTACTCTTCTTGATCAAATGTGAATGAGGCATCCATCAGATTATGAAGGCCTAGTCCTATGAGTGAGTGTGTTAGGAGAGGACCCTATTCCTCGGTGGACCATATGTGAGGATGAGATCTTGCATTTTCATGGCCACGTAGGGGTGTCAACATAAATATATGAAGAGCTAATGTGAGACTTTCATTCCTCAGTTTGTAAAGTCCATCCTGGTGTCACCAAGATGTTTTATGATCTACACCATCAGTATTGATGGCTAGGTATGAAGAGAGATGTTGTTGGTTTTGTGACGAGATGTTCCAACTATCAGCAGGTGAATGTAGAGCATCAGCTAACAACCTGGATTTTTCAGTAGTTACCCATTCATTAGTGGAAGTGGAAGGATGTTGCAATGGACTTCGTGAAATTTTCATCGAGGTCACCTCAATGGAATGATGCGGTTTGGGTTGTCATTAACAGACTCATGAAGGTTTATCACTTCATACTGATCATGGATAACTTAAATATTGATGAGCTAGGAAGGCTTTACATTCGATAGATTGTACCCCTAGATGGGGTTCCACACTCCATTGTTTTAGACAGGGATGCACATTTTACTTCCCAGTTCTAGAAAGGACTTCAAAGAGATTTGGGTACATAGGTACTACTGAGTATAACTTACCATCCTCATACTGATGGACAGTCCGAGCATACGATTCAGGTGCTAGAGGACATGCTTCGAGCATAAATCCTGGATTTTAGAGGTTCTTGGGAAAAGAACATACAACTTGTGGTGTTTTACTAAAATAATAGTTTTCAAGGAAATATTCAGATGGAAACTTATGAGTCCTTGTATGGTAGGCCATGAAGATCACCCTTATGCTATCTGGAGGCAAGACTGGTCACTATGCTGGAACCTTGTCTTGTCCAGGAGACCAAAAAGTAGATAGAGTTGATTCAAAAGAGGATGGCTTCTGCACAGTAATGACAGAAGTCTCAGGATGATTGACGAAGAAAACCTATGGAGTTTAAGTTCAGAGATAAGGTTTTCCTGCATGTTCCACAAAGGTTGGGACACAAGAGGATTAGAAGTCAGGGTAAACATTCACTGTGGTATATCAGGCCATTTGAGGTTTTGGAGAGAGTCAGTATGCTTGCCTATCAGTTGTAGTTACCTTTGAGGTACCGATCTATGCATGAAATTTTTCACGTTTCTCTGCACTGACATTACTTCTCAGACCTGTCACATGTTTTTCAACTCTAAGAGTTTGAGTTAGAGGTGGACACCTTATTTGAAGATCATCATATCCTGATTTTTTTATCGAAGTAAGAAGGTTCTCCATGGAGGGTCTATTCCTTTGGTATGAGTGATATGATAGAATAGGTGAGTACATGATGAGACATGGGAGTGGGAGGCCGATGTATGATTGTAGTGGCTGGAGCTTTTTGAGAGTTCTTCTTCTACGCCACCTTGCTAGGGAAATTCAGGGATGAATTTTGTTAAGGGGGGAAGTTTGTAAGAACCTGGATCTTCTTTTTTGTGTATTTTTTATTTTCTGGTATTTTTTATAAATAGAGGAGTTTCTGGAAATTTTTGGAGTACACACCATTTACTTATAAGTATATGTTGTGTACTCAATTTCCGCGGGTGACTGTGTACTAGCCGTGTAACGGCTGAGTACATGGCCATGTGGGGTGACCGGGAGGCCGCCTAAAGCAGGGCCTGATAAAGTCAAGTAAACACCATGACCTTTTAAAGTACATGCCATGTACATTCTTTTTATTTCATTAAACAGACATGGTTCACATTTTATGGATAGAACCATCTTCTTCTTCATATGTCTCGTCCAAGAGAGAGTGAGACCACCAAATCTTCCCCGATCCCTCGACTCACCATCCGTTATCTGATTCAAACTCCTTCAGTTGCATTATAATCACATCGCCAAGTTCTTACTTCTTCTAGAGCCTCATATCTTGATTTCTATTCTTTCCTGAGATATCCTTGGTTGACCGTTTTTTTTGTTTTTGTAGATCTATGGAATTCTTGGGTGACTCAAGGCTTGAGGTTCACGTATATAATCTATACAACACCGAGTCTGGTGGTTTGTTCCTTTTCGAAGTTATTCTTAGAATTATATGTGAAAAAGATCCCAATACCCTTGTTCGTGGTATTGTGTGTTTATGGTTTTTATGCCTTTTATTGCCTACTATGCCTTGATTTTTTGATAGAGGTTAATTTTTTATGAACAAGGTTATCTTTTCTAAGCTACGGATGTTTTTACCATGTTTGTTTGTTTTTGACCGTTTGGTCAAGCTATGCCTGTTAGGCTACTTCTTAATTTCCATGCCTAGTATCTTAGGATGAAGTTATTTTATCTGACATACTATGATAAAATATATTTTATTTAGAAATTTAGTTCATGAGGTTTACTTTGGTTTCCATATATAATTTGTAAATGATTGACATACATAGGGCTATGGGAACCTGGTGTAGTAGACCACAGGGGGAATGAACACCGAGGGCTTCCCCAGAGTGTCTGTTTTGCTGTTATGTTGTGATACAACAGGGGGGATATACTTTGTGCTCTCTCTGAGTGTCTTTAGTTTCCTTGATATGGACCATAGAAGGAATGGTACGTTGAGTTCTTCCTCAGAGTGCCTATTAGTTACCGATAAGAGACCACAGGTGGAATTGACAGTGTGTGATTCCTTAGAGAGTATTTGCTAAAGATGAACCAGAGGGGTTAGACTGTGAGTACTTACATGAGGGTTTCTTCATTTTCATTTGGTTTAAATAGAGGGGTTAGGCTATGAGTACTTCCCAGAGGGTTACCTGCTTTTGATTAGCTGTTTACTTGATCTATGAATATGAATGAAATTTAATTTTTAGGATTTTTACCTTGTGTAATTCCTTGTTTACTACTTCATTTTTTATTTCCTTCCATATATATATTCACTGACTATTAGGTACAGATATTTGGGTTGTTGCCTCATGGGATTCTTCCCACACCATGTTTGGGTAATGATTTTGGGCCCAAACAGATTATATTCTTGAAGGTCTAGATAAGGGAAAGAACCCTTCTATTTTAGGTACCTGATTGCTAAGGAGATGGAGAGCATGGGACCATGCTAAGGCTTGCAATGTTGTGGACTTGTTTACTTGTTTTTCTTTTGTACATTGGTTTAGTACCATATTACAACTTTGTGACTTGTTTGGATTCTTTCCTAGACTTTTGTGTCATGAATCATTTATATGTGTGCTCCAGTTGTTTCTTACTTTCAGTCTTCTGCTGTTTATTTGTTGCATGTTATTACATCTTCCGCTATTATTATTTGTTTTACATCTACTGTGTTGCTATACCAATGAGGGGATAGTTTCCCCACTATCACACAAAAGGCCCTCTTTTCTAGTCGACATCCTCTAGTATTTGGGGAAATGTGTTTGAGGCCATGTGACCAACCAGGTACGGGGCATCTCTGGGAGGCACCCGGAACCGGGACGTTACATTTTTTAAAATGAGATATTATATATGATTTCAATATGTGGATAAATCATATATATGGGTGGATAATAAATTTTATACCTCATATAAACATAATTAATATTACGGATATATAGTAATGTTCTTTAAAACACACAAATGAAATGATTATAGAGAACGTGTGGAGTTAAAAACATTCATTAAAAACACCCATTAAAATTAGATTTGTATTTATTAAGATATTTCAGTATCATGAGAATAATTTTCACAAATAAATAGAGTTTCTATATATAAAACACTATAATTACTAATTTCATTGCATAAACCATTGAAAAAATAAAACATTTACAATATATTGAAATTAGTGCAATTTTTCATTATGATTTATTTGTCATGGAATTATATATATCATGGACTATATTTATTGTATTTGTTTTCAATAATTTTTATTTTTTTAAAAAATAAAAAATGAATTTTATTATAAATAATTCAAATTAATTTAAATAATTTGAAATATGATTCCCAAGAGGATAAAAATTACATTGGAGTAGAAACACTCAAATTGACATCAGGTTCCATTTAATTAATTATGAGCTTCACGATATAAAAATAATACATTAAAATTATCACTTAATTATTCAATATTATTTTCAAAAATTATTCCATTATTTTTTTTGTAAATATACCATTTATTTTCTAGATAAGGCACCATGTTCTTAGTGAGGGTTAGTAGGTTTAAAGATTATGGATATGAATAACCCTATATTTTTAAACAAATTTCTATAATTTTAATTTTAAATTTTTTAATATGTATATATATATCTTTAAAATTGAATATATATAATTTATAAAATCACAATTTTGAATATTATTTATTATAATATTTTTTGAAATTTTAGAAAAAAGGAGAATTTGATATATTTTTTAATGATGAACAATAACGCGAATGATATATTTAAAGTGTCATTTTTGGTGTTTTAAATGAATTATCTTTCACATGGTGTAATATTATTTTATGATAATCACAATAAATTGGTTTGGATGTATTTTTTCACTCTAAAATAAATGATTTGACACCCTTGATCCTATTTAGTATCCTAATTTTTTTGATATGATATTGGACTATTTTATAGAAATTTGGGGACACATAAATCATCATTCAAAATATCACTCTCATTGGTTTGATGATTCGACACCAATTATAATGTAATAAATTACTAATGTACTAAGATAATGTTTTTATCACATTTATTATCTTTTATCTTTCAAATAGTATCAATATTAAGGGTTTAGATCATATAATATATATATACACATGTTTGATTTAAAAAATATATTAATAGGAATTAGTTTAGTTATTTCATTACCATTATCTGGATTCATGAAATTATGAAAATATTGGGATACCAGGTCTTGGTAATTTAATATAATCTATTCATATCTTCATAAAGCATAAAAATTAAATTGTTTTTGTATTTTAAAAACGCTATTTTTTTGTTAAACTTTATATTTTGATAGAAGTAGTTTGTGGGTTTTTTGGGCCAATGTTTCCTTTTTATTCAATGATGTTTCAATATTAATTTAGTGAGTTAGATGAAGTGGTGATTCACGGAAAATTGTTGTGGACTCACATTATGGAATTGGAGGTCATGATCAAGAAATTTTCCTTATTATAACAGAAATGACCATTTAATTGGTCATCTGTGTTTAATGAATTGTGCTAAAGAGTGAACATTGTATATTATAAGCTACAATCCCTTATTTAGGTGAATATAATTTGAAGATTAAAATATAATCATTCATTATTTAATAAGGAGTTTTCTTGAATACTGTGTAATATAAATATTATTTCAAGAATATTATTAAGAAGAAGAATTATAATGAAGGCATGTTATCTTATATTCTCAACATAGGTTATCTTATAAAAATAATTCGGTACTTATATAAAAAATATGGAAAACCCACTCGTGCCCAAGGGACCTGCACAATCCACACATTAGGGAGGAGACCTCAACAATGTTAAAGATATATCCCATAATGGCCCGCATAGAGGATGGAGGGAGGAGTGGTTTGGGCCCTGTATAAGACCATATGAGGTCACACTGTGGGAGCACTATTTTAGAATTAGGTTGCACGACTAGGGTAGTAGTGTGGTAAGGAAAGGAGGTAGGGAGAGAACCCCATACTCACATCTTCCAACAAAATGAAATGAGTTTCCTTATAAAGTGGAGTAAAGTCATTATATAGATTTATAGGGGATTCATAGATGTTGTGTACTATTTCTCCCCTATTAAAAAGATAGATGGAACATGATTCATTCAGCTCATCCATCCTCCATCATCCAATATCCCACACTACTCATATTCAAATTCCCCTATCATATTCATCCTTCAGATGATGAATCTTTAACATTTATGAATGAAGACAACTGTTCATCACATGTTATCAATCCTATAAATTTAGATATATCTTATTATACTGATAACACACATGTTTTTTTTAAAATTCATGATAGGTTCAATTAAATTGATTCAATATAGGTTAATTTGGTAGTTCATGAATCCATCTCATGAATTTTTTAATAACCATTTTTTTTCAAGAATGGATAACAATAATAAATGGAATCATGTATTTTCCTATAGATTATGAGAAAAAATAATGAAAATGTGAGTGGATATCACAAAAAATAATAATATAAATTTGATCACACAAACAGTCCATTGATTAATGTTATTATTGAATAAATCATTTATGGTGATGTTGAACATGCTCTCAGGAGACATCACATGAAGAAATTTCAACATTTACCATGGTTTCATAAGAAGTAACCCAAGGCATTTCATAATAAAGTAATTAATCATTAGAAGAAATTAAATAATTTCAAGATCATTGTTGTGATTGATTGATAATCATAGAGTTTCAGAATTAATGAATCCATGATATCCTATGTATTATGAATGAGTACTAAAATTACCATAAAAATTTGATATAGGTTGAGTGATCCATGCCTATAAAAATAGACACTTTCAATAATAGGTGTCAGTACATCCTTGAGATATCAAGAGAGAGGGAACACATTTCTAAAAAATATAATCCATGTGATCTATTCACATTATGGTGTTCATTCTAGTATGATCCTAACATACAATTTATCCCATGATGAAACCTATTTTTTATGTAGAGGCACATATGGAGAAAGTCACTGAAAACACTTGTCACCCAAAATAAAACTAAGGGACACCTTTTATTATGTGAATTATATCCCGCAGACATAACCAATGTAACATGAAGGTCATCCCATGAATCAACACTTTATTACATGAAGTATATTGATAATAACCAACATATAAAAGATATGGTATGAAGGAGGAAATATATGAAGGAAGTGATAAATCATGCGATCACTTCATGTGAAGGATTTAGGAGAAAATTCAGGAAATGAATCGTTATTGTGGAGAAATACGCATGATGGAAAAAGATATCTTTTATCATACCAAACCATGTGATGAAGGATAATTACAGTGAAGTGATCCCTACCTGGTCAAGTGAATGAGGCATGCGACAGGTATTTCATCCAAACCAAGAATACCATGCACCCTATTTACCACTTTTTTATAAACATCATGTTATTAGAAGGAAAAGTAAATCCAAATCTTGAAATTCTTGTTGAAAAATATTCAGAAAACAGAAATGTTTTCATAGAACCAAAAATAATCCTAAAACATATATAATATTTGATAGTGTTTACAATATGCACCATCAAATACATTATTCATTCATTAATTTTATTTTTGATACTGGGTTGAGAATTAAAGAAGAGATTGAATTGACAATAAACAAGATCATTCTTGAAATTTTTTTAAATAATTTGTGTGAATCAATTTCATACATTCATTGTGTTTTGGAATTTATATGAAATATTTTATAATTTATAATGTATTGTTGCATTGATGAAATTGATTATGTAAAGGTGATCAGAAATATTTGATCATGATCTGTAGGTTTGAATGTCTCATTAATTAGTACATGATAATGTTTGATCCAAAAAGTGTGTGGAATATTGTAAATTGATTGTATTATAGAGGGTCATGATATAAGAGAATAATGAGCTTGTAGGTGGGAGGGGGGGGGGGGGTATAATGAGTTATTGATGAAACTCAACGATGTGTTGTATACCATGTCCAGGAAAAGAAAACAGTTTGGTTTATATCTATTTTAGTAAGAAGTGTTGTATTTATAAGGGTATTACTAGGTTCAACTAGAGTAATGACTACATGGGTGTGTAAAAATTTTCTAACTAAAATCTTTTAATTGATGATAAGATTATACTGGATACTCCATGTTGTTTTGAATAAACAATATGAAATGGTCTATGTATTTATACTAAAACTTTTAAATAATGTGTGGTATTCTCTCTCATAATATTTTTGCATACAATGAGTTACATTGAGATATCACAGAGTTGATCGAGAACTTTAACAAGATCAAGTGGGTAAGTTCGAATTAATGAATTTATAAATTTTAAACCAACAATTCATACCCCTCCCAATGGTCAATCTATCATGGGGAACGATAAGTGGCATCAGAGGGTAGGTCACCTCTAAATATCTAAGAGATATTTAGTTATGTGTACATTTTAGTAATTGAGTGAGAAACCTAAAATAGATAAAAGGGAAGTTAATAATGAGGATACTAATCTTGAAATTTCAACCATGTCCCAAAATAATTAAATGATGAGACATGAACAAATCTAAAGAATAATCTTATAGTATTAATAGAAATACCTCTAATTCAAGGTAATCAAAATGATATATGTTGAAAAAATTATTTTAATTATTATTCTACTAATATTTACTACAAAATATTTAATGATTATTTATATCTTAATGATATCATTTTTTAATAATAATATCATTTTAAAATAGTTCCTAATTTTTTAAATATTTTTTGAAGGAATCAAGGTTCTTGAAGATGCAAAATTACACTTGGAAGATGTGGTTAATTATACGAAGAGGCATTGACTATAACTGTTGGTATAGAAAACAATATAAAAAAACCAATAAATTAAAACTAAGAAAAAATCTATCTATGAAATGAATAACATGGATAAGTTGTTTAATAATTGAAATGGAATATTCTATGAGAAAAAATTCTTTGAGATTTTATTTGTATAATATTTCCATTTTTTCAAAAATTGGACAAAGATTCTATGGTTTTTAATGTAATACAAATGGATGATAGTGATAATAGTATAATCTAGATTAAAATTTAATATAAATAGTCCTAAAAAATGTTTAGAGAATAAATAAATAAATTAAATAAGGATTGAGAAGAAAACCTAAGCTCCTTTGAGGGTGAGAAGAAATCCATCAACATGGAGTGATTAGATATGGATGAGAGATTTAATAATCATGAATCACCATAATATGAAACATACTAAATAACTGAATGAATATTCTCTTCCACAATTATTTGTATTAAGGATCATGATTCAGAAATATGTATGATATCATACTCTAATAAAATGGTATCATCCTTAAGAAGATGGTATCCCATATCCTAGAATTTATCTTATGTACAAATTAACATTCAAGCGCAAATAGATGCTTGAAACCAGACTATAGGAAAATATGGATGGTCAAAATTTTTGAAAGACCCATTACATCAATTGTAGATAAGATGACAAATAATTAATATATTTTCAACATAAAATATCCAAAAGTGTGGTTGGTCTACTCAAAAAATGATGTTTCAAATTTTATAATATTATGAAAAATTATATGAAAAAAATAAGAGGAGAAGATTCATATGCTATTATTGGTGTTTCATGAATGTTTCTCAGGATTCTATGTGTTTTAATAATAACATTAAAATTAATGGAAATAATAAAAGGCCTATATTTATGGGGAGAAATAATAAATATAATAGAAGAACTGTACTAGAGAAAAAAACACACAAAAGAAGAATCTGCTTATATAGAACAAATTTGAATAATTTTTAAATTTTTATAGGTACTTTAATAAAAGTGGTAAGTATTATAATGAATGTTTTTTTATACTAATAATTAATTAATAATCTAATAATGTGATGAGAAGACCATAAGAAAAAGGGATATAGTTTTGAAAAGAAGGAGATAATTCATCCTTGATATATGAAATGAAGAAGTATGTAAAATAGATAGTTTCCATGAATATAAGTGAGTTATCATCTCCTATAAAAATGAAAAAACGAAATGAGTCATGAATTTTATTTCCCCTAGGTAAAATAAGGAACAACATGAAGAACTACAATGAAAAAATGTCATGTCAAAATACATATCATGATCTAAAATTATTTTTTAGTATACTTTTCTATGTAAATGAATGATATGGGAACTAAACCAACTATTTATGGTATAAAATTACTTTATAAGTGAATATTAATTAATAAAGGAGGATTCATGATGAACAAATTTAAATTTATTCTAAGAGTAAGAATATCATGACCATAAATTCATCAATACTACCATGAAAAAAATCGATGTGAATCATTAATTTTTTTAAGATGTACTCATAAAGGTCATAAATATGAAAATTGAATGAAAATATTATCAATATGTTTTTATTATTATGAAATATTTAACATGATTAAATAGAGAAACAATGACATTTCATTTTTATATTTATATAAAATATAAAATTTTAGGAAATAAGGACAAATCATTTGGCCTAATCATATGAAATTTAAAAATAAATTGGAGGATACTGAAGAATATTTAAAATATATTTTAAATAATGTGACATCAGATGATGAAGTTAGAAACCATGAGAGGTAATCCAAAAATGGAAATTTGAGGAATGAGTGTGACTTGTGTGAAAAGAGAAATAACTCTGTACACACAACTAACAAATAATTTACATTCCTTTATATACAATTAGTGTTATATAAAAATAAAATGAAATAATATGAGGCTTCCAGTTCTCAAATAAATATAATTTAAAAATTTATTTCACAAAAACATAAGGTTAAAGGGAAGAAAGAAGATAATTAAGCATATGGTGATAAAGGAATATACGAGTCTAAAGAAATATTCACATGTAGAGATTGGGAAAAAGGAATAGACCAAGGTGAGAGGAATATGTAAGATTTAATGTTACTCTATAAAAACATGAAGGTACCTCCTTATTCCATTATCTATAAATGATTTCTACAAACATGAAGGAAAATAACAGAGATTTATGTATCCATTTAGATGAATAATTGATGAGATAAAGAGGTTAATCACAACTACATAGTGACTATGGAACACTTATGTATCTTTATAAGAATTGATGATTGGGTATTCCAATAAAAATTTCAAGCTTCATTCTTAATTGAATTTATCATATCATTGAATAGATATATTTGGTTGATGAAAATATTAAACAAATGTATATATTTCTTTTTTTCCATTTAACTTTATGATGTTTTTGTTGAAGTGTTTCTATCATTTATGATTTCAAAGATAATTTTAAAAATTTCAATCCATATAAATTATAATTGATAATTTATGAGAGTGATTTCACATGAATGGTTACTTAGGGATAGAATAGAAAATATTTTATGGATCTCTATTTTTTTGTACACTGGTTTTTCCATGTAGACATTGATAGGATCAACTAATGTATATTTTCTAATATATCATGTGATGTCATATCACATTTAGAATGGATCAAGATATTTTCATATACTTGAGAATAATATATTTTTAGAAGAAAAGATGATATTAAGAGACCCCACATATCTATTACTGATGATTTCCAATATGGGGTATAATTTTTTAACACACATCTTGAATTTTAATTATGGAATTATATATTAAAAAAATACAATGGGGGGATTATTGGTCCAGTGTTTTGTTTGATTCGGATAATGATTCAATAAATTTTTGTTGAGTTTGGATGATCTGGTGATGCATAATAAATTGTTACAAATTCCCCTGGATAAATTGGATTTCATACTCAAGCTATTTTCCATGTGATGATAATGAAAATTTTAGATATGATCTTCAATGCTTAATGAACTCTTCAAATGAGTGCACATCTTTTTGTAACAAGATTCCACCTCTTACTATAATGAACTAGAATTGAAGAAGGACATAAATTTTTTCATTATTTTGTAAGTTTTTTTGTTAAAGAACATGAAATATAAATATTTTTCGATGAACATTATTTCGATGATGAATATTGAAAATTACTTATAATTATATATTATATACATAGAAGATTTTATAAATATTATTTGGGCCTTATTTAATAAATTTTGGGAAACAACATGGGGAAAGTGACAAGCTCAATCCTAGAAATTTGGGTGGGGACCTCCACCATATGAGAGATCCAGACAAAAAAGGATTACATAGTGGTAAGAGTGGAGATTTGTTTGAGCCTTGTATAAGCCTATATCGGTGCACACTCTAGGTGCATGAAGATAGAAATGGGTAGTTCTATAGGGGATGAGGTTTGAAAAGGCATGAAGGCTGGGAGAAGACCTTATACCTTCATCTACCGACTGAAAGAAAGATATTTCATTAAAATTAATGTAATATCATGTGGGAAATTAGATGTGGGACATGGATAAGAATTTTATTTTTCATACATAATTATTAAGATTGATAGAATATGAGACATTAGTTTGAGCATGTTTCAAATGTATGATCTCCCACAATGTGAATAATCTAATTCAAACATTTTATTCAACCATCAGATGATGGGGAATTGTCCTGCATAGATAATGATAGATGGTCATTACGTATTATCATGACAATACATTGAGATAAGTTCCATTATGATGATAAAATTCATGAAATTAGCGTCTTTCATGAATTCCATGATTTGAATATGTCTATTCAGTATAGGATAATTAGGTTGCGTATTAATTCATTTCTAGAACTAATGAAATCACCTGAGTTCATCTAATGAATGAAATACAACAATAAATGGAATCATGTAATTGTATTTGGATTATTCAAATTAATAAAAAAATTGTTAGAGGATGTCTTAAGAATAAGAATGTATATTCGATTACATGTACCTTACATCAATTACATTACTATAGAAAGAATTATACATGAGTATTTTCCCAAAGATGTCAAGACATATCATATTAATTTTCGTTGATTCTTACTATAACATCATAGGGAGTCCACTAAATCATGAAATGACCAATGAAGTGAACATGTGTAGTGATCACATGATCACATGATCGTTATAGTGATGTGCAGAGAAACCATGTGTTTCAAGATTCACAAGATCCCAAGATCTGTAGGAGTTTAAATGAGTCCTCCACGCACCATAAAAATTTTATATAGGTGATGTGGTCCTTATATATAAAAGTGGGGATCGATCATGAGTATATGTTTCTACAACATTAATACCTCGAGAGAAATATATAGGTGATATCTAAAGCATAACGTATCTACATCTCAACATGCTATGGTAGTGCATTCTTGCATGATCTAAACATGTGATAGACATCTCCTGAAACACACTTTCTATTTCAAGATGGAACCTATGGAGGAACTTGTTGAAAATAATTTTCTTCTAAAAGTGAAATCATGGACAACACATGTCATGTGATTGATATCACGTGGACACAACTGGTGTCATATGAAGGTAACCTTGTGGGTAACCTCTAGCATATAGGAAAGAAGTTAAGAGGAGCCCGCAATGGAAGTGAGACATTGGGTTATCACTTCGCATGCATAAATGGGGGAAAAAATCTGTATTTGGGTTTTGCAGAGGTAATGTACTTAATGGAAGAAGGTTAGATGAACATTACACAGTCATGTGAAGTATGAGTAAGACAATACGATGATCCCTTCCTAGTCATGTGATGTTGGTAGAAAATTCACGGATTCAAACCAAGAATTCTATGTACCCCACATACCACTTTTGATAAAAAAGAATCCATTTAAGTAAAAGTAAATATATTGATTAAAATGGTTCATGATAAATATTTAGATAACTTGAAATTCAACATCCCTTACCTGGGTGCCTCTATATTCAGTTCCCTGAACTGGGTCACCACATGTCTTAGGCTTGCCTCCCCATATGCTATAGTCTTTTGATTAATAGTGAGGGTCTAATGTGACATGTGGGGTGAATATACCCACTTTATCATTGTAATCCATAAAATACAACAATGGTAAAACAAAGTAATCCAATACACCATAAAATTTATTCCCAATCCATTTCAAAACACATGCTAAAGGCCTCCTACCAAATAGTAAATATTCTATGTGGCAATATATAATGAAATGTTTATGTAAAACACAAAAATAAATACAAACTGAAGAATTCCTAAAATAGGTCCTGACTCCAATTATGGATCCCTCATCTATGCACATCCCAATTCCAAATCAACCATCTATTATAGGGCCCTTACCTTATCCTAACACAAAATCATGAAGTCTATCATGGTACCCAATGGTGGAATGAGAAGTGTGTGGGTAAAACATAGTTGGCCACCAAAAAAAGTGTCTAAAAAAGATCCAGTATAAATAAATAGTGTATTCATTCAAAAAATAAAAAATAGATAAAAACAAGGTAAATTGTGTGACTTTAGTTAACAATGTTCACTTAATCAATTTTCATCGTTTATTAAATGGATTTATCACATTCATTAGATTTAGTTTAGTCTATTCTGATAATATAACAATTAATAATGGGAATAATCATGTTCCCTACATCACTAAGGAAAAAATTACTCAAATAATTTCATAACATTTACCATGGAGCCTCAGTCAAGGAAGTCTCAACACATCCATCTGCTTGGGGAATAAACCCTCAGTTTGACCCCTAACTCGTGCATTATAGGGGTGGGGTTTAGAGCCTCAGTATAACCCATCCAGTGGGTGTATATATATAAGTAAAATACCCAAAAAATACCACTAATCCATGTTCACATGCTTCTTTATGCATAAAACATTTACCAAAAATTAATCATGACAATTAAAAAAAATTACCAATTAAAATCATATCTCACTCAACACATTTACATCTTCATGACTTAACCCATTAACACATTTATCATTTACATGACAAATACCATTAAACCATTTGTCTTTTCACATCGTAACCAATTTTACACATTCATCAAATTAATATGCATTTACCCATTTACGCATTTCCATTGCAATCCCATAAGAAATTTATAATACTAACATTATTTTATTTAACCATTTCACATTAAAAAAACCAACTTATGAAAATCTAAAAACTAGGAACAAAAGAAAATTTTTCCAATTTCAAAATTCAATATAACATATCGAAACATTTACCATGGGATATATCTCATATCAATTCAATTTCATATTCACTTACATAAACCCATGTTCATGAATAGAAACACCCCATGCGTTGCTTCTATCCCGATGAAATCATCCTAAATTCATCCCATGATAATGATGATGGGTTAAATTCATCATTTTACAACTATTATATCATTTCATGCAAAGAGAATCAAAAGAAAAATAAGAAAGATCCATAACACATATACATACCCATAAATGAGACATCATGGCCATGGGATATAACTTGTAGACAACCAACCTTGATTACATAGAAAACAACACATTTGAACTTTTCATATGACTCAGATTCAAAAACAATTTAATCCCCAACATAGGATACACTAGAAAAATATGTTTTTAGGGATTAATAAGTAGAAGAACAACTACACAATCCCTAATATGGAAGAAGTAAAGATAAGATGTGGCAGACATATCTAGATCTTTGATTCACCCCCAATGGTGGTCCAAGCATCTTGAAAATAAGGGATATGAATATTTGAGAAGTTTTTAGAGATTTGGTTCATCATATAGGTTCTAGAAGAAGAATAGGAATTCCAATATTGGGAAGAAACATATATCATGAGAGAGAAAATGTTAAAAACCCATATTTTTAATGGGGAATAAGGTTTGGATGCACATTTGGTCATACCGTGCACCACCCTCTATCCAAGTGGGGGCTAGGTCACACAGTCTCCTAGGGAGACTACATGGGTTGGAGTACCATTTGATGACCATTAGAGATGGATCTATCAAAGCCCACATAATTTCTCCCTCCCCCTTGAATGTTTTCTTTAAACGTACACACCACCTATGGGAATTCACAATTAGGGAGCATGGTTACTACTAATCATGCTCCAACAATGAATCGTGAACATGATAGAAACTTTATTACCACATTATTTTCCAAAACCCACAACCCCTAGGACCTGATATACATAGTAGATATTTCATTAACCAATTTAATGGTTTTAACAAAATTAAAACACGAATGTATCTCAAGAAAATATCTCTATCATACTACCTCACCACCTTACAGTGGATCATAATTGAGCTGCACTGCCAAACATAATTGAGTATCTAAGGCAAAATATCAGGCCAATAGGCCTAGAAACCTTCTTCACTTTCTTATGTCCCCTCCGTAACATTACCTTACTTCTAAAACTCAAACCAATCGCACAATCAATTACCACAATACATTATCACTAGGATCCACCACATGAACTAGATACTCCTCAAAGAACACAACAACCTAAATATCAACATTATTGACATATAAAACAAGAGTAAAGATCATGTAATATCACTAAACCACTACATAATAAAGTACCCAAAAGCACTAAAAATTCTTGTGGAAGCGAATCAGCACATCAATGGTTTGATTCTACACATAACTCATCAAACAAATCTATTAGTGTGAATACACCTAGTTCCCAAAATTCAAATGGTGGCCCAAAATCTTTTTCATAGAAACAAAAAAATAGATTAGAACTATACACCATGGCCTGAATCAGTCCATAACTAATGGCCTAACAACCTCATTCCATATTGAAGCATCAGAAGAAAAACTTGAGAATGATCTTCATCCCAAATTACTCTATCTTTCAACACCCAAGACATTGTCCATCACAAATACTGGACCACTAATATTTTTATTATTTGAGACCATAATACTAACCAACCATCTTATGATTACTCATCAATGCTATAATAATTCCCACAATAGGATTTTTATCACCACTACCCCTTCTAGTGTTGGGAATTTCCACCAATTTAAAGGACCAAAAAAATTCCAAGTCAATCCTTCACAACATACCCAATGTGTTTCCTAACTCATGATGCCCAAAAATTGACAATGAGACCATCTTAAAACGACATAACACATTTACATCAAAACCATCAGGAAGGTAAATGAATCCCCCATCCACTTGCAGACTAAGAACAACTCAACCTCTCTCAGTTAAGTCTCCACTTCTGAAACACACTTTTCAATAAAACATAAAAAATGAGGTGGTTTATAATAAACAAGTCTACTTGTTTTTCCCTAACATTTCATACCATCCATGACTATCTTTTCACATAAAAACCATCTTCCATTATTGAAAAAATGCCCCTTCACCATCACATGGAACCTTCTCACCTATAGCGTAACGACACATTTCAATCCATCATCATACTACACAAAAACCCTAACCATTCCAATCACATGAACCAGTGATTACAAACATTGATTAAAGAGAACTCGATTCCTCTGAAAATCGCATTTCCACCTTTGAAATAAACTTATCTTCTCAAAACTACTTCTAAATTTGGATTACAACTCACTAATTTCATACCTTTTGTTACTGATCTAGGAAATCCCTGACAAACTCATCCTAGAATGCAAAGCCTACCTATTGCAACATTAATACTTCACATGACCAATATGACTTGACACATAATGATATTCCAATGTAAAAAAAAGACACATAATTGAGTCCATGCATGACATACAATGAGGTCCTAGCACCAAACCACCATTACCACATACTCATTCCATGATTTGACACACCCATCCCTAATTCTAACAATGATAGTTTAGATTTCCTTTAGAACATCCCTGAGACTGAATTCAATAGAAGGCCTGATTGACGGCCACAACCGAGGCCCCATGGAATCTTCTAAGGAATCCAAAACACTTTTTTACAAGATTCTTATTGTCATCCTGATAATAACATATCCCACCCTTAGTTTGTACCACAAATATATGACATACACACCACTCCACACTATAGGGGTGTCATAATCACCACTCTCCACAAGAATTTAAAACTACCATGACTCATGCTTTGATCACCAGATAAACCCAAAAATTGGATTTCTCTATCTAGAATCCACTATAACAGTGAAATTTCACAAGCCACAAACCATTCCCAACAACCAAGAATGGAACCCATGACATTCATCGATATCTAGTCCATTCCTAGGACCTCATTGGTAACCGATCATTATTTTACATTCCATCATGTAATTACACACATACCATTCCATGATCATAACTTCTCAAAGTACCTATATCCAATAAAAAACTTCTAGGTAGCTATGTGTAAATCTGGAGACCACTCAGCATACCCTAGGTGGTGTTGAAATATTGGTCATGATCATCAATAACTATGATTATTCTAAGAGGTCATTGATGAATACCATCACCAGTTATCCACCATCAATGTTATCTCTACTATAGGGACACACGATCCTGTTGATTTCTTGAGCTTCCCTACTCGCCAACATCTCATCAACATTAGGTCACCTCCACCCAATCAAGTAGATTTTACCATCCAAACTCAACACCAATTCTTGAATCTCAACTATGAATCCATGAAATAATGTGTCTTGTGGATCTTCAACCACCCCACTTCTTGAGTCCTTCAAGAACAACCTCGATGGCTCACAATAAGGACACATTGATCTATTACATCGATCAAAAAACAATCCATATATCACTCAAATAGCTCTTCCAACTAGTTTCACTGAAAATGAGGGATAATTAATCCTGAGCCACATATTTACCCAAAAAAATGGCATCATTCCTTCATTTAATGAGACCACATATAGACCTCATCGGTTCCCTTAGGGTCTCAAACATTCCAATCTCCGAAAAATAAACTCAACTACAAAACACATGAGGCACACATCACCAGATCGAGGCCCAATAGATTTTTACACAACTAACCATTCCTCAAAAAATAGAAACACCCATCACTATGGGTATTATTTCTATATTGAAAGAATCAGTCCATGCAATGGTCACCCTCGAATTTTCCTCCCAAAATCGACATAGATTTCCACAAAAAACACCTTCAAAACTATATTGTTATGCCTTTTCCCAATCCTTCCCTTCACACCCACCTTTACAACAAAATATAATCACTCGAGTGATTCCTTATGGATGATACAAATAATAACTATGTATTTTTACCAAAATATCAATGAAACCCACCATGACTCAATTCCAACATTGAACCATCTTCCCATGATTCAAATTCAATAGAATGTTCTACATTGGGATAATATAACTTGAGGGTACCCTCAGTTTTCCAAAAACACCAATGGTGAAAAAAAACTCATGTCACATTTCTAAAACCATTGACATTACAATTTATCTCTCTAGGAAAAACCTGCACTAGACATCACTGTACGATCTTCACTACCAGATCTTAAAACACACTCCTCTTTCATATGAACCTAGGCGTACTAGAAACCCGACTAAAACCTCCCATGGGTCACCCTCAAAGATCAAACAAAACCAATTCCATAAATAAGCCACATCTTTAACGAGTCACTAGATCTCCCTGAAATCCATTAACATTGAATATAAAAAATCACTACCCATGGGTTTAACCCTTACCCCCATTCTAAAACACATAACATCTTACATTCCAATGTCACCACTTCATTATGTTACACACCAATAATTACACAACTTCCACTAAATCCACTTGAAATAAAGTCATCCATTCATTAATTTCCACATACAACCTATTTAATTAATACCCACCAAAGTATTCACTTCTAAATTAACAGGAAACACATAAAAACCAAGAGGTCACTATCCTACCAATATCACATAATGTAACACCCTTATATCCACACAGAAAAACTCATATAGGCCTTCCTAATTAAATCAATGCCTCCTAATAGGTTACCCACACAACCCATACAACCCACACAAGGGCTAGATAAACAAAATAGGGGAGACTCATCACATGGGTCACTAAAATTTAATTTATTACACATTATTCCATGAATAAAATTACCATTCCAAAACACAGGAATTCAAATTCCAAAATTACCAACGTTTTCAAAGTTTCCAAAATTATTGGAGTCCATATTTAAAAACATTTTCATTAAAAAACAATTCAAAGGAATACCAACATGTGTAAACCACTACAATAAAATTACATTACCAGCCATAAAAACCCAATCTACATACACTATCCCAATAGATATAAAAAATATATTTTACTACTCTGAAACATCCCTACCACATGCAATGGTAAACCTATGTTGAACCAAGTTACATCATCACATGTCGTTCATTAGTCACCCTTTTTAACTATTAAATTTTCAGAAAAAAATATTTATCATTTAGTCACCTTTAAATCCTTATAAATTATAACAAATTATTTAAATTTGTCATAAATATTCATTTGGAACAATTATTTAACCATACCATTATATTAAATCCGTTTACTAATTTTAATAATCTCTATTATAAACCATTTATTTCAAATTTTATGTTAAGAATTGAAAAAAAATTATCCCCGACATATCACATGTCTCTCAAGTGCGTGCGTACAATGATGTATGTGCATTATATCTATAAGTGTCTAAAATGATGTGTTCATGCACAACCTCAAGACATTTCATCCATGAGCAAAATATAATTTAATATTCACATCACATTATATATACATCACATACTAGTGAAATATCATCCAACTATAACATAAACATAGAAAGAACAACAATACCACCCTCGGCAGATGGGTTTTCATCAGTAAATGGGTTAGATATTACCTTGAATGAGATACTTTATAAGGCCTAAAGCATACTAATATCCTATTTGAAATCCCAAAATAAAATAATAAAAGGAAATTACCTACTCTAAATCACTTTTTAACATTCCCGACTCGGGTACCACTTTATTTGGTTCCCTGAGCCAGGTCACCACATGACCACACGCATACCTCCCAATATTCTAGAGGATGTAAAATAGTAGAAAGGGTCTTATGTGATATATAGATATACTATAACCTATTTATTAGAGTATTAAATAGAAAATAAAAATGGAAAAATAATGGAATCCGATAAATCATAATCATTTTTTACAATCTATTTTTGAAAACTGGGTAAATCGTACATCCAAATAGTAAACATGAAATGTCACGTCATATAGTCCCAAATTTATGAAAACCCAAAAAATATATAAAAACTATAGAATCCCAAAAATGGGTTTTACAACTATGTATGTATCCCTCATCCTTGAATATCCAAATCCCATATCAACCATCTAGCATATGATCCCTTTCCCTTATCCTGAAATTCAACCAAGATGTTTGCTTAGGTAGCCAATGGTGGCCTGATCAGGTTGGGAGTAAAAATGAGTGGGCCAACAATAGTAGTGTTTATGAAATATATAGTCTAAACATATAATTTATGTATTTAGTAAACAAACAAAAGACAAAGAAAAGTTAAACCAATCATTATTAGTTAACAAAGTTCACTTATTCAATCTATATCATTTATTCCATTGGTTAGGGTTTTTCATCAATTTCACTTAGAACTATTCTAGTAATAAAACAATGAAAAATGGGACTAATCATTTCCCAAAAATTACTGTAGAAAAAATATCATAATTAATTTAATTTCTCTTTCCTTGGATCCTTTGTCAAGGATGTCTCATCACATGTAATCGTTAGGGGAATAGAACCTCAGTCTGACTACCAAACTGGTGATTAAAGTGGTGGTGTTTAGATCCTAATTCTAACATGAATGATGGGTGTATATTCTCAATTACAATAACCCACACATAATACTAAGTAATATGAACATGCATAATTAACCATAACATATTTTCCAAACATAAATTCTAACCATTAATCACACATACCATTTACAATAACAACTCATTAAACAGTTTTCCATCTTAATGACTTAATAAATTTACACATTTACCATTTACATATATTATCCCATTAACCATTTTCCATTTTATTATATTAACCCATTTAAAACATTCATCAATTTAAATTCCTTAAAGAAATTTATGAATTCCCATAAAATCCCATGATTAATTTAACAGATTCACTTTTTTAACCCTTTAACATTATTTAAAAAAACCACTTATTCCAAGACAATAATAATATAAAGACACCACGAGTTTATTTTTACAACTAAAAATAACATGTCAAAAAATTTAATAATGTCTCTAACTCATTATAATTTAATTTCATATTCACTTAAAAAACCCATGTTCATGAGTATGGAACAACCCATGGGTAGCCTTTATCCCATTAAAATATACTTCAATGCATCCATAGAGAATCATGAGGGGTTTGATTCATCATTTATCCAACCAATATATAATTTTATACTAAGTGAATCAAAATCACAACCAGAAGGAACCACAACACAACAACATACACATAATCCAAATATCATGTTTATGGGATATAACTTGTTGACCACCTACCTCAATTATATAGAAACACACATGATTAACATTGTCCCTCTACTATGATTCGAATACCCTTCATTGTATAAACCTATGATCCACTGAAAAAGTGTGTATTAAAGCTTCTAAAGAAGAAGAATAACTACACAATCCCTATTCCTCAAAAGAGTAATATAGTGGAGTGTTCAAATCATCTATAGAATAGATCTACACCAATGATGCTAAACATGGTTGATAAATGATTTAGTTTGATCCTTGGGATTATTAGGGAGATTTGGTATTCCATATAGGCTTCTAGAGGATGAATAGTTATGTAAATCTGGTGAATAATACTATAACCAGAGTGGTAAAAATGGTAAAACCCCATATTTTTAATGGTGGAATGGTTTGTCTACATGATTGGACAAACTATAATCCAACCAAGAGACACCCTCTATCTAAGATGGGGACAAGTCACATAGTCTCCTAGGGATCCTGCATGGTTTTAAAAATCAAGCAGTGATAGTGTAGGATGGCTCTGTCCAAGACCACATGTTGTGGCCTTCCCCCATACACAGTTTATTTAACCGTGCACCCCACATCAAAAAAACCATTGTTTGGGATCCCAATTACTACTAAAAATGAACCAACTATGAAACATACAATGTAAATCCACTTTCTCCCCACTTTCTTGAAATAAACCTCAAAACACCCCCAAAACTCCTAATGCACACATGAAACATTTCATTAATAAATTTTAATGGGTCTAAACCAAAATATAAACATGAATGTACCTAAAGAGAAGCACATGATAGTCTAAAAAAATTGAGATAACACATAAAATAATCAATAAATATACCAAACACATTCTAGTGCTTATAATATGAACCATGAAATACATCTTGCACACATAATGTTAATTGTTTGAGATTTTTTTAATAATTAATTATGAGTATGAGTCGAAACTATGAATAATCATTCTTGTATAATTTTTTTGATGCAGTTGAGTTCATCACATCAAAACATTTATTTATGTCTACACTTTATCACATAGAAGAAAAATTTGTTTAAGCATTTTTACACAAAGGAAAATAAACTAACATAGGTGATCAAATATATTTTTGTAACACCAGATGGTTGTAAAGATAGTTGAATTATTACATAAGAATGTCTGATCCCACAATCTCATGGAGGAATATCAAGAGATTATCTTATAGTGGATCAAGATAGATGATAATAAGGAACTGGTATCTAAGGATATAACATGTTGTTAAGGAATCTCAATGATGAGAAGTATACCCTATAAAAGATAAGAATATAGTTTGGGGGTATAACTAACTAAGGCTGGAGAGTTGGATAATAGGGGGTATAGGAATGATAAATTATAATAATGACTACTATAGTGTATAATAAGTTTCTTCCTAAAACATTATAATTGAAGATAATTTTATATTAGATAATTAGTGTTTGAAAAAAAAACACAAAATAGAGTAGGTATTATACTAAACAATGTAAATATCATATGAAGTGATATCTATTATTATTTTTTCATAATAACCATAAATCTCAACAAGAGACAAAGTCTCTAACCATTTATTAAAATAAAGTAAAAGTACAACAAGCAGGCATGAAATCCATAAAAAACAATTACATATCATAAAATCCATAACCATCACCAAATCCATGATCAATTACATCATCTGCAGTGGCTGTCTCCCACTCTGAGATTTGATAATTCTTCAGAGTATTAAAATATTTCCTTCAGATATTTATCTTTTCCAAATATAGAAACTCCTCAAAAGGATGTACGACTTTTCCTTTGCTGACAGAGGACCTAGTGAGCATCAACTTCGGTATATAAGAATAGTATTTCCTTTATTTCTTCTTGCTGGAGTGGTCATAGCTTCGTCCTTCCCCAAAAAATATTCTTTCCACCCAAAACAATGTCACTATAAGAGGTCCTAACCCTCTTTCCACCATTATCTTTTTCACTATCAGATATATCCCCCAAATTTACTGAGATATGGACTTACTAGTAACCATTATTCACTCCCTATTCTAGCTCTATGTGATTTTTATCATCAACCATTACTAAACATTGTTGATGTTTCTCAAGATCAGGACCACCATGAATCTCCTTCTGCAGTATACTTTCTCTAATTACAACATCCTGAGATTGAAAGTCATATTGCTTATTTTCACCTTCATTCCTTGGAATTTCCTTCTAAATATGAGAAAGCCTCCCATAATTACATTTATTTCCTAGACTTAAAATCCTGATGTCATCCAGTTTATCAATAACATCAACTAACGTCTGACCATGAGACATATGAGAGGCAGCTTGGTCCAACACAACCCGATCCTGGACCAGTTCCAATCCATCATTCATAAAACCCAAAAAACAAATTCCATGTTCAATTCTGTCCAACTTATTCTCATGTTGTTGATGCATCCCAACTAAAACATTCACCCACCCACCATTTTCATCCAATGCACCACCTTCCTGCATCTCCATAATAGGGTTGTCCCTCACTGCAACATTATTCAGAGCAGTTTCAACTACTGGGTTCAGCGTATCCACTATTTCTCCTATGTTTAGAACCTTAAGAACAACCTCATTATTCCCAGAATATTGAGTTGTAGCTTCCACATTGGCCACCAAACCTCCCATACTGAACATAGCAAGATCACACTTCAACCTTTCAATCACCACATCCACCCTCAGGTTTGAAGGCACCTCCAATAACTTCATTTGAGGTCTATGCAATATCATGACCCTAATAGGACCCGAGACCTTCCTTCCTTGCTGAGATTGCAGGTCCTACTCAACCTGTCTATCTGAAGCTGCCTACAGAACCACCCTTATACCCCTAAAAAATTCCTTCTAATGCCTAATTTTGAGACACCAAGAGCCATAATCAATCAACAACTCAAAAACCACAAACTGCTTAAATCTAAACTCCTCACTCATAGTGATGAAGAATAAATTAACAGTAGGCTTCAATAAGTCTACATTAATGAAAATTCTCAGTGAAAATGGTTGGTACATGACTATAGTTCTACTGTCTAAACCAAGATAATAGACAACCTAATTTCCAAGCATACCAATGATGGAAGGGTTTGAAAATGGAAGCAGTAATTCTAAAAATCATACCCAAATTTCCATGGTTATAGAATCACGCTTCATGTGGTAATATAAGACCATCAAAAGATAAAAAATAATGCACCATCACATGTTTTCAGAGTAGAGGTCCAAGAAAGAACTAGATCTTCCTCCAAATCAAAATGAATCGTTATGTGCCTTGAGTCAAAGAGATTGGTGATTGTGCGCTCCTGTAAATTTGATGAATCAAATATGAAGTGATCAAAGAGAACCATGGAAGGATGCCATTTCTTTAAAATTGCTATCAAAGTCAAATTCAGAAGATATGATGCATTAGTAAATTCTTGGGCCATGATCGAGAGTTGCGAGTTCTTATCGTATAACTCTAGAAGTTTGGGAGAGATAGAGATTTCCGGAAATGAAGGCCAGTAATAAGGATTTGTGAAAGGAAGAATGTTATGAGCATCAAATGGGAGTGAATATCCTCCCTCCACCAAGGGTGGATGGATATTCTCAGAGGCCATCACAACCTATTGTGGCGATCACTAATCCCGAACCCTAGCTCACTTCATCCGTCTCCTTTATTCATAATAAGTGAGACTGTAAGATATCACTATATGGATCGATAACCATAACATTTTGAAGATGTTAAATTCAAAAGAAATAATTTATAAAAATCAAATTATTGATTCACCACCCTCTTGGTGGTCAATAAAATCCGTGATCACAGAATTTTGAATCATATTTATTTTAAAAAATTGTCCTTTACTAGAAAATAAATATTTTTTTCATATATAAAATGTGAAACATTTTTTAGTGTATTTATAAAATTTAATTTATATTGATAAAATTTATTAAATAAATGTCTCAAAAATATAATTAAGATTTATGGGATTTAATTAAATATGTTTCAATTCATAATTTTTTTTTTCATATAATGTAATTAATTGAATTATTTTCATGAATATTACTAAAGGTTAGTGATTTGAAATTTATCCTTGGAATTGGTTTTTATTTTTCATAAAAAAACATAATTGTATTTTTTTCCAATAAGATTTTTGATTATTTATTATTTGGAAATATGTGTTCTTTATATTATTCTAATTTCATAAGTAGTGATTTATTATAAGGGTGTTTGGTATATAACCTATACTATTGTTGTATGGGTTATTTGAAATGGAAAATCATATCTTTTTTTGGTTGAATGCTTGAACACAATTACCATAATATTTCCTTGGTAGATGAAAAGATATTTTTTAATTCAATATAAGGTATCATTGAGTTTGTAGACTTATATGTTTTGGTCTATAACTAACCATCAATTTATGGTATTTTATATTTTTATTTTGGTGAAAAACTATTTTTATAAGGATTTAAAAATTCTTAGATAATCATTAGTGATAAAATGAATATAAATTTTGTGGTGGTTTAAATGAACAAAAATTATCATGTTTAATTATTTGTTCATCAAAAACTCAATGACATGTCATAGATATATGATTTAATTTCAAAATATGAATCTCAAAATTCTGGTAAACATTATGATCGTTAAAATGCATAGATAAGGTGTATGATTTTTTTGATATTATTAATAGATTTAATATATCGTCCAAAATTTATCTATTATACATTGAATTAATCAACACTATATATGTGATAAATTTTTTTCAACCTACTCTCTTTATGTATATGTCTATTTATTTATCCTTCATCTCATATAGAATATCAATATTAGATATTTATGTTCAAATAAATGATTATATAATTATTTTTATTTAATATATATGTGATTATAAGTGTGAATTTGGTTTTCCCATAATAATATTGTGTTTATAAAATTATTTAAACTCATATAATTCACTTCCTTGTTGTTTTATATAATATATTATTATCATCAAGTGACTAAATTTGGAATTAAGTTTGACTTTGAAAATGAAATTTTTTCATTATTATAGATTTTGAATAAAATCTACTTTAGGTGTTTGAAATATATTTTTTATAATATATTTGAATTATAGAAAAGTGTTAGTTTTTAAATCTATAAAATTTTTAATGAATTTTAGTGGTATTTATTAATATATGTTTTATGTTTTTTAATTTATTTAATTAATAATTTAAAATATAGTTAATAATAATTAGATTTGATGAAATATGATGGATTTCATTCAAAATATTTTATAAATGGTCTTATATTTAATTATTTAATTTAATTTTATAGATGCTGTTTTTTTTGAATTTTATCATGAGAAAATGGGTTTATTGTTTTTCTAAACATGTATTTATTAACTTTTAATATAATTATTGAGGATTTATTTTTTTGAATAAATGTTGGTTATTTTATTTGGAATACTTGAGAAAAAATATATGATATAGGCTATAGGTATGTGTTATATACTCTTCATTTATGTGTTACTACTTATGGAAAATCACATATTCATGTTTATAGATTAATGAATAATTTTCCCAATAAAATAGTATGGGTAGGGAAATTATCGATTTACGTTTAATTGAACACGTTTTAGTTTTGAGTTTATAAGGTTACACAGTAACCTTAAAATTTAACTAACATTGTTAGAGAATAAGATATGATATGGTTTTTATGGTATTATCTTTATATGTTTTTTCACAATGGTGTGTCATCCATTTTTGTAACAAACCAAATGAGATCTTAATTGAACATGACTACGATGTTGGCTCGTTGGTATACCCAAAGGTCATTACCAATCCACACCGACTGGTGACATGTTATCGGAAATCCTATAATAATCCTTTAGAATGGTTTCCCCAATAAAAACAAAAATCAGGATTTTTCAATAAGTTGATGAATAATAAAATCCACAATATTATATATATATATATATATAATCAATGAACAAGTTTAGATATTTCTGAGATAGATCAAAATAAGTAAAATGAGGAACAATTCATCAATTAAGGCAATTCTAGTTCAAATCCCAAGATAAATAAAATAAGTCATTGAATGTATTAGAATGTCCATATGACAAGGTTATTAGGATCCCACCGTATGACCAATAGAACTCAAAATGAACCAGCATGAGTGCACACTACCACTCATTATTCAATTCCCTTTTTGGACTCAAACATAAAAAAAACCTCTATAATACAACTGAGAGTATGGATGGTGTGAAAAGAACTTTCTAGTAAGGCCCATTAGTTATTTCATATGTACAATTTTCTAAATATATAAATTATGGTTGATTTATTGAAATTAATAGAAGCATAAAATCATTTCATAGTCTATTATAAAATAAAATGATTAGAAATATTGTAATAGTTTCAAAATATATACATAAGTATAACCTTTCATATTTAAAAAAAAATTGAAATCAACCATTCAATAATAGTTTTAAAAGAAAAAAATATATAAATAACATTTTTTTATCTTGAATAAATACCCAATGATGATATTAAAATAAATTCTGACCATGGTAATGAGTCTTAAGGTATATCAGTTTTTTCAAGATGGTATCATACCCCATCATCTATTAAGAAAAAATTACTTGGTTCATAGAGATGTCTCTATAACTGGTTCACATGGATATGATATCTACAACATGTGTCTCCCCTACATTACCAATTTCTTAGTTAGTTTGTTTTTCTGTATCTAATGTCATAGAGGTTAATGGTATCATACCACACTTTACAAATACAACCCACCTAATACCAAACCTCTAATGGGTTTCTCCTAACATGAAGGAACTATTTTAATAAGTCAAATCATTTCAAAATGGATCATTTCATCAATTATAAACCATAATTATCATAGAAACATAAATATCCGCAAAATAAGGGAAAATGTTTCCAAAACATTTTCAAAATAGACTCTAACAAATCATTACAATTAATATCAATTATTTTAATGCCATAGTAAAAAATGGAAAAATATTCATATGAGAAAACAAAATTTATAAAATAACCATTGGAACACATTAAACTCCATGTAATTTCATGGAATCCACATACCAATGGGAGCTGAATGTAAAAAAAAATTCTTTTGTACAAGGCTAGATCTAATAAACACTCATCCATCAATCATTTGGGTGATGTTAAAACTCATGAATTAAATTAGAAATGTTTATAAGAAGTGGATGAAAACCATTTATAATGATGATCCATGATGTTCTAGTTTTAAATCACACCAAACTTTTACCACATAAAAGGGTGGATTAGTCCAGTTGAGACAGACACTATCAGGTTTTATTTTAGAATAAAAGAGGTGACTATATGGCTATTTCAATAAAAGGTAAAATAAGAAAAAAAATTAAAAGATGGTGTCAATAGGTTTATGATGGGAAAAATTTATTCACATTTAAAATCATTTCATGATGACTGTTTCATGTTGTGAAACATGTGTTAAATATGAAAACTAATGTTACAGAACTACTGATATTCATAATGAGACATCAAGAAACATTCCAAAATTTTCCATGACATGAATTAATGTTTCACATCATAAAACACTATAGTAGGATAACTGTAGATCATATCGAGATGAAAACTCCCCAATAATGGAAGGAGTGACTTGAAAAAAAATGTAATGTAAATATTAAAACATTATATACCTAAAAAAATATTGAGATGACATAATCTTCCAAACTATATTAATTTTATTCCCATAATTTTAGGTAGAATATTGTTGGTTTTAAAAGAGGTAAGACTGTTACTCCCAAATGAAAAAATCATGTTCCCATACCTCAAAATAACCTATATGTAATGATAATGAGATATAAACTATGGAAGACATTTCCCATGTAGAATATTTTCATTGGAATCAAATATATAGAATGATTTCATAACTACTAGTACATATGGATCCAAATCATATTCCTCCAAAACCATAACATTAGAGGGGTATGGATGATTCCTAAGTAATTGGTATATATAAAACATATTGTTTATAAGAGTCAACTATGGTAGTAAAATAAAAAAATATTCTACCATTCCAATTCTTACCCCAATTTCAGAAGAAAACACGTACCTTAGAGAAAAAAATCCTTTCCATCCCAAGACCCAGGTTACCTAATTGAGGTTAATCAATTAAGTACATTTAATCACCAACTGCATACTCAAAAATATAGAACCAATAATCGTCATAATACATTTGTTGAATATTTTTCATAACCAACCATTGACTAAGTATCTATATATTTTTTTCATCATCTCTGATATAATTCTTGAATTATGTAATGAATCTTCACAGACCATAGTCCATCAAATGGATCATATATAGACCCGACTATAAAAAAGTTCATTGGGATCCATTCTCATGAAAAATAACAGCTCTTTTTATAAAAAACATCTATTATTACAAAATGTAAATACAAATAAAATATTAATTAGAAGATGTTTTTTTGAACAATATCCTCTAAAATAAAATTCTATCTTTATGTATGACTGTTTTTCTAATGATGGTATGTTGTGCTCAACCAAACATGGGATCCCATCACCATACTTAGGCCTTTATAAACCATAACGGTAAATAAGGGTGACATTATCTGAAATGAGGTCTTGTAGAACCCCACTAAACCACAACATATCCACCATGTAAAACATCCCAATATATTAAACATTTGTGTTATCCTATTTATAGGTAAAATAATCTCACATTGATAATTATTCAATCAATCACATATGGAATCTTTACCAGGGGTAATCCCTTATAGTCCAATGATGAAATCCTATGAGACCTCATCCCACTTCCATAACAACATTGATATTGGATGAAGAAAACCATAAGGAATTTGGTGATGAGACTTAACATGTTGGCACAAATAAAAATGGGACAACGATTCATTTATGTCTGGATTTAGGATAGGCCCCAAAAATAGAAACATTATTTCATAATACACTTTAGTAGAGGCTGTGTGAATGGGACACTTAAATAAATTAAATTACAACATCATATTATTTAACAAGGGTTAATGGAAATAACATAATTCCTTATACAATGAAAACAGTCTATGGAAAGATACCACTGCATTGTGGTCTTTCCAATATATATATATATATATAATTTTAAATTAATTGAAATTTTACATAACATGTCTTCACCTAGAAAAATAAATCAAAGAAAAATAGCGTTTAATGGTTACAAAAAATAAATAAAAAGTCACTTATTCCATCCCATCGAGGATCATAATAGAAAACATTCTCATAGGATTTTATTCATCCATTGATTAAATCATGGACCATGATTTTGACTTAATACTAAGGCCATCCACAACATAGATACCCTTTATATTGTTATAGGTGATGCCAAAATCAGTTGATTTTAGGTACAATACACAGAATATTGGTCTGAATTTTAGGTCTTTATTTTGAAAATATACGACTGAAACTTTTATTTTTAGAATATATGGAGTGAAATTGTAAAGAAAATAATGATATTGAATATTTGGGGAATTATTTTCTGTATAATTATCTACATCATGGGTGGGTTAGTTCTTCTAATGGGGCCAAAATTGATGGGAGTTATATGCCACAACATAATCCCATTACATATAAAAACAACCAAATCCAGTGCCAAAATAATAATAATATATGATGTAACCCTTTAAGTCTTCATTAAAGACAAGGGTATGACCTGTGTTAAAACTCTATTTCAATTAATTGAAAAATACTAACAACTTTAATCCTAAGATAATATCACTAATTTTTCATGATAGTAAATATCAATGATTTTGTCTTCAAAAAATCTATTTCAAACTGTGGGTAATACCATTATAGAACAAAGATTCATTTAGTCATAAAAGCATTTAATTTGATCTTCAATGATAGGAAAATGTTATTCATTTATTGGGTAATTGAGACTTAATTTTTGAAGGAATCATTTCCTAATAAAATAAATTATCTGATCATGAAGTGTAATTCTAAAAGCATTGAATAAATATATTGATCTCTCATATATCCCAAAGTAGTTCTCAAATAGTAATCAATATCTTAATCAGTTCATGAATAAAACAACACGTCATTCCTGAATAAAAAATGAATATATATATATATATAAGTGAAATAAACTATTCCTATGAACCATAAAAACCTCAATTGTTTTTTGATAGAAAAAAATCATTATATACTAAGAGTCACCATAACTTTTCCTAAAGAAATTCTATCAAATATCTTACTCAATTTTCATGAGATAATGGTATCTGATCTGAATATAAATTTTAAAAAACAATATATCCTCCTCTAATTTATTAAATAAATGAAAAGTGTTGTTTATGTGATATTTATTCTTAATCATAACTAGTATGACTTTTGAAAATTTTCACATATATAGAGTGTTCGTATGTATTTTTTTAGAAAATGGAACTTGTGAAACCCATATAGATATAGAGATACCATTGAATCCATTAGCTTCAAAATAATCCATCTTAATTTTCTCCTCTTTAAATTCTATTAGGGTTAATCTCTAAGAAGCTTTAGATATCAACTGGGTAACTGTTACTAAGTATATAAAAAAAAAACATATATTTTGGTAGGAAAACTATTATTTTATTTTGAAATCATCATTCTAAATTACATTACCAATAGTGAATGTTAAAAATCAATTGATTCCCTATAAAGTTAAACTATGACATAATATATGGATAATGTAATCTATATAAGATAATGTCCTTATTTAATTGACCTAGGATATAATTATCATTGAATCACCAAATAGTTTCCATTTTTTGTTGTGAAATAGAACTTTTGATTGTAATAATTATTTTAATATCTATTTGAGATATTTAGTCTAACCAATTAAAAATAATGGAGAGGAAATTATATATAACTAAAAAAAAATACTATTTCATCTCAACTTATGAATAAAAAAGGGGCATGAGCATCATTATAAACCATGCTTCTATTTATTACTAATTAATGTTTCTATACCCAAAATATATGGCATGTGTTATATAAGTTGATTTAGATTTTTTATAAAGACGGTTGATATAAAAGATTGAGAGGAACTAATTTGAAATTGATAAGTCACAATAAATGAATCAATCAAAATAGCACATATCATAGTTGAATAGGATGCCTCAATATATTCTAGTAAATCATCCTCTTAATGTTAATACTTCACCCATGATGGGGACCAACTCATACCTACAAAAGCTTTTGGAAGATGACTTAATTTTTGGGAAGATTTGTACCAAACATCTAAACCTATTTGGGACAATGATCATAAAACATTTCCGTATTATGATATATCATTAAATAACCAACTCATATTATGATAATGTTGGTTGGGGAAGAAAATTTATAGATCATCCAAGAATAAATAATTCATATTCCATATCTTGTTATACTTGTATCATGTCAATGGGCACCTACTAGCCTTTTAAAAGGGAAGAAATAACAATTCTAGTTGGAGCCACTATTAATTCCTTTGATAACATCATTTTAATTCAATTTTCTTCTATAAATGAATCTATAACCACTACCAAACATGAGTGGAAATCCAAAAAATCATGTCATTATTTATTAATCATTTTTTTCTAAAATCACACATTCTAAAACCTTATCAATGGCGAAATGAATCAGTATGAAGACATGTTTTTTGTTATCTAGTATCAGTCCCATATAAAAACCTTGTTCCCCCATATTTTAATTTGATATTACCTAATGTGAGAAATGAAAAATAATAGAATTTTTTTCCATATTAGGTAACTCTATTGTCACTATACTATAGAGTGAGAAACATATGGGACATGAACCAAATAATTATTCAAGGAAATAATACTATGAAATATGTCCTTAAGGCCCTTCCATTAAAATTCCTCATTCTACCATTCTATAATTAGTACATCATACAACCTTAAATTATGGTCTTCTATATTTATTTTAGCACACATCAATCTAATGGAGTCTAAAGTCTCCAAGATTCCAAATAGATTTTGAACCTTTACCAATCATTAACATCCTTTCAAAGGATCACACATCACCTAGATATAGAGTTGTTTTATATAATCAAACTATTTAGGTCAATTACTATCCACATCAATCTCAATATCAGCTCCACTAACATAAGTATGGACTAGAGATAAACAATGTTCTATAGTATAAGTCTTGTGCACTCAATCATTGATATCTATTTGATCAACCCTAGAATCTCCATGGGAAATATTATCTATAAACTCCTTATAAGGATTTTCTAAATGTGGTATTGGAGACATTGTACTATAGAATTGTATAAAAAAAGGTGAAATACATCTAACAAGGAATCAAATTCACTGGGAACTTAAAAAACAAAAATGTAACCTAAAAACATACTTAAAATGATATAAAATTTTTTTATAAGTATTTTCATGTTGTGATCTAGATATTAACATTCTCATAACCTACCCCTTTAGTCCTAAAAATGTTAACTCTTGTCTACACATACATTACAAATCATATATAATAAAACAAACCTTAGTTTGATACCAATTTAGTCAAAAACAACCTGTGACATCCACAGACTGAACAGATGGGTCAACCCATGGTAAGGCCTGGAGGTTATTTCTGATCCCCATGGGATGTGAAAAATCTTCTTTTCATCAAGGGAATTATTTTAATGACATCAATACAAAAATAAGGAATATGAATTTTAAATAATATTTAAATGAATAAAAAATCCCGCATATATAGAAAAAAAAATCTTACAATTAACAAATAGAAATCAAAACAAGATAGTTCCACATAAAAAAATAGGTGTATTTTTAGGTATATATAATTATTATTCCATATATAAAAATAATAATTTGAATAAATGTTATACATATGTGTATGACATTTTGGTATGAATCCAACCACACAACCACCATGACATGATCTAATTTTATGAACATGGTATCTGTTCCTTGAAAAATAAAACAACTTAAAAATAAATTTCATAGTGTGAACTTAAGGATCAAACTATGAATGTATTTAGTAGAGTACTTATATCTCTAATGAGGAATCAATCCCCCTAAAAAGGAAATACTAAAAGAAATAAAAAATCTAAAAAAACGTTCACATGATAGAGAGAGATATATATTTTTTAAAATTCATATTTTCACACTTATAACCATCATTAAAAACATAAAAATCAATGATTAATATTTTGGTAATTATGATTGAAATATTGATTGATTTCTATCATCACTCAGTATTTATCTATTTTTTTGAATTTTTGTCACCTAAAATAAGTTATGAAATCCTTGATATACAATTATTATAGATATATATCATTATATTTATTTTATGTCATATAAAATTTTATATTTAGTGACATAGAACATAAGATATATATATATATATTTTGGTAATATACGGTGTCCGTGTAATTTTGATTCCCTATGAAATTTTTTATGACCTTGAACATAGTCTTATGTTTTATACTCTTCCTATATTTGTATTAAATTAAAAAAAACAATTTGTTGGTATATAAGTGACTAAAATCTATTTCCACACTATTGTATAGGTTGGATACAAATCATTTTATATTCAATTTAGGAATTATCTAGAATAATACCATTTTTGTTTTATTGTAATGGAATTAAAAATGAGTTATGTTTTCATATTTTTTTTATTATATACATATGTGTTTTATTTTAGCAATGATATTCATTAAGACAGGTTTTGAAACCTATATTAATCAATTATGGATTGTCAAAATATAAAATTTCTATTGAATATAAACCCCCTTCAAAAAATAAATCTTTACATGTAGACTATGGCTCATGATATATATTTTACACCATGGTTTATAATTAATTCACACAATGATATTTTTATAAATATTGATTTTAATATGTTTTTTCATACCAAATTTATTCATAAATATATATATTAATTTTTAATTTCATAATTTTAAATTTTCGTAAATTCTGTTAGATGAGGGTCATTGGGGAAGTTAAACTTATTATTTTACTCTCCCACCTAAAATATAATATGGTATTCATGTAGATATTGTTTTTCATTAGCTAGGTAAAAGAAAAAGAATATTTATTTTGGAAAATTAATATTTAACCCCATGAATGGAGATATGGTGATAGAACTAAAGGATTACGTTATATCATTTTTTTACTTATTGTTATATTGTATTTTTAAAATATAATTTTACTTTATATTGTTTTAAAAAATTAAAGGGTCATATTTATATTCTTGGTTGTTGTTAATTTTACAAGTAAACTTATTTTTGAATGTTTTTCTATCCATAAAACTATTGTTCAACCACATGTGATCAAATTATTTACTTTTTTCTAATTCGTAATATATATTGGGTCTTTGAATTTTGGTATCATGATAATTAATTATAAAATGTTGTTTTATGAAATGATTTAATTTTGGGTGGGAAATATTTTATATGTAGGGATATTGAATGGTTATACTAACACTACTATAAATAAGGCCATTAGCAACCGCCATTGGCGGTCGCTGTTGCCTCGTCGCTAGAGGCCTTGAGCGACCGCCAGGCGGTCGCTGTTGCCTCGTCGCTAGAGGCCTTGAGCGACCGCCAGGCGGTCGCTGAAGGCCCTCTGCCGGGCACCCTATAGCGACCGCCTATGGCAGTCGCTATTCTAAAAAAAAAAATTTTTTAAAATTTTTTTTTATTGAATTGAATATAAATATAAATATATATATATATGTAAAAATATTCATATATATACTATTAAATACAATATTTTAAATATATATATATATATAATATATTTAAATTTTTTTAATATATATTTAATATATATATATAATATCAAATCATTGTGCTATAATAATTTAAAAACTTCGATTCAAGAAATAATCTCATTTCAGGTCGTTCGGAGCACGTTTGCTCCGAATGGGACCGTCGCACGCCGTTTTGGTGTTTTATGGCGCCGGAAACGCGTTTCCGGCCGCCGCAGTCACACGGCACCTCCGAATGAGGTGCCGTCTGGCCGACCATTTCACAATTCACGCCCCGGATGTTGTCGTACGGTTTCGTGGCATTCGGAGGTCGTTCGGGTGGTTTTGACCCACCAACGCGCCATTTCAGCGCGCGCCGCGCTGCTTAAAACGACACAATCGGACGTGCCGCGCGCACCGCACGTCCGATGGACGTGCGGCCTCCTCCTGCATCTCAGGAATAATATTTCTATCATTCCCGTGCGGTTTCAGGTGGTTCGGAGCACGTTTGCTCCGAATTGGACCGCTGCACGCCGTTTTGGTGTTTAATGGCGCCGGAAACGCGTTTCCGGCCGCCGCGGTCACACGGAACCTCCGAATGAGGTGCCGTCTAGCCGACCATTTCAAAATTCACGCCCCGGATGTTTTCGTACGGTTTCGTGGCATTCGGAGGTCGTTCGGGTGGTTTTGACCCCCCAACGCGCCATTTCAGCGCGCGCCGCGTTGCTGAAAACGGCACAATCGGACGTGCCGCGCGCACCGCACGTCCGATGGACGTGCAGACTCCTCCTGCATCTCAGGAATAATATTTCTATCGTTACCGTGTGGTTTCAGGTCGTTCGGAGCACGTTTTCTCCGAATTGGACAGCTGCACGCCGTTTTGGTGTTTTAGGGCGCCGGAAACGCGTTTCCGGCCGCCGCGGTCACACGGAACCTCCGAATGAGGTGCCGTCTAGCCGACCATTTTACAATTCACGCCCCGGATGTTTTCGTACGGTTTCGTGGCATTCGGAGGTCGTTCGGGTGGTTTTGACCCCCCAACGCGCCATTTCAGCACGCGCCGCGCTGCTGAAACGGACACAATCGGACGTGCCGCGCGCACCGCACGTCCGATGGATGTGCGGCCTTTTCCTGCATCTCAGGAATAATATTTCTATCGTTCCCGTGCTGTTTCAGGTGGTTCGGAGCACGTTTGCTCCGAATTGGACCGCCGCACGCCGTTTTGGTGTTTAATGGCGCCAGAAACGCGTTTCCGGCCGCCACGGTCACACGGCACCGCCGAATGAGGTACCGTCTGGCCGAACATTTCACAATTCACGCCTCGGATGTTGTCGTACGGTTTCGTGGCATTCGGAGGTCGTTTGAGTGGTTTTGACCCCCCAACGCGCCATTTCAGCGCGCGCCGCGCTGCTGAAAACGACACAATCGGACGTGCCGCGCGCACCACACGTCCGATGGACGTGCGGCCTCCTCCTGCATCTCAGGAATAATATTTCTATCGTTCCCGTGTGGTTTCAGGTCATTCGGAGCACGTTTGCTCCGAATGGGACTACCGCACGCCGTTTTGGTGTTTTAGGGCGCCGGAAACGCGTTTCCGGCCGCCGCGGTCACACGGCACCTCCGAATGAGGTGCCGTCTGGCCGACCATTTCACAATTCACGCCCCGGATGTTGTCGTACGGTTTCGTGGCATTCGAAGGTCGTTCGGGTGGTTTTGACCCCCCAACGCGCCATTTCAGTGCGCGCCGCGCTACTGAAAACGACACAATCGGACGTGCCGCGCGCACCGCACGTCTGATGGCCGTGCGACCTCCTCCTGCATCTCAGAAATATTATTTCTATCTTTCCCGTGTGGTTTCAGGTCGTTCGGAGCACGTTTTCTCCGAATGGGACCGCCGCACGCCGTTTTGGTGTTTAATGGCGCCGGAAACGCATTTCTGGCCTCCGCGGTCACACGGAACCTCCGAATGAGGTTCCGTCTGGCAAACCATTTCACAATTTATGCCCCGGATGTTGTCGTACGGTTTCGTGGCATTCGGAGGTCGTTCGGGTGGTTTTGACCCCCCAACGCGCCATTTCAGCGCGCGCCGCGCTGCTGAAAACGACACAATCGGACGTGCCACGCGCACCGCACGTCCGATGGACGTGCGGCCTCTTCCTGAATCTCAGGAATAATATTTCTATCGTTCCCGTGCGGTTTCAGGTGGTTCGGAGCACGTTTGCTCCGAATGGGACCGTCGCACTCCGTTTTGGTGTTTTATGGCACCGGAAACGCGTTTCCGGCCGCCGCGGTCACACGACACCTCTGAATGAGGTTCCGTCTAGCCAACAATTTCACAATTCACGCCCCGGATGTTGTCGTACGGTTTCGTGGCATTCGGAGGTCATTCGGGTGGTTTTGACCCCCCAACGCGCCATTTCAGCGCGCGCCGCGCTGCTGAAAACGATACAATCGGACGTGCCGCGTGCACCACATGTCCGATGGACGTGCGGCCTCCTCCTGCATCTCAGGAATAATATTTCTATCGTTCCCGTGCGGTTTCAGGTGGTTCGGAGCACGTTTGCTCCGAATTGGACCGCCGCACGCCGTTTTGGTGTTTAATGGCGCCAGAAACGCGTTTCCGGCCGCCGCCGTCACACGGCACCTCCGAATGAGGTTCCTTCTGGCCGACCATTTCACAATTCACGCCTCGGATGTTGTCGTACGGTTTCGTGGCATTCGGAGGTCGTTCGGGTGGTTTTGACCCCCCAACGCGCCATTTCAGCGCGCGCCGCGCTGCTGAAAACGACACAATCGGACGTGCCGCACGCACCGCACGCCCGATGGACGTGCGGCCTCCTCTTGCATCTCAGGAATAATATTTCTATCGTTCCCGTGCGGTTTCAGGTCGTTCGGAGCACGTTTGCTCCGAATTGGACCGCCGCACGCCTTTTGGGGTTTTAGGGCGCCGGAAACGCGTTTCCGGCCGCCGCGGTCACACGACACCTCTGAATGATGTGCCGTCTGGCCGACCATTTCACAATTCACGCCCCGGATGTTTTCGTACGGTTTCGTGGCATTCGGAGGTCGTTCGGGTGGTTTTGACCCCCCAACGCGCCATTTCAGCGCGCGCCGCGCTGCTGAAACGGACACAATCGGACGTGCCGCGCGCACCGCACGTCCGATGGACGTGTGGCCGCTCTCCTGCATCTCAGGAATAATATTTCTATCGTTCTCGTGCGGTTTCAGGTGGTTCGGAGCACGTTTGCTCCGAATTGGACCGCCGCACGCCGTTTTGGTGTTTAATGGCGCCGGAAACGCGTTTCCGGCCGCCGCGGTCACACGGCACCTACGAATGAGGTGCCGTCTGGCCGACCATTTCACAATTCACGCCCAGGATGTTGTCATACGGTTTCGTGGCATTCGGAGGTCGTTCGGGTGGTTTTGACCCCCCAACACGCCATTTCAACGCGCGCCGCGCTGCTGAAAACGACACAATCGGACGTGCCGCGCGCACCGCACGTCCGATGGACGTGCGGCCTCCTCCTTCATCTTAGGAATAATATTTCTATCGTTCCCGTGCGGTTTCAGGTGGGTCGGAGCACGTTTGCTCCGAATTGGACCGTTGCACGCCGTTTTGGTGTTTTATGGCGCTGGAAACGCGTTTCAAGCCGCCGCGGTCACACGGCACCTCCGAATGAGGTTCCGTCTAGCCGACCATTTCACAATTCACGCCCCGGATGTTGTCGTACGGTTTCGTGGCATTCAGAGGTCGTTTGGGTGGTTTTGACCCCCCAACGCGCCATTTCAGCGCGCGCCACGCTGCTGAAAACGACACAATCGGACGTGCCGCGCGCACCGCACGTCCGATGGACATGCGGCCTCCTCCTGCATCTCAGGAATAATATTTCTATCGTTCCCGTGCGGTTTCAGGTCGTTCGGAGGACGTTTGCTCCGAATGGGACCGCCGCACGCCGTTTTGGTGTTTAATGGCGCCGAAAATGCGTTTCCGGCCGCCGCGGTCACGCGGCACCTCCGAATGAGGTGCCGTCTGGCCGACCATTTCACAATTCACGCCCCGGATGTTGTCGTACGGTTTCGTGGCATTCGGAGGTCGTTCGGGTGGTTTTGACCCCCCAACACGCCATTTCAGCGCGCGCCGCGCTGCTGAAAACGACAAAATCGGACGTGCCGCGCGCACCGCACGTCCGATGGACGTGCGGCCTCCTCCTGCATCTCAGGAATAATATTTATATCTTTCCCGTGCGGTTTCAGGTGGTTCGGAGCACGTTTCCTATGAATGGGACCGCCGCACGCCGTTTGGGTGTTTTATGGCGCCGGAAACACGATTCCGGCAGCCGCGGTCACACGGCACATCCGAATGAGGTGCCGTCTAGCCGACCATTTCACAATTCACGCCCCGGATGTTGTCGTACGGTTTCGTGGCATTC
The DNA here is from genome assembly GCA_963277665.1 of Viscum album. Lineage (NCBI taxonomy): Eukaryota > Viridiplantae > Streptophyta > Magnoliopsida > Santalales > Viscaceae > Viscum > Viscum album. The sequence continues at coordinate 380,884,606 of OY728122.1, forward strand.
AGAGGTCGTTCGGGTGGTTTTGACCCCCCAACGCGCCATTTCAGCGCGCGCCGCGCTGCTGAAAATGACATAATCAGACGTGCCGCGCGCACCGCACGTCCGATGGACGTGAGGCCTCCTCCTGCATCTCAGGAATAATATTTCTATCATTCCCGTGCGGTTTCAGGTGGTTCGGAGCACGTTTGCTCCGAATTGGACTGCCGCACGCCGTTTTGGTGTTTAATGGCACAGGAAACACGTTTCCGGTCGCCGCGGTCAGACGGCACCTACGAATGAGGTGCCGTCTAGCCGACCATTTCACAATTCACGCCCCGGATGTTGTTGTACGATTTCGTGGCATTCAGAGGTCGTTCAGGTGGTTTTGACCCCCCAACGCGCCATTTCAGCGCGCGCCGCGCTGCTGAAAACGACACAATCAGACGTACCGCGCGCACCGCACGTCCGATGGACGTGCGACCTCCTCCTGCATCTCAGGAATAATATTTCTATCGTTCCCGTGCGGTTTCAGGTCGTTCGGAGCACGTTTGCTCCGAATGGGACCGTCGCACGCCGTTTTGGTGTTTAATGGCGCCGGAAACGCGTTTCCGGCCGCCGCGGTCACACGGCACCTCCGAATGAGGTGCCGTCTGGCCGACCATTTCACAATTCACGCCCCGGATGTTGTCGTACGGTTTCGTGGCATTCGGAGGTGTTTCGGGTGGTTTTGACCCCCCAACGCGCCATTTCAGCGCGCGCCGCGCTGCTGAAAACGACACAATCGGGGGGCTGTACGGGGGTGCGGGGGGCTGTACGGGGGTGGCGGGGGGCTATACGGGGGTGCGAGGGGTTGTACGGGGGTGTCGGGGGGCTGTACGGGGGTGTCGGGGGGCTGTAAGGGGGTGGCGGGGGGCTGTACGGGGGTGGCGGGGGGCTGTACGGGGGTGGCGGGGGGCTGTACGGGGGTGCGGGGGGATGTACGGGGGTGCGGGGGGGGGGGGGGGGGGCTGTACGGGGGTGCGGGGGGCTGTACGGGGGTGCGGGGGGCTGTACGGGGGTGGCGGGGGGCTGTACGGGGGGTGGCGGGGGGCAGTACGGGGGTGCGGGGGGCTGTACGGGGGTGCGGGGGGGCTGTACGGGGGTGCGGGGGGCTGTATGGGGGTGCGGGGGGGGGGGGGGGGGGGGGGCTGTACGGGGGTGGCGGGGGGCTGTACGGGGGTGCGGGGGGTGTACGGGGGTGCGGGGGGGGGGGGGGGGGGGGCTGTACGGGGGTGCGGGGCGGGGGGGGGGGGGCTGTACGGGGGTGCGGGGGGCTGTACGGGGGTGGGGGGGGGGGCTCTCCGGGGGTGCGGGGGGCTCTCCGGGGGTGCAAATGCCATCCCATTGATTACAAAAGTGAAAAATAAAAGTGATAACATCTAATTAATATATATTTCTTTTATCGATACCATACAAAAATTTATAAAAAATATATTGGATAATACATAATCTATAATATCAGATTTATTGATCTGTTGGAATTAGTTCGACTTTTTCAAATGTAGAATCATTCAAGATTATCTGATCAAAAACTCAATATGTGTATAAAATATTTAAAAGACCACCATGGATGGTAATAATGCATTACTTAAATGAATAAATACAGTACATCAATGTCAACCCTACCAGTAAAAACAAAAAACATATCTCGTGAATATATGGTGCGTCACGCGTTGCCATCACTGCTACCTCCTTCTGGTGGGCCAGGTGCCTACAACAAATAAACATTATAAATATTTTAATAACAAAAATAATTTAAATTAAATAAATAAATACAGTATATACCTGCGTCGTATGATCCCCTGTACCATCAGCTCGACGCACATATTCCCGCAGTTCTCTAACCTCAGCTGTCAATTGCGCATTTGTCTCCTCGGAAGCGCGCAGCCGTGCCTCAAAATCTGACATCTGCTGTGTCATATGAGCAACAACAGGACCGACAACCGCAGCGCGTGACACTACAGAACGAGGAATCCCTGCTCCATAGGTCAAACTATAGCCATGCCCGTCCCGACCAATAATGCGATGAAAGATCTCATCCCGTCGCATGGGAAGCTGTCGCTGGTCCTCTGGCAGATGTTCTAACTCAGCTTCAAATTGATACTGTGAAATATTAAAATATATATAAATATATATATGTTAATATATAGATTTATGTAATTATTGGTAAGTACAGACACTTACTATAAATGCTGCAACCTCTGGATCATTGCGATCACGAGTCCTTATCCACACCGACATTTTATCAGTTGCTGCACCTTGGCCTCGCAACTGTATATTAAAAGAATATAAACACAAAACCATATGAATTAATAAATTAAAGAATGAATAATATATACCTCATGTCGGATCTGAGACACGTGACGAGTCCCGAGCCTGTGAGCTGGTCCCTGCAACGCTCGATTCTCCGAATGGCGTGTTGACACCTCCTACATTCAATTCATTCAAATTTCAAACAAATCACATATTTTTGAATATATATATACATAAAAATAATTAATATACATACCGAAACACCCTCAGTAGACCAATATGCAACCAAGTCACGCCACTGAGCCGGGAGGACACCTCTCGGGACTTTTTTCAAAATGTCAAGGGAACCCACATTTGGTACCCAGTGGTCCCTCTTCACTTTGCCTTTATAATCTTTCCACAGCTTACGACATTTGCTCATACACACGGGCCGAAACTCTTCAGGGCATACTTTCAAATTTTGCTATAATGAAAATAATCAAACATATTAGTATTATTTATAAATATAAAAATATAGTAAAATTATTTTCTTACCTAAACCTCCCTCCATAGACGATCTAATGTGTCCTGAGGGATAGAAGCCCAATCACGCGTGGTCAATGGAAATCGATGTGGGTCACGTATTATATGACCCAGCTGACGAATAAATGTCGGGGCATTCGGTCCCATAGGATGAAATACCTCATCAAATGAAACATCTATCGTCGTGTCGGAATTCCATGATAATATGCCACGACCAGGGCCTCTCCTGCGAGAGGAAGAAGCAGCCGAGTCTGATCCTGTTGAAAACAATTTTATATATAAATTGACAAATGTTATATATATATATATATATGTCAATTACATAAAAAATATAGACAATGACATTCAAACATACCTCGACCCTGAGACGTAGATGCCTCAGATGGATGATGTGGATTTTCTGCCTCTTCCCCTGACATGTCTGCAGTCATACAAAATATCAGTAATGAGTCCAAAGTGTTTAAAAGATAAATTGGATTGTTCTTAATAAATAAAACTTGTACAACTGTTAATCAAACAAAAAATGGATTGAATAATTAGTTGTGAATGAATTTTAAAAAATCAGAAAGTTAATCAACCTAAATATTTATGACTGAATTAACTTACAAAAGTGAGGATTAAAACTTATAAGGATTTATAAAATGATTAGATAATTTATGATATCCTAGGACATTCTACTGAATAGCGGGAAAACAATTATACCTTTCATTAAGCATGAAAATCGACCGTTTCTCCTTCAAAAGCCGCTCTGACCCAATAAATATCTTCTTCACGTTGAACTACGGTATGTTGATCAAGTTGTTGGTAAACAAACGGAACAGTCTCGGGTTCATCTTCTTCAAATAAAAACACTCCTCGCCGAGACATTTTGACAACAACTTGCCAACTTGGATCCGAAGGCAAAGTAACGAAGAATACTTGTACCGCTTGTGATGTCAAAATGAAAGGTTCATTCTCAACTCGTTCATTATTTCTGTATAACATATAGTTAAAATTCACCAATGAAAACTGATATTGATCGACTTTACATCCACGCACTGGATCAACCCAATTACACTTTAACAATATATACTTCAAACCGTGTGTGTATACAACTTCAATGATGTCTATCAATTGACCATAGTAATAACCAGAATCGACAAAGGGACAACCGATGCCACTGTTTTGTGTTGCTTGTTTGTCGTCAACATCTTTAATGCGAAATCGAAAACCATTAGCATCAATAGCTTTATAACGACGAGCCGTTATAGATGGACCCTCAGCCAGTTGGATAAATACTTCAGGTAGCGTGGGGTCCCCTAACTCCCTCAGCTTACGAACCAACATAATTTATAAAAATCAATATTGATATATGCAGAAAGAATTAGTTTAATACTTCATTCATAATGAAAATCAATTTATACATACATAATCCTTGAACCAATCATGAAATGCTGCATAATGAGATTGTTGAATTTGCAACTCAGTCGCACGATGCATCTCTTCTTTTATCTCATTAATGTGTTTCCTGCAAATGATTACACGATGTTTAAAAGATCAACTTATGAAAAGAAAACATGTAAAAGTTATACAAGCACATTGATAAGATACTTACTGCATTAATGGTGCAACTGATGGAGTATTGAACAAGATATATCGATGTGCTTGTATCCACTCGATGTTGTCTATATCAAATGTGGTTCCTTCTCCAACTGGACCATCATGAATCCGAGAGGGATTATCTAATTTTGTTTCAACATCCATAAGATATTCTGCACAAAAGGTAGTACACTCATCCATCAAATAACCATTGGCTATTGATGCCTCTGGACGAGCTCTGTTGCGTACAAATCTTTTCAATGTACTCAAATACCGTTCAATAGGATACATCCACCTGAATTGCACTGGACCAGCAGCCATTACTTCATCAGTTAGGTGCACTGTCAAGTGGACCATAACATCGAAAAATGAGGGGGGGGGAAAGTTTCTCAAAGTGACAAAGCGTAAGTACAATTCGGTCCTGCAAAATTTTTAAATCACTCATTCGTTGATTTCTTAAACAAAGCTGTCTAAAAAAATTACTCATCTCAATCAAGGGCTGAACAACATTGGGGGATAAACAATCCCAAATTGCGATTGGAATCAACTGCTGAAGTAATATGTGATTGTCATAACTTTTCAACCCTTGGAATGTCTTGCTCGTCAGATTCACACACTTTGAAATATTAGAAGAGTAACCATCAGGCACCTTGACCATCTTCAAAATGGAAAGAAATGTCTCTTTCTCCTCTGTAGTCATCGAATACTGTGCAGCAGGCATATATGCCTTGTTTCCCCCAGCTAACTGTAAATGCAACTGTTTCCTTAAACCCATTTCTTCCAAATCACGGCGTGCATTAACATGGTCCTTTGACTTTCCACTGACACCAAAAATGGTCCACAATATGTTATCACAAACATTTTTTTCAATGTGCATGACATCCAAATTATGCCTCAACATGTTAGTTTTCCAATACGGAAGACTATAAAAAATACTTTTCTTTTTCCAATTGTGACTGCGCTGCCTACCCACAACACGAATATTATGTACTGGAGGAGCCACCAAATCCTGAATTTCATATACCGTGCGAATGTTTTCTTCCTCAATCTGCGATAACATTTCGACTCCTGTCATGATCTTTGGTGCTGGGCTGAACTCTCTAGAACCATCAAATGCCACTCTGTCCTTTCTGAACATGTGCTAGGGAGGGAGAAAACGCATGTGACCCATGTATGCCCATTTTTTGGAATGTTTAAGCCATACAGATTTTTTACTTTTATTGCAACAAGGGCAAGCAAATTCCCCTTTTGTACTCCAGCCTGATAAATTTGCATAAGCTGGGAAGTCATTGATTGTCCACAATAAAGCAGCATGCAGTTTGAACATTTCATTCGTTTCGCAGTCATAAGTCATCACACCATCGCCCCAAAATTCATTCAACTCATCAATCAATGGCTGAAGGTAAACATAAATCTTATCCCCCGGACTTTTAGGTCCATCAATAAGAGTGGAAAGTAATATAAATTGTTGCTTCATACAAAGCCACAGAGCAAGATTATAAGGAACCAACACCACGGGCCATGTGCTATGAGTTGCACCAACCATAGACTTGAATGGATTGAAACCATCTGCTGCCAATCCCAATCAGACATTACGAACATCTTTAGCAAAGTTGGGATGTCTCTTATCAAAATCCTTCCATGTATGAGAGTCTGCCGGGTGGGTTAACATGTCACTTTCATGAACTCTTTCTGCATGCCATCTCATTAAATTAGAAAATTTAGACGACATAAAAAATCTTTTCAACCTCGGTTTAAGGGGAAAGTAACGCATTTGCTTTACGACAATCGGTTTCCCCTGTATCGCAATCTGACTTTGATGAGTCTTATTTCCCCTGTTCTCTTTCCACCTGGAAGCGCCACAAACCGTACAAATATCCAAATGAGCAGTTTCATTTCTAAACAACATACAGTTGTTTGCACATGCATCTATAGTCTCATATGTAAAACCTAAGTTCTCTGTCAACTTACGAGCATAGTAATACGACTCAGGAATCTTAGCGTCGACAGGAAGAACTTTTTTCAATAAAACCAAAAGCATGTCGAATGATGTGTCTGACCAATTATTCAAAGTCTTCAAATGCAACAACTCCACGATAAATGACAGTTTATTGTAAGAAGTACATCCAGGATATAATTCTGTTTTCGCATCATCAAGTACTTCATAAAACCTCCTCGAATCACGATCTACACCAGAGCGAAGATTTATATCACCGGTCTCAAGATTCTGGATGTCAATGCCTTCAGGATCAAACCCACGTACCATTTCAGTAAGCATTTCATGCATTGGATCATTCATCCTTGCATCAACATCCATCTGAGCTGCATCTGTATTTTGACAACGAACATATTCTTCTCCATGACGAGTCCAACTCTTATAATTTTTCAGAAATCCATTAAAGAAAAGGTGCTCCCTCACAGTATCTCATGTGAATTGATATCTGTTAGCACATTTTCTACATGGACAACTAATATAGTCACTTTCAAATCCTCTCGTGAAGTCAATAAACTGCATAATGCCATTGAAATATTCTCTAGACGTTCGATTTGGAAGATCAATCCAACTCTTATCCATAATAATATCTGTATAACAAACATTTACACAATACTTATTACATTTACATTTTTCAAATCAACTATATTCAAAATAAATATTAACCATTTTTTTATGAACCATTGATAAAATAATAATGTAACTGAAAGATCATGTTACCTGATTGAGCTACAAACCTGAAAGGGAGGGGAGCCGAAGGCGGTGCTGCGAGGGAGAGGAGGCAGCGAAGGGGAGCCGGAGCCAAAGGCAGTGCGGCAAGGGAGGGGACGGGCGGCGGCGGCTGCGGGGAGCTGGAGGAGAGGAGGCGGTGAGGGGACGGGGGACGGGCAGCGAGGGGGGGGGGGGTGTTCGGGGTCGGGGGGGGGGGGGGGGGGCTGTCCGAGGTGCGGGGAGGGGTGTTCGGGGTGTCGGGGGCCTGTCAGGGGTGCGGGCAGGGGTGTTCGGGGTGCGGGGGTGTCCGAGGTGCGGGGGAGGGGGGGCTGTCTGGGGTGCAGGGGGGCTGTCGGGGGTGCAGGGTGGGGTGTCCGGGGTGCGGGGGGCCTGTCCGGGGTGCGGGGGGGGGGGGGGGGGGGGGCTGTCTGGGGTGCGGGGAGGCGTCCGGAGTGCCGGGGGCGGTCCGGAGTGCGCGGGGGGGGGGGGGGGGGTGCTGTCCGGGGTGCAGGGAGGCGTCCGGGGTGTGGGGGGTGGTCCGGAGTGTGCGCCGGGGGCTGTCCGGGGTGCGGGTGCCGTCCGGGGTGGGGGGGGGGGGAGGGCCGAGAGGCCGGAGGGCGGCGGCCGGAGGCCTGAGGGCAGAGGGCGGCGGCCAGAGGCCGGATGACAGGCGGCGGGGGAGGGCAGGCAGCGGGGGAGGTCGGGCGGTGGGGGAGGCGGGGCGGCGGGGGAGGCGGGGCGGCGGGGGAGGCCGGGCGGCGGGGGAGGCCGGGCGGCGGGGGAGGCCGGGCGGCGGGGGAGGCCGGGCGGCGGGGGAGGCCGGGCGGTGGGGGAGGCCGGGCGGCGGGGGAGGCCGGGCGACGGGGGAGGGGAGGGCGGCGAGGGAGGGAGGGGGTTAGGGCGGAGGGAGATCGACGGCGCGGGGGGAGGGGGCGGCAAAGAAACCCCCCGAATTTTTTTATGCAGGTTAGCGACCGCCATTGGCGGTCGCTAATGGTTAGCTATAGCGACCGCCAATGGCGGTCGCCCGAGTCTGGGGGGCTCCAATGCCCCCTTTTCTAGTAGTGTAAAGATGTACTGATAAAATGGTATAGTGAAAATCATTAAAGTAAAAACATTTTACCGGTGAGTTTATATGGAAAATAGGTTTGAGAATATCTTATTTGAAATTTTATTTAATATTTTTTGTTGTTTTTTTATTTTTATACATGACATATATTCTATTTCCTTTGTTTTGATAAATCAGAAATGTATTCTTAATGTTACATATGATTTCCTAATGGTTTCTTCATTTATGATGTTTTATCTTCTAAATAAAATTGTCTAAATGATCTAATTTGATACCATAACTTTTGAAATATAGTCAATATTCACATTTACCACTGAACGAACAAAAGTTCTGGATGAATTTTGCTAATTTTCTATATGTTTTCACTACTATACGAAATATACTATAATTTTTTTGACATGTTTGTTAGGATAACCACATATAAGTTGGGGACTGTTGATTTATCTACAAGGTTTACAGTGAACGTCATTACTGAGGGATTCACTACCTCATCGATTTTGTGCTTATATTTGTTCATTTATTTCAATGTTATCTTAGACCATATTGTTGTAAAGATTTAATTTTTATATCTCTTGTTCACTATTAAAATTATATGATTCTAATTATCTTATGATTTAAAATATCTTTATAAAATAATTATTGTTTAAAAACTTTTCTATTTAATGAATTTCTTGGAGTAATGAATTTCATGGTTTTGATATTCTGATTAAAAAATATATCTAGTTTAAGAGTATTCTATTACAATTTTTTTCAACGACATTTGAGGATATGACATACAAGAGACACTATCAATGAATCTTCAAGATATATTATTTTTATTCATATCCATATCTCAATGTTATTCTATATATATATATATATATATATATATCATCTTGATCAGGGAACTAATCATCCATCCACATTAGAAGAAATGATAAGATGTTTTAGGAATATAATTTTTTTTCATTTACTTAAATAATCATTATTTAGGAGATTAAAAAATGTAACCAATTACTCCATTTCAATGTTTATATTCAATGAACATTCTTATACAATTAGTGTTTCTAAATTTTTTTAATAGGTAATAACTTATTAATAATTTATATCCATATACAATTAATTTTTTTAAGTTTAATAGTTAAAAAACTATATCTTTTGAAAATTATATTAGCCAACATGGGAAATTTTGTGATGAAATTAGAAAAACCATTTCACCCCCTCTTGAAGATTAATTATTAAGGAAACATTCTGTATTTGATTAATATATACATATATTTAGTGCCTATCTCTAAATTTAACTTTCTTTCTTATACTAGAATCTGAGTAGAGAAATCATTTTTCCTATGGCTTGATTACATTATAGAACATCAATGAACAAAAATCATTTTCATCCACCAATAATTTAAAAAATTTATCTTGATTGTTGGATAGAGTATATATAGAATTTTACAATTAATAATATTTTTGATGAATACATAATAACAGTTTGAAAATATAAAATTATGTACAGGGATATTAATAAAATATCTTCAGAATCCAATGTTGAATATCATGTGAATTATGTGATCTAGAATATATAGTTATAAATATTATTTTGAGGTATGTTATATAATTTAGAGGAATATGGATATAAAATTTCAGAATAATAAAAATATTATAGACTAAAATATCATTGTTGTGTGTAGATCATGAAGAATTTTATTTTGTTTTAAAATAAACTTTTGACAACTAACGCCATGTTTTATTAATGATGTGGATGTTTTTCATTTACTTGGTAAAAATAAATTTTTTTATGATATGTTAGATGTAAATATTTTTGATATAATTATATATGATTGAAAATCTAAGAGGAACACTCTTGATGATACAAACCATTTATCAAGGTTGATACTTGAGGATCTCATTGGATTATTAAGTTAAATAATATAATTTAGTAATGGAATATATTAAGAAAGAGAAATATAATAGTGGATTATTGTTTTCCATATCTAACATAAGAGATAATACATCAATGTAAATATATCAAATAATTAATGTGAAAATAATTCAAATGATTGTAATATTAGGATTAGTATTTATTAATTAACTCAACTAGTGGAAAAATTGAATAGAATGGTTAGAATGTTGTTCATTTGAACCAAAAACCAAAATTATAGAGGTTTTAAACATTAAATGTTCTGATAAAGGTTTGATAATAATTAATCAATGGATGTTATATTTCATGAATATAACTATATTGGATATATCATGATAGATTTAGTGAGATTAAAATATAAAATTAAGTAATGAATGAGATACATGGAGTTTTATTGAAATACTAATTTAAAATATATAAATATTTTCTTATTTTAGTGAAGATTGAAATTTTTATAATGGTTCAAAATGTGATGAAATCTAGAATAAAATACAATTCTCTACCACAATTCCGTGGAATGAAATATTATTTTCACATAAGGTGATTTGAAAAGCTCATAAATATATGTTATTAAATACAACGTTTAATGAAGAATTTTATGATTAAAATGATAATAAATCATTTGATTAAATTATATAATATGTGACTAACAATGATATTATATATAAAATATTGTTGATGAAGTAATATCTGGATAAGTGAAAAAATATTCAATGATAATGAATTTATCCCGAAATTACATTCGGATTTGAATGATAATGAATTGATAAACCTTTTAGATTTGGGGGGAAGTGTGTCTTGAAGGTTAATTTTTTTAATGCATCAATACTAAATTATTTTTTGCAACAAAATGTGAACTTCAATTATTCTAGGAAAATGATCCTTGTACAAGAGTGAGAATCACAAGGTACATAGATAAAATTACCTGAAAAATTTTATTTATAGATAACATTATTATAGTTATTTTTTCCATTTTTTGAACGATAAAAAATAATATTTTGTTTATATCCGTATATATTCAATTATTTAATACATTTTTTATGAAACTATTTAATCATTTGACCATGTTTTCTCTTAACATTTAATAAATCATTAAATTATATATTTTAAAATATACTATTTTTAGTAATATATTCCATTGAGTATGTTTTATTTTATTTCATCAAAACGTTCCCCGTCATTCTATTATAAGACTTTTACAGTCATCCAAAATAAATATGATTTTTTATTGAGAACAATAAACAAAATAATGTTCACTTGATATCTATTCATTATAATTTTTATTGGGTACTTTCATTTGTTTTCATTTTTTAGTGTCATTTTACATCATCCAATTTTTAGTATTTCTATATAATAGTACAATATTTCTTATTATAATCACATATTTTAAATGATGTTTTGATCTAAGTGTTTTACTTCATTGAAGGGTTGTTTAAAAAAAATATTGGAATTGATCTGATGTATATGAACATGTAGAATAAAAATTATATTATCAAATACGTTCTCTTGGATAACATATTTATATATATCCAATAATTTTATAGATGTTTCATGGGATATGGGATTATAATAACATCATTGAAGAATATTTATGATAAGAGTTTTTTATACCTAACATTTTATGTAAAATAAAAAACTTCATAGTTTTTATCATTTGGGTATTGGAATTAATCATCATGCCACTTTGGATCAACATAGATGAGGTTCCAAGTATAATAACACAAATAATTTAATAATTTTATTAGGTGTTTATGAACTATATTACAGAACTGAAGTGATTAGTTTATATTATATATTTTATTTATTTATTTATTTTTTCTTCATTTGTTAGTTAGTAAATTTTGAATAGATTATATTGAAATAATTTTATTATTTTACTTAATATTAATAGTTCATAACCTATATCATATAATATTATCTTTTCATAATGAGTGAACAATTTTTAACTTTCAAAAAATTATTCACCCCCATATGAAAGTTTGTACACTAGGGAAATGTCTTCTACAATGATTTGTTTTTATTAAAAATAAAAATAAGATTTATTATTGTCATCATAGTAGATTTATAATGTAAGAATGATAATGAAATTACATGATTATGTAGTATTGGAATTCAATATATTACACATGTTTATGATTTTCAAAATGAATTTTGAAAATATGATTGGAAAGAATGCGTATCACTATTAAAAAAATAGACATGGGATAGATATGAATTTTATAGAGCATCTAATATATATTATTGAATAACCATGATATTGTCTGATTGGTAATTTTAATAATCATAATGATGTTTTAAGATGGAAATGAACTTTTTTTTAACGGGGAGTAACCTATAAGGAAATTTATTAGGAGTTGTTGAAAAAACTATTGATATGGATTCTTGTTAGTTGATGTAGAGTACTTGTAGAAAATTCTGTACATTATCAAAATATTTTAAATAATAATAATTCTATATAAAAAATATATTTCATGGATGAAAATATTTATACACAAATCAATTATGTTAAATATACACGGTTTTAATACAAAAATACATGGTCATTCTATGGGGAATCTATACTATAACAATCAGAGGATTGGTTATAAAGAATAAAATATATTTTATACTATTTATAAAAAATTAATACTTTTAATTCAGTTATGTAATTATATATATATATATTATGTTCAAAATGTTGGTTATTCGAATTAGAAAATGGAAGATATGTTATATTTGGTTTTTTCCCAGATGTACTTTTAGAGGATATACACTAACACATTTATACTATAGTAATTTTGGTGAATAAGTAGAATAAATTATTTAATTAAGAGTATATGAGTTTATTTTAAAAATAATATGTTATAAATTTTTCATAGTGTATATTATTTATACTATGGGTTTTATATAATTTACTATGACCAGTTATATATTCAAAATGCGGCTTTAATTGGTGAATTATCCATGTAATATTCCCCTAATTTGTTTTAAAAATGTAGATGTTTTATGAATGGTATATATAATATAAGTTTATATGTTCATGTCCCTATGTTTAATATTTTTACTTCTTATGAACCTGTGGTGGATTTTTTTTCATATGGATAGAAGTGGAAGTGGAAAGACATCAAGAAATCAACATGGACATTCAAATAGTTTTCTCTTATAATGAAATATATTGTGTGTTATCTCTATGGTGTTGTTATATATATGATGATTCATTTCATAATGACACCAACTAAATTTTTATAATTATAAAAAAATTGATAATGTCAATAGGAATTCTGAATTATTATTTTTAAAACTATATTAGAGGTCAATCTGTTATAGCATAGAGAGATTGAATTGCAGTAAAACAATTATATCAATCAATGATAGATACATAATAAAATGTATGTAATACATCATTAGAGGTGATTATTCCACCACATAAGGATATATTAAGGAACATTACTATTGAGGATAAACTATATGAGTCTAAGACAATGGTATTTACATATTCCATAGTAGAAAACATTTTTTTAGCCAATAATTATTTCATAATTATTCAATATAATAGAGTAGTATTGTTTATAATATTCTTAGAGAGTTGAATTGTATGATTGAAAATTTTAATTGATCCATACCTAAAATAATTTCATTACTCTATCAAGTAATTTAATTAAATAAAGAAAGAAATATATACCATAAAAATTCATGATTGGATATATATAAATATCAAATGATTTTATAGTCCCTGATATGAAATCATTTACTATATAATTTAATTGACCAGTTGGGGAAGTAAATGATCAATTCCATTGTAACAACGCATATTTTACATATATATTAAACTATCCATAGATTTTAAAGATAATGAATGCCCATTTTAACTATAAATGGTATTTTTTAACATATTTGTTATACCCCCATTTATGATTTTGACTCTATTTCTAGAATTTATAATATTTTCTAATCATTTATTATTTGTAAATAGTTTACCGAAGACACACATGTAACCAAAATTTACACATGGATAGAAAAATATTAATTTGGAATCTCTAGAGTTATATGCATATAGATTTACAATGAAATACCTTATCTAATTATATTGTTTAAATAATTAACTTATTAGAAATGTTTTGTTTTTTGAAGTAAAAATGTAACATGAATAGCAGAACCACTTGAAAATATAGGAATTAAATTGGAGGGAATTAGAACAATATTAAGTAATGCATTGTTTTTTCATTGAAGAAATAGTGGGTTGTTGTTATTGATTTAATTTCCTCATGATACTTAATAAAATTTTAATTATTTCCTTCTTAGAATGAACAATATTCCCTAAAAATGTTTCCTTGAGTAACATTTATGATTCATAGTAAAATACTAGGATTAATGAGGGTTCTTATAAAAATGAAAAAAGAGAATATTTTTGGACACCTATCAAGTTCTATTTAAAAAATTGATTATATAAGTAATGATCATTGATTTATGGATCCCTAACGCTTCTATCCTATTATCTACATGAGAATATTTTTGATACCTAAAAAATGAGAAAAAGATCTCTAAAAAAATTTAGAACTTAGAGTTCTCCACATCCTTGTAACCTCTTTTTCTCATGACTATTCAATTGTTTTTCTAAAAAGAAACAACCTTCCTATTGTATAAAATAAATTTTTGAAATTTTTTGGGTGTACGTTTTATTATTCAAAACTAATTAATATATTTATTAAACATTGTATGGATCTTATGAGATTTAATTTTATATTCATAAACTTAAAAATTTATCTCTTTATTTTTTTATTTTCAAGGGGTAGATATCACTAATTTTCCTCATTCAAAGGATAATATTATCCATTATAATTAATTGATATTATATTTCAAAAAATATATACAAGAATTCATTGGGAATCACCCCAAATATCAGAAATTGTTTATTCCACCGGCACATAAGCAACACTTTTAATAGAATCATTTTTTAATTTAAGAGAATGACGAGTTTCCCCCCTTTTTAATTTCATTCATTGGATTAACAATTCCAGAAATAACATTATAGTTTCATTTAAAATAATTAAATTCTATTGTAATTACCTTATTTTTTACCATATATAATTAAAATCCAACATCAATATCTATATATATTCAATTATAATATCCTTCAAAAACTAGAAATATTTTTACTCAAATCTTTGTACCAGTGTTTTTTTTTAAATTGAAAAGTCTATGTGGAGACATACCGATGGGATTTGAATAGGTATTTATTTTCAAATAATTTGAATCATAGTTATTATATATCCAATACATTATAGTTTATTTCACTATCTTATCTAGAATCACATGAAAACCATTCATTACCATCTATTATAAGACACTTTTTTATCAGCGGTGAAAAATTACTGTTTTTATACAAATTCATACATTTCCATAAAAATACTAAATTGATAATATTTTATGTTCATCCCAATATTAGTGAGGATGGATTTAGGTACCCAAAATATGATAAAAATGTTCCTCTAAAAAAACATAATCATTTAAGAAAATAATTTTGGCTACATTAGTGACATAAACAAAAATGGTTACAAAATTGAATGCCTCGAAAATATATTTGTAGCCATGCTAATTTGAGAAAGTTCCCATAATTTAGACCTTCATATATAATAAATTTCAACATATTTGATAAAAATTTAGAGAAATTCTTGTTGGACAGGGAACCCTAGAAACAACATCTATGATCATTTTGATTACATTGATTAATTTCTTTTTAATATTTAAATTTTTCTTATTATATCATTATTCTTCATTCAAGGATATGTTTTTCGTGAAAATATACAAATTATTTCTATAAATTTTAAAGGACATAGATGTTCCTTTTATTCTGATAACCCCAAAAACCTATTATTGAACTTCAAAATAATTTTCCTATGGATGGAAGTTATTGATTGATGGGACACTTATAGTACTGGATACTATATCTAGGTGGATCATAAGACATTGATACTTTTTCAATTGAAGTTCTTTGCTAGTAATATCCAGATGTGGTTGTGATGACATTATTTACCTATAGTAAATCCACACATACGTATATATATATATATATATATATATATATGTATCCTTACATATTTCTATCTATTGATGTGTGTGATTTTCCTTACACAATAATATTATTATATATGTGTATTATGATCCAAGGAATGTTTCTTGATAAACATAATGATGACATATTCTCAGAGAGATAGTAGATATGATGGGTGTGTCCCTAGTCATATTTAATTAATGCATATTAAATGGATGAGTTCTTCTATATATTCACTTCAATGGATATTTAAATATAAGGCTACTTTATATGAATGGAACATCCTAATTTTTTCCATGATGATAGGACTCTATTAGCAATTTCAACTAAAAAAACTCAAATAATGAGATATAAAGCATATAGGTTGATTATTTAGGTATAAAACCACCATTATTAAATATGGAGAGCAAAAATAAATTTGATACATTGTTTGAATTCAAAAGAGTATGTATTTTATTGAAACATTAAATGCACTCTATGGTTCCCTTACCATGAGTGTCATCCTTGGACATTAGGGAATTATTCTTAATTTCATTATGAAAGGGACCTAGTGGGTCACACGCTCCATCTATCTAGAAAATCAATTAAAATATATAATAATTAAAAATTGAGAATAAATATTATTTCAAAATGTGGTATTATAATTAAACATTTTTGGTTGGTCATAAATATTCAATCACCAATTATTTGTGAGAATATATGTTCATTGAATAATTAATAAATATAAAATATATATTTTTGTTAATATAATATTTATTTATTTATCAATGAATAATGAAATGAAATTTATTTATAAAATTAGTAAATATTCATGTTTGTATAAATATCATGGATGAATAATGGGGATGGATAATAATTCAGTGAAAATTGATATAGTATATATTATTTGAATAAATTTAAATTTATTTATTCAATAAATAATACAAATTTATAGATGATTTTAGAACATGTGAAGTGAACATCAATAATAATGTTTTTATTTTGGTATTAGGATTAATGAGAATTAAGATAACAGTAAGGTCTAATGTTCACGTATTAATCAATAACCCAAACTTCATATAAGAATAATAATACTAATCTTGAGTTTAATTTCTTTCATTGTACATAATTATTTTTAGAGATAATGTTATAATACCCTTTATAGGTAATCCGCTGGAATAATATCTAGAATAAATATCGATTCACCTCAACCAATCACTTAAAATATTATTAAATTAGTTAAATAATTCATCTTAAAAGTTATTCTTATAGAAATGAAAAATGGAGGACTCATGTATTACAATCATTCATAAAAATACATAGGGTTTTATATAATAATGTCTGTGTGTTTGGGTTCCACATGTGGATTAAAACTAGTTGGATTCAATCATTTAATACTATGATTCAATTATGGTATAAAAAAAATATTTCATATGATTCATCAATGAAGAAATAATTGAAATGGGATAAAATTATTTATTTGTGAAAATATATTATGAATCATATGTGATGATCTTATCCAGTAGATTACTGTTTTTTCATTCACCTAGTTTAAAATAGAAATATGAAGAGGTTGACGAATATTCAATGATGGGAATGGAATTAATAACTTCCAATATTCCTCGTAATCATCATGTGGTATTATAGAAGTCATATATTTATTTATAATTTTGTATTATTCAATAAAAAATTAAAGGAATTTTTAGTTATATTTTCAATTTTCACTTATTTTATCATCTCAGATATTTCGTGTATTATTTTTAGATATTATATGGAATATTTTTTAGGCCAGAAGCTTAGACGAAATGTATTTCTGAGGCCAAATGCACCCAAAACAAATGATTCAAAAATATTAAATAAAAAATAGAACCCACTCACAGTTTCCATAAAAAAGTTGAATATCTTCAAAACAGGTTCCTAGATCAAAAATATGAGGGGACTGCTGAGTTCCAAATCACAGGATTACCCTAGGAAAGACCTAACATTGGTTGGCATAGGTTGATTATGGAAATTCATCATGGGAAATTTAAACAAATAAAATAAATTGATGAAAATTTATATTTATATAATTTAGTCGATGAAACAATAGGTTTTTGAAATAATATCTTATTTAGATATCCAGGGTTAAGATCAAAACCCATGAATCCTCTAAAGGCCCTAGAGAGAGAGATCTGAACAACCCTCTTTAGTAGGTGATGAAGAAACCTTGATTTGGCAATCAAAAAATGGGGATCTCTACAATCTCACCAACGATGACGATGTGATGATGGATCTTCATCATGGAGTGATCCAAATCTTGGTTGGATGTTTTAGTTAGATTATTCTTTCGTATTATTAAAATGATATGATGAATATATAGATCAGGGATTCGCACGATATGATAGAGGTGCGATAAAAATAGAGGAAGTGTGGTGTTGTCTGGACAATGGTCAAGTGAGGATCTAGAACATCAGAAAACACTAGCTAGGGTGCCAGCTTTGGCCTATATGGGTGAGCGAGGTAGAGTGGGTCTCGGAAGAGGCATGAGCAGAGGTAGCTTGTGGAGATGACCGATGAAGATGAACCACTGCAGGTTTCTATTTGGACTAAAGAGGTATAGGAGGGGAGATGATGAGGCCGATAGAGGCAGACACAGTGATATAAGTCGACCAGGTCGGGTCTGGCCGACTAGGTGTGACGGGTAGAGCCAGATGGTCCATGTCTTGTAATTAGGCTAAAGTGGGTTAGTGGGTCTTGTCAGGATGGTGGGCCATGCCAAAATTCAGTCAAACACAGGTTATATTCATAGAAACCAGGGCGACGCCCGATTGTGGTTGACTATGGAGATCGACCACGACGTTCGCCCATGGTGCCACAATATCTTCAGCTACTGCAGGCATAGCGACCACACTGCCTGAATTACCACATCAGTTGACCATGATCCATAGATTCTCAACATGTTGTGAGTGCAGAGACCACTTTTACAAACAATGAAGATTAACCATGAAAATTGAATGTATCAGTCATTCAATGCTGCAGGTGGATCGATAATAGTGGTTGATCCATGAGAACAATGAACTCTCTATTTTCAAATGGTCAATACTCATAAATGGAGCATCTAAAAGATGAGTGGTATATGGTGGTGGGACCAAAATTTTGAGATGTCCATTTTGAGACCAATGGTGGGTTTTTAGTTTTTACCAGTATAGGTTGATTTCATTCCCATGGCCCTTTAATTGAGGGTAAAGATTGGCATTACATCCACATAACTGGAATGTAATCCCATCTAGAGGTCAAGTCTCGAATAGAGTAATGGTGTCCCTCCATGTGACTGGAATGAAATCCTATATCATATATAGTAAAGTTTTCATAATTGGAATAACCTGCACAAGTAGTGTGTTCATCCTGTATCTAGAGGACTATATCAATAGGGTTTGTCGAATCATTGGCACATGATCCCCTACATAGTGGGTTCATCCAACTTGGGTTCATAGTGTCCCATAGTGGCTCTCATTATGAACCTCTATCTATGTATCAGGGTTGATCCTTATTGGGTTTGTGGTGTCCCTCGATGGTTCTGGGAATGACCCCCTCTCTGTGTATTATTTTTCTCCCAGACTAGTGTATTCTCATTATGAGAGTCCCAAATGAGAAAGAACTCTTTGTCTAGTGTCTCCGATTATAGCATGGCTCATGGAGGGGAATCTCAAGGAATGAGGGTTTCTTCAAACAGAATCTTGTGGTTGGCAGTTGGTTATAGCCGACTGATGGTTAGGAGTATCTTCTGAGTATATTAGGGTTCTTCTCTTTTTGTATTGGAATCTGTTACAAATAGATTGTTACATCTTTTATTGATATGACTTACTTGGTGCTTTGCGTTTAGTGTTTTCGGGGTGTCATATTGAGTTTTATTATACTCACCACTACATGGGATTGTCCCACATGTCTCATATCTTCTGCAGATGGTTTCCCCTATGATGGTGTCAAAGGTGGACTAAGAGCAAGTGAAGCATAGCTAGAGCTGGGCAGACCGAGGTGTTTACCAGGAGCATACCTTAACATAGTCCTCTCCCTTGGAGAAGGTTGTGCAACACCTTTATGTTTTTATGAAATATTTTTTTCTCTAAATAATTTTAATTCTTTGATAGCTTTCATTGAACACAATAATGAGTCTAAATGAACCACAAAATTTCCTCATTATAGAATTACCATTTTAACATAGCCTTTTGGTTAAGAGTTAAAATTATAACTAAATTATGAAAATTTATGGTGAAGTCATTTCCTACCAATTAATTTTGAAAAATATAAATCAATTATATATTTGTATCATTGTATTAATAAATTTAGTGAAATACAATTAGTAAGTTAAATTAATGAAACATATATGTTATATTCTTAATAAAATATTTTTTATATTCATCTAATAGAATGTTTTTTCATAGGGTATAAATAAGCCATATATTATATATAAAAACTTATATTTTTTTAAATGGGTAATTTTCCAAATTTTAATAGAGAACTCCTTTTAAACTAACTTTTAAACACATTAATAATTATTAAATGAAAACAAAAACATGATCTTTTGATGTAGGGCTATGAAAATTTACTTGAGATTAATTTTTAAAATAATTCCGATAACGTTCAAATTATGATAAATAGTAAAAATACACTAAATTTTAATTGAGAACTACTTTTTTCATTGAAATAATTTATATGGTTTGATTATATTATTTAATGGTTCTAAATATAAATATAATATAATTTTATAATTAAATATAATGTATTCCCTTATCATTAATTTTAAATGTAATTCAGATGTAAAAACATTTCAATCTTTTGCAATGTTTTAACTTTTAAAACATATCATCTCTTTTTGATAATGGTAATAATTTTAAATTAATTACTAAAAATTAAGTGTTTTGAATTTTGAAAAATGGATTCCATATTTGGAATCATTAGGTCCAAATTATTTAAATTTCTTGATTTTGTTTTTGGCCATTAAGAATAGTAAATTTGGTAATTTCTATTAATATCCTCAAAGGGTAAATCTTGTAATTAAGGTTTAAAATACTTTTATAAAATTACGATAAAACTTGTATTATTATCCTTGTATGATTTTTATGACCAAAATCATCCTTGGGTTGAAATGGTGTGCTTTAGAATCCACTTAGATGAGATTTAGACATTTAATTTATTTTATTTGATGAAAAAATTTTCCTTACTCAAATTCTAATAATGATATCATTTTTTATATAAGGTTATATAGAAGATAAATTTGATTATAAAAACAAGTTTGAATGAAATTTTTTTCCCTTTATCAGGGAAATTTATTTTTAATTTTTAGGAAATAAATAATTACCTTAAAGAATTATAATTTTATTATGTAAAAATTAATTGATGAGAAATCAATTAAACAATTCTTTATTAAAATACTAATAACCATAAAAATACCCAAACACTTGACTAAATTTTATTTTTTGAGTCTATATCAACCATAAACATCCAAGGATAGAGTTAGTGACCCATTCTCATCTTATAAAAGAGACTGTGAAAATTATATTATTTTAAAGTATTGTTAATATTGTAACATTCGTAATTTAATAAGTATAATATTTTAAATGTTGGATTTTTTAGAAGATATATTAGAAAAATTGTTTTTCTAAAATCTAGTTTATTTATCATCAACATAGTATTTCATTTTTAATTTTATTAAAAAAATTAGTATACTAAATAATTACAAAAAATTGATATAGTAACTATTTTATTAATGGTGATAACAAATAAATGTTATTAAAATTGTTAAGATGACTATAATATGGGATAATTAATTTATATAATGAATTTTATAGATTAACTTGACCAACTATGAATATAATAAAATAGTTTTTTATAAAAAACATATAATAATTATTTCATGATCTAATATGTTCTAAGGTATTTATTCATTGTATAATTTATATAAAATAATTAAATATTGAACCCATTTAATAATAAAATATTAGTTACCCTAGGTAAAAACTAAATAAAATAACTAATTGTTAATTAAAATTAAAAGGATTAAATTTTCTGAAAAACATGTCTAGAATATATTTGTTGACGTGATAAAAAATATTTATCATCTTATCCTTGAAATTGAGACATTTTGGATGAGTTTTTAGGGGTTTATATTTTATTATAAATTAATATTTTTGGAGATCCCAAAAGTTCCCCTCACCACAATTATAAAAGGGATCTTATTAACTCACTTATTTACTTAAATTTGAGGATTATTTCTCATAAATCCCATACCATTTTCACTTCTAAACTTCCCTAGTAACATTATTTTGTTTTTTTCTTCTCTAAAGAACAAATGTAGTTCTCTAAGAGGTGGTACATATGAATCACATCGAATAAGTGGTAATCTCGTCTATCGATTCTTTTAAACATCATTATTATTCTATTTCATCATTATAATTTGTTTCATAAGAAAGTAATAAATACATTAAAAGACATATAATCAGATGTTATTATGAATATATAACAACAATATTCCACATCCTATCCATCAAAAAAAAAATCACCACGCATGCGTACGTACGGTTTACCATCTCCATGACGTGGGGTAATATGTTTTTCACAACCACCTTACATGGATAGTTATAATGATGGAAATAATAAATATATATGATTATTTTAATATTATATTTATTCTGAGATGTTATACACCATTCACTTCAATACCATATTACAATTAGTGGAATGATATCATCGCTCGTGCGTACGTATGACCTACCATCTCTACCATGAGATGCAATTCATTATACACGATATTAATTAAACAAATATTATATAAATGTATATAATTAATAAATATGATGTATAAATAATTTTAATATCATTTATGTATGATATAACTATGACCTATGAAGGATAAATGGATCTTATTTTACAAAACATGTATAAGTAAATAAAGTAGCTAATACCCGAATAACAAGTAATAATGAAATGTTAGTAGAAAACAGGTGAAAATATAATCATATATGAAATAATAAAAATTAATAGGATTATGAAATAAGTCAATGAATTTTTTTAAATCATTATATATAAGGTTTATATACATATATAAGAAATCATACAAAAAAGGTAATGGTTACTTTCACAATATATTTATTATCTGAGATTATTTATATGAAAGTATTTACTAGGGAATATTTATCATCCATGTCCATGTTTTTAAATATATAATATTATTTCTATTCATATAACGTTTTTTGAACTCAACTTCACCCAATGGTGAATTTTTATTAAAAGGTATGAAAAGAATATTTTGTTGTTATTCGATACGAGGTATGTTTTCTACTTTTTTGGGAAAATTATGAGAATAATATTTTTAACTTATATGAAATTAATGGATTTAAATGTCTTCATAAATTTTTTTTACATGAATATTCTTATACAAAATTTCAATTTTATTTTCAAATTGATCAATTATTTTTAAAATTTCTCGAAATTTTTTATTTTTTTTGAAGAATGAAGGATATTTTCTTAAAGAATTAATTTCAAGTGATTATCAAAATTATTTCCCCTCTAAGATTGAATTATCTAATAGGGTTATGTTTAAAGTAAAATATATTTATTTTTTCTAGGATTTTATTATTTTTTATGATTAAATTTTATTTAATATATCCAGTATTTTTAAATGGATTATGTTATAGTGGAATGATGTTTAATGAAACACATTTTATTTCTTGGGTTATGATGAATGTTTTTTGTTGTTGTGGAACATGTAATAAATATTTCATTATGATATGTATGTAACATATATTTCCCTATAATTCATTTTTAAGGATTTATATCTCATGAGATATAAATATATGGAACACGAAATGATATTGGTTCAATAATACAAGGCTAGAGCGTGGAGTGAACTCAGTTCAGTAATGTACTTTCTCTGCTATGATGGTCATGGAAATGAGACATGACTTATATTAAATAGTTTTATATTTGTATGTTTTTGACAAAAATAATCAGGTCTTATGTTATGAATTTTGTGATTACATTAATTGATTCTCATGAAAATTGATGATTTATCCCATGTCATGATATCATGATCTTTCATAGAGAGGATAAAAGTTTCAGATTTTATGTTCTTATGTCTTAGGATTATGATATAATTGATATCTCCATTTTTTCACGTACTAATAATCTTATCTCACCATTTTATATGTTTATTTTCCCTTTGTCCTGAATAAGGGTATTGAGTAAGATATTTCAAAAATAGGTCTAGTTCAGATGAAATAAGTTAGAGTCAATGAAGTGGTATTACGAACTAGTTGTTTATGTTTCTTAGTTTGTAAAGTATTTATAACTATATGGTCCTTTCATGTATTTGATATAATTCGAAATGAATATTCATTAACTTTTATGAAATATAAATGTTTTTAATGTATGGGGAATTATAGTTGGTATCAAAGGAATGAGATAGTTAAAATTTGGAAACTAGGATGAGAAACCCACTATAAGAACAAAAAGGATATGTCATAATATAGGTTACAGTCCTAGTGTATTAGAAATCATCATGAATAACCTAGGATAAATCCTAACATGTATTAATTTTAAATTTTGTTCTTGATTATGTGTTTTTATTATTAGGATTAGTGATTCTGACACTATACTTATTGGTTTTCATCAATGGCTGGAACCCAAAGGATCCATGCTAATGCTAAATGAGGCAGGAAAAGAAATTATTGTCATCCTAAGAAACCAAATGTAATGGGAGTTGGAATGTAGAATATTATAAATATGCTCACACAAATATCTCAAGCTTTGAATCATGAAGGACTTCCAAATGAGAAAAAGTGGGAACACCAATATTTGGAGTCCTTCATGAGGCAGCGTCCACCATCATTCTGTGGGTATTCTGATCCATTTTTGGTTGACCAATGGATCAGTACCACTGATAAGATATTTTTAGTTCATTAATGTTCATAAAATGATAAATCCCTCTTATCAGTCTATAGTTTGGATGGTGAAGTGTTTCAATGGTGTAACCTTATCCAAAATATGGAACATGAGAAGAAATCTAATCCAAGGAATTTGATGAGTTCATGAACTTATTTTTCAATATGTAATTTCTTCATCTTCCTTGAACAAAGATGAATAATGAGTTGCTTGAACATAAGAAAAATGAAGATGAATAATTTAGTACCTACAAAGAAAATTTTACAAGACATTCAAGTATGTTTTTAGAATTATTATCCAACCAAAGAGTAAAATTGATCAATTCTTTAGTGTCTTAAAACCAAATATTGAAAGGGAATTAGCCATAAGGGAATTCAATAGCTATGAATAAATATTTTTATGTGCACTAAAGGATGATATGGAGATTGGATTAATCCATCAGTCATATGGTTTTGATATGAAGAGAAAAATGGACTTCAAAGGAAAATCTAAAGACCACACTAAAAAGAATATGATGATTCACTTTTGTGCAATGTGTGGAAAGAAACATGGATGAAATTGTCCGAAATGGAAATGTAAATGTTTTATGTGTCGAAAAGAAGGTTATCAGGAACTTTAATGAAAATGTAATGGAAAAAATATGTCTAATCATGGAAATAATGAAAAGGCTACACAAAATTCACCTCATACACTTAATTGTTACAATTTCTCAGAAATGTGGCATTATACAAATCAATGCACTGATCTTAGGGTTATTTATGATGATCAATGTCAGCAAACTCTTAAGGACAAAGCCAGAGGAATGTCACATGCGATCACTATCGGCAATATGGTGTATGATAATGAAGTGGTGAAAGGTACACACACCATCCACTCTAAAGTAGTAAATGTTTTATTTGATTCTAGATCCACCCAATCATTAATTTCTGAATAATATTATAAGGGAATCACAATATTACCTCAATAATTATATGTTTAATTAGCCGTGAAAACTCCTAATGGAAAAAAAGTTGCATCAACATTTTATAATTATTCTTTTGTTGAATATTATAGGTATGTGATTTCTAAAAATCTTTTAATCCTTCCTATAGTGAAATTTGTTGTTATTCTTAGCATAGATTTGATTTTTCTAAATTGATCTCATATCATTTTCCAAAGAATGGAAGTCACATTTCATATTCCAGATAAATCTATGATCATCTATCAATAGAAGGATGAATATGAGACTGTAGTGAAAATTTATTCCATATTATGGGTCTTGATTCATATAAGTAAAGATTATATATCTCAAATGGTTTGAGATAAGCTCATAAATAAGAATATACCCATTGTACAAGAGTTTAATGAGGTTTTTTCAGAATAATTTCCTAGTTTTCCACCAAACTTTTAGGTAGAGTTTTCAATTGAACTCACACTAGGTTTTATGCCTATTTCAAAGAAACCTTATAAAATGACCCCAATTGAGTTTAAGATATTTAAGATGAAACTCTAAGAGAATATTGAAATGGGATTCATACACCCTAGTGTGTTACCTTACAGTGGACCTATTTTGTTTAGAAGAAATATGAATCAATGAGACTCTGCATTGATTATTAGGAACATAACATGAACACTATCAAGAAAAAATATCCTCTTCCCTGAAATGATGAATTATTAAAAAAACTACAAAGAGATCAATAATAAAAAAGATTGATATTGGTTCATAATATCATCAATTATTGGTCATGAAGGAGGATATTCCAAAGGCCGCATTCCGTACAAGGTATGGACACTATGAATTAATAGTGATTTTTTTTCTTACTAATTCTCATGATATCTTTAAGGGTCTAACGAATAAAGTCTTTAGAGATGATCTTGATCAGTTTTTGGTAATATTTATAAATGATATTATTTTCTATTATATGAGTAAGGAAAAACATGAAGATCACCTTATAATTGTACTGAAGACCCTAAGAAAGGATAATAATTATAAAAAATTTATCAATCATGAATTTTGGCTTCTGAATGATTCATTTTTGGGTCACAAAATCTCAAAAGAGGGGATATCTATCATTTCAGTAAAAATATATATTATTGAATGTTGTCCAAGACCAATAATTGAAACTGAGATATAAAGTTTTCTTATATTTGTCTTGATATTATCTACATTTTTTAAATATTTTTCATGATTTTCAAATCCACTCACGTAGTTGACTCTGAAAGGAGTTATGTTATTGTGGATGGAAGAATGTGAAGAGAATTTTGAAGTTCTGGAAATATGGTTATCTAGTGCACCTATTCTCAAAATGCCTTATAGTAGAGAAATTTTTTTGATCTATTGGGATGTATCCAAAAAGGGTATGGGACATTTTCTAATGAAAAATTATATGGTGATAGATTATGCCTCCCGAAAACAGAAAATCCATTAGAAAAATTACCCAACACTTGATTTGGAGTTATCCATGGTAATCCATTCACTGATGATATGGAGACATTGTAATTATTGTGAAAGGTGTGATATTTATACAGATCATAATAGTTTAAGGTATATTTTCACACACAAGTAGATGAATATGCATCAAATAATATGGTTGGAGATGATCAATGATTATGAATTCTCAAAACATTACAATCATAGGAAAGAGAAAAATGTGGAAGATTCATTAAGTTGAATGTACTATACCACCATATCCATTATGAGGATAAAAAAGATCCAATATTTATGATTATTCAAAGGGTGGATCATGAAATTTTAAAAGAAGGTGAGAAATATTATCTTTCTCAATTGAATGTTTTACCATATATAAAAATGAAGATTAAGGAGGCACATAAGAAAGATTTAGATCTATAAAATTAGTTGAGAAAAGTTCTTAAATTCTACCTTTATTATGATGGAATAATAAGGTTCATGAATCAGGTTTTTATTCCTATTATACCAAAATTAATGAAGGGGCAATTAGTTGAGGCTCACAGTTCTTCATTCTCTATTATACCTAGAAGCACAAATATGTATAGGGACCTAAAAGAGTATTTATATTGGGAAGACATAAAAATAGATGTTTCTGAATATGGATCATAGTGTTTGGTCTGTCAGCAAGTAAAGGATGAAAGATATAATTCTAAGGGCATTTTACTACTATTACCCACACCATAATGGAAATGGGAAAACATCACTATGAACATTATCATCAGAAATCCTGAAATATCTAAAGTCCATAAATCTATTTGTGTTATAGTTGATCACCTTAAGAATTCAACACACTTAATTGATATTAGAGATGATTTCTCTCTTGATCATATTTCTGGGATATATGTAAAGGAAGAGGTAAGATTTAATGGAGTACAACATTAAATTATATATGATCATGATCCAAGGATACCACGATGATCTGTTGAAGTCATTAGCTAGCTCTAGATATATTATTATGTTTCAACACTGCTTATCATCTTCAGATAGACAGTCAATCTAACAGGATAATTCAAACTCTATAAGACATGTTGAGAGCTTTCTATATATATTAGAAAGGCTATTGGAATCAAAACTTAAGATTGGTGGAATTTTCATACAACAATAACAATAAATCCACTATTCAAATGGCTCCTTATGAATTCCTCTATGGAAATAAGTGAAAATATCAAACTTTATAAGATGAAGATAGTGAAAGAAAACTATTAGGACCTGATCTTGTTGATGAAATGGCAGAAATGGTAGGATCTTCTAAAAAAACATAAGAGTATATCAATGGTGAAAAAATGTTATTTAGAAAACTGAAGAAAAGACCTATAGATTGAAGTGGGTGAAAAAGTGTTTCTAATAATATCACACTACAATAAAGAAATGAGATTTGGAATTAAGGTAAAGCTGATCCCAAGGCATATCAATTCATTTGAAATTCTAGATCGTATTGGGAAGGGAACTTACTGATTGGAGATTTCACCAAATTACAATAAAGTTAATGATATGTTATATGTATATCTCCAAATAATGTAAATTATTGATTATTCACATTTAATAAAATCAAATGTCATACCACTTGACAAATAATTTTTTTATGAAGAACAATTGGTGTAGATTTTTTTTCACAACGAAAGAGTTCTGCGATACAAGACCACCCACTTGGTTAATGTTTAGTGGAAGAACCAATAATTTGAGAAAGCTATATGGGTACTTGAGGATATTATGAGGGATATATATCCCCATATTCAATTATCCAAGTAAAAAATTTGAAGGATGAATTTCAGGTTAAGTGGGGTAGAAGGTAACACTGAAATATTTTTATGAAATAATTTTTTTCTCGAAATAATTTTAATTTTTTGAGGGATTTTATTACACACAATATTTAGATTAAACAAACAATGAGATTACATTAGTAAAAAATGACCATTTAAACATATCCATTTGTTTTTCTGGAATAATAATAACTAACTTAGAAAAATGTATGGTGAAGTCATTCAGTACTAGTTATTTTTGAAAAATATAAAACAATTATATATTTGTATTTTTATTAAAAAATTTTGTGAATTACAAAATAAAATGAAATTAATGAAAAATATATTTTATATATTTAATAAAATATTTTTTATATTCATCAAATTTATTATTTTTTCAAAGGGAATGATTAAACCCTATTTGATGTATAAAAACCTATATTATTCAAAAGGGTAATTTTCCACTTTTTAATGGTCAACCTATTTTAATTTTAAAATTTAAAACATTAATAGTTTTTATATGAGAACATTAAAAATTTTATTGGAAGAGAAATATAAAAATTTACTTTGGTTGAATTTTTAATAATTTTCTGATAATATTCAATTTTTGATCAATAGTAAAAATACAGAAAAAAATAATTGAATTTTTTTTTCATAAAAATAATTTATATTGTTAAATTAAAATATTTAATGGTTATAAATTATAAATATAATATATTTTTATCATTAAATATATCGTATTTAATTATAATTAATTTTAATTTTAATTAATATGTAATACCATTTCAATCCATTCCAATCTTTTAACATTTAAAACTCCATCGCCCTTTCTCAAAAAAGGATTAATTTTAAATTAATTACAACAAATTATGTGTTTTGAATTTATAAAAAAGGATTCAATATTTTGAATCAAAATTTCCCAATTATGTAAATATATTTATTTTTTTTGGCATTATGAATAGTAACTTTGATAATTTGTTATTAATATGGTAAAAAAGTAAATTTGGAAATAAAGTCTATGAATACCATTATAAAATTACCCTATTATTTTTCTTAATATCAATGGATGATTGTGATTCTACTTAAACAATCAATTGGTCTAAATGGTGTCCTTTAGAAGCCAGATCTATGAGATTAGGACATTTAATTTATTTTATTTAATGAAAAACTAAAAATGTCATACTCATATTTTAATAAGTATATCATTTTTTATATAAGGTAATAAAGAGGATAAATCCTATTTTAAATACTAATTTGAATGATAAAATGTATTTATTTACAATGTTAATTTATTTGTAATTTTTAGGAAATAGATAACTACCTTAACGACTTATAATTTGATGATGTATAAATTAATTAATTGATAAATAATCAATAGAACTATTTTATTAAAATAATAATAACTATAAAAAGACAAAAACACTTGAAAAAATCACATTTAATGAGTATAAGTCCACCATAACCATCCCAGTGTTGGGTTAGTGACTATTTAGAGGCTTATATAAGATTTTGTAACACTTATATTATTTTAAGGTGATGTTAAAGTTGTCACATTCATAATTTAATAAGTATAACATTTCAAATGTTGTTTTTTACCAAATACTAATTTGAAAAAAATATTCCTCTAACATAAAGTATATTTAAATTTATAAAATTATTTTTTGTTAAATTTTATTCAACAAATAATTATATTAAATAATTATAGAAATTATATTTAGTAATTATTTTATTAATATATTTGGATAAAATGTTATTAAAAATATATAAATAAAACTTATTTGGGTTAATTAAAATGCCTATTGAATTATCCTTATAACCTTAACCCCATAGTAATATAATAAAATAGTTGGTTTGAAGTTAACTTGTAACCTTAATATTTTTAAAAATCAATGAATTGATTAGTGTAAAAATTGACACCATAGATTGCTTAGCAAAATATTTTTATATTAAATTATTTAAAAATCATAAAACAAATTTACAAAGATTTTTAATAATTACTAAATCATCTAAAAGGATATAAGGTATTTACTCATGGTATTATTGACATCAAATAAGTAAATTTTTATCCCTTTTAATTTTAAACAAATTGTTATACTAGTATAAAATTATAAAGAATTACTAAGTGTTAATTAAAATGATAGGGTTTAAATTAAAATAAACACATGTCTAAAATCTATTTATTGGTAATATTACAACCTTATATCATCAAATATTCTAAATTAGGACAATTTTTTAGGTTTTTTATGGGGTTTTTTTTATAAATTAATATTTTTGGAGATCCCAAATGTTCCCCTCACCTCAATTATAAAATGGCACCACCTAACTCACAACCTCACTTAAAATTAATCCTTAATGATCATTCATACCCTAAAATTTTACCTTATAAAATCCCCTTGATACATGATATAGGTTCTTTTATTCTTTAATGCCCACTATAGTAATGTAAGGGTAGATTTAGTGGAAGCACACCGAAGAAGTAATAACCTATTCTACCAATTCATTCAAACTTCTTAATTATTCTATATAATTTTCTTGAGTCGTTTAATTATAAAGTAATAACTAAATTAAAAATTTTATTCTGTTGTGTTATTATGATTTTGGAATATTAATATTCCACTTTCTATCCATCCTACGAAAAAAGAAATCAGCACACATGTGTACGTACGACTTACCATCTCCATGCTGTGGTGTAGTTTGTTTTCCAACACCACCTTACTTTGATTGATATAATGATGGAAAAAATATCTATATGTGATTATTATAACATGATATTTATTATGGGATATTATACACCATTAATTTCAATACCATTCAATAATTATGGGAATGATATTGTCACTCGTGCGTACATATTGCGTACCATCTCCACGATGAAATGTGATTCATTAACTATGATACTCATTAAATACTAATTATATAAATCTGTATAATGAATAAATATTATATATATATATATTATGTAAATTATATTTTTTAGTTATATAACTATAACCTATGTTAGATAACTAAAACTTGTTCGATAAAACTTATGTAAGAAAATGAACAAGATAATTCTTTAGAAAAAAGTAATAATGAAATTTTATTAAGAAACAAATGATAATATGACAATATATGATATCATAAAAAAGAAAATGATTTTGAAATAAATTAATGACATTATTTATATCATTATACAAGAGTTTCAGATACATACAATGGAAATTAGACCTAAAAGGTAAGAGTTAATTTCACAATATCAATATTATCTGAGAAAGTTTATATGTAAGTATTTACTTCGATATATTTATCATCCACATCCATGTTTTCAAAATATATAATATTAAATATATTCTTATACATTTTTTTAAAGCTATCTATCCAAGTGTTTATTTTTTTTATTAAATGGAATGAATGGAATCTTTGGTCATTATTTGATATGAGGTAGTTTGTTTTTGATTTTTCAAGAAAAATTACGAGGAAGATGTTTTTTTAAATTATATGGCATGAAGTTTTTTATGTGTTTATAATTATATATTTCCATGAATAATACTCTAAATTATTTGAAATTTATTTTCAAATAAAATATTTTATTTTAAAAATGTGAGGCATTTTGAGAATAAAAAACATTGTTAAAAAAGAAAGGATATTTTCCTCAAGAATTAATTTCAAGTGCTATATAAAAATTATTTTCCTTCTAAGATGTACTTATTTAGTACAATTATACTTCAAGTATAATATTCATATTTATCCTATGATTTTATTTTAGTTATTATGGAATTATATTTATGAAATCTATTTGTTTTATATGGATTATGTTATGGTGGAATAATGATTTAGTAAATCCATTTTATTCCTTTGGTTATGATGAATTATTTAGGTAATTTTGTAACATGTTAGAATGATATAATTATGTGATTGGTGGGACCTATATCTGCTTCCAATGAATTAGGTAATTATTTATTTCTCAAGAGATAAACATATCAGGAACGGGAAATGAACTTGGTTTAGTAATACAGGATTGGAACGAGGAGTGATCTCAATTCAGTAATGGAATTTGTTCGCTATAATGGTCTTTGCAATGAGCCTTGGATAATATGAAATAATTTTTTATTCTTATGTATATGAAGTAAAAATTAATGTATTATGTTATGAATTTTGGTAGTATGTTCATTTTTTCTTATGAACATTCATGATTTATCACATGGTATGATATCAAAATCTTCTATATGATGGATAAAATTTTCAAATGTTATGTTCTTATGTCTTATAATAATGATCTTCTTGATATATACCTTATTTACCCTTACTAAGAATATGAACTCACCATTTCATATGTTTATTTTCCCTGAGTCATGAGGAATGGTATTGAGTATGATATGTTAGGAATGGGTCTTGTTATGATGAAATAAGTGGGAGACAATGAAGATGTCTTATGAACCAGTTGTTTATGTTTTTGAGTTTATAAAGAAACTTGACCTATACGATCTTGTGGTGGATTTTTTATAATTTTCAATGAATATTATTCATCTTTGAATTAAAAAAAATGTATGTAAATTGAAGCATTATAGTTTCGACTCTTTAGAGTTTTCGGTTATACTTGTGTTACATACTCTTGTGGTATATATTAATTTCTATTGTGCTCTGGTTGTAGGTTCTTAGTTGTATGCATTCATCCTTTATGTTGTTTTTACATTACAAAATTTTTATGTCTTGGATATGTGTGCAAGTGTAAAGGTCATTTATGCTAATTCCTCCCATTTGTGGGATATTCCCACTCAGTGTTAGTCACCTACTCGTAGCCTATTAATGGTGGGCTTCGGGTAGTCACGATACATACCCTTTTGGGAGGGATAATGATAGTGTTGTATCCTAGAGGTGGGTTATGTATTAGGACAAGTTGTCTATGAGGTTATTTTGGGGATAAAGTGTTACGTGTTTCATGTTCAGATTTCAGGGTAGGGACTCCAGTGACGGTGTAGCAATGACGTATCCATACACCAGGACTCTGATCACCTGGTTTTCAACTCAGTACATTAATAAACTAGTTATAGGAAAGAAAAATTACAAATGAATCGTATATGAATGGTTAGGTTTCCATGTACGTCATGAGTCATCTCCCTAGATATACTCTTTTGATCATGTTACATCTTGTTTTATTTTAGTATGCTTCCACAAAGACACCCATCCATGATTCCACAATTTGATCATGAGGATGATCCTCCTAGTGACAAGGCATTGGTGTAGGGGCTTGTACCAGAGATTTCACCTTTGGCTGGTTTACTATCTATACCACTTCTCATCGAGCAATAGCTACTTAAAGCACTACCGGATGAGGATACACATCAGTTGAGTGTATTGAATGAGTTTCAGAGGTATTTACCTCCTAGTATTTGTGGTGAGACATGCCCCCAGATGTTTGAGGATTGGATGGAGGTAGTAACCCATGTTTTCCTCCTTATGGGGACGCCTTTAAATCAGGTGGAAGTCCTTGTCACGAGTCTTTTTCAAGTCTCTGTGGTGAGATGGTGGATCATTGTGAATTAGTCACCTAGTGAGACATCCCTCTCCTCAACAGACAATGATTGTATCATTATACAGGTGTTTTATTTGTCCATGTTTCCATTGGTACACATAAAAGAGCTTATGCATTTGTAGCAGGGTAGTGTAACAATGGTAGAGTATTCAATTATGTTTAATGATCATTCATGCTACTCCTTGGATATGGTTTGATACCATTTTTTCTAGGCTCAGAACTCTAAGTTGGTATTGTGTCAGCAAATCAGGGTATCAGGGGTATCCCTTATAATTTCTACCTATGATGGTGTACTTTAGAAGACCCTGTTATTGGAAAGTCTTCTAGAAGAGAATATGTTAGTACAGGGAGCTATCATTGGGCACCTACTAGCTGATACCTTGGAATCCTATAGCAGAAGACTATCACAATGATCCAATGGGGTAAATTTCATCAGAAGGCGATCCTAGCATTGATGGTAAGTGGTGTAGGGCTGCCATAGTAGCTTGAATCATCTAAGTGATAGGATTTGTTTCCCTTGTGGCAGTCAGGGATATTTGGAATGAGGCTACCTGACCTTTCTTATAGCTGATCTGAAGATGGTTGAGGGACCACCTAGATAGTGACAAAGACTGGAAAAATGTAGTTTTTAGGGAAGAATATGTGTAAGAGGTGTTAGGATGGTATAATGATGTGGTTTAAATTGCAACATGTTACCACCACCACCCCTTGGTGGTCTATAGTATTCTTAGGAATATGTTTTGTGGGGACCAGGCTAGATGAACGATATGGAGGCCTACAAACCAAGGGCTCTAGGGATGATACAATGAATGATATGTGTCATTTAAACCTTAAATGTAGTCTTGATAGAAATAAATTCTATTCATTCTTTTCATTCCACAAATCTTGTTGGAGACTATGAAATTAGGGATGAACCATTAACTAGACCCTTATTCTAGGAGGCTCTTTCAAGAGGAGACTCGATGCTCCCACACATGTGCCAATTGTGTGACTTGACTTTTTTAGGAGATAATTTTGGTTGGAATGATATGGTAGTAGTGTTGAGGCCTTAAAACATAATTTTTGGTATGGAATAGTTATCCATAGTTCATGATCAGATTGACTCTTTTAGGTGAAGAGTGTAGAGTGTCTCTAGTGAAAGAACCATGTTTTCCTTTATCAGTGAAAATGAAATCAAAGAAGAGTGGAAAAAAATGACACAAATGTGGGTTATAATGATTACTCATTAGTTGGATATATTGACCCTTAGTGCTGTGGATTATATGAGTCCTCGGTTTCCTCTAGTGGTGGCAGAGTATGAGGGAATAACTCATAAAGATGTTACATGTTTACCTCCCCATAGATAGATACAATTATACATTGATCTACATCTAGGGATGACATATATATCTACACCATCATATTATATGGCTCCCACAATGCTTCATGAGTTGATGGTATAGTATGATAATTTGCAGAGGAAGGGATTTATGTGACCCCTTGTTTAACCCCAAGCATCCCTAGTTTTGTTTTCCAATAAGATAGACATTAGATTGGGGTTATTTTTGGATTACCAGTGCTTGAACTAGGTGACCATGATGAATAAATATACACTATCGAGGATATCTGACCTATTTTATATGTTGAAATGAGCGTGATGGTGTTTGAAGATTGACCACATATCTACCAATCACCAACTACGATTATGAAATGAGGATGTACTAAAGGTAGCCTTCAGATGTTGTTATAGTCCCTATGAGTAATTGGGGATTATATTCAGTGTGATGAATTACCTAGTAGTGTTCATGGGTATCATGAAACAGATCTTTTAGCCTTACTGGTAAAGGTTCATGGTGGTCTTTATTGATGACATACTAGTGTTTTCAGCATTCAAGATGGGGGACATGATACAAATAAGGATAATTCTAAACACTCTGTAAGAGAAATATCATTACAAAAAGATCTTGAAGTGTTAATTTTGGATTAGAGAGGTCTATTTTTTAGGGCACATCATTTTAGAGGATGGAGTTATAGTGGATCTTGTGATGGTTGAGGCAGTGCCTGCTTAGGACCCACCCAAGAGTGTTACCGAGGTGCATGGTTTCCTGGGATTAGAAGAGTACTATAGGATATTTGTACCCAAATTATATAGAGTGGGGGAAACCTTGAAAACATAGATATAAAATGGGATTCATGTCTTATGGATAGAAAAGTTAAAAGAGTGAAGTCAGCAGCTAAGGAAGACATTAAAGAGCACTATCATCTTGATATATACAGAGGAGGGTGCAGAGTAGGTTGTGTGCTATAATGTAGCAGGAACCAGACACGGTGTGTCCTGATGAAGAGGTAGGAGATGATTTCCTCTAGAGAAAGATAGTTTACACCACATTAAAAGAACTATGTAACCCATGATCCTGAGTTACCAGTGGTAGACTTCACATTTAATATGTGGTGAAACTACATGATGTGCGATCTATTTATCATCTACTCAAACCATAAGAATTAAAAGTATATATTATCTTAGAAATATCTGATCTTCAGACTGAGGTGATGACTTTAGTTAATACATGACAAGGAATTTGATATTTTCTATACTATGAGGAAGGGAAATGTGGTGTCATATGCTCTCAGCAAGAAATCCAGTTCCCAGTTGCTGAACAAGGTATCAGATCACTTTTCCTCATTGCAGTCATTATTTATAGATGGATATGGATAATTTTACCACTAGTTAATAGTTTTCACCCCTTAACTCTTAAAATGATTTAGGAAGGCAAAACATGGGGATACTGACTATGAGAACCTACATGCTCTGATATCCACAAGGAATGATCATGGAGTATATACATAAGGTTGGGATGACATTGTTATTTTTATATGATGATTGATTTTACCAATGGTGTTGTAAGAAGAAGTTCCACGGGAGTTTGATACTCCCCATTTGAAGGTACATCTAGCTATGTGAATGATTTACCAAGACCTTCGATGTTAGTTTGTGTAGCCAGGGATGAAGAAAAGAGTTACAAAGTTCATTTCTCGATTCTTTACCTTTTGGTAAGTTATGGATAAGCACTAGGTTCCAGTGGGTGTATCTCAATACCTTAAGGTTACAGAGTGGATGTGGGATATGATATCAATGGACCTATTTATGGGTTCACCTTGTACGTACCGAGGAAACAATTCCATTTGGGTGATCATTGAACAACTCGCCATGTCATCCCACATCCTAGATATCTGAGAGCAGATTTTAGTATAAAGAATGGGATGCCTCTATGTGTGAGATATAGTTCGATTCTATTTAGTTTTATCCATGATTTTTTCTGGTCGTGATGTTATCTTTACATCTCATTTGAGGAAAATATTATTGGAGTCATTTTAGAATCAGGTACACTTGAACACAACATTCCTCTCCAATAATGGTAGCCAGAATGAGTAGAACATTCATGTTATGAAGTACATGGTGTTAGTATTCTTGTTATAAGTTGTCTTTAGTTTGAAGGATCACCTAAAACTAGTGTATTTGTTTTTAAAACAACGACTAATATTCCACCATTGGTATGAAAGAATTCATGGTTTTTTTATCGGTGACCATGTAGGTCACCACAATGCTAGAGAGACATATGATTGTTAGCACTTATGGGATTGGAGTTGGTGGAAGATACTATAGTGAAGGTGCATATATTCATGGAGTGGATAAATACTACACAGATTCATCATAATTATTAGGCTAACACATGAAATATGCCTGTTGATTTCGAGGAAGGAGACCAATGTGTTCATTTGGTGTTCACCTCGATGGGGATTATGTAGATTTTCAGTGGCAAAAATCTATATTTTAGGTTCATCGATCCATTCTAGATATGATGTAGAATTGGAGAGGTGAATTACCACATGTTTCTATCTCTGCAGTTAGAGTGGGTACATGCAGTATTCCACTTATCTTAGCTGAGTAATTACATGGGTGACCCATCACACGACATTGACTTGGGCGAGCTATATATCGAGGATGAAGTGAATTTTTCTAAGTAACCATTAGAGTTCATGGATCGAAAGGAGAGGATCTTTAGTTGGTGATCTATTCTTTTGGTGCGTGTTTGGTGGTGGCATGTGAATCTTTAGGAGAAAATAATGGAGTGGGAGGATCCGATTCGTGCTCAGTAACCTTATCTATTTGAGTATCCCTTATTTTGTATTTTTGGGGAAATAAAAGTCATATTGGGTATAAATTATTGTCCTGGATTATCCATATATTATTTTAAGATATTATATGGATTAAGTTTCTGTCTAGAAACTAAGACATCATGTGATTTGGAGGTCCGGTGCACCTGTAAAAAATGATTAAAATATATTAAATATTAAATAGCACGTGCATGTATCTTTTCAAAAAAGTGGAATAACTTCTAAATAGAGGATTTTATAAGAAATATGATGGCACTGTTAAGTTAAAAATAAAGGCATTACCCTAGGCGCAACCTAAATTTGTTTTACATGGGTTTATTGTGGAATTTCATCATGGACATTTTAAATGAATAAAATAAATTGATGAAAATTTATTTTTATTTCATTTCATCTATTCAGTGATAAAGTGATAGGTTAGTTTCAAATAAACCCCTTTTCAGAGATTAAGGGTTAGGATCTTAACCTTGTAATCCCCTGAAGACCATGGAGGGAGAGAGATCTGGAGAACCCTCTCAAGCAGGTGGAAACAAAACTTTGATTCTGTGATCGATGAACACTGATCTTGAAAGATCTCTCTAATGATGATGACACGATGACCGATATTCATCAGTCAGAGATCCAAATCAATAAACCAAGTGTTATTTCAATTCTTGTTTTTTTGTCAAATATTATCATGAACATGAACTAATCCACAAATAGATTATCATGTGGATCAATCGTAATTGTGGTATGTATTGTCTGCGTGGTTTAATGGGATTGAATTATAGATAATATCTTTAATAAATTTACCATTCTAATGATGATGAACCTAGATCGAATAAAAAATTGATTGATATTCATTCCTCTAAATTGTAGTTCTTTTTCTCAATATTTCATTCATTCATATTACGTGTTCTTCATTATTCCCCTGACATTGAACAATCTATCATTTCACCTTCGATTCTTGGCACAAAGATCCAAATATATATATTGAGATTGGCACAATGTTATGGAGGTGGGATAGTGATATAGGTGGTGTGGTG
This sequence comes from Viscum album, assembly GCA_963277665.1. Lineage (NCBI taxonomy): Eukaryota > Viridiplantae > Streptophyta > Magnoliopsida > Santalales > Viscaceae > Viscum > Viscum album. The sequence continues at coordinate 380,924,450 of OY728122.1, forward strand.
TGGTAAGGAAGGATGTCTGGCGTGGTTCAAGGGCGGCAGGTTCGTTTGGTCCAGGTGAGCGGGGAAATGTAGTTCCAGGAAGAGCCACAAGTGGTGGCAGTCACGGAAAGAATACCATGGGGGTAGACAAGTGGGACTTCAGGGGTAGATGCAGGTAGACAACATGGATGATGGAGGTAAAAGCGGTGGTGATACCAAGTGTGGCATGGTGATATAAACCGACTAGGCTGGGTCATGCCAACTTTGTGGGGTTGATCAGGTTATATTGGTCGGGTCATGCTAGTGGGTCAGGCCAGGTCAATTGGTCAGGTTTGGCTAGTGGGTCAGGCAAGACTTGTTTTAGAATTGGAGAAAACAAGGCATATCCTTATTGTGGTTGATTTAAGCAGTCGACTGTGGTGCCATGATATCTTGAGCTTTTTCGAGAGTAGGTACCGGGCAACAAGATTGACCATAGTTTTCAACCATGAGTCCTGGCATCTTGAGTTGCTTCGGTGCAGTGACCACTCTTCTAGACCACAACTGTTGACCATGGAGTTCAACTATAGTGATTAGTTGACATGGTAGGTGGATCGACATAACTAGTTGATCAATGGGAACAGTGACCTCTCCATTTTCAAATGTTCATAAATCTTAAATGGAGCATCCAATAAGTGAACCATCTATGAAGGTGATTCCATAACATTGAGATAGTCATTTTAAGAAAAATTGGTGTTTTTGTTTTGGACCAATATAGGTTGAGTGCATTCCCTTCGTTCTTTGCTTGAGGGTACAATGTGAAATTACATCCAAATCACAATATTATAATCCCCTATGGAGGTCAAGAATCACATAGATTTGTGGTGTCACTTCATGATACTAGTGTGTGGTCCTTTAACATCCCCAGTAGAGTTTTTATAATTAGAGTAACCTCTTTGAAGTGGGAATTAATACTCTATCTAGTAGACCATATCGGTATGGTTTGTGGAATTGTTGGTACATGATCTGATACATTGTGGGTTGATCGATATTGGGTTCTTGGTTTCCCCTAGTGTTTCTAGGTGTGACCCCCTATCTGTGTGTAAAGGATGATCCAGATTAGGTTCATGGTCTCCCCCAGAGGTTCTGTGTGTCACCCCTCTCAATGTATCATAGTATTATCAGACCAATGCATTATCTTTGGGTGGAGAATAAATTATCCTAACCTCATCATCGAGTTTTTATGATGATAGCATGGCTCATTTAGTGAGATTTCTTATAATGAACATTTATTATAATAGAATGCTATGGATTGAAGTTGGTTGTGAGAGCCGGATGGTGTGGAGTCTCTCCTGAATATAAATGGTTTCTTACCATTTTCTATGGGAATCTAGTATACATTGATTTTTATGTATTGAATTGATATTAATTTGATGGTGATTCATGTTTAGTGTGTTTTTGGTGTCCTACTAAGTATTTTTATACTCACCCCTACATGGGAGTTTCCCAAACATGTCATGTCTTGTGAAGAGAATTCCCTATTTGATGGTGTCACAGGAGGGATAATAATAGATAGAGAATATCTATAGATAGGCATACCACCGTGTTTATTAGGAGTGTATCTTAACATAATCCTCTAACTTCGAGAAGGTCGGAATTTGTGGGACATTCCTACTTGGAGATAGTCACCATCCCCTGGCCTATTAGAGGCAGGGTTCGGGTAGTCACAAGATGAGCCTCTCTAGGATGGGTCATAACACTTATGCATTATTTAATATCAATTCCAATTAACATTTTAGAGTAATTAAACATTCTATATTTTTGTTTCATTGGATCTTAAATATTTTATGAATAGATAAAGAAAAATTAGTGATTCCATCAGCATATGTAATTGATTTTGGCTGGTTATGTAACTTTGAGAATGTCAGTGCATTATTGCATATCATTCTCATTATAACAAGATATCATGCCTTGAAATATAGGTTAGTTTCATTGACCTGGATGTATTATATAAATACATAATATTTTTACTACTTTATGAAATGTAAAAAAATAACATTTTGTCCCCTTTGAACACACTCATATCCCTTAGCCTATTCATGTAGGTTAATCATAATATACCTTTTTACATCATGGGAAAAATAAGACATATAAAAGTGGTGAGATCAGATACCTAGTAAGGATAAAAATATAGAAAAATCTATAATAAATAAGAATAAACATTTAGTGCAATATATAATACTAAAACAAAAGCCTTATAAACTTAAACATCAATATAATAGGGAAAAGATAAATCAAATAATTCCTTTTACTTATTCACATGGATATTCTACTAGTTGAATAATACCATGTAATATCAATATCCAATTTCATAATTATGGAATGCATAATGATAGACATCCTAACCACAAAGTCAAGGTCTCTTTCCAACAGTAAAAATAATATTTTTTCAAGGAAATGGGCCAAGACACTGGTATGTCTCATGAAACCTACCAATGAATCGATGAGCTATAGTGGGTTCCACTCATCACTTAATAAGTCCAATTCATTCCTCATATAAAAAGGTTGAAACAAAAAATAAAAATTCATATCAAAACTAGAATAAAAAATGTCCATACTTTAACCATAAACCATGAATGGTATAAAAATAACACATCTATAGTCAAACATATCACAAAACCTTAAATACAATATGGAAGATTGTATCATAACAAATCAACATCAAACAAGTGTAGAATCACTCATAGGATGTTTACATAGATGAAATCAAAACTATTTGAGAGAAATATCACTTTCTATTTAGAAATAATTTAAAAGTAAAATAATTATAATAGTAAAATATTATTTTGGAGATATTATTATAAGCTTGTAAGGATATATTAGAAGGTGTTATAATGGATTAAAATATCTGCACCAATCATATAAGTTAAAAATACATCCTTACCGAAATTTGTCGAAAAGGTAACAAGGCACCCTATTTGGAAAACGACAGAAAGATTTCTTTCAAAACATTTTATAAAATTAAAACATGGGTATAAATTACTTTAACCCATATTCTATGAAATAGTAAAAATGTTTTGAAAGACATTTTTAATAAACACATATGTAGATAAAAAATATGTCTTAGTAGATACTCATGTATAAACAACCTTAGATAATGAAGTGATTCTAGAATTAACCCTTAAGTTGCACTTTTCCTTGGTTGAGGGTATACTAACCTCATGTATAATTGTTAAATCATTTTTATTAAATTATAAAAGATCCACATTCATAAATATGATATCATATATGATATTTTAATATTACTTTGTTAATAATATTTCAGTAGTATCATTGTTTTGGGTGTTAACAGATTCTTTTTACTTTATATAGCATGTTACATAAGTCATGTTTGTAATGTATAGTATGTATTTGATTCATATCCATATTGATATTAAGTTCTTAAAAATTATTTTAAATCATAAAATTAAAATTATTCTTGAATGGTTACGATGGGAATGAATCTCATCACGTCCGTGGAGATGATAATCCGTACGTACGTATGAGCGACAATACCATTCTATTGATGGTGATATAATATGAAATTGGATAGTATATCATATATACAGAGTCATTAACATGTTATATTTATTATTTACATCAATTATACTCATTGTTATACCCATCCATATAATTAAGTGTTGAATAACAAACTACACTATGACGTGGAGATGGTAAGCCGTATGTTCACATGTATGGTGACTTTTTCATTCATAGGATGGATAAAATAATTATTATGGTTGTATAATATTTATAAGAACATGAAATTATGTTGAAGATACTTTAGTTATTACTTTTTTATGTAAAAAACAAATAAATAGGAAGTGGAAGAAGAAATGAACTTCGAAAGAGGTGATAAAATTATTACTTCTTCTTCGGGTGATTCCTTTTGATTTGATGAAAAGGGCTCCATAGGTTGGATTTATGTTAAAAGTAAGGCCTACAGATTTATGTAAGGGTTGTTGGGAGTATATATTATATGAGATTGGTTGATCCAAATTGCTTTGGAGGTGTGGAATTAAGAGAACGGTAAGTACCATTTTATAAGAGAGGTGAGGGTCACTCTAGTAAAAGATTGAAATATTGATTTATTATAAAATAATTTTCACTTTATAATGGTTAAAAATGGATTTATTTCTAGGATAAGGTGGTTATGGGTATATATTCTCACAAAAATTAGGTTTTAGAAATGTTTTTAAGGATATAAGTCTTAGTTAAATAGTTTAACTTTTGTAATGTATTCTTGTTTTTTTATATTACATGGTTAATAAACATAATATAAAATTACTATTGAACTAAAATTGGTTCATTAATGACATATATATCATAATATAAGTCCTTTTGAAACACCACATATTTTCAAAAATATTATATCATTTAATAATATAGTATTTGTTTTAAAAACTAAATTACGACAATTATGACACTATTTTGTATTTGATTTTTGGGAAAGTAAAAAATACATTATTACGTCAAAAAAATATAATAAATCGATCCTAACATGTAATATTAAACTATTAAATTAGTTGAAGGCATCAAAAGTCTCAATTTACATTTATTTGGATATTTACAATATCAACTATTTTAATCCTTCATTAATAAGGTAATTACAACAAAATAATTGTGTCATACATACATTTAATTATTTAATATCTAAAAATTATGAATAAAATTCCATGATTTAGGAAGTATTTTTGGATTTTTAATGAATATTTATAGTTGATTTTATCTTACCTATAACCCTATATTAACAATTGTTTAGTTATTAAAATTTGAATTCACCAATTTTTACTCTTCATTAAATAAAATAATAATAAATGTCTAAATCTAATACAAGTTGATAAAAAAGGATATTATTTTATTCTTAAGGTTGATTTTGGTGTATGTACACTTATACAATAGAATTAGGACATTTTTAGGGTAATTATATTATCATTTTACTTTTAATTACCCTATTTACTTTTAACTGTGGTAAATAAAATTCAAAAGTTCCTATTTACCAAAAGTTATTTCCATCCTATTGAACAAAATTTTACTTAATTGTTTCAACCACATCTCTTACATTTTTGAAATTCAATTCATAGAAGTGGTAAAATTACATTTTATGCAAATTTGCAAATGTGCCTATAAGGTGGGTAAAAGACATTAAAAATTCAATAAAATGTTATATATATAATATTATTATAAAATGACTTCAATTAATTATATAGGACTAATATATGTATTATTTATCTAATTTTACTTTAAAATAATTTTAAACAAAAATAATAATTATTTAAATAAAAAGTCAGTTTTTATGTACTATGTAGTATTTTTCACTATTCATAAAAATAAAAAAATTTACCCTAAGATAATTTTGTTATTATGAATAAAAAATGAAGTCTATTTTACCAAATTCAATTTTTATGAGTGGATAATATTAATTATATTATTTTTCATAATGGGACTAAAAAGCAGTTCTTTTGAGGAAATAATTTTTCTAAATATATAACTATTTTGAGATATCATATACATTTCATTATAAATATGTTTTATTTATGTGAAAAAATTATAATTAACAATAAAAAATTATTTGTTACTATTTATATCACAATATTTAATTGATAAATGAATATATTATTTAAATAATTATAATACTAACATGTTGTTTCGTAGAAACTAAATCTTGCGTATAAGTTAAGCCAATTCGGTGTTGCGTGTAGTATAAACTATTAACATAATTTAAAGATATAACTTACTATGAAATATTTGGGTTTTAACTTCTCACCTCCTTCAATAAATTTTATACCTGCAATTTGAAATTGTTTTTCGAAAATAAACTATTAAAAATATAAAATACCTTTTTGGAAAACCCACATCAGAAATATGGTTAATAAAATTATGTTTTAATAAGAGGGTAAGGGAAATGAAAAAGTGACCAAAAAATTAGGATTTCGAATAGGATAACATTAGTGGGTATTTGAGACACATAATTGGAGGACAAATATAAATATTTATTGGGAGTGATAGAGATTATCAATCATAAAAAAAGTGAACAATAAATAGAAAATTGAGGGCCTCAAAGCCATAAATCTATGATGACATAAAATATCATTGGTTCATCAAAACATAAGGTATTAGGATAATTGATATTTTGTTTTAATATCATTCCCCTAAATTTTAAGAATTAATTTTATCACAGAATAAGAAAAAAATACTTTACAAGTAGAGTTCCATCCTTTTACTAATTTCTACCACAAACTCATCTTTCACTCCAAAAAATAATAGAACTCAAAAAAATATTATTTATCGAAATCATATAGGGTTTAAAAAAATGAATTTATAATTCATCTATCAAATCATTAATAAAACTACATTATACAAACTAGGACATCATGTAGGACAGTGTTAGGTGATGCACCCTTGTTTCCCTTCGATTGCGGGTTCAAGTCTCACGACCTTGCCAAACGCGATGAGCTATCACCCAACCTTCAGGTTGTCCTTTTTATAAAAAAAATACAAACAAAATCTTAATAAATGTTTTTACCTTATACCATATTATACAATTTCCAACGTAATCCATTCCAATAATTTAACTTATCCCAAATACTTGTGTCTAAACTCATAGTCCAAAAATTAATAAGGAAGGTCAACTTATCAAAAATGAAGATATCTTTTTTCCACAAAATAATACGTGAGTACCTTCATCATGTATTCTATTAAAACATGGTAACACCTTTAATTACAATAAATACATATCTATTACATTCATACTCCCTTATTCCTCATAAAATACTAGATATATTCCTTATATCCAGAAAATTCGTATACTCCAACAATGATGGAATAAACAAACCATTAATTAGTGCCCAGGTAGTCAACAATATCCAACATAATTTTTCCAAATAAACCATATTTTATTCCAAAATCACTACCTTAGTATCAGGACCATCTTATGGTTTATATTTCCTTCAAAAATATATTTTCCAAAAATATTAACTTGTTGTTGTGTCACTTTTCATAGTACCATATAATCTCAAAACATTAATCAAATAGTACTGCAGTAAAATCCTTATTTATTTCCATAATTAATATAACTTGTGAATCATTGATGAAACACTAAAATTAAATAATTCATTAATAAAAAATACAAGAACACTAATTACTCTTATAGATATGTGGTAGTATCGTAACTTGATTATTATCCAATAGGTCAATTTAGGGTATACTCTGACGATTGAGGCATCGATTCACGTAGTGTCCCAACTCCTTGTAGATGAAGCATTGTACATTTGAAACCTTTTTCTTACCCTTTTAATCATGCAATTGGTATCCTTTTTCTCCACACTTATAACAAACACCCATTCCCTTCAATCATTTACTAAGGTGATTCTTTCCAAAGTTATCACATATGGGAAAATCCTTCTTTCCTTTCTTCCATTTATCCATATTTATCTCTATCATCCTTTTCTTCTCTATCTTCCCTTCAATTCCATAGGACTAAGATAATTCTGTAATTATCTTATTAACACATGATATTATTTATTTATATGATGGGAATGAGTGAGAGACTACTTACCTTATAAATTCTATCTTAAGACCATTAAATAAATGGTCCTCCGAACTCTTTGGATAATGCGTATTGCTGGAGTTCTCATTCCTTATACTAGTCACCATTTCAAAATAATGGCATACACTAGGTTATTTTAGGAATCAAAATGTAAAATTCTAAATAGGTGAAATACTTGACATAAATTGAAACGTTTATGCATATAATCCATAATCATAAATATAATTTCATTGAATAAGTATTTACTCATAAATCCATCATAATGGTTTGTAAAGAAAAATGTGAATTATCCTAAGAATATCCCCAGGAGTGTCAATACCAAGAGTTTCGCTAGGCACATTGTCATGTACTTGGATACCCCAGGTCAAGCACAAAACTCAATATCAGAGTTTTCACTCCTAACTACATCTGTGCCAGAGCCACCTCTACCTATTTGCATGCAGACATGGATTCATTTTCTTAGAAAACCCTCATTATATTTACAATACCAAAATTTGTGGATGTTCTCCTATACTAATCCTCATTGTTTATCGTAGGGTAATGTTATCTATTAAGATTTTTTCTAAATCTGGTTTCCAAGGTTAGTACTAAACTTAGTTTGATAGCAACTGTAACGCTCCAACCCCAGTTACCCAAATTCAGTGCATTATTACATGTCATTGGCATGATCACAAGAGATCAAGTCTCAAAACACCAATTTGTTTAGTAGCCATGGAATTAATAGATATATACATAAGTTGTACATTACATTATGAAATGAAAAAACAACAACATTGTGTCCCCTTTGAACACACTCATATCCCGTATCCTATTTCTGCAGGTTAATCGTAATATACTTCTTCGCATCCTTGGAAAAATAAAACATAATAAAGGGGTGATCTTATATTCTCAGAAATGATAATAATATAGCAGAAAATATCACAAATAAGAATAAAAATTTATGAAAATTCATAAGACTAAAACACTATCCTTTTAAACATATACTTATGCATAATATATAAATGATAAATCAAATAATTCAATTTATATATTCACATGTATATTCTACTAGAAAAATAATCACATATAATATCAACAACCAATTTCATAATGATGGAATGCATAATGTCGGACATCATAACCACATAGTCCAACCCTCATTCCAGGACTACAAAAAATATTTTTTCAAGGACTTATTCCACAATACTAGTTTGTCTCACGAGACTTACCGATGCATTGAGGAGCTATAACAGACTCCACCTGTCACATACTAAGCCCAATGCATTACTCACGTGAAAAGGTTGAAAGATAATAGAAAAAATCATATTAAAAATAACATACAAAATGTTAATACTTTATCCATAAAACCAAAATTGTATAAAAATAACACATACAGAATCAAAATTTTCACAAAAACATCAATACAACATGTAATATTGTATTATAATAAATCAACTTCAAACATGTGTAAAATCCAACAAATGATATTGACATAGATGAAATAAAAACTATTTGAGAGTAATGTCTCTTTCTATTTTGAAATAATTTAAAAGTCATATAAATATAGAAGAGAAAATTTATTTTGGAGAGATTATTTTAACCTTGTAAGAGAAACTTCAAAGGTGTCATAACAGTGGAAAATAGCTGCACCCATTATATAAGTTAAAAAACATCGTTACCTTAATTTTTTGCAAAGGTCAGTATGTACCTTGTTTGAAAAAAGATAGAATGATTGCTTTCAAAACATTTTATAAAAGTCAAAAAATGGTATAATTGACATTAACCCATATTCTATGAAATATTAAATTTTTTTGAAATACATTTTTTAAGAAACACGAACATAGATGATAAAGAAGACCCAATAGATACTCAAGTATAAACAACCTATGATAATGAAGAGATTGTAGAATTAACCCATACCTTGTACTTTTCTGTGGTCTAGGGTAATTTAAACTCCTATATAATAGTTAAATCATTGTTATTAAATTATAAAAGGACCAAATATATAAATATGATATCATATATGATCTTCTAATGTTTCTTTGTTAATAATATTTCAGTTGTATCATTTTATAGGTGTTTACTAATTCATTTTCATTTATATGTTTTCTAATGTAAGTCATGTTTTTTATGGATATGATGTATTTTATTCATATCTATAATGATATTAAGTTCTTAAACATTATTTTGAATCATAAAATAAAAATTATTCTTGAATGGTTATGATGGGAACAAATCTCATAGCGTTCGTGGAGACGGTAATCCGTACGTACACATGAGCAACAATTCCATTCTATTGATGGTGAAATAGTTTATAATTGGATGGTATATCCTATGTACAGAATCATTAACATGTTATCATTATTATTTACATCAATTATACTAATTATTATACCCATCCAAATAATGATGTGTTGAATAACAAACTACACCACAAAGTGGATATGATAAGTCCTACGTACGCACATATGGTGACTTTGTCATAAAAATTATGGATAGAATAATGAATATGGTTGTAACATATTTATAATAACATCAGAATATGTATAAGGTATTGGATTTATTACTTTTTTATGCAAATATAAAATAAAGAGGAAGTGGAAGAAGATAAGAACATTGAAAGAGGTGATGAAATTATTACCACCTCTTCAGGTGCTTCCTTTTTATTTGATCAAAAGGGATCCTTAAGATGGATTTATGATAAAATTAAGGCCTCTAGATTTATGTGATGGAATTTGGAAGGATATTTGAATAGGTTTTCACCGAGCCAAATGGCTTTGGAGGTGTGAAATTAAAATAAGGAGAAGTACCCTTTTATAAGAGAGGTGAGGGTCAATTTAGGAAAAGCTTAAAATATTATTTTATTATAAAATAATTCTCTGTTAATAATTGATCAAAATGAATCTATATATAGTATAATGTGTTGATAGGTCTAAATCCTCTCAGCCAATAGGTTTTAAAATTGTTTAGATTACCATATTAACCTTATCTTTTAGATTTAACTCTGAGTTAAATAGTTTAACTTTTAAAATGTATTCATGTATTTTTATATTACATGGTTAATAAACAAACTATATTATGCCAAGGGAACCCCAAGTGGTTCATTAATGAAATATATATCATTATAGAAGTCCTTTTTCCAAGACTTATATTTTTAGACATATTATATCATTTAATAATATAGTATTTGTTTTAAAAACCCATTTATGTCAATTTTGAGACTATTTAGTATTTGGTTTTTGTGAAAGTAAAAAAAAATTATTACTTTGACAAAAATAAATTAAATCAATAATAACATGTAATATTAAAATATAAAATTATTATAATGCATCAAAAGTCTCAATTTACATTTATTTGGTTATTTATAATATCAATTATTTCTAATCATTCATTAATAAGGTAATTACTGCATCGCCATAATGCCATAAATAAATTTAATTATTTAATATCTAAAAATTATAAATAAAATACCATGATGTAGAAAATATTTTTATATTTATAATTAATATTTATAGTAGAGTTTATCTTATCTATTACCCTATATTAAAAATGGTTTAGTTACTAAAATTTGAATTTATCACTTTTAACTCTTCTATAAATAAAATAATAATAAATGTCCGAATCTAATTCAAGTGGATAAAAAAGATCCTATTTTATTCGTTAGAATGATTTTGGTCGAAATAAACTTATCTAATCTAATTAGGAAATGTTTTAGGGTAATTATAATATCATTTGTTCCTTTAATTACCCTATTTAATTTAAACTGTGATAAATAAAATTGAAAAGTTTCTATTTACCAAAAATTATTTTCATCCTATAGAACCATATTTTACTTACTAATGTCAACCATGTCTCTTGGATTTTGTAAATTCAATTCACAGTAGCATTAATATTACGTTTTATGCAAAATTTTAAATGTATCTAGAAGGTGGGTAAAAAACCTTAAAAAATTCAACAAAATTCTATATATGTAATATTTTTATAGAAAGAATTCAATGAATTACATTAGACTATTATATGTATTATGTATCTATTTTTAATTTAAAATAAATTTAAACAAAATTAATAATTATTTAAATAAAACTTCCGTTTTTATGTACTATGTAGTATTTTTCACTATTCCTCAAAAATTGAATGTTTTTAGAGAAAAAAAATTCTTTTTAAGCTAATTTTGATATTCCGAATCCAAAAATGAAGTCAATTTTATCAAATTGAAATTTTAAGTGTCTAATATTAATTTTATTATTGTTCAAAAACATATAAAAAAAGTAGTTCTTTTAAGAAAATAGTTTTTCTAAATATATAACTATTTTTACATAACCTATAAATTTCATTATAAATTTGTTTTATTTATGTGAAAACATTATAAATAAGAATAAAAATTGACTTGTTACTATTGATATCACAATATTTATTTGATAAATAAATATATCATTTCAATAATTATAATACTAATGTGTTGTTTCACAGAAACCCAATCTTCCATATAACGTAACCCATGTCGGTGTTGCGTGAAGTATAATATATTGAATTACTTTGAAGTTATAAATATCTATGAAATTTTGTGATGTTATAGGTTAGATTTTTTTCAATATGTTTAACCTAAAAATACACACATTTTATGTAACGTTCTAAATTGGGAGACACTATATCAGGTCACTGAGATGATTCTCCATCTGACATCATTTATTCCACCCCATATTCTAAAGGCTGATAACTAGGAGTGAGTGTCTAAAATATTTTATAGGGATACTATTTCCAATTTAACAATGTAATACTATAGAAAGAACCTAAATAAATATTGACATGTAATATTAATAAATACCCCAAAAACAACATACCACATTCCCAAACATATGACGTACCAACAAAAAAATACACCAAAATATTCAATGCCACTTGTGTTATGTTCGATACGAAACCCCTAAATAATACATGCAAAAAATTACCAAAATGGTATTGAAAACAATTATGATTCCCTCATCAATGATCCTTACTGAACCCAAAATCAACCATCTTCCATATTTCATTTTCCATTTTTCTATCCTGTAATTGAGAAATATGCATGGGTACCTAATGACGAGACAAGAAGGGTGTGAGGAAAAACCAGTAGGCCTCCACAAATAGTGTCTACCATAATATCCATTCAAATACAGCGTATAAAAGAGTACAATATATAATGATGACCAAAAAATATGTGAGGTTATATCATTTAATATTATTTAAATCATTAACATTTATTATGAGTACAATGTTATACCTATATGAATTAAACCTTATTCACCCCATGTTATTCATCCGATCTAAGGGTTATATAGGTTACATTTTGTAAAACAAGGAGCATAATTCCTTATATCAAAATATGAATTATAACTCCATGTCCATACCCATAGATACAGTATAATCGATACATTATACAAAAACTAATTTACATTAGGGTGATTAGAGCATCAGTCTACCCCTCCCAAGGGATCAGAGCATGATTCAAACATCTCCCCAACATTTATTCATATTTTCTGAATATCAAAATGTTTTAAACATTTCATTATGAAATATTATTTGGTTCATGTTTTCATTTATAAAATTTTCAGTGTTTATTGAAGTAAACTTGTTATCAGTTTCCCTAGTTATCATATTTTATTATTCAATCACATTACAACCATATTTCACCATTATGATGACATTTTAAAAAAGGAAACACATTTCTAACCATTCATTAGACTTACCCACATAAAATCTACGACTCATTCAACTCATTCATGTGGATTGAAATAACCCTTTAATACAATATCATCACAAAAATATTATTTCAATTAGTATAATCTCATAAACCCCTAATTTCATCATTTAGCAATTGGATTCTCTTTTTTAGGGGAGTGACTCACCACCTTGGTGACTATATATCTAACAAAATCATCCTATGTATGGACAACAAGGATCATAAAGGGGAAATCATATAATTGAATCACATAATTAATTTCTTTTTACCAATGATAAAAATATACAATATAACTACACCAAGAAAAAACATAATATACAATAATTTAGGTGTAAATACTATGAGATATACTTATAGACCACTTATGTCAAGTTTGTAGACAAATTATCACTTAAACATATCAATTTATTATAAATAAAAAACCTTCAAATCCCAAAAATACAATCAAAATAAAAAATAATGTTTTTTGGGATTAAGAATTATAATAAAAATTATAAAAAATATATTCTATGAAATAGTTTTACAAAGAGTTATATAATCACCTAGATATTTTTATTTTCACCTAACAAAACATCAAAAAACTCAAAGTCAATGGGTAATGATCCTCATAAGATGGGAAGGTATTGGTTTTATCATTGAATCTATTGTATATGTAGAGTTGAGTAAAATCAAGTAATAACCGTTTAAAATCATGAATGGAAAATGGAAAATTCCCTCTTTTAATTAGTTTGAAGATTCGAACACCTGGTAGGGCAAATAGCGCACCAATCATGCGACACCCTCTATCTAATATGGGGAATTGGCTACATGGTCTCCTAGAGACTATGAAAAATTTTCTTAACTATGTAGAGACAGTGTTGAAGGAAATTTTCAAAAACTGCACAGTTTCTTGGCCCCCCTTGCACAGTTTTTCAACAGTGCACCATCCCCCTATATGATTCAAAATTATGATTCATTGTTACTACTAGACATGTTCCAACCATGATCCCATTAAATTATAGCATATTGTATTTCTATTTCATTTCCTAAACACCTAGTACACCCCTAGAGACCCCTAATATTTTCAGGAATGATTTCATTAATAGTTATAAATGGAGTTATTTAAAATCTAAACAAGGAGGTGCCTCCATGAAATTATGGTATCTTAAAACATTCCAAAAATATAACATATCACTCTCGAGAAACCTTACAAAGAAACTATAAGCCTCCAATTTGGATATTTTTGGCCATAAGGACATTATATCCAACTCCATCTATCATGTTTATTATTAAAATCTACCATGATGCCACAAAATATAGACCAGTGACATATTTTTACCCTATAAATCATTCTCACTATGATCAATTAGGTAACATCCTAATATTGATAGAAGGAAACACTATTTTTGATCACATACATGATACACAACATCGTGGTTAAATAAACAACAAAATATTATTATTTAAATGTTATCATTATTAAATAGAATTTTCAATGGAAATTATGAACATGTTCAAAGGAAAAATTAAAATTTGTTTTACACAATTATATATAATGAATTCTTTGGTGACCAATTACTTAAAATGGAAAATAAAAAACTTTTTAAACTAAAAGGAAATATTTTTTTGAAGACCAATTTAAAAGAGGACAAGTGTGTTTTATACAATAAATTAAACAAATCTCACATGTTGGATTTTATTTAATAAATATATAAAATATATATTTAATCTACTTCTTTACATTAATCCATTTTTTTCTACATATGATAGAGAAGTAAATCAAATTTTATACATAATAATCTATATTTTTCTAAATAAGGGTTTCCATACTTTTGAAGGTGCACCTGATTTAATGATAAATTATATTTTAAATTTGATTTAACATAATATTGGAAAAATTATAAATATTTTAATGAAATATTGATCATTTGAATCAATTTCAGATTGAATTTCCATATTAAAACATTTCAAACATTTGAAGATTTTCAATTTAGAAACCCACTATCTCTCCCCATCTAAGGGATTAATTTTAAAACAATTTTAACCACTTACGTGTCTTGAATTTAGAATAAATAAATTAAATATTTTTAATCAAAAGCTCAGTACGTATTAAATATCACTCTCTTTTATTTTTGGGAAATTTAAATTGTAAAAAAGTCATTTTTTACAATTATTATTGGTAACTTGCGTAAATAAGGGTAAACATAATTTTTACGAGGATTATAAAATTGACCTAACACCTATACAAATATTATTGGATGATTTAATTTTAACCAAAATCATTATTGGGAAGAATTTATTAGCTCTTATAGCCACATGAGGGCATTTATTTCCTTTATTATATTTTTATTAGATTAATTTATGTCAACCCATAATCATATTATATTATAAATTTATAGTTTTGGATCCATTTTTAATTTAATATTAATTTATATTAATTTAATATTTTGAGAAATTTCATGAGAGTCCCTCCCCACTCTTATAAGTGGGAAAATATTATTCCTTTTCCTTAGAAAATAATTATTTTCTCATCCATGATATTACCAAATACTATTCTTGAATCCATACCCACATTTACATCCTTTATTTTAGGCATAATACTCAATATTAAGGTGTTAAGCGGTTAAAAAAAAGATTGTCCATAGTAGAGGTGTCATTTTGAATAAATTATTTATAATTTATATTTTCTTACTCTTTCTTAAAATATCATTAAACCATTAAAATTTAATATCTTCAATATCCACAATATACTAAGATTTTATTTTGTCTTTTTGATTACCAATATCCTTCACTGCATCCGTCAAATGTAAAAATAATTTATTGTCCCTATGTACAGAATACTACCACTTCACGAACCGATAAAATTCATTTTCAATCACCATCTCTAAATAATCATTATAATTAGCTAAATAATTCTTATATTTTATATTTATTCCATATTTATCACTATAATAATATAATATACCATTTATGTTCTTATCATTCTATGCATAGAAAATCGATAACATAGTTCATTGATACGTGTGAATGATCGTGTCAATGAAGTGATGTGAATTATTTTTCCTCACAAAATCACATGGATGATACATATATGAATAATTTTATTAATAATAATTTATTAATTATATTTTATAATTCTTTAAATATAAAATTATATATAAAATTTTACAATAATGACCACATAAATTTGGAAAAGTTACTCATGTGTATATAGGCATACTATCTAAATGATTATATAATAGATCATTTATCATATGAATTTGTAATAGATAGATTTAAAATTATTATTGATAAATAAAAATGATAAAAATGTCTTGAATATTATCCTAGAGATGATGTAATAATGACCACTTTTAATAGATACATCATTCCAAAGTCTTTTTGGAATCATGTACCGAATATCATAAAAAACGTCGGACATAAAAACAAATAATTAAGTAATTGTTATCACATGGGAATAATAAAAATAAAATGAATAATAATACTGAGAAAAGATCTCATTATAATGAATAAATAACCTATTTTTTTACCGAGGATATTAAATAATTTGCGTGACTAATTAGACTCCGGTTAAAGGACACATTGGCTAAAAATATTGTTTTTAAATGTTTTAATGATTTATTTTCATAATCTTCATCTTTTATATAAATGTTTTTAAAATAAATTTTATAACAGTATTAATATAAAAATTATTTTTTTAAAATAAAATTTACAATTTCAATCTAATTTTTTCAAAATTTATTCTTTTTTATTTTTTATTTAAATTAATTTCTATTAAAAATTAAATTTTAATGTTTATATTTCAGGTCTTTTGACAAAATTAAATATAAATTAATTTTTTAACACATATAGAATGAACTGAATCTATAGATTTAATTATTTATTAATGATTTTAATCCTCCTTTATAATTTTAACTTTTTATTTTTAAATTCACTGTTTTATATTCTAAGTTCACAACATTCCTAAAAAATGTATTTTCAAAATGAAAAGGATATTTTTTAAGATTATTTTTATAAAGAAAGAATTTGTGTTTTACAATTTTGATATAATTTTTGGTAATTGTTAATTTTGATGGATGGTTATGTTATAAATGAATGATGTTCTATTTTGCGATAAACTAAGGATGGGTGGTTATAATATAAAACAATGATAGGTGGTTCTGAGATGAACCAGTGACATGGTGTTACATTATAACGTCTAAGGAATTGAGTATTCTAGAGTTAGAGATTTGGAATATTGTGTACATCATTTTTACATGTGATATTGAAAAATAACGTCTCATGTTACCTACATATAAATTATATGATCTATAATTAGTTTTTACAGAAATCATTTTATAAACAAAATTTATGAAAAATAAATTTTTGATAAGGTGATCCTTTTTTTGGTAAATGGTATGTTTTAAAAAATGTGTTTTTATGGGATTATACTATCCTAATGGTTTCCTCTATTTTATACCCCTTAATATTTTTTATTATGATACCATGTTTTAAAATGTTTTTCACATGATTTTTAGTAAGTGCGAGGATAAGTATGAGGATAATATCAAATTTGAGAAGATATTCCATGAAAAGAGAACCTGTTTTATTTTAAAAGGTATTCTTTGGGGGGGGGGAGGAAGGATACTGATTCTATGTTCCCACTTCTAATTTATGGGTTAACTATTTATTATTTTCCCCAATTCTTGAAAACTATAATCCTGAAATATCTTTTAGAAAATAAAGTGATTCCATGATTCAAATTAACTATAATACGCTATGTTTAATGCTTGGTCCATACCTTTGGTAAGAGAGTAAGGTTTAAACAAATTTGGATAGTATTATGTCTTATAAAGAGTTAAAAATATCATTATAGATTCATAGTTTACATGTTTGTTATATGTTCAATTTCCTATAAAACCTTTTTAGGCTTTATGTTATGAAATTTAATGGCCACTAAATGTATTTTTAGATACATATACTTTTGAGATAATTATTGTTTGTGACATTTTGGGATGAAAAAATGAAATTTATAGAATGAACTATGATGTTGAAACATATTATGGTTTTATTTAGAATGCTTCTAGAATTTTATAAGTATTATGGTAATTTAGTTTTAAAAATAGACTAGAATGCATGATGGGGGATAACTAATCGCTTCTAGTAAGGCTACAACTCTTGAACACACAACCTAAGGGAGACAAGGGTGTATTTCCTACCACTAGAATACATGATATTCTAATCATTATGATTTTTTGGGTATATTTAAAATATTTTTTAGATGATGAATAAGTTGATTTTGGATGGATTTTTTTAACATATAGATAACCATAATATTTGTAAATGATTTAGTGATTAAGTGATTAATGTTTTTTCAGAAGACATTCACTATTATGGGAACTCTATATGATTAAGTTAAATAGAATAAAATTGGATTTTATTAGAGTTATAAATATTGAATTATATTTTGGAAGAATCTATGATTTTATTGTGGATTTATGGTGATTCTGTTTATTTATGGAACTAGTTAGAATATCTTGGAGATTAAGTTTTTTAGAAAATTACAATTTTTTGAATAAATTGAGAGTGGTTGATGTTTTTTTGAGATAAATGTTAAAATTTACTTAATAATACTCTTTTACCAAATCCTTATGTTTTTTTGGGTTTCAATATTATTCTTGAATATTTTTGAGTAATTTTAAGGAATGTTTTTTTGTTAAATGACCTATGTTGAACATTGGATATTACAATTAATTCTAGAGATTAAAGTAGTATTACATCATATAATGGTGTATTATTTCTTGGTTAGTTATCTTATCTTATCCAAATAATTTTGGTTTTGGTTAATGTTTTGTGGTCAGATAAATATATAGTAAATATATTTGGGAACATCTGATTTGTTAGATGATTATTCTGGTGTTTTAGCCACTAAAAATTCATCTCATATAATAATCATTCGGAATCAAAGATGAGTTTATGATGGAAATGGATTAATGTAATAAATTTTTATTTCCATGTAATTATAACTCAATATCTTCTTAGTATATATGGTAATGAAATTTCTCAACATTAGGAAAAAATATTTAAATTATAATGACAAGTAAAAGCACAATCCATTTACATTTCTTACTAAACAATTAATGGCCATTTAACCCATCACAGATTTAAGGTTTTCAGATGGTTTTCTTTAGGAAGAAAAAGTTCATTACCAATCCCAATAAGAACATAATATTTAGTTATCTCTGACATGTACATGATTTCGTACAATGAATCCTAGGATGTGTTATCTCAGGCGTCTTTCTTACTTTCGTTTCCCTATTTTCAAATGGAAGTTTTATTTACCCTTTCTCTGATGTGGGATTTCAAATAAGGACCACTGAAATGTAAAACCCTTTTCACCAAAACTAAGTTCAAATTTAAAAGAAGAAATTTTTTATATGGTGTTGAATATAACATCTAGTGATTTTAAGAACAAAAATCTATGTTCGATAGTGTACATGATATTCCCCATTGAGCTAAAATAAAAAACTAAATATTATTATCTAAATGTTTATATTATAACCTAGATGATAGAAATGAGTGTATGAAAATTATTAACTAAATTATGAGAATATTTTTAATACAATTATAAATATATATGTAATTACATGGTGTCCAATTAATTATAATGAAAATAATAACATTTTGAAAATAAAAGAAAATATTTTTCTAAAAAACTATTAAAATATTCACAAAGGTGTTTTATTCCAATAAGATAAATAAAAAATATTTTATTTGATTAAATTAATGAAAATTAAAATATGATATCAAATAAAATTTATAAAATTCATCTTATTTTTTCTCAACCTGATATAAATGTGAATCCAATTTTATACATAAGAATCTGTTTTTCCAAAGGCAATTTTGTAGAATTTTGATGGAATATTTTTTAATAAAATTATATTTTAAAATATTTATAAATTATATTTAAAATAATAAAATTCTTTTTTTAAATAGGAATGTTAAAATATTCTTGTAGTGAATTTTTTGTAACTTAATTAAATGTTTCATTTTTATTGAGTTGTGAATGATTATGCATTTTAATTGAAACCCAAATTTTATTCAAAATAATTTATAATGATAAATTTTAAAATAAATAAGTTTTAAATTGAAATTATATAAATTATAAATATAATAATCCAAGTTTATATTATGGAAATATTTATCATTTTGAATTCGGATATAAAAACATTTCAAACCTTTGAATATTTTAACATCCAAAACTCTATTTCTCTCCCCATTGACATGATTAATTTTAATTAATGGTTTCCCCTAATGTGTTTTGAATTTTGAAAAATAGATTCCATATTGGGAAAAATAATTTACAGATTATGAAATTAGGTATGATTTATTTTTGAACAATACAAATAGCAACCCTAGTAATTTTTATTTCCATGGATAAAGGTAAATTATGTAATTAAAGTTAAATATAATTCAAATATGGATTACTAAATTACAAGAAAAATATTCTAATTTTACTGGATAAGTTATTTTTAGAAATAATAATTCTTTTATCAAATTTAATACCTCCTGAATTAACTTGGATGACTATATTCCCTTTATGATATTGTATATAATGAAACGTCGAAGATATTATAATAATGTTTTGAATGACTCTAACCTCCTTAATATAGGGTTATTAAGATGATATATTAGAGAATAAATTGTAATTTTAAATACCAAATTATTTATCTTCATCATGTATATTTATTTTTAATTTTTAGTGAATATATAATTACATTAAATTCTTACACAATAATGATGGAATAATTATTTTATTAATGAAAAACTAAAAATATGTTATTAAATATATTAAAATAAATATAATTTGTGAGAATTAATGTCATACAGTAATTTCCAATTTTAATTTTACATATTATATAAGTATTAAATTTGTTTTTTCTAAGATAAATTGTTGATTTTTTATAAAAGTCATAGTAATTAATAATGTAGAAATTCACAGTAATGACATTCTAAATTAAATAATAAATTAATAAATGATATAAATTTTATAAAAAATATAATATCTTTCACAAAGATTTAGATAAGGTTTTAAATTTCATTCATTAATCATTTATAAATATTTTTTCATTTTATAGTAACAATATTGACCCTCAATGAGTGAAAATACTTATTGTCATGGTAAGAATTAAATGGGTTAAAAAAGGTTTAAAACCAAAATACAAAGGATGAAATTTATTAAAAAATTATCTATTTTAATTGGTTTAATTTTTCTAGAGTTTTAATAATATTTTATTATAAATTGATTATTTTATTTTATCATTTTTTAATTAAAAATTAATTTATACTAATTTAATATATTTTTTTAAATTCCAAGAGTTCTCGATACCTCTCATATTACAGGGAACCTATTCTTCCTTTTTCATAGAACTTCAAAAAATTTATGTCTTATCAAATAACATCCCAAATACTTTTTAAGAATCTACAACAGCATTCCAAATGCCATATTTTAAGTAGAAAACTCACCCTATAGGTGTTACAATGTTTATCAAATGATATTTTCCAAAGGTATGGTATCTTTTTATTCAATTGTTTCTATTTTATTTATTTTTTGAATCCCTTAAGATATATTTCATACATGATAAATTTATTAATATGGTATCAAATATTTATATTATTGTATTATTTTAGTGTAATGACCCATATACATATAAACATATATCAAATGGGGAAATCATTTATTGTTCATGAGTATGGTGGACTACCATCACGCAAACCGATAAAATTATTTTCCCACCAAAGTCTCCCATGATTTTTTATAATTATTGAATTAATACATATCTATTATATTAATTAAATATTTATCATTTTTAAAATTTAATTTCTCAATTATTTTAATTTATTACCCTTAACATAAAAATGATAACGACATTCGTGCATTCATGTGAATTAGTACATCCACCAAATGATGTGATTCATTTTTCATCACCCCATCACATGAATTACATAAATATAAATATATTTAAAATATTAGTATTATATTAATGTTATTACGATAATTAAAAATTATAAAATTTTACTTACCCACTTTCTATAATGATCATTAAATAAATGTAAATGTTACTCATGTGTACATATAACCTACAATCCCCATGATAATATCACATATAATTTATAATATAAATATCTAATGGTTGTAATTAATTGTGTTATTTATATATAACAATGATAATTATTTCACTAATATTTTTATAGAGATGAGGGAATAATGAAAAATTCTACTAGATACATCTTAAAAAGTCATTTTTGACTCAAGTACCAAGTATCATCAAAACAAATAACCTAAACATAAATTATTATGTTACTGTAATAACATGGTAATATGTGAAACAAATGGAATAATAAACCAGAAAAAGATTATAAATCCTGTAAATAATTAAACCATGTTTATTATTAATGAATTTAATCAATGTATATGACGAATCAATCTCTTGGTAAGGGACTCCTTAATGAAAAAATACATGTTTCCTTAATGGTTTAAAAATTTATTTTATAAATATTCATCCTTCATGTATATGTTTTCAAAATTATTTGGATGAGTTTATTTATATCTACATAAAATTTTTTAAAGGAAAATTTTAAATTTATCTCAAATAATTTCACAATGGAATTTTTTTTATGTTATTATATAATGTAAATTCTTCTAAAAATTATCTTTTAAACATCCTCTTTAATCTCTTTTTATAAATTTAAAAAGAACTTTTTTTAACATAATGAATATAATTTTCCCCTTTCGAGAAGAATTAGTGATTTTAAAGTCTCTTTAAATTTTTACATTGTTATTTTAAAAGTAAATGTTTTCTATTTTAAGTGAATAAATATCCTAAAAAAATGATTTTTAAAAAATGAAATGGTTAGGCTCCTTAATAATAATTTTATTATTCAAGAATCCAAGTTTTATGATTGTAACGACTCGAATCCGGAGCCCCTCCACTGGTGTCCCGTACCCAGTTCGACAGATGACCTCAAGTGAGTTTCTCCAAACTCCAGATGCCATTGACTAGAAGCAAGGGCCCTGGTGAGTGGTGGGGAAACTATGCCCTAATTTGGTAAAGTATACATTAGAAAAAAAACCAGACATAACAGCAGAAACAATCAACAACATACAACAATTTATGTAAACAGCGGAAGCAATGGATACATAATAATGATGCAACATGGTACATATGTCTATAGAAAGCAGTAAAAAAACCAACGTGCTGAAGTACAACATATAACAATGTGCAAAAGAAAAGAAAGTAAACTCCTCAGCATCGGAAGCCTCAGCTTGGTCCCATGCTCTCCAGCTCTAGTGAATCAAGAACCCGAAGTAGAAGGGCGCTTGCCCTTATCTATACCTGCAGCAACATAGTCTTCTTGGGCCCAAAAGCATGGCCCAAACATGGTGTGAGATATAATCCCAGTAGGAAATCACCCAAAGATCTATGTCTAACAGTCAATGAATACATGGCAGTAATAAAACAAGAAGTAGTAAACATAAACACAAGCAGCTACAATCCACAGTTCTAACAAAATAAGTGCACAAGTAAACAACCAGCAACAAAGGAACAAGGTAACCATATGGGTAGCCCTCATAGCCTAACCCCTATGGTTCAACCTATAAGTTCTATCAACCCCCTAGGTGGAACACACAGTCTCACCCCTCTAGTTCTGCTATGAAATTAATAGACTCTCTGAGGAAGCACTCACATTCAATTCCCCCTATAGTCTCATATTGTAATAAGGATCTCTGGGGAACCATTAAACGTCTCATTCCCCCTGTGGCCCGCATCGAGGAACTAAAGACTCTCTGAGGAAGCACTCATCATCAATTCCCCCTGTGGTCTCGCATCATATTTAAAGACACTCTGAAGAATCCCTTACGTCTATTCTCCCTGTGGTCTACTACACTAGGTTATCACAGTCATGTGTGAAACTATCATGCTCAGCACATGTGCAACATCTAAGTAAACCTCAAGAACTACTTGGATACCATTATAATGCTCAACAGTAATAAAGTTATAGTTCCACTATCTTACGACTAGGCATGGAAACTGGAAAAACGCCAAACAGGCAGAACAAACATGGAAAGGCATCCTAAGCACAAAATAAATTATCCAAATTTATAAGCAAAGATATCTACTCATGAAATCAAGAAACCAGAAAAATAACAGGGGAAAAATCGGAAACACACAATTCCCCACCCAAGGGAATTGGTGGAATTTGCACAAAATATTCACATACTTGCTACAGAAAGGCACAAACCACCTACGTCGATCCTAGGAGATCGATATATGTGAATCATGACGATTGATTCCCCTTAGAATATCGTAGATCTAAGAAAACACACAAAATTCTCAACCCACGACAACTCATAAAAGAAGAGGAATTAGAAAATGAATCTCAAGCAGAAGGAAGATCTTACCGCTGTGATTCCAAAACAATCGACCGTGCTCAAATCGGAGAACGGACGATGGGGCGAGAGATCATCGATGATTCAGCCGTACGTGTCTCTCTCGGACAAATGAAACCTAGAAGGAGGTGTTTCTGTGCATCAGGTGTGACCCCAGTGCGTTTAGTGAAAAAAATAAAAGTACACGACGTGTACTTCTAGAGTACATGGCGTGTACTAGGT
The DNA here is from genome assembly GCA_963277665.1 of Viscum album. NCBI lineage: Eukaryota > Viridiplantae > Streptophyta > Magnoliopsida > Santalales > Viscaceae > Viscum > Viscum album. Next base: position 380,949,326 of record OY728122.1, read on the forward strand.
TTTTCCGTACTCCACCAAAAACGGCCCCCATGTCACCCTTACACACCGTGTCTATGGCCCGGGCACAACCATCAGACGGATTCAAGCTGGGGAAGAGTACACGACATGTACTTCAAAATTTTCTAGAAACTTCATTTTTCTTAAAAACTCAAGAAAAATGAAAGGTTTAACTTGAACGAAGATCCAGGTTCTTACAAACTTCCCCCCTTAAAGAAATTCGTCCCCGAATTTCCCTAGTGGGGCGTAAAAGAAGAAACCCCGAACAGCTCCAGCCATTGCGACTATACATCAGCCTCCCTCTCCCAGGTCTCATCCTATACTCACCCATGCTTCCATAACACCCGTACCATAGGGACAGACCGGCCTCGGAGAACCTTCGTACTGCGATCGACAATCCAGATGCGATGTTCCTCAAATGATGCATCTGCTTCGAGCCCAACTTACTCAGGTTGGAAGACATGATACGGGTCTGAAAAGTAACATCAGAGCTGAGAGATATGGAAGATGTCGTGCATGGCCTGATACCTCTGGGGTAACTACAACTGATAGGCGACCGACCCAACTCTCTCCAAAACCTCAAACGGACCGACGTACCACGGTGAAGTCTTACCCTGTCTCTAAATCCTCTTGTGTCCCAACCTTAGTGTGACACATAGGAAAACCTAATCCCCGACCTCAAACTCTAGAGGTCGTCTCCGCTGATCATCATAAGACTTCTGTCAAGACTGTGCTATAGCCATCCTCTTCCGTATCAGATCTATCTACTCTGAAGTCTCCTGAACAAGGCGAGGTCCCAGCAAATCTGCCTCTCCTGCCTCCAGCCAGCATAAAGGTGATCGGCATGGCCTACCGTACAAAGCCTCGTAAGGTGCCATCTGAATGGTCACATGGTAACTATTATTGTAGGTGAACTCCACCAAAGGGATATGCTTCTCCCAAGAACTGCCAAAGTCTAGGCTGCATGCTCGGAGCATATCCTCAGGCACCTGGATCATGTGCTCAGACTGGCCATCAGTCTGGGGATGGCATGCTGTACTCAAAAGTACCTGTGTACCCAATGCCTTCTGAAGTCCCTGACAGAACCAAGAGGTGAAATGAACATCCCTGTCCGAAACAATGGAGTGTGAAAATCTATGCAGACATACAATCTATTGAATGTACAATCATCCCAGATCATCAACACTGAAGGTCTTCTTGATTGACATGAATTGAGCAACCTTCGTGAGTCTATCGATGACAAACCAAACAACATCATTCCCACGAGGTGACCTCGGAAACCCAGTCACAATGTCCATCGAAACAACATTCCACATCCACTCAGGGATGGGTAACTACTGTAAAAGTCCTGCTGATCGCTGATGCTCCGCCTTAACCTGCTAACAAGTAGAGAATCTCATGAAAAAACCAGAAAAATCATTCTTCATAGCTGGTTACCAATACTGGCGATGAAGGTCCCGATACATCTTAGTGACACTAGGATGAACTTCCCACACTAAGGAATAGAAATTCCACATCAGCTCCTCGCGTATGTCTGCTGGCGCCCATATGCGTCCCTAGAAACACAAGATCTCATCCTCACCCACTGTCCATCCAGGAAGAGGATCCTCTCCTTAAAAACTCTACCGCATGACTAAGCCTTCATATTTTGATATCTGTCTCATCCGTACCCGATCAAGTAGTGTCGAGGTAACATCTATCGAAGATAGGAAGTTCTTTCCCTATCCGTCTTACAGCTCCAAATGCATCTCAGAGAATAGAGACATAAGCTACCATTCACTGCTAGCCTCCTGAACTGCCTGAATCTGAGTTCTCCTACTCAACACATCTACCACTGCATTTCCCTTTCCAGGCATATAGGCAAGCTCTAAATCAAAAGACTAAATATACTCGACCCACCTGTGCTGCCTTAGATTCAGATCACGCTGAGTGAAGATGTACTGGAGACTCTTGTGGTCGGTGAAGACTACAAAGTGCTCTCCCAGTAGATAGTGTCTCCAACAGTGTAAGGCATGAACAATAGCTGCCAACTCCAGATCGTACGTAGGGTAGTTCCTCTCATGTGGCCTCAACTACCGAGATCCGTACACAATGACTCCATCTCCCTACATAAGAATATGTAGAGACCCGAATCTTGACGTACATGGACATTACATTACTTTTGCAGAATACTTAATACATAATGAAAACAGACACATTAGGACAGTAATAGTTTAGTGTCTTTGGAAACTCGGAAAAATAATCTTCTAATCGTGATGAAAGATCTTTAACATTTCCTTAAATATCTTCCCCTTTTTGTTTACTTTCCTAAAATCTTTCTTTTAATCCTGGGGGAAAAGAAAACATAAAAATGGCGAGCTCAAATTCTCGGCAAAGGCAAACATAGAGAACGTAAAACAATCCATAAACATTTGAAAGCAAAAACTTGAACATGAAATTTAAACATCAAAATCTTGAGCAAAGACATAAATCGTGGAAGTACGTGAGGCATATATCATAATGGAATATCAAACATGATAAAATATAATGGGAATAAAACATATAATTGTGGAAACCATTCAAAACATGTTATGATTTCCATAGTATCCAAGGAATTGCTGCCAAGACCATCATAGTGGACAAAGTCCCTTTCTGAATCGAGTTCACTCCTCGTTTCAATCCTGTAACACTGAACCAGATTAAATTACCATTCCATCCATGTCTATCCCATGAGATATAAATCTTTACACAATGAATTGGAGGAAGATATAGGTCCCACCCATCTCCTAATGAAATCATTCTTACTTGTTCCACAAAATAAACATACATCATTCATAATAACCCAATAAATAAAATGGGTTTCATAAAAATCATCCCATCATCACAAAATCCATATAAAATAAATGGATATCATTTCATAATAAGAAAATTGAAACAACGTAAATCATAGGGACATTATACTTGAAACATACACATATGAAATAATGTCTCCTTATATGGAAAATGGTTTTGATAAAACACTTGAAATGAATTCTTGAGGAAAATATCCTTTCTTCTTCAAAATCATTTTCTTTTCACAAAATGCCATGAAATTTTAAAAGAAAAGGATTTTGTTGAAAATAGTCATGAAATATGTTGTAGGAATCTTCATGAAAATAAGGCTTTATAAAACCATAAAAATCCTTTCATTCTGTATAAGTTAGAAAAACATTCTCCTCGTACTTTTGTCGGAAAAGTCAAATAGTACCTCATAACGTAAACAAAAGAATTATTCCTTACATACCATGTAGTAAAAGTCAAAATGGGTAAAAAGGAAATTATAAATACATAAAAAAACTTTTATAAAACATGGACATGGATGATAACAATAATCCTAGTAAATACTTACGTATAAGCAATCACGGATAAAAAATGAGATTTGCAAAATTATCCCTTACCTTAGGTCCGATATTCTTCGTATGGATCTGAACCTCCTGTATAATGATTTAAATAATGTTATTGACTTATTAAATAATCATATTCATTGTTATGATATCATATATGTTTCACTTATGAATTTATATTACCCGTTCTTTTGTAAATTCCATGTTAAAGCAGCGTTTTGTGTAAAATCATTTCATTTATCGTATGTGTTTTGACTTGTAGTTATTGATATTATTACTTATATCCTGATATAAATAATTCCAAAATGTAAAACATGATTTATATATAATTTATAATCATCATATACATATATATTATAGATCTATAAAAGGAAATAAATACACCGTTTATGGAGACGGTAGGCCGTACGTACGCATGAACGCTGTTTTCTTTTCCTTATTGAATTGAATGAAACTAAATAGATGACATAAAAATTTATATATATATAAATACAATAGCATTATTATTTCGTATATTTAATTATTATTCATTATATAAACTTTATGATCATTCATTTATGGTTAACATGGAGAATGAATCTCATCGCGTCGTGGAGACGGTAGTTTGTACGCATGCACGAGCGACGATATCGTTCCCATAATTATTGAATAGAATTAGAGTGGATGGTATAATATATCAGAATCAGTATGATGTTATAATGACCATATATAGGTATTATTTACACCATTATACCCATCCATGTATGGTGTTGGCGGAAAAACAGATTACACCACGACGTGGAGACGGTATTCCGTACGTACGCACGTGCAGTGATTTTGTTTTCCGTAGGATGGATAGAAGGTGAAATGGGTTTGCTTAATATTTATAATAACATAAAAGTATATGAGGGATACTTATATTATTACTTCATAATTAAACAACTAATGAATAGGGAGTAGAAGAAGTAGGGAACTTGAAGAAAACAGTAGAAGGTATTACCTCTTTCTCGAAGTGCCTCCTTTAATCTTTCTCATAGGGCACTAGAGTTGGTATTTTGAGAAGACCAGTACCTCTAGTATGTTTCTAAGGAAGTGGGGAAGTGAAATGGTCTGGGTCTGGCCGATCTTGAAGGCTCAAATTGGTGTGAGGAGGAGAGGGAGGAGGTGCCCTTTTATAAGGGAGGAGAGGGGAACCTTTGGAAATATAAGAAATATTTGTTTATATTAAACCCAAACCCCACATAAAAACTTCCAAAATGACTCATATACGAAGATTATATGATATAGGGTTTCAATATCATCAACCAATAAAATTTATACATGTTAGAAATTTATTTTAAACTTTATAAACATGATTTATCCTTATTTATCAATTTATTTTTATTTGTGGTAATAATATTCTAAATTTTAAATTATTATAAAAAATTACATATGTGTTGTGAATTTTCCATAATTTGACACTTTATTACATTTTAAAACATTTAAATTTAAATTTATAATTTATAAATATTTTTTTTATTTTTAAACAATTTTACAATATGTTATTTTTATAAAATAACAATAGTGTCAATTTTGACATTATTCATTTATTTGAATTTAAATAAACAATATACAGAATATATGTTTGAAATAAAAGCTTTAATAGATTCATAACATATCATATTTATCTAAAAAATTAGTGGAGAACATTAAATAGTTCATATAATATTTATTTTAATATTTTTAAAACCATTTATTTGATATTTCTCTTAATAAAATAATTTCAACAGCACAATTATGTAACCTTTAATGATAATTATTTAATCCCTAAAAATTATAAATAAATTAATATGTTGTATATAATTTTATTATCTATCTGGATACTATTTATATCCAAAGTTTCATGAATTTTATCACTAAACTAAAATTATTATACTTATAAGATTTAAGAAAGTGACACGTTGTCACTTTCTTTGGTTTTAATAATAATTAAATTATTTTCATGGAAAAAAGTCTATTAAATTAATCTAATCCGACCCTTAGGTGATATGAGTCGACTTTTAGTCATCCAATAGAATTTTGGAAGGTGTTAGGGTAATTTTATAATCTTATATTTACCCTTAATTACACGATTTACCTTTATCTTTGGTAAATAAAATTTATCGTAGTTACTATTCATAGTGCCCAATAATATAAAGTATCTTATTAACATAATATGGACCAAATGATTCTAAATATGGAATCCATTTTTTCAAATTCAATACACAAAAGTTTCAGAAATTAAATTAAAATTAATCCTGTTGTCAAAAGAAAACGGGTTTTTGTTTAAAACATTGCAATAGACTGAATTGATTTAACCTACGAATTCGAGGTAAAATCAATGGTAATGACATACATTATATTAAATGGTAAAAATATATTCTATCTATACTTTAAAACCATTAAATATTATAATTTAACCATATAAATTATTACGATGAAAAAGTTGTTTTTAATTAAAATATAGCGTGTTTTTACTATTCATTAAAATATGAATGTTATCAGAAAAATATCAAAACTTTATCCAATGTAAATTTTTATATCCTGATTCAATAGAAGAAGTTTATTTTGTAAAATTTAACTTATAAACATGTCAAAAACTTGGTTTAATGTGGGTACCCCATTAAAAGGCGGCAAAACTACAGTTTTTGAAAAATACTTATTTTACCCAAAAAATTTATTTTGTTCACAAACCATGTTCTAGAAAATGTGTAAGATGAAATAATAATGTTATAAAATTCAAAATTTAGTTAATAATATTCATAATGGCTAGTTTATAATAATATTATAACCATATATCATTGTTTAGTGAAACCTGATATTGTGTACAATACACGCTATCGAGGAAAGTCGTGATTGTGTGTAATGCAAGCCATGTCAGGGTTGCGTATACTGCAAGATAATATAGTGTTGCATATAGAGAAAGGTAATCTTGGTGTAGCTTACAAAACAAGACATCAATCAAATTAAAAGAATATTTTTCATAAAATATCAGGGTGTTACATTCTACCCCCCTTAAAATGAATTTCGCCCTCGAAATTTGGCTGGGTTATAAATCATTTACTACTTGAAAGTTTCATTCATAGAAACCCACATCGTAAAAAGGAATGATAAAACTTAATTTTAAAAATCAACATTAGAAACAAAATGGATACCCAAATTAACTCATCACATGGGTTCCCACATAGGATAACATAGGTGAAAATATGGATATGGAAGAAAAATTTAACTATCCTGTTCTGATGGAGAGTGGTAGAGAACAAGGCTATGAAAAATCCAACAATCAAATAGCCATAAATTTTTGATGATCTAAGGTACCATATAATTCATCGGATATAAGGGCACTAGGACAACATTTTTGGTTTTCAAGATCATTTCCCTAAAGTAGATGAATTAAAAGAAATACTTACATGATTTTGGTACAATCTCACTATTGTTCGTGAATTGAACAATTTACACTTCATCTCATAAAGAAATGAATTTGAATTTAATATTCGTGAAGCATTAGTAGATCAGGTGATAGAATGATGGTTCATTCCATCTGTTTCGAACAAAAATTTAGCAAATGTTATAAGTCCATCTTATGGTGAGATTAATCGTATATGGTTCGAAAAATGGATTTATACTTTATTTATCATACCGTTTAATAAAATAAAACTACTTTCTACTAACCAGGGACTTCTTGTAGGCCATTGGTAGGCAATAAAGGCCTGTCGCACTTCGGTTGTGGGTTCGATTTCGACAGCCTTGTCCAATGCGATGAGTTGTCGCCCATCTTGCAGGTTGTCCCTTTTTCTAAAAATACATTATAATAACATTCCTGCAATAATATCGAAAAAAAGTCCTAGCCTTAAACAATACTATCTTATGTCTGACATAACCCTTTCCAATCTTTAGACTTATCTAAAATACATCTGTTCAATCTCATAATGTACATAAAATGAATACTGGAAAGGTCACATAACAAGAACGTGAATAACATCATTTTATCATATGATATATCTTGTTGGTCACATTCCAAACATGTGAATTCCTTAATCATGTATTCTATTGAAACAGAAATTACCATAGAACCTTAGTGAAAACATGAATGATGTCAAAAGGTAACTCTTTCCACATACCAAATTCCCAAAATTTCTATATACTCAAACCATGATATAACTATTCCCTTATATCAGTCACGAGCTCATGAATACTGTCAAACATTTCATTTTCTCTTTATCTTTTCATTATGCGCATATCATCTTCTTTCCAAAAATATCTCAATCACATTCCATGGTTACCGATACCATAAAATTATTGAAAACCACAATAGACCAATACAAAAATATTCCAATATTCCACGATACTATATACTACATTATTTTGGAATCCCATTACATAAACACTTAATCATTCCACCAAATCGTTTTCATATTCAACATCGCCAATAGTGATCTCATGCGACTTCCCTTTATAATTTGACTTAAGTGGTTGCTCATGTTAATCATCTTTAACCCTTGGATTAGGGCATTGATTAGCATAATTCCCTATTTCATTTCACTTGAAGCATTGCAGTGTTGGTGGTGAATTCTCTGCAGTCTTTTCTTTATCATTAGTAACCCTTTTTCCATTACTTCGACACTCAGCTTATTGATGACCTTATTTCCCACACTTAAAACATTTTCTAGTCCCTTTAAGACAATCTCCACCATTATTCTTTCCACACTTTGAGCATAAAGAAACATTTATCTTCTTTTCACCATTGTTCTGAGATTTCTCCTTGAACTCCATCTTTCGTTTCATGTCAAAAACATGAGATGGATAGTTACACCAAATTCCAGTCCTACCTTGATAGCACAACACACAATTTCTTCATAGCTACTGAAGTCTGTTATAGCTAATTCCCTTCAAAGACTTGGTTTTAAGCCAATGAAAAGTCGATCAACTTTACTTTCAGGTTGGATGATAAATCCAGATGCATACTTTGAAAGTCTTGTAAAATTTACTTCGTATATACCAACGGATTCATCATCCTTATGCTTAAGCTCAAGAAAATATTTTTCCATCTTTTTTCGAAGAATACGAGGGAAGTACTTACTGAAAAACAAGTTCTTGATCTCGTCCCATTCCATGGACTCAATTTCATCTCTTGGCCTCGTATTTTTGATAAGATTCCACCACTGATCAGCTTCACCTTCCAAACGATATACTACTAAGATGACTTTATCATGTTCAAAACATTTATGAACTGAAAATATCTTTTTAGTGGTACTGATCCATTGTTCAACAATAAGTGGATCAGAAGACCCATTGAATGACGGTGTACATTGCCTCATGAAGGACTCAATAGAATATTGTTCCCTTCTCTGCTCATTTGGAAGTCGAGAATGATTCATAGCTTGTTTATGTATAGCAATCGGATTTTGAAAGCCATATCCCATAACATTGGTTTTTTCAGGAGGAAAATAATTGCATTGTCCATTACATTGATCAACACGGTTCCTTCGTGTTCCTGCCATCATCTAAAACCCAAAAAGAATGGTGTGAGAGGAAAAAATAATTATAGGGAAAACAACATAGTAAATGGGGAGTACCCTCAATATCTAACATCTTGTGTTAAATTCTAAGACCGTTACAATAGTTCTAGGACTATATCCTATTCGTATACTTATCCTTAGGGATATCCCTTGACATACCTTAGAAATATCTCTAGGGATCTCAATAACGTTTTCACATCCTAGTTTCCAAAGTTTGACTAATACTTTCCTCTGATACCAACTACAGAGACCCGAATATTTACGTATATGGACATTACATTACTTTTTCGGAATACTTAATACATAATGAAAATAGACACACAAGGACAGTAATAGTTTAGTGTTTTTGGAAACTCGGAAAAATAATCATCTAATCGTGATGAATGATCTTCAACATCTCCCATAAATATCTTCCCCTTTTTGTTTACTTCCCTAATATCTTTATTTTAATCCTGGGGGAAAAGAAAAAATAAAAATGGTGAGCTCAAATTCTTAGTAAGGGAAAACATAGAGAACATAAAACAATCCAGAAACATTTGAAAGAAAAAACTTGAACATGAAAGTTAAACATCAAAATATTGAGCAAAGACATAAATCGTGGATGTACGAAAGGCATATATAATAATGGAACATCAACTATGATAAAATATAATTGGAATAAAACATGTAATTTTGGAAACCATTCAATACATGTTATGATTTCCATAGTAGCCAAGGCATTGCTGCTAAGACCATCATAGTGGACAAAGTCCCTTTCTGAATCGAGTTCACTCCTCGTTTCAGTCCTGTAACACTGAACCAGATTAACTTACCATTCCATCCATGTCTATCTCATGATATATAAATATTTACCCAATGAATTGGAGGGAGATATAGGTCCCACCCATCTCATAATGAAATCATTCTTACTTGTGCCACAAAATAAACATACATCATTCCTAATAACCCAATAAATACAATGGGTTTCATAAACATCATCCCATCATCACATAATCCATATAAAAGAAATGGATATCATTTCATAATAAGAAAATTTAAACCACGTAAATCAAAGGGAAATTATAATTGAAACATACACATATGAAATAATGTCTCCTTATATGGAAAATGGTTTTGATAAAACACTTGAAATGAATTCTTAAGGAAAATATCCTTTCTTCTTCAAAATCATTTTATTTTCACAAAATGGCATGAAATTTTAAATGAAAAGGGTTTTGTTGAAAATAGTCATCAAATATTTTGGAGGAATCTTCATGAAAATAAGGCATTATAAAACTGTAAAAATCCTTTCATTCTGTATAAGTTAAAAAAACATTTGCCTCGTACTTTTGTCGGAAAAGTCAAAAAGTACCTCATAACGTAAAAAAAGAAATATTACTTAAATACAATGTAGTAAAAGTAAAAATAGGTAAAAAGGAAATTATACATACATAAAAAAACTTTTAGAAAACATGGACATGGATGATAACAATAATCCTAGTAAATACTTACGTATAAGCAATCAGAGATAAAAAATGATATTTGCAAAATTATCCCTTACCTTAGGTCCGATATGCTTCGTATGGATCTGAACCTCATGTATAATGATTTAAATAATGTTATTGACTTATTAAATAATCATATTAATTGTTATGATATCATATATGTTTCACTTATGAATTTATATTACCTGTTCTTTTGTTAATTCCATGTTAAAGCAGCGTTTTGGGTAAAATCATTTCATTTATCGTATGTGTTTCGACTTGTAATTCTTGATATTATTACTTATATCCTGATTTACATAATTCCAGAATGTAAAACATGATTTATATATAATATATATTCATCATATATATATATTATTGATCGATAAAAGGAATGAAATACACCGTTCATGGAGATGATAGGCCGTACGTACGCATGAACGCTGTTTTTGTTTCCTTATTGAATTGAATGAAACTAAATGGATTACATACATATATATATACATAAATAAATTATAATTATTATTACATATATTTCATTATTATTTATTATATAAACTTTATGATCATTCATGTATGGTTAACAGGGAGAATGAATCTCATCGCGTCGTGGATACGGTAGTCCGTACGTACGCACGAGCGATGATATCATTCCCATAATTATTGAATAGAATTGGAGTGGATGGTATAATATATCAGAATCAGTATGATGTTATAATAACAATATATAGTTATTATTTTACACCATTATACCCATCCATGTAATGTGTTGGTGGAAAAACAAATTACACCACGGCGTGGAGACAATATTCCGTACGTACGCACGCACGGTGATTTTGTTTTCCGTAGGATGGATAGAAGGTGAAATGGGGTTGATTCATATTTATTATAACATATCAGTATATGAGGGATAATGATTTTATTACTTAATAATGAAACAACTAAAGAATAGGTAGTAGAAGAAGAATGGAACTTGAAGAAAACGGTTGAAGGTATTACCTCTTTCTCGAAGTGCCTTCTTTAAATTTTCTCTTAGGGCACTAGAGTTGGTCTTTTGAGAAGACCAGTACCTCTAGTAGGATTATAAGGAAGTGGGAAAGTGAAATGGGCAGGGTTTGTCTGAGCTTGAAGGCTCAAATTGGTGTGAGGAGGAGAGGGAGGAGGTGCCCTTTTATAAGGGAGGAGAGGGGCACCTTTGGAAATATAAGAAATATTAGTTTATATTAAATCCCAAACATACATAAAAACTTCCAAAATGACTCATATCTGATGATTAAATGATATAGGGTTGTAATATCATCAAAAAATAAAATTTATACATGTTAGGAATTTATTTTAAACATTATCAACTTGATTTATCCTTATTTATCAATTTAATTTTATTTGTGGTAATAATATTCTAAATTTTAAATTATTATAAATAATTTCATATGTGTTGTGAATTTTCCATAATTTGACACTTTATGACATTTAAGACCATATAAATTTAAATTTATAATTTATAATTATTTTTGTGATTTTTAAACAAATTTATAATATGTTATTTTTATAAAATAACAATAGTATCAGTTTTGACATTATTCATTTATTTGAATTTAAATAAACAATATAAAGAAGATATGTTTGAACTAAAAGATTTAATAGATTCATAAAAAGTCATATTTATCTATAAAATTAGTGGAGAATATTAAATAGTTCATATAATATTTAATTTAATATTTTTAAAACCACTTATTTCATATTTCTCTTAATAAAATAATTTCAACATCACTATTACCTCACCTTTAATGATAATTATTTAATCCCTAAAAATACTAAATAAATTAATATGATGTATATAATTTTATTACCTTTATGGAGACTATTTATTTTCGATGTTTCATGAAGTTTATCACTAAACTAAAATTATTATACTTATAAGATTTAAGAAAGTGCCATGTTGTCACTTCTTTGGTTTTAATAATAATTAAATCATTTTCATGGAAAAAAGTCCATTAAATGAATCTAATCCGACCCTTAGGTGATATGAGTCGACTTTTAGTCATCCAATAAAATTTTGGCAGGTGTTAGGGTAATTTTATATTCTAATATTTACCATTAATTACCCGATTTACCTTTAACTAAGGTAAATAAAATTTACCGTAGTTACTATTCATAGTGCCCAAAAATAAAAAATAGATTATTAACATAATTTGGACTCAATGATTCCAAATATGGAATCCATTTTTCCTAATAAAATATAGAAAAGTTGCATAAAATAAATTAAAATTAATCCCGTTGTCAAAAGAAAATTTGTTTTTGTTTAAAACATTGCAAAAGACTGAATCGATTTAACCTAGGAATTCAAGGTAAAATCAATTCTAATGACATAAATTATATTAAATGGTAAAAATATATTCTATTTATACTTTAAATCCATTCAATATTATAATTTAACCATATAAATTATTATGATGAAAAAATTTGTTTTTAATTAAAATATAGCGTCTTTTTACTATTCATTAAAATATGAAAGTTATCAGAAAAATATCAATACTTTATCCAGTGTAAAATTTTATATCTTGATTCAAAATAAGAAGTTTATTTTGTAAAATTTAACTTATAAACATGTCAAAAACTAGGTTTAATGTGGGTGTTCCATTAAAATGCGGCAAAACTACATTTTTTGAAAAATACTTATTTTACCCGAAAAAATTATTTTTTTCACATACCATGTTCTAGAAAATGTGTAAGATGAAATAATAATGTTATAACATTCAAAATTTAGTTAATACTATTCATAACAGCTAGTTCATAATAATATTATAAACATATATCATTGTTTAGTGAAACCTGATATTGCGCACAACACACGCTATCAAGGAAAGTCACGATTGTGTGTAATGCAAGCCATGTTAGGGTTGCGTATACTGCAAGCTAATACGGTGTTTCATATAGTGCAAGGTAATTTTGGTGTAGCGTACAACACAATACATCAATAAAATTAAAAGAATATTTTTCATAAAATCTCGGGGTGTTACAGCATAGCTCCTAGCCCGATACCTGAAGCATCACAGTAAATAGTGTAGCTCTTTCCAAGATCTGGAAAGACTAGTATCGGTGCTGACGTCAACCTCCCTTTCAGCTCCTGAAAGGATGTCTCACAAGAATCTGACCATAAGAACTTCGACCCCTTCTTGGTCAGACCTGTCAAAGGTGCTACTAGGCATGAGAAGTCCTGAATGAAGCGTCTGTAGTATCCATCCAGCCCCAGGAAACTACGCACCTCCAAAACATTATTCGGATGCTCCCAGGAGACTACAACTCTCACTTTCTTTGGGTCCATAGATACTCCTACCTCTGAGATGGTGTGACCTAAGAAGTGAATATGATCCATCCAAAAGTGGCACTTCGATAGTTTAGAATAAATCCGATGCTCTCTTAGTGTACTCAGAACGATCTCAAGATAGGTACCATGGTCGGGTCGAGTGTGAGAGTACACCAAGATATCGTCCACGAAGAACACAACAATGGAGTCCATGTAAGGATGGAACACTCGGTTCATCAATGCCATGAAAACTGCTGGTGCATTTGTGAGACTAAATGGCATAACTGTATACTCGTATAGACCACACCTGCTCATGAAGGCTGTCAGAGGTATATCTTATAGTCTAACATGCAACTTATGATAATCGAACCTCAAGTTGATCTTTGAGAACACCCAAACTCCTTGAAGATGATCAAAGTGGTCATCGATCCTCGGTAAGGGATATCGGTTCTTGACCGTCAACTGGTTCAGCTTCTGATAATCCACACAAATATGGAAGGGTACTGTCTGCCTTCTTTGCAAACAGGATAGGCGAACCCCAAGGAGAAGTACTGGGTTTGATGAAACCCTTTGTCTGTAACTCCTCAAACTGCTTCTTGAACTCCTGTAACTCAGTTGTTGCCATCCTATAAGGAGGAATGGACACCGGTGCCACTCTGAGCACGAGCTCAATTGAAAAGTCTACCTCACGCTCCAGAGGAAAACCTAAAAATTCCTATAGAAATACTTTGCTGAAACGATCCACCACTGGAGGAAAGTCCAACTATGAAGTCTGCTGATCATCTAGATAAAGACTAGCAATTTGGGCCTTCACCCATCCTAGCCCATGATGCTCAAGTCCTACTCGACTCGCCTTAACATCCCATTCGCCTCTATGAAGAAAGAATTCACCATATGGTGAAACGAAACTCACTCCGCGACGATAAAAATCAACGAATACCTAGAAGGGAACCAACCAGTCCATCCTGAGGATGACATCATAACATGTCATCTCTATGACATAGAGATCCCAAAAGAAACGATACCCTGCAACCTCTAGAGGGAACTCTCTACACTGTAACACACTAGATGTCCTCATCCCCAAAGGTTTGTCTAGTGTCAATGAGTCGGCCGATGAAAAGACACAGAGCCCAATGCTCTCCACAGCAGCAATAGAGATAAAGCTATGCGTAGCACCAGTATCGAAAATAGTTGAAGATAAAACTAAGGCTATTAAAATCATACCTCATACTGTAGAAGGGCCGGGGTTTTGCTCCTGATAGGTCTGCTCCATGGTGAAAGACTGGCCTGCATCGTGGCCCTGCACCCCTGACTGACCACTTTGAGTTGAACCTCCTTGCTGGTGTTGAGGGACTGGTGGTTGACTGCCCGGCCTCGACCTCAACCTCTGCCTGAACGGCCAGAAGAACTCCAGTTCTCTGACTAGTGAGAGACTGGTGGGGATACTCCTAAATGAGGAGTCATGGCAGAACCCTGGTCACCATCTGCTGGTGAGAAAACCTGGCAGAAACGCTGAAGGTGACCCATCTTGGAGGAAGATCAGCACTCCACAGGTTCCCTCTAGCACTGCGGCCATATGTGCGCTAACCAGCCACACTGGTTGCATGTCACCTGGCTGCCTGACGGTTCACTACTCTTCCTCGGGTTACTGCGCGTAGACTCTCTATGGTGCTTCGTGCTTTCATCTGGAGGAAGACTAGATCTGGAAGCAGAAATGCCCTAGTTCGCAGCTCCAGAGTCTCTCAGATTGCGCTCTGCAATTAGTGGCTGGTTGACGATAGAAGTGATGGAAGTCAACTGGAAGATATTCACTTGTGAGCGGATCTCCCACCTGAGATCAGCCTCAAACTTCCTTACTAAGAACACCCCACTCCCATCCCGGAGGGGTGTGAAACACTGAAGCTCGGTGAAACGAGAGGAATACTCCATGACAGAAAGAGTACCCTACTCTAAGCTCAAGAACTCCTGGGCTTGATCGGCCCTCAGGGTCTCTGGGTAGATGTAGTCATAAAAGACGCGTTGAAACTCCTCCCAATCCATAACCTGCTGATTAACCACCTGTGAGATCATGTCCAACCACCTCTTGGCAGAGTCTCGGGGCATGTAGGTAGTGAGCTTGACTCGCCTCTCTAGAGGTGTCTCCAGATTCTCGAAGATAGTTAGCGCGGCTTCCAGCGATGACTCTACAGCTTGAGGTCCTCCCTCCCCCGAGAACGTGGGAGGATGCTGCTGTTGAAAAACCCGTGTCAAGTCTTCCATAGTCGAGGCAGGAGGCGGTGCTCCCTGAAAGATCTGCATCATCCTTAGAAAACCTTCCCTGAACTGTGCATCAGTGCCTGCAACTAGAATAACAGCCGGTGCCAAGGCTGGATCGACTGGAGGATCGGCAGGAAGTCTCTGATCAGCTATATCTGGCATCTGATCACTACCTATCGACATACGTACAACCAGAAGACATCTCAGAGGCATATCTATGAAACAAGTCAAATCACACCATAGATTATAAATCAAGGATAGGAAACAAAAGAGTAAAAAACGAGAACATGGGAAGGAAAACACAAATGTTTACAAAACTCGACTACACGGTGTGTATAAAAACTACATGGTGTGTTTTCTCAAGACACTGACATGGGCTTGTACCCCTGCCCTACAATTCATGTACACCTCAATCTACACAGCGTGTTTCACCCACACATGGCATGTACTTGAAAACTGTTCCCCTACCTGGGTCCCTTACACGACTAACCCACACAGTTTTTCTTAACTGAGACTACACAATGTGTTCCCTATGGATACCGCGTGTATTAGACAAGGCTTTGGCGGCCCGTGTTGTTAAACACATGGCCATCTACATGGATGAACCTTACACAGCATGATCCGAACAAACATGGCGTGTATAGGCATGGTGACACCACCCCGTGTTGTTCGTGACACGACCAGGTACCTGGAAAGACTTCACAGCGTGCTCCAAGAGAAACACAGCATGTCTGAGAGATGGTCACACCGACTCGTGTTGTTTGTGACACAGCCGGTTTCCTGGAAGGGACTACAAGGCATGTTCCGTTACAACACAACGTGTACTACTCGAGCTTCCCCAACCCGTGTTGTTAGTGACACGGCCAGGTACACGGCTCAATACTAAACAGCGTGTACCTACCATACACGGCGTGTTCCTAAAGTTACTATCACGACACTGTGTTCTACTCACACGGTCAGCAACACGGCCTGAAAACTACACGACATGTATCCAAAAAGTACACGCTGTGTATTCTGGGTTTTTATGGGCAGTAGCTCAGAAACTACATAGAACCCTAGAAACACTAAAAACAAGAAAAATAGGTTCCAAATTCTGATTCGTGAGGGCCCATACTCCCCGCGATTCAAATCGTGGAATCTCATATAGTCACATACAAGGGAAAACGACATCTCTCTACCATAACAGTAGGGATTCTATCAAGCATCTATCACAACATCAGGCATAATCTACACAAGCCTATCACAACATCATGCAATCGCTAATACACCCTAGATGGAATGGAAAAAATGCATGGCATGTGATTTCTAGAAGTGCCTATATGATGCATGAGATGGCATACCATCATCTCATCAGGTTGTGACAGAAATAGAACCGAAATATAAAAATAATAACTGCACAAGTCATGCGAATCACTCTAGGTGAAAACATATCAACCGTACAAACTCAAAACTAGAAAACTGCAATTAATTAGGTAGTATGGATTTTCCCTATACACGGATTAGCGAATTCCGAGCATAGCTTAATACCAAGTACCGAGTTCATCCTATCCATATCTAAAGTTTCCAAACAGTAAAGCAAGAGAAAAGAACCTGCCTCTGAAACAACATTGTAACGACCTGAATCCAGAGCCCCTCCACTGGTGCCCTGTACCCAGTTTTCAACATGACCTCAAGAGCATTTCCCCAAACTCCAGAGGCTACCGACTAGTAGCGAGGGCCCTGGTGAGCCAGTTGGGAAACTATGCCTTCATTAGGTAAAGTATATAGTAGAAAAACAACCAGACACAACAGCAGAAACAATCAATAGCATACAATAATTGAAGTAAACAACGGAAACAATGGATACAAAATAATGATGAAACATGGTACATATGTCTATGGAAAGCAGTAAAAAAACCAACGTGCTGAATTAAAACAAAAAATATATGCAAAATAAAACAAAGTAAACTCCTCAACATCACAGGCCTCGGCTCCGTCCCATGCTCTCCAGCTCCTGTGAATAAAGAACCCGAAGTAGAAGGGCGCATGCCCTTATCTATACCTGCAGCAACATAGTCTACTTGGGCCAAAAATCATGGCCCAAATAGGGTGTGAGATAAAATCCCAGAAGGAAATCACCCAAAGATCTGTGCCTAACAGTTAATGAATACATGGCAGTAATAAAACAAGAAGCAGTAAAAAGAAACACAAGCAGCAATAATCTACTTTTCTAACAAAAGAAGTGCACAAGTAAACAGCAAGGAACAAAGGAAAAAGGTAACCCTCTAGGTAGCTCTCACAGCCTAATCCCTATGGTTCAACCTATAAGTTCTAGAAAACCCTATGTGGAACACATAGTCTCACCCCTATGTTTCAACTATGAAATTAATAGACTCTCCGAGGAAGAACTCACCGTGAATTCCCTATATAGTCTCGTATCGTACTAAAGGCTCTCTGGGGAAGCACTCAACATCTCATTCCCCCTGTGGCCCGCGTCGGGGAACTACAGACTCTCTAAGGAAGCACTCATCATCAATTCCCCCTGTGTTCTCACATCGTATTTAAAGACACTCTAGAGAATCCCTTACGTCTATTGTCCCTGTGGTCTACTACACTAGGTTCTCAAAGTCCTGTGTGAATCTAACATGCTCAGTGTGCGTGCAAAGTACATGTAAACCTCAAGAACTACTTGGCTACCATTATAAGTCTCATCATTAATAATGTAGCAGTTCCAATATCCTACGGATAGGCATAGAGACTGAAGAAATGCCAAACAGGCAGAAAAAACATGGAAAAGCATCCCGAGAACAAAATAAATTATCCAAATTTAAAATCATTGATCTATACTCTAGCATTCAAGCAAGAAGACAAATAACAGGGGGAAAATAGGAAACCCAAAATTCCCCACCCAAGGGAATTGGTGGAATTTGCACAAAATACTCACAAACTTCCTACAGAAAGGCACAAACCACCTACCTCGATCCTAGGAGATAGATATATGTGAATCACAACAATTGATTCCCCTTAGAACGACGTAGATCTAAGAAAACACAGAAAACTCTCAACCCACGATAACTCGGTAATGAAGAGGAATCAGAAAATGAAGCTCAATCAGAAGGAAGATCTTACCGTTATGATTCAAACACAATTGACCGTGCTCGAATCGGAGAATGGATTAAGGGGTGGGAGATCGTCGAAGATTTGGCCGTACAGGTTGCTCTCGAACGAACGAAACCTAGAAGGAGGTGTTTCTATGCGTCAGGCGCAACCCCGGTGCGTTTAGTGAAAAAAGAAAAGTACACGACATGTAATTCTATAGTACACAGCGTGTACTAGGTTTTTCCGTACTCCACCAAAAATGGCCCCCACGTCACCCTTACACACCGTGAGTGTGGCTCGGGCACGACCAGCAGACATCCTCAAGCCGTGGAAGAGTAAACGGTGTGAAATCACAAAGTACACGACGTGTACTTACCAATTTTCCCGAAACTTCATTTTTCTTAAAAACTCCTAAAAAATGAAAGGCTTACCCAGAACGATGATCCCGGTTCTTACAATGATTTTGATACAGTTCTTGGAAAATTATTATGATGATGGGTTGTTACATTATAAAATATTGACGGATTATTCCATAATAAAAAATGTATGCATGGTAACATTATTAAAAAAATGAGGAGTGGTATATGATAATAAAAGGATGGGTACTTATATTATGACCACCTATGTATTGGGTGCTTTGTAGTATGAGGTTGGCCATATTAGATACTTTAAATGTAAGAATTATTTGAGAAAATGACATATCAAGATACCTACATAACATTTATATTCTTTATAATATTTTTTCATGCATATAATTTGATTTAAGAAGGGTATGATCATGATATTTTTGAACACATTGACATAGAAGGGTTCTAACAGGTTTGGGATTTTGATTAGTTCTCTATTAATATTTTTTGTAGGAATGTATATATCAGTTTCGGTGATGTGGAAGGGATGTTTTTCGATCAGTAGTTCTTGACAGTGATTTCTATGATGAAGGGATAATGGATGTGTTATGGATTTTGGCCTGAGTCAAGTCATATCGTGGTACACAAACCTAGGTGGTGGCATGGAATCTATTTTTTAAATTTTATTTATGTGGAGTACCAGATACCCGACATGTGTTTTTGTTGAATTTTTATGTTTTTTAGGGTTTTATAATTGTTATTTAGAAATTTTGTGGTTTAAAATTAACCATTAATGTGGTTTATGAAATGTACAAAAAATTAGATATTTTTGAAATAATGATACCTTTTAGGTATAAAATGACATGTTTTAATGAAAATGTTTTATGGGATTTTATTCTTCTAACTGTTCGTATTCATTTATATCCCTTACGATGATTTTTTTCTCATACCATTTTATAAAATTTATTTCCCATATTTTTATGGAAGATTAAAGTATGTTATCAGGACAAGATCCAATTTTTTATGATATGTCATCAAAATAGAATATGTTTTTTAAAAAGGGTTTCTTTTAGTGAAGAAATGGATACTGAGTAAAATTTTCCACTTGTAATTTTTGGGAATAATATGTAAGAGTTTTTACTAATTATTTGAAACAAAAAACCTAATGGATATTTATGAAAATAATGTGATTTCTATTTTCAAATTAACTACAATATTAGATGTCTGTGGCCAGGTCCTCACACATAATATAAACCAGATTCTCCACAAAGGAACATCTATCTCAAGAACAAAATCATCAATATTAGTCACATGAGAAGCATCAAGGTGATAATTCAAAAGTAGTGACATAATAAAGACATCATTCATTTTAGCAACCAATCCCAAAAATCTTGGAGTCGGTGTCTGCTACCATTACATTGACATTATTATAAGAAATAAAATCCTGATGGACTAATGAGTTTAGTAGTCCTGGTAAACCATATATATATATATGATTTATGTATTAAAAATTATACACCAATTGAAACACACATATTTTAGAGGACAATAATATTATTCCATATAGAATTTCCTTTCATATATTTCATATTAAACTTCATGGAATCTCTGGTAATGAAAGAAAATAAGGGTGATCATAAATTCTATGTAAGTGCCAATCACAGTGGAAGTAATAATGAGTCAGTGAGAACAATAAATATGGAAAGGTAATAACTTAACAAAAATTTCATATAATCAATAAATAGAATTGATAAACAGTATGGAAAGATAATGATGATTAACACATGTCATTCAAATAACTAGATAAGGAATAATCAATATGGAAGGGTAAATAACTAAAAGCATTATATTTAATCAATGAACTGAGATTGAAATGAATCACTATATATGTAAATGGAAAATATCAAGGATAAATATAAAAAAAATATAAATCAATGTAATGATTATCAATCTGAATCTATGTTTTCTAATTTCATCGTACCTTTACCGTTAATACCTTTCACAATACAGTTTACCATATCGGGTAAAAACCAATTTGAGGCTATCCAACTAACTCATCCCATGAGAAAACTTATTCATTGATGGGTTATTTATAACCAATTCCCAACCTTTTCATACCTATTAAATGTATTTCTATATATAAAATAATCAATTTATCAATATTCATCATCAAATATCATTATAGAGTAGAAGGTATAGATTTTTTAATATTTTCCATCATAATCAAATAAATTTCATGATAAACACTATATATAAAAATGGTATACATTTCATAAAGTAATCATATATATGAAAAATGATATGGATAATTAGGGGGAATTCAATGTTTATTTATCAATGAAAATGAAATATTTCAAGGGGACTAAAAGAAATCAAGGAAGTGAATTTCAATACTGTCATTTTATAAATCAATCAGATACCATCTAGATAAATAATAAGTATGGTATCAATATAAAATATACCCACTAGAGTAAAAATAATTTTTTTGTTATTGATTAAATATAATAACTATAGAATAAATCTTGCAGAAAATATTATTTAGTTTTTAAAATTCATTTTGAAACCATTTTATTTGAAATAAACATTGAAAAAAATTTTATTTAAAAGTTATCATTTTAAACATGAAAATTATGCTTCAAATAATTAAAGGTAGATAAATCTCTATAGGTCATATGAGGTTAAAATAACAATCATTTTACATGGTAAAACGATAGAAGAGTATATCATTTGTAAAACGAAAAAAAGATTCATTTGAAAAAAACTAATATAAAAGGGTAAAAATTTATTTAATTCATTATTTCTTAATTTTTAAAAAATCCTTTTTTAAAACCTTTTAATAAAACAATGTTTCGTGATGAATGCATGTTCTCCGACTAAAGATAGGGATTCTATCAGGCTATCTTAAAAACATTTTATAAAACATTTTTATTACTAAAGAGTGGATAAATGTCAATTTTACATGAAAATAGTCATTAATATTAATTGGATAATAAAATTAATTTTTTTTAATATACAATTATCAAATAATTTATTATATTGTAAATTCAATTGTAAATGATCCCAAACAAAATGAAATTGTGAAGTAAACACTTGAAAATACCATTACATTGATGTGAGAATCAATCAATTAATAGATTATGTGTGTAAATTTTAAATCCACATAAAAATATTTAAATGAAATTATATATAGTTAAATGTATTTACACACATAATATTTGAATATTAACAACAGAAACAAAGTAATATAACCCAATGAAAAGGAATTGGGTTCTGAAATTAGTTACAACATGGTTGAATTTAATTCAATTACCCTTATAAGAAATAATTAAAATTATAACTAAAAATTACATGATTATAAATCAATTAATTATATAATATATTAAAATTTTCTAAAGGTAAACACACATAAAATGTATGTTATGAAAATGAAATTTCACTCACAGGCATATAAAGTGAGATTTGAATCAGTTACCTTGAGTTTCCTTCTGGGTGAACATCCTTTAACCTCCTATAAAAGTGTCTTAAACATGTTAAAAACTTATTCAAAAAACATATTAATATTTATTATTTCATATATGAAATTATTATAATATATTATTACTAGTTTTTAGTAATATTTCGTTATTTTCACTATTCAAGGATTTAATTGCCTTGTATGTCCTGTATGTTATAAATTTTTACATGTTATTCCTATAATAGTTTCATATTCAACAGAATTTAAACACTAATTTAAATATAATATGTTTCCAGTATATATTTATTTATAATAATCCATAAAATAATGAGATAATAAATGAAATGTATCATTTATAGAGTCAGTAGGTTGTGTATGCACATGAGCAATACTTTAATTTCATAGTTGTATTAAAATAATGAAAATTAAATGTTATATAAATTTATATAATAATTATATTATCATATATATTTGATATATGACACATATATTTTACAAAACAATCATTTATACATTTTATGTATTGTGTGAATGAATCACATCGCTTTGAGAGTGTGGTAGTCCACACATCACAAAAAATGTTATGAAATATACGCAAAATGAAGATTATAAAGGTATGTGTTATATAAGAATTATAAAATCATATATTTCTTATAAATATTATATATATCATATATAAATATATTTTTAATCGTAATTCACGTCCATGAAATGTGGTAATGGGAAAAACAAACAACATCATTTTATGAGGGGGTAGTTCACCGTATACAAAACCGGTAAGTTTGTTACTGATTAGATGGAAGTGTGGGTATGTGTATATTGAAACCATATCATAAAAAATATGATATTATTTAATATATTTATTTTATTCTTTAATCATGGAATAAAAATACTAGAGGGTGTTTGAATGAACATAAACCAAAAGAGCTTGAGGAAGGATGTTTTTATTATTCGTGTAATTCCTTTTTGTTTTCACCAAATGGATTACATGGATGAAATTATTAAAAATGTATGGATTATAGGATTAAGTTATGTATTTTTAGAATCTATTTGGACTGATACTTTTTAATCCATGTAGGATTTATAGGCATGATGAAGAGGGTGGTGTGAGTTCCTTTTTGTAGTGGAGGCGGAGTGACATTCCTATAGATTTTTGAAAAGGAACTCGATCAATGTTATTACTATGAAAAGTGGATGAAAAAATAAAAAAAAATTCTATTAATGGTATTATAGGATCTATATATGGTTTGTGAATCTATTTTTGTAATGTGTATATGTTATTTTCTACCTTATGTTTAAGGTATATCCCATTTTAAAACAATTCTTCTCTTAATTATTATAATTAATTTTACATACTTCCCTAATAATTTTGTTCAAAAACGTATTAGTAATTTTAAATTATTATTACTAAAAATATGGAATCCATTTTTCCAAATTCAAATCACATAAGTGTCATATATTAATTAAAATTTAATCCCATATATAAAATGTAAAAGCGGGTCTCTAAAGAAAAATGTTCCAAATATTTTGAGTATTTTTTGTTAAATTTCAATGAAAAATTGGCTAAAAATGACAAAATCGGATTAATTTATATGAAATTGACACAATTAAAACCTAAAATAAATCAAAAATATAATTTATCATTATAAATAAATTATATGAAAAATAATTTAGAATTAAAATTCAATATTTTTAACTTTTCCTAAAAAATGTGACTTCACAAAAAAATACCAAAAATCCGACCTAATATATATTTTTTTATTATTTAAAAACGAATTTTTATTGAAATATAATAAATTTATAAAATTAATTTTTTAAAATATGTTCTTTATTAAGAGGAAATGATATTTTATTTTTCGAATTATATCATTTTTAGCATAAAACTTCGGTTATTCTAATCTTATGGCAATCAATTATATGTTATTAATATTTATTTATTATTTAATGTATAAGATATATATTTCATTAATATCACTCAATTATTGTTTGTAATTAAATTTTTAAGGATAAAATTGATTTATGGGAATAAAATAGTATTTTATAAAAACATCCCCTTCACATTCCAATGATTATTATATTCATTTCTAATAAATTTATTACCAATTAATCCATTTTACATTTGTGTGAATAATATATTTTCATAAGTTAGTAAATAATATGCATAAATAATAATTTATTTTCCATGTTATACCATATTATATTAAATAATAATATTTTAACTATATATTTGTTTTGGAAAAAAACTTGGTCTTTTGTGAAACACAAATCATAAAAGAAACTCGTTATTGTGTATAATGTAATATTTCCCAGATTCACATGTATTCCATGATATATCTTGGAGTAATTTTATTTAAAATAGTAAATATATAATAAAGTATTGGTATATTATATACCATTATAGGTGTGGTGTTGTGTGCTATACACTCAATCGAATGCAATGTTCTTAATTTAGAAATATTTGGTGTTAGATTCTCCCCACATTTATTAAATTAAGACCTAAGAATTTATACCTGATCGTGGTTATAAATTGATTGATATTTCTAATTTTGAAATCCCACATCATGATAGGGGTTAATAAAACATCTCTATAAAATAGATAATGGTATGTACAAATGTCACATATTCTAACACATAACATTGTCTTTATATTGAAGAACATTAGTGGAATGTAGAGATACATACAAGGTGGAAAAAATAAATATTTACAAGGAGCGATTGAGGTCAGGAATCACAAATATTTGAATAATAAAAGGAAATTTTAGGGAATCATTTTCATAAATATATGATGATTTAGAAGACAACTAGTTGAATAAAAATATATGGTATTAGGAAAACATGTTTTTGATCATTTTTTTTCTTATTGAGTAATTCTTTTACTATCATTGAACATATGGAAATATACATACATAAAATATTTCTAAAAACAAAATTTTCATCCTTTCTTGTGATTTGATCAATTTATAATTCTACCAATTCACCATGAAATCAATATCCAAATGTTAAAATTGAAGTTAGATGTAAAAAATACAAGTTTAATGGATCATAAGGATAATAAAATAGTGACATGTCAAATTATTTTCCTCTAACTATTCTTCAAATCCAAAAATGGTTAATATATTAACCACTAAAACTATAAAGTGATACAAATAGTTCATCATTAATGTTTATTCATTAAATTATCCAACTAAAAAGAATTACATATTAATAATAACATTTCATTATTAATTGGTTGACGTGAAACCCTTATCATCATTCGATCAGGGGATTATGTCATGAATCCATGCTGAATTGTATAGGTTGTCACATTACATGAAAGTCATAATTTTCTAAAATCATATAAATATAATTTATAAAATAAATATGATGGATATCCACAAAATTTAGTCACTATATATCCATTAAACAATGGTTTCGAATACAACACCAATACAATAATACTTCATCCATTTATTCCAACATTGGTTCTCCCGTGGCCTATCTTTTAACCATTAGAAGTGATAATTTCCAAAAAACGAAATTCCATAGTGCTAGTGATAATAGTCATAGTGAGAAAATAATATGATCAATTATTGTATAACAACATCATGAAACCTTATTTTCAATCTAAAATTGTTTAGGTTTTACATAGATTAGTCATTGTAATTATTTATTTAAATCGTCCATAATGGTTTGAATATAAATGTGAATTATCCTAATAATATCCCCTATGAGTGTCACATTAGGTTTTCATTAAGTCATGTTGTCATTTACTAGGTTACACTTGATTCATGTCTAAGACACCTTTTGGATTTATTATCCCTAGGTACATCTGTGAAAGAACCATATACACTTGTAATATCCAGAAATGAGTGTATTAATTGAAAGACCCAAAAAAGCTATAACTAAATAAAATTATTGGATGTTCTTCATTAATAATTATATTAGACTACATTTGGGATATGTTATCTATACTTTTTTCCCTATATATGGATTCCATGGTTGCTACTAAACTTCCTCTGATACCAATTATAGTGAACTAACCCCAAAAAGTATTGAGTTATTGGCTAATATAATTACATTGAAGTGATTAAAATGTATTAAATACTGAAGTAATGAATAGTTTAATATTCATCTTAAACTAGAAACAATTATGAATCATATATTAAAAATCAATACAATAATTACAAAATAATTCTTTTAGGACAATAACATTATTCTGCCTAGAATATCCTTCCATATATTTATTTTAAGATATCACAAAATCACAGGGAAATAAAAAAAAGATGGTTGAGAGAAAATGCTATGTAGGGGCCATGTATAGAAGAAGAATTACTGAATTAATAAGAGTAATCAATATGGAAATATAATAACTGAACAGACAAGACATATAATCAATTAAATACATGGATAAAAAATATAGAATGTTATTAAATAAAAAAGTATTCCATTCAAATAACTAGAGAAGGAAAAATCAATATGGCAAGGAAAGTAACAGAAATACATTCCATTTATTCAATTAATTGAGAATGAAATGAAACCATTGATATGTTGAAATAAAATCTTATAGATAAATAATAACAAAATTTAAATTAGGGAAATTCTAAACTTTTTTATGCCATGTTTCTTATGTACATGTTACATTTCCATCAAGAACTTTCACAAGACAGTTTATCATATCGGGTAAAAACCAATATAAGGCTATCCAACTAGATTTTACCATGAGACAAACAATGCATAGATCATATATCTAATAATTGGCCCACTAATGTCATAACTATCCAAATCATTCATCATATATCAAATAATTTATATAACAACGTGCCTTATCAAATGTCTATATAGATTAGAAGACACAAATTTTTAAATATTTTATAAAATAGTAAAATATCTATCATGAGAAACACCATATATAAAAATGGTATATGATTAAGGAAATAATCATATACCTGAAAAATGATGTGGATAATTAGGGGAAATTCAATGTTTAGTGATCATAAGAAATTGAATATTTCATTGGAAGTAAAAAAATCTACGATGTGAATGTCAATACTATCCTTGTAAAAATAAATCAAAAACCATATATAAAAAGAATAAGGATGGTATCAATATGACATATACCAATTGGTGAAAGAATATGTTTTTTTCATTGATGAAAAATAAGAGATACTATAAAATAATTAGTGAAGAAAATATCAATTTGTATTGAAAAACCATTTAAAAAATGTTTCATTGAAAATCACTTTTGAAAAAAATTTACTTAAAAAGTAAAATTTTTTGTATTAAAAAATTATTCGACCAACTATAGAATTGTTAAACCTGACATGCCATATGAGGTAAAAAGAATAGTCATTTTCCCTGTTAGAAGGATATAAAAGTGATTTTTTAGGAATATGACTACAAGATTCCATTGAATTTTTTTTGAAAAGAAAATAAGGTAAAATTACTTCGATAAATTATTTTGGAATAGTTATAAAATCATTTTTGAAATACCAATTTGAAATCAATTTTTTATATGAAACCAGGTTCTTCGACTAATGAGAAAAAATAAAGTCAAGTTTTATTTAATGAATTTTATGAAACATTTTGAGTACCTAAGATTAGAAAAAAAACTGTAAAATTACATTTGAAAAGTTCATTAATAACAAGTGTAGAATAAAATTAATGTGTTTATTATAAAATAATAAAATAATTTCACATAATAAGAATTCAAGTGTAAACAATCTCGATCAAAATGAGACCCTGAAGTAACCCGTTTAAAAGATTATAACATTGACATGAGAATAAATCAATGAAGATATTATGTGTCTAAAATGTAAATACACATAATTTTTTTTAAATAAAACAATATATAGTTAATATTTATTACACACATAATCTTAAAATATTAATGACAATGAGGATGTAATATATCCTAATGAAAAGTAATTGGGATGTAAAATTATTTACCACATGGTATATTTTATTTCAATTCCACTTACGAAGAAATAATTAAAATTCAAACTAAAAATACAATTAATATAAATCAATTCACGATATAATATATCAAAATGGGATGTAGGTGAACCAAAATAAATAATTATGTGGTGAATATGAAATTTATCTCATAAACTTAAATGGTGAGATGAAAATACCTTAACTGGAGTTTCCATTTTCGGTTAATGTACTTAAAGATCCTTTATAAGAGTTTTAAAAATGTTAATAAATTATTAAAAAACTATATTAATATTTATTATATCATATATCATATTAATATAATATATTATTACTCATATTTTACTAAAAATTCATTATTTCCACTATTTCGGGTGTTAATTGCCTAGTTTATCATGTATGTTTCAAAATGAGTCTTTTTGTTCACATCAGTATTTCTCATTATCTAGAATTTATATAATGATTTAAATAACATATAAATCTATTATAAATGTATTTATAATAACCCATAACATTTTGATTTAAGAAATTAAATGCACTATTCAGGGAGACGATGGGTCGTACATACGCATGAATGCTATTTCCATTTCATTATCTTATTAATGGAGTGAAAAATAAATTATATATATGTCTATTATAATTTTATTATAATATATATTTCATATACATCTCTTAGGCTTAATAAAATCATCCTTTATCCATTCCATGTATAGTTTGAACAAATATCATCGCATTGAAGGGGCTATTGTCCTCACTTTCACAAATGATGTCATCCAATTTACACAAAATGGAAAGCATGAGGTTATGTGTTATATAAAAATTAAATAATCATAATTAAATTATAAATATTATATATATAATTTATAAAATCATTTCTATCACAGTTATCATCCATGAAGGGAGATAAAGAAAAAATGAACAACATCGTTTTTTATGACGGTAGTTCACAGTACACGTAAACTGTAAGTTCGTTACCTATTAGACAAATGTGTGAGTATTTTTTGTTCAAACAATTTGGATAAAAATTTTATTATATTGAGAATAATTATGTTTTTATTTTATTATGGAATAATAATATTTGAGGTGGAGGATAATGCAAATAATATAGAAGATCTTGAGAAAGGATGTTACCTCTAATTCGGGTAACTCCTTTTGGTTTGCACAAAAGGACTTCCATGGTGGTATTTATGAATAATGTTATTATTATAGGATGATGGGAGGGATTTTTAAGAGCTATTTGGGTTGATATTGGTTGATCCAATGATTCATGATAGGTTTTTTTAAGAGGGAGGGTGATTGACTTTTTATAGTGGAGGGGGAGTGGTATTCGTATAAATTTTTAAAAATGGAATTACACTGATGTTTTTCTAATGAAACGTGGATCCAAAAATAAATAAAATTAAATAAAATGGATTTAAGGATTTAAATATGGCCATTAAATGTCTTTTTTACATGTTTCTATGTCATTTTGGACCTTATGTTTAAGGTTTAGTCCCTTGATAAGAAATTTTTATCCTAACCATTGTAATTAATTTTAATTACATTCACTAATATTTTTGTAAAAAACTATGTTCAAATTATTAGAAAAAAAATATTATTAATATTCAAAATGTTTAATTTATTTATTTAAATTATAATAAAATATTTGGTTAAAAATAATTTAAATTTAATCCCTGCAAATCAGATGACAAATGATGTTTTAATGTAAAATGTTTAAATGTTATCTATATTTTTATATTCAATTTCAAAGTGAAATTGATTCAAATAAATGAAATGTGATCAATTTATATAGAATTTATCTAAATAATGTTTAAAATGAGACTAATATATATTCTATTGTTATAAATAAATTATAAAAAATAGTAGTTTTGAATTAAAATTCAGTATTTTTCACTATTAATAAAAAAATGAAACATCATAGAAAAATTCCAAAAATTCACCCTAACCTGATTTTTTGTTTTTATTTATAAAATTATTTTTATTCTTCATATTAAATTTATAAAATTTTAGTAAATTTCATTTAAATTAGGATAGTAATTTATAGGCGGTAAACTTTTTTTTAGAAAAATAACATTTTAAAGCATATAACATTATTTATTCCAATATAATGCTTATAAAAGATATTTAATTAATATAAAATATATTTTTTTCAATATTAAAATATATATACTTCATTAATATAAATCACTAATATAAATTAATTTAATTTATTAGGATAAAACAACATTGTGGGATTAAAATATTATTCTATAAAAGCATTCCCTTAATATTGAATTGGTTCTTATATTAATTTCTAATTAATTTGTAACCGTTTAATTTAATTTATATTTGTTTAAACCATATATTTTCATAAAATAATTAATTATATTCATAAATAATAATTTAACGGCTAGGATATATATTATTTTATTAAATAATAATATTTAACAATATACTTTTATTCGTTAAAACTAGGCCATGTGTGTAATGAAAGTCATTAAAAAACACATTGTTGGCTATGAAACATAGAAAATCAGTACCACATTCATTTAATAATTTATCACAGATTAATTTTATTTAAGAGAATAAATATATTACAAAGTCTCCTGATATTATATTCCCTTACATGCTAATTGTTGCAAGTCATACACACTATCAAATAAAATGATATTACATTAGAATTTTTGGGAGTTAAATGTGAACTAATATTGTTATACGAAAGAGACAATTAGTATAGCACTATTAGAACCCTCTCTACAATATAAAATGAAACAACATACATAGCAACCATCTTTCCGTATTTCTGAATCAAATGGCGAAACAATCTTTATGAAACCTAAAGAAATAAATGGTCACCATCCATAAACTAAATATATAGACAACATCAACTATCATATAGATTATATCTGGTCTGATCGATAACCAATTTTTTTTCGAATCAACTAAAATTGTTCTGATATCTCCTACACATGAATTGGTCTCAAAAACTCTCATTCCCCTGTATCTATCCAACGTAAAAAAGATCTATATGGACTAATATAGATCTCCTCATATGAAGAATTAAAAATAGTGTTCTGTTAATTTTTGTTATAAGGGAACTAAATGAGCCCAATGTATTTCTAAAACGATCCAATAAATTCCAGAATACATTCGATCAATATGTCCACTTACACCTGAATAATACATTAGTATTTTCTGATTTTCTATGGGTGAAAATATATACTCAGAATACATAATTTCACAACGCTTTCTGCAAAACTTCATAGAATTGAGACGTAAAATTTAGATCAGGAAATGAATTTAATGCCTATGGTATGAAATCAAAATGAACTACCTTCTGAACATAGAATTCACTCAGCTGGTTCACATTGGATGACTCTCAAAATTGAA
Source organism: Viscum album (assembly GCA_963277665.1). Lineage (NCBI taxonomy): Eukaryota > Viridiplantae > Streptophyta > Magnoliopsida > Santalales > Viscaceae > Viscum > Viscum album. Next base: position 380,981,385 of record OY728122.1, read on the forward strand.
TGAAATTATTAACTTCCATTAACTAAACCACAATCACCGAAATTACATTGTTATTCCAACATGTAATCGTGAGAACATCTACAAAATAAATTGTAACATCATCCCAATTCTATTTTAGAATAATAATTCTCATTAACAAAATCACCGGATTTTTATTCTTGTCCTTCACATGTTGAAATTTATAGCATCATATCATGAAACCTACAATCTCCTTTTTTAATTCTTCCACCAATACAATTAATGAAGATAATCATATATTTTGGTCAAACCAAGTGGAAATTCCCACATAGAATAATTGAAATCACATATCATATTTTCCAGTATAAATGTAGGCACAAAAACATGACCCAAATCATGAATAAAAATATCCCTATAAATATCCCAATCAGACAGCGGCTCGCCAAAATAAAAATGAGATCATAATTCTAGACATTCTAAATCTAGATATTTCCTCAACATAACAAGGTTCATGATTTATGAATCAATTGAAAAAAACACGAGTTTCATTATCTCATGCTCCTTCATAACATAAATATTCATTTTAGAAATCAATTATATCATCATCTTCTTGAAAATAGACTCCATAAATTATTGAGTTTGTACCATTCTTCTCAAGGAATCTATATAATGTTTTCCTTTCATAGGAATATAAGCTAACTCAATGTAAAAATACTTCATGTACTCAACCCATATCCACTCTTAAGGAATTAAATTACACTTTGAAATGATTTACTTAAGAATTTTATGATCTTAAAGAAACATCTCACCCAAAAATAGTTCCTCCAAAATTTAAAAGAATAAAAGAGAATGAAAAATTAGTGAATATTTGTATGGTAGTTATGTTCATGTGACCTGAATTTCCATGATTCATATAACACAACTAGATCTCCCAAAATCAAAAATTCCCCATGTCGAATCCTAGATTCATCATGAAAATATGTATACTCTTTACCAGTATTGGGTAAGATCATGTTAAATGTAGTGGTCATGTGTTTGATCAACTCCTAAAAATCATTCCCACATGAGTCTGAGCAATAAAACATTATAACTTTCTCAGTCAATCCCAAAATAGGAGTTCCCAAGTGATAAAAGTATTTAATTAACTTCACTAATATCCCACCAAACAAATAATGATTCTGATATCAAAAAAGATTTTAGTAATCTCTCTAAAATAAACTATTCGAACCTCCACTAGCTTGACTAACACACCATCCTCATAGATGATGTGAAACATTAAATGTACCTTACTGATTCATAAATATATCTGACATAGCATCTCATACAGCAAGTTATCACTTTGTTTAATCAGGGTGATATCGTGATAGGTGGAATTATCATCATGAGTTTGGGAGTATAGTGATAATTCATTTATAAAATCAACCATAAATAGATCCTAGTAAGGGTGAGCTATTCAGATCGTCAATGTCAAAAACACTACCTGATCATTTTTCATCACAAATTGAATTATGAAAAACCGATAAAAACAACACCAAATACAAAATGGAGTTCATGGTATATAATAATATATCACCCTCAATTAGTTATACCCTGACCCCAAATCTATTTTTAAAAACACATAAAAATTATTTAGCTGGTCAAAAAGATCATCGATGCGTGGAAAGGGATATCAGTTCATAACTGACATCCTATTAAACTTTTTATAATTAATACAAAAACACAATGTTCTATTAGCCTTATTATAAAAAATTATTTCTGATCCACGTGGTGAAATACTCTAATGGAAAAACCATTCAAAATCCAAATTTTCTAATTGAGTTTCATGTTCTTGATGATCTTATGGTTCTATCCTATATTGAGAAATTGAAACTGACTCAACCCATAGAATCAAGTCAATTAAAAACTCAAAATCTTTCTCAAGTAGTATCCATGATAAATCTTCAATAAACACATCCTAAAACAGATTTAATAGAATACAAAAAAATATTCTAAACTTCTTCAAAATAAATCAAAATACTCCCATACTTAGTTATGAGCTTAAATAGTTCTGGAAGATCCAACCCAAAAAAACCTGATAAAATATTCCCTTACTCATGAGGGACATAAGTGTCTCTATTAGGATATGGGAATCGTAATATCTTATGGTAAAAATAAATGTTATTATATTATGTAAGTAACTAGTCCTCCCATTGTATCAGATCAAAATTAGAAATCTCATGCATGTATTAGTCCCAATGTAGATGATACCCACCAAACATGAGGGAACCTTCCATTCATTAAATGATACTTTATTTATATACAACTAATGGTGTGATAGTCAACATTACCAAACACATATATTCCACTTATATACAACAAAAATTCACAAACCAAGAATACATAAAAAATATGAGGCCCTTATACCAATTAAGGCATTAGAAAGTATGGAACCCGAATGAATCATACCTCAAACAGTTTATGGTCAAGCCTCTCTCATGCAATGATATAGAAACTTCTTTTCGTATGTACCATATACGCTAACATGACTAGCATGGAAGGTCTAACTCAAACTTACTGACTCATATGAGGTAATAGAACCCCTACAAGTTCTATGTACTAGAATTGGCCTTCCAACATTTCTACCCAATTGAGGTTTACTACAGAACCCCAGTATATGACTCATCCTACCACATGCACACTGCTCTATTGGCAGTTTAGGATAGCGACCTCTCAGGTGGACTAATATTCTACACAAATAGATTTTTACCAAACTACCTCTCTAATATACAATTCCTCTTCCCTTGCTAAATTTACCTCTACCACTATATAAATTATCTTAATTATTCTTCCTAAAATAATAATACATATAACTAGATCACCCAAATGAAATGATCTATCTACGATTGGAATCTCCCATTAGGTTCCCTTTAGATATGAGAGCTTGATCAGGTTCCTCATTAAAATAATTCAAAGAGAAGAATTATATCTAGCAAAAAATATCATATAAAAGATGTTCCAATATATTCCCATATGTAGTTTCATCATCTATAATCAAAATTTGAGAAATACACTATAATTCTATAAAGGGCCTAAAAAAATGCTGTCACTGTTATATATACCTAAGTCATGTAAATTATCTTTTTATCATTCCTATATCTTAGGGTCATTGGGTAAATGTTCTCTAAGAAGTGTTATTAGAGACCCTAACATTCCATTTCCTATATATTCCTATCCTAAGCCCGTATATATAATCTAAAATAGATGGTACTCAGAACAGTTTTGTTTCAAGCACATATCTTTTCTAAGGAGGGATCTCTAACTTATTCATAATACTGAATATCGAGTCAACTTAAAACATGATTACATCAGGACCACCCTCTACTAAAAACATTGATGGATGTTGTAGTTAAAATTTTCTAGTATGGTTGATAATACTATATATAGCCCACTAGGGTAATCACTCCATAAACTGCATAAAATGAGAACTTTTCTCAGGTAATTTATCATCCCATCTATTATCTGAAATCAAATAGAGATCTTTCCCCACTAATAGAGTTTCATTTAAAAAAATTTCCTCTTGTATTGCAATCAATATTTGTTGTGGTGGTGGAATCTGTCTACAATTCTAAACACACTTATCAAAAAATAGAACATATGATTCCAAAATTATTAAAAATTGGGCTTAAATCTTGTAAAAACAAATAAAAAAACATAAACTATCCTAATGTGTAAATTTAAAACACTATTAATACACAAAAAACCCCTATTAGGGGTATGACCCACATGGTTTAAATAATACATGCGAAATAGAAACCTTTCATTAGATACCACTTTTTTAACCTTTTCAATTCCAAAAAACATATCACTTTCTCATTTAGGGATTGTTTTCATCTTTCTAATTCAATACTTCATACATAATACAATTTTAAAATATTTTTTAGGATCTATAATTCAACCATTTTTGTTTTAAAACATTCATGATTTTAACACATGAACAATTTTAATTAAACCCCAATTATTTAAAACCTAAATACTAACCTAATGTATTTTTATATCACATATCACAATAAAAGTATACTTTTATGTGTTACTCACATGATGTATGTCACATTTATCCCTAAGTTCCAAAAATTACCTCTTGCCTTTTCGATCCATGAGTAATGTATTAGAATATAATAACATCACATTACATGTGGAACCCCAATGGTGTAATAATGGAAAAATCTAACAAGTGAACATAAAAAAAATAATCCTTCCATTAGTACTTAGAATTTCACAGGAACATGTGTAGGAAAATCTCAGGCCAAATCTTGATGAAAAGGAACAATATATTATAATATCTTATATACCATTCCCAATTAGTAAATCAGTAGGTTAAATAAAATCAAATACCACTTTTTAACTTGGGGAACTGGGTGCCACAATATTAGGTTCCCTAATCCTATTCACCACATAATCTCAACATTAACTCCACATATGCTAGAGGCTAATAACTAGGATATATGATGTAATGGATCTTTTGAAATTATTGTAGCCTCTATACTATAGTAAACCAATTAAAGGAATTAAAATAAACATTGATTTAAAATAATAATAAATACCACAAAAACCACTTACCAAATTTCCATACAATGGAAGTACCCACAAAACTATAAAGTAAAATAATCAATTTCACTAGTGTCAATTGCCACAAGAAAACCCAAAATAACACACACTGAAAAAATTATCAACAAGGTCCCATATATCTTGTATGGTTCACTCAATAATTGAAATGACCCTATGGGTTTTGTAATATCTCTTTCATAAATAAATTCATGTTTTATATTGTAATAAAATATTATACAAATAAAAAATATGAAGAATCCAAAAAAGATTTCTTTATTACTAAATAAAATTATAATAATCATCTATTAATCCAATTAAAATTCAAAAAATTACACCTAGAAAAAAATATAAAATAGAAAAGGAATGAATGACAATATATGGATACCCAAATCTACTAGAATCACCCCCCCACTTCCAACACTATAGAGAAGAAGATAATATTACGAAAATAAGAAAAATTATGTAAGTATAGAACCTTTACAGTAATTGAGTTTAATATTTAGTGAATTAATGATGTATTATTATTATTAGCAGGTATTATGTATATTTATGTAAAAATTATTTTTTAAAAGGATATGGGTCTATACACCTTTATTGAAATATAAAAAATATAGAACCTCTATTAGAGCAAGGATGGAAGAAACCCATTACAAAAAAATAGTTTTTTAAGGAAAAAAATAAACAAAGGTCAAAATATTTCAAATTGTCCAGAAGAATAAAACAAGACAGAATGCACAAGATATTGGTATAGAATTGTTACTGTTGGAATAGTAAAAAAAATAGAAGGGAAGAATAACAAGAATGTAAGAATACTAAATTTATATTTTAATAATAAATTATTATTAAATAAAATTTTACATTATAAATTCATGTAATTAATCTTTTAAAATTCCAGAACAGAAATATGATGATTGGAATACTGAATGAAATTATATGCACATTTTTATCAAACAGTATTTTAAATTACATTGTGAAAAAACAAAACTTTTATATTATTAATTAAAATTACACATTTTAGAAATTTATTTTGATAAAATGAATATCATTTTTTAAATTATGATGAAAAAAGTTATCCATGGGCTATTTTTTGGTAATTTTCTTAAATACTTAATTTTTTCTTGTGAATAGTAGAAATAATGTTATTTTTCACATAACTGATGTATCTCAATTTAAAAAATTCAATACTTAATAATGAAATAGTAATTTCTATAACTTTAGTATTTTCTATATAATATATAATTTCATAAGTGATACCTTAAAATAAAATAATTTTTTTTACAAACCTAAAAATAACTTTTCCTAAACCTTAGTTCAAATGTGATTTCTTAAAATATCATTTTCATTTTCATTCCTATTTAATTGTAAATTAATTAATTAATTAGAATTATAAAGGGGATATATAGTCTTAAATCCATATATTATATTTATATATGATCTATAAAGCCAAAAATTAAATATTTCATGTCTTACATTTCATAATTTTTTTTTCAAAACTTTATTCTAAATATAACCCTCTCTTAAATTATAAATATACCCTCTCCCTCACCTTGGATAACAACTCTTAGCACCCTTTACAAATATAAAGATATGAAAAAATATTCCCTCTTAATACTCATTAAAACCATAGGGACACACTTTATTAATTCAACTCCATCTCAATGGATTTATAGTGTCAAACAAGAGAAGCTACACCAAGGATTAAGTAATTTTTGATCCACTCCTCTCTCTTTTTTATTTCTTCATCCTATTATGTGTCCTTTTCCAGTAACCAATTCAAAACCAATCCCTAAAATAGTTATATAGGTATTAATATAAAATTACATTAATTATTTTAACATGTTATACATACCATACAATTATATATATTTTAAACTTCCCACTCCAGTACTCCTGACAAAGTCTTTTCAATGGTATGATTACCACCTATGGAGATATTTCCATGTCAACACATAGATCCTTCATCAGGGATGGATATTAATAAAAATAAAAAACAAAAAATATGTAAACATGTAATTATTATGATTATAAGGTTTTGAAAGAAATTGTACTTATGAATAAATTACATTAAATAAAATAAAAAACATTAATGAGAAATGAGATATTTATAGGGGAAAACATGATTCCAAAACTCTTCAATATCGTCAAAAACATTATGTAATATTATATAATGATTATAATTGATAAATATTTATATAAATTAAAATAATAATATTCTATATAAATGTTTCAATAAATATAATTTTATTATTTAGGATCTTAAAAAGTGATCATACAAAGTGGTAATAATGGTAATGGGACTCTCGAACCCAACCCCCTTCCTACGGATAATATCTATTTCATTCAAAATTTTGGTGTCGACATTCCTTTAATATTACTTAAATATAAATTCTATTTTCTACCATCTTCTTTTCTAGGGCATACATGTTTTCAACTTGGTTTTATTACAAATATAATTATTTTTCCAAAACAAATCTTCCGAAAAAATACTCTTTGACTCTTCTTGAGATTGTTTCTTCGTCACTCAAGATTGATGATTGTTATAACAATATTTTTTTCCACATTTTCATTTTGGAAGAGAATTTTTAATCATGAATGTATTCTTTATTATATTTTATTGAAACCCATTCATTTCATTGGGTTATTTTATAACTACTATTGTTATATGTTCTATGTGACATATAAGAAAATATACGTGTTATGATGCGATAGGTGGGTCTGGAATTATATATCCATCAAATTAACAGTGTAATGTGATGTATCTAATTAGATAATATGAAATATTTTTTATGATGATTCTAGGTTTTTTTTCAATATTATTTTTTTATTATCATGAACATATGTGATGTGTGAACATGAGGAAATCATTTTTCACAACTATGTGTGGTATTTGAAAACCAAGACATGATATTTCAATCTTATAAATTTCAATATTCCAAAATATTATCGCATATTTATATCATGTATTCATGATAATCCAATGGTTTTGGTTTTATGATGATGATTATGATCACCCATGTTATATTGATTCATATACATTATTCATCATCCTAGGGGAATTATATGTCACCCATTTAATTGATGTATATCCTCAGGCCATGTAATGGGATAAATGCCCACTGGGCCTTTGGGCTATGGAATGGGTACTCCCTCTACCCAGTTATAGAGGTCCTTACTTTGATTTTATAATAACTGAGGCTTCGACCAAAAACTTTTTAAAAAAAATCTATAAAATTATTTAATAGTCATGTAATGAAAATTACGGTCACTATAGTCGGTGTAAAAGAACAATTTATATATTTTTGGAATTGGGATTAGAAAATAAATTTTGAAAAAATAAGTATTTGTCTATATATAGGGAAAACATACTGGAAGAATATTTTAAAAAAGGATAAACATACGGATCACATAAGATATGCTATTATAGTTAATTGTGGTAATGTAAATTATTTTTTCACGCTCCTTTGAAATAATTTTTTTTCAAAACTATTTTATTTAAGAAAGTATTTGGAATAATTATAAACTATGATGACAACCCATATTAGGTAAAATTCAATGGTTTTCCGAATGAAATTCACCTTTATATAAGAGTTGGAGTTCAAAATCTTATATAAATGATTAAACTACTACATCCACCTATGAATAATAAAAAAAATCACGTGGAACATCCACCTTCACCCAAGAAGGATCAACTAGAAATTGATTCCTTTATATGGAAATGACCACCCACATTTAGTGGATATTTTGATCCACTTGTTATGGAAGAGTGAGATGAATCAATGGAGATGATCTTTTCTGTGGTACATTATTTTGAAAAGAAGAAGTTAACTGTTTTATTTTATCATTTAGATGGACAATCCAATAAATTAAGGGAATTTATTAATTAAAAAAGGAAAATTATGATAGGAAATATATGGAGTAGGATAGATTTATGAAAATATTTCATACCTTATATTTCCCTCGAACTCTTTTAACAAAGATGTGGCGAGAATTTATATAAATAAAACACGATGAAGGTTAATCTATCAGAGCATACGAGGAAGACATCACAAGGATTTCCTAATATGAATCAGGTTTTGTTATTAATAATGATTTAAAAAAGATAGATTCATTAGTGGTTTAAAAAACCTCCTTTGAAGGGATCTAGTTATTCGAGACATTGGGAGTTATGAAGATGTTGTTTTTTATTCTCACCAACTTGTGATGGATTTAGAAGAATGATCCTATGGTTATAGAGATAATAATAGAAGAATGGAGTTTCAGGTTTTTGGGACATATGGAATAAGATGAAATAAGATTAGTTTAACCACATGTCATAAATGTTGGGTGAAACATCATGGGAATTGTCTCAATGGGACTGGGAAATGTTTCAAGTGAAAGGGAGAGGGATTCTATGCTTATGAAGTTCAAAGAGATAGATAGCAGCCGTATAATATGATATAGAACATAAGGGAACCACTTTATTCCCCAAATATTATTCAATGCTTAATATATAGGGAGAGAGGGAACTATGTAAGTGAGTGAACCAAAACATGAGTCTTCAGGGTAATTAGCATTAGAATCCACTAAAGCCAAATGTGAAAGGGAATCCTTATTCCATCAATACTTTATATTTGGACAAAAAATGATGTCAAACATTTTATACCTTCTATTAATCAAAGAATCAAACAATTATTATTTGAATCTTGTTTTGTACACTTCATTGTATCCTATAATATTTATAGAACTATTAAATCAAATCCCCAATACCATGAAGCAGTGATATCTGTATTAATACATAGTGTTTCAATCATTGAAACACAAGTTTTGTACTTGTATCCTACTAAATTTTGTGGGAAGATTATTCCCAAAAATACAATAATGCATCCCTTGATAGAATTTGAATCTATACTAGGTGGGATTGGATATCATTATATAGAGCACACATGAACTATTGGGAATTGAAGTATCTTTTCATATTTTGAATCATCCAATGTTCCACTATAATGGAAACTAAGATCATGAATATCTTTATAAAATCCCTCAACTACATGTCTGCTAATATACTATGATTATAAATACATTCCCCAAATGGTTTTATTAAAGGAAATATTAAAATTTGAGGAAATTCCATTTTTGATGGAATAAACTGATGTATTTTATGAAGAGTTACACATACTTTCATAGATCATGTGTTATAGTTCTAAAAAAAAACATACCTAGAGCTACTCCTATCTTTAAATTCACCCAATGAGATGGCCCGGATCAAACTATAAGTGTTAAAGAAGTAGCTAAGTAGAATATAGAAAAATGGTTTATACACCCTTGGGTATCCCCAGGGAGTGAACTAATTATATTTTTCAAGAAGAAGTATTGATCAATGTGGATATGTATTGATTATTGGGAGATCAATAAAATCACTATAAAGAACATGTGTTTTCTTCCATGGAAAAATAGATTTTCAATAATGTAAAAGATCATAGTACTTCTAAATGGTGGATCTGGTTCTGGATCTCATGAATTGAAGGTGATTAAGGAAGATATTCAGAATAATTCATTCCATATAAGGTATGAACATTATTAGTTCAGAGTTATTCCATTTGGAATAACTAATCCTACTTCAATATTCTTGGATTTAATGAACATAGCCTTTATTTACTACCTCAAAAAAAATTTGTATTGTTTATCAATGATATTATCTTTCACTACAAGGGAAAGAAATAACATGAAGAGAATATAAGTATTGTGATGGTGACATTATGTATGAAGAGAATGTATGTTATGTTCATAAAGTGTGACTTTTGGATGAAACAAGTTTCATTCCTGGGGAGCATGATCACAAGTGAGGGAATTTATCTAGACCCTTAAAAAACAGAGCGAATTGAGAGATGTCGAAGACCCACTAGTGTCATAGAAATGAATATATTTTTTAGATTGTATGGGTACTGGTGATTTTTTGAAAATATTTAACGAATGTCTAGACCTATAAATATGTTAACATGGAATGGTGTATAGTTTTTCTTGACAAAATAACTTGAGGAAAGATTCAATGAGCTCAAATAGAGGATAATCACTACAAATTTACTCACACTACCATCATGTGGATAAGGTTTTGTGGTATACAATGATGCATCAATGGTTTTATTAGTATGAGAACTAATAAAGAATGATAAAGTGATATAATACATCTAATTATAGTTGAATATCCATGTGAAGAACAAAGTGACACATAATCTAGAATTATCAACTATAATATTCACTTTAACGATTTGGCGACACTATTTCTATGGTGAGAAGTGTGATATGTATACCGATTATAAGAGTATAAAGTATATATTCGAATTGAAGGATCCCAACATGCATCAAAGATGGTGGTTATAGCTAATCAATGACTATGATTACAATATTCATTGAAACCATAGAATAAAGAACAAGGTAGTTAATTTTCTCAATAAAAATCAACATCCTACTCTATCCTTGATACAGTTTGACAAAGACCCTATCATCATGAAAATGAAATGAATGTATATGTAAATCATAACGTCTAGGAATACAACTTACCTTGACAAAAATATTTCCCAACAATCCCTAAAATAAAATATAAATAAGTCACACTAAGATGATATGAATCTATAAAAGAATGTGAGAAGAGTAATGGAAGGGGAGATACATGAGATCCATATCTTGTATTATGATGTGATTTAGTTTAGAAAAAGTCTCTTGGTACTTTTTTCACCAAATATAAAGAATGATCTATTAGATAATGCATATAACTCATCATTATCCATCCCTGATGGATGCAGAAGGACAAACCATAGTCTTTGAGAACAATTCATGTGGGAAAACATGATGCAGGAGATTTATGAGTATGTCTTATGGTGGATGATATGTTAGAAAGATAAATTAGAGTGAAATAAGTCCAAATAAATGATGCAGCTATTGCTAGTACCCATATAGTATTGAAAGAATGTCACCATAGAACATTTCACATATTTATTGAGGAAATCTAAAGGAAACAATGTGATATGGTTTTTGGTGGATTGAATCACCATGATAGACCACATTATTACTATTCATGACTATTAATCAGTTCAAAAACATGAATGTGTATATGTGAAGGAAGTATTGATGCTATATGGGGTTCCACTTTTTGATCATCTCAGATCATGATCCAAGGTTAAACACTAAATTCTAGAGAATTAATCAACATGATTTGATAGTGAATTGAATTTAATCATGTCTTATCATCCCCAAACTAGTTTCAAATCTAAATTGACTATTTATATTCTTGAGGACATGTTACGATTCTAGTAAATGGTATTTAATGGATGATTGGATCAAGATATCTCATTGGTTAAGATCACATATATCAATATCATAAAATGTATTATTCAAATTTCTCCATATTAATCCTTATATGGGAATATATTAAGAACACCATCAATTTGAAATGGATTTGGGGAATGAAAGATAGTTGGACTTGATCTTGTACATGAAATGATAAGGGTTTTTCAAGAAATCCAAAAAAATAAAAAAGAAACTTATATTCGGTAAAAGAGGAATGTTGACAACTATAGAAAGGAAATGGATAGTTATGTGGAAGACAATGTTCTCTTTTGAATATCACGATGGAAGAGATTAAAGTGGGTTAGAGAGAAATAGAATCTTATCCCATGGTATATTTTCACTTTTCATATCTTTGACCGTATAAGAGCACTGGACTATTAGCTTCCACTTCCTATAAATATAGAATATGTTCATGTATTGTTACACTTATCAATAATGAGAATGTACATATCCAATCATGTACTTGTACTAAATCCATAGGAGGTACAACTGTAGAGTTACCTCTCATATGAAGAACAATTAGTGAATAACATTGACTGTAGACAAAACGTTCTATAGAAGAAGATCACTCTTCTATTAAAAGTGTTGTGGAGGAACCATAAGTATGAAGAGGAAACTTGGGAGAGGAAATAATGAAACTGAAGCACCCTCCCCTATTCTCATCTAAAAATATGAATTGAAATTTTGAGGGAAAAATACTTAAATCAGGGAAAAATGTAACGACCCCGTGTTTTTATTAAATAAAATTCATGAACAAATGTGTGTTGAATTATATTATATAATATTATAGGCCTAAAAAATAAAGGTAAACCAAAGAAAATTCACACATTACTAAATGATGTTTCATTAATCAGTAATGAAACTAGTTAAAATACCAAACATTGTAACTAGACACAAAATATAATATATAAAATCAAAAATATAAAAATACAGATCGCCACAATCTACATTGAATCATCACCCCACTACCAAAAATATAGAGAAAAATAAAAATATCATAAAAAAGAAACAATAGAGAAATATATAATATTGATATAAATATAGTTTTACAATTATTGAAATAATTAATTAGTATTTAGTGGTGGTAAATTTACCATTGTAATTGTAATGTGATAGTAGGAATAATAACATGACTACTGGAAATAGTAACTCTATTTTTGGAACATTAAATTTTCAAAAAATAAAACAAAAATTTGATATAAAAAATAAATTTCATAATTAATTTTTATTTACACAAATTTTATAATTCCAAAAATATGTATCATTCCAAGAAAACGTGAATAAAATATAAGCACATTTTTACTAAACTGAATATCATTTTTAAAATCATCACATCTAAATAATGGAAGGGTTATTTTTTTCTTCTAATTTTCTAAAATACATTATGTTTTAGATGAATAGTTTAAAAAATTAGTTTTTCACATAAATGGGGTATCTCAAATTATATCATTGATGATTTAATAATGACATAATACATTATATCACATTATTTTCTACCATAGAATATTTATTTTCATAAATGATTTATTAAAATAAAGAAATTTATATTTACAAACATAAAAAGACCTTTTGAAAACCTAAAGTCAAAAGTGATTTATGAAAATGCCAATCTATCTTTCTTGACACTTTCCATTTTGATAAATTAATGAATTATAATTAATTTTTGGATTTAAAGCCTTAAAACCATTATTTTTTATTATAATATGATTTATAATTTCAAAATATCACTATTATAAGTTTTACCTATGATATAATTTTTATTCAATATTTTATTCATAAAATACCCCTCTACTCAAGTATAAATAACCTCTATTAATCCCCTTGGAAAACCAATCCTACCACCAAATACAAAGTCAATTATCTCCCTAAATATTCCCTTTTAATCCGCATAGAATATATAGATACATTCTAGGGAAATCCAAGTATAATAATCAATGATTTATATTTTCTAACAAGAGAATCTACACTGAGTATTGAGTAATTTTTGATCCAATCCTCTCTCATTTATTTTTATTATTCCTCTTATATTTTATTTAAATTAACCCACTCAAAAAAAAACATTAATTTTTTTTTCTAGTGTAATGGACCAGAACTCCCTGATTCGTTACATTTAAAAATATATAGTGTTTATGGTGTTCTCAGAAGCAATGATGACTCATTTTAAGAGTTTTTAAAAATCCAATTTTTCCAATGGAAGCTCATTTAATGGTGAGTCATTCACTGGTTGGTGGAAATGGTAGGTCTTAGTAGTGAGTCAGAACCCATGAGTCATAATGAGGACTCACACTGATGACTCGTAATGGTGTGTCGCTAATGGTGGGATGTGATGGTAGGTCACCAACCGTGAGTCACCCAATGATGACTCTTACACAAGTAGAACATCTAATAGTGAGTCATGAAGGTGAGTCGTAGAAATTGGGTCTCCATCAGTGACTCGCAGTAGTGAATAATCCAGCTATGACATTCGACAGTGACTCATTAAGTGGTGACTCGAAAATAGTGAGTTTTCTAATGGTTACTCATCCGACAGAGATCATGCTTGGATGGATTTTGAAATTGTTTCTTCTATTAATATTGGATTTGGCATTTATAAAGATGTCTAACTTTCTGCACTATACATTTATTTTTACACATGATACCAGGAATACCTGAAACATTCTTCCTTGATATATCATGTGTTGTGATGTGGCCTTCAGATCTCATCTCCCTGGAGCCTTGTATACCCCATGTTTGGTGCAAAGAGGAGGTGCTGATAACCTATTTCTCGTGGTAGGGATCCGTTCATATCTTTTTTATTTTTGAATCATACTGGTTGGGTGTATGAATATACACCCATGTAAGATAACATGATACCATCTTAATAAAGATAATTAAATCAGTTTTTTGATCAAAATCCATGGATGAGATAAAGTGATTGTGTTATTCTTTTTATCTATTGATATTGTGTTTTGTATGCGCTAATCACCCACTACAAATCTATTTCATTGGTGGTCTTTGTGTTTGCACCAGGAAGAGCCTGTGAATGATTATTTTTGGTCTTATGTTAATGAATTTATATATATGATATTTATTATCCATGTTTACAATGGTAAATATGTTGATTCCCTAAGATCAAAATTTCCTTATTATAACCTCTTAATTATCAAAGTGGAACTAAAGAATTTTTTTTCCAAATATGAATAAATATTACATTGTTTGTATGGTTGTGTTGTCTTTAAGATTTTTTTTGTATCATGTTATTTTTTCAGGTTGCGTGGTGATGTAGTTGGGAGCACAATTGTGTGTATGGGGTGGTTCAGGTGGTATTGATGGAATCTATGGTTGGGGAATTGTTTATTTCTGAAATAGATGAGCAATGTTGTGCAATTTGACAACATTGTGTTGTGTCTTGTTGTGTTATTGGGTGTGATGGGGTTATGTAGTGGGGAATCTAGGATTGGTTGCGATGAGAGTTGTTTATGTGTGTGGGTATGAGATGGAAGTTGTACTATTTTGGAGGATTATTAGGGAGGGATTACTTTAATTATTAACAATGGAAGTGGTAGGTATGGGTGTTAAATGGAGAAAAAATATAAAGCTAGTTTCTTTATTGTGGGTTTTTCTCTATGTAGATTCTGTTATGTGGATTGTTGCATACTAGGGTTGGTAGCTGCCGAGGTAGGGATGAAATGGATAAATAGATTTTATAATAAATAATAAACATCGGTTAAATGAGTTTTGTTGGTGTTATGAATCGAATTGTGGCATGTTGTCTTATAGTCTATTCAGAGGTAGCAGTAAAGGATTTTTTTAATGGTTGTTTGTTTGATGAAACCCAAATGTGGGGTAGAGTCTTTGATACCTATATATATAGTTTTACATCCTTGTTATTTATATAGATACCCCACCATAGTTGAGAACTATGTGATGACACCCCCATTGTCATGGGGAGGGAATCTTTTCCCAATATCCTAGTGGGTGGATGGATGGATAGTTATCTCCTCTTCACTGCTCTCTCTTATAGGTATTGGTAGTCCATGATTCTTCAGGAAGGTTGTGGTGTGGTTGTAAGGACTAGTTGTCTGCGGGTGAGGTTTACTTTACCAAGTGTCTACGGGATGAGATGTGGTGTGATTTCCTAGGTGTCTTTGTGATGAGGCATGGTTGTGGCCAAAGTGCCTATGGGTGGGATGAGGTAAAGTTGTGGCCCGAGTGTCTATGGGTGGTATGTGGTATGGTTGGGGCTCAGGTTTCTGTTAGAGGGATGTGTTGAGCTTCGTTTTCCCAAGTTCAAGGACAAGATCTCAGGCCTAGGTGTGTGTGTAATGAAAGTGACATGGGGAATGTGGATGAGTGTGGTAGTGCCAGGATGTTTTTCATTAGGGTATGAGAAATTAACTAGTGGGAAGTGGTGTGGGGTACCTAAACATTGATGTTCTTATTATATTACGTTACTTGACTTGTTTTATTCAGTGAGCATGCCTCAATGAAGTTAGGATGGCTAGTATTCCTTGTCTGGTGTCGTGGGTTTTTACTGTTTTCTCATAGGGGAATTACTATAAATCTCCCACTTGTTCCTGAGAGACATTATTTTTTCCCAACTAAGAATACTCATATTCTCACCCTACATATATAAAATTACTTTCAGGTTTTAGGGGGAATACATGGACCATAATGGGCATTTCTATCTCAAAAATTTGGACAAATTTTTGGTCACTTTTTAGCCTTGTTTTTGGTATATAATTTAGTGAATATTGTTTTGTAATAGTTATATTTTCAACATGAATGTCAGATGGTTTTGGATTTCTTTTATATATATATCTTGGAGTTGTTTGGGATGAATTACCTTATCTCCCAATCATGTTTTATTATAAAGGGTAATGTGGATTATATAATCAGATCCTTGTACCCAGGGTGTTAGTCTCCACCTCGGAGCCTACTAGAGGAAGGAATCTAGGGTCATTATCTCTCTTACTTCATTTCCATTTTATGAGGGGAGTATTTGGAGGGACATGGTTGTGACATAATTTTATCATTGATAGATGGTTTAGATATAGGATGGATTTTTAAGTTAGGAACAGTGAGGATTGAAAGAGTTGTTAGGGAAACAATGTCAGGTGATCTTGGTACATGACATAGGCCAGGGGAGACTAGTAATGACATGGAATTTTACCCCCTAATGATATGATGCAAGGACTATGGGTCTAAAAAATGTCTAAGTGAGGAAACACTATTTGAAAGGTAGAGACCATACAAAAGATACATAGATCATGATGACTTTTGTTCGGTGGGTCAATTTTGACATGGAGTTCTGATCAAAATTCTAGTATTTGACCATGAAGTCTGAGAATAGGAAGGAGTTACTCTCCCTCTAGTAGGGGAGTATGTTAGTATGGTTGTTGGGGATCAAGTTAAAATATTTCCGTCACTTTTCTCTAGATATCATACCGGATGAGATGTCTCATGAGATATGCCTAGGGGAGACACTTTATCCTTCACCCCAGAATGACATTACTGCCTTCACCTCGTCAAAAAACATAAAGGGTTAGAAGATAGTGGAGGTAGTTGAGAGGATTAAATCTTAAGGATGTATACCGTTAAAGGGATGCTAGTAGGGTTCTTTTCAGCGAATGGCGGCCAGCAGTAGCTCTCGGCACTAGGGCCATCTTGGTTTTCGCCAGCCAAGAGTCGACCATAATTGTTCTTGTTCCATCCTTCAGGCGAACTTAATTTTCTCATAAATATGAGATCAATGTGTTTCTCTTGAGGGACTTGTGGTCATATTTAGAGTTAGTTCCTGATGGGTGTATCAACTTTGTATGGTGGAGGTGGGAAGGTCCAGTTCCTACCTTAGCAACAGTTGTTGACATGGAAGTTCCAACAGTAGAACCTACAAGTTCATCCTCCATAGAGGGCATATGGAGAAGGTAGAGGTATACCTTAGGGTGTTCCTTAGGGACCCTATCCTAGGAATTGTAATGTATATTTTTTCAGCAGAGGGGAATCAAATTTAATCCTTGATAGTTACACACCTCAGAGCCAGCAGTTCCATTATGTATAGAGAATGTTTGAGGTACGATCAGTTTTCTTAGTACTCTTACCTATTATT
Organism: Viscum album; assembly: GCA_963277665.1. Classification (NCBI taxonomy): domain Eukaryota; kingdom Viridiplantae; phylum Streptophyta; class Magnoliopsida; order Santalales; family Viscaceae; genus Viscum; species Viscum album. The sequence continues at coordinate 380,999,338 of OY728122.1, forward strand.
TGATTGATTCCAGAGATTCACATTCCTTTGTCTCACCTGGTCTAGACCATTCTATGGGTCTAGAAGTAGAGATATTTATCATCATCCTAGTGTTTAGAACACCAGTAAGAGGTTAGACCATTTTATTGATGTATGTTAGTGAATTAGACTAATGATGGGGCCACATCAATCTTAAAGGGATATTTTAATTCAATAGATGGAACCATATGATATCATCCTTATAAGAGAATAGTTGTATTATATGACTATTTTTATCAACTCCTTTCGGAGGAGTGTCATGTTTTCGTATGTGGATGGCCATCGTGTGGATTTCATTGGTCAGCAGAGTTGTCAGATGGGAAGTCCATGTGTGAATCCTCTCCTATATATATTGAACAAGATGTAATTGGAATCAATGGATGAAGAGATGGATGATGTTCCCAATATTATTGGGGAGTACTTTTATGATTTTCTTGAGGAGATTGTGACTCTACCTCCTTGACGTGATGTTGAGATTAGGATAGAATTCCAACCCAGAGATTCTTTGATTTTGATGGATCCTTATCAGATGGAACATTCAGAGCTATGAGAGTTGAGGATTAATATAGATGATCTAATGAAGAAGTGATTTACCAGGTCTAGTGTGTCATCAGGGATTTCTCCAGTCTTGTTTCCAAAGAAGGATGATGGTGGTCTTATGTTGCGAATATACTACCAAAGGATGAATCAAGTAATGATCAAAAAATATTACTATTTCCCAATGATTTATGATATTTTACACCAACTGAGAGGAGAAATTTGGTTTTTTATAATCCATATATGGTCTGGATATCACCATTTTGAGGGTGAAGGAGGTCGATATCCTGATTTCTACTTTCAAATGTAGGTATGGGCACATCAAGTTCACGGTTATGCCACTCAGTGTTAAGAAAGAACAATTCATGTTCATGGAGACCATGAACTCCATTTTCCATTGGTTCATGGACTAGATCATTGTTTTATTCATCGATGAAATACTGATCAACTCAATGTCTAAGTATGAGCATACTGAGAATCTCAGGAATGTCATTGATGTTCTTTTTCACTAGTAGTATTACGGTTTTATTATCTAAGAGTAAATTCGGAAACAAGAGTTAAACTTCCTTGAAAATTTGGTATTACAACAAGTTGTTGAAGTGGAACCATCGATGGTGTAGGATGTTTCTTATTTGACGACACCCAAGAATGTGGAAATGTTTTTTAGTTTTCTCAGTCTAGCAGTCTATTATCAGATATTCGTGGCGGATTTCTCTTGAGTTTCATCCCCATTTATAGATCACGCCATATAGGACTAGGATTTTGTGTGTAATGAATATTTCTAGGTAGCGTTCAACTATCTAAATGGGATGCTGGTCAATGCTCCAGAACCCCAGTTTCAAGTGGAAGGGGGGATGTTCATGGTGTTTTGTGAGGCTTCCCATCTGGTCTTGGTTTTCATGCTGATGCAAAAATGGGGAGTGATACCTTATGGGTCTAGGAATTTATGTCCACATGAATGTATATATTCCACCCTTGTTTTAGATAAAGTATTTTTCATGTTCATTTTGAATTTGTTGTGACATTACATTATTGGGGAGTTCTTTTTGGTCATTACAGATCACAATAGCTCGAGGTATATATTTTCCTAGTGATATAAGAACTGACAACAGTGGAGGTGGATAATGTTTCTTCAATAATATGATTTTCATATTTATTTTACCTTACTAATGGGTAATGTTTTGGACTATTATTTTAGAAGACTATCAGAGAGGGTGGTAGTTCGGGAATCTATGGAGGATTGGAAGGTAGTAGTGGAGTAGGATTCCTAGCACCAAGATGTAGGAATGGACGGTCGAAGAGGTTTTCTATTTTAGATTACAGTGCAATCATTGATGGTGTGCAAAGCGGAGGAGTATTAGTGGATAGAATCTGAGTTATAAGTGATGTGTGATCAAACTAACGGGGGTGATGCTCTAGAGGGATAATCAGAGGATAGTCAGAATCAGATTTTGTTCCATGGGAGGCTATTGGTTTAACTGGAAATATATGATGGAGTCCTCTGTGAGATTCAAAACTCACCCATAATAGTACACTTAGGATATTTTTAGATGTATCATGGCTGAAGAGATCTATTTTGGTGGCCTTTCACAAAACTAGAAACAACATAGTTTTTGGCGATGTGTTTAACATGCCACCTAGTGAAGGCTGGACACCATGTTCTTAGTGGTTTATTAATACCCCTAGATGTCCCTGAGTGGGAATGAGATGAAATGTTGATCTACTTATTCATATGATTACCCAGGGTCTAGGGATGATGTGATTCTATCAAGTTAATACTGGATTAGTTGATGAAATTATCTCCCTTATTAGAGATTATGGAGTTTGTTACAGTGGATGCCTTGTCCAGGAGGTATGTGGATGAGGCTGTGCGATAGTATGGACTTCCAATATCCATATTTTCAGAATGGGATACATGTTTTACATCACAAGTCAAGATGTAATTTCAAGATGATTTTGGTACTCACTTACACCTCAACACGACTTTCTACCCTCAGATAGATGAGAAGATAGAGTGGACCATCTAGAAAAAGGGGGAAATTTTGCGAGCATGGTTCTTGGACATTAGAGGCTCTTGGGTGAAACAATTTACCTTGGTAGAGTTTTATTATAATAATTGTTATCACTATTCCATTGGATTGGCTCCATTTTAAGCCTTTTACAAAATACCGTGTCAGTCCCCTATCTACTAGACCGAGGTTGGGGAGCCAAAAATTCTTGGCCCCATGTTAGTGAAATGCACAACAAAGAATTTTTAGGTTTCCATGATAGGATCAATGTAGAGAACGATAGAAAAAGTCATATGAAGATCAAAGGAAGATTCCATTGTAGTTTGAGGTTGGGGACCACATGTTCTTGATGTTTTCCCATAGACATGGGTAGTAGAGGTTTGATAGAGGGATCATGCTTTATCCCAGGTTCCATAGGCCCTTTAATATTTTGGGACAAGTTGGTGAGTTGGCATACCAGTTGGCACTACCACTATATTTGGATAAGGTCCAAGATATATATCACGTCTCTCAACTTCGTAAGTATCTCCACAATGACTCCCATGTCAATTAAAAGGGTGAGTTTGATGTCAAAAGATGACCCGACGTTTGCAGAGTAGCATGTAGAGATACAAGATCATCTAGAGAAGGTTCTAAATGGACAAACTATTCCCTTGGTTTGTGTGTCGTGGAGGAATGGTGCCTTAAAGGAGAGTACTTGGGAAATGGAGACACAGATGCCTTCCCAGAACCTGAATATGTTTTGAGATTCAGTTTGATCTTTTTCATTTTATGTTGGGCTGATTGAACCTTGTTTTATATGATGATCTATTCACATTACATGGGATATGTGTAGTGGAATTTATGGTTATGTCTTGACAATAGGAAAGGGGATGACTTGATACCCAATCGAGACAAATTAACTGAGATGATATTAAACATGCACAGGAGAGTCAGTGCCACATAGAGTAGATAGTATCATGACACAGAGGAAGGAATTCCCAGATTCATATGTTCAGATAGTGTGGCATTTGGTTCTTGTGTGGTGTGTCTTGTGGTTGGTTTGGGTTTTAGGTGTCGAAGGAGGTGTTCGTGGATGTTGTGGTTTCACTGTAGCTTTTGAAAAAATAGGGTGGTTTATCATTGCACCATGGGGTGTCCAAAAGGAAGAGGTGTTTAAATTATAGTAATATCATTGAGAGGGATCTCACAATGGGGTTTTTCGGACAGCTCTTTTCCATCTAGGATTGGTTTTATATTCTTGAGGATGTGAATAGTTTGAGTGGTATCTAATGTAATAGGTGATAATTCCTCGGTCCATTACATTAAGATAATATTTATTTTGAGGTGTTCTAGGAGAAAAATGGATACTTATTTCAAGATTATATCAAAATATAATTTTCCAATGGAATATTGTCTGATGATGAGTCATCCAACCAGTAGGTGGCGATGGTAGGCCCCACCGATGAGCTAGAACCGGTGAGTTGGAATAGTGACTTAGACTGGTGACTCTAAATGGTGAATCACTTATGTTAGGATGTAATGGTAGTTCACCAATGGTGAGTAACCTAATGATGACTCATCCACCAGTAGCTCATCCACTGATGAGTCGTGACCATGAGTCGATGATGGTAGGTCGCTAGTGGTGACTCGCAACAATGAGTAATCTAGAAGTGACTCATCCAAAGGTGACTCACATAGCTGAGTCATCCAATGGTGATTAATCTAATGGTGAGTTTTTCAATGGTAGAGGTCACCTAATGGTGAGTAATCCTATGGTTGGTTATCCACTAGTGATTCTATTCAATAGTGATTCAAAATTCCAGTTTTCAATGAATTTACAGTTTCACCCCTATAACATTTTATTTGATGTAAAATGAATTTAGTACCTAATTTAAGTGATTTTGAATCCATTCTATAGGATATAAAATATATCATTAAATTACCAATGCTTGGGAGGTATATAGAGAGTCAAAATATGTGGTCATGATAATGATCCGTCTATGATAGATTTTGAAACTATTTCTTCCATTAATATAAGATACGGCCTTCCTAAATTTGATACCCTTTCTTCCTTGTATGTATACTTTTACTCTTGGTATCGGAAATCCCCAAATATTTCTTCCCCAAGAGATCATGGGTGGTATTTTGACCTTTGGATGCAATTTACCTAGAGCCTTGGACACCCCCTGTCTGGAACAAGGAGGTGGTGTTGATAGTCTATTTCTCAAGGTAGGGATCCCTTCCTATCTCTTTTATTTGTGTATCATGTGGGGTGGACGTATTCATGTAATATCATGAAAGATATCAAGATTCCATGTTAAAAAAGATAATTTAATCGGTTTAAAGGTCAATATGTGGGGATGGGAAAAACTATTTGTGTTATGTATTATTATCTATTGTTATTCAGTTTTTCATGGGCGAATCACCCACTAAAAGTCATGGTCATTGGTGGTATTTTTTTGTGAACAAATAATGGATTATTGATGCCTATTTCTGGTCTTTTTTTGATGACTGTCTATAGATTAAACTGATTAAACACATATACCAAGTTAAATACATGGACGCCTTAGGATTCAACGTGATATATGATATCCCTAGAATTATAAAATTGGAACTAAAGAATGAGTGTTTTATAAATTTTAATGCACTGTTATTATTGTTATGTTAATTTTCTGTGTGTGGTTTTGTCCTATCTTGTTCCTTGTGATGGTTTCTTGGTGTTCTGTTTGGGAGGGTGGCTATGTGTGTGGGGTGGCTCTGGAGGTGTAATGTAATCTCTAGTGGTAAGATTGTATGTTTCTGAAATGGTTTACTAGTGTTGTAAAGTGGAACTACACTATGTTGTGGCTTGTAGTGTTTCTAGGTGTTATGGGCTTACACTATGGGACTGTCGGGATTGGTTGTGATGAGAGGTGTTGATGGGATTGGATATGAGATATTTACTATTCTATTTTGGAGGATTGTTCGGGTGGGATTACATTGAATATTTATGATGATAGTGATTTTTAAGGGTGTTAAATAGAGAAAAAATATAATGTGAGTTATATTAATGTGGTTTCTTTTCCACCATGTGGTTTATGTTGTGTGGCCTATTGCATGCTTTGGGTGGTAGCTTCCTAGGTAGGGATGAAATAAATAAATGGATTTATTATGAAATAAATATAATTTTTTAAATGCGTTGTTCCATGTTATGAATCGAATTGCATCATGTTTTGTATTTTTGAATTATGAGGTAGCTGCAAAGGTGGTTTTATGTGATGATTGATTGTTTAAAAAATCCCATAGGTTGGGAAGGTTGTTTGATACCTATATATTTATATAGTTTTACTTAGTTTTAATTTCTAAATGCACCCCACCCTAGTTGAGAACTATGTGATGAACACTCAAATTATCATGGGGAGAGTGTCTTTTCCCAACATCTTGGTTGGAGGATGGATGGATCGGTATTGGATCTTCCCCACTCCCTTTTCTAGTCATTGGTAGCCCAATAATCTTTGGGATGGATGTGTTGTAGTTTCCAGGACCAGGTGTTTTCAGGAGAGTATTTCGTTCATAGGTGTCTATGGGATGAAATTTTGTGTGCATTCACATTTTTCTTTAAGATGAGGTGTGGTTGTGGTCTAGGTGTCCACGGGAGAGATTTGGTACAATTTTATACTAGGTGTTTTCAAGAGGGATGTGGTGTAGTTGTGTCCTAGGTTTTTGTGGGCATGATGTGGGGAGATTAATTTTACCAGGTTGCATGGCTACCTCTGTGGCCTAGGTGCATGCAGGTGGGTTGTGATATGAGTCTTGTGAAAGAGTGTGGTAGCACTAGGATGTTTGTCATTATGGTATGATCCATTAAATAGTGGGAAGTTTTGTGGGATACCCAAATATATTGGTTTGCTTATTATATTACTTTACATTAAATCCATTAATTGGTGAGAATGCTATGTAAAGGTTTGGATAGCTAGTATTCCATTTTTGGTGCTGTTGGTTTCAGCTATTTTCTCATATGGGAATTAATATGCTTCTCCAACATATGAATGAGAGACTTTGGTTTTTCCCCACAGAGTTTACTCTTATACTCACCCTTTGTATATAAAATTTCTTTTAGCTTTATATGAGGACTATGTGGACTGTTCTGGGCATTACTAGCTCATACATTGGGATATTTTTCCTGTGGCTGCTTAGCCTTTTTTTGGTATTTACATTGGAGACTATTGTTTTGTATCATATATATTTTCAACATGCAAGTGGGATGGTTTTGGATTTGTTTTATTATATATGTCTTGGAGTTGTTTTGGGATGAAACAAATTATCTCCTGATCTTGTTTTTTTATAATGGTTAATGCCTCCCATATAATGAGATCCTTGTACCCCTAGTACTAGTCTCCACCTTGGGGCCTACAGAAGGTAGGACTCGGGGGTAATTATCTTTTTTCCTTAATTACCAACTTAAGAGGGGAACCTTTGAAGGAAGGGGGCCATAAAACATAGGCTGTAAATTAACATTATATTAATTATTTTAACCTATTATATAAATAATACTAACATATAAATTTTGATTTTATTATTCCCACTCTCCCAACAATGTCTCCCCAATATCTGGGTATCCACCTATGAATATATTTCCATCTCATCACATATCACCATCATCATGGATGGACATTATAATATATATTTAAAATATAAAAATTTAAATATATGAATTATAATTTTTTGGAATTAATTATACTAATGCTGCAATAAAATTAAAAAAAATGATAAATTAAAGAGAAACATGATATTTTTTTAGAAATAGTTTATATAAACATGCTTCAATATCATAATAGAAATTAAGAAATATATTCCCATGATTATAATTAATAATTAGTTCTATAAATGAGTATAATAAACTTCTTGATAAATTTTATAACAAATATTTTATTATTATTCATGAGGCATAAAAGTGAAGAAGTAATGATGGAATAATTAGAAGGGGATTCTCAAACCCAAATCCCCTTCTCTGTATTACACCTCATTCATGCAAATTTTTTATGTTCTTATTCCTTTAATGTTACATAAATATAATTCCATTATTATTCCCATTTATTTATGAGGATATACATATTTCTACCTTGGTTTTATGAAAAATATAAATGTTTTGGAAAAAGAACTCGTATTTCAAAAACATATCTTTACTCCTCTTGAGATAGTTTCCTCTTCAATAAAGATTGGTGATTCAAATAAAATGATTCTCCCCTTTTTCTTTTCTGAATAGAAAATTTTATTCCTAAAAACATTCTTTATGATATTACTATGCAACCCAATCCATGAATTTTTTTATTACAATAATTTTTATACATTCTATGCGGCATGGATGATTATAAAATTATTATGATGTGGTGAGTGGGACTCAAATTATTTCCCCATCAAATGCATTGTGTAGTGTGATCTGTATCATGAGAACATGTTAAAAATATGTGAACATAATACTATATTTTTTCACAATGATAATGTTGTTATTATTCACATATGTTATACATGAACATGATTCTTTCTTTTTTCAAAATAATGTGTGGTATATGACTAGTAAGACATGATGTAACATTTTTATGCATTTACAGATTCAATTCCCTTAACACATGATCCCTCATGTTTATGATGATGATCTTATTCTTTTTAGATATTGATGATTATTATTATCCCTCATTTCATATTTATTAATGTCCCTTATTCACCCTCTAACTTGGATTTTATCTCACCAATTTCATTGATGTAAATCTTCATGTGATTTCTTGTACTAGTGATAAATTAAGGGAAACTAAGAATATGGGGAGAATGGATTAAATTATTATTATTATTATTTATTTTAAATTCATGTATGAGCCTAATTTTTGAAGACAGTAAAACATTATGTTATAGAATTGTAATTATAATTTTATGTTTATCATTAACATGATGTAATTGTTATGTATGGAAATGTAGGGTCTCTATATCCATAATCCATACATAACCCAAAAATAAACTATCTAGTATATTTACTTTTCACTTGTTCTAATATGTAATCATGAAGTCTTATTGGGTAACCAAGAGTGGCCCACGTAGGGTTTGACTAAAATATTATAGAAAATGACAAAAAATATTTCAAATAATATCCAATCCAATAAAATATATATAGGAGTATAGTAGATAATGACAACATTAAGGAAAACTAGATTCTATCATTTAAAAATATTTAAAAAAATCAGTTTTATTCTTAGTTCCATTTTTAACCAAAATTACTCAAACATACATTATCCCATGTTGTTCATCTAAACCATGTTTCATAGGGGTCACAGGATGACTGACAAGAATAATTTGTAAATATCTCCATCCATCATTTTGAACACCATGTCAAAAAATCCCAACTATGATCTGGAACAACATGTACATAACCTTGGATTCTAGAGAATCTATGCTTTATTTAAAATATAATATTCATTGTGTCTCTTGGATCATCAATCTCTCCCAAAAAAGAGACATGATCATTGATACAACATCCCACAAACCTTTACAAATGTTTTTGGAGGTCAACATCAGTGACACTATTTATTTAAAAATATAACATATATGGACCTTTTCAACTATCACTACTCCATAGGTCATTACAATAAACATGTTGTTGGTTTCCATAGTAAGACCATTTCATCATTTAATCACATTGTAGTCATCCCCGACACTTTTATATTATTTAACCACAAGGAAAATCCTTTTTAACTATACATCATATTTAACCCTTTATAATAAATAACACATTTAACCTATTCATAAAGAAAAAATACAATTTTTATACAGTTTTGACCAAAAAACATCATAAAAAATACTTTAATCACATAAACCATTCATTTAATCATTTTAAAATTCAATTATAATATTAAACGGAGTAGATCATCCTTTGGTTAAATATATTTCTGATAAAATAATCCAAAAAAATCAAATAGGGACCGTCATGGGTCTATCATATTATTTTGAAAAAAAATTTAAAATATCTTACCGATGATTCAAATATGAAACATAATGGAACCAATAAAATTACACCCAAAAATAAATTAATGTATCAAGAGTACGTGATATACTTGTAGACAACCTAACACAAGTTCATAGATGAATTATCAGATGATATTAATAATTGATTTTAAATGAAATAATAATCAATGCATAAAACTAAAATCATCTACAAAATAAGTTTTCAGAAGAATCATAAGGAGAAGAAAAATTAAACATGGGATCTTCCTGAAAATATAGGAAATATGAGAGATTGACTCAAATGGTGAATCAATTCATACCAAATAGCTCATCAAATTAATTAAAATATAGGTGGAACTATCATTATAAGTGGTGGAATATCTTGGATCATCACTCAAGAATATGGAAATTGATAGGGGAATAAAATATTATAACAAACCTTAAATAACAAGGGGAGAAAATGTGAAATTTCCTCTTTTAATAAGACACACAATTTGGCTAAATGATTGGTCAAACCATGTTCCAAAATTTTTACACCACTTTTCCAGGATAGGGCCTAGGAAAAATGGTCTCATAGGGATTCCACATGGTTTTCCAAATCAATTATATTCTATGCATTTGGATATTTACAAATACACCTATTTTTAAAGATCTGCTACTATTTTTTGGTCAACTATAATCCCTCCCTTATAGGTTTCATGGTTAAGGCACATGGTTAGTACTAACCATCTACCTATCATGCACCCTACATATTATAACAGTTTTTTTTTGTTTCCTAGACCATTAGGATACCCTCGATACCCCTCATATTCTGAAGAAACAATTCACTAAAAATTATAAAGTGAGATACTATAAATTCGAACAATTATGTACCTCATATAATGGTTGGAATAATACAATGTATTGAGTTTTATCCAACATTATTGTGTCATGGGATATAACATGTTCTATATATGATAAATATTATGTGATGTACTAAAACATCCTAAACAAATCATATATTGAACAATACAGAATACAAGTCTAATTTCTAGAATAGTAACATTTATTTATCTTAGATGATGTGTAGTATATGATTTTTCAGAACAAATTTCATTGAATCCCTATAGAAAAATTGATATAGTGTATTAATACATCACAAATGGGATTCAAAATTGAGATACATGATGGATTGATATTTTATAGGTAGTGTACAATATGTGTATCTCATATGATTCAACATCAAAAAAACCTATTGAGTCCAAAATTCTATGTCATAGACATAATAAAAATAGTATACATGGATCATGGCTCAATAGTTTACCCTATTTATCAATGTCATGAAATAATCCATGTCCAATGGAAAATATCCAAGACACAATACAAGATTAAACATAAAAAATGGTGTCTATGTCTTTAGTACATGTCCTTTAGTAACATTGAAATTAATATAGTTGAATTAAATTAAAATATTAACTATGTCATTTAAAAATAATGAAATTATTATCTCCTAGTTTACCTATTTAATAAAAATTTTCTATATATTAATAAATTCATAATAAATTCCTTGTATTCATTTTTCAAATTTGGGTGATTCCATTTACATTACACACTGAAAAAATAAAATCCTATGTGTATGGATGATGATTAATGATTTTATTTTTTGTTAATAAATATGAAGGAATAAAAATTTAATGTGTGATGATGTCATGTGGGATTAATGACTAACCATATAAAGAAAAATATGCAATGATTTTGTGAAATTTTCATGAATGTTAGTGATGACTCTTTAAGAACTGTTATGGATTCCCAAGATCTCATTTTAGAAAAAATCACCATGATTTATTTAAAATATTTGTTGAGTAGGTCTGTAATTCTTATGACATTTATAAATCAAAATTGAAGAAGTGTATATTGTTTAAAATAAGTTGATGAACACCACATAAATATTTATTTTCATGTGGGTTTGATGATTTCAAAAAAATAGACAATTATTTTATGAAGGGAAGGCCATGAAATTTATATAGGATTATTAATAGTTGAATAACATTAGATGATATAAATTTTGAATTTCCTAAATGTTATTTTATTCTAAATGATGTGAAATAAATTGGACAACCACTAATCTATCCAAAATGGACCTTATAATATCCACTGCATCTGTGGGAGAAGGTAAACCTCCAGCCAGCCTACATGGTGGATGAGTGAGTGGGCCTATTTATTTTTTCAATGGTTTATTAATGGGTTTGGGTTGCGGTGTTAGTGGGATAATGCAGATGTATCATCACAAATTATTCTAGTGGGAGAAGGTTATGTGGGTGTCAAACCCCACATCTTTCTACAATCACTAATATAGTATGTAAATATAAATTGGGTAAAACAACTAGGATAACTATTTATGTGTGACACTTGAACATAGAAAATTTTCTTATGTCATAAAAAACAATCATATAGGATTATACATATGATCTGATCATTTCAGGCCATCCAATAGTTTGGTGCGATTGTGTTCAACTTCCCTTGCTCTAGGTTTCTATAGATTGTAGGTTATACGCAATTTGTGAGTATCACAAATAATGCGCACATAAAATAGATCAATTTTATGGATTATTCGAGGTTTATAAAGGTCAATTTAACATCATGTTATTCCAGAAACATCCATGTAAATATTGTACTTGATATTCATGCATTAACAGGCATGAATAGAACACCCATAATGTAACTTCACATGAGGTAATAGAGTAATAAGATGATATTTAAGATTTATTTCATTCATAGGTATGATTGAAATAATAAATTAATGAATTTACACTAGCATTAATATTAATTAGAAGATATAATATAGATAATGAGGTGAATTCCACAAAGTAGTGTATGTGACGCTGAAAAATCATTCATTTTTCAAAAAAGGTAGTGTCACATGATGTATAGTTAGAGTTTGTTTATTCATTGTCAGTTGAAAATGAATTATATGATTTCATATGTTGCTGGATGATAGAGGTAGATCCATATAGCTTATTTACAACATGACATAATTTCTCACATTGTGGATTTTTTGGAATTCATGGAATATTTTATAGGTATAAGGGTTTCTTGTATCTATTTTTTATACCTATTTGTAGAATCAAATTATGTATAGAATTTTGAACATACCCTTAAATAATAGTTATCCAAATGCATATAGTATGATTTTAACATGGTTGATTTTTAAGAGGAGCTTCATGTTTCCATTTCCACTGTAACATCCTAACCCAGGAGACAATAAATGGTGCCCTGAGCTGGTGGGTCACATGGCCTAATGTGAAGTTACCAGAACACCATAAGTTTGACTAGTAGTGGGGGTCCATTGTGGTATAGTGGGGGGACTACAAACTCATATGAGAGGTACATTGTGGTAATAATGAATAGACCTTTCCAATGAATGGAGGACAAATAAAAGGATACTAATTAAACACTAAAGAAAGATACCACAAAAAAACATTTGAAAATTAACATCCAAGCAGTAGTACAAATCAATATTACTTGGATATTCCATTTAAAATATTATTCCACAGTGTGATGATATATATAAATGGGAAAAAGGGTATAAAAATACTAGGAATATAAAACATAATATATAGAAATACCCCGAACAACCAAAAGTGATATTCACTAGAATTATGATCATACAATCAGTTCTCTAATCCCGTGCACCATGATATAATAAAAATAATACCAACAATCTGTGATGGGGGGAATGCTCTTATCCACACCTATAGATAAGTAATATACTATAGTACCAACGGTTTACCAAGTAGGGAGTGAGATAAAATTATCAGTCCACCACTAAATAAAATCTTGAATAAACCAGAATGTTTAATTAGAATTGTAATGTGTAGGTATATTAGATAATGAAGGATGATTAAAATTAAATATCAGTCATCCCAAGATCCTAAGGGACACATGGTAGAATCTACTTGCATCGGAAAAATTCAGGATAAGTTTTATATGTTTACCAAAACATATATATATATATATTCACCCATGTATTATATATATAGAAGTATATACACTGTATACATAAGGATATATACAAGAATATATGTGGATACTTGGTTTTTGTTGGACTCAGGGCATAACTCATCCATCTATGACTATTCTAAGAAGTTATTGGTTCTAGTAAAGATTAAAATCCATGAATATCATAGTAGGGTGAGATGTCATGCTCAACAGTAGAAAAGGTTGGTTGAGTCATCATTCTAAATACCTGATGTATGGGAGCATGGAATGTAATTCATATTATATTTGTATGTTAAATGGTGTGAGACTCCATCTCAATACCCAATGTAATGGAGCATGAAACCCCATTATAAAAAAAACAATTTACTATATTCCACATACAAATATCCATGATTTAGTTATATTTATAATAAGGAATTTCTATTAATGATTTAAATTCATTTAACCATGTTTATCCGTTGGTTAAAAAATTATATAACTCATATATATAAATATATATCCTATGGAACATACATCCCACCCAATTAAATTTTGTTAAATTAAACCATTCCATTTATTAATCATGTCTCTACAAATTCATGGCCATTCCATGCCACATATAACATGTTTTATAAATTAAAAATTTTATTGAAGTTGTTATTTAATTTAACACAACCTAAGGATGGAAAAAAGGTAGACATCCTATAACAATTAAAAAATCCTCAAAAAGGACAATCAAATAATTATTATTACAATTTAAGAAGAAGAATGATATTTAAAAGAAACACATGGGAATTTCTTTTATATGTCATAATATAAAAAATCTATAAATAAACTCAAATACTATTGAAAATTTATAGAAACCCTACCTTTGGTCCATGGATGACACCTTGTATAATATTTCTTTCATGTTTGATGTTGAAAGGAAGAAATATGAAGAACTGAGAAATTACTTGAAAATAAGGCATATGAACTTGCATCAGAATAACATTATAGATGGGAAAATAAATGATGAAAAAAACTAAGAGGATTGTAGAGATGACCATTATATATCCAATTCAAAAGATAATGATTGTAATAGAGTTTAGATAAATTATATATTGTTGAAACTAGATTAGTTGTGGGAGAAATCCATGGTAGAGGAGAAGGAAATGATTTTTATCTTGGGATCAAATGAAATAGGGGAGATGGGTTAAAAATATTAAGGGACAAAAGTTAATTTCATATTCATTTTCTGGGTAACATGGTTTGACGACACGGTGGGCCGAACCATGTTCCAACCATCTTCCCAAATTGATTCAAGAACCCCACATCCCACTATATTATTACACTTTTTGATTAATAGTTCCCATCCCATGAAAAATGGACCTTCTATTTTTCTATGAAAAAACACATGAACATGAAACTTGGATCATATGGTTATAGAAAATTAAGAAACCACCCACTTTGTACTATGTTCAGGAAATGACTAAGGTGTATAGTTAACACTAATTGTGTTCTAACGATGCGACTCTGTCTGTAACTCTAATTTCTAGGGATTTGGGATCCAAAAATTCTATAGATTCTCTCAAGGGATCTCATCATCTATATGTCACACTCAGTAAGATGGATCATGGAATTTAAAATCAAAAATGATATTTTCCTTTGTGAAAATTTGAGTCTTCGCAACCTCCTCTCCCGAAAGAAACTCATACTTGAGATGGCCTACTGAGGGTAAAGAGAAATTGTCTTATAAAATATGCAGCCACTGGACATGTACGTTAGCTTCTTGCTACCAAGACTCATTATATAATCATCAGTGATTCCATAACACCTATACCAGAGGAATTGGACATCCTTTGGTAGTATTCATTCTTCGGTCCCTTATAAACATTGGGTGCTCCTCAAATGAAGCATACACATCTAACTCATCCTAAATGACCTGACGAACTTCAACCCCCATTCTGCTATGGAATTGGTAATCCTGCTCTTGTACGCGAAGTCGAAACTGATCCTCCTTCACTAGCTGTTGGAATAATGACCCTGTAGAAACACTGTAGATGACCCATCTTCCCGCATGATCGGCACTCCACTAGGTCTCTTGTGTATTGAGGCTTCTTATGCCTATTTTTACCACACTAATAGCACACCAGTTGGTTTCCAGAAGAAAGATATCGTCTACCAGAAAGAATGCCTCTCTTCCTCGAGTCACCTCATGTAGACTCTCGGTGGCACTTCTTACCATGTACCTGAAAAGATTCAGCCCTAGAAGTTTAACCTCCCTGGTTCAAAACTCTAGTATCCTATATGTTTCTCTCCGTGATAAGTGACTCGTTGACTATCAGGGTAATAGAAGTCAACTGGATGATGTTCACCTGTGATCTGATGTCCGGTCTGATGCCTTCCTCAAACTTCCTCACTAAAAATAGCTCATGATTTCCCAGAACAGGAGTGAAACGCCATAACTCTATGAAGTTAGAGGAATACTCCATAACTGTGAGAGTACACTACTGCAAGTTCATGATCTCTCGGGCTCTATCATCCCTCATTGTCACCGGGTATAAGTAGTCGTAGAACGTACAATGAAACTCATCCCAAGCCATAACCTGTTGGAACCCTACCTGGGAAACCACATCCCACCACCTCTTGGTGGAATCTCATAGAATATAAGTCACGAGCTTCACTCTCCTCTATGGAGGTGTATCCATGTGCTCGAAGATGGATAGCATGGCTTCTTTCCAGGACTCCATAGCTTGTGGTCCTCCCTCCCCTTTGAATGTGGGAGCATACTGTTGTTGAAAAACACGCGTCAGCTCTGCCATAGACAGGGAAGGATCCTAAGCTCCCAGGAAGCTCTGCATGAATCTCATGAAACCCCCTCTAAACTGAGCATTGGAACCAATGTATGGAATCACTACAGGTTCCATTTCCGGAATGATAGATGGAAATATAGGTAGTCCCTGATCAGCCGTATCAAGCATACAATCACTACCTCATTCCTGACTTGCAACGAGAGGACATCTTGGTGCCATAGCTCTGAAAAGTCAAAATCACACCTTATTTAATGATGAACACAGTTATAACATAAGAGTGAAAAATGTAATAGGAGGAAAAACTTTAAAATTCTAGAAAAACATGATTACACGACATGTTAGTAACACTACACTGCATGTTTTCTGAGAATTTTACCATGGGCATGTACCTTGGCCATACATGGCTGTGTAAACCACCTGGCTACACGACATGTTCCCAAACTACATGGCATGTAATAACCATTTTTATCCCTGTCCGATCAATCCTACATGTCTAGGAACACAATCTGTCCTAGAAGGAAACTACACGGTGTGTTTTTCCACTACACGACGTGTCCTTATGATTTTTTCCTTGTCCGTGTCATTAGCCACAAAGACTATTACACTGACCAATTCTACACGGCGTGTCAACATGGTACACGGCGTGTTTCCCTGCGGATTTTCCCAACCCATTTATTCAGCTACATGGCATGGTCACACAACTCCCCTATGACAAAACTACACGGCGTGTTCAAAGGAGACATGACGTGTACTAGACATGCCTTATTTGGCCCGTGTTGTTAGCGACACAGCATGACACATGACTGACCCTACACGGCGTGTTCCAGATAGACACGACGTGTATTTGAAGGAAACCCCTGACCCGTGTTGTTCGTGACACAATCAGATACCCAAGTAATACTACATGGCGTGTAAACCGGCACACGATGTGTTCCTATGAGATCTTTCACAACCCCGTGTCCCTCTCCACATAGTCAGTGACATAGCTAAAAACTACACAGTGTGTATTTATGATGTACATGTTGTGTATTATGGGTTTTTCCAGAAAGTAGCCTCATAACTACACCAGAGCCCAGAAAACATTAAAAAAAGCGTTAAGGTGGAAAATTCTAATCCTTGGGGGCCCATACTCCCCACGAATCAAAGCATGGCATCATAACAATGCATATAACAAGTAAAAAGTAAAACAAACTCGTGACCCACCAAATTCTAATCCTCAAGTGACCGTAAAACCTATGAGACCAATGTTTGGCATCTATGTTAAGGAAGATCTAAACAAATGATACCCTTTCAACATGGCAGGTATTCTATCACAAAAACCATCACAACAACATGGAGTTTCTATCACAAATTCTATCACAACAGTATGTAAATTCTAATTCAACCCATATGGCATGAAAACATTCATGACATGTGATTTTCTAACAAGTTCCTATATGATTATGGAGATGGCATACCCTCATCTCATCATGTTGCAACAAAATAGAACCACAATCATATAAACAGTAACAACACATAACACGTGCACCACCCAATGGTTAAATCAAGTAATCTGTAACATTTGAAAAACTAAAAAATTGAAACATTCAAGGTAATCTGGAGTTTTCCCTATACAAAGGTTCTATAACTCCAGGGCAAAGCTATTTACCATTTACCTATTCCGTCTTATCCCTGTCTAATGTATGAAAATAGTAAGTCAATAGAAAAGGAAAGAACTCCTCTGATACTACTTCATAAATACCCAAATCCGGAGTAACTCAACTGGTGCCTCGTACCCGGTTCACCACATAACCTCAATCACATGTCCCCAAACGCCATAGGTTGTTGACTAGAAGCGTGGTCCTTAGTGAGTCATTGGGGAAACTATGTCCTCATTTGGTAAGGTATACAAAGAAAAGGAAATAAAGTCAATATCAGAAGCAGTAAACGACATACAATAACTAAAACTAACATCGGAAGAAATTTATAATATAATAATGATGAAATGATGCAGTAGGTACAAGTATCTAAGGAAATTAGTAACAGAAAAATGTGCTGAAATAAAACTGAGAACAAAGTACTAAAAGTGAACTGCAACTCCAGTAGTATCGCAAGCCTAGGCTCGGTCCTATGCTCTCCAGCTCCAACTAGCAATCATGTACCTGAAGTAGAAGGGCCAAAATCCCTATCCACACCTGAAATTATATAACCTGTTTGGGCGAAAAAGAAGGACCCAAATAGGGTGTGAGACTAATCCCAGTAGTCAATCACCACAAGATCTGTGCCCTACTGTCAGTGAGAAATATAACAAAAGTAAATGAAATAAAAGAAATATAGAAACATGAGTACATTAAGTAAATAATACTAAAAATCTCCATTAACATTTATTTAGTTATTTAATTCATTAATTTAATATCACCCAAGGAATCTAGCAACAGCTCTATATTCCAAAAGCATAGAAAGTAACACAACATGTATCTCGTCAGACTACAATATCTATAAGCAGTACAAAACACAAGCTTGTTCTTTAGCTTTGTGGAATCGTCACAACCAAACAAAAATAATCACACTGACTCTCTGGGTGGCTCATACTAGAAGACCCCTATAGTCAAGTAATCATACATGGGCAGAGACACTATGGGAAGCACTCACCGTGAATTCCCCTGCGGTCTTACAACGATTGGTATAGACTCTATGAGGAATCCCTTACATCTAATTCCCCATATAGTCTCAATATGTAACTAAGGAAACTCGGAGGAAGCACAAATTCCAATTCTTATAGGTCCTACGAATGATACTAATTTATAAAAGACTCTCTAGGGAAGCCTTAATCGTCAATTCCCTCTTTAGTCTACCGCACCAGGTTCACACAACCCTAAGCAGTCTAGTCATGTGTAATTGACTTTCAGCATCCCAGAGTAAGTTCAACAAATACTTGGCTAATAGCTATAATGCATCAAATTAATATAAACAGTAGGAAAGGAATGCAATCAAATATCTCAAGGTATTAAATCAATGCAACAAGGTATGCCTCACAGGCAACCTAAGCCAAACAGCGGTAAATACCCAAAACAAGTAAAACACCCATGGGGTTATCCTCAAACATGCTAACAAGAAATCATTAATCATCTAATAACCTCAAGAAAAAAAGAAATCTAAGGAGGAAAATAATATAGGTTCAAAACCCTATCCCGAGATACCCGATACATGGGAATCCGACACGTTTTTGCACAAAAACTCAAAGGAATTCTATGTAGGGAAACAAAACAAAAACCTTGACCAAAGGAGATCGATATAGTTGAAACTCATCCTATGACTCAGCCTAGAATGGAGATGATCTGAAAAAATTTCTAAAATGTTCAACCTTTGATAACTCTCATAAGAGAAAGAATCAGGAAACGCGACCAAGGAAGAACCAAGAACTCACTACAGCAATTCTATTACAACTGATGACATTCGACTCGGATAACTGGTGATGGATCAACAGCTCAGAGATGATTTGTCCTCCTCGGACGCTCGGGTCATAATTAGGCAAAGAAGAAGACAAAAGTAGAGATTAGACACGACCCCTGTCCGTTTAACGAAAAAAAAGAAATGTACACGGTTTGTACTTCTTGAGTACACAGCGTGTACTCACCTTTTCCATACACCTCATTAAGCGGCCTCCAAATCACCCCTACACACCGTGTGTGTGTCCTAGGCATGGACATCACACGACCTCACATGAGATAAAAGTACACGACATGTACTTAAAAAGTATACGACCTGTACATAGAAAATTTCTAGATTTTCCTCTTTTCCTCAAAGATGACCAGAAAAAGAAAAACATACCTTAAACCAAGATCCCGGTTCTTACAAATTGGTTTTAATAATCTTAATGTTTTTGTGAAATGATTTTCTAATAAAGAGGGAAGGGTTTTAATTTTGAAATGGTGGAACTGATTTTTCATAATTGTTTGAAATGTAAAAAGATGTGTTTACACCTCTTTTGAAAGCAGGAACTATGTTAAATTTGGATTTCAAAAAGTGTTTCCAATAGAGTTTTCTAAACTATTTAAATGTTTTTTAATGGGATGACATGTTTTTAAATTTATTTGAATAACTTGAAAGTGATATTTTATTTGATTGGTTGTGCCTTTCTGAAATGTTTTGTAAGTGGTGAATTGTGTTTGATTTTGTCGTTAGCAGGTCTGAGAAAAATGATGTATTGGTTGACTATTTTGGTTTCGAAAAGTGGAAGGAATTTTTATTTTAACCATTGGTATATCCATGAGATACCACATGAATGGGGTTATATGGGATGATGGATTGACAATGCCACAACTAGGTGAGTGCTGGGATGGATATGAGGGGGGTTCGCGATGGCACACAAACATGCATGTGTGTGGCCCATGGGGTACCACTGGTGGATATGCTAACTACTAAAAAAGTTGTTTTCAATTAAATGTTTTCAAATGAAAAAATGATGTATTGATTATTGATTTGGGATGGTATGTTTTATGTGTTTTTTTGAAAATGATGATTTTATAGGATGTTTTGAGTCCAAGAACCCCACCAGTTTGAATGGTGTTTCGGGTTTGTGTTTAGTCGGTAAGCCGGGTAGAAGGACCAGTTATTAGTCTATTCTGAGAAATTTTTTAGAACACATTTATGGTGGTTCACTTTATGTGTTTGGATCTAGTTTGTGGCATTTTTTGACCAATAGACCAGCTTGGTTGGGTTCTTGGGTTCTCTTGTTGGATATGGTGTGCCCCCATTAAGGGTTAATACACAATTGAAGTGAAACCCGAATTGTTTCACTATTGGAAAATCCTCCAGTGGATCAATATAATGAATATTTTATTGATCTTTATTTTTGATTCTATAACCATTCCTTTCAGTGATTTTTGGATCCTCTTATAGTGGAAGATTTCTCATGGAAGTTTGAAAGTGACCTTAGTATTGTATGTTGCCTAATTCATAGAATGTGGAAGTGGTCTAGGGTTGTTTTTGTGGATGAGTGTCTCTATGGTGTCTAAGAGGGCCTTTGGGTTCTTCATAGTTTCATTGAAGCAGGATTTCAGGTTAAACCACCTATTTTTGGAATCTGTTCTTGAGAGGCTATTGTGGACACTTTTTAGACTTGGTTGTTGTTTAGGGACATAACATAAGGTCACGTTCAATGTATTGCTTCTATCAGTCATAATGGTCATGTTCAGGGATGCCTTGTGATGTCATGTGCTCGTTAGAATGTAATTGTTAAGGTTGTAAAATCTTCTAAATGTCTCTGTTATGTTGGGAGTATGTATCCCTTGGAAAACATAAAAATCCCTTATTTTAGAGGAAGGTGTTTATATACATCCTTTCCTTTTATTGTTTCCCACCTAAATAAACAAGGTGTGATGTGTGTGAATATTTTAAGAACTTATTTTAGTTAAATGTTGTGTCAGTATAAGGTGGGTTTGGAATGTGTTATGACCTGGTAAACTTATCAGAGATTTCAGTGTAGTTGTTTGTATCATTTAAAGAATAAGTCGTGTCCAGGTGGTTTCCAAAGCCTAACTACAAGACCAAAGATTCTTCAATCATTTGACCTCTAGCCATAAGTCTCAGAGTGGAGATGGCACGTAGTCAGGGGAAATACCAGGTTCGTTCAAACCCTTTTACAAATTCCTATCCTTAGAATGAATGATAGGAAGAGTTTAAATATCTGGTTTCATAATCTTTTTGCAGTTTCTCCCATTTGGTGGTAGAGATCTGAGGACCTAGTTTCCATGTTGTAGCCTGATTTCATACATTCCCCCTTTGGATTCATCAGGTTATTTAGAGAAAGGCTTGATGTTTGGGTAGATTGTTATAGAACATGGTTATCGAATGGTTATTAGTGACCATTCCCAAAAAAACCATGTATATTGAAGGATCCCCATGGTTAGCGCTCAATTTCTGAAACAGTGTAGACTAACTGTGCAGTCATCCTAAATACTAAAATGTTGGGGTATTTCTGTATTGTCCCACTCTGGTCGGTTAAGATGGTTGGTTCTTATGGTGGGGAGACCCACTATGTGTCTTATATAAGTTCTTTTGTAATGGTCTGACTGAAGTCTATCCCTTGAACTGGGGAGTTCGTTCAGGCCTCCCCTAGTAAGTGTCCTGAATCTATCTCGAGAAAATTTAAGTTGTCTCTTATGTTGGGGAGCCTATTTGTGTCTCCCCATTCTAGTAACTCAAACTGTTCCTTAGCCTTGGCCTGGTGGTAGGTAGTATCATTCGGAGCTATCTTACTACCAACATCTTTCATGGATAAATATTGGGATTGGAGAGTTCCCAACAATTTAGTTCAAAAAATTTATGTGTATCCTTGTTCATTGTTTTTGTTCCTCTAGGTAAATTACATGAGTCTTGGTCAAAGAGTGTTTTAGGAGTTTCCCTTTGGGGATAAAGTCTGAATGTTCTTGATCATTTCATGAAATTGATGTATGTTTTGGTTTGTGAGATTATTCCTCCCTTAATTGATTACTACATATATTTTTTCATTTTATAGGTGGACCGAACTTGGGGAAGGAGTACATTTATGGTCTTTTAGTTGGGTTTGTTTTTTTGATTTTGTCCTTGTTGAGTATTTCTGGGGGCGGAATGTTTTATGGTATGGATAATTGTCACATCCATGAATTCTTATAAAGGAATTTTTCATTTTATATCTGTCCTTTCATTGTTTTGGGGGTTTACCATGCATTTGGGTGGAAATGGTGGTTTTTCATGATTTGGCCCAAACCAGAAGCCCATTTCCATATTTAAATATCAAAATTTATTTCTTTAATAACTCCTTCATTTTTCAACATTTTACAACCATTAAAATTCCTAAATGGCATCCCCAGGTATATTGAAACCACCATATCCATTTTGACCACATATGAATCCATAATAATGATGGATTTATGATTTTTATTAAGGTTTTGGGATAGCCCAAAATCCCATTTCCGTCATCAAAAACACGTTTTAATTATTTAATATCTAATTTAATTGTTATGTTTTTTCAGTGATTTCAACTCTCACAAGAGCCAATATACCGAAGGAGAACTACCGTGCTCTCCTCCCCCACTTTTGGATATCGTTTACATCATGAATTTTGGAAACACTCCTCTGGATTTTATAAATCATTGAGAATTGAAGAGGTAAATTTATTCTTTCATAACGCCTTCATTTCTCACAATTTTCCCCCAATCCTGTTCCAACATGATCTCCTCATCCTTTTTCAAACCTCCCATGAATGTTTTTCTGTTTGAAAATTCAAATTCTAGTGGATTTAGGGTGATTTCTCCAAGATTCCATCAAGTATTCCTCCCTTTCAATTCTTCCATTTCCTTTGGGTTTAATCCTTTTATATGGATGTTCAAAAGTGTCCAGAAGTTAGGGTTCGAACCTAGGGTTCTACATGGTGTATTTCTTGTGTAATCTTGTGTTTTTATATTTCTCTTCACTTCCTTGTGGTGGGGCGGTGGTGCGCTTGATGTTTCACACTATGATTTGAGGGTTTCGACTCAAAAGGTAGGTGGTTCCATGTGTCAACAATTAATGATTAGTTAGATTGCAATATTTACTAATTTTCATATTTCACATATGTTGTGTGTGGTGCAAAAACTTTTTATGATTGATTTGGTTAAGAGTTTAACTTTATAGTTGCATTCTAGCTTGAAATTGGGTGTTTTCATGTGTAACTCTTGGGGTATTATTTGAGTGTATTCTATAACATGTGAAATTGGTTTTATAAATATTGTTTGGGATTCCAATTCTTCTTTGGTAGGGTATTTTTTTCCATTTGGTTTGAAATAGTGGTCTTGAATGGGTTTTATATGTGAAACCATGTTATGCCTCTTGAAAGTGTTTCATGAAAACGTGTGTGTTTTCATGAGCATCTTTTGTGTCATTATTCAAGGTGATTTTATAATACTGGAGAGTGGTTTATGAAATATTTATAGGGCTAACCATTTGGTTTTGGATTGGTATTGCAGTGATTTTGTCCTTTCATGATGGTTTTGAAATGGTTTTTATGGGCAAAGCTTGGGTATACACCTTAGAATTGTTTTATGATAAATGTAAGAGTTGAAACCATATTTGAAAACTGTTTTGGATAGTGTATAATTTGAAATGGTACATTTTGAATGTGAAATAGGCTGTCATGTGATGTGTATCATCTTGGAAATGATTTATAAAAATGTTTAACGGATTTACCGAAATTTGAAAGAGATGTGAACGTGATGTGGGTTGTTTTGTGTGAGTGTAATGTGAAAAATGGTTTTTGTTTATAAAAAGGGTATTATGTAACATGTTAGTGGGATGTTATGTGATTTTTAACATCTTGGGAAATATTTTATAAATTGTTAAAGGATATGTTGAATTGTGAAAGAAATGAAAATTGTGTTGTGCGTTATTTTGGTGTGAATATGATTTCAAAATGCATTTGAATGAAAAAGTGGATAAGGTGCTTGGGTAATGTATATGTGGATTGTTTGGTTGATGTGTGATATGGAAGTGATATTTTCATGTGAAAATTATATTTCATGTCTTTTTGGATATGTTTGAGAACAAGAGCGAAACCAGAGTATCTACGTGGGTGGACCTGTACTGGTATGGTTGTGATCCCGTGGGGTTTGGCCTTAGTTTCACGTAGCAATATTGATGAAAAAAACACTAAATAAACTATGATGATTATTATGGGGGACCACTAGGTTATTGGTATGTTCCCTACTAGTGTCTCGTGCATGAGAACATATATTTGTGATATTTACTTTCACCAAGAAACGAGGTACCTGGGACACAAAATAAGCTTGTGCTTTGGGGTTATTTCTTATTACTTGTTCTCATTAAATGTTTTTTTCTTACCGTAAGCATACGGTATGATTGGTTGGATAAATTCAGTATCTTTGGATTTTATTTTAATTTTTTTGACCCTTTAAATTATCTCACTTGAAAACTATTTTTATTCAAGGTTGCATCATTTAGGAATTGTAACTATATTTTCATGTTTTTTAAAACATGCATGATTTTATTATTTAAGTGTTTATCACATGGAATATCTTAGTGGAGATTTTCTAATGGGATTTGGATCTCACCCTAATTAAAAATTTGGGTGTATGTAGACTTGGTTATTTTTTTGTCGCAGGTTTGGGTACAACTATTGTGCCAATAGTTTGGGTTTTTACTGGTTGTTCGTGATGCAGTGATGTGGAGATAGCTTGAGGGAGGTGCCTTTTTCCATGTAGAGGTTCTTGGGATGAGATTATTTGTTCTTGTACCTTTTTTATAGTCTTGATGAATTCTTTTAAACTATATAATTCAATTATTATTTTTTAAAAAAGATTTTTTGGTTTGAAAAAATCCGATTCATTTTATCGGATTCATTAATTGTTTTAGGTTTATAAAATTGGTTTAATCATTCAAAATTCTCATTTTATGATACCTGGACACTTGTGCCAGACCATGGGGAGTGATAACACCCTTAGAGCCTTATCATGAGCCATGTTTGGTGCCAGTTTTGCTGGAAACCAGATTTGGTTTGTGACATGACTCATTTTTCAATAACACATTACATGGAAGGAATAAGGTTAAATATAGTGTATATATATGATATTAATGACATATTTATGATATTACATGAATAAGTATCATTATAGTTGTGATATATATCATTTCATTTCATTCCATTACAATCACTAAAAAAGTGACAATGTTGTTTGTGGATGTGTAGAGTACTGCCTCATCGAAGAGATGGGATTCATTTTTTCCACTTCTAAATCACAATAATTATATATATATACATATCTATAAATGAATAAAAAGTTTGGTATTTATGAAATAATTATATTTATGGAATGATAAAATATTACTTAATTTCATTGCATAATCATCATTGAAAAATGGAAATGTTACTCATGTTTACTTATGACCTACCATCTCCATGATCGCTACATTGTTTCATTTTTCAAGACCACATTTAATTATTATTTGAATAAGTATAATTTATGAATAAATATGATAATTATTTCATGTTTATTTTTCTTTACCTGTCTATATAATGACATCATTGACTATATTAAACCTACTAATTTCATTTTTGGCACATAAACATAATATTGTCAAAACATTGATTTAAAAAAAATTTATCATGTAATTGTATATAAAATCTTAATAAGTGAACTAA
Organism: Viscum album; assembly: GCA_963277665.1. Taxonomy (NCBI): domain Eukaryota; kingdom Viridiplantae; phylum Streptophyta; class Magnoliopsida; order Santalales; family Viscaceae; genus Viscum; species Viscum album. The sequence continues at coordinate 381,025,761 of OY728122.1, forward strand.
ATTTACTAATAAATTTTAAAATTTTTCTAAGGAATGAAAATAATGACCAATAATTTTTTAGCCCTGAAGATAAAGAAACACATGATGAATCTGACTCATGGAATGGTACTTTATCTAAATCCCCTTTTGCTAAGGAATATATTGATTTTAATCAACAATATTTACAAGGACTCTATGGATCCACTTTTATATTCTATATCATGAATTGATTTAATATAATTGTATTTAAAAATTTATTATTTATAATCCTTGTTGGTGCTTATGATTCATGTTTTTTCTAAGTTATAGGGGACTTTTCCATCCAAAAACACATCTTTTAATATTTTAACTTAATACTCTCATTCTATTATATATTCATGTTTTCATTAAATTGATTTTATTATAGTTTTAATATGTACATAAAATATTTATAGAGCAAATTTTGTAATTTATTTTAATTGTTTTTTAAATGGAATATTTTTTAGGTGTTTTATATGAAATATTATTACAAATGAAAGATGGAATTATTAACAAACATAATGAAAATTGTTTTTTCCACCCTGACCATTATTTAATTTCATGAATACTTCAAAATATTTCCTGATTCGTTTAATGAAAAAATCAATTTACCTTTTAGGGTAATATTCGTTTTGAAAATAGGTTTCGAAAAGAAAATGGAATATATATATATAAAATAGTTTTTTATATAAAATGGTATTTTGATATCCAAAAGTTACTTTTTTATGAGTTGAAGTTTGTTACCAAATATTTTATCATGGAAAGATCTTGGAATAAATATTTTTTTTAGAGATTTCATAGTTTAGAATTATATGACGGGGCATCCCAGATAACATCGTGTGATCTAATTACAACATAAATGATTCAGTGGACTAGATAGCATCAGGTGAGCACATTATTGTTTATGAATGTGGTGACCTAGATAGTATCAGGTGAGCTAATTATATCTTAAATGATTGGTGAATCCAAATATCCCACCAATGCGTTCGGTAATTTTCCATATATTAAAATGAAACAATAAGGGTGTTACCAAAGGGTTTCTCCTATGTATTTAACTTGGATCTAGTAACTTCTAAGATGTGTTTAAAATGGGTAATGAATGTGACGATCTAAGATACTATTAGTTGTTTAAAATTAAATTCTATGGGTTTTAATTATTTCATTTTAGGAAAAGGATGTGTGTGCTTTTCATGTGAAAATATTTTATTTCATATTCTCTATATACATAGATGTTAGGGTTAAATGACATGTGATTTTCGTGATTTCATTGGACTAATCAGTTTCCATCATTATATATAACTTATTGATGTTATTGTGGGAATCCCACATTTTCAAATTTATTTATCATATTTAAGGATGGGTAATAGAAAATTAGTAGTCAATTTGAAATTCATGAATATATACTAGAAAAAAAATCATGCTTTATCTAAAAAGTTGTATATTATTTTAAAAAAGGACAATAAAAAAAGTGTCAATGGTGTATTATATTTTTAGGTAATTTTTGAGTTATGGCCTAAATCACTAAACTTGTAAACCTAAAAATATCCTATAATGCAATTTAATGAATTATTTACTTAAAACTCAAGACTATGTAATGTTTAATTATTGGTACTTATATATGGTATCAATGGAAATGTTTAGATAACATTAGGGGTAAAGATAATGTTAATAAATATATATTGAAATATGTTACATTATGGTTTTGTTAAAATGAAATAGAACATAAAGATTACAATTTTTCTGAAGATAAAATGTTTCTGTTCAAAATGGTTTTCCAAAAAATGAAAAATGGATACTAGTTTGGGAAGTAATTAAGAAAAACTATTTCCTCCAAATCAGCATCTCAAAATGTCTATAATCAGAAAAGAATAGTTTTTCTTGTTATTAATTAGTTGATGAAATATATAAATGGTGGTGGTATTCATTCTTGAGTGTAAACTGATGTACTATAAAGGACCATTTATTTTTTTGTATAATATCATGATGTAATATCCCCCCGTCCTTTAGAGGATCATTTGACATTACGATAGATGAGGTATGGATCAATTATATACAAGTGTTATTTGAAGTCATTGGTGATCATAGTGTTAGAATATTACTAATTCCTATTATAATTATGAAAATGAAATAGATTGATCATGGTGTATATTTATGATTTCTAGAGAAAATTATGATCATGATTCCATGAAATGTGAAAAATTAAATGATCATTTCCTTGAGAAATATTTCACTAAGGTTGTTATTATCATTATGGAAAAACAATTACTAGAATTGAGGTTGAAATATGAATTTTGTATAGCGTTATAGATAGGAAACTACACAAGATTATCCAGGTATGTGAAATATTTTAGTCAGGAAAGAGATATTAAAATTAATATATTTTACTTAGTGTCGAAACTATGTTTATGAATATCATTGAATGAAAAATAATTTAGTTGTTAAAAGAATTTGGTTAATTATACTATAATGTTTGAGATGGATTTATCTAACAAATATGTTCCTAAACAAGAATAAATTAAGAAATGGTTATGGTGAAGGAAATTGAGAAGAAATCAATAAATAAGTCCGGAGGTAAGACTGTGAAATTTCTATGTGTGGAAATTGATATTTTAGGATTTTCAATGGGATTTGAGATGTTTTCCTAGTGTGGTATGTTTGGTCAAAGAGATATTTAATATAAAGAAAATATCCATGAACAAATAATGTGTAGGGAAACTGATATCCATCCATTGGTGAGGGTTTTTAGTTCCAACGTGTTATGTCATTTTGCTAATCCATGTCTGATGTTAGTTTCACAGGGTGTAAATCATCATGACGTGAAATAGAAAGCTATAATGAAATCATTAATTATTTCTACAGTTAATGTTGGGAAATCAAAATAAGTGGTTATAGATATGTTATATATTTATTAAAATTATACCAATACCATATTCCACTCTATATCTCCTCATTTTTTTTGATAAATTATAATCTAAATTGAGAATATAAACTCATGAATTTAATATATAACTTTTTGTAAAAACTATATGTAGAAGTATTGACGATACAAAGACTTATAGAAATATAATTATTATTATCAGTTGGTTGGTATTTCAAAAAAATATCTTTTAACTATATATAAATGATTTCAAAATCAATGTTGGTATGGATTTCCATTTGTATTATCATTCTAAGATAAAATATGAAGCTAATAATTTTTTGATCAATTATTTTGTTTCTTTTATAACATACTAATATAGTAAAAATTTGATTAAATGTTTAGTGAATGTTATGTTGTGAATATTATTAAAAATAATGAAATTAGTAAAATTAGTGATGTCTCTGTAGTAAATGAATACGTGGATTTATTTCATGAGGATTTCCCTAGTTTTATTCCAGATCAGGAGGTTGTGTTTATTATTAACAAAGTATATGATACTAATTATATTTCTAAAACCCCTTATCTAATGTCTCATGTAAATATTTTGAAATTGAATAAAATTTGTATGAGTCATTTGATAAAGGTATCATTCAACCCAAAATATATTCATGGGGTTATCATATTTTAATTTTTAATAGATTTATTGTTAAATGAGGGTTTTCATTTATTATAGATATTTTAATAACACCACTATTAAGAGTAAGTATCCTTGGCCTAATATCAATGATTTTTTTGATCATATCTAGGGATATCAGTATTTTTCGAAGGATTCCATATGTTCAGTGTACTATCAGTTGAAAGTTAAGGAAGGAAAAAGTCTACAAACTCAGTTTTGGACTAAATGTGTTTAGTTTGAGTTTGATGTTTAGAAATTTGGTTTGTCCAATAAATTTCTATATTTATGGAATTTTTTTTATTTCTTTTCATTATTTATTGAACATGTTCATGTTTTTTTGTTGATCAAATATAGTTATATTATAAATGCATAGAGGAACACGAAAGAGACATAATGGTTGTTTTAAAAACCATAAAATAAATGATCTATATGGAAAATTAAAAATGGGTGAATTTTGTTTATAGAAAATTTAATTCATAGTTCATATTTATTCAAAATATGGCCAAAATTTTGACAATACTATTTTTAAAAAAAATTGCTAAGACAAAAAATATCAAAATGATACATAGTTTTTTTGTGATTAACATGTTTCTACTAGTGGTTTTATTAAAAATATATCTCAATTTTCTATAGAACTAAATAAGATAACTCATAAAGAATTTAAGTTAATCAAGAAAAAATAATGTGATGATTGTTTCAAGGAACTAAAAAGGAATATTGGTGAATTATTCAGTTATGGACTAACCTTCTTGAAATAGATAATTTTCATTTTCATTTATTCTTTTTTTAATGGTATTGGTTGTGTCTTGATGATGATGGTTTGGTAATTAATTATACTTTATGTTAATTTATACCTCATGAGTAAAATTACCCTACACATTATTTTGAATATTATTAATTGTTTTTTTAATTTATACACATTGATTGTATGTTGTAAAGTTTCAATTATATACTAATCACAAAATATTAATCTCTACAAACCATAAAAAGTAATTGATCTTGATATAGAGAATATTGGTGGAATTAATCAAGGATCATGATTTCATGATTCATTACCATCCTATAAATGAAATACTATAGTTGATGATTTGATTCAAAAAGTTAATACTACATTATCAATGTTACTAATATTAAATGAGACATTGTTTTGATGAATATTGGACAAGATGTTATGGATGAAGGGATATCTTATGTTTTCTTTCAGGTTTTAGTACAGCCCAATTTATGAGAAAGAATTATGAGAACTCAGAAAGTGGTTCTATATTTTCTGAAATACATTGAATATATTAATATGGTATTGTTACATAATTATAATACTGATTAATAATGTTCTTTATGATTTAGAAAATATTATGTGTTCTTTATGATTTCCAGTTGTTTAAAGAGTTATTATGTGAAGAAATAGTTCACTGTTTTCCATTCATCTGGGCATAAATAAGATGAAATGATACCTTTTGTGGTATTAGTGATGGGATGAAATAGAAAAGATACATTTCTGACAATACCATGTACTGTTTTACTTGATTTTAGGTAAATGTAAAACAAATAAACAAAGGAGATTCTTCATCCTTTTCTAGTGTTGTAGTTGAGAAGGGAAAATATTTCAATGGATTTTTTTGGTATGGTTACTAATGACTTATTAGGGAAATAATGGGATTATTTAATTTATATCACTTAAATAAGTATAAAAATTTCGTTTCTTATAGAGATACAATGTATTTAGATCATCATTATTGAGTATATATAAAGGAGATAATATGGTTACATGGAGTGCTTATATCTACTATATCTGGCTATGATCCTAGGCTAAAATCTAATTTTTGTAAAGGAATTAAGAATTTGTTAGGTACAGAATTAAAATTTATTATATATTTTCATACTGAATATAGTGGATAATATAATATATTGATTAAAAAATGGAAAATATGATTCATTCTTTTTTCAATGGATTACCAGGGTTTCTGTGGCTGATATCTTTCATCGGTTCAGTTTTCTAATAACAATAGTTTTCATTCTAGTTTAAAAATGGAAACATTTAAGGAATTATATCAAAATATTTGATAGAAACCATCATTTTTGGATGATATTGGGGAAAGATATATTATGGTCATGGATTTGGTAGAGGATATGGTGGAGAAATGTCATTTTATTTAGTAACACATGAGGACTGTTCAGAGTAAGAAGAAATGTAATATCTATATTTAGAGGAATGATATTTTTATTGAGGTTGGTTATCATGTGTTTATAAAAGTTTTCCATGGAAAAGAGTAAAGCTTTTTGCAAATAAGGGGAATATTACAATACACTTTATTGGACCTTCTATATTACTAGATAAATTTTGATTAGTTTTTTTACTGAGTGGACTTACCTCTAGGTTTATCATAGGTACACGACATATTTCATGTTTCAATAGTAAGGAAATAGGTTCTAGTTTAATATAGAGTTTTGTTCCCCAGTGTATTTTAGTTTGGAGAGAAAATTTATTTTTAGAAATAGCTAGTTTAGGTTCTTGAATGTAGAGAGAAAGTTATTTGGAATAAAGTGATTCATTAGGTTATGGTTTTATTAAAAAACTATATAGTTCGAGAGGCACTAATAGAAAAATACAATATACCAATGGATTGGAGAACTGTTGGATGGTTTGGTATTGGTAGAGGAATATACCAACGGTTCTAGGAAAACCGATCATATATAATTATAAAAACGATTTCCTAAAAATGATTGTATAGGTAATTAAAAAAAACATTTCTTGGATTTCATCCCAGCACCACCCGTTTATTATACAATGACCTAACCACTAAACTAACATGAATTTTTTGAACATAATTTCATAAATATATATATGTATATTTATAAGAATTTTATATTTTGATACATTTAATGTTATTTAATGAAATATTCCATAAAATAATGTCTATACCTATACTAATGGTTCTCAAACCCGTTGGTAGAGACCTATACCAGAAGTTTTGTGAACTGTTGGTTTTTGTTCTTGGATTTTTTGTTCTATAACAACATATTTGGCTAAAACATTGGAATAGGTCCAAATTAGTGACCTTTTCCAATGTTTTGGACAAAACCATTAATATGGGTCATATTTCTACAGGTGAGGAAACATGGGAATTTAAAAATTCAATGAGGGAATGTTCTCCCCAACTATTTAAAAGGTGAATGAGATATTGAGGATAAATTTTATAAAATGGGGGAATGATGTAATACCCCAGGTAATGATAGAAAAAATCATTTTTATATTTTTATTACGAATTAGATTTATATCTTTTTTATAAAAATATTATGATATTTAAAATCTGAAATGATACCATTTTTATTAAGAAATTTTTTATATGTTTTTTAAATTAATAACTTCTAAATAAAATATTTTTAAGTGGATAGAATGAATATAATTTTTCAAATCATTATATCAAAATTTACTTTTGATGATTTTTTTTTATTTTTTCAAAAAATAATGACTTTTCTATGAATAGTGGAAAAAATATATATTTTTTATAAAAGGCCATTTATTTTTATAAATTAAGTAATTTATGATTCCGAAAATATTTTGAAACCATTTTAATTTTAAATAATTATTATTTATTTATATTTATTCAATTTAATTAAATTTTAATCAAAACCATATTTTTTAGTATATTTTTTGGGGTTAATAATGTGTTTATCTAAAAAATAATTTAAAATTCATAATGATTCTCAATTTTAAGTAATTAAACTAATTTACACTAAGGAATGTTTTAAATTAATCCTATAGACTATATGCAATTAAGTATTAATTAAATTTCATAGAAGGATTATAATTATTCCTATAGTTAATGTAGAATCATATTATCCTGAAAAAACAATTTTCAAAAACCTGTTGTCACATTGCATCTTCATGATTAATATTAAATTATAATTTTCCACTTATGTTATTTGAATTTAGAAAAATAGATTCCATATTTGGAGCCAACATAATTAACAATTTATACATAGTCCAATGTAAGATCCTGAAATTTTTTGAAGATGTATCATGCTCGTTTACAAGTAGTAGTTTTCATAGGTTTGAGTATATAATGTTTGGGTATTATCTTGGGTACATTTGGGTGAAATTTGTATGTTTTTTGAGGGATTTTGGGCAGTACACCATTAGAACATATTTTCCCCAAACGGTTCACCCTACCCCATAAAATCAAGAAACACTAAATAAAGAGGGATTTCATGGATAGTTCATGGTTTATCAAACTCTGTTCCCCGTTTGGAGTAACCATGAACCTCCCAAAAGAGGTGACATGTTTAGGCACACAATTTGGAAAACCATGTGCCCATTCCCATTAAATAATACACAAAAGATACATTATTATTTTTTCTTAAATTATATATCCCCCTTGGATTCACCCAATGTTGATCCCACTCTACCCTTGCTCATTCCTCTCATTTTTGAAGACATCCATTGAAATTCATAGGGTCTCAAACACCATTGATGATGAAATGAAGGCCAAATTGACATATTCTCACCCCTATGAGTAAGTGATTTCTTACTGAGTAAGTTTCTATCTCTACCTATCCTATTTTTATATATATAGTTATGTTTTATGTTATTTTAAGAAGGTTTTGGATCTAGTATTTGATGATTATGGTTATATTTTATATGGATATGGTTTACAAATCTAGATCTCATTCGTTGTTATGATCTTGGTTGTTCCACTTCAATTGAGGGTTTCCATTGGTTAGTGTTTGTCATCAATCTAGAGGTAGGTGGTATAAACTCAATTCCAATAGTATTGAATTCCAATTGCATGTATGTGTTGTGATTTTTAAATTGGAACTTCTCACAACTAAATGTTAAATTGAATAAATTAATGGATTAATTAATTTTTGGAATCATGGAATTGATTAATTGATATGGAATGTGATTATAAAATGAAGTGAATATTGGAAAATTTAATTTTGGTACTTTTTATTAGAAAAATGGTTGAATGGGATTAATTATATAGTTAATTAAATAATGTAATTTTTTTGAATATGGATATTTATTGAAAATTGGGATTATTTAAATAGTAAATTGATGTGATTAAGAATTAATTGACAATGTCAATTATGAGATAGTAGAATTAAATATAATTTTTAATGGGATACATGATTTAAAATTTTCAAAATTGTTTAATGGTGAATTGGTGATTTTTTCCATGTGATTATATTATTTAATCATTAATATTTATAGTTTAAATGGTATATGAAGATGTGAAATGTTTTATGAGGGATAATGTTGATTGTCCAAGATTGATGTGATACATGTGATACATGTGTCATTTATTTATATATGAGTATGTAATAGGGACTGAGGATCCAAATATAGACATGTGATAAATGAGTGTTGTACATGTAATAATGCTTTAAATGGCCATATGTGATTTAAAGTGTGGAACATGGACCTGGGCTCTAAATACCTTTATGTGGTAACAAGTGTCAGAAAACTACTGAGGCTCCAATTACCTATATGAATGTGAGGTGTGGGATAGGGATGGAGGCTCCAAATACCCATAAGGGGCTAGACATGACATTGTACACCCATGAGAATGGCATTCTACTAGGGTACTATGTGTGCATTCTATGAAGTCTTATGATATGGATAAAGAAATAACTTGTGTTATATTGAATATTTAAATGAACACGTGTTATGGTTCAGACTCCGACTTTGTCTAAAGAATGTATTGATAGTATGGGGGTCATCAATAACCCAATGGATTTATGTTATTAATTAAAATCTAATGAAATGTAGGAACTATTTACTTATGAGTTATTATTTATACAACACTATAAAATTTTACAGGCAAGATAGTGTTTTCTATGCCATTGGTGGCATCCAACTGAGTTGTGCTCACACCCTACACAAGCTTCCTGGCTGATTACTGAGTAGAAATAATGATTATAGGATTGGATAAGGGAAATATCCCTATGTCAGATAGATGTGTTAGGATGGAGCACAAAGGAAGGAACCAGACATGGTGTCAGGACACAATTGGGAGTGTTTGAGTGTATTTCCATTGGATATTCATTTTAAATTTTCACGAAATTCACATGAAATATCTATTATTTATTTTGGATATTGTTTTTACTGTTTAGTCATCACGTGATGTTGGTTTGTGTGGTTACTGGTTGTATTATTTTGGAAATTTTTTATTTAATTTTATTATTGTTCTACTTTGTAAATGATGGTAGAGTCTGTACATGAATGATATTAGACCCTCACTACTAGTTGTCATCCTCTAGTATATGGGGGGGCGGTGCACCTGGGGTATGTAGTTAATTGGCCTGGTGAACTAGTGTGTGGAACACAGTTTTGGATGTTATATCACTCTTAGTTTTTGACCAAAGTGATTAGTGAAATCAATTCAAATAAATTTAAGAGATTAGGGTCAAAATAAGTTTAATTAATCATTAACCATATAATGTAATGTTTAAAAATGATCCAACATTTTTCTAAAACCCATTGGACGGCCATAGTTGGACCTTATACCTTATAATGTCAAAATTTGATCATTATTGTGGCATGGTGAAATGGAAGAATGTTCTTTTTAATTCACAATGTCAAAAAATATTGTTGTTCCGCTGACCTCACTTAAAAAAGACCACCAAATAAACACCTATCATTAGAACATCAAAACCAATTGATTCATCCAATCACTAAAAAATAAAATCTCCACAACCCTAATCTCATTCTAAAAAACCTCATTTTTGGAATATATAGAACAATGTATCGCCATTGGTGAAAACCAAATGTTATTCCCACTGAAGAGGTAACAATCATCAACAATTGTTTTTGTTTTACTTCATTCCACAACCCATTATATTTATCTTCTTCCATGTAAATATAATAACATAACTATATTAAATACATTAATATGGTCTTATGATGAGGGTATAACCTAAAACCACACACAATTCCATCAAGGATCCCAATTTAAGTGTTGTAGCTAATGTATCCTTTATATGAGAGTTTTATTTTCTTTTAATTGATATATAGCTCTGATTAATTAGTTTATGAAATAAATATGTTGGTACGTGGATCATATAGAGGTAACTTATGATCATTAATTTTCATGTTGTGCAAATTCATCATGATATTATGTAATCCTTCCTTGTTCACCATATTATATGATGGGTTCCACCCATTGATTTATAAATATGTGTAAAGGCAGGGTTCTGATGAGTCAGTATCCATTTTTTGTCATATCATCATCTATTTATGTGTGATGAGGCACTATTTCAAATACATGGATGAGATCATTAATAAATCAATAATATATGGTATTTACCCCATTTTTATTAATATAAATTTATATTAATTTATATACGAAGGATTCTAATGGGAGGAAATGATATCCATATATTGGAGGGTCTATATTAATTTTGATATAGTAGGATTCATGAGTTTATATATTGATCATAAAACATGATTGGAAGAGTAATTCCTTAAGTATTAGAGTCAAATTTTCTATAAATATTAGGATCACTCTTATCAAATGTGAATTTTTTAATTAAGATCACTGAATCATATATTATCTCAATAGTGGGATAATTTATTCACAATCATAGGATGGGACTGTTAGGTCATGGTAATATTTTGATCATTTTTTTCAGTATTGTGTGTTATCATTTTATCCTATACCATTCATTGGCCATCACATCAATGCTTCGATACATGTAACAATAAAATGAGATCATGGGGTGTTTAATAGAAATTTTTTCTAGTGGGTTTGTTCGTGCATAGTGATTTCTGTTGAAATTCAAGAGAGAATGTTCTTGATCATTCGCTGTGGTTTCATGTTTCAAAACCATTACCAATTCACTAGAGTGAGAACTAGAAGATCAATGTTTTTTGGTAGATATTATTCATTTTTATGAGATTAGGGAATATTGTTAATAGTTAACTTCTATGAAGTACCACGCATGGATATCCACATGATTTTAACATAATAACTGAACCTCCATATTGTTGTAAATGTTTCATATGGTAATATTTTTTTGTAGAATAGTGTGTTGTAAAATTATCTACTAATTTGGATGATGAATTGGTCCAATCCAACAGTAACCACACATGGTTAGTTTATATTATCAATGAGATGATGGTCATGTGATTTATACAAAAATTCATCTGATGTATGACTAAGTTTTGGAAACAAATACAGGTAGTTTGATTTAGGATTTATATAAAATTATAAACGAACCACATAATAAAAGATATAAACATTATTTTTATTACATTTGGTGTTCTGGAGTTATAAAATTATATTGGACCCCTATTAGGGACATTGATAGGTAGATAGTTTCCATTAATGAATAATTACATTCAATCCCCATATTATGTGATGTGAGATCATTATATCCATTAAGGGGGCTTCTGTTTCATTTTTACTTTTTTTATAAATGTGGAATATGACTGAATAATTGATTATAATAGTTTACTCAATGAGATAAGGTTTCCAATATTTTTATTGACATATCTCTGCAAGATGGTGTGATTGGTGGGGCTAACCAACCTGATGACGAAGTCAACTGGCCATCATATTATGTGTATGAAATGAAATGTTATGTTCAAGAATGATAAATATAATTCCTATTATTATAAAATAATGACATAATGATTTCAAAATAAAACTTATTTCCATTCATTGGATCAAAACCAATTTATACATAATACTTCACTTTAAATATGGTTTTTTTCATTGAGTGGAGTAATAAAAATCATTGTGTGGAATGTTGACCAATTCCTCGAATAATTCATGTCACGAATCAGTTATTGAGAGTGCATATGATATTTTTTAACATAGAATAAGAGTTTTTATTATGAAAAAGGCATGGTATTTTGGTCACTGGAATCACAAAATTATGGTTGGACCCCATGATGTTTTTCCCATAATAGTTTATGAGATATTAGTTGGTTTGTAGTGGAATGAGGGATGATCCTTCTGGTTGAGGACTTCATGTCATAAAGGTGTTGTAGGTTTTTGTATATCATCCATAGATGTGGTTAGATCCTTATCTGGGTGATCATTCCCTGCATCAATTTATGATAGTTTTAGCACACCAATTCCATTTTTAAGAGATCTCAATAGTGATGTTTTCTTACTACTTCTATGTGGATAGAAATTTAGAGGAGGAGGACATGAGGATTTTCCCTAAAGGTTGTGGGTTCATTCAATATGTCCATATGATTAAATGGAGGTATTATTTAATATCATTAGGAAAATCAAGATTAGAAACCAACATTATATAGTATGAAAATTTTTTATGTACAACATATCATTGTTGGAATTCCAATAATATCGAAAATCATGATATGTGGAGGTGGATGAATATTTTGTAAGTGGTTGTATGTGTTAATTAGATGATCAGGTAATATGATTTGATTTTTTTAATACTAAAAAAGATCATCTAATTGGATAATAAAGGATGCATCATATTTTTGTGAATCAGACCACCCATCAACTAGTGATGTGATGTTGAGTAGTTGAATATGGGTATGTCCTATATTTTTAATCCATAGCATGGAATGAATTGGGATGAAAAACTAACCAATCTATATTTGATAATGGTTTTGAAACCTCATTGTTATTGGATAGATGATAGAATATTCATGTGAATTATGAGGATTCATGGGATGGTTTATTGTGCCTTTGTGTTGTGAATAAGAAATATTCATTCATGTTCCTACCTGGAAGGAGATGACTATGAAAATAAAAACTGGGATAAGATGTTTTCTCCATGGTATATCATTTTGTGTTAGAGTTGATTCATTGAAACATTCTCAGTGTTCATGAGAGACATGGAAGTGTTTGAACATGTTACAATCTAATATAACACACTGTAATGGTTCGGTGAAAAACCATCCCACCACTTATAACATTATAAATGAACCATTTTTCAAAATCCTATTTGTGGTTTGTTTATTTTCTTCAACCCATATGGTGGAACATCATTCATGTGAGGATACATCTTAGGTTCTAATATATGGAATTACTTCCATAAATAAGATGCATTTCTTAGTTATGGTTTTTCTAGGATATGTTTGAGATTTGATGACATTAATGATGAGTGAATATGGTATCATCATGGTTGGGGGAGTAGCGAGTACACTCATTGACTCACACTCAATGAATATTAATATCAATGTGATGGTTTTTTATGATCATAGATTTTTTAGTTATCTTGATTATAAGATAAAAATAAATAAATCATTGTGGAAAAATGTTTAATTTAATTTTGGTTGTAGATACCTGGAATATTCATGATTGACACATACCTCTATTTTGAGTATCGAAGACCCAACACCTAACTAAGGGTAAAACTATCATTTTAATGTTAAAAATGTCCTTATATGAAATAAATGATGGTATTATTGAATCTAATTTGTCTAGAATACCCCTAGGCTATGCTAATATGAAATTGAAATCACGTCGTGGACATTAAAATTATATATTTTGTAAAATATAGTATTTTATCCCAATATAAATTTATTATCTAAAATATTCTATTCTATTATATTTTTTTATAGATCGAAATTTTGAGAATACAGTTTCACACAAGATGGCTGTTCTACACTATTGATGTAATAATTTCACCAATCATATCAGGTCATGGGAGGGGAAATCCTTGTTAGGGAATTATTTGGAAATTTAATAATATTTAGTGAATTTATATATTGATAGAAAATAATTGAGGCCCATATTTTTTTATTATATGATGTTTCTTATAATGTTATAGTTGTTAGATAGTCTGGGGAACCCTCAAGATAGTGATAATGGAAATGTTGGATTTTTATTGTCAATGACATCAAAATAGATAGAAAGATAATGATTATATAATAGTGATTAGCGAATCATTCTATTTGATAAACAATCGTAGAAATAACCACTGTTCTACAATGTAGTGAAATGTGATTTATAATTCTCACTATTATTTATTAATTCCCTATTTAATTTATTATTTGAACCCCCATTCGTCATTGATGAATAATGATGTGTAATTTAATTAAATATATTTTTCAAAATATGAAATAACAAATCCAATCTATTAGTCCCTAAATTTTGGTGCAGTAAAAATTATATTTTAGTACGTTTTATCCAAATTTCATTTTATTAAATTTGTGAATTCATTAGAGGAACATTGAAGAATGTGAATCTAAAGTATCATATATATTTCTTATATTTATTTCAACTATCTTTATTTACTTTCTCAATCCATATATTATGTATCACATACTCTCTTGTATCAATGTAGTGACATTGGACTTTGAGATGGTTAGAAGCAGTAAGGCATGGAATGATAGTGAGTTTGTCATGGTACAAAACTGATTATTTAGGATTTCATGTCATGTAGTTATAACTATATAATGATCAAGTGAGGTGGATCAATATTTGACGCTTTGGGTTGAGGATGATATTAGACAAATGAATAGGTGAGGATGGGTTGCTTGAATATACCATTAAAAATGAAGGAGACAAAAAATATGTATAATAGGGAAAACCTTGGTGTCATAAAAATTAATCGTAAAGAAGGTGTGGTGAATAAGTATATCACTTATTTGAAATCATTAATAAATAAGATTATTACACCTAAAAATAATAATTAAAATCGGTGATAAGAATAGAGGTGGGCCATGTTAATGGACTGGGAATTGTCATTTCCCACTTACCTTTACTATATTTTATAATAATAATAATATAAAATATAATAATATAAAAATTATTATTATTTAAATTATCTTTTTGTTGGAAAATTCATCCTATGATGTTGGAATAATGATTTATCTTTTGTATGCTGATCATGGAATTGACATTGCCGAGTGAATAAAAATTTGTCATACATAATTATGAATAATTGTACAAACCTCTCGTCTCATCATGTATTTCCTTACATATATGTTTATTTGGAAATTTATATTATTATTCTAATATATTTTTCAATAATAAATAACCTTTAAAGTGACTTCTTCCATATAGATCATAATAGAGTTATCTGTTCATCCCCCTATGGCCAAATGTGAGGTTTGATTTCCTTTTTCACATTTAGATACATTAGTATAATGATTACGATCAGCTATGATGAATAGAGTGTTATAAGATCATTAATTACCCCATTATATATTGTGATATTTTCAGTGAGGAATAAGTGTTCCATATCATTAGTGGACATTGATTCTCTTCATCCCTCATATTGTGTCCTACCACCTTCTACTATGTACTTACTGTGTTCTAATTAGGGTGTTAGCTTTTTTATCTAATAAGTTAGATATTTCCTCTTTGTGTTATCTTTATTTTGTTTTTTACAAGGGGATTGGTATTTTTGTATAAGGGGATTGGATATTACAAGATTGTATATTATACATTTCTAGGTGGTAAGATGATAATATCTAATTTCCTCATGATTAACAACTATCCAGGTTCATGGTTCATGTTTAATAATGGAATATCTGATAAATGATGTGATATTTGTGAATATATAGTGGGGAAAATATTTCATCCAATGAACCTAACTAAATTATGAGTATATTTACCTTGTTATATTCTAGTTTTTATTGGGATAAATGCTAGAAGTTTAAATATTTTTTGTAATGTGATTGATGAGGTACCAATAATTTCTCTTCAAATATTATTGTATAATTAATATATTGACATCATATGATATGTATTATTTTATATACTCCATGTATAAATAGTCTTTCATTATATAGATATATTTCTTCATTGTGGATATAGTGATGGGAAATTTCTTGTATCGATAATTAATATTATTTTAGAGAAGATATTAATCAATTTTTTTGTGATTACATTAGTCTATTCTCACTCACATCAAGTATATAAGTTGATATGTAGATTTTTTCATTCATAGTGTTTCAAGAGGTTTCATAAATTGTATATTTATATTCAACTATGAATTGGATTTTTTTCCATATTTGTTAAGCCAATGTAGGTGATTCACATGTTTGGAGAATGTATTGGTGGACAATGCTCTAGAGTAATTTTTTAGGATATCCAACATGATGTTTCCTTATAATGCCTGGTGGATCTTGGTGGCCCTTAAGGGAAGTAATGTCCATTTTGAAGGAATATTAGTGTTGTATTACATGAAATAATGAGGTCCATCCTTCAGTTTCGAATACATAATATTTAAATACAGATTGGATGTACAATTCATTTTTATTTTCCATTGAGGTGATTTTATAATAATTTATATCCCAAAAAAATGTTTTATACTTTTTAGTTGTTTATATATATACTAATGGTGTTATTATTATTATTATGAATTTATTATACATGTATTATATATATTTTTATAGGGAAAGGTCTCCTATACATTGTGATATGGTAATTTAGTGGTAGTCACCATCCACTAGCCTATTAGAGGTGAGAATGTTCATGCATTCAATAACTCTTTATGGCCCATGCATGCCCCCAGTGTGTTAGGTCATGTATTATATTATTTATTATAAATACGAAACTTGAGTAATAATGATAATGATGAAAAAAATAAGAATGATTTCATATAATTATGGTAAAGCTATAAGATATCGATTAATGATATTATATAATGGGAAATAATTAATAATTGGTAATATTTGTAAATATTTAAATAATTACTATTAATTATATGAAATTTTTACCCTGTAAAAAATTTATATATCATAAATATTTTATATAACTCTGTTATTTTGGGAATATTTATAAAGTGTGAACATAAAATAATAATGGGGAATTATATAAATATGAATTTTAATGGGGAGTTGTAATCATGTAAACAATTAATGATTTACCTTCATTCAATTGACATCTATTGTAGATAATTATTAATTAATTATAGTGAATAGACCTTATATAATGGTATTTCCTATAAATATTTATTTTTTTACATACTGAAACTATCCACAATAATGGAAAATAATTTATCTAAAAAATTTGATAACTATAAATGTTTGAATTATAATGGAAGATATATAATCTTCAATAAATTCAATATAATATTGGTTCTAAATGGTATTCTAATTGAATAAAAAAAATATTATTATGTGATTTGTAATTGTGCATTTATGTATTGAAACATATATAATTATATCAATGTAATGTATAGAATGAATAATGGATATAAAATGGAGATGCTAATTGATTTATATAATTAATTAAATGAATGATGGATATGAATTAATTACAAAAATAATATTTATTAATCTAAGGATTTGTGAATTTAAATGGTATTACATAGATAGAAATATTATTATTTTTTAACTAACATATATGTATATATATTATTCATTAAAACAGTCAAATTTAATAAAAACATGTGAATGTTGACAATTCGTATGTAAGTTATAAATGGAAATAATATTTAAACATAGTAACATTAAATGAATTTATTAAGAATTAGAATATATTTCCAAGGAATGATTATGTGTATATAAGGATTGACACAATATATATGTATATATAATTTGGAATGATTACACAACCTTGTTGATAAATGTATAATATTCATTATTTAAGAAATATTTATATTAATTATGTGATTATTGGGGAATGTAGTGAAAATACATTATGTCTCTTAAGATGAGTTAGTTGTAACCAGACACATGGAAATTATTATTTCATTTCATATAATGAGAATAGATAAATATTATAATAACCGTAAATTAAATGTTATAATATTGTTTCTATGTTAAATATGGTGATGTTTACGGAAAAGATTGTGTCAGTTTTATGGAATCTTGTAAAGGGTGGCTCATATGACTAGAAATATTATGTATTGACTTATGTAATGTAAATGAGAAACTTATCTTGATATTATAGGTGTAGTTAAATGACTAATTTACACTGATGAAAAATTTTTACTAGAATTTTATTTTACATTATTCCACTAACTCAAGATGGAATTTGATCATAATTTTGAAATACATCACCTATTATTCAAGTAAATGATTAGTTGTGAATTAATAATATATGAAATATCATTCAAGCATAGTGATGGGTTTTAAAATGTTGGTCATACATGAAATTATGATATACATTGATTCACATGAGTATCAACACTCTTCCACTCACATAGTTAAAGGATTGAGATGTAAAATTATGTTCGTTAATATTATATCATACCACCCATAGGGTTAGGTTTTTGGCCAAAAAATGATATAAAACTATGGTTTCTCACCCATTTCTCTAGATTCAGGTTAACAAGATACATAAATAAAACTCTACTCTAATATTTGTATAGAGGTATTCCTCTATCATGTTAATATATTGTACCTACTATGACCCAAGGCTTTTATATAGTTTTTCATAATATTTAAGAAAAAAATTAATTGCAACCCAATGATTGCAAATCCAAGTTTCATTAGAAGGGTAGGTTCACAACACATAAATTTAACACTAAAATAAAAAAACATTATTTCATTTGATATATTTAGCCCCTAAATCAATTTTATTTCCTAAAACATTATAGTATTACTTGGGGAATATATAAAATAAAGGGGTCTATTAAAAATCCCAAAAAGTGAATAACAATTATAATGATACCATATAATTTAAATGTATAAAATTATATCATAAAAGATAAGTCTCAAGAGTAACCTCAAGGAAGAATAACATAAATAACATTGTATCATAATATTTATTCATCATAGTTAATACTTCATTAATATAAATCATGTCATAAAAATAATCCCTAGAAAATCATTGAGACAACATGTTATAGTGGATAGAGTCCCAAATTGATTAGGTATTCTCTATAATACCATAGATGTGGTATCATGAGACTAAAAAATTAAAAAATAGAAGAGAGTAGTGTATAATTCCCAGAACACCCATCAGACCCATTTCATGTACATGAATATTCTTCGTATAGATGGATTTCAATCACAATGAAAAAAAATAATTATCATCCTTGAAAAGAAACATGGTTGCATAATCATATCACATATCATAATCAAATGATATTTAATAAATAAAGAATTATAGAAAATATCACAAGACATGTATTACCCCCAGAAAAGGAATGCATACAAAGCTAGGTATATAGGTAAGATATATATATATAAAATTTATAATTATCCTATAGAAATATTTGATATTTTATATGATAAATAAAAATACAATTAAAAATATTAAAAACATTCTTGTGGAAAATAAAATGTCAATTTTCTTTCAAAAAACTAAAAATTTCCAAAAAAATATTGATTTCTTTTATTAAAAATTACAATTGAAAATTATAATGGATTACTCACATATTTTGGTGGTCATGATGGTGGGTATTCCCATATGTTTCATATAAGTTAAAAGAAACATTATTTTCACATTGTTGTTAAAAGGATAAAAAGTGCATCATTCAGAAAATGACAAGAAGATTCCATTCATGCATTTTTTTAAAATAAAATTATATAGGTAATTTTTTAATAAATAAATTTGGAGTTGTTAATAATATTCTTGAAATTATTTTTATAATTCATAGATATGGAAGAAAAATGATTTTTTACTCGAGAGTGAAATTATTTCATCATTTCATAAAAATCATTTCTCAATAATTTTATGTACCATGGAGATGAAAATGGTTGTATTACAAGAAATTCTCAGGAATAACCATATAAATATAAAATTCTATTTTTATTATAAAATTATCAAATAATTCCACACATTAGAAATTCATGAGTAAAAATAATGATTAAAATGATATTTAAACATAAAACCATGCATTTCGGGTGAAATTAGACTCTTTACAATCAAGGATTGAAGTGGATTGATTTGTAAATAAAATAAAATAAAAAATGAATTATTTATTACATAATCTGTAAATTGGTAGTATTTGATCCATTTTTAAAGAATTAGGTACATAAAATAACATGTGTCTTAATGAAAGATGTTTTGAGATGAAACCCCTAACTCAAGTCTATTCTTTTTCATTAATGTATTTTATCACATTTTTAATAAAAATATAGAAATAATTTTTTTTATTTAGAAACTTTTATTGTTTTAATCGCAAATTCATAAAATATTTAATTAATTTCATATAATGAAATATTTAATTACCTAATCAATTATTTCCAAATCATGAATTGGAGGGACACTTGGTTCATAAATTTCGATGTAATTACTATGTTGAAAATGGAAAAATTATATCATTATTCAATAATATAAAAAATAAAAAACTTGATTTAATTATACTTTTAATAATTAAATTATAATTATAAAATTGACCAAGAAATATACATATGAAAAATGAATTTTGATACAATCATTTAGAGGGAATGACAAACATACCATTGTGTAACACTTTGATTTTTCATTGATAATGAACAAATCTAGGTAATTATTATGTTATATTTTATAAATTATCATAATATCATAAATATTTTTTTAATAAAATGAAATATAAAATCCATGTGAGGCATTAATAGACAAGGAGTCACATCGGTTGGTGAAGCGGTAATCTACTGTACAGGAAAACAATGTTATCATTTTTTAGTGGATGGTATGGTAAGATGGTATGATTTATGTTAATTTTCTAGAATTATTAATATATAATGAATATGATATATAATCATTAAATAAATTATATTGAATATCCTTGAAAGATGATGATGGAAAATGAATTATATTGATTTTTGAGGTGGTAGTCCATTGTACACACGAGTGATTGCATTTTTTCATATTTGATAGAAGATGGGATGAATAATGTAGAACCAAGGAATGGATAAAATAAATAATTTCACTATTTTTTAGTATTCTTGAATTACAAAGTTATATATACTAAATACATAACAATTAATTTTATAATTTAGAAGGTAATTGTAATACTAAAATTATTTCTTATATGGTTTTATTTAAAAGCATAATTTTAAAATTCTATAGTTTCAAATTTAAAAAAATATTTTCAATTTTTAATTAAGCATTCCAAATTTAATAAAATAATAATTTTTTAGTTTTTTTTAAATTATAGAATTTTTAATTAATTCTGAAAAATATTAAATGTATTTAAAACATTATTTTCTATTAAAATATTTATAAATAAAAAATTATATTTTAGAATAGTTTTAAAATTTTATTAGTACAATTTTATTTTAAATAATAAAATTATTAATTTGTGAACAATATTTTTTAAATGAATATATCATAATGATATTTTATTTTTTAAAGGGTATTTTTATGGACATTTTTTTCTTCTATTTTTTCCAATTTAATTTTCATTTAAATATAGCACAGTTGTTTTTAATACTTTTTGAATTGGATTTAAAATTTTAAATTATGAGGTAATAATTTATTAAATAGTTCCCTTTAATTTTATATCTTTATGAATAGTTACATTTTTAATTTTTGTTACCATGTTAAAAGTAAAATCTTGTAATTGTCGTTAAAAATAAAATGAAAAGGACTACAAATTGACCCAATAGATATCGTTAATCTTGTTGGACTAGTAAATTTTTTACATAATCATCCAATATATTATTATATAACATTCTAGGGAAATTTGGATGAGATTATGATATTTATATTATTTTAAACATATCAATCTCTTATGATTAATAATTACAATATTTTAAATTTTTGGTTAACCAGTGGATATGTTCAACTATAAATATAATATTTAAAACAAATATATTTATAATAATAATTGTAATATATTTGTAAATTTTAGTAAATAATTAATTACATTAAATTCCCACACAACGATGATATATTAATTATTAAATGGAAAATTAAATAAATGATACATGAAAAATTAAATGAAATATAATATGAGGTAGTGAATTTGAATCATGAATAAAATTCATGACAATTAATTTTTGGTATTTAATAAAATATTTGGTTCTAATTATACATATCTTTTTGATGTTAATAAAATTAATGTGATCAATAATTCTAAAACCTTTCAGTAATGATATTTTCTAATAATAACTGTTATATTAAAAAATATTAAATAACTAAAAATTTATATTCAACCATTTGACCCGGATATATTTGATAATATCATCCACGGTCAATTTATTTTAATTTATTACATTTATAGAAAAAATATTAACCCTCATCGAGTTAAAAGTATTTTATGATGGTAATTTAAAAAAGGGTTTATGAAGGGTTTAAACCAAGTGATAAGGGTTAAAATGGGACCTAAACCTATCCAACAATTTTTAAATTTGTGGGTTTCAACCCATCATAATTTTATATTATAAATATATCAAGTTGGAGGAATTTGTAGTTAAAAATTAATTTATATGTATTTCAAATTATTTATAATTCTAAAAGTTCCCCACCCCTCTCTAATTAATTTTTATCACATGTTCTCATTACATCGCACTAAAAACCTCATTTAGTTCCTCCAATCCCTACCAATAAACCTTCCTAAAATCCACCAGTCATTATAGAGGCACTGGTTTATGTAGAACACTGACCTTAGTGGTAATATTATGTAATAAAAAGGGGGTTGTTCCATGAAGAGGAAGAAAAAGAATGTACATACTGAGTTGGAGTCAAACTAAGAGACATTGTTTTAATAATATTTATTTAAAGATCCTTTAAAACTCACTTTTCCACCCAAATACATATTTTCTAAAAATAATTTAGAAAACATTTTTACTATATCACTATGACTACTTAATGTAATTTTACCTCAGGTTTGACTATTTACAGAATGGTTTAAAATGAATATTTTTGTAATTTTCCAAATAATGTATTTTGTGATTTTTTTCCAAATGTAAGGATGAAATGTTTTTTCAAATTATATAGAATTATTTTGTTTTCTCACTATCATAACTAACAATTTAATTCAGTATCTCTTAACATGTTTGAATGGTTTTTAAAAAATAAATGTTTTACTACGTATTTTTATAGTTTTTTAAATATATGACATAAAAAATGAATGGTTATCTTTATACCTGAAATTGGTTTTTTTTCTAGTTTAACATTTTTTTTCAATGGTTTTATTCATGAAATGTTACTTGAATATTTTTCTACATATTGTTGGTTCAGCCACATTATAGAACATGATATGAAGGGTAGATCCCCTTTATAGAAAATGGTAGGATGGGTGAGTCTTAATATAGTTCTCTAATACATTCGGTAATAATTATGTCCCCTAGAGAATTATATTAGAATCTAGTCATATGGTTATTCTAATTTATAGTGTCGTGTAATAATTTTTTGATGGTTTTGTTAGATGATGACCAAAATAACATATATCAATTTTCTATGAATTCAAATAAGTTTCCATGTATTTTTTCTTTTTAAAATATAATATAATGATCTTAACTAAATAATTATGATTACATTTTGTAAAAGAAGGTATTTTTTTATAAAAAGGATTTTCATAGGTCTTTCATTTATTTCACTACAATATTTGTTTTTTTAATTTTGATGTCCCCTGCTGAGCTTATTTTGATAATCCCACATTTTATAATTTTTTTCATAAGATTTAAGGATGGGTTACAGAAAAGTATAAGTCATGTTAAATGGCATTAATATATATCAATAAAATAAATCAAGTTGTTTTAAAAAGAACAATTTTATTTACAAAAGATTAATATATAATGTGTCCACAATGTATAAATATTGTTTTGTAATTTATGATTTATAAACCAAATATCTAAAATAATAAACTTGAAAATAACCTCAAATGTAAGAGAAATAATTCATGACATAAACCTCAAGATTACGTGTTATTTTAAAGCTAGATCATAATAGTTGATGTTAAAGGAGGGTAGATGCAATTTTAGAGAAATGAATAATGTTATTAAATAAGCCATAGAGACTTTAACCTCTATTTATCATGTTATATCATTTTAGTATTACCATTTTTATTCATGTAAAATAAGATATTTTAGAATGGTTTTCCACAGAGGAATTATAAATGATATAATAGGAAGGAACCAAGATTATAATATCCTTCCTAATAAACAACCCAAAATTGAATGAATTGGTACATAATAGTTTTTTTTGTATTTATAGTTAAGTTGATACATTCTATATATATTTTCTGAATAAATGATATAGAGAATCCAAATCTACTATTGAGAAATATAATAGTTTTTGAGAATTTTATGAGAAAATGTACTCCACCATTTAGTGGATATTTCCACCGAGTGGTATCCAATGTATAGATCAATTATTGGGAGAAGATATTTTATGTCATGGGTTGTTAAGATCTTGAAAAGGTAACCCTTTACAATTAATTATTTGGAAGCATCCTTTAATGGGGTTTGAATGTATGAAAATAAAATTCATATATTTTTGTAATTATGGAAAAAATCATCCTAGGGAACATGTTATAAAATATTGTAAGTGTTAATGATGTTAATAGTTTATACATTTGGATTTTCATTGCAGGGAAAATGATTAGAAAAATATGAGAAACTGATAGTAAGATTCAATAAGTGTAAGGACTCAGGTCATTATGCTATTTTTTGTGACCAAATTTAGTCACAAAATTTGGAAGGAATCATGATTGAAAATTAAATGGTGTGGAAAAAACATTTTTTACAATTTTAATTTTTTTCATCAAATAAAATAGTGACATGTTTGTTTTTTTATTTGAATTTTTTAAATACCCTATTTTACTATGAATGTTCACATCCATTAATTCCTATGAAATTTCAGGTAAATTAGAAATAACACATTATGAAATTATGATAATTGTTTTTTCAAAAATTATGGTGGAAGTTTTATGAAAACAATGATTCATATTAACCATTTTATAGATATCAATGTAATGGTGTTAGGTAATATATTTTTGAACATCCCATAGTAGAGTATTATATTATTTTTGGTAAGTATTGTATTTAATTTTATCATTATAATATATATAATAGTGACTAGAATGTTAAATTACATGATTTCATAATTTTGATAAGTTAATAGGATGCTAAGAAACTTATTAGATATGGATGTGGAGGTACCAATATCATGGTAATGTATATAATGAAACTATTCAAATCGAAGATGATGTAGTAGTAGATGAATATTTGGATTTTTTTTCGTGATGAATTTTCAAGTGATATGCCTAATAGGGTGGTAATTTTAATATTTCCCTTTTCTATGATTCTTATCCTATATCGAAAAAACCTTATTGAATAGCTCATGTGGATCATTTTTAAATGAAAAATATAATGAAAAAATTACAAAATAAATGATTGATTCAACCTATAACATCACTATTTAGTAACCTTATTTTGATAAGAAAAAATATGGATGGTTACATGAGGATGTTCATTGATTATAGTGTTTTGAATAACATTACAGTTACAAGGAAGTATATTTTTCCTCATATTGATGAATTGATTGATCAGTTCCATGGAGTGTAGTATTTTATATAGATTGATCTCTATTTAGGGTACCATTAGATGGATGTAATTGAGGAATATGTTCTAAAAAATTCATTTTACACAAGATATAGGTTTCATGAGTTTTTAATTATTCCCTTTAAGTTGTCCAATTAAATAGTTGTATATATGGATCTAAAGAATATATTTTCACATGAGTTCTTAGATAATTTTTTGGTTTGGTTGCTGATAATATACTAGTAAAATTTAAAATTAATATCTAAAATGAAATAAACATAATTATTATTTTTAAAAGCCTAACAAAAAAGGTAATCAATTGAAAATTTTTAAAAATGTATTTTTTGGATGGAGAAAATTTCATTCCTTGGATATATTATTTATGAAGATAGATTTATTGTTGACCATTATAAAACTAAATTTGTTAAATAATGTATAATTTTAAAAATTTCAAATAGATACAATGATTTATTAGATTAGTTGATAACAATAAGAAGTTTGTTTAAAACATTTCCCATTTGCCATCCCAATAGAAAATTTAACTCTAAAGGGAGTTCAATACATCTAGACAAAGAATGTGGTGTTTGTTTTCATGAACTAAAAAATATATTTTTGAATGCATTATTTTTTCCCCATTCCTCTTGGAATGGTGACATCATAATATATATTGATACTTTATTAAATGGACATGGATGTGTCCTGGTGCAGAATTATTAGGAAATATTTTATGATTTATTTTAATTAAAAATTGAATAATTAAGTTCTGACACATTATTTCGAATTATCTACTGTGGTATTTTCTTTAAAAATTTGTAGGAATAATTTTTTTTGATTAATTTTGGAAATAAATAATGATAAAAAATGTTTGAAATATATATTCAAATTTAAACAGTTTAACTTGAGGTAGAAAAAATTATTTGAAGTAATTATTGATTGAGAATTCTCAATTCATTACAATATTAGGATTGAAATAGTAGTTAATTATTTCAGTTATTATAATAAAAAATTATAATATAAGTTTTATTTCAAACATGAATATTTGGTTAATTATTTTATAAATTTTTATATGGAAATTTTGTAAATATAAACCTCGTTTTTTTATTTTAGGTTTAAGTAATATTACCTCAATCAGAAAAATTGTAGAAGCTGGAACAGAAGATCTTGTTTTATAAAAAAATATATTTCTTTTAATAATATTACGTTTCTAAAATTAATAGTTAAAAAATTATTTTTCATATATGGAAATATATTTCTTGTTCTTTTTATTTCTAGATGAAGATTTAATTGTTGATTACAGCTAAAAATTTCAGTTCTTTAGTTCTTTGTAACACCATTAAGATGTAAAATGACTATCAAGAGTATTACTTGTTAGATGGAATTAAATGATGTACTGAAGTCCTTACCATGAAATATTTTAATTTTTATTATGTTAATGAATTATGACAATTTTAAAAAGGGAGAATTAATGTTTTCTATTTATAGTGCATAAATGGGAGAATATATCTATTAATCTAAACGATAGACTACAAAATAAATCTTGAGGTAATAATTAAATTTGGGTTGTTATCGATCAATTAATAAAATATTATCATTGACATCCCATTTACGATAAAATTACTTTGGATAAGAATTATAAACATTATCTCAAGGGTATAATCATCTTATATGGATATCATCACTCTATTATATCCTATTGTTATACAAGGTTAACTTATAATTTTTAAAAATGTTGAAATAAATTTCTGGGTACTAAATTAAAATTCAGTAATTCTTTTCAACAACATTCAAATAGAAATAAAAAAAATGATTCAAAATTTGGAATAAATACTTCATCATCGTTCAATCAATTACTAGTGAAGTTGAGATCAATATCTTTTTTTGGTTGAGTTTACAATAAACTATTATACTTATTCTTAAATACATATGTATCTTTTAGAGGAATTATATGGAAAATTTTGCCAGAATATTAATATTTTGGATGAGAACGAGAAAATAATTTTAATAGACCTGAATTGGTATAATATGCTGCTGATAAGTTGATAATGATATTTTAGTATATAATAAAAGATAAGTATATAAAGAAACAATATGTGGATAATAGGAGGAAAGACCTTTCATTTGAGGTAGGGGAATTTGTTTTTCTTAATGTATCTTAGAGGGAAAGTGTTATACATTTTGGTAAAAGTTATTAATAAAGCTAGTAGTTCATTTCACCATATAAAATAATAGATAATTTCAGATCATTTTTATACTGAGTGGACTTACCATTATGTTTATCCCACATACACAAAATATTTCATGATTCAATGTTAATGAAATATGTGATAGATTCATTTAATTTTTTGATCTTTGAAAAAGCATCATGGGATTCTTAAAATGCTATGAGAGAATGATATCCGTAATTTTATAATATGTTGCTAAAATTTTGAGGTCAAAAAATAAAAAATTGGGGGGGGGGTGTAATTACCTAGGAAATTTTTTCACAAATAATTTTCTTTTTTATTAGTATTGTTATATAATATAGTTTATTCATTATAAATATATTAGTTAATTTATAAAATTAAGAAGGAAATAATTTTATTATACTCATTTCATATAATTTTTCATTTAAATGTATATCATTAAAAACATAGAACATTAATTTGAAATTATATTAATTTATTTTTATTTTCCACTAGTCAAATTTATCATAAAGTGATTTTTTTTTGAATTTTTTTAAAATATATAATTTTTTAAAAAATAATGATTTTTTTTAAAAATATTTTCTTATTTAGTATTCAAAAAGTAATATTGAATTTAATATTTCTTTTAAAATTTAATTATTTTCTAATTATTTGAATTAATAAATTTATGGTTTTTTGAAATATATTTTATACAGTAATTTAACATAATTCCATTTTAGTATTAAAAGGTCATTTTTTTGAAGGATAGTTTTTCATTACATACAACTTGTTTAATTTTAAATTAAATTCTTCTAATTATATGTTACAAAATTTGAAAAATGGATTTATTATTTGGAATCAAGATATATGAGTTTAATAAATATCTCCCTTTTATTATTGGTCCATTTGAATAGTAACCTTTTTAATTACATTTACTACGGTAAAGTGTAAATATGGGAGTAAAATAAAATGATAAAATGATAAGGACTAGAAAATGACCTTAACACTTTACTTAATATTATATTATAAGACAATTTTTTATGTAAAGATCAATGATTTTTTATATAGAATTTTCATGACATTTGAATGATATTATGTCATTTATATTATTTTATTTCAAAAAATTCAAACCTGCCCCACATTTTTTCTTAATAACTATAATATTTTAAATATTGGTTTAATAAGTGGATATGATCTACTAGAAATATTAATTTTAAATATAAAATATTTTTCTTCATCATGGTAATTTATTTGTTTTTTTATTGAATTAATAGTTATGTTAAATACATATAAAATGTAAATGTTGTCATTTTTCCATTAATATAAAATTAAAATAAAATAAATTTATAATATTAAAAGAAATATAATATTTGATAGTTAATTTGATAAAATAATTTCATATAATTAAATTACATGATATGGATATAATATATTTTTTTTCAAATTTCATCTATTGTATTAATGTTATTAAAATCAATGTAATAATTAGTTATAAAAAGTAACATTAATGATATTTTATAATAAATAATATTTTATAATAAATAATATTTTTGAAATAATATAAAATTTCAAAAAATCATATATTTCCCAATTTTTATAAGATATGGTTGATTATAACAACCTTGGCCCATTTGTGGACTTTTTTTCCAATTATATTAACTATATGGATCTTCAACGAATAAAAATCGTTCTTATTATTGAAATGTTAAAAATGGTTAACAACGTGATAAAACTAAATGAAAAGAATTAAAATGTAACCTAAACATTTACAAATTAAATTTGATGGTTTTATTTCTACCAATAGTCACACAATATTTGAAATAGGTCATCTCAAATAAAATTCCAATTATAAATTAATTCATTTTATTTTAATATTTGGTGTAATTTTTGGAGTTCCCCTCTCCCCTTTTAAAAATGGGAACCAATTATTCTCATTACATCACACATGAATCTCAATTTGGATATTCCATGAACTAAAAGAAGACATTCCTATAGTCTCTCCCCTAATTTCAGTAGACTTTTTTTACAGAACACCATCCTTATTTCTATTAAGGTTTTAAGTAAATGAGGTTATTCGAAAAAGGGGACGATAATAAACATACATGACGAGTGAGAATCAAGGAAATATAATTTTTTAAAAATATTTTTTAATGATCTGTTAAAACACACCTTTTATTCAATGTCAATATTTAAAAAAAATTTAAAATTATTTTACAATTTTTTATTTATTGTATAAATTATTCTTTGCTCATTTTTGAATTTTTAGATAATGAATTGAAACATATATTTTTTCCATTTTCTGAACAAGGTATTTTGAGACTTTTATGATATAAGTATGGAAGGAATTATTCTTTCACATATTCGAAATTAGATAATTCTCCTACCATCTTGTCTAATAATTAAATTGAATCTTCTATGAAAATTATAAAATGTTATTTTCAAAGAATTTTTTTCCTTTTTATTTAAAATGTCTTTCCCTAAAAAATAATTGATTGAAAAATGGAAAGGGTATTGTAAAAACTAGTCCACATTGGATTTATTTGAGGAATAATAGCTACTAGGAATTATGAAATATTCCCACGGTGATAAAGGATGGAAGAAAAATCTATGGTCTTTAATACAATTGGGGGATTATTTTACATTTAAGAAAAAAAAAACCTTACCAAACCTAGCATAACCAAAACCTCCAAATTAGGCATGATAAAAATGTATAAAACTCTAAGAAAAAGAAATTTAAATAAAAATTTAATAAAAACAAAACCATAACAAAGTTCCCAGGGGAACCAAAACCAATATCAAAATACAGAGTGGATGACAGAACCCTGAAACCTCAAAGACAAAAAGGCCACTAAATCTATATCTCCCAACATTATCCAAGATTCATCTCCACTTTACATACCTAGTGTTTTATGAAGAATCAATAAAGAAATGATATAAATTTCATTTACCTATGACTTAATAAACAATATGTATAAAATAACCAAAGACTCAATGTAAAGGGTAAGTACTTAAACATAGTAGTTTTTTCCTAATAGAAAACCCTACTCACAGTGTTATGATAGAAATTTTTAGCACATGTGTTTAAAATATTTTTTTATAACTCAATTAAAAATTGTTTATATCAAAGCCATGCCTTCTCTATTTAAATTAGTGTTCATACCAAAATAGTTTTCCAAACCAAATTCATTTATAAAGAAAATAAAAATAATAAATCATTAAACCATTTCTAGTTTATAATTTTGAATACCCTATTATATTTTACAAGCACAAAAACAAACACACACAACAACACATTATTTTTGTTTACCATTTATGGTGTAATTTAACATCCATACTCCAACCATTGATGGTGGTACATCATGACCATTATCAATCCCATTCAACTCCCGTATAACTATTTATGCTAAAGACCATGAAATCCAATTGTTGAAAATCAATATTTTACAAACCATTTCAATAAAATGGTAATTTTATTGAAAAAACATTTTCATAAATAGAAACAAAACAACAATTTTAATATCATCATTATAAAATCATTTTACCAATTACATTGTCCTCCAAAACCCCGAATTTTCATAATTCGACAAACAACAACCAAAGGGGTTTTCCATCAAGTATTTGAATACAATTTAAAAATAAATATGGAATATGGAATTCTATTTTTAGTAATAGGGTGTTGAGAGTGAATCCACCTACCTTGGAAACTATGGTGAAAATAATGGAAGGAAAAAATTATTCAATATAACAGAGTTCAATATTTAATAACACAACATAGATCATAATCTATAACAAAATCATAGAAAAATAAAAGTAGTATTGGAATAAAAATTCATAGATAAATCCACAATAGACTAGATCTAAAAATCTAAGAGAAGAAAGAAGAATATATATATGGAGATCCAACAAGAATATAGAAAGACTAATAAATTTAAACTTCAATGCAACATGATGGGAAAAAAATTCACTCCCTTATTGGAAGGGTGAGTCTCCACAACCTTAGAGAGGTCAAAAAAATGAGTTAGGTTACTTAAGGGGCAAAACAATAGGTTTGGAGGTAAAGTTGAGTGAGATTCAATTTTTTAGGATCTAACTTTTAACTACGTGTTTTTTCATCTCACGGATAGGAAACCCATACATGAACCATACACCAACCAAAATATATGAATAACTACCACATAGTTGTCTCACACAATTAGTATTACCATACCCAAATTATTTTCAACCTCTAATTTATAAAACAATATTTACACCCAAGTGGATACATAGTTTTCCTAGACCATGCAGCTGAGTATGTGCATAACCAGTTTCATCTGACTCACATTGCATGACTTTATATAGAAGTTCATCAATTTAAATTAACAATGATAAAACCATTAACCTCCATAAATACCTCAAAAATATCTCAAAAGACATTTAAAATATCCCCAACATCACCAAAAACATTACCTAAATAAAATAAATTAATACAGGGTTACCTACATTAAATAGGGATTCAACATTATCCCCACCACAGGAATTTACATCCCCTAAATTTAGAAACCCACAATGATCCTGAAATCAGTTGGGCCATTTCTCAAGCATTTCTTTCTCCCATTCCTAGGTTTCTTCCTAAATCCATTCATGTTTCCAAAAAACTTTTACAAGACTGATAATTTTATCAGGAGATACTTTTCTTGCCTATCCATATATCATACTAACACATGCACTAATAAAGAATACAACTCTAGGTAAATGATATCCCATTAAATCACATGGTCAATATTAGGATGATAATTTTTCAACAGAGATACATGAAACAAATTATGAATTTCATTGATCCATGTTGAAAAATCCAAACCATATTTCTCCATAAACACCTATTAATGTATCATAAAAGGGTATATGTATCTTGGTGATAATGTGCCTAAATTTCCATAATGATGATGCCCAAGACATGGATAGATTTTAAATAATAAATGATCAATAACCATGAAAAATGGTCATCCAAGGGGATCTTCATATGATTTATGAGGACCATGAGCCTTGTCAATCCTTTTTTTTGATAAACTGAATGATCTCCATTGTCCCTAGGAAATTTCTCAGCCTAACCAGTGAGCCCACACCTATTTCTAATAATCAAAGTAGAGAAAAAAAAGGATACCCATATAATGATTCAAAAAAGATAATATTTTTTTATTCCTAATAAATATTTTTACTTGAGAGCTCCACTCGTGGTAGTTTCTCATTCCATGAGACACCAAAGTCCATTACCTAAACCTATAAATTGTCTTCGGGTGTTTGTATCTCTATTTTGTATCTCCTATCCATTTGAGAATGGTACCCCGTACTAATGTTCAACTATGTCCCAAGGTTTTTCTACATTTATTTCTAGAACCAAGATGTAAAAATCATATATCTATTCAATACTATTTATATTTGCGTGATATTTATTTTTAACACTTGTTAGATATAAATTTTAGATAATTCTTCCACCATATGATATTCAGGTATAATAATGAAATTTGATGAATTTTTGAGTTTATCAATGTTTACCAATTGGGAATCCTATTTTTAAACTATTCATGGGAGACCATTAAAAAATAAATCGTTATATACTCCCATTTTAAAACATGAATAGGAAAAGACTAGAACATACCTTATAGTTTTTAATTTTCAACCTTAACCTACTGATAGGTGAGGAAAATAAAATCAAACTCAACCACCTTTATTTTCATGTCTGCACACTAAAACATTGTATTAAACACCATCTTCACATTCTATATTTATGAATGATCATCCCATCTAGAATGGTGGTACGCATGAAAATGTTGTTCCTTACAAGAAAACTTTATGTTCGTCCAACATTGAATATACAATAATCTTTTCTCATCTAGCTGACATCCTTCAATGGTATCCGCACCATTGAGTTTTTACATCATAGAAAATCATTCTCAGTTTTATTTTGATGCCTATTTAACCATCATGATAATATCATGAAAAAAATAAAATGTAAATAAAACTAAATCATTACCTTGGTCATCATATTCCAAGAGCATGTCCACTATAACCAACATCAACTAACATTTATAGAAATCCACTTTTTTTCACTGACTATATGAATTACTTCTTAATTTATGTCCACAAAATTTAATTTACATGGTTTATACATCAACTCAAATTATGAAATTTGGTGATACTCCATAAAAATTCTCTATCCAATGTAAAAATATATTTATGATAAAATATTTTTTAAACTCATCATAATTTTAAAAACACTAAATTTTTCAATAAAAAATGTAAGGATTCCATGTATTTAAAGAGTCTACTATGATAGAAAAATACAAATATTGTGTTGGTAATATCTCATCTAGAAACTATAACTATCATTATCCATAATAATCAACATGATCTCCTTTCATGATAATACTTACCAACAAACACTAAGAATCATAATACACCACACACCCCTTCTAGGATTTGAATAAAATAAATAACGGTGATGATCTAAGGAAGAAATTAATATAAATAATACATTTCTGAAATTCATCATTCCATTTAAATGGAACATTTTTCCACATCAAAGCTGTCATTAGTGAATATTGTCATAAAAAATCAAAAGAAAAACATTAATAATAACTAGTTAAACTAAGGAAACTGTGTACCATGAAGATATTATTTGGTTGTTTCCAGAAGACAATATCCACTATGATTTTTAGATCCATAGAAAAAACACTTTTAGATATAACATGGAAAGGAAAAAATACCTCTTATATCCCAAATCATATTTTGATAACTTGACACATAGATAATGATACCACAATATTCGTAACATTATCACTATGTTTTTCCCAGGTTCAGACCTTGTCCTTGAATACATTAATATTTCATACTCAAAAACCAGCAATGTAGAATCCATATACCTCTAAAATATTTGATTCATCAATTCCATACATTCAATGGGAGAATTCATAAGACAAAAAATCATTACCATATGCCCAAAATTTCCATATTTAATCCGTAATTATTTCATTAAATTATCTTCTATCAAAACCCACAGCTAGTTACATCCAAAGTGAAAGTCAATATTAGAGAACAAATGAGATCACATTAATAGATATAACTTATCCTCAATGAATAGTTGTTTATTTTTATTTTTATTACTTATTTGTTAATATTATGATAATCCACACACAACAAATGAGTTCTATCCAAATTTTTGACAAATAAGACCAGTGCTGCCCCCTAATATGTTCTGGGATGAATGAACCTTTTTTATTTCCAACTAATACTGTAACACTTTCAATTACCTTATTTTTTTAGTTCTATTAAAGAAATTAATTTTAGTTAGTAATTTTCTATAAGAGGATATACATATTAAACTACAATTCTATTGTGGTTAAAAAAATATATTTTATTGAGAAACAAATCATGAAACAAATCAGTAACTCATAAAGAACCACTATTATGAATCTCTTCTATTGATTTATAATTCCACACTACAAACTATATGAGATTGTTCTACCCACTGGTGTCAACAATATTGTGGGACCTTCTTATACATTTCTTTATCCAAAACGTGATTCTAGACACCATCCTTAGTCATAAAAATAACTTTATTGATTATACCAATCCATGTGGGACATGAATATAGTCAACCAATTCATATGATGAACTATTTCATAGACATTGATATCAAGATCAATGAAGTCAGATATCAACTCAACTCCTTCAACAATTAGAGAACATGATATGAAAATAAAGGCCTAACATTATATTTGTCTAAGTGGAGTTTATATTTGAAAATAGAAGGAATCATCTCAATGTGGAAACCTAGATATTCAACATAACTAGAAGAAATAAGTTAATGGGATGAACTTATATGAAACAAATATTGAATAAGGGTAGAATAAAAAATAATCATACCTCTCACCATCGATGGTCCAGATTAATCATAAACTAGAACACACTCTGTTCCATATAACTTTTCACTCACTAGGAATTATATTTTTATTAAATTGTGGAGATTTCTCTTGGTACTAAGTCATGGTATTCATATAATCATCATCACAAAATCAATTCTATAGATGATAGATATTATACTGCCCTCATCCTATCATATCATATAATGTCTATGATGCATGAGATGTGTCCCAAACACCATTCCTTAGAGTAGTATAATAATAGAACTGATGATTCCACATCTCATTGAAATTTTGGAAATATCTATGTGGTGTTGTATAATCTTTGTTTATTAGGTCCAAATAACCATAGTGGAATCTTATGAACATGTAATTATGTTTTGGAGGAAAATTCTGAAATACAGTTTTCTAATTTTGATTCATTCAACTACATTTGAAATAGGATTCCGTCTTCTGATTACAACAAGAAATAGAGTTAACACAATTTCCCATAATTATCAATATACTTTTTATATTATTATCTCCTAAAATATCCATTTCTACCACCATTTCTCTATTTACCACTTCTATAAAATTTTTTATAAAAAGAACCACAATAATCTACAGAATCCCCTCATGCATCCTTAATAAAAAAAACATTGAAGGATGCACTAAAAAAAAATTTAGGTTAAAAAAAGCTGAATTCATAAACATATCCACATAAATTTTCACTAATATGTTCTCCTGTGTCAATATAAAAATGAATTTAGATTTTCCAATCATGAATTTATGATGATATAATTTTTTGTTGAATGATTATTTGAAATCACCCCATGTAAAAACATGGTCTATTTTTTCATGAACTACTAAATCCCACCATTTTCATGCCATATCCTTCAGTATATACATTTCCAAATTGTCTTTCAACTCTACCAGTGTGCATATGAATTCTATGATTTGATTCATCATACAATGCCACACCTATTTCATCTCTGTTTTGGAATCACCCTAAAATATGGGATGATTATTCTTCCAGAACTAATAAAAAAGATAGAAATTACTTGGTTTATTCTTATAGACCACCTTATCCATAATGATAAAGTCTCCTAAAATACATTGAACCAGTTATTGTTTCACCTTTGGCTCAGTTGAGAATTATTTTTAGCTGCCTCTTCTGGTTAGTTTCTACCACCCCTATTGGGTGTTATTTTAAATAAAAAACATGATTCCAAAAGTCTCATCGCCTAGAAACTGGAGGCTTAAAAATTTCAGATTTACCATTTTACAATTATTACATCAAGGCTTTCCAAAAATTCAATATTGTTCATTTTATACCCATTTTATAAAATTCCAAAATTCATTTCAAAATAAAACCATTTTAAAAATACCACTATCATGTCGTATTAAAAATCCTACATTTGAGAGAAATAAATACATTTCTGAAAAAATCATTTAAAAAAATATAAAATATGTACTAAAAATGAAATATTCACTCATATTGGGATGTCATTTCAGTCAATCCATGTTACTCTATTCTAATTGGATAAACCCATGAAAATTATATTACAACACCTTTAAATTTCTAAGAAACACTTATATACCAAACTAATAGATAACATTATGTTACTCACAAATAGTTTAACAACATCTCTTTATGATCCAAATTTCATGTCCTGAAAATCTTTCTACTTTCAACCATACTAACTTCAGGAAAAATCAAGAATTACTTTTCCAACACCAAGATAGAGAAACCCATACCATTTTTCCTAAAATAAAATATATAACATCCATGAATAATACCATTTGTAACATCTGAGACCTACTCCATGGCTTATGTCAAGGAAGATTTGTTACTAAGATTTGATATCCATAAGTCAACAAATGATAGAAATAAATTCTAGGGGTCTCAATAATATTAGGATATGTTTTAACAATTATGATATAGAATAAACAAAACATGAAGACCATAACCAAATCCACCGAATGATGAATGATAACAATGTATAAACCACAAATTATAACAACTAGTAATCAATGTCATCTATAACCAAGAACCATTTCAGATTACCAAGTGCATCAAAGACCAATATAAAAATACAAAGAGGAAGGAAAAACCAATAAAACTCAAAGATTCCATTTCAACAAACTCTATAGCACCCAACATGATCCAAGATCCAAATCCACAATAAATACCCAAAGCATCCTGAAGTATCACTAATGAAATAAGGCACTCTTCCTTCAACTATGTCATAATAAAAAATATCTACAAAAGTAACAATGTGAAAAGATGGTGGTGAGTACTAAAACATACTTGGTTTTCCCCAAATGACATCCATACTCACACCACTAGGACAGAACATGTTGGTACATTTTTTTAAAATAATTTATATAATTGAATTCAAAATAGTTTATATAAAAGACAAATCATCTCTATATAATGAAGTTTTCATTCCAAAATAGAATTCCAAACCAATTCCATTACCATATAAAGGAACCAAACCAGTCATTCAAACATTTATCAATAATTATTTATAATAAAACATTCTATTGTATAATGACACACATAAAATCAATCACACATGATTGGTATCTATCATTTATGGAGGAACTTCACCTAAATAAAATTTCTCTTTAATGATGGTAGATCATGTCCATTATCAATACCATTCAGCTCATGCTTAACCATTTTAGCTAACATCGACAAAACCCAATTAGGCCAAAATAATATTTCCAAAACCATTCCAATAAAAAAAATATTTTTTTCAAAAATTATTTTATTACCAATTTATAATCATCATTTTTGAATCATGATACAAAATTCGCATTCCACCAAAACACCCAATTATTAAATTTTCATAAAACCATCACCATAGAGGATTTCCATAAATCATTTCACAAAAAATTTCACAATAAATTTAAATAAAAAGAATACATTATATATATATGTAAAATGATCTTTATAAAGAGGAGTTGCGGGTGAAGCCACCTACCTAGTAAACTATAGAGAACATGATAAATGACACAAATTTGTTCACAAATCAAGGATGAATATCTAAAAACCCCCCATAGATCATTTTCTCCAACAAAAAAATTGGCATTAAATATCATATATACATCCCAAAAAACTCTAGATCTAGGAATATAATAGATGGAAAATAGAATATATCTATGGAAAAAACCATGAACAATGAGTTATTAAGAAAAATAGAATTCAACACACAAATATTTTCCAATAGATCATTCTCAGATCAAAGGGGAGAGCCTTAAAAACCATTGGGAGGCATAAAAACCAAGTTGCGATCATGCAGTAGGAAACATGAGGGGCTATATTTAGAAACGATTTAGATAAACTTTTTTAGAATCTAAAATTTAACTTTTCTTGGTTAGGTCACACCTTTAAGAAAACCATGAAACAACCACTACCTTCTAACAATCATCGCATGGTTGGTGCATATGAAGTGAAAATTGGTTCACCAACCATGTATTTATATCCACCCTAAAAATAACTGTTACTCCTAGGTGGCCACAAGGTTTCTCCAAACCATGTACGTAACTGTAGTCATACCCAATAGCCTACCTTAAATTTCACGGGTTTTTAATGATGTTTTATGGTTTTTACTGTTCCTACACATCAATAAAAGAGCGTAATTTTTTTAAAAGAACTATAAACCCTCAAAAAATCCAAAAAAAAACATTAAATACATAAAATATATAATTAAAGGTTTTCTTACTTGAAACTGAAGGAGATAATGTTATGTTGGAATACAATTGTTTTTTCATAGAAATTTAAAAATATAGTTTCAAGGGTTTTATTCAAGAATTTTTCATTGTAAATTGTTCAATATATGATTGGTTAAGAACCATTATATCTCAATGTATGAGGGGTTCATCTCCATTCTCGTTCATTATATTATGTGTGGCCCTATTATAGATCTCTAATTCATTATGTAATAATTATATTATATAATGAATTATATTAGATGTTAGCTGTATGGTTATTATAATTTTTATGGGTTCTATAAGGGTTTAGTAGGGGTTTCATGAGATGATTTCTGAAATAATTTACATGAAATCTCTATACCTGCTAATGCGCATTCATTGAAATAATTTTATTTCAAATTTATGATAATTATATTTTTAGAAGAATGATGATTACCTTATCTTATAAAAAAGATTTTTTTAAGAAGTTTTTCATAGGGTTATCAATAATTTCACTGTACTAATGGTTTTCTTATATTTATGTCCCGTACTATGCTTGTTGTTCACATCCCATATTTTAAAATGTTTTTCATGGGGTTTAATTATGTGTAATAGAGTGGAATATGTCATGTTGAAATCTAATAATATTTTTGATGAAATGAAACCAAGTTTTTTTTCCAAAAGTAGTATATTATGGCCAAAATGGATACTGATTTGAAGTGTACAAATTTTATATATATTATTCTATAATGTATTATTAATTTCACAATTAATTAAATCTCTACACCTAAAAATACCATCAAATGTATGAGATTGAATTCTTGACATAAAAATCAATATTATGTATTTGATATATTTGGGTCCTCAAAGATAAATATTATTCCATCAATATAAAATCAACTATTTATATAGGATATCTAAGGGTTTTTATACTAGATTTTTATGTCAATATTATTTTAGGAAAAAAGAAAATGTAAAAAATGGAGCACACTACAAATGATTAACTTCAGTTAGAATAATTCATGTTCAATATCTTATTAAGGACCATGAGAATGTAATTTTAGGGAATATAGGAATATTTAGAATGTGTATAAGGTTGTTGGAGAGTTATTTTATTGTCGTTGGATTGTGAAAAATTTCATGATTGTTTTTATAAATTTGTGGGATGAGGTTCCATTTCATAATTGTGGAGGAGTGTAATTCTTGTAAATACCCAAAACTGATATATAATGAGATTTAAATCTTTACAAAACCTCAATAAAGTGTAAAATAAAGGAGTGGGGGATTGATATGGCCAATCCA
Source organism: Viscum album (assembly GCA_963277665.1). NCBI lineage: Eukaryota > Viridiplantae > Streptophyta > Magnoliopsida > Santalales > Viscaceae > Viscum > Viscum album. Next base: position 381,066,634 of record OY728122.1, read on the forward strand.
AACTTCCACTAATAAAAATAAACATGTTATCTAATTTACCTTTTTAGCTTAATAGTCTAGTAAACCAATTTTGACATTGACCATAGTAAAAAAACATATATTTTTACTATTTATTTTTCCAAACAATTATATAAAATTATTAAATAAAATAAATAATTTTTTTAAAAAATATTAAATAAATTTAAAAACTGAAATTAACTAACTAATGCAGAAGAATTTAAATTAAAACTAATCCAACAGATGTGTCTAAAAAATGTGTTTTCATGAAATATATTATTCATATTTAATATGAACTTATAATAACTATAAGAAAAGTAATAAGAAATTAATTAATTTAAATTATTATTATATATATATATATATTTAATTCATTTAATTGAATTAATTCCTTATTGTTGGAATTTTAATTATTTAAAATGGAGAAACATATGCACATTAAAACAATATTAATAAATAATCCATTTTAAGACTAAAATAAATCATTTATTATAATAATATTTATAAATTATTAAAATTTAATTACTTATATGATATCTGAATAAAAAATAATTATGTTATATTAAATTCAAATTCATTGAATATTGGTACTTTTAATTTAATTATTTTATAAAACATATATAGTTTTTCCCAAAAATCAGTATTTTAACTAGAGAATGAAAAGTCAATTGTTTTGAAAAAACATTCACTATAATTTAATATCAATATTCTTATTTTAATTTTTTTTCATTTTAGAAACTATTATATATAGTTTTTTTAAAATTAATTATAATATTTACCCCTAAAAAATAACATTTGAGTGAAACATATATGATTGAAGAAAAAATATCATTATTAAATATTGGAGGAATATTAAATAAATAATTATCAATAAGTTTATATTCAACATTGAATTTATATATATTAAATTAATTAATTAATACTATTCATACCAACCATTTTAACTGCTAGTTTATATTAGTCACTTTTTAATAATAATATTTTATAAATATATTATGTGTGTTTTAAGCACAATATTGTATGTTGAATATGATATTGATGATTATGTTATTTTAAAACATCATGGTGCTACATTATACAACTATTAAATATATTTCATTATATTTTTTTTTACTTATAATCTTTTTTACATATAAAAATTCATTTATGTTATACCCACATCTTTAAAAAGGTAAAAAATGCTTAGTAATAACAGAATGATTTCTTCACACAAATTTTTTCTAGAATAAAATATAAATAGGTTTCCATGTAGGAGAAAACCAGTGGGATGTAAAAATACATACATAGAAGATAATCCTAATTAAGTATGGTGATATATAGAGATAATTTATTATAACAAATTGAATGATAAATATAATGTTAAAGACTAAAAAATCATAAATCTCTGTTGAGGAAAAACTATTGATTCAATATATATGAATGTAATATAGTAAAATATTTTTTTAAGGATAATTTTTGTATTATTGAAGGATTATTTTACTATTATGATATAAGGAACCCAATAAAATACTTTATTTATATCTTTTTATTTCACTCTTAAAATTTCATTCTTTGGTCAATTTTCAAACACTTTACACTTAACCTATTACTCCAACGAATGAATATCCAATATGGGATTTTTGTGTATATATCCAAAACATTTACTTTTAATCAATCATTTGATTCGTAAAAAAAGAAAAAATCGATTCCTCTTAGCAACATTAAAACCAAAAGGGATAGGAAAATTTAATTTAATACCAAAAATGAATATGAATATATTATTCTCAAAATATTAACAATAATAACAATAGTTTAAAATGGATCTATTGTTAAATAAATAACCATATATCAAAAATATCCTTAATAAAATTAAAATGAATGATGGTGTTAACATGAAGGCGATGAGACCAAGCTGGGAGGGGAATGTTTTAGAATTAATAAATTTTTTTTCCCAAGAGTGTATTCTTTTTCGTCCAAAAGGATAAATCAATTCTCTTTATATATTTTATGGAAAATATGAAAATGATTTACTATTTTTATTTGACAAATACAATAAGTTGTTTAGTGAAAGAGTTATGAAATCCTTATAAATGAAAGGGGGATAATGTTTTTGCTATTGTATTCAGGTTCTATTAGAAATAATGTTGTTCCTAGAAGGCAAGAAGGTTACTATAAATTACTTTAAAAATATTATGATGCTAATGATGATCAGTCAATGGTTAAAAAATAATGATAGATAAGGTTAAAGATAAAATTAGAGGAATGTGCAGCACATTACATGGATTTTGTACGGAAAATAGTAAACATGAGGCTTGATGTTCATATAAGGATTGAATTTCATGGGAGGCTTGAGGTTTCCAGAATGGAAGAGGTTATTTTGTGTGATGTAATGGCATTTACATCTATAGAAGGTATCAATCAACATGAAGGAAAAAGGTACAATGTAGACTGCATGGAACGGTTCGCGTTGAAGGTTGTCCTGTAAAAATGTTTTGGTTAAATCTGATTGGTATGAAATATGGATTTATTTACCATTATAAAGGTCCATGACCCCATTATTAATTTTAATGAATTCTTTAAGAATATATTATCAGTGTGGGATGAATTTGGAGAAGTCTAAAATATTTTCCATGAAGGAGAGAGCAGTTCATGGGGGAACATTTCTATGATAGAGACAATCCATGGGTCTAGAATTCATAAGAAGATCATGAGGATCTATTTACTGCATAGTAAAAGGGACCATGTAGGAGAGGTGGTTCTTGAGTCATCGACCATCCACTATATGGAGGATGTCCATAGAATAAGATGTGGTCCCGGATGATCTCATGCCTTTTAGTGTAACTTATATTATAGAGAACATTGGTCATTCATGGGGGAAGCATAAAAGCTCAATGAAGATTCAAGGAAGTTCATAAAGCCACAAAAATATTTGTGAAAGTAATATATGTATTCTAATATTACGCGAATAATGTTATTTCATTTGTGAAAAATGAACTGAACAAATAAGACCGTAGTGTCAAACTGAGTATCATTAGAAAGTGTATAAAGTTATTTCCATCTTCTTGGTAGGAAAGTGAATAATTGTTTTGGAAGATAATATTTGTGAATGCTGATCAAGAAGCACCTAATAGATGTATTTCATCATTTTGTGAGAAAAATAACACAAACTATTGTATTGTTTTCATAGTTCTATATGAGTTTAATGGAATATCCTACTCAATTTATTCCAAACAGAATGATTATTTTCAAGTGTATTGTGTGGTATTGGATTGTTTCCAACCAATACCATGGACATTTCTACTCTTATTAAGTAGTGAAAATTGTAAATTCTTATTTTCATGCTGATGTGTGTTTGGATTGTGTTCATTTGGGAATGAAATCACTAATAGGAGGTTCTGGTTTCTTCATAAGTAAGGGAAAAAAATAAAAAAGATATAATTTATTCTCCCTCTCCCTTTATTAGTGATACTTGAATCCTAATTAGGATACTTTAATTGGAATTAGAGCATGGTTTCCCTAGTTTATTCTTTGCTGGTGTATTGAAGATAATTGTGATGAAGAATCTTAGTGGAATTAAAATCAAGGTGTTACAATATTAAATGGAAATGATTACAATAACTAAAATGATAAAATGATGCTTTATCTTATGTCTCTTTTGTATGAATTTCATAAAGCTTCAACAGATGGATTTCCATATATTGATGAGAGGGTTCCTCATACACATATTGATAAGATGAATCTAGAGAATGATAGAAGAGCTAAAAATTAATTACTCTCATAACTTTATAAAAATGAGTTTTTATGAGTTAAATGTGTTTCTATAGATAATTTCATATGGGATAAGATATAAAAAATCAATGATGTAAATTAAATTTTGATGATGCTTAAAGTCAAAATGCTGAAGTATGAAGACTAAAAAATCATTAAATATGAATCTATTAAGGAATTTTTATTAGGGTAAATGACATTGTAGGTACAATAAAATTTCTTAGGTAAACGAAGGCGGATTTTACAATTTTTGAAAAGATTATATGAATTATTTCCAAAAATTATGATTCTAAAGTTTTTTCTATAAAAGACAGAGAATCTAAAAAATTAGCATTGGATGAATTTTATTAATCTCTCACCAATTATTAAATGAGAAGGGAGAAGAATATGAAGTGAAAAACAACATCTAATAGAGAAAAGTATTTTAAAGTCTCTATGAAAGAGAAGTCCAAGAAAGATCATAAGGAATATTATGTTATTGAATCTGACTATAAAAACGAGGTATGTAAAAAATCTTGATAATGTTTTATCCTTATTTTATTAAAATATGGGAAGAAGGACATGTATATACATATGGAAATATCCCATGGTTTTTGTGTATGTTGATCCGTAGTGCACTTTGTGGATAATTTAACTCATAGAAATAATGAATAAGAAAATGATGAATAAAAAATAAAGGAAAGAAGGTTATATAAGTAATAAAGTGAAAAAGATAAATATTTTTCCAATGGGAAGGATAAATTATATTCAAATATAAATGTTTAAGATTTTTTTTCAAATGATGAAGAAGAATATGATATTGAAGTTGAATACAAAAAATAATTTTGTGATAATTATGGAGAGAATAATTTAATTTTAATTGCGAAGAATCATGATTTCAGAAGAAGAAGTTTCAAAGAAGTTGAAACTCAACAAGAATATCTTCTGAAAGATGATTCCAAATAATGTCTTTGAATGGTTAAAAGGCTTAAAATGGTAAAAATGATGTTTATATATGAAAATTACTCAAAAAATATTCAATAAGTATTTCCTACTAAAAAAGTAAAACAGGTAAAAGACCTTGATGACATGAAAAATTCACTTGGGAATGAAAAGAATCACAATGAACATCTGGAAGTAACGTAGAAGGTAGAAGAAGAAGAGTTGGAACATAACTTAAAAAATGGTTTTAAATCTAAAAAAGGAATATAATTTTAGAAATAATATCTTAAGAATATGGTTAGTGTTATGAAAAGAATTAATTTATGATGTATCAAAAAACAATTCTTTCCATGGTTGAGAATAATGTTGTAATTGGTTCCGAGATGAATAAAGTAGAGAAATTTTTGTACATAGGAAAATTAAAAAATGTAAAAAATTAAATGTTTATAAAAATCATGAGTCTAGAAATTTTTTTATTACATACGATTTTGATAAAAATTAAAATATAAATAAAATTATTATTTAAAATAGAAATGTTAGTGGTTCGGATAAGAAATATAGAAGGTTGTTGGGAAGCATGATCACAACTCTGGTCAGCATGTATATTTTAGAGGAAAATATTATTTCTAGGGACACTATTATAATTGTGGTGTATTTGGACATATGAAAAATATGGATTGGTTTATCTGGCATCATTACAACTATTCCACAGGTAATGGAAGGAAATGTTTTAGGGAGATTCAATCCTCTCAAGAAAAGAAGTCATAGAAGGAAGTAAAGAAGAAATGTGATATGGTTTGTGTGGAAGTTGTGAATATGTTACAACTACTAGAATATAATTTTTAAAAATATTAATAACATGTAAATCTTGATAATTATTTTCCTATTTTATTAATGGTATAGGAAAATTTTCTCATTAATTCTCAGAACCTATAGGTGAAGAAATAACAGGATGAATAAAAATATCTTATTGTTTAAACCACATTAAAATCTATAAAAGTATAAAGGACTATGATTCATGATAGTTGGTTTTATTCTCATATGAATGGATATATAAAGTTGTTCAATAATTTTAATACATTAAAATAAAGAATAATTACATCTTGGAATGATGAATCTCTGAGAATTCATGCTTTTTGAATCAACCATCATTGGTAAAGAAAAGATGAAATCATGGAAAAAATTATATAATGATGGGATTAAACACAACCTATCGAGTGATCCAAAAAAATTTTATGAGGGTAAAATTTTTATCTTTAGAAATAATTGGTTTTTTGTGAAAATTGAGGAATATTGAATGATAGTTACAGGAGACCATCGTACAAAAGGAAACATGTTCCAAGATGGTGAAATAAAAACCCTTTTTGACTAGGAATGGTGGAATAAAATTAATTATGACACAAAAAGCTGGTAAACATGTGTCAGAGATATAATAACAAGTTATATATGTGATAATGTGTCTGTAGTATTCTAGATATGTCTAGAATAAGTGATTAGTCTTACTCTATTTTTTAAAATGTAATTTTTAAAAATTATATTCATAAAAAAGGTGATATTTGTTATAAAAGACCTATGAAAATTATTCATTATGATATATGTGGGAAAATGTGAAAACAATAAGAAAATTAAGATAAGTATAACAACAAATTCATTAATGAATTTACATGCATTAAATGTGTTATGAAAACGATACATAAGTTAGATGTTCAAAAAATTTATAAAAGTGTCAGGAGGAAAGTATACAAGTAATGTGAGTATTCATTGAAGAAGTTGATAACTGAAAAAGTTTTTGAATATAAAATTAATAATTTCAATTTAATATTGGGATGTATGGAATTTTACATTAGTTTAGTTCAGTATACATACCTCAACAAAATGGGGTTTCTGAAAAAAATAATCAAATTCTTGTAGAAATCAGGAGAACTATGATACTTGAACATGGTATCTCACATTACCATAAATAGAAATCCATAATTACTATTGTGTATGTTCAAAACCAATGTTTCTATTGTAAAATTTTATATATGACTCCATATGAAATATTTTATTGAAAAACTCCATGTTTTAAACAAAGAGGAATTTTTGGGAGTCTATGATATCATAGAAATAAAATGTAGAAACCCTAGAATGTTTGATTAATGAGCTGAAGATGGAATTTTTATTTTCAATAATATATATTGAAGAGGATATGATTGATTCAACCATGAAATAGGAATAATTTTTTATTCTCTCGATGTGATTGTTGTTAAAAATGTTAAGAATGAAAATCTCCATTATGTTAACATGGAAGTTGAGAAGGATAACCAATGTTTTGTTAAAATATCTACTAATGATGTGGAAAGTGGTAATCCAACTCAAGAAGAATAATCAGACTCATCTATTTCAAGGGATAAGGAAGAAACTTCAATATATCATCCTTGGATGTGGAAGAATATTAAGGCTCATAACATTATTGATGATCAAAATAAGAAGCTTAAAACAAGAAGAACATCAAATGTTGTTACACACACTTTTCTATATTTAAAAGATGATATGAATGAGGTAAACAGTTCATTTTAAAATCGAAATTGGTTTAGTCCATGAATGTAGAACATGATTAGATAGAAAATAATGATACTTAGAAACTCATTCCCAATCAAGATAAGAAAAAAAAATTTAGTATACAATGGGTTTTCGAGAACATGATGAATTAATAATGAGAAGTGATAAGGAACAATTCAAGATTAGTGTGAAAACGTTACTCCCAAATTGAAAGTGTTTCTTTTGATTGGATTTTTTTTCCATTGTACGGGTTAGAAACAATCAAAATCATTATCTATATTAATTCACAATGAGGTTACACAATTTTTTCAAATGGATGTAATGTCTGTATTTATGAATTGGAATCTTGATGCGGAAGTCTACATTGAACAAGCTTGTGGATCAATTATGGGTAAATATTATTGTTATGTGTGTCAGTTGAAGAAATCCTTGTATGAGATAAAAAAATATCTATTATATTGGTATTCCAATTTGGATTCATTCTAAAAAAAGATGAATTTTAATAATGGTAGAGTTTATAGAAATATATACATAAAATAAGGTTAGATGTTTTCCCTCATCACAATTGTTTATATTGATGACATTATCTTTGCTGGGAATGATGAATGGCCGTGTCAATGATTTTCTGAAGAGGTGAAAAAGTTTTTTGATATTTCCATGTTGGGGGAAATGAAATACTTTCATGGATTAGAAATTTTTCAAAATAAGAATGACATTTTTCTTTCTCAATAAAAGTATGCTAAGGAACATCTTGTGAAGATTGGCATAGAAAATTCAAAACTACTTTAAATACTAATTTCAATGGGAACTAAGTTGTATAAAAATCGTGAGGGTAAATAAGATGATCAAAAAGAGTATTGAACACTGATTGGATGTTTGGTATACTTGACTTTCTCAAGACCACATGTTTTTTAGGTATCAATCTGATGTTCAAGATTTCAGAGTGCTCCTAATGAATCACATTTATTTAATGAAAACAAATTCATAGATATATCAAAGAAAAAATAACTTTTTGAATTAGGTATGATAAATTATATTGAATTAACATGTTTGTGTATTAAAATTCTGATTAGGACGAAAATATTGATGATAGAATATCCACATTTGTTTGAGTTTTCTTGTCCGGGGAATATTTTGTCATTTTCCATACATAGAAACGATAATCTGTAAATATTAGAACCACTAAAGATGATTATGTTTTTTCCACTCATGAATAATCCCTACTAATGTTGATGAAGACTCAGCTAGAAGACATACATGTTGATCTAAGGCTACCCTTTCTCTTTGGATGTGAAAATCATAGTGAAATCATACATACAAGGAATTTGGTACAACTTTATCATTCAAAACACATTGAAATAAAGTACAACATCACCGAATAACATATGGAAAAAATGAATTGAAGAAGAATTATGTTATTAGAGTAGAAGAAATTGCTAACGTATTAAAAAAACTATTACAAAGGGAACCATTTTATAAATAGTGTTTGAACATGCGTGCCCTACCTCTTTTTCATCAAGGTTAGTATATGTGTTTAAGTAACCTCTTTCATATTATCTTTGGATAGTGTTTTCAAGGGGAAAAATTATTTCATAAATATATCCTTATTGAATAATACATAGAGGGAGAGTAGTGGGTAACCTACGAATCCAACATGTAAGTGTTTCATCTATTATAATAGTATGTTGGAGTGATTTTATGGAATTGTTTTCTTCCTTGATTTTTTATAATGTCAATGAAAGCGGAGGAATAAAGGATATGGTATAAATACTGAAGATATTTCATAGTTATTACATATGGATAAAATTGATTTGATGTCAGTAACTGATATTTCCTATAAAGAGTTATCTCACATAAGCTTATAATTGCTGATGAGTAATCTATGGATTGAATTTTCAATTCATAGTGACTTATGAATCCTGGTTGAAAAAAATACAAAGGGGGTATTTTTGGGACCATGTTGTCTGGAGAATGTATTGGAAGTAAGATTTTTTTTTGCAAAAGCTTTTTCTTTTTTTTCTCAAAAAGGAAAAATCAATTTACTTTGTATATGTATTTGAAAATTTGATGATAATTTTCTCAATGTTTCTTCACAAATATCAAAAGTTTTTTTGGAAAGTTTTTATGAAATCCTTATAATGTAATGGGAGAGAAATGTTTTTGCTAATCATATTCAAAATTGATAAGAATGGATTATTTTTTTATATGACAAGGATATTACTGTACATTCCATTGAAAATTTGATGATTCTGAAGATGATCGATCAATGGTTAAAAACCATGATATATTAGGTTCTTGAAAAATGAAGACGAATCAAAGAATGGTACATAGACCACCTAAGGAAAACTGTTCATAGGAGTCTCACAATTTGATAAAGGATTGACGTTCATGGGTGGTTCGATGTTTGTAGATTATTGGTTGTGATATGTGAGACATAAAAGTTTTTTGGTATATGAAAGATATCTACCACCATAGAAGAGAAAGGAACTATGTGGACCACATCGCACAGTTCATGGTGAAGGTTGTCCTGCATCATTGTTCGGGGAATGTTGGATAATCGGAATTTTTGGATTTATTTTCCAATATAAAAGACCTTAATCCCATTATTAATGTGAGTGAATTTTAATGGAAGATATCATCACTGTATGAAGAAGATGTGGAAATTTGAAAAGGATTACATGAATGTGCATGAAAATCAATAGGCACAATTTTTTCAATAGATATAGTTTGTAGAGATGATACATGACATATGTTTATGGGGATATGTATCATGTAATGGAAAAGTGACTTTATTGGAGAGGATGTCCATGGGGAATCAGCCATCTGTATAGAGGAGGGAGTCCATAGAAGAAGAGGTTGTCCCTGAATAACCTCTTCACATGGTGAAAATGAGTTTACTGATGTTATAGGGATTTAACTAAGGAAGAATGGAAATTCATGGAGGATTCAAGGAATCTTAGAAAGGTACTAAAATAATTTGTGAAAGAAATTTCTAAAAACCAATAGTGTAAAATGTGTGTGAATTTCGTTGTGATAAATTAGACAAATAAATTATATTGTGGTATTAGATTGAGTATCATTACAAAGTCCATGATGTTCTTATAGACATCATGGTAACAAATTAAAGAAGGTTTTTGAATTAAAATATTTCTAAAATGTGATGAAGATCACTATAACATTATATTCCATCATTTTTTTTTCTAAAATAAGCACACACACTATTGGATTGTTTTTATAGTTCTACATGGGTGTAAGGGAATCTCAAACTCATTTTATGCCACAAAAAGGATTTTTTCTAGTGATTTTTGTTGTATTTTATTTTTTTCCAACCATACTAAGAACGTATCTACTTTTTTTGAGTAATGACACTTATAAATTTTTATGCTTCTAAGGATGTGTGATTGGATGTTTTCAGCATGGAAATAAATATTTAACAAGTGGAGAAGGTTGTTTCATATGTAAGGAAACATAAATGAAAAATATATCACTATTTCACCCCCTCCCAGTGATACTTGAATCCTGACTCGAAAATATGACAAATGATATCTCATATATATGGACATAAATCATAAAAAACATAATATAATTCTTTCAAAATAATCCTTAACATTAATCTTAAATGTTATATATATATATCTAAACTTAATAAAACATTTCCCTAATATACCATTAATCACCTAAAAATATTTAAATTTTAATCATAATTGACCCTTTAATATATTTTCCAAAATCATCTTAATATTTATCCACAAAAGCATTTTTGAAAAAAAGAGATACTAACAAAGAAATCATATAGGCCTATTGTATCCTCAATAAAGATATCCTCATATGGTTATAGGTATAAGCCTCATGGTCTTAATTGATACTAAGAGTTCTCCCAGTAATGTGGGATCTCATTTTTTTTAAAATATATTAATGTAATTACTATAATGTTCATAAACATATGATGAATATATAAAAATATGACCTAAAAAATAAAATTTCATATGAAACATGATAGTTATTAAAGTCGTTGGACATTTTTTATGTTTATTATTTGTTAAATATGTTTTTCTCTAAACCCATAAAAAACCAAAAGGTTATATTACTATAAATGTCTCTAAAATAAATTACTAATCTTACAAGTAGATTCCTAAAATCCTAAAATTGGGTATTTATGCCCTTAAACATACAGTCAACCATTGAATTATCAACCAATGGCACATTATGTTTAACCCAAACCATCTATGATAAACATTCATTCATCTACTTTATGAGGGTTTGTAAAGAGACTATTCTTGTAATGACATATTCCTCAAGAGTGTTAAACGTACTGTGAAAAAATGTCCATTTTCATGCACTATGTGATGATTGATTCCATATTAATGTATTCTTTTAATATTTTTTACCCATAGTTACAATGGTTAGAGATCTACATCCAGTATATATATATAGATCGTGATTTAATTTTAGGAAAACCAAGCTTCCTTAATATTACCATAATTTCATGATATTTTCATATATAGGCTCATTGTTAAACATATCCTTAGAGTTATTACTAAATATTTATTTTCTTAATTTCCAAAGGAGAATTAAACCTTCTCTAAGATACCTACTATAGTGACCCAAGAAATTTTAAAATATTATTACATGATTTTTAATATAATCATCCATAAATTACAACCCAAAGATCATGAGGCCCAGTATATATGTAATATTAGGTTCATAATACCAGAAAATGTTTCTAAAAATCATCATTTTTTATCATTAGTGAGATCTTAATACATTTTGATCTCCACAAACTAAATAGGATAAAAAAGAAAATACATTATTCAAAGGTCTAAGATAATGATCCCATTATGTGAATAGAAATGATAGAGAAGTATAACATGCGAGTAAAAGGTTTTGAATGATAACAAAAAGGGTAAATCTCATGAGTAAGGGTTTGAATAATAACACAATTTTAATGAAGAGATTGAATTTTAACTTAAAAATCATAAAATAAAAATTATTAAATATATAATATGTCATGGGATAGTGTGTACACTATTAAAAATGGAATTAGGTTCAAAGAAAATATATGCCTCAATAAAGGATCTTTTGAGCCGAAACACATACCCCAAGTTTGAACATTTGTATGTATGCATTTGGTCTCTTTTATTTTAAACATATTTTATTTATTTTATTTATAAATATAAATTTAAATATTTAATTACATATATTTTAATCATATAACTAATTTATTTTAATATAGTATTTACTTAAATAACCAGTTATTTCCAAATCGACTCTTTTGAGGATGTTTTGTATATAATTTCAAAATGGTAAAAATGTGTTAAACATGGTAAAATGGTTCATTGATCCATCATATCACAAATAATAATAGGTATTTAATTATAATTTTTATAATAAAATTATACTTTTAAATCAATGAATGAAATATGGTTATGAAAAATTAATTATGATACAATCATGGAGGTTGTAGGTTGAAAGTACGAATATCTAATGTTACAATTTTCAATGAAAATGATGGAATTTTGATAACTTTATTTTGATCATCAAAAAATGAAAATAATTTCATAAATATCATATTATTTATTTAAATAATATTTATAATTACATCCATGTGATGCATTAATAAAATAATAAATCACGAAATTTTTTGAGGTAGTAGTCATCCATACACACGAATGATGTTATCATTTTTCAATGTATGGTGATGTAAAAAAGGTGTCACAACTAGACACAATGGGGATGAATTTATAACTACCAAAATATACCCTCTAAATTTAAGAGGCTGGTGAGTGGTTTTGAAATCCATAACTACTATGGGAGGCCTTTTACTAATGTAATCTACAAACAAACTCAACTATCTCAATGAAAAATTTCAGATTGACAAAAGATAAAGATGTGACATCTAGAGTAAGAACCATACATTAAAAACAACAGGGGATTAAAATAGAATGAATATTTAAAATAAAATGTTCATGGAAAAAGTATCCATCATTCTTTAATGATATCCCATACTCAAAAATATGAAAACTATAATGAAGTGAGAGGAAAGATTTGAATCTCCATGAAAAATCCTCTGCATGCGGTCAAATGAAACATGTATCACTATACAGATATATAATTTTCCCTAAACACTCAGTCCTCTACATATTCCATAAAAAATGTGGTAAAATACCATGAAGTGGTGATTATATACAAACCTAGTACGACATCCCAAAATATATAGGGAAAGCGGTAAGAGATTTGATAAGAACACAATGAAATTCAAAACCAAAGAAATTGTGTACAAAATCAAATGGCATGGATACATATATTTATGGTCTCAAATTGTGGAATATAAAATGAGAAAGAAAGGGGATATCCATTTTATATCCAAGTGTATGAAATAGTTCTTAAATTTTTAATAGGAACATCATCGATGCGCAAAATCAAAGCATCTGCCCAGAAAAAAATCCAATTCAAGCGACATGTTGGCACTATGAATCACAGAAAAGGGGAACAATCTATAGGCTGATGAACTATTCCCTGGTAGAATAGAATGGTCCCACTAGATAAATTTCTAGAAAATCCATTCCATATACTGAAAGGAGTGTTCCACTCTAATGGTAGATAGAGGACCCATTCCCAGCCAGTTGGAGGGTTCCAGTCTTGTATTTGATAGAGGAACCATGCCCAACCCATCTAGAGGATACCACTATAGTAGTTCATGTAGGATGCTTTCCCAGCATAGAGGGATGGTGAAAATGTACTATTCAATGTATGATACCTTATCTATGTATGAGTGTTCCAATTGTTGGATATGTGAAGGAACCATGCCATGTCCCAGTAGGAGGGTTTGACTCTAATTGTTAATTGATGAAATATGCCATGTCCAGCAGGAGGGTTCCACTATATTAATAGGTAGAGGAACCATGACATTTCCTTTTAGAAGTGTTGCAATCTAGTAATCAATATAGGACCGATGGTCATCCCACCTGAATTGTAAAACTCTATATAGCTCTACTGATCCTTCCTGATTAGTATCTTCATCGAGAATTTCCTAAACAAGAATCATGCCCAAAACATCGCGCATAGTTTCACAAAAGAATCTATAGAGTCCACCAACATGTTCTAAATGGATAAATACTCAGGATAGGCTAATCAAAATCCAAAATCATATATCAAATGAAATTGATATGAATGACTAAGGATACCTTTAAAAGGAATAAGGGGAACATGATTTTGAAGGGCACCCTCCCAGTGTGTGGTCTCACACTATGTTATGGTCTTGTCCCTATTGGTACATGGACAACTGAATGTGTAAAAATAAAAGGTATGTAGGCTGACTATATAGTATTCCCTACCCACCTGGGGTCTTTCCCATGATTTTGACCCTGATTATTTACTATTTCCTATTTTTTTGTATATAAATAATAACCATTTACATTGACATGAGGTCTTGCACAAGGGATCCTATCAAATTCCCTATCTACTGAGGGAGAGTCACACTATGTGTAGGAGGAATACATAGTGTGTAATCCTTATCATTCTCAAAACCCAATAGCCACATTCAATGGGTAACTAATTCGTGTGTTTTCATTATAGTACACATAATGTAGTTGTTTATTATAATAATTTAAATCTATTTAGGCATTAAAGATCTGAGATTTACTCCTAATATGTAACCTCTAGGATTACTGTAATCAATGTAAATGGCCTCATGTATTTATTTATAGATATATTTTTGGCCCAAAAAATGGATTTAAAACTCATTAGCTTGAATCTAGTATGCCTCATGTACATATCATTGCCTGTGGGGCTCCTACTGTCTCACCAGATTAAAAAATTCTTGTTATAATCACCCATATCAAAATAATAGTCTGAATCAATCTCTGATTCATCATTCCATTTATCTTACTCAAATTCACCATGAATTTGGGGTATGATCGATCTCAGTCCATCCAAATAATGTCGATCTGATACCCCATAGACCAATTTAAGAAGACAAAAGAGAAGTATTGAGAGAAAATCACCAAGAAAAGGTGTATAATCATTATATAAAAGTTTTAGGACAAAAAACAAAATTGTAGATATTCAGGTAGTCAAAAAATTTAATAATCAATTAAAATTGGTACATGGTCACATGAAAAGGGTTTTAGTTGATGTAGATCATGAAGTAGAATCAATCATGCTAAAACAGTTTAATAATTTTTAGAAGAATAAAAAAATTGATGAGCCCTACTGAAATTATGATAATTCACTGATGAAGAAGAAACTCAACAAAAATGAAAAAAATTTATCCCATTCTCAAATCCTTGTTCATTCTAGATATTGATTTTAGTCATTATCTGATTCCAATTCACCAATGAGTGTGTGGAAGAACACCTCTCAACTATTCGAGGGTTATATAGATAACTGTAATTATCCTTCAATAAAATATTATTTAAATGGGGAAAATTAAGTATAGGCTATTAATTTAATTAAATGAAATTATTTATTTATTTATATAAATTCACCCTCCAATGGATTATTTCTTCAGAGAATCTTGTGATGGCCAATTTTTTTTGTTATGCATAGGGTAAAATTTTGATTCCTGATTTTAGCCTTGGTATAACATTTTCCATCTGATATTATTTTTAATATTAATCACATTTTATTTTAGAACGTATGAATTAATTGTATAAAATATATCTATTTTTTAAAAAAATTAGTTCCTATAACATCGTGCCTCAGATTCGCATGACACCTCAGTTCCTAGCTCAAATAATATATCTATTAATATTTCCATGTCCTAAATGTTATAAATAGTTCTATAAATAATTCCATATTTCATGTTTTTCTTCCCTAAAAAGGAAAACATAAATAAATGATGAGGATACTTAGCCTGTATCAAGATATTCCTCTCCCAGGATCTCTCCTGGATGCTACCATGTAACCAAAACACATAAATGAAGGGTATGGTCTCTCCATGTATGGTCCTCTCTTGAAGATCTTAGATCACCCCAGATTTCTCTACAAATGTGTTTCCAACCTCAATGTCCATATCTCCCTAGTAAACAATGTGAATTGGATCATGGAAATATCTCATAAAATGTGACACATGTAAGACCTCGTGTGCTAGAACCAAATGTGGAGGTATGACATGGTTGTAATGAACCTCACCAACCCTATTCAAGATATCAAACATAACAATGAACCTTAGATATAGCTTTCATAAACTATCAAATATCACCAATACTCATAATAGGTATACTCTTAGGATAATGCTGTCTCCATAATCAAATTTCAATGTCCTACAACATTGATCTTCATAATATTTCTACCATCTCAGTGCAATCATCATCCTATCACTGATGACCTGGACTCTCTTTATCATTTCACACACAATCTCTAGACTAGCAAGAGATGCATCACCTATCTCAGTTCTTTATATGGGAAAACACTGGGGTCACCTTTATAAGGAATCAAAATATTTAATTCTAATAGTAGATTGGTAGCTGTTATTGTACGCAATCTGTACCATGGTATGTTTTCTTCTCAACTCTAACCAAGTTCTAACACATAGTCCCTTAGAATATCCTTCAACACATGGGGAGTGTTCCTGGTATACCTATATTTATAGTGGTCAAATACTACAATCATCCTCATCAAGGACTTGAATTTCTTCAGAAGGAATCTTCATAAAGACAACATGAACCACACATCTTGATCACAGAAAAATACTAATGGGAACCCCATGAAGGAAAATAATATTTCACACTTATGAATACCGCAAATTACCCACCAAACCATACTCCCTAATAGTAAGGAGGTCCACTAAGTTTGTGAATTGGTTATGTATCACCCATATGACATCATAAACTCTTGGTGAATGTGGAAAACCCATCATTAAGTATGTGGATATTCTGTCACATTTCCAATTTGGGATCTCAAGGTGCTGTAAAAAACCTACTGAAACCTGGTGCTCAGCCTTCACATGTTGACAAGAGAAGAACTATTAGATGAACTAAGCCATTATCTATTTCAGTTTTCCCCACCAAAACGGCCATTGAAATTATCTATAAATATTACCCACACAATTATTTTCACCCAAATGAGATATGTGAATATCTTTCATCACCTCCTCCTACATCAGACTGGGGACACCATCTATTACTAGAAAATGAGTTTATGATTCCCACATTCATAAAATCCGTTGGGTGATTATTCTGAGATATCTGGTGACACAAGACATTAGAGTTGATGACACCATACTGGTTCACTCACAATTGGTAGATAAGTGGTGGATTCAAAACCATTTACTAAATAAATGAAGCACCATCCTACTTAACCAAGGACATATTTAAACAATACAACTACTATGATGCCTCCAACACCAAATGATCCATGGACATCAAGTTTAGGTAATATTCTACCATGTTTCATTTTCTATTACAATAGGTTATTTCAAATTCATAGACCATCATGAAATCTTACATGAACCCCTTTCTCTTGTTTGTGTCTATCTCCATGACGATGTACCTAAGACTCTAGTGGTCTGAGTAAATCACAATTCTATTTCCCAAAAAATATTTACATCACAACCATAGAGAAAATAATACAACTTAAATCGCTAGGTCTATATTTTTTTATTTATTTTTATGGAGTCTCATCTAACTTGACCCATATAATATAACTACAAGTCTCTATATCAATTTGAATCCAAGACAATCTCTTGAAGAATCACAATACACTATATACACTATACCCTCCCCTAGTATCCTAAAAAATGGAGCACTCATCAGCAACAAAATAAACTCCTCAATGGACATCTTGAAATGCTATATCCAGGTAAAATTCATCCCATTCCATGTAAGGGTGGTAAATGGGATGAAATCCAATATAAGTATACCATAAACCACTGCTAATATGTCATGACCCCCTCCCACCAAAGATGCCCCTGCTGAGCTGGACATGGTGAAAGGGAGATAATGACCCCTGAGTCCTGCCTCCAGTAGGCCCCGGGGTGGCGACTAGCACCAAGGGTATTAGTTTTCACAAATATGGGATTCATTACCCTTTTTTTTATTTAAGATCGGGAAATAGGACAAGTCAACCACCAAAAAGGAAAAGAACAAGTGTATAGAAATAAAACCAAACCAATCCCACATGCATGTTTTAAAAGTTCCAAAATAAGGTACAAGTACAAGAAAGCAGAAAAGTACAATACCAAAAGAAACAAGTACAGCAAACTGTAGCAACTCCAACAGTCCCAACTAGTAGGGTCATGCACGTCCCTGGTAGTCCTCCTGGAAACCTGAAAGTACACATAGGGTGAGCATACAAGTATACTCAGTAGGGAAACCTAAAGCTCTCGTGCACAAGCGGGAAGAAATCCTAATGTCCCGTGATAACAACATAAGAAACCTAGAAAGAAATTATATCCACCCAACCTCACCATCCACACTCACCAAAACACAATCACAACAGGTAGTAGTATATAAGAACAAGAGTATTGGGTACCCTACACCATTTTCCATCACAAGCTAGCTGCTCTTCCTAACGGCGAATGTCCTGATGCTACCACACTCTTCCCGCCCGCACACACCTGGGCCTCAAAACCATGTATCCTGCCCGCACACACATGGGCCTCATAACCACATATCCCGCGTGCACACACCTGGGCCTCACTACAAAGTATCCCACCCGCACACACCTGGGACCCACAACTACGTATCCCGCCTGCACACACATGGGCTTCACAACCACGTATCCCGCCCGCACACACCTGGGCCTCATCCTGACTGTTCTTGGGAAATAGTAAAACCTGCCTGAAGAGTCTTGGGCTAAGCCACCCCAATCGAAACCTACCTGAAGAGTTTTGGGTGTAAGGTCGCCTCAAGCCATCACAGCCAAGGGAAGAAGGAGCAGGAAGGAGCTAGTAACTAAGGAGAAAACACCCTCTCCCATGAAATGGGAGTGTTCGACAATAAGTGATCAACATGGGTGAGGTGCGATAAATCACAAAGATATATATATATATATATATATATACCAAACACTCAGCCCAACCGATGGCTTCTAATCCAAGAACTGAGTACGTGCCTCAGCATTGCTACTATTAAGCATGCATATAACAAAAAACCCCAACACCATTTAGGTTTTCATGATTCAACAGAATTAGTTTATTAGATCCTTAACTACTGGGAAACTATCCACAACTAACCACAATGATCATTCGTAAAACATATCCCTTCCATCCACAAATCAAGTTAGGAATGCACAAGCAACACAACCAAGTCCTTATTATTAACCAACCTACACCATTAAATATTATTCCCATTCCACAATCATGCCCCACCATTCATTATCTTTTCCACATTTATTTATTAATCACACCCCATAGTTCTCTCACATTCAAACCCATCCCTGCGGCCCCACTTCCAACCACCATAACCACAACCACACCATACATCATCATCATTTGATACTGTTCATCACAGACCCGCTGCCAATCACTAACATAGAATTCACACCTACCCACAACCAATCCAACCACAACCCCGCTGCTTACGCGATCCACAATAACCCACAATAACACCCCCTTCACATAAATTAACCCCAACCGCACCCACATGTTTATTATTTCATTTTGGATCAACCGGGGTGATCACACAAGGGTTCCAGATTTTAATTTAATCATCAAACATTATGTGATTAACCAATTTCCACATTCAATGATGTTTCTATCCATAACGGTCTAGAAAGATAGGGAATCATTTAATTGTGCATCAAAGGCCCCCAACGGCCGTGATTTTCAGTAGGCATAAACCTATTCAATTCACAACATAAAAATCATAGGATATAAATATAAACATAACAACTTCCCCATCCTCGTTATTTAACTAGTTATTATCTTCATTTAAAGGTTCATCCGTTTCTCATGAAAACAAGAGGACAACCACCCCGCATGATGCAAAATTTAGAAAGACAAAGGAAATATCCCTACCTTAACAGGTTATGATCACAACGCTCCCCCATATCAACTTTAGAAGATGTCCGTCGGTGTCCGTCACTTCTGTCGAATCCCGGAAAAACCTACTCATGTGGAAGTTGGAAAGGAAAGGCCAAAGGAAAGACAACAGATCCAAGATCAGAAGTTCTGCCTTGTCGTTCCGATCCCGTGGCCACTGATGGATCGTAAATCAGAGGTCGGACGAAGAATTTATGGATGAAAAAGGAGCCTTCGAGTCTCTTGGGAGATATCCGCTCAGAGGAAAGGGGAGGAGAGGGGTGTGTTGAAAAGGAGGAGGGGACCCCTCCTTTTATAGGCGTGAAAAAATGTACACGGCATGTACTTTATGGTACACGGCGTGTACTTGGCCATTTCACGTGGCCACCATGCGGCTTCCAACACGACCGTCAATGCGGCACACAGCCGTTGACTGGTCAACACACGGTTTGAGGGTAACGCATATGTGGGGAGGGACAACACGCCGTGTAGTATTGGGTACACGGCGTGTACCCATTTATTTCACACGACAAGGATACGACTCCAACATGGCACACGGCTGTTGACTGGTCAACACATGGTTTGAGGGTAATGCATACGCGGGGAGGGACTACACGGCATGTAGTATTGGGTACACAGCGTGTACCCATTTATTTTACACGGCAAGGACACGACCTTCAACACGGGGTATACTCGGAGAGGGGGGTACATGGTGTGTACTCACACTACATAGCGTGTACTTACAAAATTCTGAAAAGTGTGGGAAAAGTCCATTTTACCCTCCAAAACACTTCAAGACCCTCTTTTTGACAAAGGAATGGGCCGGAGAGGTCCGGGCCATCACATCAGATACCTCTTAAAACATTATCATCCCTGAGAATTCAAAATCCAACCTAGAAGAACCCAACAAGATACCTCTTAGGTCCCTCGTTATAACAGGAACCCAACCAACAACCCTAATCATAGGTGTTAGGAATTCCCTCTCCTATGTCAAGATATTATCCGCTCTAGGCGGCACTGACTCACCTGCACTGGTTTAATCGCATCTTCATTAATGTATCTCGATTAAGTATTGGTCCTTCCAACTTCCATATATTAGGATTTTCCAACTTACACTACCCCCAACACCATACAACCCACACATTGCCCGAACACGTTGTTTGGGGAAAATTCTTTCTCCTATATCGAGATATTATCCGCTTTAGGCAGCATTGACTCACCTGCATGAGTTAAATCGCATATACATTAATGCATCTCGATTAAGGGTAAGGTTATTACCATTCCCCACACATCCAGACATGTTACACATTTCTAGGGAACAAGGAAACAAAACGTCTCACAACCAAGAAGCCATGCATTCCATATATCAAAGGTATAAGGTATAACATCAAAACAAAGCTTAGAAGAACAAAGCAATCACAAGTCAAAAAAACTCTGGGTACTGAGCATGCATCTGGGTCTCCTTCTCCCAAGTGCTCTCCTCGAGGCCACCATGCCTCCACAACACAATAACCAAGGGAATGGTTTGTCCAAAGATAACCTTCTCTTTACGATCTTCGATTCTGACTGGTTGTTCCTTGAAGGTCGCATCATCTCCCATATCTAACTCTCCACAGTCGATAATGTGAGATTCATCGTGTAAGTACTGACGATGCTGAGAGACGTGGAAGACTTCATGAACCTTCTCCAACTGAGGTGGAAGGGCTAGCTGATATACCACCTCACCACCTCACCGACTCGCCTCGACACCTAAAAAGGTCCGATGAACCTAGGGGAGAGCTTAATCCCCTTCCCGAACCTCCGCTGCCCCCGTCGAGGGGAAACCTTCAAGAACCCATGATTCGCCACCTCGAATTACAAGGGCCTCCTCCAATGATCAACATAAGACTTCTGTCGGTCTTGATCTACTTTCATCCTCTCACGTACAAGCTGGACTTTCTCGGTGGTGATCTGCACTACCTCTGGCCAAAGAGAACCTGTCTCACCAACCTCTGCCCATAAAATGGGTGAACAACATGGTCTTCCATACAAATCCTCAAACGGTGCCATGCCAATATTAGAGTAGAAGATGTTTTTTAGGCAAACTCTACTAAAGGAAAGTGTCGTATCCATGATCCTGTGAAATCCATAATTCATGATCGCAGCATGTCCTCCAACGTCTGGATATTCCGCTCTGTCTATCCATCGATCTGGGGGTGGAAAGCAGTGCTAAGGCGTAGCTGGGTGCCAAAAGCATGTTGCAACGCCCTCCAGACTCATGAGGTAAACCGAGTATTACGATCTAAGATGATAGTCTTTGGAACTCCATGAAAACACACCACCTCGTCTACGTACCTCTGTGCTAAGGTACTCACCAGGCCCGACTCCTTAATTTCTAAGAAGTGGGCTGATTTTGTCAGACGATCCACCAATACCCAGATAGCATCATAACCACCCTGAGCTATGGGTAGTCCCATGAAGATGTCCGTTGATATGTCATCCCACTTTTACTCGGGGACATATAATGGATGCAACAAACCACTGGGAACACGGTGTTTAGCCTTCACATGCTGACACACTAGGAATTTAGCCACAAACTCCGCCACTACCCATTTCACCCTGGGCCACCAAAACTGTTCCCTTAAGCCTCGATATATTTTTGAAACTCCTGGATGTACCGCCAAGGATTATCTATGGAACTCAAAGAGATCTACCTCATGCATTGCCTCCAGAACAAACAACCTTACACGGAAAAGCATCCGATGTCGGCTGTCCTCTGACCATCCCTTTGGAGCATTTCCCTGATCGACACAATCCCACATTACCTCCGCCTCGGAGTCCCCCTACTGAGACTCTTCCACCTGCTGCAACAAGGAGGAATGCACCGTCATTTGAAACAAACAGCCTCTAACACCTTCTACCCTTACATCCTAGTCTTAGGCGGACAACTCTCCTATCGATTTCCAAGCATCAGTGGATTCCCAAACCACTTCCTTATGCGACTTCCTGCTCAGGGCATCAGCCACAACATTGAGCTTACCTTCAGTGTAAGAGATATCGAAGTCATAGTCTTGGAGGATCTCGACCCATCTCCACTACCGTAAGTTCAGTTCACACTGAGAGAAGATATAACACAGGCTCTTATGATCTGAGAAGACCAAAAATCTCTCCCCAAAGAGGTAATGTCACCAGAAAAACAGTGCAAACACTACTACTACAAGCTCCAGGTCATGGGTGGTATAGTTATGCTCGTGAGGGCGCAACTTCCTAGACCCATAACAGATCACTCCCTTATTCTGCATCAGCACGCACCCCAGACCAAGGCCAGAAGAATCACAAAACACCTCATACAACAACCCTTCCTCTAGGAAACCTGAGTATGAGGGCACTAACCAGCTTCTCTTTAAGGTAGTCGAAAGACTTCTGGCACTGCTCGCTCCATAGGAGGACCTGGTTTTTCCTAGTCAAATCTATCAATGGAGCATCAACTCAATAAAAGTCCGAAACGAACCTACGACGGTAACCTGCTAACCCCAAGAAACTAAAAACTTCTTCCACACTCTTGGGTGCTGCCCAAGATAGAACTACCTCCACCTTTGATGGGTCCACTAACACTCCATGTTGACACACCATGTACCAAAGGAAGTGTACTTCTTGCATCAATATCATGCACTTCAACAATTTCCCATAAAGCTGGTGTTGTCGAAGGAATTCCAAAACTACCCGAGATACTCAACATGCTCTCCTCTGATCTTGAGTAGATCAGGATTTCATTGATAAACACAATGACGAACCAGTACAGAAACTCTCAGAAGACAAAGTTCATAAGTCCCATGAACACGTCCAGTGCATTCATAACTCCAAACCGCATCACTACAAACTCGAAGTGCCCATACCTGCACCTGAAAGACGTCTTCAAGATGTTACTGTCCTTCACCCTCAGCTGATGATAACCCGATCGTAGATCACTCTTAGAAAACCAACCTGCTCCCCTCAGTTGGTTGAAGAGATCATCTATCCTTGGAAGGGGGTAACAGTTCTTGACCGTTAGCTTATTCAACCTTCGGTAGTCTATGCATAACCTGAGACCACCATATGCCTTCTTCACAAACAAAACTGGAGCACCCCATGGAGACTCGCTAGGGTGAACAAAACCATTCTCCATCAGATCATCAATCTGAATCCAAAACTCCCGCAACTCCGAAGGTTCCATCCGATAATGGGCCATCGAAATCCGACGGGCACCAGGTTGTATGTCTATCCCGAACTCAATGTCACTTCGGGGGGGGGGGGGGGGTAGAGTCACAACGTCCTCGGGAAAAACATTGAGGAACTCCCCAAGAAACTCTGGGACATCCATCATTTCTGTTACAGTTGGAACCATTGATAACCCGCCTAACAAGGAATGGAGAGGCTCTACACACTGACCTCCCACCTGATAACTCCTCTCTCCAACAAAAGATACAAGCTGCCCATCCACGACGGAGAATACGACCCTTCTTCGGAAGTAGTCGATAATGGAACTAACGAAAAACAACCAATCAATGCATAGGAAGACATTGTATGGCTGCATCTGTAGCAATAGAAGATCCCCACTAGATCGATGTGGTCCCAACGTCAGCCCACATCCCCAGCAAACACAAGATAGACTGGTCTGACCTCCAACTGGTGTACTCCACACCAGTGGTATGGAAAGTCTCTCTATGTCTAGTCCCAAAGCATGGGCTAGACTAGATACAACAAAGGAGTGAGAAGTTCCTGAATTGAAAAAAGAAGAAATGAGATTTCTGAACAAATAAATCGTACCTCGCACCACCTCTGGTCCCGCTAAAGCTACCAACTCTGCTGCGTGCATCTTTCCACGCCTAGCTCCTCTGCCTCTTTGATGTCATCCACCTCCACGACCATGCCCTGGTCGTGGTCCCGGAAGAGCACCCAGAGGTCGGCCTCCTCCTGCAAAGTCTGCCCTCGGGGGAGCATGGTCCTGCTACTGCTGGAAGGGCCTCGCCGACAACTAGTGCTACTGAGGTGGTCGCTGAACCTGCCCACCTGAACCGTACTGAGCTCGGGTCGGGCACCGACTCTGAATGTGCCCGAAACCTCCACAAGAAAAACACTTCAGTCCTAGGATCGTGGAAAAGGGACAAGGACCTGAAGATCTAAACTAGAACTACTGGTGCATGCTCCCCACTGGCCTGAACATGGAAGGTCCATTCGCTGGAGACCTACTTCTGACTGCCTTCCCCTTTGACGAACCTAGCTGGCTCCCCTCTCTTGGTGCACCTCCCAGCCAGTGCATCCTCTCTAAAAACTCTGCCTTCTTTTGTACTGCCATGTATGTCGAAAGGGTGAAGGGGGTGACTGCATACTAGAGCAAAGGATGAAGTGCCTCCTTCAAACGTCTCGCCCGAGACTCCTCATCCAGAAAGAGATCCGGAGCAAAGCACAGGAGATCCTTGAACATGATCCTGAGCTCTTGTACTAACATAATCCCCTGCTGAAGGGAAAGTATCTCATGCCGTTTCTCCACCTTGATCATATAAGAAAGGAATTCCTCTCGAAATTCCTTCTCAAAGTCAGCCCATGGAACCTCTGCCTCTATCCTCTATCCGAGGTATAGCATCCACCACTGTTGCACCGCACCTCTCAGTTGGATGACTACCAGGGGAACCCAGTACTCCCTTGGAGCATAGATCATGGTAAAAGTGATCCCTAGCTCCTCAAGACACCCCTCCGTCTCCGTATCCAAAGTACTACCCTCGTACTTCGTGAGTGTCTGCCACTAGAAAGAACGAAGAGTCTTCTGCCACTGGCTATCTTCCTCCTCTTGATCAATCCTCAACTGATCGACTGCCTGAATCTGCTGGGCCTCGGCCATCTGAGTCACCCGGTGACGAAGACCATGTGCCATAGCTTTATGGTAAACAAGGATCGCCTAAGACTAAGTAGTAAGGAAATTTTGTAGGGTTCATTTTATCATTTTATTCAATTTCTTTTTTAGAACACCCAAATCAAGTAAAACACAATCATGATGATGCATGTAACTTCCCTAGGGTCTCTACCCTGAAATCAATGTAGTCTCACTTGGTTGTTAGGTAGGCTTAGAGTCCTTGCATCATATCACAGGGGGCCCTAAAATCCTGTGTCCTAGCCGGTCTTCCCTGGACTATGTCACGCACCAAGATTAACCAACACTGTTTCCCTACCATCCCATGCAATCCTCACTGTGCCTAAATCCAGACTCCATCCTATCTCTCAACCATAACCTCTGATACCATTGTGTCACGACCCCCTCCCACCAAAGATTCCCCTCCAGAGCTGGCAATGGTGAAAGGGAGATAATGATCCCCGAGTCCCACCTCCAGTAGGCCCTAGGTGGGCAACTAGCACCAAGGGTATGAGTTTTCACAAATATGGGAGAAATTACCCATTTTTTTATTTATGAATGGGAAATAGGACAAGTCAACCACCAAAAAAGGAAAAGAACAAGTGTATAGAAATAAAACCAAACCAATCCCACATGCATGTTTAAATAGTTCTGAAACAAGGTACAAGTACACGAAAGATCAAAAGTATAATACCAAAAGAAACAAGTACAACGAATTGCAGCAACTCCAACTGTCCTGACTAGTAGGGTCCCGTACGGCCTTGGTATTCCACATGGATACCTGAAAGTAAACGTAGGGTGAGCATACAAGTATACTCAGTAGTGAAACCTAAAGCTCTCATGCACAAGTGGGGAGACATCCCAATGTCCCATGAGAACAACAAAAGAAACCTAGCAAGGAATTCTATCCACCCAAACTCACCAGCCACACTCACCAAAACACAATCACAACATGTAGTAGTATATAAGAACAAGAGTATTGGGTACCTCGCCCAATTTACCCCCACTAGCTAGCTGCTGTTTCTAACGGCGAGCGTCCTAACGCTACCACACTCTTCCCACCCGCACACACCTGGGACTCACAACCACATATCCTACCCTTACACACCTGGGCCTCACAACCATGTATCCCGCCTACACACACCTGGGCCTCACAACCACCTATCCCACCCGCACACTCTTGGGCCTCACAACTATGTATCCTTCCCGCACACACCTGGGCCTCACAACCAAGTATCCCACCCGCACACACCTGGGCCTCATCCCGAAGGTTCTTGGGAAATAGTCAAACCTGCCCGAAGAGTCTTGGGCTAAACCACCCCAATAGAAACCTACCCGAAGAGTCTTTGGTGTATGTAAACCACATTCCATCACAGCCTAGGGAAGAAGGAGCAAGAAGGAGATAGTAACTAACTGGAAAACACCTTCTACCATGAAATGGGAGTGTTCGACACTAAGTGCTCTACATGGGTGGGGTGCGATAAAACAGAAAGATAAATATATATATATATATATATATATATATATATATATATATACCAAACACTCAGCCCAACCTATGGATTCTAATCCAAGAACTGATTACGTGCCTCGGCACTGCTACTATGAAGAATGCAAATAACAAACAACCCCAACCCCATTTAGGTTTTCATGTTTCAAGAGAATCAGTTTATTAGATCATTAACTACTAGGAAACTATCCACAACTGACCACAATGATCATTCGTAAAACATATCCCTACCATCCACAAATCAAGTTAGAAAAATAGAAGCAACACAACCAAGTCCTTCTTATTAACCAACCAACCCCATTAAATATTATTCCCATTCCACAATCATGCCCCACCATTAATTAACATTTCCACTTTTATTTATTAATCATAACCCATAGTTCACTCAGATTCAAATCCATCCCTGTACCCTGCTTCCAACAACTATAACCACAACCACACCATACATCATCATCCCTTGATATCGTTCATCACATCCCCACTGTCCATCACTAACATAGCATTCACACCAACCCACAACCAAGCCAACAACAACCCCACTGCTTACTTGATCCACAACAACCAATAATAACACCCCCCTTCACATAAATTAACCCCAACAACACCCACATGTTTATTATTTCATTTTGCTTCAACCGGGGTGATCACACAAGGGTTCCAGATTTTCATTTAATCAGCCAACATTACATGATTTACCAATTTCCACATTCCATGAAGTTTCCATCCATAACGGTCTAGAAAGATAGGGCAACATTTAATTTCACAAGAAAGGGCTCCTAACGACCGTGATTTTCAGTAGGCATAAGCCTATTCAATTCACAACATAAAAATCACAGGATATAAAGATAAACATAACAACATCCCCATACCTATTCTTTAACCAGTTATTATTTTCGTTTAAAGCTTCAGAAGATTCTCATGAATAAAAGAGGATACCCACCCTGCATGATGCCAAATTTTTAGAGACAAAGGTAAGATCACTGCCTTAATAGGTTCTGATCACAATGCTCCCCCGTATCAACTTTAGAAGACGTCTGTCGGCGTCCGTCACTTCTGTCGAATCCTGGAAAAACCTCCTCGGGTGGATGTTGGAATGTAAAGGCTGAAGGAAAGACAATGGATCCCAGCTCAGAAGCTCCGCCTCATCGTTACGATCTCGTGGCTGCTGACGGATCGTAAATCAGAGCTCGGACGAAGAAGTTATGAAAGAAAAAGGATCCTTCGAGTCTCTTGGGAGAGCTCTGCTTAGAGGAAAGGGGAGGAGAGGGGTGTGTTGAAAAGGAGGAGGGGACCCCTCTTTTTATAGGCGTGAAAAAAAGTACACAGAGTAAACTTTAGAGTACATGGAGAGTACTTGGACATTTCATGCGGCCACCATGCGGCTTCCAACATGGCCTTCAACGTGGCACGCGGCTGTTGACTGGACAACACACAGTTTGAGGGTAACGCGTACGTGGGGAGGGACTACACGGCGTGTAGTATTGGGTAACAAGCATGTATCCATTTTTTTCACACGGCAAGGACACAACTCCAACATGGCACACAGCTGTTGACTGGTCAACACACAGTTTTAGGGTAACACGTACCCGAGGAGGGACTACACGACATGTAGTATTGGGTACACAGAGTGTACCCATTTATTTCACATGGCAAGGACACAACCATCAACATGGGGTATACCCGGTGAGGGGGGGACATGACGTGTACTCATACTACATGGAGTGTACATACAAAATTCTGAAAATTGTGGGAAAAGTCCATTTTAGCCTCCAGAACGATTCAAGGCCCTCTTTTTGACAAAGGAATGGGCTGGAGAGGTCTGGGCCATTACATAATACCCTTCTAAACCAAGAAAAATATGCACCTCAGCCATGCATTTTGGTGGATACCATAAAAGAACCGCATCGATCTACACTAGGTCCACAACTAATAGATGTTCATAAATTATATTCCACAACAAGTTAACCATAGAGATCTAGAACATGCACATGGTGTGTTTACCATAAATCTAGTGATCCTAAAGAAAATATACGACCATCCTGATGTTCTCTTAACTTCCCTCCTCTAATGAAGAGTATATAAGTATTTTTTCAATGAATTCAACCACAAAGAGTTCAATGTATGTCTGGAAAATACGATTCCCCAAATCCAAAAACCATGACATGGAGTTTCACCACATTTAAGGGGATCACCACGAACTCATAATTTATATTACCCAGCTAGGATCAATGAATCAATGAGGGAGGGAGGGCTTGAATTAGTTTTATCCTTTTGTTTTCTGTGTTATTTCTTTGGAAACAATCCTTCTATTATATTAATGAGTTATCACATCATTGAAGGAAAAATAATCAAACATTTATATGAACACAAGAATTTACAAGGATCACTACTCAACAA
The DNA here is from genome assembly GCA_963277665.1 of Viscum album. NCBI lineage: Eukaryota > Viridiplantae > Streptophyta > Magnoliopsida > Santalales > Viscaceae > Viscum > Viscum album. The sequence continues at coordinate 381,096,574 of OY728122.1, forward strand.
GAGTATCTACATCTATGGTATGGTTTGTAAAAAATATAATAGAACCACAATCCACTAGAAAAAAATAATTCGATGTGGATAAAAAAAGTTTGATATACCCTTACACTTATTTAGCACAATGATCAATACAATAATGCATGTGATTCAAGTAGAATTAATGCAAGTAATTTAAGATTGTGTAAAAATTTAAGAAGTATTCACCAATTTACAAAAAACATTTTACTATTCTACCTTGTCAATTTTTTCAAATATGATATTCAGAACAATTCGTAATCGTCCTACATAACATTTGGTAAGAACATCACTAAACCTTGTAGTGTAACTCAGTTCGATAACCTAGTATAATTCCTCTGTCTAATTGTGTAGTCTATAAATATCATAATTCTAGAATATCACAAAAAATAATTCTTTACTTCATATATCTATGTCTAGAAATATCAGTATGATTTCATGATCTGATGATAATCTATTTTCTTATGACCACTGAATGTGACATTCCTTCTTCTTCAAATTCTTCTCTCTAGAATTATTCCTCTGAAATTATTTGTACTGCATATCCATATCACTATAAATTCAAATAATATCTCTATTTTTTATACTAGAATAGAGTTTTGATTTCATAGAAAGAAAAAATTTATCTCTTTCATTTATCACCACACCAGAAATTGCTTAGGAGGAAATCTAATATATTTTCCCACTTAACAAAATTTATTCATACAAAAAATTTTATTATATTTTAGAAACATATTTGAAATATTTATCACTTCATAAAACTTTTTTATTCTTAATGAACCTTATCTTATCATCTCACAAATTCAGGTTGATTTTAAATTTCAATCAATTCTTCAGCAGAATTCAAATTTCCATTCTGACTTATTCATTAAGATGAAGACATATGTATAATAGAAGATTTTAAATTACATTGTTTCAAACAAGTTGAATGTAAAACCACTCATTCTAATTCATTGAACCATTTGGTTGAAATTTAATGAACATTATATTATTTAAACATATTTATAAAATATAATTATTCTAAATCCTATTTTTCAATGCATTCTTTACTATCGTCAAACTCTCTTGACAATAAGTTTGTGATTTTTTTTGAAAATGCATCAAAAAATTACTATTTACTTCTTTCATTTAGGATGATGATCTGCATTTGATGAAGTCCAGTGTTAAATGACTTATATCAGTGTCATCCTACACCTGATGGGTCAATCATTGTCTCACACCGATGGATTAGTGTCACATCCAGTCTGACAAATATTCACTAATTTGTTAAATAATTCAATACTTTTTCTATTTATATCTTGAACCAATTAATGATATATTCATTAATTATTTCATTCTTGAACCACTTTAACGAAAAAAATAATTCTGATGAAAATTGTTGACTACATAGATTATTGATCTCTGGTTCCATTTTGCATCGGTCCCAAAAATTATATCATTCTCATCAGTATCAAAAAAATTTATTCCTCTGAACCATTTTTACTTACATCACATTGTCATATTATTGGTATAAGGATTAGTTCAATGACTGGTTGTGCAACATGTCTATAGCACTAGTTTTAGCTATAAATTATTTCCTTACAAACATCATTCTCCTTTGATTATTGTTTTTTGGATTTTTGGTTTGCATGAAAATTTACATCTTCATCTTTTAATGTTTCATAAAAAACATCATAGCCTACAAATAAGTATACATCTAATTATCTAACAGAAATAAACTAATACTATAATTTTGTAACATCAAAAATTTCCTCCCACTAAAAACTTCTTCTCATATCATGAAATCGTTATGACTTTGAGAAAATTTGTTATTTAAATAGAATTATTTAATGTAAAATGGAAATTATTTTAACATACCATCCTTCCAGTATCATAATTTATTCCAACCAAACCTAAATAAGAATATAAAAACTTGTTCTCCCCCGTTACTAGATAAATATATCATCCCATGTTTCTAAGGAAAATCATCATTTATGAGAACTTATCAAACATCAATGCATAGTCAAATCTATATCATATACATTCAGACTATGATACACTTCATCATTATGATTCACACTTTCATCTAGACACATGGTGATTCTGATGAACCTTTTCATCTATAAATATTATTCCCAACCTAAAGGAAATTCATTTAAATCATGTTTTTGATATTTTAATTATTATTGTGAGTCTAATTAATAAATTTACAAGGTGAAATTATTTCATTTCATTGTTAAAAATGAAAATACATTTAGTAAAAACATATTCCTGCTTAAAAATCAACATCTTTCGAACTTGTCCCCAAAAATATATCTTTTTTGATTTTTTTATCAACTGAGGGTCATAAATCACTAAATTCTATAATTTCATTAATGAATTACTTATAAATAGTTCTAATCCTGCATGAGTTAACTAATATTTAAAAAAAAATCATTTATTGAAAAATAGAATATCCAAATGTAGTGACTCATGAAACATAATAATATTTTCTTCACATATTTCATCATATCTTCCACATTATAGTAAAAAAAAATCTTATAACCCTTTAATTTTTTTATATTTGTTCACAAATTATCATAAGGAGATCACAACATAAACATTACATCCCCTAAATAATTTCTTCTTTAAATAATTTCAAAAATATTAATTACTAATTTTATAAAATAATAATATACTTGAAAACTCCATAAAAATACTAGATGATATAAGAGAAAGAAAACCATACCTATACACTGATTTAAAATCATTTGGGGCACCCACGTTCATCCTCATCTTTAAAAATGAATCATTTGGAAAATGTTTGAAAATTTCGGCAACTTGTTCTGAAGTTGGAACATACTCTATCTTTAATTTATTCTCTTCCATATTCTCTTTGATGAAGTGGTATTTTATGCTAATTTTTTTTGAATGCTAATTTTGAACCATGTTTCTGGTAAGGTTAATCACATTTGGATTATCAAAACCCAAGTGAAAGGGTAAGTTCACTACAAAAATTATGTCTTCCAACCTAGTCTTCATCAACATAAGTTTAGTAGTGTCTTGAGTGGTGGAAAGATAATCAGTTTTATCCCTGACAACAGTTATTGAATATTGATTGTTTTTATTCAAACTAAAACAACATTTTTCTAGAATGAAATATTAAATATATGTGGGTCTTCGTTCATTAACATTTCTAACCAAATCAACATCATAAAACCAAAAAAGTAAATACATTCTGAGCTATCATACTTTATTCCAATTTTCTATGCTATTGATATATATGAGAATTTTTTTTCATGCCAATAGGTAAGATTATATTTGAGAACAATGAAATCATTGATATATGGTAATAGTATAAAAAATTTCTGGTCTTAAGGAAGTCAAATACTACAAACTTCCAATAATCTTCTGAAACTCATTATAGTCAATTTCATCCTCTTCTCGATATTTAGTCAACTTTGTTCCCACTAAAATTAGGGTGAAAATGTATTTGAATATTCCATATCAAAAAAATTAATAAGTTACTAACAATACATTTCCATGGAATGAAATACGTGTTTATACTTTTGCATGATTTTTAACCTAATAAATTATTTAAATGCACACATCATGGATATTTCAAGAAACATTTTTGGTCTCTTCATTGAATATTTCAAAAGTTCATTCATTATTACTAGGAATCACATTTCCATCAATGTAAAAAATTACAATGAGGAAAAATTTCTGACTTTCATTTATTAAATATTAATATAATCTCTTAATTTATTAAAACATTACATTCTTAAAAAGTTATCCAATTTTAAATACAATTCTCATAGAGAATGATTAATTCTATACATGGTTTTCCTCAACATGAAAACATAAAATTAATCCTTCCCAAAAATAAATCCACATGGTTTTTAAAAATAAACATCTTTATCTAGATCACCATTCCAAAATGATTATTTCATATCCCTCTAATTTTTAAAATTTGTTTTGTAGATATAGAGAGAATTATTTGGATTGTTTCTAGACATTCCACTAGAGAAAATGTTTCATCAAATTCAACATTTTATATTGATGTGTAACCTTTCCAAACTAATTATTTCTTTTTTATTACCAGTTTACAATATTCATTCAAATTATTCTATAAAACCTACTTTTTTATGATATTAGTTTTTTAATTTGGTTTATATATGATTTCCCATGTATCATTCTTCTATATTTTGACAATCTTTTAATTCATAGTCTGAAACCATTAAATATTCTCTAAAGCTTCATTCACGTATTTAGGCTCAAATTTTTAATTCAATTATTTTTCTAACATATGATTGTTTTCCTTGAACCCCTTGATGGTGATCACAAAAAGTGTTTTGTGGTTCCAAATTCGTCCTTAGACTAGGATGAGATTTATAATATTATTCCACATTATAGGAAATTTCTAGTTTCTATTCTTCTTTATTAGTATGATAATAATTGTTTTCATCCTTATCATAATTATTAACAAAAATTATTTCCACTTGTTCATCGTCCATAACATATTGAGTATTCTTAACATAATACTCAGCTATTTCGAAAATTTTCACATAAAAAAATTCAAATAATATTCTTATATTTTTTTGGAAACAACTATATACTCTTCTTTCTAGAGCATAACCATGAAAAATTTCCTCCTCACCTCTCTGATCAAACATCGCTAGGATTGAACACTTTTTCTCTATGATGCATGGATTCCCAAAAAAATATTATGTCTTTCATATATTGGGGTTTTTAATAAAAAATTTCATATATATAAATTTTGGAACTTAACCAATAGATTCATCGATTTTGAATTTACAGAGTTTTCCTCATGGATTTCCTCAAAAATTAATGAGAGAGTCCTTATTCACGTATTATAGATTGTTCCATTTCTACCAGACTACTATTAATTCATTTAGAAACACCATTATGTTGTTTTCTGTTTAGTGTACTAAATAAATTCCAAATTTTAGTCTTCTAAATATACATTTAGAAATATTCAATCCTCTATTCACCACAATTTTCTATTCCCATAATCTTTGTTGAATAATAACATTACTTCCAGGAATTTATCTCTATAAGTTTAGTCAATTTCTTTGAATATGACTTATGTTTCATATAAAATAACACATGTAGAGTGAGTAAAATAATCAATGAAAGTAATGAAGTAATTATCTTATTTATTTGATTGTTTAATTAATATCCTAAAAATATATGAATAAATATGTTCTAAGGGATATTTTGAAAAAATGTTAACATTCTTATGCCAAGAGTTTGTTATCATTTCATTCATAAAAATAGTGGATCTCCATTCTCTTCCTCCTAAAATATCTTTAATTGCATACACAATGTATTTCATTTCTAACATTCTTATTTTTCTCTGACACATGTGTCCCAACCTCTTATTTCAAAACAATTTATCCTCTACAACACATACATAACAATAGTTTTAATCCTCACAAACATAGAATATTTTTCCCTTTATATGTTGGTATCTTTTAACTATCATTCCATATTCTGATCTTTTAAAAAAACATATATTTTCTAAAAATAAATTTTTTCCCTCATCATAAATTTGGGAAACACTTATCATGTTTTGTTTCATCCCTTGAAACTGAAAATAATTCACAGATTTCATTTTTTTCATACCCAATGATGGTTGGTATAATACCTTTGATTCTAAGAGATTCATCATTTCAAAATGGTACAATTAATTCTTTGAACTCATTCACATTATTTAAAAATATTATGTCTGTTACATATGAGATGAAAATCAACAATCTATGATTCATGTTAATTCTTTTTTTCTATCATTGATATTTGTTTCAGAAACAAGAGATTTTTTAATATACTTTATCATTCCTCATAACTGGATTCTAATAATTCTTTAGAAATATTGGTTGTGGTAGTATCAAGTCATTTTTACCTTATTAATGATGTCCAAGTTGTTAACAACATTCAATTTTTTTTTTTGTAATTGTTGTAAAATATTTTCAACATTCACACCATCCTGTTATGGTTTCATCAAAAAATACTTCTCAGATTTGTTTATATGAGAGAATTGACTCCCCCCAAAAACTTTTCAGTCTATAATGTATGAAATAGAAGTAATGATTTTTATTAAACCAACACATAGTTTTTTATATGTCTTAATCCACCACAATACTATTAGTATCGATAAAAATAATATTTACCTACATAATAGTCATACAATCTATAGTTGTGATCTTGTTTCTCAGAAACCATATTCTCATTCTTATTAGATTTATTTTACAATCAACCATTATGTTATTAATCTGAATCATCGTTTTCATCGCAGTTTTGTTTTTAAATGTACGAGAACTAGAATTTTAGTGAATTGTTTTAGATATAAAATATTTAGAATCTTATGAATTTTTATTTTTTTTGTTTTTTCCATATACATAACATTCCTGAATTTATTATTCTTAGGAAAAATGTCAACTTTATTTTCATAAAGTGGAGGTACCTTTTAATATTATAGTGATTTTTCTTATCAAACAGTTTCAACAACATTAGAGATTAGGTTCTTGAAACTTGTAACCCAATGTTATCCATTTTAATATTTTTTTAACATGTTCCAAATCATCTCCCTTTTATATCAACATTACCACCATGTGATAATTATGATTTTACCCTTATAATTTGATTTATCAATATAATTAATTACTTTGAGAGGATTAAAATTCCTATCAAGAAATTTTTTTTTTATTTTTTGAGGAATTTTCATTTTACATTTTTCTTATTTTTCTCTGTGGCATCCAAATCATTCTCAGAAATTAATTCCATTGTTCTTTTAAATCTAATTGTAATTTAGATTCATATTCATAAGAACATATATGTATGAAATATTCATTTTCCATTATTGTAATGAATCCATTCTCTATAGAAATATCTGTATAATTATAGGATTTAGCTTCACTATCTTCTTCTTCATCTTCATTATACAAAAACAATATTTTTTGGTTTTAGAGTTTTTTATCATTCCCATTCGAAAAATATTTATCCTTATCACATTTTTTCTTACACGATTTTCCCATCACTATTTCACCTTTAATACTATCCTCTAATTTATTTCGTTTAGTACAATAAGCTACAGCGTGCCTGATGGGTCCACATACAAAACAATTCTTGGGTTGTTTCTCAGTACACAATTCGATAAATATTTTTACATATTTAGGAAACAAGGACAAAAATTCCACAATAATTTTATACACATAATTTTCAAAATTAGAGTTCGTAAATTGTAATTCTTCCAGATCCTATATTGAACATACATTCTTGGAATCATTGAAATACATTTCTTTATCATATTCATTTCCATTAATGACATTCATTGTTCCCATTAAAAAGGTAATTAGTGTATGATAAATATCATAAATAGATAATGTTTTTGGATTTATATCTTTCAATGAGGAAACATTGACATCAAACTTTTTTGGTTGACTTTTCATGATATTTTAAAAAATTTACATGTTTTCTAACTTTTCACCAAGACATATATTATTGAAAACACTGTCATTAACCTTGATAAAGAAGCTAGTAATGTATTCTTGCTCACACATTTAGATATCCTCATATTCCAGCCTCCATATTTGTACATTTTATTTTTCTACTTTTGTAATTCCATCAAAAAAATTATTTACCATATTCTAGATAAATTTGGTAGTATAAACACCCATCAATCTTAAAAATTAACTTTTAGATGGTGATGAGAGTAAAAAATAAATATATTTTAATAATTATCCTAATTTTTATTATAAATAGTTTGAAAAAGAAAATTTTCATTAATATTACTAAATCTATATGTTTCAACTTCGGGAAAATAATACCCAAGATACATAAGATAAGGAGACATTATATCCTTCTAGAAATGATAGTTGTTACCATCAAAGACTAGGATCAACTTATGATTCACTAAATTCAAGTTATCCATTATAACTACCCTTCGAAAACATTAGAATAAAACAAATGAACTGAAACATAACTTTAATACCACATTATATTTCCCATCCAGGATCAGTGTATAACTGGGGGGGGGGGGTGAATCCGTGATATATTTTTCTTTTAAATTATTTTTATTTCTGAGAACCTTATAAACATGTGAAATAGTTATCAATATATTGAATTAAAAAAAATCACACATCTAGAAGAGAAAAATAATTTACAAGGATCACTAGTCATAAAGTGTGGATACATCCTTGATATGGTTTGGAAAAAACAAATACCACAAAATAGTCTATAAAAATATTTTTTTGTATTAAAAAAATTAAATATAACCTTAAACTTGTTTCCAACTACAATCAATACAATAGTTCATGTGATTTATGTATAATGAAATGATGTAATAAAAGTTTTTGGGATAGGTTATGAAAATTTCAGCAATTTCTTCAAAACATGTTACTGTGATTTCTCCACAGCTTTCTTAAATATGATAATTAAAACAATAATTCAATTTCCTACACAAAATTAGGTAAGCACATATCTGAACTTCGTAATGATACTCAGTGTGACACCCCAATATAAATTCTCATCCATGAAATATATATCTCATAGAATACCACTATAAAAATTCTTAACAGCTTCTGTATCTGTCCTGAAATATTTTTACCATTCCTTATTCTAATGATATATCCTGATATGATGTCCAGTGAATATAATCATCCTTATTAATTTTTTTTCTAGAATAAATCCTCATGATTTTTTTGGGAAAATATTTCTCAGAATAACCTTATTAAATATCTATGTTTTTTACATGTGAAAAATGCTCTAATATCTCAGAAATTACAAAGTACTCTCCTCATTTTATGGGCATTCCAAATACGGTTTAGGATGGAATTTGAAAAAATTTCCATCCTATCAATATTTCCTAAAATGTTAAATTCTGATACATTTTGGAATCATTAGTCAATTCTTCAACACTTATTAAGTCTTCTTTATTTTTCTTCAATCCTACCATATCTTCACATTGCATTAAACATTCTACCTATTTTATGTATGGTTTTTATTCCTATTAAAGTTTATTCATTTTTAGGAAGTCATCTGTATAAAATAAATTTTTTAGTTACTTTGATTTGAAAAAATTTAAAGAAAAAAATCATTTTAATTTTCTAAATTATCTATTAGACTTTGAGTACATTTCTTATTCCATAAACATTGTCACAAATTTTTGGGTTCCCTATAGTTCCTCTGAAACAATTTCAGCACTAGATTCAAACTCTCATGAAAATAATATTTTTAATATTTGTATAGCTTCTTCAAAAAATTATACTTTTCTCATTCTCTTCAAATTTATGACCCTATATTTGATGATGTATAATGTCCAATGACTTTTAACAGTGTCATCATGCACATGATGGATCAGTCTATGGAAAACACTAATGGATTAGTGTCCCCTCTATTATTATTATTCTTGACCCAATGGATAAGGAAACTCAAAACATATATTATTTTCCTCCTATACCATTTGATATGATATCAATGTTCTTCTTTTGTTCTTGTCCCGATTGAAAAATAAAATTCATTCTGTTTAAAATTGACAACTACTTATATTATTTATCTCTGAACCCATTTTCATCAGTCTCAATTCGTCCTTCTTAATCAATGGAATCAATAAATTATTATTCCTCAGATTCAATTTTATAAAAAAACACTTCATGTGATTATTAGTGTTATGAATACACCAATAATCAATGGTGCAACATGACTGATAGACCGATGTCAGCAATAACATATTTCCATATAAACATATTTATCCTAAGATTTTTATCTTTTATCTTTTTGTTATGACTAAAAATAAGCATCTTCATTATATATTGCTTAAAAAACATCCCAACCTACAAACAATTATATATCGGGTGATCTCACACTAATGAAATGAGACCATAATGTTTTGATTTCTATAACTTCTTTCGTCTACAAGATTTTTCTTGTATCAGGACTTCCTCATGAATTGATAATGTTTAAGATCATTATAGAATCATATAACATACATTATAATGTGTTATAGTTTCCCATCATTTCATTATATTAATTATTTTCCACCAAACCTCAATCCAACTGGCAGTATTTATTCTTCCCATTTCCTTCAAAAGGCTCACATTGTAACATTCCCCGAGAGAATATGAGTTATGATAGCATACCAAACAACAAAACCACATCATATTTACATTAGATCCGTTTAAAATTTGATATAGTTAAACATTGTGATTCAAAAATTCATTTTGAACACAATTTAAGTACAAAGAACCTTTTCATCTAGAAAAAATGTTATCAGCACGAAGGACATTCTTATCAATTATGAATCAAATATTTTGATTATGATCGCGATTATAATAACCAAAATTTAAATATTGTGGTGATTTATTTTCATTCATAAAAAAAATACTATACCTTTATAAAAGGATTCATCCATCTCATAAAAACATCTTATTTCCATCTTGGCCACAAAAATAGTGTCCGTAGTGACATCGGAATCCCAAACTTTTAATATCATGCTTATAAACTTTCAACTAGTGGTATTCGGAAAAGATATATATATTCATGAACCACATCACTCTTCAAAATTGATTTAATAGGTATTTAATAATCATAAATGGGTATATGTTCTTTATAGTGGCCTAGGTCATGCGATGATAGTCCAAATTTTTTTGTTAGATACCATCTTCCTTTCCCATGGACAACACTTGTCCTACCCAAGGGGACAAATTGCATAAAATATAATGATTCTATGAATGGTATTATAAAAATAATTATAGATCATGATGATTTTTAAAGGGGGGGTATGATATTCCGTAAAAGATATTAGAGGGCTCTCAAGTTGAAAGACGATGAAGAAACCCATCTCCCTTTGTAGATATATTCATGAAATGTCATCAGGAAAAAAACTATGTAATCCTCCATGAAATATTAAATATAGATTAATGAAGAGCCTTTTGTACCAAGAGATACACTCACACACTGATGGGTAATGGTAAGAATCATCTATCATGAAAAACCCTCTCTGGTTAACATGAAATATTTCTCATTAAAAAAGGTGATTCATGTCCCTTTAGTGTGATGGAATATAAATCATTTGTGATGGAAATTAATATAGTCCTAGGCCATGGACGACCATTGAATACCCATGATGACATCCTAGGGTTCCATCATGATAACCAAATGGTCCCACAAGAACATATACCCACCAAGAGATATCTTGCACTACTGATAGATAACATTGATTGATGATGAACTCCATATAGATTCCTCAAGAAATAGTTGTTGGGATAAAGACTCAAATGGGTGCTCCAGATCTCACAACAGGAGTGGAGAGATGAAAGAATTAATAAAAACTATGTTTACTAATACTAAATCAATATTATAATAAATACATATCACACCTCTAGTATTCTTGTGTGACACTAGGTCATGAGACCCAATATCCTGTAGCTTTCAGCGACCCCATCCACTATCACCTTCTGCCTCACAGGGGTTTCCATGTGGTTGTGGTGGAAGGACGTCATAGTGTATTCCACCACCCAAAGATCCTCCTCTTGGAATAACACTTGATCCTATGATAGATCCACCTCCCAAGTGGCCACCCTTTACTCACCTAGGAGATCCCTAATCATGTGGTTTCATCTATCGTGGTGGAACATCAACCATATTAATATTCTTCATAGATTCTTGGGTCATGAAATCACGTGACATATAACCATTCTCATCACATGTTGTGCACTACCCTTCATTGAGAAGCCCTAGTCGCCTATAATTCCCCAAACTGCATGCCCTAGCCTAATCTAGGGATGATCATTTGTGTTGAGATCTTACAGACTAGAATTTTATAAATGATGTAGAAGAATCATCTCAACCACACCCAATACAACCTCCATATGTATGTAATACCTCTAATAGGAAGATCTCAATCCCCATTTCCCCTATCCAACACCCCAACATAGGTGGGAATTCACACTTGTACTTCACTAAAACAAATATTTTCATAGAACCCCTACTCAAACATTCGTGCATAGATGTATTAATCACACATCATATCGAGGGAGTATCGTGTTAGGGATATGAGACTTATAACATATAACAAAACTATCAACCCTTACTATTATTACTCTAGAAGCTCCAGAATATGAACTATTTTCAATAATGAGGTGTAGTACTTCTCGTGGAATAACTACTAAAATTATATCCATGAGAGTGTCAAATCAACATGTATCTAAATAACTAGACCCCAACAACACCTATATGGTCAATGAAAAATTCTAACTATCCTTGCATCCACCAGGTTGCTCAATGTTTAGATAATATTGTAAACATGAAACACTCAATCTGGACCATCATATTCTACCTGGGTATCCTTATCACAATATAAAGCTAACAACCTCTGGTAGTAGAAATCAATAAGTGTGATAAACTTATGAACATCGTTAAAATAATATTCTAGTTTTATCATTACCTCTATAGGTGGGGGTGCTTCTACATTTCCAATAGGAGGAAGGATATCACATTATTAACTATGAACTGAGGCCTCATCACTCATCAAATCCTTATCGTCATCTGGAACATGTAATCTAGATGTATTTCATTATATCGACATCTTGATAATTTAATAAAAATGTACCGTAGTCATATGATCATATATATTCAATGGGGATCTGATTGAATATTTATTATCAATGACTCAATCCTATATGATTCATGTTCCATTGAACCCTTTAACTGATGTCTTGTTATTCCCTATCAACAAGCAGGTAGTTAAAGTCCCAATGAATAAAAATGACGACCACACTTCCTTAGACAGAAATCCACACTCAAGACACATCGACACAATATCCCTAAATCCAAAAAAAATCATCACAAATGAACTACATGAGAAAACATACAAATGAATGAACTCCTCTAATACCAGTCTATCATGACCAGACCCAATGGGGATTATGCCAAATCTACCAAAACCTGCCTCCATAGGCTTGGGGATGGTCGAAAGACTTGTAAGAAATAACTAATATTTTATTCCTTTACCTAATGTCATTGTATACACATAACTAATCATATAAGTGTATAATTAATGATAAGTAATATTAAAAAAAATACAAACTCTAATGTAATAACCATCCTTGTAAAATATCTTGGGGATAGAAATCGTACCCCAATGTTAACATAATATTAAAGGGGAAATATAAATACCCAAACAAAAATATTAACTAACCTGAAAAAATATTATATGTTAAATTCTGAGAGGGTCATTCTTTGAATCCCTAAGATCTAACCACCATAAATGGAAAATTTCAACTATTTTTTCCTATGCTTTAATAAAGTCATTTACATATTATATTTCTTATTTATTGGGAATGAAAAATGTTTTAAAATCCCATGAAGGTTTGAGTATATACATAACTAGTAGGACGACCAGAATGATGGGGGGGAGTATGGGACATGATACAAATAGGCATACAACTTAACCTCAAGAAAAAATGTAGAAAATCCTATGAAATTGGTTCTGATATATATTTTCTAAAACCATAGAGTGATAGATGAGAGAGAAATAGGATAAACATCTAAAAACACCATATAGGATAGAATGACAACAGTAAATGTGTTCAACCATTTATGCCTAGAATATCAAGCATCTTCCCAACAGAATCATCCAATTCAAACCACATCGTTCCATTGATTTTTATACTCGATGGGAAAAATATCAAGGTAGAGGACCCATGAAATGGTATAACATGAGGTTTCAACTTAGTAAATAATTAGAGGGCCCAAACCCAATCCATGAAAGAGTTTGAAACTCTCATGGTCAATAGATGACTCATGCCTAGACATGGAGGGTGCCACTCAAGTAGTTGGTAGAGTACCCATGCTGAGCCCAGTTGGAGGGTCCCACAATAGTTGTTTATAGAGTTCTGATTCCCAACCCCACTAATGTGTTACACTCTATTAGTTAGGTAACCACACCTATGATCTACAAGAGTTTCACACCTTGTGAATAGGTATAGTGAACATGCCATATCCCTACAGAAGGGTTCTTCTATAATGGTCGATCAGGGACCCATGCCCTATCCCGTAAGAGTTTTCCACTCAAATATGAGAAATAAGATTCATACCCTACCATGTAGGATGGTTCAACTATATATATAGTTTGAGTACCCATTACCTATATTATGTGGTGGGATCCAATCTAGATGATAGTAATGAACTCCAGCCCATCCCACCTAGAGGGTGCTGCTCTAGATAGATTTGGATATCCTGTCTGATCACTGCCATCATCATGCCTTAGCTAAATAAGTATCACAAAAGAAAATTGTCACATCTTATATCAAAATTAACTATAGAGGAAATAATAATTTTCAATTAAAAATTAATCATGATACGAAACTCAGGGGAAAAAATCCATGCCCAAATGAACTAGATACAAGATATTGAAGGATCCACAAAAAGGAAGAAGGGGTTTACAGCATGTAAGGGGAGCCGCACAAAGTGTGGTATCACACATCTGACTAGCTGTCTCCTTTCATATAAATGAATCAATGACCATGTAGAACTACAATGCTTGTATGTGAGTTACATGGAATTTATCAGCCAATCGGGGTCTATAACATGCTCATGACCATGTCTATGTATGTCTGCATATGTATGTGTACTTCTATACATGGAATTTAATTTTAGACAGGTACTTACCCATGTGATATTATCTCATGGAATTTCTATATAATTATATTTAGACTACGTTTTGGTGTAATAAACACTATTTCTTCCTTAACCGTCTCAAAAACCCTATTCTGCAACCAAAGGGGAACTACATAGAATGTGTTCATCATAGTACATATCGTGTAGTCAGTTTTTTATAATGTAATATCAGATTGTAACATTTTGGATCTACTCATTCCTCTGCACATAAAATCTTTAGGACTCCTGAAATAAGAGGATGTGTCACATATTAATCTTTTATGATTGTTCAATGGATGGAAAATGGATTTCCAATAAATCATCTTGAATCTCATATGCAAATTTTCACCCTCGGTGCTCTCAAAAACTCTATAGATCAAAAAAACCATAGTTGAATAATACATATCATTAAAATCATGTAAATCCATACCTAATTCATTGTTCTATTAATCACATATGAATTATTCATGAATCTGGGGTCCAATTAGTCTGGGTTTCAATCGATAATGTTGAACTGATACTATATAGGATAATCAGTTAAGAAATAGTAGAATCATTTGGATGAAAGAAGAAAAAATTGGTGAATGATCATTGGTAATGTTTTCATGTCCAATTAACAAATTCAAGGACATAAAGGTTGATAATGGATTTAATAATCAATCTAAATTGGTACATTGGCCCATCGAAGGGTTTGAAATTGACACAAATCGATAAATAGAATCAATCAGTCCCAAATAGTTTAATCAATTATGGAAAAATAAATAAATTTTTGAGTCATACACCAATTATAATCATTAAAAAATTAATAAAACCTCCTATAATGACTAAATTGAGTTGTTTCATTCATTGGTCTTCGATCTTTCGAGATCCGTAGTATCATCTTCATCTGATCCTGGGTCTTTAATGAAATAGTGGAATAACAATAATAAATTATAATTGTGATATGTGACTAAACATAGTAATCTTTCAATAACGACTTATTTAAAGATGGAAAACTATATTAGTTTGTTAAATTAACTAAATAAAATTAAATATTTATTTATCTGTATGCACCCACTAATGGATTCTTTTATCTAAACTACTCGTGCCGACATATTTTGGGTCACTACTAGGGCAAACCATACATATCAAATTAAACTATGGTCGTAGATTTTTTATAGGATATTTTGTTAAACTGTTATTCCATTTTCATTGAGAATCCATGTGTTCTATATATAAAATATATTGAATATTTTTATAAAATTAATTCTAAGAACACCGGGCCTCGATATCAAACACTTTATACAGTGAACATGGCATGACAAACATAGATATTGCAACATTTTAGATTAATATTCAGTATATTACCAAAATAAATATCTGAGGCCCATAGTAGTTTAGTGTCTTTGGAAACAAGGAAACAAAATATACTTTCAGGATGAATGAACTTCAATGTCTCCAATAATGATATACTCTTTTAGTACATATACCTAAAACCTTTCTTCATAACTTGGAGAAGGGAAATAGAAGGGGTGAGCTCAAAATCTCATTAATGGTAAACAAGGGAAAAAGTTAAGCATAAACATGTTCATAAGGGAATGAGAATGTGATGATGAATATAGAATATCATACACTACATATCCATGAGCATAAAGATGATTCATGGCATTCTACTTAACTATTTATAAGAAATTCATCATAAGAAAATAAATAACCTAATCCATGATAGAATAACATAGGTGTAAGACATGGAATTTTATGATACATAAACATGTGATATCATTCCCCATAAGTCATGATGCATTACTAGAACTTATCATTATGATTCATCAGACCTGTACACTATGGGAAGGACACACCACCATCCCCAAATGTAATTATTTTCTTTATAAGGGATTGGGTTTCCCCGTATTCCCATAATTGATCAGATATCCCCATCTTCTATCATAATTATGTCTACACCTACATGGTGGAAACAACATCCATCCTCACCAGAATTTCTTTCCTTATAAGGGATATAGTTTCCCTATCTTCCCATTGTGGATCAAGCCTATAAAATTTATTCTCAAAATTATCTAATGAGATATAAATATTTACCAAATGCATTTGAGGGAGAATAGGTCCCACCTGTCTCATAATAAAATCATCTATACATGTTCCACATGATCATAAATTAAAATATCATATATCATAACCCATGAACTGAAATGGGTAACATAAACATGTAAACATATAATAACCTATAGAAATAGATGGGTTTCATAATCCTATAACCCTAGAAATAGATATTTGTTTCATAAAAATATTACCCATAAAGGAGAAATGAGTTACATAAATACAATGAAATTAATCCAAACTCATTAATATAAAGGAAATTAATGCACCTTTAGATCACTTCCAAGAAGGTATGAGTAACATCAATAGATTTCTACTTATATGGAAAATAATTTTAGAAATATCCTCTAAAACCATTCACATTATAAATATCCTTTCTTTTATGAAAAAGTGGTTTTTAATAAATAAGGCAATATGAAAATAATTTTCTTATAAAATACCTTTAAAACATATAAATAAGACATTATATCATCTTGAAATCCTTTTTTCTTTGAAAACTTTTAAAATAATATTTAGAACATTTTAAAAACATTTTTATTTTAAAACACATGAAAACATATAATGAAATCTTGAAAATGTTTTAAAAAACATTTCATTAAAAATATTTTGAAAACATATAAGGAAATATTGAAAAGTATTTCAAAAATCATTATTCTTGAAAAATTATAAATAATTCTTGAAAACATATTGAAAACAATTTCTTTGAAATCACTCGGAAAACATTTGATTAAACATGAAAAAACATGTTGAAAATAGTTTTCCATGATAACATATAAAATAAGTATAAAACCATTTTGAAAACAAATTTTCCTTTAAAAATACAGTTATAAACACTTTATTAGAGATTGAATTATTTATTAATGCAAAAGGGAGCTACGAATATAAGACAGTTTGTAAATCCATACATGTAAAATGAACAATCATTTTTTCACAAAAAAGGATAGAAAAGTACCTTCATCAAAAAAGACAATATAATTCCCTTAGAAAAATCGGAAAAAAGATAAAATTGTAAAAATTTGTTTTATATCATATATAATAGTATTATAATATTATTGGAATCACTTTTAAGAAAACACATATTTTTGATCGAAGAGATGGTAAAGTCGGGCATTCCTAAAAACAAATTCTTAACTATATTATGTAAAAAAGAGAAGAAAAATGTAACAATAATTGATTATATAATGAAATAAAATTTGATAAGTAAAATATTGAATTTTATTGAGAGATATATCACAATATTTAATCAAAGGAAGCTAAAACATAAATAATATCGAAATGTAAAGAGATTATCTTAGTAAATTCTTATAAATTGGTATATTGGGATCATGCTCTCCTTGTAAGGAAATGAAATTACATGAAACATATAATATCATTAAAATATTTAGATTCATGATATTACAATTAAAATTTAATTATTTACACCTCTATGAAGAGTTTAGGTGTATAAAAAACAAGTATCAAATAAGGAAAATTTGGACAAACTAATTTTTACGATTTCATAAATTTTAAATCATAAGCCTCATGAATGAATTGATATAAAAAAATCACATGAATAACCATTAATTTATCTAAATTATACATAGAATACAATCATGGGATTTACATAAACCCCTCAAAATTAAATAGTGGCAAACATAACATTTATCTCACGAAAATTAAAAGTGGGATGAAAACCCCATACCTTGTGTCTTGACTCTCTCCGTACTCCTACACGTTTCATGTATAATAAATTTAAATATATTATAAATATTTTAAATAATAATATTCTTATACATGATACCATATATGGTTTTATTATTATCTTATACTATGAACTTGTTAACAATCCAATGTTAAAGTTTCACTTAGGATAATATTCACATTGTTCTTCGTGTGTGTATTAATTTGTTACATATTTAGTCCTTATAATTATATCATGATTATAGAATGTAAAACATGATATAAATATCAGGTATATAAATAATATTTATATTACTATAGTCTATATAATATATTAATAATAAATTTATAACACCGCTCATGCAGATGGTAAGTTGTACGTACTCATGAACATTGTTTCCGTTATTATTATCACATTGAATGAAAGTATGAAAATGAAATATATGTATTTATCTATATATATATCATTATTAAATTATCATTAATATATCATAAATATCATATTATGTCATTAAAAACATATTTAATACATTCTATGTGGTGTGGGAATGAATCACATCGCTTTTAGGGGGCAGTAGTCCACACTTCCTCAAACGAGATGATCGTATTAACACCAAATGGAAGGTTAATATATGAGTTTTGTAAAATGAATAAAGAAGATTAAATACATAATAAAAAAATATTGCCTATATAAATGTATTTTCCATCATAATGTAAAACATGATTGGTGGTAATGAAATAAATGAATAATCATAATTTTGATGAGGTAGTGGTTCACCTTACCTAGAAATAGTTTGTTCGACATTAATTAGATAGAGGTGTGTGTAAGTGAGGGTAAACATTTTTTCATAAAAAATAAAGGTATATATTGGATAATTTTTCATAACAAAATAATGGTATAAGGGTGTTGGAGGGGATGGATATGGAAAATAAAAGAAAGGATCATGAGAGAAGATGTTACCCCTTAATCGGGTTACTCTTTTTGGTTTGTGCGAAAAAGATTCCTTAAGAGGGTTACTTCTCAACAGGATGCTTCAGTGTAAAAGGTTTGATATTTGGGAGTGAATTTGGGATGGTTTTTTAGAATATGTATATTCTTGATAGGTTCGAGGAATGGGTAGAAGTGGTGGCCTTTTATAAGGAAGGAAAAGGACTCACATGGAATCGTTAGAAACAAATTAGATTTTCACATGTTATTATCTAACAAAAGTGTTATGCAAAAAAAATTATTAAAATATTGAAGATTTATGGCCTAAATAGAGACATATATTGGGTGTTGGAAAGTGTATAGGTCATTTGGGCCCTTAATTTTAAGGTTCAGTCCACAACTAAAATTAATTTGGCCTTAATTGATGTGATTAATTTTAACCACATTTAAAAATCAGTTTGATAAAAATTAACATGTTATAATTAAAATATAATTATTAGATGGAAAAAATGGAGTATCTTGGATTTTTAATTTACTTTATTGTAGTGGAAAAATTAAGATTAGTGCTAATATCATAAATGGGTCGAAATAGTGGGGTATTAAAGTAGGAAAAGGATCAAAAGTTTGTTAAGATTTTAAACATAGTTTCAAAGTGAAATTTATGATACTACTTAATATATGTAATATTAATATAATGTTAACTTAAAAAGTATTTTAATATAATTTTAAATTAATAATTAATAAGAAAAATGAAATATTTAACTAAAAAGCTGTACTTTTCACTACTCATAAAAGTGATGTTTCTCAGAAAAATCTAAAAAATTCACCCGAGTCTAATTTCGATGTTATAAAATCAAAAAAAAAATTATTTTATCAAATTTAACATCAAAATGTTCCAACAATAATTTTTATTTTAAACATTTTTCATTTAAGAAAATGATGTTTTTAAACAAAAAATAACTTTACTAAAAATCCTAAAATTTATTATCGATATGTTTTATTTAAAAAAATTATAAAATATATTTGAAAAGTAGTTATTACTATTTATATTACTATTACCGACCTCTAGGTTATAATTATCATATTTAAAAAATATAAATATATATTTTGTAGAAACTCTGTGTTGCATGTAATGTACGCCGATTCAATTACAGGTGAAATGTTTATCTGACATAGTTCATTGCAAGATTTAAATGTAAATTTAAATTTATTCAAAAAAAGGTCCATAGAAACTCAGGGAGTAACATTCTATACCTTTAAATTAAATTTCAGCCTTGAAATTCATTTGAGTTATCAAAGGTTTAATACAATACATTTTCATTCACAGAAACCACATCAAAAAAATGTATACAAAAACATCCCTTAAAATGGGAAATTTGGAACCATAACAGTTAACCAATGTAACATATCACTATGTTTTCACATAATAGAACATAATTTCAGAGTGAATATTGGACATGGAGGGAAAATGTAAATATTTATAGGGAGTGATTGACGTTATCAATCATAAACAAGTGAATGATCAAAGGAACATAGAGGGCCTCAATGTCAAAAATTTGTGATGATTTTAGAAGCCACTGGTTCAAAAAAATTTATCGAATGAGGGGAAAACTTTTTTTTATTACTTTTATAATGTTTATTAATTATTTAAAATTTTATATAAGCCAAATTTCATTCTTGGGTTATACATTGAAAAATTTCTAATACATCTATTACCTCATGGAATGGTTTTCCAAAAATTAACTTTGATAAATAAAGCACTAAAATACACTTTTAATGGATCATAAGGCCCAAAAAATATTATAATTACTAAAAATTTGTCTCTTAAAAAACCAAAATTGCTTAAAAAGAAAATTTAACATCACTTGTTGATCATAAATATTTATTCCTAAAAAATAATTATTCATTGACCCAGACATCCCGTATGCCAATAGGAGGAGTGAAACCTTTATCATTTTTCGGTCTAGTGTTCAAGACCCACGGCCTTTTCTGACATGATTAGTTGTCACCCAACACATATGATATCCATTTCTGAAAAAATATGAAATATATATATCCTTAAAACAAGGTTTATCACTGATTGTCCTTTTAACTACGTTTTTCAACACAAAATCAGTGCACAAATTCTACTACAAATAGTAACATGAAATTTCATTAATTATTAACCTTATAACCCATATCAATGGTGAAATTCCCAAAAATTAGAAGAAGATTCATGGAATCATCTTAACATTTATTCCTTATTATATCAAAAATTATTTCCTGGTTTTGACATTCTAAAAAGATGAACAATATCATCATATATTCTATTGAAAAAATAGTAATAACATTTATTACCGTAAATAATTTTAGAAAAAATTCATACATTATTATTCAAATTATTAATGGATACTTCACTTAAATCCAAGATGTTGTAAACTACATCCTTGATGACATAGAACATTTTCTTAAAAATCAAATCCCAGCCAATCTGTACCATCCAATTTACTTATTCTCAATTATTATATCTTTGTCCAAACATCACTATCTTAGAGTGAGGCATTAATTAAGTATTAACATGCCTCAACCAAAATATAAACATTACATTAAATCAATTATGTTTTCCATCATGGCTATTCAACGTCTTCTTGAAATCCATAGAAAAACATAAACTGAACAATCCATACATTATTGACCATTCTCAATTCTGAAATCCAAACACATTAATACTTCAATCCTTCAACATTAATGATTGTAATGGAAGAGGTACTTACTTGGTTTAGAAGTAAATCTCTATCTTGGGGCATTGTGTTCGGTAATTACCATGTTCTCCATAGATAATAAATTATACTCTGTAAAAACTCATCACTCTATTTTCCCACACAAATAACACGATCCCCTCCATTTGAGGTATTCCTTAGTGTTCTTCAACACTTCTTCTTGACATGCATAAAGATGAGTCTCATATTGTGTTTGTTACATACCATGAAGGTACATAATTCACTTATTTGACCTGTATGAAGTATCCCCAAATATAACATTGTTAATCATATACTATGATAGCTGATTCGACATAATCACATTATCTTTTCTCCACTGATCATCACATTTGGATGCTCTTTATAAAATCTTCAATGAAATTGAACATTAATACAATTACCTCTACCTATTTCCAAGGACATAAACTAGAAGAATAATGTGAGAAAGAATTATCCTACAAGAAAACCACATAGTCATGAAAATCATTACTTACAAGATGTCTAAATTATTAAACCATACATAATCTATGAAGACATATGTTCAAACTAAGTTATTAATAGCTAATTTATATCAAAATTATTCAAGATAGTTCATGGGGAATTATTGAATTCCAAAATAATATGCCCCGGGAGAGTCAAACTGGGTTTTTAGCAAGGCCTGTTGTAATTTACCATATTACCCAGAGTCAATCCTGGAACATCTTGTTAGAGTTTTTACGCCTTGGTACATATGTTCCATAGCCACATCTACTTGTAGTATACATATAGAGATATATTTCTTATTTTACACTCACTCTATCCTTTAACAAAATTTATGTACATTTTCTTAAATGTTAAATCATACCTATACTTATCGTTAGAGACATCGCTAGACATATCCGTAGAAATAAATCTAGGGATATCACTAAGGTTTTCTCATCCTTGTTTCTAAATGGTTACTAAACCATTGCTTTGATACCAACTATAGTGAACCATGATTAACATAAATGGATATTACATCATTTTAGGTGAATATTCATTACATTTAAAAAATACATTATAGAGGATTGTAATAGTTTAGCGTCTTTAGAAAAGTTGAAAAAAAATCTTCTATCCTAGTAAAAGATAGTAAACATCTACCAAAAGAATATACAACTTCTGTATTTCATCCTAAAACCATTATTTATAATATGGAGAAATGAAACATAAGAAATAATTGATCTCAAAAGATCATTAAGGGTAAATAAGGGAGATATGAAAGCATAATCATGATCATAAGGGTATGAGTATGTGATAATGAAAATAGAAGATGATACCCTTCATATTAATGATCATAATGATAAATGATGGAATGAATATTTGTAGTTTAAAATATATGAATCTTAAGTAAATAAAGAACATAATCCATGAAATAATAACCTCGGAGTAAGATAAAGAATTTTGGAATATATAAAGATGTGATATCGTTCAATTAAAGTGAAGAAACATTACTAGAACTTATTAGAAAACTTTGTATAAACAAGACCCATTGGACAAGACACACAACCTTCCTCAGTCATAGTTCTTTCATGGTAAGGTATCTGGTTTCCCCATATTCCCATAGTGGATTGGGTTTCCTTATATTCCATCCTCATATTGTCTACACCTACTGCGTAGGACAAACCTGCATCCCGAACATAATTCATTTCTTTGTAAGGGATTAGGTTTCCCTATCACCCCGTAGTGGATCAAGCCCATCTACTTGATTCCCACAATTATCTAATGAGATATAAATATTTACCATTGCATTGGATGGATATAAATATCCCACACATCTCATAATTAAATCATACTTACATGTGCGACATGATCATAAATAAACATATCACATATCATAAACTATGAAATTAAATTCATATCATAAACATGTAAACATATCATAACCTATGGAAAGAGATAGGTTTCATAATAATCTCATCATAAACATAACATGTAAAAATATCAGGTTTCAAAAGCATATAAACTATAATATAGATACTTGTTTCATAAACATATTACCCATGATGGTGAAATATGTTTCATAAAGACCATTGAATTAATCATAACTCATTCATAGAATGGATATGAATGGATCCTTTAGATCATTTAATATATGTTATGAGTAATATAAATAGACTCCATCTTAGGTAGGGAAATATATTTTTAAATGTCCTCTATATCGTTTCTTGAGAAAAATAGAATTTCCTGCTTGAAAAATAGATTTTTAATACATAACACTATATGAAAATAATTTTCTTATAAAATAAATTGAAAATATCTATAGAATACATGAAATAATTCTGAAAAAATATTTCATTGTAAACTTTTAGAATAAGATTGAAAACATTTTAAATACCTTTTTATTTAAAAACACATGAAAAATATTAATGAAATACTGAAATTTTTTTGTAAACCATTTCTTTGAAAATTAATTGAATAAATATATGGGATTCTTAAAATCGTTTTGAGAAGCATTTTTCTTGAAAAATTATTATATAATTTATAAAATGTTTTGAGAACCATTTCATTAAATGAAATTTGAAAACATGTAATTAATAATTGAAAAAACATTTTGAAAACAGTTTTCCATGAAAAAATATAAAGAAATTTTGAAAATCATTGGAAAATGTTTTTTCCTGAAAATTAAATTTTAAAAAAATTTCTTATATATTTACCTTTTTAATAATTCAAAAGGGAACATTGAAGAAATGGTGATGGGGAAATTCGTACATGTCGTATGTGGTCAAACGAACCTTCGCTTTGCACGGTAAAAAGGGTAGAAAAGTTCATTGTTTAGAAAACGACAAGAATAATCTAATAAAGAGATTGGTAAAATTAAAAAATGTTGAAAATAATTTTTATATGTTATAGGTGAGTGTTATAATATTCTCAGAATCCTTTTTATGAAAACATAGATTTCTGACCGATGAGAGGGTAAAGTTGAGCTTTCCAAAAAAATATTCTTAACTATGTTATGTTCCAAGGAGTAGAAATTGTTACCGAATCATGAGTACATCGGGGAATAATAGAAGACAATAAAACTCACAAATTTTCTTGAGATATGGGTCATAAGATTTCATCATAGGAAGCATAGACACAAACAATCTAAAAAGGAAATGATATTGTCTCAATAAACTATTATTATATCATATATCATGATCTCTCTCTCTACATGTGAGGAAATGAAATTACATGAAGCATATAATATCATAAAAATATTGAGATTCATGATATTTTATGTAAAATATAAGTATGTACACCTCGAATAAGTGTATATTTTCATAACAAAACATAAGTCTCAAAGAATGAAAATTGAGACAAAACATTTTGACCGATTTGGTATCTTTTAAAATGTAAGCCTCATGAAAGAAGGATAATAAAAAGTGAATTTCAATACACATGAATATATATAATTTTAACATAGATTACAGCCATGTTAATTACATACACCACCCAAAACGAAAGGGTGGTGAACATAAAACTTGTATCATGAAAATTAAAAGTGAGATGAAAACCACTTACCTTGTTTCTTGAATCTCTCCGTACTCATACAATAATCCAGTATAATAAATATAAATTTATTTATAATATATTACTTAATCATATTTTTATATATAATACCACATATGGTTTCATTATTACCTTATATTACCTTCTTTTTAATTATCCTACGTTAATGTTTCGCTTCAGGTGAAATTCACTTTGTTCATCGTGTGTGTCTTAATTGGTAACATCTTTGGTCCATATACTTATATGTATGAATATATATATATAATTATAATAGTATCATTAATATATCATATATTTATAAAATTTCATTAAAACCATCCTTAGAAAATTCTATGTAGGGTGTGAATAAATCACATCGCTTTGATGTCGTGGTAGTCCACACTTCCAAAAACGTGATTATCGTATTAACACCAAATTGAACGTAAAAATATGTGTGTGGTAAAAGGAATAAAAATGAGTAAAAAACAATAAATATATTATATTCCATATATAAATATAGTTTCTATCATAATGGACACTATTATTGGTGGTAAAGGTGGAATGAATAATCGTCGTTTTTTGGAGGTAGTAGTTTTCCGTACATAGAAATAGTATGTTAAGAATCCATTAGATAAAGGTGTGTTTATGTTTAGGTCATAAAAATTTCAGAAAAACATCCTAGATAATGGGGGATAATGGTTTCATCATATAATATGGGTACTAAGATATTGGAGGGTGTGGGGAAGAAAAACAATGTAAAGGAGCTTAAGGAGAGATGTTATATCTTAAGCAGGTAACTCCTTTGGGTTTGTGAAAAATGGATTCCATGAGAGGTTTTCTACCCAAATGCAGGCTTCAAGGTAAAAGGGAGGAGGGTTTTTAGGAATTTTATCTGGGATTGTTTGAACTTATGAGGCCTGAGAGGTGTGAGGAATGGGTAGAGATGGTGGCCTTTTATAGGGAAGGAAAAAGACTCACTTGGATTTTTTTGAAACAAATTAGATGTGTGACTGTTCTTACCTAGAAAAAAAATATTAACAAAACAAAACAATAATAGATCAGTAGGTTTATTTCACAACTATGGATATAAAATGGGTGTAATGAATGTTTATAGGTCATTTGGGCTTTAATTTTATGGTTTATTCCCTATTTACAGTTAATTTGGCCTTAATTGTAGTGATTAATTTTAATCACCTCCACAAATTATTTTGGTCAAAAATTAACATGATCTCACTAGAATATTAATATTAGACTGAATATAATGGTGTATGTAAAATTTTTTAAATTCACTTCACAGAAGTATCAAAATTATTATTAGTGCTAATCACATAAACATGTCGAAATAAATGATTTTTAAAGTAGGAAAAAGTTCAAAAGATTGGTTAAATTTTATATTTAGTTTAAAGTGAAATTGATCTTATTGTATTAATATATGAAATAATCTGAAAATTTGACCTTAAAACATATTTATAATGTCATTTATGATTTCAAATTGATTATAAAACAAGGCCGTTTTTAAATAAAAATATTATTTTTCACTATTCAAAAAAATTGATGTTTCTCAAACAAATCCCAGACATTCACCATATAAAAATTCCAACATCATGAATTCAAACATGATGTTTATTTTATTCAATTAAATTTCAAAATGTGTTTAAAATTACTATTTCTATTAAATGTAGTTCATTTGAGAAAATGATGTTTTTAAACATTAAAACAACTTTACCAAAAATCATATCTTTGATTATCCATATGTTTTGTTTATATAAACTAATTATAAACTATATATGAAAAGTATTTATTACTATTAATAATACTATGTCTAACTACTAGGTTATAATTATCTTATTGAAAGAATAAAAATAGACATATTTCAAAAACTAAGTGTTGTGTGTAACGTACTCTATGTCTGTTCCATATGAAATGATTATTTGACTTAGTTAATTGTAAGATATAAATGAAAATTTAAATTTATTAAAAAAAGGTCCTTAAAAAATAATTTTCTTACATTGGATCACCTCATGGCTCCAAAATTATATAATAAAATATTTAAATGTCTAATAATAAAAAGGGTCTCTATATATTGTATATGATGTGCTCAATTTCCATAATGATTAATATATCATAAATATAATATAAAAATATTAATCTTGTTATATTGAAAAACCATTTAAGGAAATAATTGAAAACAAATTACATTGGTTGGTGAAGCGCTTGTTCACCAAAAAAAGAACGATGGTTTAATTTCCCATTTGAAACAATAGGGTATGAGTAAAATTTTCCCATTAATATAAAAAAATATATCTATATAGGAGATATTTGTCTTATTATAATTTAATTTTTATGAAATAATTAATGGTGGAAATTGAGGAAGTGAAGAAAGATGGATCTCCTTAAAGAATATAACCTTTATTGAGAAGAAAAAACTAAGTATCTCTTAATACAAACCCTAAAGTTGGTATTTTAGGAATGATATGAGATCTATAATTCTTATAATGATTTTGGAGAGATATTTCTATACAGATTTTGAGACAAATGTCTGGATAGGTGTGAATAACTGAGGGAGTTCCCTTTTTTTGAGGAAGAGTTCCATTACTATAAATACACATATCTATTAATTAAAGTATAGTAAATATCATGAATATTGCCTAAATAATTGACAAATAAAGAAGTGTGGGTGATATATTTCCAAGATACAACTTCATTATTATAAATAATTATGTTTTAATTATGCTATTCCACATACCTTTTTAGTTTAACTCGCATGTAACCTTGTTTAAACATTAACCTTGGTAAAAAAGTTTTATTTATTTTAACATTCATTAATAAAAAAATAAGTTTAACTTATTATAAAATATTATTACATTTGGTAAAAAAATTGGATACCATTATATCAAATTCAATTATCACAGGTGATATAATTTAATTTGTAATTAAATCCACATATGTGTTGAAAACAATTTTTTCTTTAAATGATATTTTCATCCATATGATATTCTTATAAAACATATATAAATGTTAATAATAATTAAATTACTTAAAAATAATATTGATAGATATATATCTTATACATTTTAGTTAAATAAATCCTCATTAGTTAGTTTTTTAATTAAAAACAGACAAGAATTATTCCCTTTAGCACTATTTACAACAAAATTTGTTTTTAAAGATAAAAATAAACATATAATAAAGTATAGTAAAACGATGATTTAAAGAAATTATTTGATAAAATATAACTAAATTATAAGTATGTTACCTTTAAATAATATTATTAGAATAATGGGACAATAAAATATATTTATCAAATAGTGATATATTACTTATTAAGAATTTATCAATAAATTTATATTTCAAAATACCTTTTTAAATATTTCATATAGCAATTATTTGTATTAATACTAACCATTTCTCTAGCTAGGTAATATCAATCATGTTTAAATAACAATCATTTAATTTTTTATTTTGGCTCATTTAATCTCAGTGTTGTGTATTTAATACGCTGTATGAAATCATGTTATTTTAAAATATCTTGGTATTATAGTATAATTATTTATTCAATGAATGGTAAATATTGATAATGTATGTGATATTATATTATAATATTTTATATTCAATTTCATTACAGGACTAATTTCTAAATCCATTATTGATGTGTTCTAATATCAAATGAGGGATGTGTACGGTGATTTTTTTTAGTTGGATAGAGAATCAGGAAAATAAATGAACTCCAATGGATAGATTATTGCATGATGAAACATAGCACATTAGTATTATTACTTTTCTCCATGATACTAGGTTTTCAATCACAACTTAGTGGGGATGGTTGGTGGGGTATTCCATGACCTTAATCAATATGTATTCCCAAATATTATGATATTTTAGAATCATGTACTATATATATGAATGAATATGTAAATGTCGAAATATAGTAAAATTCATGTATTTAATATAATTATATTCTTATATAAATGGATAAAAAAATTATTATTTCTGATGTCATGTTTTTGTTATGGTATTGTATATACATTATAAATTGATGATGCAGGTAGACAGTTGACGTTCATGAGGTTAGTTCACTAGTTATCATTACTACGGTAATTTTTTTTTCACTTATATATATACACTCATAAATTTTCTACTAATATTCTCATTCATATTTGTAGATAATAAATTGGAATGATTTTTAGGATCGTGATGAATATAATTTTTATTACTTACCAGTATAGTGTTTTCAACTTTATGAGTACATGTGTGTGGTTAGTATTAGGGATTATATATATAAGAGATATTTGGTTTCTATCTAGTTGTTTACATAACCACCCATCATTGAAATATATAAGGCTTGATTTATATTAATATCTTATATTAAATGGTGATGGATTCCATTATATCATAATATCTGATGTTTTAGGATGAGATGTGAGATATTATATTTAGAGGTAACGGGTGAAATCATTTTAGTGGACACATAAACATTGATCACTAGACCTCTACTATTGGAGTAATGCTTGTTTGGATCTCATGTAAATATATCACGATTATAAAAATAGTATATTTCATAAATTTCATTACCCAATATCAAATTTTCACATAATATGGGTTATTAATTCTAATTAAACTAAATATTATATAATAAATCAATTCATAATGAAAAATATCAAAAAAATATAAGGCTACATATCATTTTATATAAGAGAATTTACAATTTCATGTTCCTAATATCACGTCATCCATTAAATATTTAATTCATATTATGTTACTATATTAATTCATTTTAGTAATTATACATTTATATTATATAAGTTCATCTATAATTTAATCCCCTGTACTGGTATCATCAATAATTAAAATAATAAAAAATCAATCATTAATACTTTATATTCTTTTACAGTCATGCATCAACATTTGAATCATCAAAAATATTTTGAAATACGTTCTATACACTAATAACCCAATATTGATAAAAAACCAACAAAAAAACAAGTTATAGTGTGTCAATCACCTACATTTTATTTTTGGGTCATTTTTAAAAACATTTAAACATAGAAAAGACTACAAACATATTTCCTAATATTACATAAGTATTTCCATTTTTAGATGTAATATTCTTTTAAAAAATAAGTCTCTAATTTTTTCATGTATAACATCACATGCCTCTCATTTTTTATATCATATTAAAATAATTCGTATATTGGATAACAATTCTAAATAAAAAATTCATAGCTTGTTTTAGATGGGAAATTTTTAATACAAACAATATATAATAAATTATTCAAATTTATAGACAAAACAACATGAATAAATATCTATTAAAATTCAATCATCATACCAACTAATTAATAAGAAATCTTGTAAGATACAATCTATATATAATCTATTAATTCATTGGAAATTGAGTGTTCTATATACTCTTCATATGATAAAAGGGGGTTTAACTAAATAATTCATATTATATTTCTAAATGTTAGTATCATGACATTATGGATCAATTAATTTCAAATTGTTTTCATGTATTGGTATATAATGAATAGTTATAATATTCTATTCCAAATCTAACATGATAAAATGATAATAGAATATAAAATAATTTTTCTAAAAATTTAATGACAGTATTAATCATGTTTTTTATAATAATTTTGTAAAATAAATTTTATATAGGATACTCTATCAATTATTCCATATCAAATGAATTCAATTTCATCATTAATAAGGGAATGTGACAATATGTTTCAAAACATTATTCAAATAAACAATATGTGATACTAAAATTATTCTAACTAATCCAAGATTTAAACAAAATAATAAAATTTATTTTTTCTCCAAAGAATGAGTTGAAATCTATAATTAATCCTACCTAATTAGTATTAGTGGCGGTCGTTGTATTTTTTTAATAATTAGGAGAAATAAGAATGGGAAAATCAATTTTATCTTTGATGTATATAAATGATGACATTATTACCACCATCTAAATATTCATGTATTAAATTACAATTTATTAATAAATGAGGAAAACACTATGTAATGAAATGAAAATATCCATAGTTAAAATATTTGAAAAAACATTATAATATTATGGTTTATCGACTTCTAGATGATCATCCTATGCTATATTTGATCTTGTATAAATGGGGAACCAAAAATATATCTAACATAAATGTAAAATAATATCAATAAAACCTTTGTTGAACATGTTTTTAACATAATTATAAAACCCTCCATATATATAAAAATATAGCCAAATGGTTGATATACTAATTAATTATGATTGAATACCTAAAACCTCACTTTGGAAAAGTATTTACAATATTCAACCCTAGATTCTCTAAATTGTATATCATAAACACAAAACAACATTACATCTATCATTCTCAAATACTTTTCACATATATTTTATGATATAATCCTCATATAGAAAATTATATATTCATTAGAGTTGAAGGATTCTATTGTAATATTATATAAAGGGGTTTTTATTTGACAATGTTCTTTATTGTGTTTTATCACCATTTTACCATAGCCATGAATATAAATTATATTAAGGTGATTAGTGAATGATTTATTAAAAAAATTCAATTTGTAGAGTATTTCTTCATATCATTCTAATATATTTTTTGAATCATTTTTGAAAACAAATTATTTGGATTAAAAAATTTCACCAAGTCTTGTGATATGATTCTTTATGAAAAAAACTGTCTTCTATTAATCATATATATTCCTTGAAAACCTGTCTTAATGTTTTTAATTATATTTTGTATTTATTTATTGATATTAGGATTAAAAAACCATTTAGCAGCTGTAATCTTTTTTTACTTCGATCTTGTTTCTAATAACCATATATGAGTACCTTCAATATTATAAAGTTCATATTGTTTAATCATATTCGACATAATTCTGTAAAATAACTCCAAAAATTCAATATATTTATAAGTTATAAAAGGATTTTAAATTAATGAATCTTTATTATGTATATGTTTTTAAAAAACAGTGTTTTAAATTAAAATGCCTTCTAAATTTATACATTTTATAATTGTAAATGACGTGGAATTTCACTAGGAATTTTCATTAATATATAAAGATAAATGAAAAATATAACCAAAAGGAATAGTGGAACAATATTTAACCATTAATATATATCCATTGATTGGAGGGTAAAAATAGATTCAATGGGATTTTGAAATATATTTAGAAATAAAAATACAGGTCGTTTTTATTACCTCTGGTATTATAGAAAATTAAAATAGTGTAACTAAGTATCTAATAAGTTTGAATTGTGGTTCCAAATATAACATTTGTAAAAAAATTATGTATATTATTAGAAGACATAGAATATTTTATGATTATGATCACTTATTTATTATGGAACCCTACTCTTTTATTTTTTAATTAAACCTTTTTATTTTGGATTTCCGTTGTATTTAAGCCTTGATGGTCATGTCTAATTAAATGATAGAGAGAATTTATGAGGGATATTACGTAATGTTTGTGGATGTTTTTTGGATTTAATAATTGGATTCTTATTATAAATGAGTAAAATATTCATACAATGGTTTCTTATGAGTTAGGAAGGATTCATAGGTGGTTCAAGTTCTTTTGATGAAGATAAGAATAATGATGCTTGGAAGACATTTAAATACTATGTAAATGAGTTAAACAAAATAAAAAAATTGAAATTATTATTTCATTAAAGTGATATAGGATGTGAACTGGTTTATGATTTCATGACTTGTATTATTTTCCAAGGGATAAACACTCCTGAGGTGACATTAATTTTGGAATAAATCTTAAATAGAAAATACCAAATTGTAAAGGGGGTCACAAAACATGTATTTACTATGACCAATGGTCTTAATCATTTATATAGACTTATGATTTATTCAAACCACATGAATTTGTCTTTTCTCTAACCATATCATCTTCCATGCAATTTTAGATCACCATTCTCTATTTAGAACATCCTGACTGTGCATCTGATCCAAAGAGAGTTATTTTTGTATCATTTCCCCCCTCATTCCATTATTCTCCATCATTGTGGTGTAAATATATTTACAATAACATTTGGGAGTTTTTACCCTTTTGTTGTCTAAGTTCTATATTTTTGATCTTGATCAACTCTATTACTGGACAAATTTTTAGTTTGAAGTGTTTTGTAGATCAGCGATTATAGGTTGGGGGTCTAAAAACAAACCCCATGGTCAATTTAATAATTGAGTATGTGAAATATTTTAGAGAAAAAAACAATTATTTTGAAATTAACTGAATGATGATTGATGATAAACAAATATATGGATTATTCCTCGATTCCCATTTGATTCAATGTCATTTTGAATTGGATTGTGTCTACCAATTTAGTGATTATACCAAGGGTTAATGAAGAATTAAAAAATAGATTAAACCATGTTTATCATTACAAGATTATTCATGTAATTTATTGATAAATAATCACTTTGGTGTTGTCTTGTTTCTTAATAAAATGACTGGAGAATATTTGAATAAATGAATTTATAAATTGAAAGAATCTTTTAGTCATTAGAATGAACTATTAAGTATTATGATATATTATTTTGATATATTTTATATTTATAAACCTTTATGGATATATGATGTAATAATTATATTGTGGTATTGTCATATTTCCATGTGAAAATTCTTATATGGAGTGATATACCTGAATACTGAAATTCATATATTTTGGGTTGTTCATCATGATTCTGAAATTCTTATTTAGAGTTCTTAGACTAGTTGACATAAAAATACTTATATACATGTCTTTTCTCAAAATTTATAATTATTATAGATTGGGTTTTTCCCGGTTATGTGATTTTTTCTCTGGTTGCGGTTATGGTTCTCTTGGTTTTTATACACTCTTAGAGATATTTTGACAATTTTCCAATAAAGGAAAATTATTGTATTACATTAATATTATTAATTATAAATTTCTTAATCACTTTATCACATTCACTTATTATTAGACTATTTTTATTTAGACAGAGAATTTTCAACCATCTCTTTTTACTCATGCCCTATTCAAGAATCATTTGGGTACCTGAAAAGATTATATGGAAGATGGTTTGGATAATGTCAAGGGACATTATTCTGGGTTGTTGCTTACTGGATGGGTTGGAGTTTAGATTTTAGACCAACATGGGGTTTGGTACTGGGGTTATTTTATTTTAATTTGTGTCATCTGTTTATTTATTTTGTATTATTTTCAATGGAAATTTAGATAAAATTCAGATATTCGTTACACAACTTTTTATAATTTCATTATTGGTTCATCCTTTTTCATCCAATTGTATGATGCACTATTTTGGTTATTTATCATACTCTACTATTTATTGATAATTGGTAATATTTATGTTATGTTTAAAATATGTACCTAGGGTTAATGTCTCCCAACTATATCATCACACCCCTATTGTTTGTCGGAATCCTCTGTTATAACTTTTTTTCTCAAAATAAGGGTGTGTTTTTAACAGAAATCCATAATTATTCAAGTTGTTTGTAGTAATTTTTGTTGAAAACATATTTAAATACATGTATTTCCAGTTAAAATAATTCTTTGATAACAATATTTTCTTTCAATGTGAATCACTTATAGATATAATTAATATAGTTTGATGAGTGGGACAAAAATTATTTATCCCTATAATTCATTAGGTGAATCATTTTTTTCACAACCTCATCCCCACAATGTGTACACCACCTAGGCCAATAGTAGGAGAAGATAGATAGTGACCCCATGAGTATCACGTCCATTACGCCCCAGGTTTGAGACTAGCACTAAGGGTATAAAAAACTTATAGATGGGTGGAATTACCCTCTAAAAGAAACACATTTGGAAGAGAGATAGATGATAGACAACAACCTACTGTTGATCATACAAAAATATAATAGAAAAAACTGAGACACATTTGTTATGTCATGTAAGAACTACTACAACTGAAATGGTAAACTTCTAGTACCAAAAGAAATTAAAGATGGAAATGGCCATGAAACCCAAATAGGTCCTACTAAAACATAAACAAGTAGTCACAAACCTTATCCTTAACATGATTTAGCTGACCTTAAAATCAATTTTTATACACGTAGGGTGAGTATAAATGTATACACAACATGAAACTCCTTAGAGAATCTCATGAAAATGGAAAAGAAGACATGATAAAACTTATTTAACAACAAGTGAATCTAAATTATCACCTAAATAGTTACTACTATGTTTCTCATCTCACTGTGGACACCCTTTCCATTTATCACATACAAGATTGAATAATATAATAAATAATTATGTGGATACCTTTAAACTACTTCCACAATAGTTTTCCAATTTTCCCCAATTTCTCACATCTAGAGAATCTCTCTCCAAACATTGTATCCTATAGACACATGGGAAAAGAACCAAAACATGCACCTCATGTAACAAACCGTCATTTCCACATAAAAAAAAGTAATCAGGTAGATCTTGGGAACCACAATAGCCCAAAAATTAATTTCATACTTTGATCATTATACCTCAATCCATCATATCCCATACACTGAGTAGGGATACTCAATACATCACCACCTATACACAATATAACTATTATTGTCGTTTAATAAATCAATTCAAGAATGTATGTTTTTGAAATTACCGTAAGCTATTACAGACTTCTACCCACATATAAGGGTAAAAATAACCACTATGTATACTAAATGAAGTAACTTCTAATAGAAGAGAGAAATGGAATAGGTTTAGTAATCCATCCATCCTCTCACTAAGATGTTTGGAAAACACCCCCTTGGGATTAGAATCCCTCATGTTTCAATTGTAATAACGGAAATAGTGGAGTTTCATATAGAAACTAAAAAAGTACAGGATATAATATAACAAAAAACCACACATTTAACATATTCTATTGTCATACAAAACTTCCTCAAATGTCCGTCGGACTCCCAGTTTTCACTATAAAAAATAGATATCCTCTAATCACACAACTATTTTAATGGACACATTAATTTACGCTATCCATTTTTTCAGTTACACTTTATATTAATTAATTATTAACCTTAACTAACCTTCAACAATTAAAAATTACATTTCATTTTCATATGAACAAATATCAATGCCCTCTAAGAATGAGAAAAAAGAGTCCACCACTTCTCAGAACAATAAAATTAGAATTTCATCCCAGCAAGCACCAACCCCATGGTTAAAACATTATTAATTTATAAAAAAACATTATTTCCACATTAACAGGTACTCTAGGAAGACATTCTATGCTCCCAAAAAACAAGGGTCTAAACATAGTGGGTAGATGAACTAGTTGTCGAGTCTTCGGCACTTATAGCATGAGAGTAAACTAGTTTAACTACAAGGAGCTTAAAATGAAAAGAATGCAACATTCTATGCATGTCCTTGACTCATGTCGATAGAAAGTCACCAAACACATCTATTTACCTCATATAGTGGAAAATTAGTATCAGATAAAGAAACAACATGTCCACCCACAAAACAAGATATTCAACAAGAATCTAGATTTCATAATAATGGGAATTCCCAACTTAAAACCATTCAATTAGCTCCAATGTCCCCACCGATATCTATATGTATATAAAAATGAATCTTTCCACCCAAGGAGTCAACTAATACCATAAAAATATGGCCTCAATTCCCATTATACCACAACAACCATCCATGTTTATCTATTTCAGCGTCACGCCAAATTTATGCCTCCCCACCACACATACCACAACAACACTCTATGATAAGACATCCTAGTCTCACATCACGTCACATGTAGAAATAAAAGGACACAGAATCTCGGATCATGACCTTAAATCAAAGCATCCAGACATCACACAAAATGATCATTGATAGCTCTCAAGCACAAGTCACTTTGCCTTTAGAAGCAAGAAACAGACTCAGGACCTACTATGGCATTATCTTTTATCACAAAACTGATTATTTATTCCATATCGAATTAACCAATTCATTAATCACATGTCACAACTAAGGGAAACTTATGAAACAAGCTATCTCATGCTATCATAAATTAATTGAACAATTAATTTTTCATTCCTTTAATTCATTTTTCCACAAGAATCATTATGCTTCAGGTTTAATAACTAATTCAATAATAGAAAAAAACCAGATTCATTAAACATGCCACCATAATCATTTATCCAATTAATTATCCACTAATTATAACATTTTGTTATTTTCCAATTTTCATAAAGAACCCCATGATAAAACCAGAAAGGTGTAGATATCATACTATCTAGAAAATCAAGTTGCAATTAATTATCATGAAAAAAACAATAACATTATCTATGATTAATAAAAATTATTTAATTTAGTTTAAGTGTTCAGTTAAGTTAATTAAATTTCAATAAAAGAGAATAAATCATGATATATCAATTATTTAGGGTATATAATTATATAACCAATGATTAAAAACCACAAAAGTTCATATAAATTCTTTTCATGAGAACAGAACACACAACAGATCTTAGATCACCTCTCCCAAAAGTACTATATCCATATGGGAATTCCATGACACCACCGCACCAAAAAAATGAGATAAACTGCATTATAAATAGGGTAGATCATTCTCCATCACATGACATTAATAATAATATGGAAAAAGATCAAACTTGGAAAACCCACTAGAAAAAAAGGAAAAACCCACCTCGGATCATGCCAGGTCACCACAGATCGAAGATAGAAGCCCAAGATTGATCCTTATTGAATGGATATACAAAATTTCAAAGAGAAGAATACTTGGTTTCCAAGGATGAGATAGAGGGAAGCTGCAACCATAGGGTTTGACATCACAAGTGGCTGGAATGTTTTAAAACATTTATACAAAGAGAAATGACATGACCTGTAATTCCATTTCACATCGTGTAACACATCGAGGTTGGTTTCTATTCAAAAATCCATCTCCTTTAACATTTATTTTTATTTTCGAAGCACAAAAATATTACATGAC
The DNA here is from genome assembly GCA_963277665.1 of Viscum album. NCBI lineage: Eukaryota > Viridiplantae > Streptophyta > Magnoliopsida > Santalales > Viscaceae > Viscum > Viscum album. The sequence goes on from OY728122.1 coordinate 381,135,096, forward strand.
ATGAATCCCAATTTCACATCTTAAAATTATTATACATGGCCTGAAACCAATATTCACGCTGTGAAAGTTCCTTGCTTCTAGTTTTCTACACTTGAAATCCTAAATTATTCCTCTGATCTCTACAAGAAACCGAAACAAGAAAATGTTCGATCCACATGGATTCATTACATTACATTAGATACCTCTCAAAACAATGTCTTCCTTGAGAATTCAAAACCAACCTAGAGATGAAATAGAAAAATGAGGTTTATCTAACATCTACCAAATGAGGTACTTGTCAAAGATCTCTACATCACATGATCTCAACCACTACAATATTGGAACATCACAAAACCATTAAAAACCCATAACCACCTCTTAAACACTCTCACAAGGGAGATTACTATAAAAATATAGATAGAAATAACAAAAAACAAGAGAATGAAGTATCAATACAAGGAAATGTCAACATCCACAAAACAAACAATGATTCAAGAGACGAGATAAACATCAATTATCTCAGGGTACTAAGCATGAATCTATAACTCATATTCCCCAATAGTCTCTTCCATGCCACTATACTGCCACATGACAAGGAAAAAGGATATAGAAATACCCTAAAAACCTTATCCTGGTTGTCCTAGATCTCTACAGGCTGCTCCTAGAAGGTCGCATCATTTTCAACATTGATCTCAATCTAATCAGTGATGTGAAAGTTATCATGAAGATAATGACAGAGCTATGACATGTGAAAAACATAGTGTATGTGGCTCATCTACTAGGGATGATCTATCAGATATTCTAAGACCCTAAAATAATCCAAAACCTTTAGAGTCCCAACAAACCAGGGAGAATGATTACTCCAACATCCGCATCGTTGTTTCCCATGATGGGGAGTAACCTATTGAAACATGTAATCCCCAATGGTGAACTCTAGAGGTATCCTCCTATGACCGACACCAGATTTTTGATGATCTTGTGTAGCATCCATCCTCTCATAAATAACCTAAACCATATATTTAGAATTCTATACGAATTTAAGCCTAATAATTGATGACTATATGACACTATTCCATCACAACAGTGAATGAAAATTTCAACCACACATGGCTTCCACCATACCGATGGTATATTAAAGAATATTTTTGTAAGTTATCACTACCAAGGGAAGGTGCCGTATCCAAGAAAACTCTAAAATCCATGATCCTGTAGCAGAACATGAATTCATTTTTCATGATGGTGTACTCAATATAACCATCCATCTGTGGATAAAAAGAAGTTCTAAGGCATAACTAAGAACCAAAATCATGATGGAGATCTCTCCATACCATGGAGGTAAAACAACGATCTTAATCAGAAATTATCATCCTCCAGACATCAAGTAGTGTCATAAACTTCTATAGTCAGTGTCTCAACAAAACCTCCACTAAACTTGACTCCTTGATCAGAATAATGTTTGATAATTTTGACAAATGACCCACTACCACCAATATAATGCCATTGCCTCCATGAGCTTGAGGTAAACTGGTAAGAGTGATAACTAATATTTCCTCCCTCTTCCACTAAAGAAAATCTAATGGATGGGAAAAAACATCAGGAATATGGGGCTCAACCATCACCTTTGGGAAGACAAAAAATAAAGACACAAACCCAACAATAACACGATTAAAACCATGCCACAAAAACTAACCCTTCAAGGATTGATACATATTTTTCACACCAAGATTTACCACCAAATGTAAGATATAAAACAATCTAAGAACTATCTCATTCATTGATAAATGAATGAATATCCTTTCACTAAAATAATAATGGGTAAAGTTCATCTTCAGACCATCCACCAGGGGCCTCTCCAAAAGAAAATCAGTCTCTCCAGACCTCCACCTCAAGATCTCCCAACAGGGATTCCTCCACCTTCCATACCATAGATTATTGAACCTATATCTAAAAGAGGAAACCTCTATCCACTAACATCTCCCAAATCTAGATTCAATATAAATGTTCTCCCATCACTCTCTATGAATCACCTGAATCCCAACTACATCACTACATGAATTCTATCTGGGGCCTCGCCAAAAAAAAACATAGTCCCTCCAGACCTCCAAATCATGATCACCGTACTGGGATTCCTCTACCTTCCACACTAGATATTACGTCACTATCATTTGAAAATGATAACATCTTCCTCATAATTTTTAAAAAACAATAGTCAATGATGAATGTTCTTCTAACAATATCTAAAAGTTTCTCAAATCCCACAATACATTAGTGAGTGACTTACTATTTTGTGCATCAACTAAAACATTCGCTTTACTATGTGTATAAAAATTCTTGAGGTCATAATCCAATAATAACATCATCCATCAATGTTGATACATGTTCAAGAAACATTGAGTGAAAAAATACATCATGATATTATGATCAATATAGACCAAAAAATAACAACCGATGAGGTAATGTCTCCAAACCTTTTGGGAAGACACCACTACCACCAACTAAATATCATGGGTGGAATTTTAATGATCATGGGGAATTAACTACAATGATCCATAAGAATTGATCAATCCTTAATATATCTGAATGAATCCCAAACCAATATGTGAAGATTTATATAAAAATTCAAATAAAACTCATTCTATTTGTAGAAAAAGAACTAGAGAACTGACCAACTTCTCCATCAGATACAGAAAATAAGTCTGACATTAATAAATCCACTAGATCACATATTCCATTCTGAAGAATGATGTTTGATGTTTTATATCCAAATAAATATCGACTAAGAACCTCCTATAATATCCTACAATACCAAGGATACATTTCACCTTTACTACAATATTGGGGGCTAATGACGACACAACTAATATATCGTAAATGGATCTACATCTAATCCATGTTGGGATATACCATTCCCCATAAAATTTATTTCTCAAGATAATGCTCACACTTCAACAACTTCCCAAACCAAATATCATTGTGATGAAATCCCAAAATTAAACGTAGATTATCATCATGCTCCTCCTGAGGTGCAGATTTCCCAAGGATGTCCCTGATGAAAACAACCAAGAACATATCTAGGATGTCATAGAATAAAAAGTTCACTAACTCCATGGACATAGGTGGAGAATTCATCACACTAAATGACAACACAACCAACATGAAATTCCAATGATGAAAATTTAATGTAGTCTTTGGGATATCCTCATCAATCAACGAATTTGATGATATCCTGAAAAAAAATCCATATTTGAGAACAAAATTTCACCCTTCAGTCGATTGAATAAATCATCAATCAATGTAAAAGGATAGTGGTTCTTCACTATCACATAGTTGAAGTGATGATAATAAAAAAAACTGAAAACTATTGTTATCCATCTTTATGAAAAAATCAAGTGCATCCCATGGTGACACACTCAGATAAAAAAAAATTCAGTAGACCATCGAGCTGTATATGAAAATATTTCAACTCATAAGGTGCCATACTATATTGTTAAATCTAGATAAGAGACATGCCTGGATATAACTCGATCAGGAACACCATATCTCATCAAGGGCGTAATGCTAGTACCTCATCTAGAAAGACATCAAAGTACTATTCTATGACATTGAGAAATGCCAACTGCTAAAGTTCCAAAGAACTCATCATCAACTCAGCCATCATGGATGATAATAAAATAACAGACCCCTGACCCATATTAGGGTCTCTCTCACAAACTAACACTATTGTGTCTCCATTAGCATCAAATAACACAACATGAATCCAAATGAAGTCCATAACAACCTACACCAAATACAACCAATCCATTTTTAGGATGATTTTATATAGATCTATCCATAAAAATTGGAAATATCCCAAAGAGCAGTGATGAACCAACACTAGCTCACAATTTGTGCATAATTCAAACATATCATATGCACCTCCAAATTACATTTTCAATTCCATGGGAACAAGAATCCTTGATACCTATTGTCCAAAAGCATGGACTTGGTTAGTGGATATGAATCCATGTTTCTCTATAAGATCAAATAAGGCATAAAATAGAGTGGAAAAATGAAAAGGTTATATCAAATGAAATCTTGATCACCAGGAACTAGCCACACATAAGCATGAAGCTAACCACGGCCTATTCCATGGCCTCTTTGAACATACAGATGACTACCTCAATAGCTATGATTTTATATATGAGTAAGGGGAGCCTTCTGAAGTTATCTCTTGCCTTCCCCACTTACTCACTTATGATCCCAAACTAGGGAAACCTACTACTAATACCTCTGATGGAACTGCATCAATGGTGGTACGTAAAGCAGTACAACTGGTGCTCAATGACTGCTCATAATGGTCGAGCACTTTCACCCATTATGGCCAAATAATCTATAATAAAAACATGAATATGATACCATAGAATGGGTCCGAGACGCACTTCTCCTAGAGAAACAAGACATTGAGTTATAGGACCTACTCTCGACTGATCAAAAGCTATTATTTCCTAACAATTGGGAACCAGGCACCACAACTCTTCTTCATGTGAAATTATAAAGACTCCCCTCTTGTGATGATCTGTGTTGGTGAAAATATTTTGAAAGTCATATTCTCTTCCCAACACCTCAAGATATACCTCTAGCATAAATGGGGGTACATGGTTCTAGATCTTTGGATAAAAATCCTCCTCGAAATGAATCACCAAGGAATCCACATCTGGAAACTTGTTTGAATCATATCACAGGAGGGTCCTGAACTGTATTCAAAACTCTCACACACTAGAGCTCACCTGATGAAGGGTAATAAGCTCATGGAAACTGGACACCTTCATGGATGAATAAATAAACTCAGTTATATATTGGTCTTGGAACTCCTCATACAAGAACATTTAATCCTACCAATCCCCATGGATTAAGAACCATATATACCTTAATTCCCAAAAGATAATTCATCACTACCAGTGATACACATTGTCGATTCAGATCACAGATCTATATGAAGGTTATCTCAATCTCCTCAAACCAGAATTTCATGACTGTAACTAAAATGGATCCCTCATATCTCTACAAACTCTAGTTCTAAATCTATGGGAGTTTCTTCCTCCATATGTTGTTTTTTTCAACCTATACTCTGGGGTGATCTTATGGTGTATCCTTTTGAACATCATATGTGAAAACATGATGAGGAAGTCTTCCTAGAGCCATAACCGCAAAATAACATACATTAAGACCTCTTAAACATGGAATATGGAAGAATATAACATGTCACTTATATTTTTCTATTATTCCTTTTAGTTTAACTTATCCCATAGTCTACCCACTCAAAAATAGGTGCTATAAATAATGATTCTGGAACCATCCAAGGTATCTACCTTGTATCCAGTATCACTTTGTTTAATAGGAACTATAAATTTAAGGATACATGCATCATATCATGTGGGGGATAAAATAATCAGGTCTCATCTGGTCTCCCGTGTTTAAAAAAATTCTAAACATAGCATACACCATTTCTATACAAACACAAGAAAACTAACATGATGTTAATTCCAATAACTATATTATCCCTCAATATGACGTTCATTATACTCTATCATGGCCCCTCCTCCCAAATTGAACCTCTGCTGGTCCGGCAGTCAGAGAAGAGAAATAATGACCCCCATGTCCCACCATGGGTAGGCCAATGTTTGGAAACTATCACCAAGGGTATAAAAAAAATTTAGATTAGATGCATTACCGTATAATAGAATCACTCGTGGAAGAGATATATAAGATTGAAACCAAAAAACTCATGGTCAGACCCTAATATAAATGAAAACCCATGGAAACATATATAATATCACGCATGAACTACTTCAACTGAATGGGAAAACTGAAAGTACCAATATAAAGTTAATACAAAAGTGAAAAAAAGCACATGAAACTTCTTCTAAAATCAAAGCTATCAGTAACCACATAGATCAAAAACATACTCCAATAAATCAGAATTTTTTTTATAAATACAGAGGGTGAGTATAAAAATATAATTAGTAGGATCCTCCCTGAAGCCTCTCATAAAAAATTTAATGAAATCATGATAAATCACAGTGAACAAAAATTGAAATTAACTCATCACCTAAATTGGAATAATATATTCATATACTCACCATGGATAATATCAACAAGTGTCTCATACAAGAGAATATAATATAATAAATAATATCAAGGGTACCCCAATACAAATTCCCCAATAGTTTGTCGTTATTCCCCAAAATCGCCCAACCTAAGTGTCTCTCTCCATATAATGATATCTTGTAAACACTGAAGCAATATTCCACAACATGCACCTCGTTCAGTACACCACCATCTCCATATAACCAAAATTAAATAGGTAGATTTCGAGAGCCACCAAAAATCGGAAAATGCGTATCATATACAGGATATTATACATCAATCCATCATATCTTATACACTGAGTAAGGATCCTCAAGATATCACAAACAATACATGTTATACAAATAGTTTTCCTTAAGAAACTATGTCCATAATATATGTGTATGAAATAACCACAGATCATTATATCCAACTACACACAAATATTGGAAACAAAACAATTTTTCATACCAGCACAAGTAATTACCATGAGAATATAGTGGGCCCAAAGGTGGTTTTCATCCATACATCCTCCCCTCAAGTTGTTTGGGAAAACACCCCCATGGACGAGAATCCCAGGGGTTTCAATTTCCCTAACTGATATAGTGTAGTAGATTATATAAAGAAATGTACATGATATAATATAGCTCAAAACAACACAATGGGCATATCCTAGTCTCAAACATAACTGCAGCTGACGTCTATTGGACTCATGAATACCACTGCTAAGATCCTATATACATTATGAAAATAACCATTTTAAGAGACACATTAATTATCATTATAAATTTTTATCATTTCCACATTAATTTTATTAATTATAAAAAATAAATTAACCATCAAAAATTCCACATTATAATTCATTAGTATGTCAACAATGACCTATGATCTCTTGGAATAAGAAAACCATATCCACAACCACTCGGTATAATAACCTCAACATTAAATTCGAGAAAGATCTAGTCCCATAGGTTTGAAATTATTTATTAATTAACAAAATTAGATTCTAAATTTCCATATACTCTAGGAAAAAAAATCAAATCTACAGTATCACAAGGGCCTCAACACAGTGAGTAGATGAAATACTCATTGATTCTTCCCCACCTCAAGTTGGAGAGTAATCTTGTCCAACAGAAAAGAGGTAAACACCGAAATCATGTGGAATGTCCCTTGTATCTCCACCTCCCTTTGATGGAGAGTAAAAACACATTAATATTCCTCAAATAGTGAAAAATCTAAAGAAGATTAAAAAAAACCTGGCCTCTACCCAAACAAATGAATTAACAAGCATCCAGATTTCATAACAATGGTTAGTCCCATCTTCAACCTATTCCTTAGTCTCTGATACCATCCCTAAAACCCACATACATATAACGATGAATCTTTACAACCATGGAATCAATTTTCACCACTACAACTGGACCTACCTAAACCTCATAACAAAAAACCATCCAGGATCATCCATCTTAGGATCACATCACATGTGGGCCTCCTTTCCCTACATAACACAATAACCATTTAAGATACTCCATTTTAGGATCAAATCACATCATAAAAAGTAGGATAAAAACATAGAAATTGGGATCTTTGAAGAAAATAAAGGAATCCAACCTTAACACTCAATCATATATCACAACACCAAAAACATGGAACATGTCCTTCATAACAGAGGGATAAAATTGGGCCCTTAAAAGGCCTTATCATTTATTAAAAAACTGGTTTTTTATTCTATATTGAATTAATGGATTCATTAATCATAGGTTCCCACTATGGGAAACCTATGTAACAAGATATCTCAAGCTATCAGAAAATAATTTAAAAATTAATTTAACATGCCTTGAATTATTTTTTTCAACACTAACCATCATTTTCAGGTTAATAAAATAATTAAACAACAACAAAAACAATAACTAGGTTCATTGAACATGGATATTTATACATTTATCCAATTAATTATTTAATAATTTTGGATTTATATTGTTTCAGAATTTTCATCATGAACAAAATGTTAAAAAATCAAAAGAGTATACATCATAGAATCTAGAAAATCAAGAGGAAACCAATTATAAATGTAAAAACGACAACATCTCCATGACATTGATACCAATTTGTTAATTTGATTCATGTATTTAATTATGTAAATTTCATTATGATTCAATGGGTTAATCATTTTATCTCAAATATTTAATGTAAATAATTATATAATGAATGAATCTCCTACCTCAAAAAGCCATTAGAATTTTTCTAAAGAGAACAGACCACATAATGAATATATGATAACTCTCCCACAAGAATTGCATCAATCTAGTGTTGTTGTGACACCACTACACCAAAAAATGAGGGAAAACCGATTAGAAACATAAGATATCATCCACCATTACATATATAGAATAACGAAGGGAAAACGAGACAAAGCTCAGAGAAATCACCAGAAAATGAGGGAAAACACACCTCAGATCATGCCGAGTCACCACAGATCGAAAACGAAAGGCCAATATCAATCCCCATCAAAGGGATCTCCCAAATTCATAAGAGAGGACTGTGATATCTCCTATAATGAGAGAGAAGGAATATATATTCTTAGGGTTAAACAAAATGAGTGTATAGAATGTTCAAAAGCGTTACAGTAGTGGGGAATTATATGATGGGTAATTCTATTTCACACCGTATCATTCCTTGAGGTTAGTTTCAACTAAAAAAGCCATCAAACATTGTATATTTATTTTATTTTGGAATTTCATAAATATTGGAGGAAGAGAATCCAACATTAATTTCATAAAATTAATGATCAAATAGTGAAATAAACTTTCACACTCTAAAAGTTTCCAACTTTATTTCTTAGCACCCAAACTCATATAGTATTCCTTGAAGGTCAACAATCATTATGAACATAAAAAGGGTCTATCCATTCGGATCTAGGTCCATAAAAATTATATATTATGAGATTTTTTATATCAAATTGTTTTGTGAACCAATCCCACTATGGGACACGTTTTAAAATAAAATGATAGTATTAGGAGTGAAACATGACTTATGAAAATGATTTCATAAATTATGCTTTAGTAATAATATTATGATTCTATAGTCTATTGATATCAATTTCTTTCTAATAAGAATTCATTATATGATTATTGGAATATTATCAAAATATTAATATGTATGAATTTTATATATTATGTTCATTTTAATTCCTTATATTCTAAACCATATTATTATTATTTTTCCACTTATGATCATTGATTTATATAACATATTCTTACCTTTTCTGGGAATTTTAAATCACCATTTCTTATGTTTTGTTTTTAAAAGGTAACTAATGAACGAAATATGTTTTGTATTAATAAAACATTATATTTTTTATGAAATTAATTTGATATATGAAATACTAGTTATACATTATTTAGTTTCTTATATAGTTTAAAATTATAATAGTTGAAAAAGAAATAGAATTTGTATGTTAATGATTATTAATTTATTATATAGTGTCAAAATTAATGATTTGGTATATCTATTATAATGAAATATTGTATCATTATCATGTAATTATATGGTAATATTTTTGGAATCTATAAATGATATCACTGTATAGTTTAGGTATATTTAAATTCTAGGATATTATTTATTGATATTTTAATGGTTAAAAATTTATGAGTAATAATAATTTACAATGTATAGATAAGTCATTACATTATTTTAGGTAATATTGATTATTTTTTAAATTAGTGTGAGTGAATTGTTTTGAAAAACCTTTGGATAATTATTTTTATATGAAAACATCATTTAATTTTTTTGATGTATATAATGTGTATTTTGAAGTAAACACATCACTATACGGACCCTCGAATGTGGATTTGGGTTTTGGGACATGTATAACTAAAGGTAATAACCTTCAAAATTGGATCATTGGGTATTAAAATGACATGTACCTTGTGTATAACAATGTTTCTTAATAAAAAACTATAATATCACCTCCTGATGGATATTATTTGTTTAATGTTAATATCTTAACAAAACACCAAGAAAGATTGATTCATTTTTAATTTTAAGGGATTGTGTTTATAAAAATGATAAAAATAAAATTTATGTATTATGACTAATAAATAATTAAATACATTAAACTAAATGTGATATATATTAAACTAATCTTGTTGGAGGTTTGTGTGATAGTATCATAATTTAGGGAATCTTGTGGTTAAATTTTCCCACACATATTTATGATAATAATCAAATATTATTAATTTATTTATTAATGTAAACCATTATGGTATTCTTAAAAAAGTATTTAAAAATTAAATAAAACATTTTCATGTTTATTAATATGAATTAGAATTTTATATTATTCATCAAAATATAGTCATAAATTTTTGATTCAAAAAGGAAATAATTTTAACCAGAAAAATTTAATATAAGGTTTTATTTAAAATTTAAATTTCTAAATGTTATAATATTAATTTTATAATATTAATATCATGTTTTTATAATTATAAAAAATTTACATATGGTGAAATTTTTGTATTTTTCAGAAAATATTTAATTTTTATTGAATAGTGAGAAATAATTTTTTTTTGTAAGAAATATTTTTCCTTTTAGGGATTTATTTATATTAAAAGAATTTTTTTTTGAATATTATTTAAAGTAAAATATGAATTATTTAGTTAAATTTAATCGTATTAATTATTTTTTAGTTGAATTTATTTTTACATTTAATATAAGATTATTTTTGTGATTAAAAATGGGTTTTTCTAAATACTATTTTATAATACATATTGTTTCTCCCTTATAATTAATTTACATAATGGATATTTTATAATTATTATTAATAAATTTATTTATAATAAATCATTAACTATTTATTTGGTTTCATACAATTATTTTTGTAGTCCTAGATTTAATATAGAATAAATTTTTTATAAAATACTCTCATTGAAAACACAATTTTTATGCATGTTTACAGGTTTTGTTTAAAATATAAATTTTCAAATTTTGTTAATTGAATTAAAAAAATTAGACTATGTACTATAAATCATCAAGATTTATATTTTTTAATACGGTAAATAAAATTTCTTTCCAAAATGAATTCTGAAAATTGTAAAAAATTAATAAGAGTAGATAATTTAAAAATTGATTTACTCATGGTTAAAATAAAATGATATTGGTTAAAATAATGATAAACTGAGTCTAAAATATATTTTAGGCCTGTATATAGACCATTTAAAATTTATGATATATAATTTTTCATTACTAGATACTTTTTACATGATAATAAACATGGATGAAATTTATTCTTTTCAAAATTTACAGTTGTGATACTCACCTCACGTAAGAAAGGCCACCCCATATCCTCCTCTATTCAAATCATAAAAAACAATTGGGTAGAATGTAACTAAAAAAACAAATTTTATAAAAACCTACTTTAATCCTAGAAGCATTATTTTAGGAAAAAATATAATAACGAAAGGCATTTGGGGTAAACCAAAAAATATTACCCTAAGAAGTGGAAATGTTCTCTAATAAGCATTTTTATTTTATTGATTCCTCGGCCTCCTATAATTATTATTAAAAAATACTAATTAATAAAAATTTTAATTCAATTTAATAAGAAGCTATTTTTTAATGAAATATCCATAACCTCTCTCTTATTACATCAAATTGGTTATAAAGTCATCATTTGTGATTACGGTGGACTACCACCTCATGAACAGAAGTCATTTATTTTTCCATTACCACCTATCAGGGTTGTGTATGATGATGGATATAAAGTATATATATAATATTTAAAACATAATTATTTATCTCAATTAATTATATATTATATACAATTTTATATTCTTTTCTTAATCAGATATGATAATATCACTTGTGTGTATGGAGGAGTATAGTTTCACGATGTAATGTTATTCATTTTTCACTAATGTGTAACATAGAAGAAAAAATGGTAATGGTAATTAATTAATGTGATACTAATGAAATTGATATTAAATTAGGGACACATTTATCATTCATAAAATATAATATAAAAGTTTCAATAATTCTTTTCTAGTCATGGAAATTGGGAGAACGTCACTCATGTACATGTGTACTACAATCATAATGAAGTGACATAAATCTAGTTTTATCACCACACCACAAGGAAATATTTATATTATATAATATAAATAACTAATATTATGTAAATGTACAGTATTACATACATCCTTCCAATAATTATTGTCCAAAAATGGAAATGATAATCATGCCAACATTTGACCTACCGTCTCCATGATTCAAACATCCATAATTTTTCAAAACAAAATTTCAGGATTGAACATAACAATTTAATTGATGTGTGAATATGAAAATAATTTTCATATTATTAATTCAGAGACGTTTAAATAATGACCTATTTGACTATATTCAACCTAACAAAATTATTTTTAACGCATAAGAAAAATATTTTCAAAACAACCAAGGTATAATAAATTGATTAATTAATTGTATATAACAATGTAATTAGTTAAAAAAATAGTCATTAAAATGGTTGTCAAAAAAATTAATTAAATAAAAAAGTATATTATTCCTAAATATAATTACAAGCATGAAAAGTTAGACTCAATGTAGGAGTCCTAATATTAATTTCATTTTCTAGATGAATATATTTATGTTATGAACATATATTATTTTATATGGTTTGTATACAAAACTATTGACATATTATATCAATAATTTCTATATTATAATAAGATTTGATATTTTGTGTAATTTTTTTCATCCATGGTGCATAAAATTCAAATTTATTTATTGTGATATGAGACTTTTCAATAAAAAACACCTTTTATTGATTTACTTATAAATAATCATATCCCATGTCTATATGAGAATTTAAATGTAATGAGAATGTGGTTTGTTGTGTTGAGATATTTGAGATTTATTTTACTTATATTTATGTTCCTAGAGATGAAAATAGAAGGAAATGGTAAAGGTGTCATGAAAAAGGGAAAAATCAATTAATAAGTCCATTGTTAATCCCCCATAATGTTCCATGTTTAGTAAATAAAATAACAGTGATTTTTTAGTTGGATCTGGGAAGTGTTTCTGGTTTGTTTGGTTAAATCAAATTCTTCATGATTGTAATGAAACGAGTCCTAAATTATAAAATTTTAAGGTAAATGATATTTATCCAAAACATAAGTGTTCTAGTTATTGGTTCATTATTAATACATTTTTCCGATGTGAATTAAACTAGATGTAAATAGTTTTGATTAGAAAAAAAGGTGTTTCAAATTCCTTTTTTATTACTATATTTTATGTTGTCCCATCAGATGAAGTGGTTATATGGATTCTATATGTGTATTAAAATTATGGAAATACCCTATCTAACTCTACATCATCACATTCAATAATTTTGGGAAATTTTCATGTAAATTAAGAATATAACCTATTGAATTGATGATAAATTTTTTGGTGAAAACTCTGGTTGGAAACACTAATGCAACCAAGGTTTAATTGAAACGACATTTTTTATTCTACAGGATGGTTTTTCCATTAAATCTTGTAAAATTGGACCATAATATAGTTTGATATATTTTTTTATAAATATTAGAATACAATTTATGATGATCTGAAAAATTTTATTTTTTTCAATGTTGTGTTAAAGTATTGAATGACATTAATAACAAACCATGATGTAATAAAACATCAATGTATTAGTGAATGTATGATAGATTATATTTTTTAAAATAAAGAAATATTTCAAATAATTGTTGTGTCGGTATTAAATGAATGAAATGTTGTATATGCTGTTGATTTTTTGACATTTATTCTTAATTGGGAGGTTAATTGTACTATTGACACAATACTTGATGATAATCTATCTATTAAACCACATTAATTATTGTATTTGTTTTTAATTTGAGAATTGAAAAAGGAATTATTGGTGTTATCAGAAAATGGATTCATTTGACCTCAAAAATCACTAAAGGGTTCTCTGATTTTGTTTTCAAAAATGAAATATGGTTAAATGAGACATTTTATTAACTCTAAATCCTTGAATAACATCATTTTTAGGAATAAGTATAATTTTCCTCATATCGATGATTTTTTTGATCACATCTTGGGAGATTTTTTTGTGATGTTTGATATGAGGTCTAAGTACCTTCAGTTGAACATGAATGAAGTAGATATTAATAAGACTATGATTCAGACTAGACACTGTCACTACTATTTTTCAGTTACTTGATTTCACATTCCTGGTGAATCTATTTTTTTATCATTATGATTTTTTCTTTTCAAGAGATATTGGAAAAAAAATTTGTTTTGTTTTTGGATGAAATTTGGGTATATTGTAAAAGTTTAGGGGAATGGGAAAGTAACATAGGGATTGTTTTGAAATCATTAAATTAAAATAAGAATCAAGTAAAAGTTATTATGTGTCATTTTTTGTTTCAAAAATATCCTTTCCTTGGATATAATGTTTCTAATGATTGAATACTTATTGAACCTACAAAAAGAGATTTTTTAAATGATTTTACTAGAGCACCCAATATCATATAGATTTGTAGTATTCTTGGATTAGTGTGTGACAACAAGTGGTTTTATGAAAACAGTTCTCATTTTTATATCCCACAAACTATGATAACTCAAAAGGAGATAAATTAATATAGACATAATAATGTGTTGTTTTTATTAATGAATAATAAAAATATTTTTGAATGCTATAGTTTTGGACGATCAATCTAGAAATGGTGAATTGTTTTAATATAATGAATCTTAATTGAAAGGAATTTGTCGTGTCCTAATTCCATGTGATATTTTATTTATAACAAATCACATTAGTTTAATCCAATTTGAAAAATTACCTTAAACATGATATGTAATTATCTTATGCAGTGTTTTATTTAAACATTTGGTGGCATCATTTTCAAGTATTAATTTGTGAAAAATATAATGATCACTATTGTTTAGAGTATATATTCACTCAAAAATAATTGAATTACAAAAATAGAAGATGGATGGAAGTGATCATGCATTTTGATTGTATGATTCAAAACTCTCATGCAGACACTAACAATGTGGTCGATGCTTTTATTCAAAAAAATATACATTAACCATATTATGTTTGTAATCTTATTCATCAATTAATGATTCAATATTTTTTGGATAAGAAATTGTGTATGATGGGACATATAATAAATTTTTATTTGTTTATAATTTTAATATATTTCCCAAAAAAATAATAAATCTCAAAAGGAAGATCAACCATTGTTGTAAAATGTAGAATCCATTAAGATGGAAAAGATTCATTATTTTAATAATGATATATAATGTGTTTAATTATTTGGAAAATGGATTTATATTCCCTATTATTCTAATTTTATGAAAAATTATTTGATTTAATCTCATTGTTCTTAGTTTTCCATTCATTTGGGAAGCACTAATATTTACAAAGGCCTACAAGAGTATTTATGATGGGATGGAATGTAAATTGATATTATAGACTTCACCATGAAGTGTATAATGTTTTAATAAGTCAATAATGAATTATTATTTCAGAAGGATATACTTCCACCATTTTTAGTGATTTGGGGAAAATAGGAAATATATAAATCCATATCATGGTAAGATTCTAGAATATAACTCATCATAATAATTTTATTGGGTTTATTAATGATCAATTTTCTAAATCAATGTATTTACATCACATTCATGATAAAATTTACATAGACCATAATTAAAAACTATATCTATAGTATAAATTCATGTTACATGAAGTTCCTCTCAACAATATATCTTAAAATTATCCTAGATTTCTATCTAATTTTTGGAATGGAATACTAAATCCACTGAGTACATAATTAAATTTTAGTACAGATTTTCAACCTTAAAATAATAGACTCTCTCAGTACAATATATAGACCCTATAATATATGCTTCTTTAAGGTTTAGTGGACTTCAAGGGAAGTTGGAATCATCATCATTCATTGGGAGTGTTTTCTCATAATTAAAAATTTTAATCCAGAATCCTGATGGAACCATTTTATTTTTTATAAGGAATGTGGTGTTGAGAACCATATTTTTTGGGATTAATTAAGAGAAAGGATGTTAATGGGACTATATTTTTTAAGGAAAATGTATTATAAGGTTTATATTATTAATAAACATATAAGGATGGATTTGAGTAGGAAGAAACATTATGGGGAAAATTAGAATGAAGATCTTTCTTTTAAGGTTGTAGATAATGTATTTCTCAATGTTTTTCCATGGATATGTTTTTAGGGTGTTGTAATTAAAGGGAAGCTACGTTAATAGTCCATTAGACCAGATTAAATCCTTGATAATGTTAGAAAATTTGAATACTAAGTGTCTTTTCCTCCAATTTGTTCTATGGTAAACAATGTATTCCATGCATTGATGTTAACGAGATTTGGGTTGTATTCATCTCTAATTTCGAGCCCAAAGGAATTTTAGTTAGAAGATAAAATTTATTATAATTAAAAAAATATTATAATTCTTGAACCTGGTGATAATGTGTTAAAAAATATGTTGATTCAATTGTTTAAGGTTTTCTAAAAAACAATATGTTTAATGAGGAAACATTAGAATCTTAAAATTCAATGAGAGAAAGATATCCAAAAATTTATAGTAGGTGAAAAAAATTAAAAGTATTTAATGAATAAATGGGGAAAGAATATTAAAACCAAGGTAATGATATAATAAATTGTTTTATTTTTTATTAATATTAATTATATTGTTAAATTAATTATAAAAATAATATTATTGAATTTTAAAATAAAAAAGGACAAAATTATATTTTGACACTTTTCATATAAGTTTATATATTTATATATTTATATATATGTTTAATTTTAAAACATTATAATATTTAATTTAAAAAATTTATATCAAATTTTAAATCATAATATCAAAATGACGTATGTTGAAATTTTATGGTTTTTCAGAACATATTGATTTTTCAGTGAATAGTGAAATATATAAAAAAGTTTTAAAAAGTATTTTATTTAAAATAATTTGTGTGTATTTAAATTATAGATGATTTATTTGATCAGCTCCAAGGAGCTTAGTATTTTTCGAAGATTGACTTGAGGTCAGGGTACCATCAGTTGAAAGTAAAAGAAGCAGACATTCCAAAGACTGCGTTCTGTACTAGATATGGCCATTATGAATTTGTAGTTATGCCTTTTGGGTTAACCAATGCACCTGCTGTATTCATGGATCTTATGAATATTATTTTCCATGTGTACTTGGATAAGTTTGTGGTTGTTTTCATTGATGATATATTGGTGTTTTCTAAAAGTAAAGAGGACCATGAAAGTCATTTAAGGGTTATCTTGCAAACCTTAAAAGAAAATAAACTGTATGGAAAATTCAGAAAGTGTGAGTTTTGGTTACAAAAAATTTCATTCCTCAGTCACATTGTTTCAAAAGATGGCATAACTATTGATCCTGCTAAACCAAAGTTGTTGAAGAATGGACAAGAACCACAAATTTAACCGAGATTCGTAGTTTTATTGGTTTGGCAGGTTACTACCGAAGGTTTGAAGAAAAGTTTTCATAGTTATCTAGTCCAATGACTAAGCTAACTCCGAAGGGTGTTAATTTTATCTGGACAAAAGAATGTGATGATTGTTTTCAGGAGTTGAAATGAAGATTGGTGAATGATCCAGTTTTGGTACTTTCTTCCAGGAATGGTGAGTATATTATATACAGTGATGCTTCGTTGAAGGGACTTGGTTGTGTCCTTATGCAGAATAATCAGGTAATTGCATATGCTTCACGTCAGTTGAAAACTCATGAGGCAAATTACCCTACACATGATTTGGAATTAACTGCTGTTGTTTTTGCTCTAAAAATTTGGAGGCATCATTTGTATGGAGTAAAGTGTGAAATATATACTGATCACAAAAGTTTAAAGTATATATTCACTCAGAAATAATTGAACATGAGACAGAGGAGATGGCTAGAATTAATCAAGGATTATGATTGTACAATTCATTACCATCCGGGAAAATAAAATAAAGTGGCTGATGCTTTGAGTCGAAAATGTAATGCTTCATTAACCATGCTACGATTGGAAGGATGTTCTTTGGTTTTTGATTTGATGAACTTTGGTATGGAAGTTGTTTGTGTAGGAAGTCCTTCTATTTTGTTTCAGGTATCAGTGACATCTTCTCTATCAGACAGAATCAAGCAAGCACAGAAGAAAGACAATGAGTTGCAGAAAAAGGTAGGGATGGTTCAAAAGGGTCAGTTGCCTGAATTCAACATTGATAATGATTGTGTTTTGAGGTTTGGGAAGAGATTATGTGTGACTTGTGATTCACAGTTGAAGAGGGAGTTGTTATGTGAAGATAGTAGTTCTCCATTTTCAATTCATCCTTGCAGTACAAAGATGTACAGAGATCTGTTGAGTATTACTGGTGGGATGGAATGAAAAGAGATACTGCTGATTTTACTGTGAAGTGTTTGACTTGTCAGCAGGTTAAAGTAGACCGGCAGTTACCGAAAGGGATGCTTCAGCCTTTACCAGTGCCAGAGTGGAAATGTGAAAACATATCCATGGACTTTGTTGTGGGATTACCGAGGATATCTTGAGTTAATAATGCAATCTGGGTTATTACTGATCGCTTGACTAAATCTGCTCATTTCCTTGCTATACGAGATACTTTTTCCCTAGATCAACTTTACTGTTTTTATCTTAAAGAGATAGTCAGGTTACATGGAGTTCTTCTCTCCATTGTGTCCGATCGTGATCCCAGGTTTACTTCTAACTTTTGGAAAGGCCTTCAGAAGTTGTTGGGTACTGAATTAAATTTTAGTACAGCTTTTCATCCGCAATCAGATGGGTAGTCAGAACAAACAATTCAGACCTTGGAGGATATGCTACGAGCTTATTCGATGGATTATTAGGGAAGTTGGGTCCAACATCTTTCTTTGGTTGATTTTTCTTATAATAACAGTTTTCATTGCAGTATACATATGGAACCATTTGAGGAATTATATGGGAAGCGGTGTCGAACTCCAACTTTTTGGGATGAAGTGGGTGAAAGGAAGCTGATGGGACCAGAATTGGTAGAAGAGATGGCAGAAAAAGTTCAGTTGATTCAGAAACACATGAGAACAGCTGAGAGCAGACAGAAAAGTTATGCGGATAACCGGAGGCAGGATCTGTCTTTCGAGGTAGGTGATCATGTTTTTCTCAAGGTTTCTCCATGGAAAAGTGTGTTGCGATTTGGTAAGAAAGGAAAGCTGAGTCCAAGGTTCATTGGACCATATGAAATTCTGGAGAGATTTGGATCAGTTGCATACAGAGTGGCATTACCTCCAAGTTTATCACAGGTATACAATGTTTTTCATGTTTCGATGTTGAGAAAGTATATTCCAGATCCATCTCATGATTTGAGTCCAGAGGTAGTTCAGCTGGAAGAGAACCCATCTTATGAAGAACAGCTACTCCAGATTATTGACCACATGGAGCAAGTGTTACGGAATAAGGTGATTCACTAGGTAAAGGTTTTGTCGAAAAACTATATGGTTGAAGAGGCAACGTGGGAATCTGAAAATGCTATGAGGGATAAATACCCCCACTTATTGTGATAAGTGAATAAAATTGCGAGGACATAATTCCCAAAAGGGGGGAAGGATGTAACATCCCAAGTAAATA
This sequence comes from Viscum album, assembly GCA_963277665.1. NCBI lineage: Eukaryota > Viridiplantae > Streptophyta > Magnoliopsida > Santalales > Viscaceae > Viscum > Viscum album. The sequence goes on from OY728122.1 coordinate 381,154,837, forward strand.
ATGAATAAAAATTTTCATATTTATTAATATTTGAGAATTAAATAATAATTTTACATTAAATTGGTTGCTATGTTCGACAGCGTACCCGATATGCAACAAAGAGTTTCTTTGAAATCTTACTTTGTACACTAGTAATAAAATAATATTATTTTAAATGTTAGTTAACATGTAGTCATTATATTGGCGGGAATGAATAGAAATAACTAAAATATGATTATATATGTTTGTTAAATGTTTTTACATTTTTCTACTAAATGATAAAGGCTTAAAATATGGAAAGAATTCAATTTTAATAATATATACCGTAATTTTCACTAAAGGTTCACTTATCGCCTTTTGATGATGAACCATCATTTATTATAGTTTTTCACTCTTATACATTCTATTGGACCAACTAAAACTCTTCTTTAGAATCGGTTCCTCAAAATTTACTTTGTGTAAATTTTTGGTATTTTTCCGATAAAGTTCATTTTTTTAATGGAGTGTAAAATGTTGTATTTTAATTAAAAACCTCTTTTTAATATAATTTATTTATATGATTAGATTGTCTTTTGAATTGATTTTAAAGTGAAATTAGAATATATTTTTACCATTAAATCCAATAGTGGTCATTGTAATTAATTTCACTTTGAAATCGGACTTAAACTAGTGTCAATCGTTTGATACTTATTGTTCCATAAAAACACGCTATTTTCTATGACAACGGGAATTAATTATTAAATTAATTAATGCAGCTTATATGTTTTTTGTTTTGTAAAATAGACTTCATTTTTGAATTCATAATATCAAATATAGCTTAGGGTGAATTTTTGGTACTTTTCTGAAAAACATCAATTTTGATGAATAGTGAAACCACTAAGTGGTACTTAAAAAACTGATTTTTAGTTTAAATGAAAATTTACCACTTTTTTTTTTTGAATTTCAAAAATCTGACATACATGGTTATCATTAGGAAGAAAAATTTGGTTCAATGAGATTAAAATAATTTTTTGGTGAATAGCAACTTTTATGTTTATTAATCGTGATTAGAGGTAATAAGTGTAGTTTAAAGTAAAAATAATGTTTTAATAATATGAAATGACCTAGACACATTTCCTACCCATATTGGATGTTGCATAGCCGACCAAGACAATCCATGGGTCAACATGGGGACCCCATGCAGCCACTTTGGTAAGAAAATGAAATCAATACCTTTTTATTTAAAGTTAAAATAAAAATGTCACAAACATGAGTTATTTTACTAAAAAAATTCTTAAATGGGGCCATACAAGTAATATTTTTGACTCTAAATATTCATTAGAAAGATAAAACTTTTTCCTAAATCATGATATTTTTTTATAATTTTTAGACATTAAATAAATTAAATTATTAATGACAGCATGATGATGTATCGATTTCCTCATTATTTAACTATTTAAATAAAATGGAATGATAATGTAAAATCTAAGACCTACACATGTATAAAACCTATTGGATGGGTGTATTTCGAACCCTTATCACCTTATCCTCGAAACAAAATCAATGTGGGACCATTAAAATCAGAAACTCATTCTATAATAAAGTAACATTTCCTTACTTTCCAAGAGTTCCCCTCCTCTCCTCTTATAAAAGGCCCCCACCTCTACCTCCTTACCCACACCTCTCAAGCCTTTGGTTCGGCCAAGCTCTACTTTTTTTGTCTCTACACATCTCTATCTTACTCCTTGAAGCCTCACTTTGGGCAGAAGTCTTCCCAAGGAAGCCTTTGAGCTCAAATCTAAGAGAGTTACCCGATTTTAAGGTAATGTCTTCACTTGTGTTCTTTTGTATTATTTTGCTTCTCCAACCCCTAAACTCTTTTTATTCATTTCTTTTGTAACATCACCAGTATCTTCAATATACTAGGATTTTGTTATAATAATTATTTGAGCTACACTTACACAAACCTACATCTAATGGTCAACGAACATACTGTTTCTGTGGATGGTGAATTTCGGCCTCACGAAACAATGATTGTTCAATATTCTTATAAAACTTTCAAAGGTGGAAATTAAGATTTCACTGTATTTATATATGATATATAATATGTTTATGTTTTACTTAAGCTTCTGTATCTTTCATTTATGGCACACCTTTATGGCTTCCATTATGGGTATATGCGATATCTTCATTTTAGGAAGTGCGGACTATCGCCCCCTCAAAGTGATTTGATTCGTTAATTCCACATGTGGGACGTATAAAGGATGGATTTAAAGTTAATATATATGATTTTATATTGGAATTATAAAATACCTTTATATAATTATTATTTCATTCCATTAAAGTATGAGATAGAAATGAAAGTTGCGTTCATGCGTACGTACGGCTTACCGTCTCCATGAACAGTGCATTTCATTTCTTATCACAAAATGTAATGTACTATTATAAGTACATATAAATAATGGATATATATTATGTATGTTACATCTAAATGATTAATATAATTCTGGAATTAAAATATACATATCTTTCATTTAGATTTAATTCCATTAATATGACATAGAAATGAAAGTAGCGTTTATGCGTTCGTACGGCTTACTGTCTCCATGAACGGTGCATTTCATTTCTTACCTATAAATGATTATGAAATATTATAATTACATGTATATTATGGATATATATGATATATATGATATCCAAATCATGAATATCATTCTGGATATAATGAACCTTTGACCACACGAACAACATGTAATTCTAAGAAGTCCACTTTCGACTTAATAACCAAATATCAACAAAACGACCATTATTAACTTAAATAATTACATAATGTTTATAACATGGAAATAAGTGATATAAAAGGAATAATGAATTTGAAAAAGTTTCTTAATCAAGTATAAATTAACTCAAGTTTGTTATTCAAGACGTTCGAGAACGATCGAGTAAAGTCGGACCTGAGGTAAGGGATTTCATCTCAATCTCCTTTCATTGAGGCATATTTCGTTTTATACACAACTTTCTTTTATACGGTGTATAAAACCCTTAGAATTTTACTTTTATACAAAAGGAATCTTTTTTCTATGAAGCATTTTACTAAACGACAAAAAGGAATGTTTCTTTTAATGTACGCGGTGAAAATGACCTTTTTCGCCGCCGCCAGTATTATTTGGTCTTTGGCTTCCTCAACAAGCCATAATGTTTTTTTAAATAAAATAAATGCCATATACTCTTTTATGTAGTTTGGTATTGAAAATGGTTTTTATAATTGATTTGTTATGTCAATATATTTAAGTGATATATTTTGATATGAATGTGGAAATGTTTTCTTTCCATTATATTTGTTTTATGTCTTATGATTTTATAATGGTACTTGGACATTTGACGGGTGGTTACATGATAAACTATATGAAGGGTGGTGCCCTGAAAACCAGTACAGGTGGTTACGTTATAACCTCCAATACATTGGGTATGGAAGTCGGCCTTAGGGCTATTCCATTAAGTATTTATGGAAGTTGGCCGTATGGATATTCCATTAAGTGATATGTGTGGAAGTCGACCGTATGGTTATTACACTTATGTATGTTTATGTCCCAAGTTACCTTTATATGATATGTGTTCTTTATATGAGTTTTATGGTAATCCTTTGGTTAAAAAGGGTAAGTAATGATATTTTATTCAGTGAAGCGTTTTTAATACTTCATGAAGGTGAAGTTATTACTTTGATAAAGTCTACATGGTTTACTTGATGTTTGAAAAACTAATAGTTTTCATTCTTTGTGTATCCCTTACTGAGCTTTTTATGTTCACCGCAAGGTTTTTTTGAAATGTTTTTCACAGGACTTAATGTGGAATAAGGTCAAGGATGGGATCAAGGGAATGTCATGCTATCTAAAACATGGAACTAGACATTTTTCTTTTTAAGAGTTTTTATTTTATGGAAACTTAGTCTACTTTGTAATCTTTTGAGATGTAACAGTTATGTCCTAATTCTCTAAAACTCTAAACCTGAAAAGATCCTCAATGTGAATTATTCATTTAATTCAATATTAAGTAAGGTTTAAGGCCGGGGCCTTATAGTATTAAAATAATTTTATAGGTTAACATAAAATTTTTGGATTGATTTAATTCATATGTATAGAAGTAATCTGGTTTTTTTGTATTCCACAAAAACCATATACTATATAGTTCTTAAATAGACATAAATGAAATTTGAAAACAAATACTATATTATTAAATGATATAATATTTCTAAAAATCTAAGGATTGGAAAAATGACTTATATAATTACATATATGTCATTAATGAACCACTTGGGGCTCATTTGACATTTTATAGTAAGTTTTTTAACCGTGTAATATAAAAATACAAGAAGAAATTGTAAAAGATAAACTATTTAACTAAGAGTTAAATCTAAATGATAAGGATAATATGGGGAACTAAACATTTATAAAAACTCTTGGTTGATATATATTTTACCCATCCCCACCTTATCCTCCAAATTACTCCATTTGGAGCCATTATAAACTGAAATTGATTTTATAATAAAATAACATTTCATGGTTTTTTTAATGCGCCTCTCACCACTCTTATAAAATAGTACTTCCCCTTATTTTAATTTCACACCCCAATGCCATTTTTATTTGAAAAAACCTACCAAAATATATTCCCAACCGACCTCAATTATTCATAAAGTCATTAATTTGATTATAAAGCCATTCTATGGAGCTATTGTTTTCAAATCAAAAGGTAGAACCCAAAGAAGATGTAATTATTTCATCACCTCTTTCAATGATCTTTTCATTTTCTGCTTCCACTTTATTTGTTGTTTAGATACAAAAATAATAACTCAAGTACCATATACATACTATAATGTTATTATAAAAATGTTACAACCATATTATTCATTATATCCATCCTATGAATGACAATGTCACCGTATGTGCGTACATACGGCTTACTGTCTCCACGTCGTGGTGTAGTTTGTTATTCAACACATCATTTTTCGATGGGTATAATAATGAGTATAATTGAGGTAAAAAATATATATATCATGTTAATGATTCTTTATATATAATATACCAACCAATTATATATGATTTCACCATCAATATAATGATATCATTGCTCGTGTGTGCGTACGGCTTACCGTCTCCACGACTCGATGAGATTCATTTCCACATTCATCATTCAATGATGATTATAAATATGTATATATTTAATAAGTATGTAATATATGAAATAATATTTCTATTTTAAATATATAGATATATATATATGTATTGACACATATCTCATTCACTTACTTCCATTAAATAGGATATGAAAACGAAAATGGTGTTTATGCGTATGTACGGCCTTCCTTCTCCATAACTGGTTTTTCCATTTCATATATCTATCTATTATAAATATTTATATTATGAATATATATTATATATAAATCATGATTTATATTATTTATGTAAAAAAATCAAGATCTATGTTATACTATCAAGAAAAAAAGTTAAAACATGTACGATAAAGTGATTATTTCCCAAAATGTTACTTTAACATGGAAATTATTATTAAATGGGTAGTATAATGTCATAAATGAATCATATATGATATCATAAATATTAATATGGTTCAAGAATAATTTAATAACATACTATGGTCATTATATATGAGGCTAAACGTACCCTCGACTAAAGGAAAGTACAAGGTAGAGGTTAATTTCTCAATCACATTATTATCCGAGTTTGTTTATGTGTATGTTTTTACTGGTATATAATTATTATTAATTTCCATGTTTCATTAAATAGTTATCAAAAGGATTATTTTTGTGTGAAACTTTATATAAAATACCATTTTAAATGGTTTAAATATTTATTGTTCTAATTCATTCTCATTAATGCCTATGTTTTCAAAAGGGTTTTAAGGATTTATTTATATGGACATGAATAGCATAAAATGTTAATTCCATTCAGAAGATTCCATGTGGTATGGTACACTTTGATTCAAAAATTACTTTAAAATGTCTTCCTTTTGAAATTGGGTGACTTTTACATGATTTCATTAAAAGGAATATTTGTCTCAAAGAGTTTTACTGATCATTTTCAACTATGTCAATATCCATTATTGGATATTATTTTTGATTGAGGCTGATTTGTTATAACACAATATTCTATATTATATTAAATCAGTTATGATATGTTTGACTATGTATGTTCTATTTATATAACATTTATGGTTTATTGTTAATGTATTGAAATTTCATATGCTAGTTTTAATATGAATGTTGATGTTATGTTTCAAAATTTTCATATGAGGAATCCATTTGAATTAGTAAGTGATGAGTGGAGCCTGCTATAGCTCCTCGATGCATCAGTAGGTCTCATGAGACAAAATAATGTCTTGGAACAAGGCCATGGAAAAATAATTTATTTTTTGACTTGGAATAAGGCCTTGACTATTTGATTATGATGTCCAGAATTATGCATTCCCTCATTATGAAATTTGTTATTAGATGTGATTATTCGACTAGTGGAGTATCCATGTCCATGTTTATAAGGTAATGTTTGATCTATTTTTTCCATATTATGTTCATGTTTTTATTTAAAAGGATGTTGTTTTTATTACACAACATTCCTTAAAAGATTATAGATTCTGCTAAATTATTTACCCTTATAGAGCATCTGACCTCTCCCCTTTATTATGTTTTATTTTCCTAGAATCTCAAGAAGTGTTTTATGATTTATATTCAGGGTTAAAGTAACGAAACAACGATGATCTCAAAATATTATTTATGTCTTGTTTTATTTTAGAATGTGTAATGTAATATTCATTTATGTAATCTATTTTACAAGACTATAAAACTGATTAGTCCTTCAGGACTTGATTCCTTGTAATCATGTTAGTCTTATGTAATAATGCACTGACACTATGTAACTGGGGTTAGGGCGTTACACATATTACATGGTAATATGTTTTCAAAAAATTCAATGTTTTATTCATATGTTATGCTTTCATGTATTATGTTATTTATTTATTTATGATTCATGTCTTATGAACTAAATATATTTATTCCATTGATAACATTTATGATATTTTTAATAAATTTTATGATCTTCTACTTTCATGATATTGTTCTCCTTGAATTATAGTCCAGAATATGATTACACGTCTTTCTTATTTACCCTTACTGAGCAACTGAGGTCACCCCTTTTCATGTTTCCTTTCTTAGGTTATGAAGATATATTTTTTTTATGATATTGATAAGAGGGATGATAGTCTTGGATAACCATGTGGGACATAATGTAGCTATCTCATGTACCAGTTTTTACGTTACTGTGGTTCCAAAGGAATTAGACCAAATATGGTCTTTGGACATCTCTTTCTATAATTTTTAAGTATTCCCAAAAAAACTATAATGTTAATGTGTTGAAAAGATTAGTTTTCTATAGTTGCTATAATAGTAATAGTATAGATAATAGTTTGATGCTCGAATGAAAAATCATTGGTGATATACCTAAGTATATTTCTAAAGATATGTCTAGTGATGTCTCCAAGGAGTAGTTTAAGGATGAGTTAACATTTAGGAAAATATCTTTGATTTTTTAAAAGGATAGAGAGTGTGTTTTATTATAAATAAATAACTATCTAGATATTATAAGTGGACGTTTATCTGGAATAGATGTAGCTTGGAAAAATACTATTAAAATATGTTCTGAGATTGAATCGGGGTTATCCAGTACATCACAACATGCGTTTCTTCAAACCTGGTTTGATGCTCACAGGGTATATGCATTGGAAATTCAAAACTCATCATGAAAAATCATGAAGAATTTATATATATATTAGCTATGAATAACCTAGTATTATCCTATGGTTTCATTGATTAGGGAATGTATCAGGATTTTGATATCCTATATGTAATTATCTTCATGATTATGTGGTTTTCAACTAATATAAGTAATTATCACACTATGATTATAATTTCATTCAATATAGGGAACTGGATTAATGTTGAGTGTCTAGGATGATTTTCTAATGTGTAGTCAAGTGCAATGATCAGTAGAGTGAAAAATCTTGGGATAATTCCTAATCAATTTTCATGGGAAAAGATTAATAATTTTTACCTTATCCTACTCTGAGACTCACCAAAGAGGATAAAGAAGGAGTTCACTAAGAGTGAGGGTAATAGAGTCTATAGGGGAAATAAGAATCAGTTTCCTTTGTGTCAAGAATGTGTAAGGACTCACCTAAGTCATTGTCTTATAGGAACAAGAAGATGTTTTTGTTGTTGTTGAGGAATACACAAATTAAGATACTTAATGGGTATATTAAAGAGTTCAGAAAACATAATTGAAGATATTGTTGGTCTCTCTATAGTATTATCAATTGAAAACATCTTTAAATAATAAAATTATGTGAATTGTGAAAATATATGTCTTATGTAGAAGGATCATGAATAAAATCATTAATGTGGTAAAAATGATGGTTTTTACACTAATAATGAAGAGATATCAAATTCCATTCCTAATGTGTGGTTTTTCTTATGGTATTGTTTACATTAAATATAAAAATAATTATTAGTTTGAGGTTTAGAACTATAAGAACAGATTCAAATTTTATATTCTATGAATGGGTTTTTATGAAATAAGTTTTTGAATCCTGATTAATGCTTTAATAATAAAGTAATATTAAAGAATTATTTATGTTTTGGAATTCAAATATTATGTTATATAAATATAGAAATATATAATTATTTTTAGTATAAGATTTAATTAAGGATTTAAATGTATATTTTTAATGGTGATGAATTCTTAGTGAAGTGATATTTTGACTAAGGGAAGGTTACCCTTAATATGTTCTTTATGTTTAGATAATACTTTATATATAAAGATACATGGATATGGATAGGTAATTTGGATAGTAATAATTACCTTAGATCTAAGTAAGGACTGGTTGATAGGTGTTAATTATAATATTAATTAATTTTAATAATATTGGATTTAAGGAATAAATCTGATTTACATAGTATTAAGTAATCATTCATGTTTTCTAAAAGGATAAATATAAATTATGGTTATGATATTTTTTGAAGAGAATATATTATGATGGTATTCAAATATTTGGAATGTGAAAACCAATAAAAACATTGTGATATACAAGGGAATCGATGTTAAGCTAATTTTGTGACTCTTTTTCTATTGTTTTGTATTTTCATCTTTGATAAGGGTTATATGGTTAACCGTTAATGAAATGATTAATTTAAACATCAGAGGAAGTAATTATACATTTAGTGTGTATTCAAAAACATGGTTAAAAAGACTATTTAGTGACTAACATTATTTCTAGTATTTCCATCTTATATATTTGGAAAATTATATTAACATTTTTTTAAAAGGACATCTTATATATATAGTTACAACCAATCATGTGTGGAAAGAATGCAGGTCTTGAACTTGTGACCAAATGATGATTAGTTTTTCACAGATACCACTAGCCTATATGGTATCTTGGTTAATATAAAATTGTTTTTGATGAATAAATTTTAATTATTAATCTGTAGTGTTTCCTTTTATTGAATAATACATATTTATTTTTAAGAGAAAAATATTTATAATTTTCATTTGTTTATGGGCCTTAAGATTCGTTAAATGTTTATTTTAGTGCTTTATATGTCCATATTATTTTCTAAACATTAATTCGTTGATGTAATGGATTTATTAGAAATTGATAAAATCACATCAAAAAAATGAAATTTTGTTTATGGAAATATATCAAAGTGATAAAATGGAATGTTTTAAAAATACCTTAAATATTGAACTAATGTCTTTTGATATAATCAAAAAAATTTGAATTTGAGCACTAAAAATTTAATTAATAATTCATTTGGTTACGATGGATGACCTCATTCACTCCTTATAATTATTTAAATTCTTTTCCATGTCCAATCATCTATCCCAACATTCGTTCTCTAATGTGGAAACCTAGTTATATGTTATTCTAGGTAACTATTATGGTTCCATCATTCCATTTTTATGGAACATTTTAATAACCAATTTTACGATGTGGGTTTCTATGAATGAAACATTCAAGTATAAATCCATTGAAAAAAATATTAATTTTGAGGGTGAAATTCATTTTATGTAGGGTATAATGTATGAACTTGAGATTTTGTGAAATATTTTTGTTTCAAATTAATTTATTCTTATGATATTTTTCAAGTCCTAAAATAATAAAAATAGGTTATCAATAAGTCAAACACAGATTTCCCATGAAAATGACTTTGAGTAGGTTACACACAATAATGGCTTGACATATATTAAATATAACAACAATGTTATTGTACATTACACGTAAGATTTAAATTCATTAATGACTTGCATAACCCACAAGACCGAGTGTTACCTAACAATTATAAATTATTAAAAATAAAATTATAATGGGTTATGAAAAATTCATTATATCGATATATATGACTATTATTTACTAAATAATGAAAATCTATTGTTTCCCAAAATAGAATATGAATTCGTTGGTTACTAATTAATTTGAAACGAATATGAAATTTGATTGAATATAAAGGAAAATAATATTATAGTCAAAAAGATATTTGAACTTTGTAAATTAGATTAACATCAATTGGTAGGTTATATTAATTAAACAAATATATTATATATTAAATCAAATATTTTTTATACTAATCCAACAGATTCTATAGACAAAAGATAAGAGAAAAACCAATTTTATGCATAAAAACTATTTTTCATAAAGTCTATTTTACTGCTTTTTAATTGAGAACACATTTCAAATCCAATTTTTAAAACATTTATAGATTTAATATTTTAAAACAAGCATCATATTTTGAACTGAGGCATTATATTTAAGGTAGGATAAATTTTTGGTATATTTTCATAAGGTTTCAATTTTAAATGAATAGTTAAAAATATTGCATTTTAATTCCAAAATAATGTTCCATATAATTTTTTTGTAAGGATAAATTATATTTTTAATTGGGTTAATAATATTTTTAGACACTATTTTTGTCAATTATTCTTATTTAGTTCATTTTAAACAATTACCCATTGAAAATGGATTTAAAAACATAGAAGGCATTTTTGAATTTTTACATTAAAGACCTAAAATGTCATCCCGTCAACAAGATTAATTTAAAATTAATTTATGATACTTATATGATTATAATTTTTAGAAAATGATTCCTAATCTGGACTCAGAATAAATTAAAATTCCTAAAAAGGTAAACTTTGTTTTTGACCTAATGGATTAGTGAATGAGATTAAAATTAATTACATCGGTTAAGAGAAAATTAAGTCAATAAATTACTAAAAAATAAATATAAGACCAAAAAAGACATATAAATGTTAAAAAACAATTTATTTGGACGTTATTCATTCATAAAAATTCCATTATTGAGTTTTTGAGGTTTGGACTGTGTTTTGTTTTGTGAAAACGTGGGCACACTTAACAGGTTTGAAAAAATTACAGTGGTGTCCTTTTCCTTCCATATAAAAGGCCACAAACTCTATCCACAACCTCACACTTTTCAAGGACCTTATATTTCCTAAAAACAAATAATATAAGCTTATAAGATCCTTCTCTTCCTTCTAGAAACGTTAATTAGTGATGAATGTTACTCAGGGATACTTTTTATCACAAACCAAAAGGAGTTTCCAGATTAAGACGTAGCGTCTTTTCTCAAGATCCATTATTTTATATTCTTTATCAGAAACTACACTATATTTATTCCATTAAAGAATGAAAAAACCAGTATCATAAATATAATATGAAGTTTTTATGATAATTTTTTATACATAAACATACACACACCTACTTATAATGGGTAGTAAACATATTATTTCTGTGTACGGAGAACTATGGCCTCACAGAACGATAGTCGTTAATTTTTCCATTACTGCCTACTATGGTGCCCGTTATGATGGAAACTAAATTTTTGTATTTAATATATTATAATTATTATATATTTATGATTATTTATTACTTTTATAACACATATATTTTTTACTCTTCATTTTTTGTTAATATGATAATTTTGTTAGAGGAAGTGTGGACTACCTCCCACTCAAAGCGATATGATTTCTTCATACTCTAAATGGATTATATTGAGGATGATTTTATTAGAAATATAAGCTATATATGATATTATAAATTTAATTTAATATATATATATGCATATATATATATATATACATTCATTTACATTCATTCTATCAATAGAACAGTTAAACAGAAATCACGTTCATGCGTACATACGACCTACATTCTCCATGAACGATGTATTCTGTTTCACACTTATATGTTCTATATATTATAATAACACAAATATAATGTATATAAATGTTATTTATATAATAGTTTAAATTATATAAATCATGATAAAATGTTAAAATACCAAATATATTATAAATTAGGATATATGTGATGAACAAAGAAAATATTATCCGAAGTGAAACCTTAACGGAGGTTCATTAACAAGAGGGTAATATAAGGTCATCATAAAACCATATTTGTTATTATGTATAATAACATGATTCTGAAAATTATTTATAATAAAAGTTTATTTATTATACTCAAATAGTTTATGAGTATGAAGAGTGTCAAGACCCAAGGTAAGTGGATTTCATCAAAATTTTTATTTATGTAAGATATTTTCTATGTTATCAACTCATTCGTTTTTTGTGGTGTATGTACTGACCATGATTCAATTATATTTATATTATAAGTAAATTTATGGTAATTCACATATAAATTTTAGCATCTTTCCTTCATTGGGTTTAGGTTCTAAAAGATACAAAATAGGTAAAATAGTTTTGTCTCAATTTTCTCTCATTGAGAGTCATTTTTTACACACCAAGATTATTGTTCCTTGTGTATATACCATTATTATACATGTTATATAACGCAAATCATTATTTCATTATATTTTATGATTTCTATAATTTTATTTTCTAACATGGAGAGTATGATTCCATATAACCATGTTATAAGAGTTCATTGAAGCAATGTTGTTGCTTATCGATATTGTTAATGATTATACTTAATGGATGTAATACTATTGTACATCTCTAAATTAAACTCATGACATTAACTATACTCTATTTATTCAAGATATATTTATGTATTTGAATCATTTATCTACTTTTTGGTTCTTAATATATATATTAATGCTTTTTCTAAGAAATCACGGCTTTACTCTCACTTTGATCATAAATCTATGTTTTTTAAAAAGGGTTTCTTGGAATATTATTCCATTATAATATAATCTCAAAAAGGATTTTTTACCTAGTTTTCCTTTTTTTAATATATTAAATGGAATAATATTGTCACTTTTGAAAAAAAATAATTTTCCTAAACAATTTAACACACAAAATGAAAGTTATTTTTACCCCATATGACATGTATGGACTTACCCTCTATTATTAAATTGAAGATTCCACATAATTTCTAAAATGTCAATTTTTAATATAATGTATTTAAAAGTAATTTTCATGGAAAATTATTTGAAAAAATAATTTTAATCTTATTTTATATTTCCTCAATAAAAATAGTTTTCAAAAAATATTATGTGTTATTTATATGTTTTCAATTTTCAATCAAAAAATGGCTCTCAAAACAATTTTAAGATTATTTAATATGTTTTTAAGTAGAATGGTTTCCAATAAATTTTCTAGAATTATTTATATTATTTCAATATATTTTGAAAGTAATGAATTAGAAAATTTATTGAATCATATTTTATTAGTTTTCAAGTAAACAGGTTGTCAAAATGATTTTATGTTTTCTTTTTATGTTTTCAAGTTATTTTATAAAAAAATAATTTTAAAATGGTTTTATGTTTTAAGAATCCTTTCTCAGAGAAGAAATAATATTCTCTCCATGAATGTTTTTATATATTATTCAAAATTATGGTCCCTCTATTATTACTTCCGTTGATTTTACTCGTACCATTATTGGGAATAATCTAAAGGATGCATTCATATTATTTCCCGGAATGTGTTATCACTAATGTTGTGGTATTCATGAAATCCATTTCACTTTCATGTGTTAAATGTTTACAAAATCCATTTCTCCTTCACGAGTTATGATTTTGATGAAATTATTATGAGAAAAGTTTCTTTTCCATATGTTTTGACATGACTACATGTTTATGATACCCAATTAATTTCATGGGTTAAGATATTAATGTTTATGATTTTGTGGCACATGTATATATGATTTCATTATGAGATGGGTGGGCCTCTATCTCCCTCCAATGAATTATAAAAAATTTATAACTAATTAAATAGTGAAATATGGTCTTGGGAGTAATCCTCCACTACTATGATTTCCAGGGGAGAGAACCATGACTACTAAGATGGTATGAGGAGTGAAAAAATGCTACTAATATGGATATGAGAGTGAACCATGAATACCAAGATTGTGTGAGGATTTAATGCATGAAACTATGATGGACATCGGAGTGAACCACAACTACCATGATGGTATGGGGAGTGAAGCCATAATAACAAGATGGTCTTGGAAGCAATGCATTGGATACTATGGAAACCATATTATATGCTTATATAATTTCGACAAATCCATTTTTTATTCATATTTTATACTTTTATGTCATATGTTCTTTATTTACTTATTATTCATGTCATATGAACTACCAAGATTTAGGCCATGATTAAATTTTAGGATCTTTGAAATGCACGGTATGATCTTCGGTTTTCATGATCATTTTCTCCCACCCTTATGCTTATGATTACTCTTACATGTCTCCCTTGTTTACCCTTACTAATCTTCTTAGCTCAAAATTTTTCTTGTTTCCATCCCCAAAATATAAAGATATATTTTTTCTATGGTATTTTTATCTATAGTGCTTGTCTTGGAGAACCTAGTCAGAGATAATGTAGGTTTCATATATATTAGTTTTTATGTTTTAATGTTTCCAAAGGAACTAATCCAAATACTATATTTGGGAATCTGTTTGTATAATGTCTATATATTATAAAAATGTTATGTAATGTTAATGTTTTGAAATGTGAGGATCTTTATAGAATTATATTTTCAATTATTTGGGTTTAATTAGTCATTCCTAGGATATCATATCTTTTGGAAGTAGTACACCATGTCCCATACATATTGGTCAATATAGGCTTTAAAATAAGTAACCCATGTCCCACAAACCTGGGCCCTGGAAGTTGCAGACCATGTTCCACAAATATATATATCAAATGATTTATTAGTACAGGCTTCAGAAGTACCAGAACACGTACCGCACACATTTATCACAAATATCTCAACATCACTATATCACATTAATAATTATTAATCAATATCAATAATCTAATCACAATAAAAAAATAATGAATAAAAAATTTATTCATCAAATTCAATTAATTCATTAAAAAATATCATAAAATTAATTCAACAATTAATTAATCATAAATATCACTTTAAGTAAATTGGAAATCAAATAATCATATATCATACAATAATTAAATTAAGAATTAATTAACCATAAAAAGTTCATTAATTAATATTAAATCGAATAAACAATTACACATATAAAAATCCACTAATAAATTAATAATTTAATTATATCGATATTCAAAAATTAAAATTATGAGTTTTACACAAAAAATAGATATATTTATTCCCACAATTCAATACTCCGATAATTAATCAATCAATTTATTTTCCCAATATCAAAAATCAATATTATTGATAATTAATTCGTCAATTAATTTTCTAATTCCTCAATTAAATTATTCAATAAATCCCTAATTATTATATTAATTAATTAATCACATTAATTAATACAATTTTGGAATTATTGATTTCTAAACTAACCATAGAAATTCTTAATTTTCTTACAAGAAATAAAAATCAAAGTTTTGAGTTTTGAATGTTAGATCACCTATATAAAATCATCTAATAATAATATCCCAATAGAAATCCAAAAAAAGTGAGTGGAACAAAAACATAGATCAAGATTTTAATCTCAAAACTGTAAATCAAGAATAAATAAAATAAGATCTCTTAATTCAAAATATAAATACACAATCCTATATCTAGACTCAAAAAAACATAGATCTATTTCTAGAAAAACTCAAGATTACATTCAATAAAATAACTAGGTTATAAAAGAGGATTATTTGGAAATACATAAGATTGGGTTCACTTGTAGGGAGAGGATAATACCTTTGATATGTGATTTGAACAAAAAATAAAAGAATTATGGAAGGATTTTAATTCATTTAAAAATATCCAAAATCAGGAAATACCACCAATGGTCCCATGGGGGTTGATTAAGTGTTAATTAGGGGGTCTAGGAATTTTTTAAATAAATTTCTAGGTGACTTTATTTCCCACACATGGTTAGATGTGCTATAGTGCACAGTCTTACCTAATGGTGAACCAACCATGTGCCTATTATTTGTTGGGTTCTTGGTTACTCCATAGTGGGTACATAGTTTGAAAACCCTACACCAAACATGAAATTCCCCATTGGCTAGATTTTCATGGTTTGATGGTCCATGGCAAAAAAAATTCCTTAACTGTGCACTAACCATACACAAACCTTTTTCATTCATTTCTCACACAATTTCACTAAATCACACCCAAATTTATTAACCAAAACAAATTATGAAAATAATGAATAAAGAGTGCATGAAAACAACAATGTGTCAAATATAGAATATGTGAGGATATTAATATTTAATAAACAAATATATGTACATAAATATTATTTTATAATCCTTATGTTATGGTAAAATATAACATACCTCCATTCCTTAATTATTGTTTAAAAATGGAAACGTTACTCATGCATATATACGACCCGCTGTCTCTATGATACTAGCATACATAGTTTCTCAAAACCAAATTTCATGACCAGTCTTAAATGTATAATTAATGTATGAATATGATAATTATTTCAAGAATATAATTATGAATATAATTAAATAATAAACTCTTTAAGAATAGTCTATATTTCAAATTCTGTTTTTGACACATAAGATAATATGGGAAAAACATCTAACATACAATTAATTAATCAATTAATTTTATAAAACTAGTTAATATATTAAAAAAAATAATAATAAACATGAAATTTTTTATAATGAACTAAATAATTTTTTTTGTCAAATGAGGATCATTGATGGCGTCTTTCCGGCTGACATGGGTTCCTCACGCTTCGAGGTCTCATCGGGTTGGGGACTGTTGTCTTTTTTGACATTTTAATTTTAAATCTGTTTTGGTATGGTTTGTATACCGCGCTTTGTTTTGGTTACCACTTAGCTAAAAAGTGGAATTTTGAAAATAAAAAAAATGGAATTTTTATTCAGTATGTGACTTTATCTCAAGTTCCATGGTTGGGGAATATTTTGATTTCACAGACCTTATTATTTTATATAGTGTGTGTACAGACCTATAGAATTGTTATGCCATTAATTTTTACATTATTAGGGTGTTTAATTATTATTATAATGTTAATATTTCATGATTATTATGATTCAAATACATCTAAGTTGATATGTGACTTTTCGTTAATAAAATCACTTTTTATTATTTTCTTTCCAACTGTTTCCTTCACATGTCCATGGTATTAAATTTATTTTATAAAGAAATACATATTCATATTAAATTTATATTCATTAAATTTAATGTCACTATTTAATTTATTTACAATGGTTTTAAAAATGAATCTTTTTTATGTGTTTTATTTAGAGCATTTTGATGAAAAAAATGTTCTCTTCTTAACATACACAGTGGAATCATATTTTATTATACCATGGAAATTATTTAATTTATGGACTAAATTTCCAGATTTTGTGTTCACATCTTGTAAAAATCCCTCATTATAATTTTTTTTGGGTATTTCTATATTATAATTGGGATTAAAAATGAGAAGTTCATTTTTTTTATTATAGTGTTTTTCTTACAGGTCTAAAAGATATTTTCAAAGGGTTTTATGATTAAAATGTTATGTTCATGATATGATAAAAGATAATTATACTTAAAGAACGGGTGTTACTAAATTCAACAATCTGATTAAATTAGAGATTATACAATGGTGTTGCCTAGAATGGTCCATGTGAGGTCATTATAGCTTATATGATTCCAAGGCCCATATAGCTCTCGTAATACCCTTTATATCTTATACGACAGGGCATACCAGATATAATGTGGTGATCATATTATAGTTTAAATGATGAGTACAACCATATAGAACTCTACGACATTATGTAATGTTCATTGTCTTAATAGACAATATTGATAGAATTACCAATAGTTTTCTTCTATTGATTAAACTGGGCTCCTATAAATTCTTACATAGGATTAAAATGGGTAATGGATTTGATGATATATGTCACAAATAAGGGTATTAAATTTCATTAAATTGGTTTGAGAATTTAATTGATATAAATGTGTGTCTCTCTGTGTGTGTTATTTTTATGGTAAAATTATTTATTACATTCATACAAAGAACATTTATATAAAGGTAAATATTTTATAGGGTTTCACATTTTCACTGGACTAACAATTTCCTTTGTTTTTATATACCTTTATTTGATTTTTTTATCTTTAAACTATTTCAATTTTATTCATGGTATGGGTACGGGAAAAGATAAAGGATTTTCGAAATTCATGAATTGTTTTCAAAGAAATTAGAAATTTTATCATTTATAATGTTTTATTTGATTAAAAAGAGATACTAATCTAAAGTAAAAATATTATATATTCTTTTTGTTATGTATGAGTAATGAACACATCCTTCAAAATAATAAACATGAAAATATCTTCAATGGAAGGAAAATTAATTTTCTAAATAATAAATAATATTATGTAATGTATAAGTCTAGTTCATTATAATATTAAAACTGGTTGTAACTATAAGTAATAATAGGTGTGAGGGATAATGTGATTATTACATCCACGTACAGACCATCAAAAATGGATGAGTGAAAAACCTTATGGTTGTACCAAACCATCTTTTGGGGAAAATAATTAACTATGTGAACTGAGTCCAAGTCCCACACACGTTAATGAATAGAAGGGTAAAGTCTTGTGGGTGTTCATTTGAAAAGATTAATGAATGGAAAATTATTTAATTATATAAATTTCATAAGAAAAAAAATAATCATTGTTGAACTTTTCATAAATGGGCTAGTAGATGTTACAATTCTAGAGACAAAGGCCATCAAATTCAAAAGTGTGGGGTAAATAGTGAATACATAACAATGTAATACATTAGATAGATTTAATTATTCTTCACATATTATCATTATTTTATAAATATATTATCTCTTTTTTAAATGTTCTCAAATACAATTTAATATAGGGTAATATGAATTCATATCCTAAATCAAACAATGATAAAGTACTAGGGTAAATTTATTTTTGATTTACTTATAGAATTTAATCCAATAAATTGTGTTTCCAAATATAGAGGATGTAATTTAATTTGGAGGTGGAGAATGTAATGACATGATATTTCATAAGGTTTTTCCACTAATATATTCTATTATACACAACACTGTTTAAAAACAATCCATAAAACTATATCTATCCTTTAAAATGAATCTATCGAATTGGTGGGTAAAAATTATTTTATCGAAATTCTGAAAAATATGTGGAAATAAAAATAAATGATATTATTAATAATAACATACTGTAAAAAAATCATCTTATATTGTTAGATTACAAGTTAGGATAAATTTTTATTTATAAGAAAACCATTATAAAAAATAATTTTTAGTTATTTTATTTTAATAAAAAATTATTGATAAAATATATATTACATGAATAATATTTCAACACCAATTTTATTATTAACTTATTGAAAATAAAATTAAGAATAGTTTATATTTTAAAATTTTATTTACCTATGATACGATTCTCATTATATATTTATCTTTATATATAAATATTAATTATCATATTTTTTTTATTTTAATTAGGACAAATAGAATTATTTTTTCCGTAATTGAATAAAAAAATTATTGCGGTTTTTCCTATATTTTCCAAATTGATTTATTTTGAGGTTAATAGTGGAGATGTAATTGTTATTACTAAAACCATCAATTTTTTACTACTTTCTAAAAAACAATAATGAACTCAATATTTTTGACCCCATTTTTTATAATATATATTAAAATAATTTAATATAAATAGAATCAATTGAAATTATTACTTTATATTTATAAAACCCATGTATATCATATTGGAAACATTAGTAATATTATACACTAAACTTTTATTTATTAATATATTAGAAAATTTTAGTTTCCATGTATTATAGAAATTAAATTAAATAATTGTATTCAATATTTTAGATAATCAAAATCATATTTTTTAATAATTCCAATTACATTTTTGGGCATTGAATTATGTTAAATAATGTTAAGGTTAATGTCTATGATAGTGGTAAAACTCATATTTTTTTTAAAAAAGTTTTATTCCTATTAATTAAATTTTAAGTAATTATATAAAATAATTTCAATAGAAAAGTGACTATAATGTAATATTTAAATCGATATCTAATAATTTTTCAAACAACCATTTAGAAATTAATAATAAATATTATTATGAATACCTAATAATGAAAATAAAATTATAATTTTTTTTCTTATATATTAAATGATTTAAATTATTAGTTAATTATATGTTTTTAAGAAAATAAATTATGTATAAAATATATTTCATATTGTATTGGATAATAAGAAATTGGTAAGATGGGATACCACATATTTTAAATTAAACATAATTTACTTATTTAAAATATAGTTACCACTATCTAAATGAAAATGGTTAATTATAATAATATAATGATAAATAACTAATAATTTGTTTATAAGAGGTGTGACAATTATTTTATGAGTTTATATCTACCAAATATTTTCCCAAAATTCATTATATTTTAATTTTTTGATTAATTATCCCTAAATAGTATAATGAGATAACAAAAAATTAATGTATAAGAGAAATGTGTCTTTTTCCCCACTTTAAATTGTAATACAGTTATACCACTTCATAACAAAAATATTAAATTGATTTTAATCCTAAATAAAATCCAATTTTTTAATCAAATAACCTTATACCACATCATTTGAAACATTATCTTAAATTTCAACCCCAAACCCTTCATATCTAAGGTGAATTTAAAGAGAATGTTCAAAGTAACAAATTGAGTATTACATTCACTATATCTTTAATTATTAATATTTATCTTACAATAAGACCAAATCCATAGTAATATAATTGATAAATATTATTTTTTATTCTTATCTGTGATTATATTAATTGAAGAACATTTTTTTTCATTCCATCAACATAGAAAAATAATAGAATTTTAACTGTGTACTGTGTGGTCTACTTCCATATGAAGTAACATTTGTCTTATTTCATCATCATTAAAATTATTTATCTAAGCACCATATAATAGTATTCACTAAATTAGTCATATATAATTTATATAATTTTTTATATTATAATGATATAATTTAGTTCCTTAACCATACTCACCCATTGATAAATAGCTTTTATTATTTCATTTAGTTTAAACACATACTCAAATAATATGGGAAAACATTCTCATTTTTTTCAATGTAAACATATATAATAATATCAACACATGTTAATTAGTAATGAAGTATTATTTGGTTCAATACATTTTACAAAATGAAATTTACTTATTACAAAAATACTATCATCGATCAATAAAATTACCGAAATCAGATGATAGTTATTCAATTTTCATGGAAACATAAGAAAAAGAAATATGGATGATAAATAAAATTTGAAATTAAATAGTCCTTATTAAATTATAAATATAATATTAACGTTCCATGTATGGTCAATAATAAACTTGATTTTATTATTTGCGAAGATAAGTGTTTTTGAAGAACGAATCCTGAAATTAGGTATGGGATTATGTATCTATCAACCTTCAATGTGTCATGTTTTTATATTATAAACCAATATTATTTTGTATAGTGTAACTAAATAAAAATTAATTAAAATATATAAATTTATTACAAGTCATGGATACTTCATATTGATGAATTATCTTTCTTAATTTTTAATATGAGTGATATCACTATAGATTATGTGGGATTTTTCGTAACACGATCTATATTTATGATTTATAATATCCATCAAAGTGAATAATAACTATTTTTATATGTTATTTTTAATTAATATAATTGGGTATGAATTTATAGTCATATCATAATTATTAATGAATTTTCAACCTTTTTGAAAAAATATATTATTTTATGTTAAATTCCCTATCCGTTAATTGTGGTTTTAACATTCATGTGCATATTTCCCATTCTCATTAATGTTTTACCTAAATATTTGAAATAAAAAGAATTATATATTTAATATATAAATCTATATATTATTTACAAAAATGAAAAATAGTAGTTTTTTATTTTTTTATGATTTTTATCAACAAATATATTAAAAAAGATTTTCCATCAACATCAAATTCAGTGTACTAACATTGACTCTATAGTTGATGAAGATAAAAATTCTTATATATTTGTAGTTTAAATTGCTTCTATTTCATTGTATATGTTTTTTTAAATATTTAACATAATATATAATAAAATTACTTTTTAATATTTCCTATAATATCATCTTTAATGAATATGTTATAAGTATTTTCCCAAAACCCATTTATATATTTTAATCCAATACCCATTTTTTATTTTGAAAAGTAATTTCCCACATTTGAATAATGTATCATGATTTACAATGTTATTTATATGATTATATTTTCCTTTATGAAAATTAAAATATTAATATAAAAAACCCCCAATTTATTATATGTTATGTTGTTCATTTTAAAAAATCACCTTACTAGGGTGTTTTACATCTATTTCAACATATTTCTATGTTTTTTATAACTACTGATATATCATTATACAACCATATTCCCTATTTCTCTAGATGGTTTATGGTCATATTTTGTTTAAATGTTGATGAAATACAATTCATTATTGGGGTTATAAAACTTTGATTAAAATATCATTGTTTTTCTTTATAACACACCTATGTATTTACATAATATGTTGTAATAGGTGGGATTAAAATTATATATCCCACCAATTCATTATGTATATATTCATATCTCCTTAGATATTATGTAAAGGATAAAAGAGTATACCTAATCCACTATGGGAAATTTTCCATTACAACATGATGGTCTCAGGAGTAAACCATGACTATGAAAATTATTGTATGAATTATACTATGGTAAAAAATTTAAAATCTAAGATCCTTTTATATCATTTTCATTATACTAAATAAAAGCGTAATGATTATTTTCTTTTGATCCATGAGTTGTTGGGTATGAATTTTATATCATATTATTATGTTCCTATTCTTGTATTCTCACACCCATATATTTATATAATTAAAATTTATTAACTTTAATTGTTATCTTTTTTATTAAACATACATAGAATTTAAGATTACCCCTTCATACATTTCCTTTTCCCAAGGTAATGATAGAAATGAAAATTTGTGTTATTTTTTACAATATTATCTTTATTTTTTGAAATGTTAAATAATTTACCTTGACTAAATAGTTTTTTTACATATTTAGAAAATGGATGTTAGTTAAAAAAGACAAGGGTTTTGTAGGATAATGTTTATTTATAATTTTAAAAAACTAAGAATATTAAATATACTAGGTATTTATTATAATGAAATAAATTATTTATGTCATATAATTATACATTCTTGTTGTTGGACAACTATATATTCATTAAAAGTTATAATTAAAAAAAAGTATGATCATTTATACGATTATCATGATAATAATCATATTAATGTACTAAATAAATACTATATCTATTTAGTTATTACTATTAATTCATTATCATTTATAATCCTATATTTTGTATATAAGTGTTCTATAATATATATTATACTCATTCTATAGTGTGATATATTTTCTTTTGATTATATTTATGATCCTAGTGTTTTTAATATATATTTAAGATTTGAATAAATAAGTATGAAATGTTATTTGATCACATTGTTTCTGTGGTTATGTTGGATAATTTATATAATAATGTAATAATACTCATGAAGAAATACCCTATATAAAATCAATGATTGATACTTCATAACCCAATTTTTTTATTTATTCTAATGAAGAAAACTATTATTTATAAATAATTTTATAAATTGTTTATAATTATTCCTATATGGGTATTACAAATTTTTTATAGAAAATTGTTTTTCACCTTAAATTATTTTAATGTTCCAATTTACCATTTCCATTTCCCTTTTGAATTTTTATATCAACATTTTTTTCCTAAGTTAAAATTTAATAATTTATATATTTCTCATTAAATTTAAAATTATATTTTGTGTTATAATAAAAAAAAATATTATCCTGGAATTCATTGAATGATAATTACTTATCATTAATATTTATCATTTTATATAACTAATCAGTTCATTATTACAAAGGATTTTAATAACTAATTTAATTATTCAAAATTCATATTAAAATACCATATAAAAAATAATTTCATAATATGTATTTCATTTATATAAATTCATATATCTATTTGAAATAATGAAATAACATTGGTATTTTCCTAAACATTATTTCATATATCATCATATGTGTCATCCCTTAATAAGTTGACATACATATGTGATATCTAAAATTTCTACAATTATAAAAATATAATTTTCCCATTGTTATCAAAAAGATTCCAATATACACTTTATTTTTTAGAAAATCTATGCACGTATGTATTTCATTAATATTTAACATATTTAATCACATGATAAATAATTATATAATAGTTATGATTCATTATTTATTCAATCCTTTGTAGTTCATACATATTTTTTATTAGGATAACAAAGGGAAATTTTAATGTAGAATAAATATGCGACTTTTGATACCTAATAGGGTTTAACAATATTTAGAAACTAAAATAACATTATGGTGATTAAATAACAATAATATACTTAGTATGGTATTTATAAATAATAAATCAAATTTAATATGAACATAATATAATTTTTAATATCATATTCATGTTATATATAATGGGAAAATATCCAGGTGAAAAAATATTAAAATCATAGTCACGTTATCATGGATATACCATGAATACAGTGTAATTTACATTCCATTACCCTAAATTATTTATCTTATGTGACTTACAAGAACCATAATGAGATATATAATCGAATTAATCATTCAAGACTTATATTTTATAATCTACTCCATAATATATCAAAATTTATTTATATTTTTTTAAATGTATACAATAATGAATGACCAATATATGTAAATATATAGTTATGATTATCATAAGATATTTGACCCATATAGATTCAAAATATATAATGTTGATTTTATTTTTTTCCAATTTAAATGTAATGATATGGATATTTTTGTGAATATTCCTTAGTTAAATAAATAATATATTTTTTAATTTTTTTCTATAAAATATATAAATTGTCATAGACATGCTTTTGTATAAAGTTATATAAAAATAAATAATGATATATCAATATAATGTTTCACTATGAAATTTTGTTTTAATATAATTCTTTTATACTGGGAGAAAGAAAGGTAGTGATGGAGAATTGGATGCTAATGTGTAGTATTATCCAACAAAAATATTTGATTTTTGTTATGGAAACTAAAACATTAAAGAAATAACTTGGAATAATGGGGGAATACAACTAATATTCAAATAATGAGAATGTATTAAATAATGAACCATTGTCCTGGTGATATTTGAAGAAAGTATATCTGAGATCATCTAGACATAATCCCCTTCTCACAAATTCAATATACCATATAATTGAAATTAAAAACATTGTCATGGGTTTAAATAATAATACTTGAAAGGGTATTTTTGAAATTAATTTAAATTATTATAATTTATTAGTGAATTGTGGAGATTGTATAATTTAATAAAATAAGAAGCTAATATTGAAAATATATCAAATTTGGATTTATATAGTGAATATATATATTTAATAAAGACGATGTTTTATATCAAATTATTACTCAAAAATAAAATCATATATTATAAAAAATGAGTGAGTGGAAGAATTTTTTTGATATTCATCAATTCCAATATAAAAAACTAAGACATAAGAGTATTGAAATTCCTAAATAATAGAGACAAAATGAGTTATAATGAATGTGATTGGATATGACTGATTTTATTGAAATATAAATAGGAAACTAAAATTTTAAATGACAATAAATGATTACATGACTTGTTGTATATACATGTGAATAATTATGTATTTTAATTAGGAAATATAACATCCAAATTGAAAAAAATTTATTTTATAAAATCAATATTTGATTAAAAAATACTAAGTATGATAATGTGTGATCCACATAACACTAAACCACAGAGTAATTTACAAAAAAAAATCTAACTTTTAAAATGTTATTGTTGAATTAGTGTGTTGAGATACATATAAATATATTGTTTAATATATCTATAAATAAAAAAATGTTAATTTTTATTACTAATTCATTGATAGTAAATTAAATAGTGTAGAAAAATAAAAAATTAAATTTACTTATGATTTAATATATAACTATTAAAAAATTCTGTTTTTATTATTTTGATTTTAGGTAACTAAATATATTTGGAAGGAATTTTATTTTTGATATAAATAATATACAAAAAACAATTTCATTATTAAATTTTTACAAATTTTAATTAAAATTGTTTAATTGAAAAAAAAATCATTTAAAAAATTTATTTTTTAGTTTTATGTTTTATTTAAAAGTATAATTATAAAAAACCTGAATTTAAAAGTTAAAAATAAATCATAATGTATAGATTCATTATTAAAATATTATTATAATATTAATATAGTTTTTTTCTAAAATTATTGATTTCTGTTGAATATTAAAAATATAATTTTTACCAAAACTATAATTCTGAATAATTTATCCATATTTGGGAATGAAATAGAATATTGAAAAATATTATAAAATATTATAAAAAAATTTATATTTTTTATCAGATGAATATATAAATTTTTATTATTATTCTAAATTTATAAAACATATTCTTTACAATTTATGATTGTATGATACATTTTCCAATAAAGAAATTTTTTTTATTCCCTATTTATTTAACATTATTTTTGTAAAAGAAATTTGGATAGATTTTAAAAGAATATAAAATTTCTTGGTTCTATAATAAAATAAAATTTATATTTAATATTAAAAACATTGATAATTTTATTATTAAAAAAAGACATATTTTAAAATTAATTTTACCTAAAAATATTTTTTTCATTTCATAATATTAAAATAAATATTACTTGCCATTAATTGTTTAAAATTTATCCGATAATATAGATTTCATATTTTGAATTACTAATTAAAAAATATGTAATTAATCCTATTTTATTTTAATCCTTTGAATGTAAATTACATAGATCAAAAATAGATACCATGATATTAAAAAATATTAAATGAAGATTATAATGATTAATTGATTTGAATCAAGATTAAAAATTTAAAAAAATAGTCATAAATACATTGTAGTCTATATATCACCCCAATATAAATTATTTAAAGCTATTTTTATCATTTAAAGTTCTATTTTTGATTACCATTATTGAGAAAAAAAATTTATTCCCAAAAATTCCCTATTCATTACTTATAAAAGGTTGTCACTTACAACATCTCAAAGATACACATCCCCATTGAAATTTCAATGAAATTTTACCCACTTATCTCATCATATAATTATATTTCCTGACTACATTCCATCAGTCTATATATGTTATCATAATCACTATATTTCTAAGGACACATTCATGATGAAGTTCAAGGTCATAAAGAGAGTATTACTTAATTCTAGAATATTTCTTCTAACTCATTCTATTAAAAACATTCCCTATACATATTAAAAAAATAAACTCATAATAATACTAATTATGATTCATTATTATAAAAATGGAACAACCCTTGTTAATTATACTCTACCCACTCGGAAAAAACATCCTCGTGTATTTGTGTGTTTTAATACCCCCATGAATCGACATCTTCCTTTTTTTGGAACCTACTCACAAACCCTGTTATAAGGATGGAATTTATGAATTAATTTTAAATCTAAAATAAAATTATTGTTATATAAATAAGAATTATAATACACCTTCATTATCTCTCATTCTTTGAGAAAATTGAAACATTAACTGTGTGTTCTGTAGAACACCTCCATCACAAAGTAACAATTCACATTTTTCATTTAGACTGTCAATATTTTTTTAATATCTATTCAAATTATATTCAACAACCAAAAAATGTCTCATTAATATCATTGATATTTTATAATTTTTATATTATTCCCATTGAAACCACTTTCATAACCATCATATTCAATTCATTAGAATATTTTCATGTTTTGGATGGTCTAATTACCTACTTTAACAATGATATAAAACTCTCTCAAAGATGACTATAGAAATTTAAATAATAATATTCCAATATGATGATAATAAGAAATTATTTATCTATTGTTCTAAAAATATTATTCTATGTTTTTATTGCAGTATAAAAATAACATCATTGTTGAGTCAATAAGGTTTCATTATGAATTTTTCATTCCTCTATGTTTTTAAAATCAAAAACATTTTATCACAAGGAAAATTTATCTGCATAAGTTTTATCTTAATAAGAAAAATTTTCCTTCCCCAAGGAAATGTATCATTTCCTTGTTTTTATTATTCATATTTTAGTTAATCTAAATCTAATTTTTTTTTCTAAGTGTTAAATTAGGTTTCATATCTAAAACCACATAATTCTATAAATACTTATATATAGAGAATTCTGTTTTTGGGATCTAAATTTAGACCCCAAATTCTCTAAATTTCAGACTCTGAATTCTCTGAAATTTACACTCTGGATTCTTTGAAATTCAGACTCCGAATTTTCTAAAATTCAAGCTCCGAATTCTCTAAAATTTAAACTCCAAATTCTCTGAAATACAAGTTCTGAATTCCTTATAATTCAGGTTCCAAATTCCTCATAATTTAGGTTCCAAATTCCTTAGAATTCGTACTCTGGATTATTTAGAATTTGGGTTCTGAATTCCTCAGAAATCAGCTTCCAAATTCATCTGAATTCAGGTTCTAAATTCATTAAAATTCAGACTTTGAATTCCTTATAATTCAGACTCCAATTCCTCATAATTCAAACTCTGAAGTCTACATAATTCTAATTCTGAATTACTTGGAAAAAAGAATATAAATATCTAAATTATATAGAATCCGAATGTTCTTAGACTCAGAAATTTATTTTACTTAGACTCTGGAAAATTAGATTATGTTGAGACACCATATTTTTCTTGCCCTTGCTATTTTTATAAAATGATGTCGTGCATTTTATTTCTAACTAACCATTTTTCGAGTGACATGTGTACAGTTCCCACCAAGATTCCACACAAAATATGATTGTTGGAGGAGGGTGCCGACCGTTGGAACTGTGCCTATAAATAAAAGTTCATTTGAATGAGCTCATAACAATACTTAACATTTATGATTGTTCTACAAATATAGATATTTCATGATACTGGAGTGATTTATAGAGAGAGGGACTATCATGCTTTGTGTGTACTAAACATATTATTCATATTGCTTCATGTGACATTGATTGTTACTGTATACAATCAAGGGCTTCTGGGCATAGGAAGACAGTGGTGCCGATTACCATAAAGATCGGGGACTTCTTTGATAAAGAAGAAAGAGGATCTGACTACCTTGAAGTTCGAGGGGTTATGGGGATATCAAGAAAGACTTTGATATTCTTATTGACGGATTACCCTGCTGTGGGTAAGACGAACTTTCTTGAATGTATAAATCAAGGGACCTTTATCCATGGTTTTTGGATACCATACTCTTTGGGTTAAAAGAGTTTTTAATTGTTACTTGTATTTTTTCAAGTTTGTTATTCCAGTGCACATTTAATAATAATGAATGTATAATATTCTTATACTTTCTTGTACTTGGAAAATATGATTAGTAAGATTCTATATGCAATAAGTTAGAATATTTTTCATTGTAAACTTTTCATAAGTTTCATTTCCGAAACCATATTTCCAGAATCAAGCAGGTTTGCAAAACTAAGGTGTCTTTTGATTTTAACCTTTTTAACCTTGTTAAACAATAGAAATTTTTAACCAACCTTAAAGGTTCCAAATGAATTTTTAAAGTATAAAATTAACCCCTTCTTGTATATTGAGCATCTACATCATTATTTTGATCCTAGAATTGGCATCAGAGGAGTGTCTGAAATATTTATATTCACATATAAATTTTCTTTCTCATATTTTTCATTGTTCTAAATTTTCCTATCTTAGTATATATTTAAACTTGTTTACAAAATTTTATTATTAACAAGTTTCTGTGGATAGATTTTTTCTTTGAGATGGTAAGAAATAATATTGGTTTGATTGACAATATTAATCCTACTTGTAATGTCTCAGATTTTCCATGTATTATTTTTAAATATTATATAGAATGTTTTCAAGACCGGGCGCGACAACGACACATCATTCAGAGGCTTAGTGAGCTCGAAATGGTGTTTTGAACTTTTTTAAAGTTAAGTGAGTCGACACTTGTGTGCTGTAGTGTCAGTTTCCAAATGGATTTTTAGATTAAAAATCTGAGGGCACCGTTGCGTTTGGGGTGATGACTTTAACTCTGAACGAGACTAACCTTGACCGACACGAGTCAAGGGAAAAAGTTAATTTTCAGATGTTTTAAGTAAAGTAAAATAAAATAAATTTGCAAGTTTATTTTATTTCTTTTATGGAAACATTCGCTATAGCGCGGTGACAGGGCAGCTGTTTCAGTCATTATTGTCATGTCAAAATGTCTTAGAAATGGAATTGATAACTCATTAATGCTGCAGCGTGATGGGATGTAAAATAAATTTCCCTTTTTATTTAGATAATCGATTTTTACACGTGGGTGACGATTGAGAGAGGTATATGGAGAATCCGTGGAGTGTTAGAGTAAATTCTCACCAATGAACGACGACAGATCGAAACTACGAATCACGATGCTAATGAAGTTAAAGGATCTCGATGATGATGGAAACATGACCCTTTCATCAATGATAGATCCTTCCTTAAAGGTAGTGGTTTGTTATTTGAATTCTTTTCCCCATTTTTTATTTTAAATGACAAACATGGATCAACCAAGAACAATTTGATCTACAAATTCATTCATTCTTATGGGAGGGTTTTATTGGGATGATTCATGGAATTGATCCATGTTTAACTATTGTTGTTTCATTCTTCCTCGTTTAAGCCTACTAACGGGAGTGGATCAACGACGTGATGAATGATGGAAGAGGTTCATTCCTCAATTGGTTTTATTGTATTTTTCCTACGTTCTTCATGTTCTTGAAGTTCTTCATGGGGTGATGAACAACGGATCATTGCACATTTATTCTGCGATGCAATAATCTCAAATTGATGAACTGAAAACCCAATGAACTTGTGGAGGTGTGACGATGATGGCGAATGAAGAATCCGACCAGATTGAGAAGGACCATTCTTCAGGAGTTCTTTTCAAAAAAAGATCAAAACATTTTTTCGGAGTTGATCGGAGGCTTGAAAACATCGGTAGTGGCTTCGTGGTGTCAGGGTGACCAAAACCCAGGAGTTTCGTGGTGATCGGATGGCTGGATCAATGAACAAGGTAGCTTGGAAGGCACGACGGTGGGGGTTACTGTTTCTGGAAATTTCCATAATACAAGATGTGTACTTCCAAAGAACATGCCATGTAGTAATAGCGATGGCGGATAGGGTTTTGGGGGTAAGAGATTAATCACACGGCGAGTGACCCTTATCACATGGTGTGTTAGACTTTCCCCAAAGCTCAACATGTATTTTGGGAAGTACATGGACACAGGTTGGACTACACAGCTTCAGGCGACATGATGTGTACAGCATGGAAGATGCTGCTTTGTGGAACTCAGTGTGTATCCAGAGGGTACATAGACATAAGAGGAGTACATGGCCATTTACTCCATCACACGACCAGGCGAGGCCAGTACGTAGGCCACCCCATGTACCGATTACATGGGTTGAAGTATATGGGTTGATGACCACGTACGGGCACATGGCTACTGTACACAGAGCCAACCCCAGTGAATTGGAAATGGCAAGTACACTATACTACATGTTGTGTACTCAGAATTTCTACACGATCAGCCGTACGACACGGGCCGTTGTATATGTGTAGTACCTAGGGTCAGACAACACGACATGTAACCTTTCTACACGCTGTGTACTTTTTGGAAATCAGTATGGTCCTTTTGTTCACTGCATCTTGGACATCTTTCATTTGGGTTAGTACCCCTTCTCCCCCTTCTCATGAAGGTCAGGCATCATTTCCTTTTACAGGAGTATGATCCCTTCTGCAGGACATTCTATGATAGAGTCAGGCATCAATCTGAGAGGCCTGGATTGAGATCCTCTATCCATTCTTATCCCTAGGTAGAGTCTTGGATCAACGTGACCATCTCCACCAGGCGTCGATCCTCTACCTAGCAGAAGAATTCCGGATGAGTTGTGGTATCCTACATGGCCCTGGCAATGATCCTCATCTATGTATCGTGATCTTTCCCACTCAATAGTGTGTATCCCATACTGAGTGAATCTATCTACCGTAAGATTCTCAGTCAAAAGTGTGTCTCCCGTAATGAGTGTAACTACCTCTCATTATTCTTCTTGATGAAAAGAACTTATTGGAAGGACATCATCAGAGATATAAGACTCATGGAGTGTGTTCTCCCAGAATGTGTGCTTTGTGGAATCTTCGAACTAAACCCCTAGCTTGGGATTTGCGGTTGTGTGACTTGTATCTAGATGAAGGGTCTGGGTTTTGAGTATATATTTTTTGTGCTATCTGTTCTGTAGACATATACTATGAATAGCTGACTGTACCTTTACATTTTGTACTGCATTGTGGTTTATAGGGTCCTCTACTAAGTATTGTTATACTCACCCCTACACGGGCTTTGTCAGCACATGTCATGTCTTGTGTAGATGAGAAGCCTTTTGATAGAGTCCAAGGCAGACCAAGACAAGACCAAGCTTTTTGAGACCCCTAGAGTCCAAGGAGTTCCTATGACTATGAGTGGAAGTCCTAGCACCATTTGTGTTTACAGGTTGGACTTTTCATTTTTCAGAATTTTTTTTAGTGGGCTTGTATTCTGGCCCAGTTTACTTTTAGTACTTTACCTTCTCTCATACTCTGTTGGTTGGGTTTAGCTGTATGTATTCCATTTGTTCTTGAGTGTTTTTACATTTCAGCATTTGTGGGCTTGTATATGTGTTCATGTGTACATGTACTTAGGAAATTCCTCCCATGATTAGTAATATGCGTACTCGATGGTAACCACCAGCCCCTGGCCTATTGGAGGTGGGATTGGGGAGTCACGACGCGAGCCCCACTAGGACGGGTCGTGACAGAGTGGTATGAAAGGTGGTCGGTTCTACCTTAGGACAATGAGTCTGTGAGATTGGTTGGGGGAAATAGTATTAAGTGTTTCGATCATGGATTTTAGGCTAGAGATCCTAGTGTTGGGGCTGCGGTCGACGCATCCATACACCTGGACTCTGATTACCTACTTTTCAACTAGGTATAAGAAAACACTGGTTGAGGGGAAATAAAATAATGGTACATGAATCATATAGGAATGGGTTTTGTTTTCCTTATCCATTGTGTTAGCTATCCAGATATACTCATAGACCATGGTAAAACTTGTATTACTTACATGATGCATTCACGACGCATACCCACTAGGATTCAGTAGTGCGATCACTAGGACGACCTCCACAGTGACAAGGCTTCGATAGAGGGGCCAGCACCCCAGGCGTTGCCACTAGGTGGTTGACCTGCTATGCCACCACCAGTGGAACAACCTGTGGTACCTATAGTATCAACTGACGAGGAGCGTAGGCTTAGCGCACTCTAGGAGTTTTAGAGATAGAGACCCCTCAGGTTCCAAGGTGAGCCTGATACTCAGGTGGCTGAGGACTGGCATGAGACAGTGAAAAGAGTTCACCATCTAGTGAGGACACCATCAGACCAGATGTTGATCCTAGGAGCGAGCCATCAATAATGTTCAGTAGGATGATGGTGGAGTCTGACCACACAGACTCACGGTGAGGAGACTCTTTCATGGACATAGTTTGAGTGACTATTCAGGGAAGAGTTCTCTCCGGTTACACTGAGATTAGTACGCATCTAGGAGCTTCTCCAGCTCCAGCAGGGGAGTATGAAAATATATGACTATTCATCAAGGTTCACGAACCATGCCCGATAGTCAATGGATATGGTCAGGGATCATTAATTCAAAGCTCAGACCTTCATGTGAGGTCTACGGTGGGACATCTAAGCTAGTGTCTTTCCTCTATGCATATAGACTTATGCTGGAGTGCTCGAGCGGGCCTTGGTTATCGAGATCATCATGGTAGAGCAGTGGCAGCTGACAACAATCAGCAATAGGCAGACATGTGTGGAGACACCGACAGCAGGGATCCGGCGTCATACACAGGGATCTAGACAGAGGAGGCATCATAGGAGGACCCATGAAAGAGGATTGACCATCCAGGGCTCTCATGCTTTATCTAGTCAGCCTAGGGAGAAGCGATGTTAGGCGTGCGACGGTAGGGGACATCTCGCTAGGTATTTCCCGACCCATCGAGCTGTTGACAGGGAAGCGATGGATGGACCACTGAGGTAGAGGTAGAGAGTGAAGGAGACAGACCCACTAGGCGGCGTACGTCGTAGAGGAGAATAAAGAGCTGTGGGTGGTGGCAGACGTTTCAACTTACTTCCACCACCACCCCCAGGAGTCCCACACCAGGCTTAGGGAGCTAGAGGACATGGATGGGGTCATCTGCATATGGCCGAGGCTTACGACCTAGGGGCTCTAGGGATGATTCGAGGTACGATCAATATATTTTCTACCTTAGCTTCCGTACATATAGAAACAGGTGATAGTAATTACTTCATAGACACATGTCTTGTACGAAACCTCAAGATTCTGGTAGAACTATTGACTCGATCCTTACACTTGGATACACATTCAAGAGGAGACCCGATGATCACGCACCATTTCAGACATTGCTATCTTACACTTGGAGGCAAGAGTTTCTGTTGGAACCTCTTGGTGGTAGGGTCGAGGCCTTACAATGTCATTCTCGATATTGATTGCTTATCTTTAGTCCATGCCAAGAATGACTATTTTTGGCGAAGAGTGTGGTGTGTCCGTCATGATGGGATTATTTTTGCCTTTGCCAAAGAAAGGGAAACCCAGGTAGTGCAGAATGAGATTATGCATAGGAGGGTGCAGCCAATCGCTCATGATTTGGCTAGACCTTCTCTCGGAATAGTGTATGTTGTGAGCTCCCAGTTTCCAGCAGTACTGGTAGAGTATGATGACATCTTTCCTGATGATGTAACAAGATTACCTCCCCACCGGTAAATCGACTTCTGTATCGACTTACACCCCGGGACAACATCAATTTCCTCATCAGCATATTGGATGGATCCCGTAGAGCTTTGTGAAATGAGGGTGCAGTTGGAGGATTTGCAGATCAAGGGTTTCATGAGTCCCAACGTTTTAACCTGGGCAGCCCCCGTCTTGTTTTCCATGAAGGAAGATGGGAGTCTGAGGTTGTGCATGGATTACCAGCGCCCAAACCAGGTGATGGTGAAGAATGAGTATACACTGTTGAGAATTGCTGAACTCTTCGACCAGATGAGAGGGGCACAATGGTTATCAAAGGGTGACCTTCGATCAGGTTTTCACCAGTTATGAGTACGGGACAAGGATATTCCAATGACGACCTTCAGATTCTTCTACGATCACTATGATTACTTGGTGATGCCTTTCGGCATCACAAACACTCCTGCAGTGTTCATGCGGCTAATGAACCGGATTTTCCAGCCATACATGGACACATTCATAGTGGTCTTCATTGATGACATCCTTGTGTACTCAGCGTCAGAAGAGGAGCATGAGAGACACCTACAGATGGTTCTAGATGTACTTTGAGAGCACCAACTTTATGGGAAGCTCTCAAAGTGCCATTTTTTGAGTCAGGAGGTCCACTTTCTTGAACATGACATATCAGTAGATAGAGTATCTATGTACCCAGCCAAGGTATAGGCTGTGTTAGCATGGGAGCCACCTTGGATCATGACAGAGGTTCAGAGCTTCCTTTGATTGGTAGGACATTACTGGAGATTCATTCCTGACTTCTCCCAAATATCAGCACCGATGACAGCCTTGAACATGAAGGGGCAATCATTCATATGGAAAAAGAAGTGCCAGTGGTATTTCGAGAAATTGAGATAGAGTTTGACGAGAACCCCTTTCTTGAGATTTTTGGAGGAGGGTGTTGAGAACGTAGTTTTCTACGATGCATTGGGGACTGGGCTTGGTTGTGTCCTGATGTAGAGGCTGGATGTTATTTCTTATGTTTCATGCTAGCTTATTCCACATGAGAAGAACTATAAAACCAATGATCTTGAGTTCGCTGCGGTAGTCTTCACATTGAATATGTGGCAACACTACCTTATGGGCGAGCAGTTTATCATCTACTCTAACCAAAAGAGCCTCAGGTACATCTTCTCACAGAAGGATCTGAATATGAGGCAGAGGCGTTGGCTAGTTTTCCTCCAGGATTATTATTTTGAGATCATCTATACTCCAGGGATGGGGAACAAGGTGGAAGATTCTCTTATCATAAGGTTGTGCTCATAGCTGTTGAGTGAGGAGACACAACAGTTAGTCGTGGTGCAGTTATCCTTCATTGACGGTGATGATGTAACCTACCTAAAATCGATGGTTGTCTCCCTCCACTATTATAGTTTGTTAGGGAGGCGTAGCTAGGAGATGTTTACTGCGTGGATTTATGTGCTCTGTTATCCACAGGACATGACCCTGATGGATATTCACAAGGTGGGTCGCAAGTACTTCTTTTCAGAGGACGCACGGTTGTACCGGTGGCATTGCAGGAGGACGTCCAGAGGGAGTTTCATACATCCCCCATGGCGGTACATCCTCAAGTGGAAAAGATGTACTCAGATCACTGATAATAGTTCTGGTGGTTAGGCATGAAGAAGGCAGTAGCATAATTTGTTTCTCAATGCCTTACATGCCAGCAGGTGAAGTCCATGCACAAGTTTCCAACGAAATTAGCTCACCCCCAGGAAGTTCCAGAGTGGAAGTGGGATTGGAATATCGATGGAATTCATTACAGGCTTACCAAAGATGTCTACGAGGCATGATTCCACCTGGATGATCGTTGACTCACTCACAATGTCGACCCAATTACTATCTATCAGGGAGCAGAGTTTAGTAGGGATCTTGGGATGCCTTTACATGCATGAGATAGTTCAGATTCATGGAGTCCTATTGACAATAGTCCCGGACTGTGATGCATGTTTCACATCCCGAATGTGGAAATAATTGCAGAAGGATTTTGGGACTCAGCTTCGCTTGGCCACAATGTTTCATCCTTAGACAGATGGTCAGACAGAGAGGGCCATTCAGGATCTGGAGGATATGTTGTGAGCCTGTGTCTTGGACTTTGGTCAAAGTTGGGAGGACCACTTACCACTGGTGGAGTTTCTGTAAAACAATAGCTACCACTCCACCATTGGTATAGCATTGTTCGAGGCCTTGTATGAGAGACCCTGCAAGTCACCGCTTTGCGGGACTGACCCCAGAGAGTCAGCACCCATGGGTCCAGAGTTGGTGAGAGCTACCACTGAGAAGTTGAAGGTCACCCAGGAGCTGATGAGGACTGCACAGAGCTGACAGATGTCTTATGCTGACAGATTACAGAGACCTTTGGAGTTCGAAGAGGGAGACCACATCTTTCTTTGGGTTTCACCTCAACAAGGGTTACAAAGATTTGGACAAGGCGGCAAGATATCTATGAGGTTCATCAGACCTTTCCAGATACTGTGCAGAGTTGGAAAGGTAGCGTACTGCCTACCTCTACGACCACAATTTCATCGGGTACATGATTTCTTTCATGTGTCACAGCTGAGGAGGTACGTGCATGACCCATCACACGTCATCAACTGGGGTGAGCTGTAAATTGAGAATGGAGTGACCTTTTATGAGTACCCAGTGGAGACTGAGGATTGGCAGAAGAGGATCCTTCATCGGTGAACAATTCCCTTGGTGAGATCCAGTGGGAACATAAGAATCTTCAGGGGAGTACGTGGAAGAGGGATGCTCAAATCTTTGTCCAGTACCCGCATTTTTTCATGTAATCCTAATTTAGGTTTTTAAGGATGCAAATCCCCAAGGTGTGGAGAATGTAATGTCTCATATTTTCCATGTATTATTTTTAAATATTATATAGAAATGTTTTGAGATTGGGTGTGAAAATGGCCCATCATTCCGAGGCCCAGTGAGCTCGGAATGGTGGTTTGAACTTTTTTAAAGTTAAGTGAGTCGACACTTGTGTGCGGTAGTGAAAGTTTCCAAATGGAAGACCGAATTAAAAATATAAGGGCACCATTGCTTCCATGGTGATGACTATACCTACGAAAAAGCCTAACATCGACCGGCGTGGGTCGAGGGAAAAATTTATTTTTCAGAATTTTTAATTAAAGTAAAACAAAATAAATTCACATTTTTATTTTATTTCATTTATGGAAACATCCGTTGCAGCGCGGTGATGGGTATTTCAGTCATTAATGTCATGTCATAATGACTAAGAAACATCAATGCGAGCTCATTATTACTGTATCAGAATGGGATGTCAAATACTTTTCCCTTTTTATTAGCATAATCGATTTTTTCTCATGGGAGACGATAGAGAAATATCTTTGGAGAATCCACGGAGCGTTGGATTAAATTCTCAGTGACAAATGACGATGGATCAAAGCTGAAAATCATGGTGACAATGAAGTTAAAGGATATCGACGACGATGGAAACGCAACCCATTCTTCAACGATCGATCCTTCCTTAATGTTAGGGGCTTTTTATTTAAATTCTTTTCCTCATTTCTGATTTTAAATGATGAACGCGGATCAACCATGAACATGTTGATCCATATATTCATTCATCCTTGTGGTAGGTTTTTATCAGGATGATTCGAGGAATTGATCCATGTTGAACTGTTGTTGTTTGAATCTCCCTCATTTAAGCCTACTAACGGGAGAAAATCAATGTCGTGATGAACGACGACAGTGGATCATTCATCAATTGGTTTTATTGAATTTTTCTTTTGTTCTTCGTGTTCTTCGCATTATTCGTAGGGTGAATAACAATGGATTGTTGCACATCCAT
This sequence comes from Viscum album, assembly GCA_963277665.1. NCBI lineage: Eukaryota > Viridiplantae > Streptophyta > Magnoliopsida > Santalales > Viscaceae > Viscum > Viscum album. Next base: position 381,194,175 of record OY728122.1, read on the forward strand.
TCTCTAATGAAACGATAAAAAATTAATTAACTGACACCCCAATGACCTTGCGGAAGTGCGACAACGATGGCGGATGACGAATCAGACCAGATCAGGAAGGGCCATTCTTTGGGCGTTCTTCGTGCGGGAAGATAAGAATGTGATTTCAGAGCCGATCAGAGGTACAAAAACACCGTAAGTGGCTTCGAGTTTTTAGGGCAACCAAAACCTGATATTTTTGTGGGGATCAGACTGCTAGATCAACAAATAGGGTAGCTTGGAAGGCGCGCCGTTCGAGGTCTGCGTTTTTGGAAATTTCCAGAATACACGGTGTGTACTTCCAAAGAACACCTCGTGTATTACTGGAGGCATCAACTAGGGTTTCGAGGGTTAGAGAGGAATCACATGGTGTGTGACCCTAGTCAGAGGGCATGTTAAACCTTCCTAGAAGATCAGAATGTATTTTGGGAAGTACACGAACACGGGTTGGACTACATGGTTTCTGGAGACACAGTGTGTACAACATGACAGAAGTGGATGCGCAGAACCTGGATTGTATCTAGGGGGTACACAGACACTGGATGGAGTACACGACCATGTACTCCATCACATGGCTAGGCTAGGCCAGTACCTGTTCCACCCTGTGTACCAATTACATGGGTTGGAGTACAAGGGTTGATGACCATGTATGAGCACATGGCTAGTGTACACAGAGCCAACCCCAGTCACTTGGACACAGTGTGTACACTATACTACCTACTGTGTACTCATATTTTCTACACAACCATCCTTACCACACAGGCCATTGTACAAGGGTAGTACCTAAGGTCACAAAATGAGTAAAAGCATCCATATGAGAGGCCCGTATTGAGATCCTCTATCCATTATTGACCCTAGGTAGAGTCCGACATCGACATGACCAACTCCACTGGGCGTCAATCCTCTACCTAGCATGTGAATTCTAGATGAGTCGCGGTATTCTCCATGGCCCTGGCAGTGATCATCATCCGTTTCTCGTGATCTTTCCCAGTCAATAGTGTGTCTCCCGTAATGAGTGAATCTATTTTCCATAACCTTCTCACTCAGGAGTGTGTCTCTTCTAATGAGTGTAACTACCTCTCGCGATGCTTTCTGAAGAACAGTAATTCTCGGACGGAAGTCATCAGATCTATAATAATCATGGAGTGTGTTCTCCTGGAACAAGTGCTTCATGGAATCTTCGAACTGAACCCCTAGATGGGGGTATGCGGTTGTGTTACTTGTCTCTAGATTACGGGTCTGGGTTTTGAGTATATTTGGTTTGTGCTATCTGTTCTGTAGTCATATACTGTGAGTAGATGAATCTAACTTTACTTTGTTTACTACTTTTTGGTTTTTGGGGGCCTCTACTGAGTATTTTTATACTCACCCCTGCACGGGCTTTGCCTGCACGTGTCTTGTCTTGTATAGATGAGAAACCTTTTGACAGAGTCCATGGAAGACCAAGACATGACTGATCTTTCTAAGTTCTCTACAGGTCGAGGATTTCCTACGACTATGAGTGGTAGTCCCAGCACCTTTTGTGTTTACAGGTTGTACTTTTTAGTTCTCAGAACTTTTTTTGGTGGGCTTATATTCTGGACCAGTTGGATTTCATTACTTTACCTTATATCATACTCTGTTGGTTTGGATTAGCTATATGCATGCCTTTTGTTGCCTAATGTTTTTACATTTCAACATTTGTGGTCTTGGAGATATCTACGTGTGTATGGTACATAGGCAATGCCTCCCATGATTTGTAATATGCCAACTCAATGCTAGTCACGAGCCCCTGGCCTATTGGATGCGGGATTGGAAAGTCACTGCACGAGCCCCACTAGGAAGGGTCGTGACACTACTAGACCACCTATATTTGATCGGAGTGATTATAAATTTTAGAGAGATCGTAAGAAGACATTTTTCATTAATACTATAGTGAATAACATTGTAATTATTAATGTAGATTACAAGATTCCTGATAAGGATGGCAGAACTTTTCCTAGTCCTGAAAAGTCAGAATATCAACTTATCTACATGGTATGGAATATTTTGTTGTGTTCCTGGACCAAGAATATATATATATCCAAATTTATTCTTGTGAAGCTAAAATTTTTATTTGTAATAAATTGGAGGTCATTCCTTTTGGAAATTCCTATGTAATTGAAAATAGAAGAGCTATTCTTAGAGTAGAATATCATGGTTTTTTCTTTACTTATGGAGAACCAGTGTGCAAGGTATAACCAAGGTTTATGACCATTGTTAATAGTTTACTGTCGATGGGTGAAAATGGTTTTGATGATGAGGAACTTGTGGACAGAATTATTGATATCATGACTAATGAGTGAGAGTAAAAGAGAACAACTATTGATGAGAATATAAATGTCTCACAGTTTACTCTTGATGAACCTTTTGGAACTCTTCTTCAGCATGAGAATAGAATAAAGAGAGATGAAGATCTAAATAAGTAGAATATTGGAAATAGAAGTGTTTCTTTTACAACTACACCAAATCATATGAAATCCAGATCTCCGGAGAGAGTTAAAAGATCTAAAAATATAAAGACTGTTATTCAATCAGAATCTAGTGGAAGTGAATCTTTAGAAAATGAGTTATCCAATCTTTCTCGATGGATGAACAAGATTATTGGACAGAAGAACTACTAATATAGATACAAGAAGAAAGAAAGAAAGGATAAGAAAGTATCTAAAGTCTCTTGCTATGAATGCAAGAGAGTATGGAATATAAGGCCAGACTGATCTATGATTAAGAAAAAATATAGAAAGGAAAACAATTATGAGAGGAATAGAACGAAATACTACAAGGCTAAATCTAAGAAATTTTTGAAATCCAATGACACCTAGAGTGCCAGTGGTGGTGACTCCTCTGAATAATCCTCATAGTATGAATCCTCTAGTCAAAAGAATATTCGTTTATTATCCATGAAACCTATTGAAAATAATTTTTTAATGGCTAAGGTACACAATGCTGAATCCATAACCAATTTATCACTGAATTCTAATTAAAGTTATAATAAATATTATGAATCCTCAGATGAAGAATCTTATTCGGATGATGATAATAATTTAACTACTTATAAATAATTTTCTAGGTTTTCTATGATCTTTGAGAATGAAAATACTAATGTCAAGAAAAAGCTTGAAATGGCAAATTCTGGAATTTCTATTCTTACTAAAGAAATATGTGATCTTTTCAAAGATCATGATAAAAAAACCCTAAATTTTGAAAATATTTTAAAAAACCTCAAGGACGTTAATTCTGAGAAGGATAAACATTTTAAATATTTAGAAAAATTAATTTCTATGAAAATTGTTTTAGAGACTAACTCTAGTGAAAAAATAACATTTTTGAGCATAAAAACATAGTTATTAAGTTGATGTTAGAAATATTTTCCTTGAGGAAGTGTTTTTCAAACATTAACTTAGGTAAGGAAAATTTGTATAATATGTCTTCCAAAATTAGACCTCTAAGAAATAATTCTAGATCTGGTTATACTCATTCAAAACGGATTTTTATTAACAATTATTTTTTACCTCATTGTGCTCCATTCGACACTAAGTGTCAGTGTGGTGGGCATTGGAAAAAAATGTTCCTTAAACAAAACTCAGTATTTTGAATTCATAATGTATATTTTTTAAAGAATATGTGGATTCCTAAAATTTTTCCTTCTGATGTTTCCGGATCCAAGATAGTTTGGGTTCCAAAAGTCAAACACACTAATTTTCAGAAAAGTAAAAATAGTACCAATAACAATACAATGTACATGGATAGTGGATGTTCTCAATACATGACTAGTGACACAAACATATTTTAAAATATTATCAAGACAAAGGGAGGAAAAGAAACATTCAGAGATAATGCTTAGGGAGAAATTATTGGTATTAGTAACATTGTACTTCTTGGAAAAAAGTTGATTTCAAATGTTTTATTTGTTAAGGGTATTAAGCACAACCTTATTTTCATAAGTCAATTATGTGCTGATGGTTACCTTGTGAATTTTACGAATGATATGTTTTTAGTACACAATTACAAGGAAGTGTTTATTAGTTCTTCCCATAGGAAAGAGAATGTTTACACACTAAACATAGAAGTCTTTAGGGGACCAGATATACCTTGACATAGTGCAATGGAAGATCATTCTCAGTTTTGGAATAGGTGGTTAGGACACTATAACCATAGGAACCTATGAAAAATCTCTATGAAAAGAGTAGTTATGGATCTAACAGAGCATATATTTGATTCTTCTAGAGTTTTTAATCCCTGTAATTATGGAAAGAAACATAAATCATGTTTTAAATCAATCAGTGTTGTCTCAACTACTGATGCATTGCAGTTAGTGAATATGTATCTTTTTGGTCCAATACAAACTGGACGCATTAGAGGAAAATATTATGTATTTTTTGTATTTTATGATTACACTAGATTTACATAGGTCTATTTTCTAGAAAAGAAATCTGAATCTTTTTCTTATTTCAAATGTTTTAGTTACCATGATAAAAATATGAAAAAACTTCCCTTGATAACTGTTCTTAGTGATCATGAAGTAGAATTTCAAAATTCTGATTTTGAACCTTTTTTTAGTAGAAAATGCATTACTCATAACTTCTCAGCACTGAGAACTACTTAACTAAATGGTGTTGTTGAAAGAAGAAATGGAATTTTTCACGAGATAAAAAGATCCATGATAAGTGAATATATGATAGCCAAACATTTTTCGGATGAATCTGTAAGTACTACATGCTATACTATAAATCGTGTTTTAATTAGAAATTATCTTAATAAAAATCATTATGAATTATGGAATGGTAGAAAACCTAGACATTCAAACTTCAAGGTTTTTGGTTGAAAAGTATACATTCTAAATACTAACGATAATCTACACAAATTCACACCAAAATCTGATGAAGTAATTTTCCTAGGTTACTCCACAACCTCTAAGGTCTATATAATTTTCAATGAAAACACTTGTACTATTGAAGATACAGTACATGTTAAATTCAATGAAATGTATCCATTTTTTTAAAAAACATAAACCTACATCCTCATATATGTTTCCAAAAACTAATTATCAACCCTTGATAAAAGATCCTTATGATAAAGAAAACTTCCAAGAAAATATTTATGAATAATTTAACCTTGAATAATTCCTAACATACATTGATGAACATGTTTTAAAAACCCCAAATCTTTTGTTTCTAATGAATCATCCATGTGATAGTATCATTGGTGATGTGAATCGACCTAAAAGGACTAGATGTTCCTTAAGAAATAAAGTAGAACATCTAGAATTCCTTTCCCAAAGGACTAGACGTTCCTTAAGAAATAATGTAGAACATCTAGAATTCCTTTCCCAATTAGAACCAAAAAAGAAATGTTGAAGCTTTATGTGATGATTATTGGATTAAAGCTATGGAAGATGATCTAAATGAATTCGAAAGAAATAAAGTCTAGACCTTGGTTGAAAGACCTATGGAAACTTCTATTATTGGTGTAATATGGGTCTTCATAAATAAGTGTGATGAAAATGGAATCATAGTAAAAAATAATTGTAGATTGGTTGCTAAAGGCTATAATCAACAAGAAAGAATAGACTATGAAGAAACCTATGCTTCAGTATCCAGACATGAATCTATTCGTATTCTACATGCCTTTGCAAAATTCTTTAATTTAAAACTTTTTCAAAAGGATGTTAAATTTGATTTTATTAATGTTTATGTTCAAGAGAATGTTTTTTACAAAACCTTCTGTTTTTAAAGATTCAAAACGTCCTGAACATGTATTTAAACTTAACAAAGCTTCATATGGGCTTAAACAAGCCTCAAGAGACTTGTATGATAGACTTACATTATTTTTGCTTCAAAACAATTAGGTTAAGGGATATGATGATCCCAACCTTTTTATAAAGAAAGATAAGAAATTTTTTTTGATTGTTCAAATTTATATTGATGACATTATATTTGGTTCATCTCAGAAATATTTAACTGATTCATTTTCGAATCTAATGAAATATGGGTTCGAAATGAGTATAATGGGTGAGTTAACATTTTTCCCTAGTTTTCAAATTTTTGAAATACTATTAAGAATTTATATATCCCAACATAAGTATTTCAATGATAATATTAAAAAGTACAGATATGAAAACACTAAGAGTGTAAGTACCCATATTGGTATCTCAAATTCACTTGATCTTGATGAAGCTGGGAAACCATTAAATCAAAAATCTTTTAGAGGTTTGATAAGAATTATACATTACATGACAGCTAGTCATCCATACATAATTTTTTCGATATTCTTACGTGAATGATATCAATTCAATCCTAAGGAATCTCTTTTAAAGTCAGTGAAAAATGTTTTCCCCTACTTATAGGGAACCATGAATCTATGACTCTTTTATACTTATGAAAATGGTTTTATTTTAAAAAGTTTTTTGGATGCCGACATTAGTGGATGTAGAATGTATAATAATACTACATCTAGAACTTGTTATCTCTTATGAGATTCATTAGTTTCTTGGTCATGGAAAAAGCAATAGTCAGCAGCACTTTCCACTGCTGAAGCTGAATATGTAGCTGTTGGAAGTTGTTCTGCTCATGTATTATGGATGCAACACACACTCACAAAAAATGGTATGATTTTTACAAAAACACAAGTTTTTTGTGATAATACTAGTTCCATTGCCTTAAGAAAAAACATTGCACATCACTCTCATGAAAAAACATAGATATTAGGCATTACATTCTTAGGGATCACACAGAAAGGGGATATTATTATTCAATTAATGAGTACAAAAGATCAAATTGCTGTTATTTTTCATAAAATATATACCATCAGATAGATTTAAATACATTAAAAAGATGTTAGGAATGATAACCATAAGTTAATATTTCATATTAACTTCTTGTTTAAACCTATCTCTGTTATTGAAACAAAATCCTTTTCAGAGGGGGAGTACATCTGCTAATTAGTTAGATTGAAAATTTTCCGGAATGAAAAATTTTCTTAATGGAAATTTTACGTAATTAAATTATTTTTACAGAAATCTTTCATAGAAGAAATATTTACTCGTAGTCAAAAATTTTGTTGTTTAAAATTTTATTTTCTAAATATACTTTAAGAAGAATTTTCCTTAGTACGAATAATTTCCCCAATCTATCTGAAATGTATGATTTCATTCCCTATGTTTTTGTAATCAAACTTTTTATTAACATGAATTTTATTCTGTTTAAAGCCAAAATTTTCATATTCATTTTAATTTTTCTTAAATCTGATTGTTTTTTTTTTCTAAAAACCTTAAAAGATCAGATTGGAACAAATTTCCTTCTAAGTATATCTTTTCTACCATCAAATTTGATCAGAAAGTGTTCAACCGTTGAATCAATTAAGGAAGCTGAACTATCATCACAACGCCTATATAAAGGTCCCCAGATATCTTGTCCCATATCTAACTCCAAGCTCTTGTGTGCTGAAACTCTTCCCTTCCTACTTAAGGTCATTCTGGATCTTCAAGGTTTCCTCAGTTTCGATTTTCTGCTGAAGCTTCATCTCAGAAACAATGTATTATGTATAGTAAATTTTTGAATTCTATATTTACAGAGAAAAGTTGGTTCATCCAAATTTGATTGCTATGTATGATTCCATTATCACTAATAATATCAAGATGAATGGGTGGGAGAGTGTTTTCATATTAGAACAAAAAGCACATGATCTGGTGTATTCGGAGTTGCTGGTTGAATTCTATGATATAGTAAGTTTATTTAATGAAGGAGGAAGAGAAAAATTTTATTTCAAGAGTTACGTGAAGACATAAACTCTTTATTATAGTACGGTAGCTAGTCTGATTTAAATTCCTTATGAAGGGGAAGCTGAGTTCTGTTCTAACAAACTACATGATGTATCAAGTTCCTTTGATAAGGAAAAACATCTATCTTAACTTTGTCTTTCATAGGTGAAGACTATGAAGATATTACATCTATCTAAAAATGTTCAGATTCGTGAATTGTGGGTTCAAGAGTTTTTCATACAGAGAAAAAGTGATAAGAATGATCTAATGAAGAGTGATTTTTATATATTCGATTTCTTGGTGAACCTCAATAAGATTAACTTGGTCAAGTGTATCTTGGATACAATTGAAAATATCAAGAATGGGAATTTTAAGTCTCATATTATCATATATTCAGCCATTATTTCAAAGATCACTATTCTTTTTCTTCAGTCTTTAATGATTTATCATAGGTCTAGGACGAGAAATTGTAAGGTGATGCTTTTTAGTTATGATACTCTAAGGAGGATGAATATTGGCTTTAATAGTCAATCTGGATAACTTCATGATTTTTTGGAAGTAGAATTCGATGCTCTATCAAAAAAGCCATAAGTGGATAAAACATCTATGAAAGGAGGAAGGAAAAGTAAGTAGAAGGAACCAAAAGAGAAAGGAAAATCTCCAGTGGTTAGGGAAAATTAGTCAGCACCTACAAAGACAAAGAAGAAAAAATCATATCTTGATGAGGTAGTGGATAAGTATAGAGAAGGTAAGAAGAAAAAGAAAGCATGGGATCCTAGTTTGGGCTTGGATCCTACTGAGGAAATTTATTTGAAATAAAACGTTGCTGAAGGTCTTGAGAATCCACAGAAAGAGAAGAAGTAGAAGAAGAAGATGTCGGAAGCTGAGATAGTTAAATCCCTCCATAAGGATATTGAAAAGGTCTCTGATCAAATATTGGTACCAGAATGATTTCCACAAGAATCACTTCCTGAGACTCCATGAAAGATGTTTTTAATTCCGAAAAAACATCAAGAAGCAGTAGATGATGAAGAATAAGTAGAAGAAGATGAAGAAGGCAGTGGTGATATCGAATATGTGTTAAAGTAGGAAGAGTAATATCATTAGAAGGAGAGCCCTTTTGCAAAGTTATCAATATAAACTTCTAAATCTGAGTCTTTAAAACATGCTACACCAAGAAGATATGATAAGGGTGAGGAAGAAGTGACCATGTTTTTTGAAAATGAATGCAGAAATCATGATTTCATTCACTGAGGGAATTTTGAGGTAGGAGCGGAGAAGGATGAAGTTGATGAAGATAAAATTTTTAGCTATCAGATAGTGAAAATGAATCACCCAATAAATAAGAAGTCATTCCAAAGGATGATAAGGGAAAACAAGTGGTTGTGGATACACCCTGAAAAACTGTGTTAAAGAAGAAAGAAGTTAGTGCTTCATAAAAATGGAAGGCTGTTGAAATAGAAAAAGAATCATCACCAAAAAAAGTCTCAGATTCAGAATCATCCTCACTTGGTCATGAAATTGTTGTTCAGTCTTTGATGAATCTTGTTGGGACTATTCATTTATTCCCTATTATAGACTTGATATGCCAGATTATTAAGCATACATAAAATAAAAAATAGGATTCAGTATCCATGGTGATGGATAAATGTGCCAGTCTCGAGGTAGAATTCCAGATTTTTCACATTTGTTACATGGATCATAAAAGACCTATCAAGAAGATGACATGTTTTAAAAGGAAAAATAATAGAAGAGTTGTTATTATTTGAAAAATTTCAAGATAGTGTCAAGGATGCTTTTGACACTGAAGATATGAAGATCAAGGATCTCACTAATAGTTTTATAGAAAAGCTATCTCTTGAACCAACATCTCAGAAGAAAGAAATTTAGGATTTGAATAGAAATATTAACTCTATGGCCATGAATTTAAAGAGATAAATGGATCTCATAATTCAGATAAAAGATAAGATTGATAAGAGTGATGAAGACTTGAAAGCCCAAGCAGAATCTCTTAAAGGTCAGGAAGAAAAAATTAATTCCTTAGAGAAGAAAATAGAAGATCAGGATCAATTGCTCATGCATCGAGAAGAGGATTATGAGGAACTCGAGAATCTAAAGAATATTTTGAATAAGATGATGCTGAAGGAGAAGGAAGGATGATCTTTTCAAAATCCAATATTTTGTTGTATTTTTCTATTGTACAATTTCTTTCAATCTTAATGAAATTTCTATTTCACTTCATATTTTTTTTGTTGTTTAGTACTAATATTTCAGGTACCAAATTTCTTTTCCATTCCCTTTATTCCTTTTTTAAAATCACAATGGGGTAGAAAGGAATGTCAAAAAGAATACCAAGTAAAGAATAAATTTCACTACATAAGGGGGAGTTCATCCAAGGGGGAGTTTTCATCATGAAGATTTTCTTATGAAAGAAAATGTAATATCTCATTCAAAAAATCAAAAATATGATCCTTAGGTTTTCCAAAGCCTAAGGGGGAGTTTTTCATATTAACTAAGATCCATAATAAAATAGAGATATGTTTTTTTGTGTGATCATATAAATTTCAATGTCCTTATATTCTTTATAGTTAGGATATTTGTGCTTTCGCAAAAAGGGGGAGATTATTTATTCAATATGGTTTCCTTGTGAATTTTTCATTCCTCTAGGTTTTGTAAATCACAAACACTTTATCACAAGGGAAATTTCTCTCCATAAGTTTTATATTAATAAGGAAATTTTTTCTCCACCAAGGGAATTTATCCTTACCGTGTTTTCATTTTTAATGTTTTGGTTTAACTAAATATAACTTTTTTATTTGTAAGTGTTAAATTCGGTTTCATATCTAAATCCTCAGAATTCTATAAATAAATAGATATAGATTATTCTGTTTTAGGATCCAAATTCCAACTCCAAATTCTTTTAATTTCAGACCCCAAATTATATGAAATTCAAACTCTGAATTCTCTGAAATTCAGGTTCTGAATTCTTTATAATTCAGGTTCCAAATTCCTTAGAATTCAGGTTCAAAATTACATATGATTAAGACTCCGAATTCCATAGAATTCAGTCTCCGAATTCCTCTAAACATAGGTTCTTAATTCCTTATAATTTAGACTCCAAATTCCTCAGAATTTAGACTCTGAATTCCTCATAATTTAGACTCCGAAGTCTACAGAATTCTGATTCTGAATTCCTTGTAAAACAGAATAATAATATCCCTATAATATAGATACTAATGTTCATAGACTCCAAACATAATTATCCTTAGACTTCAAAAAATTAGATTTAGTTGAGAAATAATATTTTTCATGCCCCTGTTATTGTTATAAAATGATGTCGTGCATTTTGTTTCTAACAAACCGTTGTTTGAGTGACACAAGTATAGGTCTCTTCGAAATTGAAGGAAAAATATGACGGTTAGAGGAGGGAGCTGAACTTTGGAAATGTGCCAATAAATATGAGCTCATATTATTGATCTCATAAAAAAACTTAAAATTGATGAATATTATATGACTCAAGAGATCACATGCTTTTGAAGTGATTTCTAGAGAGAGAAACTCTCATTCTTGGTGCGTACTGAACATCTTGTTCAAATTTCATCGTATGACTCTGATTTTTGCTATGTAAAATGAAGGGATTTCAGGGATAGGAAGACATATATTCCGACTACATTACAATTAGAGTACTTCCTTGATAAAGATAACATTGGTCCTGACTACCTTAATGTTTGAGGACTTCCATGATAAGGAAGATAGATGTGCCGACTACCTTGATGTTCGAGGACTTGTGGGGATATCAATACATAATCTGATATTCTTATTTAGGGCTTACCCTCTTGTGGGTAAGACATACTTTATTGAATGTATAAATTAGGGGAACATTATCCAATGATTTTAGATACCCTACACTTTGGGTTAAATGATTTCTTACTAGTTACTTGTATTGTTTCATTTTTGTTTTTTCACTGTATTTTGAGTAAAAATGAAATTATAACCGTATTATACTTTCTTGTACTTGTATACTATGATTAGTAAGATTCTATACGCTTTCAGGTAGAATCATTGTCTTTGTAAACTTTTCTTAAGTTTCATTTCCGAAACCATATTTCTGAAATCAATCAAGTTTGTAGATCTAAGAGGTCTTGTGAATTTACCTTATTTAACCTTATTAAACAATTGGAAGTTTAAACAATCTTTAAAGGTTCAAAAGGAATTTTTAAAGTATACAATTCACTTCCCTATTGTATATTGAGAATCTACATCAGTAATTCGATCATATAATCATCTATTGGTAAAATTATCAAAAGTGACTAACACTAATTTGATTTTTTACTTTAACAAATAAAACAAGCATTTAAGGGGAGAAAAATTTACAAATTAATTGAAATTTTCTCTTATATTAATGTCAATGAAATATTAATTTTGAGATTTATTTAAATTAATGTGTGTTAAACTAAATATCCTAAAGCATATATAAATCAACTAACATTACTAACACAATATGGTATAATTGAACATCAAATTAAATATATATTCATAATATATATTCCAAAAAAAGAATATATATAAGTTAATGTATATGGATATGGTTCTAAAATATAATATTATTTTAGGATTTTTATGTAGGTTGTCTGAGAAAATTCTACTAATAATGGAAAAATGGTAGTGGATTATTTGTATCAAATTTCAATTTATTATGAAATGGTTATGTTATAAAGGGAGTATTACATTTTATGATGTCTTTACTTACATTTTTATATTTCATTTCATGATTCTCTTATTATTAATGGTAAATAATTATCAACCAAATATTATTTCCATCAAGGGTTTCATATTCGAATGTTTCTAAATTAGTAAGTGCTATTTTCTTATATTTTCAATTCCACGAAACAAAATTGATATAACACATAATATTTTGTCTTATTTATCATATTTAATTTCCGATTAATTCATTTATATTTATTATCATTCATTTCATTGTATATTAATTTGATTGTATCACTCTCATTTTCATGTGACTCATATGTTACCATTACCATAAAAAATTTTATATCTCAATTATAATTTATAAAAATATGACTCATATTAACCACTTGTTTCCCATTTATGGTTCATATATTGTTCATGAATTATATTATTAATAGACACATAATATTTTATTTTTTTGATAAATCTCTCAAAAATATTTTATTTCCATGGTCATTCCACCAAATCCTCTATTATAAGAAATATTTTTCATATAATTCATTTCATCTCTGAACACTCTACATTTCTATACTTTTATTGAAGAATATCCACATACATGGAATACACCAATTGTTTTTTCGAATTATTTACTTATCTTATACAACATTCTCCATATAGTGTTAGTTTGAGACATTCAACCATTGAATTCGAATTCTTTTATTGTTTAGGGAAATGATTAAAATATGTATACATGTTATTCCAATTTGTAGAATTATTGGTTATTAGGAAATATATAACAATTATTGTATGTATTGTTAATTCCAAAAAATTGTAAACTAATTGAACATAATTACTATTGGGTTTGATATATAATAACCCATAATTAAATAGATAATACTTATTATAAAAACTATCTTGTTATATTTTTTGTTTTCCAACTAAGCAAAAAATGTTGACAAGAAAGAAGGCATTTCATGATTGATAATGATTTCTAGGAACATGATATCAAGGATTTTATCATAGAATTGGCTGTCTCAATTTATTAATTTATCCACAAAGGATGTCGTTATTTATAACAATTTTATCCTCTTATTTCCATTGTTATTCACATATATTTTGTGCATTTAGTTTCATTCTATAATGTAAATATCTTTTTTATCAATTTATCCAAAAATATTTTTTATAATATTTTAGTCACTAATTAACATTGATTGTTATCAATTATGTTCATCCATACAAACCATTTGAGCTCACCCATTCTAAAATTTAGAAATCTAATTTATATGAATAAATTCATTACAAATGATATGCCAAATAAAACAACATGACTAGATAATTTATGGGATATATTGGATAATTCTCTTAGATAATTTAGTAACATATTATTTTCTAACATTAACCCTTAGTTTATAAATAAATTGGAATTATTAATGAGTATTTTTCATAATTTTCAATATCATTATTCATAAAAGGTCTTGGGAATTTATATAATGAAGATTTTGTTTTATGTCTTATAATTTGGATTCAATTATACCATGGAATGAACTATTTTATCAATGCTCATTTATAAAATGTATTATTTCAACACATTATCCTATATTGTTTGACATTTTTATCAATGTATGTATAATAGTAGGATCTATAGAATATTATCAGTTATGATATTAAATCAGGATAATTTAAGAGTTGATATTTCGTGGTCTATCACAATTGCAATGTTATAGATAAAAATATAGCTTTGTTTATGTAATTTTAAATATTTTGGGGTTTAGGATAAATAATTTCATTAAAAACCCTAAATATAACTATATGGGATACATATATTAGTTGGATAATTTCCTTTTGTTTTAGTAAAGTAGATATTTTTTCATGGAAAATGAATAAGTAGCTGGATATATGAAATTGCTTGTTCTTGTGTCATAGATGCACCTATTGATTAGTCACTGAAAGTGGCTAATATTAATTGTTAATATCTTTATATTAATTTTTCCAAAGTCCATAAACATTGTTTTTAGTGAATTACATAAATAGAACTTAATTTCTAATCTTAAATGCAATTCATGTTTAAAATGCAAATTTGGGCCCAATCATTAATTTGTTTGTAGACAAAATTATATTAATTTTATGAATTTTAAATTTTGGGATATTATTTATAACTTTGTTTGGAACATTTTATCTTGTAGGTCTGATGGATGAATCCCAAAGGAAGATGCAGAATTTTGCGCCTGAAGGCAGAAACGTGCTAGAAAAAGAATAATGGGCCTAAGGCCAATCAAACAAATGTGGGGCCCAGAAACCAAGACCAATGAAGCTAAAATTTATACAGTAGAAAGATAAAAATATTAGGATCATTTTATTCAACTGTGTCCGGATCTAATTCTTATGTTTTCATGATGATAAAGGGATCTAAAGTTGAGATTTAAATGGTGGACCCGACATTAATGCACAGAAATCCGTCCCACCATTTTGACCATAACATCCAAACGGCTAAGCCAAAGTTCCTGATATTTTGAAAGCTTCTATAAGACACATGGACGAAGATATTTTATATTTATGACACCTTTGGATTCGGCCGTATGAAGTGTCAAACGCATATGTCAAAATGGAGGATGAATCTGGCTGGTTTTGTGGTCAACTTTGTAACGTAAATTTCCTTTTGATTCTTCACACTCCTTTTGACTCTATTAATTGTTGGGGGGTGAATTTATTGTTGAGGGTGGAAATAATGCTCCTAATATGCCTATATAAGGAGCTAGTGGTTAAGGGAATAATCATCAAACATTTTTCTTTGAATCCATGTTTTTTTCCAATTGTAATTTCCCGCTTTCGTTTTGTAATGGCATCGTCAATTTCCCTAATGTAAGTTCTTCATTCACGTTCAGTATATTAATAAAATTTATTCTTATTCATTTTTTATTTCTCTTTTCTACACACATTGATACCGTTGAATCAAGGTGTGAAATTATTTACACCAGCACTTGTGATTTCGATCACACAACAGTGGAGTGTTCGTTCTTTTTATAATTTTCTTCTTTTTCTATTCCACACCCATAAGTATACATCTTGCTTCTATTGGTAGAATATAATCAATGGAGGGCTAACCTCTTAAGGGTTGATCCAAGGGAGTAGCAAGGTCAGGTATTGAATGATATTTCATGTACTTAATATTTAAATCTATTCGTTATTTTAGGATTTCCATTTGATGAGTTATATTCTTTTTCATCTTTTCCAACTTTAACGATGACACATTTTGAGTGATAGTACGATCTATTTCCTTTGAGTGCTCATTAAAGTGATCCTAAAAGTGAATTGGTGATTGGCCTTGGAATTTTATAGGTATTAAATTGGTGAATGATTTGGAAGAATTATCTCATTGTTTGGATATGTCTTGAATTAATGACATGAAATTTTCTAAGAAAAGAAATTCATCCAATCCACCCCAAGAAAAACCCTAAGATCAACCCACAGTCAATAATTGTTTAGTTCAAATTATTTTTTATTATATGTTTTTTAAATTATATCTTTAGTTCTCCTATTAAAATCTACCTCAAAGTTGGCCACTTCATATCCAATCCATCAACAAATCATAGTGTCTCAAGGTTTCTTCTTCGGTCCCTGTGGATTCGATCCCTACTTGTACTTCAACGACCGCTTTTACCAGTAGGGTAAATTTGGGCGCAACCAAATTTTGGCACCATTTCCAGGGACCCAAGTAAGTACCTTAGACACTCATATTCTTTTCTCACCCCAAATTCTCTATTCTCACCCAAATTTCTCTTCTCTTTTCCCCTTTCTGTTACTATGTGTTCAATGAATCCCAAAAACAACTTTCAATCAACTCCAATGGATTATCTTAAACAATACCCATTAATATATCAAGGCTATAATCAACTGGAAAATCAATATTTTGAAACACCTCACATAGGGAATTTCATTGACCAAACCTTAATTGAATACACCACACCAGATGAGATGTACAATCAATGGGATGTCAAATGATTAAAATATCAATTTCCATACCTATCAAGAATGATTGAAAATATAAATAATGAGGAAGTCCATGATGTAAAAACATATATCAACCCTAATCCTGAAAAAAATGATTGGAAAATTGTCTGAACAAATGGATAAAATGAATTCAGAAGTTTCATCTTTCAAATTAGAATTACAAAGCTTTTAGACTTTTGAGGAACCCGTTCCCACTCAAGATGTTCTTTCCTCATCATTGATAGATGAATCTTTTATCCCAAAAACCTCCCATGAATTGAAAAAAGAACTAACCTTTTGATATGGGATAACTGAACAAGATCAAATAAATGCTGAAGGGTATTTAAATCAGGATGAAATTAATTTTTTTGATTCACAAGGGGAAAATTTGTCTTCATGGATTGAGTGTTCGGAATATTGCTCCAATAACAATTTTTTAGAATCACCGATCATTGAACCATTGGGATATATAACGAATATTGTGTCTATACCCACTGACGAAATTCAATTGGAAAATTTTGTGGATGAATCATCTTTTCAAAAGGAACCAATTCTTTCAAAAAAATTTAAAGAAGAAATTTTTTTTTGATTCAAATTATCATACTTATTTAGGAAAATTCAATCAAACAGAACTCGATGTTTTAATACTTCCTTCCCTACTCAATAATCCCTCTATTTATGATAACCAAGACCATTCAATTATCATCAATTATCATCAAGAATCTCACCATGTAGGAATGAACCTTGAAATCATTGGAAATTATCCAGATAAAACACGATCAACCATTTTAGATATTCCTTAGATTTTACCAATCATTGTAGAAAATAGGATTTCATAAGAAAAAAACTTCAAAAAAACAATCAATCTCAATCTTTTTGAAGTGTAGAAAGATGGGTTAATTAAAATTTTGAAAGTTGGAATTGGGTAAGTTAGGGGGTTCAAGTCGAGCTAACGGCGTTAAACAAAAGCGCTGCATGGGAGGCAACCCATGTTTTTCATGTTTCTAATCATTTTGAATCATTTTCGTTTTCATATAATAAATTAACATAGACTTTTTACCTATTATACTTTTATGAGTAAGGATGGGTATGAAAGGAGAGCTCCATATTCATCCGTGTCATGTGGCGTGATCTCTGAGTAATACCTTACCCAGAAATCTAAAAAGAAGACAATATATCATCAGTTTATTTTTTTTTGTTTTATTTTTATGTTTTTATAGGTTAACAAAAATAAAAGGACATGTCGTAAGCTATAAGGAAAATCCTTTCACCACCATCCAAGACACGGAGACTCAAATCCAGGATTGAAGGGAGACTATGGCATGCACTATCATCATCAACCACCAGGTGACTTCATTCCATGATTTTCATTTTAAATTTCTTCTTTGAACTCCTCTCCTACCCCCTTCTAACATTTATTTTCTTTAAACACAGGGGACAACGTTATTCTATGTTGGGGGGAGATAAAAAATGATTTTTTTTTGTAAATAAAAACATACATGAAAAGAAAAATTCTATTAACATTGAACATGATAACACATATTGGAAACTATAAAATTGGATATCAAATAATTTTGTATGCCTTGATTCTGATTTTAATGCAAGTTTAAGTTCATGAGCATAGTTTTTGGAAAGTGTGGTTGTCCGATGCGATTTTTCAAAGTTTACATCTTCATCCTCTTAATAAAAATGCCACAATGCACGTCTACTAGATTGTGGGTGTAAATTTGAGTTCTCGGGTCCCTTTCATTATAGCATAGGGTTCTGGGGTCACTTTTAGTTTAATTTGAGTATCCAAAACAAAAAAAAAAGACCACATAGAGAAATTTTTTGTCAATATGTGTGGCATCCGACACATGGGGATCGTGACTCCATAGTTGTCTTGCCCAGAGTTAGGCTTTATATCTCTATTTTAGAGCATGAAATTGACAATATGTGTGGCGTCCGGCACTTGGGGATCATGACTCCATAGTTGTCTTGCCCAGAGTTAGTCTTTTAATATCCATTGTGGTAAAATAAAAAAAAATCAAAAAAAATTGGATACTCATTTTAAGGTTTAATTTGATTCCCACCTAGCGCTTCCATTTTTTCCCCTTTAACAATAAAATGGGCCCCATATCTTTTATGATGCACAACGCTTTATCATGCTTAATTGGAATTGGATGAAATGTGGCGATGAATTTGAACAATGGAATGGGCTTGGGCTTGGGATATGCTTATGGACCTAGCTTGTTTTTAATGATTTTGATGGTTTTTCATAATTTTTTTTGGTATTAGATATTTGGGTGAGCAATGTGTATTAAAATGTTTTTGGAAAAGGGGATTTGAATTTAATATTTGTAATTTATTTTGCTCGGGACTAGAAAAACTCAAGTTGGGGGGTGTGATTAGTCACTAAAAGTGGCTAATATTAATTGTTAATATATTTATATTCATTTTTCCAATGTCCATAAACATTGTTTTTAGTGCATTACATAAATAGAACTTAATTTCTCATCTTAAATGCAATTCATGTTTAAAATGAAAATTTGGGCCCAATAATTCATTTGTTTGTGGGCAACATTATATTAATTTTATGAATTTGAAATTTTGGGATATGATTGATCACTTTTTTTTGGAACATTTTATCTTTTAGTTCTGATAGATGAATCCCAAAGGAAGATGGAGAATTTTGCACCTGAAGGCAGAAACTTGCTAGAAAAAGCATAATGGGCCTAAGGCCCATCAAACAAATGTGGGGCCTAGAAAACAAGACCAATGAAGCTCAAATTTATACAGTATAAAGATACAAATATGAGGATCATTTTATTCAACTGTGGCCGGATCTAATTCTGATGTTTTCATGATGATAAAGGGATCTAAATTTGATATTTAAATGGTGGACCCATCATTAATGCACAGAAATCCGTCCCACCATTTCGACCATAACTTCCAAACGGATTAGAAAAATTTCCGGAAATTTTTATAGCCTCTAGAAGACACATGGACGAAGATATGTTCTATTTATGACACCTTCGTATTTGGCCGTATGAAGTGCCAAACGCATACGTCAAAATGGAGGATGAATCTGGCTGGTTTTGTGGTCAACTTTGTAACGTTAATTTCCTTTTGATTATTCACACTCCTTTTGACTCTCTTAATAGTTGGGGGGTGAATTTATTGTTGAGGGTGGAAATATTGCTCCTAATATGCCTATATAAGTAGTTTGTGGTGAAGGGAATAATCATCGAACATTTTTCTTTGAATCCATGTTTTTTTCCAATTGTAATTTCCCGCTTTCGTTTTGTAATGGCATCGTCAATTTCTCTATTGTATGTTTTTCATTCACGTTCAGTATTTTAATAAAATTTATTCTACTTCATTTTTTTATTTCTATTTTCATCACACGTTGATACCGTTGAGTCAAGGTGTGAAATTATTCACACCATCACTTGTGATTTCAATCACACAACGGTGGAGTGTTCGTTCTTTTAATAATTTTCTTCTTCTTCTATTCCACCCCCATAAGTCTCCATCCTGCTTCTATTGGTAGAATAGAATCCATGGAGGGATAACCTCTTAAGGGTTGATCCAAGGGAGTAGCAAGGTCAGGGATTGAATGATATTTCATGTACTTAATATTTAAATCTATTCGTTATTTTAGGATTTCCATTTGATGAGTTACATTCTTTTTCATCTTTCCCAACTTTAACGATGACACATTTTGAGTGCTAGTATGATCTATTTCCTTTGAGTTCTCATTAAAGTTATCCTAAAAGTGAATTGGTGATTGGCCTTGGAATTGTGTAGGTATTAAATTGGTGAATGATTTGGAAGAATTATCTCATTGTTTGGATATGTCTTGAATTAATGACATGAAATTTTCTAAGAAAATAAATTCATCCAATCCACCCCAAGGAAAACCCTAAGATCAACCCACCATCAATAATTTTTTAGCTCAAATTATTTTATATTATATGTTTTTTAAATTATATCTTTAGTTCTCCTATTAAAATCTATCTCAAAGTTGGCCACTTCATTTCCAATCCTTCAAAAAATCATAGTGTCTCAAGGTTTCTTCTTCGGTCCCTGTGGATTCAATCCCTACTTGTACTTCAACGACCTCTTTTACCAGTAGGGTAAATTTGGGCGCAACCACCTATGTATAATCCCTGTGAAAAAGGCTAGTTGAGTTTCAACTCAATTTTCACTATCTTACATTATTATTGGGCCTAATAATTTCCACATGTATGGATAATACTAATAGATATCTTTATTAAATCTCAATAACATTAAAATACACTATGATGAATTCATTATATTAACGAATATGTTTGTGAAATATGAGAGAACTGAAACAAAACAATCCTAGACCTAAGAGAGAGTGATTTTTGTTGATCGTAAAATTCGTTACACAATTTTAATGTGTAATAAATTTTGTGGTTGATTTTATTATAATATAATAATATCCTTATAGTGTTAGTTATTTACCAATCATGCTAACTCTATTTAGTTTTTTAATATCTGAATACAAAATGATTCACATTAATGATTCTTACAATAAACAATATTGTGATTTGACTAATGAGAAACCCAATGTGATAAAAATTAAATAATGAAATATTTTTATTAGTCCAAGATCAAAATCATGAATCATGATTAATATAATAAACATATTTAAATATACAAACATAAAAAATTAAGCTAATGATGGTGTCTCAAGGACGATTGGGTGGGAATTATGAAGATGGAATGAAGAATCAATTTTCAACTTCTCAGTAATGTGTGTAGATATAACTAAGATAATATCCCAATGGAAAATTAAGGTGTGTTGTATATTGAAAATGTGTGAATATAGAAACACAATGTTGAGAAAAAATTGAATCATTAAGATAACAATATGTAAGGAGAAAATTTGATTCCTAGTCATACATAAAATATCAAGGTATACACCTATTATGAAAATATATGTAGATTAATTGGTAATTTTATATAACAAGTAAAAATATTATTAGTGAGTGAAAAATAATATTCTATGGATATAATTTATTTATGGTGGGAGAATGTAGAAACAATTTTTGTAATTAAATATTCTATTAACACCTAATACAAATTAGAGCATTTCATACACATAATAATGAAAAACTACATACTAGGAACATTATATAACCATTAAATTGATGTCATATATATTGTCTCTAAAATATAGGCAGCATAATTTTTAAATATAATTATAAATAAGAATAAATGAGATTATTAATAGCAAGACATTGATTAAATTAATATAACAATATTTTAATAAAATGTAACACAAATTTAATATTTAAAATTTAATGTTAATGAAAATATTTCATTGGAGTTTATTTCCTGAAATTATATATATTATAGATATAATATGTTTTATTTATGAATAATATAATAAAAAATTTATTATTAATTTTTTGAAAATAACATTAATAATAATGAATATTTCTAAATAAAATATTTTCTCATAATTTTATTTTTATTATATATTTTTCTTTTCATTTGAAAATAAAATTATCAGAATATGGATTTTGAATATCAAAAATTAACATAAATTTTAAAATTGTCAATTTAAATATTATTATAGTTTTTTTGATATATTTTTTAAAATAAATTATGTATCGGTTAATTGTGAGAAGTATATATTTTACAAGAACAACATTTTTATGAATTTATCAATTTAAAATAAATACTAAAAATATTATAAACTCTTTAATTTAAATTATATAAATATAATGAATAAAACTATACATTTTCAAATTCTATTATAAATTTATTAATTTTTTGTTTTTCATTTTTTAATCATATTTTATATTTTCTAATAAAAGTACGGATTTTTGTTATTTTATATTAATAGATTTTTTTAGAAAAATATGTTTATAATTATTTGAAATCCATATAATTGTTATTTGTATTATAATAGTATATTTTATGTCATGAAAATAAAAATAATTGATAAATTCAAACTACACAAAATTTTCATTTTTAAGAACACATTTACTAAAAAAATTAACAAATTACTTTCGCTAACATAATTTTTTTCTACAATTACCATTAAATTATACTGAAGAATATGGATTTAATATTTTTAATCATTAATTATATAGTATATAATACAATCAATTTTAGTTTAAGGCATTAAAATTGAATTAGATGGTTAAAAACAAGTTACCATGGTATATACAATAAAGGTAATGGTAAAAATTAATCATTAAATGGATAGAAAAAATAATAAACCCTACATAAAAAAGAGTGTTATATAAATTATACACCTTATCTCAACCAAAAAATCTATTATCTTAGCATTGGTTACCATTTACCATAGAATATTAATATTATATTATTCAAAATTAATTAGTGTTCCAAGAGATCAATTTTTATCTCATATAAAAGGGTGTTACTTATACCCTCTCAATTTTAACCATATAAATTTAGAATTTATTAAAACCATTAAAAATTAAAATGAAGTTTAATTCCCTTCACAATATAACTCTCCATTGAACCAAAAGTTTTCATAAGAACCTCCTTTATAATGAGACATTGAGGAGGAAGTATAAGGACCCAATGTTAGTATTACTTCATCCTTATCATAATATTTATTATATTTCTCCTCCAAACCAAATATTAAATTAATAATATAATGATATCATTATAATTTTTATACTATAGATTTTTTATATTGAATTAAATTTTATTTCATTCCAACCATTATGAAAAACAAAAGCGTCCAGATTTTACGTTTGTGTATACTATCAACTATGAAAACTAACATATTCCTTTATTCAACACAATCTATATTCACTGGTAATAATAATGGGAATTAATAATAATTTTAATATATAAATTAAAATTATTACTATTAAGAAAAAAAATTATTTTACCATCATTCACTCTCATTATTTTAGAAATTGAAATCATTAATTGTTGGTTGTGAAAATTACCACCTATATGAAGTAACATATTTCATATTTCATATAATATAATTATTATTTATAAATATAAACTAAAATCATATTAAAAACTATAATTATTTATAAATAATATCAATATTCATCTATAATAATGATATTATTCAATGGGAATCCAATTTCAAAATAGTTATCATCTACTAAATATGAATTGTCCATGTTTAGGGTAGTCTAAAATTTTAATTGAAAATTGATATCCAAAACCATCAAGGATTACTTTGAGAAAAAAAAGCTAAAAATTATATTGTATAATAATATTTTCATGAATTTATTAAGGTTTGATAAATTTTATATTATTCATTAAATATAGTATTCAGATATCATCTTTTCTTTCTAAAATAATTGAAATAATCCAACACATATTTAATTTTGAATAAAAAATAACTTAAAAACATAATATATGAGATAATTGTTTTATAAGAAAATGAAGGTTATCTATTTTAGAACCATTAATTATCTAGTAATTTTTAACAGGGGATCTATAAATTTATTCCAAAAATAACATAATGAATTCTATGTGAAAAAATTATTGTTATTAAATCCTCATGTTTAATATAATCTATAAATAAATAATATATTCATATTAAATGTTCATAAATTAATTATTTAAATATTTTAACGTGAATAATTTTATTTAGATTAAAATTATAATTAATATGTTCATTTTATAAGATATTAGAGAACATTCAACTTTTCATGGAAAAAAGGTAAAGGCTTTTTTTGTCTCAAATTTCTTTTAAATGATATAAGTTTATATGATACATGAGGAATTTTTTAATGATGTATAAAAAAATATTTTCTATTTTATATCACCATACACTCATTATTAATTGTTATTTAACTTTTAATTTGAAAATCAATACTTTTAGGAGTTTTGATTTAAATGTTTCAAATGATTCCTTAGTTAGTTATATAAATTTTCACTCCCCTAAGACATGTTTTTAATTTTGAAAAATCATTTATTTTATTTTGTGTTTTTAATTCCATATTTTTATCTTGTAGTGGGAATATATATAATTTAATTATATTTTATTATAATTTCATCTAAAACATGTTTTATTGACTCTTATATTAATATTATTTTTAGGGGTTTTCTATTTCAGTTTTACAACATTGATTTGTGATTCACATTCCCCAAATTATTAAAATATTTGGTATATATATGGTTAATGATTAATATATATATATATATATATATTATAATACTATTTCAATTTGGGGGATCAACCTCGAAGATATCAAGCACATCATTTTTATAGAGAATTCATCATCTGTAATAAGAATAGTTTGCCATTCAATTCCTTTCCAATGAGAACACACTAATATTAATCATTTGATTGAATGGTTTTTACAAAGAAAACATAAATTCCTTTATTAGAAAAATTATTTAGAAAAATTTATACCCATTTCTATAAATAGTTTTTGGTTTTTTGATGAATATATTAAAAGGTATAATTGTTATTGATTTTGTAAATAGTAAAAATACGTAAACATATAATTCCTGAATAGATGATAATTAACTATTAAATAATAATAATTATGTGGTGTATATATTATTCATATAATCACTTGATGAATTAATTGGGCTCAATTTATGATGGGTAGTTTCCAAAATAGTCTATTGATGCATCGGTCGGTTATATAAGACAAACTAGATTGGGTAATTTAATGTATGCCTTCCCTAAAGAAATATTTCCCTAAAATGGGGCCTCGAAGGTGATTTACTGATTATTAAGTTCAGGATATATTTATAAAAGAATTAAACTAGTATAATGAAATTATACATTTCATCACTAAAAATTCAATTGGTGTTAATATTGTGATATTTTCATTTTTATTATTATCAAGGGATAAATTATTCATTCTATATCATTATATTACAAAATTCTTTTTTCTAATCTATTCATCCTATATTATTTTTTGTATTCTTATGAAGACTTATAATGATTTATTATTATCACTTTGTTACCCTAAATTTTCATTTTATCTCATCCATTATTATGTTTCCATTTCCACAATTTATGATGAAATATATTACACATGATAAGTCTTAAATTACATAATTTTTAGATAATTTGTGTAAGATGCTGAATAGTTTTTATGGATAATATAGTATCATAAATAGTTGAAAAATATTATTTAGATTAAAAATGCAAGGATTAATAGTTTCGGAATAATCCTAAATTCAAAATGATATAATCCTTAAATTTAATGTGAATTTATGTTATATAATAATTTCTTTGCCACATAATTATGTAATAGTAATGTTTATTAATCAATCGTTGGTATCACTTCCATAATGCAACATACACCTTTTTGACAATGCATCAAGGAGTACAACTCTAGGATGTGAAATAATTCTCGAATTCACCCCTACATATATTCATTTTGAGGATTGATATTATTGAATCTGAATTAATTTACAAAATGAATATGACTAAATAATAAAATAACACTTAAAAATAGATTGATTGTTATTTTTGTAAGTATATCATATTTTAAAACTGGATAAAAATGAACAAGTTTTAATAAATGAAAAATATTCTATTATTAGTGATATAATACTTTATTGGGGAATGATTTTTATGGGATACAGTCCAAATACAATTCATCAAAGTCTATGAATTTGTATTAAAGATGGGTGAATTTAATGTTATTAAGTGCAATAGTTATTTACATCATTCTATAAAATATATACCATGTATTACATAGAGATAATATTATTTATCTAAAGGCTTATGTATACTATTGATGTCTAAAAAATTAATTATTCAAATGTCCCTCAATAAATATTTTCAAAATATTACAATAATATTATCATTAATAGTTATTAATTATTTTATAAAAATAAATTGTTTTTTTCATTTTATATTATTTTTATTTTTATTTCACACTTATATTTTTTGGCATATAACAATCATTTAAAAATATAAAACTTCTATCTTGATTAAAAAAAACTATTAAAATAGTTTATATCCTTGTTTTATGGGATAATTTTTCATATTCAAATATTAAAATTTCATTATTGTCTATAATGTTCATTTAGTCATCATACAGATGATATATTTATACAATATTATATTTGATCCATTACTTATATATAAATTTATATTTTAATAAATTTTTATTGTATAAAATGATATTCAATAATTATAACATCAATTTAATTTATAAATGACATTAAACAATTAGAGTTATTTTCATATAATAGAATAAATTTAATTAAAACCATCATTGTGTATCACATATATATATTCAAATTCAACTAGGTCTTCTATTATGAATTTACAGACTTATTATTATATCGATAATCAATAAATTAATAAATAGGAATGATAAAACAACTATTATTGTTTAACAAAAACATTGATTGAAATTTTGAGAATATACTCTCTTGAAAATATTATGCTTCTCAAGCCTTCAACATAACAATTATTTATCAATGTAAAAATTTCTATATTACATTCAAAATTATTATAAATTAGTTTTACTTTTCCAAAATATTTAATTAATTTATATCTAATTGAGTAACATGGATATCATTAAATAATATTAATAATGAATCCAATCACTAATTTCCTCAAAAATGGGTTTAGTATCTTTTATGATAAACCGTAAATTAAAATTAAGAAACAATATTAATTTATTTTGTATTCACAAATAATTTAATTCCAAAAATTTATATTTATCAATATATATTAGTTTATATTTTTTTAATGTCCATATTAGTGGAAAACACAACGTACTCGACAATACCATTACTCAAAATCATTATTTTTATTATGTTAATTATTTCATAGTTAAAATATAAATTATTCGAAAATATGAAAAATTATTTAATATTTTAAACTTATATTATTAAAAAACAAACACCTAACAGAGAAAATATAAGCATTTTCCATTTTTTGTAAAATTCCAAATTATACAACAGTGATACCATGGGGTTAAACCCATGACATATAATGAATCAATGAGTATTAATTAATACATACTAGATTATAAAATTTATTTGAAATATTTTGATTGTTGAAATAATTTTTTTTACAAACACATAATATATAACATTGATTCTTTGAGAATTATATGATATTAGAGTGTGCATGATTAAATTTCATGAATAATGATTAAAATATATTAAATATCAATGACCCAACAATTATCTTCCCTATATGAATTTGTAAACATGTTCTTGATATGTTGATTATTCGATTATTATTTAATGATACTAATTTCTTTTCTAAATGATATAATAATTTAACTATATGTTTTCATAACAACATATTAACAAAACATGTTGTAATATATTCTTGGACTATGAGAAAATAGAGATCACATAAATTTAATTTTAAATTATAATTCTTATATTAATTAAAAATGACCATAAAAAAGAAAATATTGACATGAAATATTGATTTAATAACTGAACATAAATAAATAATTATTTAAAATTTTAAATCCTATATTTTTTATTCAAACATTATATATCACTGTTAACACATACTCATTTTTTTAGTTGAAGAAAAATATATATTTAAAAATATATTTAAAAATTATTATGTGAAAAAATATTCCCTAACATCAGTATAACAGCTTTATGATCCCGATATTATTATAAAATAAATATGAAATATACAAAAAAATCCCCCTTTACTTATTCATTATACTCTCTTCAATTATATATCTAATGATATTAATTTACTAAATATAAGTATTTATAGAACAATATGATGTTCCTAAAATGATTTTTTGCATTTTTATCATAAATACATAATAAATAAATTTTATTTTTTTATAAACAATTTTTATGTTACGGTTTTTAATTATAAATTCATTACAACATACTATAACAGAAATTAA
Source organism: Viscum album (assembly GCA_963277665.1). NCBI lineage: Eukaryota > Viridiplantae > Streptophyta > Magnoliopsida > Santalales > Viscaceae > Viscum > Viscum album. Next base: position 381,222,471 of record OY728122.1, read on the forward strand.
AATAATTATATATTTAGTTTATCTAATGTAATTGTAAAGATATCTTACATTAAAAGCCTTTCCAATTGGATTTTGAAGGTTTATAGGTGTCTTGATAGTTTATATATTCATTTTCCTTGTTAATTTTTAATATTAACACATTGATTATGTGCTATATTATTTGGGTTTTGTTATACATTTTTTGAGTTTATTATGTACTTTTATTGTTCAAGATGTAATTTTTGTGTTCATGTGTATGGTTCATGAATTGATTTGGTGGTTTATGTGGTTCAGTTTCTTTCAAAAAATAGTCTTCAATTGGTTCATGATTCAGTTGTTACATTATTATAGTAAGTTGGTATCTTTATAAAATCACTTGAATAATTATTACGGATAATTGGTTACATATTATGGTTGGTTTCATACATCACTAATTCAGTTTGTTTATTTATGCTATGAGATGGTTATTCATATGGTTAGTTGGTTTGGTGTTGTGGTTAGTTGGTTTTTTATACTGTCATTCTGTTCCTTTATCAGTTTAGTTGGGTACATCAAGTAGCTTGATCATACAATCATTTTATACATTTCCACTATTCGTTTTGAAAATTAGAAAAATATCATTATTTTTTTATTTAATACAATAATCTCAATAATAATAATTTATTTTATAAATATGGTTTTAAAAAACTATAATTTTTAATATAAATTTCAATACAATAATGATATTCATTTTGTTGAATTAATTAATGTATAAAGATATTAATGTGTCTATCCAAATGAAATAAATGTGATCGGAACAAATGATTAATTAATGCATGAAATTTTATCTAGAAAACTATTTTTTCTGATATCATTAATTATAAATTGGATATCATTATTTTCATTCCTCCTATATTTTTCCTAATGAAAATTAGTTGTAGAGATTTTCCTTTAGAGTATTTTAACCAAACAGATGGTTTGACCACTTCCTGTAGTGATTCAAACTTATACATGTTGCCCATATTTTAGTGAAATAATTTTCCAGAATTATCACTCCACGATATAGGGGACGTGCTTAATTATTAATTTTTTGGGAAATTTTATCTATATTATTTTATTTTCTAAATGATTTACCAGATTAAGTTATTATTAATAGGATATTAAAATTGAATGGTAATTCATTGAAATTATTCATTAAAAATAAAAAGAATGTTGTAAAGCTATAATGAAAAGATATTACAATACGTTTTAAAATATTCAATATAATTATTTATGTTAATTTATAGAATTTAAATAGGTGTATCAAATTCCCTTAATGAAAATAATTATCTTAATAATCAAGAAATCACTTGTTGAATATATATTTGATAACATTGATGATATTTCTAGAAGGGAATATGATAAAGTCATGTTATATTATATAAATTGATGACAATTAATTGGAAAGTTATCTTGGAGAGAAAAAATAATAATATCATGGAGAAAAAATAATTTTTTTATTAAATCTTGATAGATTAATTGAAAATTATTTGGGATTTTAATTCATATTTTTTAAGGTGTTATTTATATATAATCATACTATTTTAAGAAATGAGATATACGTTTAGAAGTGTTTTGATGTTACATATTTTTCCATGTTAGAATTCCTAAAATTATAAACATAATAAAACCATGGGATTTTATGATTTAATTTAAGAGACACAAGAAAAATAATACTTCTCATCATAGATTTATTTAATTATGAAATTTATTTATGGATTTAGAGAGACATTTTTATTGTGTGGAACACATAACCACCTCAATTACATGTCCATAGAATACTCATCCAATTTGAAAAAGTATATATTTTAAATGTATATCTACTCTATGAGTTTTTCTATTTTATTAAATATGAAATCCTTTATATGGTTTGAAAACCATATCAATCTTCAAACATGAGGTGATTTTATATTATGATGTTGATCAGTTTGTTTGATGGGTTATGATCCTAAGGAAATATTAATTATATTATTTCTTGGGATCATATGTATAATTTGATATCCAATGATGGTGATGGAGGGGCGTATTGATATTGGGTACTATAGTTTTATTTTGAAATTAGGGCAGTCAAGGAGAGATTAGAATAAGAAATGATGATCATTTTTCACAAGTCTTACATGACACATATAGGATATCCTCAAGGAAAGATGTTATTTATATGTTCTAAAATGTATTATTGAATTCATTATGATGTAATTCATATTATATGAATCTTCTTATATGTAATATTAGTATTGGTCCAAGTGTACCAAGATGGATGGAAATGATAAATGATTTGTTAAATGAATGGGGTTGGTTCATGGTAATCACATTTATTGATGACATACTGGAGAATAAACCATGCAGATTAATGGTTCCATCAACACATTTAAAAAAATATTAAAGTGTAAATAATTAAAATTAAATGTGTAATATTAATATCAATTAATGATTAAAAATTTAACTAATATTATACATGATTACTTTACTATTATTTGATGCAAATACCACAATAGTGGATGTTAGGTGTCTTATGCGATGATTGGTGTAGATTATTCTTAGGCATGGTAGTTACCCATGATATAATTGTGGGTTATATATATATATATATTCTAATTTCATATATTTCACCACCAACATCAGTAGAAAAAAAAACAATTAAATGTTTTGGGGTTGTTTTATGCCACATCCAAGATGGATAGGAAGATAATGGATGATTTCTTCCCTATCTGCTACCTCCCTCCATACATTAATGAGTTGCAGTGTCTGAATTGATAATAGATTATTGTATACAGTGAAGTCCTACCAAATATAGGAAGGATCAATATGAAGTCTTTGTTTATGTCTGGGAGGTATCATATTGATTTATTACACATACATCTATCCAGACATGGTGGGAACTGATTCCCTTAGGTTTTCATGTATGGAATCTGATGGATCAATGTATAATGAACATACATAAGGTGTAGTGGATTTAAGGAATACATATTATTATGAAATGGATGATAATGGTGGTGATGTGGATTTGTGGGCTAATTATAACATGAGATATTGGGACTTGTGTGATTCTGAGTTACGTAGGGTTGAGGCTTATATTACATTAGTTATGACATACATAACTGATATATTTTCATAGGATCAGTGGAATTTTGGTGTCAATGTGAAAACTCAACAAATATGTGGGTGATGGGTACCTAAATTATATATATAATTATATTATGGATTTCATATTAAATTTATGTGTTTCATAGTGATTAAGAAAAGGTATAAATATGGTTGCATTGTAACATATTTTGGTGATGATATTTATTCATTTACCTATTCTCTAGAATTTACTATTCTTAAATGTATCATTTTTAGGACTGATTTTAGAGAGGATACTACAGGTTATAAATTTTATGCTCAACATAATTTTATATAATGTAATTTTTAGGAAGTTACATACTTTTTGTTAACTAAGAAGGACATTACTATCTTGGATGTGTTGGTGATTATCTTTCATGGTTTTCTAGATATCATGGTTACTAACTCGGTTTAGTTTTATATATCCTATACTTTTATGTATTATTTTATGAGGAGGATAGAGTTGTATCAGTGGTGATGGTTGATAGATATTAAGGAGTTCGAATCTATGAACTATTGAGGTAATATTATATGAGTAAGGGTAATTTATTTACTCAGAAAATCACATTTTATAAATAAGGGAGACCGTCGAGGACATCATATCTCATGGAATCTTCTAATATGATGTGAAGAAGTTGTGTTTTTTCAAAATTCTAAGATAAGTGGTGTTGATTTTGGGATAGAGACCAGATTTAGGATCATCCATCTTGATGTTTTTATCCATTATTTTAATTTTGTAGAAAATTGGAAAAATGTAAATCTTATTTAATGTATTAATAATTTCCCTTTTAATAGATCATTCATCAGGTGTATTAAATTTAATGAAATTTATTATTTTGTAAATATGGAATAAGGTTGACATCCCAATTACATACAAGAAGAATACATTTAGTTGAATATTGTAACATATCACCTTAATGTGTAGATAAATTTTGATGGAGAATATTAGAAGAGGAAACTACCAGAGTTATAATTACATGTTATATTTATTATTTAATGAGTAGTTTTATATGATGAGTTTGAGGATAAGATAAAATATATAGTGATTTATTTTAGTTTTATCCATTTACATAAAGATTATTGGTTTTTTATAGCTATGGATTCATATAATGGTTCATTTTTAAGTGGTAATTTTTATTCTTTATAGTTATTAAGTAGTCATGTTTTGTATAAAATAGTTTTAGGGATTAGTTAATGACTATTATTCTATATTGGACTATTACAAGAACTTATCAAATGTTCAACCTTACTAATTGACATGGGAGTTCTAGTGTAACTAATTTTATTATAAGGTAAATAATACTCTGATGGTATTTTTTTATACAATCATCCGAAATGAGATTAGTTGGGAAATACATTATGAGGATGCTCTACATCCAGATATCTAGTATGTGGTCACTATTTTTATGTTTATGTCATATAACTATGTGACAGAGATGGAAATTTATTTATAGGACATTGGAAGATACTGGGACATCTTGATATGAGAGTCAAAAAGACCAACCATTGAGTAGATATGGGACTAGGAGTTTTAGTAACATTGTCCAGACTAAAATGCTTTTATCATTGATGATAATGTTTCTTCATTCTTAAAATTATTTTGATATGTATATAATTTCTCAGAATCCTTCTAGTGGAAAAACATTTATTTTTCTTAAAGAGGTTATAGACATGAGAAGTGAAAACGTCTAAACATCCTCAGAAATCATTCAATGAAAGGCTTCCAGTTCCATTCTTGGAATTTATAACAGTATTAACTAAGATTTTAGTAACATTAGTGTGATCCAGCTACCAATTAATTGTAATGAGTTTGGGTGGATTGAGTAAAACTTCATGAAATACTACTTCCTCAAGAAAAATGTGAAAGGAAAAACCATGTGTGTGGTCACAATCATGGATACATATATTTTGGTGTGAGGTGTGGTTATACATATTATCACACCATAATATTTTTTTTATATTTTTTTCACATAATTTAAATCCTTTAATAGCTTGCATCATGAAAAATAACGAGTTTAAAAGAACCATGACATACTATGGAAATATTATTATTTAATGTAAAATTTATTGTAGAGTTGTCTAAAATAGAGGACATAATAAGAATAAATAAATTCTTACAACAATGTATAAAGGATTTACATACCCAAAATATTGATTATAAAAAACTCAGATTTTTAATATATTTATTTGTATAAAAAAACATTCTTCTATAAATGATTTTTAATATATTTTTAATAAATTATAATAAAATTTCTATTTTTATTATTTTTATTTCAAAAAAAGGAACTTCATTTTTGTAATAATTATGAAAAATTATTATTGAGTTAATTTTTGAGAAGGTTCATGATTGGTTGTATTTTTTAAGAATAATGAAAATACTAATTTTTTTTATAATAAATCTTTTTCATAGAAAGTTTTTATATTGTTAAATTATGTTTTAAAATGATATTAAAAGTTTTATTAGATCAAATTTATTATGAATAATAAAATTTCAGTAATTAGATCCATTTTTTATGAATTCTGATAAAAAAATATATTTAAAAATGAATTTTCTTGGGAAATTTCTTTTTATCACATTTTATGGGATTAATATTAAATTAATGATTTCTAATACATTTATTATAATTTAAAATATTATAATATGGACATCTTAATATTTTTGATTATTAATAGAAACTATATTATATATTTATCTCTATCGTAAAGAGGTAAAATTATGCTAAAACCATGTGGAAAACAATAAATTAACCATAATGATTCACCTTATCCTTTTAGATAAAGATGTGGTCCCCAAATGGTATAATTAAATAGTAAATAATTTATTTTAATTTTTTTATATTATGAATTCATTCATGACTCCTCACAAGATATGATATATTTTTTTTCAAATAATATACTAATTTTGGGGACTTGTAATTAATGACATGGTTGGATGAATCTATTCGGTCTTGGCTTACCCAAGAATTATAAAAATCGTTCTTAATATACTATTTCCACCCAAAAAATTATTTATTATTGTTTATTAAATTAACTAATACTGAAAACAATTTACTCTTCAATTATGTATTTTCTTAAAATTTGTTTCACATGAATTATATACAATTATATTAAAATGAATATCGAAAAAATGAATTAATTATATTTAAAAAAATGGTTTCAAATTATGAATTATCACATCCAAATTATGTAATAATTTCCCTTTTATTTCTCCCAAATAATTATGTTATCATTTTAAAAATATAAGTTATTTTTGAAAATGTTTAAATATGTTTAATAATTATGTACAACTTAAAATTTATCCAAGATATTCCGAAATACTATTGGATGTGTTTATTTATAACCAATTATATCATATATTCAAATTTGGTCTACATTGGTTCCACATAAATTGATTATTATATTTCTAATATTTAATCTTTTATGTAGTTCCATATTTTCCCTCTCAATCCCTAATTAATATATACCACATCAACTCTCTTATCCACAAATAGTGATCATTGCATATCAACCAAGAACTAAAATAGTACCATCCATCATTACTTCCGACCATATAACTTCTTTTATACATTCTTGAAGACCATAATTTCATGGCTTATGGTGTAATCCAACCAATACTTCTCAATTAAGATATATAACTCTTAACTATTTTTTTTAATTTTTTCCTTTTGATAACTCCTCTTAATTTATCATGTCAATTATAAAATAATTAATTATATATCATCAATGTACATAATTTTTATTACTGAATTTATGAACCACTATCAACTATATTTACATAATATCAAAAATGGAAACATGGCTCATTCATATGTATGACATATCATGTAGTAGTGTAATTGGTGTTTCATATAACTTTTAATTGGGTTTTTATAATGATGGAAATAATGATTCAAAATTAATTTTTTATATGTATAATTTAATTTAGTTTTAAATTATGATTTATTTATTTTTCGATTTTCCAGTAGAAAAAAATAGTCATCATAAATATGTACATCCTACCATCTATATGAATAGTATAATTCATTTTTTATCTATTATTTAAAATATGATAATATATATATATTAAATAAATATAATATTTATTCCATTATTAATATTCTGGATACTATGTAAACATAATCAATGTAGAAGGGCTTGGACTTCAGATAAAAATATTACCTATAAAACATGAAGCATTTATCACACAGAATAATAACCTGGATATAAAATTTTTAATGAATGAGTGAAAAGTTTTCATATGTAAATATTATATAGTATGATTGAGATTATTATAGATCTATAATAAATTTTTAATCTACCTAGGTTCAGTATGTTGGTGGTTTTATTATGTATGAAAAATTGAATGACATCTGATAAGAGATTTATGTCTCAATTTTACTTCAGAGAGATGCTAACAATATTCAACAATTTTTATGATTATATAGTTCATATGAATCTCACTAATTCAACATTAGATTCCTCTTATAAATATTATGGTGAAATATATATCCATATACAGTTAAAAATTTTAAGAGTTTTTGTAATTGAGATATTAGATTAGAAATAATGTATTTATATTTCAATCAAATTTTTAATTTTGATTATTTATTCGTGAAATTTATTGGATAAAATTATATTACCTTCATATGATAAATAAATTTTTATTTTTATTTATCCTTTTTAATTTTTTATAATACATATTTTCATTTAAAATTTTTACATTACATACTCAATTGAACAAAATATTAATTTTATATAATGAAAAAGTTTTCGAGAGGGACACTATATTAAAAAAGAGAGAGAAAATAAAGAGAAGTAAAGAGGAGAATGAGGAAGAAAATGAATCATGCCCTCATCTGAAGAAAGAAATAAAAAATATAAAAATGTATTTCAAAGATCATAATCTAGTTGATTGAAAGAATTATACTCCTCAATATATTTAAAGTCAGACTACATAGAGATAAATTGATTCAAATAGGGTATTCTTGACGTAGAAGATGATTTGGTCTCATAGTGGGCCTAATATGGGACTAATCAATCATAGGTAGAGACTTTTGAGGCAGAAATTTCGATAATCTATCATTATCAATAGAATTTACATTATCTGACACATCCTTTTATGAGATTTAACTTCTCAAAGAAACATAATTGGGTTTATAAAGGTCTGAAACATCACCTCACATGAAACATATTTCATAGTTTCTCATGGCATCTTGAATAGAATTGTGAAAATTAATTCATTGACACACTTATTCAAATGGATTCCCATTACAAAGAGGTCAATTTTACCTTACTTAAATAGAAACCACACCCACTATAGGCTAGATAAGAAGATCCACACACCCAAAATGCAAAGAGGCATCCCCTACAGAAGGAGAAAACACACACTACTCATGTTGAACATGAATATCAGCCTTCTTAGAATACTGAGAGACATACCCTTCAGTACACTGATCAATTCCCACCAATATTACATATTCTAATTGAGGGAAATTATCTCCATAAAAATATTGTGACATTACTTATGCAGACCTTTAGAATTACTTATAATATAATTTAAATACTCATCTACATTATTTACATAAATAGGAAACATATTACTCTTGACACAATCACTATCATAATTTCCCTTTGATGAATAATACCCATGTAATTTATTTTTTCTACATTTTTTTGTTAAATTTCTAATGAACTAACAATCAACACAAAAATAATGTAATTTTTCAAATACTATTCTCAAATAAATATAAACCTTCATTGTAGAAATAATTACTATATGATTTAGAGTTTCACTAGTGACAATGTACACTAAAATACTATATTTTTCCCCAAACCTCACCTTCTAAGTCACATTGTCCATCCAGAGGGGGACCCAAACAAAAATTACAATGTTTTAAGGTATCTTTCAGTTCCAAAAAAACCAATTTAGGCTATAAATTTTATCTCACTCATAGGCATAAATAAATTTAATATAATAAATATTGAAATAATTCATCCATTTTTAGAAATGAAGAGAGACAAGATTTTGAAACAAAGACTCAATACCCCATGAATTTTTATTACACTCATCTAATGGAAAGAATCAATGAAAAAAATAAAATTCCATGGGAAAATCAACTCCAATATGTGAGCCCCATATTTGGTAAACATAGTTTTATAGATCATCTTGAAACCACTAATTTTTCTATTTATAAGAATAAGAATATCAAAAAAAATTACACATACCTATTCACTCTTGAATAGATTCTCTATTGGTTGTCTTGATAATTTTGGATAGTTTTTTCAAAATATATTCTGTAGATGATTCCTTGAAAGATGCTATATATGTACCCAAATCCATTCTATATCTAAAATGATCATATTTTTATTCTAAATCATCATTTAACTTTTTTATTGGATGCAAATGATGTATACCAACCAACAACTCTTCCACTTCCAAACTGATATTCCATGTAAACTACATTTATAATCGAAAACCCTAGTAATGATCATGGGTATTCTTGTGTTTTTCCCTCTGTGACCCCATCCTATTTCTCTCTTTTTTATATTAAATCTATTATAGTTAAAATTTTTTAAAAAAATACTATTTTCTGTCATATCAATGTTTACAAAAAATCATTAAATGTATTTTTTAGCATTATAATATTATTGTTTAAAAAACTCTATACAAATAATATTAAATTTAAAAATTGGGAAAATATAAATCATTCTGAATTTTTTTAAATATTTTCCTTATTGAATTATTATAAACGTGTTATTGGAATATTATCCTTTTTCATTTAAAGAATGGATATAATAGCATGTCTACATTACATCTAAATATTTTGATTCTTCTCTTATATTTTTTTCCACATTAGATATGTATAAAAAAGTTTCATAATTTTTTTTATTTTAAATATCTTTTCTCAAAGTGAAAATATTTATTTTTCATAATAAATATCCAATGAATCATTAAATATATTTTTCATATATGATCACATAATTTTATTTCCTGGGGTTATAATCCAATTATACTATCCGTATTAATTATCAATATCATTTGTAATTATTATGTTTAAATAATAACGAAATAAACTTATTTTTAATGGATTTTTCTTTGATTAAATAATGATATTTTATGAAACTCTCTTTCAATTCATCTATTATTATATATTGATATTATAAATTAATTATGATCTTGTGAAACACATATGTATGCTTTTAATTTTTTGATGAGTTGTGACATCCTGAATAAGGCAGCACATGTCGGTTCCCCATGTCAGCCGAACACATGATGTAATTTCACCTCTCTATACATGAGAGGCTGCCAACTTGCATCAACGGTCAAATATTAGTCATGGGGAGACTATACCATATTTTTGAGTTTAATATAAAAATATAAATAAATATAAAATAACCAATAAATGATATAACATTTGTTTGAATAATGTAGTATCACAAGATGTCAAAAATGGGGAATACAATATCAAAACTAACCAGTAGATATGTTATGATAATATATGTGGAAAGTTTAAAAATTAAACTAAAAAGATAATACATAGATGATTCCAAAGAATGACACAAACTACATATGGTTCCCTAAATCATGTTCTATTGGACCCAATCATCTAACATGATGAATTTCAAATTTTCCTATATTGTAACCATGAAATATATTCATGTTCCAATCAAGTAGCATGATTAGGTTGTGAGTAAAACAATGTATGCCACCAAAAATGACGTCTAAAATAATATGTAGTCATATAATAATGTTTTAAGTTGTATAAATAATAATTAACATACATAAGTAAAAATTTATCACATTATTAACAACTCATTATTTTACTATATAAACCATTGGGTTCCTCTAGACACCTATACCTCAATACCTAATTCATCCCATGATGGATTCCGCACCATTCCCCATGGGATATCATATCACAGAATGCATTTTTTTACCATTATTCTATCAATAAAAAAATGAATTACATTGTCAATATTCATTTTCTTAATAAAATCATTAATTCCATTATTACTATTCATTTTATCCACTAAAACATTAATTAAATTATTACCATTAAATGTCTAAATTAACACATGAATATAATTATTACCATTTATTGAATCAACTATCTTATGAATTCCATTGTTACCATTAATAATTCTAATTCACTCAAAAAATTTCTTATTACCATTAATTATATAAAATTCACCCCATTAATTAATTTAAATATTAACTAATAACTTCGATCCCATTAGTTAACTAAATAATTAGATAATCATCTCAATATCATTACTAATTAAATAATTAGTTCATCACATCAATACACATTATTAATTCCCCAATTAATTAACACATCAATCCCATTAATACATTTTCTAATTCATTAATCAATGTCAAAAAACTCAATATCTTATATTTTATTTGACAATTAGTCATTGGATTTATAATATCATTGTCCCTTAATTAATTCCACAATTTATTATTCAAGTAACCATTTAATATTATGATAAATATATCAACATCTTATTATCTCAAAATCCTAATTTAATATTATGATAATTAACAAAACAATTAATTATCCCCAAATACAATTCAATATTCTTATAAATAACTCTGTTATTAATTATCCCAAAATCCCAATTCAATATTATGAAATTAACTCATTTATTAATTAACCCAAAATCACCATTCCATAATTTTTTAATTCACCAAAAAAATTAATTCAATTATGAACATTAATTACTAAACAAAATAATGAAATACTAAAAATACATACATGTAATTGAATTCATGAGCATGATATTTTAATAATAGATCACCTTCATAAATTTTTTGTTAATCAATTTCCTAATAGAAATCTACATTTTGAATAGAATAATGATGTAGAATGATATCTAGATCTTAATCCAAAATTAATGTTAATATAAATCAATATCTGATAATTCATGATCTAGTTCCAAAATACAATATATTGATTCAACTAAAAACAAGGATAAACAACCCTATAAAAATTAGGGAAGAATGAGAAATAGATGGGAACCCACTTGGGATAAGATCCTCTTACTGGGAGGGATCCATATCATTAATATGTGATTATGATCACAAAGATAAGAGGTTATAATGGCTTGGAATCCATTCATGGTGTTAAAAAATAATGAAAATGAATTTATTGTTGAGTTAGGTATAAATAAGTGTATAAATGGTTGATCAATATATTTTAAATATAATTTTCAAGGCATTAAAATCTCGTATACATGGTTTGTTGCTCGGGGTGCACATTTTCAACTAACTATGCACATTAACCAAGTGTATCTTATAGTGGGTGCACAATTTCTCCATTTTGGGCTCATGGTTTGACATACAATGGGCCAACCATGAAAAAACTCTTTGTTCAGTGTTTCACAGTATACTGGGCTAGGGTGCATGGTTATGAAAAAAACATGTGCCTACCATGCATTACCAACTTTCTTACATTTTTCTGTAATTTTCAACCAATAACTACCTATGGTAAAAAAGTGATCAATATAAGACAAAATAAATCCTGTTAATGTGTCTGAGACAAGACCAAAAAATTTAGGGTTTTATAATTTCCTGACCTCATAACAGATCATCCTTGAGCTATACTCCCGTTAATCACGAAGATTTCGAGTCAAAAAGGCCATGCCTTAATCCCTTATATCTTATTTTCTCTCCAATGTTTATTCCTATACAAACCCTTGTTTCTATTGTACATTCCAAATCAACAAAATCATTCCACAAACACATTCTAACAATGATCAAACATAGTCATTAGAATCTCCTCAAAGGATGAATGTATCTCAATCTCAACAACATCCCCAAAGATCACATTATAATGGTTGAGGTGATACAATTGTAGTTATGAAAATGGAAAAATAATACAAATCTCTATATCTCTTTGGATGATCTAATCAAAATCCCACCATCCTAATTCACTACACAACCAAAAATGGTCCAAGAAAACATGGTTTCAGCATTCCATGTCTCCATATCGTATGATGAGAAAATCATCGAGAATCCATAAAGAATACATGATAACCCTGTGTAAACTCTAGGGGCCATCTAAATCTATCAACATACACATTATATTCTTTCAGATATATATATATATACACTACTTAATTAGCATAACCTTCTCTTATATGTCTTGTATAAGACCCAGTCCGAAAAACAATGAAAAACTGGCCACCATCCATTATAGAGGAGATCTGCACGACATTCCATAATGTTCCAAAAATTTTTTCCATCAATATAATATCATAATAACTATATTGATATTCAAATTCCATAAAATCAATGTGATTTTCCCAAGTTCAACCAAAGTCCTGGACACATGCATATAGAATATCATTAAGAACATGAATAGTAACCTCCAACATCCCATATATCTATGGGTAGATAACCTTACTCAACAAAAACTATGTACAAAAATCTTTTTTAATCCCTTCTATAAGAGAGATTTAAAACATGAATCAATGTTTGATATAAATTTATAGGGATCCCCATTCATATAAACTATTTTCCGACCATAAAAAATCCTCCAGCTGCTCTACTGAGAACATCTATCATTTTGGAAAGAAATGTGCTACCATAATCAATCTGTCCATAATATCCCAAATATCTTCATGTTACTAAGGCATCCTTGTAAGATGCACCCAAAACTCCAAAGTCTTGTCATCCCACTTCAATTCCAAAATGGGAAATGACTGTAGTAAAACAATATGTCATTATTCCCATCCTTCACCTACGGATATGTGTAACATCATTTCACACAACCTACATTCAAAATTTTCATCCCTAACTACTAGAAAATTTGATTTAGGTTACAATACATTTTTTCACACATGGATGTACCACCCAATTCGAGGTACATAACTCAGAAATCATCTCCTCCTACAAGCTTACAGACACAACCCAATTCTTCAAATAGATGATTGCATCCTCTTATATTCTCTTATCAAAAGATTAATCCCCACCATCAAGTCCTTCCCTCAAGGTTAATCACAATGGGTCCTCATACTTCCAATCTATGATCAATATAAAAAGTGTATACTCTAATGGAACTAAAATGAGAATCATCTATTGTTGACTCTCATGAACCACAACATGTATCTCAGCTAGTAAGGTCATCATATTCCAGTCATCACTATACTATTGAAAATTCTATGTCTGGGTTTTCATTCTTAAATTACTAGTAACTTCGTTCCCCATCCCAGGCATATAAGATAGTTCAAAATCAAATGACAACTTACACTCAAACCATATCCACTTATAGAGATTTAATTATTTTTTATAGAATAATAATTTAAAATATTTTGATTAGTATACACCATATAATTCTCACCCAATAGTTTACGTTTAAAACACTTCAAAGAGTAAATGAATGATTACATCATGATGTCTTGCGTAGGGAACTTCCATTCATGTGGGGGAAACTACCGATAACGATACACCATAAATTGATCTACCTGCACCAATAATTATCTAATAACTTTCCCATAAGTGTGACAAAACATTGTATACTATTCACCAGGCTTACATAGGATCATGATTGGTGCCTATTTCAATGATACATTTGAATAAAAAAAGGCAGTCTCACATGCTTATGACAATTAAAAATTTCCCCTCATCTTGGATAAGACTAAATGTAGAAATGCACAATGGAAAAATTCCTAAATGAATCATTGGTAATATCTTGATAAAACTATAAATAATTAGATATAGAAAACATTCTTGCGATTCTTCCAATAAAAAATTACTTAATCCTTCTTTGGGTCTATCGAAACACCTTCCTCTCAGATGAAATCTCTGAGGAAGTGTATCTGATCAATACATAACTACTAGTTAAATATCATGATGTATAGATGATTCCCTATCAATATATTCAATATTACATCAAGGTTTTGGGAAGGATCATACTCTTTTGTCAAGTACACAAATTGTACATCGACAAACAATACCACAAACTGATCCACGTACGGATGGAATATTCTTTTCATTAAGGAGATTAACAGTTCTGGTGTTTTCATCAGCCCAAATAGTATTATTTCAATCCCAAATAGGCCATTAATTATTATGATATCAATCCTCAATACATAAGAAGGAATAACATTCAAATCATGATACCCTGATATCTATTAAATCATAGTGAAAACACAGTATCCACCCAACTGGTCAAATAGATCATCAATACAAAAAAGAGGATACCAATTATTCACTGTCATCTAGTTCAATATATGGTAGTCAACAAACAAAATTAAAATACCAAGATACTTCTTTTCAAACAACATAAGACAACCCTTTGGTGACGTACTAAGATAAATATACCCATAATTCTCTAACCCCTGTAGTAAAGCATTGATTTTTTTGATTCGCTTTAGGTTTCATTTCGTACGAAGGAACTGGGACATACTCCACCCCTAGAATGAGACCAATAATATATTTCACATCTCACTTAGGTGGAAGAGCAGTGAAACCTTTAGGAAAAAATCCAAAATTAGATTCACAATAGGTGGAATGACATCCTGATTTTCTCTTCCATTATCAAACAACAAACTAGAATCCAGGGTGGTATACTCCCCTAGTTTCAAGTGAACGGTCCCGCACAACCCTCCTGGATGCCCCATTATCCACTGTTAATATGACTTCCACCCATAAGAGATGTAAGGTAAATTTCCTCTTCAAAAAATATATGTGGAATTGGTATTCTAATAACCATTCCATACCCCGAATTAGATAAAATTACAAAATGTCAATAATTTAAATATCCCATTGAATGAGATACAAACCATCCTTGAGAGAATATAACTTTCACAAGTAGATGTATCTTAATTGTACTCCCAATGGTGTTTCTATCGTCCACACCCCACTTATGAAATATATCAAATGGCCCATAAAATAAATTTGGTGTACAAAAATAATGGATTGAGAAGCACCATTATCAATTAAATAACTAATAATCATATAACCTATAAGAAGAGTACCTCATATTTTTGATGTAATAGCATATATATCCATAATAGTAGGCTTAATAACATTCAACTATCCTACCCCACTTATTTATGATTAATCATAAGTCCCCTATGATTCAACACTCTATAAATACATGTTATCTTTCCCTAAAACACCAAATCTACAGGAAGTACCACACTAACTAGTAGAACGTCATTTGAATGACTAATTTTAGAAATACAATCCCCTTTATAAACCCTAATTCTATCCAAATCCTCAATTACTATGCATCTATCACACATTCCTACAAAATTTTTATAGATTTCATATCTGTAAAGACCCATAAATTTCAAGGAAATTTTTTTCTTAATTTTCTTTGGAATTTTACAAGAACGCAGTTACTGACGGCGCCTGATTCTGAGGCCCGGTGTGCCCGGAATCATTTTCCGAAGTTTGGCTCGGGTACGTTCAGTGACCGGACGAGCGGGTTTTTCTAACTTTTGAACCAGTGCCCGGAATCGAATTCTGAGGGCACCGATGAAATCGCAGCGCCGGTATTCGCTTAGAAACGCCTCTTCCGGAGTTGCGTTTTCTCGGGTGTGGTTTTTAATTTTCCGGCTTAAAGTTAAGAAATAAAATAATTTTGTGACAACTTTATTTTATTTCACTTAAGCCGCTTGGAAGCCACTTGAAGCCACATAAAGGCGGCTTGAACTGAGTTGAACCAGATAGGATGATATCCAGAAATATCATACCCGCTTGGTAGGATATATTGGGAGGTGGGGCCCGCACGAGCCCCGCCGTTTCATTCCGCTAGGAAACGCACCCGCGAAAACCCGTCTTAATGAAAGTCAACTGACGCGTTTCTTAAAATCTTAACAGACCATTTAATTGGGCGGTTTATTTCGTGAATTAAATGGGCTGTTTCTTTCGTTGAATTAATTCAACGAATTGATGGATCGTTTCTTAACCAGTTTTCAAATTCGTTGGCGTAATAATAAAATAAGGCCAACGCTCGACCTCTGGTTACTTGCGCATTGAGAAGATTTGAGAGGACCCTTGTATCTTCTTCTCCCTTGCGAAGAACGTGAAGAACGCGAAGAACGCGAAGAACGCGAAGAACGCCGAACCCGGAAATCGACGACGCTTCCGTCCGAGACGTTCTTCCCCGCTCCGATCTCCGATCACCGACCGTTGAGGTGAGTGATTTCAGATTTCCTCGCAAGGTTCTTTTCTTTTGGTTTTAAACACAGATTTAATTATTTATAATTTAAATCTGTTGTTCTTGGTCCGTTGAGCTCGCCGACTCAACGCCGGATTCCGCGACGACGCGACGCCTTCCCGCGACGACGCGACGATCCCCCTCTTCCGCGACGAGCTTTTCCGTGAAGAACGCCCGCGCACGACGATCAACGAGGTAGGGATTTTATATTTTGGAAATACCCCTCCTTATATTCCCGTGAACATTCTTAAAAAATTAAAGAACCGGAATCAAAGAAACAATTTTATTTTATTAAAATTGTTAGTTCATGTGTTGAACATTTTATTTTCTCCCGTTGTTTTTTTCTAACGCAGAGGGTGCGGGTCAAACGAACATGGCCCGACAACCCTCTGTCGTTCTTCGTTTTGTGCGGATTTGTCGGGTGACGACGGAACATGCCGCAACGGATGTTTGATGATCCCGCAGTAATGAACGGAACCCGGGAGGAACAATGGCGCAGACGGGAAGGAAAACGGGCCACTGGAGCGACTCCGGCGGCCCGCAGAAGCCGGTGGCGGCGCAGGTCGCCGGCGCGGCGGCGCCGGCGGCCGGAGGCGGCGGCACCCCGCGGGTGCCGCGGGTGTCCAGCGCGGCACCCCGAGGGTGCCGCGGGGGTGTCACGCGGGGCGGCGGCTTTCCCCCGCGTCGGCCGCTCGGCCGAGCCGAGCCGGACCGGCCCTGGCCGGGCCGGGCCGGCAAACCGGGTCGGACCCCACCCGGTTCGGGCCCACCAGGGGGGGTCAGGCCGGGTCGGCCCGGGCCCGGACCCCCCGTCTTCGGACGACTTTCGTTCAAACGCCTGTAACATGAGCTACGAGCCTCCAAACGACTCGCCGTCAGTGGCAACACAATCCTTGGAGCAAGATGATCGTTTCGGTTTATCGCACTCAAGGTTTCGGAATACTTTGGGTTTGGCCGGGTTGGTTCGTACACGAAACCAACCGGGCCCTGGGAGCGGAAACACTCATATCTTGAGCTACGGACGTCCGATTGACGTGCCGTCAGCTTTGTTAGTTTCCTCTTAGTGAGACGGATCTTTTGGCTCACTCTGCCCGAGGTTTGGACGCAAGTGGAGTACGGTCGGGTTGGTTTTTCCTTAAAAACCAACCGGGCCCCTAGGACGAAAAAGCCAATAACTCTCAGACCGGGCGTCCGATTGACGCGCCGTCTATTGCGTTGAGTTCCTCTTGATGAGACGGAACTTTTGGCATCCTCCGCCCGAGTTTTGGATGAAGATGGATAGTGGCCGGGTTGGATCGCACTGAAATCCAACCGGGCCCCTAAAATGGAAAAACTGATATCTTTCAGACCAGACGTCCGTTTGACGAACCGTCAGCGACATTGGTGATCACATTGAAAAACGGTCCCTATGTGTATACCCTGTGAGTGTTCGGGGTATAGTTGAGTTACGGCCGGATTGGTTCGCTCACGAAACCAACCGGGCCCCTGGGACGAAAAGGCTAATAACTCACAGACCGGGCGTCCGATTAACGCGCCGTCTGTTGCGTTGAGACCCCTATGACGAGGTGGTCCTTCGAGATACTTCCTTGCGGGATTTTGTGATACTTGGAGTATCAACTAGTAGCTCGTGGAGCGGACCCTCCCGGAGACGAGCGGGCGGAGCACGGAGACCGTGTAGATGACTGAGACCCGACGACTGCTGATCGAACGACTCGGTGTGTGACAGAGGTGCGTTTGGTTGTAGCGGCACATGGGAGCGCTTGGTTGTAGCGGAAGACCCACGACAAAGGTGTGCTTGGTTGTAGCTGTACACATGGGAGTGCTTGGTTGTAGCGGAAGACCCACGACAGAGGTGCGCTTGGTTGTAGCGGCAAATGGGAGCGCTTGGTTGTAGCGGCAGACCCACGACAGAGGTGCGCTTGGTTGTAGCGGCACATGGGAGCGCTTGGTTGTAGAGGCAGACCCGCGACAGAGGTGCGCTTGGTTGTAGCGGCACATGTGAGCGCTTGGTTGTAGCGGCAGACCCACGTCAGAGGTGCGCTTGGTTGTAGCGGCACATGGGAGCGCTTGGTTGTAGCGGCAGACCCACGACAGAGGTGTGCTTGGTTGTAGCGGCACATGGGAGCGCTTGGTTGTAGCGGCAGACCCACGACAGAGGTGTGCCTGGTTGTAGCGGCACATGGGAGCGCTTGGTTGTAGAGGCAGACCCACGACAGAGGTGCGCTTGGTTGTAGCGGCACATGGGAGCTCTTGGTTGTAGCGGCAGACCCACGACAGAGGTGCGCTTGGTTGTAGCGGCAGACCCACGTCAGAGGTGCGCTTGGTTGTAGCGGAACATGGGAGCGCTTGGTGGTAGCGGCTGGCCCGCATTACTCGATAGGTGGAGTACTACAGCAGTCTTAAGTTAGTGAGCAGTACCTCATGGTTGTGACAGGACCACTGTACACTCCAGAGACGGAGCTCTTCAGCAGTTACGGTTTCGATGATGAAAATCCTGGTTTGAGCTGAGACTTTTGACCTTGTGTTTGGCTCATGATTGAGATGGGTTACTTGATAACTTAGGTATATGTATGGGCATATATCTAAGTAGAAGTTATCTGTTGAGATCTTCTTGTGGTTATCTTTGTTGGTTTTAGTGAGACCTTGAGGGTCTCGGGGTCCCTACTGAGTATCGTTATACTCACCCCTACACGGGATATGCCCACACTACGTTGTGTTGGTTGCAGACGGCGGACAGCGCTGATCATGGTGGAGGCGTGCGGAGCAGGATGGTACCTGGAGGTGGACCACTATGCGGGACGTGCTCGGAGCGGACGGCGGGACCCGAGGAGCATTGGAGCTATCTGTACCCACCCTTCAGGTGGGATTTCCAGTGGACAGCTCAGTGTAGCGGCTTTTACTTTACAGTTGTTGTTTTCCCTTTCCAGTTGTACTTTACTTTCAGTTGGGTTTGTATACTGGCCCATTTACTTTTCCGCACATCATTTGTACTCTGTTTTTACTTAGTGTTTACTTTTCCACTTGCTTACTCTGTGGTGCTTGTTTACTTTTCAAAGGCAATGCCTTCCCCTTTTTTTGTTGGGATTTACGCCTTGGTGCTAGTCGCCAGCCCCTGGCCTATGGAAGGCGGGCTTGGGGTAGTCACGGCACGGGCCCCGAGGGCGGGTCGTGACAAATTGGTATCAGAGGTGGTCGGTTCTACCGGGGACTCTGATCTTTCTTCTATGTGAAGCAATAGTGTTTAGCGTATTGGGTGTGGTTATCAGTCCAGGGAGTCCAGTGTTGGTGCGGCGGCCGACGTATCCGTACACCAGGACCCTGACTTCTGATTTCCGACTTAATTCACGAAAACATTGATTGCATGTGTGTTTCAAGTTTTCCTTGTGATTACTTGTGTCAGCTCACCAGGTATACTGTCCTGACCGTGGCACACCTGTTTCTTTCAGGATTGCCCCACGATGACAGCCATCTAGGATTCCGAGAGTGGAGCGTGATGACAGCCCACCGAGCGTCGAGGACTCGGTATAGGGCCCTTTGACAGCTGAGGCACAGGCGGTACCTATACCCACCGAGGCACCGATGCTACCAGCCCCAGCCGCTGATGATGCACGTCGCCTTAGTGCACTGCATGAGTTCCAGTGCCAGCGACCGCCCAGGTTCCGCGGGGAGACGGACCCTCAGGCCACCGAGGACTAGCTGGAGGCAGTTGTTCGGGTTTTCAGATTAGTGAGGACACCAGCAGACCTCATGGTGATCCTCGCAACGAGTCTCCTGCACGCGGCAGCAGGCAGATGGTGGAGCATGATGCTCCAGGTGCACGATGAGGCCTCCCTCATCTGGACGGACTTCGAGAGCCTCTTCCGCTCAGAGTTCGTCCCAGCCACCCTCCGTGCGGTGCGCATTCAGGAGCTTCTTCAGCTGCGGCATGGCATCTTGACGGTAGCCCAGTACGCGTCGAGGTTCACCGACCTTTCTCGCTACTCGACAGACATGGTACGAGACCCCTTCTTCAGGGCCCGGACCTTCGAGCAGGGATTGAGACACGAGATCAGGGAATCGCTGATCTCCCTCAGCATCCCGACCTAGGCAGGAGTGCTAGAGCGAGCCCTTCTGATCGAGAGATTTCTGGCTGAGTCTACAGTGAGGCCTACCGCAGGGCGGCAGGTGGCGGAGTCTTCGGCAGCAGGTAGCCGACGGATGACTCAGGGTTCCGGCAGATGACCTCGGGACACTGGCTCAGCAGTGCGGGGCACACAGCGCGAAGCCAGCCTTCCGAGAGGCAGGCAGTGCTACTCGTGCGGCGGGCAGGGCCACATGGCTCGTGACTGCCCGACCCACCGTACCGAGGAGTAGCAGACGGTGGAGGGGCCACCCAGGCAGAGGCAGAGGGTCGACTGTGGTGGTCCGCAGGGAGGAGGCGGACGAGGCAGAGGAGCTGGCCGAGCAGCAGGTGGTGGGCGACGCTTTGAGGCTCTGCCACCACCACCACCAGGCGGTCCACCCCGACCGCAGGGGACAGGAGGACATGGGAGAGCTCATCTTCAGGCATTTGAGGCCTACGATCATGGGGCTCCGGGAGCAGATGGACAGGAGCGGGACTACCTCCAGACCTGGAGACTTTTATTCATGTTGCTTCTAGTTTTGTTGATGTATGTTTGTAGATGCTTTGTGTCTTTGTACTTGAGCTGCAGTAATAAAAGACACCTTTTCTTGTGGCATTTACTTCCCTTTCCTCTCTTGTGTTGTTACTAAGAGGTTCCAGTTTTGACTGTTGACTTGACCCTCACTTGTGAGACATCTACTGGAGGAGACCCAGTTACCACACATTGATGCCGACAATGTGACTCAACCCTTGGAGGCGAGAGTAACGGTTGGATCTCTTGGTAGTAGCGTCGAGGCCTTACGACTTCATCCTTGGTATGGATTAGTATCATCCATGTCGGGATTGACCGCATTAGGAGAAGAACGTGGTTCATCCAGGGGATGAGACCAGATTTCTCTTATCGACAAGTAAGAAATCATGGCAGCTCTAGTGGGACCAGAGCTGGTCCGGGCCACGACAGAGAAGGTCCAGGTGAGCACATGGGAGCGGAAGGCTCAGATGCGTGCTCAGTACCGCCTTTGTATCCCTAGTTTGTGTTGAAGCTTTACGGGGACGTAAAGGCCTATGGTGGGAGTAATGTAAAGACTCGTAAATTTCAAGGGATTTTTTTTCTTAATTTTCTTTGGAATTTTACAAGAACGCAGTTTCTGACGGCGCCTGATTCCGAGGCCTGGTGTGCCCGGAATCATTTTCCGAAGTTTGGCTCGGGTACGTTCAGTGAACGGACGAGCGGGTTTTTCTAACTTTTGAACCGGTGCCCGGAATCGAACTCTGAGGGAAGCGATGAAATCGCAACGCTGGTATTCGCTTAGAAATGCCTCTTCCGGAGTTGCGTTTTCTCGGGTGCGGTTTTTAATTTTCGGGTTTAAAGTTAAGAAATAAAATAATTTTGTGACAACTTTATTTTATATCACTTAAGCCGCTTGGAAGCCACTTGAAGCCACTTAAAGGCGGCTTGAACTGAGTTGAACCGGATAGGATGATATCCAGAAATATCCTACCCCCTTGGTAGGATATTTGCGAGGTGGGGCCCGCACGAGCCCCGCCGTTTCTTTCCGCTAGGAAACGCACCCGCGAAAAACCGTCTTAATGAAAGCTAACTGACACGTTTCGTAAAATCTTAACAGACTATTTAATTGGGCGGTTTATTTCGTGAATTAAATGGGCTGTTTCTTTCATGGAATTAATTCAACGAATTGATGGATCGTTTCTTAACCAGTTTTCAAATTCGTTGGCGTAATAATAAAATAAGGCCAACGCTCGACCTCTGGTTACTTGCACATTGAGAAGATTTGAGAGGACCCTTGTATCTTCTTCTCCCTTGCGAAGAACGCGAAGAACGCGAAGAACGCCGAACCCGGAAATCGACGACGCTTCCGTCCGAGACGTTCTTCCCCGCTCTAATCTCCGATCACCGACCGTTGAGGTGAGTGATTTCGGATTTCCTCGCAAGGTTCTTTTCTTTTGGTTTTAAACACAGATTTAATTATTTATAATTTAAATCTGTTGTTCTTGGTCCGTTGAGCTCGCCGACTCAACGCCAGATTCCGCGACGACGCGACGCCTTCCCGCGACGACGTGACGATCCCCCTCTTCCGCGACGAGCTTTTCCGCGAAGAACGCTCGCGCACGACGATCAACGAGGTAGGGATTTTATATTTTGGAAATACCCCTCCTTATATTCCCGTAAACATTCTTTAAAAATTAAAGAACCGGAATCAAAGAAACAATTTTATTTTATTAAAATTGTTAGTTCATGTGTTGAACATTTTATTTTCTCCCGTTGTTTTTATCTAACGTGGAGGGTGCGGGTCTAACGAACACGGTCGGGAAACCCTCCGCCGTTCTTCGTTTTGTGCGGATTTGGCGGGCGACGATGGAACGTGCCGCAACGGATTTTTGATGATCCCGCAGTAAAGAACGGAACCCGGGAGGAACGACGGCGCAGACGGGAAGGAAAACGGGCCACCGGAGTGACTCCGGCGGCCCGCGGAAGCCGGTGGCGGCGCCGGCGGCTGGAGGCGGCGGCACCCCGCGGGTGCTGGGGGTGTCCAGCACGACACCCCGCGGGTGCCGCGGGGTTGTCACACGGCACCCCGCGGGTGCCGCGGGTGTCCAGTGCGACACCACGCGGGTGCCGCGGGGTTGTCACGCGGCGCGTCCGGCTGTCTGGCCGACACCCCGCGGGCGTCGCGGGGGTGTCACGCGGGGCGGCGGCTTTCCCCCGCGTCGGCCGCTCGGCCGAGCCGAGCCGGACCGGCCCTGGCCGGGCCGGGTCGGACTCGACCTAGTTCGGGCCAACCAGGGGGGGTCAGGCCGGGTCGGCTCTGGCCCAGACCCCCCGTCTTCGGACGACTTTCGTTCAAACGCCCGTAACTTGAGATACGGGCCTCCAAACGACTCGCCGTCAGCGGCAACGCAATCCTTGGAGCAAGACGGTCGTTTCGGTTTATTGCACTCAAGGTTTCGGAATACATTGGGTTTGGCCGGGTTGGTTCGTACACGAAACCAATCAGGCCCTCGGAGCGGAAACACTCATATCTTGAGCAAAGGACGTCCGATTGACGTGCCGTCAACTTTGTTAGTTTCCTCTTAGTGAGACGGATCTTTTGTCTCACTCCGCCCGAGGTTTGGACGCAAGTGGAGTACGGTCGGGTTGGTTTTGCCTTAAAACCCAACCGGGCCCCTCGGACGAAAAAGCCAATAACTCTCAGACCGGTCGTCCGATTGACGCGCCGTCTATTGCGTTGAGTTCCTTTTGATGAGACGGAACTTTTGGCATCCTCCGCCCGAGTTTTGGATGTAGATGGATAGTGGCCGGGTTGGATCGCACTGAAATCCAACCGGGCCCCTAGAACGGAAAAGCTGATATCTTTCAGACCAGACGTCTGTTTGACGAACCGTCAGCGGCATTGGTGATCACGTTGAAAAACGGTCCCTATGAGTATACCCTGTGAGTTTTCGGGGTATAGTTGAGTTACGGCCGGATTGGTTCGCTCACGAAACCAACCGGGCCTCTGAGACGAAAAGGCTAATAACTCACAGACCGGGTGTCCGATTGATGTGCCGTCTGTTGCGTTGAGACCCTTATGACGAGGTGGTCCTTCAAGATACTTCCTTGCGGGACTTTGTGATAGTTGGAGTATCAACCAGTATCTCGTGGAGCAGACCCTCCCGGAGACGAGCGGGCGGAGCACGGAGACCGTGTAGCTGACTGAGACCCGACGACTGCTGATCGAACGACTCGGTGTGTGACAGAGGCGCGTTTGGTTGTAGCGGCACATGGGAGCGCTTGTTTGTAGTGGCAGACCCACGATAGAGGTGCGCTTGGTTGTAGCGGCACATGGGAGCGCTTGGTTGTAGAGGCAGACCCACGACAGAGGTGCGTTTGGTTGTAGCGGCACATGGGAGTGCTTGGTTGTAGCGGGAGACCCACGACAGAGGTGCGCTTGGTTGTAGCGGCACATGAGAGCGCTTGGTTGTAGCGGCAGACCCATGACAGAGGTGCGCTTGGTTGTAGCGGCACATGGGAGCTCTTGGTTGTAGCGGCAGAACCACGACAGAGGTGCGCTTTGTTGTAGCGGCACATGGGAGCACTTAGTTGTAGCGGCAGACCCACGACAGAGGTGCGCTTGGTTGTAGCGGCACGTGGGAGTTCTTCGTTGTAGCGACAGACCCACGTCAGAGGTGCGCTTGGTTGTAGCGGCACATGGGAGTACTTGGTTGTAGCGACAGACCCACGACAGAGGTGTTCTTGGTTGTAGCGGCACATGGGAGCGCTTGGTTGTAGCGGCAGACCCACGATAGAGGTGCACTTGGTTGTAGCGGCACATGGGAGCGCTTGGTTGTAGCGGCAGACCCACGACAGAGGTGCGCTTGGTTGTAGCGGCAGACCCACGTCAGAGGTGCGCTTGGTTGTAGCGGCACATGGGAGCGCTTGGTGGTAGCGGCTGGCCCGCATTACTCGATAGGTGGAGTACTACAACAGTCTTAAGTTAGTGAGCAGTACCTCAGAGTTGTGACAGGACCACTGTACACTCCAGAGACGGAGCTCTTCAGCAGTTACGGTTTCGATGATGAAAATCCTGGTTTGAGCTGAGACATTTGACCTTGTGTTTGCCTCATGATTGATATGGGTTACATGAAAACTTAGGTATATGTATGAGCATATATCTAAGTAGAGGTTATCAGTTGAGATCTTCTTGTGGTTATCTTTGTTGGTTTTTGTGAGACCTTGAGGGTCTCGGGGTCCCTACTAAGTATCGTTATACTCACCCCTGCACGGGCTATGCCCGCACTACATTGTGTTGGTTGCAGACGGCGGACATCGCTGATCGTGGTGGAGGCGTGCGGAGCAGGACGGTACCTGGAGGTGGACCACTGGGCGGGACGTGCTCGGAGCGGATGGCGGGATCTGAGGAGCATTAGAGCTATCTGTACCCACCCTTTAGGTGGGATTTCCATTGGATAGCTCGGTGTAGCGGCTTTTACTTTACAGTTGCTGTTTTCCCTTTCGAGTTGTACTTTCCTTTCAGTTGGGTTTGTATACTAGCCCATTTACTTTTCTGCACTTCATTTGTACTCTGTTTTTACTTAGTGTTTACCTTTCTGCTTGCTTACTCTGTGGTGCTTGTTTACTTTTCAAAGGCAATGCCTTCCCCTTTTTTTGTTGGGATTTACGCCTTGGTGCTAGTCGCCATCCCCTGGCCTATGGAAGGCGGGCTTGGGGTAGTCATGGCACGGGCCCCGAGGGCGGGTCGTGACAATATCCTATCACAATATTGAAACTGTATTTGTTATCTAGGATAGTTTCTTCGAAAGTGGCTCTTCCTACCACACTGGTGACATATGATCCTAGTATGGACCTGTTTAACTAAACCAACCCTGGATACATTTATTACTATCCCCACATCTAACACTCTCCTCAATATGAATCCTAATATCAGACAATGTACCTCTTAATCATCCATTAATAACCTATTGTCCTGCACTGGAAGCCTCCCTCAGGTTCCCTTAACAACAAGAGTATTGTTTTCCACGTTAGAAAAATTAATTAACTAAAAGAGATTTAACTTGGACATAATCTCATAATAAAATCCATACGACAAACACCTCTCTGTGGATATCTCATCCAAATCCAATGATAGAGAAAAAATGTTTATGTCTCTAAAGATTCCAATATACTCCATCCAAAAATTCCCCTCTTATTCAGCCTCAAGATGTTAGTATCTCTCCCCTACCTCAGTGTCTTGGGATAGAAGTGGTTAGAGAACTTCTCCAAGAATCCCTTTGGTAACAAACCATCAACCTATCCAGTCTAAACCTGGAAATACCACTAGTGGTCTTCTAGTCCTCATTGAATAGATGCTTTCAATATGACCCTTATCTTAATAAAAGTCTCTAAATGGTCATCTATATTCTCAATGGACTCCATCAAAAACTCATCTCCCTCTATTCAACCCTCTTTGGTTATAGTCAGATTGGGATTTAACTCAATCATCTACGTGTAATCATGGATACTCATAAAAAACCATTCTAGGCCACTTTCCATGAATTCCATGAAGTGAGAAATGATTTTTTTAACAAATCCACTTTTTCATCAATTAAAAATTTTGGTTCTTTAGGTACCACTACTTATAGAAATTATCCCGCAATATTCTTGTGTCATCATCTCAATAAGAGTCTTCATAGAGGGACATATTTATAAATCCAAACACTCATCTTATAACACATAACCCCACATTATCATGATTACATAAGAGGAAAACAAGACACATCAGACTATGTATTTTTCCAAAACACTAACATAAGGTCAAAACCGAGGAGATATTACTATTATTAACTATCCCACATCTAAGCCATGGTATAAAATGTAAAGGTCATTATAATTATTATTTTAACTCATTTAAACACGAACTTAGTTTTATCTTTAATCATTTTACAACTTTAAATTTCACATTTGGATGTATTTTTCATTCAATTACCAATGGAAGAAAAAAATTCAGGTTCAATAACATAGACAAAACAAGTTTTCACTTGCATGCCTAAAATGATGAATTTCAGAAAATAATCCTGAGTTCTTTGAATTATGCATTTATACTCAATTATCAGGTCAAAATGGGACATGATTCAAATATTAGAAACTGTCAACAACTATAATCACCACACATATCAAGTACATCACCCAAGGTGACATAACATCCAAATGTTACAACACATTAACAACCCAAACTTGACGTACATGGAAATAACATACTTTTATGGAATACTTAATACATGACAAAAAAAATACACCCAAAGGACATATTAGTTTAGTGTATTTGGAAACTCGGAACATAATCTTCTAATCATGGTGAAAGATCTAAAACATCTCCCATAAAGATGTTATACTTTTTTGTTCTTACATAAAACCTTCCTTTATATCCTGGGGAATTGAAAAAATAGAAAGGGTGAGATCGAATGCTCAGTGAGGGTAAACATGGAGAACATAAAAAAATCTATAAACAATTGAACGTAAAAACATAATTATAAAATATAAACATCTGAATCATAAGGAATGACATAAAACATGGTAGTACATAAGTTATAGATCATAAAGGAACAT
Organism: Viscum album; assembly: GCA_963277665.1. Classification (NCBI taxonomy): domain Eukaryota; kingdom Viridiplantae; phylum Streptophyta; class Magnoliopsida; order Santalales; family Viscaceae; genus Viscum; species Viscum album. The sequence goes on from OY728122.1 coordinate 381,250,930, forward strand.
TTGTCATGATAAAGTATCATGGGGATAAAACTTTTAATTATAGAAAACCACTAATCACATGAAATGATATCAATAGTAGCCAAGGTATTTCTTCCAAGACCATCATAGTGGAAAAATTCCATTAATGAACCGGGTTTACTTTCCATTCCAGCCCTGTATTACTGAACCGAATTCACATTCTATTCCAGACATGTCTATCTCATGATATATAAATCATTACCCAATGTATTAGAGGGAGATATAGGTCCCACCCATCTCATAATAAAATCATTCATTCATGTTCTACAAAATAAACATAAACCATTCATCATAACCCAATGAATAAAATGGGTTTCATAAACATCATCCAATCATAACAAAATCCGTATAAAACAATAGATATAATTTCATCATAAACAAAATCAAAACATGTAAATAATAGAGACATTATTCTTGAAACAAAACCATATTAAATAATGAAATCATAGATGGAAAATAGTTTTGATAAAACACATGAAATGAATTCTTGAGGAAAATATCCTTTCTTCTTTCAAAATCATTTTATTTTCTCAAAATGTTGTGAAATTTAAAAAAAATAATTTCATTGAATACAATCATGAAATATTGTAGAGGAAGATTCATAGAAATAAGGTTTTATGAAACTGTAAAAATCGGTTCATGCCTTATAAGTTAAAAAAACATTCTCCTCATACTTCTGCCGGAAAAGTCAAAAAGTACCATGTATGGTAAACAAAAGAAAGATTTCTTCCATAAAATGTGGTAAAAGTCAACTAAGGGTAGAAATGAATTTAAAAATACATATATGAAGTGTAAAATTTTTATGAAAACGTTTTTAGAAAACATGTACATGGATGATAATTATAACTCTAGTAAATACTTACGTATACGCAATCTCATGTAGAAATGGGATTGAAAATTTATCCCTTAACATTTATAATTGGAGGAATCATTCATGGCCTAAAATAATGAAAATTACATGCATATGTAAATATCATATCATTCATAATAAAAATCATAAAACATTCATGGGAAGTATAAACACCATACAAAGGAAATAGATGGTGATTAAGGTATATGTCTCATAGAAATAAAAGTGAGACGAAATAATGCCTTACCTTAAGTCCAATTTCATCTGTATATTTATGAGACTCCTGTATAGTGGGTTTAAACATATTATTAGCTTGTAACAAAACCATAATAATATTTATGATATCATATATGAATCAATTATGACTTTATATTACCCGTTCATTTTTCAATTCCATGTTAAAGCCGATTCGTGGGTAAAATCGTTTCATTTGTCGTATGTGATTTGACTTCTAATTATTAAAATGATTACATAGATCATGATTACTTACATACAGAATGTAAAACATTATTTATTTATAATATATATTTAGAATATATAATATATATAATAGATCAATAAATGGAATGAAATACACCATTCATGGAGACGGTAGGCCGTACATACGCATGAACGATGTTATCGTTTCCTTATTAAATTGAATGGAAGTAAATGAAATATATATATAAATAAATATAGTACCATTATTATGTCATATATTTAATTATTAATTATTATATATAATTTATGATCATTTTTAATGGTTAACATGGAGAATGAATCTCATTGCATCGTGGAGACGGTAATCCGTACGTACGCACGAGCGATGATATTGTTCGCATAATTATTGAATGAAATTGGAGTGGATGATATAAGATATCATGATTAGTATTTTATTTTAATAATCATATATAGTTATTATTTACACCATTATAACTATCCATGTATTATGGAGGTGGAAAAACAAATTACACCACTGCGTGGAGATGGTAAGCCGTACGTACACACGTGCGGTGATTTAATTTTTCGTAGGATGGATAGAAGGTGAAATAGGGTTGTTTCATATTTATAATAACAAATAAGAACATTAGTTATAATGATTTTATTGCTTTATAATGAAACAATCAAATAAGAGGAAGTATAAGAATAAAGAAACTTGAATGAATCAGTATAAGAGATTACCTCTTCTTCGGCACACCTCCTTTGAACATCCTCTTAAGGGACTAGAGTTGGCCTTTTGATAAGACCCGAATCAGAAAAATGATAATAGGGAAGTTTAGAACACTAAAGGGTAGGGTTTGGACGAGCATGGAGGCTCAAAATTGTTTGAGGAGGAGCGAGATGAGGTTCCCTTTTATAAGTGAATAGAGGGTCACTTTTAGAAACCTCCCAAATATTAATTAATAATAAAATCAAACTCCACATAAAAACTTCTAATATGACTCCAATTCTCAGAAAAGATGGCATAGGGTTGTAATATCATCATCCAATAAAATTTATACATGTTGGAAAATTATTATAAACGGTATCAATTTGTTTTATCCTTATTTAATCTATTTAATCTTATTTGTGGTAATAATATTCTAAATTTTAGATTGTTATATATAATTAATTATGTGTTGTGAAATGTATAGAATTGGATACTTTATGAAATTTTAGACCATATAAATTTCAATTTATAATTTTTAAATATTTTTGTGATTTTTAAAATATTTAATAATATGTTATTTTTATATAATATCAATAGTGTCAATTTTGACACGACTCATTTATTTGAATTTAAATAAAATAAACTCTAAATATATGTCTGAAAAAAATATATAATATATTCCTAAAATATAATATTAATCTATAAAATTTGTGGAGAACAGTAATTAGTTCATATAATATTTATTATTATATTTTTAAAACCATTTATTTGATATTTCTCTTAATAAAATAATTACTACAACATTTTTGTATTATTATTTAATATACAGATTTTTTGCATAAAAATTAAAAATAAAATACCATGATTTATATAAATATAATAGATTTCCTAATAATACTTTTAGTCTAATTTAACTTCTAATACAATCAAATTTTAAAATTTTATCTTTTTTTATGTATGTTGGTGTCAACTTTGACATCATTTAAAATAAAATTATATAAATGTCAAAACTATGTTATAAAGCTCCAAATGGTCCAAAAGTAAACCCTTGGATGCTTAGGTTATAGATATACACGACCAATAATTTTTGGTCAAATTTCTGGTCTTTTTGATGGGTATTATTATTTTAATAAAAACTATATTATTGTTTTTTTAGTAAATAAATAATTTCTGCATCATTAATGTATAAGATTTTAAGGTAAATATATATTTCTTAAAAATAAAAAATAAATTAATAGGATAAAGAAAATAATTTTATATTTCAAAATAGTTTTTATAATTGAATTTATATTCTTTAAAACCTTATACTAGAAATAATTTAATTATTTAAGTTTGAGTGAGTCATATTTCACTTTCTTTAAAAAAAATAAATAAAAGGTCTTAATCACAAAAAGTGGGTTCCAATAGATTCCATTTCAACCAAAGATTATTTTAGGAAGAAATATAATCATCCAATTATATTAGTACAAGTGTTAGGGTAATTCTATACTGTTATTGTTACCCTTAATTACATAATATACCTTTAACTGTAGTAAATAAAATTTACCGTAGATACAATTCATAATGTCTAAAAATAAAAAATATCCTACTAACATAATTTAGACCTAATGATTCCAAATATGTAACCCATATTTACAAATTCAAATCACAAAATTTGTAGTATTTAATTTAAAATTAATCCCACGGTTTATAAAACTGGTTCTAAATGTTAAAACATTGCAAAAGATTGAAATGTTTATCCTATGAATTCAATGTAAAATTAATTATAATGAAATAGATAATATTAAATGGTAAAACTATATTCTATTTATACTTTAAAGCCATTCAATATTATAATTTAACAATATAAATTATCTTGATGAAAAAAGATGTTTTTAATTAAATTTTTGTGTATTTTTACTATTCATCAAAATATGAAAGTTAACAGAAAAATGAAAAAATTATCAAAAGTTAATTTTTGTATAATTATTGAAATGAATGAGTTTATTTTGAAAAATTTAACGTTTAAATGTGTCAAAAACTTGATATATAGTGGGTACACCATCAAAAGGTAGCAAAACTGCATTTTTTTAAATACTTATTTTACCCAAAAAAATTATTATTTTTGCATATGTTCAAGAATAGGTGAAAGATGAATAATATTGTTATAAAGTTTAAAATGTGTTTAATAGTATTCATAACAGCTAGTTCATTATAATATTATAAAAATATATCTTTGTTTAGTAAAAATTGGTATTGCATACAACACAAGCTTTTGAGGGATGTCGCTCTTGCGCGCAATAGAAGCCAAGGATAGTGTTTGTGTATACAAATAGATAATCTGGTGATTAATATATAGAATACTAATCATGGTGTGGCATAAAATAGAAGACATCAAAGAAAATAAAAAGAATACCTCTCAAAAAATCTCAGGGTGTTATATTCTACCCCCCTTAAAATGAATTTCTTCCTCGAAATTCATCAGGGTTATAAATCATTTACTAATGGAAATTTTCATTCATAGAAACCCCCATTGTAAAAAGGAATACTAAAAGTTAATTTTAAAATTTATAGTAAGATACGTAATGGTTACCCAAATTAATTCATCACTAGGATTCCACATAGGAGGACATAGGTGAAAGAAGGGATATGGAAGAGATATTTATCCATCATGTTATGATGGAGAGTGGTAGAGAACTTTGATATGAAAAAGACAATAATCACAAAGCCATAAATTAGTGATGATCTATAGTACCATGTGATTCATCAAATATGAGGGTACTGTGACAACATTTTTGGTTTTCAAGATCCATTCCATAAATTTGAAAATTTTGAATTAGAATAAATACTTACTTGATTTTGGTACAATCACACCGTTGGTCATTCCACGAAGAATTACCACTTCATATGTTATCAAAATGAAGTTGTATTTTTCATTTGTGAAGTGTTATCAGAACAGGTGATAGAATTATTGGTCATTCCATCTGACTCAAACAAAAGGTAGAAAATGTTACCAAATATACACAAGTCCATATATGGTGATATTTATTATATATGGAACCAAAAATGGACTTATAATTTATATATCATACCACTTAATAAAATAAAACTAATTTCTACTAACAAGGGTCTTCTTGTAGGAAAATGGTAGGGGATAAAGGCATGTCACACTTCGGTTGTGTGTTTAATTCCCACATCCTTGTCATATGAGATGGGTTGTCACCCATCCTTTGGGTTGTACATTTTCTAAAACTATACTATTATAACATTTTAGATACAATATCAAAAAGTTATAGCCTTAAAAAAATACTATCTGATGTCTAACTTAATACATTACTATCTTTAGGCTTATCCAAAATACATTTATCCAAAATCAAAGCATAATGAAAAATATTACTAGAGAGGTCATCTACCAAGCATGTTAATACCATAATTTATCCCCCCTATATCATATTATATATCTTTTTGGACTCATTACTAACATGTGAATACCTTAATCATGTATATCATGAAATATGAATTACCATAGAACCTTAGTTAAAACATGAATTCTGTCAAAATATAATTATTTCCACATACCAAAATCCCAAAATTTCTATATACTCAATCCATGATGTCAATTTGTACATATATCAGTCATGAGATCATTAATATTATCAAACATATAATTTTTTCCTTATCGCTTCATTATGCACATATGATCTTCTTTCCTAAAATATTTCAATCACTTTTCATGGTTACCAGTACCATATAGTTATTGAAAACCATAATGGAACATAGATAATCCAATATTCCATAATACCATAAAATTACCTCTATATAATTATTCATGAATACAAATACATAAACACTTCGATCCATCCTCATTAATGATTAGCAAGGAATAGGTCCTTCCACCACTTAGAATTAACCTCCTAGGTAGGAGCATTGAGTTGGCTAATGCTTCTGTTCTCTACATATAAGACATTGAACTCTATGAAAGATCATCACACTATGACCCTTTTCCCGACACAAATAACATCTTCCCCTCTATTTTAGGTATTCCTCAAGGTTATTATTTCCTTCTTCATGATATCTAGAATTCTTCACTTTCCTTCTTCTATGTTCTTCCCCATTAGAACATTAATAAAAATCCATCTTACTTTTATTTAATGACTAAGGAATACCACTACAGTTCACCTTGTTAATCATATATCGTGATGACTGATTCAGAATAATCACAATATCTTTCTCTGTAGGCATTATGAAATTTCACTGTTCATAGTCACCAATTTGTAAATCAGATTCAATGTTACCCCAATTCCTTCATGTTACCTCTAATAAATAAGACCAAAAACCATTGTGTAAGAAATAGTTAAAATAATGAGGAACCACATAATCATAAAAAGTCACTTATTGTATTTATGATGTATGAAACCTTCTTTAATCCATGACATCTTATGTTCAACTAGGTTTTTCATGATCGTTAATGTAATTTTCAGACTGTAGCATATAATTATACTTATCCTTGGGGATATCCCAAGACATACCATAGAAATATTTTTAGAGATCTCAATAAATATTTCACATCCTAGTTTCTAAAGGATGACTAAACCTTTATTCTAAAACCAACTATAACGACCCAAACATGACGAACATGGATATTACTTTGTTTTTTCAGAATGCATAATAAAGGACAAAAAATTTCTCCCAAATACTATATTAGTTTAGTGTCTTTTGAAACTCAGAACATAATCTTCTCATCTTGGTGAAAGATCTTCAACATCTCCAAAAAAGATGTTCCCATTTTTGTCTTCATACCTAACACCTTTCTTTGTATCCTGGGGAAAAGAATACATAGAAATGGTGAGATCGAATTCTCAGTAAAGGTAAACATTGATAACATAAAACACTCCATAAACATGAGAAAGTAAAAACACGAACATAAAATCTAAACATAAAAATCATGAGCAATGACATAAACCATGGAAATAAATAAGGTATATAACATAAAGGACCATTTATCATGATAATGTAGAATGGGGATAAAAAATTTAATTGTGGAAAACCATTAAGCACATTTTATTATTTCCATAGTATCCAAGGAATTTCTGCAAAGACCATCATAGTGGACATAGTCCATTACTAAACCGGATTTACATGCTGTTTCAGCCCTATTTTTCAAAATCAAATTCACTTTCCATTCCATCCATGTATATATCATGAGATATAAATCTTTATCCAATTAATTTGAGTGAGATATAGGTCTCACCCATCTCATAATGATATCATTCTTTCCTGTGCCACAAAATAAACATAAATCATTAATCATAACCCAACGAATAACATGGGTTTCATAAACATCATTACAACATAACATAATCCATATAAAACAATGGATATAATTTCATCATAAACAAAATCAAACCAAGTAAATAATAAAGACATTATTCTTGAAACATAACCATATTATATAATTTAATCATATATGGAAAATAATTTTGATAAAACACTTGAAATGAATTCTTGGAGAAAATATCCTTTCTTCTTTCAAAATCATTTTCTTTTCTCAAAATGCCGTGTAATTTTAATTTAAAATAATTTCATTAAAAATAATAATGAAATATTTTAGAGAAATATTCATGTAAATAAGGCATTATTATAGTGTAAAAATATATTCATGCTGAATAAGTTTAAAAAACATTCTCCTCATACTTTTTCCAGAAAAGTCAAAAAGTACCTTGTTTGTTAATCAAAAGAAATATTTCTTCCATACAATCTGATAAAATTAAACTAAGGGTTAAAATTACTTTAAAATTACATGAAATAATAAAACAAAATTAATGAAAACATTTTTAGAAAAAATGGTCATGGATGATAATTATAAGTGCAGTAAATACTTACGTAAAAGCAATCTCACGTAAAAATGAGATTGCAAATTTATCCCTTGCCATTTATCAATTGTTGAATCATACGTGTCATAAAATAAATAAAATTACATGAATATTTAAATATCATATCATTAATAATAAAAATCATAGAACATTCATGGGATTCATAAACACCATACAAAATAAATAGATGGTGATTAAGGCATATGTCTCACAGAAATAAAAGAGAGATGATATAATCCCATACCTTTTGTCCAATTATTTTTTTATGTGTCCAAGCCTCCTTTAGAGTGGGTTTAAACATATTATTAACTTGTAATAGAACCATAATAATATTTATGATATCATATAAGATTCACTTACGTCTTTATATTATCCGTTGTTTTGTCAATTCCATGTTAATGTAGTGTTTTGGGTAAAATCATTTCATTTGTCGTACAGGTTTGGACTTATAATTATTCATATGATCACTTAGATCATGAGTAATTACATGTATAATGTAAAACATGATTTTTATATAATATATATTCATAATATATAACATATATAATAGATCGATAAATGTAATGCAATACACTATTCATGTAGAAGGTATGTCGTACATACGCATAAACGCTGTTTTCGTTTCCTAATTAAATTTAATGGAAGTAAATGAAATATATATATATATAAATACATTAGCATTATTATGTAATATATTTCATGATATCTTATTTTATATACTTTATAATCATTCTTTAATGGTTAACATGGATAATGAATCTCATCGCATGGGGGAGACGGTATTCCGTACGTACGCACGAGCGATGATATCGTTCCGATAATTATTGAATGGAATTTGAGGAGATGATATAATATTTAATAATTACTATTAAGTTATAATAATCATATATAGTATTTATTTCCAACAAATACCCATCCAAGTATGGTGGTGGTGGAAAAACAGATTACACCACGACGTGGAGACGGTAAGCCGTACGTATGCATGCACAATGATTTTGACTTTTTGTAGGATTGATAGAAGGTGAAATAGGGTTCTTACATATTTATAATAACATATAAGTATATTAGTTATACTTATGTTATTACTTTATATTGAAACAACTGAAGAATATGAAGTATAAGAATAAAGAAACATGAAAGAATCAGTAGAATAGATTACCTTCTCTTCGACGAGCCTCCTTTGAACAACCTCTTAAGGGACTATAGTTGGTCTTTTGAGAAGAAAATAATCTCAAAAATGTTACTAGGGAATTTTATAAGAGTAATGGGAAGGTTTTTTCTGAGCTTTAAGTCTCAAAATTGTGTTAGGAGGAGATGGATTAGGTACCCTTTTATAAGAGAAAAGAGGGGAACTTTTTGAAACCTCAAAAATATTAATTAATAATAAAATCAAAACTGACATAAAAACTTAAAAAATGACTCAAATTATAAGATATGATGAGATAGGGTTGTGATATATTAATCTAATAAAATTTATACATGTTGGTAAATTATTTTAACCCTTATCAATTTGATTTATCCTTATTTAGTCTATTTATTCTTATTTGTGGTAATAATTTTCTAAATTTTAAATTGTCATAAATACATACTAATGTGTTGTTAATTTTCCATAATTAGATACTTTATTTCATTTTAGAACATATATATTTCAATTTATAATTTTTAAATATTTTTTTGTGATTTTTAAACAACTTAATAAAATGTTATTTTTATAAAATATCAATAGTGTCAATTTTAAAACGTTTCATTTATTTGAATATAAATAAAATCCACAAAAAAGTTATGTTTGAAAAAAAATATTTAAAATATTCCTAACATATCATATTCATCTTGAAAATTATCCAAGAACACTAATTAGTTCATATAATATTTATTTTAATATTTTTAAAACCATTTATTTGATATTTCTCTTAATAAAATAATGACTACTATATTTTGGTATGATTATTTTAGAAAAATATTTTTTGTATAAAAATTAAAAATATATTAATATGATTAAGATAAATATAATATATCTCATAATAATAATTTTAGTCGAATTTATTTTCTAAAACACCCATCCTTTAAAATTTTATCTTTATTAAAGTATGAATGTGACAACTTTGACATCATTTAAAATAAAATTATATAAATGTCATAATCTGTTTTATAAGGCCAAAAATGGTCCAAAATGAGACCCTTGGATGATTAGGGTATATATATACTTGACCAATATAGTTTTGTCTTGTTTCTGGTCCTTTTGATGGGTATTATTAATTAAATAAAAACTATATTATTGATTTTTCACTAAATAAATAATTTCTACATCATTAATTTATAGCTATTAAGGTAAATATATATTTCTTAAAAATAATAAATAAATTTCCATGACTAATAAAAACAAATTTTCTTTAAAATGAGTATTTATAATCGAATTTATATTGTATATAACCTTATATTAAAAATACTTTTATTATTAAAGTTTGAGTGAGATATATTTCAATTTCTTTAAATAAAATAAATTAATGGTCTTATTCTCATCCAAGTGGGTTCCAAAATATACCATTTATACCCATATTTATTTTAGGACTAAATATAATCATCCAATTATATTAATACAAGTGGTAGGGTAATTTTATAGTATTATTTTTACCCTTAATTACCTCATTTACCTTTAACTTTAGTAAATAAAATTTACCGTAGTTACTATTCATAATGTCTGAAAATAAAAAGTGTCCTATTAACATAATTTGGACCTACTGATTCCAAATATAGTATCTATTTTTTGAAATTCAAACCACAGAGGTTTCAGTGTTTAATTTAAAATTAATCCTACTGCTGAGAAAATGTGTTTAAAAGTTAAAAAATTGCGAAAGATTGAAATGTTTTTACCTATGAATTAAATGTAAAATTAATGATATTTACATAAATAATATTAAATTGTAATAATATATTTTATTTATAATTTAACACAATTCAATATTATAATTTAACCATATAAATTATCTTGATTAAAAAAATGGTTTTTAATTAAATTTTACCATATTTTTACTATTCATCAAAATATGAATGTTAACAGAAAAATATTAATAAAATTACCAAGTTAATTTTTATATTATTAATAAAATTAATAAGTATAATTTTTTATATTAAACTTATAGTTGTTTCAAAAACTATATTTATAGTGGTAGCTCCCTGAAAAGGTGGGAAAACTCCATTTTTTTGAAAAATACTTATTTTACCTGAAAAATTTACTTTCTTCTCATACCATCTTCTAGAATATGTGTAAGATGAATTATAATGTTATGAAATTCAAAATTTGGTAAATAATCTTCATAAAGGCCAGTTCATAATAATATTATAACAATATATTGTTGTTTAGTGAAACTCGGTATTGCATACAACACAAGCTATCAAGGAAGGTCACTCTTGCGTGAAACACAAGACAAGAATAGTGTTTGTGTATACTACAAGCTAATATGATGTTGCGTATAACGCAAGATAATAATGGTGTAGCATAAAACACAAGACATCAATGAAATTAAAAACACTATATCTCATAAAATATTGGGGGGTTACAATCACACATAATTACAACAATCCCACCCTAGGTACTTGGTTTTTATGCCATAAAAGGGATTGATAGTACCATAAATGTGCTAATTTCCAAGGCCTAAATCTTCCTAGATTCTATTATATCATTATCAAATATCAATACCAAAAGAATTCTTATTTAATAACATAATTTGAAGTCCCAAACCGGGTTCCACATGGTGGCGACACAATCTGACAATCCAAAAGACCCCAAGAACACCTCCCCTCAAACCAGATGATTCCAATAAAAATTGAGGTTATAATATAATTTATAAGAAGAATGTACCCAATTTTTACGAGTAATACACCAATATAAATTAAAAAAATTATCAATTAATGATGTAACATAACAAGACTAATTCAGTATCAAAAGATGACAAAAATAGGAATAAAATATCAAAAAACTATAGATAGGTCATCCTAAAATGTGTTCTTAGTTTCAAAATGAAACTAAAATGTAATGACACTGATAAATCCCAAGAAGGTTCGGAACCGCATATGGTTCCTGCATCAATTCTTTATTTCGACTCAAATACCTAATTTTGGGACTTCACCTGTATCCAATCCTACTACCATGAAATCAATTTGGGTACAAATCAGGAGTGTCTAGTTGGGTGTCAGTAAAACTAAATAGACCACCACCAATGACATCTAAAATAATATCTAGTAACATAAAATTTTATACAGTTTTATAAATAATAAAGAACAATTAATAAATAAGGATTTATTATGTTAAATAATCTTATTTATATAACTGTATAAACCACCATGTTCACATGGTCACCCGTACCTCAATACCTACATAGGACTATTACAGAGTCTGAACCATTACCCAAGTGATATCATTTCTTAGAATTACATTATTACCATTTTTATTCACAGTAAAAACGTTAATTACATTGTTATCAATCAATGTCTCACTCAACACATGAATTCCATTACTACCATTCATTGTCTCAATTATCATATTAATTCCATTGATACCATTCATTTTCATAGTTAACAGATGAATTCAATTATTACCATTCGATGTCTCAAATATCGTATGAATTCTATTTTTATAATTAATTATTTCAGAATCATCACGTTAAATAATTTAACAATTAATTAATCACATATATCCTATTAAATAACTCAAAAATTAAATAATCATCTCAATCTCATTACTAATTCAAAAATTATTTCATCGCATTGGTAACATTTATCAATAACACATTTAATTAAGAAAATAAAACCAATAAATTAATTCACCAATTATTAAATCAATATCAAAAAACTAAATATCCCATATTTAATTAAAAAATTAATTATTTGACTCAATGTCTCAATATCCTTAAATCAATTAAACTATTAATTATACATTTAACAATTCAATACATTCATTTTTACTCAATAATTCAATAATCCCAAATACTATTTCATTATTAAAAAAATTAACTAAACAATTAACTTTCCCCATAACTCCTTTCAAAATTCTGATAACTAAATAATGAATTAATTATACCCAAATCCCATTTCAATATTCTGATATTTAACTCAACAATTAAATATCCCAAAAACACTATTATTTTACAAAATTAATTGTGTCACCCAATTAATTAATTAATTTAAGAAATTAAATTTCTTAAAAAATATTAGAATTTAGAAAATTAAATTTATTTAATTTAAATCATGACTATGATATTTAAATAATAGTCCAAATAACATAATTATTTGATGAGAAATTTTCTTTAAAAATCCCAAATTCGAACAAAATAATGACATAGATGGGGATCTTAATCTCAAAACTAAATTCAAGATCATATCAATGATGATATATGTGTTATTTATCTTGATACACAATTCTAGATCTATATTCATCCATAAAAATATATTAACAACTACAAAATAGATTCGAGATGACCCAGAAAGAAAATGAAAACATAATGGGATGAGATCCTCTTACTGAGAGGGGTGTTGATCATCAATCTAGGCTTTATATTGTGAATATCCGAGGTATGAATATATTTTAATCTACACAAAAGGCTCTAAAACATTTAAATATCATTATATATTGATTTAGGTATTATTAGGATTCAAATGGGGTATTGAGAAAATTAAAATATAATATTTTGTGTTTTAAAATCATGTATGCACTATTTGCTTCTTGGGGAACAAGGTTTACACTTAGAATGTTCCTTAAGTATATTTATTTTATAGTGGTGAACTATTTATCCTTTTTAGGGAGCGCATTTTATCAAACCATGGAAAAAATATGGAAAAACCCTAGGTTTATGGTTGCACGGTTAAATGGGCTAGGGAGTACAGTTAGGTAAAACCATGTGTCCATTGTGAACTACCCATTTTCTTCCTTCCTTCCAAAATTTTCACTCAAAAACACCACAAGGTAAATCGCAATTGATGTTATTAAAATTTAGGAAAAATTTTCCCAATAGCAAGGAATTATACATATTTAGAAAAGGCTGGGGTTTTACATGAGTTGGCGTATAAATATATATCCATCTAATTCATTGGTCAATTTTATATGTCATTACATAATTTTGGTAAACAATCTAGTGTTATTTATTTAATAGGAGAAACATGTGGATTTTCATGATCCATAATGGGAAAAATGAAATTCTATCCATCTAATGTGGGAAACAAGTGATGAGGCATGACACATTATAATATGGGTAATAAATTTTGATGCATGATCTTTTTTTATTTTATGGTCCAGATATTTAACCATGATATATAAAATGGTATCTATACCAATACATACGAGACAATTTTAACACCTGAAATTATTTTTCATGATTAATTTATTATGATTTCCCATTACTATAATTTTTTATTTTCAAATCATAAAATTTTAATTCATGACTCATGATTATGATTTATAACAGACTATGTAGGAATAATGTAACCTTTATTCATGATATCATTCCCATATTCATAACAGCAGATTTTGTTGGATCATTGATAGGTATAATCCTTTTTTACCCTTGCTGAGCACATGATCTTACCATGTTTTATGATTCCTTTCCCCATTTTATGAATAATGGTTTAAATAATTTTTTCTATTGAGAGTTCAGAGTGGGTATATCTTTATGTGTAATTTTTTATATTTTCCCAGAAATATGAATATTGTTTATAAATCCACATAAAATTGTAATCATTAATGATCCCCATGAATTTATATTTCAAATTTATTTGATATTCATATAGGAACAGGTACTGTCTATTTTATGGTAAGATTTATTCACTTTATATGATATCATTAAATTGTTTTTTTGTAAATCATTAGATATTTGGGATAGAAAACATTTCTAAAACAATAGGTGATAAGTAATAACATCCAAATGTTGTGTTAATGAACATGGATAAACAAAAATATATGTAATTAACCATATATTTATAAGTAGGATTCATTATTTAGACATCTTATATAATATGTTTCAGGATTAATCATTATATTTAAAAATTAATTATTTTAATGATATCTATTTTTTGGGTTTTAGTAATGAATTAAGGACATGATGATAAAGTTGAGGTGGTAATAGGAAACCTAAAATATTGAATTACCCAATTTGATATTATTTATAAGATTTATTATATATTATGAAAAGTATTATGTAATTCTAAATCATATCCCCAATGATTAGATAATAAATTATATGGGAACCCCCTAACAGATTGATGATCACATATCAAGTCAATGACTCATCTTTGGCTGATGTTTTTGGTATTGTTCTTCTTTAAAATATAGTTATTCTCCCTTGAGTTTAATATTATGTTTATGTGTTATCTTATTGGATATAATTACATTAATCCAAAAACAATTATCGAGGAATTGAATTACCATTTTTTATTCAAACCATCCTATGATCATCTACCTATCAGATGAAAAATATGAACATTCAATAGAAATAAAATCCATTATATAGGTCTTGACTCCTATTAATGAAACATATTAACTAATTAGGATAGTGGGAAACACATCCTCAATTATACTCCTATCATTCAAGATATTTCTAGGGAATTCTTGTAAATTTTTCTTAGTATTCCACAAAATCATGAATTTTTTAAATAAACCTCATACTTAGTATGAATACAATTTCAATGACATATCACAGAATAAACATAGTATATTTATTGTAATTTAAGAATATACTGAATGAGAATATTCATAACTTAATTATTTTACAGTGTGAATCACCTTGGGGTGCAAAATTAATATTTTTTAATAAGAAAGAAGGATCAATGCAACTCATCCTTGAATATAATTAACATGAAAATACTGCTACCATGAACATGTACTATCTACCATATATTGATAATATTTTGATCAATTATGAAGATCTCAATAAATTTCCAATATTGATATACGACATGGGTATAATCAATTGAGGTTCAAAAATTGAAGAAATACCCAACCGTGTATTTCATAAATTTCATGTCCTCTATGATTTTATTGCGATTCCATTTTCTTTTACTCATAACCTATATATATATTCATTATATTAATGAATATATTATATTATATTACCTTGTTCAATTTTCTATAGTATTCCAAGATGGTATTAATATATTATTTTAAAATATGGTAATAGGATGATGCTAACTTTAGAATTTTAAAAAAAATTGAGGTAAAAGAATTTGTATTAAAAATTTAACAAGATTGAATTTTTCCCCTCGAATGTTACTTACATGTGTCATATAATATCATGTGTGTATATTTAAATGGATTATTCAATGATAAAAGTTATTTATAGTTTTACCAATACCACTATGGATACAAATATACATAGGATTAATATATTGGATGAATATTCTTATATAATTTTGGGTAATTTATCTTGTTTTTTAATCATCAATCCATTTTAAATCAGACGTGATCAAGGTTACTTTGGAAATATAAATCTGCAGAAAATTTCATGTAACTAAAGATAATAATTTTTATTTAACCTATTATCACACTACCTTATAGTGGATAAGCATTATTGATATGTATTTTTACATCAAATAAGATTTTAGGATGTGTTATCATGTTTAATGGAATGGTTCTGGATTTCCCCCCTCAAAATTGAAGGTTCCTGTGAAAAATTACCCATATCATGATTTAATGTTTGATAAAAAAATCATTAAATATATGGAATAGTAATCATTATAGTGAAATATGATATATAAATACTTGTCATCAAATTATGAAATATATTTACCCTAGAAATAATTCTGAACATATTCTACAAGATTTTTTGAGCTGAATAATGATTATAAATGCTTAATAAATTTCCACCCTGGAAAGGGGTAGAAGTTGGAAGATGCATCGATTTGAAAAAATCATGCTATCTTATCTATTATGAGGATAAAAAGTGAATTAATATTTTTAGATTTGAGAATAATGGATACCAAAATATTAAATGAAAGTGAGAAAGAATATCTTTCTTTATTAAGTTTTTATCCATCAAACTATGTAACATATAATTATTTGAAGAAGGAAAATGTAGAGTTAGAAATGAAGGTGAGATATTTACCTGAGTTGAACCACAGTGTTTATGGAGTGATAATTTTTAATAACATATTTATGTCCTATCAATTCCAGTTTTGTGAAAGGATCTATCAGATAAATCTAATAGTTTATCATTATCTATTCATCCTGGAATTATGAAGACATATAGAGATATGAATGTGTAATTTTGGTGGGATAATAGGAATATGTATTTTATATAATATATATTGTTGTTCATTATTATGTGTTAAATTTATAAGTGGAGTTACAGCTATTACCCAAACAATAATGCAAATGGGAGAACATCACCGTGGATTTTTTCATCAGGCTACCTAAAAAATATAATGTCCGTAATACTATATGGGTTATAATCAATCAACTTAAAATTTTGGAACACTAAATTTCTATCCAATAAAATTCAATATTGATTAACTTTATAGAATATATATTTATTAATTGGTAGGGATTCATGGTGTACTAACTTCAACTGTCCTTGATTGGGATTTTATCTTTATATTATTGTTTTGGAGAAGTCTTCAAAATTTTCTATATACAATGTTTGGTTTCAAAACTATATATCATATTCATATAGATCATTATTCTAAGTTAACCATTCAAATCCCAAGATATGTGTTGTGATATTTTTATCTGGAATAAAAATGAGGTTGTGATCAATACTTCACCTTAGTTATGTTTTCATCCAAAAGAATATTTCACTCAAGAAATCGTGTGTCTCCTAATGAGGCCCTTAGGGAAAAAAATTGAAAAATGATATTTTAGGAAAATGTTAGAGATATAATAAAATTGGGACATGAAATTACTAGATAAATGGAAGAGAATATTATTACCCTTCAGCAACACATAAGAGAAGAGAACAGTTAGCCGAAAATTTATTTTTTCAATCATCATTGAGATATAGAGATTGAACTTGGTGGAAAATAATTTCTATAAAATTATCTATGTAAAAAAGTTATTATTTTTATAAATAAAACAAATATAATCCTTTGAAATATTATACCATTTGAGAATCTTAACTGACTAGGGACATTAGCTTATCACTTGGATATTCCACCAAACATTCCCAAAGTTCCTCATGTCTTCCATGTATCTCTATTGAGAAGTAACATATAAGATCCCTTACATGTATAGAAAAAAGAGGACATACCATTAGAGAATGATATTTCTTTTGAATAAAAACCAATAGAAATAATGCATCATAGAGATAATGTTCTGTGGAAGAACACTATAATTATGGTTATTATTCTTTGGTGGACTCATAAATTCAAAACATCTACTTGGGAAATTTATGGTGAAATAAAAATTAATTATAATTATTTTATATTGGAAGTATATAATTTTGTGGGATACATATTTTTTATATGTGTATAATTTAAAACCCTAATATTTAATGAAATAATTTTATTAAATAAATGTAATTCCATCGATGGCTTGTGTTACAGACAACAATATGTTTAACTATACCACATCGTACTATAAAAATATTATTATTTAATATTATATTTAAATGTAATCCATTTAATTTTGTGGAAGGAATATGTTTTAATAAATTTTTAATATTTTACTAAAAATTTTTAGATAATTAAAAAACAGACAATTATATTCTAATTATTTTAAAATATTTTATATAATTATAAAATACATTGTCCTCAAATACATTTTTTATATAATAAATTAAATAATTAATTTACACCAACATATGAATTATTATTTAATAAAATGAAAGTAATTTTTTATATAATCATGATAAAATTAGCAAAGAGTGAATTTTTTAATATTTTATGAAGAGATAAATTTTTAAATAAATAGTTAATAATAATTATTTTTATTAAAAAATTCACTTTTTAAGGGGCTAAATTTTTTTATGTCCTTCAAATTTGTTTTAAATGTATCATTAGTTCAAATATATTAGGAATTATCAAATTTACATCACTAGATTCATTTTTTAATGACGATTTTTGATATGAAAATGTTTATATCTAAGAAAAGAAATTCTGTGGAAAATCACTTTTCATTAATTTTTTCATGATTAATTTTAAATTAAACTAATCAACATTAATTAGTATAATTTAATATAAAAAAATAAAAAAAAAATTATTTTATTTCATTATCAATATGGATGATAGTATGTATTTTTCATCTATGTATATAGGTAATTGTTTTTGAAAATGAAGTCGGAAAACATTAAAATAACACCAGCATTTGACCATATCCTATTTGATAATGTTTTTACCAATTTAATAAATAAAGAGTCATAAAATATATTTCAAAATTTTATTTTGATATTGGGAACCGATAATGAACATTGAGAATATAATATATATATTTAATTATGATAAAAAAATTTATTTTTAATTCATTAATATTAAGGGAATTATTGGAAGAATCAATTTGGTTTTATCATTAGTCGACAGACCAAAAAACATACATTGTTTTTAATTAGAACAAATAATTTGTTGAAAACAATTTATTAAATCATTTTAAGGGAAAATTATTTTTTCCCTTAAATCTTTTATTTTCCAAAAAAAACATTCCCTTCATGTTTTTATTCTTATATTAAATATAATTTCATACAGATATGTAAATTAAATATAATTATATTGAATTAAAATATTAAATAATAATATTTAAATTTTGTTTAAATTTCCCATTTATCTTTCCAATATAATTTGGTCATCTTTGTCAATATAAAATATATTTCAGTAAAGGATAATATGGGTTTAACAAGGTTTAATTAGTATATCATTCTTAAAATTTAACATACACATTCAAAAATGAAATTGGTCAAGCTTATCTAATCCCTTTGGAATATTACAATGAAATTTTGGTTTCCTTGGTTCCACATGGAATGATTATAATATTTATATTATTTTATCTGTTATGTAATTTCAAGTACATCATTTCCATCTATTGTAAAAGAAGAACACCAATTGTATTTTATATATACACAATCAGTGTTATATATCAGACATTCCCTACTATAATACCATAACCAATTAATTAAACATTTCATAGTGCTTCAAATATCCCCAAATGACCTTCATTTCTAGGCATATGTTTTATGAAAATTAATCATTCTTAATGAAGAGGTATATCTCATAACTATGTGTTTTCAATTTTATTTATCATTATACACCCTCTACATACATGGTATCCATTATAATGTAATTTCATAATTATATAAAATATTAACGATTTTTATTATTTTAATTTAATTACCATTATCCACATCCATTCAAGCCTATGGAAAATATAAACATCACATGTTCTATGTAAGACCTACCATCTCTACGTAGCGGTATAGTTTTCTTCTGAACCATTTTAAGTTGGTGGTAAAAAAATAGATAAATTTATTATAAACAATATTTTTGATATAGAAATGGATATTTAATATTAATATATTAATTATTTTTATACCAAATTTTGTTAGAATATAAAATCCAAATTCATGTATACATATGACCTAACATCTTTATAGAAAATGTAAACAATTTTATTATCTATTACTATTTTGGATGACTATATTTATATATATAATGAATAAATATGAAATTTATATCAAGATTATATTTTTAGATATGACTCAACCTTATTAAATATCTAGGAATATGGTATAATAATCTCAATCACACATGAAAAATAAAAGCCATATATCACCAAAAATAGTTATTTGAACAAACATATGGTTCAGAAATAGTGAAAAGATTTTGTATGTAAATCTTAAATTGTATACTATATTTAAATAATGGTCAATATTAAATTTATAATAGATATAAATTAACTATAATGAAGGTTCTAACTTGTACTGTGAAAGGTGATACGTGAGGTAAATGATTTCCATCTCACCTTTATTTCAGCGAGACTCATGAATATTCATTATTTATTTTATTATGTGGTGTATATAATTCCAATGATTGTAATTTTGGAAAATTATCATGATTTTTATAGACATATAAATATTTATATATTATTATCTCTTTAATTTTGTTTTTATTCTTTGATTACCATATTGATAATGGATTTATGTTTTAATCCTACTTTTAATTTGGTTTATTGAAATTTAAATTTTTTCTACGAGATATTATGATATTTATATAATAAATAAATTTATCTTTTTCATATAATTTTACTATAATAAAATACATATTTTAACTTTATTTTTGAATATTATTTAACATAATATATCAAAATAATGGTTTCATTGAAAATATTCATTATTTATCAACAAAGTTGAAAATACTTTTTTTTCATATCTTTGTTTAAAAAAATTTGTTTTAAATTATTTAAATATAATACAATTATGTTTTAAATTCATTTCATCCCATGATTTAACTTTTTAAAAATTATGTAGAAATAATCTTCATTCAATTTTCTAAACATGTTATGCTTTTACATCATAAAAAGTGTTAGAGGAATGTTATATTTTAACTTATTAGGCATGTAAAAAATAATAGTACTTCTTTAATAACCACTTATATGAAGAATCATTTAAATTATTTCATAGTTATTTTTAATTAATGTATTTTATTATTTATTAAAAAAATAATATATTTAAAATAATTTATTTCAATGTTAAATGTGTATCTTTCTATAATTTTTTTTATTCTTTTAAAACAATATTATTCCATGATAACATAATTTGTTTTATTAATTATGTTTTCCTATTATTATGATCAAATGATAACATATTTTTTCTTTACATCTATGTCTTATGATTATATTGAAGAAATTTCTATGAAACCTATTTTTTATCATGGTTTATGCTATGATGAAATTATTATATGTAAATTAAACAAATCTTCATTACATGGGATTTTATATGATTTAAGAATTAATGATTTGTGAAATTGTTGAATACATATGTTTTTTTCATAATATAATACTAGGAATATAATTATAAATACCTATAATTTATTAGCAAATGTTGATATTTGAGGAGACAATTATTGTAAGGATATTGATGTGATTTCTCCATTAAGGGAATAATATCAATTTTCCTGATCAACAATGGGAATGAAGTTGATGTGATTGATCATGTATTGAAAAAATATAATAATTATGGATTTATTATAATATATGAAAAATGTTTCAATTCTTGGACTGTTTTTCTTTAAGGGTCTCAATATTCATCCTTTTCATAAAAAAAGGTTTTTATACTTATGATGGTTCTACACATTTATGACATGACATTATGATTCCAGATTTATTTTTGATGAATTCCGGATCTTATTATTTATGTCTTGGGAAATGATAGTAGTTTATATGGTGGATCATTTTTGAGATATGTGATTGATTATGTGTTAGCATTTTACATTATATTTGTGATATCATGCCATTATTCTTATTTTATGATTTTATATTTTCTGCAATTGATATATTAAATGAATATATTACTAATTTTTTGACCTCAAAATTTCTAAAGTTTACCTTCCCCATGTTATGATGAATGGTTTATGTCGGTAATGTCTCTCAAGAGGTTTATAATTGAAGATATTAATGGGATATGTTTAAGATATGTCATGAAATAAGAATATAATGTATCTAGTATCTTGTGAAAGTTAGCATTTATGGTCCTCATACATTTATTTCTTAATGTTATCAAATACTAATATAAAAATATATAAAATTTATGTATGATAACCTTGAGTAACTTTATATTATATGAGAGGAAATTTTTAGAAAATATTAGTTGATTAGGGTTAGACGACATTTGTGAAAACACACGTGATAATTATATGTATAGAATGAAATATTAATGTTATGATAATTACCATAGACGAAAATCTTTAAGATTGAGGTCCCTTATGTTGAGATGAAGTTTTGGTGATATAAACATCCAATTAATTATTTATCATTATTAATCACTATATATAATAGTTCTTGTTAATAGTGATAGAAATTTTATTTTTAATAAATCAGTGATGATTGAAAGATAAATTTGATGTGGCAATAATTAAAATAAAATATTGATATTCCATTATTGGCACCAAAATTTTTCCCTTCGGAAAACTATGTCCAAATATATTTTAAGGAAACATTCCTCGCAATGTAACCTCACAGAGCAACCATGCAGTGCTCTTAGGATCTACAATCAGTGCGAAGTAGGGGAAAATCCTCCTCTGAGGCTACTATAGAGTAGCTAATAGAAGACTCCTTGGCTAAGAAACACATGATACAGAGCTCTGTGCTATCGTGGAGCGGTTGACAGAGCACTCCTCTACTACAACACACCAGAGAGAGCCCTCTACGAGTGTCGCCCATTGGTTGAAGGAGAGCTCCATGAGTCCGAGGAACATGAGGGATTTTCCATCGATATTGTTGTCCATCTTTTTGATGACCTCTCCTCTGAGCTTTGTAGTTCCTCTTAATTATACATACTAGGAATCCCCAAGACACCGAGGAATGATACCCTGACCTTTCACCTTATCATCTCTCAAATCATGAATCACCCTCTACAGTACAAATAATTGAAAAAAATGAGCTATTCACCATATTTGAGAATTGTGATATTCCTATCCCATGGGTCATATGCATCCCCTCTTCATGAAGTGATGTATTTTGTGAATCCCTTGAGGCATCACAATGGATATAGATCTTAATGAGTATTCAGGTCTTCAAAAAGAGCTAATTCTTCATGAAGTACCTTTATTGCACATGTGAACCCCATGCTATGGATGGATAACTATGCTTCATGAATTACATTACTTCGAAATGCCACAATTTATAATTCAACCATTCCCCATGAAGTACTACTTCAAAAAAAAACATTCACATTGCAAAGAACTCTTCATATTCATGTATACTCCATGCCTAGGCTATACCACTCCACTTAACAATGAATACACCTTCAAGGAGTCTCTCCACTTTTTGGAGAAACAAAGCATCACAAGGTCCCTTCCTGTGAACCCCTTTGCTTCACAAACCCTTCTCTCATATGGACTTCTAGGTTTGCATGAAGTGATTTCAAAGTCCCTTGGGTGGTGCTTAATGTCACATTTCTTTGCCTCATGATTCACCTCATAAGAACACTAACAACCAATGCTTCTTGTCATATCCAAGCTAATGCGATCCCCTTAATAAATCACTCCCTAATCACGTCTTCAAACAGAATTGTCAGTTCCATATTTTCAAAAAGGGTTATAGTGTGCTAGTATTGTATTTCCTATGGGTGGGGAGTGAATATTCATCATATAATCTAAAATATGTCAAACTTCCAAGCATCATCATCCTCAGAACATGAAATTAAAATGTAGGCTTTCCATGTGTGATGTCCTTGAGGTTCCCCACCACTAACATTTTTGACACCCACTGATCTCCATGAGAGTTAAATATTCCACACATTAAATGAGATCCTCCTCACAGAGAACGAAATCCATCCGTAGGAGAGGGAAACCATCCTTGTGAAAGCCCCATCGTTTCTTCTAGGAGGAAGCACCCTTAATCCTTATATATTCTTCCCAATGCAAATACTAGAGGAGAGATTGGTAAAGAGGACTTGACACCACATCCCTATCCCTTTGGGATTTATCTCCATTAGGCCTCGACCCTAGATTGTGTCCAAATTTCCATCCACCAAGGCTACTAACCACATGTAATCCTCAGTCCAATTCTCACATAAGTACATTTTGTGACATGATAATGAGGTCTTTGTTTCCTCTTGTTTCTCACACCGAGCATGACTCATGTGGTATTAGGGTAAGTATCAAACATGACACCCCCACTCTATGCTGCAATAGTGTGTAACCCCCATGCATCCCACTATGAACTACGTGGTCTTTGATCCTTTACCGTTCCAATAAAGGTATGTCGGAGGACTCCCTGAGGTTCAAGCCCATCACCCATTGTTCCTGACCACTTCATGTCGGTTCACCCTCATCCACATGACATTAAACAATATAAATTCCAACTACATGGAATTTTCTTACATTTTATTGGAAAAAATAGTAAGTGTTATAGATTTTCAACCCATCACTCATGTCTTATCCTAGTATCTCCCTTGAGCCTTTGTGTTTTGGGAATTTTGTGCCCCAACCCGGGGGTTCTACATCCTCTGGGATGGATCCATGCATCCATCCTCATGGGCCACCTCCTCAGGTGTCCTATTACCCCATCGTGATACGTGTACTTTGATTCCTCTCCTTAGGGATACCAAGGAAGCCCCACTGAGGTTCAATTCCAACGTCACCATCATCATCACGCCAATCCCATCCCATTACTCACATCCACATAATTCAACCATCCATCATCTATCCTAATTCCAACCTGGGCTGCCACATCCTGGTGAGATCATGAAATCCAATTAGGTTGATAACCATGAATAGGACCCACACAAATCAATAACCATCCAACCAAGTGTTTCTCTCTTGTTATAGTCCAATCTCCATGCGTAAGCACCAATATATCTCTGGGTCATTTCTCTTTGCGTACACCCCAATTTATCACCCATTCAAACAACATGGGTTTTGATCCATGTTTTCTACACTAGGTAGGTGGGAAACCTCTCTGAGGTCCATTCCCAACCAATCGTAATTCTTGGCATTCTACTTTCTGGGGTGAGCTTCCCTGATATTCTCTTTCGGGTGTCCATTTCATCCTTCATGATGTGATATCTCCCCTCCACGGGACACACCACCACATATCTGTCCTCATTGTCCATTTTGATATATCATCTAACAGACCCTAAAAATTCTCCCTTCTAGGGATTTGCCTATTTGATATGTCTCTATGGGATGTTATGATTAGTCTCATTCTATCTCTATAGGAAGTAAAACATACATATTACCTCTTATTAAACATGAGATGGGTGAGGAAAACCTCAAAAAGATATTCCTTTGTCATAACCATCTCTAATAAGCATTAAACACATTTCATGATGCATGTTAAACATGCGATGTTGAGGAAAACCTCATGGATATACCTATGACATACAATTCCCTATACTTGAAGTGGGATTCCTAGGGCTTCCACACACTCACGAACCCCTATCATAATGGGATAAAACCCTGGTGCATCTGGGTTTCAGCATCCTGACATGCTAGTGATGTCCAATATGACTAATCCTTCGATAAATGGTTATTTTCCTCACATGAAAACTTGGAATGTCCTCGTAGAAGAATTGTAATTGACTAGAATCCATGAATATATGGAACTGGATAATAGTTTCTTGATGAATGCATTAATAATTAAGGGAGACCTAGACTGGATGACAAATTCTATGGAGGAATCCACTGAAGGGGAGACTAACATCTCTTCATCCAATTTCGATGAAGGAGAAAATGTACCTGAATATGTGATGGATGGCGCCAACATTTGGAAATTGGGAATGCGGGGCCACAACTATCACATTGAAGCAAGATAGAGTGCACCATGATGAATTTTTCATAATTATAAATGTTTAACAAAACAATAATGTTCTACATAATGTGGATATTATTTGTAGTTGATACATCTGTAGATAAAGGTGTCACTAGATGCAACTATCAGACACTAGGTAACACTAAGAAAATAATGGGCATGGCATGAAACTTACCAGAGATTGGGTATGTTGAGCGTTGGACATCCCGGTCTGTAACATTTTCAACTTGAATCCTTCTTACTAATCAGTGGAGGTTGAATGGAAGTAGTTCCCTTGAGTTTTCTTTCCTCCTTTAAGTGATAATGGTTGAATCATCTTAATTTACAGGACCCAAGCTACTATGTCAGTAAACCGATCACCACCAACCCACATACCAAGGGGATGAAGAATCACCAAAGTGGAAATCCTGTGTTCCCTCGCATCTTCTAGGACAACTTCCACATCCATAGCTGATGGAAATCCATTCCCTACCTTACCATATAAACTAGTTTAGAAGAGGGTGATCAACAATATAATCTGGTGGTATGAGGGATAAGGTATTAGCCCAACTCAAGATATTTCCCATCAGGAAATACCTGATTTTTCACCTCATCATCGCTTCCTCCCCAAGGGATACAAATGGAGCCACTTCTCCCCACTATAATCTATTATCATTTCAAGAGTCTCTTGCTGGAATGATTTGACGACTCTCTCCCTTATTCCATTGAAGTAAGGGAATATCGGGCCATTCCTACTATGATCCCGTCCCGAGGGCTATCAAAGAGGACTACCACCGGGATACATCAGTGCCACCACCCAGTCCAATAGGATGAAGAGTAGTTCCATTACACACATTCACCACTGGCTGCATTCCGGTTAACCCACCCCCTTCATCGGGTGCAAGGTGAGGGGGATGCCCGCCAGGGGTGTCAACATCAATGGCTAGAGTGGATCGTGCGACACCTGACGCATACTATCAATTACCTATTTATACTGAACATTGGAACTTATACACCCATCCCAGATCGAGGTCCCATACACCTCATGGGTATGTTGGGATGAATCTGTTGGTCGCTGGCATAGGTAGTTCCCATCGTGGGCCGACCTGTAGTGATTCCATCCAGCATAGAGATTCTCCCCGAGACACCATCAATGAGAGAGAATGCCCTCCCATCTCCATTAATAACATTTATTCCCCCACTATTCCACCTTATGTCAAGAAGGGGCCCTCCCTGCCACACTAACATCCATCATGTACATTTCTTCTGCACTCGTGGTCCCTAGTATGGAGTCATTCCTCCTTTTGTATTTTACTAATGTTAATACCCTCATATCTTGTTCAACAATCAGCTTGAAGGTCTTCCTCATGTTCTTACTGCAACAATTTATTGTCTTCCTTATCTTGGAAATCAGAGAACTAGAGATCTACCCCACTTCATATTCATCCAATGAAAAGGTCTTCCCTGTGTTCATCTTCATCAGTATAAAGGCCCCCTCATAAAATCATCATGAAGGGATAAAAACATTGAAACACTATCCATGATCCAACTAGCTCTAGTGGAGGTATTACCCACTGTATCACTCCCACAGAGGTCTCCAGACCCCCTTCCAACCTGTGGACCCGAAGGCCCTCCCTATGTTCCTTTTGAAATATTTTAAGGTTCTCCTCACACAGCGACTCACACCGGCAGATATCCTCTCCAAACTAGTACAAATTTGGCCTAAGTCCCTCCTCATGTAGAAAACCTAGAATACTCTAAAGATCCATCATTGGTTAGAGGGGTGGGTCATGTCCGCCAATGGAATAGTTATGGGAATTTTCAGGTTATGAATAAACCCGTATATTTTTGGACTCTTAGGCGGAATGGGATTTTGTGATGGAACCCTCACCCCAATCTTCTATGATTGGGGCTGCAGCAGGGAAAAGGAATATAAGCCTCATCCTTCTAGAAAGTGAGGTCCACTATATCCCTATATCCCTCCAAAGATACATCATGGATGAAGAATATCTGGATCGTTTACAAGGGATGACTGTGCAATCCTCTCTGTCATCAATATGATAATTGTCTACCTAAACCAGATTTCGTAGAGATTTGTTATGAGGAACATTAGAGGATGAGGAACAGAATTACCCACCCTTAGTAACCACATCCCCTATGCAGGATGTTTTGGTCTCTAGAATCTATTACAGGGATGTGGTGGATCAATTATTGCATTCTTTAAATGACATCGCAAGATGCGTTGGTTTGTCATCTCGCACATCGTACTCTCCACCAACCAGTCTACTTTCGTAACGGTCTACTACAGTTATGTTACTAGTACCTTAGACATTCCCTATTCATGTATAAGGATACCAAGGTCTATATCCTGAGTTTGAGATGAGGAGCTTGTGGGCCATCCTTGCACCAGACTAATATTCAGAGATGTTTTCTCCCATTGCAACATCATTTTTTAGTACTGCATAATCTCTTACCCAGTAGGATCTCATGTTCTTCCCAAAATGATATGGTCAAAACACTTCCATCTCAATCATCATTGGGTGTCTTACCCCAAGATCATATAACACTTTTATGATATTGTACAAAAATGTTTTACGGTCGAGATGGTTGTGTTCCCCATGTCTTAGTGCCCCAAGTATCCCGGTCACCATCGTACCCTTGAGCAATGAGTCATTCAAAACATTTTAGTGCTATAAAGAATAATTAAAAAGGATTCCCCCAACATTTAGATCAATGGTTGGGGAAGTATGTAACCCTCATTTCAGTTCTATCTGGCTCCATCCCGACATGCCACGTGATATGAGGATATTCCATTTCGCACTGTCGCAATTAACATGGCCAACCTATCATAGGAAGACATTGTGTTAAATCTCATTGAATAGAATATACCCCCTAGTGTGGTTACACACCTATTCAATCTTTTGGTCAGTGTTACATGCCAGAATTTTTTTTTACTAGGCCTTCTTTCACCTTCCAAGCCATTATCCACCATTAGGAACCCCATTAAGGGTAAAGAGCATTCCAGGACCGTCAAAACAATTAATCCTTCTAGATTAGTGTAGAAGAAGGAGTATGAACCTAAAAAGTTTGTGTTTATTCAATAACATGTAGATCATAAAAATATATTCTATGACCTTCTCACAGAACGTGGTTTGGAATGGTAACACGACTACAGTAATCCTCGACTGGGGAAACAGGGGACGATACAACTCCCCCCCCCCAAATGCCACCCGGTGACCTTGACCATCCTACATATAAATATATCACAGAGGCTATAGTTTATAAAAATATTATGTGATATGCATCACCAAATCCACCTCAACTGCATGATAACCATCCTTAGGACCCAGCTTGGGATCCACGTGCCGCTACACAGGTCATCCCCCCATCAATCCCACAGGTCATCCCACCAACTGCTCCACGAGTCGTTGGGCTGGGTTATCATGTTGTAGAACATTCCAATGCATTTTTTCAATGATCCTTGTCAGAACATGAATCCCCACCAGGATGATCCCATGGCAGTATTCATTTCCTTCGTCGAGGTAATAGAAACACAATTAGTTGCAACACCAGCAGATGGAATGCCATATCCAGCATGGGGGATGATATTCTGGAACCTCTTGGTTTAAAAAATTATACATTCTCACCCTTTAATGGTATGAGGGACCTCCTGTAGCATCTGGACATCTTTATTTCGAGGTGTGGACCCATTTTGGGAACTCTAGCATTGTAGGAGGCCACCAAACTCCGATATTTTCTATAGAGATTGAATGGGCCTAGATTTGTTTGGAAAAACCAGAAATCTATTAGTTTAGTAGCTGGTTCGGAGGTCCTTTTTAGAAAATATCTCTACCAGTTCACTTCCAACACCTTGAAGAAGTGAATTGATGAACTCTTTAAATGAAATCAGAGGCCCGATAAATGCATCACAAACATTTTCTCTAGGTGGAAAGGCCTAATGTGCTCCCATGATATGCTACTGACTCAAGAAAATATACAAAAAATGTGTGTGGGAATATAAAAATTTAAATTTTCCCTTCTCTAATCACATAGAACTAACCAAGGGGATTTTGGGACTTCACTGACAAATCGTAGTGGCTAGAGGAAGCCTTTCAGCTAGCCAAGAAGGCATGTCTATTACCTCATATAGTTTTTGCAAGAAGAGCTGCTAAGGCCAAGCCCGCTATGATATCACAAATAGATGCCCCCATGTAGCTAGAGTTATTACTAGTAGAACAACCTCTATAGCCACTCTTATTCCCACCACCATAGGCAAAACCTCATGCCCAATAGAGCCCACCTTAGAATCAACATGCCCACCACATAATGTGCCGCCACCAACATGGTGAGATAATCAACATCCAAATCACTGACATGCTCCACCAGCCCCTCGTTAGGGCCAGGCTCCAAGAAACCCCTTATTATAAAGAAGTAACTAAACCCAATCATTTGATGAGGATTAGTTCCCCAGTTATTTCCAAAGTTCCTTAAACTCGAGAATCCAATTGTTTCCAGAATGCAGGTGGCCCGACAAGGCAGATCTCATTGATCATTCTAATTACTGCCCCTATCACCAGATCCTTGGGAACACCCTCATGCAATGATATGTGTTTAAATAATGTCTCGAAGAATAGGTTGATAACAACATAGCCAGGTTAGGTCTTACACCAGCACATGTGGCATGTGTGTTTATAATTCCTGACAGTGATTGTGACAGCAATGGTGAATGGTAGTAGGATTCTAACCACGTGTCTAAAAAACATGATGACTGGATGGCCCAAAATGTATTTGAACATTACCATGCTATTATTCATTAATGTTTGAACGAACAGGAGCCTTCATAAGTTTTCTTGTAACCCTTAGCTGCTACTTCTGTGTCAACATCTCAGTCATCCTCTTCCTAGAAGGGAAAGCATCGACAACACAAGGGAAAGAAACATCAACCACAAATGACATCGTAATCCCAAACTCTCAGTAATTTCATTCCCCCAGAGATAGAGACTTACCATAGAATCCTTCCAGTGATGGAGAACTATTCATGTGATAATCCATTATATGCTTGGATTAACACCATGGAGCTCGTAATCCCTTACAAGATTCCCGATGACGAAGAGAGCCAGATGGATCCTCCCAACATCCCCAACCAATGCCATCATTGATAGAGCCATGGTTATGTGAGTTTCTAGAATGAATTGGTCAGAGCTTCCAGCCATGTTGTGCATGCCACAGAAAACAGACAGTATTCCCAATACAGAGCTCAACACGTGTTACCTTCTTATCTTGTTTCATAATATCTGCTTCCTCCACTATTTTTAATGCATGATCAAGAGTAGCAACTGTAACCAAGCTATGAACAAACTCATTCTACTATGGATCAGCCTTAGTAATTTGGCCCTATCTAGTAGTTACCCTACATGTTTTTACTAGTATGTAGTGGGACATTCCCTGCACCATCCAGACGACGGTTCAACCAAAGGGGCCCATCATAACTCCTATCACATAACAACCTCCTATCAGCATAATTTCATTCCTTGCATAGAAGTACGATGTTCTCTATAATCATTCTATAATTACTATGAATATATCTATCCTTGAAGCTCTTCTCTTATCATTGGATATGCATGAATCCATTACCGAGGATTTAAGAATCCCCCTATAGTTTTAGATTCAGGTAAAACCCATAGAAACCTTCTATGGTGAGGCAAGCAAGCATGTAGAATGTCAGAAAAAAATCTCTTTTTCTGGAGACGATGAAGGTTCTCTCATATAGGGTCACATATAGTCACTGTACATCACCAATAATTTCAATAGTGTGGAGGTTTACCATTTCCTTAATGACACAAGCTCTGGAATCAAACTTATCCTGACCAAACACTCAAAAATATGGGACTGTCTGAGGTAGATCTGATCCTCTATGGCCTAAAAAATCAAAGTAATGATAGTACATTGCACAACCAAGTTGGAAAGATCCTATAGAAGCCCGAGATCGATGGCCTATTTTCCTACTAAAATTTCATGATAGTCTCACAAGACACCGCTTACAATGCATTGATGTGTAGGACATGGCTCCACCTGCATGCGATGTTCCATTATTCATGTCACCAATGCCTTAAGTACTCCCTTAATGGTTGAGTAGGTGTACAAAAAGGTGATGCAAATCCCTTTGCCTCATGCGAATCCAACTACAAGGATGTCAACTATTACAAGAGAATGGTCATGTAGATTTAGGATAACGAGTTTGAACACGCTATGTCTACAACCAACATGTGGAAAAACTAGGATGATTCCTACATTTTTAATATCCACTAATTGGAGGAAATTACCCTTGATTTGAGGTAATGTTTTTTTGTTTCAGGGACAAGGAGGAAGTGCATTCCGAAGTCTATGAAATTATAGAAGATCACCTAGTATTCTTATATAAATCAGGCTTCGGTGATCCTTGATCCTTCTACATCAATAGGGTATCGGGATTTCCACACCCATAGAAATGGAAATATGTCATAAATGCTTCTTTTTAGAGGCTAGGATAAACTAGCTCAAGACGATGAACCACTATTAATTTGATATCATCAAACATGAACCATTAGATAGAAGGCCATATGGGATCGGATAAATAACATTCATTAATATTGTTTCAGTAGCATAAGAGTCCCCTGATGCGGTGTCTACTACTGATCAGGAAGGCATCACTATGCCGTCAGTATCTGAAAAGTCATATTAATAAACTCAAGACAAGGATCCCTCCTCCTGGGATGAAGAAGAGTATTTAGAGGATTAACCTCCAACTTTCGAAGAGGGTTTTTCTACCATGGTCGATGATTTGGTAAAAGTGATCCTCTATAATGAGACATATCCAAAACCAACAATGATCATTTCCTCTATTCTTGTTAAAGAGCAACAACAAAATGTGGATTTTTTTGAAGTATCATCATGATGTATTCTCGTAGAGTTATGAATATATTCGAGGGATATATCCTTAGGTCATTATCAACTACCTCGGTCTTCCACCAATTCATCACATGTTCAAAATACCTCCTTGAAAGATGCACCCTTCTCACAGTGACATGGTCGAGGCCATAGTTGTTAAGCTTATTAAATCCATCTTATTCAATGGGTTCAAGCACACTAGATGGTTATCTAACATTGTTCCCATCAGGAAGAAGAATGAACAGATCAAATTCTATATTGACTTTTGGGATCTCAACCATCACTACCTGAAGGATGACTTTTTTACTTTATGCGACAGAACGAATGGTTGATTCAAATGCTATGTTCCCGGATATCTCCTTCATAGATGGGTATTTGAAAATAATCTAATGTGAATGGCCCCTCTGGATTAACAGTCAACCTCATTCAGGGAACCATAAGGTACTTTCTGGTACCTAGTAATAAATTTCACTCTAAATAATATAGGTGCCACCTATCAGCCTACCACGCATCGCTTATTGAAGCTGATCCTTGGGACATTGGTGGAATGTTACATCGATGATTTGGTGGTTAAATCTATCAATCATCAGAACCATCTCAATGATATTGATAATTTTTTTTTACTCTATTCCCACAACCAAAAGATGAACCCCTTGAAGTGTGCCTTTTGGGTCACCTTTGGAATGTTTCTTCGCTTTATTGTCAGATAAGGAGGAATTGAGATAATTCCATGGAAGATCAAGGCCATCAGTCATATTTCTTATACAAGAAACATTTGGGAGCTCCAAGGCTTTCATGGCCTCATAACATACATACACCGATTCATTGAAAATCTATTTGGAAATTGTAATCCCTTTTCCTGGGTTATAAATAAAGGTGATGATTATTAGTGGGATGAGGCATGTCAGAATACTTATGAGGAAATCAAGTAGTACCTGCTTGAGACTCCAGTTTTGATGCCACCAATTACTTGAAAACCACTAGTTGTTTATGATAACCCTCTAGAATGATCTCTCTGGACCCTTCTAACCCAAAAGAACAATCAGGCAATGAAGGATATTTTATGTTATCTCAGATACATTCTTCTAAATACACATAACAACTATTCTACAATCGAGAAGTGATGCCTTGCTCTAGTATTCACACTGCAGAAGATGCAACATTTTTTGAAGAATCGTGAGATACAAATACTGTCTTGAGTGTATCTTCTGATTTATATTCTAAACCACCCCATGTTGAATGATATTCTAGATTGGTGGGAAGTGATGATCTAATATTTTGACAAAACATTTATCCCAGAGAAGGATATCAAGGGATAGGTATTGGCAAACATCCTTTCCACAGATCTAGCTCCAGTAATGATGCCTTTGGATTTTGATTTTACAAATGAAAAAATCCTCTCGATATATCAATCCATTCCATGTTGAAAAATTCACTTTTATGGTGCATCTTGAATCCCTAATAGTAGAAGAATGCATGATCCCAGACTCAACAGAGTGGTCCTAGGTATGTTTTTTATCACACATGAATAGGTTGTCTTAATATATTCATTCCTATTATGATAAGTCTGTACAAACAATGATGAAGAGTACCACGTTATCATTACTAGTCTCAATCTTCCCCTCGATATTGACATTCCCTACTTTCATGAGAAAGGGTACTCCAAACTAGTCATCAAAAAGAACAACGACGAATATGTTTTTTGGAATCCAGAGCCTGTACCACTAATAGACCATACCCAAAATCTATTTTCATAGTCCCCCAATTATCTAGAAGTTACTTATGGCCCTCGATCATAGAACAATCAGGTTGACACCTTGGCTGGCTTGGTCTAATCCCATGTAGATCCACGCTAGGATAATTTGATTATCCATGTGGCACATTGAAATGTATTCGATCTCATCACTCTAGTCGATCATGATATCCCACATTAAATCAAACATACAACTATTTCCTCTACATCAGGACCAGCATGTACCCCTACCACAATATTGGATGTGAACCCGAACTAAAGGACCCCCTTTATCGAGTATCCCCGACATGGTAATCTCTCTATAGATTGAGCCAAGCATGAGAGAATCTAGTGGCGTGGAGTGTAGATCACCCTCTAGAGTTGTCATTGTATTGGTCTGGTTCTCTTCAGGCACTATATTGACAATATTCTCCTCTATTTCCTTCATGTAGGTGAGATTTCTATGGTCATGCAGGAAGTCCAATAAATTTCCTATGGGGATCATCAGATTGGTTAAAAAAAATCTCAAAAAAAAGACTTTGATACTTTTGTGCCACCATGATGCGTGACTATATTGAGTTTTCAAGGAGGTTTCATGAATGTCAGATACTTGATAATTTTGTGAACCGGCCACCAGAACCTCTCCACACTACCAAATACTCATGTCCTTTTGTTGCATGGGGACTCGATGTCGTTGTACCTTATCAACCAGTGATGGCTCGCCAATGTAGGTTCATGTTAAGCGCTAAAAATTTTCTCTCCAAGTGGGAAGAGGCATTTTCACTCATGGAATTCATGACACATTCTATCATTATGTTTTTTTGCTCTAACATCATCTATAGTTTTATTGTCCCTCAAGCCATACCTAATGATAATGGAACCAACTTCTTGAGTAGATCTACTGAATAATTTGTACGCTAAGTATAATATCTAGTCTAATCATACATATCACTATCATGTAAAAGAAAATGGGTTGATCGAGGAATTCAACAAAACCCTCTCTAACATTTTACAGAATATGGTTGGTCAGAACAAGAAGATTTTTCTGGAAAACTCCCCAACACTCTCTACTCTAATCAGACGACGACTCTTAATTCCACCAAGGTGACCCCATATTCCCTATTGTATGGAACAAAGGTAGTCCTTCCCATCAAGATTTAATTTATTTCAATACGTATAGAAATATATGATCAGTAGGAACCAAATAAAGTAGCTGAAATTATTCTAGATGAATAGGATGCTCTTGACGAGAATAGGCTTTGTGCCCTACATAATCTAGAAATCCATCAGAACAAGATAGATATATCTTTCAATAAGAAGGTTTACCTCCACTCTTTCATTCGAGTTGACATTTTTTGGCCCTGAAAACACCAATGATAACTAGTAATAATCCCCCAAAGCTGAATCCCATATAAGAGGGACATTATATCATTCAAAAGGTTTATCCAAATGGTGATTACCACCTAATAACCATGGATAGTGCCTATATTACTCCCCCCACCAATGAAAAATTTATCATTTAGTGTTTTTATTAGCAGTCCCACATGACTTAAATTTCCCGTCTTCATTGAAAGAAATTGAAATGTGCGGTCCATCTTGGTAGAAGGATATAAAACTACCCATCCTCATACCACCTGACTTTAAATTGTATTACCATCCTGCAAGAAATTAAATTACCCACAATCATCTTTGGGGATGTCAAAAAAACACCCTCATCCCGCATGATGATAAATTGCGAAATGGTCCGATCTCTATGGCCTTAATATAAGAATTAATACATCCTAGTCGTAAATGTTAAATGAAAAATCATTTCAGTACTACGTATTCCAATACCCATGGGATACATTGGAACACCATGAATTTTCATCTGTGGCCCAGTCTCAGGTCCCTTTACCATTAAGGCCTCCTAGACTAAGTTCTCACTTAGAATTTTTCCATTGGGTATGAACTCTATGTCTTCATACATATTGGCATATTTTTTACATGTAACACATATCCCCTTGATAAACCCCTCCCTAATCCCTCATCCATACCACTTGACGTTAATCTATTTGGGTACCATTATGCTTCATGTTTCCCATTATTTTGGTTTTCATTGTATTTAACATCTAAAAGCACCCCCTAACAACATGGATGCTAGGCCTTAGTACTTTCCTACCGTCATGGGACAACATCATTGAGGATCATGAATGATAATTTGACACAATTTCCACACTGTGAATATGGTCATCGATTAATGATCATTTGTTTTTTACAATTCCAGGTCACATCAGAGGTATTCTGTGTTGTGAACACGGTCAAATGTTATCCTCAATCATCATTTCCATTATATGGTCTCCCAAAAGATGGGCATAGTGAATCATCTTTTCTATCCTTCTGTCACACACATATGACATTATATTGGGAATCTATGGTCTGATATCTATGATCATAATCTAATACCTACTACATCCTTGTTGCCTGACATTAAACTGCACAAAATCACAAGAACAACATGCCACTTGATTCCCTTCATCATTGGATATGTAGGAAAACCTGTATTTTCCATTTTTTGGTCCATCCTGGGGTAATCTATTCTTTCTCCTGGTCACTTGACCTGAGTTCACTACTATAAATTTGAACCGTGTGGAATATTTTGTCTTATTTCCTCATTCATGTAGAGTTATTCACCAATCCATACACATTCCTCTTCAAGATAAACCTTTCCTATGTCCTTATCGTATGGCACCAAACTACATGAGTCTTCATAACTATGTGTGGCTTGATTCCAATCCTTATTGGATACACATGAATTCTTGAACATTTCGTCTTTAGGTCCATCCCTGTTTATTGGAATCGTGTTCTTCCTTCTGGTCCCTTGGACAATGTTCTCTGGGAGGGGGTATGTGGTGTGGTGTGGGATTATTTACTAATTCACGTCATGATTGAAATATCCACTCCATGTATATTTCTATTAAGAGATCTCTATTCCCCTTTCATCCACTTATCTCCTCGAGTCATCTGCTCTCAGATTCAGCACCGCGGTCCTCTTTGGAAGTTCACCAACGTGTCATGATGAACTGTGGTCTGGGACCAAGAGTGTTGGATTCTACATGGAAATGTTTTCATATATTTAAACGTTTCAAGTGTCACTTTATTTTGGTTTCAATTTTATTTTACATATGAAAGAACGACTGAATGGCCGAGTCACATGCCGCTTTGTCTAACCTACCATTTTGGGCCAATGTCCCCAAGGATTTTGAATGATAATTTGACAATAGTCCTATTTTGGGAATATAGTAAGTAATCGATGCTCATTTTTCTGTTCTCATTTCAAGTCACATGATTTAGATAATGTGTTTCAAACATGTTCAATAGTTAACCTCCATCATTATGCAACGCCCATTAATCCTTAAATACCAGTTGTGTAATTAAAATCTCTTTCCACTCAATCTTGTTCATGTGGGATTTCAACACTCTTGGTGTTATCCCCCAGTCCTATTTTTCACCAAAAGAGGAAAAATAAACTTCATGGTGCTATTATATGCCCTTTTCTATTTCCCCTTTCTCTATATTCCATGTGATGCGATGATCATCTCCACCATTTTCCCCCAAATTTAGTGCTACTCACATGGGAATATGAGCATAGTCATGTTCTACACCCACATTGAATAATGTCAGTTATTTCATTCCAGTATCTATGAATGAAAAATAATATCCCCAACCCCCTCTTCATAATCTCTTGAAATCAAACAAAATGATTTTCTAGAACTACATGTGGCTTGATTCCCATACTTATGGGATCCACAGGTACACTAAGACATTTTTTTTTCAGGTCTATCTCAGGCTACACTAATTATCTATTATGTTAACCTTTCCCCAAGTCTCTTATTATATTTCATGGTGTGGAATTTGTGGTCTTATTTCCTCATTATGTTTGGGTCTATAATAGACACACCACGTACTCCCCCTTAGGAGATATTCTCTCTTATCTCTGCCATTGTCACTTGATGTTATACATCCCAACATTTCTGAACATCATAAATATGGATTCCAATAATTATAGAATACATAGGGACTCCATAGAATTTTCAATTTGGGTAAATACCCATATCATTTGATATTTTTTGGACCCTTGGCCTAAGATACCCACCCTCCTGGGTTGCACGTGATGTTGTGTGGACTAATGTACACATTCTCATCGGGCATGCTTTATCACACCTTGTGCATTACATTTAGAACCCTATTATTTTGTGGGTGTCCATGACATAGGAAATTAATCTATACTGGTTGGACCCACATGAAATTAAGATGTTTCTTCATTTTTATATGATGTTAAAATTCATCGGTTGGTCTTATCATCTGACCCTAAACTACGACATAATCATCTTGAATGCACAATGAAAAACTGCACTGCATTGCATTGTTCTCTCTTGATAAAACATCATGTCCGTCATTGTTCATCGAATAAGGAGTCTTTCAATGCCTATATATATCTATATTCCTACAGTGATTCCTGTATTCTCCATCATAGGTTTGATGATTAAAAAACACATCCACCCTAAACAATAATCAAGATCCATCAAATGTTGGTTCTTTTGTGCAGAAGTAAGACCAGCATGAACGTATTGCACCTGGAATTAGTATCCAACAATGCCATTTTTAGAACAATTTGTGGATTGATTCACATTATCACGGGATATGTTGGAATTTCCAGACATTTCGTCTTTGGGTCTAGCACCAAGTATCTCAAATCCTTACTTCATTACATCCCACATTGGCCTGACCTCTTTCAGAAGCACGTGGTGTGGTGAGGAACATTGGCTTCCTCATCCACACCATGTTTATGATATCCATGCCATGTATTTACATTTGGGGTTCTTACTTCCATTCTCCCATATCCTTATTTCATGATGATAAATTGCATGAATATTTCTATAAATACGTGTGGATTGATTCTAATCCTCAAGGGAAACGTAGGAACACCTAGAAAGTTCATCTCAGGATGATCTCAAATTCATCCATTGGATCTCCAAACCGTTGTTTCCCTTAGGCGAACATGGTATAGCATGGACTTCTATTTTCCTCATTCAATTGAGTTTTTGCAACAACTTCACCATGTGTATCCCTATATCTGACACGTCTCATTGGACTACTCCAATGTTTCATGGTGTAGAGCACAATGTGTTGGATTCCACAATGTTATTCTATAATTTCATGTCCATGCTTCATGATCCCTTTATTTGAAAATCTATCAACTTACATGTCTGAAGAGACCCCCTTTATGGCCGAGTATCAAGCCTCATTGGCTCTCCTACTATATTTTACCAATGCCCTAGAAGACCTTAGAAAACCTTTTGTGATAGGTCTTGTGTTTCAAACATGGTAAGTTGTCAACCCTCATTTTTTTATCCCCACCCCAGGCTAACATGAGACATATTCTGTGTTTCAAACATGGTCAATAGTTATCATATATAGTTAAGTCACGATCATTGTGATCCTGATATCGGACTCCATGATTCACATCGTTCTACTTCCTTATGATTAATTGGAATTCCAACACACTCTGCTTTACCCCTCAATGTATCTATGTGCATTAAGTTGGTGTGTTAGTATTATTCAGATGTCATTATCCTAGATATCTATAGTCCCTAATGTGTTCCTCCTTATACTTGGAAAATCCCATCACTACAACTTATTTCACACATTGAGCACAAATCACATGGGCTTAGTGGTTTTGGTAGGACGTGTACTAGTGCAGCCGAACTACACATTTTTTCTATCCTACATAACGTTAAACTGAAATCTATGAAATACGTATGGCTTGATTTGCATCCAAATGGGGTACATAGAAATCCCCAAACACATTGTCTTGGGTCTAGCCCAAATTTTATGATCATTGGTCTCTTTACCTAAGATTTACATGGGGATTATGTATTATGATATGAACTACTTTGATCATCATTAACATCAGTTCTATAATGACCGCACTGCATACTCCTCCCTTTGGGATCTCCCCTTTAACACTCTCTCCTATAGTATGACATTAAACTACATTGGTCCTCTAGATCTACATATGGCTTGATTCCCATCCTCATGGGGTACTTTGGAAGGACCGATCACTTTCCCATGCGTCTAACCACAAAATATGTCACCTCTGGTCTATGGTCTAAACAATCCCACTGGGATCATGTGATGTGGTTCATACACCCTTCTCTTCTCATTCACATCTAGATACGTACCGAACCATTCATTTTATCTTCTTGACAACTGAATCATTAGTGCATAACTTTAACATAAAATTATACATAGGATATGATCAGGATGCCCCATGATAATTTTGGGGGCTTTAGATCACACACAAGAGAGGCTTTCCCTTTCATGTGTTGGTCTCCCACCACACATCACATTGAAGACTATATCAAGATTTATTCCCATACTCATGGGATATGTAGGTACACCCAAGAGTTTTTCCTTGGGTCCAGAATGAAAATTATCATTTTATTCCCAGTGTCCTAAGATCTATATTTGAGGCACATGATTTGGTGAGGAACACATTGTTTCCCAATTCACAACATGTTAATAGTTGCTGCGTTACATACCCCTTCAAATATCCCTTCCCACTTTCATATTTACCGTATGAAATTAAATACCATGGGTATTTTATAACTATTTATGGATTGGGTCCCACACTATCATGATACGTAGTGACATCCGGATGTCTGGTTCTCATATCCCACCACACGATTGTAAAACCTCTAATACAGTCTTCCCAGAATCATCCCCCTTTAAGGACTGTTCATTTCCTTTATCCTCAATTTATGACTTTTAACTATGTTTGTATCATCCTAATTAGCATGAATTAAAAACATTGGCCACTCTAGGTTCTTTCCAGAGAGATCCTTTAAGAAATAATTATGTTCTATGACCAGTCCGATGTGCTCACCTAATGTTTTTTCATCACGGTGGTGTAACTTCTAGAGAATTAGACTACATTAGAATAACCCATCACCCCAACCTCCATGCTTTGGGTTCCCTTTAATTGGATCCTTGTACTCTTTGGTGTACTATGTAACACCTTAACTGTAAGGATTCTTAGCCTATACCTCCCTTACTATGTAGGGCCATCATTCTGAAATACTATGGATGAAATTTCAAGTCAAGACCCATGTTTTAAACTAGGATTGTGGTCGGCCCTCAATTGTTGTCCCCATTTCAGGCTAACACAATAGGGATAATGTGTTTCAAACATTGTCAATAGTTATACTTAATTTTTATGAAATCCCTACAGTGCTCTAAATTTTGGGTATCATGATTCAGACTTTCCACTTCCCTCTATTCAGATTGATTCCAATGGCCCTGGCATTACCCCGCTCCTGAACTAACAACGTGAGAAGTTCATTCTCCATTAAGGCCTCCCACATTCTTCCCATAATCCTAGAGTGGTATTTTAGACCCTAAATTCCCATATATTGGTTATAACACTAATATTCAAATAGAATAACAATGTAGCCATCCCTTGTTTGTAACATCATGTACGACCCACGTGAGCTTAGGGACTGATCGTAGGATATTTCATGGATGTGATAGAAATGAGACAACAAAAAAAGATAAAATAACTCATGCAAACATAAAAAATAAACATTAAAAGCAGGAAAGTATGTTTATGAGTTAACATTACTTACAATGCCCAAGGATTATACCCTCCCATACACGGGTCAACCACATTAATGGAGCATCCCAACTCCACTACTCTCTGGATCATGGTGTCTAGGATATATTATCTCCAGTTAAGATCCTACTCCTCCTCGATTTTGACGTGGAATAGTTCATCATCCTTGATTCAGGCATGACCCTCATAGGCTTGGTTAATAGCCATCTCTTGAAAATCTCACCTCATTTGTTCCTGAACCCCAACAATCTTGGACTTAAGTAACGATATGAGTCCCGATTGTGCATCGAGAAATGCAGACTTCTTATTCACTCAAACCCTCAACCATTTCATCTCACTCTTATCCTCCTACAATCACTTGACTTTGATAGACTCTCTCTATTTCTAGACCACACCGAGGCTGGAGACGAGTTCCCATATTTTCTATACAATATACTCTCGAATGAGAATATGTGGTTGTGGGTCATCCACTCCTCCAGTATATAGTTCGAGAATCCATGAACGAAGCCTCCCCAATTAGTAAATACATTTTTCTTATGGGGTCTCCCCAATGAAGTGCTTGATCAGCTTCCGTGATCGATGATAGGCGACCTTGCTATCATCTTCATTAGAAGTAGTCTCATCTCAATCCTCTGTGTTAGCGGGTTCGTACTCCCAGAGTACATCTAGATGTTTATCGATGGGGTCTTCCTTGAGTTCCCTATCCGAAATGTTGGGTTTGACATCAACATGAGAAATAAGATCTATATCCTTGGATTAATATTCACCATCGGTCTCCACTTTAATATGCTTGGGTTGCCCCAACCAATATATCCACCCACATCCTCAGTCACTAAAGACTGGATTTCCCAAAAATCTAATGCCACTATAATCAGAACAACCCTTGGGATAGACTCTTTAGGACCCCCAATCATCTTTCCATTATATCCCACACCATTTGTTGAGTATTTTAGAATATAGATGAAAATGTTAGAATTTCATTCAACAGATAACAACCACTGACTTTGTGAGAATGAAGGCATACAAAGGTCGAAGGATTACAAACATTCTTGGGTTGTCATCAATAGAA
This sequence comes from Viscum album, assembly GCA_963277665.1. Taxonomy (NCBI): domain Eukaryota; kingdom Viridiplantae; phylum Streptophyta; class Magnoliopsida; order Santalales; family Viscaceae; genus Viscum; species Viscum album. The sequence goes on from OY728122.1 coordinate 381,294,573, forward strand.
TCCCATGGAATCCCCCCATATATGTTCAGGTACATCGAGAAATATAGATGGTCTTTCCTAATTACCCAATCCTTGTTTGTCTCTATAATCACTAGAGACCTAGGAGCAAAACCAGAGCCTGCATCCACGACCACGTGAGTGGGAATTTCATCCACCGAGATCTCATGAAAATCACAAATTTCAGTCGAGAAGATACGGTGACATGGATGAAATCATTGTGAAAATGAATAGTCCAGAGTTTACCATGACAGTTTTGGTGCAATCTTCCAACTATGAAGTCCCTATATCACCTTCTTCCAAAAGACTTCCTCTTTCTTCCTCACCTCCCCAGAAGATGTACGAATCCTTGTTTATAGGGATGCACTCCCTCAGCTTATTAGCCATTGCATGAAGTAGAGATATCTGACAAAATTTTACTTTCACCCATCTCATCATTGGATGTGGAGTTCCTCGAGAATGCACGTAGTCATTATGCTCTACAACATTCAAATATCCTTCTTCCCGAGACAAAAAAACTCCAGCCTCACCATGACCCATATATGAAAGGTCCACTACATGGATATTAATATGATCCTAGATCTGTATAGGGACGAGGAATTTTCATCTGACCTACCATTTGTCCCTAGAATTTGGAAATATGGCATCTAGGGGCATGCCTATGTGGCATAGAGGCATTCCAGGTGCTTCAGTTGTAATCCTGTGAAACCCTCTAGGAACCCTCCTCCATTCTTGGCCCTATATAATTGGGACCTTTGTGCCTTCAACAACTAATTTCTAACCCCTTAGAGTAGGCCCTAATAGTGAATACATTGTCACTACCACCAAGATTCCACCAGAAGATGCTCCCATCATTTTTTGAACCTTGATTCTGGGTTGAGGAGACACTTCGGCATTGACCTGGATAGTTTTCCACTTCGACATCTCCCCTCGGTAAGCTAACTCTCTGCTTTTTTAGTATTTTTTCACCAGAATGAAAGCATAATCAGTCATAGGCCTCTCATTTTTCTTCTAACCATCCTCCAGGGTGAACATGATCCACATCTTCCTTATTTTTCAATGGTCCTCCTCATGAAGCACCCCTAGATAAAACATCAGGGCCAGCCTCTACATGCATCGAAATTGCCTCATAAATCAGTGTGGCTATATGACTTGTAGATGGGATAAAAATCCACCAGCTTTTCCAAAACACCACCATAGAAATCCAGAAGGTCTGACCGATGCTTGACGATATCTCAGCTATCATCGATGAAATCACTCCTTGGTAGTGGAAATGGGTGTAAGAAAAATATGTCTTCATTCCAGACGATGATTAGTACACTCTACATGATCATCCTGTCCTGAAATAATCCAATACCATTCATGATAGAGGTCCAGATGTTTAACATTAGAGGAGGAATCATGTGTGATTACTTATAAGCACTCACGTGTGCTGCCACCCAGCCATACAAGAAATGGAACAACCCACACACTTATAGTGGATTCTTTCCCTCACTAATATTTCAAAACATCATATACAGCTTCAAATGAACTGGGATCCAGAGGATTAAATACTTACCACTATCTATCATGGATACCATTGTGTACGTACTAGTTTGTACGAACATGTTTGTATATCATACATACAATATCCAGTCACAGATGAGTGCCGAGATGAAGGAAACCAACCTAACCACGGGTCGCTGATCAGTTCTGAAACTGAAACCTCATGTCTTCCAATGGCTGTCCTCTATGAGTATCATGTACGAGTTCTCTCTGATGCACTAGGCCCCCTTTGGATAAGTAGGGGCCACCCCAAAACATCCTATCTAGCAGATGAATCATAAACTGCATGAACCACCACTTGAAATGTAGGTACCTTATATATTTGTTGTCCTCTACCAACACTAGGTTCAAAAGTACTTTTCTAGCCTTGGAATATTCTTCATGTCTTCCAACACATTCTCTGCTAAGAGGAATTAATCAAACATAGACCCTATAATTGGAAACCCATAGATCTTGTGGATGTCCTAGAGACTATTTTCGACTTCCCTGTGATGAAGATGGAAGGTTTCGGTCTCAAGAGACCACCTTCTTAATATCTCTAGAATCATACTATTTGGTTGAAAGATATAAAATTTAAAATCACATGCTACCTCATACAGGACAATCCACTTAACTCCACCCAAAATCCTCACATGTCATGCATACCCAGTAGGCCAAGGCCTAGTCTTTTGTGAAGTTTCCTCCCTAGTGTAGGTCCCACTCATTGGTCCATCACTTTTTTGAATTTTGTAGATTTTCTTTCAGGATAGTGTGATACTATGGAGGGGAAGAATCAACCTATATATTCATTCCATAAAAATTGTGGGAATGATTCTATATATAGGTGGTAATGAAGGTTGTACTATGGGGCCATATATGGCCATCAGTATCCCTAAACCACTATTACTAGCATAGGGTGCTCCGGAACTAGTAGTCTAGTTCTTACCCAATAGCTTGTGGGATTAAGACCTCATCCCTTATACTGAAACCATATAATGGTAGTCTCATGCACATGGGATAGTTCTTATATCCCTTCATCAAATGCATATTCATTGATAAATTGTCCTAGTGGCTGAAAAAATATTCTCTAATACAAAAGTTATCCACCATTTACTTCCTTCAGGACGCTTCCGCTAGGTAGCCTTGGACCACATCCTAGTTCTCAATTTATTTCATTCAAGGCATTGGAGTTTTCATTATTTTTTGTCCATGAAGCTTGGTTTTAGTGCTCAATCTCATAGCACAATTTTGGTGCCCTCTCGCAGATCTTGGATCATGAAACATGTCTTTGCAACGTCAAAATAACCTACAAACCATGCAAAGTAACATTGGATCATGGTGCAATGTCTTGGTGATTAGCGTTGCGTAGCACCGATCAACAATGTATAGTTTTGTAAAGAAAGATAGAGGAGTTCGACGGGAATCATGAATCAAGAGAAAATGTACATAAATTTGGAATAAAATTAGGAAAAACAACCCGTCATCATCCTCTATTCATAGGTGATGACCACCGAGCCACATGGGGCAACGTGATCTCTGCAATGTGCTTGACCTGTACTTTTCACACATACATTGCATTTTTTTCTTTACAATCTACCATGATTTTAGTGAAGTACCCTCAGAATGAAACCCCCATTTCTACTCAACTCCCTTTCTGAGGGGGGGGGGGGTTTGGATATATAATTTTAACGTTGGGAAAATGAACCGCACAAAAATTCCAAGGAACCCTTCCTCACCAAGGAGAATTGCAGAACAACCTAGCGAAGCCCCTATGGAATTTTGATGGGTGCGAAGCAGCAGAAAATCCTTCTCTTCAGCCACTATAGAGTAGATAATGGAAAACACTATGACTATGACACACTGGAGAGAGATCTCTATGTCATCATGGAGTAGATGATAGAGCACTCCATGATTACGATGCACTTGATAGATCCTTCTACGAGTGTCGCACATCGGCTGATGGAGACCTCTTAAAGACTGAATAACATGAAGGAATGGCCTATTATTTAGAGGCCGAATTCAGTTGTGACCCAATTCTGGGATTCACAACACCTCTTTAGTATAAGCAACTTTCTTCCCCAAGAACCAATGGATGGATACCCAAATCTATTTCATTATCAACTCTCAAATCATGAAGCAACTTCTACTCTGTGAAGAATTGATAAAATGACATCTTTAATGTATTTGAGCATTGTGAAGTAACATTCCATGGGCTAATATTAAACCCCTCTTTAAGCAGGGATTCCCTTCTTGATGGCCACATGCCATCTCAATGGAAGGAGATCCCTATGGGGACTTAGGTCATCACAAAGCACTCATGATTCTCCAAGTACCATCCATGAAAATGTGAACCCAATGCTAAGGTAAGATCATTGTGCATCACCACGTACATTGATTTTCAATTCTTCCCTTTGCAATCCACCCATACTTTGTAAAGTTCCACTTCACTAAATAACATTCACATTTCGATGCACTCATCATATGCATGTATACTACATTCCTAGGACAAAAAAATCCACATCACAAAGCATACCCCTTTGCGGAGTCTATCCCGGTTGTGGAGAACCCGATAATTTCAATGTCCCTTCATTTGAAATCCTTTTCTTCACAAACCCTTCTCACATATGGACATCAATGATTATATGAAGGGATTACAAAGTCCCTTTGGAGATGCTTCATGTTACATTGATTTACCTCATGATTCTTCACATAGGCACAGTAATGGATAATGCTTCTTTACATAGACATGATAACTTGAGCCACTCAATGGATCACTCCATAACCACGTCTCCAAACAGCATAGTCGGTGACTTACTTTCACCAAGAATTACAGTGCACCAGTTATGCGTGGCATAAGGGTGGGGATCGAATCCTCATCATCTGAGATGTAGGATGACAAACTACCAATAATCATCATCCGAAACACATGACATTAAACATTAGCCTCACCCCATGCGTTCTGCATGGGGTGACCCACTTCAATAATTTTCCACCACCCCTTTTGTAAGTCGCAGCCTTTCTTATATGAGGTATCACCCTTCCTCCTCCTCTCTTCTTATGTACAAAATGACTAGATGAGAGATGGGGAAATGATACATGATAACCAATCCATCTCCCTTTGGGATTTATCTCCATTGGGTATCCACCTGAATGTAAGTCCCAATTTAGAACTCCCTTGGCCTCTAGCCACGCGTAATCCCCACTCCACTCCTGGTGACGCACATTTCATGACGTGATTATGAGGTCTTTGTTTCCTCATATATGTCACACCAATCATGACTCACATGGGATTAAGAGTAAGCATTGACCATGACGCCCCCTATGGGCCACATTTGTGTGTAATCCCAATGCCCCCCATTATGAACTAAATGGCCTTTGATCCTTCCCCTTTCTATGAATGGAATATAGGAAGGCTCCATGAGGTTCAAACCTATCACCCACTGGTCCCGAAAACTTCATGTTGGTTCACAGTTGTCTTTCCAGATGTTAATTTGTATACATTCAAACTACATGGACTTTGATTCCATACCATGTGGATACATGGGAATCCTCTCTGAGATTCATGGGAATCACTCAAGTCTCATCCTAGTCTCTCTCTTGAATCTAGGTATTTCGGGAAGGTCATTCACCAACTCGGGGGGTTCTACTTCCTCTAGGACCCATCCATGATTCCATCCTCACATGATTCCTCAATAAGTGTCCAACCCCCCCAAGCAACGTGGACTTAGATTCCCCTCTACATGGATATGTTGGAAGCCTCTCTGAGGTTCAATCCTAACATCACTATCATCTCTCAAGTGAGATCATGCCATCCATTTAGGCATCTTACCATGCATAATCCCCACACAATAAATAACCATCCAACTAAGTGTGTCCTTCTTGCGATGGACCTCTATCCTTGAATAATCACCACGATATCATCGGGTCATTGTTCTTTGTGTACACCTTAATTCATCATCCATTCAAACTACCCGATTTTTGATCCCTATTGTCTACATAGTGTATGTTGAACCCCCCATGAGGTTCAATACTATCCAATTTTAAACATTGGTGTTCCCCATTCTGGGGTTCACTTCCCCTAATACACCCTCATTTGTGCCCATATTAGCCTTAAAGGTGTGATATATTCCCTCTGTGGGATACACCACCTCCGCTCCATACTCATTGGTCATTTTGACCCATCCTCTAAAAAACGTTCTATATGATACCTTATAGGGATACACTACTCTAATATGTCTCTATGGGATGTTAGGATCACTCTCATTAAATCACTACATGATGTTAAAAATTTATTACCTCATGTTAAATATCAAATGACTAAGGAAACACTTAGAATTAACACCTTTGGCATAAACATATCCAGTAAACATTAAACTCATGGAATTCCCCGTATTAAATATTGTAACATGATAAAAATCATAGGGACAAGACTATGTAATATAATTCTTGGCACTTGATATGGGATGCCTCAGGCTTCCACACCCTTAAGAAGACCTATCTTAAGGGGAAGTAACCCAGGCACATTAGTGTTTTAGAATCAAAAAACACCAGCGACGTCCAACTTGACTAATCCCCCGATTGAAGGTTTCTGCCCTGACTTGATCTATTGGAATGTATGGTCAGATGTTGAATAATTTAATTATGTCCATAAAGATATGGAACTAGGGAAGAGTTTCATGATCAATGTCTTAATCTTTAAGGGAGTCATGAACAAGGTGATGAATTATAAGGAGGAATCACCATAAGGAGAGACCGACATCCCATCATCATATTTCGATCAAGGAGAAAACAAAACTCAATAAATGATTGATGTCACCCACCTTTTGAAAGAGGGAATGCGAGTCCACAACCAACACATTGCAGCAAGAAGACACACACCCAAAAAAATAGTTAGAAACAACCATATATTATCCTTGATATATTAATTCGTATATATTATGAAATGTATAAAGGAATTATAAACCATTTCCTCATTGATTATATATTGAATTTACAATAAAAATAGTTAATGATACAATGATCACATATAATGTCTATGATTCTAATTTTTCGGATGTTTGTTTCAATAAAAATTATAAAAATATAATTATTCATCTTCGTGTTTAATTAAATGTTTTCTTTATTGTAGATTATATTTATTATCACAAATCAAACATCCATTACTAAATAAATGAAGTCATGATCGATAAACTGAACTAACCTATGGTCCACTATTATTGTGATAATAAATATAAAAATAAAATGGATATGAATTCCATAATATGTGTCTTGATTGGAATACATGAATTATAATAATCCCAAATAGTTGTGGGGATACTTTACATTAATGATATTCTATTTGTTTGGATTTTTTTATGTATTTATGGAAGATTTTTCTAGTATTCCACTACATTTTTTTGTTGAGTCATCAATAGAAATTATACATGTGGCTACCAGTATTTTAAAGTGTTCTTATGGAGTATAACCAATATAGTTATATGAATTGAAGTATAAATTCAAAGGTAATATTAAAAGATATTTATTTTTCTATTTTAATATCCTATTGCTGAATCATATATTTTTAATAAAAATATAGATTAATGAAACTCGAAATTGATTATGGAGAACCTAAAAACATGATATACAATGACACATATCCACAAAACCAAATACATGATTTAATTAATTATTTAAGATAAGAATAACACTATTTCAATATTGGTATTGTAGCAGCTGGGTTACTATTCATAGAATGGGATTTGGGCCAAACATTTGGGCCTACGGGCTATGTAATGGCCTACAAGCCCACTGGGCCTTCGGTATGTGTATTGGGTCTCCCTCTACCCCATTAAAAGAGGTCATGTCTTTTCTTTATTAATAAAAATTAGGCTTCGACCCCAATATTTGAATTAAAATAATACTATTTCAATATATATCATCGATATAAGAATAATTAGTTGTGGGTAAAAAATAACGACATACCGCAAATAACAGTTCATAAGATGTATGGAGACCTTGAATTTATTGTGATTAAAATTAGTCAAAATAATTACTCTGATATATTAATGAATTGAATGAATATAATCATCAGAAAATAAATTTATTAGTATTTCATTTTCTTTAAATTTTACATTCTTATATATTCATATGGAAATGAATAAAAAGTTTGTTATATGATAATTGAAATAAATACCCCAACAAAGGAGACATAATATGAAATTTTTTATCAAGTGGGAATTTTGGAATAAAGAATATTAATTAAATATTAATATAATCTCCATTGGTGGTATTTTATAAGATCCTTCTTCAATATAATTTATTTTAAAATTTCTTACACCAACTGAATTTATGTATATCTGAATTTTTCTTTGTTTGTATTAATATTATAGATGATATTTTTAAAATTTCTATCAAATATATAATACCCAAACCATGCATAACCAAAAGTTAGAAAAATTATTTTTTATAGTTAATTGTGATGAAAATTTCAAGGGATTGCAAAGATGATTTCTCAGTGAACCAGTTCCCACACAAAATTATAGTGGAGACATATTTTTGAACTACATTGATATATAAAGGAAGGGACATGGATATTTTATAATTGATAATGATATATTTATATTTTATTACTAATTATAATTTATTTTTAATGTGAGAAATTATTAAAATCATGATTTTGAGTTAGATAATATTGATTTTTCATTAATGATAATGAAGAATTTTCCTTGATGAGGTTGTTGATAAATATATATACCGATTATAAAATATTAGACTATATATTCCTATAAAATGATATCAATATGCACTAGGGAATATGTTTTGAGAGGATTAATGTTTATGAATACTCAATACATTACAACCCTGGAAATGTGAACAAGGTCGAATATGCTCTCAGTTGAAATGTTCATGATATATTATCTTTGATAAGTATCAAAAAAGATCCAACATTTACATTTTTTCAATCAACAAATCAGGAAATCACAATTTAAGGGAATATATTCAAAATTTATCGAATGAATTTTCAACCATATATCCATTTAAGGATTAATGTTGTGTAGAAAATATACTTTGTGCTCGAAAAGATGTTGAATAATGCACTTTGGTTCAAAATATATTATTATAGAGTGATACGTGTTTGGAATATTGTATGTGTCTCTTACATACCATAATTATGGAAGGATATATTGGATAGAGAAAATTGACCATGAAAACATATTTATCATGATTTAATTAGGATTTACATAGATCTAAATGTATATTCTTTGGTAGGAAAACATGAAAATTGAGGTCAAAGAATATGAAACATGGTTCTTGGTATGTTTAAATGTTATCATTGTGAGACAAAAGTTGAATTGGTCATTAGAACTATTACCCATATTTAAATAGAAATGGGAAACCATCACCATGGTTTTTTTCATTAGACACCACAATGCTTCCAAATGGCTATAATTATAATGACCTAAACATTTATAAATAAAATATACCTTATAGTTTAATTAAATATCTTATTATATAATATGATTAAAAAACACATTCACTTCTTTGGTTCTATTTTGTTTTATTAAATTTAAAAGACTATTAGGCATCACTACCATTTATAATATATTTGTTTAATAGTAATCATGTTATTAATATAAATATAAGGTTATACCAAATCCAATTGTCAGCGAAAAAGAATGTGATGTCATCAACGAGTAGGATCATACACTGTGAAAACCATTTAATAGAAATTTTGAAGGATATGGAATCTATGTACATTTTCCATGACTAATAGCAAGCCGATATCCATTATCTTAAGAAATAGTGACCAATTTGTAGGATAATTTAATGCCTGTAGAGATCTAAATATAAACCATGTTCATAGATCCACCCAATGAAAACACCAACATCATGAACCTTACAATTGAGGTTTTTTATTGTGTTTTAAAGAGATATGTATCAATACCTATGTATTATTAATATATACATTAATTTTTATAGACTAATGTATCTATTTTATAATATTTATGTTACATTAGAAATGACTTTTATTTTGATATAATGAATCACAAATAGTATTTTTTTTTGGTAATATTCAAATTAAATTATGAAATTCAAATTAAGGAATTAAGGTATAATTGAAATAAATAATTTCATAATAAAAAATTATTATTATTAAATATAAAATTTTATATAGTTTTTATTGCTCCAAATTTAATTTTTATAAGGGTTCAAAATAGTTAATGTCAAAAAACCTAGAATATGTCAATAATTAATAAATACTATTTGCAAATTTAAGATGCACATATTTAGAAAAATATCTTTATTAAATGAAATTTTTGGAATCATATTGTTGAAATCTACCAATGGTTAATTTTTCAGAATTTTCTGAGAGGGCCAAAATTTTTTCTTACAATTAAATATAGGATAAGCATATGTTTGTATTATGACAGCATAATGGCCCAAAAGAGATGAAATAAATACTATAAATGGTATATAAGAAAAAATACCTATTTTATTTTTATGATATTATGATTTTTTGTTTACGTTATGAAATTTATAAATATTTTGTGAATCCTTTAATACCATTCATATATTTTATGATTTTAAAATCATTTCATTAGGAATATAAGTCACTTCAAAATAATCAAGTCTAATATTTTACAATGTTATCCACTTTTATTTTTAGAAAAATTAAAACCACTACCATTTTTAGAAATTAAATGATACATACCATGTATATTATTTTAGTTTTGGTAATGTTATTATATAGTGTCCAGACCTAGGTTTGGAAACTAATAAACAATTCCCCACACATTTCTTATATAAACCCATACCTGATCACATTTCGTTTCACTATGAATACTTGTATAATCTTAATAATCATCCCACCCATCATTTTATTCCTACCACAGTTCCCCCAATCTATTATGAAGCTCCTACCATGTCTTTGGAATCACACACTCACGTAAATGATCATCACCTTATCTTCTTTATGAAAGTTTTTTATTATCAAATACGTTATACATAGAATTCCTAAATTTGTTATATATCATTACATATCCCTATAACTATCTATTTTATGTAAAAATTATGACACACCCCTTTATCTCCTATAATATCATTTTATGAATTTTTATTTAACGTCGTTATGTGGTGAAAAGTTTCCCACAATTATCCCGAACGAAACAAATGTGTAGTGAATACCACACACATTTGTTATCGAGGGTGTTAAGATTTATACACTTATAATTAATTGAATTTGGATAACGATAATATATTCCAATCATCACATTCAAGGGTTAAATATTATGGTAAATGATTCCATGTTTTCTGATCATTATGTTACACTTAACCATAATAATGAAAAACATGTTACACGTGTGCTTGAAATTATATAACAATCCAATGCATTATGTAACGTTTAGTCTCATTATACGTCGTATTGGTATAGGGAGTGAACCCTATTCCATTATGAAAATTTTTACATAATTATTTAATGGTTATTAGTATTGACCAATGTATATGATGTCGTGTTTAATTTGTTTCCACATTCCCCATGTTCCCTTTATATTAACATGCTATATCTTGTCTTATCCTTCATGTTTATGATTCTGATTTCATTTATTCATGATTGTTATGATTATTCTAAAAAATTTATTACATTAATCATTTTATACAATTTCTATTAAATTAGTAGGTTTTATATATCTCCATTTTCTTATGTATGTCCCCAGGGTTTATGTGTTGTTTTAGAAGCCAAGGAATTTTAGAGGCACATTATAGATGTTTTTAATAATCTTAGTGTATCCCATGTGAAAGATGTTATCCCATGTACCTAATTACAAAAGTCACTATACATCTCAATAATATGGATTTTATTTTGATTAATATTATATTTTAAATGTTGAATTAATGTTTAATAAAGAATAGGTTTGTAATATTTTGTATTAAAGGAAAGGATTAGTTATTTTTAGTATGATGATTTCAAAACTATGGAAAATTTATTATGAATAAGATTAACATTGTGAAAATAAACTTAAATTGTTTTAAGTATATAGAATTTGGTTAATCCTGAAAATATATATATATGTACTCCATGTGGATGTGGTTTTTATCATAGATGTTCTTAGGTCTAACAACTCTGACAAGGTGCATCAGTCTTAACCTTGCACAATCAGATACTCAACAATGCGACATACTATGCACATGAGTTGACACCACTAGGGGATATTCTTTGGTAAAATAAGAATCTCATTATGAACCATAATTATAGGAATAAAAAATTCCCTTGAAGAATTTATTTTAGTAAATATATAATGCGTAACAAATAATAAATCCATGAAATTCAGAAGTTAAGGAAATAAAATTAAGATATCATTTTTTAAATTAATTCCTTAAATTTCCATTTATTTGTTTCATATTTTAATAGTAATATTCCCTTATTATTCCTTTATTGTAGAAAATGCAATGAAATTTGAGAGATCGTGAAAATAATCAATGATCTGGAAAATACGATTACTTCCCCAATAAGATGCTCAACCTGGTGGGGGTGGTGATTAAAAAGATCATAATGATATTGTTTTAGATAACCCAGGTTCTGAATATAACATATGTTTAAAAGTATCACCCTTCCACCTGAATAAAAAACATTCTTTAATTTAGATCTTTGTTATATAAGGGACATAGACTTCCAATGGATCATTTGATACCTTAATTGGGTACTCCATTGAGATGATATTCTCCATCCTTTAATGTTTCTGACCAAGATATGGTTATAAATTCTGTTTATCATATGTTGGGATAAGATGATCATTTGTAGGAATTGATCTGGAATATGATACATGAAGACATGATATATATACACAGGTGTATGGGATTATAGAAAATGTTATTTGATAAACATTTACCTTGAACTCTCTATCATAATATGGAATGTGATTTCCTTTCCCTCAAGATAAATTACAACAAAACTATTAGTATGTTTGAGGAATACATGACAATAAATTCATGAGACGCATCAATATTTTTCTTTACCCTGAAATACAAGTTTCATCACTTATTTTATCGGATAATACATAGTCTATGAAAATCCCTGATGATCAAAGACGTTGAATACTATGAGGATATTTCCTGATGTGACCACAAAGTCAAAATAGAGATTACCGAATCTCAAGGATATCAATGGCCTAATAAGTGGAGTGTGGAGTTTAATTTTGGTGGTATAATAGATAATTCTAACGGTTCCATTAATATAAAACTCCCCACTTATCAAAGGTGTAGTAAGAATAACCCTTGAAATTGCTTATAGGGGATGAAGAAATGCTTTAGGTATGGGAAGGAAGTACACCAAGCTTAGGACTTACAATATGTGAAACCCACAAATGTGTTTGATGAGATGAAATCCCTAGTCAACCATAAATGTATATTTTATTCCTAAAAAATCATGTAAATATATAATTTTTAAAACCAATGTACTAAGATAAGGGTTTTTTGAGACAACCAATATCATCCAATGCAGCAAGGGTGTGCTTTTTCCATCACAACCACTAAGGTGGATCCGAACAATGGAGTGGTGAAATGTATACTACTTTTTTATTGATGAAAAATGAATGCGATTTTTTATTCATATTCTATATATTCTATCACATCATGAAATTTTAGGAGAACTATTCAAACACCACCAGAGAACATTGATGTAGAGATAACAATGAAAAAGGAAAATGGGTAAATTATTCCATCCCAAGTATAAAACTCCTACCTTGTAAATTATTTTAAGGTGATCTTCCCAGAAAAATTTTCATACTACCATTTTGTGGAATTTGATGAAATTATATGTATGGATTTTCTTTCCTACTACATATTTGATATAAATTACTATGAGAAGGAAATAACTCTCTGTATTTCGAATCTCCGTCGATTCATTACAAGCACATGGAAGAGGATGAATCATTTTTAGAACCAAAATATCAAGGATTAATTTTAATTCCCTATATACAAGATTTTATAGTTCTAATTATTGATACTAATTAAATTATAATCCTTCAAGTCATTCCTATTATGATGGAATACAATGACGTGTTTCTCGAGGGATTTCTTGTTCTTTCTCTATGTTGATTGCATTAAATATCAATTGATATTATACCTATGGTGTTACCATTATATATTAATATATATAGAATGTTTTTTGGGGAACATAAAGAGATGATGAAACAACTATAAAAGAATTATGATATTGGTTTCGTACACCCATGTATACACCAATGTATACAGCCTTGTGCTTCACCATGGGGTGAACCGGTCCTCTACATCAAGATGAAGGATAGGTCAGTGTTCCTTTATATTAATTATCATCATCTCAAAATGATCACAATAAATTATAGTTATCATCTTCCATGGATTGATGACTTGTTCTGTCAGCTACCTGGACTGTAATACTTTTCCATGGTGGATCTATGGTCGAGATATTACCATGTTAGTGTGGAGATGTAGGATATCCCCATGACTTCTTTACCTACATTGTATGAGCTATATGAGTTCATTGTAATCCCATTCGGACACACCAATTCTTTACAAATCTTCATGGAATTGATAAATATTTTCTTTAAATATTACCTCAAAAAATTTGGGGAATTATTTATAAATATTATTCAAATAATATCCAAAAACATTGTAACACCATGAGTTTTTTAGAATATCGATTATTTTTTCCATTTCATTGGTGTGTTGCCTTGTAAGATACACCATGATAAACTTATGATATGGGAAGAACCATCTTATCTTACGGTATATGCAATACTATGGTTGTCTTTTTTTACACACAATTTCAAATAATTTTCATGAGTGACCGAGTTTAAGAGAAAAACTAAACATTATTTTGTTACCTTATAACCTAGCCATTATAATGGTGTATACGAATAGTATTTACTAAATTATGAAAATATGATTTACACATGTATATATAATTAAATATTCAGAAATTAATTAATTATAAATTAAAATAATCCCAATTTTGACAAAAGGAAATGTTTTTAAGAAAGAACTATTTAAATGAAAATAAGTGGATTTATAAAATCATAAAATCACTCTTGATTTTTTTTATTAATGATATATATATATATATAATATTAAATATAATATTTATAATTCATCTTATATTTTTTCTATATAATATATAAGATCATATTAAAATTTTCAGATAAGAGAAGTATTTTAAAAAATAAATTTTTATCACCTTCTGATAGAACACCCATTTTAAATCAAATTTCTGACACTTTTTATATTATATATTAAAAAATAAACTTATTATATGAAATCATTTTACTCAAATTTTTAATTGTTTGATTTTTGGTATTTTTTAGAGAAATTTCACATTTTGAAGAATTGTAAAAATAAAATTCATTCAAATCGAAAACCAATCATTGCTAAAATTTATTTGTATTTTTAAATTAAATATTTGAATGTTTTTAAATTATAAATTTGTTATATTTTTATCAGTTATTAAAATTTAGGCCATTGAGATTAGTTATATAATTAATTTTGGATGTAAAAGTATTTTAATAATTTCCATGTTTTAAAACCTATTTTCTTATTCCAACAACATGATAAATTTTAAATACATTATTGAATCTTCAATGTTTCTAATTTTAAAAAATAAATTCCATATTTAAAATCATTGGGTCCAAATTTATAAAAATAGGTTTCTTTTATTTTTTGTCATTATGAATAGTGATTTTAGTTATAATCATTAATACTATAAAAAGGTAAATCATGTAATTAATGGTTAAAATAATATTATAAAATTACCATAACACTTGTCCTAATAACATTGTATGAGTGTGTTTCGACCTAAATCATCCTTGTGCCTATGTAATATACTTGGATGAAATTGGTAAATTTAATATATTTTATTTAATGAAAATCAAAATATATATTACTTAAACTTTAATAACTATATCATTTTTAATATAAGGTAAAGAAGAAACTATATTCATCTTTGAATACTCATATGAATGATAAAATGTTTTTATTTATCCTAGTAATTTAAGGGTAATTTTAAGGAATTAAATAATTTCCTTAATGTCTTATACAATTAGGATGTGGAAAATAATTTATTGATAAAAAATAAATAAAATAATTATAATTAAATTGAAAATTATCATTAAAGGACAAAGAAACACTACCAAATATTATTAATTGAGTATATCTCAACCAGAATCATCTAATAATAGAGTTATTAATCATTTGGATCTTAATGGGTAATATTACGACACTGATAATATTTTAATTAAAGTGATGTTAATGCTTCCAAGTTCATGTTTTAATAAATATAACCTATTTTCTATACAATTTTATAGATGTTATTTTTTATGATAAGTATTATTATTAAATATAGATTATCTATCTTCATCATGGAATTTTATTCTTCATTTTTACCCAATTAAATGTCTATTAAATAATTACCTAGAATTGATGTAGTAATTATTTAATTAATCGGGATGTTAAATTTTTATTAATAAAAATATTAAAATAAACATAATTTGGGAATGATAATATATTAAAATAATTTTTTATATGTCCTTTCCCCATAGGGATATAATATAATATATTTTTTTCATGTTTACCATCTTATATTTTTATTTTGAAAATTCAATGAATTGAATAGCATCAAAATTGAATATATTGATATTTTTCTCAAAATAATGTTTTATTACTTTATTTAAAAATCATAATATAATTTTTATAATATAAAAGTACTTTTATATGGTGGAAAATAATCTTTATTTATCATTTATGTTCTGATTGAAATAAAATTATCAAAACTATTTCTCTTATAATGTTGAAGCATTTGATACCTGAATTAAAATTAAAATACAATAAATAAGTGTTAATTACAATTTTATGTTATAAATTGATTGAAAAAATTCTCTATAATTTATTTGTTAATTAAATTAGAACCCTATAAAATATTATTTTTATAAACAAGACTTTTTGGAGGGTTTTTATGGCCTCTGGTTTTATTATAATATAATATTTTTAGAAATTTCAAAAGTTCTCATCATCTCAATTATAAAAGGAAACCTGTAGTGGGGGTTTGGCTTAGTGGTAAGAACCCCCTAATTCTAGATGAATAATGGGGGTTTAAAACCCATTGGGTGTAGGGAACTATAGTAGTACTATAGCATACTCTAGTATCAGTGTCACTGTAGCGGTGGCAGGGCACTGTAGCGGTGGTAGGGAATTGTAGCAGCAGCGGGTACAGTGTGGGACTGTAGCAGTGCGGTACTATAGCAGTACTATTCACGGAATGGGTCTTGAGCCAAAAAATGGGCCTACAGGCAATGTAATGGGATAAATTCCCACTGGGTCTTCGGGATATGTAATGGGTCTCCCTCTACCCAGTTAAGGAGGTATTTTCTTTCCTTTAATAACAAAACGATGTTTCGGCCCCCACCTATTTTAAAAAAATTATAAAAGGGAACCTCCTCGATTTCTTCTTTACCACACATTCGGCCTTAACGATTGGATATCCCTTCCAAAATTTCTATATAAAATTCAGTAATAACATTATAAAGGTTCTTTAATTCTTAAAATACAAACTCTAGTGTCTCTAAGTGGTTATCTTTAGAAAGATCGTCAAAGAAGATGTAATCTCTTTACTGACTCTTTCAAAATTAAGTCTTCTTCTACTTCATCTAAATTTGTTTTTTCCAATATAAATTTATAACACCGGTATCATATATATACATAGATTATATTATGATTATTGAAAAACCATATTTCCCCATTTATCTATCCTACTAAAAAAGAAATGTCCACACTTGCGTACGTAAAGCATACCGTCTCCCCGCCGTTGTGTAATATGTATTTCATCACTACATTATTTGGACGGGTATAATGTTGGATATAATAGATATAAATAATAAAAATGATATTATATTGATCTTTTTTATTAATATATCATCTAATTTATCACCATTTTTTTCATTTAGTGAATGATATCATCGATCATGTGTACGCCAGACCAACCATCTCCATAACACGATGAGATTCATTTTCTTTGCTAAATATTTAAAGAATGATTATAAGAATGAATATATTGAATAAATATGAAATATATGACATAATAATTATAATAGAATAATATATACATATATATATATATCATTTACCTTCTTCTATTGAGTACGACAAGAAAACATAAATAATGTTCACGTGTATGTATGACTTATAGTCTCAATGAACGGTTTTCTCCATTTCATATGTAAATATTATATATATATTTATTTATATAGTAAATATGTACGATATATAAATAATTTTTTAAATTATAGATGTATTTCAGTTATTTTGTAAGTAATAGTATCAATAATAACAAGTAAAAACATGTTTGATAAATAGTGTGGTTACTAACTGACATAGTGCTTTAACTTTGAATTGGAAATAAATGTATAATAAAAAGTTTTAAGTGAACCATATATGATTGAATATATATTATTATGAATATTTGGTATGATAATAATATGTTTAAAGCCAATATAAAAGAGTTAAAGACATGTTTCTGGGGAATCATATATAATGTGAATGGTTTTTGTCTCACCTTTAATTCTGTGAGTCCCATGCCTCATAGACTACTTATTTATTTTACATGGTCTATATAATGAATATAAATTTATTTTATGAGTATAAAAACAATACCTTGTTATTTTTAAATCCAGATAATTTTATTTATTTCATGGAGAATAATATTCTATTGATTATAATGTTGTATGGAATTATTTCACAATCTCATTAATATTCAGGATTGTTTAAACATAAGTATTTACTGAGACATTATTTTAAAAGTTGGATCTTTGGTCAAATAAGCAATGGAAATTTTATTAAAAAATGAGATATTATATGAGTCTAAAAGATATGATCATATTAAAATCATTAAAATGAAGAGAATTCAAATTTTTGGGATGCTCCTTCAGCCAAGTTATGTTTTGCGCAATCACTTTATTGGGAAGTCCATCTGAATACATATTTGACACAACATAGGTGTGGGTTTAATTGTAGTTGATGTCATGGAGAGAATGGAGATAATTCATTCATCTTTTAGTATTTATCCATGCTAGATGGAACACCTCATTCCAAATGGAATGCAATATATTTGTATAATGAATTTCAATCCATAAGTTGTTCCAATCATTGTGCATGGCGAAAGAGATGGAATTGATCACACTCATAATTTAAACTTCCATATAGGTTGCAATACCACAGCCTCAAAATATCACACAATGATCTAATGAAGGTGGATTTTGAAGTCGTTGACACATCCTTCAGGCCCCGAATTTCTTTTGGAGGCAATATCCTTATTGATTTTGATCCATCCTGGGAGTGGAGTTCTACAAAAAACCTCTAATGTGTGTCATGATGGGAAAAAATGGAATCAACTCAAAGATGTATCAGGGTAATAAAACCCGCCACATAGTAGTTGCAACTCCCTATTTTTATCAACACAGCCTTCCTAAAAGAAATCAGATTCTGTGTTTTACATTCATTAATGTTAAGTGGTCAATTATTGGGAAGAATTGAATTTCTATCATACCAAATCACATGAAGAAGTTTTGTAACCCCATCAAGAAAAAATTTCTTGATTTTTTGATATACACAACATTTTATCTAGTCATTGATAGAGTCAAGGATCAACCAATTATAATCAAATATGATAAAAATATATTTCCCGTAAGTAGTAGTAGCACAATACCAAAATAAATGATTAGCATCTTTTTTATGCTAATTCCAAAGATGACATTTAGAGCAATGATGGATCCCAAAATGTTGCAAGTAGGTATCAGTGGGAACCCTATTATAGGCAAGAATCAAAATAAGAGGGAGTATTATAGGCTTTTCCATGACATATAAAACAATTTAATCCATTTGATGTCATTTTCGGAGTAATGGAATGAGTGGTTATAAAAAAAATTATAATTCAGTAACGCTTTGTGAGAAAGTTCCCAAATAAAAAGATCCTCTGGGATTGAAATTAGGTAATTATCAATTATTTGAACAACATTAATATGTAAAGTGTCATTATTATATCAAAGAACACTACTTACAGTATTGTTGATTTTTTCAAGGGAATGGTCAAGAGGAGTAAAGGAGATTAGAGGATCACCGGCGTAGTTGGCTAATAAGAATATCATAGAGGAGTTTCTAGAAACCATCCATTTTGAATTGTTCATAATGTATTCGTACATGTTTTTGATGGAGGGACACCTAGAAGAAACTAGGAAATTCTTGTTACGACATTTCAATCTATCAAGGAACCTATTTTTGGTGAGTACAATCAAGGTGGAGTCATTGTGAATTAGGTACCTAGTTAATTTTTCTAGTATGGCCTCATTAAAAATATTTATGTTTTTCTTCCATGATGACCCTTGCCTGAAGGTTTACATCATTTAGTCCAAGGAATAGTGACAAGTTTCTTATCAAAGGTTCTTCCAGTCAAAGTGTTTTTTTGAAAACATTTATTTTTTTAATAAGACCAGCCAACCATTTTTAAACAACCATTGAGTAAACCAATTTTGATATAATGATAGATTTGACAAGAAAAACTCTCACCAACATGGAATGATATTTTCCCTTCCATGTGGAGAGATGATTAAGAAATTGTTCTACAATGTTAGATAAATAGCTTAATTTGTGGAATCCCCAAAATATGGGAACCCCAAGGTATTTGAAAAGAATAGTTCCTTATTTTACATCATACCTATTGATGATAACATTTTTTATACAAGAAGTGATGTTTTTTCCAAAGAGGATGATTGATTTGTGACAAATAATGACTTGAACCGAGACTTCCTAATAGTGAGAAAGAGTACATTTTGAGTGTTTTGATGTCCCCTTTACCTCCCTTTAAGAATATAATAACATCATAAGAATATAAAAGGTGAGTGGGATTATTGAAATTCTTATAATCAAGAATAGGTTTAAGCTTGTTTTGGTCAACCAGATGAGTGTGAAGAAAACACAAATAGTCTAATACAATAGAAAAATTTATTGAATATAGGGTTTCACCTTGTGTGACACCAATAGAAAAATTAAAGTAGAATATGGGATATCTATTGTTCAAGATGGAAATATTTGTAATAATGAAGAGGGTTTTAATTCTACATATGATGATATTATTGAAGACAATGTTTTATAAATCATTAAAGATGAAATTCTAATCGGTAGTGTAAAAGACCATCCTAATATCATGTTGTATGGAAATGTATCTATATCTATTCTTACTATTTATCATCATACTGCATTCAGAGGAAAGAAAAATACAGTTTGGTATGGATCTTCCCATGAAAAAAAATTATTTGAGGATATAATTTTATCTCTGATAATGGATATTCTATTCACAATTAGTCTGGTGATAATTTTATAATGATAGTTGATTAGATCAATGGGTTGAAAGAGGTGAATTTTAGAGGCATTCTCTATCTTAGGGATAAACGAAAGGAATTGGTAGTTCAACCCATAGTTTATGATTTCATTAGAAAATACTATTTTAACAAGTTTTGAAACATCAGTTTGGATGATATCCCAATATTTTTTTATAGAAACCATTATTAAAACCATCAGGACCTAGGTAACTGTCAGGATTTAAGCGGAAGATAGTGGATTTGAATTCATGATCAAGGGGAACACCAACAAAAAAAGTGTTGTCAACATCCATCACAATTGTTGAAATGATCCCTTTAATGGGATACTTGCTCAATAAAGGGACATTGAATATAGATTAAATGTATTAGACAACATTATTATTTATTAACTCTTTATTATCCATGAGTTTATCTCCATTATTGAGAGAGGTGGGAGGTCTACAAGCTTTCCAAACTCACTGCAAAAAATTGTATAATTTTTTATTTCTATCACCATCTGTTAAACATTTGATTTTGAAGGTTTTTGTTTCAATTGTATTATTTGAAATAGGGAAGTGAATTTTGTTTCATTGTAATGTTAATTTCTTGATTTTGATATAATGAAAAATCCAAGTGTGTGTTGTAGTTTTGGATTTGATAAAGTTCATTTTCAAGAAGTAAGATGTCATTATAAATGTGTTTAGCTTTAAGGCCACAATAATTCTTAATCTTTTGATTGAGTTATTTTAATTTAAGGGCACAAAAAAAGGAATCATCATAGTAAGAAATAGAGGTGTAAATTTTTTTAATGAGATTACAAAATTCAAGATCTAAGAACCAAGAATTGATGAATCCAAATGAAAGAGGAGGTTTTATAGTTTTGAGGATGATAGTGACCAAGATAGGATGATGGATAGATTTTATTTTTGGGATGGTGGTGCTAGAAATGATGTCCCATTTATCCAATGAATCATCATTAGTGAACGCTCTATCCAGTTTTCTCACAACCACTATATTGTGATGATTTATGTACCAGGTATAAATGGTACCAAGGATAGAAATTTAGATTATATTGGAATTATATACAGAAGCCTTAAAATACCTTGATGATTAAGTTGAGTGGAGAGGGCCTATTTTCTCACTTGAAGAAATAATTTCTTTAATATCACAAACAACCTACCAGGGAAAATGAATATTAGAGCTCATGTATGAGAGGTCATGACAAAGAGTCCTTCTATCTTGTTATTAGTTCATAGAATAAATAAATTAGAAAAAGAGATGTGTTTTTTCAGTCATAATATTATAGGTCAAAAATTTCTCTGATATATTGAAAATATTAAAATTTTATAAGGATGAGTGAGAAAAAATCTAATGAGAATCAAGAATGGGGTTGTTTTGACATGCCCCTATGAAGGTGAATCCAAAATGAATAAAATGCACTTAATCAATGGAGAAGTATATATTAGGTTTACAAATGGAAATTATTAAGGGTTTATGAATGTTTAACATTGATTTTAAGATAATGAAGGTGCCATGGTCTGCAACACATTGAATGTTCCAAAATAATATCTTCATTTAAACCTACATTTGGAGTTAGAAATCCCTTTTTTCTTACTATCTGATCCCATGTGTCTAAATGATATTATAATATTTTCAGACATATTAGGGATTTAATTAGACTCCTTATTGACTTTACTGGACGCCAAGGGGATGGAATTATTAACTGCATTCAAATATTGAATGGCAGTGACTTACACAAGATTATTTTTAGATGATTAAACATTTATACTAATGGCGTTGATGTTAATAGAATCTAAACTATTATTACATTTAGTAACATGATTAACCTCATAGATGTAGAAATCTAAGAGGGTGCTCATATTAGGAGTACCTACGTGTTTATTAGAATGAATAGTTTACGGGTTTTCTACAGTAATGAAAAATGATCCAGTGTGTTATTCCTTTTGTAAAGCACAATCTGTATGAGAATCAACCAATGGACTAACCTGTATTCATTGGAAGAAAACATTAGAGTCAAGAACCATATCCCATGATGTCATAACCTGGTCCTTTGTGGCATCCTAGACCTGATGTAGGGTAGTAGAAGACCGTGTCTCTTCCCCAATAGTAGTGTCAATAGAGTCAGAGTCCAGGAACATCACATAACGGGTGTGTATAATGTTCAAATTTGTGAAAACGTGGAAAAAAATCCCAACAATGTATCCTTTATCGATATAGAGGCCGTATCTACATGAGTAATAGGATGTATAGTATTTATGAAATTATCATCCTAAAGAAATATGAAATTAGAATTGGACAGTTTTCCCAAATGAACATTACTTTGGTCTATTGGAAGACTCCCAGTGTTAATTATTTTACTAGCTCCAATTTGGTTTTGATAATTAGAAAGAGGATAACCATTAATATCTTTACAATTTATATTTTCCTTCTCAATAGAAATAGATATGTTCAAGGATGGGATGTACTAGGTTAATCCAATGGACAATTTGCTACTGTGATGGTTCACATCATTCACAGTAATAATCCCATGGAAACCTATTATATTATTAGGAGTAGTGCAAGAAATATCAGAAATAATTTTTTTTGAATAATTGGAGATAAGCTATCCACTCTAGCAAAGT
Organism: Viscum album; assembly: GCA_963277665.1. NCBI lineage: Eukaryota > Viridiplantae > Streptophyta > Magnoliopsida > Santalales > Viscaceae > Viscum > Viscum album. The sequence continues at coordinate 381,318,091 of OY728122.1, forward strand.
TATTATCATCATTAGTGATGAGTTTGGATCTTTATGTTTTCTCTGATGAAAAATTATCAATATGAACCTTCTTAATTTCTTTTTTGGAGAGTCTGATGGTATCAAGAACCAAAGTCTCAATTTTGGCTAGGAGATTTTAGTTCCTTAGTAAAAATATCCTCCCTCTAAGCATCATCAGCCCAAGTGACACCAGAGGAGTCACATTAGAGTGTCAAGTTATGAGTTTTTTGACCCAGAAATCAATTTTATTTTTTCTTATGGTACATCTATCATGGATGATTTATTATTCTTCTTTTGATTTATTTATATCCATTCATTTTCTCTTGGAGGGATAACATGATTCATTACCACCCTAAAATTTGAAATGGGGAGACCAATAATCATACAAATATCACAAAAAAAGGATTTTACTCATATTAAATTCTAATTTAAGTTTTATAATTTTTAAAATTGATGGTGATAGTGTTAGACAGCTTTGAATAATGCATTTTTTTCAACCATAACCCTTGCAAAAAGGGCTAAGTCAGCATTTAATGTTATATGGTCTATTTTTAGTAGGGTTCCTATACAGGATACAATGTGATTTAAAATTTTAGGAAGTCAAAAAAATAAATTCAGGTTGTGATTTCAAATCCAAAAATTATCCATTATGTTCCTATATTTATGTGGATTGATGGAAAAGTCCAAATTAGACAATCTGATGAATCCTTGTTTCAGATTAAGATTACCAGTTTGCCACTCTTTATCTAGGTATTCATCTGTTCTTAAAAAAATCGTGATACCCTTTTTTTATTGGTATCATCTTCCAATTCAAGAAATACCAATGTTGAGAAATAAACGAATGTAAATCAGTTAGAGTCTAGGGATGATCACCTTTGTCATATGATACGCAACCCACAAAAGAATATTGGAACATTTTTGGGCACCGTAGCAGTGCGGCCGGGTCCGCTTCCACTAGGTATCCTCTAATGTCAAGATTTTTAAAGATATGTGTTTTCATCACATTATCATTTCACAATGTAGTCCCATTTAAAGAATCAAAGAAGAAAATCCCTTGAGATCTTCCCACAACAGCTGGAATGACAATCTTCTCAGCAGAGATTCCATCATTGGGATTTTTTGCATCAAGCGATTGTTCTTTTTTGGATTTATTTGGGAATGGAGAGATGAATTGATACAATTTTAACATTATAGGTGTGAGATAGTAATATTTCATGGGAAACAAGATTGGGAGAGATGAAAAAACCATAAACTTATGATAATTTTAGAGAGATATTGTCTCCCATTTTTCTAAAACCCATCACTAAACATTTTTAATGACCACTAGGACATATTTATCATCAATATCCATGTATCATAAGATTTTATTTCAAAACAATATTACTATTATTAAAAAATATTTTAAAGTCATTTTAACACATCTATGGATTTTTTTATGATTTTAATGGAATGTTCTATCATTCTCTTAACAAGGTACTTTTTGACTTTTCTGAAAATATGTAGGAGAAAAATGTTCCATTCCTTATACACCATGATAAGATTTTTACCCTTTAATAATGACATAAAAAATTAATGAATAATTTAAAATATTAATAGGTTAATTTTAATGAAAATATTTTATTCTATAATTCAGTGGAATTTTAAGAAAAGAATATTATATCAAAGAAGAAATTATTTTTTTCCTCAATCAATTTTTTTAAAAATCTTATTAGATTATTTCCCCTAGAAGATGAAATACAATTATTTTAGTCATGAATATTTGGGAAATAGTACATACAATCCATTCATATTTATTCTCTGAATGGTATAAATTCATGGGCATGAAATTTGAAAAACATGTTTGTTTTCCACGAGTTATAATCTTGTGAAACCCAATTCTTTTATCAAGTTATGATTTGATGAAATGATTCTGAAAGCTATATATTTTATATTTGTTATTATATGATTACATTTTTATGATACCCATTTTATTTCATGGGTTATGATATGATTTATTATGATCCTTCAGCACATGTATGTGTAACTCCATTTATGAGATTATTAGGACCTATATATCCCTTTAATGCATTGGGTAATGATTTATATATCATGAGATAGATGTAATGGACTTTTTCCTCTTATATAGTCATGTGAGTGAACCATTATAACAATTATGGATTGGGAAGTGGACCCAAATTAGAACAATGGCCTTGGCAGTGATGCCTTGACTATCATGGAAATCATCATTATATGATTTTGTGTCTTCCAAAAATTCTATGTCTTATTCCTATGTAATTATTTAATAGATTATGTTGTTAATTTATTTTATGATTAATATAATATAAACTACCAATATATTCACTCTCTGTCTCATGATTGTGATATTTTTATGTGGTCTGTGACGTTATATTATTTTGATCGTATTCTAATACCTCTATGCCCATTTTTAACTTATATATCTCTTTTGTTTACCAATATTGAGAATCTAATCTCACCCATTTTAATGTTTTATTTTCCAATGGTTATAAGGAATTGTTTCTGTTCTGGGTAAGAAAGGGGAATATTATTATTGGATAAGTTAAATTTATTTTTCCAAATTGTAAGAATGTGTTCCAAATTTCCAAAAGGAACTAAACTAATACGGTCATTGTGTGTGTGTTTATATAATTTTTTAAGTATTATAAAATTAAATGTAATTTCAATGTACATAAATATTTTGTATCTATATTTGGTATCAGGGAAAAAGAATATTTAAACTTTTGAAACTGGGATGAGAAATGTATATTGATATTCCTAGGGTTATTTCTACAGATATTCCTTGAGTTGTATCTTAGGGTGTGTCTAAGGATGGGTTAATATTTAAGAAAATGTCGTGAAATTTTGGTAAAGGATTGAGTGTGTGTTTTACTATAATTACATCCCTATCTAGATACTTCAAGTGTATATGGAACTGTCATCAATTTACCTAGGTGTATGAACTCTGAGATGGTGTATCATACTTGACACAAGCATAACCCGGTGTACGATAATGAGCCTTGCTGCACACCTGTCTTAACACACCTAGTAGATATTATTCGGAAATTTAAAAACTATTTATGAACCATGATTAAGGATTTAATGATAATTTGTCTATAAATACATAGGGATAAAATTAAGGTGTCATATATTAATGAAGGAGTCGTAATTTAGTCATCATATAAATAATTATTATGATTATGAGCTTTTCACCTGATATGTGTTCTCTCAGTATTATTTCCCATTTTAGTCAATGTAGGGGACCACATGGAACTTTGTTAACATTTATGGGGATGAATAAATTTCTCATGAGTAGTCAAATTGGATTATAAGTAGTGGGATATATAGTATTATTATGATGAATTAGCTATCCCAATATAAGATTAACAATTCTAACAATGGTGATATTTCAAAGATGTTGAATAAGATGAATATTTATTTTTATAAATGTTAACATGTTAATGTATGTAGTGGAAAGTATATTTAATTTTCTTAATGATAATATTAAGGGAAGAATAACCCTGAGGAATTCCACAAATAGAGGTCAAGATTCTATCTCTATGGGAAAAAGTGTCATTGAGTGACAAATTGTCATGGAGTTAAATGTTGCATCTATAGAGAACATGGGAATTACCCAAATCAATGCCCAAATTAAAATAATTTACTTCTAAACTAAGGAATATACTATTCTATTCCAATCAGGAAAGTGTAAGGATTAAGGTATTTATGTATATTATTTCCAGAATCAAGAATAGTGAATTATATAATGATTGTTCAGTTTATGTTTTTAGTGATTTTTAATAATGTGTTGAATTGTAATAATGGATAAAAATAATTATTTAATGGAAGGGTTATATTCATAGGAAACACACGATTAATGGAATGAAACCCCTAAATATTCTCTGTATGTTATGATATTTATTTTTTATAAAAATATACCGGATATGGTAATTGGAAGATACTAATAAAATTGGGACTAATGAAGGATTTGGTGATAATTTTTTTATACTATGATGGATGAAGTTTACAACTGTTTTGGATTTAAGGAAAACATTCAATAAACATTTTCATAATGAAACAAGAATTTTTTCGACTAGGATTTACAATAATTTAGGTTATTTCCAGGATTAATTAGAATATTTGATAAATTCATACACGTGTTTGGAATGTAACACCAAATATATACCTTATGATTTAGGAGAGAAACATATTAATTTTATTTCGTGAAATTATTTCTATTTTTTAGGATTTTGATTTTTGGAAGTGTTATAGGGTTAAAAAATTATGGAATGTTCATATTAATGTTTGTTTTATTAATGTATTATATCACTATAGGCAGAGTAATTCATATTTGATAACATGCTCTAACCTTTTTGTTGTGATAATGAAATATAAAATGTAAAAACATTATATTTATGTATTACATGATATGATAATTCTTTAGGAATTAAAAATTGATCTTAATTTATCTGAATAAGAGATAAAGTGGAAATTTTTCAAGGAATGACCAATAATGGGACTTTACCAGAATCATATAATTATTTATTCTCATAAAAAATTCGTCAACATTAGGGAACGTATCATGAAACAAAAAATATTATCCTAGTACCTTCTTATATAGTGAATGAAATATTCCCTTATATAATCCCATATTCACAGCTTTATGATTGTGAGATTTCTTGTAACCATGTTCTCTATCACTCATCATCTGAACATGATAGTTAAATTTCTCATCCATGTTCATTTTTTCACTCCGAACATATGTTCTATAATGTGGAATCCCAATTATTTGTTACTCTGGGGAAGTGTAATGTTTTTAAATTTCCTTATTAAAAAAATTAATGATTTGAATTTTTTTTAATAATGTGGGTTTCTATGAAAGAAAATTTCAAGTATTAATCCTTTTATAACCCAGAAAAATTTCACGGGGAAAAATAATTTTATGGGGGGTGAAATGTAACACCGCATGATTTTTATGAGATGAATTTTTTAAAATTTATTTGATGTATTGCATTGTATTCTATAAAAAGATATGATTTTTCTATTTGAATCTCCGACTGATCTTGCGGTATACACAACACTATACACGACTTGTGTTACACACAATTTTGAGTTCATTTCATGCCAGAATGAGTTTTGGAGAAAAACTATATGTAATTATGTTACCTTATAACCTAGAAATTATAAAAGACAGTATGATTATTATTAACGGAATTATGAAAATATTTTTTACTCACGTATATGTAATTAATTATATGGTGAATAATTAAAAATGAAAATAAAACCATTTCCAAAAAAAATAGAATGTTATTCTTAAAAACTACTTAAATAAAAACATGTAATTTTTAAAAAAATAAAATCAATGGTGATGGATTTAATAAATGAAATATATTTTTCATATATTCAATATAATTTTTTAAAGCCATCTTATTTATTTTTTAGATATGATATCAGAAAAAATTTAACTTTTCAGATAAAAGAAGTATTTTTAAAAAATGTATTTTTTCATCTTTTGGTTTCACAACAATTTTTAATATATTTCTAAAAATTTATTTTATTACATTTGACAATATACATTTTTCATTGAAATTGGAATAACCAAAATTATTATGGATTTTTTTGGTTTGTTTTTTTGAAATGTTTCAGGTTTTAATGTACAGTATGAAATTAATTCTTATTAATTATAAAGTTATTTTTTATAAAATTTATTTATATTAATAAAATATAAATTTGGATGGTTTTAAAATATAATTAGACTTTATATTTATCATTTAATATAATTTATGACATTATCATTAATATTAAATTGAATTTTGATGTTAAAACATTTCAATTATTTAAATTTTTTAAAACTTGTTTTTTTATTCAAATAATGAAATTAATTTGAAATTCATTCCTACAACATATGAATTTTGAATTAAAAAAATGGAATCCATATATTGATTCAGTGTGTCAAAATTTATGTAACTAAGGTCTTTTTATGTTTGGGAATTATGAATAGTAACATAAGTAATTTTTATTCATACGGTAAAAAGGTAAATCTACTAACTAAAGGTACATATAATATTTTAAAACTACCATAACACTAGTCCTAAAAAATTGAATATTTTTTAACAAAATATTATTCGGGTCTAAATTCTATCCTTTATAAGCCACTTGGTTGAGATTATGACATTTAAGATATTATAATTAATGAATATTTAAATATAACTTACTCACATTTTAATAACTAAAACATTTTTAATATATGGTTATAAATATGAAAAATTAGAATATAAATATCATTATAAAAATATTTTTTTTCATTTAACAAGGTAATTAATTTTTTATTTTTGAAGAAAAAAATAATTTCTCTAAATTTTTAAATATTGATGATGCATAAATTATTTGATTGATGAAAATTTAGTAAATTTTTTTAATTATAATAATAATGACCATTAAAGGACCAAATAACATGAAAAAAAATTATTTTTTGTACATAAATATACCATAATCATCCAAAATATGAGTTATTGGCCAGTTCGAGTAACATTGAATAGATTATGACACTTATAATAATTTATTTAAAGTGATGTTAAAGTTGTCACATTCATGTTTTAATAAATATAACATATTAAATATAGTATTTTACAGAATATTTATATGAATTTAAATATTTCAATGTAAAATAGAATATATATATTCATCATTGAATTTAATTTTTAATTTTTATCGATATATTTATGTATATTAAATAATTACCCCAAATCGGTGTTGTAATTATTTTATTAATGGGGATATAAAATTAATGATATTCAAAATATAAAAATAATGATAATTTTGGATAATAAATATATATAATAAATTTTATAGATAACCTTGAACCTATAAAGATATAGTATATATTTTTTAGTTTAACATCTTATCTTATTTTTTTTAAAAATCCCTCAAATGAATAGTGTTAAATTTGAGAGTGTTGATATTATGTCAACATAATGTTTTATTAAATTATTAAAAATTTATAAAATATTTTAAAAAATATATAATAATTATCATATAGTCTAAAATATTATTTAAATATTATTTATTTTATAATTTACATAAAATTAGTTAAAATTTAACTCTTTTAAAATTATAACATTTTCTATCTTATATGAAATTAAAATAAAATAACTAAGCATTAATTACAATGTTAAGGTATACGTTAATAGAAAAAAAATTAGAAATTTTTTAAATTGATTATATTAAAACCCCATGTCAACTTATATACCAAAATAGTACATTTTTTTCTGATGTGTTTTGATCTTATTATAAATTAGTATTATTGGAGATTCCAAAAGTGTCCCTCACCTCAATTATACAAGTGCATCTCCTCTCACACTTATTCACATATAAATGACCCTTCAATATCATCTATAAACTAAAAAATCCATTATATAATTCTATAGTGACATTATAGAGGTCATTATCTTCTAAAAAACTAACACTAGTGTCCCTAAGAGGAGATCTAGAGGGAGATCATCAGAGAAGAGGTAATCTGCTTACCCACTCAATCTAAATTTTTTCTACTTCTACTTCATCTTCACGAGTTCCTTTTATTTTATATTAATAACCATATAAAAACCTAATTAATTATAATATATTATGATTATGAAACAACCATATTATCTTTTTACTCATCATATGAAAAAAAACAACCACGTCTGTGTACGCACGACCTACCATCTCCATGATGTGGTGTAATATGTTTTTCATCACTATGTTTTTTGGATGGGTGTAATTATGGATATAACTGAAATAAATAATAACTATGAAATTATATATAATATTTTAAAATGAATATACCATATAATTTCTCACCCTTTTATCATTATGATAATTATATCTCTGCTTGTGCATACGTACGACCTACCATCACTACGATTTGATGAGATTCATCTTCCATGCTAAACAATGGAAAAATGATTATTTTAATATATAAAATAAATAAATATTAAAAATATAACATAATAATTATAATAGAATAATATATATGTGTGTGTAATTTTCCTTGTATCATTTAGTACAATAGGAAAACAAAAACAATGTTCATCCACATGTACGACGTTCCGTCTCCATAAATGGTGTATTGAACTTAATATATCTATATTTAATATAATTATATATTTATATAATAAATATTTATTATATATAGATTATGTATTAAATTTTGAAGGTAATAATCTATTTATCTAGTTAATAGGATCATGAATAACAAGTCAAAACACATAAAATAAACAAAGCAGTTATAATATTAAATGTTGTTATAAATGGGAATTGTCAATAAACTTGTTATATAATGTCATAAATGAATCATATATGATATAATAAATATGATTAGGATTATAGTATATATTAATAATATTTTCACAACCATTATACTAGAGTATTGGACACGTTTGTGGGGAATTAGACTTAAGGTATGTGTGTTTTTTCTCACATTTACATCTATCTGAGACAAGCCTCCTATACTAAATATTTCTTCAATGTGGTGTATATAATATCAATGAATTTCTTTTATGATTATTAACCACAATATTATGTCATTTTAAAATCTATGTATTTTTTTCGTTCAAGGGGTATACTATTCTAATGATTAAAAAGTTGAAATGGATAATATAACAATATCATTTTTATTTAAGATTGATTATATGCAAGTATTTATTGTAACATATTTATCATTCAAGAAAATGTTTCCCTAAAGTTTCATTCAAAATATTCTTAAAATTATTATTCAAATTTTTAATGTCATTTTACCCATGTATGAATTTTTGTTAAATGGTTTGAAAGGAATAGTTTTTCATTTTCCTAACAAGGTACTTTTTGACTCTTTTGAAATATTTATAAGAAGATTATTTTTTAACATATATGGAATAAATGATTTTTTGTGATTTAATGAAGCCATAATACTATATATCTTAATACAATATTATAAGGTAATATCTCAATAATTTTTTGTTTTTAAAAATTTACGACATTTAATGAAAAGAAAATGGTTTCATTGAAGAAAGGTTTTTTTCCTTAGGAAATGTTCTTAAATGATCATTTCAAATAATTTCCCATATACGATGAAATTTTATTGTTTCAATCTATAATTTTTGGGAAATAATATAATGAATCCAATAATATTCTTTATCATAATTGTATTACTTTGTTCACATGATATTGAAAAAATCTATTTCTCTTCAACGAGTTATATACTTATGAAACAAACATCTTTCCATGTGTTATTATTTTATAAAATGATTATGAATCCTGTATATTTACCATAGGTTATGATATTATTACATTTTTATGATTACCATTTCATTTCATGGGTATCGAGATGATTTTTATCATCATGTGGAACATGTATGTATAATTTCATATTGAGACGTTTGGGACCTATATCTTCCTATAATACATTTGGTAAGGATTATTATCTCCTAAGATAAAAATAAGTAATGTTATACACCAATATGGTTGTGGGAGTGAACCATGACTTCCAAGATGGTTTGGGAAGTGTACCCAAAATACCAGGATGGAATTGGTAGTGATTCCTTTCCAACAATGGAAATCATTATTATATGCTTATGTGTCTTCTAAAAATTTTACACCTTATTTCTATGTTTTACTTCATAGAATATGTTCTATATTTATTTATGATTCATGTCTTATGAACTACCAATATATTTTTTTCATGTCTCAGGATTATAATCATTTATAATTAGGGTATGATCTTTATTATTATCTTATCATACTTGTATCTTCATGATATGCTTATATATCTCTTTTGTTTACCCTCAATAAGAATCTTCACTAACCCCTTTTTGTGTTTTTTTTCCCAAGGTTATAATGAATCATTTATGATATGGATAATAAGGGTATGATCTTTATGGGATATGTTTAAAATATTTTACTATATTAGAATAATGTGTTCAATATTTTCAATGGTTCTAAATTAATATGGTATATGGGCATGTATTTGTATACTATATAATGTATTTCACAAAAGTAATGTAAATTTAATGTACGTAAATCGTGTGTCACTATAACCATGGTTGATCATGAGAAGCTACTCAAAACATTGGTAAATACCTTGAGAAATTAGAATAATTATTCTATGTACTAACACTATACATATCATCACATGCAATGGGATATTTTTAGATCCTTCAAAAATAGAATTAATTAAAGGATGGATGAGACTAACATATATGATTGATATTAAATTTTTATGTAGATTATATGGGTATTATATTCGATTTTTGAGAAATTTATTTTGATTTTCATCCCTGTAACCAAGCTATATCTGAAGGGAATAATGTATTCTTGAATTGATGAATTTAAATAAAACCTCAAGGATATTAAAATGAGGCTTATCACTACACTTGTTATCATACTACCCATATGTGGAGAACCTTTTTTGGTGTTTGACGATGCATTGAAAAAGGTATTGGGATTTTTGTTAATACATAATTCTAATATCATTTACAATTATTCAGGGAAGATGAATGTTCATTAATAACACTACCCAATGCATGATCTAGAGTAAGATTAAATGATTTTAATAAGAAAATATGGAAACATAATATTTTTTGGAGGAGTATGAAATATGTACCCAACCAAAATTCCACAAGTATGTATTCACACAGAAAGTTATAACTACACCCCAATTAATGGTTATAGATAATCCAGGACTATGATTTCATAATCCACTAACCTCTTAGTAAATCAAGTAATGTAGCCTATTATCTCTGTATAAAATATAAAATAATTATATCATTGAAATGAACAGAGAGGGTTATGACCTTCATCGATTTGGAAAGGATCAATAAGGGAATCATAATGGAAAGAATATCATCAGTCCTTTCACAAATGATTTCTCAACCATCCTTTCTAGATGAGATTAAGGATTCCCAATGAAATGAAATAGGAATTTAGAGGAAATTAGAAGCAATATAGAAAGTTAAATCCTTGGATATCACTGTTAATGAATAAGGAGTTGTGATATTTTGGGAATGATTATTAGTACTATCAAATCCTGTGTTAATGAAGGAGTTTTTGGATGATGCACATAGGTCAACCATATCTATTAACATCAGAAGAAAAAAGTAATATATAGTTCATAGAGAACACTGTTTGAGGGACAATTTGAAGGAGGTTGAGAAATATACATAAATATGTCTAATATGTCAATATGTGAAATATGAAAGGAATAAAATCCAATGGAGGTGATGAAACCATTTCCCATACAAACATTGAAATAGGAATACATCATCATGGACTTTTTTACCAGTCTTATGATGTCACAAATAATGAATAATGTTATGTGGGTTATGCTACATCATCCTATAAATAATACACACTACATTATTATTCTCTAAGATTTCTAACTAGAACAACTTATATTAATATACATCAAAGAAGTGGTGAGGATAAATGGAGTACCACTATAGATTATATCCTATTGATATTTGAGATACACCTCCATGTACTAGAAAGGTCTCTAACATAGTCTAAACACATATCAAAATATTATAATAGATTATCACACCCAAATTTATTGCTAATTTGGTCAGACTATCTAGATACATTAGGAAAGGGTGATATCATGCTCAATCGACTACAAAATATGATGTGATCAAAATATTATTCAAGACAAGTTATCATAGAATAACACATTCCACTCAAAAATCCAAATTCCTCCATATAAAACCATTTATTAGAATAGTTGTATAACACATACTTGTTGGGATGAAATTGGGAAAAAATGGTTAGGTATATAAATAGTGGAGAAAATGTTGGAAAAAGTTATGACTGATCAGCATCACGTCAAGTCTTCTCAAATAGTATAAAAGATCTTTGATGGAAATATTCGACATGACCTATATATTGATAATAGGTCCATTGTACTCATAAACCAATATTAATTGAAAAAATTAATGACATTTGGGAATAAGAGAATACATAGTCAAATATATATTGGCCCCTCTAAGATACATGATCACATGAGGGCGGTGGCCTACCAAATTCACTCCCACCTAAACCTTCTCATATACATGATGTATTACATGTATCCCCCTGGATAATTTACAAACCAAAACCATGAAATGAACTCAATATATAGGTGGTATCATTTTAGACTGACATTTCATATGAAGAGCTTCCAATGAATATCATAGACTATAGATATATGTTTTTATAGAATATGACCATGCACTGGGACAAATGATTATGGAGAAAATATGAGTTTTAATAAGAAATGTGGGAACTGGAAGAGATGATGAAACAGAGTTACTCACATCTCTTTTAGGGTGGGATTAGAAAATTTCAAGTGATAATTTCTTAAGGATTGAATTTGGTAATGTACCGAAGTAATATAAATAAAAAATCACATTTGATTTATTTAAATGTATTATTATCTAATATGTTTAAAGAAAACTGATGAACTTATTATTATTTATTATATTTTATCATATCTACAATTCCATTAAAAATCATTAAAATTAATAATATATCCTTCTAATAGTGATCACATGTTTAGTATATAAATAGTGTTTCAAAAAATCTAATTGTAATAGAAAGAGGAGGAGATGAACTCAACCAGTAAGATCATACACATTTTTTCCATTTATCAGAGATTTTGAGGGAGATAGAATCTATGGTATTTCCCACTGAACAACACCAGTATGAGATCAAATAACATCAGAATGAGTGAAACTATTTATGAAAGGAGAAGATGCTCATCGATATCCCAACCCAAACCATGTTTATCGAACCACCCCATGAAAATCTCTCTATCATACACCTTACACATAGGATATATTATTATGAATTAATGAGATATATATCAAGAACCTTACAATATGATGTTGTGTATTATATTTTATAAAATAAATAAAATATATTTTTATCATATTATTGTTACTTTGGTAATGTTTTTTATTTTGAAATAAAAAAATTGTATTTTTCAGTAACATTAAAATTTAATTTAGAAATTTATGTTTTTGAATAAATGGATTTATGAAATAAATAATATTTTAATGAAATATTGTTGAAAATTAAAATGTATTAAAAATAAATGTAAAAATAAGTTTTATAATTCCAATTGTAATTTTCATAATTGTTTAAAAATAGATGTTGGTAATAATACCCATAATTTTTTAATAAATAGTTATTATTATTTTAAAATGTAAAATGAAAATATCTTGAATTTTTTTTTGATAAAGTGTATAATATTTTTGTAATTATAATGTTGACATTATCCAATGGTTAATTTTTCATTATTTTAGGAGGTAAATGAATTTTTGGGTAGAAAAATATACTGTATAAATTTTAGTCAGTGTATTATGACATCACAATGAGACAAAAGAGAAGTAAAAAATTATATAAAGGGTATAACATACCAAATGTATTTTTTCATTTAAAATAATGTCATTTAATTTTTAAATGATTAATTTTATAAATCTATTTTGAATTTCCAAAACCATTAATATGTTTTTAGGATTCTAATGATTTCATTTTGAGTACGAGTCACTTCTACATAAGAATGTTTATCATATAACTATTTTCCAACCATTTCCATAAAGAATAATTAAATCCACTCCAATTTGGAAGATGAATTTGGAAAAACAAATTAAATTATTTTAAATTTTGTTATTTTATTATAAAGAGTCCAAAACATATGGTTGAGAAAGGCTAAAGAACTCCACACACTATTCCAATATAATCCCACACAATATCCAAATTTTCATCACTGAAAATAATTAAATAAAATTTCAATTTATTTAATCTTCCCACCCATCAATTGTGTCCTCAAAATATTCCCCAAATATCTCAAGAAGCTCCTCCCACACATTTGGTGTCACACACTGAAGTACATGATCCTCACATTCTCTTCTTTATTCAAGTTTATTTAGTATAATATGCCATCTATTTCCAAGGAAGTTTGTTCACCTTTATACAGATATACATATTTTACATGGTATGTAAAAGTATGTATTCAACAATTCTTGTTCATGTAATATAATGGTTTGGTAAATGATTCCATGTTTTCGGATCTATGTTTCACACTTAAAAATGAGATAGAAATAAATTTGATTGGTGTGCGTAGAATTATATAGTTCTACAGTGAATTCTGTAATGTTTTAATCTCAAGATATGTCATGTTATGGAAAGGAATTAAGCTTAATACATTATGTGAGTTTTTTATCATAATATCATAATATTTATTCTTTACCTTTGATTATGTTTTAGTGTTTTATGTTTTTTCCACATTTCTTAAAAAATACATTATGGAAAAAATAATGTTGAATGTAGTACCACATTTTATTTTATCTGATTAGGATCCAACGAATTCTTCATTGTTTGGAATAATTATTTAGTAGGATCTGGGTACTATGTTATGTATTGCCACTTCTTATCAGCCTCAAATAGATGTTTAGTTTGAGAGAACCACTCAAACCATGGAGGATGTAGTGAAATAATATAATTTAAAATTAAGAGTTTATCTAGATAAATTCCTTATTGTAACCAATATTTCTTACAACATTAATCTTTATTCAATAATTTTTATGGATCTTTGTGAGACCCTCTATGTTAGGAAGTATTGAACTCAAAATTTTTCAGATGATTCTGAAGAATTGATGCTATTAAGAGTTGATCATGGTGATGAACTCTTATTAAATGTAAGATCCAATCATCATTACATAATACCAACATAAAAGTCAATAAAAAATATTTATAATAATCATTATAAAGATAAATAACTCATGTAATGTGAAAATATATCACCTTAAAATTTTTAGTAGAATAAGATCATTATATTTGGAAAGAAAGGAACGATGAGAACAAGGAATATTTTCCCCTTCATGATTATTATTTGAAATTGGATGGAAGAAATCACAAGTAACATCGACCAATCCTATATAATGATCATGATGTGTTCCATGTATCTACACTAAGAATGTATATAAATGATCTATCAATTGAAATAGACTCAGAGGACGTACCACAAGAGAGTAATCATTTTTATGAAAAAATAATATAAATCATTGATCATGGAGATAATGTTATATGAAATAAGAATACTTACTAGGTTAAAATTTTATTGATGAAACCTAAATATGAAAAATCTACTGGAGAAAACCATTTTTAATAAAATATAGATTAAAAAAATTATATTATAATAATATAATTATATTGGGGAACTGATTTTAAATGGTATATAATTTAATACCTTGATATTTTTTGAAATATATTTGTATGAAAATTTAATTCAAATAGTAAATTACATTACACACATCATTGAGTTTAGACGAAACAATACATACAATTAAAATAGTATTATTTATTGTGATAGCTATATAATATATTTTTCGCTAGGTATAATTAATAAGAATAACTACATTTTGACAATTATTTATAATGGATTTAGATAATATAAACATATTGATAAATAAGAACATAATTTTTTAATGACTTTATATTCTCCAAAATTATATTTCCCATAATATTGATTTTTTTGTGAAAAAATTAGTGTAATAATTTTCTTCCACATTTAGAAAATTTATTCAAAAACATTGATTTCATATTTTAAATCCTCATGTTAAAATTATATTACAATGAATTTATAATTGATTTATATTAAATTATAATTTTTTGGAGGGATACTGAAAACACTATTTTTATTGAAACTACCATTTTGTTAAACGAATTTACATATATCAATATTATTTTAAATTATTTTTAAAAGGATAATATTTTAAAATTTATTATGAATAATACATTTTGGGCCATTTGAGGAAATTTTATGTTAACTTTGGATATTAAAAAAATTTATACCTAAGAAAATTGTTTCTCTGAATTTTTTTCCCATAACGTTTTTTAGGATTAGTTATAAATTAATTTCTAAAAAATATGGGAGTTGAATTTTGAAAAAAGGAATATATATTTGAAATATTCATAACTAATATAAAAAAAGTTTAATATTATTTTTTGGTCACTGTGAATATTGACCATATTAAATATTTACCACCTCTATATATGGAATAATTAATATTATTATAATTATAAAATTTATTTATAATAACTATATATTTATTATAGAGGTCATTTGAAAAAGTTAAAAAATATTTAAACATGAGGTTATGAATTTCTTCCTCACTTTTATTTCTGTGAGACATATTCCATCTTCAACATTTACTTCTTTTAGGTGGTATACATACATCCTGTGATTGTCTTTTTGATGTTTGTCATGAATTTTTTTTGGTACATAGATAATAATATATGAAACAATATGTAATTTTTTTATATAGTTATTTCTAAATAGGTGTGAGATTTATGATTCAATCCTTATATTTATTGGGTTTTATGCTGGAAGATCACTTGGGGAAATTATTTAAACATTATGTAATAAATCTATTAATATTTTCATATATTCTAGTTAAATATATAAAATAATAATTTTCCATTAATTAACCTCAAATTATTTAATAACTTCATAAATTATAAAATTAATTATTTTCATTTTTGTAAATATTAATTAGATTGTTATATACATTATAAACACATTAAGTAATTTTTAAAAAATAAAATTGAAATAAATTAAATTAAAATATATTATTATTAGTTTTTATTTTAAATACTAATTTAACAATTGTGGAATTTAAATATTACAAAATGAATTTCGTTTTTGAAACCACAATATTCACATTGAATAAATATAATATTTTGGTAATTTAAGAATAATTTGATATTTTTAATGAATAGTGATAAATATTAGTTCAATTTAATAAATTATATAATTTAAAGATCGAATTGTTTTTTTAGTATGATTAAAATTAAAATATATTTTGTTATAATATAGTTAATAAATTTAATTTCAGTTTAAACAACTTTATATTGGATTTGATTATAATTTATTGAGGTTTTAAAAGGTTATTAATTGAGTATACTATTAAATTACAAAATGTTTGACAATTTTAATTCATTAAAAAACCCATAACAATGAATGTTTAAAATGATATTTATGTATTATATAAAAAATAATATTAATTTAAATTCATGCCATTATTTTCTAGTATCCATAGATTGAATATAAAATTATCCTTTACTAGAAAAATAAACCTCTTGAAAACTAGATTTTTCATCACATGTGTGGGATTAATTTTAAATCATATTATTCTGCTATAGTGAATTTAATTTTTCAAATTTATTAAATATTTGGAATTAAAATAATATTTATTATATAAATTTTTCATATAATTTTTTTAAAATAATTAACATTAAAATGAGTCAAAATTATTTACCACTGTTAGGTAAAAAATGGATTTATCGATGGGGTCAGTAGAAAAATAATATGGTTAAAATGGAAGATATTTTTTCTATAATATGATAGCTATTAATATATATAACATATATTTTCCACTCCTCTTTAAGGTTCCATTATTTATCCTTTTGGAAAGTCAATATTTTTAGAACCCCTTTTACATTTCAAAATTCACATGTCTTCCACTCACATCACTTGTAAAATGCCACCTAGTATCCTATCAATATCACCATTTTATAGCCACTTAGAAAATCTATTAACTAAATTAATCTATATCTTACACCTCTACACATGACCTAGATTCATATAATGATAACGTTTCAATTTTATAAATCCTTTAACTATTTACCTAAGGATATTTTTTTGAAAAGTAGGTATATCTTATTACCTAGAATCTTTATTATATTTTTTCATCCACATGAATAAAAAATCATTCAATTTAAAATATTAAAAATAAATATTATCTCACATATATATAAATATTTTATTAGGTTTGTTTTCATAATAAAAATCCATCTCTTATTCTATCAAAATAGATAAACAACCATAATTGATGTGTACGGTGGACTACCACCTCCCGAACCAATATCAATTTTTTTCTATAGTAATCTATAATGAAAAAATATAATGATGTATTTAATGTTTATAAATTATAAATTGAACATATATAATATTAAAAAAAAATTTAGGTCACAAATATATTCTTACATTACATTCACGTGGGACACAATAACGCCACACATTTATATGATAGACTATAGCTTTGCTAATTGATGTGATTATTTTTTCACTAAAAATTTACATGGATTGTAATAAGGATAAATTTAATGAATATATATGATATAAATGATATAGTAATGATATTAATGATACATTTCTCATTATTTTAATATAAAAAATAATTTTATTTCTCATATTAAGAAATTTCTAATGTTATTATTGAATATGTGTGGACTATCTCTTCCATGAAGAAATGTTAATATAGTTTCCATCAAAAAATAAAATGGATTATATATATATATATATATATATATTTATATATATTTGTATTTAAAGAAATAATGTTTTAAGATTTTATATAATTAAAATTATTGAATGTGATAATATTTTTTACCATCTTTCAATAATGATCATTGAATAAGTGAAATGTTACTCATGCGTATATATCGCCTACCATATAGAGGTTTATAACGTAGATATTTTTTCATATACATCATCCATGAAAAATTTTAAAAGAATAAATAATTTAAAATAATTATAATTTTTTTATTATAATTTTTTTATACATACTATAAAAAGATCTCTTTGACAATAGTCATCTTATCAAAATAATTTTTATTTATAATCCATATATTATTAAAACTTCTATCAATATCATAAATGATTAAATAAATGTATATAAATTAAATAAACTAAAAATAAACATGAAAATGGTTCTTAATAATATATATTACTAACACGATTTTATTATTCAGGAAAACAATGAACATATGTGAAACATCTATCTCGAGGTAATGATCTTTTTCTTAATTCTGTTTCAATGAATCATATTTTAAGTTTATTCACATATATTTATTTATAAAATTATATAGAAACCAATTTGAAATTTTATATCATGTATATAACTATTATAATATTATTTAATGTTTCTCAGGGATATTATTTAAGGGGTATTATTATTCAAATGTTTTTAATTTTGTTTGTGAATTTTCTTTTCAAGAACCCATATTTTAGAGTTTCCCTTCAAGAATATTATTTCATCCATGTCTGTGTTTTTAAAATTATTTTAATAATGAAATTATATGGAAATGATAGTTTTACAAATGGAAAAATATGTTTATCTTTAAATTTTTATTTATATATTACTCTTGTTATGGAATTATTATCTTTCCTTACAAATAAAATATGGATTTTTTTATTTTAATGTATATGGTTACACTATCTTTTCCGACCATTGTAACAGTTATTTGACATTTGAATTTCATTAAAATATTTCATGATTTATTCAATGAAAATTATTTGATGTTTATTTTGTCAATTAAATTTTTATATATATATGAAAATAGTATTTTAGTATTGAAAATTAGTTTAAAAATGGCTATACTGATATCCAAATGTAAATTGCATATGAGTATGACATATTTTTTCAAATGATTTAGAATGAGAACGTGTATGCATAAAATGCTAAATTATTCAAATGATACTTAATAATGAAATTCAAAATCGGTTATCATGTTTCAACTTATACAACGGGTTAACACAATTATATATCTTTGATGATATTGATATAACATGAATAATGGGTTCCCATAAAAAGTGTTAGATGAATCTGAAATAGATCATAATATGGGTACTCCAATATATTACTAAAATGAATAGGGTAAATTTTTTTACTAATAAAAATTTATTTGGGAGTTATGTTATTTTTTCTCATTCGTTTTCTATTAGCGTCCAGTTATTTCCAACACAGGTTTAAAATAGTTTATGTATTTAATTTTCCATGTTACTAAAATTGTGTTTTATTGTAATTATTTTGGGTTTTAGTTATTTTTTTTGAGAAAAGTGGGTGATTTATATTCATGTGAATATGATTAATTTCATCCACATAAAGAACAATTATAATAATATAATTTGTTTCATGGGTTATCATGTTTTCAACAGACTGATGATAATTAATTCTTTATATGTCCCTTATTACAATTTTATTTTATATAATATTTTATATTTTTTTCATATGGTAAAATTATTTTTAATGTAAAAAAATATTTCAAAATAAAAAGAATGAATATTTTCAATGAAATTAATTCTTCATTAATTTTAAATGTTTTATGTTCGGGAAAAATATATATTTATTATAAATATACAAATTATATATATATAGGAATTTTATGTAATTTTTTACGAATTGTATATCCAAAATTCCAAACCTATGTATTATTTTTGAACGTAATAATGTTAATTCATTTTCAATGAAACTCAAATTAATGATTTTCTATCATTTTGTCCTTATATATGGTAACATGGAAAATGATTCAAAAATAATTGAAGCTAGGATAACGTTAATATCTTTCACATGGGGATTCTAGTTTTCGATTAATTCCAAATGAAAAAGAATTTTAAGAATAACATATTTATTCATCACAATTATTTTTGTTTAGAATTTTATTATACAATTAAAACATAAAAGCTCTTGTGAGAAGGCACTAAGAGAAATATATCCTTCCAAATCATTATTCCAAAAAGGTTGGAATTAGAACCAAGGATTTTTTTATAGTGATATATCAGTAGAGAGAAGTTATAAATAATTTGGTATCAATTCAAGTGAGCATCCAGATCTACCATAGAGAGACATATATGTAGTGGAGATTTTCATTAGACAACATTCCCTACCATTCCACAGATCATCTTACCCTATGTTTGGTAAAAGTTATATTAATTCCTTGTAAATGATATTTGAAATCATTTTATTTTAAAAATTAAAAAATGCAACCATTTCTATTTAACATTTCAAAGGTCAAGTAAATCAACAATGATCATTGGTTAAGAGTTCATATGAGATAAATGCGCTTGATTCTATTGAATGTGAGACATTTACGAATTTTTATTTCCTTAATTATTAAAAATGATTGTTTTAATAATGTTCTAGAAACAATTCATGGAATAAATATATATATATATAAATATTCTATAGTTTCATATAAATAAATTGTCACAATATTTGATAATTATGTGACATATATTATTTTAGACACAAATAATGAAACTAATAAATTTTAAACATGATTGAAAATAATTTGAAAAATATTATTGTCTATATGATAATTTAAAATTTATGAGAAATCGGTTTGTTGAGGTTATAATGTTGAGATGTATTTTTTTAGTTGTTAGGTACCCCTAGATGATAATGGTAATAAAAGGCCATGGTGGTATTCAATAAAGAAAAAAATCTCCAAATTCAATATGTAATCCATAAAACGGATCTATGATTGGTATATGATATTTTATGGATTGATTTATATGAATTAATAAGTGTTTTTGGTATGGTAAGTTTGGTGATGAAACCTATTACTATTATTAAATGTGTGTTTAATAATCAAATAATGGTGTTACTGATAGAAATATAATGGTGAGTTTTTTTAGAGTCAATGAGTTGGGATATTCTGCTAATATTTTTATGGATTCTGTATAACCTTTTGGGAATATTAATTATTATATATTGAAATTAGAAATAAGGCTTTTTTCAACTACTACAACTGATGTTCAAATATAAAATGATGTGTTGAAATGTGTAATACATGTTTAATTTAATTATTTTATTTCCCAGTTTGACTCATGATCTTTATATTCAAACATTTTTTAGAAATTTTTATGTCAAATAAGAATATTAAAACAGGAATATATGATAAAACTTTTGGTGAATACTCTTTGTGTAAATATTAAAGAAACCATTATTTATAGGAATCTCCCAATTATAATTTTTGAAATCACCTTTCTTATTAATCTTATTAAACTACCCATGGAAGATGGTGATACATTTCATGTAATGGATTTTATTTTAAGTTTATCATGCTATGATAGATTTCAGACCAATGAAATTTATTTTTGATGATTTGATGCCTTTTATAATAGAGCCTGAAGCTAAGAAATTGGTTAGGTATAAAAATTATGGTTTCCTATGTGGTATTGTTAAATGGAATGTAACTATTAATGCTAGTTATGTTCCCATAATAAATAAATATATAGATTTATTACATGATGATTATTAGTGTGATATTTCTAATTGGGAGTTTTGTTTATTGTTGAATTACTTCCAAATGAAGGGATTGTTTCTAAACTGCATTATCAAATACATCATGTAATCATTTTGAATTAGTTTTTTCCTTGAAATTGTGGATGTGTGTAAATACTAAATTTTTTTCACGATTCAATGAAATAGACACTTTTAATATGAATTTTTATTAATCTTTTAGAAGCTAATTTATTTTAAGAAAATGTTTGATCCATTAAGAAGTGTAATATTCTTGATTAAAATGATGATGAAATATGAGTTATTATCTTTAAAAAAGATTTCTTATTCTATGTGATTCCAAGTTGATGACAGAATTTTTTATTGAAGATCACAATACCCAATTTTCTATTAATTTTTATAGATTTATGATATTCAATGACATTTGAAATTATTTTTAATTAGATGTAATTAAAAAATATATTTTTAAAAATAAATTGAAATATTCTGCCTATCCTTAGGATAATGTTGAAGGAATATTACTGAAGGGGTTTCATCAATCATTTCTAGTGATGGAGTGGAAATTAGGCAACAAATACCTATATTTCATTAAGGCATTACT
The DNA here is from genome assembly GCA_963277665.1 of Viscum album. Lineage (NCBI taxonomy): Eukaryota > Viridiplantae > Streptophyta > Magnoliopsida > Santalales > Viscaceae > Viscum > Viscum album. The sequence goes on from OY728122.1 coordinate 381,340,762, forward strand.
AGATACATCTTAAGGAAAGGATGAAATTTGGGTTATTATTAATTGATTATCTAAATATGAAAACTTCATTCCCATTTGAGATACTATCACTTTTTATAACACTTATTTACTATATCTAATGGATACAGTCAGGTTAAATAGAGTTCCACTATTTATTGTGTCATTACAAGATCTATGGATCATATATAAATTTTTGAATGGACATAAAAAATAATTAGGTATTTAATTAATTTTATGTCCATATTTACATATTAAATTTAATTTAAAATTATAGAGAAAAATTAAGACATTTTATGAAATTATTAATTCTTATTTAGTGGATTACAAGTGATATTTGTATCAACAACGTCCCGTATTTGAGATTTCTCATTACAACAATTTTCATTGAAATATAAATATGGCACAATTTGAGGAATTATATATAAAGAGGAATAGGAACTAGATTTTTGGGATGACTTAGAAGAATTGAAGTTGGTAAATAAGAGTTTTTATAACAAATTGTGGAGATGGAACTATTGATTCATCAGCATATGAGGATGAAATAGAGTATGAAAAAACGTTTCATGGATATATATTTAGAAAATTCTTTTTTGATGGTATGTTATCATGTTTCCTAAGTATATCTCTATAGAAAAGAATGATGTCATTTGGTAAAAAATGGAATGTTATTTTTGTAGTAAATTGGACAATAAGAATTACTATAAAATATTGGATCATTTTCCTTTTGTGATTCCTTACTTATTGGCTTATCTATTGTAGATAGTGTGTTTTATGTTTCAATGTTATGAAAGTATGTTACGGATTCAATTAGTTTTGTGAGATTTTAGGTAGGTTTGTTTGAAGAGAAATTTTTTTATGATGAACAACAATTTTAGACTCATGGATATTGGGATAATGCATTGTGTAATAGGGATATTTACTAGGTTATTTATTTCTGGAAAAACCATGTGGTTGAATAGGAAACATGGTAATTAAAAAATACTATGAGAGAAATATATCCCCACTTATTTAATAATGAAATAAAATCATGGGGATAGAATATTCAAAATGGGTAAGAACATAAAAACACATTTAATGAGTGAATAAATAATTTTATTCTTTACTAATTTGAAAATGATAGTTATATTAATTATAAATATGCAAAGTAATTTTTTTAAATCAGAAAACAAAATAACCTAATTATGTTCACCATTATGAGGTTTTATTTTAAAAATTAACTTGTAAAATAATTATATGTAATTTGACAAAATTTTATTTTATTTTTGAAATATGTACATCATGTTCCACTTAGGGTAAATTTTTTGGAATTTATGAAATTATTTATTTTTCATTGAATAGTGAAAATAATAATAATATTTTAAAAAAGGCTATTTATTTTCAATAAATTGTGATATTTAATGTTAACATTATATTTTAGATATGATTTAATGTGACATAATTATTTTTTAGTTGTATTTAAAATTAATAAGTAAATATTAATAATCCTTATATTTGATTTTAGTATATTTTTATTTTTGTGTTTAAAACACGTATTTTCCTAAAACTATTTACATGTATATAATGTTTCTCCATTATAATTAACTAAAATAATAACTAAAGATTGATTATTTTGTTTCAATTTATAAACAAGACTTTTATAAAAATGAATTTATATTCAAATAATTATTATTAATTTTCATAGAAATAAAACAAAATAATTTTTATTTTATAAAAAACTCTTCATTAGAATTAAATTTTCATCACATTTACAGTTTTAATTATAAATTTAATTCAAGAATATATATGAAATGAATTTATTAAATTTCACTATAAATTTTGATTAACAATAATATTTGTCATTTAATAATTTCATGTTATAATTTTACCAAAATTTATAAATAAAGCATAAAAAATTCATTATCATAGTTAAGTTAAAAAACTATTTTGATGATAAAATAAAAAATAATGGTTAAACATACATTAAACATGGATATAATCATTTGAATGCCATATTTTGGCCTTAATGTGTATAATTTTCAGTAATGTTTCATTTTAGAACTATTTTTCTTAAGTGAAAAAGGATACAACGTTTTCATTTTAGTAATTAAAGTGTTCTAGTCACCTATCTTATAAATGGAATCCTACTCTCTCCTCATCTTCACATATTCATATCTGAACTAATCATCAAATACCTAACCCAATATATTCCTTAAATCCCTAACCATGATATATATTCATTATTTTGATCATAAATCCATCCTTTGAATCCTTCTCAGTTTTATACAGGGAGGTTATCTAAAGAAAAGGTATCAAACTTAATTGAGCGTCAGTATTTTATTTCATATTACACAACCTTAAAATATTATTAAATCATTATTATATAGTGAAAAAATAAAATTATATATTCAATTATATTATTTTATTAACTGAAAAACATAAATCCACTTCCTTGTCTATTAAATGGGATATTGAATCATCTTTTATGTGTGTAGTAATCTATACTAAATGGAACGATTCTAGTTATTTTCCATCATTTACCATAGTGGTAGGTTATAATGTTGTATTGAAATTATATATATGGTATTTTTATCATATTAAAACTTTTTCAGTTATTATATCACATATAGAATCTAACATCATATTCTTTGGGGGATAAGATAACATCTATTGGGGGTGTGGGTGGCTTCCGCTACCCTTAGATATGTGACTCATTGTTGAATAAATCTTTAAATGGATGGTAATAAGGATAAGTATAATTATTATAAATTATATTATTTTCATTATAATTATAATAATTTCATATTTATCATTATGTAAATAGAATATATGATTTTCTATCTAACAATGAAAAATGATAACATCGTTCATGGGTACATGTGGAATACAACATTCACAAAATGATGTGATACTTTTTCATAACTAAATTAAAGGGATGATATATATATATATATGATAAATTAAAACTATAATGTGGTATTAATAATATTATAATCATTCTATAACGAATTTTTAAATATGTAAATTTTACTCACACGTATGTACCACCCACCATCTCCATAATTTAATCATAGTTTATTTTTCATATAAATAATTTTTATTCTTTTTAAAAGTTCATTTAATGTATGGAAATAATAAATATTTCATGATTATTTTAACGGAGATAATGAAAATTGACAACATTAACCACATTCAACCTAACTATGTTTTTTGGACATATAAACCAAATATTTCGAAATCATATAATGTATATGTAATTAATTATGTAAATGTATTTATGTTAATAAAAAAGATTAATAATCCTGAAAATGGTCCATAGGAAATATTTTTAAATGATTATAATTATGAAGGGTAAAAAATTATTTTATGAATGCAACTTGATGTAAGGGTCATCAAATAAATTTCCATTTATTCAGGTTGATTTTTATGTTATGAAATTATATATAATTATTTTGTGTATATACATCCCATTTTACAATTTATATTAGAATTTTATCTATTATAATTAAATTTATATGTTCTTTTGATATTATCTAATGGGGGTTATGATTTAAATTTTTCCAAAGTCATAATAATGATTAATTTTTTGAAAATTTCATTTTAATATCTTACTTCAAAATATATTTTACTTTAATGTAATTGTCTCTAAAATGATTTCAAGAATGAAATTATATTGACATGAGACTAAATAAAATAAAATTTATTCAATTATTTATTTCTTCATCTAAAATTAATCTTTGTATATAAGCTTTGAATTTCAATAAAATTGAAAATGGAATTTTATATTTAAATGTAGTTAGTGAAAATAACTAATCCATCCACCATTAATATTTTTTGATATTTCTCTTCCTTTTTAAGATTTCATGTTTTATTAAAATTCAAACCATTTTTTGGGTATTTTGGTATTGAAAATGTGTTTTTAAAAGAAAATGGTAATTAATTATTGAATATAGGGTTTCAAAGGAATATGATATTTGGATATACGAAAAGTAATTTCATAAAATCATATATGATTTTTTCAGATGTTTTATAATAATAAAATTATAATCATAAAATGTTTTTTCCTTAAAATTGTGTATGATAATTACATGGGAAATTTGTGATCTAGATACATCATATATTATTGATTGATCACAATTATATATCATTAGTGTGATTGGTATATCTTATTTTATGGGTGTGCTCAAATAGAATTAGGGGAGCACAATGTAGATTTTATGATGGGTGTACATATATTGTTCTTCAATTAATTGGGTAATTTTGTATTTCATAAAAGGAAAGAATCAGAGAGTTACCAAAGGGTTTATAAATTTGTCTTTACTACGCACTAGTTATTTCTATGATGAGATTAAATGTGTTATGAATGTGATGCTCCAATATTTGGATTTTTTTTTATTTTCATTCAATAATATTTAATAATTTTGTATGTGAAAAGATAGTGTGTGAAGTACATGTGAGAATGATTAATTTTTTATCTCGAAAAAATATAGAAAAATGAAAAAAATTTATGGGTTTTTTATTTTTTACTAGACAAATGTATTTTATTTCAACATAAAACCTTTCATATGATTGTTATTCTTAAATCTTTTTAAATTTTTTTTCATAGGTTTTAAGGATGGGTAATTGAAATGAAGAATTAAATTTGAATGACATCATGAATTTTGATGAAAAAAATCCATGTTTCATTTTAAATGATTTATATAGTTGATAAAATGGATATGTATTATAAGTTTCCACTTTGAATATATATATGTTATTTATAAATTTTTTGGAATTGATTAATAAAACATTAAACCATATATATCAAAGGGAATATATGTATTTATATTATAGATATAATACATTAGAATGCTTAATGTTTATAGAAGGGTCCTTTTTCATTAATTATTCTATAGAACAAAATAATTTTTTAAGAAAAATATACTTTATTTTTCTCTTCATTAAAATATAATTTTTTATACAGATAAATTTTTTCAATGAAATATATTAAAAATGATTCATATATTATATAATGATTGTTAAAAATTATTTTAACAAGTTATTTTATTTGAAAATAATTATTTAATAAGAATATTCTTTTCATTTCTTGATTTAGGTGATTTTTTTATAGAAATTTAAATGGAATGATTTCATTTCAATTATATAGTATGAATGGGATTTTCGTTCATCATGGTTATTTGGTTCTTTGATTATTCCATTTAATGTTTTAATGATTATAAACTAGGAAATTCGTTTCATTATTTTTTTGGAAATTTTTTATATATTTTAAATATTTGATTTCATTGTGAAAAGGGTTACTTCCTAGAAAACATTCCAGGTAATCTTTTAATAGAATATTCAACTATGATTACATCCATTGATGTTAATTATCTATTAATGGGGATATGATATGATAATACCTCTCTTATTATTTATACAGATATTTTATAATTATGATTATGTAATACTTGTGAAACCCATAAATTTTATATTGATAATTATATGATTAAATTATGATATTTATAATAAAAAAATTATTATTTCATGGGTTATGATATGACAATATAATGAATATTTTATGATTTTGTGGAACACATATTTATATATTAAATTACCTGTCATGTGGGCATAGAATTATAATTCCTATAATATATGGTATAAATATAATCTCTCATGAGATATATATGTGGAGAAATTTGATGTTACTGATCCACACTGGGAAACATGTTAATTTTCATGACATACCATGGGAAATATGTTGTAATTCCTAATCTATTATAATATGTGTAGCATGTTTTTATGTTTGATATTTTATGATTTGATGGAATCTATAGTTAACAATTTCTTATTAAATGGACTCTATAACAATGAATGTTCTAGAATTTTATTAATAATAATTATGTTTCATGATTGATTTAGGATGATTTATAAATCATACATTCCATGAATTCCTAAAATATAATGTTTTTGACCTAACTCGATTTTAGGATAAATGATTGATTTTTTATGAACCTTGATTCTTATATCCATGATCTCATTCGCTAACATATAAAATTTTCTATCATATTTATATTTATTCACGACTCTTATATTTAACCTTACAGAGAATTTGTGATCCCCCTTACTTATGTTTCCTTTCCCCATATAATAAAGAATGGTTTAAGTTGGGAATATCTATGAAAAGTTATATGTTAGATAATTTTTGTGAGATATATTGAATGAATTTTATGATATAATAGGATTAAATATCTTGTATGAGAAGACATTAAACCATTATGGTCATTAGGTCATTAATTAAGAAATTTATTAAATATTTAAGAAAAAATTTATAATATTTATTTATAGTAATCTATTTTTTATGAATTAATTTGTCTTCCATACATCAGATGATCTATATTCCATTTGAGGTATTTTTCTCTATTTTATACAATTTTTTATTGCATCATTGATTCAATAGTTACAAATCCCTTTATATCACCAATTATAGTCCATTTATTACGATCTAAGATTAAGATAAATCTAGTTATCTTTATGTTTAGTACACCAACCTGTGGTTGATCATTGGTTTCTGATGTTTGTAATGACTTCCATATAGTTATAGGGAAGTAAAACTCATGGGGATATTTTCTATGTTTATATAGGCTAGAATACAACATAATCCTTTATATAGATTGATTTTATTAAGTGTGGATTATAATGGATTTGATATCCATTCACATTGTATTCTACAATGTCGATGATGATCGTGAGATGTTTTTCAATGAGAGAGACAGATGAATTAGTCCAAATAATGATCAATACCAATATTATATGATGGAAGAGTGAGTGAATAACTGATTAATAATTTATCTAGTATTATATCCTAAAGTTAGTTTATACTACCCTAATGTCATTCAAAAATGGTAATATTGTTACCACTAATGAGATATCATTTTTGGATTGATATTCAACTCGGTTCTCCACCAATATCAATTTTTATATATACTATTTCACCTTATGAGTCATGAAAGATATAAATTTTGATGATATATAATTTTTTTGTGTGGTTTTATTCACGTTATTTTACTATTGTGGGGATATAATGTCTATTTTACCCAAAAAAGGAAGATGACACTCTAGGTCTATTAATTAATTATAATAACTTAAATTGGGTTTTAGTAATGATACTATATCCCCATCAATAGATTGATGATATATTTTATCAACTCATGTGAGATAGCTGGTTCATGAATATCTTTTTATGGTTGGGGTATTATTATATGTGTGTTACAGGTGGCAATATTCCAAATAATTGTTTTGTATGTTATAATGGGAAATACATGTTTTTTGATATGTCATTTTTAGTTATGAACACTCCAAAAGTTGTGATTTGAGTAATTAATATAAGGTTATTTATATTTATTTATATGTTCATGGTACTCTTTATCATTCAAGGAGGTCTCTGTGGGGGGTTCCTCAGCAGGTGCGTAAGGGTTGCGCAATATTCTGCTGATTCAGATGGAGTACAGAAGTGTTGAACTCATGAATGGAGTTCCTGTGATTGAGGGATCCGAAAAGGAGATATGGGAGGGCATGGAGTTTCGTAATTTCTCATTGGTGTCGTTTTTGGTCCAGTGAAACAATAATTGGAGGTGTTCAGGTCCTTCGTGGATTCATAGGGTCTGCATTATCAAGTGGCAGTTTCAGAACCTTCCCAGTTTCCGTTCTGCATTAACCTTTTCAATAATGATTACTACATGTGGGTGTGGGTGCGAGATGACATGAATTGGGATTCACGTCAGTTTATTCCATCAAACTGGTCTTCAGTGTGCGACTATGTAAGAGAATCCTCCATGGCCGTGGTTTGGATTAAACATCAAGGCCTCCCCCTTCCATTCCAAAATCCTTCAATATTGGCGGTGATGGGTGATTCTATTGTGTGTTTCCATTGTTTTGATTCGATCACAGATATGCTACTAGACACGACTAAACCACACATTTGTGTTGAGATCAACCTATATACGAATTTTCTTTCAGGTATACTCATATGGTCTCCTAAGTGTTTTCAATGGTGGTAGAGTATGGTGTTCCGTGATCAACCCAGATTTTGCCCGGTTTGTGGATTTTAAGGGCATTTGGGAGAGATCAGTAGGAAGGGTAAGGTAATTCATCCTAATCTGGGGTCCCCACCTAGACATAGTGCTCATACAGAGTCATATTTTTCAGGGGATGAGGTTGGATATCGTGGTAATATGACCTTATATGGAGTCACTGGCATGGTGTCTTCTCTGTGGAATTTACTGTCCTCTTCCTCAGAGGGGGTAAAAAATGTCCTCATTCTAGTGGAATTTTTTTTATTTTTGAAAACTATCAGAATCATGGTAAAAAGACTTGTAGTACCAATTAGGGGACCTAGGTAGGACGCTTTTTGCAAGAGGAATAAGCATGGTCCAATTGTTTACCATTACAATGTAATGTATTTTTTATGGTGTTCTCATAATCAGTTTTGACATAACTAAATCTATCAATGTTCGCAAAACTTTTCTCTTTACGAAATGGTATCTTCCTTAATTGTGTGGTTGTGGGCATACCAAGAGGATTATCATCACCATATAGAGGTGCTCATATTCCTTCTCCTATTCGTTCTGAAACTCTTCTATCATCCGTTTTGGACATGCTGGGTTACTCCAGAGATGAAAACGCAAAACTGTTGAGGTTGTCTTTACTAGATGTGGTGGTGAGGTAAATCGTTGCATCCTATATGTCACCTGAATGGTTAATGGTGGATGGATAACATCAGGAGGACGCAGATCTAGTGCCTCTTCATTCTCCTATGATAAATATAATCTCATCTTTGGAAGAATAGATATTACATTTATGAATATGATTCTCGTTCAACAGAAAGGCCCCTTTTCAGAAGGATCTTCTAGGACCGTTACACATTCAATGATCAAGGATGAGTGATATGGAACTATATTTGATTTTAGTCTAGGAAGAAATAGATTTTCAGCCAAATGATCCATCTTTTAATGGTTTTAATGATTATATGGAAATATCAGTGTCTATGAGTACATGAAAAATGTGAATTCTTAGATTCTGAGTATCAGATATGATTTTTTTTCTTATCAATGATTTTAGAACCTGAAATAAATATTATTAAATTTAGATATTTTTTAAAGAATATGGGTTTCATGGATTTCACTTATGTCCATCCCACGAAAAAACACATCTAGTTGTTCGAGAAAATGGAGCGTATAGGTTGAATTAATGCATGTAATGAACTAGTGTATAATGATGAAGATTGGGTTCAAAGGTATGAAGATATTTTTTTATTTCATTTATGATAGTAATGACAAGCAGGAAACAAGGGACTTGTGGGAGTATCTGGAGGCTGTTGATCCAGTAGGCTTACATTGGTTTATTAGTGGGGACTTCAATATGAATGTTGATTTTTTCAAAAAGTGAGGTGGATTAGAGAGATCTATCAGTGGTATGATTGACTTAAAGAACTTCATGTATAGTAAGGTCCTATTGGATATCATATTAATAGGTGTAAATATACATGGTGTAACAATATCGAAGGGATTAGGTGCATATGAAGTCGTCTAGATATATATATTTCCATCGTCCATGGGTTAGATAGCTTTTCTCTTTATTCTGTCTCACAGTTATCTCGTGCTTGTCAAACCATGCCCTGCTGTAGGTTGAGCTCAAATGATGGGTTGAAGAGTTTAATCCTTTCATGTATTCTTCTATCTAGAAATGTTTTGATGGGTTTTTTACAAATGCTGAGGAAATCATGGGAGAATAAGATATATTGGAGGGATTTGGCGGGGATTTCTGGGTGGTTGAAGCGGCTTAATGAAGATATTTATCACTAGGTTTATGGTATCCCAATTATAGATAGTTTAGTGGATTCCATCTAGACATAAATTGATAATATGGATGACCAAATCTAGTGGATAATTTATGAAATTATCTTCCTCGCATTATGTGATAGACATGCCTTCCGGCTGAGAGGTTACTTGAGATTGAATGATTTAATAGGAACCGTTCTAGGGTCAGGTAGCTTCAAAAGGGTTATCACAATAATTCCTTATTTCATACATGTTTTAAGGAATAGTAGAATACAAAAATCAATATTGAACATGATGAAAAATCTTACAAATATTATGTTAATGTAGCATGACTGTTGTCCTTGGAACACTTCTAGACATTGCTTGAAAGTGATAACCAAGGGAACCTGGTGAGTGGTGTTTTAGTGGACGAGCATGAGTCATTATTGGGGTTCATTTATAGAAAACAATAGGTGGAGGATAAAAAAATCCACATGGATATTCTAGCAGGTTATGAGGTTTGGGACAGAGTTCATAACATGTCATTGGACAATCCACCTAGTCCAGATGTGTTTCAAAGGAATTTCTTTACGGGGGCATGGGATTTTGTTGGTATACATATGACTGCGGCCATTCCATATTTTTTTAGGGGAGGGAGCATTAACCAGAGCACTTGTTCTTCTAGAGATATTCTGTAATGGAATGTCAACGACCCCTCCTCTCTAGTTCATTTTAGACTAATTTTTTATGTAACATCTCTTGCAAGATTTTGGAGATTCTACTTGGTAGGAGGATAATGAGGATTATCCAAAAAGCGATTTCCCAAGAACAAAATTATTTATCAAGGGTAGAGGCACAAATTTGGTGATTGAAATTTCTAAAGATTTGGTGGAAGATTTTAATAAATTTCTGATCTTTTCCATACTCATCATTTATGTTGATATGTACAAGGAATATAACCAAATGAATTGGAGTTTTATTATCTAGTTTAGATGGAAAATGGGATTTACCAAATGGGTGTGTGACCTATGATTTCATTTTTATTTATCACCATGTATTACCATCACTCTTTTTGGTAAGGTAATTGGTTATTTCAAAAGCATGTGGTGAGTGAGGTTGTGGGGTCTATTGTGTCCCATAGTGTTTATCATTTCCCATGAGGCCCTTTCACAAAATTTACATAAATCCATGGAGGAAAATTGGAACCTCCCTTATCACACCAAAGCCTCAGATGACACCCATTCACATATTATGTTTGCTGAGATATTATTATTTTCATGAATTAAAGGAGATCTTTTATTCTTAATCTTATGAGAAATATGGAGGCCTATGGTAGACTAGGCATAAAATGAATCAATGTGAGGAAGAGAAGTGTTTTCATTTCACGTAAATGTTCAAGTAGAAGGGCTTAAGAAAACTAGGACATACTGAGAATCAAAAGGAAGTCGTTTTTAATTATTTACCTCAAGGCGCATATTGCTAATGAGCATGTTAAAAATATATTCTTTGAGGACCTCATCAATAGAATACTCAGGAGGATTATATGTTGGAAGATAAGATACCATTCCTTAAGTGATCTTGTTTCATGGATCAATAGTTTTATTTCTTCAATTATGATGCATGTAATGTCTGTTATATCTTCTCCTAAAGGTGTAATTTCTTGATGGATAAACCTATGAAAATTTTCCTAGAGGATTCCAATTCTACATACAGTCCACATTGAGATTCATGGATATGTATGAAAAAAACAATTAAGGAGGGCAGAATTGGCCTTAGGGATATATATCTAATAATACAGTCCATGGAGGCTCGTTTGGAATGGGAATTTATTTTTATTGAATAGTTTTGGGTCAAACTCCTCAGAAACAAATTCGAAAACCATTGGGAGGGGTGGGACAGAAAAAACTATCTGGGCTGGGAAAAACTTTTCGGTATCATCAATATATTTTTTAGGTCTCTTCATTTTGGGTGGTGGGGAGAGGTGAGATCAATTTATGTTGTAATAATTTTTTCGGTGAGAAACTATTTTTTACATTATGTCATGTTCCTGATATGACGATAAAAGAGGATTCACGATTTTAAAAATATATGAATTCTATTATGAGTGATGATAATATGGTACTGTTCATGAAGATTTTGTTTAACAATAAGGAAGAGTAGGATTGTTTTAAAAGTTATGCTTCATGTGATTTTTTATAGCCATGAGTACAGGATGCTTCTCAATCATAGAGGGGATCATGATGAATCAGATTATTATTTAATGTTTAATGATGATCCCCAAAAAATGATTTTTCTGGTATAGAGTGTGCAGAATCATGCATTTCCAACTGATGATAATGTTCTGAAGAAGGGGATTTCCCTGGACTTGTGTTGGTATTCTTATACTATCCCACTATCGAAGTTGACCTTCCATATTTTTATCCAATGAAAATGGGCCAACAACTTATGGTCTATCAAAGGAAACTGGAGTTATTTAAATTCATCATGATCATCCATGAAGAACATTACCATTAGCTTGTTTCTAGGATAGGGAAAACATGAAATAGAATTAAAGATCCATGGAATTACTGTTATCTCTTTATTTGGGACAATACGAGTGCCACGAAATAAGGCAAGGATAGAGGTGAGACCTTCAGTTTCCTTTTTACATTTTATAATGAAGTTGATTTTTCACAAAGTGGGTTTTCTGGTATAAGGCAGACATTAGTCTCATACCATATTCAGGTTACTGAACAAGACACTTGACCCGAATATGTCACAGAGAAGTTGTATTATATGGAGGCCACCACTTAATGAAAATATACATATTGTGTATGACTCATTTATGAATGGTAAAATGCATGGGGGAAGTCTATGGTGGAATTTTTATGGTTTAGTGATGTTCACCTTAAGGGGTTTTTATGGCCTATGGAGTTTGTCAGGTGTGGATTTGATGTTGATTCACACCGGTACGAAACTTTTCAACAACATAGTGTTGATGTGTTCAGAGGTGGAGTGAGATTATGAATCTATTTTACAAGACATGAACAGACAGGTGGATCCTCAATGGAACAAAAAATACCTTTTTTAGAGTTTTTATTTTATGCTTAGACATGGTTTCTCGGTTCAGCATGTGCATAGGAAGCCCAAATACGTTGTAGATTCCCTTTATCGAGGGAGTAGTATGAAGGATCTATTAATTGTGTTTTCTAGTTTGGGATCATTATGTTAGTAATGTGATAATTTTTTTCATGGGGATTCCTTTGGATTGAACCATTTTTGTACTCCATGAATATCATTTTGTCTAAAGGGTTATTTTCCATATTATATAGTAAAATTAGTTTTAGAACGATCAATAGTGTTTGAATTCTATATCCTTTTGATTTATACATATGAGAAGTAGCTTGTATACAAAATGTGAACTATTTTTGGATTTCAAATGTTTTATCACCAAATAGAGGAACATTCAATGTGTGGCTTCTAGGGCATTTTAGTCATTTTTATAGGTAATTTCATATCTTCTAATATAGTATACATTGATCCAGTGAGTATTGTGGTGATAGTTTCTTGGGTATCCCAAATGAATATTGAATAGGAGTGATGTTTCCTTGGTTTAAGTAGTTATAAAAATAACATCATTATGATAATGTAATAGATTGGAAAACCTATAGAAAATTGCTTAAAATGGTCTAGGAAATTATATTGTCTAACTAATTATTGTTTTCCCTCATGTATTTGGAGGAGTAGTTGGTCGGTTAATCAGTTCATCATAATATGAACCATAAAAGTTCATTTTAGTTTTATTATAATATTTCCTATGATGAATTGGGTTTTCTATTGATATAGAGATAAAAAATAATATATTATGGACTTTTTTATATCCTTTAGAAGATAACTATATTTCCCATGACGATGAACTTTTTTCCATTGTGTTGTCTTGGTAGTTCATGCTATTTATCAAATAAGTGATTTCTTTTAGGACATCACAGATTGTTATGGAATTATGCATATCTTCTTGAATGTGAATTAATTTTTTATTAACAATGATGTATGGGGTTCATATTGGGATATGACTTATAGATTTCTTTTTCTATATCTAAATGGAATTTTGTGATCAATTCCTTGAACATGAAGTCACAAGGTGGTGATGTTTGTGAGTATAGAGGCTCTTGGAGGGTAATGTCAGAGTTTATGTAAACACATATTGATATGGGAGAATTCAACGTAAAATTACGTCTTTATTAGATGGGTTTTCATTAATAAATAGGTTAGTATATAAAATTATAACAAATATTGGGATATTGAGTTATCATTTCAGAATGATGGAATTTTGTTTTCTCCAGAGTGAGTGAATGATGATGGAAAATGAATATTTTTATTCTATCATATGGTTTTATTCCATTGGATTCATTTGATGCAGTTCCAAACGAGTTCTAAACCTCACCCACAGTTGCACATTTAGGTGTGAAATATATTTATCACGCTCTGGGGAATAATTTTTTGGGGTTTGGGTAGAAGTATTTCGTTAGAGTGATGCAATCATGATGTTTACTCTAATAAAAAATGATGTTTCTTTATCTTATCCAATGTGGTATTTTATTCATATAATGTTCCTATACTAAAGTGGTTGGAAATTCAAAGGGGCGATATTAATAGTTTTCCAGATATCAATATTATGATGATACTATATGTTTAATCATTGATCATCAGATGATATCAACTCCCATCACGATGAGTAATGATTCATGTTTAAAATATTTTCATGTCTATTTAGAACCCTTAATATATTTAAGACTATTTGTGTTCCAATGAAAAACATCTATAATCATGATATATGTTTTCCTAAAATCCATGGAGTGTTTTATACTATTATTTTGGACTTTAGTTTTGACTTAACACAACATTTAATCCATATATGGATTATCATATAGAGTATACTATCAGTACATTATTGGTCATGTCAAATGCACACATTCATGATTTTGGTGGTTTGTGGGTTTGAATGGTACAATTTTTTTAGTTTGTATAAAAAATAGTTAACAATATTTCATTTTAATGCAAACATATGATGATCTTTTTTGGGATAATTTTTCATTCATTATTTTACAAGAACCATATTAATGATTAATCTATAATGGAATGGGAGTTACAGTATAGTATGATAATTCAATTAAAGATGATCATTGAAAAAATGGAGGCGGTTATTGATTACTTATAATCCTTTATAGAGAATTGGATCGTGAATCTAGAGTTATATATTGATGATCTTGTTTTCTTTAATGTGTCTTGTCATCATGGGTTGTGATGGTTCAGTAATGATGATAAGGGTCCCTTTTTTTAAACTTTGAGTTCTTTAGTCTAATTGGAGTAATAATATATCAATTTTAATAACCCCCACAGATGATCTAGAGTAATGAATTATTCCATGAAGTACATCTTCAATAATATCACCATGAATATCATCACATCATTGAATGGGGGAATCGAGATGTTGAGTATGTTTTGAACATTGAGGAACCACCCATCATAATTAAAAACCAATAAGAGAAGGTGTTTTGTTTGTGTGAAATAAAATTATTTCAATCCTATGGTGGAGTGATGTCTTGGAGGATATAACATATTAGTGGGAATTTCATATGACCTATATATATCATGATTTGTTCTATTCCTGAGTTTTATTGTCAATATTTTATATCCTCAATTTTTTTGAAATGAATACCGACTATATGAATTTATGATATCAATTAATAATGTTTAGTTATGATGTTGTATAATTTATATATTATATTTTTTTTAAATGACTTTTGTGTTCTGATTCTACTAATATCTTTGATAGGTATCTCACATGGGGGTTGATTTCACCCATTCCCTTGGTATACCGTGTTTTCTTCTGAATCCTTGAGGTTGATAATTCACTAAGAGGAATATAATATAAGGGAACATATTTCTAGAAATACCCCCATTATTTTTCTTGATATTTTTATGTTTATGAGTTTTTAGGATCCATTTTTCCTTTTAAATTAAAATTTTATAATTTTATTCATGCGGTATGTTTATTTATACTTGTGGTGAACTGTTTTTTCATGCGTTCAGTTGTGTTGTTGATGCATGAATAAATTGTTCTTGCGGTCAACTCATTATTCTTCTAGTTAGTTATTTTCTTTATCCACCTAGCTGGTCTGTTCACATAGGAATGTGGTTCAATCTTATGGTTAGTTCATTTGTTCGTTCAATCTGTTATTTTGGTCAGGTAGTTTATTTTTTTCGATGTTCTATGTAATTTTCTTACATTTCATAGGTGGGGTTTCAATAGAAATAATTGATTCCTTGTTCTAATCAATTTTTCTATAATATACTCTACTCAAATAGTTATTTCATTTGTTTTTTATGTTAATAAATTTTAAATATTCTGATAATAAATGATTTGAAATTTTTTTAATAATTTTTTTAAAAGACAAAAATATAGTTCATTAAGGGTTGTCATAAGGAAGTTCTTTTTAATCCCGAATTACTTAATGACTGGAATTTTAATGGTCCATTCATTGAAAATTTATTATTATGAAAATTAATATTTATTTAATGATTATAATTCAATTATTAAATACCAATAGGATTACATCATAACCACTGAAATGATTATCATACCTTCCATTATTACTTATTATAGTCTCCAATGATTTGATGTTTTAGTTATTTTCCCTTGGATTCATGGAACCATGCCTTTCGATAGCATTATTATTATGGTGATTCAATCCTAGCCATGAAAACCCTCTCTTAACTCTAAATGTTATATGAATCTTAGTTTTTCATGGTAAGGTGTCTCTATACCTACCCTATCATTATTCGTGTGTGTGTGTATTATACTATTGTTTCCTTTTATAACATTTTTGGATTAAACATGATAAAATACTAATCCATTACAAAAATCACATTAAAGAATGATTATTTAATAATTTAGAATTTATACTTGTGAAAAAAAACATATAATCATATAATAGAGAATATTTATTGTATATTATAATTATTATTTTATGAATTGAAACAGTCAAATTGTATATAATAGATAAAATGTTTTATCTTATTAATATAGATATCATATGTTAAATATATATTTAATATGATGGATTATATTTCAAAAATGCAATTTTATGAAAAATAAGATTAATTTTATATACTTAAATTTGGAAATTATTTAGGGTAGATAAAAATGATAATAGCATCCGACAACTTTAATATACCTAAACAAATAGTTATGTTAATTGGAAATGAATGGGGATTTTTATCGCATGGGACATATGATGTTATTAATACTTCCCATTATAATTCTTAGTCATGATATATATGTTTGGTAGTGTTATTTTTCGTTTTTAGTGATTTAGAATACATAAAAAACTAAAATTGAAAATTATGTGATGTTATAAATAAATTCTAGAGGAAATATTAGAATGATTTTTTCTCATTATGGTTTTAATTAAATATGATATTAATGATTAGGGGTCTGTGAGATAGATATATTGTTTTGGAGTCATAATTGCATCAATTCTATTTCTATAGACCCCTCCTCATATCCGGAAAATGAAATATTATAAATATACATGGGGAGTATCATTTTTTATAGGTTTAATTTCTAAAAATTCCACAGTTCTAATACATTGATGTTATATAGATTAGAGTATATGAGTTTGTTAGACAATGATAAAACTGATTAAGGGGATATGATCCAATTATTACATAATTTATATTATATAATTGGATAATATGGAGGGTATGGTGGATAATTTACTTTATAATGAACTCAATATAGATACTCTCTAAATACGGGTACATAACCTAAAAATCTATATAACAGAAGGGAATTCATGATCCCCTCGAGATAGCATCATGAACCTGGTCATTAACAAGAAACATAGGGAACAATTTCACCCTAATTAATGTAGTGAAAATGAAATTGATAAAAAATATTAAATTAAATTATGGAAGAAATCATGAAATAAATGCCACAAATAGTATAAAGAAATTGATGAGATAAAATATAAAATATAGAAAAATAATATCCAAGAGAGAAGTCTATCTATAAATGAACATAAAACTATAATAGAAACATCATCATTCAATATATGATATTTTCAGAAAATGTTCCCCATCTCACCATCAGTTACCCAAACCTAATAGGAAAAAAACCTCAGCACCTCACTACAACACATATCCCTTACCAACATTGAATGATATTACATGGTATATGCATCACCTAAGTGTTGTGTGGGTTGTGAGATAACATGATTAGTAAGATCCCAATTTTTTTTCCATATCATGTCTCTATATAGTAATAAAATCATGATAAATATAAAAGAAAAAAAGGAATCATAAGATGATTAATTATTTTATCTCAAAATGATAGAAAGATAATTTAAATACCGAATTATTTCACATTTTGAAAATTATGTCTCTAAATTAGTTTAAATTATTTTCATATATATATATTTCTAATATAATATATATATATATAAATCATTTGTCACAGATAAAAACAAATTCTTGGAAATTCATCAAAACTAGTAAACAGAAAAACACCCAACATCGGCTAATAAAATGGAAACAACACACAAATTTTAATGAAATGTGAATATATTGATTTATATTGAAAATTGTATATTTTTTACAAAATTTAGAAATTTTAATTATAATTTGAATTGTTATATTATTATATTATTTTCATTTTATTTTATATATTTTAATTTGGTTTATGAAAATAATTTTATACATGAATTTTGTATATTAAATGTCATTATTAAAAGTGTATTTTTCTAAACAAATGATTTTTATTTCATTTAACCTATTTAATTTGAAATTATATTCCAGAACTATTTGGTATTGAAAATTGATTTTTTTTCCATATTTGGAATCTATAATTCAATATTTATTATGTAGATCCCCTTTTGTCGATACTAATAGTAATCGTGGAAAAATATATCATCTCATTGAAGGGAAAATCGTCTTAATATAGATAAAATTCTATAAGTTTTAATTCAACATTATTATTGGATGAATTATTTTCATACATTAACACATATGTCTAAAAATTGAGTTATTTAATATAAACTTAATCATGAAAATGATATAGAAATTATTAAATTCTAAGATAGTGAAGAAATATAACAATATTATTTTTAATAGGACTAATAATTTTATTATGATGTTAACATGATGATATACACAAATATAAATATTATTTGTAAAGATAAATTAATATTATCCATCATGGTAATTTATAAAAAAAATATGAATTAAATAATTACACTATATTTATAGACAACACTGATGAAGTAATTATTCAATTAATGGAAAAATGAAATAAATGTTAATAAAATATAAAATGTAACATAATTTGTCATATTTAACATGATCCATGAATTCTATAGATGGCCCTCATATGTTCAAGATATAAAAAAATTAATTTTTCAAATTTTCTTGGTTTTCTTGTTGTTTTTAAAGATTAGTGTACTCAATAGATTCAAAATTATGATTAATTGAATTAATTGTGATGTGTTATGTATGTGATTATGGACTTACACAAATTCATTACGTGACATTCCCCGACGAGTGATACAGTATTTGAAGTTAGACATGAGTCATGTTTATGACATGTTATATGTTTCTTCCACCTTCCAATTTTCACATAATCATAAGATTAAATGTTATATATTTTAGTATTCCATATGATTATTCATGATAAATTCCTTATATGTCATCATGATATTATTTCTAACTCATGGCCTATGAAAAAATACTATGTTTATTCACATACTAGAATTTTTATCTGATTACATTAGACAAGATATTACCCAGGATGTCCTATAAAATTATATGAGATCAAAGGGAGTTTGGATATCATTATAGAGATTAATATGTATATATTTTATTCTAGTTTCATGTTTTATAAATATTTATCTAATCTTCTAGAGACACTATTGTTTTTTATACTTGCTTTGTACTAAATGATTATTTTTTTCGGAAAAAAATGTCATAATATGTGTAAAATATTTATGTTGTTATATTTTTTATTGGAAGAATGTCTAGTTTTATTTTTCTAATAGGCCTAGAAAACATTAGTTGGAACCCATTGGATAATTCTATCAGCATTTATAACCAATATTGAATATTGGGGAATCATAAGGCAAGATATCCTATTGATTTAAATGTTTCTCCTTCTATATTAATATTTTTCTTTTTATATGAACATTATCTATGTATTCAAGACCATTAATTTTAGTTTATTTTATTAGATAATGTATTGAAATAGGATGACCTATGGTAGAAACCACTGTGTCATGTAATATGATGATTACACTAATTAGATTCTATAACAAATTAGAATATGATCTCAAAACATTATTCAATTACTATCTCAATAGGATTATATTGTGAAATATAAATTGAATCTAGGTGAACATCCTCCCTCTACTACCAAAGATCATGTTGTGGTCGAATACATTATGCAATAAATACCTATGATATATAGTGTATCTTGTGATCCCCCCATCGTGGACCTGTGGATTAACTCCATTGAGAAGAAATAATATAACCACTATTGATCAAATGAAGATAATGTTTTTCTAGGGGAATATAATTTTGATGGTGAAGATGATCAGTGGGGGATACATATCAATATCATGATCTCTAAGGGGATAATTGATTACATGTTATGAGATGCATTCAAAAATATATTTTTCAATAATGATTTTCCCTTAAATTTTGATCTTAATTCGAAGAGTGAGATATTTAGACTAGAACAAAAGGAATATTATTATATTATAGAATATATGGGAAATTTCCCTTGCATGCATTGCATTCTTCACAAATTTTCATTGGTAATGGAAGAAGGGTGGACCTATTAATTATTGGGTTGAAACCAAATATATGAAAATCATTAGAAATTTAAAAAATTAATATCCATGAATATATTTTTAGTTATTACCATAAAGATGAAATGGAGATCAGATATACTTAGTGGTCTCATGGGACTATGAGACGAAAACTACATTGGAATTAATATTAGGAGGATCAATGGAATCAAATCATAGTGGTGGGAAAACCCCAAATTCCACATATAAATATTGTAGAAGAAGCATACAAGAATATTTTTAAGGGGAACCAAATGGTTTTTTAATTATGGAAAAGGGGGAAACCAAACTAGCCAATTACGAAGAGACACTATGAAATCCAGAAATGAGGATATTGAAAAAAATGATCACATAAACATTATGCCTTCTGTTTAGTGTTTTAACAAAATAGAACATGTGAATTATGTTAGCCAATTCCCTAAGACATGGTTTATTGGAGATAATCAATGGAAACAACTTCAAGGATGAATGGAAGGGAATATGTAATCACTACTACTAAGGTGGTTATTGATATGATGTGGAGAATATCACCCTAGTTATTAATTCCTGAATAGTGAACATATTTTTTTATTCTGGTTCTACACATTCATTCATATCTATAATTTGAAGTGGAAATATTGGATTTCCACACCAGAATATGGAAGTTGAACAAACTATGAGAATAGTGAATAGGAAAAATATTTCGTCTAAATTATTTAACCCCTCCTTATTAAATATTTCGGTATGAACCTCCTAAGAAATCTATTATTATATCCATTTGTGGAATTTTATTCTATATTGGTCCTATATATCCCATTTTATACAAACCAAACATAAACTATAGGGATAAGGAGATACCCTACACATCTAGAGGCATCATCCA
Organism: Viscum album; assembly: GCA_963277665.1. Classification (NCBI taxonomy): domain Eukaryota; kingdom Viridiplantae; phylum Streptophyta; class Magnoliopsida; order Santalales; family Viscaceae; genus Viscum; species Viscum album. Next base: position 381,362,274 of record OY728122.1, read on the forward strand.
ATTTTATACATATGTAAGAAATAATACGAGTTTCAATTATAATTGTCTACTCATGTTTGGATAGACATTTAATAGGAAAAATGACTTATAAATAAAATGATTGAAATGAATAAGTGGATTAGATTTCAGAAATTCCCATTAATACAATGTTAATTTTTTATTAAACACACTTTAAAGGGAGAAGTGAGGACCCATACATCTTTCCAGTTTCAACACCAAAGAACACACTAGATTTGTATAATAAAAGTTTATGTTGCTTGTAGCCAATTTCCCTAAATAATATCTAGGGGATACCATGAACCTAGAGGTCAGGGTAGAGAACTAAGGTGCCTTCATAAAGATGAGCCAAGTTGTCCCATGATTTTCTGTATTCCTCCATGTTGATCTAATATTACTTTTAATAGGGTAAGGATTTTTTATACTATTTAATGTGAAGACTAGTACAAAGTGTTGAAAAAGTGGATTATCCTCCTCTAGAACTTACACTACCAATATGTTAAAAAATATCCATAGTATACATAAATTCATCAATGAAGTGCATAAAATGAGTTCTTCTAAAAATGATAATGTAATTGCATATACCTCATAGTAGCTAAAATTTCATGAATAAAACTATCCTACAAATGACATAGATGTTGTTGATGTGATCTTCGCATTAAAGAAATAGAGGAATTACCATAATGGGGAGAACTATGAGATATATATTTATCACATTAGCCTTCGAAATATATTTAAATAGATGGTTACTAATATGGGAAATGGAAGAGTTTAGATGTCATCGTTGATTGTTACTGCTCAATCAACTACCATCCGAGTAAAGAAAACAATTATGCATATCCACTATGTAGAAATGATATCGAATCATTATTAATGATGATAATGGATAAGGGTCCACTTTTCATAGACATACAAAGGATGGAAAATTTAATCACATGGTACATAACATAATCCTTACTTTAAAAATGATTTATCAATTATCCATTATAGAGAAAATTTAGGATACTCAGAGTAATAATGTTGAAATTTAGAACAAGGTGAAATGAATCATTAATAGATTATACGTAGATTTCAGAATTAATGAGGAAGGATTCATAATATTTTGGTCATGACTATGGGTCTATTCAAATCCATAGATAAGGAGCTATATTTTGAGGGATACCATTTCTCAAGATTTTCCATCCACGCAAGGAGAATTAATGTGTATTGAGATCTCTGAGTGCACTATAAGTGGGACAATATAATGAATGGTTCAAAAAATATAAATCAATGTTATAAGTATATGATCAATTATAGGAATAAATGAATAATTATAAGGGTATGATTCAACCATTTCCTATAGGAGAATGGAAATGGTACAAGATCACAATGGAATTTTTCAATGAACATATTAAGATATCATGGGGAAATAATGAAATTTGGGTTGTTGAGGATAATATTATAAATACAACTTAGATTATGGATATTTTGAGAGGACCTAAAAGATGATAAAAATTCATAGATATACAACAGAATTGTGGTGAGGATATATGGAGTGAAATAATAAATTTAATGTAATTGATATCCAGGATTTCACTCGATGTTCTGGAAAATCCTCCAAAATGTTATAATGATTGAACTGAATATTTTTACATCTTATCAACCTCAAACTTAATTACATTATATAATACCATTCATACATTGGATGACATGTTGAGATCATGATCATGTAACATTAAATTATTATTAGATCATAATATTCCACTATTCAATTTATTATATAACAATATTTCCCACCCATGTGACAAAATGGTTCCATAAAAATCCCATTATGGGAAGATATGTAGAACACATTCGTACTAGGATGTTTCTAGTGAAAGTGAGTTGTTGGGACCTAAAATAGATGAAGAAATAATAGAAAAGATGAAGACTATTTAGTAAGACATCATGGTAGCCAAAATTGAATAGAAGGGTTATGCAGACATTCATTGACATGAAATTGAGTTTGAGGATGGAGACATGTTATTCCTATACATATATATATGGATGTGATTAACAAGACTTGTAAAAAATAGGAGGCTATGTAATTTGTACATCAAATCCTCTGAGATTCTCGATCTCATAATAATTGTGGTATATCAACTAGAACATCCAACAACAATGTATGAAGTATATGAGGTATTCCATATATCCCTCCTAAGGAAGTATATACATGATCCAACACATGTACTAAATTCAATGCTTTTACAATAGGAAAATTATCTCTTTAGCGAAGCACAACAAATGAATATATTTTACCCTAGAGATAATTTTCTACAAAAAAAGACATCACCGATAGTTAATGTACTATAGAGGAACCAAAAATACAATGATGTGACATGGAAACTTGATGAAGAGATGAAGGAAAATTACCCTCAAAATTTTTCACAATATTATGTGAAATTAAATTTCTATGAATAAGTTTCTAAAAGTTAGAATTATGTAACACCAAAAAAATTTATAAAATATTTCAATTAAAATTATACGATTTTTTGGTAGATTAGATTTCATGAAACAAAAAATGTAAATGGACTACTATATACCATAAAAATAATATTATTTCACCATGATCATTCTAACCTAACTATTTATTTTTTGGGGTGTTAATAGAAAAAACCATATTAGTAAATATTTTAATTCTTACAAAAAAACACTTATTTTTAAATTGAAATTTTATTATTAAAAAATAGGTTTTATTCAAAATCCAATTGTATTGATTTATAAATGAAAATAAATGAAAATAATTTTGAGACAAAAAAATTACGAATAAACATTATTTTTTAATTTGGCATGTCTCAATTTCCATTGGGTGATTTCCTGGGAGTTTTCTAAAAATTTATAAATACTTATGAATAGTAAAAAATATAGAATTATTTTGAAAACATTATGTTATTTGAAAATATTTTAAAATCGAAATTATAATTTTAGTTATAATGAAACATTTAGTTGATCATTTTTATTATTAATATTCAGATTTTGGACATTGAAAATATGTTTATGCATGTAATTTTTAATAAATGATATTATACATAAAAGGTGATTTTTCAGGAAAAAATATTGTATTTCCAATTTCCACATTAATTTAAAATTAAATTATATAATTTATATGTTTTTATTTTAGAAAAATATATTCTATATTTTGAATAATAGAGTCAAAATTTAGTAAATAGAACCCTTTTTGGGTTATTATGAACATTAACAGTGGTAAACATTTATCATCTTGATAAATGGTAAATTAAGTTAATCAAGATTAAAAATCAGTGGTAACAACATATATTTTAATAAAAAAATTTATTTGATGAATTACATTAGAACAGTAAGTCCTATTGTTTTAAATTTAGTTATTTAATGGAATTTTTTTATTATAATTTCATAGACATTATACAAATCAAAAAAAGATCCAAAATGAGATACACATATTTTTAAGAATTATAATATTTTTATTGTGGGACTAACCAAGAGATATACTAGACCATAAATATTATATGGAAATAAAAAATATATAAATTCACTAAGTTTATTTATTTTAAAATATTAGGAATTAAATTAGAACCCTAAATTATTACACAATGTTGATGTAATCACTATAAAAATGAAAAAAATAAAATAAATAAATATAAATGTATTCAAAGTAAAATAATTCTTGATATCAATGGTGATCCTCAAATTCAAAAAATGACCATTATATTTTTAGGATATATCAATTTTTTTCTTCTTTTACTGCTTCTATTTAGGTTATTAAATTTTAAAGTAGTAAATAATAACAAAATAGACAAAAATGATATTTTATGGGATTAATATTTCATTAAATTATTTATAAATCAATTAAATATTTAAAAAATATGAATTTAATATGATATTATATAATAAGTCATAATTTTTATATTAATGTTAAAATTTACACCATATATGTAAAAATTAATAACTTTTAATACTGAAATTTTTTACCTTAGTTGCAATTAAAATATATTAACAAAGAGGTAATAAAAGTGGTTATGTTTAAAATAAAAAACATTTCTCAATTATAATAGATTTTTTGGTTACAAAAACATCCTACGTTTTATTTTAATAGAAGTCAATTTTGTGGTATTTGGATAAAAATGAAATTACTTTTATTTAATATTTTCATATATTTCAAAACAACCCTATAATATATTATAAATATCACCCCTGAAAAAACCTTTCCATCAAACTTTACAAGACTTGAAGTTACCAAAAATATCTACCAAAAAATTAACTTGAAAAATCTATCAACATCCTTGATCTACTAGTATCACTATAAGAAAAAATCCTTGTTCCTCAAGGGTTCCTTCATGGAGGTGATATTTAAGAGGTAACTTTCTTAAACCACGTCGGTTAATTTTTTTTAATCTACCATTTCCTTATATCATTTATCCATAAAATAATAATACTTCAAATATAATGTCTATAATATACTATAGTATTTGAAATTGAATGTTTTTTATCTATCCATTTTTCTCCATTATACATATCCAATGTAATGAAAACATTGTGGAAATTTTGAAAATCAACTCCCTACATGGATAATGAGTTTAAATTTTTCATTACAACCTTCAAGGATAGTCATAATAATATATTAAAGGTTTAATCAGAATTTGATATTTTTTATTGAAACTTCATCCATTTTATGAAAATAATATGTATATATATATAATATTAAATAAAAAATATAGTTCATAATGGAATGAAAAACTACCAAATAATCTAAACAATTATCAATATTTTTTATCAAATTAATCTTCCTCATGTCAGAAAATAAATTGATATATAAGATAATTTAAAATTATATATATATGTTAATTGCGTATCATTTCAATTTTTTAATAGTTTTCTAATTCTATATGAACATTAATGATTTTACACAATTGAATCAACCAAGATACCCAAAAAAGAACTCTCCCAGAATGATGAAATCAAACCATATAACTCATCCAAATGGCCATAAATGAACATAATAAAATTATAATGCATCAAATATATTTATAATAGGTTTTTTAACTAATAAATTAATCTAATTTGATTATCAAGCACACTATGTTTATGTTCATAACATATTCAATCATAAGTTATGTGATCTATCCAAAACTCTATATTTCCTTTAGGTGAAACATTCACTGTATTTACCTCATATTATCCTTTAACTCTTATTATACACATATAAAATTTTATCATCATATGTACATCACATATGTATGTATCTAAATTATAATTTATTTGATATGGAATTACATGTTTTATATATTTTCCTTCTCAATTCATCTCTATTTGAAACCCTAATGAAATGTTACTTCTCTTTTTAATACCCATTTTCATGTATACAACATAAGGGATGTTATGCCTCCAATTTTTTTAAAAAATAACTAAATTGATCATGAAAATACATTTATTTTATTTTTTATTTATATAATTACTCCTTTATTCTCATTTTATACATATTATTTTTTCTTTAAAACAATGTTTATGCGGAACATTTTTCTATTTACCTTACCTCTCTTTTGAATGATTCCACTCCAATTGAAATTAATTATTCGTGACCTATTATCAAATTTACATTATTAATAAAAAATTTATCTATATCCCTTATTTTATGGAAACTATTGTGATGCTCTATTGTTTTATGGTTTATGACATGTTTACGAAACACATTTCCATCCGTGGGTAACTCTTATATTTATTTATTATATTTTATTATTTTTATAGAACACGTTTTTATATACATGTTATGATGGCGACCCCAATATAACTCTCTCATGGATTGGGTAATGTTTTATTCTCGTGATAAATTATGTATTGGATTAGGGAGTAAACCAAATTAATTCATGGTGTCACTTCACCATGTGATACAATATTGGTTGTTAGCATTGACATCAGATTATTCTATGGTAAATATTGCTCATAAATTCTTATGATTCCCTGGTCATATAATTACATGATTCATATATTATTGAACTAAATATTCATTCATCATTAATTCCTTTTATGGTACCAATTTATTCCTTCTTACTGATGTTTTAGGAATAAATCCCTTTTTTGTTTCCATAATAATGTTTATATCTCATCCCTTTTATATAAATATTCTTTATGGTATCATATGAAGTTATTGGATCACAAAGGGGGTCAGTATATCATTATGTATATTAAAAAAAATATGTTTTATTCAATTTTAATGTCTTCTAATTATGCAAATAGTCTTAATAAGACACTAGCATTTTTTATTATTCATTTGTTTTAAAAGGTTATTTACACTTGAAAACATGTAATACTATTTTTATAATGCACGAGTCACTAAATGAACACCAGATTATTTAATCCCCTAATAGTATATATGAAAGAGGTTACTACTAAACTATCCACATATGTACCCATGTTTTCCAATGTACTCAATTTTCCAAACAATTTCATCAAACCATTTATTTAAACCATTCAATGAAAATAGTTTTATTTTATTTAATGTTTGGAAAAACCCAATTTCCATTATCGAAACTAGGAGAAACACATATTTTATACCAAAAACAGATATAAAAAAAATTCCATCAATCAATAATTCAAATTAATTTTCTAAATAGGTTTATAAAATCAATATAATATTGTTCCTATAACATAAGATAGTTGAATTACCACTAACCTCAAAACATAGGTTTCACGAAACTAAACTGGGATCTACCAAAATGAAAGATCAAAATGAAGAAAAAATAGGCCACTAAATCAATATACTCTTATCAATTTTGATTCAATTTAAAAAATGGTTCTATGATGTTGAAAGATCACAACAATCCTCAAGATCACAATATGGCCTCACCACAACCAATAAAGAATCATCCCCAGGAATAAGATAACATGAAAAAACTAAAATAGAATAAATAAAATTAATATAATAAATAAAAAGATATGATAATTCTATAGAAAAACACTAATGTGACAAATGTTAATGAAAATGAAATGGGATTATCTTACCTAGAAATACATAGTGCACAACATGAATGAAAAAATTTATAATGAATCAATCTAGATAGAGTGGAGGTCAGAAAATTGTAAATATAATAGATTTTTTTTCGAGAGAAATGTAGATGTAGCAAATTAAATGAAAAAATCAATCGTATGGTTCCGAAAAACCCTCATGATAATTTCCTGGCATATAATACCAATATACTTAATATAATCTATGAGGACCATATAAACCAAAACCCAAATATTATTATAAAAACTGATATTTTATTATTACATGTTGTATAAACACCTTTAACTGCATGTAATTTTCCTAATATTTAAAAATAATACCCCATGAGGTTGCGGATCAAAAAATGATGAGTAAACTAGTTACACATCATGTAATTACACAAAAAACTATAAAAAATTGATTATTAAATTAAAAACAAACCCAAAAAGAACATTCACAAAACAATATGGTAACCCCTTTAATACATTACATTTTATACCTTAAATCCCTTAATTAAAAGAAACATAATACCCAAATAATTTGGTAATTTTCCCCAACACATGCTCTCTATCATTGGGATTCCCATAGGGAACCTAATTAATGTGGGAAAAAAGTCACAAGAGTGTAAATACATGAATTATTTTAAAATGAATTGAAAATTACCCCACAATATTTCTTCTTGTCTGTAAGATGTAATGTAGAAGAATGATGTCTGCTAAATAGTTGAGGATATTTCTCCCACATCAATTAATCATGCTCAAAATTTCATGGTAATCAAATATGTTGCACTATAACACTAGTAGAAATGGAATATAATTATCTAAGAGGAAATTCAGATGATATTAAATAATCTATACAGGTTTCTCCACAATAGAAACATTTAGAACCAACTTGACCGCTTCCCATCTAAGAATGCAAGATTAATGGGGATTGCACTTACTAAGATTTGATATGTGAAAAAAATGAAAAAAAATTTAAACTAAACTAGAAATTTGACATGACAAGAAATATACCTAATGAATTCGGTAACATCAAATTGTCCAGCATATCTCAAATGCATCTATCCATACCTTCCAAAATCTAGGTGACCATATGGAGGAGAAAAGTTCATGAAAACATGGTATGATTCAGAAATTAAAAAATCCTGATTCCTTTAATATACAAAATATTTCTGTTGACAATGAGTTGTAACCAAAAACTAAATTATGTTACATATAATCACTGAGGTCACGAAAACCTAATATATTCCCACTAAAGAGGCACCACCAACATCTACCCCAAAAATATACGACCTTCCTGGGAGTCCATACAAATTCTGTAATGGATTCATTCTGATCAATGATTTATAATTATTATTTGAAGAAAAAAATATGTTTCAGATGGAAATCCCATGATCCATCAATTACAATACACAAGAATAGTTAATGTCCTCTTAAATATGAATTGTATGGTCCTTCTAGATGTATATCTATGGATGATACATCGTACCCATCATGGCCTCATTCCCCATCACGTCACATAGACTCCACTAGATCCTCGATGTAAACCTAAGAAACCTATCATAAAAAATGGGCGTATAATCCTCATGTAACCTATTAATATCCAACATATATAGATTACCCATATCATCAAAATTATTAGTTCCCTTAACAAGAATGTAGTGACCCAGATTTTTCAAACAATAAATCACCTCCCAGATATATTTCCTCCATTATATATTTTATGGTAATCCAAAAAAATACATGTATATATCATAAAAATTAATAACATGAACTGAAATAGGATTAATAATCCATATGTCCTCGAATTCTCCATAATTTTCTGTTGGCATATATAATAATGGGACACATGATTAGTGTTTTAATTATTCTTACAAGGCCATAAGAATCAATGTATTATGTTATAATACATCTTAGTTGTAACCTTATGAATGGACGGCAAAGAACTATTACCATAAAATACTGATATCATCATGGAATCTTAGATGACAATAAAATATCTAAAATAGGGAATACCATATTAAAATAGAGGCCAAAAAAAATAATTTACCCCCCATATAGGTTTTCATGAATTTCTTGGAAATCATCAGCTAGTGTCTAACACTATAGAAAAGGATGAAGGGGGGATAATTTTAGAGACCCGAAGCTTAACGTACATATACCTTACATTACTTTTGTGGAATACTTAGTACATAACAAAAAACACACACACAAGGACCGTAATAGTTTAGTGTCTTTGGAAACTCGGAATATAATCTTCTAATCATGGTGAAAGATCATAAACATCTCCCATAAAGATCTTCTTTTTTTAAAACCTAAATCCTCTCTTTATGTCCTGGGGAAATGAAAACATAAAAGTGTGAGCTCAAATGCTCAGTAAGGGTAAACAAAAGAAATATCAATCACTTCATATTCATAAGAACATATCTTTTGGAAATCTTAACCTGCAAAAGAGATCATAATTTCATAACATTGGAGAAATCATATTAGTGAAATGTAATCCCAATAATCATAACATAAAACATGAAACTTCATGGAATACACAGATAATCATAGAGAATCAATTCTTATTAGTCAAGACTCATTGTAAAAAATATCTTAGTGGACAAAGTCCCTTTCTCAACCGAGTTCACTCCTCATTTCAGTCATGTTTCACTGAACCGGTAAAACCTACCGTTCCAACCATGTCTATCTCATGAGATATAAAATCTTTACCCAATGCATTGGAGGGAGATATAGGTCCCACCCATCTCATAATGAAATAATTCTTAGTTGTTCCACAAAAAAACATACATCATTCATTATAACCCAATAAATAAAACGGGTTTCATAAACATCATTCCATCCTCACATAATCCATATAAAATAAATGGATATCATTTCATAATAAGAAAAGTGAAACCATTTAAATCATAGAGACATGATACTTGTAACATACACATATGAAATAATTTCATCTTGGATGAAAAATGGTTTTGATAAAATACTTGAAATGAATTCTTGAGGAAAATATCCTCCTTCAAAATCAATTACTTTTCACAAAACATCATGCAATTTTAAAAGAAAGGGATTTTTTTGAAAACAGTAATGAAATCTTTTGGAGGAAGCATCATGAAAATAAGGCTTTATGAAACTGTAAAAATCCTTTCATGTCATATAAGTTAAAAAAACATTCTTCTTGTACATTTGTTGAAAAAGTTAAAAAAATACCTCGTAACGTAAACAAAAGAAAGATTCCTTACATAACATGTTGTAAAAGTCAAAACGTCAAAAATTGGTAAAAATGACTTTAAACATATATGAAAAAACTTTTATAAAACATGGACATGGATGATAGAAATAACCCCAGTAAATACTTACGAATAAGCAATCTTGGATAAAAATGAGATTTGAAAAATTTATCCCATACCTTAGGTCCGATTTTCTTCGTAAGTGTCCAAACCTACTGTATAATGATTTAAATAATGTCATTGACTTATTACATAATCATAATCATTGTTATGATATCATATATGGTTCACTTATGACTTTATTTTACCCATTCTTTTGTAAATTCCATGTTAAAGAGCGTTTTGGGTAAAATCGTTTCATTTGTCGTCCGTGTTTTGACTTGTAATTATTCATATGATTACTTAGATCATGATTAATTAATTCCAAAATATAAAATATGATTTATATATAATATATATTTAGAATGTACATATATATAATAGAGCAGTAAATGGAAGGAAATACACCGTTCATGGAGACGGTAGGCCGTACGTACACATGAACGCTGTTTTCTTTTCCTTATTGAGTTGAATGGAATTAAGTAGATGAAATACATATATATACAAATAAATACAGTATCTTTATTATGTCATATATTTCATTAATACTTATTATATATACTTTATAATCATTCATGAATGGTTAACATGAAGAATGAATCTCATCGCATTGTGGAGACGGTAGTCCGTACGTACGCAAGAGAGATGATATCGTTCTCATGATCGTGGAATTGTATTGGAGTGTATGTATACTATTTTAGAATCAATATCACTTTACAATAATCATATATATTCATTCTTTACACCATTATACCCATCCAAGTAAGGTGGTGGTGGAAAATAGATTACACCACGGCGTGGAGACGGTATTCTGTACGTACGCACACGCGGTGATTTCATTTTCCGTAGGATGGATAGATGGTGAAATAGGGTTTTTTCGTACTTATAATAACATATTCGTATATGAGTGATACTGATGTTATTAATTCATAATGAAACAACTAAAGAAGAATAACTGGAAAAAGAAATAAAGTAGAAATAATTGGTAACGGACATTACCTCTTCTTTGAAACGCCTCTTTGAGATCTCCTTTTAGGGCACTAAAATTGGTCTTTTAAGAAGAACATGACCTCTAGGATATTTCTAGGGATGTTTAGAGGATAAATTGGAAGTTTTTGGCCGATCTTTAAGGCTCAAAGTGGTGTGAGGAAGAGGGGGAGGAGGTGCCATTTTATAAGGAAGGAGAGGGGAACCTTTGGAATAACTAAAACTATTATTTTATTATAAAGTCAAATTAGGTTTTAAATATCTCCAAATTGATTTATTTCTAAGATAAGGTGGGAAGGGGTCAAAATCATGTCATCCAATAGAATTTAGAGAAGTTTAGGTTCCTATTTTAACCTTATCATTTAGATTTAACATTAAGATAAATAATTTTACTTTTACCGTGTCTTCTTGTGTTTTTACACTATAAGGTTAATAAACTTACTATAACAAGAAAAAAGAACCCCAAGTTGTTTATTATTAATATATATAACCATATCTAAGTCATTTGGCCGAACATTAGATTTTTATAAATAAAATAACAATTAATAATATAATATTTGTTTTAAAAACTATTTTATGTCAATTTTGAAACTATTTAGTAATTTATTTTTGTTAAAATCATAACAGAATTATTAGTTCGAAAAAAGTTAATTACATCAACACTAACATGTCATATTAACCTATAAAATTAGTTTCATTCATGAAAAGTTTCAAATTGCATTTATTTGGGTATTTATAACATCGATTATGTCAATATTTCATTAATAAGACAATTACTGCATCATCGTTGTGTCATAATAAATGGTAATTATTTAATCCATAAAAATTCTAAATAAATTCCTATGATATAGATAATTTTATTATATTTCTGGAGACTATCCATGTTCGAAGTTTCATGAAGTGTATCACTAAATTAAAATGATTATACTTATAAGATTTAAGAAAGTGACATGTTGTCACATTCTTTGGTTTTAATAATAATTAAATTATTTTCATGAAAAAAAGGCTATTAAATGAATTTAATCTGATCCTTAGGTGATATGAGTCGACCTTTAGTCATCCAATAGGATTTTAACATGTGTTAGGGTAATTTTATAATATTATATTTACCCTTAATTACCTGATTTTCCTTTAACTATGATAAAAATAAAATTTACCGTAGTTACTATTCATAATTCCCAAAAATAAAAAGTAGCTTAGTAACATAATTTGGATACACTGATTCCAAATATGGAATCAATTTTTCCAAATTCAATAGACAAAAGTTGCATAAATTAAATTAAAATTAATCCCGTTGTCAAATGAAAACGGGTTTTTCTTTAAAACATTGCAAAAGATTGAATTGATTTATCCAATGAATTCAAGGTAGAATCAATGATAATGACATAAATTATATTAAATGGTAAAAATATATTCTATTTATACTTTAAAACCATTCAATATTATAATTTAACCATATAAATTATTGTGATGAAAAAAGTTGTTTTTAATTAAAATATAGCGTGTTTTTACTATTCATCAAAATATGAAAGTTACCAGAATGATATGAAAATTTATCCAAAGTATGTTTTTATTTCATGATTCCAAATAAGAATTTTTTTTCTCAAATTGAACTTATAAACATGTCAAAAAATAGATTTAAAGTGGGTGCGCCATCAAAAGGCGGCAAAACTGCATTTTTTTAAAAATAATTATTTTACCCGAAAAATTTATTTTGGTCTTATACCATGTTTTAGAAAATGTGCAAGACGAATAATAATGTAATAAGATTCAAAATTTATTTAATACTATTCATAAAGGCTAGTTCATAATAATATTATAATAATATATCGTTGTTTAGTAAAACCTGCTATTGCGTACAACACACGCTATCGAGGAAGGTCGCGATTGCGTGTAATGCAAGCCAAGTAAGGGTTGCATGATGTGAAAGAATCCTTCATTGTTTCATAATCCAAACTTATTTAATTTATACATTGAATATATATATATATATATACTCAATGTTGCGTAGAATAACTATTATCAAAATTGTGTGTAACATGATCCAAGAATAGTGTTGCATATACTCCAAGCTAATACGGTGTTGCGTATAGCGCAAGGTAATCTTGGTGTAGCATACAACACAAGAAATTAATGAAATTAAAAGAATATTTTTCATAAAATCTCGGGGTGTTATATTCTACCCCCCTTAAAAATAATTTCGCCCTCGAAATTCGTCGGGGTTATAAATGGTTTACTATTCGAAAGTTTCATTAATAGAAACCCACATCGTAAAAAGGAATGCCAAAACCAATCATTAAAAACAAAAGTATAAAACGTAATGGTTACCCAAATAAACTAATCACTGGGTTTCCACATAGGTGAAAATATCGATATGGAAGAGAAATCTAACCATCATGTTCTGATGGAGAGTGGTAGAGAACATGGCTATGGAAAAGCTAGTAATCACAAAGCCATAAATTTGTGAAGATATAAGTTACCATCTGATTCATCAGATATAAGAGCAGTAGGACAACATTTTTGGTTTTCAATATCATTTCCCTAAAGTTGATGAAATTGGAATTAGGAGAAATACTTTCGTGATTTTGGTATAGTCTCACCGTTTGTCGTTCTTTGGACAATTTCCACTTCATCTCTTAAAGAAATGAAGTTGAATTTGTCATTCGTGATGTGTTAACAGATCATGTGATAGAATGATGGGTTATTCCACCTATCTCAAACAAAAGGTTAGAAAAGTTATCAAAAAATACATAAGTGAATCTATAGTGAGATTAATCATATATGGTTCCTAAAATGGACGTATACTTCTTATATCATACTGATTAATATAATAAAACTAGTTTCTACTAAACAGGGACTTCCTATAGGCCAGTGGTAGGCGATAAAGACCAGTCGTACTTCAGTTTTGGGTTTGATTCCCACAGCCTTGTCCGACGCGATGGGCTATCTCCCATCCTGCAGGTTGTCCTTTTTCTAAAACTACATTACTATAACATCCCATCAATAATATCGAAAAAATTTCTATCCTTAAACAATACTAACTTATGTCCAACATAATCTTTTCCAATCATTAGGCTTATCCAAAACAATGTTGTCCAATCTCATATTATAGTGAAAATGATTACCAAATTGTTCATATAACAAGCATGTTAATACCATTGTTGATCCCCATATATCATGAGATATGTCTCTGTGGTCACATTCCAAACATTCGAAGGCCTTAATCATGTATTCTCTTGAAAAAAATGAATACCCATTGAACCTTATTGAAAACATGAATGCTGTTAAAAGTTAACTCTTTCCACATACCAAAATCCTCAAAATTCTCTATACCCAAACCATGATATAACCTTCTCCTTATATCAGTCATGAGCTCATGAATACTATCAAAAATTTAATTTTCTCTTTATCCCTTCATTATGTTCATATCATCTACATTCCAAAAATATCTGAATAACCTTTCATGGACAGTACTACCATTAATCATACCCTTTCAAAACTCAAGGAAAGACAACAGTGTAACAATCCTTAGATGTCTCTTTATTCCATAGTACCATGATATAACTTATACAACATTACACTTGATAAACATGTAATCATTCCACTACCTTCTTGAACCATTGACCGAGCTTCAACAATTCTTTCATCTCACATATCATTTGTAGTCTCTTCATCATCATCAACATAAATACTACCCATACGACCGTACTGATTCTCTTCATGAGACATTCCCTTAGGGAATTGGTTTTCATATTGCCCGTACATTCCACATTTAAAACATTTAACCATTGTTGATGTCATAGCAATAACATAATCCTCATCCATGGTGTTAACTGAACCATTTCCTTTTCACTAACTGGCTTTGTGTCCTTCTTTTCCACACCCAAAGCATCTTCTAGTTCATTTGAAACAATATCCCCTATGCCTCTTCCCACATGATTTACATGAGGGAAGTTGAACTTTCTTTCCTCTATGATAATCCTGAAACTCCATATTTCTCTTATTATCTGATTCGGGAAACATACCAAAGATGAGATTATTGATCATATTATGAGATTGCTGATTAGGCATAATAACGATGTTTGGACTTCCAAATCCGGTTTCATTTTGTTTCTCATGAAGAATATCATTCCATTATCCGTCATATCCTCCATTATCATGAATCTTCCTGTTTCCAGGCATTTTCTAAAACCCAAAAAGAATAATGTGAGAGGAAAAAATAATGCTAGGGAAAACAACATAGTAAAGGGGGAGTACCCTCCATATCTAACATATTAGATTAAATTCTAAGATCATTAGCGCAATTCTAGGACTATAACCTATACGTATACTTATCCTTAGGGACATCCCTAGACATACCTTAGAAATATCTCTAGGGATCTCACTAACGTTTTCACATCCTAGTTTCCAAAGGTTGAATAAACCTTTCCTCTGATACCAACTGTAGAGAAACGAAGATTAACATACATAGACATTACATTACTTTTTCGAAATACTTAGTACATAACAAAAAACACACACACAAGGACCGTAATAGTTTAGTGTCTTTGGAAACTTGGAATATAATCTTTTAATCGTGGTGAAAGATCTTCAACATCCCTCATAAAGATCTTCTTTTTTTAAACCGAAATCCTTTCATTATGTCCTGGGGAAAAGAAAACATAAAAGGGTGAGATCAAATTCTTAGTAAGGGTAAACAAAAGAAATATCAATCACGTCATATTCATAAGAACATATTTTTTGGAAATCATAACCTGCAAAAGAGATCATAATTTCATAACATGGGATAAATCATAGTAGTGAAATGTAATCCCAATAATCATAACATAAAACATGAATCTTTGTGGCATACACACATAGTCATAGAGAATAATTTCTTATTAGTCATGACTCATTTCCAAGACTATCTTAGTAGAAAAAGTCCCTTTCATAACCGAGTTCACTCCTCGTTTTAGTCCTGTTTCACTAAACTGGTATAACCTACCATTCCAGCCATGTCTATCTCATGAGATATAAAATATTTACCCAATGCATTGGAGGGAGATATAGTTCCCACCCATATCATAATGAAATCATTCTTACTTGTTCCACAAATAAACATACATCATTCATAATAACCCAATAAACAAAATGGGTTTCATAAACATCATTCCATCATCACATAATCCATATAAAAGAAATGGATATAATTTCATAATAAGAAAAGTGAAACCATTTAAATCATAGAGACATGATACTTGTAACATACATATATGAAATAATGTCATCTTAGATGAAAAATGGTTTTGATAAAATACTTGAAATGAATTCTTGAGGAAAATATCCTTTCTTCTTCAAAATCAATTTATTTTTCAAAAAACGTCTTGCAATTTTAAAAGAACGAGATTTTGTTGAAAACAGTAATAAAATATTTTGGAGGAAGCTTCATTAAAATAAGTCTTTATGAAACCGTAAAAATCCTTTCATGTCATATAAGTTAAAAAAACATTCTTCTCGTACTTTTGTCGAAAAAGTTAAAAAAGTACCTCGTAACGTAAACAAAAGAAAGATTCCTTACATAACATGTAGTTAAAGTCAAAAAGTAAAAAATGGGTAAAAATGACTTTAAACATACATGAAAACGCTTTTATAAAACATGGACATGGATGATATAAATAACCCCAATAAATACTTACGAATAAGCAATCTCGGATAAAAATGAGATTTGCAAAATTTATCCCTTACCTTAGGTCTGATTTGCTTCGTAAGTGTCCAAACCTCTTGTATAATGATTTAAATAATTTCATTTACTTATTCCAGAATCATCCTCATTGTTATGATATCATATATGGTTCACTTATGACTTTATTTTACCCGTTCTTTTGTAAATTCCATGTTAAAGAGTGTTTTGGGTAAAATCGTTTAATTTGTCGTCCGTGTTTTGACTTGTAATTATTCATATGATTACATAGATCATGATTACTTAATTCCAGAAAATAAAATATTATTTATATATAATATATATTTATAATATACATATATTTAATAGATCAGAAAATGGAAATAAATACACCGTTCATGGAGACGGTAGGCCGTACGTATGCTTGAACGCTGTTTTCGTTTCCCTATTGAGTTGAATGGAATTAAGTAGATTAAATAAATATATATACACATAAATCCAGTATCATTAATATGTCATATATTTCATTAATACTTATTATATATACATTATAATCATTCATGAATGGTTAACATGGAGAATGAATCTCATCCAGTCGTGGAGATGGTAGTCCGTACGTACGCATGAGCGATGATATCGTTCTCATGATCGTGGAATTGTATCGGAGTGTATGTATAATATTTTAGAATCAATATCACTTTACAATAATAATATATATTCATTCTTTACACCATTATACCCATCCAAGTAAGGTGGTGGTGGAAAATAGATTACACCACGGCGTGGAGACACTATTCCGTACGTACGCACGCGCGGTGATTTCATTTTCTGTAGGATGGATAGATGGTGAAATAGGGTTGTTTCATACTTATAATAAAATATCAGTATATGAGTGATACTGATGTTATTACTTCATAATGAAACAACTAAAGAAGAAGAAGTGGAAGAAGAAATAAAGTTGAAAGAAATTGGTAACAGACATTACCTCTTCTTTGAAAAGCCTCTCTGAGATCTCCTTTTAGGGAACTAAAATTGGTCTTTGAAGAATACCAGGACCTATAGTATGTTTCTAGGGATGTTTAGAGGAGAAATTGGCAGGGTTTGGCCGAGATTTAAGGCTCAAAGTGGTGTGAGGAAGAGAGGGGAGGAGGTGCCCTTTTATAAGGGAGGAGAGGGGTAGCTTTGGATAACTAAAACTATTATTTTATTATAAAGTAAAATTCGGTTTTAAATAGCACCAAATTGATTTATTTAGAAGATAAGGTGGGGATGGGTCGAAATACTCTCATAAAATAGAATTTAGACAAGTTTATGTTCCTATTATAACCTTATCATTTAGATTTCACATTAAGTTAAATAATTTTACTTTTACTGTGTCTTCTTGTGTTCTTACACTATAAGGTTAATAAACTTACAATAACAAGCCGAACTAACCCCAAGTTGTTTATTATTTATATTTATAACCTTATCTATGTTATTTTTCCGATCCTTAGATTTTTAGGAATAAAATAACAATTAATAATATAATATTTGTTTTAGAAACTATTTTATGTCAATTTTGACACTATTTAGTAATTGATTTTTGTGAAAATCATAACATAATGATTAGTTCAAAAAAAGTTAATTAAATCAACACTAACATGTCATATTAACCTAGAAAATTAGTTTAATTCATAAAAAGTCTCAAATTACATTTATTTTGGTATTTATAACATCAATTATGTCAATATTTCATTAATAAGACAATTACTGCATCATCTTTGTGTCATAATGAATGATAATTATTTAATCCCTAAAAATTCTAAATAAATTCCTATGATGTATATAATTTTATTAGATTTATGGAGACTATCCAAGTTTGAAGTTTCATGAATTTTATCGCTCAATTAAAATTATTATACTTATAAGATTTAAGAAAGTGACATGTTGTCACATTCTTTGGTTTTAATAATAATTAAATTATTTTCATGGAACAAAGTCCATTAAATGAATATAATCCTACACTTAGGTGATATGGGTCGACTTTTAGTCCTCCAATAGGATTTTGACATGTGTTAGGGCAATTTTATAATATTATATTTACCCTTAATTACCCGATTTGCCTTTAACTATGGTAAATAAAATTTACCGTAGGTACTATTTATAATTCCCAAAAAATAAAAGTAGCTTATTAACATAATTTGGATCCACTGATTCCAAATATGGAATCCATTTTTCCTAATTCAATACAAAAAATTTTCAGAAATTAAATTAAAATTAATCACTTTGTCGAAAGAGAACGGGTTTTTCTTTAAAACAATGCAAATGTTTGAATTGATTTATCCTACGAATTCAAGGTAGAATCAATAATAATGATATAAATTATATTAAATGGTAAAAATATAATATATTTATACTTTAAAACCATTCAATATTATAATTTAACCATATAAATTATTGCGATGAAAAAAGTTGTTTTTAATTACAATATAGCGTGTTTTTACTATTCATCAAAATATGAAAGTTACCAGAATGATATGAAAATTTATCCAAAGTAAATTTGTATTTCATGATTCCAAAGAAGAATTTTATTTTTTCAAATTTTACATATAAACATGTAAAAAACTAGATTTAATGTGGGTGCGCCATCAAAAGGCGGCAAAACTGCATTTTTCCAAAAATACATATTTTACCCGAAAAATTTGTTTTGTTCTTATACCAGGTTTTAGAAAATGTGAAAGACGAATAATAATGTTATAAGATTAAAATTTTCTTTAATACTATTCATAATGGCTAGTTCATAATAATATTTTAATAATATATCGTTGTTTAGTAAAACCCCGTATTGCGTACAACACACACTATCGAGGAAGGTCGTGATTGCGTGTAATGCAAGCCAAGTCAGGG
Organism: Viscum album; assembly: GCA_963277665.1. Lineage (NCBI taxonomy): Eukaryota > Viridiplantae > Streptophyta > Magnoliopsida > Santalales > Viscaceae > Viscum > Viscum album. The sequence goes on from OY728122.1 coordinate 381,382,107, forward strand.
TTGCGTGTTGTGAAAGAATCCTTTGTTGTTTCATAATCCAACCATATTTCATTTATACATTGAATATATATATATATGTGCTCAATGTTGCGTAGAATAACTATTATCAAAATTTTGTGTAACACGATCCAAAAATAGTGTTGCGTATACTTCAAGCTAATACGGTGTTGCGTATAGCACAAGGTAATCTTGTTGTAGCATACAACACAAGACATTAGTGTAATTAAAATAATATTTTTCATAAAATCTCGGGATGTTACAATAATGATAAATTAACATTGGTTAGAACTATACTTGAATCATAATCTTGACTATCCATGTGAAACTCAGTGGAAAAATTAATAAGAATCCACTCTTCCTTCAATTCTAAAACACAAATGGTTGATCTTCCTTACAGATAGTTTCTACAACAAAATTCCCCTTACCCTACCTATTGGGGATGACTATGTAAAACATCTGAATGTATTTCACCCACCCATTATATCGAAGATTAAATATCTTTTGAGATAAGTTAAAACTCTGAATATTATGGTCTAAAAATAAGGTGAACCTCTCCCCAAAAAGATATTTTTACCAACACATATGTATATTTATAAGTACGGTAAGATCTAAATCATGTGTGAGGTAATTCATCTCACATGTTCAGAGTTGAAAAGATCCATAATCGACCATAGGATCAGTTTTTATAAACATAAATCCCAAACCATCACCAAAATCTTAATATAAGGCCACATACCACTTATCGATATTTAGTATGATCAAAATAAGATCTAATATTAGTATTAATTTTAACACATCAAAAGAAGGCTTCCACCTAACAACCCATATGAATTTCACCTGTATTACTGGTAAAAGAAATAAATATGATGCACTTTTTGAAACATTAAAACATTCCATCAATATTATCTAGAAAGACCATGAATTATCTGAATTTGAAAGACATTAGGTGTCTCATTCCAAGAAAAGAAAACCTTCACCTTTTCATGATAAACTGAATATCTATAACAAAATCATATTTCTATGAAAATCACATCATTGATCAAGAATTTTAATTTTGAATTATATCCATACAACTCACAACAACATTTCTTGTTCATAAATAAAATGAAATGGTTCTTACGCTCGCACTCAAATATCAAATAAACCAAAATATCATCCCCAAACACTACGACAAAAGTGTTAAGATACCAATTGAATATCTGGTTCATCAAATCCATGTAAATTTTTGGAGTATTGTTCAATACAAATGGGATAAAAGGTAATAGTAATTTGAATACCAACTCTTGCAAGTCTTATTCAGTATATTAGACTTTACAAAAACGGAGTTGATCATATCCTGACTGGTTATCGATCATTAAAAACCACATTTCCACCATTAACTAATCAATGATCCATCCTCATGAAGAAAGTTATACTTTTATAGACATCACCTATCTCATGTTCAGATTTTCATCAAACCACTGAACATAAAATTTTGTTTTCTTAAAAAATGGAATTGGTTATTCTTAAAGAAGAAAGATTTTTTTGAAAAAAAACTTTCACCATTGGATCATCCATCTAAATAACGAGATCTTTCATCTCTTCTCATACTATATGATTAGAAGGTATAGAAATTTTCATCAAAAATAAGAAAATAGAGAATTATAAAATATACCTCCCTCACTAGAGGATATGTTTAGGAATTATCTATGGAAAAGTTAATAAATTCAAAAAAATAGTTGGATGATAAAAAAATGAAGAGACATTATCACGTTCAACACCTAATGTATAATTTTTTTTGAACTCTAGGGAGGATGGTGCGGTATGACTTGGATTATAATCCCACTCTAATTAAAACATTTGGGATATACTAATTTCCAAATGAAATGATATCGGATTATTATAAAAATAAATCACTAATTGATGAGTAATATGGAAACCCATCCTGATGATGACATTAAACTGATCCAAATTGAGGGGGAGAAAATTAAAGACTGACTTTGCATGATCTATCGATAACATAATAGATAGAAACCAAAACTTATTCTCATTAATCTTCCCAAGTGTTTTATAAAAATATATATTAAATTACATTATGTCTATTCAATTATTAATCATATAACTAATATTGAATGATATAAATGTGATGGAATCACATGTATCAAATAATGAAAATTGTGATGAAGATTAAATAAATACAGTAACTCTCATTATTACTGGACCCATTTCCACTACCATCAATAACTCATCAACTATTTGGAAGATCATTACTCATGAGGCATATTGCTAGAGCACTATGTTATTTTGGGAACTTAACTACATCTCATCAGCGTTTGTAAATGATGAAACATGACCATATAAAGATATATACAAACAATGCCATATATTTTGTAGATTACAATAGTATCCACAACAATTAAACATATTTTTAGGTTAATGACAAGAATTTTAGGCGTGTACAACCTTTCGACATTGATAATATATTGGAGGCACCCATACAAATATAACTAAATGTTAAGAGGATGAATTCAACCGAGAACAACCTCATTAAATATTGGGATGATCTTACCACTTCCTCTATTTCCCATGTGTTCCAATGAAGCATTTAATGGGTGAAATATAAAGGGAAGAATAACCAAATATCAATTACATATCAATATGTTCCATTATCTCCATTATACTAACTTCTTAAATGTTGAAATAAAATTCATAATTACATACAATAAGATATCTGTTTGCAAACCCAACATGTACATTTGAGATTTTATCTGCTCATTCCTTAGAGACTATTGTAGATTGTGATCTAGATCTAGAAAATGATTAGATTATTCCAACACAAAACTCTCTATCAATTTGAATGTGCGATACACTAGAGACATCACCATCAACAACGACATTAGATACAACAATTGTAATTATCAATGTACTTCTTTATGATCTGTCGTTTCTTTATAAGAAGGTGGAATCTAGTGAAAGAACTCCCGTGATCAATCAATGTATCATATAGTTATTAGATATACCTGAATGACTTTTTTTTGAAAATAATCTATATTCCAGTCAATATAAAAAACTACACTTGTGATGACATTGATAAAATTCATATAGAGGGAGCAGATTACCTTAAGGATCTTTAGATTCACCTTCATGAGGAACACGAGGATGAAGTCTTAAAGACATACTAATTCACACTAAAAGAGAAGAAATGAAAAAACAATAATATAATAACAATTAAAACTAAAATAAACATAATAAAAAAATTATACTAAGAGAAGGAACACTAAATAGAGGAAAAAAATCCCAACATCCCATGGTAACATTATTATGAATGTTTTAAGATCTTTTTAGGAACTCATTACAACCTACCTGTCATGTTATGAATATCCAATCTCTTGTCTACTAAACATCTCAAAACAATGAATCTAAAAAGGCATATTTCTTACACTAAATTGTGAAAAAATAAACCCAAATACCCTCTAAATGCTGGTACCCAAACAAGATTTCTATACAGCTGAAGGGTATTCACAATCCCCATGCCCTGGATCCTAATGGTCGAGAATCAAAAATAAATAGAGGGATCCTTTTCACCAAACCTAATGTATAAAACAATAAATATTTAAATAATAAAAAAGAAACTGAGGATGGAAACATGAATATATTTGTCATTAAATATATAGATCAATTGATGTGATTCGATAGAAATGGTAGAGAACAAATTTTCAAGTGACAAGTCCAAGAACAATGAATGATAAAAAAACATATCTACTCAAACAATCACCATGTAAGAGCATGGAAATACTCCACCATATCCCCACCAGGTAACCAAACCCAACTAATTGCACACCTTTCTACCTCACATCGACACCTCTCCTTTCCCTGTATCATCAAACATAACATGTTCTATGCACTAAAGAGAGGTTTCACATGGTGTGACATAACATTCTTAGTAGTATCCCACCAAATATTTCCATGTCATGTCTATGTACATAAATCCATGAATGATCACATTTAATGAAAATCATGGCCTGATAAGTAGAATTCATATCATATATAAAAATCAAAGAAAACCAATATAATTTACACCTTTTTATAATTTCCAAAAATAAATAATGTAAACTAGTTTCAAATTATTTCATACAAATATATTAGTAATGATATTTCAAAAAAAACTAAATTAGTTATCACATATCATGTCAAATCCATTTATGCACAACAAAAATATTACAATATTAAACACCCAAAATCATCCAATATATAGGAAATATCATGCCAGGGATCACACTAGGTTTGGATAGCTAGGACATGTATACCCCCAAGATAGACAATCAACCACACATGAAGCACTTATACATATGCATCAAATATATGAAAATAGGAACACAGAGAATTGAAAAGAAATCAATAGTGTATATCAATGCCCTAGAAAAATAGGCTTAAAGAGTAAGAGAGAAACCAATGAGTGAACCCCCTAAAAATATCAATGCTTGAGTCTTATTACTAAACCTTCCACATATGTACCTATGGTTTCCAATGTCCTTTATTTTCAAAACCAATTCATAAAACCATTTTATTAAAAAATTCATCAAAACAATTCTAGGAAAATTTATATTTCGTTTAAAACCACTTTTTACTTTACCAAAACCTAGGTAAAACAATATTTTATCAAAAAATAATTTCAAAAAAGAATGTCCATCAATAAATCATGTGAATTATATGTATCAACAAATTTATTAAAAAATGATGTAGTTCATCCAAAATGTTCTAGAGATAGGTAAAACTACATGTGAAGATGTATTGTACATTCCCACAACATGATCCGTTAATAAGAAACAACACATCATAGAGAAAAGAGGCCCTACATTCTATCTACACATCTCATAATTCATTTAATTACAATATGTTATAATGATTTGGGTTGATCACAAGATACATCAAGAACAATCACCCACCACAATATAATAAAAAGTATTGAACCCAATAATAGCATAACAAAACCCATCTAGAAAGTAATTATAATAATAAAAACCATATATCAATAGATCTGATAAAACAATATATTGTTTCTATCATGTTAAAATAGAATAATTAATAAATAGGATATTGTCATATGAGGATACACTGAGTAAAACTCTATTGATTGAAAAGAAAAATACTCAATCTAGAAGGGGAAATAGTTTACAAAATTAGTTGAGAATATGTCTAAGATAATAGAAACAATAGATTCATAGCTAAAATAAACAAATAACTCATATTCTACAAAAACAATTACACCCTCTTTAAAATTACATGGACTTTTATCCTTTTACATGAGATGTTATCCTTGGGATCCATTTATGTTGAAAACTCATCATCTTATAACAAAATACTTCTAATTAAATGTTACAAATTGTGTAGAAACTAGTCACAATAATTAACCATTCTTGTTACATTCTCATCTTAGGACATGAGCCTAATGATCAATTAAATGATTTGTTAACCAATTACACAACATGAAATTCCCAAAGATACTACATAAAATTAAATAATTAAATGATAACCCAAACCACCTCGTAAATTCACTAAATCTAGGGAAAACCTTGATAATTCATTACACACTTATTCCTAGTATCCAATAATTCAAACATACCATAATACCAACTCAGAAGGCCTTTTTTGATCAAATTATCTCCATCCCATGGAGTCCAATGATGCACCCAAACAATGAGGAAAAATTGAAACAATTTTGTAAATAAATTCATTATCTTAAGAGGATATAAAATCCTTAATGGAATGATTTAATAATATACATAACAGAGAGGGATTGACTCCAAGGATTTCATGATGAATTCAATGTTTGGATTTCTTATTGTTTTTATATAATTCATTCTTAATTTGTACATGATGACTAGTTGTCTAGATGGTATTTATATGATTAGTGAATAATTCCAAAATTCATTTTCATTCTATTCACAAAATGTGACGCATTAAAATTAGTATCTAGGGATTAATTATAGAGTTCTCCTATAATATGAAATAATAATTGTTTTAAAAAATTATTTGTCTTAGATAATTCTAATATCAAATGATGATGTAAATGAGTATATATCAACATGATTTATTGTTTCATTTAAAAATGGACTAAATATTATTATATTCATATTTGAAAAACAATTAGTTGTATAATTTTTAATCAATGGATAAATATATTATTAATTATTATGTTGATACATTAATGAATATTTGAAACCTACACCTTTTTAGTGGGAGCTAGGGGTCCTCTATGATGATAATAGAAGAGGGGTTTCTGGATAGGATGTTTTTATTTAAGTGTTTGTGCATTTTTAATTTTTTTTTATAATCCAATTTTAATTCACCACCCAAATAAGTGGTGAAATTGACACCATCATGTTCATGGGGGGGTGTTATCTCCAACATCTAGGATACAGAGGGACCAAATTAATGACTTTTACCTCTATCCCAATGTATTTTTATACATAGATGAGTAGGTGAATCATGATCTGTAATTTCATATAGTATTTGTTGTTTTATAAAAATGGATGTGATGGAACATGTTTTATAGTAAATTTTTGAATTGGATATAGTGGTTTAATGTACATCATATACATATATGGATGTGGTCATACAATATTTTGTATAGTGTTTATCCTTGGGTTGTGATGTCTAGAGGTATAATGGACATACAAAATTTATATTTTATTTCTTCTATATAAATTTTTTTGATTAGATGATGATGGTGATGATGTAGATATGTTTATTGATGAAAACATGAGATGTTGGGCCCTATAAATAACTAATGGGGGTAGTCATATATATTGATGCACATTAGGTCTCCTTTTCTTATGAGAGGAATAATCATAAGATCTGTGTCCTTACAATGTAAGAGAAAATACAATAGAGTAGTGGAAAAGGGGTACCTTCTATCATATATATTATTCTAACATAGAGTGTGATTTACTTATATGTGCTACCGGTGAGTGAGCCATGGTATGTATGGGGAACTAGTATTACGTGTTTAGGTGATGAATCAATTTCATTTTATTATTCACTAATCATTAGTATGATTCATTCATAATCATTTCAAATGGTTTAAGAGATTCATTAACTTTCTAGACTTGTTATTTTTACCCTATAGATATATAATCTATTTTTTAGTTAAGGAGGGATAGTCACGTGATTCAACTAAACAATACTATATTTGAGGTGTTCTTTATAATTTTTTCAGTGTTTATGGAGTATAAGATTATATCGAAGATTTTTTTGGGAATATCCAATTTTATTTTAGTTGTATAAGATTTTTTGTGACATTACATACAATAACATTGATTCATTTGTTGATGAATTTAGATAATATTGGTTTTTTTATCCGTCATATATCTAATTCCTCAAATGTTTTGTGGGTAATTTCTCCCACATGAGAAATCGATATACCCCAAGTGTTATTTTCCAACTCACGACCTCATATAGGCATGCTTCAGATGTCACTATCTCAATTTTTTTCATTACTAGCCCATTTTGGATACTATAAGAGGGTGGGAATTATTTTATAATTATTTTTTATTTAATTTAGAATAAAAATAATATCAAAAAAATTATTTTCCTCATCATCATTTATAAATCATAAATAAAAAACGTTAATCAAAACTATGAAATGATGTTTTATTTTTTATATTAATGAGCTATTTTTCATTATCATTCAATTATTACAGATTGAAAAAGAAACTACAATATTTCATAGGAACATAGTTAAAACCAACACCACAACCTTTATTACATTAGAAAAATTAAAAAACAGTATAATTTTTTTCCTTCAACTAATATATAAGAACTAAAAAAACTACTTTAATAATATTTAAGGTAATTATTCAAATTGTAATGTTGAAAAAAAACAAAAAATTTGTTTATCAAAGTACACTAGGCATAAAAAATTTCTTAACATTATGATAAAATAATTTTCCAAGGAGAAAAATATTTATTTTAAATTATTAATATAATTTATATTTAAAAATATTAAAATTTCAAATACGGTCAAAATTTATAGTATCACAATAAAACAGATTTTTTTCTCCTCACATTCTATGTAAATATAAATATCCCATCCAATATTCTCAAATTTCATAAATATAAAATTAACAAAATTATTGAATTTTAGTATTTTAAATATAGTTTTTATTTAAATTACATTAAATATCCCATTTAATTTATCATTAGCCTCATGAATTATATTTAATTTATTATTTAATTATAAATAAAATGAAAATGGTCACCCTCATAACAAAAAATTTACATATATCAGTTATCAATGATGCTTATTATAATAAATAATAATCAAAGTAAAAAATATCACGTGATTATTATTAATACCAAATTAGCTAGAGGTTCCATTCTAATAAAAAAAGAAAACAATTTTCCACAATATTTGATCAATTATATATATATATATATATGTAGAATCCAATGTTAAATCAATGGTCAATTAAAATAAATTTTCAATATTTTTTCCTTTTATCAATGATATATAAATTTAGTTATATCCACATCTATAAAAGGACATGATATTTTCACCACACTATCCCACCCACATGTAAGTGGCCAATTATATTCTCAAAACAAAATCAAATACTAAAAATATAATTAAAAATATGAATAATATTAATGTGTGAGTGAATAAAATTTATAATAATATATCATAAAATCTAATTTATATATGTTTCACTAAAAATCCACAAATTATCCTATTTTTATATTTTTAATAATATAATGATACCTATTTTTGAGATATTCATTTTGTAGGGATCAATATGATTGATACATGTGAATCTAATGTGTTTTCTATAAGAGACATAAGAATTGGAAAAATGATATGTGTGGAATCATGTATGGCTGATTTATACATTATATGAGGAATATCATTGGAGGAAGAGAATGTAAATTTATAATTCTATTCTGTTTCACCCAAGTCGTATTATTGTCATTAAAGCGGGAGAGTCTAGGTCAATGTACTAATGTTATGAAAATAGAAAATGAGAATTCTATATAACGATGAATAGAATTATCATCTAATTTAATTTTATTCCATGAATGATTTTATCAAATAAAGAAAATTGTATTTCTAACTAACTCATTTAGATTGATTAAATTTCATTCATAAAACATATAATAATTTTTTAGTCAATAAATTACCATATGTTCATGATTTTGAGGACAAATCATGTTTGGGATCACAAAATAGATAATATATGGAATCAATTTGGGTAAAACAATGTGAATTAAAAATGGGATTCAATGACCATATTATGTGAATATTTATAATTTATATATAATTATCAATGCAATAAACATATTCTCTATTAAAAAAACATAAAATATAATATCATATAAATATACGATCCATTCCAATTAAATTATAATATGAAAATTCATATTGATTTAAATATACTAAAAAATATATAATACATTAAATTTAATCCGTATAAAACCAATAAAAAAAATTTAATTTCCTCACCATATTTTATTTATTTGAAATAATTTATATATGAAATACCTTGAAAAATTAAATTTAATATAATATCGTATAAAAAATTCATAATATGGTTCATTTTATGATATATAATAATTATCTCAAAATAAAATATCAGATTATTTTATGAAAAATAATTATTATATTGCCTTGAGATAATAGATTACTAACATAAATCAGGTTAATCATCCATGTTTTGATGTGTTTTTAAAATAAAAAATAAAAACATGAATTAAAAAAACTTCTATCCACTCACTATGAATATAATCAATCTATGATAATAATGTTTTTTAAAAATTTCTTTCAAATTTCAGTCATTTTCCTTCTTACATAAACGATATTCTAATAATAATTTGATATAAATTATTTTACTTCTGAATATTTTTTATATATATAAAAATTAAAAACATCTATCGATTAATACATGATATATTTCATCAAATTATTCATAAAAAATATTTTGGATGAACATGATATGTAATCCCCAATTAAAAACGTCAAAAACCAATCATAATAATAAAATTAATCACTCTGAAGTGGAAATAAAATATGGTTAACAATTAAAGGGTTACATATCCATCTTGAAAAAAAAACACAATTAATGATATATTTTAAATATTCAATTTTTTTTATGTTTTGATAAATATATAAACTATTTGATTTAAATTAAATATAAATATTCTTTTAGTGTTACTAAATGTGTAGTTTGATAGTCAGATAATATAGATCATATAAAATTTCAATATTTGATAATAATTATAATCCTAATTATAAACTACAACATTATCATTTTAATGATCATGATTATGTTTAAAATAACGTTCAATAAAAGATTAACCCTCCCTTAATGATCTATATTTTCTTTCTCTATGACATGGTGCCTCCCCACCTACTCTATCTAATCCCTTTAATAATAAATCTATAATAAAAGTTCTCACTAAAATCTAGATCTATTAAATAAAATATGTTTTTAATAAAAAAATTATCTCATTTTCCATCATAATGTTTTGATTAAATTTTTTTATTAAGTTTTTTGTATTATATTAATGAATATCGTAACAATTAATATTAAGAGGCATTTCTTGATAATATGAAATGAAATTTATAGTGTCCCTAAAAAACATACATTAACATTACATCGGTATTTTGGAATACATAATACATTATAAAAACAGACATTCAATGGTCGTATTGGTCTAGTTTCTTTGTAATCTTGGAAACAAAAACCCTGGTACATATGTTATCTATATTATCAATCACTATATTCTCCATGACTATAACCCTTCTAAGACATATCATATATAATATATATCTTCATAACATAGGTAATAGAAATATAAAATGTGGTGATTTTAGAAGCTCAGTAAGCATAGAAAGGGAGATATGGAAGTATAAAAATTATATTAGGGGTATGATAATGTGATCATTACATTATAAGATCATACCATGCATATCAAAGCTCATAAACATAAATCATAGAACAATGGTCAATTTTTCCAAAGAATTGAATCATAATGGAATCATAAGAATAGGCTATTAAATCATAACATAGGAATACAACATTGAATTTTGGAAAAGTAGAATACATGAAATATCATTACACTTTATTCTAGGAGTAGTTACAAATCATTTTAGTGCACTTTGTGGGGACCACACCTACCTGGAAGGACACACCACCATCGCTAGTTGTAGTTTTTTCTAGGAATCAGATTGGGATTCCCCATTTCTAATAGTGGATGAGGTTTCTCCATTATCCCATAGTGGATTGGGTTTCCCCAAATTTGATAGTGAATTATTCTCGTCAACATGATTTGAATAATGACTTCATGAGATATAAATCATTTCCCAATTATTTTGAAAGAGATATAGGTCTCATGGATCCCATAATAATGTCATACATATATATATATATTTGAAAAAATACCAAACAATCTAATCATAACCCATGAAATTAAATGGGTTTCATAAACATGTAATCATATAATAAAATGTGAAAATATTCCTAATTCATAATCTTTTTATCAAGGAATTACTATTAAAATAATCAGGTTTCAAAAGTATATAACCCATGGAAGAGAAACAAGTTTCATTAAAATCATAAAATCAAAACATAAACAATTCCATGAAATAATATAAATTGAAACATTGGATAAATTTCCCAAAAATTTACGAGTAACACCAATTGATATTATCATATAAGGAATATAATTTGGAATGATCATTTAAAACATTATTGAGGATAATATCATTTCTACATTGAAAAAATCATTTTAAAAGATAAATATTTTTCAAAAGACTTTTTTGATCAAAATAACATTGAGAACAAATAAATAATCCTTATAAATCATAAAACACTATTAATATATATATATATATGTGAAAATTATCTTTAATAATAATCTTAATTTTTTTTAAAAAAAATTGAAAACATTTTTTAAGATATTATTTTTGAAATTAAGGTCATGTGTCACAAAGATGAAAAATTGAGACAAAAGTAAATTACTTTTTTGGTATATTCTAAAACTTATCCAAAATAAATGATATATAATAAAATGGATATTTATATACTCTTAAATTTAATGATTATAATCATATAATATATTCATGAGATTTTTATAAATCACATAAAATAAACAAGTGGTGAATAAGGCATAAATATCATATAAATAAAAGTCATTATAAAAATTTCTTTACCATATATATTGAATCACATTGTAATCATTAAAAAATATTGTATAATTAATATAAGTTTATTATATATCTACCATAGAACAACATTTTTCTCTATAATAATATATATGGATTTATATTATCCTATTACTAACACTTCCATTTTAAGGTTACGTTTGGGGAAATATCTACATTGTTTTACACATGTGTCATAATTTGACATATATATTTCCTTAATAAATATATTAAGATTTAAATAATCTAAACCATTATATAAATAAAAATTATATTCATAATATTTTAATTTAGTAAAATCTCTTAATGATATAAGTATAAAATGAAATACACCATTCTTAGTTATGGTATGGTGTACGTATGCATGAATGTTGATTCCGTTTTCATATCATATTAAATGAAATAAATTAAATTAATTATATATATATATATTTATTAAAGATGAATTATAATGTCATATATATCATATAATTTCCCTAATCTCATCTATAATACATTACATGTAGAGTGTGAATGAATCACGTCACTTTGGGGAGGCAAGAGTTCATATTTTCCCAAAAAAATTATCATCTTTACACATTGTGGAAATAATAAATTTATGTGATACATAAAAATTATAGAATCATAAATAAATAATAAATACTATATATATAATATAATTATATTGTGTTAATGATAATTATAAACCATGTTACATGGTAATTGAAAATATGAATGAGATCGTATCGTGAGGCTGTAGTTCGCCAAACACAAGAATAGTAAGTTCGTTAACCACTAGCTAGATGTGAGTATATGATTATGTAAAACAATTATAACATAAAAAATACCAGTATATTTGAGGTAAATATTATATTATATAAGAATAAAATAAGTGTGTTTTATGGGTTGTAGAATGAAAATAAAACAATGGAGCTTATGGAAGGATGTTACCTATTATTTGGTAACAGTTTCTAGTTTTCACCAATGAGATTCCTTAGATGCATTCAAACCCAAAAAGATGATTATATGGTGAAGGTGGGGATGTTGGGAGGATATTTATTAAGTGTTTTTATGAACCAAATGGGTTTATATGTTCGAATAAATATAACAATTAAGTGACTTTTTATTGTGGGGAAGGAGTGTTATTCTTGTAAATTTTTGAAAAGTGAATTACACCAATGTTTTTCAAATGAACTGTTTGACCTTGAATTTTATATAATAGATAAAATGGATTATAGGGTCTATATATCGACTTCAAATTGACTTTGTAAATTTTTATTTGTAATTTTGTACCTTAATTTTAAGGCTTAGTCCTTTGTTAAGCTAATTCTCACTAAATCAATTCCATTAATTTTAATAAACTTCAATAATAATTTTAGTGAAAAAATATATTTCTATAATTATATATTATAAATTATTATTATTCCTAATATGTAATATATTTTTCCAAATTCTAACAACATAAGTGGTTGAAATAAATTTAAAATTAATCCCGATGATGTGTCAGGGTAGTAGGCTTATAGGTGAAAATGTTTAAATTTTTTAAATTTTTTTATCTACAATTTCTATAAAAAATTGGTCGCAATTACATAACTCTTATTAACTAAATATCAATAATCTCTTAAAATTTATTATCAAATTAAAATATAATATAAATATATAAATATATTGTTTTTAAAATAATTTTGGAATTAAAATTTAGTATTTTTTACAATTCATCAAAAATGATATTTTTCCAAAAATACCCCATAAATATCACCCAAGATAATTAATATGATATGAATCAATATTTGAAAATAAATTCAGAATCAATTTTCAAAAGTGTCTAAATTTGAATTTTTTATTGTTCACACAAGGGCATAAAAATAGTTCTTTTTATAAAATAGTATTTTCTAACATATAATGACATTTTTAAAAAATGTAAATATTAAAGTAAATATGATTTATTTATATAAAGTAATTATAAATAATATTTAAAAAATATTTTTTCTATTCATATTACTATGTTTAATGGATAGTTATAAGAATCTCATGTAAATAATTAAAAAAAGTTGTATTGTAGAAACTCAGTGTTGCTTGTAACACAGGCCAAGTCATTATTTCATGTAGTGAAAAAATAACTCATTGTAACATATAAATATAGATTAACATTGTGTTGTGTGAAATAATATACCTAAAATAATATTAATTTATTCGAAAAAAACGTTCCTAAATACCCAGGGTAGAACATTCAACCACCTTTAAAATGATTTTGACCCTTAAAATTCATCATTCTAATACTATCAAAGGTGGATTAGTATTCATCATTATATCCTCATGTTCCCATGTCTCTTCCTAAAATTGTGATTTTCCAAAAAAAATTCACCAGATTTGTGGTCATGTTTCCTAAAATGTTCTCTATATGATCAAGAATTCCAACAGGTTCTTCCTTGCAAGTGATATCCTTATCCGGTGGTATTTCTTCTGATATTAGCACATCTAAAGGGTCAGGTTTATACTTCCCCATGAGGGATATATGGAACACAACAAGGACCTGATTGATATTTAGAGGATGTTCCATGATATAGGAAATAAATCTGATATGATCATGAATCATGATGATATTGATATACATATGGATTAGTTTACCTTTATTCATGAACCTCATAACCTTATTTCAAGGATATATATAGAGAAACACCTTCTCACCAATGTCAAATTGTAGATTATATCGATGGATATTATCATAAATTTTCTTAGTACTTTGAGCTTTTTCGCTATTTTTTTGAATGTATTTAACCTTCGCATCCATTTAACTTGATATCCCATGTCCCAATTTGTTTCTTTATACAACTTCATCACTTATTGTTTGATCTATAAATTTATTTTCATAAAAGGAATCATAAGTATCCATATGAATCCTTGTATGAAATATATTATTGTTCAAACACTCAACAAGGAGAAGTTATTGATCTCAAACACCTATTAGATCGGATAAAAAATTCACAAAAAACATTTTCTCTAGGGTTTTAATGAAAATTTTAGAATATCCATCCATATGAGTATTGTAATTAGTCCCAAAACTCAATTCTAAAAAAATTTCATTCTGAATACTTCATATTAAAATTTTGGTAGAAGTTGGATCCTAATTAAAAACAAAACAATGGGGTACTCTATAAACCCTTACAATTTCCTTAATGTATATCCTGGTAAACTCATCTAGATTGAATTATTATCTGATATGAATGATGTGTAATGACCTATTTAGGTGATCAACTACCACCCATATAACATTAAACCATTTAGAAGTTTTGGGGATTCCAATGAAAAATTCCATAGAGATGTTCTCCCATTTCCATTCTAGTATGGGCAATGGATGTAATATACCCTTATAAATTTTTCATTCAACCATATATTTTTTGCTTACCAAGCTTGGAGATTCAAATTCAATTATATTCCCCTTCATTCCATCCCATTATAAGTATTCTATCACGTCCCTATACATCATCCTACTTCCATGATGAATATAGAATAAATAAATATGGGTTTCCTCTAATACCCTATTCTTGAAATTCAGTTTTTACTAAATACATAAATTGTTCCTGAACCATATCATTCAATCCAGATAAAGATAGAAATCAAGAACATTTATAACTATCTTTTCCAGATCTACATCCTCCTTACCCCATATATAATATTCACATGGATAGATTTTTGAAAATTTAATTGATCGGGATAATAATTTACCCCCTATTTCATGATAGTCATATCAATCCCTTGAAAATTTAAAAATATTGGATATTTGGTGACCCCCAATATAGATAATCTATCGTGATCATTTTTGAGTCAAATAATCATCCAGCCCATTCTCTATCCTGGAGTCGTAATGTATTTAGCAGTCAACTTCCATTATTAGCTCTAGAATTCCTCTCTAGAGCATGTTATAATCCTTCGATGTTAATTTAGTTTCATTTTATTTAGATCAGAATATAAATGATAACACTTTCTCAAAAAGATAATGTTTTCATGTCTATAATAAAAAATTTACCAAAGGAAACTTCAAATCATGCGTTGGGTAATTTTTATCAGGAATCTTAAAAATTCTCGATTCATATGATATAACCATTTATATTCATTATAACAACACATCCCAATAATGTATTTGATGCATCACTATAAATTATAAACACCTCTATATAATATGGTTTTTTAAATGTAGATTCACAGAACAACCTTCCATTCCATTCCTTGAAATTTTCACCACATTCATCATTCCAGAGTATCATTTCACCCTTCCAAGATTACATGGTTAGAGGATTAGATAGTAATAATATATTCTCCACAAAAAATAAATAATTTCATTCTAAATGAATAAATCTTCAATTATGAGTCATAGTGGGTTTTTATGCAAATATTTAATTGCCACTGTCATTTATGGAACAACTGATATACCATCTCTTCATATTATGTGACCCAAAAAAATAAACCTTTTTCAGATATAATAATAAAATTTAAATCTTTCGTACTGATTATCCTTCAATAGGTTATATAATTTAATTATCAAGGGGCACTCATTCTATTCCATTCACTTTGAATAGATAAAAATATCATATATAAAAACATCCACAAACTGATCAAGGTAGTCTCAAATGAATCTATTTATAAAATCAATGAATATAGTAGGGTAATAAGATAGACCAAAAGCAATAAATATATATTCATAGTGTACATGCCATAAATATACTGTCATCATGGGTATACCTTATTTATTCACCCCAAAATGATGATTTCTATATTCAGGTCAAATCTTGGAAAATTAATGAGATACCCATATTTGATCAAACCAATCATCAATATAGGTAATATGATATATGTTCTTGATCGTGGTCCTAGTTAACTCCCTATAATCTATATAGAGTATCACTTATACCTATTTTTTTCATAAAAATAGTATGTGGACCCCAATGTGGCAGACATGGCTTGATGAATCCCTTATTAAAGTTTTCTTGGAGTTTCTTCTTCCATCCCTATAACTGAATTAGGGAAATTAAATAGGAATATATGGAAATTGGTGTGGAACCATGTATTTTTTTAATCTAGAAATCAACTTAATTTTATGGTATAAGGGATGGTCAATACTCTAGAAACACCTCAAAAAATTTATTCAAAATAGTCCAATAAATGATGCTCAGTTTCTCTCCAACCATTCAAGAAAACATTCCCTTTGAATGATATTAAAGATCCATAAAATTGACGTAATTTCTATACGAAGTTAATACTTATTGTCCCATTTATATAAGTTCATATGTTGTTTTGAAATATCAAACATGACATACCATCCCAGAAAATTTATTTGTTCCTTATATATAGAAATCCAATCGATTCCAATGATGAAATCAAAATTATCCAAAGAATGAAATACTATATTTTCCAGAAGCACATTCCCACAAAATGTTAACAAGAACGGAATCATAGACATGTGTTGAAATCATCATTTTATTCAGTGTTTTCACATCTAATTACATATTTAATGATTTTCTAAAAATATTAATACACATATAAAATTCATTAGATATGAAATAGTGGGTAGATCGAGAATCCAAAAAGACCATAGAATTTTTAGAGTGGATGATATCTGTATCTCTCACCATGTTGTTATCACACCCCTCATAAAAAATGGCAATCACATGATATTTTACCTAGTAACATTTTTAGACGTTTTAGAAGAAGATCATCATCACTGAATGTCAGGTATGGGCACTATTTACAATAATGCCCATTCTGCTTAATCTGGGAGCATAGAAGTGGGGTAGGTATATTCCCTATAGTTTTCACTCTATTAACAGTGTTAGTGGACCACTTCTCATCTCATTGGCAATAAAATTCATTATGACATTTCTTTCACTACTTAAACATTTATTATACCCTATGTGAAAATTTCCTTCATTCTTATTTCCAGAAATAGTTCATAATGGATAGTTCATAATCTTCTATTCATGGTTTTTATATTATTCTTTTAACTATATCTTACATTTTTCTAAAAACCATGAGAATGATATGTAACTCAATCCTCCATTTCAACTTTGATTACACAACACACAATATCTTTTTATCTACAAACATCTCTTACGACCAATACCCTTTTGAGACTTTTCTTGAAGACACTGAATAATCTGTCAACCATAAATTCTAGATGGATGAAAATACCAAAAGTGTACCTCATGAGTCTTTTGAAATTATCCTCATAGGTATGTAAAAATTTATCATCCATTTGATTTAACTCAAGGACATATTTCTACATATTTTTATGATGAATACAAGTAATATATATATTGGGAAATGAGTTCTTGATGTCTCTCCAATCCATGGATTCTATTTGATCTTGAGGCCTCATATTCTTGATTAGAGTCCAACACTAGTCTGCATTGCCTTCTAAATGATATATTGAGAGAATAACAATATAATGTTCCAAAAAATTGTTAACAAGGTATATCGTTTCATTGTTATAGATTTATTGATCAATAAAATATGTAATTGAAGACCTACTGAAATAAGGTCCATGATTCCTCATTATGGAGTCAACAAAATTTAGTTCCCACCATTGATTATTTTGAAGTCCATCATGATTAATATCTCAAGAATGTTGAGTGATAATATCATTGAATTTTTTAATAAATACTCCCACCACATTCAAACTCACCAGAGAAGAATCATATAATTTTCTATTACACTCAATATTGATGTGGGTCCTTTAAGTTTCATCCATTTTTCTAATGAAAAAGGAATAAAGTGAGAAAAAAATATAATAATTGGAAACCAATTATTATTGAAAACCCATAAATATTATGTCCAAATTATGACACCTTATTTAATATATGACACCATATATTTATCCTAGGTTATTCTTACCCAACACCTATTTATGTCCTTTATGATGTTTGATGGTTATTTTTTGAATTTCCAAAGTATATCCCCTAGGAGTGTCAAACCAGGTGTGAAAGATGTCTTTTTGTCATGTACTAGGTTATTATCGAGTCCATACCAAACCAAAATTTTATATTTATTACCCTTAATTACATCTATGCCAGATCTATATTCATTTTTACTTTCCAGATGATGATTTATTTCCTGGAAACAACTCACTCTATCTTTTACCAAAATTCCATGGAATTTTCCTATTCTTTTTCCATATCCTTAAAATTATCATTATAAATGTCGATAGTGTTCTCACAAAGGTTTTATAATCCTATATTAATATTTTTAACTGACACTTTTCTCTGATAGAATCTTTAGAGAACCTCTCCTAACATATACTAACATTATAAATTTTTTGTTTAATACATAATACATTACCAAAAATGATGCCCATAGACCATATTATTCTAGTGGATTTTGAAATGTGGAATCATAAAAAATGGTATATATGTGAGATACATTATCTAATAGTAGGTTTTCCAGGACTATAAAATTTATTATAAATATCATACATAGTAAATATAATCATAAACTAGGGAATGAAAACCTAAAAAGGGGTGGCCTCAGATGCACAATAAGGGTAAACAAGGGAGATATGTAAGAATAAACACCTGCATAGGGGTATGATAATATTATAATGAAATTATAAGATAATAACTTACATATAAAATATCATAATCTAGAATAATGGTATAATAGTTGGAAATTCATAAGACATGAAACACATGGGAGTCTAGATAAGAAGCTATGGAATCTTAACAAATGAATAAGATATAGAATTTTGTGAGACACAAAAACATCTATTTTTCTTCACTATAAGTCAAGGATAAATTAAAAAACCTATCAGGAAACATCATGAGGACTAAACTAGGTGGTCGGGACATACCACTATCTCCATATTCAATCCATCCCTTATAATGGGTCGGGTTTAATCAGCATCCCATAGTGTATCTGGTTTCCCCATCTTCCTATATTTGATTTAATTTCAACTTATTTTATAGTAGATGAAGACCGTAGACATGAATCGTGTAATTATCTTATAAGAGATAATTAATTACCCAGTTAATTTTAGGGAGATATATGTGAGAACCAATATAATTATATTAGGTAAGGATATTGAATTTGGGTTGTTTTTTAGGAAAAAAGAAAAATTTTGGGAATTTTCTATGTACAAACTGTTTACTATTGAGTATAAGCTCTGTACCCAATTTCCAAAAATAACTGTGTACTGGTCGTGTAACAGCTGAGTACATGGCTGTGTAAGTGACCTTGTAACCCTCTTAAAGTGGAGTCAATTGAGGGTAATAGACGACATGTTCATTTAATGTACATGTTGTGAAATTTTCTTTTTTTTTGTTATATCAGACCAGGTTCACATATCATCTCCAGATCTTCCTTTTTCTTCTTTTGTCGCGTACAAGAGAGTAGCAGGCGTCCATGAAAATTTGATCTCTTCACATTCCTTTGTCTAATATTTTATTGAGATGCCACCCAGTGCGTTGAATTTCCAATGGTGTGTTCTCTCATTCCCTAAACCCTCTCTTCCAATTTCCCCCACTCTCTTGAGTTATTAATTGTCAATTTTATTTGAACTTTTTATAGGTCTATGAATTATTTGGCTGATTCAAGGGTGGATGTTCATGAGTTCTCATCATATAAAAACGTGGCGGTTGGTTTGTGCCATTCTTAAAGAGTATTTGGATTATAAATATTCATTTTGGATGAATACCCATGTTGAGGTATTAGGTATTTTTAATTTTGAACCTTTTACTTACCTTCCAAGTTTTGGTTGATTGATTAAAGGTTGTTTCCAATGAATAAGATTCCATGTTTATGGGACACCATATGGGTGTATTCCCTTGTTGACTATTATCGGCTGTTTGGCCTAGGTTGTTTATGAATCATACAACATTTTTTCCGTGCCTTGTGTTATTTAGGATGGAGTTCTTTGGTTATATATATGATGCATGTTTTATTATTTGTGTAATGTTGAGCCTTGTAATAATTTGAATTGCTTGTAAAGCATTTAATGATTGTTTTATGAGTGATGATCTTACTTTTTACAAGAGATCCTTAGACCATGAAAACTGTGGGGGATTCCAAGATCAATTACACATGAACATGAGAGACATGGTGTAGACATATACACATGGTTATTGATAATGAGATCTATGATGGAGGTCATTTATTATTACTTATACTACATTGACTCAGGGGGTGCTGACCAAGAGAGCTACCCAGAGGCCAGGTATATTTTATTGATGCCATCTGGAACATGGGGTATTATCTATGAGAGATTCCTAGGTGTTCATTTGTTCATTATTAGTTATTGTTCAAACAATGGGTTTGACCATGAAATCATTACTAGAGGGTTATTATTAATAACTAAATGATTAAGGCGAGTATGACATGCCAAAGTACAAGATCTAAATCAGTATTACTTGTTTGTGTAGATGGTCTTCTGATAAGTCATTTGTTACAATTAAATAGGGGTTATAGATCTTAGGCTGGATCCCAAGGATATATTATTAAATATTTTGAATTATAAAAAAATGTAAATGATGTAATTGGAAATTGTAATATTATTTAATTGTGAGTACTCCCATGTTTATTGATTCATTTTTTATATTTCCTGTTATATATATTCACTAATAGTTAGGTACAAATATTTTTGTGGTTTTCTAATAGGATTCATCTCAGGACCTATTTGGATCATACTTTTGGACCCAAACATATTATACGGTTCCAATTGTAGATAATAGCAATGACCCTTTTTCATTAGGTACTTGATTGTTGTTGGAACCGGAGAGCATGGGACCAAGCTGAGCCTTGTGAAAATGTGGGAGTTTAATTAATTTTTAATACATTGTATATAGTATTGCATTTCCATAAATGTGATCTGTTTGGATGATTTCTAAGAAACATGTGACATGCATCATTTACTTATATATATATTCTACAGTTGTTTATATTATCCGTCTTCCACTATTTACGTCTATTGTATGGATTACTACTTCTGCTATAATTTAGTATTTTTTTCATTGTTTAAATCCCCTAATGATTGAATAGGTTCCCCACTATCACACCCAAGGACCTCGCTATTAGTTGGCATCCTCTTGCGTTTAGGGAAATGCACTTGATTCCGTGTGACCAACAGGGTACGAGGCACCTTTGTGCGAAACCCAAAACAAGGACGTTACAAAGTGGAATCAAAGGAGGTTATTTTATGATTTTTCATAATATTTTGGAACCTATAGACATGGAAAAGATGAAATAGGTGATTGTTAATAAGTTGTGCATGAGATTATCAAACCCATGTGCATAAAAAATACATCATACATCGAATATTCCAATTTTTTAGTTTTTTATCTGTTAGAACTGGTTTGATTTCTCCATTGGGTGATTCACATGATTTGTGGTATTATTATTTATAAAATTTTGGTTCTATTTCTGTTGAAACAAGATGATATGAGGGTATACTATCTCATGCATCATAAAACAACTTTCTAGAGATCACATATCATTTATTTTTGTCATTCTAATAAGGGTGAATTACTGATTTCATGGTGTTGTGATAGTTGTTGTGATAGATATGCATGATGTTCTGATATATATATTAATAGAATACCTACTATTTTTTTAGGGTATTGGAAATTGTAATGTTTCATTTGGATGGATGCCAATCATTGGTCCTTGTGTTATTATGGGACCTCTTTGATTAGAATTTGGTGGATCATGCTTGAAATAAAATTTATTTATTCAAGTTATGATATGAATTAAGATTCCAAATGTGGATTCATCTGATTATGGGCACCCAGTGGTCTTTATTTTTCATTCATTGGACAAATTATTATGTTTTTAAGCGTTCTAGTGATGTTTCAAAAGCTTACTATCTGGAAACCCATACAACACATCGTGTGGTGTTATGAAAACATTCCATGAGTTCATCTGTTCTAGAAGAATTTTTTTTAAGTACAAGATATTTGAGAATAAACACAAGGTTTGGAATATTTGGTAGAACACATTGTGTACCAAGAGTATGCATCGTGCCATAAAAAACCATGAATCTGGTCGTGTGACAAATGACATTAGTGGATCAAAAATTGGTTATACACTCTGTTTTCCAATTATGCACACCCTGTAGAGTCGACCATGTATCCAAAGATATGACTAATTTCACGTTGGTTGGAATATATGTTGTACACTCCATTTCTCGGGTGAATGCACTATGTAGTGTTACACAAGAGGGAAATGTGTGGATCGAGCAGTATAGAAAAACATAAGAAGGATGGGAAATACATGTACATGATGTCTCTCTGGATGAACACACCATGTGTAGGGGTGTTACACGATTAGTATTGGCAGGGGTACACTCCATGATAAAAACATAAGGTAACATGCAATGTAGAGTTAATACACACCGTGTAACTATGTTTTGTAAATCATTAATGATTCCCATCTCAAGTTCCATTATTGAAGATCTATGTTTTAGTTCTTGATAATATTAAAATGGGTGTGCACGTGACCATGAAGAGTTATGACACCATGAAACCATCTGGTTGTGTGACAGGTGCAGAGCGATGACCAAAAACTGGAAATGATAGATCAGGGACTTCCCACAGATCCTTCTATCGTGTCCGTCTTGGCACTAGGTGTGATACTAGACAGAGGAACTAATTCATTGTTCATTGAAGTCATTATGAGGATGATGAAAAATTTCCAGATATCACCACATCCTGCCCCAACCATGGTAGAGTTGACGTGGGTGTTCTTACAGCAGCATCCTACGACCTTTTCAAGGGATGGAGGAGCACATGTTGCAGATTCATGGTTAGAGGCCATGCATGCTATCTTTTAGCATCTGAAGATGCCTTTGGAGAGGTGGGTGTAACTTACGACTTACATGTTGCATTATTTCTCCAAGAGACGGTGGTATGTTGTCACATATGTGGGTCATCATTGAGATATGACTTGGGAAGAGATCATAGGAATATATATATGAAAATATCTATCTTGAGAAATTGAGATCCAATCTGGCGTGAGAGTTTATGCATTTGGAGTCGGGTTCTCTTTCAGTGATTGAGTACTCATCACATTTCATAGAGATTTTGCACTTCACCCCTAATTTAGGAGGTGTTGATTTATCACATGCTAGGATTTTTTATTATGGCCTCAAGTATGACATCCGATCATAGGTGATTTTCTTTAGGATGACTTTGTTAAAGGAAATAGTGATCTGAGAATGGATTACTAAGCATCATCTAATGGATTTCAGAGCCATGAGCTAGGGTGCTTCAGCAACCAAGGCTGGTAATCCTTCAACTTATCGCCAAAAGCACCGCAAGGAGCCTTCGAAAGGTGGTTCTTATATTTGGTAAATATCAACCAGTATCCATGTGAGGTGCAACCAATGCGGAAAAGTGGAAACACATATCCTTAATTCCCAAAATACCGAGTTGAGTGTCGAGCTTATTGCAATATGGGTCCTCTTCAGTGTTTTTTCGGTTCTTCTCACTAGAATATAGTGTGATAGGATTAGTTATGACACCATGTTTAGGAGTAGGACTATAGGTTTCTCAGCAATTATGGAATTTGATTTTGGAAAGTTATTCATATGAAGGAGGACTTCATGGCCATGGTAGCTAGTCGGAATGCTTTCAATGACAACAAGGTGTATCAGCATAGTGTAGTCAAGAAGGGTCACCGAGCTATAGTATAGGTTAGGCTTTTCCAGTTGAGCAGACCCAACTAGATTAGGATCATGATCCCTCTATGTTTAGAGATACAATTCTAGATTCCTCAGTTTTATCTTCTACAGTATTTGATATAGGGTCTTCCAATATTTTTATATCTGTTGTTGTTTTGGATAGCCTTAGGCTCTATATCATTACTTACAAGGATTCTATGATTCTAGACACCTTGTTGGGGATTAAGACTACTTTTTTATGTCAATGAAAGTATGATTCTCTTTAGATTGGTTGGTGTCACTTATTATTGGAGCTCAATGTCTTAGAGAAGACAACTTACAATTTCATTCTTGGAATGGCATGGTTAGTCACCTTTCATGCCTTTGTAGACTATCATCTTTATTGGGTGAGTTTCAAATAACTAGAGGTAATTTATTTTCTATACATTGGTAAATGGGATGCTCAGGATAGCAGATCTATACCCATGCATCATGGGTTGAGAAAAATTATAGCCCAGATAGCTAGATTATATTTGGATGTCAAGGGGACTTCAAAGATGGAATTTCCTCTTGTGGTGGATCATTTTAGGGATGTATTTCTTTGAAAATTTTTAGGTCTTCCCCTATATCGAGACATAGTTCCCTCTATTGAGCTTGTTCCAGGAGTAGAACTAGTGTCCATTCATCTATATAGGATGGCTACACTGGAATTACAGGAGCTCCAAAAACAGTTAGAGGAGTTACAAGAAAATGGGTTTATCAGAATCCATACTACTATGTGCGGTTAGCCGGTCCATTTTGTAAAAAAGGTGAATGAAACACTTTGGTTATACGTGGATTATCAAAATCTAATCCAACAGAAGTTCATGAACTGATATCCCTTTCTATGTATTGATGATCTCTTTCATTAGATTCGAGGGGATCAGGTGTTCTCTACGATCTAGTTGATATCTGGTTATCATCAGCTTCATGTTAGACCATCATATATAACTCATACAACCTTTTTGGAGTCGGTATAGTATATATGGGTATTTGGTTATTTCATTCGGTCTCCCAAATTCTCCAATAGCTTTCACGAAACTGATAAAAAGAGTGTTCCATCCTTACTTGGATTCATTTATAGTAGTCTTTCTGGACGATATCTTTGTATACTCTCATACTCGACACGAACATGCCATCCATATTGATATCATTTTGATTACTCCGAGAGTGAATCAGTTATATGATAAGCTCTCAAAATTCCACTTTAGGATGTGTTAGATTCAGTACTTGTGTTACGTTATCTTAGAGATATGAGTATCAGTAGACCCTGTGAAAGTGTGAGAAGTAGTTTCCTGGGAGAATATGAAGAATGCCTATGTGGAAACAAGGTTTATTGGGCTGGATGGTTACTATAGGTGCATTATACAGGACGTTTCACACATAGAAGTGATAAAAAGGGGCATGACTAAGAAGGGAGAGATGATCTTTTGGACAAATTCATGCAATTCAGACTTTCAATAGCAAAAAGTTCGATCAGATTTAGAAAGGATACTGATTTTTCCAGATCCATTAAACTGTTACACAGTTTACTGTAATGCATCAGGTTTCAGGATAGGTGTAGTTATAAAAAAAGGGGATCAATTTTTTGTGTATAGGTCTTGATAGTTGGGGCCACAGGAGATAAACTACCCAAAATATGATCTCGAGTTAGCTTCAGTTGTTATAGCATTACGATGTTGCAGACATTATCTTTTAGGAGAGATTTTTGAAGTGTACACTAACCATGAAATCCTCAATTATATATGTAATTAGTATGACCAGAATTTCAGACATCCAGTGTCAGTTGAGTACCATTAGTCTTTTGAAATTGATCTTACCTACATACCTGGTAAGAGAAACACAATGGTTGATGTGTTGAGTAAGAGAACATAGATACATGAAGTTTGGGTGGCCAACAGTAAGTGGAAGATCATGGATCTATTCATTAAAATTCATTTAGAGGTTCACAATATATAGGAGAAGTCGTTTCTTTATTTTTTTTCTATAAGCTCTACTATACAGGATTGAGTGTGAATGATGATGCTATCATATTTTGAACGCCTAGTCCTATAGGAGAGTGCCAAGAGAGGAACCTACTCTTGTTTGGACTGTAGGCAACGATGAGATCTTTAATTTTCATGGTCATGTAAGGGTGTAAGAAAACATACATGAGGAGTTGATGTGAGAATTTCATTCCTCAGTTTGGGAAGTTTATATTAGCATCACCGAGATGTATCAGGATCTACTCTATAAATATTGGTATCCTGGTATGAAGGGGGATGTAGCTGGTTTTGTTATGAGGTGTTCCACCTCTCCGTAGTTGATGGTAGAGCATAAACGACTAGAAATACATTTACAGTAGTTACACATTCCAATGGTGAAGTGGAATAATGGTTTGATGGATTTTGTGATGGTTTTACTGAGGTCATCACTAGGTAATGATGTAGTTTTGGTTGTTGTGGATGGACACATAAATGATTCACATTACTTGCCGATCAAGGAAACCATCAATGATGATGAGATAAGAAGGTTGTAAAATCAAGAGATTGTATATTTTCATGGGGTTCCACACTCTATCATGACATATAGGGACAAACGTTTTAGTTTTTATATCTGGAAGGGACTACTGAGGGATTTGGGTACTCAATTACATCTATGTACAATTATCCATCCCCAAACAAATGGCCAGTCCGATTCGAAGATTTAGATTTTAGATGACATGAATCTTTCATGAATGTTGTATTTTAGGGGATATTAATAGAGACACATACCAGTAATGGTGTTTTCCTACAATAACAATTTTTAGGTGATGATTTAGATGGAACCTTATAAGGCCTTATACAATAGGCCATGCCGATCACCCCTATGTAGGCTATAGTTAGGTGAGGCAGCTATGTTGGGACCTCGTCTTGTCTAGGAGTCCACTGATCAGGTGAAGTTGAATCAGGAAAGGATAGCTACTACACACTCTAGCTAGAAATTCAATATTTTTTGATGGAGACGACCTTTAGAGTTTGAGGTCCCAGATCAGGTTTTCTTAGGAGTGTCACTGAGGTTGGGATATAAGAGGATTAGGAGATATGGAAAGAAATTACCAAAATATGTCGGGTCATTTGAAGTTTTTGAGAGAGGCAGTCTAGAATCCTATTAGTTCTAGGTATCTCATAGGAAACATGATATGTGAGACAATTTCCACGTTTCATACCTATGATATTATTTTCAGTCCCACCACATGATTTTTCAACCTGGGGAGGACGAGATAGAGGTGGATTCATCCTTTGTGGAGAAACTTATACAAATTTTGGATTATAACACAAAGGTTTAGTGTGTCTATTTTGTTCCTCTGGTACGGGTGCTATAGTTGCATGAGCAAGTATAAGATGAGACGTGGGAGAGGGAGGCCGATGTATGATCATAGAGGCCAGTGTTTTTTGATGTTTCTTATGGGCCACCCTTTTAAGGTATATTCTGTGAAACATTTAAGGGTGGATGTTTTTAAGAACACTAATATTCATTATAGATATAGATATTGAAGTCAGGTTGTTTTGTGTAAAAATAAGAATTCAGAAATTTTCCGGGTACATGCTTTGTACTATTGAGTACATTCAGTGTACCTAGTTACTATTCATAACTGTGTACTGGTTGTGTAACGGTGGAGTACATGGCCTTGTAGGTGACACGGAAGTCTTCCTGAAGCGATTGACAATTGAGGGAAATTTACAGTGTGTTCATTTGATGTACACACCATGTAATTTTATTATTATTTTTTATATCGGACCAGGGTTGTGTGTCATCTCCAGAACATCCTTCCTCTTCCCATGACTTGTACTAGAGAGAAATGAATGGTTGTGAGAAAATTTTATCTCCTCTCATTCCTCCATCTGAGCTCTGATTTAGATGTAACCGGGTGCATTGAATTCCCACTATTGAGTCCTATCGTTTCCTTTAGCCGATATTCTTATTTTCTCCTCTCTCTTGGGTAATTTATGGTCAATAGGTTTTTACAATTTTGTAAATCAATGATGTTTTAGGCCTATTCAAGGGCCAATGATCAAGACTGTTCACCATACAACATTGAGGTAGGTGGTTTTTGTTGTAATTCAATTTTCTTTGGAATATATATGTTTATTTTGGACAAATACCCATGTTAGGGTATTGTGTATTTTGGATTATGACCATTTTTTATACCATCTATGGGTTGCATGATTGATTAAAGGTTTCATCCAAGGAATAAGACTACATACCCTTATTTATGGGACACCCCATTGGTGCCTTCCGTTGTTGACTGTTATGAACTATTTTTCCAAGGTTTCTTATGAGTCATACCATATTTTTTCTATACCTTGAGTTATTTAAGATGGAGTTTTTCTGTTTTATATATGATGTTTTTTTTAATCTTTTAGTAGATTTGAGACATGTAATAGTTTGAATTTCATGTATAGCCTTTAATTATTTTCTTATGCACACTCATCTACCTTGTTTTGTGACAACATTTGACCTGAAAAACGACGGGGGTTTTCTTGTTCATTTACACAAGACCATGAGATCCTTGGGGTAGAATTTATCCCAAGAGTATTGACTATGATAGATTCCAAGGAAGTCATTTAACATTATTTATACTACATTAAGATAGGGGTATTAACTATGGAGATACCCAGAGGTCATGTATATTTTACTGATGCTATGTGGACCCTGGGGTATTGACCAAGAGAGGTGCCTAGGTTGTTGTTTGTTCTTGATTAGTACCCTGTTAATATAAAGTGGTAAGACCTTGAGAGATTTCATAGAGGGTTTTTTGAATAACTGAATGATTGTGATGAGTTTTTCAAGACAAAGAACAAGCTTGGAGTCAGTCTTACTTGTTTGTATAAATGGTCTTCTAAGACTTCTATTGTTACTATTAAACATGGAAGTACAAATCATAGGCTATATCCCGATGTTATATTATTCAACATTATTAATAATTAATAAATGTTAAGGAAGTTAAATGAAATTCATGGATTTTTTAAAATTGGGTATTCTTGAGTTTATTGATTCATTTTTCATATTGCCTACTATATATATTCATAGACACGTAGGCATAGATCTGTTGGTGGTTGCATACTAGGATTCCTCTCACACCCGTTTTGGGTCATACTTTTGGACCCAAATAAATTATATGGTTGCAGGTGTTGATAACGGTAATAACACTACTTCATCAGGTACTTGATTTCTGTTGGAGATAGAGATAATGGGACCAAGATGTGGCTTGTGATGATGTTGGGGTTTATTTACTTATCAGTGAATTTGTTTTATAATTGTATTTCCATCATTTTGACTTTTTTTAATTCTTCCCAAGATACATGTAACAAACATAATTTACTTATATATATATATATTGTGCAGTTGATTATACTATCAGTCTTCTGATGTTTAATTCTATGGTATGGTATTACTACTTCATCTATTGTTTACTATTTGTTTATGCTGTGTTACTCTCATAATGAGGGCATAGTTTCCCAACTAACACACCCAAGCCCATCAATTCTAGTTAGAAACCTCTAGGGTTTGGGTAAATACGCTTGAGGCCATGTGACCAACCAAGTACATTCCTCCTTAGGGCGACACCAATTTATGTTTTCATAGATGTAAAATAATTTTGGTTGGTAATTTAAAAATAACTTAGTGAAAATATCCTTTCTACTTTGTAAAAACATTTTTGAAAAATAAAACACTTTTGAAAAACTTTTTCATTGAAAATATATTTGAAAACCTATATTGGAATCTTGAAAACCATAAAGAATGTTAAATTAAAATTTTCCCTTAAATTAAATAATATTATATATATTAAAATCAATTTTTTCAAAAAATCAATTCATTTTTTAAAACATGATTTTTGAAATTCATGGAATGTCTCTTAGAGAAGTAAAATAGAGAAAAAACATCTTTACCAATTTGGTAACATTTGACACCTAAAACCCATCAATGGTAGAAAATAAAATGTACATGTGAACTTGATTAAATTTAAAGATAATAATCCTATAATAGATTCCTTGGTAGAAGATAAATAACACAAAATAAAGGAGTGGCGAATAAGGCATAAATCTCATTAAAATAAATGATAGACTATAAACTAACATACTATATCTCTTAACTCACTTCGTACTCCTAAAAAATCATGTATCATTTCACAATAAATCAACCATAATGTATTATATTACATGTAAAACCATATATGTATTTATATGACCCACTTATTATCACTTCCATGTAAAGGATATGTTTCTGGTAATATTTTTTTTCCACTTGTGTCTTAATTTCATAAATTTTTAGTCATCATACTTATATAATGATTTATAGAATGTAAAAAATATATTAATATCATGAATATTAATTATATATTTATTTATAATTATCAATGAAAAATAGAAATTGAAAATGAAATACACATTTCAATGAGATAATAGGTCGTACATAAACATGAACCTTTTATCTGCTATTATATTTTATTGAAAGAAAGAAATTAAATGAAATATATATATAAATATATATACTAGTTATTGTATAATTGTTATTATTTATATATAATCTAAATTTTCTAAACCTATCCTCAACACATTTAATATGGAGTGTGAATGAATCTTATCGCTTTAAGAAGGCTGTTGTCCACACTTCCTCAAACAAAATTATATTATTTAAAAAAATTATAAATCATGATGTTATGTGTAATATAATAATTAAATAAGAATAAATTTATCATAAATATCATATATATATCATATAAACATATCTTTTCAATCAAAACTACAATCCATTAGAGGTGGTAAATGATAAACAGATAAAATTGTTTTGTGAGATGTCAGTTCTCCAAACACAAGAATGAAAATTTTGATACCCATTAGATATAGTTGTGTATAAGCTTAAGATTATCCCTTATAATAAAAAATTTAAGTATATTAATGACAATGTGGTCAAAAAATAATAATGGAATAATAATATTTTAGGGGTGGAGAATGATAATAAAATAATGGGGCTTGAGGAATGATGCAACCGCTTTCTTGGTTAACTCCTTTTGGTTTTCACAAAAGGGATTCCTTATATGGATAAAACCTCAAAGTTGTAGAACTTGGATTAAGTTATGGATTCTAGAGGAGATTTAGGATGATATTTTCCTATCCAAATGGAATTACAGTTCTAATTAAGTGGGTGTGGTGTGTGTCTTTTTATAGTGGATGAGGAGTGGAAGTCATTTATGTTTTCTGAAAATAGAATTTGACCCATGTTTTTACCTGAGACTGTGTGTCAAAAAATTGTAGAAATTATATATTTGGAAGGAAAGGGTGTTTCTATGGCTAACCAATGGATTTTGGTCACGTTTCTAGTTTATTTTGGGCCTTGTTATTTGGGATTAGTCCACTGATAATATTAGTTTTCTCTTAATAACTATCATTAATTTTAATCAATTTAACTTATATTTTGGGTAAAAAGTATTATTATATTATTAGAAATTAAAAAATCTGATTCGAATCATGGAATACATTTTTTCCAAATTCAGTTAATAGAAGTAGATGAAATTAATTTAAATGTAATCCCACAGACTTTTCAAGACATTGTGTTTTTAAAAGAAAATGATTAAAAGATTAAAATTATTTTATATAAATTTTCTATGTGAAATTAGATCCAATAAACTAAATTATATTAATTGATGTAAAATTAATATAATTTCACTCTAAAATAAAAATAAAATTTTATGTTTTCAAAAGAAATAAATTATTTTAAAATCAAGTTTTATATAAACATTTTTTATTTTTCAATATTCATACAAAAATGATATTTTCAAAACAATATGTTAAATTAACCTAGTATAATATATACGTAACAAATTAAAAAAATGATTTTTATTTTATAATGATAATATTATAAAATCTTCTAAACTTAATTCTATTATATTCCATAGAAGGACATAAAAACAGTTCTTTTAAGAATACTATATTTACAATCATGTAAGACATTACTAAAAAATGTAAGCCTTATTAAAAATATATTTTATTCATATAATACCATTTTAAGTAATATTTAAAAATAAGACATTACTATTGATATTACTATTTAAAATATCTAGGTTATAACTATCTCACATAAATAATTATAATAAAAAAATTTCATTTCATTGAAATAGAGTGTTGTATTGAATTTAATCCAAGTCGGTGTTACATGTTTTAGAGTCTTAACTCATTGTATCATAAAATGAAATCTTAATTTGGTTTGTTATGAATTTAAAGGCATAAATTAACAATAATATCTTAAAAAAAGTCTTATAAAAACTCATGGTTTCACAAAAGTGTTATTATATGTGGCTGATTTTCATTAGTATTTTAGTGAATCAATGAATCAGTACTGAAGGTTTATTCATTATTTGTTGTATAATAAACACAGAAAAATATATCTAAAAAATATTTTTTATGATCTATTTTGACCCAGGTAAAGAGTATTTTAATAATGATGACTAATATGAGCTGACCCTAGTAGGACCCCACCTATGTTATTGAAAAGGGTTTGTAGACCTTCCAATGAATTACTCAAAAAGGAAATGGGTTGTTGACTACCACCAAAAGAGAGTATACATTAAAATATAGAGGTGGGGGTCACCAAAATGAAAAATAATATAAAACTTTTTTAAATAATCTATAATTTATTTCTATGTGATTTCACACCAAAAATGGGTATAGTGAAATACATTTCTAAAATACTTTATATGGTTAAAATATTACAAAAAAACAGTATTATGAAGAAAATGATCATATGTACATAAAATATTCCAATGGGATGAAAAATTAGATTCATTGAAAATTTTCACTATTTTGATGATCTTAGTTGAACATAATGTCATAAACTAGTGACCCATATCAACCAAATACATGGACTCCAATCACACCCTCAATTTGAAATTGTGAAATTTTTCATCACTTACACAACCACTAATATGAAACCATTAATTCTATAAAATATGTACAAGTACAATAAAATCTATATGAAAACCTAAAATAGTAGACGACATCTATTTTCAGTTCCATGTATTCATCATGATAAATAACTAAAATTATAATATAATTTTAAGACCTCACCACACTATGTCAAACCAGAGAAGTCATATTTCCTTAGCAACTACATGTAAGCTCATTCATCCTAGGAATCCACACCCAGGACTCACTTCAAAGAATAAACCCAAAATTATTATTTTAATATGAGATATATTTTAATAATTAAATTAATGATCATTTTCAACTAATTACCCACCGTTATAGGACCATTATACAACAACCATAAAACTAGTATAAAATTCATTCTTATTGAAAACAAATGATAATAATGACTTAAATGGCCCATGCCTACCAATAAAAACAATAAATCAATTATATTATCATTATATACCATCTTATTCATCACATAACACTAAATTGAGTATAAACCATTAGTTTACTAGAAATAAAGGATGGAATATAGTCACAATAATCCAAATAGGCCACATGTCTAACTTATATAATCATTGATTTTAATAAATGTATTAGTACCGATGATATTTCATTAATAATCCCATTTACAATGAAATCACATTTTCACAAAAAAAATTATGAACATAAAATTATATATTGTTGTTTCTAGATGATTCCATATGTTTAAACCTTAGTATTAACATTATGAATAATGAAAAAACAAGTTGGGATAAATAATATTAATAGTTTATCATGGCGACACTATCTATCTACAAAATCATGCATATCAAAATATAGGAAAAACGATCCACCCAAAGAATTTTTATATGATAAAAACACAATATAATTAAATAAATTCCCAATAATTTAATCTTATAAAATACACATGTAATGTTATCATAATAGAACATATTTGTGATCCTTATTAGATAAATGAACATTTTCTTATGAAAAAAAGTCATCCAATATAAAAAATAAATTATATTCAAGTAAAATTTATAGAGGATTATTCCTAAAATAAAATATATATAACAAACACTAGAGTAATATAATGGTCAGCTCCTACCTAACACTTGATATTGGGAATCCCTATTTCCTTCACCAAATTTTGATGATAGAAATCATTGAAATTAATAACCTATAATTGAGTTTTTTTCGTAGAAAAAAGTTTCATTTTGGGAAGGAAACTATCTAATATCGTAATTTGATGTCCATTGTTATAAAACATTAACTATTAAAGACTTTAATAGTATTACTAGGTCATGTTCTATCTTTGATCAAAGACCATATTTCATTAATAAATTACTTCAAAACTGATCTTAAAATAAAATATAACTGATGCTTGCATATATAACCATCCATGATGCCGAAACAGATATTAAAATTTTTTCTGGGAAGGAAATAACCTATAAAAATAAACACAACACCAAAACATGACAATCATCTATCTATAATAGATAATTCCCCTAACATTGTCATAAGTTTATCCAATCATACATATGGATCCAAGATGACTTTTTTAAATTATGACCACTACATATAGTGTGAATCCCATGATCAACATTTAATGTTTTTAGAAATTTATATTGATATCTATCTCAATATATTCTTGGATATAAGAGGAACATTGAATCACATCATATGAAACAATTTATTCGTTTAAAAAACCAACAAAAAACCCCAGTTATCTCCAATAAACACCATGTGAAATATGGTGAAAAAAATCACTAATGGTGACAATATATCATGTCATGGTATTCTAGCTACGTAATATAATAGTGATTAATCAATGTATTTAGTATCAGTGACACGTTTCATAAAATATGGTTATTCCCATCATACCATGGAGGTGGATGTTGGGCCTGACTATTTTATCATTGAAAAATAATTTATCTAAAATAATTTGGAAAATATAATTTCCAATTAAAGTAATATTGAATGAAAAATTATTATTTATTATTTTATTTTGATATATTTAACCCATAACAAGAATGGATTGATTAAATTTTAAAATATAAAACATGGAATAATTCTAAAAAAATATTGGTCCACAAGATCCTCCATTGGATTCATATGCCTAAAATGAGGAATTTTAGTGATATTAAGTATTAATAATGTATCGATTATGGGACTTTAATACAGTAAAAGTATTATTAGTAATAAATAAAAAATAATGACTAATAGATTAAAATATTCCTTGTTTTTAAATAAGAATTAATATTGTTAGAATATCTATATATTTTACTAAATATCAATAAATTCATTTAATTATATAAATAATTATAAAATAAAGTTTAATAATAACATTTCAATTAAAAATTTCTCAAATTCTCCAAAATCATTTTTAATTTAAATAATTTTTTTGAATCCCAATAAGTCTCTTAAATTTTAAATTATGGAAATTTTTATGTAATATTTTTATTTTTATGTCACATCCTACTCCCACTAGAACCCCTCATATGAATTCAATTAATATTATAGTGTTTCCTGATACATTCATCAAATAAAACATGTGTTTGTGACTGGAACCAAGGATATTAAACAAATCTATAAGTGTAATTTCCCTTATAACACACATTGTTAGAAATAAAATCCCCAATACACTCTAATTATATAATAATGTAAATAGTTCGACAATAACATTAATTTAAATATACTGAAGAATAAATATTGAAAAAGGAATTTGTGACTCCTAGTTCTCTAGATAATATAGTATTATATTTTATAACTTCTCATATAGTATTTCAAGGTCTCCATTACTCGATCCAAACATATTAACTCAAGAAACAAATGGTGGGGAACATACCTGGGATAACATTTAAGGGACATATTGTGAAAATAATAATCATCTGTTATAAATAAATATAAAAAATTTTTGTGGTATCACCTTTACATGAATGGTTATAAATTAAAAAATATTAATTATAAGTCCAATAAATCACCTTATTCCATGTCTCATATTAGGGTACCACAACTCCCCATGATTTTTTCTTCGTATACAACCACTTTTTCACCAGTTGTTCATAATATTTAATTTTCATCCAACTACTTATTACATATAGTATAATAATAAATCAATAATTAAAAATGTGGGAAATATCATAAGCATAATAACATCACATAGGTTAAAAATGAAAATCTGTAATGTAAATATATCACTACTCCAACCTTTCTATAATCAATTCACTCAAAATGTAAATTAGTTAGCGAAGCTCGGTAGAAAAAATTCCCATAAAAAAATTAGTATTGTAATAAGGAAACAAAAAATCACACAAAAAATACATGTTCCCCACACATCAATTCAACTACCAATCCAAATTTGACCAAACCATTCCATCAATCACAAAAAAAAATTATAACCAATGAAAATGAATCACCACAATCAAAAATAAAAAATCATATATTAAAAAATTATATTTTATTCTATATCACAACATCACATAGAATCCTCATTTTACGTGTGTAATGTAAACAAGAAGTAAATCAAACACATTCTGAATCCATTATATATATTTCTACATCCATTCCATATATTCATCAAATAATTACTACAACCACAATCTATTACATCTTGTGGGTCATAAACGTGACCTAGTACAACCAATTTGTTGCCACCCTTCAACATCTGTTTGTATATAACTATACAAATCCACATTTATTGTGTTATTATCAATTTATAATGTTTTAATCTACCACAAAATCCTTGATAAATTAATAAATAATAAGAATTAATCTATAAATTTATTATACATAACTAACATTATTTCAAATAAAATTTATAATTTTTTACATTGTTTTTTTCCTATTAGTTCAGAATAAAATAAAATCATCTATTCAAAATTTCATTTCATCTACTACAATCAATTAAAAAACAGTTTATTTCATCGGTCCATATTTAATCTCACATACATTAACTCATTCATATTTTACTATATAAAAATGAAATTCTATAATGACTAAACAAATATACACATCCCTATCCCATTAAATAACATGAAGTACATATATCCACATAGAGAACCAATTTAAAATGAATGAATAATGAATATGTAATAAATAGGTACAAAATCCATCAGCAACTCATAACCCATCATTTTTTCTATCAATCAAATGCAACACATGTTCCTACAAAAATCATTTTAAATTACATATTTTACCAAATAAAAATTATTATTCTAATTAAACCCATATCTCTTAAAAATATATATAAAGAATAATAATATATGAAAACTCACCCTCACAAAAACTCACTATCACACAACCCATAAATTAATATAACTCCATATTCATCTGCATTAATATTAAAAATTATATAGTAGGGAACAACTAATATTACCTAAAAATATCTACACATCAAAATATGGTTCCCAATAGAAAATTTTAACATTCAAATCACATACCATATCCATAATAAAACAGAAACACTTCCCCCAATTTGGTGATAATTATAATATTATTATTAAAAAATTATATTTATTTTTTTGATAAAAATAGATTTATCTAGGGATAGAACAACCCATTCTCACAATAATTTTTAATTTATTTAAAAATTCAACACCAACTAATGAACATCCTAACATATTGATAGTGGGTCTAATAATAACAATAGATATTATAAAATTTGTTTAAAATTTCATAGTCATTAAATAATTCACTAATAAATTATTCATAATATAATTTTAGAACTCATGTTATCCCTTTACACTACCAAATTTATGTTATTATATAATTGTTGACATGAAATGATAATTTAACGATAATAATAAAAAATATGATCACTAAAACACGTATGACTACATGCTTAACACCCCTATTTTGAGGTAACAAGTTATTTATTATCTTATCTTGTACTTTTGATTTATTAGACATAACTTCAACATGTTTTTCTATGTTTTGGTTACTTTTGTATGATTTTTAGAGGTTTCATGGCTAGAACATAGTTATGGGATACCATGATGATTCCCCATGAAACCATGCAGAATAATGAGATGGTCTAGGAGAAGGAATATGATTGGAATATGATTTGGGAAAACTATGTGGATTCCCATAAAAATGTTGAATCACCGAATAGTGGAATTTATATTACATATTCTATGGTTTTTCAAATCATATGACTGGATCATGTGGCCAATAGGTTTTGAAATTGTGGAATCAATATATTAGATAAATGCTTTGGTCAACATGGTGGCCAAACCATGGGACATTATTAATTTAATTTAAATAATTTATTTATGTAATTAAACTCTATATAAAACAATCATTCATTATTATGAGAAAAGGATCTTGAAAACCATCACACAGTTAAGTGATATTTGGGATTCTCCAAATTGAATCTAAATTAAAAATGTTCTAATAATGTTGGATATATGATATTTAAGATAATAACCTTTCATACACATATTGTTATTTCCATTAAATATATTCTAAATTTACATTGAACATAACCATAGATCAGGTATTTTATGCTCATAACTATTGTACCCTAAATGTGATGATTTTTTGGAGTAGTTGATGAAATGTGAATACAAGTTTAGATATGATATATGGTGACTTAATTAAATCATGTTGAAGGAGATCCATTATGATTCATAAAACATATCCCATTCTCTCCAATTATTATTGAACATGAATTATTATATTTCTTGATAGTTTCTTATTATTTTTAGTGAATAAATATTAATTTTTCTTTTAGAAATACTCCATTGGTTTCATGAAAAATATTTGAGGATTTAAATTAATATATTTATCATTTTTGAAAATATATATAATAAATTTTTCCCATAAATCCTTTATTCGAACCTGAACAGGGGATATAATGAATGGAATGAGTTTATTGTCATTGGTTATACACTTGTTTATTTGGACATGGTACTTAGTACCATATACGGAACACAATGGATTATGAATAATAAATGTCTTGGTGGATAGATTAATTATCACCAATGATTAGTGAGGCAATCAAGGAAATAATTTAATACAGAGGGAGAGTGTAATATGAGTTTATTAAGTAGAATTATTTGGTAAAATATTTCAAATTCAAAAATTAAACTGAATTTAATTATTTAATTTATTTGGATTTCATGTAATTTATTTTATTTTATTTTCTAACTGTGACCTAATTGTTATTTTACTAGTTTCAAAATATAGGAAGTTTCTTAGTGATTTCATACTAGATAATATATTGAACCCCTACAAAAGAATCATGGTGAATATGTAAAAATTGTATATAATAATATTTGTAAAGTAAAATTCATTTATTTCCCTACAAGAGAATCATGATTCTACATATAAGGGATAATGGTGGAATCATAGATTTGTACACCTAGATATTTTATAGTTATTTAACATCATTTTTTCAATATGACGATGTATTATATTTTTTGGATGGTTCTATAATAATTCTTTTTATGTTATCTAGATATTTTTTAACATATCATATTTTGATTAATATTCTTTACATTTCATTCTTCATATGTTATATTTGTAGTTTTCACTATATATTCTTAATATGATGGTTATTATTAATGATAATTCCATCCCCAAATTATTTCTAGGGCCCTTGAAAATTATTAACAGGCTTTTGAATTTGGGGTATGTTACCTATTATTAGTTGAACATTAGATATATTAAATCCCATGGTTAGGTTTGGGATGTTACAAATGGTATCAAAGGTACGTACATTATATAGGGTTTTTTAAATAGAGATAGAACATTATATATCATGAAATATATTATATTAAATGTCACAACTCACCTATTTTATCTAACCATTAAATTAGCATAGTGGTATAGGTAAACAATATTTTTTTAGATAACAATAGGATTACTTTCCTCACAATATTCAGTGTTTTATCAAATGGGTGTTCCAAATCATTCATTGTTAATGAGACTCTCTAATAAACGTTCATTTAATATAATTTGATTGAGGATTCCTCAAACGTGGTTATAATTATTTTGTATTTTTTTGAATTTAAATATCTGAAACCCACTGTTTACTTCTTATGAGGTGACTTATTTATTCATTTTTTGTTAGTAAAAAGAATTGGAACTAGTTGGAGAACCACCAAACCTAAAAAATAGGACATAGAAAATGTTGTTGAACCTCAAATATAGGTTAATTAATATCCTATTAAAATAATTTTATTGTAAATTCATGTTATTGATAAAGGTAATAAAAATGATGAACCAAATTTGTGATTTATTCTCTTATGTTTTGGGAAAATACATCTAATCATTCAGGTGTGTTCGAGTTTAGAATAGTAAGAATCATGGATGAGAAGAAAATTTTGGATCATTGATTTACTTCCAAAACCAACACATATGATAGTTATTTGATAAGAATTTATATTGTTGGTTCTAAAAAATGGTTGGATATAGCTATCCAAGCTAAACGTGATAATGGTGTTATATGTGTAATATTTGAACAATTTCTCAATAATAATTCCTACCTCAACACCATCAAGTTATCAAGAATTATTGAATTATTTTTTTTAAAGCAGAAAATCTATTACTGACAGAATGTGTTGTTATGTTTGATATCATTGTTCAATTTGATAAAGAACTAAATACTATCTATTGCCTAAAATAAAATATATTTTAGTCTATATAAAAATACAATAAAATAAAATTATTATTTTAATTAATGATTATACAATCCTGGTTAATAGAATCATAATGGATGAATGGTATCTTATTAAGATTTCTTCTGGATGAATCATTTTCATCTATAAGGGTACAAATGAGATATCTAATTCTTATTACTATAAGAATAGAGACATATACTTCTAGTGATCCAAAACATCATATAATGAATTCACATGAAATGTTTCATTTCATCCAAAACCAAGAATCATGCTAGTTATATTTGAATATGTTTAATTGGAGTATTAGAAGTGAGATTATACAGATCCACTAAAAGAAATCCCTAACTATAATAATATGTTACACCTTTTTACATATTTCCCTAACATTACTAAGTTTATTTTTAGGAATAAAATTCATGCATATCAGATATCATATCCTCCAATTGGGAATAGTGGTATATTTTTTCTCATCATCCAAAAAATGTGTGCCTAGGTGATTCCAAAAAAAACCAACACCACATGCAATGAAACAACAAAAGGAAATCAAGTAACATAGAGAAATAATTACACTATTATATTGTTCCATATAGATGGCCACAATAGTCCAGTTTGGTAATTTTACTGTAAAAGGATCCTATATTCTTAATTAAACTCTTATTAATTTACAATTTTATATTTTTACCCCTTAATATTTCATTTTTTATCATGTTTTTAATCAAATTGGAATTCATATAGGGAGGATACACTTTTTATAAATACCCAAATATATCTTGGGTAGTGATAATGAAGACTATAAAAGTGTACAACATTATCTATAATAATCAATGTAGTATAGTTTTTTCCATTAAACTATTATTATAGATATCAATATCACTAATTTATTCCTTAAAAATGATTGGTTAGTTTCATTCATGGATCATATATATTTTTTATGCATGTTTATTGAATTTTATATATCTTGATAGAATACTACACAACTTTAATGGATATTAGAATGTGTATACTATAAAAGAATGAAAATTAGATTAAATTATTGAAAATATTTCTTATTAATTTGATGTATCGACTTTGAGAAGTAGTGAAAAAATTGTGATAAGATATTTTCAAGACATTTTAGATCAATATATTGAATTATATACTTATGATTTCTCTACTTTTCCACTTAAATGTAATGTGTAGTCTTATATTAATCAACATAATGGGAAAAATCCCCTTTAAAATATATCTTATAGAATAGAAATAATTGTATAAATTGTATTGTAGGTCATGCGGGGGTTGAATTTTAATTTAATGGTCTCATAAGATGAAGTACATCTCTTTGGTATGATTTATTTTAATTTTTAATACAAAATGATAGCTCACTAAGATTAAGTGTTTATTTTCATAAATTTAGTTAGGTTATATTAACAAATTGATATACCCTTCCATGATTTAATGACGTTTTTTATTGATAGAATGAAGACTAATGGTTCTCCAAGAAAGATCTATGACATGTTTAGAATAAACTGTACGTTATAAATGAATTTTTGGTTCATAATGACATTCTTCTCACTCAAAAATTGAAATACTAGCATGATCTGATGTATATAATTCAATGGGATCGTGTGAATATTGAACCGTATGATACATTTATTCATGATCTATTTTATATCAAATAGTGATAAAATAATACAATGAATGGAAAATTTATTCCTTTCATTCTTATATTATGAAGTATTGTGTATCATCAAGTGGAGATATAGGAAAAAATAGATGATTTACAAATGTTTGATCCATTTATAATTCAAGAACTATATATCTAATTCCAATAAGGAACATCCAAATTATCCTGATAGTGTAATACCCCATGTTTCTAGTGAGATAATAGAAATTTTTTATTTTACGATATTTGAATTGATTTGGATTATTCCTGGTTGTTTTGGTTAATTATGGTAGTGTCTGGAAGGTTATATGTATGGAATATTGATAAGAGAAACCATGTGAATTCCCAAGGTAATAATGTGAAATAATCGGAGAGTATATGTGGAGGTGTGCATTTTGGATAAATTATTCAGTTTTTATTCAAAGTCATGAAATATAAGAAAATATTATTTCAGATGTATGGTTCATGGTTTGTCAATCCATATTTATAAACATAGATTCCTATGTTTTTTAAGATCATTGATCCTATATGGTGGGTGGATGTTTTGGTTTTTGATGAATATTAACCATGAATAATCATTAATTAAATTTGGAAAAATTATTTCAACCATGACACACAACTAAAAAATAGAATTCTTTCATCCTGTGTCAAATCCCCCTACCCCCATTATTTCCTTAGGGGATTTTGAAGAATATATTCCAACAATTGGATGATAATAATGGATCGACGTAAATTAAATGATTAAAGCTTAATATATGTTACCCATACCATATTCATTATTTTTTACTCCATTATAAAATCATTTTCCTTTGAATATAATTGAATATCATGGTTTTATTAAAAATATCAATTTGATGGGTAAGGGTTTGTCTAATAATTTTTTTTATTTTAGGATATACTAGAAATATTGTATGAATCAGATATTTTTTTTCTTCATTCGTCATGTGTAATTATATACTATTAGATGTATATGTATTTTATCATTCTAATAGCTTG
Organism: Viscum album; assembly: GCA_963277665.1. Classification (NCBI taxonomy): domain Eukaryota; kingdom Viridiplantae; phylum Streptophyta; class Magnoliopsida; order Santalales; family Viscaceae; genus Viscum; species Viscum album. Next base: position 381,426,118 of record OY728122.1, read on the forward strand.
TTAAAGTAGTTATTTTATTTTATTTTTTATTTTTTCTTATTATTTTAAATGAAAATACAATGTAATTTCATTTTTAGAAATGATTTTTTATATTTAAATATTATACCATAAACTAAAACATTTAAAATGGTATATTAATTAACTAAAGTAAATACTAAGCACACAAATCATATTTTTTATTATTAAATGGACAAAAAACAACAACAAAAAAATACCCACAAAGGTAGAACCAAAACAAAACCAGAATCAGGGTGGCCTAAAGTGAAAAAGGCCAAGAGCATCCCCCATAATGATATTAACACCTTCCTCTTTGAGACTTACCAAATCATGAAGGAACAAATGCTCTGAGCCTAGAAAAACCACCAAAGCAAGAAAAAATGCTACTTTATTACCCTCTCTCCATGTATGGGACACCTTGATATGATCATCAATTATACGCCAACATTTACGAATAGTATATAAGATGGACCATGGAACATTGCCTCTAACATAAAGATAATTATGCAGGAACATAGAATCAGTTTCTGCCAGAGAAATATTGAGCCTCCTCTGAACACACAAACTCATTCTAGTGAATAAAGCCAGGCCCTCTCCCTGGAGGGAATTTCCTCATCAATGCTTAATGTAGAAGGCCATAAAGAGAAATCCACTGGAATCCCATACAATCCCCCCTCCAATGATAGCTCCCAAGACACAGGAACCATCACAATTTAGTTTCAAGCTGATTTGAGGAGGAGACTAGCAGATCTAGGAGCCCTAAAAATTCTTTTAGATCAGAGGATGAGCAGAAAAAATAGTTAGGTGACCCTATAATGATGGTGTCTCTCTCCCTCACCCCATAGTTTGGACCATGTCAACAAGGAGTTTTTTGTTTCTACAAAGAATACCATGACTCTTTGAAGGTACCTCCTTAAACAGCTAATTGTTTCATGCTTCCCACAAGGACCAGCAACCAACAAGAAGAATGGAAAGGTGAGCATCTTTCTCCATACCACCAGACCCAGAACCATAAAACCACCATTCCAGTAATGGTCAACTAGACATTGTATTAGAGGAAAAACCAGTGAAACCATCAAAGAATCTCCATACAGATTGAGGCCACTCGCTATAGAAAAACTAATGGTTCAAGATTTATTCTTTATGGCTTTTACAATAGATACATCTGGAAACAAGATAAATCCTATAGTGTTTAACATTTTCATCCCTAGGAAAATCTCCCTTCTGAATCCTCTAGAGAAGGAAGTCGTATTTTAATGGAATTTTCTTTTCCCAAAGATATCCAAAGAGTTTAATATCTGTAACCAGAAGAGACGATATCCCTTTGTAATCATTAGAAGTAATGGATCAAGAGGAGGAAGAAGAGAAGACCAGCTTGTCCTCATCAGGGGAAAGTTCCATGTGGTTAAAAAAATCCAACTTTTCACTATAAAAAATAGTATTAAAGAAACCAGGATGCTGACAGGCTTCATTGAATGTAATCTGTGGGACCAAACATCCTGGGTATACAAGTATCTCCCCACACCAATTACAATTCCAAAAATAAATATCCCATCTCCCAACAATCTAGCGGTAATGAGGTTTTAGAGAGCAGATAATTGAAGAACTTTCATCCCAGAAAAGTGAATATAGAGTACCCTTGTCCCTATCCAGATAACACATCATAGACCTTATCCAAAGCGTGCAAACCTCCAAGACTTCCCAGGCTATCTTGGCCTTCATACATTTGATATTCCCCTTAAGACTATTCACAACAACACCTCCTTCAATAAATGGTCGGGCCAACCCCCCCCCTCCCCCCCCATGAAACCCAGTGCCTTTTCCTTTCCATTTTTGGACCCCATAAAAACATGGCTTGAATCCTCTCAATATTACAGATCACACCCCTGGGGACTTTAATAGCTGAAAGATCATAGATTGCATAGGTCAAAAGAACACTGTTAAGCCAAGATATCCTCCACTAAAGGATATGAAATAATTCTTCCAGTTCAGCATATGAGCCAAGATTTATCTAGATAGATGATCAAAAACAAATATATGAAACCGCCTAGAAGTAAGAGGGGATCCAAGATATTTTATGGGAAAAAATCATTGTATATTAAGATAAGAGCCCACCGGAGATATCCTTTCACTAGCACATCTGCTGGAAATATAAAAACGGCTTTTATATTTATTAACCTGCTGACCACTACAATGGATATAATCATCTAAAACTTTATTCATACCCTGTAGAGATCTCCTGGAGCCATTCATGAATATCAAAGAGTTCTCTGCAATCATCAAATGAGAAACCAAATAAACCCCCAATCTTTTTCAATTAGTGATAAGGCTTCCATTATTCAACCTTAAATTTAAATTACTACTAAGAACATTCTAAGCAATGATAAAAATTCTAGGAGATATTGGATCCCTCTGGAGAAGACCATGGGGGGCTTTAAATAAACAATAAGTCTTTCCCATATATGAAATAACCATCCAAGGTGAATAAATACATTAGAAGATCAGATTAAAATTTCTTTGAGGAAAGGATAGCTACTACACACTCTAGCTAGAAATTCAATATTTTTTGACGGAGACGACCTTTAGAGTTTGAGGTCCCAGATCAGGTTTTCTTAGGAGTGTCACTGAGGTTGGGATATAAGAGGATTAGGAGATATGGAAAGAAATTACCAAAATATGTCGGGTCATTTGAGGTTTTTGAGAGAGGCAGTCTAGAATCCTATTAGTTCTAGGTATCTCATAGGAAACATGATATGTGAGACAATTTCCACGTTTCATACCTATGATATTATTTTCAGTCCCACCACATGATTTTTCAACCTGGGGAGGATGAGATAGAGGTGGATTCATCCTTTGTGGAGAAACTTATACAAATTTTGGATTATAACACAAAGGTTTAGTGTGTCTATTTTGTTCCTCTGGTACGGGTGCTATAGTTGCATGAGCAAGTATAAGATGAGACTTGGGAGAGGGAGGCCGATGTATGATCATAGAGGCCAGTGTTTTTTGATGTTTCTTATGGGCCACCCTTTTAAGGTATATTCTGTGAAACATTTAAGGGTGGATGTTTTTAAGAACACTAATATTCATTATAGATATAGATATTGAAGTCAGGTTGTTTTGTGTAAAAATAAGAATTCAGAAATTTTCCGGGTACATGCTTTGTACTATTGAGTACATTCAGTGTACCTAGTTACTATTCATAACTGTGTACTGGTTGTGTAACGGTGGAGTACATGGCCTTGTAGGTGACACGGAAGTCTTCCTGAAGCGATTGACAATTGAGGGAAATTTACAGTGTGTTCATTTGATGTACACACCATGTAATTTTATTATTATTTTTTATATCGGACCAGGGTTGTGTGTCATCTCCAGAACATCCTTCCTCTTCCCATGACTTGTACTAGAGAGAAATGAATGGTTGTGAGAAAATTTTATCTCCTCTCATTCCTCCATCTGAGCTCTGATTTAGATGTAACCGGGTGCATTGAATTCCCACTATTGAGTCCTATCGTTTCCTTTAGCCGATATTCTTATTTTCTCCTCTCTCTTGGGTAATTCATGGTCAATAGGTTTTTACAATTTTGTAAATCAATGATGTTTTAGGCCTATTCAAGGGCCAATGATCAAGACTGTTCACCATACAACATTGAGGTAGGTGGTTTTTGTTGTAATTCAATTTTCTTTGGAATATATATGTTTATTTTGGACAAATACCCATGTTAGGGTATTGTGTATTTTGGATTATGACCATTTTTTATACCATCTATGGGTTGCATGATTGATTAAGGGTTTCATCCAAGGAATAAGACTACATACCCTTATTTATGGGACACCCCATTGGTGCCTTCCGTTGTTGACTGTTATGAACTATTTTTCCAAGGTTTCTTATGAGTCATACCATATTTTTTCTATACCTTGAGTTATTTAAGATGGAGTTTTTTTGTTTTATATATGATGTTTTTTTTAATCTTTTAGTAGATTTGAGACATGTAATAGTTTGAATTTCATGTATAGCCTTTAATTATTTTCTTATGCACACTCATCTACCTTGTTTTGTGACAACATTTGACCTGAAAAACGACGGGGGTTTTCTTGTTCATTTACACAAGACCATGAGATCCTTGGGGTAGAATTTATCCCAAGAGTATTGACTATGATAGATTCCAAGGAAGTCATTTAACATTATTTATACTACATTAAGATAGGGGTATTAACTATGGAGATACCCAGAGGTCATGTATATTTTACTGATGCTATGTGGACCCTGGGGTATTGACCAAGAGAGGTGCCTAGGTTGTTGTTTGTTCTTGATTAGTACCCTGTTAATATAAAGTGGTAAGACCTTGAGAGATTTCACAGAGGGTTTTTTGAATAACTGAATGATTGTGATGAGTTTTTCAAGACAAAGAACAAGCTTGGAGTCAGTCTTACTTGTTTGTATAAATGGTCTTCTAAGACTTCTATTGTTACTATTAAACATGGAAGTACAAATCATAGGCTATATCCCGATGTTATATTATTCAACATTATTAATATTTAATAAATGTTAAGGAAGTTAAATGAAATTCATGGATTTTTTAAAATTGGGTATTCTTGAGTTTATTGATTCATTTTTCATATTGCCTACTATATATATTCATAGACACGTAGGCATAGATCTGTTGGTGGTTGCATACTGGGATTCCTCTCACACCCGTTTTGGGTCATACTTTTGGACCCAAATAAATTATATGGTTGCAGGTGTTGATAACGGTAATAACACTACTTCATCAGGTACTTGATTTCTGTTGGAGATAGAGATAATGGGACCAAGATGTGGCTTGTGATGATGTTGGGGTTTATTTACTTATCAGTGAATTTGTTTTATAATTGTATTTCCATCATTTTGACTTTTTTTAATTCTTCCCAAGATACATGTAACAAACATAATTTACTTATATATATATATATTGTGCAGTTGATTATACTATCAGTCTTCTGATGTTTAATTCTATGGTATGGTATTACTACTTCATCTATTGTTTACTATTTGTTTATGCTGTGTTACTCTCATAATGAGGGCATAGTTTCCCAACTAACACACCCAAGCCCATCAATTCTAGTTAGAAACCTCTAGGGTTTGGGTAAATACGCTTGAGGCCATGTGACCAACCAAGTACATTCCTCCTTAGGGCGACACCAATTTATGTTTTCATAGATGTAAAATAATTTTGGTTGGTAATTTAAAAATAACTTAGTGAAAATATCCTTTCTACTTTGTAAAAACATTTTTGAAAAATAAAACACTTTTGAAAACCTTTTTCATTGAAAATATATTTGAAAACCTATATTGGAATCTTGAAAACCATAAAGAATGTTAAATTAAAATTTTCCCTTAAATTAAATAATATTATATATATTAAAATCAATTTTTTCAAAAAATCAATTCATTTTTTAAAACATGATTTTTGAAATTCATGGAATGTCTCTTAGAGAAGTAAAATAGAGAAAAAACATCTTTACCAATTTGGTAACATTTGACACCTAAAACCCATCAATGGTAGAAAATAAAATGTACATGTGAACTTGATTAAATTTAAAGATAATAATCCTATAATAGATTCCTTGGTAGAAGATAAATAACACAAAATAAAGGAGTGGCGAATAAGGCATAAATCTCATTAAAATAAATGATAGACTATAAACTAACATACTATATCTCTTAACTCACTTCGTACTCCTAAAAAATCATGTATCATTTCACAATAAATCAACCATAATGTATTATATTACATGTAAAACCATATATGTATTTATATGACCCACTTATTATCACTTCCATGTAAAGGATATGTTTCTGGTAATATTTTTTTTCCACTTGTGTCTTAATTTCATAAATTTTTAGTCCTCATACTTATATAATGATTTATAGAATGTAAAAAATATATTAATATCATGAATATTAATTATATATTTATTTATAATTATCAATGAAAAATAGAAATTGAAAATGAAATACACATTTCAATGAGATAATAGGTCGTACATAAACATGAACCTTTTATCTGCTATTATATTTTATTGAAAGAAAGAAATTAAATGAAATATATATATAAATATATATACTAGTTATTGTATAATTGTTATTATTTATATATAATCTAAATTTTCTAAACCTATCCTCAACACATTTAATATGGAGTGTGAATGAATCTTATCGCTTTAAGAAGGCTGTTGTCCACACTTCCTCAAACAAAATTATATTATTTAAAAAAATTATAAATCATGATGTTATGTGTAATATAATAATTAAATAAGAATAAATTTATCATAAATATCATATATATATCATATAAACATATCTTTTCAATCAAAACTACAATCCATTAGAGGTGGTAAATGATAAACAGATAAAATTGTTTTGTGAGATGTCAGTTCTCCAAACACAAGAATGAAAATTTTGATACCCATTAGATATAGTTGTGTATAAGCTTAAGATTATCCCTTATAATAAAAAATTTAAGTATATTAATGACAATGTGGTCAAAAAATAATAATGGAATAATAATATTTTAGGGGTGGAGAATGATAATAAAATAATGGGGCTTGAGGAATGATGCAACCGCTTTATTGGTTAACTCCTTTTGGTTTTCACAAAAGGGATTCCTTATATGGATAAAACCTCAAAGTTGTAGAACTTGGATTAAGTTATGGATTCTAGAGGAGATTTAGGATGATATTTTCCTATCCAAATGGAATTACAGTTCTAATTAAGTGGGTGTGGTGTGTGTCTTTTTATAGTGGATGAGGAGTGGAAGTCATTTATGTTTTCTGAAAATAGAATTTGACCCATGTTTTTACCTGAGACTGTGTGTCAAAAAATTGTAGAAATTATATATTTGGAAGGAAAGGGTGTTTCTATGGCTAACCAATGGATTTTGGTCACGTTTCTAGTTTATTTTGGGCCTTGTTATTTGGGATTAGTCCACTGATAATATTAGTTTTCTCTTAATAACTATCATTAATTTTAATCAATTTAACTTATATTTTGGGTAAAAAGTATTATTATATTATTAGAAATTAAAAAATCTGATTCGAATCATGGAATACATTTTTTCCAAATTCAGTTAATAGAAGTAGATGAAATTAATTTAAATGTAATCCCACAGACTTTTCAAGACATTGTGTTTTTAAAAGAAAATGATTAAAAGATTAAAATTATTTTATATAAATTTTCTATGTGAAATTAGATCCAATAAACTAAATTATATTAATTGATGTAAAATTAATATAATTTCACTCTAAAATAAAAATAAAATTTTATGTTTTCAAAAGAAATAAATTATTTTAAAATCAAGTTTTATATAAACATTTTTTATTTTTCAATATTCATACAAAAATGATATTTTCAAAACAATATGTTAAATTAACCTAGTATAATATATACGTAACAAATTAAAAAATGATTTTTATTTTATAATGATAATATTATAAAATCTTCTAAACTTAATTCTATTATATTCCATAGAAGGACATAAAAACAGTTCTTTTAAGAATACTATATTTACAATCATGTAAGACATTACTAAAAAATGTAAGCCTTATTAAAAATATATTTTATTCATATAATACCATTTTAAGTAATATTTAAAAATAAGACATTACTATTGATATTACTATTTAAAATATCTAGGTTATAACTATCTCACATAAATAATTATAATAAAAAAATTTCATTTCATTGAAATAGAGTGTTGTATTGAATTTAATCCAAGTCGGTGTTACATGTTTTAGAGTCTTAACTCATTGTATCATAAAATGAAATCTTAATTTGGTTTGTTATGAATTTAAAGGCATAAATTAACAATAATATCTTAAAAAAAGTCTTATAAAAACTCATGGTTTCACAAAAGTGTTATTATATGTGGCTGATTTTCATTAGTATTTTAGTGAATCAATGAATCAGTACTGAAGGTTTATTCATTATTTGTTGTATAATAAACACAGAAAAATATATCTAAAAAATATTTTTTATGATCTATTTTGACCCAGGTAAAGAGTATTTTAATAATGATGACTAATATGAGCTGACCCTAGTAGGACCCCACCTATGTTATTGAAAAGGGTTTGTAGACCTTCCAATGAATTACTCAAAAAGGAAATGGGTTGTTGACTACCACCAAAAGAGAGTATACATTAAAATATAGAGGTGGGGGTCACCAAAATGAAAAATAATATAAAACTTTTTTAAATAATCTATAATTTATTTCTATGTGATTTCACACCAAAAATGGGTATAGTGAAATACATTTCTAAAATACTTTATATGGTTAAAATATTACAAAAAAACAGTATTATGAAGAAAATGATCATATGTACATAAAATATTCCAATGGGATGAAAAATTAGATTCATTGAAAATTTTCACTATTTTGATGATCTTAGTTGAACATAATGTCATAAACTAGTGACCCATATCAACCAAATACATGGACTCCAATCACACCCTCAATTTGAAATTGTGAAATTTTTCATCACTTACACAACCACTAATATGAAACCATTAATTCTATAAAATATGTACAAGTACAATAAAATCTATATGAAAACCTAAAATAGTAGACGACATCTATTTTCAGTTCCATGTATTCATCATGATAAATAACTAAAATTATAATATAATTTTAAGACCTCACCACACTATGTCAAACCAGAGAAGTCATATTTCCTTAGCAACTACATGTAAGCTCATTCATCCTAGGAATCCACACCCAGGACTCACTTCAAAGAATAAACCCAAAATTATTATTTTAATATGAGATATATTTTAATAATTAAATTAATGATCATTTTCAACTAATTACCCACCGTTATAGGACCATTATACAACAACCATATAACTAGTATAAAATTCATTCTTATTGAAAACAAATGATAATAATGACTTAAATGGCCCATGCCTACCAATAAAAACAATAAATCAATTATATTATCATTATATACCATCTTATTCATCACATAACACTAAATTGAGTATAAACCATTAGTTTACTAGAAATAAAGGATGGAATATAGTCACAATAATCCAAATAGGCCACATGTCTAACTTATATAATCATTGATTTTAATAAATGTATTAGTACCGATGATATTTCATTAATAATCCCATTTACAATGAAATCACATTTTCACAAAAAAAATTATGAACATAAAATTATATATTGTTGTTTCTAGATGATTCCATATGTTTAAACCTTAGTATTAACATTATGAATAATGAAAAAACAAGTTGGGATAAATAATATTAATAGTTTATCATGGCGACACTATCTATCTACAAAATCATGCATATCAAAATATAGGAAAAACGATCCACCCAAAGAATTTTTATATGATAAAAACACAATATAATTAAATAAATTCCCAATAATTTAATCTTATAAAATACACATGTAATGTTATCATAATAGAACATATTTGTGATCCTTATTAGATAAATGAACATTTTCTTATGAAAAAAAGTCATCCAATATAAAAAATAAATTATATTCAAGTAAAATTTATAGAGGATTATTCCTAAAATAAAATATATATAACAAACACTAGAGTAATATAATGGTCAGCTCCTACCTAACACTTGATATTGGGAATCCCTATTTCCTTCACCAAATTTTGATGATAGAAATCATTGAAATTAATAACCTATAATTGAGTTTTTTTCGTAGAAAAAAGTTTCATTTTGGGAAGGAAACTATCTAATATCGTAATTTGATGTCCATTGTTATAAAACATTAACTATTAAAGACTTTAATAGTATTACTAGGTCATGTTCTATCTTTGATCAAAGACCATATTTCATTAATAAATTACTTCAGAACTGATCTTAAAATAAAATATAACTGATGCTTGCATATATAACCATCCATGATGCCGAAACAGATATTAAAATTTTTTCTGGGAAGGAAATAACCTATAAAAATAAACACAACACCAAAACATGACAATCATCTATCTATAATAGATAATTCCCCTAACATTGTCATAAGTTTATCCAATCATACATATGGATCCAAGATGACTTTTTTAAATTATGACCACTACATATAGTGTGAATCCCATGATCAACATTTAATGTTTTTAGAAATTTATATTGATATCTATCTCAATATATTCTTGGATATAAGAGGAACATTGAATCACATCATATGAAACAATTTATTCGTTTAAAAAACCAACAAAAAACCCCAGTTATCTCCAATAAACACCATGTGAAATATGGTGAAAAAAATCACTAATGGTGACAATATATCATGTCATGGTATTCTAGCTACGTAATATAATAGTGATTAATCAATGTATTTAGTATCAGTGACACGTTTCATAAAATATGGTTATTCCCATCATACCATGGAGGTGGATGTTGGGCCTGACTATTTTATCATTGAAAAATAATTTATCTAAAATAATTTGGAAAATATAATTTCCAATTAAAGTAATATTGAATGAAAAATTATTATTTATTATTTTATTTTGATATATTTAACCCATAACAAGAATGGATTGATTAAATTTTAAAATATAAAACATGGAATAATTCTAAAAAAATATGGGTCCACAAGATCCTCCATTGGATTCATATGCCTAAAATGAGGAATTTTAGTGATATTAAGTATTAATAATGTATCGATTATGGGACTTTAATACAGTAAAAGTATTATTAGTAATAAATAAAAAATAATGACTAATAGATTAAAATATTCCTTGTTTTTAAATAAGAATTAATATTGTTAGAATATCTATATATTTTACTAAATATCAATAAATTCATTTAATTATATAAATAATTATAAAATAAAGTTTAATAATAACATTTCAATTAAAAATTTCTCAAATTCTCCAAAATCATTTTTAATTTAAATAATTTTTTTGAATCCCAATAAGTCTCTTAAATTTTAAATTATGGAAATTTTTATGTAATATTTTTATTTTTATGTCACATCCTACTCCCACTAGAACCCCTCATATGAATTCAATTAATATTATAGTGTTTCCTGATACATTCATCAAATAAAACATGTGTTTGTGACTGGAACCAAGGATATTAAACAAATCTATAAGTGTAATTTCCCTTATAACACACATTGTTAGAAATAAAATCCCCAATACACTCTAATTATATAATAATGTAAATAGTTCGACAATAACATTAATTTAAATATACTGAAGAATAAATATTGAAAAAGGAATTTGTGACTCCTAGTTCTCTAGATAATATAGTATTATATTTTATAACTTCTCATATAGTATTTCAAGGTCTCCATTACTCGATCCAAACATATTAACTCAAGAAACAAATGGTGGGGAACATACCTGGGATAACATTTAAGGGACATATTGTGAAAATAATAATCATCTGTTATAAATAAATATAAAAAAATTTTGTGGTATCACCTTTACATGAATGGTTATAAATTAAAAAATATTAATTATAAGTCCAATAAATCACCTTATTCCATGTCTCATATTAGGGTACCACAACTCCCCATGATTTTTTCTTCGTATACAACCACTTTTTCACCAGTTGTTCATAATATTTAATTTTCATCCAACTACTTATTACATATAGTATAATAATAAATCAATAATTAAAAATGTGGGAAATATCATAAGCATAATAACATCACATAGGTTAAAAATGAAAATCTGTAATGTAAATATATCACTACTCCAACCTTTCTATAATCAATTCACTCAAAATGTAAATTAGTTAGCGAAGCTCGGTAGAAAAAATTCCCATAAAAAAATTAGTATTGTAATAAGGAAACAAAAAATCACACAAAAAATACATGTTCCCCACACATCAATTCAACTACCAATCCAAATTTGACCAAACCATTCCATCAATCACAAAAAAAAATTATAACCAATGAAAATGAATCACCACAATCAAAAATAAAAAATCATATATTAAAAAATTATATTTTATTCTATATCACAACATCACATAGAATCCTCATTTTACGTGTGTAATGTAAACAAGAAGTAAATCAAACACATTCTGAATCCATTATATATATTTCTACATCCATTCCATATATTCATCAAATAATTACTACAACCACAATCTATTACATCTTGTGGGTCATAAACGTGACCTAGTACAACCAATTTGTTGCCACCCTTCAACATCTGTTTGTATATAACTATACAAATCCACATTTATTGTGTTATTATCAATTTATAATGTTTTAATCTACCACAAAATCCTTGATAAATTAATAAATAATAATAATTAATCTATAAATTTATTATACATAACTAACATTATTTCAAATAAAATTTATAATTTTTTACATTGTTTTTTTCCTATTAGTTCAGAATAAAATAAAATCATCTATTCAAAATTTCATTTCATCTACTACAATCAATTAAAAAACAGTTTATTTCATCGGTCCATATTTAATCTCACATACATTAACTCATTCATATTTTACTATATAAAAATGAAATTCTATAATGACTAAACAAATATACACATCCCTATCCCATTAAATAACATGAAGTACATATATCCACATAGAGAACCAATTTAAAATGAATGAATAATGAATATGTAATAAATAGGTACAAAATCCATCAGCAACTCATAACCCATCATTTTTTCTATCAATCAAATGCAACACATGTTCCTACAAAAATCATTTTAAATTACATATTTTACCAAATAAAAATTATTATTCTAATTAAACCCATATCTCTTAAAAATATATATAAAGAATAATAATATATGAAAACTCACCCTCACAAAAACTCACTATCACACAACCCATAAATTAATATAACTCCATATTCATCTGCATTAATATTAAAAATTATATAGTAGGGAACAACTAATATTACCTAAAAATATCTACACATCAAAATATGGTTCCCAATAGAAAATTTTAACATTCAAATCACATACCATATCCATAATAAAACAGAAACACTTCCCCCAATTTGGTGATAATTATAATATTATTATTAAAAAATTATATTTATTTTTTTGATAAAAATAGATTTATCTAGGGATAGAACAACCCATTCTCACAATAATTTTTAATTTATTTAAAAATTCAACACCAACTAATGAACATCCTAACATATTGATAGTGGGTCTAATAATAACAATAGATATTATAAAATTTGTTTAAAATTTCATAGTCATTAAATAATTCACTAATAAATTATTCATAATATAATTTTAGAACTCATGTTATCCCTTTACACTACCAAATTTATGTTATTATATAATTGTTGACATGAAATGATAATTTAACGATAATAATAAAAAATATGATCACTAAAACACGTATGACTACATGCTTAACACCCCTATTTTGAGGTAACAAGTTATTTATTATCTTATCTTGTACTTTTGATTTATTAGACATAACTTCAACATGTTTTTCTATGTTTTGGTTACTTTTGTATGATTTTTAGAGGTTTCATGGCTAGAACATAGTTATGGGATACCATGATGATTCCCCATGAAACCATGCAGAATAATGAGATGGTCTAGGAGAAGGAATATGATTGGAATATGATTTGGGAAAACTATGTGGATTCCCATAGAAATGTTGAATCACCGAATAGTGGAATTTATATTACATATTCTATGGTTTTTCAAATCATATGACTGGATCATGTGGCCAATAGGTTTTGAAATTGTGGAATCAATATATTAGATAAATGCTTTGGTCAACATGGTGGCCAAACCATGGGACATTATTAATTTAATTTAAATAATTTATTTATGTAATTAAACTCTATATAAAACAATCATTCATTATTATGAGAAAAGGATCTTGAAAACCATCACACAGTTAAGTGATATTTGGGATTCTCCAAATTGAATCTAAATTAAAAATGTTCTAATAATGTTGGATATATGATATTTAAGATAATAACCTTTCATACACATATTGTTATTTCCATTAAATATATTCTAAATTTACATTGAACATAACCATAGATCAGGTATTTTATGCTCATAACTATTGTACCCTAAATGTGATGATTTTTTGGAGTAGTTGATGAAATGTGAATACAAGTTTAGATATGATATATGGTGACTTAATTAAATCATGTTGAAGGAGATCCATTATGATTCATAAAACATATCCCATTCTCTCCAATTATTATTGAACATGAATTATTATATTTCTTGATAGTTTCTTATTATTTTTAGTGAATAAATATTAATTTTTCTTTTAGAAATACTCCATTGGTTTCATGAAAAATATTTGAGGATTTAAATTAATATATTTATCATTTTTGAAAATATATATAATAAATTTTTCCCATAAATCCTTTATTCGAACCTGAACAGGGGATATAATGAATGGAATGAGTTTATTGTCATTGGTTATACACTTGTTTATTTGGACATGGTACTTAGTACCATATACGGAACACAATGGATTATGAATAATAAATGTCTTGGTGGATAGATTAATTATCACCAATGATTAGTGAGGCAATCAAGGAAATAATTTAATACAGAGGGAGAGTGTAATATGAGTTTATTAAGTAGAATTATTTGGTAAAATATTTCAAATTCAAAAATTAAACTGAATTTAATTATTTAATTTATTTGGATTTCATGTAATTTATTTTATTTTATTTTCTAACTGTGACCTAATTGTTATTTTACTAGTTTCAAAATATAGGAAGTTTCTTAGTGATTTCATACTAGATAATATATTGAACCCCTACAAAAGAATCATGGTGAATATGTAAAAATTGTATATAATAATATTTGTAAAGTAAAATTCATTTATTTCCCTACAAGAGAATCATGATTCTACATATAAGGGATAATGGTGGAATCATAGATTTGTACACCTAGATATTTTATAGTTATTTAACATCATTTTTTCAATATGACGATGTATTATATTTTTTGGATGGTTCTATAATAATTCTTTTTATGTTATCTAGATATTTTTTAACATATCATATTTTGATTAATATTCTTTACATTTCATTCTTCATATGTTATATTTGTAGTTTTCACTATATATTCTTAATATGATGGTTATTATTAATGATAATTCCATCCCCAAATTATTTCTAGGGCCCTTGAAAATTATTAACAGGCTTTTGAATTTGGGGTATGTTACCTATTATTAGTTGAACATTAGATATATTAAATCCCATGGTTAGGTTTGGGATGTTACAAATGGTATCAAAGGTACGTACATTATATAGGGTTTTTTAAATAGAGATAGAACATTATATATCATGAAATATATTATATTAAATGTCACAACTCACCTATTTTATCTAACCATTAAATTAGCATAGTGGTATAGGTAAACAATATTTTTTTAGATAACAATAGGATTACTTTCCTCACAATATTCAGTGTTTTATCAAATGGGTGTTCCAAATCATTCATTGTTAATGAGACTCTCTAATAAACGTTCATTTAATATAATTTGATTGAGGATTCCTCAAACGTGGTTATAATTATTTTGTATTTTTTTGAATTTAAATATCTGAAACCCACTGTTTACTTCTTATGAGGTGACTTATTTATTCATTTTTTGTTAGTAAAAAGAATTGGAACTAGTTGGAGAACCACCAAACCTAAAAAATAGGACATAGAAAATGTTGTTGAACCTCAAATATAGGTTAATTAATATCCTATTAAAATAGTTTTATTGTAAATTCATGTTATTGATAAAGGTAATAAAAATGATGAACCAAATTTGTGATTTATTCTCTTATGTTTTGGGAAAATACATCTAATCATTCAGGTGTGTTCGAGTTTAGAATAGTAAGAATCATGGATGAGAAGAAAATTTTGGATCATTGATTTACTTCCAAAACCAACACATATGATAGTTATTTGATAAGAATTTATATTGTTGGTTCTAAAAAATGGTTGGATATAGCTATCCAAGCTAAACGTGATAATGGTGTTATATGTGTAATATTTGAACAATTTCTCAATAATAATTCCTACCTCAACACCATCAAGTTATCAAGAATTATTGAATTATTTTTTTTAAAGCAGAAAATCTATTACTGACAGAATGTGTTGTTATGTTTGATATCATTGTTCAATTTGATAAAGAACTAAATACTATCTATTGCCTAAAATAAAATATATTTTAGTCTATATAAAAATACAATAAAATAAAATTATTATTTTAATTAATGATTATACAATCCTGGTTAATAGAATCATAATGGATGAATGGTATCTTATTAAGATTTCTTCTGGATGAATCATTTTCATCTATAAGGGTACAAATGAGATATCTAATTCTTATTACTATAAGAATAGAGACATATACTTCTAGTGATCCAAAACATCATATAATGAATTCACATGAAATGTTTCATTTCATCCAAAACCAAGAATCATGCTAGTTATATTTGAATATGTTTAATTGGAGTATTAGAAGTGAGATTATACAGATCCACTAAAAGAAATCCCTAACTATAATAATATGTTACACCTTTTTACATATTTCCCTAACATTACTAAGTTTATTTTTAGGAATAAAATTCATGCATATCAGATATCATATCCTCCAATTGGGAATAGTGGTATATTTTTTCTCATCATCCAAAAAATGTGTGCCTAGGTGATTCCAAAAAAAACCAACACCACATGCAATGAAACAACAAAAGGAAATCAAGTAACATAGAGAAATAATTACACTATTATATTGTTCCATATAGATGGCCACAATAGTCCAGTTTGGTAATTTTACTGTAAAAGGATCCTATATTCTTAATTAAACTCTTATTAATTTACAATTTTATATTTTTACCCCTTAATATTTCATTTTTTATCATGTTTTTAATCAAATTGGAATTCATATAGGGAGGATACACTTTTTATAAATACCCAAATATATCTTGGGTAGTGATAATGAAGACTATAAAAGTGTACAACATTATCTATAATAATCAATGTAGTATAGTTTTTTCCATTAAACTATTATTATAGATATCAATATCACTAATTTATTCCTTAAAAATGATTGGTTAGTTTCATTCATGGATCATATATATTTTTTATGCATGTTTATTGAATTTTATATATCTTGATAGAATACTACACAACTTTAATGGATATTAGAATGTGTATACTATAAAAGAATGAAAATTAGATTAAATTATTGAAAATATTTCTTATTAATTTGATGTATCGACTTTGAGAAGTAGTGAAAAAATTGTGATAAGATATTTTCAAGACATTTTAGATCAATATATTGAATTATATACTTATGATTTCTCTACTTTTCCACTTAAATGTAATGTGTAGTCTTATATTAATCAACATAATGGGAAAAATCCCCTTTAAAATATATCTTATAGAATAGAAATAATTGTATAAATTGTATTGTAGGTCATGCGGGGGTTGAATTTTAATTTAATGGTCTCATAAGATGAAGTACATCTCTTTGGTATGATTTATTTTAATTTTTAATACAAAATGATAGCTCACTAAGATTAAGTGTTTATTTTCATAAATTTAGTTAGGTTATATTAACAAATTGATATACCCTTCCATGATTTAATGACGTTTTTTATTGATAGAATGAAGACTAATGGTTCTCCAAGAAAGATCTATGACATGTTTAGAATAAACTGTACGTTATAAATGAATTTTTGGTTCATAATGACATTCTTCTCACTCAAAAATTGAAATACTAGCATGATCTGATGTATATAATTCAATGGGATCGTGTGAATATTGAACCGTATGATACATTTATTCATGATCTATTTTATATCAAATAGTGATAAAATAATACAATGAATGGAAAATTTATTCCTTTCATTCTTATATTATGAAGTATTGTGTATCATCAAGTGGAGATATAGGAAAAAATAGATGATTTACAAATGTTTGATCCATTTATAATTCAAGAACTATATATCTAATTCCAATAAGGAACATCCAAATTATCCTGATAGTGTAATACCCCATGTTTCTAGTGAGATAATAGAAATTTTTTATTTTACGATATTTGAATTGATTTGGATTATTCCTGGTTGTTTTGGTTAATTATGGTAGTGTCTGGAAGGTTATATGTATGGAATATTGATAAGAGAAACCATGTGAATTCCCAAGGTAATAATGTGAAATAATCGGAGAGTATATGTGGAGGTGTGCATTTTGGATAAATTATTCAGTTTTTATTCAAAGTCATGAAATATAAGAAAATATTATTTCAGATGTATGGTTCATGGTTTGTCAATCCATATTTATAAACATAGATTCCTATGTTTTTTAAGATCATTGATCCTATATGGTGGGTGGATGTTTTGGTTTTTGATGAATATTAACCATGAATAATCATTAATTAAATTTGGAAAAATTATTTCAACCATGACACACAACTAAAAAATAGAATTCTTTCATCCTGTGTCAAATCCCCCTACCCCCATTATTTCCTTAGGGGATTTTGAAGAATATATTCCAACAATTGGATGATAATAATGGATCGACGTAAATTAAATGATTAAAGCTTAATATATGTTACCCATACCATATTCATTATTTTTTACTCCATTATAAAATCATTTTCCTTTGAATATAATTGAATATCATGGTTTTATTAAAAATATCAATTTGATGGGTAAGGTTTTGTCTAATAATTTTTTTTATTTTAGGATATACTAGAAATATTGTATGAATCAGATATTTTTTTTTCTTCATTCGTCATGTGTAATTATATACTATTAGATGTATATGTATTTTATCATTCTAATAGCTTGTTAAAGTAGTTATTTTATTTTATTTTTTATTTTTTCTTATTATTTTAAATGAAAATACAATGTAATTTCATTTTTAGAAATGATTTTTTATATTTAAATATTATACCATAAACTAAAACATTTAAAATGGTATATTAATTAACTAAAGTAAATACTAAGCAGACAAATCATATTTTTTATTATTAAATGGACAAAAAACAACAACAAAAAAATACCCACAAAGGTAGAACCAAAACAAAACCAGAATCAGGGTGGCCTAAAGTGAAAAAGGCCAAGAGCATCCCCCATAATGATATTAACACCTTCCTCTTTGAGACTTACCAAATCATGAAGGAACAAATGCTCTGAGCCTAGAAAAACCACCAAAGCAAGAAAAAATGCTACTTTATTACCCTCTCTCCATGTATGGGACACCTTGATATGATCATCAATTATACGCCAACATTTACGAATAGTATATAAGATGGACCATGGAACATTGCCTCTAACATAAAGATAATTATGCAGGAACATAGAATCAGTTTCTGCCAGAGAAATATTGAGCCTCCTCTGAACACACAAACTCATTCTAGTGAATAAAGCCAGGCCCTCTCCCTGGAGGGAATTTCCTCATCAATGCTTAATGTAGAAGGCCATAAAGAGAAATCCACTGGAATCCCATACAATCCCCCCTCCAATGATAGCTCCCAAGACACAGGAACCATCACAATTTAGTTTCAAGCTGATTTGAGGAGGAGACTAGCAGATCTAGGAGCCCTAAAAATTCTTTTAGATCAGAGGATGAGCAGAAAAAATAGTTAGGTGTCCCTATAATGATGGTGTCTCTCTCCCTCACCCCATAGTTTGGACCATGTCAACAAGGAGTTTTTTGTTTCTACAAAGAATACCATGACTCTTTGAAGGTACCTCCTTAAACAGCTAATTGTTTCATGCTTCCCACAAGGACCAGCAACCAACAAGAAGAATGGAAAGGTGAGCATCTTTCTCCATACCACCAGACCCAGAACCATAAAACCACCATTCCAGTAATGGTCAACTAGACATTGTATTAGAGGAAAAACCAGTGAAACCATCAAAGAATCTCCATACAGATTGAGGCCACTCGCTATAGAAAAACTAATGGTTCAAGATTTATTCTTTATGGCTTTTACAATAGATACATCTGGAAACAAGATAAATCCTATAGTGTTTAACATTTTCATCCCTAGGAAAATCTCCCTTCTGAATCCTCTAGAGAAGGAAGTCGTATTTTAATGGAATTTTCTTTTCCCAAAGATATCCAAAGAGTTTAATATCTGTAACCAGAAGAGACGATATCCCTTTGTAATCATTAGAAGTAATGGATCAAGAGGAGGAAGAAGAGAAGACCAGCTTGTCCTCATCAGGGGAAAGTTCCATGTGGTTAAAAAAATCCAACTTTTCACTATAAAAAATAGTATTAAAGAAACCAGGATGCTGACAGGCTTCATTGAATGTAATCTGTGGGACCAAACATCCTGGGTATACAAGTATCTCCCCACACCAATTACAATTCCAAAAATAAATATCCCATCTCCCAACAATCTAGCGGTAATGAGGTTTTAGAGAGCAGATAATTGAAGAACTTTCATCCCAGAAAAGTGAATATAGAGTACCCTTGTCCCTATCCAGATAACACATCATAGACCTTATCCAAAGCGTGCAAACCTCCAAGACTTCCCAGGCTATCTTGGCCTTCATACATTTGATATTCCCCTTAAGACTATTCACAACAACACCTCCTTCAATAAATGGTCGGGCCAACCCCCCCCCCCCCCCTCCCCCCCATGAAACCCAGTGCCTTTTCCTTTCCATTTTTGGACCCCATAAAAACATGGCTTGAATCCTCTCAATATTACAGATCACACCCCTGGGGACTTTAATAGCTGAAAGATCATAGATTGCATAGGTCAAAAGAACACTGTTAAGCCAAGATATCCTCCACTAAAGGATATGAAATAATTCTTCCAGTTCAGCATATGAGCCAAGATTTATCTAGATAGATGATCAAAAACAAATATATGAAACCGCCTAGAAGTAAGAGGGGATCCAAGATATTTTATGGGAAAAAATCATTGTATATTAAGATAAGAGCCCACCGGAGATATCCTTTCACTAGCACATCTGCTGGAAATATAAAAACGGCTTTTATATTTATTAACCTGCTGACCACTACAATGGATATAATCATCTAAAACTTTATTCATACCCTGTAGAGATCTCCTGGAGCCATTCATGAATATCAAAGATTTCTCTGCAATCATCAAATGAGAAACCAAATAAACCCCCAATCTTTTTCAATTAGTGATAAGGCTTCCATTATTCAACCTTAAATTTAAATTACTACTAAGAACATTCTAAGCAATGATAAAAATTCTAGGAGATATTGGATCCCTCTGGAGAAGACCATGGGGGGCTTTAAATAAACAATAAGTCTTTCCCATATATGAAATAACCATCCAAGGTGAATAAATACATTAGAAGATCAGATTAAAATTTCTTTGAGGAACACCCATACCTTCTATAACCTTGCTAAAAAAATACACTCCATTCGATCAAAGGATTTACTTATATCTAGCTTTATAGACACATTAGACCCCCTGGTTTTAAGATTAATATCCCTGGTCAAATCCTGGGCCAATGCAATATCCCCTTGTATAGAGCGACCTTTCATATACCCATGCTGCTCTAACGAAATCCACTTGGGAAAATAGACAGATAAATAAGAATTAATTATACCAGCCAAGATTTGATAGGGTACATTACATATGATTATAAGTCTAAATTGCAGGATAGAAGAAGAATCCTTTGATTTGGGGATAATCACAAAATTTGTGGGACTAGAAATATGAGGAAATTGACGTCCCAAAAATATCATCAATAACCCTAAAAATAACCCCCTTAATTAGGACCCAAGAAGACCTATAAAAAGAAAAAGGAAATGAGTCTGGGCCAGTAGCACTATCCGTTTTTAACTTCAACATGGCCTCAAAGATTTTCCTCTCATGTGAAATGGATCCAAAAAACCATTATCCTGGTTAGAAACACATATTTGGGTAACATCAATGAAATCTATAGGACCCCCTGGATAACCATTTGCCATCAAATATTTAACACCTTCCAACATATCTTTTATATGGGAACTAGCTAGACCTCCAATACTCCCCCTATCATCAGTAATAGACCCATCTTGTAGCACAACATTTGGATTCACAAAACTTTTCCTTTCCTTAATACTGGCATAAAAAAGCGGTATTTTTATCTCCCTCATTTAGCCATTTGACTCTCACCTTTTCTTTGTCCAGCCTCTCTTGTTTGGGCACC
This sequence comes from Viscum album, assembly GCA_963277665.1. Lineage (NCBI taxonomy): Eukaryota > Viridiplantae > Streptophyta > Magnoliopsida > Santalales > Viscaceae > Viscum > Viscum album. The sequence goes on from OY728122.1 coordinate 381,448,225, forward strand.
ATATCTACTAGATGTTCTTTCCTATTTTCTAGTTCGCCAAAAATATCAGAATCCCAGTTTTCTTCCAAGATATGTTCCAGTCGATTAATGATGTCCACAGATTCCCGAATGTCACTGTCTAGGGGAGGAATATCCTTCAACCACATAAGAAGAATTTGGTTGAGTTGTCTCAACATAAATTTCACTACAGACTAGGTATTAACATCATAAGGCTCCTCCCATGAATATCGAATGAGGTCATTAAAACCTAGACATTTCTCCGAGTAAAGAAGAAACCGAAACTTTTAATGATGAACTATACATGGAGATAAAATAACTAGGACAGGGGGGGATTGTTTGAAATTCCTTTCATAAGGTGAGTCACATTCAAATTAGCATAAAAATAAATGTCCTGTAGATTACCTAGGCATCTATCTAGATGGCTCCAAACTCTAATGTCTCATTTCTTGTCATGACCCGTCCTCGGGGCCCATGCCGTGACTACCCCAAGACCGCCTTCCATAGGCTAGGGGCTGGAAACTAGCACTAAAGGTGTAAATACAGATAAAAGGTAAGGCATTGCCTATATATAAGTAGAGAAACAGAACAGAGTACGTAATCTGAAGTAAACACTAAGTAAACTGAGTACAAAAGTAAGTGCTGGAATGAAAATGGGAAAGTATACAAACCCAACTAAAAGTACAGTACAACTAAGAAAAGAAAGTACAAAAGATGAAAAGTAAAGCAGCATCCACCAAGTCATCCTCCGGAATTCCCACCTGAAGGGTGAGTATAGATAGCCTCATCAGCTCCTTGGTTTTGTCCATCCGCTCCGTGTAAGTCCCACCTGATAGTTCACATCCGGGTACCGTCCCGATCCACAAGCCACAACCACAATCAGCACTGTCTATCATCTGCAACCAACACAACAAAGTACATGCATAACTCGTGCAGGGGTGAGTATACGATACTCAGTGGTGACCTCGAAACCCCTGAAGGTCTCCCAGAATCCACAAAGGATAAATCACAAAGGAAAGATACAAACATGAAGTATCAACCAAATATACTTAGGTATATTCCCATACATATACCCAAGTCATCAATTCTAGTTTGGCTCCAACTCACAAGCCTAAGTAAAACCCTGTCCACACAGGAAAAGCACAACCCAATCCACACTGGAAATCAAAACCCAATCCACACAGGAAATAAAGTCAATCATATCGATGAAAATGACTAAAAATCAAGAATCAACTCACACAGGTAAACTAATCACAAAGAGGGGTGGAGATGATAGATGTAGCCTCTGAATCATATCCCCTGCCAAACCCACATTGGATCCAAGTACAGAATTCATCACTGCTGAACCCACGTAGGATCCAAGTATAGTAACCATTGCTGTCGAACCCACGTAGGATCCAAGTATAGTCTTCCTCACTGCCGAAACCATGTAAGACCCAAGAACAATCTTCCTCGCTACCGAACCCACATAGGATCCAAGTAAAGTCGTCATCGTTGTCGTAGTCGCAACCAGCTCTAGTGTCCCCGCACACAGCATACTCGATTCTGGGAGGGTCCACTGCTCGAGTCAAATGGATGGATACATCAACCGTCATGAACAACAGAGATGATGTATCCCAATGTTCCATCCCACATCATAGGGGAAAACCATGAAAAACATGCTCAAGTCAAGGAGAACAAGACATCCAATCCATTTTCCTAAAGTACACGATGTGTAGGTATGCGTTGAACAGCGTGTCATCAGTCACCAGGTACTTCCCATGTGAAACAGATTGTGACATGGGGATGGCCGTGTAAAAAGGAAGTACATGACATGTGGTATGGTTACACACAGTGTCTTCTTTCTACAGGTAATTCCCGTGTACCACAACCCGTGTTGAAGGGTTGTTCATTTAGGAAGTAAGTACACGACATGTGGTATGGTTACATGCCATGTCCAAAATTCTGGGGTCAGCTCCATGTACGCTGGCCACGCCTGGCCATGTGGGGGAGTACCTGTCCATGTACTCCACCCTGTGTCCATGTATTCCCAGAATACACGTCGAGTCATCACGAAGCCTCTTCTGACATGGTGATGGTTGTACATGCTGTGACTCTTGGTCATGTGGTTCTGCCCATTTCCGTGTATCTCCCAAATTACATGCCAAGCCTCGTGAAGCTAATTCTGCCTTAGTGGGGGAAGTACATGTCTTACCTCTTGGCTGTGTGGTTCAGCCCGTGTCCGTGTATCTCCAAAATTACATGTTGATCCTCGCGAAGCCACATCTGCCTTAGTGAAGGAAGTAAATGACGTGTGTCTAGAGTAACACTCAGTGTGTTACTTTTATAACATCCTAAACTGAATCCATAGTACACTTTTACTACACAGAGTGTGCTTCTGGAGGACACACTGTGTATTCTGGAAATTTCTAGAAACAATGCCTCTGGCCAGCATGCCTCCCGAGGCGTCTGCTCTTCATTCCGATGATTCGATTTCTACAAAAGATCAGCTTCTAGGTCGCCCTGATGCTCTAAGGCTGATTACGATGTCGTAAGGACTCTGATCGGCTCTGAAAACATAACTTGATTCAGTGCTCAAGAATGCATGATGAACGCCAAAAATTCACAAGAACGACGGAGGAATCGGTTCGTGTTAGTTTTGTCTGGTCCCTTCCGCATTAGTCCGATAACAATTAGTTTTAAAAGGAACATCAACATTGAAGGAAAACCAATATTTCTCAATTAAAAACACACCCCTACCTTGAAGAATGTTTGTGTTTGTTAAGAGCCGTGTATGCTGGCATCGTTCCCATCGTCGTCAATGTGCACCCGGGGAAACGTCCTCTTCTCTTTTATCACAGATAGAACATGATGATTGAGTGTCAGTCGCGGAGTCATTATTCTCTTGAAGAGATGGCGTTATTCGTGGGAGGATTGAAGTTCTTCACGGGAGGATGAAGTTCTCCCAATGAGAAAAGAGCTCTCTCCCCAAATTCCTAACACAACAAAACTGACCAAATAAAATAAGGCCATCCCTTATTTTATTATTTTTCCAAGAATTTAAAAATTCCAATATTCAAACACATAATTCAATTAATTAAACAGGTTCAATTAATTAAATTAATGTCTGTTGGAATTATTAAAGTGGAAGAGGAGAAGTCACATAATTAAATACAAGGGGGAGGGTTTAATGGAGAGTTTAAGGGGTTAGGGGGAATGTGAAGGGTTGGGGCTCGTGCGGGCCCCACCACACATTTATCCTCACATGGGTAGTTAGGATGCCAGTGGCTCCCACCCTAACTTCCCAATGTACCATAAAACCACTTAGGTTAGAAATAAAATTTGTACCACAAATTTTATTCAATTTAATTCTTTTTTAATGCACAAATTTTAACAACCCCTCTCATGAAAACACATCTTTGGTAAAGGTCCTCTTAAGCAATTACCGAAATTGCGGTTCCATCAGTGCCCTCATATTTCAATTCCGAGCACCGGTTCAAAAGATAGAAAAACACACTCATTCATTCATTGAACATACCCAAGATAAACATCAGAAACTGATTCCACGCAGTCCGGGCCTCAGAATCTGGTGTCGTCAGAAACTACATACTCGTAAAGTCCCAAAGAATTTTAAAAAAAAATTCCTTGAAATTTACGGGTCTTTACATTACTCCCACATCAGGTCATTACATCCCTATAAAGATACATCACAAACTATGGGAACAAATGAGGGTACTGAGCACGCATCTGAGCCTCCCGCTCCCAATTGCTCTCTTGGAGGATCCCGTGCTACCACCTGATGCGCACTAGATGAATCGATCTTCCATGAAGGACTCGCTCCTGTTGATCCTCAATCTCCATCAGGACTTCTAGAAAATTCACCACATCATTGATGTCCAGCTACCCGTGATCAATGATATGCGTCAGGTCGTGCACATATATCCTCAGTTGAGATACGTGGAAGACGTCGTGCACCCGGTGTAACTGAGGTGGAAGAGCCAAGTGATAAGACACCTCGCTTATCCTACTGAGAACCTGGAATGGTTAGATGAAGTTCAGAGATAACTTACAGCCCTGGCCAAATCTCCATAATCCACGTCGAGGTGAGACCCATAAGAAAACGCGGTCACCATCCTCGAACTATAGTGGTCTCCACCTCTTGTCAGCATAGGACTTCTATTGTCTCTAGGATGTCCTCATCTTCTCCTAGATGATCTGCACATTCTCCGTCATGGCCTGGACCATCTCTGGTCCTACAAATTCTGACTCCCCAAGGTCGGTCTAGCACAGAGGTGATCTGCAAAGACGGCCGTAAAATGCCTCGTATGGTGCCATCCCGATGGTGGAGTGGTAGTTGTTATTGTACGCAAACTCCACCAAGGGTAGGTGATCCTCCCAGCTACGACCAACGTCGAGGACACATGCACGGATCATGTCCTTGAGTGTCTGAATGGTCCTCTCTGTCTGGCCATCTGTCTGAGGGTGAAAGGCGGTGCTCAGGAGTAGTTACATCCCAAAATCCTCATGCAACCCCTTCCAAAGCTGGGAAGAAAAGCAAGCAACACGATTAGATATGATATATGATGGAACAACATGAAGCTGTACAATCTCCTGAACGTAGAGGCGTCCCAAGATCTCCACTAAGCCCAGCTCTCTGATAGGTATGAAGTGGACCGACATGGTGAGTCGGTCAACAATCCCCCAAATGGAGTCGTGTCCTCTGGAATTACATGGAAGTCCCATCACTAAATCCATAGATATCCCATCACATTTCCACTCCGGAACCTCTAATGGATGTACGAAGCCTGCTGGTACCTGGTGATCCGCCTTCACCTGCTGGAAGGTGAGGCATCGTGAAACAAACTCTACCTCAAACTTATTCATACTTGGCCACCAGTGTTTTCGTCTAAGGTCCTAGAACATCCTCGCTACTCATGGATGTACCGCTACAGGGGAAGTGTGAAAATTCCTCATCACCTCCTCCTGTAATGCAGCTGGTACTATGGTACGTCCCCTGAAAAGGATGACGTGCTCTCCTCCAACAGAGAATCTATCAGGTGCATATCCTAAGTATATCTGTGTATGTCACGTCTCATTGTTAATGTCCCCACACTATGACTCTCTGACCCACTGAAGTAGTGGATGAGTGATTGTGAGTGACTGTAGAAAGGCTGCCCCATCTCTATCCACGAAGGATATCTGCAACGCGGCTAGCTGCTCCGTCGCCTCTCCATGTAGCTGAATGCCCGAACTCCTACTGAGATTATCAGCTACTACGTTCCACATTCCATGAGTATAGAATATCTCAAAGTCATAGTCCTGGAGGAACTCGAGCCATCACCTCTCTCTCAGGTTTAGGTCCTTCTCTGAGAAGATGTACCCGAGAATCCTGTCGTCAGAGTAGATTGTAAAGCACTCGGCCATCAGATAGTGATGCCACATCTTCATGGAGAAGACCACTGCTTCTCAATCCAATTCATGTGTAGCATAGTTCTTCTCATGCTGCCTCAACTGTCGTGATCCATAGGCGACCACTGCGTTCTCCTACATCAAGACGCACCCATGTCCGGTCCATGATGCATCGTAGTATACTACGTACCCGACGCCCTCCTCCAGCAGCCTCAAGATGGGGGCACTGGTCAATCGTTGTCTTTTCTCTTGGAAGCTCTACTGACATCTATCTGACCACACGAAGGGATTACCCTGCCTCATCAAAGATGAAAGTCGTTCCGCAACTCGGGAGAATTATGGCAGAAATCTTCGATAGTACCCAACCAGACCTAGGAAAATCCGCTCCCCCATCACGGTCTAGGGTGGCTCCCAAGCTAGAACTGCCTCGATCTTCACAGGATCCACCGAAACACCCACATCAGAGATGACATTCCCCAAGAATTGGACCTCTCAAATCCATAACTGATACTTCGAGGGGTTACCATAAAGCTGGTGCTCTTGGAGTCTGTCCAATACATCCCGTGTGTGGTAGGCGTGCTCCTCCTCAGTAGTCGAGTAAATCAATATGTCGTCGATGAAAACTATGACCAATAGATCGTGGTAAGGCTGGAAGATCCTGTTCATGAGACTCATGAACACTTCTGGAGTGTTGGTTACGCCGAAAGGCATAACAAAGAATTCATAGTGTCCATACTGACACCTGAAGGCCGTCTCTGCATATCCTCATCTCGAACTCTGAGCTGATGATAGCGAGACCTGAGGTCTATCTTCGAGAACCATCATGCTCCCTTGAGCTGATAAAAAAGGTATTCAATCCTCAGAAGTGGATAATCAATCTTCACAGTCACCTGATTCAGGTGACGGTAGTCGACACACAGTCGCAAGCTTCCGTTCACCTTCTTGGAGAACAAAATTGGGGAAGCCCAGGGTGACACACTAGGTCGAATGAATCCCTTAACCTGCAAGTCCTCCATCTGTCCCCATAGCTCACGAAGATTAGGGGGAGCCATCCGATATGCTGGGTAGATATCAGGGTTGTCCCGGGGTACATGTCAATATATAAGTCTACCTATCTGCAAGGAGTTACTCCTAGAACGTCGTCAAGAAAAAAGTCTGCATACTGATCCACCACAATAGGAAAACTCGGACTCCGCACATCAACTGCTCATAGGATGTGACTAGCCAAATGAAGAGTGATCGGATGTCCTCTCCTAGGCATAAGTCCATCCTGACCTGCAAAGGATCCCTTCTCGCCAGTGAAGGTGAACCTGCACCCATCTGTGCGGACACACCGCACCTTGCACCTAATACAGTTGATCTGAGAATGGATTGTAGATAACCAATCCATGACCAAGATGACATCGTAAGGCCTCGATGCCGCAACAAGAAAATATCATCCATATATCTCACCTCTTAGAGTATGCTCACACTACCGGGACCATTGTGTAATCCTCGAGTCTACTCCTGTAGGAGTCTCTAGCTGTAAGGATCGAGCCAACGGATCCGTCGGAATCTCCGCGCTCCGATCAAGGGCAGCAGAAATAAAAGAATGACTCACTCCTGTGTCTATATGAAGTGCAGAAAAGGTGTAGTAGACATAGATAGTACCTCAAATCATATCAGGTGTGTCGTGGTCATATGCCTCCACTACCTAAAGCTGAGCCTGCCCCCATCCTCCCGCTCCCTGCGGTTGGGGTGGACCTCCTAGTGGTGGTTGGGGTAGAGCCACAAAGCGTCACCCACCACCTGCTGCCCGGCTAGCTCATCTGCCTCGTCCTCCTGCTCCCTGTGGACCGCCACGGTCAAACCTCAACCGCTACCAGGATAGTACCTCAACCGTCTGCTGCTCCTATGCATGATGGGTCGGGCAATCATGAGCCATGTGGACCTGCCCGCCACATGCATATCACTATCTGCCTCTCTTATGACTGGATCTACTGTGTGTAACCCGCACCTCTGAACTAGTATCCTGAGGTCGTCCACCTGATGTTCTGGTCCTCTAGGACCTCTACGACATCTATCAACTTCCAGATGCAGAAGACTCCGCTATGTGGCACCCTGCGGTAGGTCTCACTGCTGGTGATGGCTCACCAGGAATTCTCTCCACAATAAGGGCTCACTCTAGTACTCCTTCCTGCATTGGAATACTAAGGGATATCATCGATTCCCTGATCTCATGCCTCAGTCCCTGCTCGAAGGTCTGGGCCCGGAACAATGGGTATTGTACCATGTCCGGGGAGTAGCGTGAGTGATCAGTAACCTCACCAACTACTGGGCTACTGTAATGATTCCCTACCGCTGTTGTAGTAACTCTTGGATACGCACCGCACGGAGGGTGGCTGGAACAAACTCCGAGCAGAAATGGCTCTTGAAGTCCGAAAAAAGAAGAGATGCCTCGTCATGCACCTGTAGCATTAGGCTCCACCATCTACCTGCTGATGCATATAGGAGACTCGCTGTAAGGATCACTATGAGGTCAGCTGATGTCACCACTAATCTGAAAACTCGAACAACAGCCTCCAGCCAGTCCCCGGCTACCTGAGGGTCCATCTCCCTCTGGAACCTGGGCGGCATCTAACGCTGAAACTCATGCAGTGCACTCAAGCGACGTGCACTCTCAGCTGCTGGGGAAGCTGGCCTCAGTGGCTCAGTGGGTAGAGGTACCACCGGTGCCTTTGATTTAATGGTCCCCTGCACTGAGGCCTCATCTCTCGGTGGGCTACCATCTTGCACAAAACTCGGAACCCTAGCTAGCTACTGTCATTGGACCATCCTAAAAAGAAACCGGTGCACCACGGTTAATACATTATACCTGGTGAGCTGACACAATGTAATCACAAAGAGAACATTTGAAACACACATGCAATCAATGTTTTTGTTCATTGAGACGGAAATCAGATGTCAAGGTACTGGTGTATAGATACGTCGGCCACCGCACGAACACTGGACTCCCTGGACTGATAACCACACTCAATACTCTAAACACTATTTCTTCACACAGAATAAATTATCAGAGTCTTGAGTTCTACGGTAAAACTGACTCCTCTGATACCAAATGTAACAATTGAGCCACACCCACCCATTTCCCCACAGACACGTGGTCCCCACCCTAGGTCCCACCCATGTGCCCGAATGGGTTATCTATCTAATGATTGTCCCCATAGGCCGACACATGTACTTTCTAGTGTGCTCTGTCCTCACTCACACACACCTTGGGAAAATTCCCAGAAGGTCACCCATCCTGATCACTACTCTAGGCCAATCACGCTTAACTGTGGAGTTCAAATCAGATATGCTCCCGAAAAAGAAGGTAAAACTTGTTGACATGAGTCATATCATTATGTCATTTAACGCTTTATCATTTTGGGGTGTTACAATCACCCCCCCTTTTGGGCACAACACCCTCGTTGTGGGCCCTACATCTCAACCCAGGAAGTTCACCGCACTTATGGGTGGGTTTCTCCTCTGATACCAATTTGTCATGACCTGTCCCTGGGGCCCATGCCCGCATTCTATAGACCAAGGGATGACGACTAGAACCAAAGGAGTAAATCCCGATAAAAGGGAAGGCATTGACTTTTTATAAGTAAAGAAACACAACAGAGTACACAAGCTGATGTAAACACTGAGTAAACTGAGTACAAAAGTAAGTGCTAGAAAGAAAATGGGCCAGTATACAAACACAACTAAATGTAAAGTACAACCGAGAAAAGAATGTACAACAGTTAGAAAGTAAAGCAGCATCCACCATGTCGTCCTCTGGAATTCCCACATGAAGGGTGGGTACAGATAACCTCGTCGGCTCCTCGGGTCCGTCTGTCTACTCCGTGTACGTCCTGCCTAATAGTCCACCTCTGGGTACCATCCCGCTCCATAATCCTCAACCATGATCAACACTGTCCATCGTCTGCAACCAACACAATGTAATGTGGGCATATCCCGTGCAGGGGTGAGCATACGATAGACAGTAGGGACCCTGAGACCCCCAATGGTCTCCCAGAATCCAGAAAGGATAAACCACAAAGGAAAGATACAAAAACGAAGTATCAACCAACTCTACATAGGTATATGTTCATACATATACCTATGTCATAAATTCCAGTTCAGCTCCAACTCACGAACCAAAGTATAACCCAGTCCACACAGGAAAGCACAACCCAATCCGCACAAGAAAGCACAACCCAATCCACACCGGAAAGCACGTCAATCATATCAATGATAATGACTTAAAATCAAGACTCACCTCACACAGGTAAACTACTCACGAAGAGGGGTGGAGATGAAAGATGTAGCCAATGAATCATCTCTCCTGTCGAACCCACGTAGGAACCAAGTACATAAGTCACCACTGTTGAACCCACATAGGATCCTAGTATAGTAACCATCACTACCGAAACCACGTAGGATCCAAGTACAGTCGTCCTCACTGCCGAACCCATGTAGGATCCAAGTACAGTTATCCTCGTTTCCAAACCCACATAGGATCCAAGTACAGTCGTCTTCGTCATCGCAGTAGTAGCTAGCTCTATGGGTCTCGCACAAAATATACTCGATTCCGGGTGGGTCCGCTCCTCGAGTCAATGGGATGGATACATCAACTGTCATGAAGACCATAGATGATGTATCCCACCATTCTGTCCCACGTTATAGGGGAAAAACAAGAAAATCTTGACCGAGTCATAGAGAACAAGACAACCATGACATTTTCCTAAAGTACATGGCGTGTAAGTAAGCGTTACACGCCGTGTCATCAGTCACCGAGTACTGCCAGTGTGAAACGACCCGTGTCATGGGGATAGTCATGTAAAAAGGAAGTACACGGCGTGTGGTACGGTTACACGCAGTGTCTTCAGTCCACAGGTACTATCTGTGTACCACAGCCTATGTTGAAGGGTTTTTCATGTAGACAGTAAGTACACGACATGTGGTAGGGCTACACGCCGCATCCAAACTTCTTGGGTCGGCTCCATGTACGTTGGTCATGCCTGGGTGTGTGGTGGAGTACCCACTTGTGTACTCCACCCTGTGTCCATGTATTCCCGGTATACGAGCCAATTCATCCCGAAGCAGCTTCTGCCGTGGTGAAGGTAGTACATGTCGTGGCACTTGGTCGTGTGGTTCTGCCCGTGTATGTGTATATCCCAAATTACACACCGAGCCACGCGAAGCCACTTCTGCCTTAGTGGAGTAAGTACATAGCATGCCTCTTTTCCATGTGGTTCTTCCCATCTCTGTGTATCTCCCAAATTACACGCCAAGCCTCGTGAAGCTGCTTCTGCCTTAGTGAAGTAAGTACACGCCGTGTGTCTAGAGTCACATGTCGTGGTTTACGTTTCAAACGTCTAAAATGGAAGCTACACTATGCTTTTACTTCACGACGTGTGCTTCTAGAAAACATTCCGTGTATTATGGAATTTTTAAAAAATGACGACTCTGGACATCACGCCTCCCGAGGAATCCGTTCTTCATTCCGATGATCCAATTTCTATGAAGCTTCTGCTTCTAGGTGTCCCTTATGCTCTAAGTCCAATTACGATGTTTTCGGGCCTCCAATCGGCTACGAAAACATAACATTATTCACCGCTCAAGGACTCTTTATGAATTCCACAAATTCACATGAATGGACGAGGAATCGTTCCGTGTTAGTTTGGTCTGATCCCTTCAGCATTTGTCCGATAGAAATTTGTTCTAAAAGGAACATCAACATGGAAGGAAAACCAATATTTCTCAATTCAAAACACACCCATACCTCGAAGTAAGTTCACGGTTGTCAAGCATCACAGATAATGGAGTCATTCCCATCTTTATCAGTGTACACCCGAGGAAACATCGTCTTATCTTTTATCACAGAGAGAAGTTGATGATTGCACATCAGTCGCCGAGTCATTCATCGCATGAAGACATGATGTTCTTTGCGGGAGGATTGAATTTCTTCGTGAGAGGATGAAGTTCTTCCAATGATAAAATATCTCTCTCCCCAAATTCCTCACACAACAAAACAAACCGAATAAAATAATGCCTTCCCTTATTTTATTTTTTTTCCAAGCATTTAAAAATTCCAAAATTCAAACACATAATTCAATTAATTAAAGAGGTTCAATTAATTGAATTAATGTCTATTGGAATTATTAAAGTAGAAGAGGAGAAGTCACATAATTAAATACAAGTGGGTGGGGTTTAATGGAGAGTTTCAGGAGTTATGGGGAATGTGAAGGGTTGGGGCTTGTGTGGGCCCCGCCTCACATTTATCCTCACATGGGTAGTTAGGGTTCAAGTGGGTCCCACCCTAACTTCCCAATGTTGTATAAAACAACTTTGTTTAGGAATAAAATTTTTACCAAAAATTTTATTCAATTCAATTCATTGTTAATCCTCAAATTTTAACAACTCCTTGGGAGGAAACACATCTTTGGTAAAGGTCCTCTTAAGAAATTCTCGGCATTGCACTTCCATCGGTGCCCTCAGATTTATGTTTCGAGCACCTGTTCAAAAGAAATAAAAACCTGCTCGTTTGTTCACTGAACGTACCTGAGCTAAACTTCAGAAACTGATTACGGGCACTCCGGGCCAATGAATTAGGTTCCGTCAGAAACTACATACTCGTAAAATCCCAAATAATTTGAAAAAAATATGTAAAATTTACGGGTCTTTACATTTCTGATTGTTACTCCAGGTAAATTTACCACCAGAAAAACCAAGATCAAGGATCCCTTTTCCCGTCATGAGCTATATAAACTCAAGGCTAGCCTGTATAGGAAAAGGACCTGTCCCTTTTTTGATCAGGGGATGAAACAATGTTGAAATACCTCCCAATAAACCAAGGGGTATCTCTAGTGTCAAAGGATCTAAGGATATTCCAAAGAATTGTCCTTTGAAGATGATCAAAACTACTGTAAACAACTTTCATGAAAAAAACATTGTGATTCATAAGATACCCAAACTGTAATAAATTGGTCACCTTCCTGATACAACTCCACCCTGATGTCCCTATTCCAGAATATCAAAATATGTTTAATGCCCGGGTCAGCATGATGACATCCCTTCAACTTAATCCTTCTGGAAAACTCATAAATCATAGAGGGATGTTGTTTATTCTCAAGAATACCCACCAAAACAATCTTATTTTCCACAATATCAGATGTAAGAAAATTAGTCTTAATCCGAGCTCGAAGACCCCAAGCATTCTATATAAGCATTGGGATCATTGAAATACGAGGGCTCTGGGATTGGATTTATAGGATAATGCCTTTTCAAACCGTGACAAAGAATTAACCATAAAATATTTATAAAAAGGGCTAGAACCCCACATTCCATTACTAAGAAACAAATCATCCTCTCCATCAAGAGGCATTCCAGTCCCCCCAAACACTCTTGTTGAGAAGAAACAAGTCATCTTCTTCCCCATGCAATATGGAGAAAATGTAGAAGAGATCAAGGAAACCGAACTTCCAGAGACAACAATATTATTCACACCATTTGAAAACTCCTCAAATGTTGAATCCTCATAGTGCTCAAAAAAATACAATAGCAAAGGCTCCTGAGATAATGGTAGAGAGACTGAAACAACCTGATTGTCTTACAAAAGCTATGCACCAAATTATCAATGACAGGAACAAGGGCATTAAAAAATTGGACTTAGGGAATATGCCTTGGATGAAAAGGCATAGTATCTAAATAAGTATTAGGAACATCTTTCTGAATACTTTGAGAAGAATATGAAGATGCAGAATGATGCAACCGTCCCTCCCCCAAGGATCCACCAGAATGAATCCCTGCAGGGGGGAATGATCCACATTCATCAATTACCATTAGATGACAGTAGGATGAGACCACTTCTTACCTCCCCTGCAAACCATATGAGAATTCCCCTACAACAGACAGTTAGGACAAAAATTTGGATACACCGGATACCAAATTTCTTGATTCCAACAAAATTAATCCTACAAACGAAGTGAAATTCTATCCGGAAATGGGTAGGGGAGGTCAAGTTCAACACTGATGCGAGCCACCGAAAAATCATCACAAGAACTGGTCTGGGGATCCGAATAGATGAATCCACCCAAGGAGTTTCAAATAACCCTCAAGAAACCCTCATTCTGAAAAGGGAGAGAGATTCCAGGTAAACCAATACAAACTGCTACTACTAAGATTTCATTCCCACGATGCGCATCTAGAGAACATTGGGAAATATTAAAGCGCCAATGACCAAAAACACTAGGGGTGAAGCACCATACCTGTAAAAAATCCTCCCAGGAACCTGAAATTAAGCAGAAAAATTGTTTTTGAATATGATAGACCTTGATCGGAGAACGAAGACCCCATGAAGACACGAATATTTAAAAAGAAGCTAGAGAAGGATTCACCCACCAAACCTAGCTACCAGATTCTATTGAAAAAAATTCAATGCCTCCTCAAAAGAAGATCTCATAACATCAATGGAAAAACTATACCCTTGACGTTCCACATCCGGGTTCAATGTAGCAATTTTCGGAATGCAAGGGAGAGCTGCAGGACCACCACAAAGAATATCCTTGAGGATCCCTATCCAAGACCCCCCAAATTTAGAGATACCAACACCAAAGTGCTAGGGAAAACCGAAGTTCCTAAATCAAAAAACACTGGAGAATAAGGCAGCACCGTTGGACTATTCAAAAGAGCACAAGACGAAGTAAGGGGAGAGAGTGCATGAGGAAAAGTCATCGCTCCAGGAAATTTTTTCATTCAAAATACCTCACTAAAATAACTAATAACCATAAAATGTGTTGTTTAGTATGCTATCATTGTTTATATGGAATAACATGAGTTTATTTTCATTTGATGGGGCCATGTTGACTCAAGTATCGTACATGTTGGCACATAGGGAACATAGAGGATTATCACCAATTAATATCATGGTGGATGGATGAGTTACCACTCATGAATATTAGATCTATCCAGGAATTTTTGTGTACTTTAAAAAATTTGAATAGGTACACTGCGCATAATTAATGGGTAAAATTTTTTAGATAGATAAATTTAATTGAATTAATTAGGTAAATGGATTTGGATTTACCATTTTTTCTATATTTTGAGTTAGAGAAAACTTTTTATTTTCCTAGGGATGTGAGGAGGGAATTGTTTAGTATTTCCTACTTGGTTTTATATTCAATCCATATATATCCAACTTGGGGTTTATACACATGATTCATAACATGATAAATTTAAATAGAATATCTCTTTTTTAAATATTGTATTAACATTATGCTACTTTCTCAATATTTTGGTTGGATCAATGAGATTCTTATATTATGTGGTTTTATTGATTCCAAAACTACGTTAATCTATCAATATAACTTTCACTTTTTTTGGTTTTTCATTTCACTTCTTGTTTATACTATGATATTTTTTTCATTTTTAAATTTTGATTTGTATAGTGAAAATTTCATTGGTTGTTTTTAATTTTATTCAAAATATGTTGTTTATAATTGAATTTGAAATAATTATAAAATTATTTAATTAGAAATTGGAATTTATTGAGAACCTTTGGAGTTTGGGTAATGTCACCTAATGTTAGATTCACCTTAGATCATTATCAGGGAAATGTTATGGTCATTATGATTCAGTATGTTTCACATCCTAAACATAAAAAATATTATATTAAATTTTTCAACTCATGTTATGTAATAAATATAGTACTAATAATTAATTTAGTTGAAATCTATTGTATGAAACTATAAACTATATTATTAATCTGATATGGAAATGGACATGAATATAATCCACTCGGAAAATGAAGGAAATGTATATGAGAATTTAAAGAACTAAATTAATGAACAATGGATCAGGGTATAATTTTTATGAGATCACAATAACAAATCCATAAAAAATATTGGTTATAGAAGATCAGTTTTGAAATCCATTGCCGAAATTAATCTTGAAGGACCTCATTCAAGGAAAATTAATGAAATATGATGCATATATCTAATAGAAATGAATGAATAACCCCTATACAAATTAAGATATAATATTATATCAATCCATGATCCAATAACAATACCAATTTAACAAGAAAAATATCATAATGTGTTAGAAAAATTTCTAATAAATGATGATAATAAATATAGTGATATGGATTATGGTTCATGAAAAGTTTAATTACACAATTAGAATAAATTAGGACAAAAATTGATTAAATGGAACCACATGAAAGCATACCCATTATAAAATAATGTATAAGAGGACCAAATAGGATTAGAGTAAATGAGGGACACACCACAAATTTATTTTTTATGTTCAGGTGAAATCAATAATGGTGTGATGACATGAGACATAATACAATGACGGAATGTAAATATTATCATTGAGATTCATGGAATAATACCAAAAACACAACCCTTTTTCGAATTGAAAATAAATATTGAAAATTATGATGTCAAGGATGGTCATGGTGAAATGAATCTCACCAAGTTGTGTGGTTCGAAACCTAGAAATCATATTTGAGACCTTAGAACCACAAAAAACCCTAGATAGACAAAAATCTAGAATTAGGTTGTAAGGTATGAACTATAATATTCCCCTCATAAATATTATATGACTATGGATTTCTATATTTTGGTAGTCTATATTGTAGTTTCCATCATGAAATTGCAATTACACTTAAACCAAAACAAATATGATGCATTTCGTGCCACTATGAATAAAAAAACCAGGACATTCTTCCACAAAATGAACAAAATAATGCAAAATACTTATGGATTAGGACCCAGACCCAATTATATAATCATACTAAAACAACAATGACTAAGGTGTAGGAAGACTCGTTAAAATATCCCCATTTTCATCCCAAACATCTCTATTTTAATTAAAATAGTGATAATGTAATCTATCAAACATGTTCATAATTTATTTAATACTCAAATGTTCCTCTATTAAACGAAACTAATCATCTTCTAGACACCCATAACATCTATATAACACATTTTAATTATGTTAGAATGTTGGAAACCCTATTATCGATACATATCTAAATATTATAATCCTTCAAATTAAAAATAATAATAATATAGAGAAGACTATAAAAATTACTAAAAGTTTGAGATGACTCCAATAAATGGAAATGAGACTAAAAATGGTAACTAAAGAAATTACTCAAAAAAAACCTATTACAAACTTTCAATTTAACATCAATAAATCATGATTTAGATTAGATATCATTTTTAAGCTTATAAAATAAATTTTCACATCCAAGTGAACCTTCAAATCATATTAAAACAAACATTCTTTAAAAATTTATTTGAATTAAAAAGTTTGATTACATAAAATCTATTATAGATAAACATACCCAATTTCATTAAAGGGATATGAATTTTTTGGTAAATATTAATTTTTGGTCTTGTAGTTAATGAAAATTCATGAATCGAAACTCGTATTGGGATTCAGAGAATTGGAGCATCATGAAGAGGTATTATTGTATTTGTTAAAATACAGAGCTTCCATATTTGGAGGTTGGGTGGACATCAGTTTGGGGATATCATGTCCAAGTATGGAAATCTCATTTTTGGGAGGGACTATGTGACATCCTTGGGGAATTTATATTTGGTGTCACTACCCATTATAAGATTCATTGTATGTAAAAAAATTTATGAGAAAACAATAGTGAAGTAAATATGGTTGAGAAGTACAGTTTCCTATATGAGAATATTTTTAATGTTAAATATAATATTCATGGATAATCTATATACCCAGGGTTAAATTGTGATGCATGAAAACACTCTATGGTTCATTATGAATTCTTCTTATGTTAAATTGCCTAACTATATCCTAATGGGTTTCATCACGAGGATTTATTTTTAAGAAATGAATGTGTTATAGAGGGAAAAAATATTTCAGGTTTTTCATAAGTGGAATTTTTATACAGTACATCTATGATAAGGATAAGACAATGGATCCAAGGGATGTATGATAACAAGGAATCGAGGTGGGGGTTTAACCACAATCCTAGAGGATTCATCACAAGACAAGTCCATGGTATAGGGTTATCAATATTTTCATGATTATTCGACTAATAATTCTCAAGCCTCCATGTATTAATAATAAGCATATAAAAATAATTTTTGATCGTTACAGAAAGATTTTATGTCAAGCAGCCACATAGAATGAACCATTTTAGTGAGCTCCTCCCCACTCTTCCATTTTATATCAAACATAAAAAGGGAATATTTTAATTTTTTAATGGATTATTTGGTGAATGTTCATAATACATACCTATTTATTATTTAATTTACTTTTCAATAACTATCCGTGTTGTTTTGAAAATTGTTTTTTATACTGATTAAATTGGGACATAAAAGAATTAAAAAAATACAACAATGATTTTTTTGGAGTTGATATAGGTAATATTAGGAGGGTGAAATATAATTGGTTTTTATAATATGATTGATTTTATATTTCCATATAAAATATTTTGGGATTTTTATTTAATTAGATGAAATTATTGAATTATTGGGTGTCATGTGAATAGAATTTTTCACCTAGGTGTATTGGGAGTATTCCATGAGACACTGGAATACATTCTTGAATGTGGTAGGTGTGTCCTCAACACATGATTTTAATTTTTCTATCATTTTGTATCATGTGATATTTATTCTAATTATACATGTTGGATTGACTTTATATATGAAATAAATTGTCTCATTGAACTCAAACATTAAGTAAATAAATTTTAAATGTCTATGATAGTTCATATAAACCTATATTAGTACTCCATCCATTACTAACTATTATATTTAACCAAAAATATAAATATACACATAAAAACCTATATATTGATAATTAAAAATAGATGAATGAATAAATTATACCTAGAGATAGTGTGTCTTGAATTTCATTGGTTTCAAGTGTGGTAAAAAGTAATTTTTTTTGGGAAATTAGTTCATCAAGTTAAAATATATAAAAAACTGGAGTGATATAGTTTATGTTCATGAGAGACATAGTATTGGACCTCTTAATAGAGGTATCACATTCACATCATTAAATAGTTTCATGAAGATATAGGGTCATGTATGTTATGATTATTAAATAATGATATGTGTTGGAAAATCACACATTTAATATATGATAGGGAACACTAGTCGGAGGGTGGATGGGTGTCTTACAAATATCCACATATTAGAAAAGTAAATTGGTTATTAATGATGTGTGATGTGAGGGTTTCTTCAAATTTATATGTTGTGTGTTCTCTTATATGGAACATAAAATGAGGACCTGGTGATGGATTATAGAATGTTTCCATGATATGACATTGGTAAACATGGGGTACTCATTTGAGTAATCATGAGAAGATCCATTATGAATGGGTCTAAGAGGTGATGACGGATTTTGATGACAATTATGAAATGAATATTTAGAATACATTTTGATTAATCTAATATTATATAAAAAGATCTAGTTAGTTGTATATGGTTTTGTACTAATGATTATATACTTTGTTGGTTATAAAGGACCATACTATATTCCCACCAAAGTGAGATAAAGATGTTTCTAGTTTTTATGTTTTTTTATTACGTGACTAGGAAAATATTGAGGGGATCAACAAAGGAATCTGTATCAATTGAAAAATATGATATTTGATATTAGATATCCATTTGGTCACGATTTTGGGACTTGTGCATGGTAATATTTCCATTAGAATTTGAGTCGGGTTTAGGTTAGGGCCACCGGTATCGTGTTTCATATGAATTCATTAAGACTGGGTATTATAAAAGTATATATTTTACTAATATTTCCCATCAAGAAATAAATATAACACCTTGTACCAAACTATGAGATACTTGTTTAGAGTGTGGAAGCTAAAAATAATATGGGTATCTAATCATGTGACATATTTTTCTAGAATTGGAGTAGATATTCCACTATAAATATTTCGATGTAATATATGTTTATATGAAGGGAGTGGATATTCACCTTGGAACCTACTGAAAGGATAAATTAACCTTGAAAAGGCCAGGATATTCCCCACGTTACATGATGAGATTATATAATTGTCACGCCCCCTCCCCACAAAGTGTACCACTCATGGTCCGGCAATGTGAGAAGGGAGATAATGCCACCCCCCCGAGTCCCACCTCCGATAGGCCCAGGGTTAGTGACTAGCACCTAGGGTATAGTAAACACATAAAGGGGAGGCATTACCCTCTAAGAGAACACATTCAGAAGTGAGAGATAAGATAGACACCATCCAACTCTAACTCAGAACCGAAATATAAAATAAAACCCATGTGCACATATGTAATGTCATGCAAAAGTACTACAACTGGAAGGGGAAAATTTCAAGTACCCAAAAAAAGTAAAACAATAGCAACCACAAGCCCGAATAGCTCCTGCAACCACAAGCTAGTGGTAACCAGCCTGATCTCCAACCTGATCTAAGTGACCAGAAAAATTGTTTATATATACATAGGGTTAGTATAAAATTATACTCAGTAGGATCCTCCTGGAAACCGCTCATGAAAAATTAAATAAATCATCTAAACCATAGTAAACAACAAGTAAAACTAACTCGTCACCTAAATAGGTGTAGTATGTTCCCAACCTCACTATGGATACTCTCACCAATTAATGAATACAAGAATATATCATATATTAAAAAATATCAAGGATATCCCACTACTACTTCCCCACTGGTATGTCGCTTTTCCCCAACGTCGCACGTCCTATGCATCTCTCTCAAAAAAGGTCTGTCCTTAGACAACTGGTCAAAGCACCATAACATGCACCTAGTGTATCAAAACCACCATGTCCATGTCATAAATGTAACGAGGTAGTTTTGTGGAGCCACCACAGCTTGCATAATGTGTATCATACATCAGGTATTATACCTCAATCCATTACAGCACAAACACCAAGTAAGGATCCTCAAGCCATCACTACCAATACAAATTACACCTATAGTAGTCCATAGTAAACTATATCCAAAATATATATGTGTGAATAACCACAATCAATTACATCTCTGAACACACATATATAGGGAAAAATAACCGTTGTGCCTACCAGCACAAGTAACTACCATGATAAGAGAGCGGGGCCAAAGGGGGTAGTAAACCATTCATCCTCCCACTAGAATGTTGAGGAAAACACTCCCAGGGCTCAGAATCCCTGAGGTTTCAGTTTCCCTTACTGACAGGGTGGAGTAGCAAATAGAAACACAAAAAATAAATAATAAATTATACCTCACAACCACTCTATGGGAATAACCTAGTCTTATACTCAACTGCAGCTAACGTCTCTCGGACACCGAGTTTCGAATTCTAAGACTATGTATCCTATAAGCACACAACCATTTAAATAGATTTAATACATTATTTTATTTCCTTTTCATTAGTTGCACTTTATGTTAATTAATTCTTTAAACATTAATTAACCAATAACAATACCACATTATATTTCATTATCATCACACCCAAAGACCACTGTCCATTGAAAGTTACATCCACATCATTATGTTCCAGCAAACTCCAACCTCCTGCGTTAACATCAATAATTCAACTATTAATTAATGAATTACTTTCCCACAATACCAAGCATTCTAGAAAAATATTCAATGTTACTAAGCCCAAGGGTGATGAACACGGTGAGTAGACATACTACCCGTCGATCTTTTGACGCTTATAGCAAGACCATAGACCAATCCTCACTTGAGAAGATAAACACAGAAAGTACATTGCATACCCCATGCGTCTTCACCTATTTCGAAAGATGGTTAAGCAAGACCAGCTTCCTTAGGCAGTGGGGAAAAGTAAAATAGATAATCAACCAAAAATAAACATCAAGCATCCAACAATCACATCCAACCCATTCTATCATCCCTGGTGTCCTCCCTGACATCCACATGCATAAACTGATTCATATAGCGACCCATACATTACATACATGGTTAATACTTAAAACATTAAGCATACTTATTACAAAATATAAAAAACCATTAAAGGACCGTATAGGTATTGTGTTTTTAGAAACAGGGAAACATAAACAACTGGTTCATAAAGCATCTACACTGTCTCCCATTTATTTCATCATAACTATAGTCCCTTTTTGGAATATCATACTTAATACCCTCATTCCTGACCTAGGAAAATAAAACATACAAAAGGGTGAGCTCAAATGCTCATTAATGGTAATCAAAAGAAATATCAATTACATCAAATTCATAAGAACATAACATTTTGAAAATCTTATCCCCCAAAAGGGATCATAATTTCAAAACATGAGATAAATCATGGTATTGAAATGTAATCCCAATAATCATAACATAAAACATGAATCTTTGTGGCATACACACATAATCATAGAGAATCATTTCTTATTAGTAAAGACTCATTGCCAATACTATCTTAGTGGAAAAAGTCCATTTCTGAACCGAGTTCACTCCTCATTTCAGTCCTCTTTCACTGAACCGGTTTAACCTGCCGTTCCAGTCATGTCTATCTAATGAGATATAAAATCTTTACCGAATTAATTGGAGGGAGATATATCTCCCACCTATCTCATAATGATACCATTATTATGTGTTCCACACAATCATAAACCACACATCAGAGAATAACCCATGTAATAAAAATGGGAATATTAAACATCATGTCATCCTAAAAAAATTCATATAAGATAAATGAATTCATAAAAATAATTCCACAACATAATCAAATCAATGTAATAATAGGGATCGAAACATAACACTTTATTATCATAGATGGAAAATAATTTTGATAATACACTTGAACTCCATTCTTGAGGAAAATATACTTTCTACTTCAAAAACACTTTTCCTTCCTTAACATGTCATACAATTCTAAACTAAAAGAAGTTGATTAAAAATAAACATGAAAACATGTAAGGGAAGCTTCATGGAAATAATTTTTTAAAAATCCATTCATGCCGTATAAGTTAAAATAAAACATTCTTCTCGTACTTTTGTCAGAAAAGTCAAAAAGTACGTCGTACGAAAAATGACAAAAGATTCCTTTCATATCTTTTACTAAAAACTCACCTAAGGGTCAAATTGGATATAAACTATTGTAGAAGGATATAAATATTACATATTGAGGAAACATGGATGTGGATGATAAAATACACCCCAGTAAATTCCAAAATATAAACAATCTCAGATAAAACTGAGATTGTGATATTTCCCTTACATTAGGTCCAATTTGCTTTGTAACTGTCCGAACCTCCTGTATAATGATTTAAATAATGTTATTGACTTATTCCAGAATCATAATTATTGTTATGATATCATATATGGTCATATTCTTAGCTTCTTATTAGTAATATTTCATTACTACTTGTTATCCGGGTGTTTATTACTTTTTGTTCTTATGCGTGTTTTGGTGAATAAATTCTTATTCTTCTCTTTAGGTTATAGATACCTCATTTAAAGAATGGTATTAGTGTAATATATATCTTATTCATTCATTCAATTCATTTATGTAATCATTATTCAATGAAGATCATGTAGAATGAGTCGCATCACATCGTGGAGACGGTATTCCGTATGTACGCACGAGCGATGATATCGTTCCCATGATCGTGGAATTGTATTGGAGTGTATGTATACTATTTAGGAATCAATATCACTTTAAAATAATCATATAAAGTTGTTATTTACACCATTATACCCATCCAAGTAATGTGGTGGTAGAAAATAGATTACACCACGGTGGGGAGACGGTATTCTGTACGTACGCACGCGCAGTGATTTTGTTTTCCGTAGGATGGATAGATGGTGAAATAGGGTTGTTTCATACTTATAATAACATGTATGTATATTAGTTATACTGATGTTATTACTTCATAATGAAAAAACTAAACAAGAAGACATGGAAGAAGAAATAAAGATGAAAGAGTCGTTAACGTGCATTACCTCTTCTTTGAAACGCTTCTCTGAGACCTCCTCTTAGGGCACTACAATTGGTCTTTCAAGAAGACAAGAATGTCTAGGATGTTTCTAGGGAAGTGAATAAGTGAAATGGTCTGGTATTGGCAGAGCTTGAAGACTCAAATTGGTGTGAGGAGGAGAGGGAGGAGGATCCCTTTTATAAGGGAGGAGAGGGGAACCTTTGGAAATATAAGAAATATTAGTTTATATTAAATCTCAACCCCACATAAAAACTTCCAAAATGACTCATATCAAAATATCAGATGAGATAGGGTTGTAATATCATCAAAAAATAAAATTTAGACATTTTAAGAATTTATTTTAATCATTATCAACTTGATTTATCCTTATTTATCAATTTAATTTTATTTGTGGTAATAAAATTCTAAATTTTAAATTATTATTAATAATTACATATGTGTTTTGAATTTTCCTTAATCAGACAAATTATTACATTTTCGACCATATAAATTTTAATTTATAATTTTTAAATATTTTTGTTATTTTTAAACAATTTTATAATATGTTATTTTTATAAAATTACAATAGTGTCAATTTTGACACTATTCATTTATTTGAATTTAAATAAGATATATACAGAATATATTTTCAAACTAAAAGCATTAATAGATCCATAAATTGTCATATGTATCTAGAAAATTAGTGGAGCACATTAAATAGTTCATATAATAATTATTTTATTATTTTTAAAACCATTTATTTGATATTTTAATTAATAAAATAATTTGAACATCACTATTGTGTCATAAATAATGATACTTATTTAATCCCTAAAAATTATAAATAAATTACAATGATGTATATAATTATATTAGATTTCTGGAGACTATTCATGTTTGATGTTTCATTCTGTTTATCACTAAATGAAAATTATTATACTTATAAAATTTATGAAAATGACATGTTGTCACATTCTTTGGGTTTAATAATAATTAAATTATTTTTATTGAAAAAGACCATTAAATGAATCTAATACGACCCTTAGGTGATATGGGTTTACTTTTAGTCATCCAATAGGATTTTGGCAGCTGTTAGGGTAATTTTATAATCTTATATTTACCCTTAATTACCCGACTTTCCTTCAACTATAGTAAATAAAATTTACCGTAGTCACTATTCATAATTCCCAAAAATAAAAAGTACCCTATTAAAATAATTTGGACCCACTGATTATGAATATGGATTCCATTTTTTAAAATTCAAAACATATAAGTTGTAGTAATTAATTCAAAATAAATCCCATTGTTAAGAAAACTTGTTTTAGAAGTTAAAACATTGCCAAAGATTGAAATGTTTTTACCTTTGAATTAAATATAAAATTAATGCTAATGACATAAATTATATTAAATGGTAAAAATATATTGAATTTATACTTTAAAAGAATTCAATATTATAATTTATCCATATAAATTATCTCAATTAAACAAGATGTTTTTAATTAAAAATTAGCGTATTTTTACTATTCATCAAAATATGAAAGTTACCAGAAAAATATAAAACATTTATCCAAAGTAAATTTCTATACCATGATTTAAAAGAATAATTTATTTTGTCAAATTGAACTTATAAACATGTCAAAAACTGGATTTAATGTTGGTGCGCCATCAAAAGGCGGCAAAAATTCATTTTTTTAAAAATACTTCTTTTATAAAAAAACTGATTTTTCTTTTATACCTCATTCTAGAAAATGTATAAGTTGAATTAAAATGTTATAAAAATCAAAATTCAGTTAATACTATTTATAACAGCTAGTTTTAATAATATTTTAATAGCATATCATTGTTTAGTGAAACTCGGTATTGCGTACAACGCAAGCTATCGAGGAAGGCCGCAGTTGCGTGTAAAGCAAGCCAAGCTAGTGTTGTGTTTAGTGAAAGATTCCATTTATGATTTATATAACATAAAAACAAAATATTTCTCATAAAAGTCTCGGGTGTTACATTCTACCCCCCTTAAAATGAATTTCGCCTTCGAAATTTGTCACTTTGTAACAAACAGATGAGGATACCTCTCCCTCATCACATCCTCAAGCTCCCATGTAGCTTCTTCTAATTGGTGGTTCCCCCATAAAACTTTCACCAAGCGAGTGGTCTTGTTCCGTAGGACATTTTCGGTATGATCCATAATCTCTATCGGTTTTACTTCATAAGAAAGATCTTTCTCCAGCGGTATAAATTCTGAGCTGAGTACATGTGAAGGATCAGGTATGTAATTTCTCAAGAGAGATACATGGACCACATTGTGAACTTAAGAGAGATTCGGTGGAAGCGCCAATCGGTAAGCTACCTTCCCAACACTATCCATAATTTCAAAAGGGACAATATATCGAGGGCTAAACTTTCCGTTCTTTCCAAATCTCATGACCCTTATCCCGGGAGATATTCGTAAGAACACTTTATCATCCACTTCAAACTCTAGGTATCTTCTTCAGTTGTCGGCATATCTTTTCTGTCGACTTTGTACTGCTCTTATGTGTTGTTGAATAGATCAGAACTTTCTTCCATTTCATCAACGAGATCAGGTCCTAATAGATTTCTTTCCCCAACTTCATCCCAGCAAGATGGAGTCCTGCATTTATTTCCATAAAGAGCTTCATAAGGATCCATCTAAATACTGGATTGAAAGCTATTATTATAAGAAAATTCCACCAAAAGTAGGTGTTGATCCCAAACACCTTTGAAATCTATTGAGTAAGCTCTCAACATATCTTCTAGAGTTTTAATTGTCCTCTCAGACTGACCATATGTATGAGGATAATAAGTAGTGCTGAAACTCAAATCTGTATCCAGAGTATGCTGAAGACTTCTCCAGAACATTGAGGTAAACCTCGGATCCCGGTCAGATATAATAGAAATTGGTACTCCATGAAATGTTACCACTTACTTTACATATATCTTGGAAATCTGATATTGAGAGGAATCTTCTCTAATAGCAATGAAGTGTGAAGACATTTTAAGACGATCAACTATGACCCAAATCGCATTATTGCCTTTGGATGTTTTAGGAAGCCCGGTGACAAAGTCCATAGTGATGTTTTCCCATTTCCATTCACATATGGGTAATGGTTGTAACATCCCCTTAGACTTATGACTCTCATCTTTAACTTGCTGACAAACCAAGCATCGAGAGACATATTCAGCAACATCTCTTTTCATTCCATCCCACCAGAAGTACTCTTTCACATCCCTATACATCTTTTTGCTTCTCGGATGAATAGAGAATGAAGAACTATGAGCCTCATCAAGCAGCTCCTTTAATTCTGGGATGGGAGGAACACAAACCTGATTCCTGAACTTTATTATCCCATCACAATCAAGGCTGAATTCAGGTACATTTCTCACCTTATTTTGTAACTCTACATCTTCTTTCTGTGCCTCTTTAATCTTCACATTTATAGATGGTTGAAAATTCATTTGAGAAAGATACAATTTTTCCCCTTCCATTATAATTCCAAGATCCATCCTTTTTAAATCCATAAATATTGGATCTTTTGTGTCCTCATCATGGATAAGATAGCATGGTCTTGTCGACTTAATGTATATGCCACCTTGTTTGCTTTCCCAGGGTGGAAATGAATTGAGAAGTCGTAATCGTTAATAAGCTCCAACAAACTTCTTTGGCACATATTCAACTCCTTTTGTGTGAAAATATACTTTAAACTTTTATGATCAGTATAAATATCACACCTTTCACCATAAAGGTAATGCCTCCAAATCTTTAATGAAAAAGTTACCGAAGCTAACTCCAAATAATGAGTTGGGTAATTTTGCTCATGGATTTTCAACTATCATGAGACATAAGCTATCACCATATAATTTTGCATGAGAACACATCCCAGTCCCTTCTTGGATACATCACTATAGATCACAAACCATTATCCACTGCAAGGTTGTGTGAGCATAGGTGCACTGGCTAACCTTCTTTTTATCTCTTTGAAATTTTCTTCACATTCCTCCGTCCAAACAAACTTAACTACTTTTCAAGTCAACTTGGTGAGTGGGTTAGATAACCTTGTGAAATCTTTCCCAAAACGTCAGTAATATCCAGCCAAACCAGGAAAACTTCAGATCTCTGCTACTGTTCTTCGTCTCAACCATCTTTTGATAACCCTTTTTTTTCTGGATCCACCAATATCCCCACTTTTGAGATTATGTGACCCAAAAATGCACCATTTTGAAGCCAAAATTCACACTTGGTAAATTGGGCATAATGATTCTCATTTCATAGGGTCTTTAATAAAATTCTCAAGTGATCTTCATGTTCTTCCTTTCTCTTTGAATAGACAATAATATCATCTATAAATACTACCAAAAACTGATCAAGATAGTCTCTAAAGACTCTATTAATAAGATCCATGAAGATAGTAGGGGAATTAGTAAAACCAAATGGCATCACTATAAATTCATAGTGTCCATACCTTGTACGGAAAGCTGTCTTTGGTATATCCTCCCTTTTGAACCTTAATTGATGATACCCTAAATGAAGATCAATCTTGGAAAAGTATTGAGCTCTGCGTAGTTGTTCAAATATGTCATCAATGCGTGGGAGAGGATATTTGTTCTTGATAGTGATCTTGTTAAGTTCTCGATAATCAATGCAGAGTCTCATTGATCCATCTTTCTTCTTAACAAATAGAACAGGTACTCCCCAAGGTGGCGCACTAGGGCGTATGAATCCTTTATCAAGATTCTCTTGGAGTTGCTTCTTCAATTCTGGAAACTCCATTGGGGCCATTCTATAAGGTGTCTTTGAAATATCCAAATCACCCGGTACGAGTTCTATTGAAAACTGAACTACACGATTTGGTGGAAGACCTGGAAATTCCTCCGGAAAGACATCATCAAATTACCGTACAATGGGCATATTATTAATCGTCAGTTTCTCTCCAACCATTTGAGATTAACAAACTTCATTTAGTGGAATCAAGACCCATAAGATGGATGAAATTTCCACTAGAAGGTTATGTTCATCCTTGCATCGATAGATGATCATAGATTGATCTGGAATATGAAATGTGACTTCCCTTATTTGGAAATTGATATGATATCCATATAAAGAAAGCCAATCCATGCCCATAATCACATCAAATTACACTATAGGAAGGATCACAAGATTTTCAGGAAGCACTTTACAACAAACTTCAATCGGAGAAGAATTGTAAACTTTTGATGCGACTGTTGTTCCATTAGGAGTTGTCACATCCAAATCAACATCTAATTGTTGAGGTAATACGTTGAAACCCTAAGAAAATTCTTCATAAATAAAAGAATGGGTGGATCCAGAATCAAATAAAACATTTGCTACTTTAGAGTGGATGGTAAGTGTACCTCTCACCACTTCGTTGTCGAACTCCAAATCGCCGATAGTAATTGCATGTGACTTTCCTTTGTCTTTGGCCTTAAGATTTTGTTGACGTCGATCATTATCATCAACCCTTGGATTTGGACATTGATTGGCATAATGCCCCATATCCTTGCACTTGAAACATTGAAGTGTAGTATGTTCATTCTGTGTATCCCTTCCTTTGTTTGCATCATTAGACATCTTCTTCCCATTATTTCGACTTTCAATTTCCCGATGACCTTCTTTTCTACACATATAATATTTTCTTGTTCCCTTAAGTAAATTTCCTCCATGTTTCTTTCCACACTTTTAGAATAAGGGAAAACTCATCTTCTTTTTGGTGTGGTCTTTAGATTTTCCTTTGAATTCAATTTTCCTCTTCTTATCAGACCCATGTGACTGATGGGTTACACCAATCTCCATCTCAACCTTGAGAGCACATCAAACAATTTCATCGTAGCTATTGAAGTCCCTTATGGACAACGCCCTTCGAAGACTTGGTGTTAATCTACTAAATAATCGATCGATCTTACTCTCAGGTTGGATAATAATTTCGGAAGCGTACCTTGCAAGTCTTGTAAAATTTGCTTAGTATGTACCAATGGATTCATAACCATTTTGCTTTAATTCAAGAAACTCCTTCTCCATCTTTGTTCGGAGAATACGAGGGAAATACTTATTGAAAAACAAGTTCTTGATCTCATCCCATTCCATGGACTCAATTTCATCCCTTTTCCTCGTATTCTTAATAAGATTCCACCATTGATCAACATCACCTTCCAAACGATACACTGATAAGATGAAATTATCATGTTCTGAACATTGAAGTACTAAAACTATCTTTGTAGTGGTACTGATCCATTGTTCAGCCCCTAATGGATTAGAAGACCCGCTGAATGAAGGTGGACGCTGAATCATAAAGAATTCGACAGAATGTTTCTCCCTCTGCTCATTTGGAAGTCCTTCCTGATTCATATCTTGAGAAAGTTGTGTGATCATGGCTACATGATTTTTCATTCTAGCTCCCATAATGTTGGGTTGCTCAGGGGGACAATCATTGCATTGCCCGTCGCATTCCACAATAACACAATTTCTTTGGGTTCCAACCATTGACTAAAACCAAGAAGAATAGTGTGAGCAACACTAATTATAATAGGAAAACCACATAATCAAGAATAAAATTTCACACTTAAGGTCTTATCATAGGCTGTTCATGGCCATTTCTAGACACTAAGATTTTTTTCTATGTTTAGACTTAACCATAGGGTTCTTACTAAGGCTTTCACATTCTAGTTTCCAAAGGATGACTATACCTTTCCTCTAATACCAACTATAACGACCCTAACTTTACATACATGGTTAATACTTCAAAATTGAAGCATACTTATTACAACATATAACAAAACCATTAAAGGACCCTATAGGTATAGTGTCTTTAGAAACTGGGAAACATAAACAACTGGTTCATAAAGCATCTACACTGTCTCCCATTTATTTCATCATAACTATAGTCCCTTTTTGGCATATCTTACTTAATACCCTCATTCCTGACCTGGGAAAAGAATACATACAAAAGGGTGAGCTCAAATGCTCAATAATGGCAAACAAAAGAAATATCAATTACATCAAATTCATAAGAACATATCATTTTGAAAATCTTATCCTGCGAAAGAGATCCTAATTTCATAACACGGGATAAATCATGGTAGTGAAATGTAATCACAATAATCATAACTTAAAACATGAAAATTCGTGGCATAATCACATAATTATAGAGAATCATTTCTTATTAGTCAAGACCCTTTTCCAAGACTATCTTAGTGGACAATGTCCATTTCTGAACCTAGTTCACTCCTCATTTCAGTCATGTTTCACTGAACCGGTTTAACCTGCCGTTTCATCCATGTCTATTTCATGAGATATAAAATCATTACCCAATGCATTGGAGGGAGATATAGGTCCCACCTATCTCATAATGATACCATTCTTTTGTGTGCCATAAAATCATAAACCACACATCATAGCATAACCCATGTAATAAAAATGGGAATATTAAACATCATGACATCATAAAACAATTCATATAAGATAAAGGAATTCATAAAAATAATTCCACAACATAATCAAATCAATGTAATAATAGGGATAGAAACTGAACACTTTATTATCGTAGATGGAAAATAATTTTGATAAAACACATGAACTCCATTCTTGAGGAAAATATCCTTTCTACTTCAAAAATAGTTTTCCATTCTTAATATGTCATACAATTCTAAACTAAAAGAAGTTGATTTAAAATAAACTTGAAAACTTGTAAGGAATTTTTCTTGGAAATAATGTTTTAAAAATCCATTCATGCTGTATAAGTTAAAAGAAAACATTCTTCTCGTACTTTTGTCGGAAAAGTCAAAAAGTACCTCGTACGAAAAACCAAAAAATATTCCATTGATATCTTTTACTAAAAACTCATTGAAGGGTCAAATTTGATATAAATGATTGTAGAAGGATATAAATATTACATATTGAGGAAACATGGATGTGTATGATAATATACACCCCAGTAAATTCCAAAGTATAAACAATCTCAGATAAAAATGAGATTGAGATATTTCCCTTACCTTAGGTCAGATTTGTTTCGTAAGTGTCCGAACCTCCTGTATAATGATTTAAATAATGTTATTGACTTATTAAAGAATCATAAATATTGTTATGATATCATATATGGTCATATTCTTAGCTTCTTATTAGTAATATTTCATTACTACTTGTTATTCGGGTGTTTATTACTATTTGTTCTTATGCGTGTTTTGTCGAATAAATTCTTATTCTTCTCTTTAGGTTATAGATACCTCATTTCCAGAATGGTATTAGTGTAATATATATCATATTAATTCATTAAATTCATTTATATAATAATTATGCAATGAAGATCATGTAGAACGAGTCGCATCACATCATGAAGACGGTATTCCATACGTACGCACGAGCGATGATATCGTTCCCATGATCGTGGAATTGTATTGGAGTGTATGTATACATTTTCAGAATCAATATCACTTTACAATAATCATATATAGTTATTATTTACACCATTATACCCATCCAAGTAAGGTGGTGGGGGAAAATAGATTACACCACGGCGTGGAGACGGTATTCCGTACGAACGCACGCGCGGTGATTTCATTTTTCATAGGATGGATAGATGGTGAAATAGGGTTGTTTCATACTTATAATGACATATCAGTATATGAGTAATACTTATGTTATTAATTCATAATGAAACAACTAATGAAGAAGAAGTGGAAGAAGAAATGATGATGAATGAGTCGGTAACGGGCATTACCTCTTCTTTGAAACGCCTCTCTGAGACCTCCTCTTAGGGCACTAAAATTGGTCTTTAAAAAATACCAGGATGTCTAGGATGTTTCTAGAGAATTGGGGAAGTGAAATCGGAAGGGATATTTTGAGCTTGAAAGCTCAAATTGGTGTGGGGAGGAGAGGGAGGAGGTTCCCTTTTATAAGGGAGGAGAGGGGCACCTTTGGAAATATAAGACATATTAGTTTATATTAAATCTCAACCCCACTTAAAAACATAAAAAATGACTCATATCCGAATATTAGATGAGACAGGGTTGTAATATCATCAACCAATAAAATTTATACATTTTAGGAATTTATTTTAAACATTATCAACTTGATTTATCCTTATTTATCAATTTAATTTTATTTGTGGTAATAATATTATAAATTTTAAATTATTATAAATAACTACATATGTGTTGTGATTTTTCCATAAATTTACACTTTATGAAATTCTATACCATAAAAATTTTAATTTCTAAATTTTAAATGTTTTTTTATTTTTAAACAGTTTTATAATATGTTATTTTTATAAAATAACAATAGTGTCAATTTTGGCACTATTCATTTATTTGAATTTAAATAAGATATATACAGAAGATATATTCGAACTAAAAGTTTTAATGGATCCATAAAATTTCTTATGTATATATAAAATTTGTGGATAACATTAAATAGTTCATATAATATTTATTTTATTATTTTTAAAACCGTTTATTTGAAATTTTAATTAATAAAATAATTTCAACATCACTATTGTTTCATAATTAATGATAATTATTTAATCCCTAAAAATTCTAAATAAATTACTATGATATAGATAATTGTATTATATTTCTGTAGACTATTCATTTTTGAAGTTTCATGAAGCTTATCATTAAATTAAAATTATTATACTTATAAGATTAAAGAATGTGACCTGTTGTCACATTATTTGGTTTTAAAAATAATTAAATTATTTTCCTGGAAAAAAGTCCATTAAATGAATCTAATCTGACCCTTAGGTGCTATGGGTAGACTTTTAGTCATCCAATAGGATTTTGGCAGGTGTTAGGGTGATTTTATAATCTTATATTTACCCTTAATTACCCGATTTACCTTTAACTATGGTAAATACAATTTACCGTAGTTACTATTAATAATGCCCAAAAATAAAAAGTAACTGATTAAAATAATTTTAACCCACTGATTCTGAATATGGAATCCATTTTTCAAAATTCAAAACATATAAGTTGCAGTAATTAATTTAAAATAAATCCCTTTGTTAAAAAAACGGGTTTTAGAAGTTAAAACATTTGCCAAAGATTGAAATGTTTTTACCTATGAATTCAAGGTGAAATTAATGCTAATGACATAAATTATATTAAATTGTAAAAATATATTATATTTATACTTTAAAACCATTCAATATTATAATTTATCCATATAAAGTATCTCAATGAAAAAAGTTGTTTTTAATTAAAAATTAGCGTATTTTTACTATTCATCAAAATTTGAAAGTTATCAGAAAAATATCAAAAATTTATCCAAATTAAATTTTTATACCCTGATTCAAAATAATAACTTTATTTTGTCAAATTGAACTTATATACATGTCAAAAACTAGATTTAATGTCGGTGTGCCATCAAAAGGTGGCAAAACTACATTTTTTCCAAAAAATACTTCTTTTATCAAAAAAACTGATTTTTCTTTTATACTTCATTCTAGAAAATGTATAAGTTGAATTAAAATGTTATAAAATTAAAAATTAAGTTAATAAAATTCATAACAGCTAGTATTTATAATATTTTAATAGCATATCATTGTTTAGTGAAACTCGGTATTGCGTACGACACAAGCTATCGAGGAAGGTCACGGTTGCGTGTAAAACAAGCCAAGATAGTGTTGTGTGTAGTGAAAGATTCCTTTGATGATTTATATAACATAAAAAAATATTTATCATAAAAGTCTCAGGTGTTATAATTCTTCTCACCACTCTAGGATTCATCTTCTACCACATCCAATGGTCTCCATGCCCCCACATATCACAAGAACCATCCAGGCTCACATCACAACACAATCACCTGGGAAACAAACATTTTAACAATTGGGATTTTGGACCTTTAACAATCAAGAGGGTAACTCAGAACCCTTCAAGGAATTATCAAACAACCAGTTCTTTAATCCATCTAAAATTAACTGATTCATTATTCATAGGATCCAAATTTAAGAAACCTAATCCGTAAGCTATCTCAAATAATTATACATGCTTACTTCAATAATTTGATTAACATCAAATTAAAACAAGAAGAATCAAATTCATTCACATGCCATTTTACCCATAGCCAGTAGTTATCAATTAATTTCTGTTTATGTTATTTACCAATTTCCATCATGAACAAATATCTAAACGAAGAAAGCATGGATATCACAGTATCTAGAAAACAAGGGTGAATAACAGACGAACGATATCATTTTATTTATCCAGCTCAAATATTTATTATGTCAATTCCATTTTTGTCCAGTGGGATAAAACATTATATCAATAATTTTTCATGTAAAGGAAAAGAGAAGCCATGAATCCCCTACATCAAATTGTTCTTGATGTTCATTATCAACACAAGAGGTCAAGATCCTCCTCTTACGACAATGGCATCCACCTGAGCATGCCACGATATGACCCCACCAACTGAACCACATGAAAACTTTATTAGAATCATGGATATTGCTTTATATTAAATTTAAAGGATAAATAGAAGTAGATGAACCCCAAAAGAATGATAATAAAACAAAATTTATTTTAAATATTGATAGATACTTCTTTGTTGCACAGAAACAGCGGGTGCACTTGCAGCAATAAGGACACCGTGGAAACAAATCCACTGGGAGAAGATTGATCTCATGATTCCTAGGTGATGGAAGGAAAGGTTTGAGGGTCTCGCACCAGAGAAAAAGGGAAAATAATTAGGGAGGAAGATATCATTCCCCTTTAGAAGATTTAATGGAGTGGAAATTTAAGATACGCTTGATTTCCCATTAAAAGTGGATTGTATATAAACAAACAGATTGACCAAGTATAGAAACATCTTGAGCCTTAGGAATAATTAATATAGGAGTTATGGCCTTCAAATCTGCCATAGAGTCCACAAAATGAGGAATAAAATGCATTTT
The DNA here is from genome assembly GCA_963277665.1 of Viscum album. Taxonomy (NCBI): domain Eukaryota; kingdom Viridiplantae; phylum Streptophyta; class Magnoliopsida; order Santalales; family Viscaceae; genus Viscum; species Viscum album. The sequence continues at coordinate 381,483,438 of OY728122.1, forward strand.
ATGTGAAATGAAGATGATATATGGTTGAAACTATAGGAAGCTGGGAATACTGTTCATGAACTCAATATTTGGAAATGGAAAAACACTGTTCATGAACCTCACCATTAAAACCTCACCGATAGAACACTATTCATGAACGTCACTGATAGAACGTTGTACACCTACCATTATGGAAAGACTTTACACCTACCATTAGAGGTTACCCATATAATTGTTCACGGATAGAAGTGTTCATAAATTGGATTTTTGGAAAAGGAAATAGAGGATACCATTAAAGGTTACTAATAGAAATGTTCACCAATAGAATTGTATATAGAAATGGAATAATGGAAAAGGAAATAGTGGTTACTGTTAGAGTTTAGTGATAGAACTGTTCACTGATAGAACTGTTTATAGAATTGGAAATTTGGAAAATAAAATAGAGCTTACCATTAGATGTTACCGATAGAAATTCTCACCGATAGAATTGTTCATAGAATTGGAAATTTGGAAAAGGAAAGAGAGGATACCATTAAAGGTTACCGATAGAACTGTTCATGGACAGAACTGTTCAAAGAATTAGAAATTTGGTAAAGGAAATAGAGGTTACCATTATAGGTTACCAATAGAACTGTTAACAACACTCGAAATTGGAAAATTGTTGGGGCTGAGTCACCTTGAACTCCTGGAAGACCTCATACACCATATTTTCACAAAGGAATATACCAGAGAGGTATATTTGATTACATCAGATACCTCTCAATAAATTCTTGTCCCTGAGAATTCCAAAACCACCTAAAGTGAAAACAAGATGGTTTTTATACAACCACCCATCGAGATACCTCCGAAAAGTGAGCAAGACACAAAATAATCAAAGGAAGCCATCTCATAAACATGAAAGGTTCATAAATAAAATTGATATATCGATACATGAATAGATGTAAACATAAAACAACTCTGGAAACTGAGCACATATATGTGACTAACATCCCCAGGTACTCTCCTCAATACCACCGTGTCACTACAAGACACGAACCAATGGAATAGAACACCCACACAACACCTTCTCCATACGGTCTTAGATCTCTATAGGTCGCTCCTCAAAGGTTTCATCATCATCAAAATCGATCTCTCCCCAATCAATGATGTGAGATTAATCATGAAGAAAATGACAGATCTTTGATACATTGAAAACATCATGTATCTGAATCATCTGTGAGGGAAGTGATAATCGTTACACCAAAACTCCAAGAAGAGATAAAACCTTGAAAGGCCCAAAAAACTGGGGGGAAATCTTACTCCCATTACCAAACATTCACTACCCATGATGGGGATTCACCTTCAAAAACACATGAACACCAACATTAAACTCTATGTGTCTCATTCTTTGATCAACATATGATCTCTGGTGATCTTTCACTATCTTCATCCTCTCACGGATCACCTAAACATTCTATATTATATTTTTCACTAGTTTCAGTTCGAGAATTTATGACCCTCCAACCCTATTCTAGTATAATAGATAACGTCAAGGTCAGATATACAAGGCTTCAAAAGGCGCCATACCGATGGTGGAGTGAAGAAAATTATTGTGAGAGAACTTCCCCAAGGGTAGGCGCTTCATCCACGAACCACCAAAATAAATAACACAAGAGCATAACATGTCTTCAAGAGTCTGGATGGTTCTTTTTGTCAAACCATATGTTTGTGGATGAAAAGTAGTTTGAAGGCATAACCGAGAACGAAAAGAATGTTGGAGACCTTTACACACCCTAGAAGAAAATCAAGGATCTCGATCAGAAATGATTGTCCTTCGAACTCCATGAAGTCTCACCACCTCCTCCATATACTGCTTTGAAAAAAATCCACCGAGCTTGAATTCCTGATTTCTATAATGTGGGCCTATTTTGTGATTTGATCCACTACCACCCAAATAGCATCATGTCCTCTCGGAGCATGAGGAAAATCAGCAACAATGTCCATTGAGAAGTACTCCCGCTTCCACTGAGGAATCTCTAATGGCTGGAGAAGACCACTAGGAAAACGTTGTTCGGCCATCACCTTTTGAAGACCAAACATCAAGACACAAACTCCACAACTGAAAACTTCAGTCTAGGACACCAAAACTGGATCCTCAAGGCTCGATACATCTTTTTCACGCCAGGACACACCACTAAAGGAAAACTAAAAAAATCATTGAGATTCACCACATTAATTGTTAGAGGAACAAAAATCCTTCCATGATACAACACTCAGTGTTATTAGTCTCATACAACCCATAGGGACCTCGCCACAAAAAAATCGGTCTCTCCAGACTCCACCTCTAGATCCCCTAACAAGGACTCTTCCATCTTCTACATCAGGGATGATTGTACCATCATCTGAAAAAGACAACCTTTTCCCCCAACATTTTCAATATCAAGATTTAATGCTAACAGTTCGTTCATTACTCCACAAGAGTCACTAGATTGACACACAACCTCACTATGTGACTTTCGACTCAACACATAAGCTACAACATTTCCCGTTCTTAGTGTATATGATATCTCGAATTGGTATTCCTCTATGAACTCCACCCACCGAAGATGTCGTATATTCAAGTCACACTGGGAGAAATCATTCCTGAAACTCATATGATCGGTGAAAACCACAAAGCGCTCGTCAATGAGGTAGTGTCTTCACAACATTAGAGAAAACACCACGGCTGCCAACTCAAGATCATGGGTGGCATAGTTATGTTCGTGGGGACACAACTGCCGAGACCCATAAGAAACAACTGACCTCTGCTACATGAGAACACAACCTAACCCCAGATGCGAAGCATCGCATAAAACATCAAATTGAACTCCCTCAGCTGGAAGACAAAGAACTAGAGAACTTAATAACTTCTCCTATAGATACTTCAATGATGACTGACACTCATCAGTCCATATTAATTATTTATCCTTCCTAGTCAAAGTTGTCATAGAAGTCACAACTCGTGAGAAATTGGCTATGATCCACTTGTAGTAGACTGTGAGACCATGGAAACCTCACACCTTTGACACTGCCTTTGAGGCTTCACAAGACACAACTACTTATATCTACGATGGATCCAATGCTACTCCCTATTGGGACAGAACATGCCCCAATAAATAGACATCTCTATCCCTATACTCACACTTCGAAAACTTTCCAAACAGATGATGTTGACGATGTACTCTGAAAATGGTTTGTAGATGATCGGCAGGATCCTCCCCAGATGTGGAGTACACAAGGATGTTGTCGATGAAAACCACCACGAACATGTCTAGGAACTCACGGAACATATCATTAATCAATCCCATGAACACAGCTAGAGAATTCGTCATGCCGAATGACATTACAAATAACTCATAATGCACATGACTACAATGGAAAGCTATGTTCGGGATATCCTCATCCTTTATACGTATTAGATGATATCTTAACCACAAGATGATCTTTGAGAACCAACATTCACCCTTCAGTTAATCAAATAAATCATCAATCTGAAAAAGAGGATAGCGATTATTTATTTTCACTTTTTTTAAGAGATGATAATTGACACAGAACTGTAAACGGTTGTCAGCCTTCATCATGGACAAAACTGTTGCACCCCACAGTGACACACTTGGCCAAACAAAACCGCACTGTAACATACCATCAAGATGTATACATAGCTCACGTAACTCATAATAGGCCATCCTATATGGAGACATAGAGATAAGATACTCACATGGTAGTATCTTGATCCTAAACACGATCTCTCATCAAGTGAGTAATGCTACAACCACTTCTAGAAAGACATCAGGGTACTCTTCTATGACCCTAGGAAACACCAACTACTAAACATCTAAGGAACTCAACATCATCACAGCCATCATGAATGATAAGGATGGAATGTACCTATGACCCATTCGATGATCTTACATGCCAACAAAAACTACCAGATCTGCATCCTCACCAAAGAAGATGACCATCTTCCTGAATAAATCCACAATAGCCTGCACTAAACACAAATAATCCATGTCAAGGATGACATCATATGGTTGTAGTCATAATCATCGGAAATCTCCCCAAGTGAGGTGCTGCCCCCAGCACTAGCTCAGAGTCTCTACATACATTAAACAAGTCAACTCAACCTCCAACTAGAATAGTTAACTCCAAGGGCACTGGATGCCACTTTACCTCAAGTCCCAAAGCATGGAAAAGGGTAGGTGTTATGAAATATTGTGTCACTCCTAAATAAAACAAGGAATACACCAAGGTAAAAAAAGAAAAGGGTACCTCGAATGACGTCTGGATTTCCTGGTGCTGGAAACACTAGAGTATGAAATCTAACCATGACCTCCTCCACATCCTCTCTGATCCTAATTATGACCAACAACACAGACACGCTCTGATCTCTAAGGACACAGAGCATCATGGTGCTGTCCTCAACTTGCACCTTCTACCCTCTGCTGATATAATGCTGGTGCAACCTACTGCTACTGCCTCGGCTGGAACTGCATCAATGGAGGAACCTAGAGAGTAGCACCTGGTGCATAATGACAGATCTGAAAGGTCATGCACTCCCACTACTGATTACCCTGACCACCACAAAAAAAACAAGTTCCTGATCCCTTTGCATAGGCATGATAATTTCTGCCTCTGGAGAAACAAGATGTGAAGGGCTGGGACCTACCCCTAGCTAAACAGAAACTCTTCTTCCCAGTAAAACGGGAACCCCAGACCACAACTCTGCTTCATGAGGAATCAGAGAGATTCCCCTCTAGTGATGATCCAGTCCTATCCAAAGTCCTCTCGACAACCTCTGTCCTTTCGAAATCCTTATGATATGTTTTCACCATAAATGGGGTGACCTAGTGGTAGATTTATGGACGTATGTCGTCCTCCAAATGCCTCGCTCTGGACTCCTCATCTGGTAGAAGGTTTGAAGCATATCGTAAAAGGTTCCTGAAATGGATTCCATACTCTCAAACACTATAGCTCCCCTGTCGATGGCTATGAAGTTCCTAGATGCTGGACACCTTCGTAGTTGAAGAATGAAACTCGACTCTAAAATTGTCTCAAAACTCCTCCCATGAGATCGTTGACTCCTCACAATCCCCAGGTAAAAAGAACCACCACTTCTTCACTGCTCCACACATCATCGTCACAACCGAGGACACCTAGTTCTTTTTTTGAGTACAGATCAAAATGATTACTATATCGACCTCCTCCAACCAGTCTTCTATGACTGCATCTGAAATGGATCCCTCGTTCTTATGTAGAATTTGGCGCTGAAAATCTAGGAGTGTCTTCCTCCATGTGTCGCTGTCATTGAAATCTACTTTATTGCGATCTTCTGAACAACCTCCTAAACATTTTCTGTGAAAACCTGGCGAGGGTGTCGACCTAGAGCCATACTAGTAAAAGAAAAAACTGTTAGAGCTCCTAAACCTGGAATATGGAATACTAAAAATTAATTAATGAATTGATTTATTTCATTGATTTTAGGTTAACAAATCCCATGGTCTACCCAATCAAACATAGGCATAAAAAAGGATGAGGCACGATCATTTTCTTGGTCTCTACCCCACATCTAGTATCACCTTGTTTAGTAGCCATTGTAAACATAGTGGTATGTACATCAGATCATACGGGGCCAAAAATGCCTATTTCATAGCCGGTCTCCAGTGTTTACATTACTTTATAATCATGAATGAGATAGTTCCCTACAAACCCATGCAACCTCACCTTTGCCTAAATCCAAAATCCATTCTATACCTCAAAAGATCTTTTGATACCACTCTTTCATGACCCCATTCCCACATAGTTTACCCCTTGTAGGCCGATAATGTGAGAAGGGAGATAATGACCACTGTGTCCTACCTCCAGTAGGCCCTGAGTTGGAAACTAGCTCCGAGGGTATAGTAAACACACAAAGGGGAGGAATTACCCTCTAAGAGAACACATGAAAAAGAGAGAGATAAGATAGACATGAACCAACTCCAACTCAGAAATTAAATATAATAGAAAACCCAAGTTCACATTTGTAATGTCATGCAAAAGTACTAAGACTGGAAGTAGAAAACTGCATGTACCTAAAAGAAAGTAAAACAGTATCAACCACAAGCCCGAACAGCTCCTGCAACCACAAGCTAGTAGTAACCATCCTAAGCTGCAACCTACTCCAAGTGACCTGAAAAACAGTTTATATTTACATAGGGTGAGTATAATATTATACTCAGTAGGATCCTCCTTAAATCCTATCATTCAAAAGTAAATAAATAATTCTAAATCACAGTGAACAACAAGTGAAACTAATTTGTTACCTAAACATGTATACTAAGTTCCCAACCTCTCCATGGAAACATTTCCAATGTAACGTATACAATAATATATCATATAATAATGAATATCATGGGTACCCCACTACTAATTTCTCACTGGTTTCCCACATTGCCTCACCGTCGCCTGTCCTAAGCAACTCTCTCCAAAAATGGATTCCCACAGACAACTAGAAAAAGCACCACAAAATGCACCTCATGCATAAAAACCACCACATCCATGTAGGAAAAGTATCTAGGTAGTTTCTGGGAGCCACCACAGCTCGAATAACATGTATCATTAATCGGCTATTATACCAAAACCCATTATAGCCCATACACTGAGTGAGGATCCTCAAGCCATCACATCTTATACATGTTACACATATAGTTTTCCATAGGAAACTATATCTAGAATATATGTATGTGAATATACACAACCCATTATAGCCCCCTACACACATATATGAGGAAAAGTAACCACTGTCCCTACTAGCACAAGTAACTACCAAGAGAAGAGGGTGGGGCCATAGGGGGTAGTCAACCATTCATCCTCCCATGAGAGTGTTAGGGAAAACACACCTCCCATGGCTCAGAATTCCTAGGGTGTCAGTTTCCCATACTAACAGGCTGGAGTACCATATAGAAACACAAAAAAGTAAAGAATTTAATATACCTCACAATCACACTGTGGTAATAACCTAGTCATAGAATAAACTACAGCTAACACCTCTCAGACTCTGGGATTCTACTTCAAAGACTATGTATCTTATAAGCACACAACCTTTTAAAGAGCTTTAATAAATAATTTTATTTCCTTTTTATAAGTTTAAATTTATGTTAATAAATTATTTAAGAATTAATTAACCATTAAGAATTCCATATTAAATTTCATTAGCATTAAACCCAAATTCCTCTATCCCTTTAAAATTACAACCTCATCATTATGTTCCAGAAAATTCCAACCCCATGGGTTAACATTATTTATTCAATTATTCATTATAGAATTACATTCCCACATTCGTATGAATTCTAGAAAAACATTCTATGCTACTAAAAAAAAGGGGGTCTCGATATGGTGTGTAGATGTACTACCTGTATTGTCTTTACCACTTATAGAAAGAGCATAGAACCATCCTCATTTGAGAAGAAGAACACAGAAATTACATAGCATACCCCATGCATCATCACCTCTTTTGGAAGAAGGGTAAGCAAGACCAGCTACCTTAGGTAGTGGGGAAAAGTAAAATAGATAATCAAACAAAAAGAAACAAAAAGCATCCAACTAACACATCCAACCCTTTCCATCATCCCTTGTGTCCTCCACAACACCCACATGCATAAACCGATGCATCTCTCCACACTAGGCGTCATCAGATGCCAAAAAGAAAGGTCTCCATGCCCCCACATATCATAACAACCATCCAGGCTCACATCACAACACAAGAACCTAAAAAAAACATTTTAATAATTGGTCTCTTGGCCCTTTAACAATAAAGATAGTAACTCAGATGGACCAATAGTATGGGAAACCATTTTAATTACAAATTATTTATATCTTCCCATGTTCTCAAGATGGACCAATAGTATGGGAATTCATTTTAATTTATTATTCCTATAATTCAATAAATTATTCAACAAAATTTCCATAATCTTCAATAACATTAGTTTGATCATCCATGTAAATTTTTATTCTCATTTTGTTTTTTTGAACATATAATAAACATACTTTGGACAGTGAGAGTTTTATGGATAAAAAAACATTGATGGGAATTAGAAAAATTGACCAACTAATTTTTCTCAAAAAAAAAAATTAGAGGAAAATTATTAAAAAAACATATCATCTTATTTATGAGATGACTTGATTTCCCAAAGGAAATACCCATAAAAAATTCATTTGACACCCCTTATTGCTTGTTTATTCTTCCTCTCTTCTTGATTGACTATACGAAACAGTTTAATCTTTATTGAATTAACCTCCACTATTTCTAGAAAAAATCAATGATCTCCTATTTTTTATCCCATTACTTAATCATTAATTTTTGGAAATATTAATCATACATAGTTATTGTAGATTTTATGAGTAGGTTTATATGTAACGCCCCGACCCTAGTTACCCAGAGTCGGTGCATTATTACATAACATTGGCATGATCACAAGAAAGATCAAATCTCGAAAGACCGATTGTTTTAGTAGCCTTGGAAACACTAGATATATTCATAAGTTTTACATTACATCATAAAATGAAAAACTACAACAACAACATAACGTTTCCATAATCCACACTCATATCCCCACATAATATCCCTGCAGATCATTCATAATTTACTTCTTCACTTCCTGGGAAAAATAAAACATAGAAAAGGGGTGAGCTCAAATGCCCAGTAAGGATAACAATATAACGGAAACTTTCATAAATAAGAATAAACATTTAAGGCAATGTATAACTAAAACAAAAGCCTTTTAAACTTGAACATTTAACATAGTATGGCATAAATAAAATTAAATAATGCCATTTACTTATTCACATGGTTATTCTACTAAACGAATAATCACATGAAAAATCAATAACCACTTTCATAATGATGGAATGCATAATGCCAGACTATCATAACCACATAGCCAAGGCCTCGTGCCAAGACTACAAATAAGATTTTGTCAAGGCCTTATGCCAAGACACTAGTTTGTCTCATGAGACCTACCGATGCATCGAGGAGCTATAGCGGGCTCCACCCGTCACATATTAAGTCCAATGCATTCCCATATGAAAAGGTTTAAACATAACATAAACATTCGTATTAAAACTAGCATACGAAATGTGAATACTTTCACCATAAACTATGAATGGTATAAAAATATCACATCCACAGTCAAACATATCACAAAACCTTCAATACAATATAGAAGTTTTGTATCATAATAAATCAACTTCAAATAATCTTAAAATCCATCAAAGGATGTTGACATAGATGAAATCAAAATTCATTTTAAAGAAATATCTCCTTTTATTTTGAAATCATTTAAGATCCATATAAAATAAAACATTTTCTTTGAAAATAATCTTATAAGCTTGTAAGGGAAGCTTTGAAGATTTTATAACGGCGGAAAATAGCCGCACCCGCCGTATAAAAAAACATTCTTACCTTAATTCTGTCGAAAAGGTTAAAAAGGACCTTGTTTTGAAAACGACCGAAAGATTCTTTATAAACCACTTATAAAAGTCAAAAAGGGTATAAATGACTTTAACTCATATTCTAGTAAATAGTAAAAATGTTTTGAAATGCATTTTTAAGAAACATGGATGTGGATGATAAAGAGATCCCAGTAGATTATTACGTATAAACAACCTTGGATAATGAAGAGGTTGTAAAGTAAACCCTTACCTTGTACTTTTCCTTGGTTGGGGTAGGTTAACCTCCTGTATAATGGTGAAATAGTTGTTATTAAATTATACAAGAATCATATATATTAATATGATATCATATATGATCTTTTAACATTGATTTGTTAATAATATCTTAGAATTATCGTCGTTTCGGGAGTTAACTTACTCATTTTCTTTTATATGTTTTGTTACATAAGCCATGGTTGTTGTATCTTATTCATATCCAGAATGATATCTAGTCCTTAAACATCATTTTTAAATCATCAAATGATAATTATACTTGAATGGATACGATGGAGAATGAATCTCATCGCGTTCGTGGAGACGGTAGTCCGTACGTACGCACGAGCGACAATATCATTCTTTTGATATTAAAATAATATATAAATGGATGGTATATCATATATACAGAATCATTAACATGTTATATTTATTATTTACATGAGTTACACATCATTATTATACCCATCCAAATAATATTATATTGAATAACAATTACACCACGACGTGGAGACGGTAGTCCGTACGTACGCACGTATGGTGACATGTTATTCAAAGGGTGGATAGAATACTGAATATGGTTGTACCATATTTATAATAACATCACAGTATATGTGAGATATTGGAGTTATTATTTTAGAATGGTAAGAACAAAGGAAGAAGAAGTGGAAGAAGAAATGAACTTGGAGAAGGGTGGTGAAATCATTACCTCTTCTTCGGGTTCTTCCTTTTCATTTGATCAAAAGGGCTCCTTAGGTTGGCTTTCTGATCAAACTAAGGCCTCTAGGTTGTAGTGAGGGATGTTGGGAGAGTATTTGGGCAGAGTTTGGCCGAACCAAAAGGCTTTGAAGGTGTGAAGAAATGAGAAGGAGGAGTGCCCTTTTATAAGAGGGGTGAGGGGAACCTTTGGAAAAGCTAGAAATATTAATTTATAATAAATTCATATTCGGTTTCTAATGGCTCCAAAGCTTATTATTCAAAGGTTAAGGTGGGGATAGGTCGAAAACCACTCAACCAATATAATTTAGATAGGTTTGGGTACTTATATTAACCTTATCTTTAAGTATTAACTCTAAGTTAATTAGTTTCACTTTTACAATGTCTCTTTGTATTTTTATATAATATGGTTAATAAACTTACTATATAAATCCAAGCGACCCCCAAGTGTTACATTAATGATGAAACTATCATGATATAAGTCTCTTGGCCGAAACTTAGATTTTTAGGAATTTAATATCAATTAATAATATAATATTTGTTTTAAGAACTCTTTTATGTCAATTTTGACACTATTCAATAGCTGATTTTTGTGAAACTCATAAAAGATTGATTACTTCGAAAAAAGTCAATAATAATATATCATATTATCCTAGAAAATTAGTTTAATTCATTAAAAGTTTCATATTATATTTATTTGGTTATTTATAATATCAATTATTTTAATTATTCACTATTATAGTAATTACTGCATCATTATTGTGTCATAAATAAAATAAATTATTTAATGTCTAAAAATTATAAATAAAATATCATTATGTAGGAAATATTTTTATCTTTCTAATGAATATTTATAATCTAAAATCCAACATATATAACCCTATGTAACAATTGTATTTCTAAAAGATATATGCTTGTGTCATTTTTGTATTCATTTTAACTTAATTAAAATAAAGTGTCATTATCACTTACATGTGGATCCATGGGGTCCCAAAATAGACTCAAAGATGCCCATGGTCGACCATGTTTCAACCAATAGGGTTAAGACACGTTTTAGGGTAATTTTGTATTATTATAATATTATTTTTTAACCCTTATTTACCGGATTTACCCTTAACCATGGTAAATAAAATATTTACCGCAGTAATTATTCAAAATGTCTAAAAATAAAAGTTACCTATTTACACAATTTGAAAATCCTGATTCCAAATATGGAATCCATTTTTCTAAATTCAAAACACAGAAGTGGCAGAAATTAATTTAAAATTATTTCCCGCTGTCAAAACAAAAAGCGTGTTTTTAAGAGATAATAACTATCAAAAGATTGACACTTGTTTATGTTCGGTTTAATTGTAAAATTATGTCCAATGACCAACATTATATTAAATGGTAAAAATATATTCTAAATATACTTTAAAACCACTCAAATTCATAATTTATCACTATTAATTATTTTGATTAAAAAAGTTGTTTTTAATTAAAATTTAGTAATTTTCACTATTCATCAAAATATGAAAGTTATCCGAAATGTACCAAAATTTCACCTTAGGCTAAATTCGATATTCCGAATCCAAAAATGAAGTCCATTTTCAAATATAAAATATATATAATTTCAAAAAGTAGGTATTACTATTCATAACGACTAGTTTGATTAGTTATGGTGTGTTAGAACTCGGTGTTGCGTACAACACACGCTATCACATTATTCAAAGAGAAGCGTACCGTAGAAGCTTGGGGTGTTACATTCTCCCCTCCTTCAAATAATTGCGTCCTCGCAATTTCTAGGGTATTACTGCATAAAAGACTCGGGTGGTTCTTCATCATAAGTTCCTCGGGTTCCCACGTTGCCTCTTCCATCTTATGGTTTCTCCACAAAACTTTTACCAGACGCGTCGTCCGGTTTCTCAGTACTTGTTCTCTTGTATCAAGAATCTTGACGGGCTCTTCACAATAAGACAGATCGGGTTCCAGTTCTAATTCCTCATAGGTGAGTACATGCGTTGGGTCAGGCATGTATTTTCTCAACAGAGATACGTGGAACACATCGTGAACTTTGGAGAGACTTGGCGGCATTGCCAATCGGTAAGCTACAGCCCCAATTCTTTCTAGAATTTCGAAAGGTCCGATGTACCTGGGACTCAATTTACCTTTCTTACCAAAACGTATGACTCCCTTCCATGGAGATACTTTTAGGAAAACATGATCACCGACCTGAAATTCCAAATCCTTCCTTCGATTATCGGCATAGCTCTTCTGCCTACATTGAGCTGCTTTGATGTGATTTTGGATTACCTTCACCTTTTCCATCGTTTCCTCCACCAGTTCTGGGCCTATAAGTTTTCTTTCACCAACGTCATCCCAACAGGTTGGTGTACGAAATCTCTTTCTGTATAACGCTTCATATGGTGCCATCTGAATACTCGAATGGAAGCTATTGTTATAGGAAAATTCTACCAGTGGTAAATATTGATCCCACATACCCTGAAAGTCAAGTGAGCAAGATCTCAACATGTCTTCTAAGGTTTGAATAGTCCGTTCTGATTGTCCATCTGTCTGAGGGTGGTAAGCAGTGCTCAAATGAAGTTCAGTATCCAGGGATTTCTGAAGACTATTCCAAAATCTTGAAGTAAAACGGGGATCACGATCAGAAACAATCGATAGGGGTACACCATGAAGTCTCACAACTTCATTAATATATAGTCTTGCTAGACGTTCCAGGGGTAGATCTTCTCTTATAGCAAGAAAATGTGCTGACTTGGTAAGACGATCAACAATAACCCATATTGCATCGTTCCTTCTAGGAGTCTTTGGTAGCCCCATGACAAAGTCCATCGTAACATTGTCCCATTTCCACTCCGGTATGGGAAGAGGTTGCATGACTCCTCCAGGCTGTTTCCTTCCAGCTTTCACTTGTTGAAAAACCATACATCTTGACACAAAATCAGAAATCTCCCTCTTCATGTTGTCCCACCAAAAATGTTCCTTCAAATCTCTATACATTTTGGTGCTCCCAGGGTGTATAGAGAAATTGGAACTATGAGAATCATCCAGCAATTCCCTTTTTAGATCAGGTATATTGGGAACACAAAGTCTCTTCCCGAATGTCAAAATTCCATCTTCATACACAATGTCTCTCAATCTCCCACCATTCACAGCTTTAATCCTCTTTTGGAATTCTTCATCATCGGTCTGAGAACTCTTAATCCTTTCTAGTAAAGATGGTTTGGCAACCATTTGAAAAAGCATTGATGTTTCACCTTCCCTGGTTATTCCCATGTCCATCTTCACTAGATCCATAAAAATTGGATCCCTTTCAATTCTCATATTATTCAAAACTCCATGGTCTTTTCTACTCAAAGCATCTGCCAACTTGTTTGCCTTCCCTGGGTGGTAGTGTATCGTACAATCATAATCCTTGAGTAATTCAAGCCATCTCCTTTGCCTCATGTTGAGTTCTTTTTGTGAGAAAATATACTTCAAACTCTTGTGATCAGTATAAATCTCACATTTTTCACCATAGAGGTAGTGCCTCCATATCTTCAAAGCAAAGATCACAGCTGCTAACTCGAGATCATGAGTAGGATAGTTTTGTTCATTAATTTTCAACTGTCGTGATGCATAGGCAATAACTCTATCATTCTGCATATGGACACAACCAAGTCCTTTCTTCGATGCATCACTATAAATAACGAACCCATCATTCCCCGATGGTAGAGTCAATATAGGAGCATTGACTAATCTTCTCTTCAGTTCTTCGAAACATTATTCACACTCTTTTGTCCAAACAAATTTAACCCCTTTACATGTGAGCTTCGTTAATGGGTTAGCCAATCGGGAAAAATTCTGGACGAAACGTCGATAATAACCTGCCAAACCAATAAAACTACGTACCTCAGTTATACTCGTAGGTTCTGGCCATTCTTGGATTGCCTTGGTCTTAGAAGGATCAACAGAGATTCCATCTTTAGAGACAATATGGCCAAGAAAAGAAATCTCCTGAAGCCAGAATTCACACTTGCTAAACTTCCCATATAATTCATGCCTCCTCAGAGTCTACAATATAATGCGCAAGTTATTTTCATGATCTTCATAGGTTTTGGAGTATACCAAGATATCATCAATAAATACCACCACAAATTCATCGAGATACTCCTTGAAAACTCTATTCATTAGATCCATGAATACAGAGGGTGCATTAGTCAATCCAAACGGCATTACAGTAAACTCGTAATGCCCGTACCTGGTTCGAAATGCTGTTTTCAGAATGTCTTCCTTCTTCACACACAACTGATGGTATCCAGATCGAAGGTCAATCTTTGAAAAGTATTGAGCTCCATGCAGTTGGTCAAATAAATCATCAATACGAGGTAGGGGATACATGTTCTTTATCGTTATAGCATTGATCTCCCTGTAGTCGATACATAACCTCATAGATCCATCATTCTTTTTAACAAAAAGAACAGGGGATCCCCATGGAGAAACACTAGGGCGAATAAATCCCTTATTACTCAATTCCTCTAGTTGTTTCTTTAGTTCGACTAATTCTACCATGGCCATTCTATAAGGGGTCTTCGATATAGGCCTTGATCCAGGAATCAAATCAATGGAAAACTCAACTTCTCGTTCTGGAGGATGTCCATGTAAATCTTCCGGAAATACATCTACAAATTCTTTCACAACAGGTACATCCTCTATTTGAACATTACTTTCCTCTCCGATAGTTATTTCATTCTCTTCCTCCCCAATAATTGAATTAAGTTGAGCTACTAGGGGTGGATCTAAATAAGAATTTGGTGGTGACGATTATGCTCTAAAAATAAGGTGTTCCTTATCATTATCATCAAGAATCGCATCCTCTTTCTTCTTACAATAAATCTTCGCATCATAGTCCGAAAGCCAGTCCATACCGAGGATTATATCAAACTCAATCATAGGTATGACGATGAGATCAGCTGATAAAGAAAATTTATGTGCTCTAATGGGGAATGATTCACAAAACTTTTTTGCAATGATACTTCCCTTAGGAGTTTTAACTGACAACTCCCTTATTAAATCAAATTGGAAATATCAAATTTTCTTAGCAAACTGGGAAGATATGAAACAATGCGATGATCCAGAATCAAATAATGCATTTGCTAAACTTGAGGAAACCATTAAATTACCTGCCACCACGTCTTTCGGAGCTTCTACCTCAGCAGTAGTGATAGCATAAGCCTGGCCTTGATCCCTTGGCCTTTTCTGAGGTAAGTTCTCTTGACGCTTAGGACATGCATTTTCATAATGCCCCATCTCCCTGCAATTGTAGCACTGAACGTTGGTAGCTTCATTCTTCCCCTTGCAATCATGAGCTTGGTGGCCTTTTTCACCACACTTGTAACAAACTCCCATTCCCTTCAAGAAAGTACCATGATGTTTCTTCCCGCATTTACCACAAGATGGATATTCAACCTTTCCCTTCTTCCCCTTATTTCCATTCCCAGATTGATCAGCAGGTCTCTTCTTCTCATGCTTTACTTTAAAGTCATAAGACTTAGAGAATTCCTTTTCGGTCTTGATAGCACATGAGACAATGTCTTCGTACGATGAAAAGGATTGTGAGACTAATGCTCGACGGAGAAATGGTTTTAACCCATAAAAGAAGCGATCAATCTTACTTCTTGGGTTACGAATATAATCACCAGCGTACCTCGCTAACCTTGTAAAGTTAGCCTCATACTTTGTGACATTCTCATCATCCTTTTGTCTCAGACTCAGAAATTGTCTTTCCATATCTGCTCGATGGTCGCGAGGAAAGTATTTTTCTAAAAACAGATCATTGAACTCCCTCCATTCCATATTTGATACTTCATCATCTTCCTTCATGTTCTGAATCAATGACCACTATTGATCAGCATCTCCAGTGAGGCGGTAAACTGCCATGATAACTTTTTCCCTTTCACTGCTCCCCAAAGCCTGAAATATTTTCTCTAGGGAAAATATCCATTGATCAGCTACTAAGGGATTTGTATTCCCATTGAACGTTGGTGTTTGTTTCCTCATGAATCGATCTAACATTGATCCTCCACGCTGCGGATCAGGGTGCTCCATACGGGTAAGGTTATTATTCATAACCTGAGTAAGTTGTCCCAGTATGGTGATTAGCTGATCAGCACCAGTTTCATCACCAGCCCCACTATAATTATCTTGAGCAGGAGGGAAATCCCTATATGGAGTGCGTGCATTGATACGGTTTCCATTTCTTCCACTAGGCGCCATTTCTAAACAATGGCATAAACTAGATCAGTTTATGAATCAAAATACATAATCCCATACTTATAAAACACTTAACATAAATTGAACTATTTATGGATATAATCCATAATCATAAGAATTTTTTTTTCTTTGAGGATGTATATACTCATAATCCCTTCAAAATGATTTGTAATGAAAATGAGAGTTATCCTAAGCATATCCCCCGGGAGTGTCGTAACCAAGAGTGCAGCAAGGCCCGTTGTCGTGCACCAGTTCCCGTTCGAGTCTAGCTCAAAGCGGTGTTTTCGAGTTTTACCCCTAGTTACATCTGTGCCAGAGCCGCCTCTACCTGCTCATATCCAGACAGGGATGTATTTCTCGGAAAACTCACAAAATCTCTACAATACCAAAATTCTAGGAAGTTCTTCTATACTAATCCTCAAAGTTCATCTTAGGTCTACGTGCTCTAATCAGAGTTTATCTAAATCTAGCTTCCAAGGTTTGTACTAAACTTCCTCTGATACCAACTGTAACGCCCCGACCCTAGTTACCCAGAGTCGGTGCATTATTACATAACATTGGCATGATCACAAGAAAGATCAAATCTCGAAAGACCGATTGGTTTAGTAGCTTTGGAAACACTAGATATATTCATAAGTTTTACATTACATCATAAAATGAAAAACTACTACAATAACATAATGTTTCCATAATCCACACTCATATCCCCACATAATATCCCTGCAGGTCATTCATAATTTACTTCTTCACTTCCTGGGAAAAATAAAACATAGAAAAGGGGTGAGCTCAAATGCCCAGTAAGGATAACAATATAACGGAAACTTTCATAAATAAGAATAAACATTTAAGGAAATGTATAACTAAAACAAAAGCCTTTTAAACTTGAACATTTAACATAGTATGGCATAAATAAAATGAAATAATGCCATTTACTTATTCACATGGTTATTCTACTAAACGAACAATCACATGCAAAATCAATAACCACTTTTATAATGATAGAATGCATAATGCCAGACTATCATAACCACATAGCCAAGGCCTCGTGCCAAGACTACAAATAATATTTTGTCAAGGCCTTGTGCCAAGACACTAGTTTGTCTCATGAGACCTACCGATGCATCGAGGAGCTATAGCGGGCTCCACCCGTCACATATTAAGTCCAATGCATTCCCATATGAAAAGGTTTAAACATAACATAAACATTCGTATTAAAACTAGCATACGAAATGTCAATACTTTCACCATAAACTATGAATGGTATAAAAATAGCACATCCACAGTCAAACATATCACAAAACCTTCAATACAATATAGAAGTTTTGTATCATAATAAATCAACTTCAAATAATCTTAAAATCCATCAAAGGATGTTGACATAGATGAAATCAAAATTCTTTTTAAAGAAATATCTCCTTTTATTTTGAAATCATTTAAGATCCATATAAAATAAAACATTTTCTTTGAAAATAATCTTATAAGCTTGTAAGGGAAGCTTTGAAGATTTTATAACGGCGGAAAATAGCCGCACCCGCCGTATAAAAAAACATTCTTACCTTAATTCTGTCGAAAAGGTTAAAAAGGACCTTGTTTTGAAAACGACCGAAAGATTCCTTTATAAACCACTTATAAAAGTCAAAAATGGTATAAATGACTTTAACTCATATTCTAGTAAATAGTAAAAATGTTTTGAAATGCATTTTTAAGAAACATGGATGTGGATGATAAAGAGATCCCAGTAGATTATTACGTATAAACAACCTTGGATAATGAAGAGGTTGTAAAGTAAACCCTTACATTGTACTTTTCCTTGGTTGGGGTAGGTTAACCTCCTGTATAATGGTGAAATAGTTTTTATTAAATTATACAAGAATCATATATATTAATATGATATCATATATGATCTTTTAACATTGATTTGTTAATAATATCTTAGAATTATCGTCGTTTCGGGAGTCAACTTACTCATTTTCTTTTATATGTTTTGTTACATAAGCCATGGTTGTTGTATCTTATTAATATCTAGAATGATATCTAGTCCTTAAACATCATTTTTAAATCATCAAATGATAATTATACTTGAATGGATACGATGGAGAATGAATCTCATCGCGTTCGTGGAGACGGTAGTCCGTACGTACGCACGAGCGACAATATCATTCTTTTGATATTAAAATAATATTTAAATGGATGGTATATCATATATACAGAATCATTAACATGTTATATTTATTATTTACTTGAGTTACACATCACTATTATACCCATCCAAATAATATTATATTGAATAACAATTACACCACGACGTGGAGACGGTAGTCCGTACGTACGCACGTATGGTGACATGTTATTCAAAGGGTGGATAGAATACTGAATATGGTTGTACCATATTTATAATAACATCACAGTATATGTGAGATACTGGAGTTATTATTTTAGAATGGTACGAACAAAGGAAGAAGAAGTGGAAGAAGAAATGAACTTGGAGAAGGGTGGTGAAATCATTACCTCTTCTTCGGGTTCTTCCTTTTGATTTGATCAAAAGGGCTCCTTAGGTTGGCTTTCTGATGAAACTACGGCCTCTATGTTGTAGTGAGGGATGTTGGGAGAGTATTTGGGCAGATTTTGGACGAACCAAAAGGCTTTGAAGGTGTGAAGAAATGAGAAGGAGGAGTGCCCTTTTATAAGAGGGGTGAGGGGCACCTTTGGAAAAGCTATAAATATTAATTTATAATAAATTCATATTCGGTTTCTAATGGCTCCAAAGCTTATTATTCAAAGGTTAAGGTGGGGATAGGTCGAAAACCACTCAACCAATAGAATTTAGACAGGTTTGGGTACATATATTAACCTTATCTTTAAGTATTAACTCTAAGTTAATTAGTTTCACTTTTACAATGTCTCTTTGTATTTTTATATAATATGGTTGATAAACATACTATATACATCCAAGCGACCCCCAAGTGTACATTAATGATGAACCTATCATGATATAAGTCTCTTTCCCTAACCTTAGATTTTTAGGAATTTAATATCAATTAATAATATAATATTTGTTTTAAGAACTCTTTTATGTCAATTTTGACACTATTCAATAGTTGATTTTTGTGAAACTCATAACAGATTGATTACTTCGAACAAAGTCAATCCTAATATATCATATTATCCTAGAAAAATATTTTAATTCATTAAAAGTTTCATATTATATTTATTTGGGTATTTATAATATCAATTATTTTAATTTTTCACTATTATAGTAATTACTGCATCATTATTGTGTCATAAATAAAATAAATTATTTAATGTCTAAAAATTATAAATAAAATATTATTATGTAGGAAATCTTTTTATCTTTTTAATGAATATTTATAATCTAAAATCCAACATATATAACCCTATGTAACAATTGTTTTTCTAAAAGATATATGCTTGTGTCATTTTTGTATTCATTTTAACATAATTAAAATAAAGTGTCATTATCACTTACATGTGGATCCATGGGGTCCCAAAATAGACTCAAAGATGCCCATGGTCGACCATGTATCATAAAATAGGGTTAAGACACGTTTTAGGGTAATTTAGTGTTATTATAATATTATTGTTTAACCCTTATTTACCGGATTTACCCTTAACCATGGTAAATAAAATATTTACCGCAGTAATTATTCAAAATGTCTAAAAATAAAAGTTACCTATTTACACAATTTGAACATCCTGATTCCAAATATGGAATCCATTTTTCTAAATTCAAAACACAGAAGTGGCATAAATTAATTTAAAATTAATTCCCGCTGTCAAAACAAAAAGCGTGTTTTTAAGAGATAATAACTATCAAAAGATTGACACTTGTTTATGTTCGGTTTAATTGTAAAATTATGTCCAATGACCAACATTATATTAAATGGTAAAATATATTCTAAATATACTTTAAAACCACTAAAATTCATAATTTATCACTATTAATTATTTTGATTAAAAAAGTTGTTTTTAATTAAAATTTAGTAATTTTCATTATTCATCAAAATATGAAAGTTATCTGAAATGTACCAAAATTTCACCTTAGGCTAAATTCGATATTCCGAATCCAAAAATGAAGCCCATTTTCAAATATAAAATATATATAATTTCAAAAAGTAGGTATTACTATTCATAACGGCTAGTTTGATTAGTTATGGTGTGTTAGAACTCGGTGTTGCGTACAACACACGCTATCACATTATTCAAAGAGAAGCGTACCGTAGAAGCATGGGGTGTTACATTATATATCTTCAAGATGACTCAGTAACAAAACTATTATATATAATTTCCTTCTTGAGAGTTTGAAATATATAAAATATAAAATATAAAATATTATATATGAACATTATAAATGTTAGATCAAATAAACTATTTATCTATGTGGTACTGTTATCTCAAAGATGAGGTTATTTATTTCTGGTTGGTACGACATACAATTTTATATTTATATCCTTTATAATGGAAATAAACACATTTTTTTAAAATAATCATTATAAAAGAATCATTATCTTTACAAAAAAAGTCTCAATCACATCAATATAGAATGAAATTATTATTAATATATTTAAATTCATTTCTATTATGAAAAAATATAACACAACGAAGTCTTAAACATTCATGGTGTCCATATGAAATTTTATACTAATAAGAAATTAATATGAAGATCAACAATCCATTCCTTCTGTGAATATTGTGCCATCATTCTATCCCTATTTTATAATTAATAAAATAATACACATCCAATTATTTGTCAAAATATTCAACTGTATCAAAATTATTTTTTCTTATAGACAATACATATACATGAAACTATATTTCAAATATCCCAAGAATCATATTGTATTTATGATTATGAGTATTGTAAAAAAATTTAAAGGATATTATCTAAATACCATATAATTCAAAGAGAAAAATAGTTATATAAAATTCCATCACTATACCTAGATAATTAATATATTAATATTCTTTACAAATTATACATTATTCATATCCCAAGAATAGTATAGCTAACATTAAAAGATCATAATACCAATCAAAATGATAAATTAAAGCAATCATACGTGAAATAATTTTATATTATTAAAATAATATGTGTATTTAATGAAAAATATATTAGAATATTTTGAATTAAATCATAAAAACTTCTAAAACTAACAATCATAAGAAATGAAAACTAGAATGTTCTCTGGATTGATTTTAGTTGCGATAAAGACGTTCTGACACAATAAATTTATATAATATAATGGCGAGAGATGTATTTTCCCATAATCAGATAAAATATCTTAAAAAAATAATATATAATTAAATATCTAAATAATATTTGATAGTTAATGTAATAAATTTAGAACTGTAATGTGTTTTAATTTTATGATTGAAATTTTTTAGTTTTATAAGAAATGAATTAATCTATATAATTTTAAAAAATTGTAAAACTATTATGTATTTGTTAAAAATAATATAAATTGTTAATAAATGAAAATGAAAGTCCCAAATGAATTACAATATGATGAATCAATGTACATTTTTTCTAAAGACTTATTACTAATTTAAAAATCTTTTCTATCTAGAAAATGATATAGAAAAGTGTTTTGTGATGAAACATCAAAAGATCTTATATCTTATGTAACATAAGATGTCTCAATATATATATTTATTTACTTACTTACTTATTATACCTCATATAACTAAAAATGAATTGGAAGAAGATTAAAAACATAAGAAAATCATTCTTCTCCTTCAATAATGATTTTTTCATTATCATTATATATATAAAAAAGTTGATAAATTATATCAATATATTTATCAGACAAATAATATATTAAATATATTAATGTGAATAAGAATTAATGGGGTTTTAATAAAATTGTCAACATCTACATTCATTTTGATAAATTGTATAATATTATATTTTTACTTTGTATGATCCCAAAATGGTGTATTATATCTATGTTATTATCTCATAAGGGATGATTTGTGTTTTTACCAAATTTTAAGGGCACTTATTTTATAAAAAAAATTTAAATATATAATAAAACTCATTCCAAATGTAGTGATTTCATATCTCTTCAACAATATCTACTCACAACTACGTATAAATTTAATATATACAAATTAAATAGTACAAAGTTCTACTAAGTGATGTTCATTACCAGACCATGAAACTAAGGATTATCTTAATAGATGGATAGTTAAATAAGTTTTTATCCCATAAATATTACATCCAAATTTATTTTAAAAAATAATAATTAATTCCTAATGATTTCAAGAAGAATATAATAATAAATGATTTAAAATCCCTTAGAGATAATAGAAATACATTTGACAACATTAATATGATATTGTTTAGAATTTTCATGAAATATCACAAATAATTATAATTTTCTTTCCGACTAGATATAAATATCATCATACAGTAATCAATAAACTAAACATTGTTTGATCTAAACATTCCCTAGAATCATTAATATTTATTTTTATGTGTTTTTGATTATATATTTCTACATTTCACATTTTCATAACCAAACTTTTGGTAACGACCGCAAACCCATAGCCTAGAGGTACTCACTTAATTTATTTTGTTAGAATAGATACAACATTCAAATCCCAAAGGACTGAAAAGTATATTAGATTTAGATAAACAGATAAAATAAATTATTTCTATTTGACTTTTCAAATTGGAAATAATATAAAATTAATAACAAAATTTAATAAACTATATCCTTGAAAACCAACTCTAAGAATTATTATTCATAACATGGGGAATGGAGAAAAAATAGTATGAGTTAAAATGATCAGTAAAGGTTATGAAGAGTAGAATCCTACTGAAATCAATGATTTATAATCAATAATGAAATATTTAACAAATTGACACTTGAATAATATTTAATCAACAACTTTTTTATTAATTTTATTCCACTAATATTAACATAGGAAAAAGATCATGGATAAAAAAATCATACTTATTAATGAAATTCATAATTATTTCATTTTTGTTTTCCCAAGAAAAAAATAACCTTATTGTAAATAACATTCAATAGATATTTTAATTTATATGGCTCAACAAAAATTTCATTTATCGAATTTATTTGTATTATAAGTGTATTGATTCATTGATGAGAATTTCTATATTGGTTCCCAAAAAATTATTTCATATCAAAATTATTCATTATATATCAAATTATCTATTTATTTGATGAATTGATATATTTTTTGAACATATTTTTGAATTTTTTAAATCATATGTATTTAACATTATTATCTTAGTTAATCAAATCACTTTTAATGTAATGCTCTCACCAAAATATGGTATACAAAATAGTAAATAATCATATGCATGATATAATAAAAATTGGATATTTAAGAGATATAAACTTTTCAATAAATAATGGTCATAATTAAATCAATGGATAGCATATAAACCATATAAAATAAATTATGTGCGTAATATTAAAATTTTCTTCTATGAAGTTAAATTGAAAGGAAATCCCTTAAAAATATTAAATCATTAATCAAATTAATCCATTAGGTATATCTGCAATAAATACACATAAAAAGGATAAATTTAACAAAATCTAATCGAAATTTATTTAACATATGTATCCTTTTTATGACATAATCCATGGAAATTTAATTTATCCTAATAAATGAAAATTGTGTTATAAAATCCCAAACAACATTATAATTAGTCAAATCATATGACAGTAAAAATAATAATCCTAAAATGAGAAATTTAATATCGAAAAATAAAATGATATTCATGGTATGAAATATCCTAGGGAACTACACATTACCCAAAAATAATAAATATGTGGTAAATAAGTCATATATCTCACTTAAGTAAAATTAAGCCATTAATCCCTTACCTAAAAATTCAATTTTAGTGGTTTGTACTATAGCCTAATATAAATACATGTACATAAGGATACAAATTAATTCTATAAATATAATCACATTTATAATTCATTTTGTATATATTTAATAATATCTTACTACTCATTAATTAATAATATTTTATTAGTTTAATTGTTTTGGGTGTGTTCAGTTTATGGTGGAAATGTCGGTTCAATTGTGTATAATTATGGATTTTCATGTAAAATGGAAATAAAGCTCCTTATGTGAAATAGAGTGGCATTAATAAACATTATTAGATTTATATGTCCCATTTTTCCTTTTTAATTTATTAAAAATGGAAGATTCATTTCATAAACATAAATCATAAATGTTTGGTTTAAATTAGTAAGATTTCCGACCATCATGAATTAGTTTTGTTTTATTTAATATTATATCTAGTTATTAGCTACAGAATATGGAATATGTTATAATATACCAATTAAAATTTTACTTAATCAGAATAATAGTTTTATCTCCATCCATGATAACGGTAATGGAAACTACGAAATCATTATTCGTGGAGGTTATTGGTTGGAATAAATTTGGAAAATAGATTCATTTCATTGAATAATAAATGTAATAAATATTGTGAATATAATATATACTAATTTAATTATAAATTAATATTATATAAATTATGTTGGGGTAATTATTCATTTTTTGATAAAGGAGGTGAGGAGAAAGTAGAACAAAAAATAAAAATAAGAGTGGATGTTGGAAAAATTGCAAATTAATGTCACCATCTTGAAGGTTACGATAATGAAATTGGAATTTTGTTAGAGAATTAATGTATGGAAATTGTAAGAGTGATTATGAGAGGTTTTGTAGATATTTTATGATGTTAATCGCCTTTTTTGTGAAATGGGGGTGTTGAGGTGTATAAATTTATACTTGATGAGAGGTTGTTTTAAGTGATTAAATAATGATTAATTTCTGTTTAATACCAAAAACATTTTACTTTAATGAGGTCCCTTGAATGAGTCTCATAATTAATCATATAAAGGATTTTATGATATATAATCACTTAAACCAACCATTTAGTTTAATTTTGTTTTTAGAAATTTTCATCTCTTTCCATTTAACATTATCTGAATACTTTATTTTAAAGATACTATTGTAAATATTATTCTCAACATGGTAACGTTTAATTAATAAACATAAAAATGACCATACAGAATTATATCTAAATTTTTATTAATATTATCAAATCCTTTTTTAAAAAACTAATTTAATATAATTAGTAAAATAATATTTCCAATTACTCTAGAAAATTAGACGACATTGTGAGTTTAAATAGAAAATGTTCAAAAGAAAGAAATTTTTTCATATCAAAATTCATTATTGAAATTATTTTAATTACACAAATGTTAATAATATATTTATAATTGAACTTCTGTGACATTTAAAGGATTTTTAATTAATAAATTATGTAGATGAAGAGTCCGTTTTCAATTATAATTCAATGTTTTTTACTATTAAAAATAAAACGAAACTTCTAAGGTAAATACCACAAATCCCCCCTAAAATAATTTTTATATTACATAGTTAAAATTGAATATTTATATATAAAATATAATTTATAAAAGTATAATAATTTAATTTTAAATATTGTTCGCTATTAAAAGGTTATTTAATTATCTTATAGAAAAATATATATTTTTATGGAAAAAATTAGATTTATTATTATTTTACGAATATCATTCTTATGGGAAAAGTTCAATTTTTTAATATATAACATATATAAATAATTATGATATTTAACTAATAGTGAATAATTTAAATTAGTAATTTAAAATTATATTTTGGGAATGAGTTGTTTTATGAACATGTATCCTTTAGGTTTAATTGATTTTTATTTCCATTCCCAATAAATTTCAATCCTATTATTTAATTTTTTAAACATATATATTATATATTTTCATAATTTTTTAAATCTCATTCATTCCATTATTTTTAATTTCAATGTGATAATATTAGTGTCAAAATAATATTTAATTAGAGATTGTATAATCCATTTTTTGGATAAAACATATTCTATTTACGAGAATAAATTTTTAAAAAAGTGTGATTCAATAAAATCATTGGTTGATAAATTATCCCCTACATTAATAAATTTAATCCTATTAATCTGAAATTATTCTTAAAAAATCAATTAATTATAATTGAAAATTCATTTTCAAAAAAATTCACAACGTAAATAGGGTTAATAAAACACTCCAACAATATGATGGAATGTTAAATGTAAAGTCACTTAAAAATATAGGCTATTTAACTAGAAAAAAATAATTTGAATGCAAAACATGGATATTTAAGAGTGATATGACCATAATACATAGATTGAAAATAATATAGGACATGTTCATTAGAAGGTTAATATCTAAAAAAACACAGAACAAATAGGTCTGAAAAAGGACATTGATATAATAAAAAATAAGTGTATTAGGATAAATTTTTATTTTAAATTTATTCGAGAAGACATAATTAATTGATTTGGAATCATCAGTACAATATAAATCATTGGTTATGCTTTTATTTAATTATAATTTATCTCTTAAACCAGGGAATAGATATTTATGGTTTATTTTTCATTCCAAAAACCATTTTAATAAATCAAAATATCCATAAGTTATTATTTTATCCTTTAAATATTTAGAGAACCCATATTGGTTAGCATATGATATCAAAAAATTGTCATATCCAAATTCCAACTTAATCCATTTTCTATGTTGTAAATCAAAAGAATCATCCAGAATATGTGTATTAAAATTATAAGAAAAAAATTAAAAGGACAATAAATATAAAAATCAACATAACATTATATCTCCCAACCAACATGATGTAACTCTTACTATTAAATACCAATTATTGAATAAATTTATCAAAATAAATCATTAATGAAAACATGAATACATCCAAAAATAAAATCTCATGCTGTTGAATATATCCAATCATGTAGTAAACCCTATAGAGATAACATATACTAACAAATCAATATCCAATTTCATTGTCACCAATAATATCCCATAGATATCAATTTATAATTATTATCTCCACATTTGTAACATACATAGGGTTACCATCACTATATAATGTGTTTTTCAAAAGATAAAAATTAAATAGAATCACTTCTATTTGATACTAGTACTATTTATCATTTTTTTCAAAATACATAAACATAAATTATTTCATTAAATTACGTATATATCATTATATTTTTACAACCATAAAACTATTGACAATTTTATAACATAATTCATGAATACCAAAACATAGTCGTAGTAATAATTTCACTTAGATTATATCAACAACATAATAATGAACTATATAAATTTTTTATTAAGAGCTATATTACCTTAATGCTTTTGGAATTCATTATAATAGTTCACAATATCTTTAAAGGTAAAACATTTCAAAATTTTAACATCTTTCTTTCACATTAATTCAGAATCCTTGTGTAATTTCAGTCTAAAATTTAAATATACATCCACTTCCTTCAAGTATTAACTATATTGTTTTTTACATATTTATCACATGGGGGAAAATAATTATTTGTTTTTCCCCCTTATCCAGTTTTTCCTCTTCAATCCTTTTATTCACTTCCATTACTCAATAACCATTAGGTATGTATAATTATTTATAAGTTTTGATAGAATAATATATTATATCCTCACATGATGTAAATTTTTATATGACAACTAACCATCAAAGGATTGGTTTAATCCCCTAAAGGAAGTAATCAATCTTACATTTTGGATTACATATATCTCCCATGAATTACATTGATAAACTTTTAATAATGGATTCAAATTATGAAAAAATCGAATCCTTATTTTTTTCAAAATCAATAAATATATCTCCATATCAGCTCATTATTTTTGAAGAAAATATATATCAATTAAATGTTCCATAAAATCAATGAATTACATTATTTCTAAATCCTATGTTATTTTTATTATTTTTATTCAATAACAACCATTGATCATTATCACACTAATAGAGGTTAAACTACCATTATAACATTTTACCTTTCATTACATACCTACTAGAGAAGTATTTTTTCTAATGAACATATTAATTTATATGATAAATATAGATATGTTTTACTAATTAATTATGGGGTTTATATACTGATAACATATCCTAAAATTGTTACACCATATTTTTTATCATTCTTCTCTAATAGGTAATGCTATTCTTCGTAACATTAATTAGTAGTCCCAGTATAATTTCAAAAATATTGGACAAAAAAAATTTATGTATAAATAATATCTAAATATTATCTTTGGTTTCATTGCGAGTAATTACCCATTAATTCATATGTTTACAATCTCTAACCTATGTTTTTCAAAATCTACATCATAAGGATTCTACAAAACTATACCTGATAAAGACTATAACAACCTTAACCCCAGTTGTCGTGAGATGCTGCCTTAAATTATTATATTATCATAAATACAAGATTAAAATCCTAAAGGACTAAATGGTTTTGTTTTTTGGAAAAACTAGATTACTTACATGATAATCATTTTATATTGAAAACAAGGAATAAAACATAATACATAAAAAATATTGTAAACTGCATCCCAGAAAACACATTAAAAAATATCTTCTTCATAAACTTGGGAATGGAAACAAAATATATATAAATTTAGATTATATATAAGGGATCATTATAGTGTAACATTTATTTAATATATATTTTATACTCAATATGGAAAAGTAAAAATATGTTAAAACACACATTCCCTTTAGTCAATAACAATTTCACAATCTGAATCCACAAATAATGTCCTAGTTAAAATTCAACAGATAAAAATAAATGAATTCAAAATTAATATATTTATTATTTGAAATTATCATTCCCAAAAAAAATATTTACTATAATGACATTTTATATGTCATTTTAATCATTATGGTTTTGAACCGATTGATGTTTACCTATTTATTCACCTCATGATACTAAGAATAAATTGAGGGAAATATCAATATATAGTTCCCACAAATTCTAGAATTTAAAAATAATTTATTATATTTCAACGAAATTATTTAATTCATGAGTCGATATACCATATAAAAAAATTACATAATGATTAAAAGATACATATTTAATATCATTTCCTGAGCTTGTTAAACAGCTTTCACTATAAAGACCATATATAAAAATTTTATAAAGAGTATAAAATAATAATATACATGTTCATGATATATGGATTTTTAAAAGATATCAAATTTTCAATGAATTATTATCATAAAATTGAAATACATAGTATATAAACTACAAAAAATAGGTGTGTAATTTTAATGTATTCAATAATGAATTTAAAATGAGAGTATGTCCATTACGATGATAATATCATTAAAAAGGAATAAATTATAAGTGTCTAATAGAAATACACATAATAAATTTGATATAAAATTTCAGATAAAAAATACATTTCACACATAAACTTAGTTTCAACTAGTTCATGGAATAGATGTCCAGTGCTATGAATGTAATTTTAGGTAAGAAATTACATTTCACTTTATAATCAATAGATTTGTATTCTTGTAAATTTAATAATAATCATATGAAAAATTTAATAGCATAATGATATATATGTGAATTATATAATATATCAAATAGAATTATATATACCCCACACACATGAAATTAGTGTTGAATGAGGCATACATCTTTGAGAAGGGAATGAAGGATGAGAAACCCTTCCCTTATGCTTCCCTTTAGTGGTTAATACTTTAAAATCATGTATAGAAGTTTAAATAAAGTAATTAATTCATTATATAAAATTAATAATCATATTTATAATACCATATATGGATATTGTATAATATATTAACACCCATATAGTAATAATAATTCTTTATTTGTATTATTTTAGGTGTGTTGGATTCATGGTTTCATGGTCTGTTCATTTCGGTATAATTATGGATTTTCTTGTCAAATGGAAAACTAAAATTATATGGGAAATGAAATGGTATTAATTAACATAAATAACATTAAATTCTCCCATTTATCATTTTAATTTTATATAAGATGATCATTAATTTGATAAAATATTAATAATAAATGTTTAGTTTAATTTGGGGGGTCTCCAACTATCATGAACTAGTTTTTTTATTCAATATTATGTCTATTTATGTGTTAAAGATATTTAAATAAGTTATAATATATCTATTAGGATTTTATTTAACCATATTAATAGTATTATGATCATCCATTATGGAAGAAATGGAAAATATTAAAAATCACTCTTCATATGGATTATTAACTAGCATAACATGGATAGTATTTTTGTTTCTTTGAATAACAGGATGTAATAAAAGGGATGGAGATATGATAATCCATTTTAAAATAAGCTTCTATAATGTTCATTATAAATGAGTTATTATACCACAGATGATGAATATGGTTAGTAAAATAGTGAATAAGAATAGAAATATAAGAGGTGGTTTGAGAAAATTACCATTTTAAAATCCTCTCTATGAAGGATCCAATAAAAACCTTTTAATATGTATTTTATTGATAATATTAAAAAATTGATGTGGGGGAGTGGGTAGGTGATCTTTTGGAATATATATTTGGAGTTTTAATCCTTTATATAACAAATTTGGTGGTGAGATATGGTATATATACGTGAGGAGGGGTGGTTTATATTTATTATGTAATGATTATATGAGGTTTAATATAAAAACAAATGGGTGTAATTAATTTAAAAAAATTAGGATGATGATCAATTAATTAAATTATTGTTATGGTCTACAAACACATCAACCAAACATTTAATTTATATTATTAGTTATTTTATTAATTATACTTTTTAATCTAACCTATTTCATTATCTCGCCTATACTGTGGTAAATATTTTCTATCCCATTACGTATTTTAAAAAAAATTAAAATGGAACAATAAAAATATTTTATAAAATGGTTTTTTTAATATCAAATAAATTATACCTAATTAAAATCAGATAAATTACTAAAAATATATTTATAATTATCTCCGTAGACAAGATGACTAAGCTGGATTAAATAGAAAATGATCAAATGATTGATTTTTTTTATAACCAAATTCAACATGAAAATAATTAAAATTACCAAAAATGTATTAATATTCTTATTATTGAACTATTTTGACTTTAAAATTAATTTAAAATTTATTTTAACTTTATAAATTATTTATATTTAATGTCAAATTTAAATTAAAATTCAGTACTTTTCAATGATAAATATAAATGAAACATCTCATGAAAATAAAAAAAATTATCCTAATATAAAATTGACATTCCTATAAAATAAACTAAAGTTTTTTGTTAAGATTAAATTTATAATAGTTTCAAAATTTATATTTGAAATAGGTTCTTCATTAAAATGAAAAAAAATGTATTTTATTTTAAAAAAATATAGCTTTTATGCTAAAAAATTTATTTATTATTATCTTAAGAATATCAAACATATTGGATGAATTTTAAAAAATTATAGATTATTTGAAATATAAATTTAATTATTATTATACAGAAATTGTGATTACCTTTGATTATTAAGATACAATTCCGTTGTGGGCATAAAATAGTTTTTTTAAATGCACCATTTATAAACAACTGTTTTTTATTTCCATTTTTAGTTAATTTGAAACCAATGAGATAATTTTATAATCGTTTATAAATTATATAAACATAATTTAGTTCATCTCATTCATTCCCTCCATTTTAATGGATAGATTATAATTTTTTTGTTAAAATAAAAGTATATAAGGGTTTATTGAAGATCAGTGTTGTGTGAAACATATGCTATAAGAGAGATTAAATACAAAAATTGTTAGAGTACATTAACTAATTAGGTGTAAAAAAATCTATTCAAATATAACATATAATTTTTTGTAGATAAAGAATTATATTTAGGTTACTGAGAAATATGAATACAACATAAAAACCAATAATCTTTTTTGATGATCATTTGAATGCTAAATTTTATTGTTTTGAAAAGGAATCAGAATGGGGAATCTATGCTAAACTGATTATAATATCATTGTTAAAAATCTATAAAATTATATTCTCATTAAAAAAATTATTATTTTTTTCATATTTATATCTGATAACAAATTTTTTTTGAATTAATAATATGTTAATTTTATCAATCCTTCTTTGAGTAGGATTATGTCCATAAAGTTTCATAGAGTGTTTTAAAACAAGTTCTATATGTTTTTTTTTCAATAC
Organism: Viscum album; assembly: GCA_963277665.1. Classification (NCBI taxonomy): domain Eukaryota; kingdom Viridiplantae; phylum Streptophyta; class Magnoliopsida; order Santalales; family Viscaceae; genus Viscum; species Viscum album. The sequence goes on from OY728122.1 coordinate 381,516,203, forward strand.
ATGGTTGGTTTTTAATAAAAAATCTTCCTCTGTGTTTCTATGATAAAAATTATAATTCACATGCATTGGATAATGAGTAATAGTTTTATAATCCACCATGTATAAATGTATATAGATAGATTCAATATTAGATACTAGGGAAACATTTTACGTATAATCAATGACCTATTTTTTATTATGATATTTAGAAACAATCATATCCTTAATTTGTAGTAATATTCTATTTTAAAAAGGTTTTTTTATGTAATTCCCATTTTACTAAAATCATTATCAAATCATAATCATGTTCAACCATTGTAAAAAATAATTCTATTAAAATTCTTTGAACTTGGTATGCAGTGTATAGACAATTGAAAATTTCATTATTTAACAACCACATTGAAAAAATTGTAAAAAACACCCACTTGAAAGAGACCTGAGTAAGTACAAAGTATTTCACATCAATATTTCTTATGAAGGATATCATTAGATGGAAGTGAAAACATGGACATGGAATAGATAAATAATTTGAAAGAACTAGTTGTGTGTAATAAATAATATGGTCATGGTCAATTCAATGATAGCAAAACTGTAAATCTATAATGGGTAAAATGATAATCAATTCCAAGAAAATGATCTAAATTTCAAATGAAATATTAAAATTTTACAATTTACATGGAATTTATTCATCATATAAACATGTATTATAAGAAAATATAATTTCTTGATAAGTAATATTTTAACCCCAAAATAATTTCAACTACTATCTAATAATTTTGTAAAAATAATGATAACTAAAGATTAAGTTTTATATTTCGAAACCACAATAATAAACTCTAAACAGATCACATAATACACCAAATATTTACTATATATTCCTCCTATCTTTACAAAATATATAATGTTTAGTTAATGTTATACAATACCATAATTAATTAATCTCCAAATTTCCATAAAATTTTCTGATATTTTATAATATATCATTTATTAAATAAATACCCATAATTAAAACTAATAACCTATATAATAATGGTTTTTTAACCATAATGGTTCCCTCATATCCTTCATCGTTATCCTCAAAAAATATACCCACATTATTCTCACACAATTTTGATGTGTATATATACATTAACCAAATAAAAAATCTCCTAAAATATCACTAATCAATAAAAAATAAAGATTATTATATCCTGTAATATGTTGAAAAAAAATATTACACAAGTCCATCGTATTAATAATAAACATTATTATCCATGATTTTAAGGAATATAATCAGATATATCATCCTGAGACTCTTTAGTTTTATCCCAAAATCTAACATATACTGAGGATTATTAATCCATTAATCACGTGTCATCTATAATATAACCAAATAATAAAATACCTTATATAGGTAAACTATACTATTTTATTCTTTATACTAGTATTTGACCCTGGGATTATGGAATTGAATCAGATAACACAAATATTATCCACACGAAAGGCCTAAAATAGAAATAGGTTCCCTATGTTGTAATTTATCCCCATCCATAATCATATTCATTTTTTATAATAGTTGGATACATTATTCAATTTTTTGACAGTTAAAACACCTTAAAGTTATTTTTTTTGAAATTTCCCTCAGTTACTTAATACAAATTGTTGTAAATCATTAAATTAAATATTTTTTATATTATAACTATTATTTGATAAAATTATGTGAGTCTCACCTCTAATATTCATTAATGTGTTTAAAAATTAAATAATGTCATAATTTTTAATTTTTATTATTGGTAGTTGCTCTGACATAACAACAATATGTCTCTGTTTAGCTCCCATCATAATAGACATATCATTTGGGTCGTCATCACATTTCCTATAACATTGGTTTTTCACACAATTCCTCCTATTTATATATTTTTACTATAGTAAAAGGAAAATTTTGGAGGATTAATTTTAAACTATTAAGAACATATATTTTAATCCAATAATATTAGTGTGATAATATATAAATTACATGTATTTACATAACACTTTAATTTATAGGCTTCAATCTATGTCATCCCTTAGATATTTCATAACATAAAAACATATAGAAATTAGTTTCCCTTATTAGTGGTTAAAAATGATTTTATAAAATAAAAACTAATTTCTCTAGGAGTGTGAAACCTGGTGTGTAGTAATTCCTTTTATTGTGAAATAGTTTTTTATGGAGTATACCTCACTTCTGTGCTTTTAGGTTTAACCAATATGTATATCTGGTCCAGAACCACATCCAATTATATTATCTCGGTAAAGAATTATTTATTAGGAATCCACACAATCTATAATTCTCATAATTTTAATTTTCTCATATTATAATTGGTCATATCAAAAATCATTTTCTAGTGTTTTCTAATCCAAATACCAAAAATAACTAAAATTTCCATTGGTAATAACTATGACAACTCATGCTTTTATTAAAATTTAATTCAAGATTTATTACCTAAAATATAATATAATACAAAATATAATATAACAATTTTTTGTATATATGGGAAAAGGATTACATTACATAAAAACATGAAATATTAAATATATCGCCATTGTTTAAAAATTCCTTAACATGATCATATTAATCAGTCGTACATAAAATATCCTGGGATAACATAGGGACCTACATTATGAAGGGGTGATCTATGAAGCATATTAAGGGAATAAACATGGAATATCATGAAGAAGGTATTACATGTAAAATAATATGAAATTAAATGGGACATGAAAATGGTGAGAACCATGAATATGAACAAAAAATCATGATAATGTATGATAATATAAAGGCATTATGGAAATGTGGAATCACATTAAAACATCGAATCATAAACATATGTCAAATATAAATTCAATGATATAAGGATAAAAACATTGCATGCTTATTTAGTTTCACCCACTAACCAAATTATTGAATCATTATGATTCTAAAAAATTACCTAACGCATTAGAGTGCTATATGATTTTGGGTGCACCAATCACCTTCATTTTATTCAAAAACATAATTATTCCCCACATACCATAAAACATGGAATCATATTCCATCTCATATAATTCTATCATTAAGGAGTGTGGAATATATAAATTTATGTCCAAAAAAAATATTTTGAGGTGTATAAATGTTAAAACCCTTGATAGGAAATGAGTATGTGTATTCACTACACAATATGTCTAGCAAATAAAATCTCAGTAAAATTTTGTAAGCATATTGAGGGAACAGAAATATTCATGGGAGGGAATATTGATAAAAAAAGTGTATCTAAAAATTTAGACATCACAAAGTCTGTTATGTAGATATGAAGGAACATTTCCAAATGTCACATGTTTAAGTTAGAATACATATGATATATAATATAATTAAATAACATGAATAATAATATGATCCCTTAATAAGTATCAGTCTGGTAACATGTTGACATAAAATTTAAATGGATGGTTTAATGATATTTAAATGGTTATATCATAGTTAAAAAAAATTTATAGTAATTTTGATATGTATAAAATTATCACAACATGAAAAAATTGAAATTTAGAGGCCTAACAAAAAAGATTATCTTGAATAAAAAAGTGCATGGAAGATCCCATAATAAATTTTTGAATGCTAACAACTTATGTAAATTCTATAATGGGAGGTTATAAATGGTTTATCATTATAAGATAATAAATTTGGAAGTATAGGTATCATTATAAATAAATGACTCCATAGCCAATAGATGTTCAAAAGACTAATTACAAAAAATTGATCTTGTATGGAAATGAGAAGAGTGAATTATCTTACAAAATTTCATCACGGTAAAGGTTGTGCATAATGGTTAGTTTTAGGGATTAATAAGAGTTAAAGGGTCATTTAATCACATGATAATAAAAATCAAATAGGTTTTTTGTAAATCATACTCAAGCAACCACAAATGGAATCATAGAGGTATAACATAAAAGATGTGCTTGAATAAAAAATAGAGAAAATACATGTCCTTTAGAGTGCTATTAGAAAAGTATGTGAGGACCTAATTAAGAGCTTTGGGGATATAAAAGAGGAATCAAGAGAGTTATGGGTCGAGTAAGGGATTCCTCCATGGTTTTTTAGAGAATATAAATGGGTGACTGGGAGGTTTTATTTATGAAATGTGTGGTTTTATTTAAGAAATGGGTGATTCATGTCTTTAATGAGATTATTTTGAAACACTAAAAATATATTGTATTATTTAAAGGATTCATAATGGATTTATAAAATTATTATAATCAACATAAATGAAATTTTTATTTAGAAATGATATATTGGGTCTTGTATAACAATTATATTATTTTTTACATAATATTGGGGATATTATAATATTATAATATAGAACGTATATTTATACTATATTGAATTTTTACCCAAAAATATGGCTATCTTAAAATTTTTTGAAAAATTTCATAGTTGGATAACTTATACATTTATATTCCGAAAATAATAAATATTTATCAAAATATTTTTCTAAATATATCAACTTCACTTGTAAAAAAATAATTTATTTCTGTTGAGAAATTCTTTTTTTTTACATTAACATTTCTCGAACTATTATATACCTAAACTTTGACATCATAAAAAATTATATTAAAAATTAAATTTATGAATGATAATTTATTTTTTTTGAAAATATATTTATATCAATTATCCATTAAATTTTCGAAATGATTGTCTTAATTGAAGTTACCTAGTACATAAAATAAATTTATTTCCATTTTATAGAATCAAAATCCTATTAATATCAAACTAATTACATAATCATTAATAATGTAAAAAAACTAATTAATAAAAATTATCACAATTTCAATTGGAATGAAATAGAAATATTCGTACTACTAGGGATATGTTGTTTCTATTCATAGTTAAATAATTGTAATCCTTAGTTATCCAATTTTCCATTTCGAGTGGTTATAAATATTTACTAAAGTTACTAGTAATATTATTAAAAAATTATGTTGGCATTTTCTAGAACCCTTGATTTAATGATAAAAACATTTTTATTCTATAATTAATGGGTTTTAGGTATTATTATAAAATTTTATACAATATGTTATTTTTGTGATACATTGTCTAAGCACAAAAATGACTCACTCTTAAAGGTGATTCACCACCAGAAAAGAGTTAACCTCAGAATGATAATTTGGTTTTATAATACCCACCACTGGAGAGTAGTCACCACTATTGATGAATAGCCTCTAATTGACTGACCATCGGAATGTTTTTTGAGTGTATATAAATAAACTATCATTGAAGATGAGTCACCACCAAAAAATATCATCCATAAAAACAAAAATTTAGCATTGTTAGAATCAACTAACCTTAGCCTAACCAACGATTGGTTGGGCTCCCCACCAGCATAATTCAATACCAGTATAAATCACCTCTAGATTTTCCTCACTTATAGAAAACTCACTGTTATTATTTCTAGGACATTTAAATTAATTTCATATAACTAATAATTTATCTAATTTAATGAAAATGATTATTTTGATTATGATTAACACATTATTGTAGGTATGAATTAATGTTAGTTTTAGAGTTTATTATGTGGAGAAGATGATCCATATAATTATTCTTTGAACAATAGATGATTCTATTAAATAATTCGTTATACACCCTCATGCATGATTGAGAAATTAATGCATTCATCTTAGTTAGGTGGAAATATACGATCAATTTGGCCATTAAGAAAGGAACATAAAATAATTCATCATGGATTTGATTACTATGAATGATTGGAGAATATAAAACATTCATAAACATTCATTTATATATTATAAGAGAGATCACAATAATTTATTTTACAATAATTTTCAAAAATTTGACTCAAGCCCCAATATAGGCTAAATCTATGGAGTCCCAAGCATTAGATCACAACAAACAATGAAACTCCACACTTCTTTATTATGTTTAACTTTCTTTATATTTTTTTCATTAAAATTCCAATTTGTATGTTTTCTAATCTTCTAATAATATTCAAAGTATCTTTTTCACTTCAAGTAGATGATACAATATATATTCATAACACTCTTTAGTTTTTTTAACCACAGTATTGTGGAAGAGTTCATTGAATGGTCCGTGTTTATTCGGTTCTTATGGGTTTTTATAGAAGAGGCGCCTATATATCTTTGATATTTGGTTAGTTATTATGTATTCCCAATCCTTATTGGGGATCAGGACTATATTTATAAAATTTTCTTATTAGTAACTGATTCCAAAGTATATATTTTCAGTTCTCATTTAGAGACTAAACCCCTTATTTTAACTCTACTATGTGTTTTTGTTTCATATCTACTCTTTATATTTAACATAATTTAATTTATAAACAATAAAAATCCACTACATTACTATTTAATTATATTAAGTGTTTATATATTATTTTGATTATGTAAATTGAATTCAAAAGATAAATTTGTTTTAATATTATTTGAACTAATAATTAATCACGCGTTGAGAAATTGTTTAAATTATCAGTAAATATATCGATATGTTTTTGGATATAATTCTATATTTCATTTATTTTGGAATTATATTTGATATTTTATCATAGTAATCTTTTTAGTACTCAATTCATTCACATATTCAGATACGGTCATTGGCCAACATTTTGTAATAATTATTTTTTTAAAAAAATCATCTATGATTTTAGTTATGTTTTTAATTTCTTTAGTTTCTATCAATTAAATATTTTTTTTGTTAAAGTGATTATAGTAAATAATTTTTTATACGAAACTGCATCCTTTAATTAATATAAATAATTTTCCCAATGTAAAATAGAATTAAAAAATAATATTTAAATCATGGGGTTTCAAATTTGGTATGATATATAGGATAAATATGATTTAAATATGACTTCATGGATTACATGGGATCATTCCAATAAAAATTCTTGTAAAAATTGAAAATCCATGAATTCTATTTAATATGACTTTTGTGATTAAGAGTTAAATACTATATATTCATGAAAAACTACTTATGGAATTATAGATACATTAAATACATATCATGAAATAAATATTAATTTTAATGAAGTGATATTCAACAATTATATAATTAAATATAATATATTGAAGAAGAAAAAAATGTGATGATTTTTGGTATATATATCATCTCCAATGCTATAGTAAACACTATGATCTTCTTAGGCAATACAGTGTAATACAAATATCAAATCACGAGACTAATGAGATTTCTTTATGAGAGATCGTCAGGTACATCTGATTAAATAATATAATCATGTAACATCAGTAGAATACATATCATAGAATTGACTGGGATGCTGATGATGTATGAGTATGTGTTTGAGGATAAATATGAAGTGGATAATTAAACTAATAGAAAATATATATCATTCAAATCTAGTAAATAAAAAATTAATATAAAATAAAAATATGACGCTAAAAGCTCTAGTGATGAGGAATCACCAATAGAAAGTGATGAGGAAATTTCATATATCACTAGAATGAATAATTTGATCTATAATAAGAAAATATTCTTTAGGAAACCATCATAAAAGGGAAAGTGTAATAATTTTTGAAATTTTATGAAGGACTTAAAAAGAGATGATAATTCAAATGAGGATAAATGTTATTTGTGTAAGATAAAATGTATTGATTAAGGATGAATTTTCCAAGTAATTTTAGAAAAGAAATTATGATGATTAGGATAGAGAGTATAAAAAATAAATGAATGCCGCATGAATTTCCTATGAGGAAATATCTAGGGACGCTGAATCAACTCAGGAATAAAATCATTAAAGGAAAAATATGTGCTTTATGAAAATTATATATGAGGTACCTACTATAAAAAATATTCCAATTTCTTATCAGTTTTTGGATAAAAAAATGAGGATGATATGTTTAAAAATTAAATTATTCAAAATTGAAATATTCATCATGATATATTTAATGTTATTAAATAAAAATACACATTTTAGTTGAAACATTATACTCAATATTAATATTTAATATTTAATTTTTCTTTATAGTATAAAAATAATACACAATTTTTAAAATAAAACAATGAACTGATTTTGTTGAATGATCAGTTAAATAAAGGATTGAAGAGATCAAAAAATTGAAGAGAAACATTCAATAAAACACTAGGAATAAAATTGATCCTAAATATATTATTAGACTATAGTACCAACCTGGGATGGGAATAATTTATAATATAACTTTTATTATAATTTATAAATCTATATATTTTATTGATAATTTTTATTCAAGTTGATCTAATAAATTTTTTATTTCAATGATATTACAATATAATTATGGGGAACTTGTAAAGAAAACATAGTCTCTTAAAGCCATAATCACTAACATTTCTGGGCACAACAAAATCTAGGTTCCAAAATAATTTTTGTTATATGAATAATTTTATAAGAAAAAATCGTAAAGATTTATTGTATAAATAAATTGAAATAGGATAGTAGTTTCACTAGACATGTGATAGGAGATTAATCGAGCTTCAAGAACATGATATAGATTGATTGTGGACATCTAATATTTTTTGATAATGATAATGAAAACATAATTTCCTATTTAAAAATCAATAACTCTAATTAGGTTTTAATTTGGAATGTACTTCTTGATAATTGTTTAAAATTGAATTTGCATAGAATCTCCCATCTATGGGATGATTATTTTTCAAGTTAAATTTTAAAAGAATTCTTGTAATATTTTTTCATTCTAAAATTGATTTAGTATTTACATCATTGTGAAATTTGAATGTGTATTATATTAATATTGATTCTTTAATATCAGAAAATGATTCTCTCTTGAGTGATTTTCATAAAAAATATTGTGTTTGGAATAAGAGAATATGCCAATGAAATATATAATATCTTAGATTTATTATTAGGAAAGGTTTTGTTAGATATTAAACATACATGAATTACTAAATAAAAAAAATTAACCCCTATCAAAAAATGGAAACAATATAAAATTTCAATTAAATTAAAGAAATAAGTCTCATCTTCTCTTCCTATTGAGTTGGTTCACATATACCAGTATGGACTATATAAAGTTACTAGTTTATATTAGAAGCAAAATTTTTATTTACATGTAGATGAAATTATGGGGTATTTATTGTTATTAATTTTACATCACAAGATTAAATATTGATCTTATTCAACCATGTATTATCAATCATTACTAACCTAAGTGGAATTATAATTAAAAGTGTAATAATTCATCATGTATGTGAGTATAAAAATAAAGAATATGAATCAATTTTCATAAAAATGGATATAATAGTTAATTTTCTACTCCTAGGACCAATAAAAAGAATGGATTTGTATATATAATAAATTTTATACATCATGAGACAAACCAAAAAATGATAAATTAATATGACGTACCTATTGATTTTTTGGTAGAAGCTGTGAACAGAACTAGTTACATAATTAAAAGATATTTAATTTTACCTATCTTTAATATAACCAGTTTAGATCTTTCGAATAATATAAATCATAGGGTTAATTACTAAAAAGTTTCCTATTTTAAAGCCATTATTCATATCAAATAAAGACAATGTTGACAGGTTTTCCTCTAAAAGCGATGAAGGAATTATCCTTGGTTTTTTAACTCCATGAATAACAGAGAGTGTTTTTAAAAAAATAACCCAGATTGTGGAAGAGTACGTCCATGTATTGTTCAATGAGAAACATCAACATGAATTTAACAATACTTTTGAAAAAATTGATTTTAATTTTTACACTTTATCTACAAATGAAAAAAACTTATTATTCTGCTATAAAACATGATGAAATGTTATCATGTTCCAAGGAACTTCCAGAACTAAAACGATGACCTATGGCTGACCATGTGGTGACCAGCCCTTTTTTCTAGAACTTTTATAACTCTTAATTAACATCCAGTAGCTATTATATTTGGATACAATGATATAAGTACTCAAACTATCAAATAACTAAGAAACCACGTTGAACATTAATATTTCATATCAAAGATTGACCCTAATAATAATAATGTAGCAATTTAGGATGAATTATTAGTAATGCATTTTCAAGAGGAGCTTAATAAATTTGAAAGAAATAATTTTTGTGAACCTCTTCATAGACCCAAATACATCTTAACTACATGAAAAAATGGTTGTTTTGAAACAAGGTTGATGAATCTGAAATAATATTGAAGAATAAGGATAAACCAGTTTTACAAGGGTATATTCAAGATGAAGGTATATATTATGATGAAATATTTTCACTTGTACCCTGAATTTAAACATCATGAAACCATTATAACACTTATATCTTATACACCACATTTAAATTTCATATTATATTAAAATGATGTTAAAAGATCATTCATGGATTGGTTTATAGTTAATAATGTTTTTGTTCAAAAATTCCCTAGATTTAAAAGCCTTCATCTCGTAATTAATTTTTCTTAAATTAATAAAAGCTTTATATAAATTAATGTAGGATCATATAGTTTTGTGTGATATTTCTTGATTTATCAAATTTCAAATATATTGTCAAAAGGTATAGATGACCCTACATTTTTAAAAAAAGAATATCCAATGTTGTTTTTTATGTTAATATTTAAGTAGATAATATATTTTTGTAAATTATAATAATATTTTTGTGATGACTTTTCATATGTGATGAAAAATGAATTTGAAATGTTTTTATTGGTGTAACTGAAATTCATTCTTCGATTTCGGAATTTTTTTAAAAGTATTGAATCATTTTAATTCAATTTAAATATATTAAAGTCTTCTTAAAATGATTTGGTATGGATATCACAAAGTCTTGTGAAAATCCTATGAGTACCACATGTAAATGGGATCCTGAGGAATCTAGGAAATCTATGAATCAAAGGAGTTACAGTGGGATTAATGATATTATACTCTACATAATATATTGTTGACATGACATTATGAGTTGTGTGTGCATTCATTTTTTTATTCAAGAAATCCAAAAAAAGTCACACTTTTTTAAAATGGATTTTCATATTCCACATGCATTAATAAAACTAGGGTTGTTATTCCTATGTGGAGAATCAAATCACATTATTAGTTATTAAAATTCTAATTTTTGTGGTTTTATTTTAGATAGGAAAAGAAAATCTATAACATGTAACCTTTTTGGAATGTCTCTTTACTCCAGGTGTAGCAGGAAGCAATATTATGTTTCCTTCTTGATTTTTGAAGATTAATACATAGTTTTATGTTTCTATTGTGATCAAATGTTTTAGAAGAATGAAAATTTTACATACTAAAGATAACAATTTAGATATGTATCTATAAATTATGACAGCACAAGTGCTATAAATATTTCTAATAACCATTTATCTAACTCTAGAACAAAACACTATTGTATGAAATACCTTTTTCAGTGATAATTCTCAAATAGATGATATAACTATTAAATACAATGGAATTGAAATTTAGAATCCATATATTTTTACAAATCCTTTGAATATTTAGAGAATGATCTAAATAAAACATGAATTAGGCATGAATATTTTGGTTTAAACATAAATTGTTGGGATCCACCATTGGTGTTTATCCACCATTGAAGATTTACCCACTTTTAGATTTTTACCCAACATTGGACTTCTACCAACAAATAGTAATTTACACATCTTTGTATTTCATCCCATAAATGGCATTTGAAAAACCATTGGAGTACAACCAACCATAAGTGTTTTATCCACCGTTGTGTTTATGTATCACTATTTTTTGTGCCATTGATACTAATTTATTTTTTCAGTTATATTATTATTTAATTTCTAGTCAATTCAAATGTTATTTTTCTTTTCAATCTAAAAATACACAAAACCCTATATAATAGAAATTATACATATTTCTATTTTTTATGCTCTCTCTGTCATTCATTGTTCCGTTGAACTTCATCATGACCCTTTCCCTCACATAATTTATGCTTTTCTGTACCCCTCCCGATGCTTATGAATCATTCTACATGGTTAGGTTGAATAATGCCTCAATGTATTTCTAGAAACATCACCTCATTTAATGAATAAAAAAGGAGAGTCGATTCATCCCACTATTGAGCCAGTGAACTCGCATATCATGAATCAGATCGTCCAACTTGAAAAATATGATCATGCTGATTGGTTTCGAACATGTATGACTTCAGTGAATACTGATCTAGAAGACAAAGGATAGGTAGGATGGTACCTTAATAATTAGAGTCTCTTATATCCTAGCTTCATGTTTTAGTATTATCAGTATGTTGATTTTATAATTGAGTAAGATGAAGACTATATATGAACCAAACTAAATGGATGAAAACATGTTTTCTCTTCATGGAAATGGGACAGAGGTTTGAAAGACATTGACAAATTATTCTCAAATTACTACGAGAGATATATTCTGAGTGAAAGTGATAAATTCATGTATGAGTATTTGTTGGGTAAACAAATTAGGGATGAAACTGTTATAATACCTTCTATAATAGAGTTTGGTAGTGAATTGCATTTTATTTTCTAGTCTTTTTAGAATATGTTTTGTCCAATGAAAATTGATTTCACCCCAATGAGGAATTATGATGTATATCATTTGTCTCGGATGAAAGGATGATACTAAATATTTAAGAGAACTGATGAATCATATTAAATAGTTGTGTAAGACACCATAATGATCATTTTCTATTATTTTACCCATGTTTCATTTATCCATGATGTTGAATAGGTGAGTAGTTGATGGATACGAATAAGTTTTCATAAATTATTAATGATTTTCATTAAAAAATTGATTTTCAAGGTTATGATGATAATATGGAATACGTTGTTAATGTATTTGGTTTATGATGCTTATAAGCATTATGGGGATTCCAATATGTTTGATGACCAAACTGGGATGAATAATATTTTGGACCTTGGATTGGAGTTATATGAGGTGGTTGTGTAATCTAATGAGGAAGTGGATGAGGTAGCTACTTTAGGAGAAGAATAAGAGGTTTTTTATTTTGATGAGGTTAATGACCTAGATATTCCCAATAACTGTCGTTATATTTAATACGGTTCCCTTAATCATCCTAGATGTATCCCTATCAGAGAGACATTGTAATAATTAGGATTTAAACAAGAAGAAACAGAGGTATCTAAGGATAAACTACCCAATGTATCTTTTAAATCACATGAAGAAAATGGAAATGGTAGTGATGATGTAGAGGAAGAAGAAGAAGATAAAGATGGAGAAAATGTTGATAGAAAAGGTTAGGAATATGGGGATGTTTATGGAGATGATAGTGAGAGTAGTGTTTCTGACCATGATGGTCATGATGGCTGCATCGGTTTTAATGGTATTGAGATTCCCAAAGCACATGTTTCTTCACCAGTTTTACCAGTTTTTTCTAGGTCCAGGGATATATATAACCTAGTTGATATTGTTTATAGAATTACTAGAGACAATATGGAAGTATCTATTGAGGGGGGATATCACCGAGCCTCATCTGCCACACTCTTGATACTATTGGTGGAGTCCATTCGGAACCAACTGTTAATGAGTGGATGATTTTTAATACCATTGTTGGGAAGGTAGTTGTTGACCCTACATTAGATAAGCTAGAAGTTATTGAGCCTATCTTTTTGTATCCAACTATATTTGATGTCACTTTATTTGAGGAATGAAAATCAAAACATTGATATGTTTTCCTTGGTCTAGAGTATATAGACTGATATAATTTTTTGGACCATCTATTTTAGTGGATTTGGATCCCAAGGGATCATTAGTCGAATAAATAAATTTAGCTGGTGTGATACATAGTTTTTCATCTTATTTGAATTCTAGATCTATGCTTTCATATTCAACTTCTATTGAGATAGTTATTCCCCATTTAATGTACCTTCCACTGTATCTGTTACAATATATATTATATCCAAACATGACCTAGAATCCTTTATAGAGAGTCTCCATTGTGATGTTGGTATCTTGTTGAAAAATAAACCACCTCAGATAATTAATCATAGTATGTATTATGCAATAATTATATTAGATATTAGAATTCAATACCTAGAATCCAAATTCATGCATCACATTCAAGAAGTGGAATGATAAAATAGATGAATTTTTTGTGTGTTGCAGTCTATATGACGAGGGATGGTGGGGGTGAATACATCCATTAATAACAATATTGACTATTTTCTATGTAGGATGGACTGTATGCATTTAAAAAACTTATAATTACATTGATTAACATCACACTCTTGATATTAAGATTATTAGATAAGTACATATAGAATAGAATTTATCTATTTCATGTGATATTCGAGTCATACCTCATAAATGTTCTAGAGAAATTCATAATAATAGTGATCATGTTAATATGATGGTAGAACATTATGATGGATTTAAATGATGATATAGATACAACCATAATTGTTATAAATTTACACAACATGAGGATTTGAAAAAATCCATATATTAACTCTAATTTCAAATTCCTTATTAATAACCACAAGATGCCCCCAATGACTCAATCCGTAAAATAACAGGTGAATCAGATGAAAGATATTACCCTGGTTCTTATTTTGTGATGTATGATAAAAAGGAATTTTACGTTCTATGGAAGGAGGAGAAAATATCATTTAGACATCGTAAGTTAATTGAATCCTTTTAGTCAAGATTTTTTATTATATTGATGTATCTAGATGAAATTCGTGTTACTTATCATCCCAATCCTCAAATTTATATCTGTATTTTTTTCATAATTGTATTAACCATTGATCCCAATTCTCTTTTACATGATTAGTTGTGAACTTTTAGTATTACACCAATAGAATACGTCTGGCATCTTAGGAATTTTATTATTAGGGAGACTCCATATGAACAATTTATTACTAAAAATATCCCAAATATTACATATCGTTTTTATCTTCCTTGTTTAATTAAATTCACTAATTGTTCCTTTTACACAACCTATGATTCATCGACATTATAATTTTGTATAGGGTTTTTCCTTGTGTTTATAATATTTTTTTTACTTCAATGGATATTATCTTTACTCATATTTTGTCTCTTTTTGTTTCTTATTTTTCCTATTTTTCTTTATTACATCAAAATGATGGAGACTGAATCTATTTCATTTCATGGAATTTGTATAATCTTTTATATTAATATTATATTATTTTTATCATTAATAATATTGTTTTAAAATTGGATAGTTAATATATAATTTTTCCTTTTTTTGTTGAAGTTATTCATTGAATACAAATGTTATCATTCAATATCATCATTAATCTGGTATCATGATACTATAAATTTTAGACTATTTCAATTATATCGTATTTATTAATAACGTTAGAATTCTTTTTCTTAATACATTTGATTAAATATGTATACAAATTTCTACCTTTTAATTCCTTTGATACCATTTACATATATTACATGAATTAAATTTTAGGTTTTTACTGTTCTTTCATCCATCCTTTTAAATTTATTATATTTGATAAAATATTATTTATATTATCCTCAGTTGGTAAAAACCACATACCTTATTAATGTGTCAAGTTAGTATATTTTATACCAAAGATTATTCTATATGGTTAAAAAAATGCCATGATTTTTTTACATGGAAAATTTGAAGATTGGGGGAATCCATTTTAGAGATAAAAAATCCATTTAATTAATTTATTTATGAGTTATATATTTTTTATATCATTTTATACTATAAGAAATTTTGGCGGTAATTTGGATAACTGTAAAAATGAATATCCATTGATGTTTAGTAACCACAAAAAAAAGAGTCATTGTCCTAAATTTTTTTTGTCTATGTATTGAAAGGACCTACGGTCATAGAGGAGTCGGCATTGAGGATAAATCGCCTTTAAATGACATTCTATAATAGAAATTTGAATAATTATGGAAATTAAATATTGTTAAAGCATATCTACTTTTTGGAAAGTTCTACTATCTGTATTAAAATATTACCATGCATGATTGGACAACCATCAACATGACTCACCATTGGCCTAACTCACTACTCCGTTAATTCACCAATACAATGACACACTAACAGATTTTACTCACCTATAAGAGAGTCAATTTATTATTTATGTTATATTTAAATTTATTTATTCTAATGGGTATATTTTAAAAATAAATGATGTGGATTATTTTAATTATTATTCTCAAATTATTGTAGGGATACAAAAATTATTATGTAATAGTTCGATACAAGGACCATAATATTTAGATGTCTACTCTTCAAATGGATACCATTGTATGATAATACAAAATAATGATGAATAATCACTTGTGCGTGATGATGAAATGAATGCATGAATCCTAGATGAGTGAAAACACACTATCAATTGGGCCATAATAAAATTTCATTACGTAGTGAATATTTTATGTGACTGAATATAAAATATTGATGCATAATTAATATTTGAACCTTTCATATAGATTAAAAATGTGATTACAATGTTATGTTTTACTGCAATTTTCAAAACTAGAGTCGATATTCAATGTATGTTACATATGAGTAGTCATAATATTTATATAATAATAAACTGAGAAACACCATCCATAATTACACTTTTACATTATCATTCACTTTTTTTCCTTTACATTTCATGAAGTGTGTGAATTACTAAATTTATAAAATTCTTCATGTATCCATTACATTAAATGGATGTCACAATATACCTTCTTAACACTCATTATGTATATTTACACTTGGTGTTTTAGAAGTGGTCCTTTTGTAGACTGAATTTATATTATTTTCATGGGTTTTATAGAAGAGTTAATATTATGTCTAAGACAATAGTTTAGCTATTGTGTAGACCCGATCTGGGATATACATTGGGATTATATTAATATAATTTTTTAGGAATCAGGTGACTTCTAATAGGTGATGATTGGGTATCAGATTGAGACTGAATATCTTAATTTTATTGTTCTATTTCTATTATATGTAATCATTAAACTAAATCTATTTTAAACAATAAAAAACAAATTTTAGATAGCTAATATTAGTTAGTTTATATATATGGTTTTGATTATGTAAATCAATTTCAAAAGTTAAAATAGTTTTCTTCTTATTTTTATATGATACATAACCACTCATTGAGAAATATATTAAAATATTATATATTATTTCTATATGATATTTTTTTTAAATAAGATGTTATACATAATTTAAGGTTTGTATTCTAACATTTTTTAACCAAAATAATTATTTTCTATACAATTTAGCCACTGAGTAGATGTTAACTTTAACTATCATTTGGTATCAAATGTTTTTTTAATTTAAATAAACTGTGAATTTATTTATGTATTGAAGATCTTAAACTTCAGTCA
Source organism: Viscum album (assembly GCA_963277665.1). NCBI lineage: Eukaryota > Viridiplantae > Streptophyta > Magnoliopsida > Santalales > Viscaceae > Viscum > Viscum album. The sequence goes on from OY728122.1 coordinate 381,533,487, forward strand.
ATTTAGTATTTAGTTATTTTATATATATCATAGATAAGACGTTTATGCTACCAATAAACCTCCATACATTAATTAAAATTAATAATCACTATGTGAATTAAATAAATGAATTTTGAATGCAATGGTTATGAAATCTGTTCTACTATAGAGGGTAAATATGAATTACATAAGACTAATAGGAATACCTGGAAAGATTCATGTAATCATGATTATAAAAATAAATTTAATTCCATTAATAGGTTCATTAACCCTTATGAGATGAAGATATTTATAAGATAACTATTATTAAAAAAATTTCAAATTAAGGATACATTTTCTATCTCTCAAAAGAAAATATTAATGTAAAACAAATGATATTGAAAACATATAAAATTAAATATGATGCATTGAAGAAGAAACACGGTGAGATAATTTTTTATTTGATTATAAGTTTTAATGAGATAGTATATAAAATGAGGTAATAGGGAAATCTAGTGTCAGACAAAGATTAAATGATGCAACTAATGAGTTGTCTTATAGAGTGAGGTAGAGGGACATCTATTTCAATTATATAATATTGAGATATCCATATCCACCTATCAAATAATTTTCTAGTATGTTGATGATGTATGAGGAATATATAAAGATTAATTATGATGTGGATGATCAGTTTAATAAGAAATTTTTTTCCTTCAAGATTACATCATCATAACAGAATGAAAATGAAAAGTACATACATAATTCTCCAGGGTTGTGAAATCACCAGTTGATGGCGATGGGGAAATTCTCCATTTGGGATGAAGGTTCAAGAAGTAATATAAGAAGAAGAGGCTATTCAAGAAACCAATATATAATGATATTTATTATAATTGAGGGAATTATATTATAGACTAGAAAAGAGATGAGAATTCAAAATAGATTTCATGTTATGTGTGTAATATAAGAGAACATATTAAGACTAACCATACCAAGATAATATAAATAATGATGAATGATGATAAGGATATAATTTATAAGAATCTAATGAAATCCACCTAGAGTTCCACTAAGGACATATCTAGTAACACTAACTCAAATCATGAAAAAAATATAGAGAGAGTAAATATGTGCTTCGTGTAAATTTTATCTAAGGTTTCTATAGTATTTCTTCTACATAATTCATGTCACTATAGAAATTATAACAATAATGTTTATATTTTAAATGATTAAATCTTTCAACATTTAAATATTCATGGGGATAACTAGACTTAGTTTTAGAAATAATTCTAAATTTTTAGTAAATATAATTAATTAGCTAAAAATATTAAATCTGATTTCGATGAATAGAATGAAAATAATGGTAAATTATTAAAATAAATTACTAAAATAATGATGTCCATATAATAATTAAATAAAGGCTTAATAAAATTCAAAAATGGGATAGAAGATATCAATCAAATACTCGATATATAAATAAATATTAATTATATTACTTGTCTAGGTTGTTAACCTAAGAATAGAATATTTGATAATATCAGTTTTTTCATAAGTGTGATTTTATACATTCTAATTATATGCTTTAATAAATTGGACTGATTAATATTTTAAATTCAAGTATCTTAAAATATTTTTATATGAAATCGTATATTAAAATCTATATTCATAAATCCCAAATCACTATTATAATCAGACCTACGAAAATATGGGTATCAAAATCATTGTTCTTATAAACATTGTTCTATATTAAAACTGCTTGATGAGCTCTAATAAAATTCTATTGTATATAGATAGTTGTTTCCCAATAAATGTGACTTGAGATATTGGAGCTACAAGAACTTGATAAAGGTTGATAGTGGATGTGTCACATTTGGTGAAAATGGTAAAGGAAAATCATTGGATTTGGAAAAATTCGAAACTTTAATAATGTTTTCATTTGTAAAGTTCGATTTTAATTGATTAATATATAATATGAATAGAATATAAAAACTATGTGATGATGATTTTAATTTAAAATTTTAAAAAAAAATTATAATGTTTTTAATTCAAAAATTCTATAGTATTTATTACTTCTAGAAATGAGAATTTGTATATTGTAAATATTAGTACTTTAATTTAAACTTTTTTATCTGAGTTCCATTCATAGAAAATCTTGTATTTGGGATAGCAGACTATGTCCCTGTAGTGTCAACTTTATTAGAAATATTACTATGAAAGGGATTGTTATGGATCTACCCAAACATGAATCCCTATATGATAAATTCTATAACCCCTGTAAAAAATGGAATCAAAAAATCATATAAATTAGAGCATTATGGTTGTCTTCTCATTAACAGGATTTGATTCACATGGACATGAATGATTTGAGAATAATTTACTTTCGGATACATTCTTACAAATAGAATAAGAGTTCTTATGAAAATATTCTTCAATATAAATTTTAGAAACTCGACAGGGGATCCAATCTAAGATACACCAGATGAGTCCCATTCATTAGATCACAATAAACATTGAAAAACATCCTTATTTATTAATTTACATGCCCTTTATTTTAATTATATTTACAATTTGAGAAGTGTTTGATTAACTCAGTTTATTAATTGTAAAATCTCTCATGCACATTAATAGGAAGACACAATAAATATTCTTTAACGCTTTTTTCATATCTTTACACTTTCTTTTGAGGAAGAGGTTCTGATATGGCCTCTATTTTTTATTTCCCATGGTATTTTTATAAGAGATCCTTATGTTCCATATATAGCTTCTTAGCTATTGTGTATACAAGATTTAAGTTCTGAATAACAACCATTATAATTATTTCACATTCAAACTAGATTAATTATATAATAATACACATAATATAATTATAATAACTAATAAGTCTAGTTTATTTTGTAATTAGAAACATTTTCTAACAACATAAAATATGAAATAAATCATCTCTATTGAAATATTCATTAAATTTATCATACGTAAAACTACATGGGATAACTTGGGGACATATATAATAAATAGTTAATCAATAAATCCTAGTAAGTGAGTAAATAAGGAATGAAATGAATATATAAGACATAAGAGAAAATAGGCATATAAATGTGATATAAAAGTAGTTAAAATCATTATCATGAATGATAAGGCATGATACATCATTATAATCATAAGGCAAACATGAGATATGTTGAAAAATGTAAAATATTTCATCATAAAAAATGTCATGGTTATCATCAAAGACTTTATGATGGAATAATATTCCATGATGGATTTGGTACACTCCAAAATCCTGTGAATGATGTCTCAGGGGACTAAAATATTACCCAATTCACCATATCACGATATAATTCTGGGTGCACCCATCACATTCATTTCATTCTCATGATAATGTTTTCCATATAGATCTTATAAAATGGGTTCATTTGTAATAAAATTTTATTATTCTATCATAGAGTGTAGAATAAAGACATGTGTGTACAAAACCATGTAGTATATTTGTATAATGGTTAACAACCCCAATACGAAATTGGAATGGTATTCTCTAAAAAATTGTTTTCTATTTAAAATTTTGGTGAGATATCAGCAACATAACAATGTAACATCAAGATTCATAAAACGGTTTAATGAGAGTTAAATGGGTCTATATTCATTTATAAATAAAATGGAATGTAATACAGAACTGTAAAAAATATCACTATAGTATAGATTTGATATATAATACATAAGATAATGAATAAACATGAATAAAGAGGATAAGGAAAATAACCATCACATTCATAGTGTGGTGTTGAAAAATTGGGAGGAACCACTTGATAGTTTGGGTAACCTTGGAGTTACTCTAGGTAGGGTAGGGAATGTGTAACAACATTCTCCATGGATTATGAGTGATGATAAATTCGAAAATTGGTGGGTTTACATATGAAATGAGTGATAAATTCTGTATCATTAATCAAACATAGGTTTTAAACTCTATATAATAAAATAAACAACACCAAATGTTTACTAATTATATATCCTAGTTTTATACCAAGTTGGGGTTTTTAATTATTGTATAATGTAAAAGTCCTTATATACTAAAATAATGAACTTTATAATTTTGAAAGGAGACATACTATTAAATAAATGATTTTAAAACCTTAAGATAAATTAATAGTTTGGGAGGATTTATAAACTCTATAAAATATTAATCAAATAAAAATAAAATCAAATTAGTTTAAAATAAAAACATAAATTTAATCTTTGATACCCTTTATTGTATTTATTAAATCTATTTGTTGTCATTATGATTTCATAATACAATCCATATATTTATGATGCATTTAACTTCTACCTAATAATTCAACAACATAAATAAATTATGAAAAAAATAATGGATAATTCCAATATTCTAATTTCTATTGTAATATTCATATTATTAAGATTATTATAAATATGTTTATATTCTCTTTTAAAATAGGGATAAACATTTATTGGGAAATTCAAGGTTTTTTGACAACAAATTTTTAGAAAACTTATAAAAATTACATTTCATTTCATCAAAATTATATGATCATTTATATTTAAAGAAAATTATTTAATAATAATATTTAATGAAAATATTTTTTATTTAAAAAATAAATTAATACATTTAAAACTCATAATTGAAATAGAATAATAATTTAAAATATAATATGGGTTTTATTAAAGGAAAATAAAAACTATTTATAATTTAATGATATGATGGAAACATAAATATTATTATATTGAAAATAAAATATATATATTCTCATTATTATTTCCTTTTAATGAATCCATTTAATACACATGAATAATCCCTAAGGATAATGTGCTCCATGGTTATACATTCATCAGGCGGTTTAACATACATGATTTTGGTGGTGATCTTGATGAGATTAAAATTCACTAATAAAAAGTTTCACTCATTATTATGTTGTGGGGTGTCGTATTGGTAATGGTCAAGTAGAAATCCTAGTTATTATATCTCCCTCAAAAGCTCTAATAAATCAGCTTTATAGGGTATTATTATACAGGTTGATCCCATAATTTTGTTTTTATGTCAACTGCATTTTTTTAAAACAATATATTACTATTAATCATTTGATATTTTTTTAGTGGACATATTATACATGATAATGATTCATAATAATATATTATATCAAATTAGAAATTATGAATCCAAATAAGTTTATGTGTTTATGTAACTATATTACATAATAATACTTTTAATTAAAACCCATGGGGAAATTTAGGTTTTTATAATTTTAGTCAATATAATTTCCCCCCATTAGAAATTTAACCCTTGAAATTTACATTTGGAACACTAAAAATAGTGCCACATTATTTTATCACCTCTTATAATTCCCTCATCACTTTATCATGATTGTGGTTTCTCAATAGCACTTAGACATGGTGAATTTTTTAATTTTGTACAACTTTTTCCCTATCCTCTAATATTTTCAATGGCTCCTCTTCTTAAGAATGATCCTTCTACAATTTTACCACCTCTATATTGAGTGCATGTGACTATTATAGTATTTAGTTTCTCAATGGGTATACTTTGGGAACATTATTTACTTGGGATAGGTTTTTTGGTGTGATAGTCGATTAGCCACTACTATAATACGATCTTATATCTCAAAATGAACAATGTATCTTGGACTAAGATTTAAATTATCCTCATATCCAATTATCATCTTCAATGTAGATATAAAAGGGAATAATATGTTTCTAAAATCAATTTCTATGTCTTAGGGATGATTTCTGACATATTTATTTTTTCAACTAGGAATAACCTTTGTGTGCTGCTAAATTTTCTTGACATATTCAACCATTTAATCAACCATTCCAGGACATATCCATTTCTGTTCCTAGAATTCATCCCAAAATGAAGGTTTTCGATACCTCATCATATAAAAGGCTTCATTTGGATACCTTTTTATTCTTGATTGGAAACTATTATTATATGATAAATAAACTAGAGGAATATTTTGTTCCTATAATCCATTGTATAAAATTGAGAATGCTCTCAAGATTTTTTCATCTATTTAGATTTTCGTCTCAGATATTTCAGCAGTTTGAGGGTGGTAAGTAATGCTGAAGTTTAACATTGTATTTAGATCATGTTGGAAACTCTTCCATAACATATAGGATATTTTTTATTTCGATCATGTATAATTTATAAAATTGTTATGTGCAGGCTCTCAAATTCTCTAATATATATCCCTTCAAGGAGACTAATTGAGAAATACTCTCAAATCACAATGAATCATGCATTCATTTTATGTTGAAACAACATAAACTAGATAGAATTATCTCCTCTTTATGTCTTCATAATACCATTGAAAATGTCCATGGGTTTTCCTTCCAATATTGATGTTGTTATGGTTAATACATTCATCATTGTAAAATAATGTTCTGTTCCACCATCAATTACTTAAATAAAATACATCTTTATGTATATCATGGATCTCTATATTCATATTTCCAAATAAATAATTATTTCGGAGACCTTGAGATATCTTAATTAATCCTGGTTGGATAGAGATGATAAAACAATGTGCATTATCTAACAAATCCTTCTTTATATTTGGATTTGATGGTATACATTGAAATGACTCAAATATTACAACTCATTCTTCATTAACAATGATATCTGGGGGTTTCCCCTTTCTAATAGTTTCAAAATTATTTTAAATTCACACATCATCACATTGATCATATTTTATTTTCTCCAGAAGGGATTACTGATAAATCAGTTGTGAATGATTTGATGATTATACCTCCTTTACAATTCCCATGTATATCATTTATGAATCTATGATGATCATATCCCTCTCATTTATCCTGAATAATATAATCATTGAATTATTTCTACATATATAATCTTCCAATTTATTAATTTTTCCATTATAGTGTTGAATTGAGTAGTCATAATCATTTTTAATCTCTAACCATCATTGTTGAATCTTATTCATCTCTCTTTGTTAAAATATGCACATGAAGATTTTGTGATAAATTTTTATTTTAGAACAATCTATAAAGAGATAATTCTACTATATTTTCAGTAAAATGATCATTATAGATAACTCAAGATTATGTGGTGGGTAGTTTTATTTATAAACCATAAACATACTTGAAGAATATGTTATCACTGTGTAATTTGTAATTAACACACAACATAATCCATTCGTTGAAATATTGCTCAATACGAATAAAATTTCTCCACTATAAGATTGTGTGAGTATATCTGTACTGATAATCCTTATTCCCTTATCCTAAAAAATTTCACTTCACATTAATCACTACAAGAAAAATTAATCCATTTTAGAGTTAGCATGTTAATAGGGATTGAAAATTGTGAGAAATTTCTCAAAAATAAATTACAGTAACTATCTAATCTAGGGAAAAAATAGTTATCAGTCATAGATGTTATCATTGAACATCTTTCAATTAATTTTCTCTTTGGAGGGTCCATATATATCCCATTTGGTGGGATTACATTCCCCAATAATGAGACTTACTTCAAATTTTACTCTCATTTTTTTGTACTTGGAAAAATTCTTCTCATTTGTTATAGCTTTTAGCATAATGATTAGATCCCCCTTTGTATCACCCTTTATTTTGGAGTATATTCGAATAAAATATATAAATAGTAACTAAATTTTTTCAATAAAATGTGTCATGTATCAATTCATTATTTCCATTAATATTTATAGATCATTAGTGAGTCCAAATGGAATTACTATGAACTCATAGTGCTCGTACTTTATATCAAATTTAGTCTTTGGGTGTCCACATATTTCATCTAAACATGGTAATATCCTGATTACTGAACCACCTTGGGGGGTATATTTCTCCAAATAGATGTTTAAACAAGACATCGATTTGTGGTAGAGGGTACTTGTTCTTTATAATTATTTTTTGAGTTCATGACAATCAATGAAAAGGCACATTGAACCATCATTCTTCATAACAAATTGGATTTCTCCCACCCTTATAGTGAAGTATGTAGGCCTATTAAACCATTATCTAGATTCTCATATAGATGTTTATTTATCTCTTAATTCCTTTAACATGAATTTTATATAGATTCTTGGATAATGATAATTACCCATTTATAATCTCGATTGAAAATCCAACCACTCTATTATGAGGAAGACCTTTCAATTCACCAGGAAACACATTTGTGTATTCACTAAAAATGTGAATGTCCTCAAGGATTAACTATTCCTTAGAATAAAATATTTCATATTTCTAATCTTAATCATAAAAAATATTATCCTTGATTTTAATGTTGGTTTTTAAAAATATCACCACCATCATTGCATTTGTGACGAATCGGGGGACAATTCTCAATATAGAGAGTGATTTACTTCTTGCATCAATTCATGTTAGATCTATATAGGGAAGACAATCCATTCCCTTAACTGAATAAAATTACACATTAAGGTGACAGATTTTTTCCATGAATAACATTTTCACATAAATCAACAAGTTATACATAATCCCTGATGTTTTAACTGATGGTAAATTTTCATTGCGGGTTGTTAATTGATGTTATCATAAAACATAAGAGATATAAAAATTGAGAACAAATTTAAATAAAAAATGACATACATTATTCTTAATTATAGTTTAAATATAATTTAGTAATCATGATCCAAATGAGTATAGGCCTTTCTTTATTCCCTTATTCTTTGATATTAATTATTCTGATCATGCTTTTCATTACTTTGAATAGATCATATTCATATATAATTTCCATCTTCTCCAAATTTAGGACATAGAACTATATATTTAACCATATATTTGAATTTGTTTCTATAAAAATTGATTTTATCTTTTACATGAAAATCATATACTTTATTCACTATATTTTCTCACAAAACAAATCTCCCAATTCCTTTGTGAAATTTTACTTGGTATCTCATTCCACATTTTTTCACGAAGGAAATTTGGTATTCTTTCCCAAATCACCTTTATCAAAATAACTTCCATGATATTTTTTCTTAATATTACTCAATAAATTTAGGCATTCGACTATGTTTAAATTGGCAAATGTGATTTTTGATATTTTTTTAGCATAATCATAGTCTTCCCTACATGAACTCTTGTCTGGTTGGGCATCCTATTTTGGATGTCATCACATTGCATATCATATAGGATGGTTACTTGATTCATCCTATTTTCATTAATTATCATAATTAATGTAAAAATTATTGAAGATTATACTTAAACTATTAAACAAAGAAACATGAATTCAAGGACATTAAATGGATGACATATATAAATTACCTATAATTAATTAACATATGAATTTAAAGGCTTCAATCTATGTCATCGATGATAAATTTAATTTTTTTTTAATTATATGGTAAATTTTTCTTCCTTAATATTCATTTATAATGAGCTTATGATCTTACTAAATAATATCCCACAGGAGTGTCAAACCAGGTGTGAAGCAAGGCATGTTGTAGTTGTCTAGTTCGTAGTTGAGTCTAGCTCGATGTAGCTTTCTCACATATTACCCCTATTTACATTTGTTCTAGATACACATCCACTTATTGTGTCTAGATAAGGATGTATTTTCCTAATAACCACATAGTATATATTTACCAAAATTCAGCAATGTTTTCATATAATTATTCTTATTCCAATAGATTTCATATAGATTTCTAGTCCAAATCCCAATAATAAATACACCTCCATTTGATACAAATTATAACAATTGTTATATTTATTTAATATCATAACATAATTTATTACATAATATTAAACATAATACAAACTAAATGATTGTAATGAATATTGATTTTGGGAATTATCTATATTAAATAGAAACATGAAATTTGAAATACATCATTCTTATTGAAATAATCATTAACATGCTCATACATAAAACTGTCTGGGATAACATTGGCACATACTTATAACAAGGGAGATATATAAAGCATAGTAAAGGAATAAACATTTCATAGCATGTGGAAAGTAATAAATGATAGAAAATTAGAATATAAATGGTACATAAAAAGAGTGATAATAAAAAACATGAACAATATGGATTGATATAGCATGATAATCATAATGAATCATCTGAAATGAGGCAGCAACAAAAACAATTACATCATAAACATATGTAAAGGATAAATACAAATAAATCATGATGTAAAATGTAACAAGATTGATTTTGTTCACTCCATAATCCCCTTCATGACATCTAATGATAAAAAAACATTACCCAATATACTGGAGTGCTATATAATTCAGGGTCCACCCATAACTTTAATTTCACTCCCATGAATAAGTGTCCCACATAGATCTTACATAACATATTCATTTATAATTATAATTTATATAAAGTTTAATTATTATGGAATAAATACATGTAATACCAAAACCAATATGTATAAGTGTATTAATGGTAAAAACATGATAGGAAATAGGTGTTGTACTAACTACACTCTTTTTTGGGAAGGAAAATCATAGTAAAGTATTGGAAAGAAAACAACATCACATAATGATTTGTAAAATTATTAGATGGTAGATAAAAGTGTATATCATTATTTTGAAATAAAATGTACTATATTAAAGATATGGAAATACATATCCCAATAATTGGAATTTGGATTATTAAGCATATCATAATGTACATACGTCAATAAATATGAGTAGGAAAAGAACCCCTACATTGATAATGTGATGAAAAATGCTTGGTAGTGACATATTGAGAGATTAGGGTAACCTTTGGTGGAATTTGGATACAGGATGTTATAATATGGATATTTTACAAGTATTTTTATAGAAGAGAAATGAGTTCATTTGTGGGTTTATATTTGTAATGAGTGGGGAATTAATTATCATTTCCTAAAACAAAAATGGACTAAATATAAGAATACAACCAAATCCAAAAATATTTTAATATATTTTCCAATTGTTTCTACCAGAGAGGATTCATTCTCATAATTTTCTAAGTCCAAGGGCATATCATAAGAAAATAATACACTTTATTTTGTAAATGTGATTTACACTATTAAATGAATCATTTTAAAATAATAAAATACATAAATGGTTTTGGATGATTCAAAAAGGATTTATATAATTAATTTAAAAACATAAAATCTCATTATTTAAAAAAGAATCAAATATTTTCAATTTATACTCTTTATTGTATTTATGACAACACTTTTAGGTTACTATGATGTCGTAATATACACCATATATTTATACGATATTAATTTTATCCCGAATGATTAACTACCTCACAAAATATTGAATAACTTAGTTCTGTATAATTTGAATGATATAATTCAAAAAATAATATAAATTTTCTCAGAATAAAATTATATTTTTGTCTATTTTCACTTTTGAAATAATAATTGACATATATTTGATAAAATTTGGGTTTCTATGACAATAACTATTTTCGAACTCTTATAAAAATACATTTGAATTAATAAAAATAATATGATCATTTCTATTTAATAAAAATTAGTTAATAATAATAATTTATAAAAATATATGTTATTTAAAAAATCAATTAATTCCAAAAATATAAATTTCTTAATTTAAATTTAATAGTAATAAAAAATATAATATGTGTTTTATTACATAAAAATAAAATGAATTTTTAAGGTAATGATTAGAAGAAAATATAAAAATTATTTTATTGAATATATATATATATATATTATTGTATTGATATAAATTCTATTAATACAAAAAAAAATCAACAATGGTAATGTGCACGATGTCAAGTCATTAATTAGGTGGATCGACTTATATGGTTTGGGTAATGATCTCGATGAGCTTGAACTTATTTCGTAAATTTTTTCTCTTAGGATTCTATTGTAGAATCTTTTATTGCAATTGTTCAAGAGAAAATCCTAGGGATTCTATATTCATTTGATGGTCTGATAAATTGGCTTCCTAGAAGATTATCCTACTAGTTGAGAACATTACATCTGATGTTTAGTAAGTTTGATTTGTTAAAACCCTACAATTATAATTATCATGTGTTCACTTTTCAACACATATATTATGAAAATTAATAGTCCTTAATGTTATTATAAATCCAATTGGAAATAGTGAAACCAAATAAGTGTTTGTTTTTTCTAAAAATATTTTACAAAATAAGACATATGTTTAAATTGAATGTAGAATTTTATATATAATAGTTTCTCTACTTACATTGTGGTTAAATATTATATTTATATAATATTCTTGAATGTTGGTGATTTCTAAATAGAGATGATTACTTATCATCATTAGAGGAAATCACTTTTTTATTGTATTTTGGGTTTTTTTTATTTCTAACGTGTAATCTAAATCTGTTCTAAACTATTAAAAAAACATTGCATTGATTAATAATGTAAATATGTTTTTATATACTAGTTGGATTAAGTATATTGATTTACAATGTTAAAATACATTTCATATTATTTTAACTAATAATTAATCCCTCATTATAAAATATTTTCAATGATTAAAACATATAAAAATATTTTTTTAATAACTATGATATTTAATTTATTTAGGGGACATTATTTAAACTTGTTTTAACATAATTCTTTATTGGGTACTCAATTCAAACCCCTCTTAAATACTCACTCTGAAAAATAAAATGGTTACCTAATATTAATTATTAATATTTATTAAATAAAATCTATTTTACAATGTTCAAATCATAGTGGTTGAAAAAATTAAATTTGATATTAAACCGTCAATAAATATAGAAATTGGTTCTCTGAAAAACACATTTTTGAAAGAAAATGTTAACTTACATTAACTATCAAACTATTAATATTTATTATATAAATTTATAGTCTCAAAATTTATATATAACATAATAATTTAAATTTTATAATTTCTCATTACATTATATTCATACAAATTATAATTGGTAAAAATTTGGAATTTTAAAAAAGTTTTTATAAAACATCATTTTTTATCCAAAAAAACACTTATACTAAAATCTAGTATAAATATGATTATATGTAACTAATTTAATTTTATATAACTAAATGATACATTTTTCCCTAAAAATGTAATTACAATAATGTTCCATACATTTATATGACATAATTTATCAAAATATTTGATAATTTTACTCAAAAAAGGTATTATTCACTATTCAGTGACGAATCTATATTATAAAGAAATTCCAAAATTACCACCAATATAAATAATTAAATTATGATATTAAGAATATAAATTATTTTATACAATACATTTACAAAATTTATTATAAAATAATTATAATATTTTCTCATAGAATAAAAGAAATAAAACATTTGAAAAAAACATATTTTGGAGAAAAAAATACATTACCAACAATTTATTGATTATTTACTTAGTGTTTTGTCAAAATATTATGAATATAAATATATTTCATAAATTTTTAACTCTTAATTATAACCAATAATTTCATGGAATAGTTAAATTGGTTATGTACAAATATAAATTCTTTTTTCGGTTTGGTGTTTTGTATCACATTCGTTATCAAACATATTTTTCTCTTGTACTAACTCAATGCATTATAGTTTCCCTATAAGAACTTGGTTTTTTCATTTCATCTTGATTTTTTAAAACAAGGGTAATGGACTACACGCCATTTATTTGATACCAAGTATAAAACATGAATATTGTACATGGTGTGAGGGTTATTCATGTCGTGAACCCCGTACACGTCATGTAATGCAAAAAATAAGATTATTAATATAATGGTTATTTGTGTTATTTACAATTTAAGTCTTCGTGGAATAAAACATGTATATTGCAATTATTCACAGTTTAAATCTCATAGGCTATAGGTTTTTCACACTGGTAAGCTTATTTATATTTCATTGTTCCTAAATTATTCTCTCTCTCTCTCTCTCAACTCAGAGCTCGAAATATGTGATATTATGTGATTTTCTTTCTTCCATATCAAATTTTTCACTATTTATTAATCTAGAATGCTATGGTGTGCCTTTCTAGGTATGTGTTCTTTATGGTTCTTCTTTAAAATAAATGAGGCACTTTCATTGGTTGTGGTTATGTTTCTAATTCCTGATTGGATATTTTTTTATCGATCCATTATAGTTTATCTTGGTTCATTGTCTTCCAAAGGATAGTATCTTGGATTCCAATCCCCATTTTCAAGGAAAATTTGTTTATAAAATGTTGATCTTGGTGTATTTATAAAATGAATTAATGTGATTATTTGATTATCATTCATGATAAATGGACATTGGGTTGTAAATTTATTTGAATTGATATTTGGTTTCAATGGATTTCATAGAAATGAAACTATTTTAAAGGGATTTTCTTTGAGAATGGGTTATAGTAATTTTTCACTAGGTATTTAAACGTGGAACTATAATAAATTGGTTTTTTAAATGTTTTATAAAAGCGTGTTTATGGTTTTGGAATTTATTTTTACAACCTCGTAACATTGGGATCATATGATAATACAAGAAATTTACATGGGTACCCTTATTATGTGTGGAACTTCAAGGAGGATTACTCCGGGATATCGATGAACAACGGGAAGACATTATATTTTTTTGATCCAACATTATGACTCCATTATTCTATTTAAATATTTAGTATTAATTTTAACATATGGTATATCGCAAAAGATATTTTTCTTGGCCACTTATATATTTTTTTCACAAAATGGTTTTTATAAAGGATAGTTTCTTGAAGGTTTTTTATGTGGTTGTACCACATGACATTCAATAATGGTATTTCATGTATATGTGTTTACATTAATTCGCAAAAATTCACATATATGATTTACAATTTCATTACATCTACTATTAGAGTTCCACTATTATCAAATATAAATGGTTTTTATGAAAACCAAATAGAATATGATTTACAAGAAAAATTTAGATTTCCAAAATTTCATTAAAACTCTATTTTCATTTGAATGCTACAACTATTTAATTATTGATAACAATCATTTTATAGACAATATGGTGGTATCCTACATGTATTTCTGCTGACACACTACTTATTTCAATAGTCCTTTTTAGATATAGTTTTGTTAGATTTAGGTATAGGGACCGATATCTTGTATTAGGACGACTTCTCTTATTGTATCTACCTTCAAATTGGTTTTGTTTGCGGGTGACTATTTGTTATATAAATACTTTTTGTTATTTCTATATATATAATTTATTATTTATCTAATCTGGATTCTTTTTTAAATATCTTGTTTTACATTTTTTTGTTCATATTACTCGGGTTGAATGACTTCTTTGTTTATATTAAGGACTTGTTCTATTTTTTTGGGTTACGTCAACATGTGATGGCCAACTCCGGGGTGTGGTATGGTTAACCAAGAATGGTCTATTACATAGATTATTAAATAATCAATATCCTGAAATAATCTTTCTAAAGTTAATTTACATCTTTTAGACCATCTAAATTATCAGAAAGAGAATCTTTGATCTATCCAACAATTTTTCATTACACCAAAATTTATACGAATCATGGTATTTATTATATATGATTTAAAACAACCATTATGTCAATAAATTTCTGAAAATAAATTATCAAAAATATACCAGAAAATTTCATTTCTAGTGATGTCCAGTTCCTGATATATGATAATTGGGGTTTTCAATAGCTTAATAGAAGACACTTATATCGGGATTAAGGTATATATTATATTATTTTTTTAAAAATATAAGTCATGATTATTTTGAAATTGATGAACTATAATGGAATATTTCATATAATTGAATTAGATGAAAATAATTCTTATGGTTATAAGGGTTAATTTTAATGATGGACATTTTTATCAATAAAATAATGATATATTATAAATATATTTAGAATTATAATTTATTTTATAATATAGTTTTTTTAAATGGATCATATGTTCAATTCAAATGTTAAAATTAGAGGTGTTTTATAAAAAATATGAAAAAATTAATTATACACAAATTTAATTATATATGATAATGGTAGTAAAACAAATTTTGAGATAATTTATGCATGATGATAGTCAGTTATGATTATTTGATTTTATAGATATATTAGATATATTGAAATCCCTTTCAGATAAACATTTAGATAATGGTTATAGATAATTATTATTATTTCATTCTCTTATTGGAAATTTTATAGTAACTATATTTAAATATTTTATTTATAACATCATATGGTCACATACAACATGTTTGTTGGGATTAAACCAAAAACCAAAGGTAAATAAGGGTTTAATGTATACTACTATCCTATGTGATTTCTTTGTTAGTCGGATTTTTTTAATATAATGTTATAGATAATTTTTAAGTAGATTTTTTTGAATCCAATAAATTATCATAATGATTAACATGGGTCTCAGAATTTATTGGGTGATAAATATTATTTCAAAATATTATCACCATTTTTGAACCTTATATGAGTGTGGGAATGAAAATCATATGAGATTTTTTTAGGATTATTGAATGAATTATTGTTTTGAAACATATTTTATTCTAATGTCGTTTTATAGTGATTCGTGTTATTTGTCTAAATGTTTAGAATATCCCCAGGATTTTATGATTATGGAATATTCGTTTTTAGTATATGAATTTATGATGGACTAATGGGAGATAAAATCTATATTAATAACAGAAGTTATTATCACTAAATAAATCATATTTTTTGATTAATTATTATAATATAATATTTTATATAATTTTGTAGAAATTTATTTATCTAAATATTATTGTTAAACATCAGGTGTTATTATTATGGTTTCAATTATAATTGTTTCATTTCATCATATGAGGGTTTATTCTTTTTGGGAATTATCATAAATTATGTTAACAATTTCTTGATTAATGTTTTTTCATGGAATTTATATCTTGTTACCCTATTTTATAATTAAATTACCCATTAGAATGTTATTTTAGTTCTCCAAGCATAAAAAATTCATGTTTAATATTTAATTTTCCATGAAAAAGAAGAGATTGGGTAGGATGTTTATAGAATGATTAAATTCAACTTATCATGTATGCGTATTTAATTATATTCTTCTACGTTTTACAAATTCCACAACTCATGGAAAAGGATTATGAAATATATTTATCGCATTACATTCATTTTAGATTAATTTATATTTTTTAACCATACTTTGGTTTTGGTTTGTGGTCATTTACATTCACTTGGTCATTCAAATTCTTGTCATCAATGATAATTGTAACTCTATATAAATAATTGTTAATTTTTATTTCCTCCTTGTCTATATTTACACTTCTCACATATTTTTTCTTATTGGGAATCCAAGTTCTGTGTTATTCTAGATAGTCATCATATTTCCCATTCGCTATTTTAAATTTGATGCTTTATTTTCCCTTTCTCTGATGTGAGAATTTAACAGTGGTATTTATATAGGAAAGGAAATTTAATACCAAGATAAAGATAAAATTGTGGTGAAATAATTTCACGACCCATCCCCAGGGGCCTGTGCCGTGACTACCCCAATCCCACCTACCATAATCCAGGGGATGGAGACTAGCACCAAAGGTGTAATTCCCTATGACCAGGAAAGCATTGCCTTTATAGCCTGTAAACACACACCCAAGAAAGAACACAACTGTAAATGAGACACTATGTAAACTGTATAACATAAGAGTACTGAATGTAAAAGGGTCCAGAATACAAGACCAACTGGAAAGTACAAGTACAACTATGATAGAATACAACTAAAGAATGTGAAATTCAGCTGCTGGATCATTCTCTGTGGTTTCTACCTAATGGGTAGGTACAAATCTCCTCTTCAACACTCCTCATCCTTCTGTCTCCACCGTGTACCGACTCGTCCTATGGTCCACCTTTGGGTACCATCCAGACGTGGTTCTCTCGTCCTCAGTTAGCACTGTGCGTCATCTGTATCCAACACAACATGGTGTGGGCAAAGCCCATACAGGGGTGAGAATAACTAAACTCAGTAGAGACCCAGAGACCCTCAAGGACTCACAAAATCCATCAAGGATAAACCAAAAAGTATGGAATCAACATATAACCTTACATTGGTATATTCCTATACATATACCTATGTTATCAAGTGATTTATCTCAATCATGAGGAAAAACACAGAAAAAATGACTCAGCTCAACCAGGATTTTATTCTAGGTGTAATATCAAGTAATATTCCACGTCACATTGTAGAAACCTCGGATGAGGGAGAACACCTCCTCTATCCAGTATAGTAGATCTTTCATGACACCAATCCCACATCATGCTATCCTAGTACTGCTGAGGTGCACCTATTTCCGAGTACCGTGGATTTACAACGTCACCAAGCGCGCTCCCTACCGTGGGTCTGTCGCATCACCAGGAACACTCCCCCTCGTAGCCTAATGATGTACTCTTCCTATCGAGTATCATGGGTCTGCTACAAAACCAAGGCGCGACCCACTGTGGGTCTGCTGCGACACCAAGGCACTCCCCATTAGGCTAGTCTAGCCACTCCAAGTCATAATGGTCAGCAGTCATTAGGTCTTAGCCAGCTACAAGGTTTCCGCACTAGACTCGTTCATCTCCGGGAGGATCCTCTCCACGAGCTAATGGCCAATACATCAACTATAACAAAGTAACATGAAAATGTATATCAATGGTCCTCCCATTCATATGGGCCTTAATGCAATAGACGACACGTCAAACGAACTCTTGGTCTTTGAGTTATTAGACGTTTAGTCTCGGGGTCCTAGTTGGATTTGTGCTCGATCTAACCAGATTGTTTCAAATAAGAAACCAAAACTCCATTGGATTATAGTCAAAGGGAAAGTCTCCCTCCATGATTTCCAGTGCCACTGATGGTTTGTTAAATGGATTTCCAGTTCCAATGATATGGAAAACTGAATGTAACGGGGCATAGTGGGTCCGGGTCTGGTCTGACCCAGTCAGACTGACCTAGCCTGACCAGGCCTGACCTGGCCAGACCCATTAGGTATTTCCTGGTCTGATGGGTTCGGCCCAGCCCACTGGGTCGAGTCTAGCCAGATGCAAGGGATCGTGGAGATCAGCAAGGGTGGCTTGATCGTGAAGGGTGTCATGAGGGCACAAGGTCATGGGGTGACTCGGAGGGTCGCAGGTGACGCGACCATCGAGGGCGGCATGGCTGGTGGGAGGCACAGCCGGGGTGGCGTGGCCAGCGGGTGGCACGAGTCGGGGTGTGAGTCCGGTTCGGACCTGGTTCCACGGCGTGGAAAGGGCGCTCAGTCGATTCACCAGAGAGGCTGGAGTGCCACGTGGGCGGCACAGGTCGTAGTGGCCATGGGCAGCAGTGTCGTTTCCTTCATCGCCTTCGTCACCCTCCTTCATTCTGAAGAAAACCACAATGTTTAATGATGGAGGCGTCAGACCATGTTGGTTTGGCTCACACCCTCCACGTTAGGGTGGTAGCATTTTTCTCAACATGGAAGAAGATTGATTAACTTCAATGTTAAGTCCTCTGCAAATATTATTTCCCAAACCGCAAAGAATTCAAGGAAAGTATTATCAGGAAAACAAACCACCTACATCATATTGTTCTTTGAGGACAATGAGGAGGGTAGGTAGATCATTGAAGACATCCCACGTTGGTTGCCTCTACAAGGTGCTTCCGAGGATGAAGTCGAAGACATTCATCGCTGGAGTTCATTGTGGAGGAAGCATTCTTCATTGGAGAAGCTTTCTCCCAATTCCACCCAAATGTAAAGTGGGGCCAAAATAATAGATTAAGCCATCTATTATTTTTTTGTAAAGAATTAAAAATATAAATTCATTTTGGTTGGTGGAATAATTATTGCATGAGGGTTGGGAAATAATTAATTAAAGGGGATGGTGGCACCGTTATGTGGGGAGCTCAAGAGGTTTCTCCGAACTTAATAAGGAGTTCATGAGGTTTCAAACTCGGGTGGTCCCCACCACCACATCCTCTCTTTGGGATGTTAGTTCAAGTGGTCCCCACCACCATAACCTTCAATGGGAGGTTTAGTTCGGGTGGACCCCACCAGAAATTTCAACATGGAAGATCTAAATAAACTAAAATGAAGTTTATGTTATTTTATTATTTCCATGAAAAACCCATAAAAATAACTTTCACCCTCAACCATCTATCGTCGAGGAGAAAGTATCCATAAGTGAGTACCAGCAGTGCGAGTTCAACGGTGCCCTCAGATTGCAATTCCGAGCACCGGTTCAAAAATTAGAAAATCCTGCTCGCACATTTACTGAACGTAGCTGAAAAAATATTCATAATTTTTTTCTGAGCACTCCGGTCCTCGGAATAACGCGTCGTTAATTTTCATGGATTCATAAAATTCCCATATATTTAAAAAATTACATGAAAATTAATAGACTTTAAAAATAATTTGATATAGGGAATTATAATGTTACATCCATATATACTCAAAAATAAAATAATGTTTTATAGCATATACAATAAAAAACAATTACCCTAAAAATCATAAAATATAATTATTTTTATATGACCATAATAATATAATCACGAAATTATAATGAATTAATATTATTAAATTATATTATAAATACATTTATTTTTCCTACTCGGTATAAATTTATTTATAAATTCTTTCTAATAAATAACAAAATTTTGATTATGTTCTCTCACTGTTCAATCATCTATTTTGTTAATAAATATTTTTATTTATTTTTATTATTGGATAATATAATGAAGTTATAAATAATATTGAAATGTAATTTCATAAAAAGGATAAACAAATTAAATAATAATGCCTAAATTATATTATATTCAATTTATGTTATTTTCAAAATAGTTTCATAAATATTTATTTTTTTTGAAAACTATATTTTATGTTGATGTATTTTAGAAGAGAAATTATATTTTGGATTAGTTATGATATATTATTAGTTATTTTCTTGTAAAAATAATCAAAATTCAATATTTTTATTTATTTTTATAATAGCGTTTAAGTATAATATCTAAATTCTTATATAAAAGGTATTTTGTAAAAAAACTAGTTTTCAAATTATTTTCTTGGTTAATTAATAAATTAATTTTTTTAAATACTATAATGAATTATGAATAATGGATTCTTTTTTAGAAATTAGGATGTCTTAATTTGGTAACTATAATCCTTTATTACAATACAAAAAGTAACATTAGTAATTTTTGTTGCAATGGTAATGGGAAAAATAATGTAATTATTGTTATAAATAATATGAAATGGAAATTAAAATTAACCCAAGATTTGAAATAATTTACTTGTAAGAGTATATATTGTCTATAATAATCAAATATTCTAATATATGACCAATTTTTCTATTTAGACTTTTTTCGGTCGTTATATTAATTAATATAAAGATAACTCAAATTCCCATTCTCTTTATTTTATTATCTATTAATTTTCTACATAGTTATATAATTATGATATGTATCCTTTTATATAGTAATTTTAATTTTAATTTATTAGTTATTATCATGGTAAATAACTTTTACTTTTTAGTGATGTAATAATTACCTAAAAAACCTATGAAACATTGATATAGTATTAACACAATTTAATAAAAAATGATTTTATAATTGTTGTTTGTAATATGATTTAATAAATTATTGTTCTCCATAATTTTGTTTGATAAAAATGACTTAGTAGAGTGTTTTTATTTCCTCATTTTATAATTCCATTATTTATTTGTTGTTTTAAAGGTAAATTTAAATGATCAGTTTCAAAATTGACATTAATGTAACTTTATAATAAATAAAATTCTATTAAGTAATTTAAATTTTCAAAACAAAAAGAATATATTTGGAGAAATTAAGTGGATATGGTTTATAATATCAACCATTGTCCATTTAGGTAATTTTTTATTTTATTTTAGCCGATTAACTAGTAAATAGTAAGTATAATTATTTCACATTAACGGTGAAAATGAATAACATGGAGTCAAAAATAATAATCAGTGTGAAAAAATCACCAAAACATATAAATTTTTTATGTTTCTATGTTGTATTATATGCATCATATATCTAAATAAATTATTTTGGAGGCATTTGGGTTTATATTTGAATTTATATTAATTTAATGTAGTATGTAATTCCAAGAGTTCCACTCCCCTCAATAACAAAAGGGAACTGACTCTAATTTTTTATTCAAAAATAAAAAAATGTATCATCCATGAAAAGAAAAATCACAATTTTGAAATCATTAATAATTTATTAGAGTCCTTTTAATGATAAAAAAATCACATCATTGATGATTTTAGTGTAAACATGAAGAGGTTTTTGAAAGATTACATATAAGTATAATCCAATTGTTATTGATTTATTTGATATTATACCAAATTGAGATCTTTTCCAACAATGGTAAATTTAAAAAAACATCTATATTAAAAATTTTGAGATATTATTATGTAATTTTATTTACCTTCTTTTATATCCTCTTCAATCAAAAGAGAAATGAAACTATCATTTTTGTATACAAATAACTACCACCTCATGAACCGATGTTTTTTGTTTTCCATCAATGTCTATCATATCTAGATTTTATAATGTATTTCAGTGTATATATATATATGATATTCATTAATCCATTATAATTGTTAAATTAAAATATATCATAAAATGTTTTATATTTCCATTCATTAGAAATTGATAATGTTGTTCAGGCATATTTGTTGACATTATCCTTCAGAAAGTGATAGGATTCTATTTTCATCCCCACACAAAATGGATTATATATATAAACATATTAAAATATAAAATATGATATTTATTAAATTTATATCATTATTTGGCGGATAAATATTAATTACCTTCTTTCTATAATGATCTCAGGAAAGTGCAATCTTTATATATAAGTGTGTATTTCATACCTTCTCCATGACAAAAACATTAGTATTTTTTTGAAACCATTTTTCATGATTGGTTTTAATATTATACATTATGTATAAAAATGATTATTATAACAACATGATTTTTTGGGACTTTTTATAATAATAAATTATTTGACCATCATCAACCAATCAATGTCATTTTGGGCATTTAACCTGAATATCGTAGAAATGAATGACATGTATTTAATTGATTTTGTAAACCAATATAATATGGTGGAAAATAAAAAAAAGAATTATAAAATTAAAAATGTTTTTCAAAAAAATAATTCATAAACAAATGTTTATTATTTAAAATGATAAATTATTAACATGATGAGATGGACTCAATGTGAGGGAATTTATTTTGAAAATATCTTCTACTAAAATTTCCCATAAAAATATCTTCCATCCATGTGCCGTTTAAAAAAATAATATTAATGTAATTATATTGTTGTAAAATAATTTTAAGGGATATTTCATGTCACTTTTTTCTTCTCTAATGTTATTTGCAAACTAAAAATTTAATGGAATATATTGACATTCTTTATAAAATAAAAAATTCATGGTCTATTTTAACATATAATGCGATAGAAAAGTTTCCCTACACTATAAAAAATATATTTTAAGAATATATTACAATATATTATTATTTACTTAAAAAACCATCTCCCTTTTTTATTGGTATTTACATATTGAATAAAGTGGTTTATAATGAATGGGTATTTGTTATATCGAAAATTGTTTTCCATATGTGATCAAAAAGAAAATTCATGTGTACTATACTGAAATGGTTAATGATTAATATGTTGAAAACATGATACAGTACATGAACATTGTTTATTATAATTGGTGAGCCTGATATATATCATAATGATGGGTTATCTTAACATTTCGTATATAATGGGTAACCTAGATAAAAATCCATTACACTCAGTGGTTATATTTTAAGTAGATTGTATAGATAATACATTATTTAAGGGTTATATAAAAGGACTTATGATGATTATTTCCTAAGGAACTTAAATGAATTATAAATACCCCAACTCTAGTTACCCTGATTTGGGGGTTATATTATTACATTATCACCAGATATAAGGAAATTATTCATGAAGAACCGAACAGTTTTGCAATGTTTATAAACAACATTCATATTTAAATTTCACACTATATATGAAAAATAATTTACAAACGAATTTTTTTTATTCTGTTATTCCCTACAAAAATTTCCTACATAGAAATCATAAAGTTCTTCCAATAATCCAGGGAAAAGGAAAGAGAAGAATGACATAAGACCCAATTCTCTGTAATGGTATACTTCAAGAAAATGTTATAAGGACAAAATAAAAAATATGGATGGTAAATAACAAAAACACATACCATGTTAATAATAAATTGAGTATAATATTTAAGAAATAATGGATCATGAAATAAGGAATATAAACAATCAAATAATCCCAAAACATGTCGATTGATATTAAAACTAACTGAATTATCAGATGTAAATAATTAACTAAATAAATAGTTATAAATTCGGAATTATGTATAAAATAAACCCACCATCGTGGCCTCATTCAAATACATCTTAAATAAATGTATCATACCTCAGCCAATAACCAATCTAGTTTTTCCAACGACACATAAGGATGGGTCAATGGTTTATTGAGGGCCCCTACGGTCATGTAATAAGTTAAATTCATTCATAATATGAAATGAGTGTAACATAATCAATATAAATATTACAATTGAAACTATATTAATAAGTATTAGAAATTTCCTTAATCAATAAACAAAATCATAAATCATAAATAGTATTGTCATAAATTGTATCAAAATAGTAAATTCTTCGTCAAAATGATCATAAAAAAAATATTGAAATAATTTAAAGGGTATTAATAGAGTATATTCTAATAATATTATTTAAAAAATTACCGTTACATAAATTAAAAAATATTAAATATTTTTTCATGATATTTCTTGTGAAAAATCGACATTGAAATTGATAATAATTTTTAAAATCTAAAAGTTGTTCACAAGAAAAGGAATAAAGTTTAATTAAAAATACTCTTAACAACCTTTAAATAATGATAAAATTCATTTATGTTTAATATTTATTAAAAATTTTGTTCATCTATTATATTTTTTAAAAATATTTTCGAAATTTTGTAAGAAAAATAAAAAAAAATCATTTTTTGGACAACTCTAGGATAATTCATTTGACTTTTTTGAATTGTCAAAATAGGGTAAAAATGGAAATAGAAAATTATTTCAGAATAATATAATTATTATTTACAAAAATTAGAATATATGGGTTAAGAATTTAATTATTTCATAATAGATATATAAACATGAATAATCCTAATAATGATGAGATAGTGAAATGAACCCTTAACCCTTTAGTAACATTGGAATCGTACGACTAATGAATGAAAAAATTAAATCAAATGTTAAATACATATAATATAATGAGAATAATGGAATTATATATAATATGGTCATTATATGACTCAAATATAATATATAAGTGTTGAATATGGAATAAGAATCATATAAGTGAATTTGGGATGAGAAAACATTACCTGAGAATCAATTTCCATTTTACTAGTTCAAAAACCTGATATCATAAAAAAAATATTATAAATATATTACACTTAAATAGTAATTTATATCATACCATATATTATTTACTTATAACTATTTATCACCCTTTTATTATCAATTCATTGTTAAAATCATTATTTCATGTGGTAACTGCTTCTACTTTCATGTACGTTTTGATTGGGTAGTTCCAGTCATTATATTTTTTTCATTGTAACAAATTATCGATAATATTATTTTTCGTTTAAATATCATATATATGATATATATATATATTTATATTTAGAGAGCGAGAGAGTTATTCTTAAATATATTAATTGAAAAATAAATTACATCGTTCTGGGAGACAGATCTCATATGTACGCATGAATACTGTTTTGATTAATCAATTGGTAGAATGCAAGAATGGTAAAGAAACAATTACCATTATAGAATCAATATTATATAATTTATATTCATTATTTCAATATTTTTAACCACCAATGTTATTTTGTAATGAAAAAAAATAATGTCTTCTTTATGGAGATGGTAAGTGATACGTATGCACGAGAGATGATTTCATTTCTCATCAGAGGAAAATGAGATGGAATATAGTTTTCCAATATAAAAAATAAAATATTTTCTTGTCAATTATACTATATATATTATAATTATATTTACAATAAATTATAATAATATAGAAAGAGAAATAAACTTGAGACAATTAGAAAAGATGATTACCTCTTCTTTAGTGGGCTTACTTGAGATCTCTTCCTAAATGGACTATGATTTTATTTTTTGAAGTTTGAGAACCAAAATAGATTAATTAATTATTTATATAAGAGTAAAGATTATGGTTTGGTCGAACTAGATGGCTCAACTTGGTTTGAAGGGATGAACGAAGGGATTCTTATTTATAAAAGATGGGTGGGTTTTCTTGGAATTTTGTAACTTATTAAATTAATATAAATAATATATAATGTGATAATGTATCAAAATTTCAATATTTAAATATAATATTAATATAAATATAAATACATTCATCCGATAAATGTAGGATAATTTTGTAATATTTTTTCACCCTTATCTATTGGTTTCAACTCCTCGTTAACCCTTTTCTTAATTAATTTACTTTAAATATTTTCTACACTCTAATGACAAATAATGTGGAATTTAAATGAAAAAGTTCCATAAATAGACAATGATAGATTTATTTATCCATATATAATTGATTTGGAAGAATGTATTGATTTAGAAAAAATTATATCATTTTAAAAACTAATATTTATAAACAAATATCAATAATGTCAATATTTATCTACTCATTACTTTAAAATTAATAATATAAATAATAATAATAAATATTATACACTAAAATTTCATGGTCATACATTAATTTTTTTAAAAAATATTTAATTCAAATTATATTTATTTTAATATTTTTATTAATAATTATATTTAGTTTTCTATTAATTAAATATATTCCACATCAACATTGTTTAAGAATTTAAGAAACTTAAATATTCTCTAAAAATTGAAAAGAAAATACAATGTTTAAGATAAATAATTTATAATTCCAAATAATAATTATAGTAATACAACTCTTCTAGATAATACATTATTAATAATATTACACTAATTAAAAACAAGAGTTTTACATATCTGATATTTCTTTTAATGAAATACTATAAATGTCATAATCTCATCCATATGGAATAAATATGTAATACATTTGACCCTTTTATGATTAAGGTATAGAAATAATAATCCAATAAGATTTAGGTATGTTTCTTCTCATTTTATAGTTCTTTTAATTTTATTTTAACCTAAATTATTTGATTTTACATTTACCAGGATATTATAATTACCATGTTTACTATTAATTTTTAAAAAATTATTTAGAATTAATTATTTATTTAGACTCTATGATTCAAAATATTCAATCCATTTTTAAAAATTAAGAACATATATGTCATAGAATTTAATTTAAAATTAAACAAGAAAAAATAATAGATAAATAGATTTTAAAAAATATGCTCATTAAAAATATAAACAATTTTTATTCTATTTTAATGAGTGAAATAAAATTCCAAAACAAAATTAAATTATTTAATTCAATGTAACAACTATAAATTTAAAAATAATATAAAATTGAATATTAATTTATAAAAATAGGAAAAATAAATTTTCAAATAAAAATAAAAAATTTTATTATTCAATGAATGATAAAAAGTTTCGAAAAATTATAAAAATATTTAGTACAGGAGTATTTAGATAGGAATCCCTAAAACTTATGTTCATTTTCTATATAAAAATTTAATGTTATAGAAGTAAATTATATTATATTTACATTTAAATAAATAACTTGTTTTTTAATGAACATATTTTTTTTGGAATCAAACGACTAAATAAAATTAAGTGAATATTTTATAATCATTTCTAATTACATTTATATTGATTATTACCTTTATAATTATTTTATAAATATTTTTATCATTTTTATACACACTAATTTAATGGTAGGAAATAACATTCACATTTAAATAATAATATTTATTTTTTCATTTAAACAGGATATTTTATATATTGTATGCCATAAAGCATAATATTTCCTTTTAAAATATTAGGATGATATATTCCCCCCACCCTTTAAAAAATTCCCTTATTATTTTAAAATGGCGTTGATGACAATTTTTTTTGAAAATAATTTTTATAAAATTTTACATTATAATAAATATTTATAAAACAATCAATTAAAAAGATAGAAAATAGATTTATAAAGGTCTTTCCTAGTAACAAGTACTAGTATTCCAATTATGATAACATCAGTGGGTAGTGAGAAAAAGATGTGGAATAGAAAACTAACACACAAGGAAAGATAAATAGTGATTTATAATATGGCTTAGAGAAATTTAATGAACAAAAAACCATAAATATATGATGGATTAAAAGAACTTTAATTTCTCTCTAAAAGAACTAAATAAGATAAATTTTTTATTTCATTATATTTATATTATATTTATTGAATATTTTACTATATAAATAAATAACTTGAGATAACAAACATACTTGATCCCTTCTATTTGGTAATCCAAATCATATCATATGGATGTAGATTGATCTATTTCCACTTCATCTCATATTCTAGGAAATAGATATTTGAGATGAAATTTTCATGCCTGAATCACATTTAATGAATAAAAATACCCATAAGCCCATCCTTTACCCCTAAATATTTACAATTCCCAAAATAATTTTTATTGGTTATACAATATGATAAATATTTATTTATCTCTAATTAATAATATCAATGTTCAAATTAATATAATCATTACATAGTCAATATTAAGGATACTACAAAACAAGTCTTATCACATTCAAAAATACTCCTAACATCATAAATAACGTCAATAAATTTATGATATCACCTTATCATTAATACACCATAATGTAGTTATTAAGTCCACATTTAAATACATTGATCACATATTTCCTTATAGTTTTGCATTAAAATTAATCAAAATAAAAACATGATCTCTTCCAAAAATAAAATATAAGGTTTTCAAATATATTCCATAAACCCAAACTTTTAGTAAACTCCACCATAGAAAACATAAACCATAAAATCACTAAAATTTTTAATTTTAACCAATAATATCCCATAAAAATAGAATTATAATTTTTATTTCAATATTGATCACATATTAATTTTTATCTTCCATTAATCATGTGTTTCCCAATTAAATAAAATATTGATTATGTCACTTTTCATGATCATTCATGAAAATCATTATAGGCTATAAAATCATCAATTAAATTGAATAATAATACAATATTTATACATTTCATAATTCTGATATCCAAAATGTCATTAAAATTTACTCATATAAGACATTTTTATAATCCAAACATTACCACATTAGTCATTTAATTTCATTTACAAACAATTGACATGGATTTATAATATTATTCTTTAATACATGATTACATTCATTTTCCATATGTGTTATTTTTATCATTAACAATATTAGAATTACTCCTACAACTATACTGATTTTCTTGAAGATCTATCACCTAAGGTAAGTGATTTTTATAATTACCATATTTTCAAAATTTAGAACATCCAAACATAGATAAAAACATACGGACACCATTGTTCTTATCTGTTACATTAACAGAACTTTTCATTCTTCCTCGAAAATTACTTCCCTTGTATCCTTCTTATCCATGTATAAAACCATCTCTTATACCATTGATACACTTATGTAAGTGTATATTTTCACATTTCTAGAAATAACTAAAAAAATACTTCTCTACTTCATTGGTTAAACTATTAATGATCTCAGTATACTCCATCGTTATCTATTTAGGTGATTTTGAGAGTTGGTTATAATGAAAGTCATCAAAAATATATCGTGATATCAGATTTGGAATTATCTCATTGTCCTTTACATGAATCATCAACCCGTTATGCTTATTATAAAAACATTTTATATCATTATTAATGTTAACCCAGTTCCTTTGAGTTCCCATAAATGAAAAAAATATATGTGTAAGTTCCAAACTATAATGACATGAGTGAGATATCAGAAAATCAATGAAATATTATTTAATTTATGTCTAAATCATGTCATCTTATTCTAAATCTATAATTTTGTTAGTTTAACCTATATTATCCAGGGTTGTTACCAATCTTATATGATGTTATAATGTACATAGATGTTTCATAGTGTTAATTTATAGAATTATATTCCCTAATCTATATTTTAAAAAATCATGTTCTCATGTTTTCTACTAAACTTCCTCTATAAAAAATATGAAGACCCCAACTCCAATGGCCCAGATTCAGTGGTTTCTTTATTACATTTGATATAGATTCAAGGAAAGGAATTCAAATGGAAAAAAAGTTTATTAGTCTTGGAAAAAAGGATTAGTACATAAAATTCTCAGTATAATTGAAAACATTATATAAATACAGATATTTTCATTGAGTACACCACTGTTATCTTTATAATATACCAAAATATGAATCATATTAAACATATTTACATTCTAGAGTAAAGAAACAATTTAAATTAGTGGTCTTTGATGATCAGTATCAAAATATGTATATTAGTATTCAATATTATTAAATAAGTGTAAATAATAAATAAATGTAAAAAATGGAACCCATTCCATGTAAAAAATAACATGGGAATAATTTGGTAGGAAAAACTATGATCTAATAATCCATATATACAATCACTTGATCTCATAACGTATCTAGGGATACTATAACAAATCAGATAGTCACATGGACAACAAAAAGTAAATTCAAAATGATGTAATGAAAAATGTCGTGCATCATAGAAAAATCATCAACCCCTATTTCAATGAAATCATACATAAATGGAAAATTCTTCATCCAATTCCAAAGAATGATTATCTCATGAGACCTACTAATTCGTGAACAGGATATAACATGCCTTCCCCAGCATAGGCTATGTGTTACTCATAACTCATATAATATGGGTGAAACATAAATAACATAAAATTTCATATTTAAACTAGAATATGAAATGTTAATATTCCCTAATCAATAAACCTAATCATAAAACATACAATGTAATTTGTAAAATGGTATCAAAATAGTATATCCTCAATAAAAATGACCATAAACCATGCATTAAAATAAAATGGATTATATAATTATTGTATATTCATAAAAGAATATTCAAAAATATATGTTGGAAATTATAAATATACCATAAATAGATTACTAGAATATTTCTTTTTGAAAATCCAGTCTTTTTCATTTTTTAAAATGTTGGGGCCGAATCTCAATTTTTTATTTAAACAAAATACCTCTTTAAGACAGCGTAGAGGGAGACCCATTACATATCCCAAAGGCGCACATCTATGTGACCTGAATATAAGGCTAGAAATCCCATTTTTTGGCCAAAAAGAGCCCTCAGTGAACAATACTACTATTGTACCCGTACTACTATAGTACCAGCACCGCTACAGTATTCTTCATTGAATGTTTTTTAAATAAAAACATGTTCACATCATAAAGAAATATATATCACTGAAAAGAGACTTGCAATACTTGAAGGTACTATTAAATTAAATTATTTTTTATAAAGTTATGAAATTCAGTTTATTCTATATATATTTAAAAAATTATATTTTCTCACTTGTATAAGAAAAAAACCAGCCTTTTCATAAAATGAATATAAGATCCCTATTAAATTATTTTAAATAGTTCAAACATTGGTAAAAATGGAATTAAATAATAATTGTAAAATAATAAAATAATTTTTGAAAACAATATTTAAATATTTGAACATGGAATTGAAATATTCACTAGTGGAGTCTTATACATAAACAATCATGAAAAAGGATTAGATTTTGAAATAAATCATTACTTGGTTAGTGACATTTGTATTGTAATCATCATGAATGAAATAATACAAAATAAAAAATTGAATATGATTAATACAAACTGATTCTTGATATAATATATTAATGGTCTATATATACAACAAAAAAAGAGTGAAGTGGTTAATATGGAATAAGAATCACAAAAGTAAAAGTGAGATGATATACCATTATATTTCGTTTGACATTCTTTTTACATGTTTTTAAATCATGTATAATTAATATATATTTAAGAAAAATAATTTCCATAATAAAAATAAAATATGATTAGATATATATTTTAATCATAAAACTTTATCACATGTTAGTTATCAATTCATTATTATTGTTACTATTTTAGGAGGTAACACCTTAATTTTCCATGTATGATCTGATTTGGTAGTTCTAGTCCTTATATTTATTTCGTACATACATAATAATTTTTATAATATATATGGTGAAAATATAATATATATTTAACATATATATTGATTTTAATCTATAATGATAGTGATTTAAAATTGAATTAAATATTTCTAGGAGATGATATGCCATACATACAAATAAAAATAGTAATAATTTTCCTATGAATGGAATGAAATAAACATAGAGAATAGTTTACCTTTACAGAATAATTATTATTTAATATATATCACATATATATATATATATATTCAATAATTAAATATTTTTAAACATCCCATTATTGTGGTTACAAAAAATTAGTTACCCCATTACACGGAGTTGGTAAGTCATACCTATGCAAGAGTGATGTTTTCTCTTTTCATATGGTGTTAAAGAGATGGAAAATAGTTTTCCCATAATTATATTGACATATTAGTACATTTATGATACTACGATAAATATTGATTTTTTGGTAAAACTTATGAAGATGATGTAGCTAATGAAATAATATTGAGAACATTGATAAAAATGATTATGACTCTTTTAGTGGAATCCCTTTGGCTATCTTCTTAATAAAAATAGGATTGCAATTTTTGAAGGTCTAGAACCTTATGATCATGTACAATGATTTTAAAAACATTATTTGTTAGTGTTTTGTGGTGATATATATACCAATTTAGTTTAAATAAGAGAATTATGGGGTTCTGATTTATAATTAGTAGGTGTAGTATTCATGGAATAGAAAAAAATATTAAATTTGTATAAATTAATTTTCAATTAAAAAAGGATCCAAATTGATATAATTGAAATATTAAAATAATATAATTTTAAATAATTTCACCATATAAAATTTAGAAATGTATTAGATTTTTTTAACCCTTATCATTTAGTTTTTACCCCTTAGTAACGGTTATGAAAATTACTATACTATTAAAATTTTCTACTCTCTTTGGATAAAAAACAATACTATAAAATTCAAAAAATATCAAAAATGGATTTTGGTAGATATAATAAATAATAAATTATTCATTTGGTTTTATAAAATATATTTGGTAATTTTAAATTTTTCGATAAAATATTATTAATTATAAAATACCAATAATGACCATTTTTTAACAATTCATTTATTTGAAATTTATTATACCAATAAATACTTATAATGTGAATGGAAAAAGATTAAATTATTCATAGAAAATATCATGGTAATATATGAAATTAGTTTATCAGGTTAATTACTTCAAATTGTATTTATTTTATAAAAAATAATAAAATTTATTTGATTTCTAAATTAAATTAATAATTATTGAATCAATGATCTGTAATAATTTATTATAATTATTTTTTTAGTAAAAATTGAAAAAAATTATCATGATGATGAAAAATATTTTTTTCCATAAATATATTTATTGCCAATAATATACTCCATATAAAACAATATAATAAATGTTACAATTTTTAAAAATAAGAGAGTGACATGTTTGATAATTAATTTAATAAACCACTTAATGGTCATATTATCATCCATATGGCCCCAAAATGTCATAAATTAGATCCTTTAATAAATATATTGTATATATACTCATTAAATAATATTATTTATGTGCTTTGGCCATTTTATGGTTCATATCATTTTATTTTTGAAATAAATTATCTTATATACACTCTTTTATGGTAATAAAATTACAATGTTTACTATTTATATTGAACAAAAATTAAAGAGACTTATTTTAATTATGTTTTCCAACTAATTTTTTATATGGATTAAATTATTGATAATTAAATACATATATGTTTCATAAATAAATTTCTTATTCAACTAATAAAATGCAATACAAATATGGTTTTCAGAAAAATAAAATTTTAAAATATAAAAATAAGTTATGCCAAATTCAAGATAAGATGAATTTATAAAGAAATAATCTAATTATTTTAAATAAAATTTTACTAGTTATATTTTAAAAATAATAAAATATTTAATTTTTTTTCTTACTTTTTTGGAAAATATAATTCACAATAAAAAAATTATTTTTCATCATTCATTGATAAATCAATCTTCACTGATGTTATCAAAAAATCACTATAGGATAATACTGGTATTATGATTTAAAAAATTTGGTTCATTTCATATAATAAATCACCTAAAATATTCCAAATTAATTATATTCATTATACATAAAATGAAATATTCACCATTTCTCGAGAAAATATATCTTTGAATAATTAAATGGTCGTATTAAAAACTAAGGTATTATATTGTAAAAAATAAAAAAAAAAATCAAATAATACCTTTATATTTATTTCTTAAATTAGTTTAGCATATGTACACCCTCCAATTAAATTGATATATTATAATGTTCCCATTTAAATAATAATATTTACTTGTTTGTTTAACCTTGATGTCGTATATCATGTACGATATCGAACATAGTGTTTCCTATTACAATAGTGGGATATTAAATTAATAAAATATTATTTATTATTTTTATTCACGAAAATATTTTTATTCTAAATTTTATGTAATTATTACTCCCCTTTCTGGATAAAAAAGTTTTTTTTCATTAAATTTTTTAATGGGATATGATGTTTTATAAGAAACCCTCTGGATTATGATTTATCATTAATGTTAAATCATAACGATATAAGTAAATAAATATGGTCATTAAATTCGATATCATGTGTATGTAAATGATTATTTTAGATCAATTTTTATTATTTAAATGGAAAAATCTATTTTATAACCTCATATTTATTAAAATGACTAATGAGTTTCTTTATATCATTTATATCTATATTATTGATATTTTTTTCCTCATCCCAAATTTGTAAAAATGTTGTTCCCAATTTTATGGACGGGTAGAATAAAATAATAATTCATATTGAATGATATAATTACTTTTCAATTAAATTAAATGTTTTTTATGTTTTATTTTTTTGAGAAAAATTAAAACAAATTAGAATATTCAAAATTTTTATAAATGGGTAAAATTATGTATCTATAATTACCTAATTCTATAAAATTCTAACCTTAATAAATCCTCAAATATACGAGTGTGAATTATAATATATATCAGTGTTTATATTTATTTCGTTATATTCATGTAGAGAGATTTATGTATGATTGGATGTGGAATGTTTATGATGATTAATGATTTTCATACCTCAATAAACTATATCATCGGGAACAGAGACATCATGGTTGATACACTGAGTCCAATGTTAATTATAAATTTTGTAATATGATGATTGAAATAGAATTTTTTTTATGTTTTTAGAGTAAATAAATTATGAAATCACGAGAAAAGGGGATAGATCATACCTTAATAAGATGAGGGTTTAACCATCCATCATTCGTAGGATTAAATATGCAAGAAAGGGTATATTGAAACATTTTATGAAGGTGATAGATATTTCATAGATAAACTATTTTTCTAATGGTATGATATGTATCTTGTGACGATTATGGATCTCATCAATACCACACATGAAGATGGTATGGTAGGATAAATAATGGAGTTAAACATTCTACATTCATCTCATATATATAAATATGTATTAATATCAGAAAAAGTATTTTAAGAGGTATGACATGAAAAAGGATATTATAGAGTACGTATCTCGTGGCATAGTATATCAAAAAAATAAATTTGGATAGATTGATATGTAAGGGTATATTACAAAATTGGGAGACAAGTTGATAGAATTTTCTATGGATATGAATTCTATTTCAAACCAACACATTACTTTGGAGGAAATTTCATACAACAATAGCTAAAAATCATGAATTAAGTTGGATAATTATGATACCCATTATGGAAGGAAGTGAAGAACTCTAATGTTCTTGGATAATGTTTTAAAAATAAATAGGTTTCATTATATTATTTTTGAGGAAATTGAAGATAAAGAACTATCTATTCAACATCACATCAAAGAAATTCAATGTATATAAAATATTTTTACTTACATTAATTTTTTAGAACTATAAAAAAATATTATTGATAAGTTATTACTACAAATATATCCTTGGATAATTTTTTTGGGATTTTAACATATGTGAAATATAATATATAGATATATGGATCTATTAGAATTAATTAATTGTATCGAATCCATTTCATATCATTTGGACGGTCCTTTTAATTACTCTCCTACAAGGAAATATTCCACTCATCTTTCAAATGTATTAACTTATATTTTATACCAGTGGAGTATGGTATCACATATAAGGAACTACTGTTGATTTTTAAGAATCTAAGAGGGAAATTTATCTAAAACAAGACTAGTAACATGGGGATCAATTTTTTGGGAATCTATAAATTTAATGAAGAAAAGTGAGAACTAGAAGATCGAATGAGGTAATGAATCCTCAATTGTTTGTATTAATGTGATAGAATTTTGGAGTGATATGGTTATATTGTTTTTTGAATGAAACATATTTAGAATCATTGATATAATTCACATTAAATAAATTAATACTCTTAGATATCAATATCTATATACAAAAATGGGTAAAAATGAATAATGATATACTAATAAAATATTAATATTTGATACACCAATTATCGTATAACTATTAGATTGGTGTGTATCAATATGATCAAATAAATTATGAAAATATTTCTTTTTACATTTGTAAGAAATGATTTAAAATTTGGTTTGGTAGAAATTAAAATTAAATCATAAAAATGAAAAAGAATATTTTTTCAAATAATATTATACACTCAATTATTTTATTAATTTTTAAAATTTTATTAAACTCTATTTAAATTTTTTATTAAATTATTATATTATATATTAAAAAAAATATCATAACATTAATCTTATAGTTTTTATATGGTATAGAATTAAGGAATA
The DNA here is from genome assembly GCA_963277665.1 of Viscum album. Lineage (NCBI taxonomy): Eukaryota > Viridiplantae > Streptophyta > Magnoliopsida > Santalales > Viscaceae > Viscum > Viscum album. The sequence continues at coordinate 381,570,477 of OY728122.1, forward strand.
CACGATTTCATGCTTAAAAATGAGTTTCACTCAAAATAATTTTGTTATGTTTGGTGATCCTATAATAAATTTAATAGATGTCACTTGTATAAATTGAATCTATTATTATATATTAAATATTTTTAATTACAATAGTTAATAATATTTAATATGTTCAATATGATTTTAGCATAAAATGAATAGTAAAAAATGAAACTTTTCTTACAATGGTAACATTAAAAAGTGTTTACTGAGTGGATGGTGTGTCAACCAAATAGATTTTCACGACCCGTCCTCGGGGCCCGTGCCCTGACTACCCCAAGCCTGCCTTCCATAGGCCAGGGGCTGGCGACTAGCACCAAGGCGAAAATCCCAGTAAAAAGGGAAGGCATTGCCTTTGTAAAGTAAACATGCACCACAGAGTAAGCAAGCGGAAAAGTAAACACTAAGTAAAAACAAAGTACAAATGAAGTGCGGAAAAGTAAATGGGCCAGCATACAAACCCAACTGAAAGTAAAGTACAAATCAAAAGGGAAAACAGCAACTGTAAAGTAAAAGCCGCTACACTGAGCTATCCACTGGAAATCCCACCTGAAGGGTGGGTACAGATAGCTCCAATGCTCCTCGGGTCCCGCTGTCCGCTCCGAGCACGTCTCGCCCAGTGGTCCACCTCTAGGTACTGACTCGTCGTGTAGTCCACCTCCGGGTACCGACTCGTCGTGTAGTCCACCTCCGGGTACCGTCCAGTCCTCGAACACTCGGCCTCCATCAGCACTGCCTGTCGTCTGCAACCAACACAACGAGGTGCAGGCATAGCCCGTTCAGGGGTGAGTATAACGATACTCAGTAGGGACCCCGAGACCCTCAAGGTCTCTCTAAAACCAACAAGGATAACCACAAAGAAGATCTCAACAGATAACCTCTACTCAGATATATGCCCATACATATACCTAAGTTATCAAGTAACCCATCTCAATCATGAGGCAAACACAAGGTCAAAAGTCTCAACTCAAACCAGGATTTTCATCATCGAAACCGTAACTGCTGAAGAGCTCCGTCTCTGGAGTGTACAATAGTCCTGTCACAACTCTGAGGTACTGCTCACTAACTTAAGACTGCTGTAGTACTCCACCTATCGAGTATTGCGGGCCAGCCGCTACCACCAAGCGCTCCCATATGCCGCTACAACCAAGCGCACCACTATCGTGGGTCTGCCGCTACAACCAAACACTCCCATGTGCCGCTACAACCAAGCGCACCTCTACCGTGGGTCTGCCGCTACAACCAAGCGCTCTCATGTGCCGCTACAACCAAGCGCACCTCTGTCGTGGGTCTACCGCTACAACCAAGCGCTCCCATGTGCCACTACAACAAAGCGCACCTCTGTCGTGGGTCTTCCGCTACAACCAAGCGCTCCCATGTGCCGCTACAACCAAGCGCACCTCTGTCGTGGGTCTGCCGCTACAACCAAGCGCTCCCATGTGACGCTATAACCAATCGCACCTCTGTCCTGGATCTACCTCTACAACCAAGCGCTCCCATGTGCCGCTACAACCAAGCGCACCTCTGTCACACACCGAGTCGTTCGATCAGCAGTCGTCGGGTCTCAGTCAGCTACAGGGTCTCTGTGCTCCGCCCGCTCGTCTCCAGGAGGGTCCGCTCCACGAGCTACTGGTCGATACTCCAAGTATCACAAAGTCCCGCAAGGAAGTATCTCAAAGGACCACCTCGTCATAGGGGTCTTAACGCAACAAACGGCGCGTCAATCGGACGCCCGGTCTGTGAGTTATTAGCCTTTTCGTCCCAGGGGCCCGGTTGGTTTCTTGAGCGAACCAATCCGACCGTAACTCAACTATACCCCGAACACTCACAGGGTATACTCATAGGGACCGTTTTTCAACGTGATCACCAATGCCGCTAACAGTTCGTCAAACGGACATCTGGTCTGAAAGATATCAGCTTTTCCGTTCCAGGGGCCCGGTTGGATTTCAGTGCGATCCAACCCGACCACTATCCACTATAACCAAAACTCGGGCGAAGGATTCCAAAAGTTCCGTATCATCAATAGGAACTCAACGCAATAGACGTCGCGTCAATCGGACGCCCGGTCTGAGAGTTATTGGCTTTTTCGTCCTAGAGGCCCGGTTGGTTTTTAAGGAAAAACCAACCCGACCGTACTCCACTTGCGTCCAAACCTCGGACGGAGTGAGCCAAAAGATCCGTCTCACTAAGAGGAAACTAACAAAGCTGACGGCACGTCAATCGGACGTCCGTAGCTCAAGATATGAGCGTTTCCGCTCCGAGGGCCCGGTTGGTTTTGTGTACGAACCAACCCGGCCGAACCCCAAGTATTCCGAAACTTTGAGTGCGATAAACCGAAACGACCGTCTCGATCCAAGGATCGCGTTGCCGCTGACGGCGGGTCGTTTGGAGGCTCGTAGCTCATGATACGGCCATTTGAACGAAGTCTGTCCGAAGACTGGGGGTCCGGGCCCGGGCCGACCCGGCCCGACCCCCCTGGTTGGCCCGAATCGGGTCGGGTCCGACTTGGTTGGCCCGGCCCGGCCCGGCCAGGGCCGGTCCGGCTCGGCTCGGCCGAGCGGCCGAGCGGCCGACGCGGGGGAAAGCCGCCGCCCCGCGGGACACCCTCGCGGCACCCGCGGGGTGTCGCGCTGGACACCAGCGGGGTGCTACCGCCTCCGGCCGCCGGCGCCGCCGCGCCGGCGACCCGCGCCACCACCGGCTACCGCGGGCCGCCGGAGTCGCTCTGGTGGCCCATTTTCCTTCCCTTCTGCACCGTTGTTCCTCCCGGGTTCCGTTCTTTACTGCGGGATCATCAAACACCCGTTGTGGCACGTTTCGTCGTCGCCCGCCAAATCCGCCAAACTGGAAGAACGGCGGAGGGTTGCCGGGCCGTGTTCGTTTGACCCGCACCCTCCGCGTTAGATAAAAACAACGGGAGAAATTGTTCAACACATGAACCGACAATTTTAATAAAATAAAATTGTTCATTTGAAACCGGCTTTTAAGTTTTTAAAGAATGTTCACGGGAATATAAAGAGGGGTATTCTAGAATTATAAAATCCCTACCTCGTTGAACGTCACGCGCGGGCGTTCTTCGCGGAAAGGCTCATCGCGGAAGAGGGGGATCGTCGCGTCGTCGCGGAAAGGAGTCGCGTCGTCGCGGAAGAGGATTCGTAGACGAAGATGGAGGTTGTCCGAGGTGGAACGACGTCTCCCTTCCTTTGATGTGGAAAGAAGAACGAGGGATGGCGCGTCGTCGTTCTTCGGAAGAAGGACGTGACGACGTTATTCGTCGGAGACCGATTCGTTCTTCACGTTCTTCGTCGTTGAAGAAGATGTTCTTCTTCAAGCCTCCCAAATCCTCCCAACGTGACAAGACTCAAAAAAAAAAAAAAGCCCAAGTCTTATTTTATTAACACAAGATAAGAAATTGAATTTCAAAAGAAAAGAAACGATCAATTAATCTCAAAGAATTAATTGTAACAAATTAACAGCCCAATTAAATAAGGCGTTTCTTAACCAGAAAAATGCACGGTTGACTTCTTTTAATAGGGGGGGGGGGGGGTGCGGGTGCGTTACTTAAGAAGAAAAGAAACGGTTGGGCTCGTGCGGGCCCCACCTCACAAATATCCTACCAAGGGGGTAGGATATTCCTGGATAGCACCCTATCCAGTTCAACTCAGTTCAAGCCGCCTTTAAGTGGCTTCAAGTGGCTTCCAAGCGGCTTAAGTGAAATAAAATAAAGTTGTCGCAAAATTATTTTATTTCTTAACTTTAAGCACGAAAATTAAAAACCACACCCGAGTAAACGCAACTCCGGAGGAGGCGTTTCTAAGTGAATACCGGCGCTGCGATTTCATCGGTGACCTCAGAATTCGATTCCGGGCACCGATTCAAAAGTTAGAAAAACCCGCTCATCCGTTCACTGAACGTACCCGAGCCAAAATTCGGAAAATGATTCTGGGCACACCGGGCCTCAGAATCAGGCGCCGTCAGAAACTACGTTCTTGTAAAATTCCAAAGAAAATTAAGAAAAAAATTTCCTTGAAATTTACGGGTCTTTACATTACTCCCACCACAGGGCTTTACGTCCCCGTAAAGCTTCAACACAAACTAGGGATACAAAGGCGGTACTGAGCACGCATGTGAGCCTTCCGCTCCCATGTGCTCACCTGGACCTTCTCTGTCGTGGCCCAGACCACCTCTGGTCCCACTAGAGCTGCCACGATTTCTTCCTTGCCGATAAGAGAAATCTGGTCTCATCCCCTGGATGAACCACGTTCTTCGCCTAATACGGTCAATCTCGACATGGATGATACTAATCCATACCAAGGATGACGTCGTAAGGCCTCGACGCTACTACCAAGAGATCCAACCGTTACTCTCGCCTCCAAGGGTTGAGTCACACTGTCGGCTTCAATGTGTGATAACTGGGTCTCCTCTAGTAGATGTCTCACGGGTGAGGGTCAAGTCAACAGTCTAAACCGGAACCTCTTAGTAACAACACAAGAGAGGACAGGAAAGTGAATGCCACGAGAAAAGGTGTCTTTTATTACTGCAGCTCAAGTACCAAGACACAAAGAATCTATAAACACACATCAAAAAAAACTAGAAGCAACGTGAACAAAAGTCTCCTGGTCTGGAGCTAGTCCCGCTCCTATCCATCTGCTCCCGGAGCTCCATGATCGTAGGCCTCAGCTTCCTGAAGCTGTGCTCTCCCATGTCCTCCTGTCCCCTGCGGTCGGGGTCGACCGCCTGGTGGTGGTGGTGGCAACACCCTGAAGCATCGTCCACCTCCTTCTGCACGACCAACTCCCCTGTCATGGCCGCCTACTCCTTGCGGCCTGCCCTGATCGAACCTCTGCCTCTGCCTGGGGGGTCCTTCGTTCGTCTGCTGGTCATCCGTATGGCGGGTCGGACAGTCACGAGCCATGTGACCAACCCCGCCGCAGGAGTAACACTGCCTTCTCATGGCAAGTCGTTGCCCACCCCGAGTGCCTCGCGAAAATGATCCAGAGTCTTGGTGTCGACCACCTGTAGGTCCAGTCCTCTTGGACCCCTGCGTCATCCGTCTACTGCCCGCTGCAGAAGACTCTGCCGCATGCCGGTAAGTGTTGGGTCCTGCTGTTGGAGACTGCACAGCAAGGAAACTCTCCACTAAGAGGGCTCGCTCTAACACCCCTTCCTGAGTCGGAATGTTGAGGGAGATCATCGAAGCCCTGATCTCATGCCTCAGTCCCTGCTCGAAGGTCCGGGCCTGGAAGAACGGGTCCCGTACCATATCTGTGGAGTAGCGCGAGAGATCAGTAAATCTCGCTGAGTACTGGGCCACTGACATGCTGCCCTGCCGCAGTTGTAAGAGCTCCTGGATGCGCACCGCTCGGAGGGTGGCTGGGACGAACTCGGAGCGGAAGATGCTCTCAAAGTCCGTCCATAGGAGAGACGCCTCGTCGTGCACCTGGAGAATCAAGCTCCACCATCTGCCTGCTGCCGCGTGCAGGAGACTCGCTGCGAGGATCACCATGAGGTCTGCTGGTGTCCTCAGTAATCTGAAAACCCGAACAACTGCCTCCAGCCAGTCCTCGGCGGCTTGAGGGTCCGTATCCCCGCGGAACCTGGGCGGTCGCTGGTGCTGGAACTCATACAGTGCACTAAGGCGACGTGCATCGCCAGCGGCTGGGGCTGGTAGCATCGTTGCCTCGGCGGTTATAGGTACCGCCGGTGCCTCAGCTGTCAAAGGGCCATGTACCGAGTCCTCGACGCTCGGTGGGCTGTCATCACGCTCCACTCTCGGAATCCTAGCTGGTTGTCGTCGTGGGGCCATCCTGAAAAGGAAACAAATGCGCCACGGTCAGGACAGTATACCTAGTGAGCTGACACAAGTAATCACAAGGAAAACATGAAACACACATGCAATCAATGTTTTCGTGCATTAAGTCAGAAATCAGAAGTCAGGGTCCTGGTGTACGGATACGTCAGCAGCCGCACCAACACGGGACTCCCTGGACTGATAACCACACCCAATACGCTAAACACTATTGCTTCACATAGAAGAAAGATCAGAGTCCCCGGTAGAACCGACCACCTCTGATACCAATTGTCACGACCCGTCCTCGGGGACCGTGCCGTGACTACCCCAAGCCCGCCTTCCATAGGCCAGGGGCTGGCGACTAGAACCAAGGTGAAAATCCCGGTAAAAAGGGAAGGCATTGCCTTTGTAAAGTAAACAAGCACCACAGAGTAACCAAGCGGAAAAGTAAACACTAAGTAAAAACAGAGTACAAATGAAGTGAGGAAAAGTAAATGGGCCAGTATACAAACCCAACTGAAAGTAAAGTACAACTCGAAAGGGAAAACAACAACTGTAAAGTAAAAGCCGCTACACCGAGCTGTCCACTGGAAATCCCACCTGAAGGGTGGGTACAGATAGCTCCAATGCTCCTCGGGTCCCGCCGTCTGCTCCGAGCACGTCTCGCCCAGTGGTCCACCTCTAGGTTCTGAATCGTCGTGTAGTCCACCTCCGGGTACCGACTCGTCGTGTAGTCCACCTCCGGGTACCGTCCAGTTCCCGAACACTCGGCCTCCATCAGCACTGCCTGTCGTCTGCAACCAACACAACGAGGTGCGGGCATAGCCCGTGCAGGGGTGAGTATAACGATACTCAGTAGGGACCCCGAGACCCTCAAGGTCTCTCTAAAACCAACAAGGATAACCCCAAAGAAGATCTCAACAGATAACCTCTACTTAGATATATGCCCATACATATACCTAAGTTATCAAGTAACCCATCTCAATCATGAGGCAAACACAAGTTCAAATGTCTCAGCTCAAACCAGGATTTTCATCATCGAAACCGTAACTGCTGAAGAGCTCCGTCTCTGGAGTGTACAGTGGTCCTGTCACAACTCTGAGGTACTGCTCACTAACTTAAGACTGCTGTAGTACTCCAACTATCGAGTATTGCGGGCCAGCGGTACCACCAAGCGCTCCCATGTGCCGCTACAACCAAGCGCACCACTGTCGTGGGTCTGCCGCTACAACCAAGCGCTCCCATGTGCCGCTACAACCAAGTGCACCTCTGCCGTGGATCTGCCTCTACAACCAAGCGCTCGCATGTGCCGCTACAACAAAGCGCACCTCTGTCGTGGGTCTGCCGCTACAACCAAGCGATCCCATGTGCCGCTACAACAAAGAGCACCTCTGTCGTGGGTCTTCCGCTACAACCAAGCGCTCCCATGTGCCGCAACAACCAAGCGCACCTCTGTCGTGGGTCTGCCGCTACAACCAAGCGCTCCCATGTGCCGCTAAAACCAATCGCCCCTCTGTCGGGGGTCTGCCGCTACAACCAAGCGCTCCCATGTGCCGCTACAACCAAGCACACCTCTGTCACACACCGAGTCGTTCGATCAGCAGTCGTCGGGTCTCAGTCAGCTACACGGTCTCCGTGCTCCGCCCGCTCGTCTCCGGGAGGGTCCGCTCCATGAGCTACTGGTCGATACTCCAAGTAAAACAAAGTACCGCAAGGAAGTATCTCAAAGGACCACCTCGTCATAGGGGTCTCAACGCAACAGACGGCGCGTCAATCGGACGCCCGGTCTGTGAGTTATTAGCCTTTTCGTCCCAGGGGCCCGGTTGGTTTCTTGAGCGAACCAATCTGGCCGTAACTCAACTATACCCGGAACACTCACAGGGTATACTCATAGGGACTGTTTTTCAACGTGATCACCAATGCCACTAACGGTTCGTCAAACGGACGTCTGGTCTGAAAGATATCAGCTTTTCCGTTCCAGGGGCCCGGTTGGATTTCAGTGTGATCCAACCCGGCCACTATCCACTGTAACCAAAACTCGGGCGAAGGATTCCAAAAGTTCCGTATCATCAAAAGAAACTCAATGCAATAGACGGCGCGTCAATCGGACGCCCGGTCTGAGAGTTATTGGCTTTTTCGTCCTAGAGGCCCGGTAGGTTTTTAAGAAAAACCCAACCCGACTGTACTCCACTTGCGTCCAAACCTAGGGCGGAGTGAGCCAAAAGATCCATCTCACTAAGAGAAACTAACAAAGCTGACGGCACGTCAATCGGACGTCCGTAGCTCAAGATATGAGCGTTTCCGCTCCGAGGGCCCGGTTGGTTTCGTGTACGAACCAACCCAGCCGAACCCCAAGTATTCCGAAACTTTGAGTGCGATAAACCGAGACGACCGTCTCGATCCAAGGATCGCTTTGCCGCTGACGGCGGGTCGTTTGGAGTCCCGTAGCTCAAGATACGGCCATTTGAACGAAGTTCATCCGAAGACGGGGGGTCCGGGCCCGGGCCGACCCGGCCCGACCCCCCCTGGTTGGCCCGAACCGGGTCGGGTCCGACTTGGTTGGCCCGGCTCGGCCCGGCCAGGGCCGGTCTGGCTCGGCTCGGCCGAGCGGCCGACGCGGGGGAAAGCCGCCGCCCCGCGGGACACCCCCGCGGCACCCGCGGGGTGCCGCATGACAACCCCGCGGCACCCGCGGGGTGTCGCGCTGAACACCCGCGGCACCCGCGGGGTGTCGCGCTGGACACCCGCAGGGTGCTGCCGCCTCCGGCCGCCGGCGCCGCCGCGTCGGCGACCCGCGCCACCACCGGCTTCCGCGGGCCGCCGGAGTCGCTCCGATGGCCCATTTTCCTTCCCGTCTGCGCCGTTGTTCCCCCCGGGTTCCGTTCTTTACTGCGGGATCATCAAACACCCGTTGTGGCACGTTCCGTCATCGACCGCCAAATCCACCAAACACGAAGAACGGCAGAGGGTTGCCGGGCCGTGTTCGTTTGACCCGCACCCTCCGCGTTAGATAAAAACAACGGGAGAAATTGTTCAACACATGAACCGACAATTTTAATAAAATAAAATTGTTCATTTGAAACCGGCTTTTATGTTTTTAAAGAACATTCACGGGAATATAAAGAGGGGTATTCCAGAATTATAAAATCCTTACCTCGTTGATCGTCGCGCGCGGGCGTTCTTCGCGGAAAGGCTCGTCGCGGAAGAGGGGGATCGTCGCGTCGTCGCGGAGAGGCGTCGCGTCGTCACGGAAGAGGATTCGTAGACGAAGATGGAGGTTGTCCGATGTGGAACGGCGTCTCCCTTCCTTTGATGTGGAAAGAAGAACGAGGGATGGCACATCTTCGTTCTTCGGAAGAAGGACGTGACGACGTTCTTCGTCGGAGACCGATTCGTTCTTCACGTTCTTCGTCGTTGAAGAAGATGTTCTTCTTCAAGCCTCCCAAATCCTCCCAACGTGACAAGACTCAAAAAATATAAAATAAGCCCAAGTCTTATTTTATTAACACAAGATAAGAAATTGAATTTCAAAAGAAAAGAAACGATCAATTAATCTCAAAGAATTAATTGTAACAAATTAACAACCCAATTAAATGGGGCGTTTCTTAACCAGAAAAATGCACGGTTGACTTCTTTTAATAGGGGGTGCGGGTGCGTTACTTAAGAAGAAAAGAAACGGTGGGGATCGTGCGGGAACCACCTCACAAATATCCTACCAAGGGGGTAGGATATTCCTGGATAGCACCCTATCCAGTTCAACTCAGTTCAAGCCGCCTTTAAGTGGTTTCAAGTGGCTTCCAAGCGGCTTAAGTGAAATAAAATAAAGTTGTCGCAAAATTATTTTATTTCTTAACTTTAAGCCCGAAAATTAAAAACCACACCCGAGAAAACGCAACTCCAGAAGAGGCGTTTCTAAGCGAATATCGGCGCTGCAATTTTATCGGTGCCCTCAGAATTCGATTCCGGGCACCGATTCAAAAGTTAGAAAAACCCGCTCGTCCGTTCACTGAACATACCCGAGCCAAACTTCGGAAAATGATTCTGGGCACACCAGGCCTCGGAATCAGGCGCCGTCAGAAACTACGTTCTTGTAAAATTCCAAAGAAAATTAAGAAATAAATATCCTTGAAATTTACGGGTCTTTACATTACTCCCACCACAGGGATTTACGTCCCCGTAAAGCTTCAACACAAACTAGGGATACAAAGGCGGTACTGAGCACGCATCTGAGACTTCCGCTCCCATGTGCTCACCTGGACCTTCTCTATCGTGGCCCGGACCACCTCTGGTCCCACTAGAGCTTCCACGATTTCTTCCTTGCCGATAAGAGAAATCTGGTCTCATCCCCTGGATGAACCACGTTCTTCGCCTAATACGGTCAATCCCGACATGGATGATACTAATCCATACCAAGGATGACGTCGTAAGGCCTCGACGCTACTACCAAGAGATCCAACCGTTACTCTCGCCTCCAAGGGTTGAGTCACACTGTCGGCTTCAGTGTGTGATAACTGGGTCTCCTCCAGTAGACGTCTCACGGGTGAGGGTCAAGTCAACAGTCTAAACCGGAACCTCTTAGTAACAACACAAGAGCGGACAGGAAAGTAAATGCCACAAGAAAAGGTGTCTTTTATTACTGCAGCTCAAGTACAAAGACACAAAGAATCTATAAACACACAACAACAAAACTAGAAGCAACGTGAACAAAAGTCTCCAGGTCTGGAGCTAGTCCCGCTCCTGTCCATCTGCTCCCGAAGCTCCATGATCGTAGGCCCCAGCTGCCTGAAGCTGAGCTCTCCCATGTCCTCCTGTCCCCTGCGGTCGGGGTGGACCGCCTGGTGGTGGTGGTGGCAACACCCCGAAGCGTCGTCCACCTCCTTCTGCACGACCAACTCCCCTGTCATGGCCGCCTGCTCCTTGCGGCCCGCCCTGATCGAACCTCTGCCTCTGCCTGGGGGGTCCTTCATTCGTCTGCTGGTCATCCGTATGGCGGGTCGGACAGTCACGAGCCATGTGACCAACCTTGCCGCAGGAGTAACACTGCCCTCTCATGGAAAGTCGTTGCCCACCCCGAGTGCCTCGCGAAAATGATCCAGAGTCATGTTGTCGACTACCTGTAGGTCCAGTCCTCTTGGACCCCTGCGTCATCCGTCTACTGCCCGCTGTAGAAGACTCTACCGCATGCTGGTAAGTGGTGGGTCCTGCTGTTGGAGACTGCTCAGCAAGGAAACACTCCACTAAGAGGGCTCGCTCTAACACCCCTTCCTGAGTCAGAATGTTGAGGGAGTTCATCGAAGCCCTGATCTCATGCCTCAGTCCCTGCTCGAAGGTCCAGGCCCGGAAGAACGGGTCTCGTACCATATCTGTGGAGTAGCGCGAGAGATCATTAAATCTCGCCGAGTACTGGGCCACTGACATGCTGCCCTGCTGCAGCTGTAGTAGCTCCTGGATGCGCACTGCTCAGAGGGTGGCTGGGACGAACTCGGAGCGGAAGATGCTCTCAAAGTCCGTCCAGAGGAGAGACGCCTCGCCGTGCACCTGGAGCATCAAGCTCCACCATCTGCCTACTGCCGGGTGCAGGAGACTCGCTGCAAGGATCACCATGAGGTCTGCTGGTGTCCTCAGTAATCTGAAAACCCGAAAAACTGCATCCAGCCAGTCCTCGGCGGCCTGAGGGTCCGTCTCCCCGCGGAACCTGGGCGGTCGCTGGCGCTGGAACTCATACAGTGCACTAAGGCGACGTGCATCGCCAGCGGCTGGGGCTGGTAGCATCGGTGCCTCGGCGGGTATAGGTACCGCCGGTGCCTCAGCTGTCAAAGGGCCCTGTACCGAGTCCTCGACGCTCGGTGGGCTGTCATCACGCTCCACTCTCGGAATCCTAGCTGGTTGTCGTTGTGGGGCTATCCTGAAAAGGAAACAAGTGCGCCACGGTCAGGACAGTATACCTGGTGAGCTGACACAAGTAATCACAAGGAAAACTTGAAACACACATGCAATCAATGTTTTCGTGCATTAAGTCAGAAATCAGAAGTCAGGGTCCTGGTGTACGGATACGTCGGCCGCCGCACCAACACTGGACTCCCTGGACTGATAACCACACCCAATACGCTAAACACTATTGCTTCACATAGAAGAAAGATCAGAGTCCACGGTAGAACTGACCACCTCTGATACCAATTGTCACGACCCGTCCTCGGGGCCCGTGCCGTGACTACCCCAAGCCCGCCTTCCACAGGCCAGGGGCTGGCGACTAGCACCAAGGCGAAAATCCCGGTAAAAAGGGAAGGCATTGCCTTTGTAAAGTAAACAAGCACCACAGAGTAAGCAAGCGGAAAAGTAATCACTAAGTAAAAACAGAGTACAAATGAAGTGCGAAAAAGTAAATGGGCCAGTATACAAACCCAACTGAAAGTAAAGTACAACTCGAAAGGGAAAACAGCAACTGTAAAGTAAAATCCGCTACACCGAGCTGTCCACTGGAAATCCCACCTGAAGGGTGGGTACAGATAGCTCCAATGCTCCTCGGGTCCCGCCGTCCGCTCCGAGCACGTCTCGCCCAGTGGTCCACCTCTAGGTACTGAATCGTCGTGTAGTGCACCTCCGAGTACCGACTCGTCGTGTAGTCCACCTCCGGGTACCGTCCCGTCCTCGAACACTCGGCCTCCATCAGTACTGCCTGTCGTCTGCAAGCAACACAACGAGGTGCGGGCATAGCCCGTGCAGGGGTGAGTATAATGATACTCAGTAGGGACCCCGAGACCCTCAATGTCTCTCTAAAACCAACAAGGATAACCACAAAGAAGATCTCAACAGATAACCTCTACTTAGATATATGCCCATACTTATACCTAAGTTATCAAGTAACCCATCTCAATCATGAGGCAAACACAAGGTCAAAAGTCTCAGCTCAAACCAGGATTTTCATCATCGAAACCGTAACTGCTGAAGAGCTCCGTCTCTGGAGTGTACAGTGGTCCTGTCACATCTCTGAGGTACTGCTCACTAACTTAAGACTGCTGTAGTACTCCACCTATCGAGTATTGCGGGCCAGCCGCTACCACCAAGCGCTCCCATGTGCCGCTACAACCAAGCGCACCACTGTCGTGGGTCTGCCGCTACAACCAAGCGCTCCCATGTGCCGCTACAACCAAGCGCACCTCTGCCGTGGGTCTGCCGCTACAACCAAGCGCTCTCATGTGCCGCTACAACCAAGCCACCTCTGTCGTGGGTCTGCCGCTACAACCAAGCGCTCCCATGTGCCGCTACAACAAAGCGCACCTCTGTCGTGGTTCTTCCGCTACAACCAAGCGCTCCCATTTGCCGCTACAACCAAGCGCACCTCTGTCGTGGGTCTGCCGCTACAACCAAGCGCTCCCATGTGCCGCTACAACCAATCGCACCTCTGTCGTGGGTCTGCTGCTACAACCAAGCGCTCCCATGTGCCGCTACAACCAAGCGCACCTCTGTCACACACCGAGTCGTTCGATCAGCAGTCGTCGGGTCTCAGTCAGCTACAAGGTCTCCGTGCTCCGCCCGCTCGTCTCCGAGAGGGTCCGTTCCATGAGCTACTGGTCGATACTCCAAGTATCACAATGTCCCGCAAGGAAGTATCTCAAAGGACCACCTCGTCATAGGGGTCTCAACGCAACAGACGGTGCGTCAATCGGACGCCCGGTCTGTGAGTTATTAGCCTTTTCGTCCCAGGGGCCCGGTTGGATTCTTGAACGAACCAATCCGGCCGTAACTCAACTATACCCCGAACACTCACAGGGTATACTCATAGGGACCGTTTTTCAACGTGATCACCAATGGCGCTAACGGTTCGTCAAACGGACGTCTGGTCTGAAAGATATCAGCTTTTCCGTTCCAGGGGCCCGGTTGGATTTCAGTGCGATCCAACCCGGCCACTATCCACTGTAACCAAAACTCTGGCAAAGGATGCCAAAAGTTCCGTATCATCAACAGTAACTCAACGCAATAGACGGCACGTCAATCGGACGCCCGGTCTGAGAGTTTTTGGCTTTTTCATCCTAGAGGCCCGGTTGGTTTTTAAGGAAAAACCAACCCGACCGTACTGCACTTGCGTCCAAACCTCGGGCGGAGTGAGCCAAAAGATCCGTCTCACTAAGAGGAAACTAAAAAAGATGACGACACGTCAATCGGACGTCCGTAGCTCAAGATATGAGCGTTTCCACTCCGAGGGCCCGGTTGGTTTCGTGTACGAACCAACCCGGCCGAACCCCAAGTATTCCGAAACATTGAGTGCGATAAACCGAAACGACCGTATCGATCCAAGGATCGTGTTTCCGCTGACGGCGGGTCGTTTGGAGGCCCGTAGCTCAAGATACGGCCATTTGAATGAAGTCTGTCCGAAGATGGGGGGTCCGGGCCCGGGCCGACCCGGCCCGACCCCCCCTAGTTTGCCCGAACCGGGTCGGGTCCGACTTGGTTGGCCCGGCCCGGCCCGGCCAGGGTCGGTCCGACTCGGCTCGGCCGAGCGGCCGACGCGGGGGAAAGCCGCCGCCTCGCGGGACACCCCCGCGGCACCCGCGGGGTGTCGCGCTGGACACCCGCGGGGTGCTGCCGCCTCTGGCCGCCGGCGCCGCCGCGCCGGCAACCCGCGCCGCCACCGGCTTCCGCGGGCCGCCAGAGTCGCTCCGGTGGCCCGTTTTCCTTCCCGTCTGCGCCGTTGTTCCTCCCGGGTTCCGTTCTTTACTGCGGGATCATCAAACACCCGTCTCGGAACGTTCCGTCATCGCCCGCCAAATCCGCCAAACACGAAGAACGGCGGAGGGTTGTCGGGCCGTGTTCGTTTGACCTGCACCCTCCGCGTTAGATAAAAACAACGGGAGAAATTTTTCAACACATGAACCGACAATTTTAATAAAATAAAATTGTTCATTTGAAACCGGCTTTTATGTTTTTAAAGGACGTTCACGGGAATATAAAGAGGGGTATTCCAGAATTATAAAATCCCTACCTCGTTGATCGTCGCGCGCGGGCGTTCTTCGCAGAAAGGCTCGTCGCGGAAGTGGGGGATCGTCGCGTCGTCGCGGAAAGGCATCGCGTCGTCGCGGAAGAGGATTCCTAGACGAAGATGGAAGTTTTCCGAGGTGGAACGGCGTCTCCCTTCCTTTGATGTGGGAAGAAGAATGAGGGATGGCGCATCGTCGTTCTTCGGAAGAAGGATGTGACGATGTTCTTCGTCGGAGACCGATTCGTTCTTCACGTTCTTCGTCGTTGAAGAAGATGTTCTTCTTCAAGCCTCCCAAATCCTCCCAACGTGACAAGACTCAAAAAAAATAAAATAAGCCCAAGTCTTATTTTATTAACACAAGATAAGAAATTGAATTTCAAAAGAAAAGAAACGATCAATTAATCTCAAAGAATTAATTGAAACAAATTAACAGCCCAATTAAATGGGGCGTTTCTTAACCAGAAAAATGCACGGTTGACTTCTTTTAATAGGGGGGGGGGGGTGCGGGTGCGTTACTTAAGAAGAAAAGAAATGGTGGGGCTCGTGCGGGCCCCACCTCACAAATATCCTACCAAGGGGTTAGGATATTCCTGGATAGCACCCTATCCAGTTCAACTCAGTTCAAGCCGCCTTTAAGTGGCTTCAAGTGGCTTCCAAGGGGCTTAAGTGAAATAAAATAAAGTTGTCGCAAAATTATTTTATTTCTTAACTTTAAGCCCGAAAATTAAAAACCACACCCGAGCAAACGCAACTCCGTAAGAGGCGTTTCTAAGCGAATACCGGCGCTGCGATTTCATCGGTGCCCTCAGAATTCGATTCCGGGCACCGATTCAAAAGTTAGAAAAACCCGCTAGTCCGTTCACTGAACGTACCCGAGCCAAACTTCGGAAAATGATTCTGGGAACACCGGGCCTCGGAATCAGGCGCCGTCAGAAACTGCGTTCTTGTAAAATTCCAAAGAAAATTAAGAAAAAAATTTCCTTGAAATTTACGGGTCTTTACATAGATAGTATTTGAAATATTAAAAAATCATCATTTAATATGATTAATTTATGGGATTTAGAAATTATATATCATATATAAAAGGATATATAATTTTGGAGTGACTTTATATCTTCTTGATATTATATTATTTTAATCTTCTGTAATACTCTATATCTGTATATGCCATGAAAACAAATTATATGTCTTATATTGATCATAATATCATACATTCATGGATTAATGTAAAATCCAATGAACAGTCATAAATTGAGATTATAACTCTTATGTAAGTGATTACTATTGTATTTCATCATATAGCTCATTGATATATATGGTATTGAGCCTAAAAAGATAATTAATTATATACAATTTGATAAATAGATGTTATTTTTAAGGAATAATCTATTTACACCTAATTACTCTCTAATAGAAAATGAAACTCTCACTTTTGTGTATGTGTAGATTACCGCCTCCTAGTAGCGATATGATTTATTTTTTCTCCAATTCATCACACAGCTATTTATTATAATGAATTTAATATTTACCGATGATATTGTTGAAATAAATTATGTTTTTTAATTATAATACCATATATACCATCATACTTTTCCTTTCCATTGAAAATAATAACATTGCTAATGTGTATGTTTGTACTACCACATTCATGTCGTCATATTTTCTTTTTCTCATCATCAATTCTTGTAAATAATTATAAACAATCATTTAATGAATATTTATCATAAATTGTTTGCAATATTGTTCTGGAAAAAATGATAAATGGACTCTAATGTATGGAATGAAACCATCAAACCAAAGAAATCATGGAAAACATAAAGGCTTCCATCTGAATATTCTTTTTATTGATGAATATGTATAAATTTAAATTTTATTAGAATAATAAATATTATGTAATTTATGAATTTTTTATAATATATGTATGATATATAAATATTTATCATATATAATAAAGTAAAACGTGTAATGAAATATCGTACATGAGGTATGTTTTATGGTAAGTTTCATTGGTTTTTTTATGTTTTCCTATGAAAAATTTCCAACGGGGGAAATTATATGAATATTATCCTATTGGAAAACTCTCTTGGTTTTCAACTCAGGTTATTCCTTAAAAATTATTTTTAGTACAATTTTTCTATAATTGGTTAATATAATTCTCATTAAAATTTTTTTAAGGAAATGTTTAGCATATTTCATATTTTTTCAAAAATCAATTTCCACCTTATCAATGAGGTTACAAAAAATTATATGAATAATAATAAAAAATTAATAGAATTTTTTAAAAATATATTGAAAATACCATATAGATTATTTAAAACATTTATAAAATGAATCAACTTAAATATATATTTTCTAAGAAATTAAATTTTTATTTTTTATAGGACTTGAAGAAATATTTTCTATAAATTTATATGAATTGATGTATTTTCCAACTATCATGAAAGTTAATTTAATTATTTATTCCATTATATGTTTCCCTGATAATTTTAAATGAAGATTTATAATATAACATTTTCAGTATTTTATATTATATATATGATTTCAAAATTAAATGCTATAATCCTCATGAAATATTCCAATTTTATTTTAATCTTGTATGATAAGATATTGATGTAATATATTATATATTGAGGATATGATGTAATGATATAAGCCTTATTCATTATATGTATGGTTAAAGATTATGAAGATGATATGTTTGTGAAACCTATTTTTCCATAGGTTGTTCTTTAATTAAATGGTGAAATATTTATGAAATTATGTTCCATATTATGGGTTATGATATATGACTAATGTTTTTGAATGTTTTGTAATGTGTTTAAATGGATTATGATATTGTGATAAGAGAGACAAGAATTTTATATCCGTCCAAAAAATTTGAAAATTATTAATATCTCATGATATAATAAGTATTTTTGTGGGGACTGAAACATGTCTAATAATGGAATATTTCTACTACAATAGTATTGTGAGTCAATATTGACTAAGGAAACGATGAAATGTAGAGTCAACACATTCCACTAATTTGGATTTAGTAGTGATATGTAACTATGGAAATGATTTTCTAGTGTTATGTGACTACCAAGAGAATATGGATTTTTCTTATGGACATGTTCCCATAATTCAAGATTTATTATTGATAATTATATTCATTTATATCTTATATCGTACGAGTGACCATACCATATGGAATAAATAATTATTAAATATATTTCATTGATTAGATAATAATTTCTTTTGTCATGATATTGTTCTCATAAAATAATTGTAATTCTCACTTCTGTATATTGATTGATATATCATATGTTTACCCTAAATGAGAATCTGAGCACATCCATTCTTATGTTTCATTCTTCAACATGCTAAAAATTAAGGTATTATGTATTAAATGATTATGAATGGGGATATTAGAGAAGAAAAATGTGGTAAATATTGAAGATATCTTTGAAATGAGATACACATGTATCCAGTCTTCAAACACACAAAAACAATACATCTATACAAATTATATTATTTTTAAATATATTGAATATTTATCTAAAATGATTTAATATATATATTGATGAATGTAAAAGTCCCCCATAATGATTTGACCCCAATTTTATATTATAAATTCGATATAATATATTATTTTAGGGTTTTCCTATGTCTAGATCTGTGCTGGGATTCATCACATGAATACTATGTTTATTTTAATAAGTAAAATTACCATTTCATATAATTCCACATGGAATAAGAACACTAATTGATACTAAAATTGATATAATCATGAGATACTAGATTTCCATACCTCTATTAGAGAGGTTATCTCCCATGATTACCAAAAATATTATTTGTTTGATGTGGTTTATTCTTCATCTAATTTCATTAATTACTTTAAAATGCATTATCCAAAATAATTAAACATATTTTAGTATAATTTATAATTTTTTTGGTAATATATTTTATTTTTTTTGTAACATTAACTGGATATTTTATGAATCTATTTAAAATATAATTTCATTTTTTTAATGATGTCTATTAAACCATAGTAATATCATACATGTCACATTTCATAAAACCTATTTATATAATCAATGTGTGTGGAGAAATTCTTTCATTTGTTATTGGTAATTGAATGGATTAAATTTTGATTAATTGATGATTGGTGTTTTTATTGGGATTGTATGAAATGAAATGTCAAGGATATAAACATGTCACATAGATATAGGTGTATTTGGTATGTTTTCAGTTATTATGTTTTTTTCTTATATTCTTCGATTTTATTTTTCAATAGTCTTTTTACACATTTTTTGTTCTATATTGATTCAACACATGTTCATTAATTTTATTAATATTAGTGGTTATAATTTTATTTTATTTTATTATTTTCTATGAGACATTGATTATTTATGTGTTATGTTATGCCTGTTACTGTCATATCCTATGTATTTAGATACTAGTTATACAATTATGACAAATTATCACCTTGATGATACAATATAGAGACAACCATTAACCAATCCTCTATAGTATACATATTTATTCCCCATAATATAGGAACATAATTTTATTTTAACTCATGAAACTCATCATATATGGAATACATTTAAAATCTCAACATCAGATTTAGACTCCCTTCAATATAAAAAATATACATTTCTTCACATGACCCTAGGAATATCTCACACCATCAATGGGACAAATGTTTTATGTAAATTATTTAATATTTTTCATTGACTAATATAACCAATGTTTCTTTATATATTGTCATATGACTGAATTTTAATTATCATTGAAATTTTTATCATGATACACTTCATCAAATAATAAAAAATAAATAATTTTAAAAATGTATGATGATATAAATAATCTATACACCCATAACAATTTATCCGACCACATATATTCAAATGAAAAATAGTTACTAGATCATTATATATTACATGAAATAAAAAATTATACAATGATAATAATTTCCATAGAAAAAAATCCAATAATAAAATGATCATATTCCTTGGATAATAAGGTGTATATTTCAATTCCCAATTTTTAATTGACATATTATAAAAAACTAGAACACTAATAGTGAAAAAAATTATTGTTATAGTTCCATGAACGTATTGACAACTTCATACTCCAAAATATAATCATATGAACGAAATAACATTGATACAAATCCAAAAAAATTTATAAATAGGGGGAATCTTTTAATGTAAATGATAAGGTTGGTCGTACAGCCATAAACTGACCTCATAGAGGACTTAAAATGGTGAATAATATCATGGGAGATAACATCTATTAAAATAGGAATAATCAACTATATGTAATCATTACTGATTAGTATATGATATATTATCCAACAAGAATAATATGTAATACATATTCCAATAAACATGTTTTAATATATTAGTTTTAAACGTAGAATAATATAAAATCAAATATGGTCCAACGAAAAAAATATGTTAGGGAAATGAGTCTTTGGAACAAATATAGATTGTTATATTTAAGATAATTTTTTAAAATATTGGATGTATAAATATGATCTATCTCTAGAAACATTTAATATTTCATCATATACCATCAAAATGTATTTTTGATTACATAGATCACAAACACATTAATATGTTTTTATCTATAGATATTATTATAATGTTTTTAGTATAACATGACTATATTGGAAATGTAATAAATTTACAGCATCCTCTCTATTTACTATGTATTACTATCTATGCATCATTACTCTATATTTTCTCTTGGACCTTTATTAACATAATCCCAAACATATAAAATAGGTAGGACATTGACAAATCCAATATATATCAAAATCCATTTAAGCATAACTCATTTGTAGAGGTCACACTATCTCAATAACAAAATAAAAAAGACCAAATAAATTGTAATACTTTCATTATAATCATGTACATGGATCAGATGATCTCTTATCCGATGGGACTAAATTCAATGTCATCATCATCCTACTCAATATTTAATTTAAGATAAAAAAACTGACTGATCATAATCCCATTAGTTAATCTCACCATGTCTCAAATATCCCAAAAAGTTCACATATAATTGATTAGTAATCACATAAGTGAAATACAAGTCCATAGACCTCATTTTTCATCATTTCATACGAAATTCTACTTATATATACAAACCCAAAAAATTAATTGTATATTACACGCCTTTTGAAATACAGTCAATGATAAAATTAAATCACAGTCCAACTATTGAACTATATCCATCTTCCATAACATGTAGTATTTCAACCATGAAGTTTGAAGAATCATTAATTTTTCATAGTGTAACAATTACTAATTTGTGTTCCATAATCACCAAAGTTTATTAAAAATATATAAGAGATAAAATAATAAATTTTTATAATGATTTTGTAACACCCTTAGTTTTTATAGACTTTTTGAATAAATTAAATTTTCTTTTATCTCCTGAAATTCACTATATAAATCATTCCATTCACATGTAACCAATTCGAGATATGTTACACATAACCAAATCAATGTACATCATAGGAAAAATCAACTCGGCATATGTTTCACTTTACACAAACTAGGTGTATGTTACTTGTGACATCGATGTTTCTATGAACCATCATTTTGTGGTTATAATTATTTAAATGAGTTAATTTTAGACTAGCCATTAAACATAGTAATATTAATATTAATAAAATATTTTTAAATAATTTTTATAATTTTTTTATTTAAAATAACATATTGATATTGAATTATTTAATTTTTGATATATTACTTATATGATTAAAAATGAAATTTTCTTGAATATTTGTTTTATTGTACTTTAGTGAAAAATAAAAATAATAATTTCAGATAGATTTTAAATATTAATTTGAAGAAAAAAACATCCTTTTTTATTTTATAATGTCAAAATTACTATATGTTAAAATTTTGGGATTTTCTAAGGTAGATCATTTTTTAATGAATAATTAAAATACAATGTTTTTAATTCATAAATGCTTCATCATCAAATTTATTTAAAATTTTAAATTATCTATTAAAATTGTTAGTTTATTTAATTAGATATTATTTTTATCAATTAATCTAATTATTTTAAATGGATGAATTTTTACATTGAAAATGTAAATAAAAACATAGTAAACTTTTTACCATTTTTACTTTAAAAACATGAATTTTTGACCTGACTGCAAGTTTAAACATTAATTAATTTCCCCAAAATTTGTGTTCCAAATTTGTAAATATTGATTAAATTTTTGGATTTATAACAATTTATAATTTATAATAATTTCATGTTAGTTTTTTTTAAAAAAATTTGAGTGAATGTTGTAAAAATTAATTACATCGATTGGGGTACAATTAATCCTAACTATGGACAAATCCTTAAAATTAAGACCCAAAACAACCTACAAAATTGTACAAAATTCATTTTTTGAAACATTTATAACCTATAATAACATTTCATGATTATTTAGGAATATTGGATACACATTAAACATGAATAACATGGGTATAATTCTCTCTTCAATAATTTACAAGAGTCTCACTTCTCCTCCACTATAAAAATATACTCTTTATTCCTAATTACTCACACATATCATGCCAATTGTATTTACAAAAATATGAAAAATATTTCTCTAATTTTTTTCCAATCCTCCAAGAATCCTTTACATGGGAATAAATCAATAACATGATACTTTTTGGCACAAACCAAAAGAATTTATCCGATGAAGAGGTAACATTATCTCTAAAGTCTATTCTTTTATTTTCATTCACCAACCCCTACACATTATTTTTTCCTAATTTTATAAGAAAAATGTATAATAAATACTCTAGGATGTTCTTATTATAATATTTTAACTAAAAATACACACACAAAAATCTAATGTTTAATTAATATAGAGTTTTTGTGTACGGTGAACTACTGCCACAATAAAAGATTATTGTTCAATTTTCTTTACTGCCTCTCATAGTGTACATTATGATATAAAATTTATTTATATATATTATATATTATATTTATTATGTATTTAATATTATATATTACTTTTACAACATCTATATTTTTACATTCTATTTATCGTTAATATGAAAATTTCATTTGATTTAGTGTGGACTACTAAACTCTCAAAGTAGTGTGATTCAATAACAAACAACATGGATTGTGTTAAAGATGGGTTTAGTGAATTTTCTATATAAATATTATTCAATAATTATACATGAATAAATATATATATACATACATATGTATACATACATAAATACATAAATACATACATATATATATATATATATTTCACTAACCCACTTTCGTTTTATATGACAATAAAAACTGAAACAACATTCATGAGTACCTATGGATGAGAATGTACATGAACCTTGTAATACATTTCATACTTCTATATTATATATATTATTATAATATAAAAATAATTTATATATATTATATTAATATATTGGTTTACTTTTTATAATCAAGATATATGTATAAAGACAAAAAATATAACAAATTATGAAACATACGAAGAACAAAGCGAATATTACCTCAAGTGAAACCTATACATAAAATGATAAACAAGAGGGTAACATAAGGTCATAATTAGACCATATATGGTATTATATTAAATAATAATGTTCTATATATTAATTATAATAATTTTAAATTTATTATATTTTTTTTAGATAATTTCAATGATTGTCAAGACACAAATTAGTGAATTACTTATCACATTTTATTTTATAGATTCAAGCTATGTTCGTGACTCTTTATTTTTGTGTGGTGTATATACATCACATGATTGTGTTATATGTTTATTATGATTAAGTTAATGGGTATTAATAATTATATTTTATTATATTTCATTCATTGGGACTGTATTTCAAAATTTACCAAATCAATAAAAATGTTTTGTCTCATTTTACATTTTTTAGACTCATGTCTTGTTATGATCCAAAACCATTTTGAAGGTGCATATAAATACATTTTAAATTTTATATCATGAATTTTTTATATTCATGATATTTTATGCTTCATTTAATTTTCGTTTCTTAGAAGGAGAATATGATCCCAAGTTACCATGTTATAAGAATTTATTGAAATAATCTGATTGATTTTCGAGATTGTGTATGATTTTTCTTCCATTGATTAATAATTATGATCTATAGCTCAACCACACTCATGAGTATCCTTATATTCAATTTATTCCAAATATATCTATGTTTAAATATCATTTCTACTCAATTTGTTTCTTAATATAACTTCTTTATTTAAAATATTATTGTCTCAACCCGGTCGAAAAATATATCGTATTCAAAAACAATGTTTTCAAAAATGTTATTAGAAGACATTTGAAGCCCATTTTTAAGGATAGTTGATTTCTAAAATTTTAATAGTTTTAAAATATTACTTTATATGGTTTAAAATATATTTTTAAATAATTTTTTTTAAATGTTTTATGTTTAAAAAAATTAATTTTCAATGGAAAAAGTATTATTTCTTCATGAAAAATATATTAAAATATTTTTTAATAATATTTCCATTCTATTATAACATCTATTGGTCTTACTTATTCCTTTATAGACAAATTATTCTATGTTTCCATTCATATTACTTCTTCTAATGCATTATTATTTTTGGAATTATTTTTATGAAACCAATTTATCATTCACAGATTTTATGATTTTGAAACCCACTTATTTTCCCAGTTTGAGTTTATAATAATAGGATTCTAAAAGATATATTTTTTCAAATGTTAAGAAATGATTATATGTTGGTAATACCCATTACATTTTAGGGATTATGATATAATTTTTTATGATTTTTTGGTATATGAATATATGATTTCATTATGGGGTGGGTGGGACCTATATCCCCCTCAAATTCATTGGGTAATGATTTACATCTCATGAGATAGACTAATATGGTTTTGTCAATAATCCATCACTACAAAAATTGTCATGGGAGTGAACCGCGACTACCAATATTGTATGCGGAGTGAACTCATGATACCAATATGTCCATGGGAGTGAATTATTATTACTAAGATGGTATGGGGAATGAACATATACTACCAATATGGTCTTCCCAATGATGATTCAGTGAATATAGAATTCAAATAATATGTTTATGTGTCTTCCAGAATTCCATGTTTTATTCTTATGTTATGATTTTAAGGATTTTGTTGTATATTTCATTATGATTTATGTCTTATAAACTGCCAATGAATATTCCATGGTTAATGTTTATAATATTTCATATGTAAGGTATGATTTTCTATTTTTTTTATTATGTTCTCATACCATTATGCTCATGATTTGGCAAAGTTATCTATATTGTTTACCCTTACTAAGAATTTGATCTCTCCCCTTTTATGTTCCCTTTCCCCCAGGTTTTGAAGGTATGAATTGTGTTTTATGTGACTATGAATAGTTCTAGTAAGGAAGAATATAGTGGGAGATAATGCATCATTATTATGTACTAGTGTCTATGTTTCTATGCTTCCAAAGTAATTAGACTTATACGATCTTTAGAGATTTATTTGTGTAATGTTTTTTATATTTCATAAATGTTATATAAGTTTATTGTCTTTCAATACATATTCAAAATAGTTAGAATCAGAATAAATGTTTAGTTAATCATTGAAATATAGGATTACAAAACATTAGGGGTCATACTAATAAAATTTATAGGGATATTTATAAGAACAAGTAGAACTATAGGAAAATGTCCTAAAATTTTTGTGGAGTACAGAGAGAGTGGATTCATAGAAATAAATCATTATATATATACTACAAAGGGATGTTGATCTAGAAGAGATGTACATAGGGGTGAAAATTATGACAAAATGTTATGGGTCAGACTCAGGGAAATCTAATACATGACAATGGGACATACTGCATAGCTGGTATGACACTCACTAGGGATATGATTTTGAAATTCAAAAAAAATTAATAAAACATAAATAAGTATTCATATATATGTTTGATGTGAATATACAATGATAAACCTATAGTTTCATTGATTAGGGATGGATTCATAGATTTGAAATCATATAGGTTAATTCTCATGATTAATTAGTTCTTAATTATGATAATTCTTTCACAGTCTATGATTTTGGTTTTAGTCAATGGATTGAAACCTAATTAACCACATTAATGGTGATTCTGATGGAGAACAAAATTATTTTCCACATGATAAACCATATTCTATTGGAGTTGGAATGAATAAATATTGTTTCTAGGATTAAACATCTTTGTCAAGCTATGAATTTTGGTTAAAATCTAAATGAGCAAAGGACGGAACCAAATTATATTGACTCTTTAATGAGGAAACATCTATCTTTTTTCAGAGGGTATTCATATCAACACATTTCTGAAAAATAGATCAATACTATTGAAAATATATTCTCCATTATCCATATTTTTTTATAATGTGAATGTTATTCAAGATTTCTATTAATTTGGAGGACAAGTAGACCATTGGTGAACTCTAATCAAGAATGCGAGGAATCAAGATGAGATTGAAAATAAGGAATGGGATGAGTTCAAGAACTTGTTTTTCAATAATTAATTTTCTTTTATTCATAGTACCATGATGGAGAAAGTGTTCCATGAGTTGATGAAAAGAGATAAAGACTCAGTAATTACCTATGAAGCTAATTTGGCAGGACTTTATAGGAATGCTTGAAAAATTATTGTCTAAACCAAAAGTATAGTTGACTAGTTAATCAGTGGCATAAATTCATGTCTCTGAAGGGAGATGGACATACGATAATTTTTTTGATATGAATAGATAGAGCATTTTTCAATCATGGGTGAAATGGTGTGGTGAGACACATATATATCTAATTGTTTTGAAAAAAATTGCAAGATAAATTTTAATGGAAAATCTAAAAACAATGAATAGATGAAGATGATATTACAGTTATATACTATGTTTTGGAGGAAGCATGGAGAAAATTTCTATATTGTTTCTAATTAAGTTTTTATATATGGAAAGGAATGACCCTAGGTTTTTGATTTTTGAAGTGATTTGTAGATGTTAGCTACTATTGAGAATGGAGGAAAAGAGGCACAAAATTTGTAGTTTCAGAGATTATCAAAGTATTACTTCTAAATATTATAAGGAATTAATTTGAGAAATGGTTATGAAAGGGAATGTAATTTAAAGTCCTAGAGTGCTCAAAATAAATGTCTAAAATAAATTAAACATTTAAATAAAATGAGTGAGAGATATTCATGAATGAGTGGAACAACTATAAAATGGGTACCTTGATCAGAAAAACAAAGGGAATAGTATTATTCAAAGCAATAAATTTACCTTAGGTGAGGCCTAACATAAACCATCATAGAATTGAAATAGATGAAATTTTTTTGGAAGTTATTACAGAAATAAAATACATTAATTTTTTTTAATATATTAATAATGTTGTGACAAATTTAATAGTTGAAAATTACTAGGATCCTATGGTTAGGATAATAACACATGATAACACCTTGGAATACTTTGACACTTCAGAGTGGAGCCACCCTTAGAGAATTCACAATGAATGACAATGAAAGGTCAACTCATTTAATTGAGCAGAAATGTAGGAGGATCTCATCGACGCAAGTAGAAAATACACCCTTCCTCAATGATCGAGGTAAGGGTTGTTATTTCAATTATATTTTCAATTTACCTAGTTTTAAAAATAAAATGAGGATCAACCCATGAACACATTGACCCACGTTTGTTTTTTCATGTGGGAGGGTTTGATTTATGAGTTTTTTTTGCAGGATTGATTCATATTGAATTTTTTTTATCCTTCCAAGAGTAGTGCAATAAGGATTTAGATAATAATGGATGGGTTTCATTAATTTATTTTTTATACGAATTTATTCTCTACTTTAACACATCAAATTATTCATATTCCTCGTGGGGGATATGAACAATGGATCGTTGTGCATCTATATCACAACTTAAAGACCCTAAGTAGTAGATTTGACATTATAGAGACCTAGTAGTGGTTGAAAGATGATGAAAAAAGATGAATCGACATAGTTAGGGAGAAATTGTTCTTTATTTATTCTTATTAAGGATGATCCAAATTAGTTTTTGGAGTCGATTGAAGGCATGAAACCTACCATTTCAATGTTTCCAGGATGGGATGGCCTGGAATCTTTATTTGTGAGGTTAAAAGATTGAAATAATGAACATTGAATGACCAATAGAGGTGCACATAAGAAGAACATAATTTTTGGAAATTCGAGACAAACATGGCATCTATCCCGAAGAACACACCGTATGGGGCCAACAAAGTAAAGTCTAGGGTTTTAGGCGATAGAAAAGTGGAACAAGGCCTGCGGGGCCTTACCCATAACATAGAATGTATCTCAGACGATACATACACACGGGGTGTGGTAGACGACATGTACTCCACCACAAGACAATATGACGTCGGTTACATAGGTTAACCCATGTAATGGTATATGGGTTGGCAGATAGGGGTGGAGGCACTACTAAGTGATCCATAGTTCGGCGACGCACCTCTCAGTTAGGAAGAGCTTAGTGAGGAACCTCTAGATGAGAGAGTGATATATGAAATGAATTCCATTATCAAAAATTGCCAGTGAGGGGAGACACCATGGGATGATTCATAGATGGATAAGAAACTAGCGGCGATCCACCACTAGTGAGAGATTTCTAGCGAGTGACTGTTAGTGAGTCACCGCCTATGAGGCACCCCTAGCGATCCACTTACAACATGTTATATTGATGGTGATCTACCACTACGGTGAGCTACCATTGGAGAACATTAAAGTCTAGTAGTTGTTCAATGTGTTGAAATTAGTCACCATGAACTCCTATAACTCCACAAACACCATATTCTCACAAAGAAATGGACTCAAGAGATCCATGCCTTTATAGAATATACCTCCAAAAATATTCTCTCCCTTGATAATTTGAATCTGACATAGAAGATAATAGATTAAGGTTCCAAACAATCATCCCTTTATAAACTCATCAAGGATCTCACAATTGTTGAAACACCCCTATCAACTGAACACATAAACATTCAAGACCAACTACCATGTGTTTTTTTGAAACTTGGAGTGGAATCCTCTAAACCCAAGAAGAATCCTCTAACATACACTAATCAGGCCCTATCATGTCTACCCAAATGAGCACAAAAAACTCTACATAACAAAAAAACAGCACTTTTCTAACACACGAATCATAGAATTCCATCATCCTTGTCATGATACTATCTGTTCTAGGAAGAATTGACTTGGTCCCACATGTTTAATTGAATTACAGTTATTTTGTCTCAATTAGGAATCAAGTTGTACCCTTCTAATATGCTAGGATATTATCATACATCATAAAACACACATCATTATCCAAGGGAAAAAAATATCATCTCAACGTCAATAAGGATCAAACATTAAATTCAAAAAAATAGAATATGTAAAAACTCAAAACAATGTTGGGTACATGGAACACATTTGTATCTCTCAATCCAATGAACTCTCCCCCAAGACCCCATGCCTCCATTTCCCAACAATCAAAAGAATATTCTATCCATGGAAGTCGTTCGCTCGATTACCCTAGATCTCTCCTGGATGATCAAAAAATGTTGTGTCATCATCGATATATAACTATCCCCAATAAATGATATATAAATCATCATTAAGATATTAGTGAATTTGAGAGACATGAAAGAAGTCATGGATAATTTCTTTCTTTGGTTTCAAAGACAATTGGTATTCTATATTTCCAACTCACCCCAAAACCTCAGTGGTTGCAACAAACATGGGAGAAATATTAATCCCTCTACCAAAACATAACTTTTCACATCCAGAGGAAACCTTCAATAAAACATGGTACCCAACATAAAACTAAAAGTTCCTCCTTCTTTGATCTTCATAAGACTTCTATCGGCCATTCCCTACTTTCATCCTCTCATGAATAAGCTGGATTTCTATGTCATCATCTATACCTCATCAGAACCAGGAACATATCTACCACTATACTTCATCCAGAACCACTGATAAAGACATGACCTATGATACTAGGCCTCAAATGGATCCAAGCTACTCAAATAGTGATAAAAAATATTATAAGTGAACTCCACCAAGGATAGGTATCATACCCGAGATCCACCAATGTCTAAGCTTCTTGCCTACTACATATCCTCCGATGTCAGAATTTTCATCTCTATATACTCATTTGTTTGAGGGTGGAATGAAGTGTTGGGATATAACTGGGTTCTAGAAGGATGATTTAGTCTCCTCAAGAATCATGAGGTAAAATGAAGATCGTGATATAATACAATGGACCTCATAACTCAATGAAACGAAACCAAATAATCAATGTACATCATGGAGAAGGCATCAATGATGCCTGATTCATTAATCACTTGTGATTGGGCTGATTTTATCAAATAATCCAATATAACCTAGATACCATCATGACATGTTTGAGCTCTAGGTAACCATTTGATGAAATAAATTGATATTTCATCCCATTTTCACTCAGTCATATCCAAGGTATGCAATAATAAACATGAAATATAGTGCTCAGCCTTCACTAACTAGAAAACCAAGAACACTAGGACAAACTCTGCCATTGCCCGTTTCATCCGAGACCACAAAAACTGCATCCTAAATCCAATGTACATCATATAAACTATTTGAGTTAATACCAATGTTGTGTTAAGAAACTCATTAAGGGATCCTCCATATATCTCTACTATGAAATGATTTCTATGAAACAAAATCCGGTTCGGGTTGCCCTCTGATTATCCCTCTAGAGTATCACCATGGAAACCTGGATATCACATCCCCACTACCTTAGAGTCTCCCCAATAATACTCCTCCACCTACCATGTGAGATAATATTACACCATCATATATAAAAAATATCCATTAGCATCGTTCAATGTTAAATCTAAGTGCAAGACTGAAAAATACTCCATCACATTCTATGAATCCACAGATTCCCAAACAACCTCCTTCTGTGACATTCTATTCAATGAATTGGATAGGAAATTTCAAATTCCAGAGGTATAGTAGATCTCAAAATCAATGTCCTAATAAAACATTATCGTCCTATTCTATCAAATATTCAGGTCACGCTAGAAAATGATACATCTCAAAATATTCTTATATTTGAAGACCATAGCGAAATCCCCAATGGAGTAATTTTATAACAACATCAATACAAAAACCACCATTTCCCAATCCAGATCATGGGTTTTATAGATACGCTCTAATGATGTAACATACTAGACCCAAATGATATCACCACTTTCAATATCATCAGTACACGTTCTTAACCCAGAAGGGAAGCATAACAAAACACCTCGAATATCATCCCTCCATCAGGAAAATAGAGAACTAAAGTGATATCCCACTTCTCATTACTGTAGACGAACATTGACTAAAAATGATCCATCCAAACAAAATATTATTCTACTCTTTTCAATGTCATCAACCTAGATGAAACTTGAGGAAAATCAGGTACAAACCCTTGATATATGCATGTGATACCAAAGAAACTATGAACTATTCCATGTTCATGAGTGGTTACCAAGAAAAAATGCTTCCAACATCAATTATTTTACCAAAAAACTACACTAAGACACCACATTCTAAAGGAAATGAACTTCAATTGTCCATAACATAGACTTGGAAAACCTTACAAAGAGTCGGGGCCGTTGATTATCCTAGAAGTCATTTGTGATATACTCAGTGTGCTCATCCTCTGTCTCTGAGTTGATTGTGATACCAATAATGAATATAAAAATGAATCAGTCAAATAAGTCACATAATATGGTCTTCATAAGCCCCGTTAACATTTTGTTTCATTTTTATCACCAAATGTCCTGACTACAAACTCGATGATGTGATACCAGAATCTGAAGGTATCCTTCAAGATATTTCACTCCTTTACAATCAATTGATGATGTACAAAACATATTTTTAACATAAAAAATGATCTAAACCTTCATAGATATTAAAAAATATCATCTATAATTGGGATAAGGTAATTGTTCGTGAAAATCACCTAGTTTAACGTACGGTAGTCTACACACAGTCTCAAATAACTATCTATCATATTTGTGAAAAAAACACTAGAGAATCCCCAAGATACCCACTAGGCCTAATATAATACTTTTATATAAGGTCATCTACATAAATCCCCAACACCGAAAACACTTAAAGAACCATCCAATAAGGATCCATAAAAATAATTGAAGCATCAGGATGCAAGTATATCACAAACTCAACATCACATATAGGGAGTACCATCTTAACCTACTTCAGGAAACAATATAGGAACTCTCTATTTACTATAGGACCCCCCCAGCAAACAAGTTTTACTTCCACTGATTCTTCAAATATCACATTGAGTAATGAAGGAAAGTGGATCCATAATCTAACAACCCAACTAACGACCCTACTCACCAATGAAAACCACACATTTGTCATCCAAATCTAAAAACATGGCACTCCTTAGGATATAATAAGAAATAGAATATATGGAATACAACCAATCCATACTAAGAATAAAATATTATGGCAGTTTTAGTAGTAATGAGATATCTCCATGGCACTGATATTGTCCCATCAATAGTCTACATCCCAGACACACATAAAAAGATTGTCATTATTCGATATGGTGTACTCAAATCCTAGGTAATATCAATCCATTCTATGTATAGTCTGATATAATGGGATAGATTGGGTTAATATAAGGATTGAGGAGCTCCATAATCAATCAAATAACCAAAAGGGGTCATACAATACTGATTGTACCAATGAAAATCGGTGGCCCGACTAGGACTGATCCCTCCACTTCATTAAATAGACCACTCCCAGATCCTCATCCCCTTTTCTGATGACCACATCTACAACCTCTCTAGGTTCACATTCCCTAAACATGAGGAACATCATGGGGTCAGCCTCTACCTCCTCTATCACCTCTCGATGGTAGAAAATCCTATAACCCCTCTTAATAAAACTTTATCACTATCAATTATTATTGAGAAAGATGTTTTATAACGACCCATACTTTTGTTATTAATTCAAAATTTAAGCACACTTATTACAACATATAACAAAACCATGAACGGACCGTAAAGGTATAATATCTTTAGAAACTGGGAAACATAAACAACTAGTTCATAAATCATCTACACTATCTCCCTTTTATTTTATCATATCTAGAGTCCCTTTGGGAATATCTTAATTAATACCCTTCTTCCTGACCTGGGGAAAAGAAAAAATAAAAAATGGTGAGATCAAAAGCTCATAAAGGGTAAACAAAAGAAAAATCAATCATAAGAACATAACATTATCGAAATCATAACCTGCAAAAGAGATCATAATATCAGAACACGGGATTAACCATAGTAGAGAATTGTAATCCCAATAATCATAACATAAAACATGAAACAGTGTGGAATACAAACATAATCATAGAAAATCATTTTGTATTATTCAAGACTCATTTCCAAGACTATCTTAGCGGACAAAGTCCATTTCTGAACCGAGTTCACTCCTCGTTCCAGTCCTATATCACTAAACTGGTTTAACTTGTCGTTCCAGCCATTTCTATCTCATGAGATATAAATCTTTACCCAATACATTGGAGGGAGATATAGGTCCCACCCATCTCATAATTAAATCATTCTTATGTGTGCCACAAAATCATTAATCATATATCATAGCATAACCCATGTAATAAAAATGGGATTCTTAAACCTCATTCCATCATAACATAATCCATATAAGATAAAAGTACATCATAAAATTAATTTCGTCATAACATAATCAATTAAATGTAAAAATAGGGATAAAAATAGAACCCTATATTATGTTATATAGAAAATAATTTTGATAAAATGCATGAACTCCATTCTTGAGGAAAATATCCTTTCTACTTCAAAAACATTTTTCATTTCATAACATGTCATACAATTTTAAACTACAATAATTTGATTAAAAATAAACAGGAAAACTTTTAAAGGATGATTCATGTAAATAATTTTATAAAATCCATTCATTCCATATAAGTTAAAGAAAAACATTCTTCTCGTACATTGGCCAGAAAAGTCAAAAAAGTACCTTGTACTAAAAACAATAAAAGATTCCTTTCATATCTTTTATTAAAAACATTAACAATGGGTAAAATTAGATTTAAAAAATTTTATGAGGATAGAAAGAAAACTACATATTGATGAAACATGTATGTGGATGATAAATATTCCCCAGTAAATTCTGAAGTATAACTAATATTGGATAAAAATGAAATTGCGAGATTTTCCCTTACCTTAGGTCTGATTTTCTTTCTACGTGTCTGATCCTCCTATATAATGATTTAAATAATGTAATTTACTTATTCCATAATCATAGTCATTGTTATGATATCATATATGGTCATATTTGTAGCTTCGTATTAGTAATATTTCATTGCTACTTAATATTCGTGTGTTTATTGCTTTTTGTTCTTATCCGTGTTTTGTAGAATAAATTATTATTCTTATTTTTAGGTTATAGGTACCTCATTTCCATAATTTTATTAGTATTATATATATCATATTTATCCATTTAATTCATTTATATAATCATTATGCATTGAAGATCATGTAGAACGAGTTGCATCACATTGTGGAGACGGTAGGCCCTACGTAGGCACGAGCGAGGATATTGTTCCCATGATCGTGGAATTGTATTGATGTGTATGTATAATATTTCAGAATCAATATCACTTTTCAATAAGCATATATAGTTATTATTTACACCATTATACCCATCCAATTAAGGTGGTGGTGGAAAACAGATTACACAACGGCGTAGAGACGGTATTCCGTACGTACGCACGCGTGGTGATTTCATTTTCCGTAGGATGGATAGAAGGTGAAATAGGGTTGTTTCATATTTATAATAAAATATCAGTGTATGAGTGATAGTTATGTTATTTCTTAATAATCAAACAACTAAATAAGATGAAGTAGAAGATGAAATAAAGTTGAATGAATCGGTAACGGACATTACCTCTTTTTTGAAGCGCCTATTCTTAATATCCTCTTAGGGCACTAAAGATGGTCTTTGAAGAAGACCAGTACCTCTAGGATGTTTCCAGGGAAGTGGATAATAGATATTTTCAGGGTTTTCCAAGCATGAAGGCTTAATGTGGTGTGAGGGGGAGAGGGATGAGGTTCCCTTTTATAAGGGAGGAGAGGGGTACTTTAGGAAAAACCTAAAATATTATTTTATTATAAAGTCATATTCAGTTTTTAATAGCTCCAAATTGATTTATTTCTAAGATAAGGTGGGTATGGGTCTAAATAATCTCAACAAATATATTTTAGACAATTTTATGTTACTATTTTAACCTTATCATTTAGATTTAACTTTAAGTTAAATAATTTTTCTTTTATTGTGTCTTCTTGTTTTCTTACACTATATGGTTAATAAACATACTATAACAAGACAAAAGAACCCAATGTTGTTAATTATTAATATATATAACCTTATCTAAGTTATTTGGTCGATCCTTATATTTTTAGGAATAAAATAACAATTACTAATATAATGTATGTTTTGAAAACTATTTTATGTCTTTTTTGACACTATTTGGTAATTGATTTTTGTGAAAATCATAAACGCGTGATTAGTTCTAAAAAAGTTACTTAAATCAATAATAACATATCATATTAACCTATAAAATTAGTGTAATTCATTAAAAGTCTAAAATTACATTTATTTGGGTATTTATAATATTAATTATGTTAATATTTCTTTAATAAGGTAATTACTGCATCATCATTGTGTCATAAATAACGTAAATTATTTAATGTCTAAAAATTATAAATAAAATTACATTATGTAGGAAATCGTATTATCCTTATAATGAATATTTATAGTCAAATTTATCTTATGTATAACCCTATCTTAAATTTTTTTTATTTATTAAACATTGATTTTAACTATTATAACTATTCTTTATATAAAATAATAATAAATGTCCCAATCTAATCCAAGTGGACCTAAATGGTCATATTTTTTTCCTAAGGTTTTTTAGGTCTAATTATACTTATCCAAAATTATGACATGTGTTAGGGTAATAATAATATCATTTTTACCCTTAATTACACTATATACTTTTAACCGTTGTAAAAAAAAGTAAAAAGTTATTATTCACCCAAAATTATTTTTATCTTATTGGACCACATTTTACTCCTTGATGTTAACCGTGTCTCTCTGATTTTCAAAATTCCACTCATAGAAGCGGTAAAATTATGTTTTCTATAAATTTTCATACCCTCTTTGGAGGTGGGTAAAAGATAGTGAAAAGTTCAATAAAATTTTTATATTTCTTAAATTATTATAAAATGACTCCAATGAATTATTTTGAACTTATATAGGTATTATGTATCAATTTTGACCTAAAATAAATTTATATAAAATAAACAATTATAAAAAGTCGGGTTGTTTTTAAATAGTAACCCAGTTTTTTCACTATTCATAAAAAATTGATTGTTTTAAGAAAAATACCAAAAATTAACCCTAAGGTAATTTCAATATTCTGAATCAAAAAATGAAGTCCAGTTTGAATGAAAAAATTTATAAAATTTCAAAAAGTGGGTATTACTTTTCATAACTGCAAGTTTTAATAATATTTTAATAGCATATCGTTGTTTAGTGAAACTTGGGATTGTGTACAACGCAAGCTATCGAGGAAGGTCGTGATTGTGTGTAAAGAAAGCCAAGCTAGTGTTGTGTATAGTGAAATATTACTTTGATGATAACAAAATATTTCTGATAAAAATCTCAGGTGTTACATTCTACCCCCCTTAAAATGAATTTCTCCCTCGAAATTAGTCACTTTGTAACATACAGATGAGGATACCTCTCCCTCATCATATCCTCAAGCTCCCATGTTGGTTCTTATAATTGGTGGTTACTCCATAAAAAATTCACCAAGAGAGTGGTCTTGTTCTGTAGAATTTTTTAGCTATGATCTAGAATCTCTACCGGCTGTTCTTCATAAGAAAGATCTTTCTCCAGCAGTATAGCTTCTAAGATGAGTACATGTGAAGGATCAGGTATGTACTTTCTCAGGAGAGATAACATGGAACACATAGTCAACTTGAGAGAGATTCGGTAGAATCACCAATCGGTAAGCTACCTTCCCAACATGATCCAGTATTTCAAAAGGACCGATATATCTAGGGCTCATCTTTCCCTTATTTCCAAATCTCATTACTCTCTTTCAATGAGATATTCATAAGATCACTTTATCACCCAATTCAAACTCTAGGTCTTTTCATCGGATGTTATCATAACTTTTTTGTTCGACTCTGAGCTACTCTTACGTGTTGTTCAATATATCAGACCTTTTCTAACATCTCATTAACAAGATCAGGTCCTAATAGATTTATTTCCCCAACTTCATCCCAGCATGTTGGAGTATTGCATTTCTTTCCATATAGAGCTTCATAAGGAGCCATCCGAATACTGGAGTGAAAGCTATAATTATAAGAAAATTCCACCAAATGTAGGTGTTTATCCCAACAACCTTTGAAATACATATAGCTAGATCTTAACATATCTTCTAGTGTTTGAATTGTTCTCTCAGATGGACCGTCTTTCTGAGGATGATAAGCAGTGCTAAAACTCAACTCTGTATCCAGAGTAAGCTGAAGACTTCACCAGAACTATGAGGTAAACCTCGGATCCTGATCCAATATAATGTAAAATGGTTCTACATGCAATCTTATCACTTCCTTCACATATATCCTTGCAATATGATCAAGTGAAAAATCCTCTCTAATAGAAATGAGGTGTGCCGACATTGTAAGATGATCAACCATGACCCAGATAGCATTACTGCCTTTGGATGTTTTAGGAAGTCCGATGACAAATTCCATACTGATGTTTTCCCATTTCCATTCGATTATGTGTAATGGTTGTAACATCCCCTCAGACTTTTGTCTCTCATCGAGATACATGTTCAGCAACATCTATTTTCATGTCATCCCACCAGAAGTACTCTTTCAGGTCCCTTTACATCTATGTGATTCCAGTATGAATAGAGAATGAAGAACTATGAGCTTCATCCAGTAGCTCCTTCTTTAATTATGGGATGGGAGGAACACAGACCCAATTCCTGAACCTTATTATCCCATCATAATCAAGGTTTAATTCCAGAACATTTCTCACCTTCTTTTGTAACTCTACATCTTCATTCTTTGCATCTTTAATCATCGAATGTATAGATGGTTGAACATTCATTTGAGAAAGATAATATTTTCCCCCTTCCATTATAATACCAAGATATGTCCTTTTTAAATCCATAAATATTGGATATTTTTTGATCCCCATCATGGATAATCTAGCATGGTATTTTCAACTTAATGCGTCTTCCACCTTGTTTGCTTTCCCATAGTGGTAATGAATTGAGCAGTCGTAATCCTTAATTAGCTCCAACCATCATATTTGACACATATTCATCTCCTTTTGTGTGAAAATTTACTTTAACATTTATGATCAGAATAAATATCACACCTTTCACCATAAAGATAATGCCTCCAAATCATTAATGCAAATATTACTGCAGCTAAATCCAAATCATGAGTTGGATAATTTTGCACATGGATTTTAAACTGTCGTGAGGCATAAGCTATCACCATGTCATTTTTCATGAGAACACATCCCAGTACCTTCTTGGATGAATCACTATAGATCACAAACCATTCTCCACTACAAGGCAATGTGAGAACTGGTGCAATGGATATTCTTCTTTTTAACTCCATGAAATTCTCTTCACATTCCTCAATCCAAACAAACTTAACTCCTTTCCGAGCCAATTTGGTGAG
Organism: Viscum album; assembly: GCA_963277665.1. Classification (NCBI taxonomy): domain Eukaryota; kingdom Viridiplantae; phylum Streptophyta; class Magnoliopsida; order Santalales; family Viscaceae; genus Viscum; species Viscum album. Next base: position 381,609,102 of record OY728122.1, read on the forward strand.
TGGGTAAGATAATCATGAAAAATCTTTCACAAAACATCGATAATATCCAGCCAAACCACGAAAACATCAGATCTCAATTACTATTTTTGGTCTCTATCTTTTGATAACCTCTATATTTTCTCGATCCACCGATATCCCCTCTTTTGAGATTATGTGACCCCAAAATGCATCTTTTTGAAGCCAAAATTCACACTTGTTAAATTTGGCATAAAGATTCTCCTTTCTGAGGGTCTACAATACAATTATCAAGTGATCTTCATGTTCTTCCTTGGTATTTGAATAGACAAGAATATCCTCTATAAAGACTACCACAAACTGATCAAGATAGTCTCTAAAGACTCTATTCATTAGATCCATGAATATATCAGGGGAATTAGTAAGACCAAATGGCATCACAATAAATTCATAGTGTTCATACCTTGTTGGGAAAGACGTCTTTGGTATATCCTCCCATTTGACCCTTAATTTATGGTACCTTGAACGAAGATCAATCATGGAAAAGTATTGAGCTCTGCGTAGTTGGTCAAATAAGTCATCAATGCATAGGGGAGGATATTTGTTCTTGATAGTGATCTTGTTAAGTTCTCAATAATCAATGAAGAGTCTCATTGATCCATCTTTCTTCTTAAAATATCAAATAGGTGCTCCCCAAGGGGATGAACTAGGGCATATGAATCCCTTATCAATATTCTCTTGGAGTTGCTTCTTCAATTCCTGCAACTCAATTGGGTCAATTCTATAAGGTGTCTTTGAAATAGGTAAAGAACCTGGTACGAGTTCTATTGAAAACTCAACTTCATGACTTGGTGGAAGACCAGGAAATTCTTCCCAAAAGACATCGTCAAACTCCCGTAGAATGGGAATATTCTTAATCATGAGTTTCTCCCCAACCATTTGAGATAAATAACCATAATTTAGTGGAATCAAGACCCATAAGACAGAAGAAATTTCCACTGGAAGTTTATGTTCATCCTTGCATCGATAGACGATCATAGATTGATCTAGAATATGAAATGTGACATCCCTTATTTGGAAATTGATATAAGATCCATATAGGGAATGCCAGTTCATGCCAAGAATCACATCAAATTCCACTATAGGAAGAATCACAGGATTTGTAGGAAGTACTTTGCCAAAAACTTCAATCAGATAAGAATTGTAAACTTTTGATGTGACTGTTGTGCCATTATGGGTTGTCACAGCTGACTCAACATCTAATTGTTGAGGTAATACGACGATACCCTTAGAAAATTATTCAGAAATAAAAGAGTGGGTGGATCCAGAATCCAATAAAACGTTTTCTACTTTAGAGTGGATGATATGTGTACCATTTAACTTGTACCATTAAAGTGTAGGAGGTGCACTCTGTGTATCCTTTTCTTTATTTGCATCTCAAGAAATATTCTTCTCATAATTGCGGCATTCAAATTCTCGAAGACCTTATTTTCCACATTTTAAACATTTACTTGTCCCTTTAAGACAACTCCATCCTTGTTTCTTTCAACACATTGAGCATAATGGAAAAATCATCTTCTTTTTAGTGTTATCTTTATATTTCCCTTTGAATTCCCTTTTCCTCTTCTTATCAAACCCATATGACTGATGGGTTACTCTAATCTCCATTTCAACCTTGAGATGACATCGAAAAATTTCCTCGTATCTATTGAAGTCCCTTATGGATAAATCTCTTCGAATACTAGGTTTTAAGACACTAAATAATTGATCGATCTTACTCTCTGGTTAGATAATAATCCTAGAAATGTACCTTTCAAGTCTTGTAAAATTTTCATCGTAGTTACCAACAGATTCATCATCCTTTTTCTTTAGTTTATGAAACTCCTTCTCCATCTTTGTTCGAATAATACCAAGGAAGTACTTATTGAAAAATAAGTTCTTGAACTTTTCCTATTCCATGGACTCAATTTCATCCATATGCCTCATATTCTTAATAAGATTCCACCATTGATGAGATTCACCTTCCAAACGATATACTAATAAGATGACATTATCATGTTCAGAACATTAATGAACTGAAAATATCTTTTCAGTAGTACTGATCCATTGTTCCGCAACTACTGGATCTGTAGTCCCGCTGAATGAGGTTGGACGTTGCCTCATGGAGGATTTAATGGAATGTATCTCCTTACTTTGCTTGTTTGGAAGTTCTTCTTGATTCATAGATTGAGAATGTTATGTAGTCATGGCTACAAGGTTTTTCATTCCATCTCCCATAACGTTTGGTTGCTCATGGGGAAAATCATTTCATTGCCTGTCGCATTCAGCATTTACATGGTTCCTTTGGGTTCCAGCCATTGACTAAAACCAATAAGCATAATGTGAGAAACACTAATAATAATAGTAAAATCACATAATCAAGAATAAAATTTCACACTTAAGCTCTTATCATAGGTTATTCATGGACATTTCTAAAACACTAAGGCTGAGTTCTATGCTTAGACATATCCTTACGGTTCTTACTAAGGCATTCACATCCTATTTTCCAAAGGTTGACTATAACCTTCCTCTGATACTTACTATAATTATTTGGAATTACTTCCAGTGGACTATAATTAATACCTATTAGGGAACTCCAAGGGCGACTACACCACCTGGGCAGGACACACCACCATTCCCAGTGGCTTCCATTTCCTCATGAAGCCCTTGGGCGGAGAGCCATGCTTCATCCAACGCTCACATGTGGGAGTTCCAGAGGATCAGATACATTCCTACCTCCTTTTCCTCTGATACCAACAATAACGACCCATACATTACATACATTGTTATTACTTAAAAATTTAATCACACTTATTACACCATATAACATATCCATGAAAGGACCGTATCGGTATAGTGTCTTTAGAAATTGGGAAACATAAAAAACTTGTTCATAAATCATCTACATTTTCTCCCTCTTATTTTATCATATCTAGAGTCCCTTTTGGCATATCTTACTTAATACCCTTCTTCCTGACCTGGGGAAAAAACATTCAAAATGGTAAGCTCAAATGCTCAGTAAGGGTAAACAAAAGAAATATCAACCATAAGAACATAACATTTTGGAAATCATAACCTGTAAAAGAGATCATAATATCATAACATGGGATAAATCATAGTAGATAAATGTAATCCCAATAATTATAACATATAAAATGAAAAATTATGGCATACACACATAATCATATAAAATCATTTCTTATTAGGCAGGACTCATTTCCAAGACTATCATAGCGGACAAAGTCCATTTCTGAACGGTGTTCACTCCTCATTCCAGTCCTGTATGACGAAACCGGTTTAAATTGTCGTTACAGCCATGTCTACCTCATGAGATATAAATATTTACCCAATGAATTGGAGGGAGATACAGGTCCCACCCATCTCATAATGAAATCATTCTTATGTGTGCCACAAAATCATAAATCATATATCATATCATAACCCATGTAATAAAAATGGGATTCTTAAACTTCATACCCTCATAACATAATCCTTGTATGATAAATGGACATAATAAAATTAATTCCATCATAACATAATCAAATAAATGTAATAATATGGATACAAAAGAATCCTATATTATCTTAGATGGAAAATAATTTTTATAAAATTCTTGAACTCCATTCTTGAGGAAAATATCATTTCTACTTCAAAAACATTTCTCATTTCTTAACATGTCATACAATTTTAAACTAAACTAATTGGATTAAAAATAAACATGAAAAATTGTCAAGTATTCTTCATGGAAATAATTTTCTAAAAATCCATTCATGTCGTATATGTTAAAGAAAAACATTCTTCTCGTACTTTGGCCAGAAAAGTCAAAAAAGTACCTCGTAATAAAAACAACAAAATATTCCTTTCATATCTTTTACTAAAAACATAAAAATGGGTAAAATTAGATGTAAAAAATTATAGGAGGATAGAAATAACATTACATATTGAGTAAACATGGATGTGGATGATAAATATTCCCCATTAAATTCTGATGTATAAAAAATCTCAGATAAAAATGAGATTGTAAGATTTTCCCTTACCTTAGGTTCAATTTACTTCGTACATGTCCAAACCTCATGTATAATGATTTAAATAATGTAATTTACTTATTCCATAATCATACTCATTTTTATGATATCATATTTAGTTATATTCATAGATTCATATTAGTAATATTTCATTGCTACTTATTATTCGGGTGTTTATTGCTTTTTGTTCTTATCCATGTTTTGTTGAATAAATTATTGTTCTTATTTTTAGGTTATAGATAACTCATTTCTAGAATGGTATTAGTATAATATATATCATATTTATTCATTCAATTCATTTATATAATCATTATGCATTGAAGATCATGTAGAACGAGTCGCATCACATCGTGGAGACGGTAGGTCCTACGTACACACATGTGATGATATCATTCCCATGATCATGGAATTGTATTGAAGTGTATGTATACTATTTTATACTCAATATCACTTTAAAATAATCATATATATTTATTATTTACACCATTATACCCATCCATGTAAGGTGGGGGTAAAAAACAGATTACACCACGGCGTGGAGACGGTATTTCGTACGTACGCACGCATGATGATTTCATTTTCCGTAGGATGGATGGTAGGTGAAATAGGATTTTTTTTCTTATTTATAATAACATATAATTGTATGAGTGATACTAATGTTATTAATTCATAATGAAAAAACTAAAGAAGAGGAAGTAGAAGATGAAATAATGTTGAATGAATCGATAACAGACAATACCACTTCTTTGAAGCGCCTCTAATTAACCTCCTATTAGGGCACGAAAGATGGTCTTTGAAGAAGACCAGTACCACTAGGATGTTTCTAGGGAAGTGTAGAAGAGAACTTTTCAGGGTTTTTCCGAGCATTAAGGCTCAATGTGGTGTGAGGAAGAGAGGGATGAGGTTCCCTTTTATAAGGGAGGAGATGGGAACTTTAAGAAAAAACCTAAAATATTATTTTATTATAAAGTCATATTCAGTTATTAATACCTCAAAATTAATTTATTTAGAAGCTAAGTTGCGTATGGGTCTAAATACTCTCAACCAATATATTTTAGACATGTTTAGGTTACTATTTTAACCTTATCATTTAGATTTAACTTTAAGTTAAATAATTTTACTTTTAATGTGTCTTCTTATTTTCTTACACTATATGGTTACTAAACATACAATAACAAGCCAAACGAACACCAAGTTGTTCATTATTAATATATATAACCTTATCTAAGTCATTTATCCTAACCTTAGATTTTTAGGAATAATATAACAATTAATAATATAATATTTGTTTTGAAATCTATTTTATGTCCTTTTTGACACTACTTGGTAATTGATTTTTGTGAAAATCATAAAAGCATGATTAGTTCTAATGACATTACATAAATCAATACTAACATGTCATATTAACCAATAAAATTAGTTTAATTCATTAAAAGTCTAAAATTACATTTATTTGGGTATTTATAATATCATTTTTGTTAATATTTCCTTAAGAAGGTAATTACTGCATCATCATTGTGTCATAAATAAATTAAATTATTTTACGTATAAAAATTATAAATAAAATACAATTATGTAGGAAAATTATTTATCTATTTATTTAATATTTATAGTTTAATTTATCTTATTTGTATCCCTATCTTAAAAATGTTTTAGTTATTAAACATTGATTTTAACTATTTTGACTATTCTTTAAATAAAATAATAATAAATGTCCTAATCTAATCCAAGTGGACCTTAATTTTTATATTATATTCCTAAGGTTGTTTTTGGTCGAATTATACTTATAAAATAGAATTAGGACATGTTTTAGGGTAATAATAATATCATTTTTACCCTTAACTACCCTATTTACTTTTAACCGTGGTAAAAAAAGTAAAATGTTATTTTTCACCAAAAATTATTTTGATCTTATTGAACCACATTTCACTCCGTTATATTAACAGTGTCTCTAGGATTTTCTAAATTCCACTTTTAGAAGTGGTAAAATTATGTTTTATGTAAATTTTCAAACTCTCCTTGGAGGAGGGTTAAAGACAATGAAATGTTCAATAAAATTTTTTTATATCAATAATTATTATAAAATGACTCCAATGAATTACATTGAAATTATATAGGTATTATGTATAAAGTTTCACATAAAATAAATTTAAATTAAATAAATAATTATAAAAAGTTGTTTTTTTAAATAGTAACCCGGTTTTTTCACTATTCATCAAAAATTGAATGTTTTAAGAAAAATACCAAAAATTCACCCTAGGATAATTTTGATATTCTTAATCCAAAAATTAAGTCCATTTATAATGATAAAATTTATAAAATTTCAAAAAGTGGGTGTTACTATTCTTAACGGCTTGTTTTAGTAATATATTTGTAGCATATCGTTGTTTAGTGAAACTCGGTATTGTGTACAACACAAACTATCGAGGAAGGTCGTGATTGAGTGTAAAAGAAACCAAGATAGTGTTGTGTTCAGTGAAATATTCCTTTGATGATAACAAAATATTTCTGATAAAAATATCGGGTGTTACATTCTACCCCCCATAAAATGAATTTCTCCCTCGAAATTCGTCACTTTGTAACAAACAGATGTGTATACCTCTCCCTAATAATATCCTCAAGCTCCCATGTAGCTTCATTTAATTGATGGTTCCTCCATAAAACATTAACCAAGCCAGTTGTCTTGTTCTGTAGAATTTTTTCGCTATGATCTAGAATCTCTATCGGCTGATCTTCATAAGAATTATCTTGCTCCAGTGGTACAACTTCTAAGATGAGTACATGTGAAGGATCGGGTATGTACTTTCTCAGGAGAGATACATGGAACACATCATGAACATGAGAGAGATTCGGTGGAAGCTCCAATCGGTAAGCTACTTTCCCAACAAGATCCAGTATTTCAAAATGATCGATACACCTAGGGCTCAACTTTCCCTACTTTCCAAATCTCATTACTCTCTTCCAAGGAGATATTCGTAAGAACACTTTATCACCCACTTCAAACTCTAGGTTGTTTCTTCATTATCGGCACAACTTTTTTGTCGACTCTGAGCTGCTCTTATGTGTTGTTGAATAGATCAGACCTTTTCTGCCATCTCATCAACAAGATCAGGTCCTAATAGCTTTCTTTCCCCAACTTCATCCCAGCAAGTTGGAGTTCTGTACTTCGTTATATAGAGATCTTCATAATGGGACATCTGAATACTGGAGTGAAAGCTATTATTATAAGAAAATTCCACCAAAGGTAGGTGTTGATCCCAACAAACTTTGAAATTCATAGAGCAAGCTCTTCTCATATCATCTAGATTTTGAATTTTTCTCTCAGACTGACCGTCTATCTCAGGTTGATAAACAGTGTTGAAACTCAACTCTATATCTAGAGTATGCTGAAGACATCGCCAGAACTTCGAGGTAATCCTCGGACCCCGATCTGATATAATAGAAAGTTGTACTCCATGAAATCTTACCACTTCCATCACATATATCCTAACATGCTGATCAAGAGATAAATCCTAGCTAATAGCAATGAAGTGTGCTGACTATGTAATATGATCAACTATGACCCAGATAGCATTACTGCCTTTGGATGTTTTAGGAAGTCTGGTGACAATGTCTATAGTGATGTTTTCCCATTTCCATTTGGGTAAGGGTAATGGATGTAACATCCCCTTAGACTTCTATCTCTCAACATTATCTTAATGACAAACCAAGCCTCGAGAGACATATTCAACAACATCTATTTTCATTCCATCCCACCAGAAGTACTCATTCAGGTCCCTATAAATCTTCGTGATTCCAGGATGAATAGAGAATGAAGAACTATAGGCCTCATCCAGCAGCTCCTTCTTTAATTCTGGGATGGGAGGAACACAAACCCGATTACTGAACCTTATTATCCCATCACAATCAAGGTTGAATTCAGGAAAATTTATCACCTACTTTTGTAACTCTATATCTTCTTTCTGTGATTCTTTAATCTTTTCATGTATAGATGGTTGAACATTAATTTGAGAATGATACGATTTTCCCCTTCGATTATAATTCCAATATCCGTCCTTTGTAAATCCATAAATATTGGATCTTTTGTGATCCTCATCATGGATAAGCTAGCATGGTCTTATTGACATAATGTGTCTTCCACCTTGTTTTCTTTCCCATGGTGGTAATGAATTGAGATTTCATAATCCTTAATTATCTCCAAACGTCTTCTTTGATGAATATTCAGCTCCTTTTGTGTGAAAATATACTTTAAATTTTTATGATCAGTATAAATATCACACCATTCACCATAAAGATAATTCCCCAAATCTTTAATGCAAAGATTACCGCAGCTAATTCCAAATCACGAGTTGGGTAATTTTTCTCTTGGATTTTCAACTCTCGTGAGGCATAAGCAATCACCATATAATTTTTCATGAGAACACACCCGAGTACCTTCTTGGATGCATCACTATAGATCAAAAACCATTCTCCACTACATGGAAATGTGAGCACATGTGCACTGGATAATATTCATTTTAACTCTTTAAAATTCTCTTCACATTCCTCTGTCCAAACAAACTTAACTCCTTTCCGAGTCAATTTGGTGATGGGTTAGATAATCATGAAAAATCCTTCAAAAAATATCAATAATATCCAGAAAAACTAAGAAAACTTCGGATCTCAGTTATTGTTGTTGGTCTCGACCATCTTTCTATAACCTCTGTTTTTTATTGATCCACTAATATCCCCTCTTTTGAGATTAGGTGACCCAAAAATGAATCTTTTTAAAGCCAAAATTCAAACTTGGTAAATTTGGCATAAAGCTTATCCTTTCTCAGGGTCTTCAATACAATTCTCAAGGGATCTTCTTCTTCTTCCATGCTATTTGAATACACAAGAATATCATCTATAAAGACAACCACAAACTGATCAAGATAGTCTCTAAAGACTCTATTCATTAGATCCATGAAGATATCATGGGAATTAGTAAGACCAAATGGCATCACTATAAATTCATAGTGTCCATACCTTGTATGGAATGTTGTCTTCGATATGTCCTCCCTTTTGACCCTTAATTGATGGTACCCTGAATGAATATCAATATTGGAAAAGTATTGAGCTCCGCGTAGTTGTTCAAATAAGTCATCAATGCGTGGGAGAGGATATTTTTTCTTGATAGTGATCTTTTTAAGTTCTCGATAATCAATGCCGAGTCTCATTGATCCATCATTCTTCTTGACAATCAGAACAGGGGCTCCCCAAGGGGACGCACTAGGGCATATGAATCCCTTATCAAGATTCTCTTGGAGTTGCTTCTTCAATTCATGCAACTCAATTGGGGCCATTTTATATGGTTTCTTTGAAATAGGTAAATCACCTGGTACGAGGTCTATTGGAAACTCAACATCACGATTTGGTGGAAGACCAAGAAATTCCTCCAGAAAGACATCATCAAACTCCTGTACAATGGGAATATTCTTAATCGTGAGTTTCTCACCAACCATTTGAGATTAATAACCATAATTTAGTGGAATCAAGACCCATAAGATGGAAGAAATTTACACTGGAAGGTTATGTTCATCCTTGCATCGATAGACGATCATAGACTGATCTGGAATATGAAATGTAACTTCCATTTTTGGAAATTGATATGATCTCCATATAAAGAAAGCCCATCCAGTCTAAGAATCACATCAAATTCCACTATAGGATGGATCACAAGATTTGTAGGATGCACTTTCCCACAAACTTCAATCGGAGAATAATTATAAACTTTTGATGTGACTATTGTGCCATTAGGGGTTGTGATAGCTAACTCAACATCTAATTGTTGAGGTAATACGGTAATACCCATAGAAAATTCTTCAAAAAAAAAGAATGGGTGGATCCAGAATCAAATAAAAGATTTGCTACTTTATAGTGGATGGTAAGTGTACCTTCCACAACTTTGTTATCATACTCCACTTTGCTGATAGAAAATGCATGTGACTTTCCTTTGTATTTGGCCTTAAGTGTTTTTTGATGTCGATCATCGTGAAAATCCCTTTTACTAGGCATTAATTGGCATAGTTCCCCATTTCCTTGCACTTGTAACATTGAAGTGTAGGAGGTGTACTCTATGCATCCTTTTCTTTGTTCGCATCTCAAGACATCTTTTTCCCATCATTGCGACATTGAAATTCCTGATAACCTTCTTTTACACATTGGAATCATTTACTTGTCCCTTTAATACACTCCCTCCATGTTTCTTTCCACACATTGAGAATAAGGGAAAACTCATCTTATTTTTATAGTTCTCTTTACATTTCCTTTTGAATTCCATTTTCCACTTCTTATCAAACCCATATGACCGATGGGTTACTCCAATCTCCATCTCAACCATGAGAGCACATCAAACAATTTCCACATAGCTATTGAAGTCCCTTATGGCTAATGCCCTTCGAAGAAATGGTTTTAAGCTACTAAAGGATTGATCGATCTTACTGTCATGTTGGATAATAATCCTAGAAGCATACCTTTCAAGTCTTGTAAAATTTTCTCCGTAGGTATAAACATATTCAACATACTTTTGCATTAGTTCAAGAAACTCCTTCTCCATCATTTTTTGAAGAATATGAGGGAAGTACTTATTGAAAAATAATTTCTTGAACTCGTTCCATTCCATGGACTCAATTTCATCCATTTTCCTCGTATTCTTAATAAGATTCCACCATTGATCTGCCTCACCTTCCAAATGATATACTGCTAAGATGAATTTATCATAATTAGAACATTGATGAACGGAAAATATCTTTTCAGTAGTGTTGATCCATTGTTCAATAACTAACGGATCAATAGTCCCACTGAATGAGGGTGGGTGCTACCTCATGAAGGATTCAACAGAATGTTGCTCCTTCATTTTCTCGTTTGGAAGTCCTGCATGATTCATAGCTTGAGATAGTTGTGTGAACATGGATACAAGGTTTTTCATTCCATCTACCTTAACGTTTGGTTGCTCAGGGGGACAATTATTTCATTGCCCGTCGCATTCATCATTTACATGGTTCCTTTGGGTTCTAGCCATTGACTAAAACCAATAAGCATAGTGTGATAAACACTAATCATAATAGTAAACCCACATAATCAAGAATAAAATTTCACACTTAAGGTCTTATCATAGGTTATCCATGGCCATTTCTAAAACACTATGATTGTGTTCTATTCTTAGACATATCATTATGGTTCTTACAAAGTCTTTCACATCCTAGTTTACAAATATTGACTATACCGTTCCACTGATACCAACTATAATGATCTGGAATTACTTCCAGTGGACTAAAATTGATACCTATCAGGGCACTCCGTGGGTGGATACATCCCCTAGGCGAGACACACCACCATCCCCAGTGGCATCCATTTCCTCATGAAGCCCTTGGGTGGAGTTCCATGCTTCGTCCATTGCTCGCATGTGAGAGTTCCAAAGGATCAGATACATTTCTACCTCCATTTCCTCTGATACCAACTATAATAAGCCATACATTATATACATTATTATTGCTTCAAAAAATTTTCACACATATTACAACATAAAAAAAAATCATGAAAAGACCGTATAGGTATAGTGTCTTTAGCAGCTGGGAATCATAAACAACTAGTTCATAAATCATCTACATTGTCTCCCTTTTATTTTATCATATCCAGTGTCCCTTTTCGCATATCTTACTTAATACCCTTCTTCCTGACCTGGGGAAAAGAAAACAAACAAAATGGTGAGCTCAAATGCTTAGTAACGGTAAACAAAAGTAATATCAATCATAAGAACATAACATTTTGGAAATCGTAACCTGTAAAAGAGATTATAATATCATAACATGCGATAAATCATAGTAGAGAAATGTAATCCCAATAATCATAACTTAAAACATGAAACTTTCTGTCATACACAAATAATCATAGAAATTTATTTCTTATTAGTCAAGACTCATTTCCAAGTCTATCATAGCGGACAAAGTCCATTTCTAAACCGAGTTCACTCCTTTTTCCAGTCATGTATCACTGAACTAGTTTAACTTGTCATTCCAGTCATGTATATCTCATGAGATTTAAATCATTACACAATGAATTTGAGGGAGATATAGGTCCCACCCATATCATAATGAAGTCATTCTAATGTGTGCCACAAAATCATAAATCATTTTTTATAGCATAACCCATGTAATAAAAATGGGTTCCTAAACTTCATGCCATCATAACATAATACATGTAAGATAAAAGGACAACATAAAATTATTTCCATCATAACATAATAAAATCAATGTCAAAATAAGGATAGAAATATAACCCTATATTATCTTAGATGGAAAATAATTTTGATAAAATGCTTGAACTCCATTCTTGAGAAAAATATCCTTTCTAATTCAAAAAAAATTCATTTATTAACATGCCATAAAATTTAAATCTAAAAGAAGTTGATAAAAAATGAACATGAAAACTTGTAAAAGAGGATTCATTGAAATAATGATCTAAAAATCTATTCATGTCGTATTAGTTAAAGAAAAACATTCTTCTCGTACATTGGCCAGAAAAGTCAAAAAAGTACCTCTTACTAAAAACGACAAAAAATTCCTTTGATATCTTTTAATAAAAACATAAAAATGGGAAAAATTATATTTAAAAAATTTTAATAGGATATAAATAATATGATATTTTGAGGAAACATGGATGTGGATGATAAATATTCCACAGTAAATTCTGAAGTATAAAATATCTCAGATAAAAATGAGATTGCGAGATTTTCCCTTACCTTGGGTCTGATTTGCTTCGTACGTGTCTGAACCTCCTGTATAATGATTTAGAAAATTTTATTTACTTATTCCATAATCATACTCATTGTTATGATATCATATATGGTCTTATTCATAGCTTTGTATTAGTAATATTTCATTTCTCCTTATTATTCTGGTGTTTATTGCTTATTGTTCTTATGCATGTTTTGTCGAATAATTTTTTATTCATATTTTTAGGTTTTAGATACTTCATTTCCGGAATGGTATTAGTTTAATATATATCAAATTTATTCATTCAATTCATTTATATAATCATTATTCATTGAATATTATTTAGTACGTATCTCATCACATCGTGGAGACGGTAGGCCGTACGTATGCACGAGCGATGATATCATTCCCATGATCGTGGAATTGTATTGAAGTGTATGTATACTATTTTCAGAAATAATATCACTTTAAAAAATCATATATAGTTATTCTTTAAACAATTATACCCATCCAAGTAATGTGGTGGTGGAAAATAGATTATACCACGATGTGGAGACGGTATTCCGTACGTACACACGCAAAATGATTTCATTTTCCATAGGATGGATATAAGGTTAAATAGGGTTGTTTAATATTTATAATAACATATCAATATATGAGTGATACTTATGTTATTATTTCATAATTAAAAAACTAAAGAAGAGGAAGTAGAAGAAGAAATAATGTTGAAATAATCGGTAACAGACATTACCTATTCTTTGAAGAGCATCTTCTTAACCTCCTCTTAGGGCACTAAACATGGTCTTTAAAATAGACCAGTACCACTAGGATGTTTATAGGGAAGCGGATAATAGAAATTGGTAGGTTTTGGATGAGCATGAAGGCTCAATGTGGTGTGAGGTGGAGAGGGAGGAGTTTCCCTTTTATAAGGGGGAGAGGGGTACTTTAGGAAAAACTTAAAATATTATTTTATTATAAAGTCATATTCGGTTGTTAATTGATCCAAATTGATTTATTTCGAATCAAAGGTGGGGATGGGTCTAAATCCTCTCAACCAATAGATTTTAGTCATGTTTTGGTTACTATTTTAACCTTATCATTTATATTTAACTTTAAGTTAAATAATTTTACTTTACCCATGTTTTCTTGTTTTGTTAAACTATATGGTTAATAAACATACTATAACAAGCCTATGGAACCCCAAGTTGTTCATTATTAATATATATAACCTTATCTAAGTCATTTTGCTGAACCTTAGATATTTAGGAATAAAATAACAATTAATAATATAATATTTTTTAAAAAAACTATTTTATGGCCTTTTTGACACTATTTGGTAATTGATTTTTGTGAAAATCATAAATGCATGATTAGTTCTAAAATAGTTACTTAAATCAATACCAATATGTCATACTAACCAATAAAATTATTTTAATCCATAAAAAGTCTAAAATTAAATTTATTTTGGTATTTATAATATCAATTATGGTAATATTTTCTTAATAAGGTAATTACTACATCATAATTGTGTCATAAATAAATTAAATTATTTAAAGTCCAAAAATTATAAATAAAATACCATTATGTATTAAATCATTTTATCTTTCTAATGAATATTTATAATCGAATTTATTTTATGTATAACCCTATATTAATAATGTTTTAGTTATTAAACATTGATTTTAACTATTTTACCTATTCTTTAAATAAAATAATAATAAATGTCCCAATGTAATAATAATATCATTTTTACCCTTAATTACCCTATTTACTTTTAACCGTGGTAAAAAAAGTAAAACGTTATTATTCACCAAAAATTATTTTTATCTTATTGAACCACATTTTACTCCTTAATATTATCTTTGTTTCTCGGATTTTTGAAATTCCACTCATAGAAGCAGAAAAATAAAGTTGTATGTAAATTTTCAAACTCTCCTAGGAGGTTGGTAAAAGAAAGTGAAAAGTTAAATAAAATTTTTATATATCTAAAATCATTATCAAATGAATCCAATGAATTACATTGAACTTATATAGGTGTTATGTATCAATATTGACCTAAAATAAATTGAATAAAATAAATAATTATAAAAAGTTGGTTTTATTAAAATAGTAACCCATTGTTTTCACTATTCATCAAAAATTGAATGTTTTCAGAAAAATACCAAAAATTCACCCTAGGATAATTTCGATATTCTGAATCCAAAAATAATGTCCATTTTAAAAGATAAAATTTATAAAATTCCAAAAATTGGTTATTAATATTCATAACGACTCGTTTTAATAATATTTTAATTGCATATCGTTGTTTAGTAAAACTCAGTATTGCGTATAGCACAAGCTATCGAGGAAGGCTGCGATTGCGTGTAAAGAATTCCAAGCTAGTGTTGTGTGCAGTGAAAAATTCCTTTGATGATAACAAAACATTTCTCATAAAAATATCGGGTGTTACATGTTTAGTCTATCCACATCCAAAAAACTATGCTTCGGAAGCCACTATGCACTAGTTCTGAAGATATTCGCAGACCCCATAAAATAAACACATATTCTTGAAGGTTAGAAACGAATGGAGGCTAGTAGCACAGGAAGGTAGGAATGGAAGATTGTGAGGTCATCTCCCTTCCAGTCGAAACTATGTAGGCCATGTTGGATTAGATCACCCAATGATACCTCTTTCTATAAAATAACTCAATTAGCTCTCCTCTTGAGGTATAACTTCTCCCAAGTGAGGCCTCTTTATCACCTCTACCATCATATGAACCTCTAGATTTATCAGATACATAAATGGAGTAACTGCATACTAGATAGAAAGGTGTATTTCCTCATCTATATGACACACATAAGACTCCTCATTTGGAGAATGGTCTCGGGAAAAGCACAAAATGTCATCGAACATGATTCCCACCACCAGTATAAACAAAATCCTATACTTAAGGGAGAGTGGATCCTACCTTTTCTCTTCCTTTATGATCAATTAATTGAACTTTTCCATGAACTTCTTTTGGAAGTAATCCCATAAATAATCTTCCTCCTAATCCCTCATATACATCCCCCACCACTGACTCATAGCTCCTTGAATCTAACTAATATCCAATGGGACCCAATAACTTTTTGTGCCACATATCAAACTGAATTTGATCTCATTCTCCTACAACCATCCCTCTATATCCTCATTTGAAATGATTCCCTAATATTTTCCCAAACAATACTTTTGGATATCTAGAAATATCCTCTACCACTGATCCTCCTCCTCAGATGGATCAACCCTACGATGATCTACCTATTCATCATAACAAACCCCTACGGATTGAGCCACAGGTGGATTATGACCAGGAACCATAGATGAAAGGTAGAAAAATATTTCATTATCTTGAATTGAAAATAATTTTATTAAGGATTATTTCAATTTATCTCATTTATTTATTTTAATAGTCCCAATATAACCCAATTCCGACAATAACACAAGTCATTATGATTCATGTAGCTTTCATATTTATCAAACCTTCAAATTGTTTTGTCTTAGTTGGTAGTTAGATAAGCTCAAAGTCTATAATCTGGATATTGGGAGCCTAATATTTCATTTCCCAGCTAGTGTCTGTTGCCTATGTCACGCACCAAGGTCAACTGGAACTCTTTCCATCGCATCCCATCCAAGCCTCACTAAACCTAACTCCAACCACCATTTTATCTTTATACCACCAACACTGCTAACACTCATTCAGGACCCCTTCCTCCAAAGATAACTCTCTGGGTATAGAAATGATTAAAGTCATATGATCAACCTCGAGTACCACATCCAGTTGGCCCCTGGTTGGCTACAAGAAACAAGGGAGTACAAATCTCACAATATTTGAGGCATGACCCTTTATTTGGAACAAGATCCAGAGATATTTTGGATCATAATCATAGAAAATCCATGAAATATTATATATAAAACCAAAACCATCCCACTTGAATGTGAAAAATAGAACTCATAAAATATAAAACTATCCAAAGAATATACCCTAACGAAATTGTAGAGACCCAAATCATGATGTACATGGACATTACATTACTTTTGGGGAATACTTAGTACATAACAAAAACACACTCACAAGGATCATAATAGTTTAGTGTTTTTGGAAAATCGGAATATGATCTTCTGATCGTGGTGAAAAATCTTCAACATCTCCCATAATGATCTTCCCCTTTTTTTACCTAAAGCCTTTATTTATATCCTGGTGGAAAGAAAACATAAAAGGGTGAGCTCAAATTCTCAGTAAGGGTAAACAAAATAAATATCAATCACATCATATTCATAAGAACATATCATTTTGGAAATCTTAACCTGTAAGAGAGAACATAATTTCATAACATGGGATAAATCATAATAGTGAAATGAAATCTCAATAATCATAAAATAAAACATGAAATTTTATGGAATACACACATAATCATAGAGAATCATTTCTTATTAGTCAAGACTCATTTCTAATACTATCTTAGTGGACAAAGTCCCTTTCTGAGCCGTGTTCACTCCTCGTTTCAGTCCTGTTTCACTGAACCAGTATAACCTACCGTTCCAGCCATGTCTATCTCATGAGATTTAAAATCTTTACCCAATGAATTAGAGGGAGATATAGGTCCCACCCATCTCATAATGATACCATCCTTATGTGTGCCACAAAATCATAAACCATACATCATAGCATAACCCATGTAATAAAAATGGGAATCTTAAACATCGTGACATCATAAAACAATTCATATAAGATAAAGGAAATCATAAAATTATAATTCCATAACAACATAATAAAATCAATGTATTAATATTGATAGAAATAGAACCCTTTATTATCTTATATGGAAAATAATGTTGATAAAACACTTGAACTCCATTCTTGAGGAAAATATCATTTCTTCTTCAAAAACACTTTTCCTTTCTTCACATGTCGTACAATTCTAAACTAAATGAAGTTGATTAAAAATAATCTTGAAAACTTGTAATGGAAGCTTCTTGGAAATAATGTTTTAAAAATCCATTCATGTCGTATAAGTTAAAAAAACATTCTTCGTACTTTTGTCGGAAAAGTCAAAAAGTACCACGTATGAAAAACGACAAAAGATTCCTTTCATATCCTTTACTAAAAAATCACCGAAGGGTAAAATTGGATTTAAAAAATTGTAGGTGTATGGAAATAATATTAAATATTGAGAAAACATGAATGTGGATGGTAAAATACACCCCAGTAAATACTAATGTATCAGCAATCTCGGATAAAAATGAGATTGTGATATTTCCCTTACCTTAGGTCCGATTTTCCTCGTAAGTGTCCGGAACTCCTGTATAATGATTTAAATAATGTTATTGACTTATTCCAGAATCATAATTATTGTTATGATATCATATATGGTAATATTCTTAGCTTCTTAGTAGTAACATTTCATTGCTACTTGTTATTCGGGTGTTTATAACTTTTTGTTCTTATGCGTGTTTTGTCGAATAAATTCTTATTCTTCTCTTTAGGTTATAGATAAATAATTTCCAGAAATGTATTAATGTACTATGTATCATATTTATTAATTCAATTCATTTATATAATCATTATGCAATGAAGATCATGTAGAACGAATCACATCACATCGTGGAGACGGTATTCCGTACGTACGCACGAGCGTTGATATCGTTCCCATGATCGTGGAATTGTATTGGAGTGTATGTATACTATTTCAGAATCAATATAAATTTATAATAATCATATATAGTAATTATTTTCACCATTATACCCATCCAAGTAAGGTGGTGGTGGAAAATAGATTACACCACGGCGTGGAGACGGTATTCCGTACGTACGAACGCGCAGTGATTTCGTTTTCCGTAGGATGGATAGATGTTTAAATAGGTTTGTTTCATACATATAATAAAATATCATTATATTAGTGATACTGATGTTAATACTTAATAATGAAACAACTAAAGAAGAAGAAGTTGAAGAATAATGAATTTGGAATGGATCGGTAATGGATATTACCTCTTTTTGACGCGCCTCTTCTTAACCTCCTCTTAGGGCACTAGGGTTGGTCTTTTAAGAAGACCAGAAACTATAGGATGATTCTAAGGAAGTGGAGAGGAGATATTGGCAGGGCTTGGCCGAGCTTGAAGGCTCAAATTGGTGTGAGGAAGAGAGGGAGGAGGTTCCCTTTTACAAGGGAGGAGAGGGGCACCATTGGAAATCTTAAAAATATTAATTTATAATAAATCTAACCCCACCTAAAATCCTCCAGAAATGACTCATATTAGAATATAAGATGAGATAGGGTTGTAATATCATCAACCAATAAAATTTAGACATGTTAGGAAATTATTTTAAACATTATCAACTTGATTTATCCTTACTTAATCAATTTAATTTTATTTATGGTAATAACATTCTAAATTTTAAATTATAACAAACTATTACTTATTTGTTGTGAATTGTCCATAATTGGATAATTTACAACATTTTCCACCATATAAATTTAAATTTATAATTTTTAAATATTTTTGTAATTTTTAAACAATTTTATAATATGTTATTTTTATAAAATAAAAATAGTGTCAATTTTGACACTATTCATTTATTTGAATTTAAATAAAATATATACAGAAGATATGTTCGAACTAAAATCATTAATAGATTTATAAAAGATCATATGTGTCTATAAAATTAGTGGAGCACATTAAATAGTTCATATAATAGTTATTTTATTATTTTTAAAAACCATGTATTTGGTTTATCTCTTAATAAAATAATTACTACAACATTTTTAATATACTTCTTTGTAGCATAAAAATTAAAAATAAAATACTATGATGAAGATAAATCTATTAAATTTCACAATAATACTTTTAATCGAATTTATCATCTTAAAATCACAATATTTGAATTGATATATTTATTAAATTATGAAGGTAAAAACTTTGGAATTATTTAAAATAAAATAATATAAGTGTCATAATTGCCTTAATAAGGATCCAAATGGTCAAATATTCGGCCAGTGGATGATTGGGGTTTATCTATACACTAATAATAAGTTTTTTTAAGATTTTTGGGCCTTTTGATATGTATTAATATTTCAATAAAAACTATATTATTCATTTTTCACTAAATAAATAATTTCCGCATCATTAATGTATCACTATTAATGACAATTATTTAATCCCAAAAAATTCTAAATAAATTATCATGATGTAGATACTTTTATTAGATTTCTGGATACTATTCATGTTCTAAATTTTATGATTTTTATCACTAAATTAAAATTATTATACTTATAAGATTTAAGAGAGTGACATGTTGTCACTTTCTTTGGTTTTAATAATAATTAAATTATTTTCATGGTCAAAAGTCCATAAAATGAATCTAATCCGACCCTTAGGTGATATGGGTGTACTTTCAGTCATCCAATAGGATTTTTCCAAGTGTTAGGGTAATTTTATAATCTTATATTTACCCTTAATTAACCGATTTACCTTTAACTATGGTAAATAAAATTTACCGTAGTTACTATTCACAATGCCCAAAAATAAAAAGTAGCTTATTAACATAATTTGGACCCACTTATTCCAAATATGGAATCCATTTTTCCAAATTCAACACACAATAGTTTCAGAAATTAAATTAAAATTAATCCCATTGTCGAAAGAAAATGGGTTTTTCTTTAAAACATTGCAAAAGATTGAATTGATTTATCCTACGAATTCAAGGTAGAATCAATGCTAATGAAATAAATTATATTAAATTGTAAAAATATATTCTATTTATACTTTAAAACCATTCAATATTATAATTTAACCATATAAATTATTGTGATGAAAAAAGTTGTTTTTAAATAAAATATAGCGTGTTTTTTCTATTCATCAAAATATGAAAGTTACCAGAATGATATGAAAATTTATCCAAAGTAAATTTTTATTTCATGATTCCAAAGAAGAATTTTATTTTGTCAAATTGAACTTATAGACATGTCAAAAACTATATTTAATGTGGTTGCGCCATCAAAAGGTGGAAAAACTGCATTTTTTGGAAAAATACTTATTCTACCCAAAAATTTTATTTTGTTCTTATACCATGTTTCAGAAAATTTTCAAGACAAATAATAATGTTATAAGATTCAAAATTTAGATAATACTATTCATAATGGCTAGTTCATAATAATATTATAATAATATATCATTATTTAGTAAAACCCGGTATTGCGTACAACACACGCTATCTAGGAAGGTCGTGATTGCGTGTAATGCAAGCCAAGTCAGGGTTGCGTGCTGTGAAAGAATCCTTCGTTGTTTCATATAACATAATCCAACCATATTTCATTTATACATTGAATATATATATATATATAATCAATGTTGCGTAGAATAACTATTATCAAAATTGTGTGTAACACGATCCAAGAATAGTGTTGTGTATACTACAATCTAATATGGTGTTGCGTATAGCGCAAGGTAATCTTGGTGTAGCATACAACACAAGACATTAATGAAATTAAAAGAATATTTTTCATAAAATCTCGGGGTGTTACATTCTACCCCCCTTAAAATGAATTTCACCCTCGAAATTTGTCGGGGTTATAAATGGTTTACTATTCGAAAGTTTCATTAATAGAAACCCACATCATAAAAAGGAATACCAAAACCAATCTTTAAAAACAAAAGTATGAAACATAATAGTTACCCAAATAAACTAATCACTGGGTTTCCACATATGTGAAAATATGGATATAGAAGAGAAATCTAACCATCATGTTCTGATGGAGAGTGGTAGAGAACATGGCTATGGAAAAGCCAGCAATCACAAATCCATAAATTTGTGACGATCTAAGGTACCATCTGATTCGTCAGATATAAGAGTATTAGGAAAACATTTTTGGTATTCATGATCATTTCCCTAATGTTGATGAAATTGGAATTAGAAGAAATACTTTTGTGATTTCAGTACAGTGTCACCGTTGGTTGTTCTTTGGACAATTTCCACTTCATCTCTTAAAAAAATGAAGTTGGATTTGTCATTCTCGGTGTGTTAGTAGATCATGTGATAGAATGATGGGTCATTCCATCTATCTCAAACAAAAGGTTAAAAAAGTTATCAAAAAATACATAAGTCCATCTATAGTGAGATTTATCATATATGGTTCCTAAAATGGACTTATACTTCATATATCATATTTCTTAATATAATAAAACTAGTTTATACTAAACAGGGACTTCCTGTAGGCCAGTGGTAGGCAATAAAGGCCAGTCCCACTTCGGTTGTGGGTTTGATTCCCATAGCATTGTCCGACGCGATGAGCTGTCGTCCATCCTGCAGGTTGTCCTTTTTCTAAGGCTATATTACAATAACATCCCATCAACAATATCAGAAAATTTTTATCCTTAAAAAATACTAACTTATGTCCAACATAATCCATTCCAATATTTAGGCTTATCTAAAATACTTTGGTCCATGCTCATAGTATAAAGAAAATAATCACGTGAATGCCATCATTTATCCCCCATATATCATAAGATATATCTTGTTGGTCAAATTAAAAATATGTGAATACCTTAAGCATGTATTCTCTTGAAGAATGAATATCCATTGAACCTTAGTGAAAAAAGGAATGTAGTTAAAAGTTAACACTTTCCACATACCAAAATAATCAAAATTCTATATCCTCAAACCATGATATCACGTAGTCCTTATATGAATAATGAGCTCATAAATACTATCAAACATATTAGATTTTATTTATCCTTTCATTATGTGTATATCATCTGCTTTCCAAAAATATTTCTATCACTTTTCATGGTTACCGAAGCCATAAAATTATTGAAAACCACAATAGACCAAAACATAAATATTCCAATATTCCATGATACTATATACAACATTATTCTGTAATCCCAAGACATAAACACTTAATCATTCCACCACATCGTTGTCATATTCAACATCGCCAATGGTGATCGCATGTGACATCCCTTTTTTCCTTTGCCTTAAGTGGTTGCTCATGTCGATCATCACTAACCCTTGGATTAGGGAATTTATTAGCATAATGCCCCATTTCCTTGCACTTGAAGAATTGAAGTGTAGTAGGTTCATTCTATGTATCCCTTCCTTTGTTTGCATCATTAGGCATCTTCTTCCCATTATTGTGGCATTCAAATGCTTGATGACCTTCATTTCCACATTTGAAACATTTACTTGTCCCTTTAAGACAATCTCCACCATGCTTCTTTACACACTTTGAGCATAAGGAAACATTCATCTTCATTTCACCATTATTCTGAGATTTCTCCTTGAACTCCATCTTTCGTTTCTTGTCAAAACTATGAGATGGATAAGTAACACCACCTTCCATTTCTACCTTGATAGCACAATGCACAATTTCTTCATAGCTACTGAAGTCTCTTATAGCTAATTCCCTTAGAAGAATTGGTTTTAAGCCACTGAAGAATCGATCAACTTTACTTTCAAGTTGGATGATAAAGGCAGATGCATACCTTGAAAGCCTGTAAAATTCTCTTCGTATACACCAAAAGATTCATCATCCTTTTTCTTTAGTTCAAGAAACTCCTTCTCCATCTTTGTTCGAAGAATACGAGGAAAGTACTTATTGAAAAATAAGTTTTTGAACTCGTCCCATTCCATGGACTCAATTTCATCTCTTTGCCTCGTATTCTTGATAAGATTCTACCATTGATAAGCTTCACCTTCCAAACGATATACTGCTAAGATGACTTTATCATGTTCAGAACATTGAAGAACTGAAAATATCTTTTCAGTGGTACTGATCCATTGTCCAGTAACAAGTGAATCAGAAGACCCACTAAAAGAAGGTGGACGTTGCCTCATGAAGGACTCAATAGAATATTGTTCCCTTCTCTGCTCATTTGGAAGTCCAGAATGATTCATAGCTTTTGTAAGTATAGAAATTAGATTTTTCACTCCATCTCCCATAACATTTGTTTGTTCAGGAGGAAAATTATTACATTGTCCATTGCATTGATCAACACGGTTCCTTCGGGTTCCAGCCATCGTCTAAAACACAAAAAGAATAGTGTGAGAGGGAAAAATCATGATAGGGAAAACAATATAATAAAAGGGGGAGTACCTTCAATATATAACATCTTAGGTTAAATTCTAAGATCGTTAGCGCAATTCTAGGACTATAACCTATACGTATACTTAACCTTAGAGACATCCCTAGACATACCTTAGAAATATCTCTAGGGATCTCACTAATGTTCTCGCATCCTAGTTTCCAAAGGTTGACTAAACCTTTCCTCTGATACCAACTGTAGAGACCCAAATCCTGACATACATGGACATTACATTACTTTTGATGAATACTTAGTACATAACAAAAACACACACACATGGATCGTAATAGTTTAGTGTCTTTGGAAACTCGGAATATAATATTCAAATCGTGGTAAAAATCATCAACATCTCCCATAAAGATCATCCCCTTTTTTTTACCTAAAACCTTTATTTATATCATGGGGAAAAGAAAACATAAAAGGGTGAGCTCAAATGCTCTGTGAGGGTAAACAAAAGAAATATCAATCACATCATATTCAAAAGAACATAACATTTTGGAAATCTTAACCTACAAGAGAGAGCATAATTTCATAACATGGGATAAATCATAGTAGTGAAATGAAATCCCAATAATCATAACTTAAGACATGATACTTTGTGGCATACACACATAATCATATAGAATCATTTCTTATTAGTCAAGACTCATTGCCAAGACTATCTTAGTGGACAAAGTCCCTTTCTGAGCCGAGTTCACTCCTCGTTTCAGCCTTGTTTCACTGAACCGGTATAACCTACAGTTCCAGCCATGTCTATCTCATGAGATATAAAATATTTACTCAATGCATTGGAGGGAGATATAGGTCCCACCCATCTCATAATGATAACATTCTTATGTGTTCTACAAAATCATCAACCATACATCATAGCATAACCCATGTAATAAAAATGGGAATCTTAAACATCGTGACATCATAAAACAATTCATATAAGATAAAGGAATTCATAAAATTATAATTCCATCACAACATAATAAAATCAATGTAATAATAGGGATAGAAACAGAACCCTTTATTATCTTACATGGAAAATAATTTTTATTAAACACTTGAACTCCATTCTTGAGGAAAATATCCTTTCTGCTTCAAAAACACTTTTTCTTTCTTAACATGTCGTACAATTCTAAACTAAAAGAATTTGATTAAAAATAAACTTGAATAATTGTAATGGAAGCTTCTTGAAAATAATGTTTTAAAAATCCATTCATGCCGTATAAGTTTAAAAAACATTCTTCGTACTTTTTTCAGAAAAGACAAAAAGTACCTCGTACGAAAAACGAAAAAAGATTCCTTTCATATCCTTTACTAAAAACTCAACGAAGGGTAAAATAGGATTTAAAAAATTTTAGGTGGATGTAAATAATATTACATATTGAGTAAACATGAATGTGGATGATAAAATACACCCCATTAAATACTAAAGTATCAACAATCTCGGATAAAAATGAGATTGTGATATTTCCCTTACCTTAGGTACGATTTTCCTCGTAAATGTCCGAACCTCCTATATAATGATTTAAATAATGTTATTGACTTATTCCAGAATCATAATTATTGTTATGATATCATATATGGTCATATACTTAGCTTCTTAGTAGTAATATTTCATTGCTACTTGTTATTTGGGTGTTTATAACTTTTTGTTCTTATGCGTGTTTTGTTGAATAAATTCTTATTATTCTCTTTAGGTTATAGATACATCATTTACAGAATGGTATTAATGTACTATATATAATATTTATTCATTCAATTCATTTATATAATCATTATGAAATGAAGATCATGTAGAACGAATCACATCACATCGTGGAGACGGTATTTCGTACGT
Organism: Viscum album; assembly: GCA_963277665.1. Taxonomy (NCBI): domain Eukaryota; kingdom Viridiplantae; phylum Streptophyta; class Magnoliopsida; order Santalales; family Viscaceae; genus Viscum; species Viscum album. The sequence goes on from OY728122.1 coordinate 381,634,788, forward strand.
ATGCACGAGCGATGATATCGTTCCCATGATCGTAGAATTGTATTGGAGTGTATGTATACTATTTCATTATCCATATAACTTTTTAATAATCATATATAGTAATTATTTACACCATTATACCCATCAATGTAAGGTGGTGGTGGATAATAGATTACACCACGGCGTGGAGACCGTATTCTGTACGTACGCACGCGCGGTGATTTCGTTTTCCGTAGGATGGATAGATATTGAAATAGGGTTGTTTCATACTTATAATAAAATATCAGTATATGAGTGATACTGATGTTATTACTTCATAATGAAACAAATAAAGATGAATAAGTTGAAGAAGAAAGAATTTGGAAAGGATCGGTAATGGATATTACCTCTTTTTGATGCGCCTCTTCTTAACCTCCTCTTAGGGAAATAGGGTTGGTCTTTGAAGAAGACCAGAACCTCTAGGATGACTCTAGGGAAGTGGAGAGGAGATATTGTCAGGGGTTGGCCGACCATGAAGGATCAAATTTGTGTGAGGAAGAGAGGGAGGAGGTTCCCTTTTTAAGGGAGGATAGGGGCACCTTTGGTAATCTTAAAAATATTAATTTATAATAAATCTAACCCCACTTAAAAACCTCCAAAAATGACTCATATTCGAATATAAGATGAGATAGGGTTGTTATATCATCAACCAATATAATTTAGACATGTTAGGAAATTGTTTTAAACATTTTCAACTTGATTTATACTAACTTAATCAATTTAATTTTATTTATGGTAATAACATTCTAAATTTTAAATTATAACAAAAAATTACTTATTTGTTGTGAATTGTCCATAATTGGATACTTTACAACATTTTCTACCATATAAATTTAAATTTATAATTTTTAAATATTTTTGTGAGTTTTAAACAATTTTATAATATGTTATTTTTATAAAATAACAATAGTGTCAATTTTGACACTATTCATTTATTTGAATTTAAATAAAATATATACAGAAGATATGTTCGAACTAAAATCTTTAATTGATTAATAATAGGTCATATGTATCTATAAAATTAGTTTATCACATTAAATAGTTAATATATTAGTTATTTTATTATTTTAAAAAACCATTTATTTGGTTTATCTCTTAATAAAATAATTACTACAACATTTTTAATATAATTATTTCCTGCATAAAAATTAAAAATAAAATACTCTAATAAAGATAAATCTATTAAATTTCACAATAATACTTTTACTCGAATTAATCATCTTAAAATCACAATATTTAAATTGTTATATTTATTAAATTATGAAGGTGACAACTTTGGAATCATTTAAGATAAAATAATATAAGTGTCATAATTGCCTTAATAAGGATTTAAATGGTCAAAAATTCGGCCAGTGGATGATTAGGGTTTATATATACACTAATATTAAGTTTTGTGTATATTAGTGGGCCTTTTGATATGTATTAATATTTCAATAAAAACTATATTATTGACTTTTAACTAAATAAATAATTTCTGCATCATTAATGTATCACTATTAATGAAACTTATTTAATCCCAAAAAATTCAAAATAAATTATCATGATGTAGATAATTTTATTATATTTCTAGAGACTATTCATGTTAGAACTTTTATGATGTTTATCACTAAATTAAAATTATTATACTTATAAGATTTAAGAGAGTGACATGTTGCCACTTTCTTTGGTTTTAATAATAATTATGTTATTTTCATGGTCAAAAGTCCATAAAATGAATCTAATCCAACCCTTAGGTGATATGGGTCGACCTTTAGTCACAAAATATGATTTTACCAAGTCTTAGGGTAATTTTATAATCTTATATTTACCCTTTATTACCCGATTTACCTTTAACTATGGTAAATAAAATTTACCGTAGTTACTATTCACAATGCCCATGAATAAAAAGTAGCTTATTAACATAATTTGGACCCACTGATTCCAAATATGGAATCCATTTTTCCAAATTCAATACAAAAAAGTTGCAGAAATTAAATTAAAATTAATCCCACTGTCGAAAGAAAACGAGTTTTTCTTTAAAACATTTCAAATGATTGAATTGATTTATCCTACGAATTCAAGGTAGAATCAATGTCAATGACATACATTATATTAAATGGTAAAAATATATTCTATTTATACTTTAAAACAATTAAATATTATAATTTAACCATATAAATTATTGTGATGACAAAAGTTGTTTTTAATTAAAATATTGCATGTTTTTACTATTCATCAAAATATGAAAGTTACCAGAATGATATGAAAATTTTTTCAAAGTAAATTTTTATTTCATTATTTCAAAGAAGAATTTTATTTTTTCAAATTGAACATATAAACATGTCAAAAACTATATTTAAAGTGGGTTCTCCATCAAAAGGCGACAAAACAGCATTTTTTTAAAAATACTTATTTTACCCGAAAAAATTATTTTGTTCTTATACCATGTTTTAGAAAATGTTCAAGACGAATAATAATGTTATAAGATTCAAAATTTAGTTAATACTATTCATAATGGCTAGTTCATAATAATATTATAATAATATATCATTGTTTAGTAAAACACGGTATTGCGTACAACACACGCTATCGAGGAAGGTCGCGATTGCGTGTAATGCAAGCCAAGTCAGGGTTGCGTGCTGTGCAAGAATCATTCATTGTTTCGTATAACATAATCATACCATATTTCATTTATACATTTAATAAATATATATATATATACTCAATGTTGCGTAGAATAACTATTATCAAAATTGTGTGTAACCCGATCCAAGAATAGTGTTGTGTATACTGCAAGCTAATAAGGTGTTGCGTATAGCGCAAGGTAATCTTGGTGTAGCATAAAACACAAGACATTAATGAAATTAAAAGAATATTTTTCATAAAATCTGGGGGTGTTACAGAAATTCTAAGTAGTGACACAAAATCTCCCAAGATATGAGCTAGTAATATTCAGAATAGTCCAATAAATATTCCAGGAAAACTGAAAACATTTTTATATACGTCGGGTGAGCATACAAGTATAGTAATTTGGAAAAACCAATGTCTATTGTGAACATGAGATTGATTACAACTAATTCACCAATGAGAAAACATAGAAATAAAACAACACCTAAGTAGCTATTATAACCACCCAACCACATCAATGAATGCTCTCGAAGTAACAGAAGTCATGTAATTTAATATTAAGTGCATTGATGATAGGGTACCAAACACCACTTTCCTATTGATTAACCGCTCTCACAGCCTAACAAAAAACATCCTATCACTCCCACATATTCATAATAGACTACATCATATCCATACCACACACACCTGGGCCACACAAGACATCTTACCCACACATTAAAAGGCCTCACAAAAAATCTTTCTCTCACACACATAAGGCTCACAACAAATCCCACCCTTCACACACAAAGGATACACACCATAAAATGTCACATTAAATCAAATCACATCACATCCTTAAGACAAATGGGACACAAACATCATATCATATCAAAGACACCTAGATTACAACATCATAATCGCCCACATAAACATGTGCCTCACATCTCACCACAAACCTAGCCAAAGAGTCTTGGAATATCATCACCTGGGTAATGGAGAAAAGGAGTGTGGTTTGCTATCCATCAACATTCCTTCCTTGATGTTGGGAATGAAAACCATGTGTGACTATAGAGGTGTTTCGAACATAGTGTTCAACATGGGTGGGGAGTGTATCGAAATAACGAAAAAATACAAGTGTATATAAAGATGGTACCAAACTCTAAATCCCACCCTATGGGAAATTGGAAAAACTACCTACTCACAATACTTCCACCATTTCTGGTACCTTTATAATAAAAACACTACAAAAAAATACAAAAAAAACCCTTTTCACATTCCCACACAATTTTATTTACCCATTTCCATTCCATTTATATCAAAATCCAATCCATTCCATGATTTATTAATCAATTATTTATTCATTCCTTTTCTGATTGGGATACTAAGAAACATATTAATAGTCATAGAAAATTAACACACATCAAATTAAAGAAACATCATATTTCAACCTCTCGATACGGGTTGAATCCTTTTGCATGTTATCAATGCTGAAGTAACCATACAATTCACTTCTATAATTCTCAAAATTTACCCCTCCCAACCCATCTTTAGAATCATAAAAAACCTCAAATCACAACCCCATCTATAAATATACACGGATATCAATAGTTCAAATACCTACTAACCAATAATAGCACTCCCATATTTCTATACCAACAAAATCATTCCCCAGTGCACAATGGTGCCCAAAACCACATCACTTCAACAACCCATGAAAAACATATTCCAAGATTTTACAAGGAATCCTATCAATAAATCAACAAGTTAATTCTGGGGTTATCATAGAAAAGTAAATACCCTAGGGAATCCATTTATTTGTTGAATATATGTAGTTATCCAATTTTTATATCAGAATTCAACAAAAAAACAACAGTCATTACATAAACAATACTGTGTGTATACAAGGACCCCCAATAGAGACTATTTTCAGGGGGTTTTAACCCATAAAAAGCACAATATCAACTAGAAAAAAACACATTAGAAACATTTATCACTTTTCCAATACCCATGCATATTATTTTCAAAACGGTTGAATTAGATTACTTAATCTAGAATAAAATAATTTATCAATGGTAACATCCATATAACCACCCCATTATACACAATTAAGAATGATGATGGGAAAACGTACTTGGAAGAAATGTCGATATGCATTTCCCAGTTTCATAGAAACTAGGGTGTGCATATATTATAAAAACTACTAAGAAACACAAACTAAAGGATTTAGCCATTCCACACGACTCCAATGAAAAGAAAGGTTTCAGAAATATCATATCAATATAAAAGAAAAATAGTAATAACAAAAGGGAAAGGTGTCTTATCTTTTGGAAGATGGAATCAATTTAATGGTTTTATATATGTGTTTGATATTCCAATAAAGGGAGATTTTGCCATGGTAATGTTCCTTCTAATTTCAAAAGCCCCAGACCCTTAGTAAATTAATGTTATGATTTATGGGATTTGAATAAATCTAAAATTCCATCAAATAATCCTTGAAAGGTTTTTTATGTTAATGAATAGTAAAATGGTAACACTAGGAAAAAATAGAAACAATATTCATGAGGAATTGTTCAGCGAGGCACTGCTCAATGAGGAACCTCATAGTATTGAACAACCTTATGAATCACTAATAGACAAGGAACTGCAAGATGAGATGCCTTGCACAATTAGTGAGTCACCACAATGAGTGACACTACTAGATGAAGAAATTCCTGATGGAAAAACACCTTTTTTTCATAACTAGCGATCATCCTCCAATGAGTGACCACTAGTGAGCCACCACCAGTAAGCCACGACCAATGGTCCACTACCTGCGAGAGACCTCCTAGGTGAGAAACCACCATGGCGAGCCCCCAATAGAGAATATGGAAAATTTTGAATACTTAAATGTGTTGAAATTAGTCTCCTTGACTTCTTAGAAAACCTCAAACACTAGATTATCAAAATATAATGGGTTTGAGAGGTCCTGACCACTACACATAACCTTCCATTTTTTAGTGGCCATTTTTTATATCACCATTTCATATTATATTATCTTGTTTTCAACAAAAACAATTTATCCTACAGTATAATATATACATGATTATTTCATAAATTATTAATTAATTTATACTATAAAATAGTTTGTATTATGAAAATAAGAATAAAAATTATGGTTTTTTTAGTTTCCCCAAACATTGAAAATGATTCTCTACAACCTTAAATTTTAAAATATGATGAAATAGAACAACATTATACCATTATTTAAATATTTATAGTAAAAATATAAATGTTCTTATATAAAATATAACCATTGAAATATAATGGGAAATGAATTCCATAAAATCCTTACTTTTGAATGAAATATTTTCTATCACTCAATTTTCCTCTTTTGAAATAATTATTATGTTTCTATATTGAATTTAAAATTCATAATTAATTTCTAATTTCAATGAAACCTGAAATTTTCAAGACCATGAAATTCATTTAGGTCTTCACTAAGCGAAATAAATTTAATTATAATAGTGACCATATTCATGTACATGTCCCGCACAATAAGGTTGTAAAGTATATAGAATCACATTCTAGTAATGACCGTGATTATATTTAATCATGATGAATTTGAATCAATGATCAAATATAATTGACATTCATGGTAGGTAGGTTTGGAATTAAATAATACTAATAAAATAGTTTGGGAAAAAATATTGGATGGTAGAAAATGAGTTGCTCAATGAAATACAAATGTATTGATAAACAAGTAGTCTCAAAATTTCCCAAATCAAAAAGTGGTACCATGATAAAAGTAATAATAATGAATGAATCACCCACCATTTCATTTAATATAATTTTTCAAAGTTTTTCTGATGTTAATTATAATATATATCATCAATTCCATTCAATACAATGACTTTATGTAATGATACGTTGATTCTTTATCAATCCATGACCCAAAGATATTTGTTTTAAGTTTTTTATTTATTTATAATAATTGTGAATAATAAATTATAGGGAATGATATTAGGGCCTCTCCATTAGTCCGAAAAAGTAATCTATTACGCTTTCCTTAATTTTTATATCATTTTCTAGCATGGAAAACCACTACCCAATGATTATTCTATTGAATATATTGCATCATACTAAGAGGAAGGTAGGAATAGATATAATATGATTGATATGTGGAGTTATTGAAATAAAATTCATTCATGGATACTATGAAAAAAATAAGAAGTTATTATCCTAGTGGTACATTGATAATGGGATGAAAAATAAAATTCATTAATATCATTTAAAATTATTTTTAGATATGTCATTGATAAAATTTTATGAATGTTCTTGACGAAAAACATACATGGGTACCACAATAAATACGCTATAAAAAGATTCTAAAGTAATGGATTATAAATACTCTCAGGAATGAGAAAATAAAATTTTGAATATTACTCTTGGAAATGAACAAATATAAAAACACCATTATATATCAATTTTATTAATTTTAACCATTCTTATTATAAGATATTTTTCTTTGGAAAAATAATATTCTGTATTAAAATCATTATTTTAATAGAAATTCCCCTTACTTTTAACCCTAATAATTCAATATCAGTTTTACAGATCATACTATGTCAAATATAAAATTTCAAATAAGGATTAATGATTATCATAAGATACATCTATGTCCATAAAATATATAACAGAATACGAGAGTGAAAATTAGAGAGTAAAATCTCATTTTAAAAAATAAAATATATTTAACATTTCTACTGTAAATAAAATTAATGACGTTAAACTCATACATAATTTATAATGATAATAAATATGTGTTAAATAAGTAAAATTAAAATGGTTCTCATAAAAACCATTTTACAACATAAATCCCCTTTAATGAAGTGAACCATTTTCATAGTGAGAATTCATTTCACATAGTGAATATTACACTATTTCCCAATATCTTTCATACCACTTTTTTTCATAATCAATGTACTATAAAAAATACTATTTAGAGTACAAGAACCATGATAGTTTGTTCTCAAATAGAGAGGTATTAATAAAGGGTTGCATCTTTATATGATTATAAAATATATTTTAAAAAAATATAAGAAATAATGAAAAATACATGATGGCTAATTCTTGTTTTTTAACCCATTTAGTCGATGGTTTTAAACTTCTCATAGATAGGAATAAAGTGTTGTTATACTAAATTCTATCAATTGGTGGGGTTTCATGGATTTTTATAAAAAAAATCATATTTTCCCAGGTCATAACTTTTCTACATTGTCATCAAGGTATCTAGGTATGTAATACAATAGATCCACCTTATTCACAAGGAGATACAACTCACATGGTTGGTGTAGTAAAATGTATGATTCCTTTTCTCTATTGGTTGTGACATGTGATACAGTTTAATTACTCACCATTCCTTGTATAAGATACATTGTATCCATTCAATTGTTAAAGGAAAAGTTACTAGGTAATTTTCTTTAAACAAAATATAAATCTGAGTTTTCAAATTAAATAATTTCTTAATAATGTAATATTATTTATTTTCTATACACTTTGGTAGTGCCGCATGAATCTCTTCGTGAAAATCATCTAATAATTTCTCAATTTGTGAAGATATCTCCTTATGTTCCCTATAAAACATATATTTTTATCATCTTTTTTATGGGAAAATAGTTCACCGATTTCTAAAAATTAAATCATGGATTATTATTAATCAATTCAAATTTAGAAAAGATATATGAAATTGAGTTTTTTAAATGATTTTCTCCCTGATATTGTTCATATACAATTCCTTATATGATATAAATCACCTAATGAAGTAGATTTTCATTTGATATATGAAGTTAGACATGATTTTACATCTATTTATGAAATTTAGAAGTCTATGGTTTCTTCTTATTCAATATATAATAATATGTAAAAATGTGTTGTTATATGTATATTATATATTTAGAGATCATATTTTATATATTCACTTTTCCATTCAATACAAAATTTATCTAAAACATGTTTTCTTCCATATATACAGCATCATTTGAGTCTTCATCTTTATTGTACTGCTCTTTATGGTAGGTCTCTATTTTATTTTCGAGATGGTTGGCTTGTGGAAATTCTTCAAGTATGGATCGAACATATATTATTCCTTAAAATAATCAAAAATGACCTTGGGTGAAACTATTTGATCATCATAAACAAAATAAAACTCTTTAATATAAAATAATAACTTAGTTGATTCTATAGTCATGGGTTAAAAAATTAGTTCTTTAAAATCCTCACTCATGCATACTATAAATTTTTGGAATAAGAATTCCACATAATATGATTTAACTATATTATATCTTAATGAGAAATAATAGAAAACCTTACTTCATATAAAAGGTTGAAAAATATTTTTTTTATTTTTTTATGCTTTTAAAGAATGAATTTTTTAAAAAAATGATTAAAAAATAAAATGTGCAGGAATGATAACTCGTCTCCCCGAAAACCACATCATGTTTTCACATTCATACTATAGGTCATTGAAAACGATATAATTTTTTCCCCATTGCTTCAACGTTGTGGACTAGGGTCATCTCACTATAAGATACATGAATGAATCCAAAAACCATTCATAAATTGATTTGTGTATTTATTATTTTAATTTTTTTCAAAATGGTAAAATTGGATTTTGGAAATAGGCAGATTGAATGTCAAAATCAAACTATCATAACATGAAAAATAAAAAGATAATAAAACTAGAATGAAATGTGTCGGTACTTAACGATGTGATATGCATGATTCTTTATTATAATTTTTTATTGTATAAATTTAATTTTTTGAACCATTTATGAAATATCATTCATGATTTTCATTTAATTTATTTACTAATATTGAAATTTTATATTCATAATATTTATATTTTTTACACAAAATCTCACCATCTTCAATCCTCGTGTATGATAAAAACATGATCAGGACTGTAATAAATTAATAAAAACATATCTATTTTATAAAAATTGGTCCATTTCACGAATCCTCAATTACATTGTATGAATAATTAACATGATATAAGGGAGGTATTGAAAGTAAATTTAATAATAATAATAAACATAATTATTTATATGATCACCAAACTAGTACACTACTCTCCCTTTAATCAAAAATTAAAATAAAAAATTTTGTAGGCATTATGTGTATGGATTTGTTAAACAAAAATACCTCCCACAATGAAAAGCCTCATATAAAAAATCATACCATTACACACATAATAAATAAATGTTGAATTAGGTAATAAATTAAGACATATAGATTATAAGAAAAATTGGGAAACCCTTGAATGAACTAATGAATTTTGGTTCAAAGGAAAATGAGATATAGAAAGAAAAATAATAACATAAAAACAAAATATAGTATCACATATTTTCAATACATAATATGATTAAATATATTTTCATATATTATTTAAATTACCTTATTAATCTATTTATAGTCCTAAATAGCTCTTTAAATTCTATTTAATGTATCAATTTATGGTTCATTGGGGACCCTGATTATAACATGAGTGTAAACTATAATCATATCATTTATTACGTCAAATTGGTTGATTCCTGGACGCTTTAGTCTATTTCATAATGTGTATGGTAATTTGACATCATTAATCCATTATATATGATCCCTTGATTTGATTTCTCATGGAATTGTTCACATTATGAATCATTTATATGTGTTTTATAAAATTATGAATATTTATCAGACCATGAGATATAAATTATTCTCTATAATGCCTTTTTGAAAGAATATTGTCTTTTCCATTGGTATTCACACAATGAATTTTTATTTAGAACATGAAATTTTGTGTTCTATTTTTATTCTCTCTATCTTATTATGATTATAGAATACAATTCCCTGGGCTTAGGCCTTAACATGATCATTGTAATTGTCTATCATTTACATCATCAATTGAACTACTTTTTTCTATTTTCCAATCATTCATTTTATCATTACATTTTTTTTATAATCAATTAAATATCATCATAATTTATAAATCTATTATGTGAAAACAGTTTTTTTGATATTAAAATAATCAATATAAATTAGTTTTCTCTATAAAGATACAACATTAAAAAATAATTATAATGAAAATTATTTTCATTATATAATAAAGCTTGAAATTAATGAAAATGAACATGAGTTTTTGGGACTCATTTAATTAGATGATAAGGAAGATGATTTTGATAAAAATTATATAATTGTATATCTCATCCAAAAAAATTACCATGATGGTTACGTATAGTATAATTGGAAAAATATTACACAAATGAATTGTGTGGGATGATAGTTATGTTTTTATCTAAATTTTTGAATGACGAATATTTGATAATATAACAATGATTTGGAATAATTAACGGATTGTATGATGTGGGAAAAAAATCAAAAAAATATATGTAGATTTCCAAATAATGGAAAAGGTCACCAAGAGATATATGATATATAAGAATGTTAATCATGATTCAACCTATTAAAATTTCTTAGAAAATAAAAACAAAGAGAAATTAAGATCCTTCAATATAATAATAAATTAATAGAATAAAAATAATATTAAGAATAATAATATAGTTAAGATACTTGTGGATAATATAATGAATCCCAAAAATATACTGATAAATATTTATTTAAAAATATTTTTTGGTGTATTCATCCAAATTGGATTCATTTTCAGCATGTAATTTTTTCTCTTTTCAGTTTATTGAGATGAAATGTAATAGAAAATTTTTTATTTTAAAAAATATGTGGAATTATTTTTGGGTTATTTTTAATACTCCATAGTGGGTCGATATTAAACTAGATATAAATTTACATATTTAAGATATGTATTGTTATTAAAATATTCTGGACAATAACAATAAATATAATGACATTTTGAAATTAGGAATATGATTTCATAGACTAGTAATTATGTTATAGTGAATGATTTTTTAAAATTTTTTATATTCAATTATGTATTACTTATAATTTTAGGTCGTGATAAAATAGTACACATTTAAATATATATTTTTGATATATCTTGTTTGGTGTTATTTATTAGAAGGATATTTTTTAGTTATGTAAATAATGGTTTATACTAAAATTTTATCACTAATTGAATTAATCTAGGTCTCATTAGGTGTATATTATTAATTATTAATTATATAAATCATAAATAGTTCTAAATTAATTTAATAATATAATGTTATTTAATAATTTCTATTATAACGAGATATATGTCAATGATTTTGTTAATTTTTAATTATGATAAGTTGCATAGGGTTGATTAGGATGATGTTTATCTGATAGAATGTGTATTATAAATTATTCTTAATGATAATTTTAAATTTTACATCAATGAAGATATACTAGGAAATATCTGGTCAATAAGGATGTATTATAGATAATATAGTTGAAATATATTTTTATTATCCATTGAGAACATTATCTCTTCTTTAACTTGATAATAAGGGTTACCCATATATAAAAAATTTGATTGGGGATCATGCTTGTCCACAGTGATAAATTTCATAACCCTTCACCTACTTCCCTTTATGTTTCCCCAATATAATTTTCACTGGTTTCATCATGTAGAAACTATAAAAATTATTTCATTTTCATCTCATATTTTCTTACAGTGACTTTATTATTTTAGTGTTCCATTTTATATAATGATCATCACTCTCTTAAACTTCTTCGCCCTCATCCCCTAAAAGGTGGTTGAACCTATTTCCATCAATCCCAATTTCCTCAATACTTTAGTTTTCTACCCATCAAATTAGATTGGACTCAAATTTTCTATGGTACATTTTAGGGGGTTGTATATGGGATTGGTATGTGAGACTTTTATTCTGGATAGATGTTTACACACATCCTCATTCCCATGTAAATTTAAATGATGAGGGTTTATGATGTTTAGTATACAGTTGGAATATTCACTAGGTCTGACGAAGTCATATCCTTGACTTTTAAATCTAGTTTAGCCTTCCAAAAATATTTTCATTCCAAACACTCATAATTTTGATGACCCTTCTATTTATCTTACTTTCTTGTTCTCTTACACTACTTTTTTTGTTAGTTAATTAGGATATAAATTTAAGATATCATTATAACAACTTACATTTAAATTTATTTACTGGATGAAGTGAAAATTTTAATATAGTAGAGGTCATATGAAATGAAAATAATTTTTTTTGAAATGGGGTTTTATTATGACAGTGAATCTACATCAACATTTATATCTATTTCCTAATTTACATAACAAATCCTTTTTAATTATATCATTAATATATTTATTTATGGAATCCATGAAACAAAATCTTTAAATGATTAGTTTTATGATGTGTTTGTTAATATTTACATATAGAAGGCCTTAAAAAGAGTTAATAATATGTTTTTGTCACCATGGTTGTTCATAATGATCATGATCCATTGGAATGCATCTATGATTTTTTTCTAGGTATCAATTACTTGTGGGGTTTTTTCCTAACAGTGTGTTTTGAAAAAGACTCAACTATTTTGATGTTTAGTAACACTGAGTGTCATGGTGGGGTAGAATTTATATTACATACTATGAGTTGACATAGGAATATGAAGAATGAATGATTTGTTTCATGAATGGAGCTCAAGGTCCTGACCACCCTATCTATTCACCATGAGCTAAACTATATTATGTTTTTATCATGATGGATTTTTTCTATCATATCATCGATTTAGGTTTTTATTTTGGAATGGTCTATTATTTTTTTGGGTTTCTAGGGTAAATTTTTCATAGATATATTCATGTTGTACATGTTCCCCGATATTCCCTCAAATATAAAATATTAAATAAAAAATTAATAGATTTGATTACTTATTTTAGTGTTTTTAATACCGAAATTTATTGGTGGAAGGTATTTCAATTAATTATTCCTTTTTAATTTATAGTGGAATGTTTTTTGTTTTCTATTTTGTTTAGAATTGAAAATGATTGGAATAAATTATTTTTTTGGGTAAAAAGTTTTTATTGTGGGAAAATTTATTTCATTCTAGGATTATTGAATTGTACATTATGATAGGTTCTTGTGTAAGTATATATCACCTTATACCCTCTCTCTCATAGGTCAAGATTGGTGAGGAAATTTCATTTCTAGCATGGATTTTAGATTGGATCACACATCATAATTTTTTTCCATTTCTATTTTTAGGTCTATAATATGATCCATTTTAATATTGACTGTTTACATGCATAATATTATTTGTTTTTTCTAGGAAACCTCATATTTACTCCCTCAATCCTTCATTGATAGTTATTATAACTTCTAGACTATACTTACTATTAAGAGGTACCAGACCGATGTTTCTATGTTACCTGAGGCAATTATATTACTATATTGGAGTATGAAAACAATTAGTACAGTTCTAGATAGGTACATTGAGGTAATTATAACCTCAAACTAGAGTGTGAAATAAAAACAAGATAATTGAGAATCATTATAGTTGTAAAAATAAAATAAAGTATGTGAATATTCAAGTAACATAAAAATGTGATAATAGTTAAAATACCAAAATCAATGTTCTAAAAGAATAATGGTTGACTATGAAAATAAAATATTAATAATAATGAAAATAGTGAAAATACAATGGATCCCTAGATACTCCATTCCAAACCACATTCCAAATATTCCCCACTATTGTACTACTAAAGCTTAATATGAGACTCAACACGAGAAAATCCAGTTGATTATGAAACACTTTGAATACACCTTAACATTCACCAGTCCATGTCCAAATTAAAATTAGTTGTATAGAATGCATGATAACTAGTTATCCCATACATGGATATATACTACAAAACATTTCTGGATACCCCATAATGGTTGACAAATAACCCCCTTTATATGATCATTATCAATGAATAAACCCAAAATAGTAAAAACTTATTGATGTGAAATTAGTAAATAAATAATCTCCCACCTATAGAGCCCTGAACCTACGATAAAACTAATAACTACTTTCAATCCTTAGGATTGTTCCCCTGATTAATGGTACCTACTTCATCTAGTGGAAGGGTATCTAAGAAAACATAGTTATGACCTTACTGATCATAATAACAACTCGTGGTTCATTTACCTTTGTATACATATAAAAATTAATAGGGTAAAAATCACCCCCAGGTATAATATACCATCTATGAGAATTATCCATCGTTATATCAGAATCTATGGATTGCTAATTCCATTATAAAGTGGTCCCATGTTACTAAGCCCTAGGTGTAAGGAAAGCTCAACAATGACCATTAAAGACCCCCCCCCCCAAGCCACTGAAAAATAACATTTCATAAGAATATAGTAATCTTCATGGAAAAAATATTACATTTTCTCAAAATACATGGTATATAAATGATAATAATCAGTGCCCTCACTATCCTGGGGGTTTTATTTAGTAAAATGAACTCTAAAAATGGAATTTTCAAGGCATCTTAATAGGGAGAATTCATGACATACTCATATGTATTGTGTATGAAAACTTTTTTTAATTTTTCATGACATATATAAATAGAATATTCATTACCACTCTAAATTATGTATTACGTTTCTAATAAATACACTCTCAAAGGGTGTATTCAACATAGCATACCAACTCCCCAATGGTGTTTATTTCATATATGATAAAAAATTTAATATAAAAATTAATCCTTACATGTTTGGGGTGACCCATATTCATGTCTACAAATAATACAAAGATAAGATCTTAAGGGAATCAACAATCCTTGAGACTCAGGTATCACTACAATTATTCATTTCACCCAATATACAAACAACAACTAAATTATGAATAGATTCTTGTCCGTACATGTTTTAATTGATCACCTATGTATACCCCATAAACCATCACTATACACATTCCAAAAAACACCCTCACCAGGATCATCACATCCCTAGGTTGCTAGGGATCTATAATCCACATTATAATCATCCCACAACATCATTTACTCTACCAGATATTCCATATTTTCATCCCTCCAGAAATATGTTAGGAGGAGCATCTCAAGTGTCATGAAACATCTTTGGTCAGTCCTTTATCCAAACCCGTAATCATGATTATTAATCTAAATACCCATATAAAATATTTTTACTAGGGTGGAATGCTCCGTGCACTCTCATTTCAACTTATGTCATTTTAACAATGCTTCCAAACAATAAATCACTCTTACAAAAAATACATATCAACCATTATACTTATAACTAAAATCCAATTTATGATTTATTATAATCGACTAATATAAAAATATCCTCAATCCTTATGATCGAACATTAAGTAGTCCAACTAAACTGCATACGTACATTTTACATTCCTTACATTTGAATATAAAAATAAAAAAACATTTTTTTAGAATAAAATTATTCACCCAAGAATATTGTTCCTCATAAATCAAATTATAATTCATGGATTATTTGGAATGGAAACAAAATCTGGATGACCTAAAATGTTTTCTAGGGTTTAATTATAGAGGAATAGACCATGAATAAATAAGAATAATAAAAATTTAATGGTAGATAACATAACACAATTCCATGTAATATATAAGATATGAATGAAGTGAATCCAATGATAATATCAATGTGAAATTATCGTGAATTATAATAAATTGGGATAGGTAAATAACTGAAAAAATATTTCATATTATCAACAAAAATTATATCTTAACTATATAAGGAATAATAAATATGGAAAAGTATATAATTGAACAAACACATCAAATATAATCAAGGGAATGAAATGATTCTACATATAATAGCATTGTGAAAATATAATGGATAATAATAAATAACTTCTAAATGATGATAATTAGTTATTATTGGATGTATTGTCTTATGGAAATTATTCCACAATCATCAACAACTTTTACAACACAGTTTAATTCTTTAGAATATAAGTTCATATTTTTTAGACAAATGATTTTATAATATACTACTAATTCTACCCATGAGAATATTTAACCATCAAAGTGATATTTATAATTGATAACCCCCCATGTGTTTATATAAAAATAATTTTTTGTATATCGAATGATTAATTTAATTAATGAACAACATGTGTTACCCTGAAATATATGTATTGAATAAATAATACAAATTGTCAAAGGTTTTCCGTTAAATCAAAAATCATTAAAATTAAAACATTGTATATTCCATTATTATACTAAAAAATAAATAATAATATTCATGATTAATAATATGGATATTTTAGAGAAATTTAATGACTAATGGTCATTTTAATTTGATTATTTTATTTGATTGTTAACTGTTACACAAATAAATCATGAAAAAAATACAATAATTTCAGTAGAAAAAATTATCCATAAAAATCCATAAAAGAATAAGTAAGGTATCAATACAACTTATACCCATTGGATTAAGAATAATGGGTTATTATAATTAATGAATATTAATAATATGAAATGATCCTACAAAACATTTTGGAGGAAAATATCCTTTTAATTTTGAAATTCACCATAGAAAACAAAAAAATTCTAAAGACATATTTGAAAAATTATTTTAAAATAACCGTTTAAAATAGTAAAATTTTATTTTTAAAATTTATATTGGAATCATTCATAAA
The DNA here is from genome assembly GCA_963277665.1 of Viscum album. NCBI lineage: Eukaryota > Viridiplantae > Streptophyta > Magnoliopsida > Santalales > Viscaceae > Viscum > Viscum album. The sequence goes on from OY728122.1 coordinate 381,651,984, forward strand.
AATTCTATTTATGTGGTAAATATTAAAATAATTTTTACCTTTAAATTTTCATTATAATCCAAAATATCAATTTTTTAAAAAAATCATTAATATTAATTTAACATATTTTTTAAAAGTAAAATATGTAAACCATTATTTATTAAGTCATTATTAAATGATTCAATAAATTTTTTATGAGAAATTTATAAAACATGGTTTTGGAATAAAATAATCATCCAAACAAAGAGAGAAATAAAGGTATCTTTCCTTTAAAATAATTTCATAATCAATTTTAGTAACAATGAGGGGAGAAAATGTACTATTACATGAAAAAAATCAATAATAACCATAGGATAATCAAATTAAATGGATTTTTGGGAAATTTTGAAACAATTTAATTCAATATAAAGTTAAGGATAACAAATATCGATGAGTATTTGATTAGGAAGAAAACACTTAAAATTATCATAATGTTGAAGCGAGAATTAATCAATAAATTTTTAATATGTATTAAATTTATAGTAAATGAATTATATTAAAATAAAAAAATAATATAATTAAAATATCTTACACACATAATCTTATAATATAAAATTTTTCTAAAAAGATATATAACCCATTAATGAGAAATTGTGTTTTGAAAATATTTACCTCTTGGTAAATATTATATCAAATAAATTTTTCCTAAATAATGAAAATTGTAACAAAAAATACCATGAATTATTAATGAAAAATTATATTACATTTTTATGTGGTTTTATATACATCGTATACAAAATATTATTCATATACCATAATAATCTTCCACGATGAAGATAAACTGAGTTATTGTCCCTTACCTCCTGATCCTTTTCTATGAAAAAAATTTAACTTAATGTATAATGGTTTTATATATGTTATAAATTTATAACAGAACCAAATTAATATTTATAAGTTCAAATGTGGTGCTTTTATTAAATCATATCATCCTTCTCTTAATAATCATTCATTATTTTCATTATTTTGATAGGATGTTTCCTTTTTTTTCTAATGCTTGTCTGATCCTGAATGATATAGTTTCTGTGAATATTATATTGATATATAATATCTATAATAATAATAATCAAATAACAATTTTCTTGTTTTTTTATTAGTTTAACTTTTAAACTAAATCATGAAAATTGTTTATAAAAATATAAGTATGTTATGATCAAGAAGACTACAGGCCTTACAAACGCATGATTAACGCTTCCATTTTCTTGTGATCTTCATGGAAATATAAAATATAATATTTTATAATACCATAATTACCATTTATATAATAATTATCAAATTATTTCATTAAATATACTTATATATATCATATATTTTGTGTTGTGATTAAAATATAGTCACTTCGATTCACGAAGGATGTAGTCCACACGTACATGAATAGTGTTACCGGTTTTTAGTCTATGAAATAAAATGATATATTTTCTTTTTAATAAGGTGAAAAATTTAATTAATATCATAATTACTTCATTTATATCACATATATTGTTTAAATTTATCCTTATTACCTTCCGTGTAAGTCATTTTGGAAAACAAATCACATCGTTTCAGAAGGTGGTCTTTTGTCGTATAGACGAGGGATGTTATCATAACACCTACCCAATGGAAAGTAAAAATTTTATATAAGTTATAATAAAAATAGAGGTATGAAATTTATATACATATCTTTTATATTCTATATGTACATCTTGATACCCAATCATAAATTGTGGTAATGGAAAAAACATGAGACATTTGTTCGCAAGGCGGTAGTCGATAGTATACATGAATTGTTAAGATTTAACACATTTGGTGAAAATGTGGATGTTATTGGTCATTATCATATAATAAAAATATATATGTATATGTAATATATTTATGTAATTATATAATTAGTGTCTATTAAAATTTTGGGGAGGTTTAGGAAATAGTAAAATCAAAATAATCATGGTTGAATGTCACCTCTTCTTCAGTTATCCTCCTTATGTTTTCATAAAGTGATTTACAAGGATAAAAATAAACCCAGACTAAGGAATATAGTATGATAATTGTAATCATGGTAATTTATATGGGTTTGTATTGGCCCAAAATGTGTTTAACCTTGTGAGTATGATAAAAGATGGGGTGTCCTTTTAAATGAGAGGTGAATAGAACATAAATAATTTTTTTAAACAACAAAAATATACCCATGGTTTCCACATGATAAATTAATCCCAAGTAAATTATTATGAATCCTTATCCATGATAATTTTGAAATAAGTCTAAAATTTTTAATTAAGACATGCTTTTAGGTTATATTAACAATTATCTTTTTATTCTAATACAGAAGTAAATCTATTTTTTACTTAACCATAGTAATTAATAATTGTTATTTCTCTATTAATTTTCATTAAAATTTCTAATTTATTTTTTTATATTATTAATTAATCTGATTCAAAATATGGATCATATTTTTTAAAATTCTATTATCATTTCACCTAAATTTAGTTCTAAATAAATTTTACAGGTGCGATGAAAGAGCAAGGTTTTTAAGAGTAAATGATCAAATATATAGAGTTTTTTTGTCAATATTAAATATTAAAATATTTAAAATTAAATAAATTTAATTTAAATATATATAATTGAAATTATTTTACTTCAAAAAAATATAATTTTTCTATATATATAATTTTAATAAAACTATTTTTTTCATCTAAAATTCACAATTTCACAATTTATCAGAAAAATAATACATTTTAGGAATAGTCCCCCAAATTTGCCCTAATAAAATTGTGATATTAATATTTAAATGATACAGTTTTAAAAATAATCAATGAGGGGTAAAAATTAATTTTAAAATATGTGGGAAAAGTGTGATAACTCCCACTTTTAGAAAATTAATGTTTTCATAAAACAATAATTTTTATTTTAAATGAATATTATATTATTTATCATCTATAGATTACCAAAAAATCCATAGTATAGTGATTAAAATTCATACATGCTATTTAAAAATATTTGTTATAATTGAATACTCTTTTATGGTTTATTTCTCCTTGTGTCTAATTGATACACTTTTATCAAAGAGATTAAAATCAAAGAAATATATTTTGAGAATCATTTAAAATCAGTGGTGTGTGTCATAAACACTATCAAATATAATGTAATTATTTAATAAACATGATTTTTGTAATAAATGGTTTTGGAATTTGGAAGTACCATTGTTTAAAAACCAATAACAAAATAGGGTTAATAAAATACCCACTTACTAAGAGAGAAAGGGTAGTATAACTGTCATTTGAATTAATAACATGAATAGGTTTCTATATAGGAGAAAATAGTTATGATATGAAATCATGGACATGGAAGATAATAACAATTCCCAATTATTAGTATATATTTATAGAGGCAATTGACCACAAGAATATGGTTGATTTAGATTATGTTAATGACCAAAAAATGTTAAATTAATGATATTTGAAAAAAGGTATTTGATATAATTAAAATTATGCTGATATAATTCAAATTTATATTCATGATCCTTTTCTTATAGTTTCTAATAACATTACTATATAAGAATATAAGTAAATTTAAATTATAAATACTTTTCTATTTCATAAGAAAATTTTTATCATTTGTTTGTGATTAAATAATTTAACAATTCATCACTTACTACATGAAATTAGACTCAAAATAAAAATTGTATTATTCTAGAATTAAGAAAATCCACTTATAATGGATCATAAAATCAATAAAATATTGAGAATTTGTTCGTTATATATCTAAATATGTTCAAAAATAATCATTATTAGTAAATTTTATCCAATATAATAAATTAATATCTATAACTCAATGGTAACACCACTATTTTATCATTAACATCAATTTATAAAATACTTTAACTATAAAAAGTGACATATTAATAAGGAAATTATGTAGGTCAATGGTAGGTTCTAAACCCTTATCGTCCTTTGGTCCTTGGTTCAATCCGAAATACCTTTCTGGATGTGATGGTTTTTCACCCATCATATAGGTTTTCAAAATTTCTAACACTATATTATCATAATTCATAAACCATTTCCCAAAAAAAATTTATAGACATCCTTGAAATTAAATTAATAATTAAATAAAATTTTTACTAAGGTATTGAATTCAATTTTTTTTAATGTCTAAAAATTTTATTTGATTATTATTATAATTACATTACTTATCATATTATATTAAAATTTTTCATTTTGTGGAAATACAGATCAGTAAAATATAAATGAATTATTCCTCAAGTAACATTTCCAATAAAAAAATTTCTTACCATAAAATTATCCCACATATATGTAATATAAATAGAGTGCAGACATAAAATCCAAAAATATGTGCTTGGGACATTGACATTATAGTCCATATTAAACTCCTTAACCCCTGATGGTATCTATAACTCTTATGTAAATTATTATATATATTCCCCAAAAAGCTGCCATAACACTTATATATTTCATGATTTTTTTTAAAAATGCCAGTGGTAAAAATTCATCTATAATATAATTTTTTTATCACGATAAATTCTTAAAACATTTTATTTAAATAATTGTCCTTCCATAGTATATGTGTTAACATTTTAGTGAGGGTATCGACTCATATAATTCTACAGTTCTCCAAATTTATGAAAATGAACTAGAAATGGATCGATATAATGATTTTTTTTCCTTTGATCATAATATTTATTTTCCCTTGGAAATCCGATGCTTTATTCACTTATTTTTTACACATAAAATAGTTTTTCATATCCTTTGAGACACATTATTTTCAATATATTACAACATTATTTTAACCATGACACTTAATTATCAAATACTATTTGAAACCTTCATAATTATTTATTATCAAAATGTTAATTATTCAATTAATATCCACCTAGAGTGTCAAATAGGGTTAACAAGGTGTCTCATTTTCTTGCTTTAGGTGAGGATTAGGTTAAGACCAATGTTCCATTTTCATATTTATTAACCCAAGGTACATTTGTTCCAAAGCTACATCCACTTGTTGTATCCAGATAGGGATGCATTTCATGGGAAAACTAGATAGCCTCTACTATACAAAAACATTAGTAATTGTTTCTATATTTATCCACAATGATAATCATAGTGGAATAAACCATAATATATTTTTTCCTTTAATATATTAACCAGAGTTTCATCTAAGATTCCTATGACACCAATTATTTAAAAAAATCATAGTATACCTGATTTGTTGTATATTTTATTAAATTTTGTTAATAAATGAGTAATCATATCCTTGAGGGCCAATTTTTTTGTTATTGGTAAACCAGATATATACAATTGTATTTAATTACATTTGAATATAAAAATTAAAACTAACCATTTTCTGAGAAAAAAATATTCCCCCTGGCCTTTTCTTACCTAAACATTATAGTATACTTCATTGATTCCAAGAAAAGGGTGGTTTATATTTGTAGTAAGGGATAAGAATATATAGCCCATTAAATATCAAATCACTAATTATAGCCAATATACTAAGGTAAAGATATAAACACACATACAATGAAATCAATAAAATGGGAAGGACGTATATCAAGATATAATAGAAAATATAGAAATATCATGGATAATAAAAATAGAGTAGATAAAAACATATTACACATTCCATTTATTAAAAAACATGCCTATAAAAACTGGATAATTCATAATCAAAATAGAAATGTAAATAACTGAACTAACATTCCCAGTAATAAAAAGCATACAATTAAAAGTATATAGAGATAATAACTCTATAAAAATATCAAGAATAATAATAACAGACTTAAAAATGAGATAAATTATTAATTATTATACACCATGTCATAGAAAAATTATACTTCAACGATCAAAAAATTTCACAAGATATTTTCAAACAACAGATTAAAACCCATTGAGTTTGGAAAATTGTTATTAATCTATCATATAATTGCCTTATGAGACAGACAATGCAAAGAGATAATTTTTATAACAAGGCCCCTACCACGTCTATATATCAAAATAATTTTTTATATATCAAATAATTGATATAATTAATTAATAATGTGACTTATGATTAAATATGAATATTAAAAAAAGAATAAAAATTATCAATATTTAAATGAAAAATAAAATAACATTCAATGTAATAAACCAAAAAAAACATATTTTTTATGAAATCAATATTTCAATGATAAATTATATCGATATATAAGGAAAATTTAATGTCTAATGATCATGGGAAAGTGAATATTTTAATGGAATTTTAATCACTATAAAAATTACATCAAAAAGGTAATTTGATTAATTTCATAGGTCAAAAAGATCATAAAAAATTCCTAGAATGAATAATGATGGTATCAATAAAACATAAACCCATTTGATAAATAATAAATTTTTTACAATGTTGAATAGAAATTCTATAAAAATATCTTTGAAATCTTTCTTTAGGAAAATATATTTTTCATTTTCAAATTCACTAATTCATAATAAATTTTATAAAATCATTTTGAACCAAATTTCATTCTAAATTAACCCTTCAAACTCATGAAATAATCTTCAAAAACTTTTTTAGTCAAGGCGATTAGAAATTGTAGTCATATCACACAAATTAAACCAATGATTCAATTCACTTTTATCGGAAAAATTAAAATGGGGGAAAAATTAAAAATACATAAATTTTATATTAAATTTTTTTTATAAACTAGTAAATTGGTAAAAATTATTTAATTATTTTTTTAATGTATTAAAACGTTTTTTAAAATATACGAGGAAGCAATTATCCTAGAAGTAAATAGTTTTATTACTGAAGAAAGAAATAAAATGAAATTTTCATTTAAAAATTTTCTCAATCATTTAAACAACCAAAATTCAGTAAAAATGAACTATTAATTTAAAATATCATTAATAAAAAGTTTATAATAAAATTAAATGGTGTTATTAAGAAATGTTTTAATTATTTTCTTCAACTAAATATCATGAATAAACAAACATTATGTTAATTATATTTGGAATTAAACATTGATAATGGTTATAACATTAAAGTGAAAATTATTTATTGAATCTCTTATGTGTATCAACAATAAATGACAATAAATAAACATGAAATAAAACACATTGTAATTAAAATTCACTACCTACATAATAATATGATATCAAAGTGGATGAGGATGTAATATAACCCAATAATAAGAAATTGAATAATGAATTTCATTAAGAATTGGTAACTGTTAATTCAAAACATCTTGAAAGAAATAATTAAAATTGAAAAAAAATCCATGAATTAATAATCATTCCTAATATTACTATTTATAGTGGAATTATATACACAATATTATAGAAATTATGGGCATAAAATTATTATATGATAGAATGAAGAGAAATTTTGTTGAATTTCTATTCCTCAATCTTCATTTTATTTGAATGTTAGTTAACATAATTTAAAGTGATTTTAAAAATGTTACTCAATTATACCTGAAGAATTATAAAATTTATAATATCATAAATGACCCCTTTTAACATATTATCATGCTTCTATTATTAATCATTCATTATATTCATTATTTAGGGTATTTATTGCCTTCCATTCTCACATGTGTTTCATTGTGGAAGATCTACTTCATGATCATATTATATTTGTATCAACCGAGGAATAATAATATTGAAAAAAGTATCTTCATTTTACAAAAATATTTCCTCTAAAATCAACCATGAATTATGTTTACGAAAAATGAATTATGTTATAGTCATTGAAAGGATATGTCATATGTAATCATGTGTAATGTTTCAATTTTTTGATGATCCTAAATGAAAGAAGATATCTAATATTAGATATTTCCATAATTATTATACTATAATATATGTATCATAATATTTATATAAATATACTTATATATATCATCAATTTGGTGTTGTGATGAAAATAGAGTCACATATCTTTAGGATGGTTGATGTTTATACGTACACGATTGATGCTATTTTTTAAGGGTAATAAATAAAATGATATCATAAATTTAATAATGATAAATATTTCATTGATATCATAATTATATCATTTAAATTACATATATTCATTAGCAATATCATTATTTCTTTCTATATAAATCGTTAGTGAAAAATGATACACATCGCATTGGGAGGTATTAGTCCATTGTGCAAAAGAGATGTGTTATTGTCTCACAAAAGGAATATAATGTAAGAATACTATATATGATATAAACAATCTAGAGGTATAATAATTTTATAAAAATTATATATATAATTTTTATCCAACATAATACCCAACTATTAGTTGTTGTAATGGAAAAATTAATTTGATCATTTTACGAGGCGGTAGTCCGAAACACACGCTATCTATTATTTAAAAAAACTTTTGAGGGATGTGAGGACAGTTTGAGTAAAGATAATAACATAAAAAATATTACTATATTTTTGATTCTATGTATATTATAACATAATTTATTAATAGTAATTTAGTGAGTTGGAGGAAGAAATAAAATAAAAATTCTCATTCATGAAAGTTACCTCTTCTTCGAGTATCATCATTATGTAAGAATATAAAACCATATTTTTTTGATTTACCAAAAAAAGTTAGTCTCAAAAGATGCTGATAAGAAAATTTTAAATTTTTTTGGTTATGTTTTTACCAAACCAAATTTTTAAATGTGTAAATAATATAGGATATGGGTTCAAATTTTATAAGTGTGGTGAGATATACACATGTAATTTAAAAAAAACATATGTACCCACATTTTTTCACAATCCATGAACATCTAAAATAGGGTAAATTATATCCATATAAATTATACGGTTGACATGTGAACCTAAAATATATTTTAGATAATTTTATATATCATATTAACACTTATCATTTATGTTTTTCCCCTGGTAAATATGTTTTTACCATTACCTTGGTAATTAATTTTTTACATCTTCCACAATTAAATTTGTTAAAATTTTATGTTGAAAATTTCAAATAATATAAATTAATAAAATTCAATATATGTTATCCATTTCTCAAAATTACATTCACGTAAGTAAAAAAATTATAATTTAATATTAACAGTGCATTGGTAATTTGAAAGAGGGTTTAAAGGAGAAAAAGTTCTAATGTATACAATGTTTTTATTTCAAAATAAAACATTAAAATAATAAATATGACCAAAATTGGATTAAAAATAATATAATTGATCTAAATTTACTATGAAGCCCATTAAATATAAAATATAAACATTGAAACTATTTAAAAGGAAAGGTAATATTAAATTATTGTTTAGTAATTTTGATTATTTATAAAAAAATGAATCCATTGATAAATATCCCAAAAATTCACCAAATGATAATTTTTATATTAAAATTCCATAAATTAAGAATTTTTTACATATATAATTATGAGTATTTTTTAAATTTTAATTTTAATTTTATTGCAAAAATACATGACCAATACATATTTTTTAAAATGCAGTTTTTCCAAATACATTGCTTTTGATTTAAAATGATCCTTAATTTATATCTGATTGATAGATAACCATAATTTTCATAATTTAGTTATTAATATTGGTAATTTCCAATTTAATTGTTATTTTATAATGTTATACTGTGTGATGGTTCATTTAATCTTGAGGATGCATATTTTTTATGCTATTAATGAAATTAAATTTAAAGAATTATATTGTTTTGGTTATTTATGATTGGTTTTGCATATCACATATGCTATAAAAAACCATGTTACTTCATTATAATTTTTTTCTTTTACTCCATATATGGGTCTCAATATAAATCTAACTTCATGATATCCCTATTTTCATTACATATAGGTAAAAATATCATTAATATCACCTAATCCCCAAACTGTATGGGGAATATAGATTAAATTATTCAATAAAAACTATTGATTTCAAAGATCTCCCCATTTGATACACATTACACAAGCCTTATTCATTTTGAAAGAATTCCCTAATAATTATTTCCATTAAACACATTTTTTAAAAGGCTGATAATAGTTATAAATCCATCACTAGTGTTTAATGAATGTAAAATTACCAAAATATTTATGTGCACAAAGTAAACATGACAAATATGGTGTGTAATACTAACTATCGTCATTGATTGTGCACCTCCATCAAATCATATGATATATTTGAATATTAAATTTCATGATATAACTATAAATGGTTTTAACATCACATGGGGTACCTAATTTCCTACCATACATGGGTTTTAGATAAGTACCCCCCATGGCCTCTGTCCACACACTCCACAAAAGAAAGGATTTTGTTCCTCACACAACCATGTGCATTAAACATGATGCATTTTTTAATTCCCTATACCAAACTTTGAGTACTACCACATATATTGTCTTGAAAACACAAACAATTTATACCCTTATTACTCACCCTACCCTAATGTTTGAACACAAAACATTTCCAATTGATTTACAAATCCTCTGATCTGGCTTTCCTGAACATAAAACACTACGATCACCCACAGCAGAATCCCCCCAATCATTCCATAGGATCTCTTATGTCATAAAAAACAACATATATATGATTTAAAATTAATAATAAATTAATTTATAAGGATTTATATATTAAATTTTATATATGTCCAAACTATGGCTATAAACATTGATGCATCGGTACTTGTTTTTCAATACACACATACCAACTCTCTATCGATCTCTGATTTATAAAGTTGGTGTGATATCATACTCCATCTATATTTTTATATACATATCCACTCTCTAAAACATGAAACTCACATGGGGTTATTTTTTCCATATATATATATATATATATATCCAATAGATATGGATGAAATAAAATAATGGAAAAAATAAAAGGAAAAAATGAGAAAGAAAAGAAACATTTATGCAGTACAAGACTGGACCTAGTTCCCATGATGGGATTCTATCACCTAGGGTCAAAAAATACCAATTATTAACTCAATGTATTGGTTAAACTTAAAATATAAGACTCAATAAAAATTATATTTCAATTATAACTCACATGTAAAAACAATATAAATCAAATTAAAAATTAAATAATCTGTGAAAATATAACTAACTCAGAATCCCACCATAATCCATCCCTTAGGTGCAAACCCTCTACCAAAGTTAGTGAAAAGGTAATAAAATTATATCCACATTCTAGTGGAAAACATAATTTTACCCATTAAAATTAGTTTAAAGATAAAATTCAAATTCCAATGGATTTTTATTTTATGGAAAAATTTAGGTCTTTAAAACATATATACCATTATAATTCTATTCATCGATAATCCATGGTCATACATCACCTAAAAATTATTACATATTCAATCCATCAACTCATCATCATCCAATATCATCCTAAACCAAAATTATTGGAAATATTTCACATCAAAATCCTAACACGAGCTGCATTGCTAAAATCAATTGAGGCGCCCGCTTGTCACTACCTTAAAATATCCTTTTACAACACGTTCCATATTTTCCAATAACATCTATGATGATGATTTTACATTAATGCCTCTAATTTAAACATAGATTATCCTATAATAAATCCCAAAAAATCCTTTACCCAACTCACATAGGGGTCTTATAACTACAATAGATATACTACTCCCCACTATAGGGTTTGTATTATCACTTCATCACTGGACAAGATTAACAATGACCACCACCCATTATCTACCAATCACTATATTCATTGATGTGATTTTTCCATCTCATTAATACATGATATCTAAATGAAATCAATACTTATCATCCATTAATGGATCATATATGCATTTTCATATATAAAACTCAAAAATTACCAATCATAAATGTGGTATCACTGTCAAATGGGCAATGGTACAGAACCGACTATATGTATTAACATATACTTCTCCTAATGTTCTACAACCACATGATTCCAATGTACATATGTGTCTATCCTCCAAGTCGCATTCATCCACATTTAATATGATGGAACCTTCTAATTATGAAATCTCACTTATCACAGAGTCCATCTATCTATTTTCATTTTAGTCTTTGATCATCCATTCCCACAAGCATAGAATTACTCCCATTAGTCGTTGGATCACACAAAGATGTTTATCAGTTTAAAATGGATCAAAAACATTGAGTAAACAAATGCATTTACTTATTATCATACAATAATAATGGTCATTTAATTTTGTAATTCCCATTCACATTACTCATCTCATGCACCCATGAGATGCATGAAATCAAAACTAGGCTTGCATTCATAATCCACTAATAATTATCATGTGCATTTTAGTCCCACATTACGTGGTCTACCCTCAAGAAATCAGTTTTTTATCTTGTTATTCACTCTTAATTCTCAATAACATCATGATCTCTAGTTAACCCATGAAAACTTTCATCAAAAATATTCACTTATAAATTCTACCACCCTATATCTTAGATAATATATGAATTCAATTGGGTTATTTGCTTCTTTAGTCCTACCATTGTTGTCCATATGTGGGATGAGTAACTAACACAATATATTATAACCATCACCAAAAACCCTAGGAATCGTCATTACTATACTATATTCCCCATATAAACCCATTTGAACCAATATCATTACCATAAGAACATACATGTGTGTCCTCTATCTAAGGAAAACACACATCCATGTTAACCAATTACATAGTTTACCTTATCTAATCACATACCCCTGACTCAAGAAAACCCTATGACATGTTTTATGAGAGGTATGGTCTCACACCAGTAAAAAAAATATTTCTTATAGGTCATATATCATTGACTGTCATCCACTAACCTGTCTCAACATCACATAATAGGACACTTAACAAAACCAAATCTAGGTTCCACATATACATAGAAACCTCAAATCCAACTCTAACACTATAACGGGAATTTATTTACATGAGAATTCAACCTTATTAATTCCCCATCAAGAATCCAAAAACGTTATTTAGGGTCACACACATGTAACTACATTTCCATTACATGATCAATTTCATTCAAATCATGGATGCATTAAATGGTTTTGTAGGATTACATTTTTTTATATTTGATAAAACATCTTATAGGTTTCACTAAAAAATTAAATAACTTAACATAAACAATATTAACCCAAACAGTTTCCATTATTAATTCATAATATACCAGTGTTGACCTACAATGTTTTTATATAAACATTTTGACTATGCACTATACCATCATCATCAATATTAATCATTCATCCACCAAACCACATTACCTTACATTAAAATTATGTTTATATACATAGTTGTAAAACTGAGTATAATTCCTACACGAAATCTTTTGGGGAACTTTTCTGTCAGATTTTGAGGATGCATTATATAGAATAACATCATTATTAGTGTAATCACACACAAGAATGAACATGGAATTTTAATCCCTAGTTTCTAGGAATTATGTATACAGTGAACCCTCTTTCAATTAAGCCAAGATCCAAATGTTTTATAAATAGAGGCATACTGGTGGTCCAATATAGAAAAATCCAATACCTAATAAATCTGAACAACATGTGTTTCAAAAAATGTGAAATCATATAGAACTATTAAAAGTAGACGTATGGAAAAAAATCATGTACCCTGAATAACCCAGGATTCTTGAAGAAAACATGTTTTTGATGTACCAGTCTAGGTTCCATTACATCTAATAACATATTCCTAGAAATCCCCTATAGTATCAATAAATATTAATGATGGTGATTAATTTTGATACCACATTGTCACATCTCTATATAAATCACTATGAACCATAACCAAACTAGTGTCACTACATGAACTTAGGTATTCCTCTTCTAAGTTAGATTCTTCCAACTAGTAGTGTGGTTCTAGGGTGGTATTGTGAGAGGAATATTCTTTCATATTATAATGTTTAATAATGACATGATCTCAATGAATAATCATTTATGTAAACATAAATTATAATGAACTAACTATAAATTTTTTTAGGAACTTGTGATAATAAATATAATGATCTCATACATGCATGAATGAATAATTTCTCATTGGGTAGATCACATATATGAAATGACCATTAGAAATAAAATAAAAATCATCCACTATATATATATTCAAATACATATGCCCAATATCCATAACTATTAAAATAATCAATCATGATCCATTATACCTGAAATGTAACTCCAAAACCTATGAAACACTTGGCCCCTTTGCTGACCTCTATGCATCAAATATTAACAAAAAAACAACGTTATTGTCTTCATGTGAAACAAGAACCACATATATGGGGTTAGAGTAAAGTATTTATAAGGACACCACCAATGATGGAAATAAAATTTGGTCTCACTTTATAATTATCATGAAATATACCAACCCTAGAGGATGCATATCACTGTATAATAAACATATAAATAATAAATAAACAAAACCACCCAGAGGGATAGATCCCCACTGTATTAATGATATTCTATTCAGAAATTTTGGTTCATGTCCCAGATGAACCAATCCTTCCTTATCTAGTGTAAGAGTATCTCTGATAATCATCTGATGCATATTCCAACCATTATAATGAATAATGAAGTGTTCACCCCATTATACAAGGATAAAACATGATGGTTAAACACACCATATTAAATTTTACACTGACCTAAGGTATTCCACATCCACATATCACCATATACGGAATGACTCATGCCCATATATAATGGTCCGATGAAGCTAATCCATAATAGTATTGAATGACATACCCCAACCACACCATCATCCACAAGATTATTCACATCCTCCTCATTGAGAGCATTCATGACTTACCTATTAGGGTTTCCCAATTATAAATAATTTCTACCACTTTGGAATATTACATTTAAATATAACAACACATCAATAGGAATTTCCCCAATTTATCAAATGGTGATTCAGAATAAATTAAACAATAATGAGAAACCTAAGATAAACTCGTCACTAGAACTACAAAAAGAGAAACAATTAGCACCAAGGGTCATCCACCTTTCAACATTTCACTTACTATTCAATATATCATAGAAGGATCATGACCCCCTAACTACCCATGTTTGATTAGGTATATATGGTGAAAATCTTCACAATAACATCCAATATCCTATAACACACACCCACATGGGACCCCATATCATATATAACCTAATAGGGTTCCATAAAACTCATAAAAAGCATTGGATGACCACATTGGCCTCACTGTATGCTCCATAATAGAGCCTCTCAAGAGAAATAGAATAAGGAACATATCATGTCCTAATTTACCTCATAGTCTTTTCCTCAATCATATCCCCAAATAAACTCCATGTATTTACCCTTATAAGATAAATTCATTCTAGTTGGTTGAATTCTTATATATATTCGCCACAACTTAGGTCCTTGGTAATCACCTTAAAAGACATAATACAATATTAAGCACCATAAATGGGACTCGATCCATATTACTATTTAGAAGTTAACAAATTTAATAATATAGAATGATGCAATATCCATAATTTCACATTAGCCGTGATATTTCTTGCGGATTCAGAATGAAAACCCCAATGAAAGTCTATGTACCTAAGAACACCCAATCCAAGACACCCTCGAGAAGGACTCTTATTGTCAATTAAATACCACCATTGATATATACAAATCAATTTTCTCATAATTCATTACTCATAATTCAAATTCCATTTCTTTTTTGAGAATAGAAAAATGTTGTAAAAGGGGATGTACACAGTGTTAACCTTATGGACATGGTTGTTAACCCCTACCATTGACCTTAGTCATATACCTACAGAAAATCTAGAGTGTAATTCTCAAATTATACGATGTAAACCAATAGTATATTTCAATATCGTCAATGGCATTAACAAGATTTATATCAAACTCAGGTTCATCCCAAATACCCAACATGTCATTTTTTATTCACTCCCCATGAGAACTAGCCATTTGCATCACACATCCATGATTATTAATTATAGGATCTCTGATGATTCCTCATACCACAACCAAGGATGTCCCACCCTATGTGTGATGAATAGACATGTAACACAATAATTTAATTCTCATGTAGCTTGATATTAATAAAACTCCTCGTGTGTTCTTTACCTATATAATTTTAAATATGTTGTCCATAGTATGAAACCACTGAAATCATTTGAAATATGTTTTTTCCAAAATTACCACATAAGGAAACTCCTAAAACATTGAAAAATATTTAATTTTAATTTAAATTATAAAAAACCATAATTCTAGGGAACTATGGATTAAAATAAAAAAAAGTCTCATTCCTTTTAAAGAGAACTAATTAAGAATCACCCCTTGATCTAAACAAAACACCCAATGAGGAATTGTGTAATTTTGATCAATGAAAAAAACATGATCCCTTACTACCTCCCAATAGAGGATTTTGGATTCCAATCTGAAACTATTCTCAAATGATATTTCAATTGAAAATCACATGAATAAATAAATCATATTATATTAAATGTTATATATCTTCCTATATAGGAAAGGCTCAGAATTCCACTTTAATCCCACCATAGGATCAATACAATATTCATGTACCAAAAATTTTCAAAAACATTGGATCTCTCTTCTTGTGGGAAATTGACTTTTAACCACTCAAGATCACCCATAAGTAATAAATAAAAATTCCAAACTAAATTTCCTAGATTGATAATATGTGTATATTTAATGTAGTTAGTAATATTCTGCAACTAATATATCATCCCTAGGTTCCCTCCACCCTTGATCTTGTTTCTTACTTACACTTAATATCTTTGACAATTCATTACCAACCTTATTTCTTATTCATATGAAATAGAACAAATCTTCTCCCATTATCCTTATTTTAGTAGATTCATCACCTATTATTGAGATGATTTCCTCATTCCATGAAGTAATTAAATATTTTTCTTCTAGATCTAACACCCATACCTCCATATCTAATTCAATAAAACCATTAGACATAAATCAACATAAAACTAATGTCCCATATAAGTATTATTTTAAAAAAATAAAATCTATACTTCAATTATCCTCTGAAATGATTTTTAGGATATTAACTAGATATATTTCTCAAAGTACACAAATTAAAAAAATATGATGATTATTCTTTTCTTTGGAAGGAATAATAATTGCAATCGTCCTAAAAATCTATTATTCTTATTAATTACATTTCAAATATAACGTTATTTTGATGGGATCCCATTCATGTTTTATATATTCTAAACATTAATATAATCTTATTTATTATATTTGATGGTTTTCATATAAGTAAAAAAACATGTGGCATCATCTCTCATTATTTATTGTTAAGATGAATCATCCAATTTCATTTATAATAGAAAGAGTAATAATTATATATATGATCTTTGGAATTAGAACCTTCAAGTAAACCACATTAACTCCAAAATATGGAATATATCATTAAAGGTTATAATATCTAATTATTCACATTCCTGGATAATTATATATGTGGAATGTGATTTTATAAGATGAATATATTTATATAAATCAATATCTGATTTAATCATAGTACACATCCTAAAATTATTGACATAAAATTTAATAATGTAGTAGACACCGTGGAAAATAATCGAGTAATCTAATTTTCTTATATATATATATATATGATCAATTAATTACAAAATGATAAGATTTTGATTTATGTCAGTTTGAGGATAGTTCAGCATGGTGTTATAATCAATGAAATATTTTGTTTATGTGTTGTGCACATGATACAATTATTTCCAATTTAAAAGGCATTAATTTTTCATATAAAAAATGTTACAAAAAAGGACCACACAATTCCTATTAACACAGACATATTACATTATTTGGGGAAAGAAATTTAATTCAAATAATCTTTCCATTTCACCTTTTATTGAGTATACTAAAAAGAATAATTTTGATTTCTTTTCACCCTCTTAGGTGAATCTTATTTAATGGTATAATTGATTGGTTCCTAAAAGTGTGTTCCACTAACAAAATTGTTATTTTAATGAATTTTAATATAAAATGGAAGTATATTAATTTTTTTATTTCTATAATTAGTATAATAATTATATAAAATGAAAAATTAAATAATATTATATGTAATATAGTATTTTTCATGCCTTAAAATAAAAAGAAAAACTATTAGATTATTTGTTTTTATTTTTTGAGATCAGCAGATATGATTACTCTTGATATCCATAGATTGATGTAGGGGAGAAGAAAAAATAATTTTTTAATGTTTTCTTTAAGGAAGGACTTTTTTATGGTATCTGGAATATACAACATACAAATTGATCATTATCAATTATATTAATTGAGATTACCTTCACCGATAGTCTATTTTTTTCAATTCATGATACAAATATAGATATTCCAAACCACTTTTGAAAAACATCTACAATGATTTTCAACCATCAGTTCATCTATTCTATTTCGTCTCATACCACATCCCTATAGAACAAATCCATAGATCACAACCATATAAATATTACCTTTTTAGGATTATAATTACCATAAACTACTGTGTGCTATTATAAATAGTGTATTTCTAAGGTCGTATTTTATTTTATCTTGGTTTATAACCAAGACTTATATTTTTCTTATAGGGAAAATTACATTGAGTGGGATATTATGCCATCATAATTGTGGAGACTTCTTTGGTTTGTATACCTAAAATCATTAATTATTTCATACTCCATAATTTTCCCCAATAAAATCATGTAGTGTTTTAAATTTTAGTTTAAAAAACATAATTCAGGTGTATGTATCATTTTAACCTCGAAAAATCATCTATATGACGTGAGATATTTTCGTTCAAGGTCAAATAATAAATGTTGTGCTAACATTGACCCATGAAATATCTATTTTCATGGATATGAAAGATTATGGGCTAATTACATTATCTATATGGACCAAAAATGAATATGGAAATTTATAGTAGGGTGTTATTTGATTCAATTTCATATCTATGTGTTGATAAATAATGATGAAAATTGAAGTTCATGTATTCATTGAGTAGTGGTTTTAGAATGTGAAATTATATTTTACGTTTTTAGTTAGTAAAAGGTTAAGAGGTTTTTTAGATTGGTAGTGAATTTTTTGGAAGCTCATGAGGCTAGTCAGGTTAATACAGATGGATGAGTTTGTTGTGAAACTCAAACATTTATATATTTAATAGTAGTTACTAGGTAGAAATACATGAGGTACCCAACTATTGACATAAGAAATATTTCTTATGGAGTTTCATCATGTGGATAATACATTAATAGGTACATTGTAGCTGTTTTATGGGTATATGGTGGTATTATATTTCTTTAGTTGGGTCATGTTGGTTGTTTCCAATCAAGACCCTTTGGATATCCAATGGGAATGGGATCTATGTTGACAGTTTTTTAAAGGAAAAAACCTTTATAATATTTCCCACTCCTATATTTTTAATCCATTTTTGATTGATGGATTTTGGTGAATTTCATATTCATTTGATATGATTTTTCTTCACATAAATTAGTTGTCTCCAAATTTCCATCCGCAAATTTTGGGTAGTTTAAAGTTAGGGATCTAATTGGATTTTATAGTGAATGACCAAATCAAATTATAAAATTTGGATTCATGGTATTATTGGATAATTTAATAAAAAGATCTTGGAGGAGGGACTGCCTATAGATAAATATTCATTATTTATATATTGACCACTAATATTATAATTATTTTATTTTAAATTCATTATTGTTTGAAAAAATTCCTGTTGATTATTATTGGGTACTATTTGATGATAAGGAATTGAGAATATTGGTCAATTTAGTCTATTTTAGTGTTTCTAAGTCCTATATTAATGGTCATATATAGTTTGGTTTGGTTTTATTAGAGAAGTCCTAAATGTAAGGATCAATCAATAAGATTGATTCCAAAGAAATCCTTATCTCATAATTATAATTATCATATATATTATTAATCCATACATATGACTATTGTAATATTGAAGGTCTACATGAACATAAATGATATAACGTATAATGGAATTCATTAGGATAATTTTAAATAATGAAGGAGACCAAAATAATTATTATGTTATTATTCACTAAAGATCATTCTCCTATAAATATATCCACTCTAAGGGACATCATAAGGATGATTTATTTATTGATAGGTCATAGATAATGTAACGGTCAACAAATTTTTTATTTTTCTTGAGTAGTGGTATTAAATAACAAATTTTATAGATTTATTATATTTATCATTAAATATTTTTGAAATATCAAGAGTGGAGGAATTCTAGAGGAGTTTTAATGGTGATTCAAGAAATGGTACTTCAAAATTTTAAATATTGAATGACATAATTTTTTTAGGAAAAATGACTGAGTTGAACATCAATGAAATGGAATATGATGATATGGGGTGTGTTTCAATAGTTTTATGCATTCATTTTTTAAATTCATGACTTTTCAATCGATAACTATTATATTTCATATTTATTATTTAATGATTGTGAATAAAATGATTTCGTTTATTTAATGTATAAATATGGAATGTAATTTTTATAAATTATTTATCATTAATATTTCACATGACATATTTAAAATAAATATATGAAATTCATTATTCATGAATAAATAAGAAATATTTTAAAAAAATAGTGAATTTAATTCAGTTAAAAAAATATAGATGAGGGGAGGGATATCTTGATTGAAATCTCTAAAAATGAGAAATAAATTAGAGAATTATTTTATTATTCATGATAACTAATGTTGATAAAAAATATCCTTTAGGATTGAAATATGTAGGGGAATAATTGGTGTCCAATTGTTAATTTTATTGAAGTTGAGAGTATTTTTCTTAAGGTATAAGATGGTTTAGCATATTGGTACACCACCCATGGTGTATTTTTCACTTACTATATATAGAAGATAATGGAAACATTAGAAGTATCAGTGTATATCCCTAGGGTATGGGGAGTAAAAATATTTTTTATTCAGTGTTTTATATTTTAAGGTTTATTATAGTGAGTAAGAATGAAATAATCAAAATATAAGGATATTAAGTTCATCATGTGAATATAAAAATTTCAATGAATCTTCCATTGTTTATAACATTTGGGAGTGCCAAATAAAATCTCTATAATTTCTCTGTTTGAAATTAATTTTATCATTATGCATTAAAAAGGTAGAAAAAGTAATTATTTGTTCCCTAAAAATTCGGAATATTATTATTTAAAATGGGAAAATAAAAATTTCACATAACCTAATCCCCCCCCCTCATACATAAGGTACAATAATGGTTTGGTGGAAACACGCGGTATCATTGTCATAGTTATATTTGTAATAAGGTGAACCATGTATAATATTTTAATGTATTGAATTATTTTAGTTAATTATTCAAATCATTGAACAATAAAAAACACTCCAAAGACAAAATGGTTTAGTTTTTTGGACACGCTACACAATTATCCAATTTTTTGATGTATATTCCATATCTCACAGAATATTACTCTCTCATAGTTATATAAACCCCATATTTTAAGGAAATAGATAAAAAATAATAATCTCGTACTTTAAATAATATATCCTCAAAATACTCACATAACATAATGACTAAATTGATTTTAGCATAGAGACAAGAATAATAAAAAAATAATTTCATAAGATGTGGTAATTTCTATATAAATTTAATTCATAGTTATATATTCCTTCTTATATAATAATTATCAAATAATAGGGAAGCGAAGAGATAATAAGCTGTGAGATAAAATAATTAGTCATGTATTATATAAAAAAAATTATAATTGTTTTAATTATAAATATATGGAAGATAATAAATATTGAAAAATATAAAATTTAATATAATATAAATAAATATTTTTTAACCATACCCAAAAATGATAGATATAACATCTCAAATGATACCTCTTTAATCATGGAATGAGAAAATAAAACCTGAATCATTTGGCATGGGCCTTGGAACAAAGGAAAGATAGTGTTTTAATACTAAACAATGTTTTCAATATCATTTTCAAACTGGGACCCCACCAACATATTCACACATTATGTTACTAGTAGAGCTAAAATTCCTTAAGGTGAACCTTGGTATACTCATATATTCACTAACCAACTCTGTTAGATGTTTTATCTCCTGAGATATAATCCTTTTCCCAATGTATATGAGAGTGATATATGTCCCACCCATCTCGTAGACCATAAATTTGTGTTCCACATAAAACAGATCATCATATCATAATATAACCCATATGATGTATATGGGATTTAAAAATAATCATATAAGGAATTTAAGGAAGTAAAATTGGTTTTATAAAACATTAAAATTTAAATAGTTATATTTTTAAATATTAAGCAATAAAAAAATTAACATAATACATTACACTTGAATATATCCTAGAAAATACATTAATTATTCAAACAATTTAAATGTTAAAATACATTGATATAATTTAATTTCAAAAGAATATTTAATAATATAAATAAGAAAATGAAATAATGATTTAATAAATGTAATGTCAAAAAAACTAAATGCATTTATTTTAAAAATAAACATTATTAATTAATCTTTTAAAATAATATAATGGTTATAAAAAATATAGAGTTGATTATAAGACATATTATTATGAATGTAT
This sequence comes from Viscum album, assembly GCA_963277665.1. Taxonomy (NCBI): domain Eukaryota; kingdom Viridiplantae; phylum Streptophyta; class Magnoliopsida; order Santalales; family Viscaceae; genus Viscum; species Viscum album. The sequence goes on from OY728122.1 coordinate 381,674,535, forward strand.
GTATAAAAATGTTTTGAATATTGGGAGTTAACAGTAAAGAAAAATCTGATTATTTGAATGATGAAGAAAATATTATTCCAAAAATTAAAAAGTGGTCAAAATTATGATGGGGAATAACATAAATTTGAAATTACACTTGAAATATTATAGAATTGTAGGGAAGTAAAAACATGGATATGTAGGGATATTCCATAAATATATATAAAATTTATTATTATAATAAAATAAATTAAACCAAACATTAAACTAATCAAGGAAAATTAATATTGTGACAAATATGGAATATTCTTTATATAAATTGTAAATATATCTTAAAATTAGAACATTTTAGGATATTTTAAATTTGTATTATATCATTATAATGATAGTGATTGTGAACCGAGGAAGAGATTTTTGTAACTAAAATTACCTTACAATATTCTAAATTTTTCTATCAAATGTCATTGAATGATTCAAAATCATAAGGTTATATAACTAAAATATATGAAAAATTTAGTTAGGTGAAAATAAATACATAATATATATATATATAAACTAATGAAATATGACGTTTGTGTATTACAATAAATCATGTCTCAATAATAAGAATTTGACATGTGAAACCCTTACAACCATTATTTAATTTTAATAAAGACCACATGATTGGTTTAACATTAAAATGAAGAAAAAATTACATTAATTATGATATTATCTTGATGAAAAAGGTAAATATGGTAAAATTTTAACAATTGACATTGCAAATTGATGTATAGTATAAAAAATGTCTCACAGGAAGAAAATTTTAGAAAACAAATCCCTGGTTCATTCCCCTATTGAGTTAGGTTAATTCTTGGATAAAATATTATAAATATTAACATAATAAAATCATATTTAATTTAATTACTCAGAAATATTAAGCTTATTTAAAAAATATTACAATTTTTTATCATCAGTACAGTAATTAATAATACTGTATTATGACCATCAGTATTTAATAACCTTGGATGTATTTCACATGTTATAATATTTTTATATCATTACCCATTATTTTATACCATGTTTATTATTAATATATCAATTATGTGTTATTAATATATTACATCAGATTATTTTAAATTTTATTATTTCATAATATATGTGTTTTAGTTTTGATATTTGCAAACTGGTTTGGAAAGAGATTATTTTATTAATTTTGGTGGTCGAAGATGATTTATTAATAAAAATATATATAAATTATATAAATTTTAGAAATAAAGAACATAATAATTATTTAATTATTACAAGTTAAAATTATTATTAATTTGGTTCCCTCATTTATCCATGATCATATTTTAAATCATCATTATTTTAGATAGATAAACCACACCCAATATAAACATAATTTAATCTGACTTGTGTGTATAATTAAAGTGGATATTATTTTGAAAAAATATCATTAAAATTGAAAAATAGTGATTTAATTTTTATTCAGTCATGATACTGATCCAATTTTATGATATTTAAATAAATAATGAAAACAAGAAGAAACAAAAAAAAGATTTTATGTTGAGGCAATTTTCTATGCACACGAATGATGGACATTGCATTCATTTTCCTCATTGATGTAAATGAATAAAATGGGTTGAAAATTTAATATCATAACATCATAATTTTATAATGACACTAATTTCTATATATATAAATTTTGATGATATTTTTGGTTGATTCAGAAAACGAGGAAAAACACATGTAGATACTACTTACTATTGTGTATTCATTATTCCTTTAAATCAAACATGAAATTAATTGGGGTTGGATAAAAATGGATGACTAGATAATTATTTTAGTGGGAGAGGTTTCTATGGTGACTAAAATGATACCTTTTAATGGCTTAATTATTTTTAAAGTATATAAATGAAGTGGTATAAGTGTAAATTTTTATATCTAATGATAATTGTTTTCTTATAAAACCCAATTAAATTAAAATAATTAAATTAAACTATTAATGGCTCAATAGAATAAATGAGGAAAATTTTTTATAAGGGTTATTTGTTTTTTATAATTACTCCAATCATCATTTCTGACAAAAATTTAACATGTTTTGACCTGTTTTAATTAGTAAAATAATTTTATTTATGTTTCCTTAATTTTACTAGGGTAAATAATTATCAAGATCAATAGATAATTTAATGTAAAATAATTATTGTTGACATGATTACCTAATTAAAAGTATCTAATTTAAAATTTTAAAGCTATTCTTTTAAATAATTTGTCTATGGGATAAAATAGTTACTTTTAATATAATAACACATAATCATATAAATTTTTTTTAATAGCTGAAATTATATTTTAATTTTATAAATGATAAATGTAATATCATTTTTTATTCTATATAAATAATTTGATTAATTATGAATTTAATTAAATTGATGAGGGTTCTATGGAATTCTGAAACTGGACATCACGTTGAAAATACATGATTTAATGAATGTAATGTCAAAAAAACTAAATGCATTTATTTTAAAAATAAACATTATTAATTAATCTTTTAAAATAATATAATGGTTATAAAAAATATAGAGTTGATTATAAGACATATTATTATGAATGTATGTATAAAAATGTTTTGAATATTGGGAGTTAACAGTAAAGAAAAATCTGATTATTTGAATGATGAAGAAAATATTATTCCAAAAATTAAAAAGTGGTCAAAATTATGATGGGGAATAACATAAATTTGAAATTACACTTGAAATATTATAGAATTGTAGGGAAGTAAAAACATGGATATGTAGGGATATTCCATAAATATATATAAAATTTATTATTATAATAAAATAAATTAAACCAAACATTAAACTAATCAGGGAAAATTAATATTGTGACAAATATGGAATATTCTTTATATAAATTGTATGATTCAAAAATCATAAGGTTATATAACTAAAATATATGAAAAATTTAGTTAGGTGAAAATAAATACATAATATATATATAAACTAATGAAATATGACGTTTGTGTATTACAATAAATCATGTCTCAATAATAAGAATTTGACATGTGAAACCCTTACAACCATTATTTAATTTTAATAAAGACCACATGATTGGTTTAACATTAAAATGAAGAAAAAATTACATTAATTATGATATTATCTTGATGAAAAAGGTAAATATGGTAAAATTTTAACAATTGGCATTGCAAATTGATGTATAGTATAAAAAATGTCTCACAGGAAGAAACTTTTAGAAAACAAATCCCTGGTTTATTCCCCTATTGAGTTAGGTTAATTCTGGGATAAAATATTATAAATATTAACATAATAAAATCATATTTAATTTAATTACTCAGAAATATTAAGCTTATTTAAAAAATATTACAATTTTTTATCATCAGTACAGTAATTAATAATACTGTATTATGACCATCAGTATTTAATAACCTTGGATGTATTTCACATGTTATAATATTTTTATATCATTACCCATTATTTTATAGCATGTTTATTATTAATATATCAATTATGTGTTATTAATATATTACATCAGATTATTTTAAATTTTATTATTTCATAATATATGTGTTTTAGTTTTGATATTTGCAAACTGGTTTGGAAAGAGATTATTTTATTAATTTTGGTGGTCGAAGATGATTTATTAATAAAAATATATATAAATTATATAAATTTTAGAAATAAAGAACATAATAATTATTTAATTATTACAAGTTAAAATTATTATTAATTTGGTTCCCTCATTTATCCATGATCATATTTTAAATCATCATTATTTTAGATAGATAAACCACACCCAATATAAACATAATTTAATCTGACTTGTGTGTATAATTAAAGTGGATATTATTTTGAAAAAATATCATTAAAATTGAAAAATAGTGATTTAATTTTTATTCAGTCATGATACTGATCCAATTTTATGATATTTAAATAAATAATGAAAACAAGAAGAAAAAAAATGATTTTATGTTGAGGCAATTTTCTATGCACATGAATGATGGACATTGCATTCATTTTCCTCATTGATGTAAATGAATAAAATGGGTTGAAAATTTAATATCATAACATCATAATTTTATAATGACACTAATTTCTATATATATAAATTTTGATGATATTTTTGGTTGATTCAGAAAACGAGGAAAAACACATGTAGATACTACTTACTATTGTGTATTCATTATTCCTTTAAATCAAACATGAAATTAATTGGGGTTGGATAAAAATGGATGACTAGATAATTATTTTAGTGGGAGAGGTTTCTATGGTGACTAAAATGATACCTTTTAATGGCTTAATTATTTTTAAAGTATATACATGAAGTGGTATAAGTGTAAATTTTTATATCTAATGATAATTGTTTTCTTATAAAACCCAATTAAATTAAAATAATTAAATTAAACAATTAATGGCTCAATAGAATAAATGAGGAAAATTTTTTATAGGGGTTATTTGTTTTTTATAATTACTCCAATCATCATTTCTGACAAAAAATTAACATGTTTTGACCTGTTTTAATTAGTAAAATAATTTTATTTATGTTTCCTTAATTTTACTAGGGTAAATAATTATCAAGATCAATAGATAATTTAATGTAAAATAATTATTGTTGACATGATTACCTAATTAAAAGTATCTAATTTAAAATTTTAAAGCTATTCTTTTAAATAATTTGTCTATGGGATAAAATAGTTACTTTTAATATAATAACACATAATCATATAAATTTTTTTTAATAGCTGAAATTATATTTTAATTTTATAAATGATAAATGTAATATCATTTTTTATTCTATATAAATAATTTGATTAATTATGAATTTAAGTAAATTGATGAGGGTTCTATGGAATTCTGAAACTGGACATCACGTTGAAATAATGATTTAATAAATGTAATGTCAAAAAAACTAAATGCATTTATTTTAAAAATAAACATTATTAATTAATCTTTTAAAATAATATAATGGTTATAAAAATATAGAGTTGATTATAAGACATATTATTATGAATGTATGTATAAAAATGTTTTGAATATTGGGAGTTAACAGTAAAGAAAAATCTGATTATTTGAATGATGAAGAAAATATTATTCCAAAAATTAAAAAGTGGTCAAAATTATGATGGGGAATAACATAAATTTGAAATTACACTTGAAATATTATAGAATTGTAGGGAAGTAAAAACATGGATATGTAGGGATATTCCATAAATATATATAAAATTGATTATTATAATAAAATAAATTAAACCAAACATTAAACTAATCAAGGAAAATTAATATTGTGACAAATATGGAATATTCTTTATATAAATTGTAAATATATCTTAAAATTAGAACATTTTAGGATATTTTAAATTTGTATTATATCATTATAATGATAGTGATTGTGAACCGAGGAAGAGATTTTTGTAACTAAAATTACCTTACAATATTCTAAATTTTTCTATCAAATGTCATTGTATGATTCAAAATAATAAGGTTATATAACTAAAATATATGAAAAATTTAGTTAGGTGAAAATAAATACATAATATATATATAAACTAATGAAATATGATGTTTGTGTATTACAATAAATCATGTCTCAATAATAAGAATTTGACATGTGAAACCCTTACAACCATTATTTAATTTTAATAAAGACCACATGATTGGTTTAACATTAAAATGAAGAAAAAATTACATTAATTATGATATTATCTTGATGAAAAAGGTAAATATGGTAAAATTTTAACAATTGACATTGCAAATTGATGTATAGTATAAAAAATGTCTCACAGGAAGAAACTTTTAGAAAACAAATCCCTGGTTTATTCCCCTATTGAGTTAGGTTAATTCATGGATAAAATATTATAAATATTAACATAATAAAATCATATTTAATTTAATTACTCAGAAATATTAAGCTTATTTAAAAAATATTACAATTTTTTATCATCAGTACAGTAATTAATAATACTGTATTATGACCATCAGTATTTAATAACCTTGGATGTATTTCACATGTTATAATATTTTTATATCATTACCCATTATTTTATACCATGTTTATTATTAATATATCAATTATGTGTTATTAATATATTACATCAGATTATTTTAAATTTTATTATTTCATAATATATGTGTTTTAGTTTTGATATTTGCAAACTGGTTTGGAAAGAGATTATTTTATTAATTTTGGTGGTCGAAGATGATTTATTAATAAAAATATATATAAATTATATAAATTTTAGAAATAAAGAACATAATAATTATTTAATTATTACAAGTTAAAATTATTATTAATTTGGTTCCCTCATTTATCCATGATCATATTTTAAATCATCATTATTTTAGATAGATAAACCACACCCAATATAAACATAATTTAATCTGACTTGTGTGTATAATTAAAGTGGATATTATTTTGAAAAAATATCATTAAAATTGAAAAATAGTGATTTAATTTTTATTCAGTCATGATACTGATCCAATTTTATGATATTTAAATAAATAATGAAAACAAGAAGAAAAAAAAGATTTTATGTTGAGGCAATTTTCTATGCACACGAATGATGGACATTGCATTCATTTTCCTCATTGATGTAAATGAATAAAATGGGTTGAAAATTTAATATCATAACATCATAATTTTATAATGACACTAATTTCTATATATATAAATTTTGATGATATTTTTGGTTGATTCAGAAAACGAGGAAAAACACATGTAGATACTACTTACTATTGTGTATTCATTATTCCTTTAAATCAAACATGAAATTAATTGGGGTTGGATAAAAATGGATGACTAGATAATTATGTTAGTGGGAGAGGTTTCTATGGTGACTAAAATGATACCTTTTAATGGCTTAATTATTTTTAAAGTATATACATGAAGTGGTATAAGTGTAAATTTTTATATCTAATGATAATTGTTTTCTTATAAAACCCAATTAAATTAAAATAATTAAATTAAACTATTAATGGATCAATAGAATAAATGAGGAAAATTTTTTATAGGGGTTATTTGTTTTTTATAATTACTCCAATCATCATTTCTGACAAAAAATTAACATGTTTTGACCTGTTTTAATTAGTAAAATAATTTTATTTATGTTTCCTTAATTTTACTAGGGTAAATAATTATCAAGATCAAAAGATAATTTAATGTAAAATAATTATTGTTGACATGATTACCTAATTAAAAGTATCTAATTTAAAATTTTAAAGCTATTCTTTTAAATAATTTGTCTATGGGATAAAATAGTTACTTTTAATATAATAACACATAATCATATAAATTTTTTTTAATAGCTGAAATTATATTTTAATTTTATAAATGATAAATGTAATATCATTTTTTATTCTATATAAATAATTTGATTAATTATGAATTTAAGTAAATTGATGAGGGTTCTATGGAATTCTGAAACTGGACATCACGTTGAAATAATGATTTAATAAATGTAATGTCAAAAAAACTAAATGCATTTATTTTAAAAATAAACATTATTAATTAATCTTTTAAAATAATATAATGGTTATAAAAAATATAGAGTTGATTATAAGACATATTATTATGAATGTATGTATAAAAATGTTTTGAATATTGGGAGTTAACAGTAAAGAAAAATCTTATTATTTGAATGATGAAGAAAATATTATTCCAAAAATTAAAAAGTGGTCAAAATTATGATGGGGAATAACATAAATTTGAAATTACACTTGAAATATTATAGAATTGTAGGGAAGTAAAAACATGGATATGTAGGGATATTCCATAAATATATATAAAATTTATTATTATAATAAAATAAATTAAACCAAACATTAAACTAATCAAGGAAAATTAATATTGTGACAAATATGGAATATTCTTTACATAAATTGTAAATATATCTTAAAATTAGAACATTTTAGGATATTTTAAATTTGTATTATATCATTATAATGATAGTGATTGTGAACCGAGGAAGAGATTTTTGTAACTAAAATTACCTTACAATATTCTAAATTTTTCTATCAAATGTCATTGTATGATTCAAAATCATAAGGTTATATAACTAAAATATATGAAAAATTTAGTTAGGTGAAAATAAATACATAATATATATATAAACTAATGAAATATGACGTTTGTGTATTACAATAAATCATGTCTCAATAATAAGAATTTGACATGTGAAACCCTTACAACCATTATTTAATTTTAATAAAGACCACATGATTGGTTTAACATTAAAATGAAGAAAAAATTACATTAATTATGATATTATCTTGATGAAAAAGGTAAATATGGTAAAATTTTAACAATTGACATTGCAAATTGATGTATAGTATAAAAAATGTCTCACAGGAAGAAACTTTTAGAAAACAAATCCCTGGTTTATTCCCCTATTGAGTTAGGTTAATTCTTGGATAAAATATTATAAATATTAACATAATAAAATCATATTTAATTTAATTACTCAGAAATATTAAGCTTATTTAAAAAATATTACAATTTTTTATCATCAGTACAGTAATTAATAATACTGTATTATGACCATCAGTATTTAATAACCTTGGATGTATTTCACATGTTATAATATTTTTATATCATTACCCATTATTTTATACCATGTTTATTATTAATATATCAATTATGTGTTATTAATATATTACATCAGATTATTTTAAATTTTATTATTTCATAATATATGTGTTTTAGTTTTGATATTTGCAAACTGGTTTGGAAAGAGATTATTTTATTAATTTTGGTGGTCGAAGATGATTTATTAATAAAAATATATATAAATTATATAAATTTTAGAAATAAAGAACATAATAATTATTTAATTATTACAAGTTAAAATTATTATTAATTTGGTTCCCTCATTTATCCATGATCATATTTTAAATCATCATTATTTTAGATAGATAAACCACACCCAATATAAACATAATTTAATCTGACTTGTGTGTATAATTAAAGTGGATATTATTTTGAAAAAATATCATTAAAATTGAAAAATAGTGATTTAATTTTTATTCAGTCATGATACTGATCCAATTTTATGATATTTAAATAAATAATGAAAACAAGAAGAAACAAAAAAAAAGATTTTATGTTGAGGCAATTTTCTATGCACACGAATGATGTACATTGCATTCATTTTCCTCATTGATGTAAATGAATAAAATGGGTTGAAAATTTAATATCATAACATCATAATTTTATAATGACACTAATTTCTATATATATAAATTTTGATGATATTTTTGGTTGATTCAGAAAACGAGGAAAAACACATGTAGATACTACTTACTATTGTGTATTCATTATTCCTTTAAATCAAACATGAAATTAATTGGGGTTGGATAAAAATGGATGACTAGATAATTATTTTAGTGGGAGAGGTTTCTATGGTGACTAAAATGATACCTTTTAATGGCTTAATTATTTTTAAAGTATATACATGAAGTGGTATAAGTGTAAATTTTTATATCTAATGATAATTGTTTTCTTATAAAACCCAATTAAATTAAAATAATTAAATTAAACTCTTAATGGCTCAATAGAATAAATGAGGAAAATTTTTTATAGGGGTTATTTGTTTTTTATAATTACTCCAATCATCATTTCTGACAAAAAATTAACATGTTTTGACCTGTTTTAATTAGTAAAATAATTTTATTTATGTTTCCTTAATTTTACTAGGGTAAATAATTATCAAGATCAATAGATAATTTAATGTAAAATAATTATTGTTGACATGATTACCTAATTAAAAGTATCTAATTTAAAATTTTAAAGCTATACTTTTAAATAATTTGTCTATGGGATAAAATAGTTACTTTTAATATAATAACACATAATCATATAAATTTTTTTTAATAGCTGAAATTATATTTTAATTTTATAAATGATAAATGAAATATCATTTTTTATTCTATATAAATAATTTGATTAATTATGAATTTAAGTAAATTGATGAGGGTTCTATGGAATTCTGAAACTGGACATCACGTTGAAAATACATGATTTAATGAATGTAATGTCAAAAAAACTAAATGCATTTATTTTAAAAATAAACATTATTAATTAATCTTTTAAAATAATATAATGGTTATAAAAAATATAGAGTTGATTATAAGACATATTATTATGAATGTATGTATAAAAATGTTTTGAATATTGGGAGTTAACAGTAAAGAAAAATCTGATTATTTGAATGATGAAGAAAATATTATTCCAAAAATTAAAAAGTGGTCAAAATTATGATGGGGAATAACATAAATTTGAAATTACACTTGAAATATTATAGAATTGTAGGGAAGTAAAAACATGGATATGTAGGGATATTCCATAAATATATATAAAATTTATTATTATAATAAAATAAATTAAACCAAACATTAAACTAATCAAGGAAAATTAATATTGTGACAAATATGGAATATTCTTTATATAAATTGTATGATTCAAAAATCATAAGGTTATATAACTAAAATATATGAAAAATTTAGTTAGGTGAAAATAAATACATAATATATATATAAACTAATGAAATATGACGTTTGTGTATTACAATAAATCATGTCTCAATAATAAGAATTTGACATGTGAAACCCTTACAACCATTATTTAATTTTAATAAAGACCACATGATTGGTTTAACATTAAAATGAAGAAAAAATTACATTAATTATGATATTATCTTGATGAAAAAGGTAAATATGGTAAAATTTTAACAATTGGCATTGCAAATTGATGTATAGTATAAAAAATGTCTCACAGGAAGAAACTTTTAGAAAACAAATCCCTGGTTTATTCCCCTATTGAGTTAGGTTAATTCTGGGATAAAATATTATAAATATTAACATAATAAAATCATATTTAATTTAATTACTCAGAAATATTAAGCTTATTTAAAAAATATTACAATTTTTTATCATCAGTACAGTAATTAATAATACTGTATTATGACCATCAGTATTTAATAACCTTGGATGTATTTCACATGTTATAATATTTTTATATCATTACCCATTATTTTATAGCATGTTTATTATTAATATATCAATTATGTGTTATTAATATATTACATCAGATTATTTTAAATTTTATTATTTCATAATATATGTGTTTTAGTTTTGATATTTGCAAACTGGTTTGGAAAGAGATTATTTTATTAATTTTGGTGGTCGAAGATGATTTATTAATAAAAATATATATAAATTATATAAATTTTAGAAATAAAGAACATAATAATTATTTAATTATTACAAGTTAAAATTATTATTAATTTGGTTCCCTCATTTATCCATGATCATATTTTAAATCATCATTATTTTAGATAGATAAACCACACCCAATATAAACATAATTTAATCTGACTTGTGTGTATAATTAAAGTGGATATTATTTTGAAAAAATATCATTAAAATTGAAAAATAGTGATTTAATTTTTATTCAGTCATGATACTGATCCAATTTTATGATATTTAAATAAATAATGAAAACAAGAAGAAAAAAAATGATTTTATGTTGAGGCAATTTTCTATGCACATGAATGATGGACATTGCATTCATTTTCCTCATTGATGTAAATGAATAAAATGGGTTGAAAATTTAATATCATAACATCATAATTTTATAATGACACTAATTTCTATATATATAAATTTTGATGATATTTTTGGTTGATTCAGAAAACGAGGAAAAACACATGTAGATACTACTTACTATTGTGTATTCATTATTCCTTTAAATCAAACATGAAATTAATTGGGGTTGGATAAAAATGGATGACTAGATAATTATTTTAGTGGGAGAGGTTTCTATGGTGACTAAAATGATACCTTTTAATGGCTTAATTATTTTTAAAGTATATACATGAAGTGGTATAAGTGTAAATTTTTATATCTAATGATAATTGTTTTCTTATAAAACCCAATTAAATTAAAATAATTAAATTAAACAATTAATGGCTCAATAGAATAAATGAGGAAAATTTTTTATAGGGGTTATTTGTTTTTTATAATTACTCCAATCATCATTTCTGACAAAAAATTAACATGTTTTGACCTGTTTTAATTAGTAAAATAATTTTATTTATGTTTCCTTAATTTTACTAGGGTAAATAATTATCAAGATCAATAGATAATTTAATGTAAAATAATTATTGTTGACATGATTACCTAATTAAAAGTATCTAATTTAAAATTTTAAAGCTATTCTTTTAAATAATTTGTCTATGGGATAAAATAGTTACTTTTAATATAATAACACATAATCATATAAATTTTTTTTAATAGCTGAAATTATATTTTAATTTTATAAATGATAAATATAATATCATTTTTTATTCTATATAAATAATTTGATTAATTATGAATTTAAGTAAATTGATGAGGGTTCTATGGAATTCTGAAACTGGACATCACGTTGAAATAATGATTTAATAAATGTAATGTCAAAAAAACTAAATGCATTTATTTTAAAAATAAACATTATTAATTAATCTTTTAAAATAATATAATGGTTATAAAAAATATAGAGTTGATTATAAGACATATTATTATGAATGTATGTATAAAAATGTTTTGAATATTGGGAGTTAACAGTAAAGAAAAATCTGATTATTTGAATGATGAAGAAAATATTATTCCAAAAATTAAAAAGTGGTCAAAATTATGATGGGGAATAACATAAATTTGAAATTACACTTGAAATATTATAGAATTGTAGGGAAGTAAAAACATGGATATGTAGGGATATTCCATAAATATATATAAAATTTATTATTATAATAAAATAAATTAAACCAAACATTAAACTAATCAAGGAAAATTAATATTGTGACAAATATGGAATATTCTTTATATAAATTGTAAATATATCTTAAAATTGGAACATTTTAGGATATTTTAAATTTGTATTATATCATTATAATGATAGTGATTGTGAACCGAGGAAGAGATTTTTGTAACTAAAATTACCTTACAATATTCTAAATTTTTCTATCAAATGTCATTGTATGATTCAAAATCATAAGGTTATATAACTAAAATATATGAAAAATTTAGTTAGGTGAAAATAAATACATAATATATATATAAACTAATGAAATATGATGTTTGTGTATTACAATAAATCATGTCTCAATAATAAGAATTTGACATGTGAAACCCTTACAACCATTATTTAATTTTAATAAAGACCACATGATTGGTTTAACATTAAAATGAAGAAAAAATTACATTAATTATGATATTATCTTGATGAAAAAGGTAAATATGGTAAAATTTTAACAATTGACATTGCAAATTGATGTATAGTATAAAAAATGTCTCACAGGAAGAAACTTTTAGAAAACAAATCCCTGGTTTATTCCCCTATTGAGTTAGGTTAATTCTTGAATAAAATATTATAAATATTAACATAATAAAATCATATTTAATTTAATTACTCAGAAATATTAAGCTTATTTAAAAAATATTACAATTTTTTATCATCAGTACAGTAATTAATAATACTGTATTATGACCATCAGTATTTAATAACCTTGGATGTATTTCACATGTTATAATATTTTTATATCATTACCCATTATTTTATACCATGTTTATTATTATTATATCAATTATGTGTTATTAATATATTACATCAGATTATTTTAAATTTTATTATTTCATAATATATGTGTTTTAGTTTTGATATTTTCAAACTGGTTTGGAAAGAGATTATTTTATTAATTTTGGTGGTCGAAGATGATTTATTAATAAAAATATATATAAATTATATAAATTTTAGAAATAAAGAACATAATAATTATTTAATTATTACAAGTTAAAATTATTATTAATTTGGTTCCCTCATTTATCCATGATCATATTTTAAATCATCATTATTTTAGATAGATAAACCACACCCAATATAAACATAATTTAATCTGACTTGTGTGTATAATTAAAGTGGATATTATTTTGAAAAAAATATCATTAAAATTGAAAAATAGTGATTTAATTTTTATTCAGTCATGATACTGATCCAATTTTATGATATTTAAATAAATAATGAAAACAAGAAGAAACAAAAAAAAGATTTTATGTTGAGGCAATTTTCTATGCACACGAATGATGTACATTGCATTCATTTTCCTCATTGATGTAAATGAATAAAATGGGTTGAAAATTTAATATCATAACATCATAATTTTATAATGACACTAATTTCTATATATATAAATTTTGATGATATTTTTGGTTGATTCAGAAAACGAGGAAAAACACATGTAGATACTACTTACTATTGTGTATTCATTATTCCTTTAAATCAAACATGAAATTAATTGGGGTTGGATAAAAATGGATGACTAGATAATTATTTTAGTGGGAGAGGTTTCTATGGTGACTAAAATGATACCTTTTAATGGCTTAATTATTTATAAAGTATATACATGAAGTGGTATAAGTGTAAATTTTTATATCTAATGATAATTGTTTTCTTATAAAACCCAATTAAATTAAAATAATTAAATTAAACTCTTAATGGCTCAATAGAATAAATGAGGAAAATTTTTTATAGGGGTTATTTGTTTTTTATAATTACTCCAATCATCATTTCTGACAAAAAATTAACATGTTTTGACCTGTTTTAATTAGTAAAATAATTTTATTTATGTTTCCTTAATTTTACTAGGGTAAATAATTATCAAGATCAATAGATAATTTAATGTAAAATAATTATTGTTGACATGATTACCTAATTAAAAGTATCTAATTTAAAATTTTAAAGCTATTCTTTTAAATAATTTGTCTATGGGATAAAATAGTTACTTTTAATATAATAACACATAATCATATAAATTTTTTTTAATAGCTGAAATTATATTTTAATTTTATAAATGATAAATGTAATATCATTTTTTATTCTATATAAATAATTTGATTAATTATGAATTTAAGTAAATTGATGAGGGTTCTATGGAATTCTGAAACTGGATATCACGTTGAAAATACATGATTTAATGAAATGTCCAAAACCATAACATTTCGTAATATTAAAAAAACATGTTTCATTTCTTAAAAAACATCACAATTTTTTTCTATATAAAAATATTCATAAAAAAGTAATTCTTTTATTCATTAATTAAATATTTTAATAATGTAATACCTTATATATATTATTATTTTTTCTTATGTGGCTATAAAATCTTATAACTTTTAATTTTCATTTGTCCCTCATTTTATGACTAAAGATAAATATATAAAAAAATGAAAAAAATATATCATTTGAAGATAATATATATATGGTAAAGCAAAAAATTATGTAATTATTTTAAATTTATAACATAAAATTTATAAATTTATTTACTACTTTAAAACAAAATATGTAGAGAAAACTACTTATATATATATATTTAATATTAACTATATTTTTTATAAATTATTATTTAAAAGTGTGTTTTGATATTTATTTGTTATTTTACAAATCATATTAGATTAAATATTTAAATTATATAAACTAATTTAATTAATATAAATTTCTTTAAATTTATAAAATAATTTTTTCAAAATAATATTTTCTCCATTGTCATGGTAATTATCACAAAAACTAGTATGATGAATTTTATACAAAAAAAAAGAAAATTTAAATATTAAATAATAATATAATTTTTATATAAAATATATTAATTATTTAGTCAAATTAATATTCTATGTTTAGATAGATTAGTGGTAATATTATCACATTTTACATGTAGAAACCAATTTTTTAACCGAGAAGTTTAGTAGAAAGCCTCTTGTTATTAAAATGAACGAAAAAAATCCACACTTGGAAAAAGGATGGAGTCAAAAATGAAAGACCACATCTAAAAGGAAGAAACTACCAATCAAGCATAACCATAATCATGATCTGAATCACAATGATATTCCTCAGCAGTATCAACGGACTCCCGCTATGATTATGAATTCCTCTTATTAAAAAGCATAATATGCTTCTCATTAAGCTTCTCATACTCACAAGTAAGACGTTCCCTGAAATATCTACAACGCAAAACTCTCACACGGCCTTGATTTGCATCATCTCAACCACCTAGGCCTCTACCTTTTGGATTTCTACCTCACCTCAATGTTTTCTAATGAAAATCAGGTCCACCCGAAATATCATCATTATGATTTTAAAGAACCACAAAACTCATACCATATGTGACATTCTTTGGCTGAACAAATATCTAATCAAAGACATTGGGTGACAAAGAAAAACCAAATTTCCCTGTCAATTGAAATAATTCATTAGCCACAACATGTTTACCTTGGTACTTCTAGAACCCATCTTATCCTGAATATTAAGTAGAATAATTTTTATAAATAAAATCTATTGTTAAATTAAAATAAATTAAAATCCAAAATTTTCATGTTTATATTTAATTTAAAAACTACAAAAACGTTTTTCAAAAATTATTTAATGAATTTATAAAATTATATTCCTGGGTTTTATATATTTAATTATTAATTTATTATAATTTCTTTATTGATAGAATTTTTTATTTTACATATCAAAACAGATTAAAAAAATTCTATGTCATTATAAATTTACGGTGCTGGGATAATCATTATATTTTTACAATGTACCTGAAAATTGATTAATTTAGGGAAATCATTAAAATTATTCTGAAGATAATTTCAATTTTAGTAATTTTTAATTTTGTTTTTCATTAAAAATAATAAATTTTTTAATTTTTTCAATCAACATTTTTAAAATATCATAAATAATGTAAATAAAATTCATTTTATTGAAAATATTGTTTTCAATATTTGAAATTATATTTTTTTACCTTATAATGGTAAAATTAATAAATAGTTAACTGTATTTGTGTACTAAAATGTTTTTAATATTTTTTATTAAAATGTTATGGGTTTTTACATTATGTGTATCATAAGGCAGATGTTATTGAACAAATTTTTTATTTTAATGTACTTTCAATCTCATGTCATAACATTCTAGCACCATAAATAAATTCCTCACTCACAATTTAATAATAGTATTCTTGAAGAAAGTTATATGATTAGTGAAATGATTGGAATTCTAGAATATAATATATATAATCATATATGATCCTCAATATCATAGGCAAGATATGAAAAAACTTTTTTCCCAAAATAATTCAATGTATTATATCCCATAACATGCTTTCCTGCCAATAACATGATTTTATTTTTCTTCCCAAATTACTCATAGTAACTCATCCACTATTTGATTTTCATAGTTGAGTTACAACATTTTTTCCAAATAGATAAATTAAAAATGATTCGGGGGTGATTATGGTTATTCTATTTCAAATATGTGGTTAATTTGTTTTAGATAACAATGTTGTGATTTTCAAAAATATTGTCTCCAAATACATAATAATCATACAAATAAGTTTTTCACATAAAATATTAATCACTATATTGAATGAATTGATATACTTACAACACACCATAGATATTAAACGGACTGTGGAACCAAATTTCATTTACTAATTTGGGGTTGATGTTGAGTAAAAACTAATTACGATTATCCTCTTCATATATATTTATTGTAAAGGTTATCCATTGCAATAGAGGTTTAAAAGGATAGGGATTCCTATCATCCTTAAAAAAACATTGGAATAAGACATTTCCATGTATATAACACGATTTATATATTGGTAATAAACATAATTATTATTGGTTCTATAGGATGGATTATATATTCATTTCTGGTGATTATGGATCTCTACATTATCCCTTAGTGATTTGATTTTTATATATAAGAACCTAACCATAAACATTACATAATCTTGATTTATGTCATGTATTCACATTGTGGATCTTTTAAGGTTTATAGATTTAGGGAATTATGTCATAACTTATACATAAAAACATAAATATTATATATTGAAACTTCTACTCAGTGTCAATTTTTTTCTATAAAATAAATATCATTATAAAAGAAACTTGTCTATTTCCATGTTTTAGACATCATGACTTTTCCATGATTCCATCATTGACCCAATTCATCTTTACGTGATATGTAATACATTTAAAAACATGGGATGAGCATAAAACCCTTATTAAGGGATACATAAAGAAGGAAAGAAAACATTATTCCATGAAAACATACAAATTAAAGAGATCATACTTTTTGATCATGAAACATAATCTCTTTTACATACCTAATGAAATCATAATATATATGAGTAACACATAGAAATCATAAATCCCAACACTATTTTATGGAATCCATAACATAATTATGTTGTATAATTCAAAACTACGTAGGGATTTTTACTTGAAATACCCATCACAACATATTTCCAAAATCTGTTAAGATAAACAGTAATGTTTACCTCCGTTATGATATCTAATGCATTAGAGAAAAATTTCTGGTTTATCTGCTATAGGTTTATCACAGAACCACCATTATATATAATCAATTCCCATGAACCATAACATATTCCCAAAAAATAAAAATAATAAACGAAAGATAACATTTACACATTAAAATAACAATATTTCATTTCATGATATTGACATAATCAATTGTTTCTCAAAAAAATCTAAATGTCATATAAAACCATTAATATAAATATTTTTTAAGCAAAGTGTCCCATAACACTTTGAAACTTTTTAAAGTAATTTAAACATTAAAACTATCATGTACATATAAATAAAACCTTAAAATCGATTCTAATAAATGGATATTAAAGAGAATGGTTTATATGAATAAATCTTTAAAACATTTAAAATGATGTTTTAGTTAATGAATCATTTACCACATGAGGAAATACATGAATAAAAATAATTAATGAATAAAATAAAACAAAACAAATAATATCATGAGAATAATGAGATTCATGATATATTATTTTAAAGGGAAGTATATACACTATATAAATTTGGATTGGTTCATAACAACCAATTTGCCTTAGTGGAATGTAAATTAAGACGAAATCACTTACAAAGATTGTAATAATAGATTAAGGATAAATTAATGACATAATTAGGTGTTACAATTAT
Source organism: Viscum album (assembly GCA_963277665.1). NCBI lineage: Eukaryota > Viridiplantae > Streptophyta > Magnoliopsida > Santalales > Viscaceae > Viscum > Viscum album. The sequence continues at coordinate 381,693,524 of OY728122.1, forward strand.
AAATACACCCCATATAAGAGGATATAATGTGTAAAACAATCATATCTCATTCACACATATTCATAGAATGACATAATCTAGACGTATATGTTTAACCCAAAGAATTGAAATTGTGTTATGGAGTTGACTTACAAAACATCCGCAGCCTAATGTTGTCATTTAAATATTAAAAAAATGGGTTGATGAAATTGAAAAGGGTCTACCATAACATGGAAATAAAATTTACAGAAATAACGATATAGGATAACATATCCCAATATAAGAAACTGTAAATTTCAAGACATTACATATGATAAGTCTTTGACTAAAAGAGGTGGGTCAAAGGATCCCTTACCGATTTCGTAACTTATGAAACATAAACCACATGAATGAAGGATCATAAAATGAATATGTAGATACCAATAAATATATTTATATTAAGAAATTAACACAATCATTGGAAGTACATTAACCACACAAAAGGAAATATTGTCAAATATAGCCTAAATTTCACAGGAATAAAAATTGAGATGAAAACCCCTTAGATCGTTTCCGACATGACTCATTCGTCCTTTAATCTCCTAAATAATAAATTAAAGTTAATTTATACCTGGTTTATATCATTTTTCAGGTTTATTATTCCTTTTATACCACTTATTATCATGTTATAAACATTATATAATCATTCAAGTTAATAATGGTTGTTTTGTCAATATTTGGTACTGCAATCAAAAACGAACTTCTTATTATGTATAATTTTCCATTTGGACAAAATTAAATTATATCCATCATGAAATTCATGATTTATATATCATATATATCATATATATCATTTTTATCCACTATATATTAATTTATAATGTTATATAACATTAGGAGATGAGAAATTAAATGCACCGTTTATGGAGACAGTAAGTCGTACGTATGCATGAACGCTACTTTCATTTAAATTTCATATTTAATAGAATGTAAAAATAATGATAAATATATATATTATAAATAAATTATAATATAATATATAATTCCATTAATTATATCCTTTATATGTTCCAAGAATGTCATGAATGTGTGAAATCACTTTGAGGGGGCGGTAGTCTGCACTTCCTCAAATGAAATTATTGTATTTTCCCATTATAGAAACCTTAATGGTATGAAATAAATAAAAATTAATGAATGTTAGTAACTATATAAATATAATATATATCACATAGAGGTATAGTTTCATCAAAATGGACACCATGAGAGGTGGTAGGAGATAGTTGAATAATCATCATTTCGTGAGGTAGTAGTTCGTCGTCCACAGAAACAATATGTCTGTATCCTTTAAATGGAGGTGTGTGGATGTACAGGTAAAATCCTATTCATAAAAATATCCTTGTATATTGAAGATACTATTGTTGTTATAAAATAGGGGAATAAAGAGATTTTAGGGTGTTGGATAAGGAAAATAAAAGAAAATAACATGTGAGAAGACTTTAGCTTTAAATCTGGTAACTCCCTTTGGTTTGAACACAAAGGATTTCTCAAATTTACATATGCATATGGTAAGGATTAAATGAAGAATATAATGATTTTTGGTGATTCTTAGAGCAGATTTGGGGAAATCCAACAGACTTGAGAGGTGTGAGTATTGGGTTAGAGGTGGTTGCCTTTTATAATAGAGAGGATGGGATCTTTAGAAATGATTAAAGGTATTATTTTATTAAAAAATATTTTTTTTGTTTCAGAAGGCCCAAAACATATTTAATTGTAATATAAGATGCATATTAGTCTAAATAAAACCATCCAATAATAATTTTACAGGTTTTGGATATTTTTTAATCCATATCGTTTTTATTTAACCCTTTTCTAACTTATTTAACATTTACCATGTAACCTTTTATATTAATACTATATGGTTAATATATTCTATATAAAATACAAAGAGACCTAAAATTAATCATTTTTGAAAATTTTAACATTATTTATGTCAATTGGATGAATCTTATAATTTTAGGATTATTTTATCTTTTAATTAAATATTATTTTTTTCTAATAACTCATTTATGTCAATTTATAAACTATTAATATCAATACATTTAAAAAATCCATAAAATCATCATTATTTTGCACAAAAATTATTAATTCAAATTCAAAAACTCCTAATTTTCTATAAAATTATGGAATGGAATAAAAGTTTTAAATTATATTTATTTTAATATTTATAATATCATTTATTTTAATCCTTTATTTATAAATAAATTATTGCATTATCATTGTGTCATAATTAAATTTATTTAATTAATTTCTAAATATTATAAATAAAATATGATGATGTAAAAAATATTATTATCTATAAAAATTATATTTATAGTTATAGATATCACTTATATATCCCCATATATAAATGTTTTAATAAAATATATGTACATATTATTTTTTTCCTTTCATTAAATTCATTAATATAAAGTTTCATTATCACTCTCAAGTAGCTCCATGTGGTCCAAAAACGACCTAAGGATTCCCTTATTCAGAAATTTATTATCTAATTTGGTTAGGATAAGTGTAATGAAAATTTAATATTCTTATATTGTTATTTTTTACCCTTATTTAACATTTTTCCCTTTAACAATGCTAAAGAAAATATTTACTGAAGTCAATATTCCTAATGTCAAAAAATAGAGGTTTTATATTTACACAATTTGGTCCTCCTAATTCCAAATATTGATTCCAATTTTCAAAATTAAAAACAAAAAAGTGGAAGAAAATAATTTAAAACTAATTCCATTTTTGAAAACAAAAAAGACTATTTTTAAAAAATAATTATTATCAAAAGATTGACACTTGTTTATGTCCAATTTCAAAGTGAAATTAAAAAAAGGACAAAATTGGATTAAATTTAAAAAAAAAATAATTACACTTTAAAAATAATTACAAAGATAATATAACTAGAAAAATAACTTAGATTAAAAGCTTTTTTTGAATTAAATTACAATATTTTGTAATATTCATTAAAAAATTAACATTATCAGATAAATACCAAAATTTCATTCAAAGTAGATTTTGATGTCCTAATTATAAAAAAATGTATTTTCACAAATAGAACATATAAAATGTACAAAAAATATATTTGAAAAGGGTTCTCAATCAAAAGGAGGTAAATCGACCTTTTAATGAATATTAGAGTATTCATGCTTAAAATTGGATTCATTCTTATTTAGTGTCTATAAATCAAACTGGATCAAAGTAAAATATTTAACAAACATTTGAAATAATAATTTAGTTAGTTCTTCTCATTACTAACTACATAACGACTATGCATTAACTACCATTTAAAATAATAATATTATATTATTATTTTTCAATATAACTTAACGTTGTGTGCATCGTAGGATTATGAGAAACACGTTGTTATGTATCAACTACGCCATCAAACATAGAATCACCTTTAAATTAAAATTAATATATAATTCAAAAATATTTAAAAATATGACAATTTAATATTCTTTCTTTACCAGGGATGTTACATCCTTCCCCACTTTTTGGTAATTGTGTCCTTGAAAATTTTAAATTGGGCTCAGAAATTCATTAAAAGTCCCTCAACAGAAAAAGATTCAATAAGAATATCACTTTAGAAGAATGAAAAATAAGTACAATGGTCACCTAAGATAAACCATACTATGAATTCATGTATAAAAACATGTATATGGAAGAGAAACTAACTCTAATAGATTAATAGAGTGTGACATAGAACTTGATCACAAAAAAGTTAACCACAAAAACACCAAAAATTTCTGGTTGGGTAAAAGTAAGAGGATTAAAAAGAGGGTATAACTTTTTTTTGTTTAAAATACGTTTCATTGAGTTGAATAATTTTATTACTACCAAGACTAATATCATATGGAAATAAAATTACATGTCTTGTAGAGTGTTATCCGTTCATAAAATTCTTCCACAAACTAATCTTTCCTCCAAAAGATAAGAATTCAAGATGACATTGTCGCACCTGATGTGAAAGAATCAACTTCTATTGAATCAAATAATCCACCAAATATAAAATAATATATTTCCCTTATATTTAGTCATTAACCAAAACCAAAATATTTAGAACATTATCATATAACCCCTAAAAAGAACAATCTTTTTATAAAAATAAATACAACTCTTAATCTTCAATATTCAACAAACAGTACCCAATGTTCAAAAAATACCATTCAATAAACAATTGTCCTTACATTCTGTCAATATAATCCAAACTAATATGGAAACCCAAAACACAGAATAAATTAATCATATTGTGTTCCGCAACATTCATATTATTTATCTCTAAATGAAATTGGATAATCTTAAAGTCTCATACTAAAGCTTAATTAACCTAATCACATATTCTCTGTGATGGGTTAATAATTTCCATAAAAACCCAAATCACCATATGTCTATATTGAAAACATAGTTTTTTACAATATAAAATATCAACTGTTACTCCATAAATTACATCCCATAGTATTTTATTTTCGTTAACCATATAGTGTTCCCAAAAGGGAATACTTCTACCCAAATAACCCTTATCACTTAATCACCAAATAATTTTCCTATACTAAAGATATCTATTTGAAATAACATAATATCCCAAATAAACATATTCCTTATCAATAAAAAAAGTTAACTAAATAGAGTAAGTCATACTAACCAAGGACATCACATAGTATAGTGGTCAGTGATAAATCCCAATCAACCTATGGTTAGGGGTTGGATTCCTCCATTTTTTTCAGATGCGACGGGTTTTCACACGGTCTGCGAGTTATCCATTTTTAAAAATTATAAAATATTATAAAATTCCCAAAAATAATATAAATTCCTCAAAAATATCCATAACATATTTTATCATCAAAGGTTATCTAATAACGTTCATTTTTCATCCCAAAATGTAATGACCATATATGAACTCCAAAATAAATATAACACTTTCTATTATGCTAACCATTATGGTTTTGTCAATTATACTTAAATAACACCCTAAACTATAAAGTTATCTAAACCAACCCTCTGAGACCTACTATAAGACCTAGCCTTAAACATTACATAATATTGAGTTATGTCATGAATTGACATTGAGAATCATATAAGGTTTAAATATTTAGAGATTAGGTCATAAATTATATATATGAACAAATATATTACATGTAGACACTTCCACTCGGTATAAATTTTTTATCATTAAATAAAAATTCTAAAAAAAAGAAACATATCTAGTTCCATGTTTTAGACAGCATGAATTTTCCATGATCCCATATTGGACCCTATTCATCATTATGTCCTATGGAAAACATTTCAAAAACATTGGATGAGAGTAAAAATCTCAGTAATGGATACATAAATAATGAAAGAAGATATTAGTCCGTGAATACATAAAAATCAAATAGATCGTACTTTTCAAAGATAAAACATATGGTATTTATCATACCACATGAAATCCTAAGATTTATGAATAACACATAGAAATCATAAATCATAATTATAACTTGTATCATCAATAACATAATTACGATGTAGCTTTCACAACTATGTAGGGTGTTATACTTGGAGTACCCATCATAGTATATTCCCCAAATATATTAGGATAAACATTAATGTCTACCTCTGTCACATCACCCAATGCATTGGAGAACAAATCTCGGGCTCACCCACCATATGTTTGTCACAAAAACACCCATATAAGAAAATAATAACCAAGGACCATAAAATATTGACAACACATGAACAATAATAAAATAAAGATATCTTTTCAACATTACAATCACTATATTTCATTTCATGATATTGACATAATCAATACTTTCTCATAACAATTTTCAAAAACATTTAAAACATTTAAAAAAGATATTTTTGAATCAATGTGTCCCATTCCACTTTTAGTATTTTAAATGTAATTTAATATTTAAAAAATTCATGTCCATATAAATAAATCTTTAAATTCATTTCTAAAATATGGATATGAAATCATGATGTAAAATTTTAACCCGTATAATTTAAATTCGGTTAAGGAGTTCCCTTATAAAAATTCGACAGCTTAACTATGTCACATATAAATTCATAAAATTATTTGATGAGATTGAATATGGTATCTCATCACATGGAAAAAAATGTACTGAAAAAATGATATATAATAACAATTTCCAATCATAATAAACTATAAATTAAAATAGATGACATAAAATAAGTCTTTGACTTAAAGGGGAAGTTGAATGGTTCCCTTAACAATTTCGTATCTCATGAAACATAAACCACATGAAAGAAGGGTAATACAATAGAGCTTTAAATACAAATAAATTAAATTAAATTAAACAATGAATACAATCAGGGATGTACATACACAACACAAAAGGAAACAGTGGAAAATATAGCATTAAAGTCACGGGAATAAAAAGTGAGATGAAAACCCCTTACCTCGTGTATAACATTACTTGTTCATTCTTTAATCTTCCGAGTGATAAACTAAAGTTAATTTATTCTTGATTCAGAACCTTTTTTAGTTTATTTTTCCATTTTTATCATATATTTCCACGTTATAGACATTATATAATCATTTAAGTTAATTACAGCTATTTTTTTCAATATTTGGTACCTGAGTCAAAAATAAACTTTTTATAATTAAAAATTGTTCATGGGATCAAACTTCTATTATCTATAGAATTAAATTCATGATTTAAATATCATATATATCATATATATCTAGTATATATATTTATTTTTAATATACATAACATTTTGAGATAAGTAATGAAATACACCGTTCATTGAGATGGTAAGTTGTATGTATGTATGAACACTACATTCTATTCTATTTAATATATAATCGAATTAAAATATAATTATACATAGATATATTAAAAATATAGAAAATAATAATATATTATTTCATTAATTTTATCATGCATACACTCCACTTATGGAATGAACGAGTCATATCACTTTGAGGGGGTGATAGTCTACAAACCCTCAAGTGAAATTACATTATTTACCCTTTTGGAAACCATACTTGTATTCTACAAATAAAAAATAAATAATAAAAGAAGAAATATAAATATAATATATATCACATATATAAATAGAGCTATAACAATGACCACCCTGAGAGGCGGTTGAATATTATAAGGCCCCAGCCTTAAACCTTACTTAATCTTGATTTATTACAAGATTACACATTGAGGATCTTTTCAGGTTTAGAGTTTTAGAGAATTAGATCATGAAACGTTCATTACATTGCACATCTAAACAAAGTGGCTACATACAAGACAATATTCATTCTTCCCATCAACGGAAACATATTTAAAATAAAACATTTATTCTTTCCTGACACATCCTTCACACTATCATCACATCATGTACCATTCCCTTGACCTGTGAAAAACATTTCAAAAACATGGGATGAGTATAAAAAGCTCAGTAAGGGTTATAAAAATATGGAAAGGAAACATGAGTTCATATATACATAAGAATGAAATCATACTTTACCCATAAAACATAGGCACTCTAACATACCTCATAAAATCATGAATAAATCATAGAAATCATAAAGACAAAAAGGTAACTTGAGTCCTTCATAACTTTCTTACGTAGGGAGTAACCCTCTAGGTTACGTTTGGAATACCCACCATAGTATATTCCCTAAATCTCTTCGGAGAAACCTTAACGTTTAACCCCTTCGCGTTACCCAATGCATTGGAGAGCTATATCGGGCTCACCCGCCCTTAGTTTATCACGGAACCACATGTTTTCATAACAATGACCAAGAACCATAACATAAATGTATCACATAAAATATGCATAAAAGAAATATGATATTTCCACATTTCAATCACAATATAACATTTTAGGATATTGAAATAATGAATCCATTAAAAAACCATTTTCAAAACCATTTAAAACATTTAATTAATAGATTTTTGAATCAAAGTGTCCCATACCACCTTGAAGATTTTAACATTTTAAACCATTAATATCCATATAAATAAATCCTTAAAACCATTTTGAAAACATTGATATTAATAAGAACAAATCATTAAAACATTTAAGGTGATATTTTGGTTAAAGGGTTTTTACCAATATTAGAGACACTTGAATACAATAATTGAGGAATAACATTTAATCAGAACTTTATAATATCATGAGAATAAATGGATACATGATATAATATTCCAAATGACAGTATATACACCATATAAGAGTGAATTGGTGCATAAAAACAATGAAGTCTCAATAGAGATGTAAAATGTGATGAAATCCCTTATAAAGAAGGTATCCTTAAATTAAGGATAAATCAATCTCAATATTATGTGTGAAAAATATAAATACACCCAAAATAACTGGATATTAAGTGTAAAACAATAAAATTTCATTCAAACATATTCAAAGGATGACATATTCAATATCTACATGTTGAACCCAAAGAAATCGAAATTGGGTTAAAAAGTTCCCTTGGTAAAATTTGACAGCCTAACGGCGTCACTTCAAAAATTCAGAAAATGAGTTGATGAGAGATAAAAAGGGAATCTCATCACTTGGACATAAAATTTACGTCAATAAGTATATAGGAGAACATATGCCAACAGAATAGTATGTGAATTAAAAGACATAACAAATGAAGTCTTTTAAAAAGAGGAGGGTGAAAGGTTCCCTTACCGACTTGGGTAACTTTCAAAAAGTACACCCGATTGAAGAAGTGTCATACAATGAATATGTAAATACCCATAAATGGAATTATATTACAAAAGGATTGTAATAATGGGAAGTACATAAACCACTCAAAAGAAAATTGTGTCAAATGTAGCATAAATCTCACGGGAATAAAAGTGAGATGAAAAATCTCTTACGAAAACTCGGTAGCCTAACGACGCCACTTAAAACTTCCAAAATGGATTGATGAGAGGAAATAGAGACTCTCATAAAATCAACATAATGATTACATAAAGAGGAATATAAATTAACATCCCCCAACATAACAAATAGGAGCTTAAAAGAAGCGACATAAAGGAGAGTACTTAAAAAGAAAGAGAGAGGTTAGATCTCTTACAAAAATTCGGCAGCCTAACGGTACCACTCAAAACCTCCAAAATGGATTTATGAGAGAGAATAGGGTCTCTCATCATATGTACATAAAAATTACAGTACGATTAATATAAAAGAAAATCCCAATCACAAGAATGATGAGCTTTAGAAGGAATGACATAAAAGAGTGTACTTAAAAAGAAAGAGAGGAGTAAGATCCCCTACCTTGGGTCCAACTTGACTCGATTGTTCTTTAATATCCTGAATAATAAACTTGAGTTAATTTCTACTTCCTTAAGAACCTTTTTAAAGTTCATTATTCCTTTTATATCACTTATTACCATGTCATAAACATTATGTAATCATTTAAGTTAATAATGTTTGTTTTGTCGATATTTGGTTCTTATGTCGAAAGTGGACTTCTTACAATTACATGTTGTTCGTGTGGTTAAAAGTTCATTATATCCAGAATTTTATTCATTATGTATATATCATATATATCATATATATTCAGTATATTCATTCATTTAAAATATTACATAACATTTAGAGTTAAGAAATGAAATGCACTGTTCCTGTAGAGGGTAAGCCGTACGTACGCATGAACGCTACTTCCATTTATATTTCATATTTAATGGAATTAAAACATAATGATACATAATAGAATTTTAATTACAGTATGGTATCATATATAATATCATTAAATATATCCTTTATACATACCACATATGGTACTAACGAATCAAATCACTTTGAGGCGGCGGTAGTCCGCACTTCCATAAATGAAGATATCACGTTTACCCATAATGGAAACCATAAAGGTATGCCATAAATGAAAAATAATGAAGATTAAGTATAACATAAAAATATTAAATATCATATATAAATATTGTGTCATCTTAATGTCCACCATTGAAGGTGTTAGAAGAATGTTGAACAATCATCGTTTCGGGAGACAGAAATTCGCCATCCACGGAAACAGTATGTTCTTTAACCATTAGATGTAGGTGTGTGTAAGTTTATCTAGAATACTTCTTATGAAAACATTATAGTATATTGAATATACTGGATTTGTTACAAAATAAATGAATAAAAAGAGTTTAGGGGGTTGTAGAAGCAAAATTAAACAAAAGGACACAAGTGAAGACATTACCTTTAAATCGGTTAACATCCTTTGATTTGAGCTCAAAGGTTTCCTTGGAAAGGATTCTGCCCAATGTGAGGCTTCAAGGAGTTAGATATGGATGTGTAGAGATGAAATTGGCAGAGGTTGGCCGAGCCAAAGGCTTTGGAAGTGTGTGTAAATAGGTAGAGGTGTGAGCCTTTTATAAGAGGAGATGAGGGGCACTCTTGGAAAGGTATAAAATGTAACTTTATTTTCAAATGAGTTTCGGATTTTAATGGTCCCACATTGATGTGTTTCGGTGGTAAGGTGATAAGAGTTCTAAATCCACCAATCCAATAGGTTTTGGACATGTTTAGGTCTTATATTTTACATTATCTTTCCATTTTATTTAAATCGTTAAATAATGAGGTCATCGCTACATCATCATGATGTCATAAATAATTTCATTTATTTAATGTCTAAAAATTATAAAAAAAATCATACTATGATGTAGGAAATATTTTTAGATTTATAATGAATATTTATAGTCCAAAATATCATTTATGTAGAGAAAATTAAAAATATTTTACTTAGGTGATACATTCTTTGTTACATTTAACATTCTTTAAAAAAAGATAAAAAGTCACTTTCTCACAAAAGTGATTCCATGGGGCCCCCAAGTTTGGCACAAGGCATCCCATGGTTGTCCATGAGGCAACCAGTAGCCTTAGGATACATTTTGTTGTAATTTATTTTTATTATGATGCTATCTTATTATCTTTAACTACCCGATTACTCATTAATCAAGATAATGAAAGATAATTACCGTCGTTACTATTCATAATGTCCAAAATAAAAGAGTATTAATTAAATAATTTGGAACATCTGATTCCAAATATGTAATCCATTTTACCAAATTCCAAACACATAAATTTCAATAATTAATTTAAAAAAACTTCCCGTTGTCAAAACAAATAGCGGGTTTTTTAGAAACAATATTTATGAAAAGTTTGGCACTTGTTTATGCTTAATTCCTAAGTGAAATTAATCCCAATGACCATCATTGAATGACATGGTAAAAATATATTCTAATTACACATTAAAACAAATTAAAAATATAATATAACCATATAATTAAATTATATGAAAAACCAGTTTTGATATAAAATGCAGTATTTTCATTATTCATTGAAAAATGAACATTGTCAGAAAAATACCAAAAATTCACCCAAGGAAAATTTCAATGTCCCAATCATAAATAATATGTTTATTTTTAAAGATATATATTATAAAATTTTCAGAAAGTGGATTTAAAATGGGTTCACCATCAAAAGGCGGTTAATCGACTTTTTAAAGAATATTAGAATGTTTACGCTTAAAAACTGGATTCATTTGCATTTTTAGTCCAATAACATTTATTGTAAAAATTAAAAATATTTGACAAACATATATAATCATTTTTTAGTTAGTTCTGGTCATTCCCTCCATTACAATGGCCAGGCGTTAACTACCATTTAAAATAATATTATTTTATTATTAGAGTGCAACGTAAGATTCCCAAGAAACTCGTTGTTGCATATTGGGTACGCCATCGAGCATAGCATCCCCTTTAAAGTAATATTAATATTTTATTCACAAATATGGATAAATATAAAGATGTCATATTCTTTATTTACCTGGGGTGTTACATCCTTCCCCCTTTTGGCAATTGCGTCCTCACAATTTTAAAATTGGGCTTGGAAACATCCTTGAAAGTCCCACATCGGAACAAGAGTCGGTAAAACAATCACTTTAAAATAAAGAACGATAAGTACAAAGGTCACCTGAGTTAACCCATACTAGGATTACAAGTATGAAAATATGGACATGGAGGAATAAAACAATGGGTCATGTTCTGATGGAGAGTGATAGAAAACATGTTTAAGAGAAAGGCAACCACAAGAAAATCACAAACTTGTGATGGGTTAAACGGTATTCGATTCCCCAGAACGAAAAGTTAATAGACAACATTTTTGTTTTAAGATACTTTTTATTGAGGAATTTATTCATAAAGAGACATAATCACTTATCATGTTGACTTTCATCTTTTATTATATTCCTTACACAAACTCATATTTTCTCCAAAAGACAAGTATTTAGGAAGACTTGTTCACATTAAGAGTACTATACTCAACTTTTAGAGAATATCCTAATCCAAAAAAAGAGAACTATATACTTCCTAAGTCTTTAGACTCTAACCAAAACCAAAACCAAAAAGGTTAGTAAAAGATCAGATAATCTAGAAAAGGATAACCCTTTATAAAAAGAAAAAAAAATATTCTTAATCTCCAAAATTTGTCCAACAAAACCCAAAGTTCAACGACGACCATTCGAAAATCAATTTGTCCATAAAATTCTTCAAAGTAAACCAAGCTAAGATTTAAACCCAAATATTTGAAGGATTTAGTCACATAGTCTTCCAAGTTAAATCGTAACATTTATCTCCAAACAACATCAGTTGCACTTAAAGTCTCATATTGAAGAGTAATTAACCTCATCACATATCCTCTATGATAGGTTAATAAATTTCCATAGATAACCCAAAATCAACTTACTCTTAATTCCTAAAATCATCTAACTAAAAAGAATTAGTCAAACAAACCAGGGACTTCACGTAGTCCAATGGTAGACGATAAATATCAGTCGCACTTTGGTTGTGGGTTCGATTCCCACAGCTTTGTACTACGCGAAGAGTCGTCACACGGTCTGCGTGTTGTCCTTTTTCCAAAACTATATAATTTTAAAACATTCCCCAAAACGAGATAAAATCTTCAAAAATGATCATAACATATTTTAACTTCAATTTTATCTCATGCCTTTCATTTTCCATCATATCATATAATAACCCATAATTACCTCAAATGTAAGGATCATATAAACTCTAATGGTTACCTTTATAATTATTACCTGAACTTCCACATCGATTGGTCATCTCATACATGATGCATTTCAGAACATACCAAGGTTCAAGTGGTTGATCATGACTCCTTGATAGTTGGTTTAGAAAAAGCACGAGTTTCCTCATTGAATCCCCCATTTTATCTAGTATCTTAAACAGAGAACCACCACAGTTTCCTTCAAACCTATTGTCCCTTTGGTGCCTGCTAAATCCATCCATTCACTAAAAATAGAAAGGTCAGTGTGAGTATATCAACAAAATCATCATGTACTAATGAGAAAGATAAACACTATTATATACTTACTCATTCAATTTATCTAGAACTAGGACTCTTTCTAAAATCCTAACCATTATGGTAATGTCACTTATGCTTAATGAATACCCTAACCTCTAAAGTTATCTAAACCGACCTTTGATACCAACTATAAGGCCCCAGCCTTAAACCTTACTTAATCTTGAGTTATTACAAGATTACACATTGAGGATCTTTTTAGGTTTAGATTTTAGAGAATTAGATCATGAAACTTGCATTACATTCCTCATTTAAACAAAGTGGTTATATACAAGACAGTATACTTTGTTCCCCTCAATGGAAACATATTTAAAATAAGACATTGATTCTCTCTTGACACATCCTTGACACTATCATCACATCATGTACCTTTCCCTTGACCTGTGAAAAACATTTCAAAAACATGGGATGAGCATAAAAAGCTCGGTAAGGGTTATATAAATATGGAAAGTAAACATGAGTTCATATATACATAAGAATGAAATCATACTTTACCCACAAAACATAGGCACTCTAACATACCTCATAAAATCATGAATAAATCATAGAAATCATAAAAACATAAATGTAACTTGAGGAATTCATAACTTTATTACGTAGGGAGTAACCCTCTTTGTTACGTTTGGAATAACCACCAAAGTATATTCCCTAAATCTCTTCGGAGAAACCTTAACGTTTAACCCCTTCACATTACCCAATGCATTGGAGAGCTATACCGGGCTCACCCTCCCTTAGTTTATCACGGAACCACCCATTTTCATAACAATGCCCAAGAACCATAACATAAATGTATCACATAAAACATGCATAGAGGAAATATAACATTTCCACATTTCAATCACAATATAACATTGTAGGATATTGAAATAATGAATCAATTAAAAAACCATTTTCAAAACCATTTAAAAAATTTAATAAAGAGATTTTTGAATCAAAGTGTCCCATACCACCTTGAAGCTTTTAACATTTTAAACCATTAATTTCCATATAAATAAATCATTAAAACCATTTTGAAAACATGGATATTAATAAGAACAAATCATTAAAACATTTAAAGTGATATTTTGGTTAAAGGGTTTTTACCAAAATTAGAGACACTTGAATACAATAATTGAGGAATAACATTTAATCAGAACATTATAATATCATGAAAATAAATGGATTCAAGATATAATATTCCAAATGATAGTATATACACCATATAAGAGTGAATTGGTGCATAACAACAATGAAGTCTAAATAGAGATGTAAAATGTGATGAAATCCATTATAAAGAAGGTATCCTTAAATTAAAGATAAATAAATCTCAATATTATGTGTGACAAATATAAATACAGCCAATATAACTGGATATTAAGTGTAAAACAATACAATTTCATTCACACATATTCAAAGGATGACATATTCAATATCTACATGTTGAACCCAAAGAAATCGAAATTGGGTTAAAAAGTTCCCCTGGTAAAATTCGACAGCCTAACAGCGTCACTTCAAAAATTCAGAAAATGAGTTGATGAGAGATAAAAAGGGAATCTCATCACTTGGACATAAAATTTACATCAATCAGGATATATAAGAACATATCCCAACATAATAGTATGTGAATTAATAGACATAACAAATGAAGTCTTTTAAAAAGATGAGGGTGAAAGGTTCCCTTACCGACTTGGGTAACTTTCGAAATGTACACCCCATTGAAGAAGTGTCATACAATGAATATGTAAATACCAATAAATGGAATTATATTACAAAAGGAGTGTAATAATGGGTAGTACATAAACCAGTCAAAGGAAATTGTGGAAAATGTAGCATAAATCTCATGAGAATAAAAGTGAGATGAAAAATCTCTTACGAAAACTCGGAAGCCAAACGGCCCTACTTAAAACTTCCAAAATGGATTGATGAGAGGAAATAGGGTCTCTCATAACATCAACATAAATTTTACAGAAATAGGAATATAAAATAACATCCCCCAACATAAGAAAGAAGAGCTTAAAAGAAGTGACATAATGGAGAGTACTTAAAAAGAAATAGAGAGGTTAGATCTCTTACGATAATTCGGCAGCCTAACGGCACCACTCAAAACCTCCAAAATGGACTGATGAGAGAGAATAGGGTCTCTAATCATATGTACATAAAAATTAAAGTAAGAGTAATATAAAAGAACATCCCAATCACAAGAAAGATGATCTTCAGAAGGAATGAAATAAAAGAGTGTACTTAAAAAGAAAGAGAGGAGTAAGATCCCTTACCTCGGGTCTGACATGACTCGATCGTTCTTTAATATCCTGAATAGTAAACTTGAGATAATTTCTACTTCCTTAAGAACTTTTTTCAATTTCATTATTCCTTTTATATCACTTATTACCATTTCATAAACATTATGTAATCACTTAAGTTAATAATGTTTGTTTTGTCGATATTTGGTTCTTATGTCGAAAGTGGACTTCTTACAATTACATGTTGTTCGTGTGGTTAAAAGTTCATTATATCCAAAATTGTATTAATGATGTATATATCATATATATCATATATATCCCACATATTCATGCATTTATAATACTACATAACATTTAGAGTTAAGAAATGAAATGCACCGTTCATGGAGACGGTATGTCGTACGTACGCATAAACGCTACTTCCATTTCTATTTCATATTTAATGGAATTAAAACATAATGATACATAATAGTATTTTAATTCCAGTATGGTATCATATATAATATAATTAAATATATCCTTTATACGTAACACATATGGTACTAACGAATCAAATCACTTTCAGGGGGCGGTAGTCCGCACTTCCTTAAATGAAGATATCGCGTTTACCCATAATGGAAACCATAAAGGTATGAAATAAATGAAAAATAAATAAGCTTAAGTAAAACATAAACATATTAGATATCATATATAAATATAGTGTCATCTTAATGGCCACCTTTTACGGTGTTAGAAGAATGTTGAACAATCATCGTTTCGGGAGGCAGAAATTCGCCATCCACGGAAACAGTATGTTCTTTAACCATTAGGTGTAGGTGTGTGTAAGTGTAGCTCGAATAATTCTTCTAAAAACATCCTAGTATATTGAAGATACTGGATTTGTTACAAAATAAATGAATAAAAAGAGTTTAGGGGGTTGGAGAAGCAAAATTAAACAAAAGGACACAAGTGAAGACATTACCTTTAAATCGGGTAACTTCCTTTGATTTGAGCTCAAAGGCTTCCTTGGAAATGATTATGCAAAAATTGAGGCTTCAAGGAGTTAGAGATGGATTTGTAGAGATGAAATGGGCAGGGGTTGGAAGAGCCAAAGGCTTTGGAAGTGTGTGTAAAGAGGTAGAGGTGGGGGCCTTTTATAAGAGGATGGGAGAGGCACTCTTGGAAAGGTATAAAATGTAACTTTATTTTCAAATGAGTTTCGGATTTTAATGGTCCCAAATTGATGTGTTTCGGTGGTAAGGTGATAAGGGTTCTAAATCCACCCATACATTAGGTTTTTGACATGTTTAGGTTTTATATTTTACATTATCTTTCCATTTTATTTAAATCATTAAATAATGAGGTCATCGCTGCATCATCATGATGTCATAAATAATTTCATTTATTTAATGTCTAAAAATTATAAAAAATAATACTATGATGTAGGAAATCTTTTTATATTTCTAATGAATATTTATAGTCCAAAATATTATTTATTTAGACAAAATTAAAAATATTTTACTTAGGTGATACATTCTTTGTTACATTTAACATTCTTTAAAAATAAAAAGATAAAAAGTCACTTTCTCACAAAAGTGATTCCATGGGGCCCCCAAGTTTTCCACAAGGCATCCCATGGTTGGCCATGAGGCAACCAGTAGCCTTAGGACACATATTTTGGTCATTTTTTATTATTATGATGTTATCTTATTATTTTAACTACCTAATTACTCATTAATCAATATAATTAAAGATAATTACCGTCGTTACTATTCATAATGTCCAAAAGCAAAAGAGTCTTAATTACATAACATGGAACTTCTGATTCAAAATATATAATCCATTTTACCAAATTCAAAAAACATAAAGTTCAATAATTAATTTAAAAAAACATCCCGTTGTCAAAATAAATAGCAGGTTTTTTAGAAACAATATTTATGAAAAGCTTGGCACTAGTTTATGCTTATTTCCAAAGTGAAATTAATCCCAATGACCATCATTGAATGACATGGTAAAAATATATTCTAATTACACTTTAAAAAAATTAAAAATATAATATAACCATATAATTAAATTATATGAAAAACCAGTTTTGATGTAAAATGCAGTATTTTCACCATTCATTGAAAAATTAACATTGTCAGAAAAATACCAAAAATTAACCCAAGGTAAATTTCAATGTCCCAATCATAAATAATATGTTTATTTTTAAAAGTAGAGCTTATAAAATTTTCAAAAAGTGGATTTAAAATGGGTTCTCCATCAAAAGGCGGTTAATCGACCTTTTAAAGAATATTAGAATGTTACGCTTAAAAACTGGATTCATTTGCATTTTTAGTCCTCTAACATTTATTGTAAAGAGTAAAAATATTTGACAAACATATATAATAATTTTGTAGTTAGTTCTGTTCATTCCCTCTATTACAACGGCTAGGCGTTAACTACCATTTAAAATAATATTTTTTTATTATTAGAGTGCAACATATGATTCTCAAGAAACTCGCTGTTGCGTATTGGGTAAGCCATCGAGCATAGCATCCCCTTTAAAGTAATATTAATATTTTATTCAAAAATATGGATAAATATAAAGATTTCATATTCTTTATTTACCTGTGGTGTTACATCCTTCCCCCCTTTTGAGAATTGCGTCCTCGCAATTTTCAAATTGGGCTTGGAAACATCCTTTAAAGTCCCACATCGGAACAAGAGTCGATAAAACAATAACTTTAAAATAAACAAAGATAAGTACAAAGGTCACCCGTGTTAACCCATACTAGGATTCCAAGTATGAAAATATGGACATGGACGAAAAAAACAAAGGGTCGTGTTCTGATGGAGAGTGATAGAAAACATGTTTAGGAGAAAGTTAACCACAAGAAAATCACAAACTTGTGATGGGTTAAATGGTATTCGATCCCCCAGTACGAAAAGTTAATAGACAAAAAAAAATTTAACTTACTTTTTATTGAGGAATTTATTCATAAAGAAACATAATCACATATCATGTTGAATTTCAACTTTTATTAGATTCCTTACACAAACTCATATTTTCTCCAAAAGACGAGTATTTAGGAAGACTTGTTCACATTAAGAGCACTATACTCAACTTCTAGAGAATATCCTAATCCAAAAAAAGAGAACTATATACTTCCCATGTCTTTAGAATCTAACCAAAACCAAAACCAAAAAGGATAGTACAAGATCAAATAATCTAGAAAAGGATAACCCTTTATAAAAAGAAAAAAAATATTATTAATCACCAAAATTTGTCCAACAAAACCCAAAGTTCAACGAGGACCATTCGATAAACAATTTGTCCATAAAATTCTTCAAAGTAAACCAAGCTAAGATTTAAACCCAAATATTTGAAGGATTTAGTCACATAGTCTTCCAAGTTAAATCGTAACATTTATCTCCAAACAACATCAGTTGCACTTAAAGTCTCATATTGAAAAGTAATTAACCTAATCACATATCCTCTATAATAGGTTAATAAATTTCCATAGATAACCCAAAATCAAATTACTCTTAATTCCAAAAATCATCTAACTAAAAAGAATCAGTCAAACTAACCAGGGACTTCACGTAGACCAATGGTAGGCGATAAATATCAGTCGCACTTTGGTTGTGGGATCGATTCCTGCAGCTTTGTCCTACGCGACGGGTTGTCACACAGTCTGTGTGTTGTCCTTTTTCCAAAACTATATAATTTTAAAACATTCCCCAAAACGAGATAAAATCTTCAAAAATGATCATAACATATTTTAAACTCGAGTTTATCTCATGCCTTTCATTTTCCATCATATCATATAATAAACCATAATTACCTCAAATGTAAGGATCATATAAACTCTAATGGTTACCTTTATAATTATTACCTGAACATCCACATCGATTGGTCATCTCATACATGATGCATTACAGAACATACCAAGGTTCAAGTGGTTGATCATGACTCCTTGATAGTTGGTTTAGAACAACCACGAGTTTCCGCATTGAATCCCCCATTTTATCTAGTATCTTAAACAGAGAACCACCACAGTTTCCTTCAAACCTGTTGTCTCTTTGGTGCCTGCTAGACCAATCCATTCACTATAAATAGAAAGGTCTGTGTGAGTATATCAACAAAACCATCATGTACTAATGAGAAAGATAAACACTATTATATACTTACTCATTAACTTTATCTAAAACTAGTACTCTTTCTGAAATCCTAACCATTATGGTAATGTCACTTATGCTTAATGAATACCCTAACCTCTAAAGTTATCTAAACCGACCTTTGATACCAACTGTAAGGCCCCAGCCTTAAACCTTACTTAATCTTGAGTTATTACAAGATTACACATTGAGGATATTTTCAGGTTTAGAGTTTTAGAGAATTAGATCATAAAACATGCATTACATTCCACATTTAAACAAAGTGGTTACATACAATATAGTAATCATTGTACCCATCAACGGAAACATATTTAAAATAAAACATTGATTCTTTCTTGACACATCTTTGACACTATCATCACATCATTTACCTTTCCCTTGACCTGTGAAAAACATTTCAAAAACGTGGAATGTGCCTAAAAAGGCCAGTAAGGGTTATAAAAATATGGAAAGGAAACATGAGTTCATATATACATAAGAATGAAATCATACTTTACCCATAAAACATAGACACTCTAACATACCTCATAAAATCATGAATAAATTATAGAAATCATAAAGACAGAAATGTAACTTGAGGAATTCATAACTTTATTACGTTGGGAGTAACCCTCTTGGTTGTGTTTGGAATACCCACAACAGTATATTCCCTAAATCTCTTCGGAGAAACCTTAAAGTTTAACCCTTTCACGTTACCCAATGCATTGGAGAGCTATATCGGGCTCACTCGCCCTTAGTTTATCACAGAACCACCCGTTTTCATAACAATGCCCAAGAACCATAACATAAATGTATCACATAAAACATGCATAAAGGAAATATAACATTTCCACATTTCAATCACAATATAACATTTTAGGATATTGAAATAATGAATCCATTTAAAAAACCATTTTCAAAACCATTTAAAACATTTAATAAAGATATTTTTGAATCAAAGTGTCCCATACCACCTTGAAGCTTTTAACATTTTAAACCATTAATATCCATATAAATAAATCCTTAAAACCATTTTGAAAACATGGATATTAATAAGAACAAATCATTAAAACATTTAAAGATATATTTTGGTTAAAGGGTTTTTACCAAAACTAGAGACACTTGAATACAATAATTGAGGAATAACATTTAATCAGAACTTTATAATATCATTAGAATAAACGGATTCATGATATAATATTACAAAGGACATTATATACACCATATAAGAGTGAATTGGTGCATAAAAACAATTAATTCTCAATAGAGATGTAAAATGTGATGAAATCACTTATAAAGAAGGTATCCTTAAATTAAGGATAAATCAATCTCAAAATTATGTGTGAAAAACATAAATACGCCCAATATAATTGGATATTAAGTGTAAAACAATAAAAGGTCATTCACGGATAATTCAAAGGATGACCTATTCAATATCTACATATTTAACCCTAAGAAATCGAAATTGGGTTAAAAAGTTCCCTTGGTAAAATTCGACAGCCTAACGGTGTCACTTCAAAAATTCAGAAAATGAGTTTATGAGAGATAAAAAGGGAATATCATCACATATACATAAAATTTACATCAATCAGGATATTGAAGAACATATCCCAACATAATAGTATGTGAATTAAAAGACATAACAAACTAAGTCTTTTAAAAAGAGGAGGGTGAAAGGTTCCCTTTCTGACTTGGGTAACTTTGGAAAAGTACACCCCATTGAAGAAGTGTCATACAATGAATATTTAAATACCCATAAATGGAATTATATTACAAAAGGAGTTTAATAATGGGAAGTACATAAACCACTCAAAGGAAATTGTGGCGAATGTAGCATAAATCTCACGAGAATAAAAGTGAGATGAAAAATCTCTTACGAAAACTCGGCAGCCTAACGACGCCACTTAAAACATCCAAATTGGATTCATGAGAGGAAATAGGGTCTATAATCACATCAACATAATGTTTACAGAAAGTGTAATATAAAATAACATCCTCCAACATAACAAATAGGAGCTTAAAAGAAGTGACATAAAGGAGAGTACTTAAAAAGACATAGAGAGGTTAGATATCTTACGAAAATTCGGCAGCCTAACGGCGCCACACAAAACTTCCAAAATGGATTTATGAGAGAGAATAGGGTCTCTCATCATATGTAAATAAAAATTACAGTAAGAGTAATATAAAATAACATCCCAATCACAAGAAACATGAGCTTTAGAAGGAATGACATAAAAGAGTGTACTTAAAAAGAAAGAGAGGAGTAAGATCCCTTACCTCAGATCCGACTTGACTCGATCGTTCTTTATTATCCTTAATAATAAACATGAGTTAATTTCTACTTCCTTAAGATCCTTTTTCAAGTTAATTATTCCTTCTATATCACTTATTACCATGTCATAAACATTATGTAATCATTTAAGTTAATAATGTTTGTTTTGTCGATATTTGGTTCTTAAGTTGAAAGTGGACTTATTACAATTACATGTTGTTCGTGTGGTTAAAGGTTCATTATATCCAGAATTTTATTCATGATGTATATATCATATATATCATATATATCCAGTATATTCATTCATTTATAATATTACATAACATTTAGTGTTAAGAAATGAAATGCACCGTTCATGGAGACGGTAAGTCGTACGTACGCATGAACGCTACTTCCATTTCTATTTCATATTTAATGGAATTAAAACATAATGATAAATAATATTATTTTAATTACAGTATGGTATCATATATAATATCATTAAATATATCCTTTATACGTACCACATAGGGTATTAACAAATCAAATCACTTTGAGGGGGCGGTAGTCCGCACTTCCTTAAATGAAGATATCGCGTTTACCCATAATGGAAACAATAAAGGTATTCCATAAATGAAAAATACAGAAGATTAAGTAAAACATAAACATATTATATATCATATATAAATATATTTTCATCTTAATGGCCACCTTTGAAGGTTTTAGAAGATTCCTGAACAATCATCGTTTTGGGAGGCAGACATTCGCCGTCCACGAAAACAGTATGTTCGTTAACCATTAGATGTAGGTGTGTGTAGGTGTAGCTTTAATACTTCTTATAACAACATCCTAGTATATTGAAGATACTGTATTTGTTACAAAATAAATAAAAAAAAGTGTTTATGCGGGTGGAGAAGCAAAATTAAACAAAAAGACACAAGTGAAGACATTACCTTTAAATCGGGTAACTTCCTTTGATTTGAGCACAAAGGCTTCCTTGGAAAGTATTCTTCCCAAATTGAGGCTTCAAGGAGTTATAGAGGGATGTGGAGAGATGAAATGGGCAGGGTTTGGCCGAGCCAATGGCTTTGGAAGTGTGTGTAAAGAGTTAGAGGTGGGGGCCTTTTATAAGAGAAGAGGAGGGGCACTCTTGGAAAGGTATAAAATGTAACTTTATTTTCAAATGAGTTTCGGATTTTAATGGTCCCACATTGATGTTTTTCGGGGATAAGGTGATAAGGGTTCTAAATCCACCCATACAATAGGTTTTGGACATGTTTAGGACTTATATTTTACATTATCATTCCATTTTATTTAAATCGTTAAATAATGAGGTCATTGTTGCATCATCATGATGTCATAAATAATTTAATTTATTTAATGTCTTAAAATTATAAAAAATAATACTACAATGTAGGAAATATTTTTATCTTTCTAATGAATATTTATAGTACAAAATATCATTTATGTAGACAAAATTAAAAATATTTTACTTAGGTGATACATTCTTTGTTACATTTAACAATCTTTAAAAATAAAGAGATAAAAAGTCACTTTCTCACAAAAGTGATTCCATAAGGCCCCCAAGTTTGGCACAAGGAATCCCATGGATGTCCATGAGACAAACAGTAGCCTTAGGACACATTTTGTTGTCATTTAGTTTTATTATGATATTATCTTATTATCTTTAACTACCCGATTACTCATTAATCAAGATAATTAAAGATAATTACCGTCGTTACTATTCATAATGTCCAAAAACAAAAGTCTTAATTACATAATTTGTAACTTCTGATTCCAAATGTTTAATTCATTTTACCAAATTCCAAACACATAAATTGCAATAATTAATTTAAAAAAACTTCCCGTTGTCAAAACAAATAGAGTGTTTTTTAGAAACAATATTTATGAAAACTTTGGCACTTGTTTATGCCTAATTCCAAATTGAAATTAATCCCAATGACCATCATTGAATTACATGGTAAAAATATATTATAATTAAACTTTAAAAAAAATTAAAAAGATAATATAACCATATAATTAAATTATATGAAAAAGCAGTTTTGATGTAAAATGCAGTATTTTCACTATTCATTGAAAAATGAACATTGTCAGAAAAATACCAAAAATTAACCCAAGGTAAATTTCAATGTCACAATCATAAATAATATGTTTATTTTGAAAAATAGAGCTTATAAAATTTTCAAAAAGTGGATTTAATAGGTGTTCTCCATCAAAAGGCGGTTAATCGACCTTTTAAAGAATATTAGAATGTTTATGCTTAAAAACTGGATTCATTTGCATTTTTAGTCCTCTAACATTTATTGTAAAGAGTAAAAATATTTGACAAACATATATAATCATTTTGTAGTTAGTTTTGTTCATTCCCTCCATTACAACGGCTAGGCGTTAACTACCATTTAAAATAATATTATTTTATTATTAGAGTGCAACGTAAGATTCCCAAGAAACACGTTGTTGCGTATTGGGTACGCCATCGAGCATAGCATCCCCTTTAAAATAATATTAATATTTTATTCACAAATATGGATAAATATAAAGATGTCATATTCTTTATTTACCTGGGGCGTTACATCCTTCCCCCCTTTTGGGAATTGCGTCCGCACAATTTTAAAATTGGGCTTGGAAACATTCTTGAAAGTCCCATATCGGAACAAGAGTCGGTAAAACAATCACTTTAAAATAAAGAAAGTTAAGTACAAAGGTAACCCGACATATCCCATAATAGGATTCCAAGTATGAAAATATGGACATGTAAAAAAAACAATGGTTCATGTTCTGATGGAGAGTGATAGAAAACATGTTTAGGAGAAAGTTAACCACAAGAACATAACAAACTTGTGATGGGTTAAACGGTATTCGATTCCCCAGTAAGAAAAGCTAATAGTCAACATTTTTGTTTTAAGTTTCTTTTTATTGAGGAATTTATTCATAAGGAAACATAATCACTTATCATGTTGACTTTCAACTTTTATTAGATTCCTTACACAAACTCATATTTTCTCCAAAAGATGAGTATTTAGGATGACTTGTTCATATTAAGAGTACTATACTCAACTTCTAGAGAATAACCTAATCCAAAAAAAGAGAAATATACACTTCCCATGTCTTTAGACTCTAACCAAAACCAAAACCAAAAAGGTTAGTACAAGATCAGATAATCTAGAAAAGGACAACCCTTTATAAAAAGAAAAAAAATATTCTTAATCTCCAAAATTTGTCCAACAAAACCCAAAGTTCAACGAGGACAATTCGATAAACAATTTGTCCATAAAATTCTTAAAAGTAAACCAAGATAATATTTAAACCCAAATATTTGAAGGATTTAGTCACATAGTCTTCCATGTTAAATCATAACATTTATCTCTAAACAACATCAGTTGCACTTAAAGTCTCATATTGAAAAGTAATTAACCTAATCACATATCCTCTAGGATAGGTTAATAAATTCCCATAGATAACCCAAAATCAACTTACTCTTAATTACTAAAATCAACTAACTAAAAAGAATCAATCAAACTAACCAGGGACTTCACGTAGTCCAATGGTAGGCGATAAATATCAGTCGCACTTTGGTTGTGGGTTCGATTCCCGCAGCTTTGTCCTACGTGACGGGTTTTCACACGGTCTGCGTGTTGTCCTTTTTCGAAAACTATATAATTTTAAAACATTCCCCAAAACGAGATAAATTTTCAAAAATGATCATAACATATTTTAACCTCAAGTTTATCTCATGCCTTTCATTTTCCATCATATCATATAATAACCCATAAATACTTCAAATGTAAGGATCATATAAAATCTAATGGTTACCTTTATAATTATTACCTGAACTTCCACATCGATTGGTCATCTCGTACATGATGCATTATAGAACATACCAAGGTTCAGGTGGTTGATCATGACTCCTTGATAGTTGGTTTAGAACAACCACGAGTTTCCTCATTGAATCCCCCATTTTATCTAGTATCTTAAACAAAGAACCACCATAGTTTCCTTCAAACCTGTTGTCTCTTTGGTGCCTACTAGATCCATCCATTCACTAAAAACAGAAAGGTCAGTGTGAGTATATCAACAAAACCATCATGTACTAATGAGGAAGATAAACACTATTATATACTTACTCATTCACTTTATCTAAAACTAGGACTCTTTCTGAAATCCTAACCATTATGGTAATGTCACTTATGCTTAATGAATACCCTAACCTCTAAAGTTATCTAAACCGACCTGTGATACCAACTATAAGGCCCAAGCCTTAAACCTTACTTAATCATGAGTTATTACAAGATTAAACATTGAGGATCTTTTCAGGTTTAGAGTTTTAGAGAGTTAGATCATGAAACTTGCATTACATTCCACATTTAAACAAATTGGTTACATACAAGACAGTATTCATTCTTCCCATCAACAGAAACATATTTAAAATAAAACATTGATTCTTTCTTGACACATCCTTGCCACTATCATCACATCATGTACCTTTCCCTTGACCTTTGAAAAACATTTCAAAAACTTGGGATGAGCATAAAAAGCTCAGTAAGGGTTATAAAAATATGGAAAGGAAACATGAGTTCATATATACATAATAATTAAATCATACTTTACCCATAATACATAGGCACTCTAACATACCTCATAAAATCATGAATAAATCACAGAAATCATAAAGACATAAATGTAACTTGAGGCATTCATAACTTTCTTACATAGGGAGTAAACCTCTTGGTTACGTTTGGAATACCCACCACAGTATATTCCCTAAATCTCTTCGGAGAAACCTTAACGTTTAACCCCTTCGCGTTACCCAATGCATTGGAGAGCTATACCGGGCCCACCCGCCCTTAGTTTATCACAGAACCACCTGTTTTCATAAAAATGCCCAAGAACCATAACATAAATGTATCACATAAAACATTCAAAAAGGAAATATAACATTTCCACATTTCAATCACAATATAACATTTTAGGATATTGAAATAATGAACATTTAAAAATCCATTTTCAAACCCATTTTAAACATTTAATAAAGAGATTTTTGAATCAAAGTGTCCCATACCACCTTGAAGCTTTTAACATTTTAAACCATTTATATCCATATAAATAAATCCTTAAAACCATTTTGAAAACATGGATATTAATAAGAACAAATCATTAAAACATTTAAAGTGATATTTTGGTTAAAGGGTTTTTACAAAATTAGAGACACTTGAATACAATAATTGAGGAATAAAATTTATTCAGAACATTATAATATCATGAGAATAAATGGATTCATGATATAATATTACAAAGGATAGTATATACACCATATAAGAGTGAATTTTTGCATAACAACAATGAAGTATCAATAGAGATGTAAAATGTGATGAAATCCCTTATAAAGAAGGTATCCTTAAATTAAGGATAAATCAATCTCAAAATTATGTGTGACAAATATAAATACACCCAATATAATTGGATATTAAGTGTAAAACAATAAAAGTTCATTCACACATATTCAAATGATGACATATTCAATATCTACATCTTAAACCCAAAGAAATCAAAATTTGGTTAAATAGTTCCCTTGTTAAAATTCGACAGCCTAACGGCGTCACTTCGAAAATTCAGAAAATGAGTTGATGAGAGATAAAAAGGGAATCTCATCACTTGGACATAAAATTAACATCAATCAGGATATATAAGAACATATCCCAACATAATAGTATGTGAATTAAAAGACATAACAAACGAAGTCTTTTAAATAGAGGAGGGTGAAAGGTTCCCTTACCGACTTGGGTAACTTTCGAAAAGTACACCACACTGGGGAAGGGTCATACAATGAATATGTAAATACCCATAAATGGAATTATATTACAAAATGAGTGTAATAATGGGATGTACATAAAACACTCAAAGGAAATTGTGGCAAATGTAGCATAAATCTCACGGGAATAAAAGTGAGATGAAAAATCTCTTACAAAAACTCGGCAGCCTAACGGCGCCACTTAAAACTTCCAAAATAGATTGATGAGAAGAAATAGGGTCTCTAATCAAATAAAAATAAATTTTACAGAAAGAGGAATATAAAAGAAAATCCCCCAACATAACAAAGAGGAACTTAAAATAAGTGACATAAAGGAGAATACTTAAAAAGAAAGAGAGAGGTTAGGTCTCTTACGAAAATTCGGCAGCCTAACGACGCCACTCAATACTTCCAAAATGGATTGATGAGATAGAATAGGGTATCTCATCATATATACATAAAACATACAGTAATATTAATATAAAAGAACATCCCAATCACAAGAAATATGAGCTTTAGAAGGAATGACATAAAAGAGTGTACTTAAAAAGAATGAGAGGAGTAAGATCCCTTACCTCGGGTCCGACTTGACTCGATCGTTCTTTAATATCCTGAATAATAAACATGAGTTAATTTCTCCTTCATTAAGAACCTTTTTCAATATCATTATTTCTTTTATATCACTTATTACCATGTCATAAACATTATTTAATCATTTAAGTTAATAATGATTGTTTTGTCGATATTTGGTTCTTAAGTCGAAAGTGGACTTCTTACAATTACATTTTGTTTGTGTGGTTAAAGGTTAATTATATCCAGAATTTTATTAATTATGTATATATCATATATATAATATATATCATGTATATTCATGAATTTATAATATTACATAACATTTAGAGTTAAGAAATGAAATGCACCGTTCATGGAGACGGTAAGTCGTACGTACGCATGAACACTACTTCCATTTCTGTTTCATATTTAATGGAATTAAAACATAATGATACAAAATAGTATTTTAATTCCAGTATGGTATAATATATAATATCATTTAATATATCCTTTATACGTACCACATATGGTATTAACGAATCAAATCACTTTGAGGGGGCGGTAGTTCGCACTTCCTTAAATGAAGGTATCGCGTTTACCCATAATGGAAATCAAAAAGGTATTCCATAAATGAAAAATACATAAGATTAATTAAAACATAAACATATTAGATATCATATATAAATATAGTTTCATCTTAATGGCCACCTTTGAAGGTGTTAGAAGAATGTTGAACAATCATCGTTTCGGGAGGCAGAAATTCACCATCCACAGAAACAGTATGTTCTTTAACCATTAGATGTAGGTGTGTGTAAGTGTAGCTAGAATCCTTCTTATAAAAACATTCTAGTATATTGAAGATACTGTATTTCTTAAAAAATAAATGAATAAAAAGAGTTTATGGGTTTGGAGAAGCAAAATTAAACAAAAGGACACAAGTGAAGACATTACCTTTAAATCGGGTAACTTCTGTTGATTTGAGCTCAAAAGCTTCCTTGGAAATGATTCTTCCCAAAGTGAGGCTTAAAGGAGTTAGAGAGGGATGTGGAGAGATGAAATGGGCAGGGTTTCGCCGATCCAAAGGCTTTGGATGTGTGTGTAAAGAGGTAGAGGTGGTGGCCTCTTATAAGAGGAGAGGAGGGGCACTCTTGGAAAGGTATAAAATGTAACGTTATTTTCAAAAGAGTTTCGGATTTTAATGGTCCCACATTGATGTGTTTCGGGGATAAGGTGATAAGGGTTCCAAGTCCACCCATCCAATAGGTTTTGGACATGTTTAGGTCTTAGATGTTACATTATCTTTCCATTTTATTTAAATCGTTAAATAATGAGGTCATCGCTGCATCATTATGATGTCATAAATAATTTATTTAATTTAATGTCTAAAAATTATAAAAAACTACTATGATGTTGGAAATAGTTTTATATTTATAATGAATATTTATAGTCCCAAAGATAATTTATGTAGACAAAATTAAAAATATTTTACTTAGGTGATACATTCTTTGTTACTTTTAACATTCTTTAAAAATAAAAAGATAAAAAGTCACTTTCTCACAAAAGTGATTCCATGGGGCCCCCATGTTTGGGACAAGGCATCCCATGGTTTTCCATGAGACAACCAGTAGCCTTAAAACACATTTTGTTTTTATTTATTATTATTATGATATTATGATATTATCTTTAACTACCCGATTACTCATTAATCAAGATAATTAAAGATAATAACCATCATTACTATTCATAATGTCCAAAAACAAAAGAGTCTAAATTACATAATTTGGACCTTATGATTCCAAATATTTAATCCATTATAACAAATTCCAACCACATAAATTACAATAATTAATTTAAAAAAACTTTCCGTTGTCAAAACAAATAGCGGGTTTTTTAGAAACAATATTTATGAAAAGTTTGGCACTTGTTTATGCCTAATTCCAAATTGAAATTAATCCCAATGAGCATAATTTAATTACATGGTAAAAATATATTATAATTAAACTTTAAAACAAATTAAAAAGATAATATAACCATATAATTAAATTATATGAAAAAGCAGTTTTGATGTAAAATGCAGTATTTTCACTATTCATTGAAAAATTAACATTGTCAGAAAAAATACCAAAAATTAACCCAAGGTAAATTTCAATGTCCCAATAATAAATAATATGTTTATTTTGAAAAATAGAGCTTATAAAATTTTCAAAAAGTGGATTTAAAAGGCGTTCTCCATCAAAAGACGGTTAATCGACCTATTAAAGAATATTAGAATGTTTACGCTTAAAAACTGGATTCATTTTCATTTTTAGTCCTCTAACATTTATTGTAAAGAGTAAAAACATTTGACAAACATATATAATCATTTTGTAGTTAGTTCTGTTCATTCCCACCATTACAAGGGCTAGGCGTTAACTACCATTTAAAATAATATTATTTTATTATTACAGTGCAACGTAAGATTCCCAACAAACTCGTTGTTGCGTATTGGGTACGCCATCGAGCATAGCATCCCCTTTAAAGTAATATTAATATTTTATTCAAAAATATGGATAAATATAATGATGTCATATTCTTCATTTACCTGGGGTGTTACAAATATAATTAAATAATCATCGTTTTACAAGGATTTAGTTCATCATCCATATAAACAGTATGTTTGTATCCTTTAGATAGAGGAATGTGGAGGTTTAGTTAGAATAATTTTCATAAAAAAATCCAAGTATATTGAATATACTAGTTTTTTTATAAAATAATGGAATATAGAGAGTCTAGGGGGGTAGGATAAGGAAAATAAATGAATAGAACATGAGAGAAGATTTAACCTTTAAATCGGGTAACTCCATTTGGATTGAAGAAAAAATATTTCTTGAATTTTCTTATTCCTAAAAGAAGGATTATAGGAGGAATAGAGGGATGTTGGGAGCTTCATATTTTGGATGATACAAGAGTCTTTAGAGGTGTGACTGATGGGTTCGAGGTGGTTTCCGTTTATAAGAGGGAGGAGGTTCTCATTAGGAATGTTTTAATGTATTAATTTATTATAAAATGATTATGAGTTTCAAAAGGTCCAAAACATATTTAATTCAAAAATAAGGTGAATATATTAAAAAATTAAATCATCCAATAATAATTTTATAGGTTTCAGATATTTTTTAATCATTTTCTTTTTTATTTACACATTTATTAACATATTTACATTTTACCATTTCCTCTTATATATTCTTACTATGTGATTAATATATATACTGTAAAATTCCAAGAGACCCAAAATGGATTATTTATTATATTTTAAACTTTATTTAATTAATTTGGAAGAATCATAGATTTTTTCTATTATTTTATCATTTAATAAAATATTAATTGTTTGAAACACTCATTTATGTCAATTTATAAACTATTCATATCAAGAATTTTAAAAAAATCTATAAAAACATGATCATTTAAAAAAAATCTTTAATTCAATGATAAAAAGTAATTTTTATATCTAAATTTCTTGTATGGAATAAAAATTTTCAAAATAAAATTATTTTAATAATTATAATATCATTTATTTGAATACGTTATTAATGGAGCAATTACTACATCATCATTGTGTCGTAATTATATTTATTTATTTAATATCTAAAAATTACAAATAAAATACCATGATCAATGAAATCATATTATATTTAAAAAAATTATTTTAGTAGAAGATATCACTTATATAACCTCATATACAATGGTTTTACTAAAAGATATATGTTTATTTTTTTTTCATACTTTAAATTAATTAATATAAAGTGTCATTATCAATCCCAAGTGGCTCCATGGGGTTCCTAATGCGACCGAAGGATGACTTTGGTATTAAATGTCTCATAAAAAGTGTTAGGATAAGTTTAAATGTAATTTAATAATATTATAATATTATTTTTTGCTGTTATTTAATAGATTTACATTTTAAACATGGTAAATAAAATATTTACTGAAACAAATATTCATAACGTATAAAAATAAAGGATACTTATTTACAAAATATGTAAATATAGATTCCAAATATGGAATCCATTTTTCAAAATACAAAACACATAATTGGAATAAATTAATATAAAATCAATTCTCATTGTCAAAACAAAAAAAGTGTATTTATTTTAAAATAATGACTACCAAAATATTGACACTGGTTTATGTCCAATTTCAAAGTGAAATAATGTCCAATGTCCAAAATTGAATTAAATTATAAAAAAATAATGTGTTTAGACTTTTTAACTTATTAAAAAGATAATATTTCAAAATAAATAAATTAGATTATATCTAGTTTTGAATTAAAATGTACTATTTTTCCCTATTCATTTAAAAAATGAACGTTATTATAAAAATACCAAAATATAATTCAATGTAAATTTTTATGTCTTGATTCTAAATAAAAGATTTATTTTCTCAAATAGAATATAAAAATGTGAAAAAACTAGATTTAAAATTGGCTCACCACAAAATGGCAGTAAATCGATCTTTTAAAGAATATTATAGTATTTATGCTTAAAATTGGATTGAATCATATTTTTATCCTCTAAAACTTATTAAATAACAATAAAATCATTTAATACCAATATTTAATAATTATATAGTAAGTCTTGTTCATTCCTTCCAATACAACGACAATGCATTAACTACAATTTATTATAATAATATTATATTATTATTTTTCTGTATAACTCAACGCTGTGTGCATCATAAGATTTCCAGAAACCCATTGTCGCGTATCGGGCACGCCATAAAACATAACATATCCATTAAAGTAAAATTAATATTTAATACATAAATACTTAAAAATAAGAAAATGTCAAACTTTTTATTTTCAGAGGTTGTTACATTATGATCTCCCTTACCACTAATAAATAATATTCATATATCCACGTGGAAATTTCATAGGTACTTCTTCAATGACTTTTTTTATATCATAAATTAAACATTTTTTATTATCTTCAACATTTGATCATTAATGAGACTTTATATTCCCCTTCGTTTGGATTTTTTGTATATTGACTATGTTCACAATGATAATCAAAGTCTTTGATATCTTTTGTAGCATAATCATGATATTTATCAATTAAATTCGTAATTTTATTTTATGATTGTTGAGGTAATCTCCAGACATTAACATGAACCTATGTTTCCTTATTGTTTCATCCATAAATAATAACACAATTAATGACATAAGTTATTGAAAAATCAATATAAGACGATATTATCCAAATCATAATATTGGTATGACAATAAAAATATATTTCTAGTTAAATTTTCATTTCTTTGCATTATTCCATTAGTTCAAAAAATATTTAAATTTTTTTGAGATGGGATAATTTAATATTGGATATAATATTATTCTCATCCTTTTAGATTAATTTAAATTGTAAATAAATCATTAATTTTGTTTGTAAGGATCACATGATCAACTATTTAATACCTATTAAGAGTATCATCTTTAGTTTACAATTAGGCCACTTTTTAATGAAATTGATGGTGATTTAGTTAATACAGAATATTCCCTCTTTAATGTTGTTACGCCTTAGTAAAATTGTTGATGATACTGAATCAACTTTAAAATTAATATACAGAAGTAATTATTTCTAGAACTATAAATCTCTATTTACCAAAGAATCAATATTTTACCTAATATTTCAACTCATTTCATAATAGTTTCCATATAGTTTTCTCTAAAATTCACTAAACTAATATCAAAAAATAATTACACTAATATTAGAAATTAATACAAATTCATCACATACTAACTATAGTGAACGAACCTATAAATGATATAAATTATATAATAACATCATTGTCTGACTAATACATCTCACAAACATTCTCATAAATAAAATTCAGAAAGGTTTCTTATCTTGGATTCTTGAAAGATAAAAACACATACTCTGAAAAGTGTGAGAATTTACATAAAAAATAAATACACTCTTGGGAATAAAATAACCCATAATCATATTCAATTAACTATAAAGGTAAAACATAATATATGGTTATCTCAAACACATTGTAACAGAAACATGACAATACCCATAATGGTTCTATCATAAATATATAAAACATAATAAACAATTTAAATATCTTATAAAAAACTACATAAATAAATTAGTTTACAATATATTATTGAATAATTGATACAACAACCCAAAAAAACTCTTTTATAATGTTAAACGAAAATATAACATGAATCATACAACATGGGTAACTGAATGGAGGAAAGGAAGTGGTGTAATCATAAACATATCATTTATTATTATTATGATCCTAGCTACCCACCATCATGTTCACACATACTATTAGGTATAGTGAAAAATTCTATCAAAATCATCTTTTGAGAACCAAGTTACTCTCCATCCAATTCAAATACCATTTCTAAATCATGATATATAGATATTTATTATATGAATTGGAAGGATCCACAGGTCCCACTGATCTCATAATCCAGAAATATGTGTGGTAGTTGAAAAAAATAAAAATATAATAAAATCAACTACAGAATGACATTTCCAAATAATCATATAATGTACCCATGTATTTAAAATTTATTTCATAAAATGTGTAATCTGAAATTATTTAATTTCAAAAAAGATACCGTACAAATTAATGAGTCATGAAATTATATTATCTTAAAAAATCATGGATATCAGTATATAATTTTACAATTGAATCATAATATAATAACATATAAATAATCATCATATCATCACGTTTTAGTAGAATAACTTTATATGAAAAATAATATTTAAAATAATATTTTTTTGATAAATCCTTTTAAATGTTCTTATAAAAGATAATGTTCAATTTACTTTAAAATAATAACATTTTGAGGGGAAATAGAATTTATTTTAAATACAATTTTATAATTAGTTCAAAATAGAATATCCTTTAAAATGAATAAATTATTCAACAAATAGTGATGTTAAATTATAATCAACACTTTTTTGTTTAATTGAGTTAATAACAATGGAGATGAAAAAAGACATAGAGTTATCACAAAAGGGATGTAAAAATAAATTGAAAATATTTATGTTTAGAAAGAATATTTACTAATTGAACACGGAAAAGTATATAATTGTTTTCAAATTAAAATGTATAGTGGATGATAAAACATTTTATTTTGAATAGATGGAAAAAATAGTTTGAATATTTTGAGATAACCATATTAAAAACATGAACCATTAAAATAATAGTTGTGCGTTTATTTATCAAAACTAAAAATATATAAAGGATAGTTATAGATAATTTCACATTTTTATTATACTAGATAATATTATATATAAATAAAAAACATAGAAATGTAGAAAAATTAATTAAAATAAATGGAAATTATTCTTAATTTTTTTTTATAAAACATTTGAATAATTAAAGATGAATAAATTTGTTTAAAATAGTTTTTACAATAAATTAATTTTAGTATAAAGACTATTATCATCAGGGGTCTTAATAGTTAAATTAATGAAGATATTATAAAATTAAGTGTGATTGGGACCCAAGAAATAGATTTGATTCCAGAAAACACCTTTCACCATTATTAATTTTTAAATCAAAAATCATTGGATGTATTTGAATCATATATTTATGTAAATATAATGATAAAAATCATGTAACATTTAAAAATACATCTTTTTTGTGCATATAAAACATAAAAATAAATAATTTGATCACAATATTAAAATATGTCATTATGATTTATATAAGTTCAGAAGAAAACCCCTTATGGACATTGTAAGATCTGAATCAAAAAACCTAACGAGAGTTATTTCATTAAATATAACACCTAATAACATTAAATTTATGTGTAAAATGTGAAAAAATTAAAAAACGTAATTATATATACATTTTAAATTTATACATTCTGATTATCTTAAATATGTCTCAATGGACTCAAATTTGAGACAAATAAGCCAATACATTATCTATCTTCTCAGTCAGATGCACTAAAATATCCATTATAAAAATATAAATAATATAGTATCCTATTTAATAATAATATCCATAGTTATTAGACTATTATATTCCATATTATAATTTTTTTATCCAAAGTACATTAATTAGCTATAGAAAATTATAATCATCAGTTTTAAATAACATTAAATTTTTTCTGCATGTTTGATAACATTCATATCATTTCCCATAAATTTGTACTATATTAATAATGATATTTTTGGTCATAATGGATACTCAGTGTGGGCGGTGAATTGAGTTATAATTAAAAATTTCTGTTAAAAAACATTATGATTAAAATCCCACAAATTAAATAAAAATTAAACTATATTGAATTTATAATGATTGTAAGTTTTAAATTAGTTTCTCAAGAGATTTATTATTTCTTAGTTGACTCAATCTGAGGATTTAGTATCTTTTGAAACTAACTTACTAGCTAACTAATGTTCTAAACACTTTCATGTTTAATTATCAGATTTACCTTAAAAAAGATATGTATTTAAAGTATATAGAAGTGAAATAGAAAACCACTTAAAGTAGATTAAGATGAACATCAGATATAACCAAGAGGTCCAATCTCAAGCCGAGACATTGTCCTCTCAAACAGTTTATATAAACTTTGATCCATACCCTGGATCGATGTTAACAATATTACAAAGACTGTCCAGGTACTAAGACCTCTACCAATGTTCTTCACGGGAAAACAAAAAAAACACAAGATAGGCTATCCAGGTCAGACAAGACCTCTACCACTGTCCACAGTGGAATACAATAGTGTAAGGGAAATATTGAATGAGGATTTAGAAATACTTTAGTTCAGCACAGGAGACGGGGTGTGTTTAAAAATACAGATCACACACGCTGCTCAAAATGTAAATAAATGAAACACAATAGATATAAACAAATAGAGATGAGTTTAGAATTGTCTATGTGTTGTGAGTGAAGATTATGCCTCTGTAGATTGATGCAGATGATGCTTTGAGTCCTTCTATGGGTTTTGTCAACAAATCAAAGTGTCTTTTTGTATTTTACTCACAGGTCCAAGTTGATCAGTTTGATCAGATTTAGTGTAACTGAAGTCGTTGGATCTCTTTATTCCTTGAATGATGAGGTTCTACAGATTAAAAATGCCTTATTCCATCTACTTATATGCATATAAGTCCATGTGTATCTACAGAAGGTTTTCTTGTAAGTTTATGGAAAAGACTAATTGATTCTTGTCATGTCTTTCATCAGTTGTTCGAGGCATCCTTTTATAGCTCATGTGGCCGGACATAAAATATGATTTCTTCTGTTGGTACGAAATATGGTTTCATGACATTCAACATACATTATTTAATTAATAGAAGTTTCATTAAAAAAATAAAATATTACCATTGGTAAATAAACAAATAGAAAAAGAGTTTTGAGAAATAGTTACTAGTTTTAATGGATAGCTCTGTCCATCAGTGAGCTTGTAATAGTGGACTTGAGTCAGTATGTCTTGTGTCAGTAGCTATTACTCTATATAACATAGATATATATTTCGGTATCTCTTTCTGTCGGTAACTCCTTCTATTGGTATCTCCTTCTATCGATATCTCATCTATATCGATAGTTGCGTGTAGCAGTGGCTCTCTATGTATATCGGTAGACATCATACCAGTGGTTGTTTGTTTGTATCGATAGACTTTGTTATCAGTAGATCTCTATCTATCAGTTTGTATCGGTAGACTTTGATATCGGCAGTTGTCTGTCTATCAGTTTGTATTTGTAGCTTATATAGGTAACAATGTATATACCAGTGGACTTACTCTATTGGTAGGTCTATATCAGTCGACTTGTGCATACTGGTAGACTTATTTAAATGGTATCTCAGGTGTAACAATGACTTTCTACATACTTGTGTCCTTATCCATATTGGTAGTCTTTTGTACCAATGTACTTAGCCTTATTGATAGCTGTTGGGCATACTGGTGAACTTACTCTATCAGTAGTTGTTCTATGAAAAACATATCTATATTGAGTTAGAATTATTTCAAGGCATGTATAAACATAGATAAACATTTATTAACATATTCCAATGAATATTTTGATATTAATTTCAACATAATTTAATAGATATATAGGATTATAAACACATATTAAAACATAATTGAGATTATCAGAATAGGTGAGGTCAACAATCTACACCTTTTTGATAATCACAAATTATGGTATTAAAATACAAAATAATCAGTCATGTATCACAGTATATGGTATTAAAGGAAACTGTATCAGAGGTAACAAATGAACTAGAATTATAAAACAAATGTATCAAAGGTCAAATTATAAAATAAATGAACCAGAGGTATAAAATAAATATACCATAGGTATAATATTTTAAGCATATATATATATATATATATATATATTCCTCATATTTCCCATATTTCTCATATTTCTCCACCTTTATATTATTTCTCCCCTTCTATGATTAGAAAAAAGTGGGAATGAAAGGGTTAGAGAAGTAACAAAAGGTAAAAGAGAATAATATTCATTATATGTCATAGGGTAAAGAGATATAGAGATATTAAAAAATGAGACAAACAAAGTACAAGTGATTCCTATCAAATGTCCTAGACACTATTCAATCTACCTCCGGAATGTCCACTTTGGATTAGGCATTGTCTTTGGAGGTAGACTCAGGCTAGGTAGCATCAGAAGAAGGCATGATAATTACAGAAAGCACTACTGGAGGTTGAGAAATAGAAAATGTTCCTGGAATGTAGTGGGTAGCTCTCAGTGTGATCATAGGAGTGAGGCTCTGGATTGCATGGACTGGAGTCATATAAGGAATGGAGGCAGACTGAGTAGAGGCTGGAAGGGATGGAGGTGCAATGATAGGAGTACTGTCTACATGCAAAAATGACAGTAACAGATTCCTAAAGTCCATTATGATTCTTCCTCCTCTCTCCATAGTAGATATAAAGCCATCATTTTTCTCCAAAAACGTTTCTAGAGAAGGAGTCAACTCCCTAAGCTTGCTCAATTGTTCTTTGAACGCATGAGTGACTGGGGGTAGTTTCATGTTTTCTAACATAAGCTTGAAATGGTTGTTGAGATGATGCTTGGTATAAACTTTCTAAAAGTACAGATCAATCATAGATTTTATTTCTTTTTGGGATGCAGTAGCATCCCTCATATTATCCTGAACAAATTATCTAATATATCTTAAGTTATACAGAAACTTAGAATCAGCTGAGCTACTGGTATAGTCTTGATCATGCTCCTCTTTCAGCACAATTCTAAACGGATCTAAATCTACTGAATCCTTGATTGAATCAAGAGGTTTAACAGTGAATACTATAGTCTCCTTGAATTATTGGGTCAAGTTGCTTATCATCTTCTAGACAACCAAATCATGGGTGCTTACATGCTCTTTCACAGACTTCTTAAAAGCTTCGAAGACATCCACAAATTTCCTTAATACATCTTTAAGGTAATTGACATCAACATTAATTTGAGCTTGAGAACTACTCAAGGTAGTTAAAGAAGCAATAGACTGATTCAAGGCAACAATAGTTCTTGTCCAGCTCTCAATTTGAGTCTGACATACTCTTATCTCATTCATCATCTCTGTCATAGTGGTTGACACATTACATCCAAGAGAGATTTCAAGTTATTTCCCATTTTTCTTAGCTCTTCAACAAAGAATCTCTTTAAATCTTCAATAGTTGCAGTCCAAGTTTCCTTCAACTTAGCCTTTATTGTTTCAAGATCATCCTTAGTAACCAGAATTTCATGCACAACTACAGGTGCTCTTTCTGACACAATACTGGCCACAGAGTCATTCATAACAGATTGAATGGATGATATTAAAGTGGTTTCCATTCTTCTTATCTCTTCAGCAAATGAGGTCTTAAGATCAAACATGAACTGGTCTAGATCATCTTTTCATACCACATCCATAGGTAAAAACTAAGAGAAGATATTATAGTTAACTTGTGGTCTATTGATCGGTGTCTCATCTTCCGAATCAGGATATTCCAACCCACAAACTAAAAAACATGGGTCTTCTGCCCAGTCTTCAATCTCAACATCTAATGAAACATTTCCAAGTATAGTTGGTTGCTCCCCCTCAATTGGTGCATTATCCTATATAGAAATGGCATCCTCAACAGCTCAGTCTTCCTCCAATTAATTCTCCACAACCATTTCCATTTCTTTAACAGAAGGCTCATCAGGAATTGGTGAAAGTCTCTCTACTTCAACAAGAACAACCACTATAGGCCCAGTAGTACATCTAATCAATGGACTCAAACTCAAGGTGTCCTCATCATAGTTGTTAGAAACATGTTATCCACTTTCATGAACTTCTTCTTCATTCTTTGGATCAAACTGGTCTTCCTCATCAATAGGGGATTCTTCATTGCTTATTCCCAACACTCCTTCCATTCCAGATGATACAACTTCATCAATAGGACATGGAGGCAAGTTCGGATCCCTTTAATCATCTATATAAGTATCCTCCTCATCAGTATCATATCTATACTAAGGCTCTTATTTATCAGGTCCTAGACCGGGATCCCTCACATCCTTAGGCCTAGAAGGATGATGCACAGGATTAAACTTATCATACAGCTTCCTTTCATCACTAAACCATTCTCCTTTCCACAGATTCCAATTTATCTTCATATATTTACTAACAAAGCATGTGATGCAGAAATTGGTCTTTACTTCCACGGTCTCATCCTGAGACTCAGTTACGCCCTTCACTTGGATCATAACTCAAATTAACTTGGAAATGAATTGAGCATTAGTTTTTAACTTTGGCATGGTCATATCATCAATTTGAATCATAAGAAGCCTACCCAAATTTACCTTGACACCACACATAATCAAATGCAACAGATATATATCTTGGTACATCAAATTTGAAAAGTCCCCTCTTCTTAGACTTAGCACATGTTGAATGAACTTGAAAAGTAACTGGATTTCTCCATCCATTTCGGTAGCAACTACTTTTCTTGGTGTGACATCTCCTGTTAATTCTTCCAAGCCAGCATCATATTCAAAGATGTTACTTGTAGGGGGTACTGATTTCGAGAAATACCCAAACTCTCCTTCATGTGGAACTCTCAGTCACGTAGCCCACTCAATAGAAGAAAAAGATATTTCCTTTACATTCACTACTGATATCATCCTGTTCTCAACTTCTGATTTCTCAAAATGAAGGAACTCAAAGAATTATTTTACCAGCATGGGATAATAAGGACCATTGTTATTCTAGAAGCACTCTACCCATTTTTTATCTTCCATTACTTCCAGAACTAAATACGTAATGGTCATCAACCATTCCGTGCATAGCTCTTTCTCAACTACTATTTCTCTTTGAATGAGGTGTGAATTTGTAGGTTTTTTCACATCACTTCCACTACTAGACTCTCCTATGAGTCTGTTGGAATTCGGTTAATCATCCTTCTCACTGAATGATGGTCTCTTAACTCTTTCCATTCAATCAATTGTGAGGCTTAGGGTTTGAGAGAAATGATGGTTTGGGAGATAAGGATTGAAGGTAAAGGGTTTGAGGTGGATTGAGATGAGGTCAAGACTTATGTTTTATAATTTAGGAAGCCAAAAATAAATAAATGAAGAATAATATGTATAGTATAGATGATACATATTCTGGCAGCTAAAGATAAAAAATTTTAAAATAGAACAACCTAACGGTAATATGTACCGTTGAGAATTCCTACCGGTGAGGTACAACGGTGAGGTCCACTAACACTGAGGTATATCGTTGAGGATTATAATGGTGAGGTTTCTAATGGTCAGTGTGATGGACCAGACCTCTCCGGATCATTCCTTTGTCAAGAAGAAGACCACGAATTGTTCTATAGGGTAAAATGGACTTTTTCCACACTTTCCAGAATTTTTTAAGTGCACACCGTGTAGTGTGAGTACACAACGTGTACCACCTTGCAGGGTATACCTCGTGTTCAAGGTCGTGTCCTTTCCGTGTGAAAGAAATGAGTACACACTGTGTACGCTAAACTACATTCTGTGTACCCCCTCGCCGGGTATACCCTGTGTGGAAGGTTGTGTCCTTACCATGTGAAGTAATTGGGTACACACCGTGTACCCTGAACTACACGCCCTGTGGTCCCTCCCCGCGTACGCGTTACCAGTCAACGACCATGTGCCATGTTCAAGTCGTGTCTTTATCGTGTGAAATATATGGGTACATGTCACGACCCGTCCTCGGGGCCCGTGCCGTGACTACCCCAAGCCCGCCTTCCATAGGCCAGGGGCTGGCGACTAGCACCAAAGGCGTAAATTCCCGATAACTGGGAAGGCATTGCCTTTATAAAAGAAAACAAGCACCATAGAGTACAAGTGTAAGAAAAACACTAAGTACAAAAGAAATGCTGGAAAGTAAATGGGCAAGAATACAAACCCAAAATAATGTACGACTACAATTGAACAAGGTACAACAGCAAAAAGACAAACAGCTGCAAGAAGGAAGCAGCTCCTGGGTCGTCCTCCTCGGATCCTACCTGAAGGGTAGGTACAAATTGCGCAGCTCCTGGTCGTCCACCACGGATCCTACCTGAAGGGTAGGTACAGATAGCCTCCTCCACGCTCTCGTCCGTCAACCTCCTCTGTAAGTCATCACGTCGTGTAGTCCACCTCCGGGTACTGACTCGTTGTGTATTCCACCTCCAGGTACCGACCAGTCCTCAAACACTCGGCCTCTGTCAGCACTGCCCGTCATCTGCAACCAACACAACGAGGTGCGAGCATTGCCCGTGTAGGGGTGAGTATAACGATACTCAGTAGGGACCCCGAGACCCTCAAGGTATTACTAAACCAACAAGGATAACCACAAGAAGGTCTCAACAGATAACCTCTACTTAGATATATGCCCATACATATACCTAAGTTATCAAGTAACCCATCTCAATCAAGAGGAAACACAAGAACTGTGAAATCAACGAATAACCACTACCCAGGTATATGACCATACATATACCTACGTTGTCAAGTGACCCATCTCAATCATGAGGAAACACAAAGGTCAGAAGTCTCAGCTCAAACCAGGATTTTCATTATCGAAACCGTAACTGCTGAAGAGATCCGTCTTTGGAGTGTACAGTGGTCCTGCCACGACTCTGAGGTACTGCTCACTAACCTAAGACTACTGAGGTACTCCTCTTGTCGAGTACCGCGGGCCTGCCACCTCACACAGTAGTGCTTCCGCCGGGGTCTACCACCCAACACAATAGTGCTCCCCCCTCATAGCCTACAGAGTTACTCCTCCTGTCGAGTACCGCGGGTCTGCCACCTCACATAGTAGTGCTCCTCCGCTATGGGTCTGCCACCTCACAAATTAGTGCTCCCCACTGGGCTATGTAAGTCACTCTGAATAGAATCGAACAAGCAGTCATCAGGTCTCGGCCGGCTACACGGTCTCCGTACTCCGTACTCTCGTCTCTGGGAGGGTCCGCTCCACGAGCTACAAGTCGATACTCCAAGTATCTCAAAGTCCCACGAAGAAGTATCTCAAAGGACCGCCTCATCATAGGGGTCTCAATGCAACAGACGACACCTCAATCGGACGCCCGGTCTGTGAGTTATTAGCCTTTTCGTCCCAGGTGCCCGGTTGGTTTCGTGAGCGAACCAAACCGGTCGTATCTCAACTATACCCCGAACTCTCATAGGGTATACTCATAGGGACCGTTTCTCAACGAGATCACCAACGCCGCTGACGGTTCGTCAAATAGACGTTCTGTCAGAAAGGTATCAGCTTTTCCGTTCTAGGGGCCCGGTTGGATTTCGGTGCGATCCAACCCGACCACTATCCATCTGCATCCAAATCTCGGGCGGAGGATGCCAAAAGATCTGTATCGTCAATAGGAATTCAACGAGACAGACGGCGCGTCAATCGGACGCCCGGTCTGTGAGTTATTGGTATTTTTGTTCCAGGGGCCCGGTTGGTTTCGTGAGCGAACCAACCAGACCGCACTCCGACGGCATCCAGACCTCGAGCGGAGTAAGCCAAACGATCCGTCTCACTTAGAGGAAATCAAAAAAGCTGACGGCACGTCAATCGGACGTCTGTAGCTCCAGATATGAGTGTTTCTGCTTCGAGGGCCCAGTTGGTTTCGTGTACGAACCAACCCGGCCAAACCCAAATTTCTCCGAAACCTTGAGTGCGATATACCGAAACGATCGTCTCGATCGAAGGATTGTGTTTCCGCAGACGGCGAGTCGTTTGGAGGCCGGTAGCCGAAGTTACAGGCATTTATCGAAAGTGGTCCGAAACCGGGGGGTCTGGGCCCGGGCTGACCCGGCCCGACCCCCCCCCCCCCCCTGTGTCTGCCGAACCGGGTCGACCCGGCCCGGGTGACGACCCGGCCCGACGACCCGACCCGGCTCGGAAAATCCGGCCCGGCCGGCGGCGCGTCG
This sequence comes from Viscum album, assembly GCA_963277665.1. Taxonomy (NCBI): domain Eukaryota; kingdom Viridiplantae; phylum Streptophyta; class Magnoliopsida; order Santalales; family Viscaceae; genus Viscum; species Viscum album. The sequence goes on from OY728122.1 coordinate 381,738,204, forward strand.
GCGCGGCCGGGGCGCCGCGTGTGCGCCGCGCGCGGGGGGCAAAGCCCCCCCTTTGTGAACCCGCGGCCCCCCCCATCATTATGGGGGGCCTGTTTGCTGGCCGGGGGAATTAAATTCTCCCAGTTCTTCTCCCTTCTGGCCGGCCCGACCTGGCTGGCTGGTTCTTCCTCAACGGGACCGACAAAGGCCGGTCCCCTTCAGGCTTCCGACATCGGCGGCCCGGCTGGCCGCCTGTCATCTTATTCCGTCGCGGCCCGGAACCGGCCGCGGCCTTCATCGTCTGGCGTAGTGTGATGGCACCGCGCCCCTCCGCCGCAGCCCCGCTCCGGCCGCGGCGCCTTTGATTTCTTTTTGACGTGGCGCGACGACATCGCGTTCTTGAATTTCATTCCTCGACGTGGCACGACGGCGCCGCACAATAATTGTCATGTGATTCCTGCATGGTGCGACGACACCACGCCATCCTGTTCCATCCGCAAGGAAACAAATATGAACATAGGAGGGGGTTCGGCCGTGTTTGTGCGGTCTGGCCCCCCTATCATTAAATGATTACATTTATTCGTTATCCTTGAAGTTCGAAATTCTAGAATCAAGAATGGAAAAATAATTAAATAAAACAACAACAATCCCCTACCTCGGTTTCAAGTGCGTAGCACGTCAACAAGCCGTGGAAGACAAGCGTCGCGGAGGTCGGGCGTCGCGGAAACCGAACATCGTTTCCGTTGACGTCGAGGTGCGTCCGAAGAGGTACGTCGCTGGAGAAGCTCCGTAAGCTGACGGAGGAAGTCCGAGGAAGAAACAACGTCTCCTTTCGTTGACACGGGAAGAAGATCGAAGATGTGGCATCGTCGATCTTCGAAAACACACCGGCTACGAAGAAGAGAAGCGGCGTTCTTCATCGGAGCTTAAGTGTTCTTCGTCAAGGTTGAAGAATATGGAGAGAACTTCCCAAATCCTCTCAAGGTGGAAAAGGATACCAACCAAAATAAAATAATCTTAAAGAATATTTTATTTACACAATTAAACAACTTGAATTTGAAAAGTTTGAAATTAAAACAACTCAACTTAATAAATAACCCAAGTTGTCAAGATTAATTAAAGAGGAGTTATAGGTAGTTTTAAGGGAAGATAAAGTGTTAGGGTTCATGTGGGCCCCACCACACTTAATCCTCTCAAGGTAGGTCAAGTGGATGTGGGTCCCACCCCTAACTCCCTTTGGGAGGTTATAACCAACTTGGATAAAAAAATAAAATGTGTTTCCACATTTTATTTAACTTCATTTTAAATTCCCAAAAACTAACTCTCAACCCGCATAAAACGCAACCTTGGAAAAAGTCTCCTTAAGCGAATATCGGCGCTGCGAGTTCATCGGTGCCCTCTGAATTCGATTCCGGGCACCGGTTCAAAAGTTAGAAAAACCCGCTCGTTCGTTCACTGAACGTACCCAAGCCAAACATTGGAAATTGATTCCGGGCACACCGGTCCCCGGAATCAGGTGCCATCAGAAACCGTGTTCTTGTAAAATTCCAAATAAAATTAAGAAAAAAATTTAATTGAAATTTCCGGGTCTTTACATTACTCCCACCTCAGGGCTATACGTCCCCGTAAAGCTTCAACACAAACTTAGGGAAACAAGGGAGGTACTGAGCACGCATCTGAGCCTTCCGCTCCCATGTGCTCACTTGGAGGTTCCCGAACTGCCAAAGAAAAGTGCACAAGAGGAATCGACCGTCCTCCTTGGATCTCCTCCTATCGATCCTCGATCCCTACAGGAACCTCCATAGAAGTCACCTCATCGCCACCGTCCAGTTCCTCATGGTCGATGATATGCGGAGGGTCGAGCACGTATCTCCTCAGTTGAGATACGTGGAAAAAGTCGTGCACCTAGTGAAACTGAAGTGCATGGGTCATGCGGTTAACCACCTCGCCTACCCAACTGAGGACCTAGAAAGGTCCGTTGAACCTCGGAGATAACTTGCCTCCCTGGCCACATCTCCGTAAACCTCGACGTTTTGAGACTCGTATAAGGACGTGATGGTCATCCTCGAACTCTAGAGGCCTCCAAGTCCTGTCAGCATAAGGCTTCTGTTGGCCCTTTTCCATCCTCATCCTCTCTTGGATGACCTGGACCTTCTCTAGTCTCACAAGAGCTGCTATGATTTCTTCTTTGCCAAAAAAGAGAAATCTGATCTCATTCCCTGGATGAACCACATTCATTGCCTAATACAGTCAATCCTGACATGAATGATGCATTTCTTCCATGGATGACGTCGTAAGGCCTCGACATAACTACCAAGAGAGCCAACTGTCACTCTCGCCTCCAAGGGTCGAGTCACACTGTCGGCATCAGTGTGTGGTTAGTAGGTCTCCTTCAGTAGAAAACTCGAAAGTGAGGGTCAAGTAAACAGTTTTAACCGGGACCTCTCAGTATCAACCCAAAAAAAGGACAGGAAAGAAAACATAGATAAGTGTCTTTTTATTATTGCAGCTCATAGTACAAGACACAAAGCAACTATAGACAAACATCAACAAAACCAGAAGCAACAGGATCAATAGCCTCCAGGTCGGAAGCTAGTCCCGCTCCTGTCCATCTGCTTCCGGAGCTCCATGACCATAGGCCTCAGCTGTCTGAAGCTGAGCTCTCCCATGTCCTCCTGTCCCCTGCGGTCTGCCCTGATCGAACCTCTGCCTCTGCCTCGGAGGTTCTTCATTTAACTGCTGGTCATCTGCATGGCGAGTCGGACAGTAACGTGCTATGTGACCAATTCCGCCGCAGGAGTAAAAATTCATGGCAGGTCTGGCTCTATCACTTCCATTGGTGCCTCCCACTACCGACCCTGAGTCACGCGGTCGACCACCTGTAGGTCTGGTCCTCTTGGACCCCTGCGTCATCTGTCTACTACCCGCTACAGAAGACTCTTCCCCATGCCGGCTAGTGGCGGGTCCTGCTGCTGGAGACTGCTCAACAAGGAAACTCTCCACTAACAGGGCTCGCTCCAACACTCCTATCTGCGTCGGAATGTTGTGCGATACAACCAAATCTCTGATCTCCCACCCGAGCCCCTGCTCGAAGGGTCGGGCCTTGAAGAACGGGTTCCGTACCATATCTGTGGAGTAGCGCGAGAGGTCTGTGAATCTCGCTGAGTACTGCGCCACTGACATGATTCCCTACCGTAGCTAAAGTAGCTCCTGTATAAGCACCGCTCGAAGGGTGGCTGGTACAAACTCTGCCCGGAACAGGCTCTCGAAGTCTTCCCATAGAAGTGTCACCTCGTCATGCATCCGAAGCATCAGGCTCCACCATCTGCCTGTTGCTGCCTAAAGAAGGATGGCAGCAAGGATCACCATGAAATATGTCGGCGTCCCCACTAGCCTGAAGAATCTCACCACAGCCTCCATCCAATCCTCAGCCGCATGCGGGTCCGTCACTCCCTGAAACCTGGGTGGCCTCTGGCGCTGGAACTCATGCAGTGCGCTCAAGCGACGTGCATCCTCTACTGCTGGGGTTGGTGGAATCGGTGGCCCAACGGGTAGTAGTACCGCGGGTGCCTCCGCTAGTGCCTCAACTTGGATAGGGCCCTATACTGAGGCCTCGTCGCTCGACGGGCTATCAGTATGCATCACTCTCGGGGCTCTAGCTGGTCGTCCACGGGGAGGCATCCTAAAAGAAACAACGTGACACGGTCAAAAGATTATACCTGGTGAGCTGACCAGGTTTGAGATATCATTTAAATAAAACTTCTGGAAAACACACACGTAATCAGTGTTTTCGTGCACAGAGTCAGAAATCAGTTTTCAGGGTCCTGGTGTATGGATACGTCGGCCGCACGCACCAACACTAGACTCCCTGAACTGATAACCACACTCGGTAATCTTAACACTATTGCTTCACAGAAAGAAACATCAGAGTTATAAGTTTTGCGGTAGAACCGAACTCCTTTGATACCAATTTGTCACGACCCGTCCTCGGGGCCTGTTCCGTGGCTACCCCAAGCCCGCCTTCCATAGGCCAGGGGCTGGCAACTAGCACCAAAGGTGTAAAATCCTGATAACTGGGAAGGCATTGCCTTTATAAAAGAAAACAAGCACCATAGAGTACAAGCGGAAGAAAAACACTAAGTACAAAAGAAATGATGTAAAGTAAATGGGCCAGAATACAATCCCAAATGAAAGTACAACTACAACTGAACAAGGTACAATAGCAAAAAGACAAACAGCTGGAAGAAGGAAGCAGCTCCTGGGTCATCCTCCTCGGATCCTACCTGAAGGGGAGGTACAGATAGCGCAGCTCCTGGTCATCCACCACGGATCCTACCTGAAGGGTAGGTACAGATAGCCTCCTCCACGCTCTCGTCCATCAACCTCCTCTGTAAGTCGTCACGTCATGTAGTCCACCTCCGAGTACTGACTCGTCGTGTAGTCCACCTCCGGGTACCGACCAGTCCTCGAACACTCGGCCTCTGTCAGCACTGCCCGTCTTCTGCAACCAACACAACGAGGTGCGGGAATAGCCCGTGCAGGGGTGAGTATAACGATACTCAGTAGGGACCCCGAGACCCTCAAGGTCTTACTAAACCAACAAGGATAACCACAAGAAGATCTCAACAGATAACATCTACATAGATATATGCCCATACATATACCTAAGTTATCGATTAACCCATCTCAATCATGAGGAAACACAAGAATTGTAAAATCAATGGACAAACACTACCCAGGTATATGCCCATACATATACCTAAGTTATCAAGTGACCCATCTCAATAATGAGAAAACAAAAACGTCAAAAGTCTCAGCTCAAACCAGGATTTTCATTATCGAAACCGTAACTGCTGAAGAGCTCCGTCTCTGGAGTGTACATTGGTCCTTCCACGACTCCAAGGTACTTCTCACCAACCTAAGACTGCTGAGGTACTCCTCCTGTCGAGTACTGCGGGCCTGCCACCTCACACAGTAGTGCTTCCCGCCGGGGTCTTCCACCCAACACAGTAGTGCTCCCCCCTCATAGCCTACAGAGGCACTCCTCCTGTCGAGTATAGCGGGTCTCCCACCTCACATAGTAGTGCTCCTCCGCTATGGGTCTTCCACCTCACAAAGTAGTGCTCCCCACTGGGCTACGTAAGTCCCTCCGAATCGAATCGGACAAGCAGTCTTCAGGTCTCAGCCGGCTACATGGTCTCCGTACTCCGTACGCTCGTCTCTGAGAGGGTCTGCTCCACGAGCTACAAGTCTATACTCCAAGTATCTCAAAGTCCCATGAAGAAGTATCTCAAAGGACCGCCTATCCATAGGGGTATCAACGCAACAGACGGCGCGTCAATCGGACGCCCGGTCTGTGAGTTATTAGCCTTTTCTTCCTAGGGGCCTGGTTGGTTTCTTGAGCGAACCAAACTGGCCATATCTCAACTGTACCCCGAACTCTCATAGGGTATAATCATAGGGTCCGTTTCTCAACGACATCACCAACGCCACTGACAGTTCGTCAAACGGACGTTCTGTCAGAAAGGTATCAGCTTTTCCGTTCCAGGGGCCCGGTTGCATTTCGGTGTGATCCAACCCGGCCACTATCCATCTGCATCCAAATCTCGGGTGGAGGATGCCAAAAGTTTCGTATCGTCAACAGGAACGCAACGAGACAGACAGCGCGTCAATCAGACGCCCGGTCTGTGAGTTATTGGCCTTTTCGTTCTAGGGGCCCGGTTGGTTTCGTGAGCGAACCAACCCGACCACACTCCGACGGCATCCAAACCTCGAGTGGAGTAAGCCAAAAGATCCGTCTCACTTAGAGGAAATCAAAAAAGCTAATGGCACGTCAATCGGACGTCCGTAGCTCAAGATATGAGCGTTTCCGCTCCGAGGGCCCTGTTGGTTTCGTGTACGAACCAACCCGGCCGAACCCAAAGTTCTTCGAAACCTTGAGTGCGATATACCGAAACGACCGTCTCGATCCAAGGATCGTGTTTCCGCTGACGGAGAGTCGTTTGGAGGCCCTTAGCCCATGTTACAGGCATTTTACCGAAAGTGGTCCGAAACCGGGGGTCGGGGCCCGGGCCGACCCGGGCCGGCCCCCCCTGGGTCGGCCGAACCTGGTCGACCCGTCCCGGGCGGCGACCCGGCCCGACGACCCGGCCGGGCCGGCGGCGCGGCCTGGGTGTAGAGACCCGAAGCCTGACGTACATTGACATTACATTACTTTTGCGGAATACTTAGTACATAACAAAAACACACACTAAAGGATCGTAATAGTTTAGTGTCTTTGGAAACTCGGAACGTAATCTTCTAATCGTGGTGAAAGTTCTTCAATATCTCCCATAAAGGTCATCCCCTTTTTTTTACCTAAAACCTTTCTTTATATCCTGGGGAAAAGAAAACATAAAAGGGTGAGCTCAAATGCTCAGTAAGGGTAAACAAAAGAAATATCAATCACATCATATATATAAGAACATAGCTTTTGGAAATCTTAACCTGCAAAAAAGCTCATAATATCATAACATGGGATAAATCATAGAAGTGAAATGTAATCCCAATAATCATAACTTAAAACATGAAACTTTGTGGCATACACACATAATCATAGATAATCATTTCATGTTAGTCAAGACTCAATGCCAAGACTATCTTAGTGGACAAAGTCCCTTTCTGAATCGAGTAACCCTCGTTTCAGTCCTGTTTCACTGAACCGGTATAACCTACCATTTCAGCCATGTCTATCTCATGAGATATAAAATCTTTACCCAATGCATTGGAGGGAGATATAGGTCCCACCCATCTCTTAATGATACCATTCTTATGTGTGCCACAAAATCATAAATCATACATCATTTCATAACCCATGTAATAAAAATGGGATTCTTAAACAACATGACATCATAAAACCATTCATATAAGATAAAGGAATTCATAAACATAATTCCATCACAACATAGTCAAATCAATGTAAAAATATGGATAGAAACAGAACCCTTTATTATCTTAGATGGAAAATACTTTTGATAAAACACTTGAAATGAATTCTTGAGGAAAATATCCTTTCTTCTTCAAAAACATTTTTCCTTTCTTAACATGTCATACAACTTTAAACTAAAAGAATTTGATTAAAAATAAACTTGAAAACTTGTAATGGAAGCTTCTTGGAAATAATTTTTTAAAAATCCATTCATGCCGTATAAGTTAAAAAAACGTTCTTCGTACTTTTTTCGGAAAAGTCAAAAAGTACCTCATACGAAAAACGACAAAAGATTCCTTTCATACATATTACTAAAAGCTCACCGAAGGGTAAAAATGGATTTAAACAATTGTAGGTGGATGTAAATAATATTACATATTGATTAAACATGGATGTGGATAATAAAATACACCCCAGTAAATACTTACGAATAAACAATCTCGGATAAAAATGAGATTGTGATATTTCCCTTACCTTAGGTCCGATTTGCTTCGTAATTGTCCGAACCTCCTGTATAATGATTTAAATAATGTCATTTACTTATTACAGAATCATATTCATTGTTATGATATCATATATGGTTCACTTATGACATTATATTACCCGTTCTTTTGTAAATTCCATGTTAAAGAAGCGTTTTGGGTAAAATCGTTTCATTTATCGTAGGTGTTCTGACTTGTTGTTCTTGACATTATTATTACTTATATCATGATTTACTTACTTCCAGAATATAAAATATGATTTATATATCATATATATACAGTATATATATATATAATAGATAGATAAATGAAATGAAAAACACCGTTCAAGGAGACGGTAGTCCGTACGTACGCATGAACGTTGTTTTCCTTTCCTTATTGTCTTGAATGGAAGTAAGTAGATGAAATACATATATATATATATATACATAAATCCAGTAGCTTTATAATGTCATATATTTCATTATTATTTCTTATATATACTTTATAATCATTCTTAAATGGTAAACATCGAGAATGAATCTCATCGCGTCGTGGAGACGGTAGTCCGTACGTACGCACGAGCGATGATATCATTTCCATAAATATTGAATTGAATTGGAGTAGATTATATAATATATCAGAATCAATATGATGTTGTAATAACTATTTATAGTTATTCTTTACACCATTATACCCATCCATGTAAGGTGGTGGTGGAAAATAGATTACACCACGGCGTGGAGACGGTATTCCATACGTACGCACGCGCGGTGATTTCTTTTTCCGTAGGATGGATAGATGGTGAAATAGGTTTGTTTCATACTTATAATAACATATCAGTATATGAGTGATACTGATGTTATTACTTCATAATGAAACAATCTAAGAAGAATAAGTGGAAGAAGAAATAAAGATGAAAGAATTGGTAACGGTAATTACCTCTTCTTTGAAGTGCCTCTTTGAGACCTCCTCTTAGGGCACTAAAATTGGTCTTTGAGGAAGACCAGAACCTCTAGGATGTTTCTAGGAAAGTGGAGAGGAGAAATTGGCAGGGGTTGGACGAGCTTGAGTTCTCAAATTGGTGTGAGGAGGAGGGGGAGAAGGTGTCCTTTTATAGGGGAGGAGAGGGGCACCTTAGGAATATCTCAAAATATTATTTTATATTAAAGTCAAAATCGGTTTATAATGGTTCCAAAGGGTCTTATTTCGAAGCTAAAGTGGGGATGGGTTGAAATCCTATCAACCAATAAGATTTAGACAAGTTTAGGTTCTTATTTTAACCTTATCAATTAGATTTAACTCTAAGTTAAATAATTTAACTTTTACCGTGTCTTTTTGTTTTCTTTCACTATATGGTTAATAAACTTACTATAACATGCCAAACGAACCCCAAATTGTATATTATTAATACATATATCCTTATCTAAGTCATTTGGCCGATCCTTAGATTTTTAGGAATAAAATAACAATTAATAATATAATATTTGATTTAAAAACTCTTTTGTGTCAATTTTGACACTATTTGATATATGATTTTTGTGAAAGTCATAACAGAATTATATGTTCGAACCAAGTTTATTAAATCAACAATAATATATAATAGTAACCTAGAAAATTAGTGTAATTCAAAAAAAGTCTTAAATTACATTTATTTTGGTATTTATATTATCAATTATGTCAATATTTCATTAATAAGATAATTACTGCATCATCTTTGTCTCATAAATAAATTATATTATTTGATGTCTAAAAATTACAAATAAAATACCATCATGTAGGAAATCGTTTTAGCTTTCTGATGAATATTTATAGTCGAATTTATCGTATGTATAACCCCATATTAAAAAAGATTTACTTATTAAACTTTGATTTTAACTATTTTAACCCTTCCTTAAATAAATTAATAATAAATGTCCTAATCTAATCCAAGTGGGCCTAAATGGTCATATTTTATTCCTAAGTTTGTTTTTGGTCGAATTACACTTTTCCAATAGAATTAGGACATGTGTTAGGGTAATATTAATATCATATTTACCCTTAGTTACCCTATTTACTATTAACCGTGGTAAAAAAAGTAAAAAGTTACTATTCACCAAAAAATTATTTTCATCTCATTGAACCACATTTTAGTCCTTGATATTAACCGTGTCTCTCAGATTTTCGAAATTCCATTCACAGAAGCGGTAAAATTAAGTTTTATGGAAAATTCAGTTTTAACCTACCACTTAGTAGTTTCACTATTCATCAAAAATTGATGTTTTTCAGAACAATGCCAAAATTTCATCCTAAGCTATATTTCATATTCCGAATTCAAAAATGAAGTCTATTTTACCAAATTCATAACATAGAAGTTGCATTAATTAATTTTATAATTAAATCCCGCTGTTAAAACAAATAGCGTGTTTTTAAGAAACAATATCTATCAAAAGATTGACACTTGTTTATGTCTGATTTAAATGTGAAATTACATACAATGACCAACATTGTATTGAATTGTAAAAATATATTCTAAATATACTTTAAAACCACTCAAATTAATAATTTATCACTATTAATTATTTCGATTAAAAAAGTTGTTTTTAATTAAAATTTAGTAATTTTCACTATTCATCAGAATATGAAAGTTATCCGAAAAGTACCAAAATTTCAGCCTAAGCTAATTTCGATATTACGAATCCAAAAATGAAATCCATTTTGAAAAATAAAATTTACAAAATTTCAGAAAGTGGTTATTACTATTCATAACGGCTAGTTTTAATAACATTTTAATAGCATATCACTGTTTAGTGAAACCCGTTATTGCGTACTACACACGCTATCGAGGAAGGTCGCGATTGCGTGTAATGAAAGGCAAGTCAAGGATGCGTGTTGTGCAAGATCCTTTTGGTGTAGCGTACAACACAAGACATTAATAAAATTAAAAAGAATATTTTTCATAAAATCTCGGGCTGTTACATTCTACCCCCCTTAAAATGAATTTCGCCCTCGAAATTCGTCGGGGTTATAAATGGTTTACTATTCGAAAGTTTCTTTAATAGAAACCCACATCGTAAAAAAAAATTACCAAAACTTGGCTTTAAAAACTAAAGTATGAAATGTAATGATTACCCAAATAAACTAATCACTGGGTTTCCACATAGGTGAAAATATGGATATGGAAGAGAAATCTAACCATCATGTTCTAATGGAGAGTGGTAGAGAACATGGCTATGGAAAAGCCAATAATCACAAATCCATAAATTTGTGACGATCTAAGGTACCATCCGATTCATCATGTATAAGATCACTAGGACAACATTTTTGGTTTTCAAGATCATTTCCCTAAAGTTGAAAATTTGAATTGGAATAAATACTTTCTTTATTTTGGTACAATCTCACTATTGTTCGTGCCTAGAACAATTTACACTTCATCTCTTAAATAAATGAAGTTGAATTTGTTATTCGTGAAGTGTTAGCAGATCATGTGATAGAATGACGGGTCATTCCATCTGTCTCAAACAAAAGGTTACCAAAAATTATATACATAAGTCGATCTATAGTGAGATTAATCATATATGGTTCCTAAAATGGACTTATACTTCATATATCATACGGCTTAATAAAATTAGTTTCTACTAAACATGGACTTCCTGTAGGCCAGTGGTAGGCGATAAAGGCCAGTCGCACTTCGGTTGTGGGTTCGATTCCCACAGCCTTGTCCGAAGCGATGGGCTGTCTCCCGTCCTGCAGGTTGTCCTTTTTCTAGAACTATATTACTATAAATCCCATCAATAATATCGAAAAAAATTATATCCTTAAACAATACTAACTTACGTCCAACACAATCCATTCCAATCTTTAGGCTTATCCATAATATTGCAGTCCACTCTCATAACATAGTGAAAACAATTACCAGAGATTTAATATCATCGTTGATCCCCATATATCATAAGATATGTTTTGTTGGTCACATTCCAAACATTCAAAGTCCTTAATCGTGTATTCTCTTGAATAACTTAGTGAAGACATGAGTGCAGTTAAAAGTTAACACTTTCCACATACCAAAATCCTCAACATTCTATATACTCAAACCATGATATCACTTAGTCCTTATATCAATCATGAGCTCATGAATACTATCAAACATTTAATTTTCTCCTTATCCCTTCATTATGCGCATATCATCTACATTCCAAAAATATCTGAATAACCTTTCATGGATAGTGGTACCATTAATCATACACTTTCATAACTCAAGGAAAGACAACAGTGTAACAATCCTCAGATGTCTCTTTATTCCATAGTACCATGAGATTTCTTATACAACATTACACATGATAAACATGTAATCATTCCACTACATTCTTAAACCATTAACCGAGCTTCAACAATTCTTTCATCTCACATATCATTTGTAGTCTCTTCATCATCATCCACATAAATACTACCCATATGGCCATACTGATTCTCTTCATGAGACTTTCCCTTAGGACATTGGTTTGCATAATGCCCATACATTCCACATTTAAAACACTTAACCATTTTTGATGTCGTAGAAATACCATTATCCTCATCCATGGTGTTAACTGAACCTTTTCCTTTGCACTTACTTGCTTTGTGTCCTTCTTTTCCACACCCAAAGCATCTTCCAGTTCCTTTGAAACATTCTCCTTGATGCCTCTTCCCACATGATTTACATAGGGGAAATTGAACTTTCTTTCCTCTATGATCATCATGGAACTCCATCTTTCTCTTATTAGCCGAGTCAGGAAACTTACCAAATTTTACTTTATTGATCATGTTGTGAGATTGCTGATTCGGCATAATAATGATGTTTGGACATCCAAATCCCATTTCATTTGGTTGCTCATGAAGAATATCATTCCATTGTCCATCATATCCTCCATTATTGTGAATCATCTTGTTTCCAGCCATTTTCTAAAACCCAAACAGAATAGTGTTAGATGCAAAAATCGTAATAAAGGGGGAGTAACTTAAATATCTATCATCTTTGGTTTAATCTAATATCGTTACCATAGTTCTAGAACTATATCCTATACGTATACTTATCCTTAGGGGCATCCCTAGACATACCTTAGAAACATCTCTAGGGATCTCACTAACGTTTTCGCATCCTAGTTTCCAAAGGTTGACTAAACCTTTCCTCTGATACCAACTGTAGAGACCCGAAGCCTGACGTACATTGACATTACATTACTTTTGCGGAATACTTAGTACATAACAAAAACACACACTAAAGGATCGTAATAGTTTAGTGTCTTTGGAAACTCGGAACGTAATCTTCTAATCGTGGTGAAAGTTCTTCAATATCTCCCATAAAGGTCATCCCCTTTTTTTTTTACCTAAAACCTTTCTTTATATCCTGGGGAAAAGAAAACATAAAAGGGTGAGCTCAAATGCTCAGTAAGGGTAAATAAAAGAAATATCAATCACATCATATATATAAGAACATAGCTTTTGGAAATCTTAACCTGCAAAAAAGCTCATAATATCATAACATGGGATAAATCATAGAAGTGAAATGTAATCCCAATAATCATAACTTAAAACATGAAACTTTGTGGCATACACACATAATCATAGATAATCATTTCTTGTTAGTCAAGACTCAATGCCAAGACTATCTTAGTGGACAAAGTCCCTTTCTGAATCGAGTAACCCTCGTTTCAGTCCTGTTTCACTGAACCGGTATAACCTACCATTTCAGCCATGTCTATCTCATGAGATATAAAATCTTTACCCAATGCATTGGAGGGAGATATAGGTCCCACCCATCTCTTAATGATACCATTCTTATGTGTGCCACAAATCATAAATCATACATCATTTCATAACCCATGTAATAAAAATGGGATTCTTAAACAACATGACATCATAAAACCATTCATATAAGATAAAGGAATTCATAAACATAATTCCATAACAACATAGTCAAATCAATGTAAAAATATGGATAGAAACAGAACCCTTTATTATCTTAGATGGAAAATACTTTTGATAAAACACTTGAAATGAATTCTTGAGGAAAATATCCTTTCTTCTTCAAAAACATTTTTCCTTTCTTAACATGTCATACAACTTTAAACTAAAAGAATTTGATTAAAAATAAACATGAAAACTTGTAAAGGAAGCTTCTTGGAAATAATTTTTTAAAAATCCATTCATGCCGTATAAGTTAAAAAAAACGTTCTTCGTACTTTTGTCGGAAAAGTCAAAAAGTACCTCATACGAAAAACGACAAAAGATTCCTTTCATACATATTACTAAAAACTCACCGAAGGGTAAAAATGGATTTAAACAATTGTAGGTGGATGTAAATAATATTACATATTGATTAAACATGGATGTGGATAATAAAATACACCCCAGTAAATACTTACGAATAAACAATCTCGGATAAAAATGAGATTGTGATATTTCCCTTACCTTAGGTCCGATTTGCTTCGTAATTGTCCGATCCTCCTGTATAATGATTTAAATAATGTCATTTACTTATTACAAAATCATATTCATTGTTATGATATCATATATGGTTCACTTATGACATTATATTACCCGTTCTTTTGTAAATTCCATGTTAAAGAAGCGTTTTGGGTAAAATCGTTTCATTTATCGTAGGTGTTCTGACTTGTTGTTCTTGACATTATTATTACTTATATCATGATTTACTTACTTCCAGAATATAAAATATGATTTATATATCATATATATGCAGTATATATATATATAATAGATAGATAAATGAAATGAAAAACACCGTTCATGGAGACGGTAGTCCGTACGTACGCATGAACGCTGTTTTCCTTTCCTTATTGTCTTGAATGGAAGTAAGTAGATGACATACATATATATATATATACATAAATCCAGTAGCTTTATAATGTCATATATTTCATTATTATTTCTTATATATACTTTATAATCATTCTTAAATGGTAAACATCGAGAATGAATCTCATCGCGTCGTGGAGACGGTAGTCCGTACGTACGCACGAGCGATGATATCATTTCCATAAATATTGAATTGAATTGGAGTAGATTATATAATATATCAGAATCAATATGATGTTGTAATAACTATTTATAGTTATTCTTTACACCATTATACCCATCCATGTAAGGTGGTGGTGGAAAATAGATTACACCACGGCGTGGAGACGGTATTCTGTACGTACGCACGCGCGGTGATTTCTTTTTCCGTAGGATGGATAGATGGTGAAATAGGTTTGTTTCATACTTATAATAACATATCAGTATATGAGTGATACTGATGTTATTACTTCATAATGAAACAACCTAAGAAGAATAAGTGGAAGAAGAAATAAAGATGAAAGAATTGGTAACGGTAATTACCTCTTCTTTGAAGTGCCTCTTTGAGACCTCCTCTTAGGGCACTAAAATTGGTCTTTGAGGAAGACCAGAAGCTCTAGGATGTTGCTAGGAAAGTGGAGAGGAGAAATTGGCTGGGGTTGGCCGAGCTTGAGTGCTCAAATTGGTGTGAGGAGGAGGGGGAGAAGGTGTCCTTTTATAGGGGAGGAGAGGGGCACCTTAGGAATATCTCAAAATATTATTTTATATTAAAGTCAAAATCGGTTTATAATGGTTCCAAAGGGTCTTATTTCGAAGCTAAAGTGGGGATGGGTCGAAATCCTATCAACCAATAAGATTTAGACAAGTTTAGGTTCTTATTTTAACCTTATCAATTATATTTAACTCTAAGTTAAATTATTTATCTTTTACCGTGTCTTTTTGTTTTCTTTCACTATATGGTTAATAAACTTACTATAACATTCCAAACGAACCCCAAATTGTATATTATTAATACATATATCCTTATCTAAGTCATTTGGCAGATCCTTAGATTTTTAGGAATAAAATAACAATTAATAATATAATATTTTATTTAAAAACTCTTTTGTGTCAATTTTGACACTATTTGATATATGATTTTTGTGAAAGTCATAACAGAATTATATGTTCGAACCAAGTTGATTAAATCAACAATAATATATAATAGTAACCTAGAAAATTAGTGTAATTCATAAAAAGTCTTAAATTACATTTATTTTGGTATTTATATTATCAATTATGTCAATATTTCATTAATAAGATAATTACTGCATCATCTTTGTCTCATAAATAAATTATATTATTTGATGTCTAAAAATTACAAATAAAATACCATCATGTAGGAAATCTTTTTAGCTTTCTGATGAATATTTATAGTCGAATTTATCGTATGTATAACCCCATATTAAAAATGATTTACTTATTAAACTTTGATTTTAACTATTTTAACCCTTCCTTAAATAAATTAATAATAAATGTCCTAATCTAATCCAAGTGGGCCTAAATGGTCATATTTTATTCCTAAGTTTGTTTTTGGTCGAATTACACTTGTACAATAGAATTAGGACATGTGTTAGGGTAATATTAATATCATATTTACCCTTAGTTACCCTATTTACTATTAACCGTGGTAAAAAAAGTAAAAAGTTACTATTCACCAAAAAATTATTTTCATCTCATTGAACCACATTTTAGTCTTTGATATTAACCGTGTCTCTCGGATTTTCGAAATTCCATTCACAGAAGCGGTAAAATTAAGTTTTATGGAAAATTCAGTTTTTAACCTACCACTTAGTAGTTTCACTATTCATCAAAAATTGATGTTTTTCAGAACAATGCCAAAATTTCATCCTAAGCTATATTTCATATTCCGAATTCAAAAATGAAGTCTATTTTACCAAATTCATAACATAGAAGTTGCATTAATTAATTTTATAATTAAATCCCGCTGTTAAAACAAATAGCGTGTTTTTAAGAAACAATATCTATCAAAAGATTGACACTTGTTTATGTCTGATTTAAATGTGAAATTACATACAATGACCAACATTGTATTGAATTGTAAAAATATATTCTAAATATACTATAAAACCACTCAAATTAATAATTTATCACTATTAATTATTTCGATTAAAAAAGTTGTTTTTAATTAAAATTTAGTAATTTTCACTATTCATCAGAATATGAAAGTTATCCGAAAAGTACCAAAATTTCAGCCTAAGCTAATTTCGATATTACGAATCCAAAAATGAAATCCATTTTGAAAAATAAAATTTACAAAATTTCAAAAAGTGGTTATTACTATTCATAACTGCTAGTTTTAATAACATTTTAATAGCATATCGCTGTTTAGTGAAACTCGTTATTGCGTACTACACACACAATCGAGGAAGGTCGCGATTGCGTGTAATGAAAGGCAAGTCAAGGATGCGTGTTGTGCAAGATCCTTTTGGTGTAGCGTACAACACAAGACATTAATAAAATTAAAAAGAATATTTTTCATAAAATCTCGGGCTGTTACACTGGGTGCCGCGTGTGCGCCACGCGCAGGGGGCAAAGCCCCCCCCCCCCCTTTGTGAACCCATGGACCCCCCTCATTATGGGGGGCCGTTTTGCTGGCCGGGGGAATTAAATTCCCCCGGTCCTTCTCCCTTACGGCCGGCCCGACCTGGCCGGCCGGTTCTTCCTCAACGAGACCGAAAAAGGCCGGTCCCCTTCCAGCTTCCGACACCGGCGGCCCGGCTAGCCGCCGGTCATCTTGTTCCGCCGCGGCCCGGAACCGGCCGCGGCCTTCTTCGTCCGGTGCGGTGCGATGGCACCGCGCCCCTCCGCCGCGGCGCCTTCGATTTCTTTTTGACACGGCGCGACGCGTCGCGTTCTTGAATTTTATTCCCCGGCGCAGCGCGACGGTGCCGCACAATAATTTCCATGCGATTCCCACATGGTGTGACGGCACCACGCCATCCTGTTCCATCCGCAAGGAAAAAAATATGAATATAGGAGGGGGTTCGGCCATGTTTGTGCGGTCCAGGCCCCCTCATTAAACTATAACATTTATTCGTTATCCTCGAAGTTCGACATTCTAGAATCAAGAATGGAAAAATAATTAAATAAAACAACAACAATCCCCTACATCGGTTTCAAGTGCGGAGCACGTCAACAAGCCGCGGAAGACAAGCGTCGTGGCGGTCGGGCGTCGCGGAAACCGAACGTCGTTTCCATTGACTTCGAGGTGCGTCCGAAGAGGTACGTCGTTGGAGAAGCTCCGTACGCTGACGGAGGAAGTCCGAGGAAGAAACGGAGTCTCCTTTCGTTGACACGGGAAGAAGATCGAAGATGCGGCATCGTCGATCTTCGGAAACACACCGGCTACGAAGAAGATAAGCGGCGTTCTTCGTCGGAGCTTAAGTGTTCTTCGTCAAGGTTGAAGAAGATGGAGAGAACATCCCAAATCCTCTCAAGGTGGCAAAGGATACCAACCAAAATAAAATAAGATTAAAGCTTATTTTATTTACACAATTAAATAACTTGAATTTCAAAAGATTGAAATTAAAAGAACTCAACTCAATAAATAACCCAAGTTGTCAAGTTTAATTAAAGAGGAGTTATAGGGAGTTTTAAGGGAAGATGAAGTGTTAGGGTTTGTGTGGGCCCCACCACACTTAATCCTCTCAAGGGAGGTTAAGTGGATGTGGGTCCCACCCCTAACTCCCTTTGGGAGGTTATAACCAACTTGGATAAAAAAATAAAATGTGTTTCCATATTTTATTTAACTTCATTTTAAATTCCCAAAAACTAACTCTCAACCTGCATAAAACGAAATCTCGGAAAAGGTCTCCTTAAGCGAATATCGGCGCTGCGAGTTCATCGGTGCCCTCAGAATTCGATTCCGGGCACCGGTTCAAATGTTAGAAAAACTCGCCCGTTCGTTCACTGAACGTACCTGAGCCAAACATCGGAAATTGATTCCGGGCACACCGGGCCTCGGAATCAGGTGCCGTCAGAAACCGCGTTCTTGTAAAATTCCAAAGAAAATTAAGAAAAAAATTTCATTGAAATTTCAGGGACTTTACAATACACACCGTGTGTCCAAACTACATGTCGTGTTGTCCTTCCCCGCGTATGCGTTACCCTCAAACTATGTGTTGACCAGTCAACGACTGCAGAGCTGTGTTGGAAGCCGCATGGAGACCATGTGAAATGGCCGAGTACATGCCGAATACCATAAATTAGATGCTGTGTAATTTTTCTTTTCTCACCTATAAAAGGAGGGGTCCCCTCCTCCATTTCAACACTCCCCTCTCTTCCCCTCTCCCCTGAGCAGAGTTCTCCCAAGAGACTCGAAGGCTCTTTCTTCCATAACATCTTTGCTCGAGCTCCGATTTATGATCTGTCAGTGGCCACGAGATCGTAACAACGAGGCGGAACTTCTACGTTTGGATCCTTTGCCTTTACTTCAGACTTTCCTTTCCAACTTCCACCTGAGGAGGTTTTTCTGGGACTCGAACGAAGTGACGCACACCGACGGACATCTTCTAAAGTTGATTTGGGTGAGCGTTGTGATCAGAACCTATTGAGGTATGGATCTTACCTTCGTCTCTCTAATTTGTGCATCATTCAGGGTGGGTTTACTCTTGTTTACAAGAAACTCTTTTGAACTAGTTTAATAAAGATAATAACTGGCTTACATAACGGGTATGAGAAGTTTGTGAATGCAATTACATTTTCATATCCTGTTATATTATGTTAGGATTTGAATAGGCTTATGCCTACAGAAAGTCACAGTCGTTGGGGGCCTTTTATTATGAAATTAAATGTTTCCCTCTCTTTCTAGACCTTTTTTGTGAATGAATCTTTGTGGAATGTGGGAATTACTTAATCACGTAAAGCTGGCTAATTAAAATCTAGAACCCTTGTGTGATCACCCCTGTTGAACAAAATGGAATAATGAACATGTGGGTGTTGGATTGGTTACGTGACATGTGATGGGGGTGTTTTGTGGGTTGTTGTGGATCAGGTGAGCAGTGGGGCAGCAGTTGACTTGGTTGTGGGTTGGTATGAATGCTATGATGGTGATGGGCAGCGGGGTTGCGATAAATGGTATTAAAGGGATGATGATGTATGGTGTGGTTGTGGTTTTGGTGGTTGGTAGCGGGGATATAGATATGGTTTTAAATGTGAACGGGATATGGTTTGTTAATAATAAATAAAATGTGGAAGAGTTAATGAATGGTGGGGCATGATTGTGGAAATGGGAGTAATATTTAATGGGGTTGGTTGGTTAATAAGAAGGACTTGGTTGTGCTGCTTGTGTTCTCCTAACTTGATTTGTGGATGGCAGGGATATGTTTTACGAATGATCGATGTGGTTAGTTGTGGATAGTTTCCCAGTAGTTAAGGAACTAATAATCTAATTCTGATGAAACGTGAAAACCTAAATGGGGTTGGGGTTGTTTTTTGTGTGCATGCTTCGTAGTAGCAGTGCCGAGGAACATGCTCATTTTCTCTGTTTAGAAGCCATAAGTTGGGCTGTGTGTTTGTTATATATATATATATGTATCTATTGTGTTTTATCGCACCCCACCCATGTTGAGCACTTAGTGCCTAACACTTTCATTTCATGGGAGAGGGTGTTTTCCCCTTAGTTATTAGATCCTTCCTGCTCCTTCATCCCTAGGCTGTGATGGCTTGAGGGGACCTTAAACCTAAGACTCTTTATGTAGGTTTCGATTGGGGTGGATTGGCCCAAGACTCTTCGTGTAGGCTTACTTTTTTTTCAAGAACCTTCAGGATGGGGCCCAGGTGTGTAGGGAAATAGTGTTGGTTAATGAAAATCATCCAATTTAATAATGACGTTAGGCACAATGAGGATTGCATGGGATGGTAGGGAAATAGTGTTGGTTAATCTTGGTGTGTGACATAGGCTAGGGAAGACCAGCTAGGACATGTGATTTTAGGGCCCCCCATGATCCGATGCAAGGAATCTGAGCCTACCGAACGACTATGTGAGAGCACATTGATTGATGGGTAGAGACCCTAGGGAAGGTACATGCATCATCATGATTGTGTTTTACTTGAATTGGGTGTTCTGGGAATGAAATTAAAATAATGTGATAAAATAAAAAAACCTTAATAAATTTCCTTATTACTTTGGCCTAGGTGATCCTTGTTAACCATACAGCTATGGCGCCTAGACGTCGTCCCCAGGTGGCTCAGACGGCCGAGGCCCAGTAGATCCAGGCAGTCGATCAGTTGAGGATAGACCGAGAGGATGAAGATAGCCTGTGGTAGAAGACTCTCCGTTCTTTCCAGTGGCAAACCCTCAATAATTAAAGTCTGGTACTTCGGATACGGAGATGGAGGGGTGGCATGAGGATCTAGGGATCTCTTTTACCTTGATTCGGGCTCTGAGAGAGTACTGGGTTACCCTAGAAGTAAGTCAGCTGAGAGGTGCAGCGTGACAGTGTTGGATTCTCTACCTCGGATAGAGGATAGAGGCAGAGGTTCCATGGTATGACTTTGAGAAGTAATTTTGAGAGGAATTCCTTTCTTCCATGATCAAGGAGGAGAAGCGGCAGGAGTTACTCTCCCTTCAGCAGGGGAGTATGTAAGTACGAGAGTTGCGGATCAAGTTCAAGGATCTACTGTGCCTTTCTCCGGATCTCTTTCCGGATGAGGACTCTCGGGTGAGACATTTAGAGGAGGATCTTCGCCCTTTGCTTCAGTATTATGTCTCCCCCTTCACCCTTCCGACGTACTTGGAAGTACATAAGAAGGCAGAAGTTGTAGAGAGGATGCACTCGCTGGGAGGTGCACCATGAGAGGGGATCCAGCCAGGCTCGTCGAAGCGGAAGGCAGTCAACAGTAGGTCTCATGTGATGGGACCTTCTAGTTTCAGGCCAGTGGGGAGCAGGCCCTAGCAGTTCCAGTTCAGATCTTAATGTCCTCATCCCTTCTTCATGAGCCCAGGACCGAAGTGTTTTTCTTGTGGAGGTTTTAGACACATTCAGAGTCGGTGCCTGACCCGAGCTCAGTATAGTGGAGGTGGGCATGTTCAGTGCCCACCTCAGCAGCACCAGTTGCCGGTGAGGCCCTTCCAGAAGCAGCAGGACCATGCTCCTCTGAGGGTAAACCTTTCAGAAGGAGGCCGAACATAGGGTGATCTTCAGGGACCACAACCAGGGCATGGTCATGGAGGTGGACGATATAAGAGATGCAGAGGAGCTGGTCGTGGAAAGTTGCACGAAGTAGAGTTGGAAGCTCCTGCATGACCAGAGGTGGTACGAGGTACGATTTGTTTTTTCAGCACTCTCATTTCTGCTTTGTTCGATTCCGGAGCTTCTCACTCCTTTGTTGCACCCAGTCTAGTCCATGCTTTGGGACTAGAGGTAGAGAGACTTTCCATACCACTGGTAATGAGTACCCCAGTTGGAGGCCAGACCAGCGTATCTTGTTTTTGCCGGGGATGTGGGCTAACGTTGGAACCACCTAGATCTAGTGGGGACCTTCTTCTATTACAGATGCATCCATACGATGTCATCCTAGGCATTGGATGGTTTTTTCTATTAGCACCATTATCGAATGCTTCCGGAGAAGAGTCGTGTTCTCCAACGCGGTTGGGCTCTGAGTATCTTTTGTTGGCGAGAAGATCTATCAAGTAAGAATCTGGCATGTAGAGCCTCTCTTTTCCTTGTTAGGCATGTTATCAGTGGTTCCAGCTGATACAGAGATGGTGGATGTCCCAGAGGTTGTTGGGGAGTTCCTCGATGTTTTTCCCGAGGGGGTTGTGACTCTACCCCCCCTACGTGATGTTGACTTCGGGAAAGACTTACAGCCTGGTGCCCATCCGATTTCGATGGCCCCTTATCAGATGGAACCTTCGGAGTTGCGGGAGTTTCGGATTCAGATTGATGGTCTGATGGAGAAGGGTTTTGTTTGACCCAGCGTATCTCCATGGGGTTCTCCTATTTTTTTCGTGAAGAAGGAATATGGTGGTCTCAGGATATGTATAGACTACCGAAGGTTGAACCATGTAATGGTCAAGAACCATTACCCCATTCCAAGGATAGATGATCTCTTCGACCAGTTGAGGGGATTAGTTTTTCTATGATTGATCTATGATCAGGATATCATCAGTTGAGGTTAAAGGACAGTGACATCTTGAAGACGACTTTCAGGTGCAGGTATGGGCACTTCAAGTCTGTAGTGATGCCTTTTGGAGTTACTAATGAACCGGATGTGTTCATGGGACTTATGAACTTTGTCTTCTGAGAGTTTCTAGACCGGTTCATCATTGTGTTTATCAATGACATCCTGATCTACTCAAGATCTGAGGAGGAGCACGTTGAACATCTCAAGGCAGTCTTGGAAGTCCTTCGACACCACCAGCTTTATGGGAAATTGTTGAAGTGTATGTTCTTGACGCAAGAAGTACACTTCCTTGGGCACGTGGTGTCTCAGCATGGAGTGTCAACGGACCCATCGAAGGTGGTGGCAGTTGTTTCTTGGGCAGCACCCAAGAGCGTGGCAGAAGTTCGTAGTTTTCTGGGGTTAGCAAGATACTTTCTGAGGTTCGTTTCGGACTTCTCTCGTGTTGCTTCTCCATTGACATCTTTTACTAAGAAGAACCAGGTCATCCTATGGAGCGAGCTGTGCCAGAAGGCTTTCGACTACCTGAAGGAGAAGTTGGTCAGTTCTCTCATACTCAAGATGCCAGATGAAGGGTTGTTGTATGAGTTGTTTTGTGATGCTTTTTGCATTGGTATAGGGTGCGTGCTGATGACGAAGAATGGAGGGATCTGTTATGGGTCAAGGAATTTGTGTCCTCACGAGCATAACTATACCACCCATGACCTGGATATTGCAGCATTAGTGTTCACATTGATATTTTGGCGACATTACCTCTTTGGGGAGCACTTTGTGGTCTTCTCAGATCACAAGAGCTTACGTTATATCTTCTCCCAGCATGACCAGAACCTTCGGCACTATAGATGGGTCGAGTTTCTCCATGAATATGACTTCGAGATATCTTACACTGAAGGTAAGGGAAAGGTTGTGGATGATTCCCCGAGCAGGAAGTCACATAGGTAAGTGGTTCAAGAATCCACTGATTCTTGGAATGTGACAGGAGAGTTGGCTGCCTTGCACTTGGATGCAGGGGTAGAGGGTGTTAGAGGCTGTTTGTTTCAGATGACGGTGCAGTACTCTTTGTTGCAGCAAGTGGAAGAGTCTCAGTGGGGGGAATCCGAGGCGGATGTAATGGGGGATCGTATCGATCAGAGGAATGCTCCAGAAGGATGGTCAGAGGATAGCCGACATCAAGTGATTTTCCATGGAAGGTTGTTTGTTCTTGAGGCGATGCATGAGGGAGTTCTCTGTGAGTTCCATAGCTCAGCCTTGGCGGTATATCCAGGAGTTTCAAAAATTTACCGAGGCCTGAGGGAACAGTTTTGGTGGCCCGAGGAGAAACGGGCAGTGGAAGAGTTTGTGGAAAAATGCCGTGTGCGTCAAAAAGTAAAGTCTGAACACCGTGTTCCATGTGGTTTGTTTCATCCTTTAGATTTTCCCGAGTGGAATTGAGAAGACATCTCGATGGACTTCGTCACAGTACTACCCAGAGCTCAGGGAGGTTATGATGCTATCTGTGTAGTGGTGGATTGTCTGACGAAATCAGCTCACTTCTTAGAAATTAAGGAGTTAGGCCCGGTGAGTACCTTATAATAGATGTACATAGACGAGGTGGTGGGTTTTCATGGAGTTCCGAAGACTATCATCTCAGACCGGGTGATCGTACCACGATTCACTGTTTTATTCCACCCATACACCACAGTTTTAAAATAGTTTTGTAATTAATATTCAAAATATAATAATAAATTGAACTTTATGTTTGAATCAATAAATTAATGTTAATCAATATTATAATGGTCAATGCTACTTGGTTTTATTGTTTCAATGTTGGTGGAGGTGATTTGGAGGGCCCTTGATGAAGTGGAAGAAAAATGGGCCAAAATTGCATGGATCCATGGACATCTGTCCACTATTTTGAATATTACGCAAAATACGTGAATCCAAATGGGATGAAATTTTGTGTACCTGTACAAAATTTAATAGGTTACTTTTCATATTAAGAAACCCAATCCTGATTCGGCTTCTATGGGCTCGTCCGAACTGATCTGTCCAAGCCACCAAATTTGGACCAAGTCAAATGCGGTGTTCTGTATTTTATCAATAGCTTGTGTTGTATTTGTCCAAATGCAGAAAAACATTTGGTGAAGACCGTCAGGTGGTAGGGATACAACTTTTATATATTCTCCAAAGGGAGATAATACTTTCTGAAGGCCAAAACGCGTCGCGCAAGTGGATTGATGAAATCTGTGTGCCTAAAACCACATTCCAATTTTCCTATAAAAGGGAACCATGGGAACCTCATTTGCAAGTTCGGACAAGGAGTGAAGTGCTACCAATTTGGAGTCCTATAAGAGTCTCCTAATCACCTTGGAGGTTATGGAGGCCCCTATCCTCAATGGGGAACCAAGGATGAAGAAGGAGTTCCACCCGAGCTTCCTCCTCCTCCCGATGTCGAGCTAAAATATGGGTGTTCGTTGTGAGGGAGCTTCAGACATGTCAAGTGAGTTCCGATGCATAAATTAGCTACTGGTTTGAAGTAATTTGGGTTTTTAAACATTACATTCCATGTATCTTATTTTATTTCCGATTTGAATGCTTGATTTGATGCATGCGAGTGTTATGCTCTTAATTTCTAACCGATCGGTGTGAGGTTTTGAGAGCGTGACTTGTGTTGTTCTGATTGGACATCAAAAGAATCCTTTTAATACCCACATTATTGAGATTTCAATATGATTTGGAAGCTCTTATTCCATGTATAAGTACTTGACCTTGACAATACGATTGTTACGTCATGCTTGGGTCCTTAAAGCATTGAAATAAAAGCTTAGGAATTAATTGGGATTCCAATTAACTCTAACCAAAGAATTACTCTAAACCTGAGATGAATCTCTATGAACAATTAACTTGATATGTGTGTAGTGAAATCACATCGACCCTTTTAACTCATATTTTTCAAAATCCTCTAGGTCACTCAATTTTTAAGCTATTTCAACTAATTCATTGTTTTAAACTCCTTTCAAAACCACCCCTCTCTTAGTCATTTTTATTAAAAATACACACTCTACACCTACCAACGCTCATTGAGAGATGACCTAGGGTATACCCTAGACTATAAATAAACCTTAAAAACGTAATCAATTTGACGTGTCATCACAACGCGGTCAAATTTTGGCACCGTTTACGAGGAGCGCTTTGGTTTTTTGTGCGTGTTTTTTATAAATATTTTGTAATTTTTGTGAATATTTGTTTGTTTTATCTTATACCTTTGAATTTATTTTTGTGTTCTAATTTATTTATTGTGTATGTTCTGTGTATGAAGCATTCTACTCTGGGAGATATACAAACATTTGAACCCTAACTAGAGAAGATCCTATATCAATGAAACTCAGACACACAAGACCACACTTTGAAGGAGGAGACATAAAATCTTAAAATTCTTCTTGATCCTTCTTCTTCTTCTGAAACCAAAGTTACAATTGAACATAAATTGTATAACATGGCTGAAAATAATAGAACACTAAAATAAATAACCATACCTGATGTTGATATCCGACCCACATACATTCAATTACAAGGCGAGGCCCCCAATTTTGAACTAAAATCTGGTTTAATTCATTTATTACCAAGATTTCATGGACTGCCATGAGAAGATCCACATAAGCATTTAAAAGAATTTCATATTGTGTGTTCAAAATTAAAACCTTCTAATGTGGATGAAGAACAATTAAAACTTAGGGCATTTTCATTTTCATTATAAGACACGGCTAAAGATTGGTTGTATTATGTTAATTCACCTATTAGAGGTTGGGCGGACATGAAACGACTTTTTCTTGAAAAATACTTCCCAGCCTCTCGAACTGCAAAAATAAGGAAAGAAATATGTGGGATAAGACAATATCAAGGAGAAAACCTTCATGAATATTGGGAAATATTTAAAAGATTGTGTTCAAGTTTTCCACACCACCAAATAAGAGATCAACTTTTAATTCAGTATTTTTACAAAGGTTTAATTCCAATAGATCGTAACATGATTGATGCTGCTGCAGGTGGTGCACTAGTGGATAAAACCCCAATTTCTGCAAGGAAGCTATTTGAGACCATGGCCCAGAACACTCAACAATTCAGTTCATGGTCTATGTACCCATTCGAGGTGTCCATGAGGTGCAATTTACTGAATTCGAGAAGAAGGTAGACACAAAGTTTGAAGAGGTGAGTACCCTTCTATGATAACTTGCTCTTTCCCAAGGGAAATTCCAATCTCCTCCTCCAATATATTGTGGTATATGATTTTCTGATACCCACTATTCTGACCAATGCCCCAAATTGAGATAAACTTATGAGAGTTTTGAGTCATTAATCCCTGAATTCCCCTGTAACCAACCCATTAGGAAATAACCTTACTATCCATCCAACCCTGGGTGGAAAGAAAACCAAGCCTGTTGTCAAGGGGGGTATTCAAACCAGCCTCATCAACCATGGAACCAACCAGGGAAAAGTAGTCATCAACCACCACCACACAGAAATTTTCAGCCACCCCAAAGGCCTTTCCAACAACCCCCTCCAAAAACTGAACCTAGCCTAGAAGATATGATGAAACAAATGGCTGCCAATAATCATCATTTCCAACAAACCACCCAATAAGCCATACAAGACCTCAAAACCCAATTAGGCCAACTAGCAAACTCAGTGGGTGAAATCCAAATCCATGGATCTGGTAAACTACCCTCTCAACCACTTATCAACCCTAGGGATAAGGGAAATGTTAGTTCCATCACCGTTAGGAGTGGAACTCAACTTTAAAGCCAAATGAACCCTCCATTAGTGTCATCCTCTCCAAATGTAACCACCATCCCAACCATTGAAAAAGGTTCAAATGGGATGTAACTTTGCCTTGAGAGAAGTCCTACGAAAGGAAAGAGTGTGTCTATTGATGAGTTACCAAGCCCAGACATTCCTCTACCATTTCCCTAAAGATCCACCCAACCAAGGAAACAAAAGGAAACTGAACTTGATAAAGAAATCTTAGAGACATTCAAAAAAGCGCAGCTTAACATTACATTTATTTATGTCATTAATCAAATTCCGAGATATGCCAAGTTTCTGAAGGAGATGTGTACCCACCGAAGGCGACTTAGAGGTGATGAGAAGGTGAGTCTGGGGAGGAACGTCTCAAAATTGATACAACCATCACTTCCCAACAAGTGCAACAATCCCAGAACATTCTCGATTCCTCGCGCCATAGCGAATTATTCTTTCTCCAATGCTATGCTTGATTTGGGTGCTTCTATTAATGTGATGCCTCACTCCATATACTCTACATTACAGGTTGGTGAACTAAATCCCATAAGAATAATTGTTCAGCTAGTAAATTGGAGTACGACACAACCTTCTGGTGTGTTAGAGGATGTTCTTGTGAGGGTTCAAAATTTGTTATTTCCTGCTGATTTTTATGTGCTAAAAATGGAAGATGATTGGATGAATGGACATGCCCCAATTATACTGGGGAGACCTTTCTTGAAAACCGCCAAATCCATAATTAATGTCCATAATTGTACATTATCTATGGAATTTGGTGGTGACATAGTCCATTTTAACATCCTTGATTCCATGAAGCACCCCTCAGAAGAACATTCCTCTCTCTCGATAAATTCAATTTATGTACTCCCTTCCCCTAAAATCACTTCATTTGTTTCCCCTGATCCCCTTTCTGAATTTTCCACTTTGATTGAAATTATTGGAAATGAATCGTCTGTTGATTGTTGTAGTGGTCTAGAAAAGTGTCATGCATGTTTATTAATTGATAATTTCTTGAATAAGAAGGATCACATGACCATCGATGATACTGCTATGCTTGTAAAAGCTAATTCCTCATCTGAGAGATAAGATAGTGTCTGGAGTTAGGCACAGTGAGGATTGCATGGGATGGTAGGGAAATAGTGTTGGTTAATCTTGGTGCGTGACATAGGCTAGGGAAGACCAGCTAGGACATGTGATTTTAGGGCCCCCCATTATCCGATGCAAGGAATCTGAGCCTACCGAACGACTATGTGAGATCACATTTATTGAAGGGTAGAGACCCTAGGGAAGGTACATGCATCATCATGATTGTGTTTTACTTGATTTGGGTGTTCTGGGAATGAAATTAAAATAATGTGATAAAATAAAAAAACCTTAATAAATTTCCTTATTACTTGGGCCTAGGTGATCCTGGTTTACAGTATAGCTATGGCGCCTAGACATCGTCCCCAGGTGGCTCAGACGGCCGAGGCCCAGTAGATCCAAGCGATCGATCAGTTGAGGATTGATAGAGAGGAGGAAGATAGCCAGTGGTATAAGACTCTCCGTTCTATCCAGTGGAAAACCCTCAAGAAGTAAAGGCTAGTACTTGGAATACGGAGATGGAGGGGTGGCATGAGGAGCTAGGGATCACTTTTACCTTGATTCAGGCTCCGAGAGAGTACTGGGATCCCCTAGAAGCCAGTCAGCTGAGAGGTGCAGTGTGACAGTGTTGGATTCTCTACCTCGGAGAGAGGATAGAGGCAAAGGTTCCATGGTATGACTTTGAGAAGTAATTCTGATAGGAATTCCTTTCTTCCATGATCAAGGCCGAGAATCGGAAATAGTTACTCTCCCTTCAGCAGGGGAGTATGTAAGTACGAGATTTGGGGATCAAGTTCAAGGATCTCTTGCGCCTTGCTCCAGATCTCTTTCTGGATGAGGACTCTCGGGTGAGATATTTGGAGGAGGCACTTCGCCCTTCACTTCAGTATGATGTCAACCCCTTCACCCTTCCGACGTACGTGGAAGTACATAAGAAGGAAGAGTTTGTAGAGAGGATGCACTCGCTGGGAGGTGCACCATGAGAGGGGATCCATCCAGGCTCGTCGAAGCGAAAGGCAGTCAGCAGTAGGTCTCATGTGATGGGACCTTCTAGTTTCAGGCCAGTGGGGAGCAGGACCCAGCAGTTCCAGTTCAGATCTTTATGTCCTCATCCCTTCTTCATGAGCCTAGGACCGAAGTGTTTTTCTTGTGGAGGTTTCAGACACATTCAGAGTTGGTGCCCGACCCGAGCTCAATACAGTGGAGGTGGGCATGTTCAGTGCCCACCTCAATAGCACCAGTTGCCGGAGAGGCCCTTCCAGAAGCAGCAGGACCATGCTCCTCTGAGGGTAAACTTTTCGGGAGGAGGCCGAACATAGGGTGCTCTTCAGGGACCACGACCAGGGCATGGTCGTGGAGGTGGACGACATAAGAGAGGTAGAGGAGCTGGTTGTGGAAAGTTTCACACAGTAGAGTTGGCATCTCCTGCATGACCAGAGGTGGTACGAGGTACGATTTGTTTGTTCAGCACTCTCATTTTTTCTTTGTTCGATTCATGAGCTTCACACTCCTTTGTTGCACCCAGTCTAGACCATGATTTGGGACTAGAGGTAGAGATACTTTCCATACAACTGGTACTGAGTTCACCAGTTGGAGGCCAGACCAGCGTATCATGTGTTTTCCGGGGATGTGGGATGACGTTGGAACCACCTCGATCTAGTGGGGACCTTCTTCTATTAAAGATGCATCCATACGATGTCATCCTAGGCATTGGCTGGTTTTTTCTATTAGTGCCATTATCGAATGATTCTGGAGAAGAGTCCTATTCTCTAACGTGGATGGGATCTGAGTATTTTTTGTGGGCGAGATGATCTATCAGGTAAGAATCCGGCATGTAGAGACTCTCCTTTCCTTGATAGGCTGTTTATCAGTGGTTCCAACTGATACAGAGATGGTGGAT
This sequence comes from Viscum album, assembly GCA_963277665.1. Lineage (NCBI taxonomy): Eukaryota > Viridiplantae > Streptophyta > Magnoliopsida > Santalales > Viscaceae > Viscum > Viscum album. Next base: position 381,768,370 of record OY728122.1, read on the forward strand.
GTCCCAGAGGTTGTTGGGGAGTTCCTCGATGTTTTTCCCGAGGGGGTTGTGACTCTACCCCCCGACGTGATGTTTAATTCGGGAAAGACTTACAGCCTGGTGCCCGTCCGATTTTGATGGCCCCTTATTGGATGGCACCTTCAGAGTTGCGAGAGTTTCGGATTCAGATTGATGATCTGATGGAGAAAGGTTTTGTTTGAACCAGCGTATCTCCATGGGGTTCTCCTGGTTTGTTCGTGAAGAAGGAAGATGGTGGTCTCAGGCTATGCATAGACTACCGAAGGTTGAACCATGTAATGGTCAAGAACCATTACCCCATTCCAAGGATAGATGACCTCTTCGACCAGATGAGGGGATTAGTTTGGTTTTCTAGGATTGATCTATGATCAGGATATCCTCAGTTGAGGGTAAAGGACGGTGACATCTTGAAGACGACTTTCAGGTGCAGGTATAGGCACTTCAAGTTTGTAGTGATGCCATTTGGAGTTACCAATGAACCGGCTGTGTTCATGGGACTTATGAACGTTGTCTTCCGAGAGTTTCTAGACCGGTTCAACATTGTGTTTATCAATGACATTCTGTTCTACTCATGATCTGAGGAGGAGCACATTGAACATCTCAGGGCAGTCTTGGAAGTCCTTCGACACCACCATCTTTATGGGAAATTGTCGAAGTGTAAGTTCTTGACGCAAGATGTACACTTCCTTGGGCACGTGGTGTCTCATCATGGAGTGTCAATGGACCCACTGAAGGTGGAGGCAGTTGTTTCTTGGGAAGCACCCAAGAGCGTGGTAGAAGTTCGTAGTTTCTTGGGGTTAGCAAGATACTTTTTGAGGTTCTTTTCGGACTTCTCTCGAGTTTCTTCTCCATTGAAAGCTTTTACTAGGAAGAACCAGGTCTTCCTATGGAGCGAGCAGTTCCAGAAGGCTTTCGACTACCTGAAGAAGAAGTTGGTCAGCGCTCCCGTACTCAAGATTCCAGATGATGGGTTGTTGTATGAGTTGTTTTGTGATGCTTCTGTCCTTGGTCTAGGGTGCATGTTGATGACGAAGAATGGAGTGATCTGTTATGGGTCAAGGAATTTGTGCCCTCACGAGCATAACTATGCCACCCATGACCTGGATATTGTAGCATTAGTGTTCTCATTGATGTTTTGGCGACATTACCTCTTTGGGGAGCACTTTGTGGTCTTCTCAAATCACAAGAGCTTACGTTATATCTTCTCCCAGCGTGACCTGAACCTTCGTCACTATAGATGGGTCGAGTTTCTCCATGACTATGACTTCGAGATATCTTACACTAAAGGTAAGGGAAACGTTGTGGCTGATTCCCTGAGCAGGAAGTCACATAGGGAAGTGGTTTAGGAATCCACTGATTCTTGGAATGTGACAGGAGAGTTGGCTTCCTTGCACTTGGATGCAAGGGTAGAGGGTGTTAGAGGCTGTTTGTTTCAGATGACGGTGCAGTCCTCTTTGTTGCAGCAAGTGGAAGAGTCTCAGTGGGGGGACTCCGAGGCGGAAGTAATGGGGGATCATATCGATCAGAGGAATGCTCCAGAAGGATGGTCAGAGGACAGCCAACATCAAGTGCTTTTCCATGGAAGGTTGTTTGTTCTGGAGGCGATGCATGAGGGAGTTCTCTGTGAGTTCCATAGCTCATCCTTGGCGGTATATCCAGGAGTTTCAAAAATTTACCGAGGCCTGAGGGAACAGTTTTGGTGGCCCAAGGAGAAATGGGCAGGGGAAGAGTTTGTGGAAAAATGCCTAGTGTGTCAACAAGTAAAGGCTGAACATCGTGTTCCATGTGGTTTGTTGCATCCTTTAGTTGTTCCCGAGTGTAAGTGAGATGACATCTCGATGGACTTCGTCACAGGACTACCCAGAGCTCAGGGAGGTTATGATGCTATCTGGCTAGTGGTGGATTGTCTGACGAAATCAGCTCACTTCTTAGCAATTAAGGAGTCAAGCCCAGTGAGTACCTTAGAATAGATGTACGTAGATGAGGTGGTGTGTTTTCATGGAGTTCCGAAGACTATCATCTCAGACCAGGTGATCGTACCACGATTCACTGTTTTATTCCACCCATACACTGCAGTTTTAAAATAGTTTTGTAATTAATATTCAAAATATAATAATAAATTGCACTTTATGTTTGAATAAATAAATTAATTTTAATCAATATTATAATGGTCAATTTTACTTGTTTTTACTGTTTCAATGTAGGTGGAGGTGATTTGGAGGGCCCTTGATGAAGTGGAAGAAAAATGGGCCAAAATTGCATGGATCCATGGACATCTGTCCACTATTTTGAATATTACGCAAAATACGTGTTTCCAAATGGGCTGAAATTTTGTGGACCTGTACAAAAGTTTATAGGTTACTTTTCATATTATGGAACCCAATCCTGATTCGGCTTCTATGGGCCCGTCCGAACTGATCTGTCCAAGCCACCGAATTTGGACCAAGTCAAATGCGGTGTTCAATATTTTATCAATAGATTGAGTTGTAATTGTCCAAATTCTGCAAAACATTCGGTGGCGATAGTCAGGAGGTAGGGATACAACTTTTATATTTTCTCCAAAGGGAGATAATACTTTCTGAAGGCCGAAACACATCACGCAATTGGATTGATGAAATCTGTGTGCCTAAAACCACCTTCCAATTTTCCTATAAAAGGGCACCAAGGAACCTCATTTGCAAGTTCGGCCAAGGAGTGAAGTGATGCCAATTTGGAGTCCTATAGGAGTCTCCTAATCACCTTGGAGTTTATGGAGGCCCCTATCCTCAACGGGGAATCAAGGATGAAGGAGGAGTTCCACCCGAGCTTCCTATAGGAGTCTCATAATAAATTTGACGTGTCATGACAATGTGGTCAAATTTTGGCACCATTTTCAGGGAGCGCTTTGGTTTTTTGTGCGTGTTCTTTATAAATATTTTGTAATTTTTGTGAATATTTGTTTGTTTTATCTTATACCTTTGAATTTATTTTTGTGCTCTAATTTATTTATTGTGTAGGTTCTGTGTATGACGCATTCTACTCTGGGAGATCTACAAACTTTTGAACCCGAATTGGAGAGGATCCTATATCAACAAAACCAAGACACACAAGACCACACTTTGAAGGAGGAGACATCAAATCTTAAAATTCTTCCCGATCCTTCTTCTTCTTCTGAAACCAAAGTTAAAATTGAACATAACATGTATAACATGGCTGAAAATAATAGAACACTAAAAGAACTAACCTCACCTGATGTTGATATCCGACCCACATACATTCAATTACAAGGCGAGGCCCCCAATTTTGAACTAAAATCTAGTTTAATTCATTTATTACCAAGATTTCATGGACTTCCATGAGAAGATCCACATAATCATTTAAAAGAATTTCATACTGTGTGTTCAACATTAAAACCTGCTAATGTGGATGAAGAACAAGTAAAACATAGGTAATTTCCATTTTCATTATAAGACATGGATAAAGATTGGTTGTATTATGTTAATTCACCTATTAGAGGTTGGGCGGACATGAAACGACTTTTTCTTGAAAAATACTTCCTAGCCTCTCGAACTGAAATAATAAGGAAGGAAATATGTGGGATAATACAATCTCAAGGATAAACCCTTCATGAATTTTGGGAATGATTTAAATGATTGTGTTCAAGTTGTCCACACCACCAAATAAGCGATCAACTTTTAATTAAGTATTTTTAGAATGGTTTAATTCCAATATATCGTAACATGATTGATGCTGCTGCAGGTGGTGCACTAGTGGATAAACCCCCTATTGCTGCAAGGACCCTATTTGAGACCATGGCCCATAACACTCAACAATTCTGTTTATGGTCCAGTGTACCCATTCGAGGTGTCCATGAGGTTAAAAGTACTGAATTCGAGAAGAAGGTACACACAATGTTTGAAGAGGTGAGTACCCTTCTATGACAACTTTCTCTTTCCCAGGGGAAATTCTAATCTCCTCCTCCCATACATTGTGGTATATGCTCTTCTGATACCCACTATTCTGACCAATTCCCCAAATTGAGATAAACTTCTGAGAGTTGTGAGTCAATATTCCCAGAACACCCCTATAACCAACCCATTAGGAAAGAACCTTACTATCCATCCAACACTGGGTGGACAGAAAACCAAGCCTGTAGTCAAGGGGGGTATTCAAACCAGCCTCATCAACCATGGAACCAACCAGGGAAAAGCAGTCATCAACCACCACCACACAGAAATTTTCAACCACCCCAAAGCCCTTTCCAACAACCCCCTCCAAAAACTGAACCTAGCCTAGAAGATATGATGAAACAAATGGCTACCAATAATCATCAATTCCAACAAACCACCCAAGAAGCCATACAAGACCTCAAAACCCAATTAGGCCAACTAGCTAACTCATTGGGTGAAATCCAAATCCATGGGTCTGGTAAACTACCCTCTCAACCACTTATCAACCCTAGGGATAAGGGAAATGTTAGTGCCATCACCGTTAGGAGTGGAACTCAACATTAAATCCAAATGAACCCTCCATTAGTGTCATCCTCTCCAATGGGAACGACCATCCCAACCATTGAAAAAGGATCAAAAGAGATGGAACTTTGTCTTGAGAGAATTCCTACCAAAGGAAAGAGTGTGTCTATTGATGAGTTACCAAGCTCAGGCATTCCTCTACCATTTCCCCAGAGATCCACCCAACCAAGGAAACAAAAGGAAACCGAACATGATAAAGAAATCTTAGAGACCTTCTAAAAAGTTCAGGTTAACATTCCATTGATTGATGCCATTAATTAAATTCTGAGATATGCCATGTTTTTGAAGGAGATGTGTACCCACCGAAGGCGACATAGAGGTGATGAGAAGGTGAGTCTGGGGAGGAACGTCTCAGCATTGATACAGCCATCACTTCCCACCAAGTGCAACGATCCAAGAACATTATCGATTCCGTGCACCATAGTGAATTATTATTTCTCCAATGCTATGCATTATTTGGGTTCTTCTATTAATGTGATGCCTCACTCCATATACTCTACTTTGCAGGTTGGTGAACTAAAGCCCACATGAATAATTGTTCAGCTAGTAAATCGGAGTACGGCACACCCTTCTGGTGTGTTAGAGGATGTTCTTGTGAGGGTTCAAAATTTGTTATTTCCTACTGATTTTTATGTGCTAAAAATGGAAGATGATAGGATGAATGGACATGCCCCAATTATATTAGGGAGGCCTTTCTTGAAAACTACCAAATCCATAATTAATATCCATAATTGTACATTATCTATGGAATTTGGTGGTGACATAGTCCATTTTAACATCCTTGATTCCATGAAGCACCCCTCAGAATAACATTCCTCTCTCTCGGTAAATTCAATTTATGTACTCTCTTCCCCTAAAATCGCTTCATTTGTTTCCCCTGATCCCCTTTCTGAATTTTCCACTTTGACTGAAATTCTTTGAAATGAATCGTGTGTTGACTGTTGTAGTGGTCTAGAAAAGTGTCATGCATGTTTATTAATTGATAATTTCTGGAACACGAAGGATCACATGACCATCGATGATACCGCTACGCTTGTAAAAGCTAATTCCTCATCTGAGGATGATACCATTGAGCAGTTAGATGAGATTAGTGACCTCTCACTTTCACACACACTCCCATCAATCCAGAATCCACCTGAATTGGAACTAAAGAAACTGCCTCAAGATTTAAAATATTCATATCTTGAGAATGGAAACAAGTTTCCCTTCATCATTTCTAGTTCACTCCCTCCTGAGCATGAATTACGACTGCTTGAAATTTTGAGGGAGCATAAACAAGCATTGGGATGGACAGTTGGAGACATTCCTGGTATTAGCCCATCAATTTGTACGCATCATATTTTATTAACTTATGAGACTAAACCAGTGAGGCAGGCACAACGTCAACTGAACCCAAACCTCTTAGATGCAGTTAAAAAGGAAGTAACAAAATTATTGGCTGCTGGAATCATTTACCCCATCTCTGATAGCCAATGGGTCAGTCCCATTCAAGTAGTTCCTAAAAAAACTGGCCTAACGGTAATTAAAAATGAAAACAACGAATTGGTTCCAACTCGTGCAGAATAGTTGTCATGTCTGTATAGATTATCGCGACTAAACCAGCACACTAGGAAGAACCATTTCCAATTTCCATTCATTGACCAAATTCTAGAGAGCCTAGCGGGGAAGTCCCATTACTGTTTTCTTGATGGGTATTATGTATACTTTTAGATCCATATTGCCCCCGAGGATTTGGAAAAGACAACCTTCACTTTCCCATTTGGCACATTTTCCTATATAAGGATGCCATTTGGCCTGTGCAATGCTCTGGGTACTTTCCAACGATGTATGGTTAGTATTTTTTCAGATTACCTGGAGGATTTCATGGATGTTTTCATGGATGATTTTACTGTTTATGGATCATCTTTTGATGAATGTTTAAGTAGTCTTGGTTCAGTCCTACGTCGCTGTATTGAAAAGAATCTTGTATTAAATTATGAGAAATGCCATTTCATGGTGCGACAAGGTATAGTTTTGGGACATGTCATTTATGGGGATGGTATCCAAGTTGATAAATCGAAAGTGGATGCCATTTCTTCCCTACCATTCCCTAAAAATGTATGTTATGTTTGGTATTTCCTAGGTCATGTTGGATTTTAACGTCGTTTCATTCATGATTTTAGTAAGATTGCACTTCCCCTCTCCCACTTACTCCAAAAAGAAAAAGATTTTGTTTTTGATAAAGAATGTGAAGAAGCTTTTAATAAATTAAAATGGAGTCTCACATCACCCACGGTAATCCAACCACCTCGGTGGGATTTACCATTTGAGCTCATGTGTGATGCCTCTAACTATGCGGTTGGGGCAGTCTTGTCACAAAGGGTCGATCGAGCTCCACATGTCATTGCCTACAACAAGCGTACTTTGGACACTGCCCAAGTAAACAACACCACCACTGAAAAATAATTTCTTTTCATTGTGTTTGCCTTGGATAAATTCAGATCATACCTTTTAGGGTCCAAAGTCATTGTGTTCTCAGACCATGAAGCCCTCCGGTATCTCCTAAACAAACAGGAAGCCAAACCACGCCTCATTTGTTGGATGCTCTTCCTTCAGGAAGTCAATCTAGAAATTAGAGATAAAAAAGGAGCAGAGAATGTGGTGGTAGACCATATCAGTAGGATCCCCCCATCCTCAGACATTGTCTCATCCCCCTGTATTCCCATTAATGACTTGTTTCCTGATGATCAATTGTACAAAGTGCAAGATTCTATTCTCTGGTATGCTGAAATTGTAAATTAATTGGTAGCATCTTTCATTCCTACTGATTTCAAGAAAAACCAAGTCAGTCGTCTAAAACATGAGTCTCATTGGTACATTTGGGATGACCCCTACCTTTGGCGCACATGTAGCGATCAGGTCCTTAGGCGTTGTGTTTTTGATAGAGAGTTTCAATCTATCCTTAGATTCTGCCACACTCTTGCTTGTGGGGGTCACTTTGGTCCCCAAAGGACTGCTCGCAAAGTTCTTGATTATGGTCTATTTTGGCCAACACTTTTTTGGGATGCCCATGAATTTTGTAAATCTTTTCCTCGTTGTCAATTAATGGGGAATGTCTCTAAAAGGAATGAAATACCACAACCACCCTTTCTCTTTCATGACATTTTTTATGTTTGGGGAATTGACTTTATGGGGCCATTTCCCAATTCTTTTGGCAACTTGTACATTCTTTTGGCCATTGATTACGTATCAAAATGGGTAGAGGCACAGGCCACAAGGACAGAGGATTCCAAAACAGTTGTAAAATTTTTTAGAACTCAGATCTTTTGTAGGTTTGGATTACCTAGGTTCATTATTAGTGACCTGGGTTCTCATTTCTTTAACCGAACAATGCAATAACTTTTGCGTCGGTATAGGGTCGGTCATCGAGTTTCTACTGCATATCATCCACAGACCAATGGTCAAGTTGAGGTGTCAAATAGAGAGGTAAAACAAATTCTTGAAAAAACGGTTCAACCCAATAGAAAATATTGGAGTCTTAGACTTGATGATTCATTGTTGGCCTACTGTAATGCTTTCCAAACTCCCATTGGAATGTCACCCTATCGTCTTGTGTTTGGAAAGAGTTGTCACCACCCTGTTGAGATTGAGCACCGAGCCTACTGGGACATCAAACAATGCAATTATAATCATTCTGGTGGAGGTGCTCAATGGAAGTTGCAGATTCAAGAGCGAGAGGAAATGAGAAGAGATGCATATGAAAACATCAGGATTTATAAGGTGATAACCAAGGCTTACCATGACCGTTTTATCCTTCATCGTCAGTTACATATTGGGCAGAAGGTCCTTCTTTATAATGGAAGGATGAAGTTGCATCATGGTTCACTTCGTTCTTGCGGGTTTGGACCATAAATTGTTATTAATGTCTCACCATTTGGTTTTGTTCAGGTTCAAAATGAAGAAACCAAGCAAACCTTCACTTTCAATGGGCAGCGGTTGAAGCACTTTCATGAACCCATTTTGGAGTCCATAATGGAGGAACTCCAAGTTCAAGAAGCACACTATGAATGACATCCACCAGGTTTTATCCATCCTTCCCACATTCTCTTTTACTATAGTGAGGACACTGCATATTCTAGGTGTGGGGGTGTGGATACATTCCTGGGATATTAAGGAATTTTCATTGTTTTCTCCTTTGGTTTTCTCTTTTTGGCCTTCTTTATGGTATTTTCATTTTTTCCCATCAACAATTTCGAAGTTCCATGATTTGGCTACCATAATGTGGGGAAAGTAAAAATACCATAACAATGGCCAAAAAGAGAAGTTGTATGAATTTAACATCAGGGAGTGATTTTTAGTGAATTGGTTTTCTGTCAATGATATAAATGGTCATATCTATGTGAAACCTTTGAGATGATTGATGCCCATTGTGTGAGAAGTTTTTGGGAAAACTGTTTCACTAATATCTCCACAATGTTTTACACAAAACTACAAAGTGTGATTATTTCTTACTTAATATAAGGTAAATATATGTTGGGTTAATATTTTTCATCTTTAAAGGATATTTCCATACGTTCTTTCCTTATCCGATCTGTTTCATTATTGTACCAGATTGACCTATGCGTGTGTACCTAATGTCTGACAGTTGTACGCCCTCAAAAAAATGTTGTGTCTTGGGCAGGTCAAAAACCACTCCTCCTCAACCTTTGATCCTGTTATAACTATTGCAATTAGTGTCTTTAGAGGATCAAACAAAGGGTTGAGAGATGAGTGTGAGATTTGTTCCAATTGCAAATTCCAAAAAAATACCTAATAAATGAGGGGAGTGATGAAATGTGCAACATATGGGGATATCTAGGTCCGGAGCTTATGGTTTGACTTCTAGGAATGCTTAAATGAGTGGGTCTTGAAATATGATTGTAAAGGATGTTGGACAAGTTCGGTGAAAAATCATTTAAATTTGAATAATGTTAAAATAACCTATATTTATTTGATAGAAAGTGGAAAGACTAACATGGAATAGTTTTCATGTCACGACCCACCCTCGGGGTCCGTGCCGTGACTACCCCAAGCCCGCCTTCCATAGGCCAGGGGCTGGCGACTAGCACCAAGGCGTAAATCCCGATAAAAAGGGAAGGCATTACCTTTGTAAGGTAAACAAACACCATAGAGTAAGCAAGCGGAAAGTAAACACTAAACAAAAGTAGAGTACAACTGAAAGTGCGGAAAAGTAAATGGGCCAGAATACAAACCCAAAACTGAAAGTAAAGTACAACTCAAAAGGGAAAACAGCAACTGAAAAGTAAATGCCGCTACACCGAGCTGTCCACTGGAAATCCCACCTGAAGGGTGGGTACAGATAGCTCCTCTGCTCCACAGGTCCCGCCGTCTGCTCCGTGCATGTCCCGCCCAGTGGTCCACCTCCGGGTACCGTCCCGCTCTACAAGCCTCAGCTAAGGTCAACGCTGTCCGTCGTCTGCAACCAACACAACGTAGTGCGGGCAAAGCCCGTGCAGGGGTGAGTATAAGCTACTCAGTAGGGACCCCGAGACCCCTGAAGGTCTCTCAAATCCACAAAGGATAAACCACGAAGAAAGGTATAATCACGAAGTAATAACCAACACCGCTTAGGTATATGCCCATACATATACCTAAGTCATCAATTCAAATACGCTCCAACCTCCGAGCCCAAGTACAACTCAGTCCACACAGGAAAGTAAACGTATTCCACACAGGAAAGCAAAACGTAATCCACACAGGATTGCACAACACAATCCACACAGGAAAGCAACAGGATTCAGCTCACACAGGTATACTTCTTCAAAGGACGATAAAGATGATCACTGATCCATCTAAGTCGTCAGACCCACGAAGGATCGATAGGTAACTAACTCCCGCAAAGACCCACACATGATCGGGCCCACACATGACTTGTAGGCGCTGGTTCACACAGGACCGCTGAGCGCAAGGACCCACACAGGATCGGGCCCACACAGGACCTGTAGAACTAATCCACGTAGGATCGCTGAGTGCTGAAGTCATCGTCGTCGAATCCACACAGGATCTCTGTACTGTCGTCGTCGCTGTCACAGTAGCAGTAGTAGCAGTAGCAGTCACAGTAACAGTCGCAGCCAGCACTAGGGTTCCTGCACACAGCAAGCTCGTTCGGAGAGTCCGCTCCACGAGCCGAGAGGCTGATACATCAACTGTCACGAAGACCAGAGTTGATGTATCCAAAAGTTCCGTATCGTCAACAGGAACTCAACGCAACAGACGGTGCGTCGATCGGACGCCCGGTCTGAGAGTTATTGGCATTTTCGTCCCCGGGGCCCGGTTGTTTTTTAAGGCAAAACCAACCCGACTGTACTCCACCTGTGTCCAAACCTTGGGCGGAGTATGCCAAAAGATCCGTCTTACTAAGAGGAACACAACACGGCTGACGGCACGTCAATCGGACGTCCGTAGCTCTAGATATGAGCGTTTCCGCTCCGAAGGCCCGGTTGGTTTCGTCAACGAACCAACCCGGCCGAACTCAAAGTAATCCGAAACCTTGAGTGCAATATACCGAAACGACCGTCTCGATCCAAGGATCGCGTTGCCGCAGACGGTTCGTCAATCGGAGGTCCGAGGCTCAAGTTATGGCCAAAAGACCGAAACATGTTCAAAACGGGGGGTCCGGGTCCGGGCCGACCCGGCCCGACCCCCCCCCCCCCTGGGTCGGCGCGGCGGCGCGGCGGCCGCGGCGGCCTGGTGCCGCTCGGTGGCTGCACGTGGGGGGCTAAGCCCCCGATTCCTGGGAAGGGGGCGGCGGCTACATGCCGCCCCCCCCCCCCACGTGGGGGGCCTGTTTGTGCGGAACCGGGGGGCCGGCTGCCCCCCCTCAAGAAAACGCTCCCCACTCATAAAGAGGGGGGTTTTTATGTGATGGCCGGGGGATTAATTCCCCCGGTTTAATGCCATCCGGCCGGCCAGCTGGCCGGCCGGTTTTCTCCAACGGGACCGGAAATTCCGGTCCCCCCTTCGGCTTCCGACGCCGGCGGCCCGGCCACCGGTGTTCTCTTCCGCCGCGGCCCGGAACCGGCCGCGGTTTTCGTCATCCGGCGCGGTGCGACGGCACCACGCCCCTCCGCCGCATCTTGATTTATTCAACGCGGCGCGACGGCGTCGCGTTCTTGATGTTTCTTCCATGGCGCGGCGCGACGGCGTCTCGCAATAAGGATTGGGCGAATATCCGCGTGGTGCGTCGGCACCATGCCACCTTGATTCATCCACCCGCAAGCAATTCAACAATAACGATGGAGGGGGGTTCGGCCGTGTTCGTGCGGTCCGGCCCCCTCACGTTAAAAAAATAATAACTCAATTTAAAATATTCAAATTCCTCACGTTAGTCATGCGAACCATGAGCAAGAATAGAATAATTAAACAATAAATAACAACCCCTACCTTGGGTATAAGTTCAGGGATTTGCCAACGTCCGCGGAAGTCGACGTCACGGAGATCGGGCGTCGCGTCGTCGTTCGTCAATTCCGTTGACGAAGAGATGCGTCCGATGCGATACGTCGTTGGCGAAACATCTTATGTCGACGAAGAGAAACCAAGGAGGAAGCGGCGTTCCCTCTCGTTGACACGGAAGACGAAGAAGAGCGGAGCGGCGTTCTTCGTCGGAGCTTGAGCGTTCTTCGTCAAGATGAGCGTTCTTCGTCAAGATGAAGAAGATGGAGGAGGATCTCTCAAAATGAAATCCACACAAGTTGGCTAACAAAATAAAATAATGTCCCTCCTTATTTTATTTACCAAGCCTAGGAATTGAAAACATCAAAAACAAAAACATAACACTTAATTAATTAACATGTCATGTGTAATTAATTAGATGTTATGTTTACAAACATTTAAGAGGGAGAGAGGGGAGTTTAAGGGGGAAGTTGAGAGGTTTATGTTCGTGTGGGTCCCACCACACTTAATCCTCTCAAGGGAGGTTCAGTGGATGTGGGTCCCACCCCTAACTCCTTTTGAGAGGAGTTAACCTACAAAAGTGAAATAAAAAGAATCCACATTTTTTTATTCAACTTTTTATAAATCTCCCAAAAACTAACTTTCAACCCGCAACAAACGCAACTTCCGAAAAGGTCTCTTTAAGCGAATATCGGCGCTGCGAGTTCATCGGTGCCCTCAGATTTCAATTCCGAGCACCGGATCAAAAGTTAGGAAATCCCGCTCGTTCGTTTACTGAACGTACCCGAGCTAAACTTCATAAATTGATTCTGGGCACTCCGGGCCTCGGAATTAGGTGCCGTCAGAAACCGCTCTCTTGTAAAATTCTAAAGAAAATTAAGAAAAAACTTCCCTTGAATTTTACGGGTCTTTACATTACTCCCACCTCAGGGCTTTACGTCCCCGTAAAGATACATCAAAACTAGGGAAACAAATGAGGGTACTGAGCACGCATCTGAGCCTCCCGCTCCCATGTGCTCTCCTAGAGATTCCCGTGCTGCCATCTGATGCGCACAAGAGGTATCGATCGCCCACGCAGGACCCGCTCCTGTCGATCCTCTATCTCCACCGGGACCTCCGTAAAAGTCGCCACATCATCAACGTCAAGCTCCCCATGGTCAATGATGTGCGTCGGGTCGTGCACGTATCTCCTCAGCTGAGATACGTGGAAGACGTCGTGCACCCGGTGCAACTGAGGTGGTAGAGCCAGGCGTTAAGCCACCTCACCAATCCTGCTGAGAATCTGGAAGGGTCCGATGAAGCGCGGAGATAACTTGCCGCCTCGGCCAAATCTCCGAATACCACGTCGAGGTGAGACCCGCAAGAAGACGTGGTCGCTATCCTCGAACTCTAGTGGCCTCCGCCTCCTGTCAGCATATGACTTCTGCCGGCTCTGAGCTGTCCTCATCTGCTCCTGGATGACCTGGACCTTCTCTGTCGTGGCCTGGACCATCTCCGGTCCCACCAGTGCTGACTCTCCAGGGTCTGTCCAGCACAAAGGAGATCTACAAGGTCGGTCGTACAACGCCTCGTACGGTGCCATCCCGATGGTGGAGTGGTAACTGTTGTTGTACGCAAACTCCACCAAGGGTAGGTGGTCCTCCCAGCTATGACCAAAGTCGAGGACACATGCACGGAGCATGTCCTCGAGTGTCTGAATGGTCCTCTCCGTCTGACCATCTGTATGAGGATGAAAGGATGTGCTCAGACGTAGCTGCGTCCCGAACGCCTCCTGTAACCCCTTCCAAAGCCGGGAAGTAAAGCGAGCATCTCGATCGGAGACGATAGATGATGGCACGCCGTGGAGCCACACAATCTCCTGAACGTAGAGACGTCCCAAGCTCTCCACTGAGCCCTGCTCTCTGATGGGTAAGAAGTGTGCCGACTTGGTGAGTCGGTCAACAATCACCCAGATGGAGTCGTGACCTCTGGAAGTGCATGGAAGTCCAGTCACGAAATCCATAGATATGTCGTCCCACTTCCACTCCGGAACCTCCAAGGGCTGTACCAAGCCTGCTGGTACCTGATGCTCAGCCTTCACCTTATGGCAGGTGAGGCATCGAGAAACGAACTCTGCTACAGCCTTCTTCATGCCCGGCCACCAGTGTTGTCGTCTGAGGTCCTGGTACATCTTCGCCACTCCAGGATGTACCGCCAAAGGAGAAGTGTGAAACTCTCTCAGCACTTCCTCTCGCAAAGCGACTGGTACCATGGAACGTCCTCTGAAAAGGATGTCGTGCTCTGCTCCAAGGGAAAAACCATCAGGTGCCTATCCCGAGGATATCTGTGCACGCCGTGTCTCACAGTCAGCGTCCTCACGCTGTGCCTCCCTGACCCGCTGCAGTAGTGGAGGAGTGACTGTGAGAGACTGAAGAAAGGCTGCTCCATCTCTATCCACGAAGGATATCTACAAAGAGGCTAGCTGCTCCGTCGCCTCCTCAAGTAGCTGAATGCCCGTCCTCCTGCTGAGGGCATCGGCTACTACGTTCCCCTTCCCAGGACTATAGACTATCTCAAAGTCATAGTCCTGGAGGAACTCAAGCCATCGCTGCTGTCTCAGGTTCAGGTCCTTCTGAGAGAAGATATACCTGATACTCTAATGATCAGAAAAGACTGTAAAGCGCTCGCCCATCAGATAGTGTCGCCATGTCTTCAGAGCGAAGACCACTGCTGCTAGCTCCAGGTCATGGGTAGCGTAGTTCTGCTCATGCGGCCTCAACTGACGTGATCCATAGGCGATCACGGCCCGCTCCTGCATCAGAACACATCCGAGTCCGGTCCCTGATGCATCGCAGTAGACTACGTACCCTACTCCCTCCTCAGGCAACCTCAAGATAGGTGCGCTAGTCAATCTCTGTCTCAGCTCCTGGAAGCTCTGCTGACATCTGTCAGACCACACGAAGGGTATCCCCTTCTTCGTCAAAGCTGTGAGTGATGCCGCAACTCTAGAGAAATCTGGCACGAATCTCCGATAGTATCCAGCTAGTCCCAAGAAACTCCGAACCTCAGTCACGCTCCTGGGTGTCTCCCAAGCTAACACAGCCTCAATCTTCGCGGGATCCACTGCAACTCCCGCCTCAGAGATAACGTGTCCCAAGAAGTGGACCTCACGTATCCAGAACTGGCACTTCGAGAACTTACCATAAAGCTAGTGCTCTCGGAGTGTGTCTAGTACAACTCGCAAGTGATAGGCGTGCTCCTCCTCTGTCGTAGAGTAAATCAGAATGTCGTCGATGAAGACCACGACAAACCGATCGAGGTATGGCTAAAAGATCCTGTTCATGAGAGCCATGAACACTGCTTGAGCATTGGTTACACCGAAAGGCATAACCAAGAACTCATAGTGGCCATACCGACATCTGAAGGCCGTCTTCTGCACATCCCCGTATCTGACTCTGAGCTGATGATAGCCTGACCTGAGGTCTATCTTCGAGAACCACCGTGCTCCCTTGAGCTGATCAAAGAGGTCATAAATCCTCGGTAGCGGATACTTGTTCCTCACTGTCACCTGGTTCAGGCGACGATAGTCAACACAAAGTCGCAAGCTCCCGTCCGCCTTCTTGGCGAACAATATCGGGGAAGCCCAGGGTGAAACACTGGGTCGGATGAACCCCTTGCCCTGCAAGTCCTCCAACTGTACCCGTAGCTCTCGAAGCTCGGCGGGGGCCATCCGATATGCTGGAGTGGATATCGGGGCTGTCCCGGGGTACAAGTCAATATAAAAGTCTACCTCTCTGCGAGGAGGTAGCCCTGGAACGTCATCGGGAAAAACGTCCGAAAACTGATCCACCACTGCAGGAAAACCAGGACTCCGCACGTCAACTGCTTCAAGGATAAGGCTAGCCAACTGATGAGTGATGGGATGTCCTCTCCTCCACGGAAGTCCATACTGTGCTGCAAAGGATCCCTTCTCGCCGGTGAAGGTGAACCTGCTCCCGTCGGTGCGTACACATCGCACCTTGCGCCTAAAACAGTCAATCTGTGCATGGACCGTAGATAACCAATCCATGCCCAAGATGACGTCGTAAGGCCTCGACGCTGCTACAAGAAGATCCCAGCCGAAGCTCTCGCCTCCTAGAGTAAGCTCACACTGCCGGAACCAGTGCGTAATCGTCGAGTCTGCTCCCGTGGGAGTCTCTAGCCGTAAGGATCGAGCCAACGGCTCTGTCGGAATCTCCGAGCTCCGAACAAGGGCAGCAGCTATGAAAGAGTGACTCGCTTTTGTGTCTAAAAGAACTGCAGCAAGGGTGGAATAGACACAGATAGTACCTCGAATCATCTCGGGTGCGCCGTGGTCGTAGGCCTCTGCTGCCTGGAGCTGAGCCTGTCGCTGCCCGCCAGCTCCCTGTTGTCGGGGTGGACCTCCTGGTGGTGGTGGTGGTAGTGCCTCAAAGCGTCGGCCACCACCGGTTTCTCATCCAGCTCCTCTGCCTCGTCCGCCTCCTCCCTGCGGACCACCACGGTCGACCCTCTGCCTCTGCCTCGGTGGTCCATCAACTGTCTGCTGCTCCTCGGCATGGCGGGTCGGGCAGTCACGAGCCATGTGGCCCTGCCCGCCGCACGAGTAGCACTGTCTGCCTCTCGTAAGACTGGCTCCGCGCTGTGTACCCCGCACTGCTGAGCTAGTACCCTGAGATCGTCTGCCCGAAGGTCTGGTCTGTCTAGACCCCTGAGTCATCCGTCGACTGCCTGCTGCAGATGACTCTGCCACGTGCCGCCCTGCGGTGGGTCTCTGTGTTGGTGTAGACTCAGCAAGGAAGCTCTCGATCAGAAGAGCCCGCTCCAGTACTCCTGTCTGAGTCGGTATGATGAGGGAGATCAGTGATGCCCTGATCTCGTGTCTCAAACCCTGCTCGAAGGTCCGGTCCCGGAAGAATGGGTCCCGTACCATGTCGGTCGAGTAGCGCGAGAGATCAGTAAATCTCGCCGAGTACTGTGCGACCGTCATGCTGCCCTGCCACAGCTGTAGAAGCTCCTGGATACGCACCGCACGAAGGGTGGCTGGGACGAACTCCGAGCGGAAGAGGCTCTCAAAGTCCGTCCAAAGAAGAGATGCCTCATCATGCACCTGGAGCATCAGGCTCCACCATCGTCCTGCTGCTGCGTGAAGTAGGCTCGCAGCGAGGATCACTATGAGGTCTGCTGGTGTCTTCACTAGCCTAAACACTCGTACTACTGCCTCCAGCCAGTCCTATGCTGCCTGGGGATCCGTCTCCCCGTGAAACCTGGGCGGTCGCTGGCACTGAAACTCATGCAGTGCGCTGAGGCGACGTGCATCGTCAGCGGCTGCTGCTGGAAGCATCGGGGGCTCGGCGGGTAAAGCTACCGCCGGTGCCACTACTGGCAAAGGGCCCTGCACCGAGGCCTCGTCGCTCGGTGGGCTGTCGTCTCGCTCGACTCTCGGAACCCTAGCTGGCTGCCGTCGTGGGGCCATCCTGAAATGGAAACAGGTGCGCCACGGTCAGAAGAGTATACCTGGTGAGCTGATATAAGTAATCACAAAGAAAACTTTGAAACACAAACGCAATCAATGTTTTCGTGCATTAAGTCGGAAATCAGAAGTCAGGGTCCTGGTGTACGGATACGTCGGCCGCCGCACCAACACTGGACTCCCTGGACTGATAACCACACTCAATACGCTAAAAATTATTGCTTCACATAGAAAAGATCAGAGTTTGCGGTAGAACCGAACTCCTTTGATACCAATTTGTCACGACCCGCCCTCGGGGTCCGTGCTGTGACTACCCCAAGCCCGCCTTCCATAGGCCAGGGGCTGGCGACTAGCACCAAGGCGTAAATCCAGATAAAAAGGGAAGGCATTGCCTTTGTAAGGTAAACAAACACCACAGTGTAAGCAAGCGGAAAGTAAACACTAAACAAAAGCAGAGTACAACTGAAAGTGCGGAAAAGTAAATGGGCCAGAATACAAACCCAAAACTGAAAGTAAAGTACAACTCGAAAGGGAAAACAGCAACTGAAAAGTAAATGCCGCTACACCGAGCTGTCCACTGGAAATCCCACCTGAAGGGTGGGTACAGATAGCTCCTCTGCTCCACAGGTCCCGCCGTCTGCTCCGTGCACGTCCCGCCCAGTGGTCCACCTCCGGGTACCGTCCCGCTCTACAAGCCTCAGCTAAGGTCAACGTTGTCCGTCGTCTGCAACCAACACAACGTAGTGCGGGCAAAGCCCGTGCAGGGGTGAGTATAAGCTACTCAGTAGGGACCCCGAGACCCCTGAAGGTCTCTCAAATCCACAAAGGATAAACCACGAAGAAAGGTATAAACGAAGTAACAACCGACACCGCTTAGGTATATGCCCATACATATACCTAAGTCATCATTTCAAATACGCTCCAACCTCCGAGCCCAAGTACAACTCAGTCCACACAGGAAAGTAAACGTATTCCACACAGGAAAGCAAAACGTAATCCACACTGGATTGCACAACACAATCCACACAGGAAAGCAACAGGATTCAGCTCACACAGGTATACTTCTTCAAAGGACGATAAAGATGATCACTGATCCATCTAAGTCGTCGGACCCACGAAGGATCGATAGGTAACTAACCCCCGCAAAGACCCACATAGGATTGGGCCCACACAGGACCTGTAGGCGCTGGTTCACACAGGACCGCTGAGCGCAAGGACCCACACAGGATCGGACCCACACAGGATCGGGCCCACACAGGACCTGTAGCACTGATCCACGTAGGATCGCTGAGTGCTGAAGTCGTCATCGTCGAATCCACACAGGATCTCTGTACTGTTGTCGTCGCTGTCATAGTAGCAGTAGTAGCAGTAGCAGTCACAGTAACAGTCGCAGCCAGCACTAGGGTTCCCGAACACAACAAGCTCGTTCGGAGAGTCCGCTCCACGAGCCGAGAGGCTGATACATCAACTGTCACGAAGACCAGAGTTGATGTATCCAAAAGTTCCGTATCGTTAACAGGAACTCAACGCAACAGACGGTGCGTCGATCGGACGCCTGGTCTGAGAGTTATTGGCATTTTCGTCCCCGGGGCCCGATTGGTTTTTAAGGCAAAACCAACCCGACCGTACTCCACCTACGTCCAAACCTCGGGCAGAGTATGCCAAAAGATCCGTCTCACTAAGAGGAACACAACACGGCTGACGGCACGTCAATCGGACGTCCGTAGCTCAAGATATGAGCGTTTCCGCTCCGAAGGCCCGGTTGGTTTCGTGAACGAACCAACCCGGCCGAACTCAAAGTAATCCGAAACCTTGAGTGAGATATACCAAAACGACCGTCTCCATCCAAGTATCGTATTTCCGCAGACGGTTCGTCAATCGGAGGTCCGAGGCTCAAGTTATAGCCAAAAGACCGAAACTGGTTCGAAACGGGGGGGTCCGGGTCCGGGCCGACCCGGCCCGACCCCCCCTGGGTCGGCCCGGCCGGCGGTGCGCCGGCGCGGCGGCGGCGCGGCGGCCGCGGCGGCCTGGCGCCGCTCGGTGGCTGCACGCGGGGGGCTAAGCCCCCGCTTCCTGGGAAGGGCGGCGGCGGCTACATGCCCCCCCCCTTTTTTTTAAAACGCCCCCCCCCCCCCCACGTGGGGGGCCTGTTTGTGCGGAACCGGGGGGCCGGCTGCCCCCCCTCAAGAAAACGCTCCCCCCTCATAAAGAGGGGGGTTTTTATGTGATGGCCGGGGGATTAATTCCCCCGGTTTAATGCCATCCGGCCGGCCAGATGGCCGGCCGGTTTTCTCCAACGGGACCGGAAATTCCGGTCCCCCCTTCGGCTTCTGACGCCGGCGACCCGACCACCGGTGTTCTCTTCCTCCGCGGCCCGGAACCGGCCGCGGTTTTCGTCATCCGGCGCGGTGCGACGGCACCGCGCCCCTTCGCCGCATCTTGATTTATTCAACGCGGCGCGACGGCGTCGCGTTCTTGATGTTTCTTCCATGGTGCGGCGTGACAGCGCCGCGCAATAAGGATTGGGCGAATATCCGCGTGGTGCGTCGGCACCACGCCACCTTGATTCATCCACCCACAAGCAATTCAAAAAGAACGATGGAGGGGGGTTCGACCGTGTTCGTGCGGTCCGGCCCCCTCACGTTAAAAAAATAATAACTCAATTTAAAATATTCAAATTCCTCACGTTAGTCATGCGAACCATTAGCAAGAATAGAATAATTAAACAATAAATAACAACCCCTACCTTGGGTATAAGTTCGAGGATTTGCCAACGTCCGCGGAAGTCGACGTCGCAGAGATCGGGCGTCGCGGTCGTCGTTTGTCAATTCCGTTGACGAAGAGATGCGTCTGATGCGATACATCGTTGGAGAAACTTCTTATGTCGACGAAGAGAAACCAAGGAGGAAGCGGCGTTCCCTCTCGTTGACACGGAATTCGAAGAAGAGCGGAGCAGCGTTCTTCGTCGGAGCTTGAGCGTTCTTCGTCAAGATGAACGTTCTTCGTCAAGATGAAGAAGATGGAGGAGGAGCTCTCAAAAGGAAATTCACACAAGTTGGCTAACAAAATAAAATAAGGTCCCTCCTTATTTTATTTACCAAGCCTAGGAATTCAAAACATCAAAAACAAAAACATAACACTTAATTAATTAACATGTCATGTGTAATTAATTAGATGTTAAGTTTACAAACATTTAAGAGGGAGAGAGGGGAGTTTAAGGGGGAAGTTGAGAGGTTTAGGTTCGTGTGGGTCCCACCACCCTTAATTCTCTCAAGGGAGGTTAAGTGGGTGTGGGTCCCACCCCTAACTCCTTTTGAGAGGAGTTATCCTACAAAAGTGAAATAAAAAGAATCCACATTTTTTTATTCAACTTTTTATAAATCTCCCAAAAACTAACTTTCAACCCGCAACAAACGCAACTTCCGAAAAGGTCTCTTTAAGCGAATATCGGCGCTGCGAGTTCATCGGTGCCCTCGGATTTCAATTCCGAGCACCGGATCAAAATTTAGGAAATCCCGCTCGTTCGTTTACTGAACGTACCCGAGCTAAACTTCAGAAATTGATTCCGGGCACTCCGGGCCTCGGAATCAGGTGCCGTCAGAAATCGCGCTCCTGTAAAATTCTAATGAAAATTAAGAAAAAATTTCCCTTGAATTTTACGGGTCTTTACATTTCACACACACACATGGAGAGTTAGTGTAATGGATGAACTTTGAATTCCTAGCTCATATTGCTGTCATAAATCTCTTTGAATTTTATTGTGATATGATTTATGAGACATCTTTTTCCATTTTCACTGGTAAGAACTCCTTGGTGTGGTTTGTGAATTGATCAATTTACTTTAAATAAAATTTCCTTAAATGATAAATCTTCAAGATTTTGTAAATATATATATATATACATCGTTGTATTTGGATATATGAATTTTCCCTGGAGTGCAAATTTTTAGGTGTGGGGGTGTGATCGTACCACGATTCACTGTTTTATTACACCCATACACCGCAGTTTTAAACTAGTTTTGTAATGAATATTCAAAATATAATAATAAATTGGACATTATTTTTGAATCAATAAATTAATGTTAATCAATATTATAATGGGAAATTTTACTTGTTTTTATTTTTTCAATGTAGGTGGAGGTGATTTGGAGGGCCCTTGATGAAGTGGAAGAAAAATGGGCCAAAATTGCATGGATCCACGGACATCTATCCACTATTTTGAATAATACGTGAAATACGTGAATCCAAATGGGCTGAAATTTTGTGTACCTATCCAAAATTTAATTTGTTAAATTTAATATTAAAAAACCCAATCCTGATTCGGACTCTATGGGCCCATCCGAACTGATCTGTCCAAGACATCGAATTTAGACCATGTCAAATACGGTGTTCTATATTTTATCAATATCTTGAGTTGTATTTGTGAAAATGCTGCCACACATTTGGTGGAGATATTAAGTAGGTTGGGATACAACTTTTATATTTTCTCCAAAGTGAGATAATACTGTCTGAAGGCCGAAACGCATCGTGCAAGTGGATTGATGAAATCTGTGTGCCTAAAACCACCTTCCAATTTTCCTATAAAAGGTCTCCAAGGGAACCTCATTTTCAATTTCGGCCAAGGAGTGAAGTTCTGCCAATTTGGAGTCCTAGAAGATTCTCCTAATCACCTTTGAGGTTCTCTAGAACCCTATCCTCATAGGGGAATCAAGATGAATAAGGAGTTCCACCCGAGCTTCCTCCTCCTCCTAATGTCGAGCTAAAAGTTGGGTGATCGTTGTGAGGAAGCTACACACATGTCAAGGGAGTTCCGATGCATGAATTAGCTACTGGTTTGGAGTAATTTGTTATTTTAAACATTAAATTCCATGTATATTATTTTATTTAAGATTTGAATGCTTGATTTGATGCATGTGAGTGTTATGCTCTTAATTTCTAACCGATCGGTGTGAGGTTTTGAGTGCATGACTTGTGTTCTTTTGATTGGACATCACAAGAATCCTTTTAATACCCACCTTATTGAGATTTCAATATGATTTGGAAGATCTTATTCCATGAATAAGTACTGAAACTTGACAATATGATTGTTACGTCAAGGTTGGGTCCTTAAAGCATTGAAATAAAATCTTAGAAATTAATCGGGATTCCAATTAACTCCAACCAAAGAATTACTCTAAACCTGAGATGAATCTCTATGAACAATGATCGTGATATGTATGTAGTGAAATCACATAGACCATTTTATCTCATATTTTTCAAAATCCACCAGGTCACTCAATTTTTAGTTATTTCAACTATGTTATTGTTTTAAACTCTTTTCAAAACCACCCCCTCTCTTAGTCATTTTTATTAATAATACACACTCTAAACCTACCAACGCTCCTTGAGAGACGACCTAGGGCCTACCCTAGACTATAAATCAACCTTAAAAACATAATCAATTTGACATGTCATGAAAACGCGGTCAAATTTTGGCACCATTGCCGGGGAGCACTTTGGTTTTTTGTGCGTGTTTTTGATAAATTTTTTGTAATTTTTGGGAATATTTGTTTGATTTATCTTCTACCATTGAATTTATTTTTGTGTTCTAATTTATTTATTGTGTAGGTTCGGTGTATGACTTGTTCTACTTTGGGAGATCTACAAACTTTCGAACCTGAATAGGAGAGGATCCTACATTAATGAAACCGAGACACACAAGACCACACTTTGAAGGAGGAGACATCAAATCTTAAAATTCTTCTTGGCCGTTCTTCTTATTCTGAAACCAAAGCTAAAATTGAACATAACTTCTATATCATGGATGAAAATAATAGAACACTAAAAGAACTAACCTAACCTGATGTTGATATCCTACCCACTTACATTAAATTACAAGGTGAGGCACCCAATTTTGAACTAAAATCTAGTTTAATTCATTTATTAGCAAGAATTCATGGACTGCCTGGAGAAGATCCACATAAGCATTTAAAAGAATTTCATACTATGTGTTCAACATTAAAACCTGCTAATGTGGATGAAGAACAAGTAAAACATAGGGAATTTCCAATTTCATTAGAAGACACGGCTAAAGATTGGTTGTATTATGTTAATTCACCTATTAGAGGTTGGGCGGAGATGAAACGACTTCTTCTTGAAAAATAATTCCCAGCCTCTCGAACTACAACAATAAGGAAAGAAATATGTGGGATAAGACAATATCAAAGAGAAACCATTCATGAATATTGGGAATGATTTAAAATATTGTGATCATGTTTTCCACACCACCATATAAGCGATCAACTTTTAATTCAGTATTTTTACGAAGGATTAATTCCAATAGATCGTAACATGATTGATGCTGCTGTAGGTGGTGCACTAGTGGATAAAACCCCAATTTCTACAAGGACCCTAATTTAGACCATTGCACAGAACACTCAACAATTCAGTTCAAGGTCCAGTGTACCCATTCAAGGTGTCCATGAGGTGCAAAGTAATGAATTCGAGAAGAAGGTAGACACAATGATAGAAGAGGTGAGTACCCTTCTACGACTACTTACTCTTTCCCAAAGGAAATTCCAATCTCCTCCTTCCATACATTGTGGTATATGCTCTTCTGATACCCACTATTCTGACCAATGCTTCAAATTGAGAGAATCTTCTGAGAGTTGTGAGGCAATATTCCCAGGACGCCCATATAACCAACCCATTAGGCAAGAACCTTACTATCCATCCAACCATGGGTGGAAAGAAATCCAATCCTATAGGCAAGGGGGGTATTAAAGCGAGCCTCATCAACCATGGAACCAACCAGGGAAAAGTAGTCATCAACCACCACCACCTAGAAATTTTCAACCACCCGAAAGGCCATTCCAACAACCCCCTCCAAAAACTGAACCTAGCCTAGAATATATGATGAAACAAATTGCTTCCAGTAATCATCAATTCCAACAAACCACCCAAGCAGCCAAACAAGACCTCAAAACCCAATTAGGCCAACTAGGTAACTCAGTGGGTGAATTCCAAAGACATGGGTCTGGTAAACTACCCCCTCAACCACTTATCAACCCTAGGTATAAGGGAAATGTTAGTGCCATCACCCTTAGGAGTGGAAGTCAACATTAAAGCCAAATGAACACTCCATTAGAGTCACCATCTCCAAAGGGAACCACCATCCCAACCACTGAAAACGATTCAAATGAGATGGAACCTTGTCTTCAGAGAATTCCTGTCAAAGGAAAGAGTGTGTCTATTGATGAGTTACCAAGCCCAATAATTCCTCTACCATTTCCCCAAAGATCCACCCAACCAAGGAAACAAAAGGAAACCGAACATGATAAAGAAATATGGGAGACTTTCAAAAAAGTGCAGGTTAACATTCCATTGATTGATGCTGTCATGAAAATTCTGAGATATTCCATGTTTCTGAAGGAGATGTGTACCCATCGAAGGCGACTTAGAGGTGATGATATGTTGAGCCTGTGGAGGAACGTCTCAGCATTGATATAACCATAACTTCCCACCAAGTGCAACGATCCTGGAACATTCTCAATTCCGTGCACCATAGGGGAGTATTCTTTCTCCAATTCAATGCTTGATTTGGGTGATTCTATTAATGTGATGCTTCACTCCATATACTCTACTTTGCAGGTTGGTGAACTAAAGCCCACATGAATAGTTTTTCAGCTAGCAAATCGGTGTACAACACACCCTTCTGGTGTGTTAGAGGATGTTCTTGTGAGGGTTCAAATTTTAATATTTCCTACTTATTTTTATGTGCTAAAAAGGGAAGATAATAGGATGAATGGACATGCACCAATTATATTGGGGAGACCTTTATTGAAAAGCTCCAAAGCCATAATTAATTTCCATAATGGTACATTATCTATGGAATTTGGTGGTGACATAGTCCATTTTAACATCCTTGATGCCATGATGCACCCATCAGAAGAACATTCCTCTCTCTCGGTAAATTCAATTGATGTACTCCCTTCCCCTAAAATCACTTCATTTGTTTCCCCTGATTCCCTTTCTGAATTTTCCTCTTTGATTGGAATTATTGGAAATGAATCGTGTATTGATTGTTGTAGTGGTCTAGAAAAGTGTCATGCATGTTTATTAATTGATAATTTCATGAACACGGAGGATCACATGACTATCGATGATACTACTATGCTTGTAAAAGCTAATTCCTCATCTGATGATGATACCATTGAGCAGTTAAACGAGATTAGTGACCTCTCACTTTCACACACACTCCCATCAATCCAAAATCCACCTGAGTTAGAACTAAAGAAACTGCCTCAAGATTTAAAATATTCATATCTTGATAATGGAAACAAGTTTCCCATCATCATTTCTAGTTCACTCCCTCCTGAGCATGAATTGCGACTGCTTGAACTTTTGAGGGAGCAAAAAAAACATTGGGATGGACACTTGCAAACATTACTAGTATTAGCCCATCAATTTGTACACATCATATTTTATTAACTAATGAGGGTAAACCAGTGAGGCAGGCACAACGTCGACTGAACCCAAACCTCTTAGAAGTAGTTAAAAAGGAAGTAACAAAATTATTGGCTGCTGAAATCATTTACCTCATCTCTGACAGCCAATGGGTCAGTCCCGTTCAAGTAGTTCCTAAAAAAACTAGCCTAACGATAATTAAAAATGAAAACAATGAATTGGTTCCAACTCTTGTGCAGAATAGTTGGCGTGTCTGTATAGATTATCATCGACTAAACCAGTACACTAGGAAGGACCATTTCCCATTGCCATTCATTGACCAAATTCTAGAGAGGCTAGCGGGGAAGTCCCATTACTGTTTTCTTGATGGGTATTCTATATACTTTCAAATCCATATTTCCCCCAAGGATCAGGAAAAGACAACCTTCACTTGTCCCTTTGGCAAATTTGCCTATAGAAGGGTGCCATTTGGCATGTGCAATGCTCCGGGTACTTTACAGCGATGTATGGTTAGTATTTTTTTCAGATTACCTAGAGTATTGCATGGAAGTTTTTGTGGATGATTTTACTGTTTATGGATCCTCTTTTGATGAATGTTTAAGTAGTCTTGGTTCAGTCCTACGTCGCTGTATTGAAAGAATCATGTATTAAATTATGAGAAATTCCATTTCATGGTGTGACAAGGTATAGTTTTGGGACATGTCATTTCTGGGGATGGTATCCAAGTTGATAAATTGAAATTGGATGTCATTTCGTCCCTACTATTCCCTAAAAATGTACGTGATGTGCGGTCTTTCCTAGTTCACGCTGGATTTTACCGTCGTTTCATTCGTTATTTTAGTAAGATTCCACTTCCCCTATCCCACTTACTCCCAAAAGAAAAATATTTTGTTTTTGATAATGAATTTGAAGAAGATTTTAATAAATTAAAATGGAGTCTCACATCACCCCCGTTAATCCAACCACCTTGGTGGAATTTACCGTTTGAGCTCATGTGTGATGCCTCTAACTATGCGGTTGGGGCAGTCTTGTCACAAATGGTCGATCGAGCAGTACATGTCATTGCCTATGCCTCACGTACTTTGGACCATGCCCAAGTAAACTACACCACCACTGAAAAAGAATTTATTTCCATTGTGTTTGCCTTGGATAAATTCAGGTCATACATTTTAGGGTCCAAAGTCATTGTGTTCTCAGACCATGCAGCCTTCCGGTATCTCCTAAAGAAACCGGAAGCCAAACCATGTCTCATTCGTTGGATGCTCCTCCTTCATGAATTCAATCTAGAAATTAGCGATAAAAAAGGAGTAGAGAATGTGGTGGAAGACCATATCAGTAGAATCCCCCCATCCTCATACATTGTCTCACCCCCCTGTATTCCCATTAATGACTTGTTTCCTGATGAGCAATTGTACAAAGTGCAAGATATTATTCCCTGGTATGCTGAAATACTAAATTATTTGGTATCATCTTGCATTCCTACTGATTTTAACAAAAACCAAGCCAGTTGTCTAAAACATGATTCTCGTTGGTACATTTGGGATGACCACTACCTTTGGCGCACATGTAGCGATCAGGTCCTTAGGCGTTGTGTTCCTTATAGCGAGTTTCAATCTATCCTTAGATTCTGCCACACTCTTGCTTGTGGGGGCCACTTTGGTCCGCAATGGACTGCTCGCAAAGTTCATGATTCTGGCCTCTTTTTTCCAACACTTTTTCGGGATGCCCATGAATTTTTTAAATCTTGTCCTCATTTTCAATGAATGGGGAATGTCCCTAAAAGTAATGAAATTCCACAACAACCCTTGCTCTTTCATGATATTTTTGTTGTTTGGGGCATTGACTTTATGGGGCCATTTCCCATTTTTTTTGGAAACTTTTACATTCTTTTGGTCATTCATTACGTATCAAAATGGGTAGGGGCACGGGCCACAAGGACAGAGGATTCCAAAACAGTTGTAAAATTTTTGAGAACTCAGATATTTTGTAGATTTGGATTACCTAGGTTCATTATCAGTGACCATGGTTCTCATTTCTACAACCAAACAACCCAATCACTTTTGCGTCAGTATGGGGTCGGTCATCAAGTTTCTACTGCATATCATCCACATACCAATGGTCAAACTAAGGGTTCAAATAGAGAGGTAAAACAAATTCTTGAAAAACGGTTACACCCAATAGGAAAGATTGGAGTCCTAGACTTGATGATTCATTGTGGGCCTACCATACTACTTTCAAAACTCCCATTGGAATGTCACCCTACCATCTTGTGATTGGAATGATTTGTCACCTCCCTATTGAGATTGAGCACCGAGCCTACTAGGCCATCGAATAATGCAATTCTAATCATTCTGGTGCAGGTGCTCAAAGGAAGATGCAGATTCAGGAGATAGAGGAAATGAGAAGAGATTCATATGAAAACTTCGGGATTTATAAGGAGATAACCAAGGCTGCCCATGACTGTCTTATCCTTCATCGTCAGTTCCATATTGGGCAGAAGGTCCTTCTTTATAATGCAAGGCTGCAGTTGCATCTTGGTAGGATTCGTTCCTGCTAGTTTGGACCTCATATTGTTACTAATATCTCTCCATTTGGTGTTGTTCAAGTTCAAAATGAAGAAACTAAGAAAACCTTCATTATCAATGGGCAGCGGCTGAAGCACTTTCATGAACCCGTTCTGGAGTCCCCGATAGAGGAACTCCAAGTTCAAGAAGCACACTATGAATGACATCCACCATGTTTTATCCTTCCTTCCCACATTCTCTTTTACTACAATGAGGTCACTGCATAATCTAGGTGTGGGGGGTGGATACATTCCTGGTATAGTTAGGAAATTTCATTTTTTTCTCCTTTTGTTTTCTCTTTTTGGCCTTCTTTATGGTATTTTCATTTTTTCCCATGAACAATTTCGAAGTTCCATGATTTGGCGACCATAATGTGGGGAAAGTAAAAATACCATAACGAAGGTTAAAAAGAGTATTTGTAAGAATTTAACATCAGGGAGTGATTTTTAGTGAATTGGTTTTCTGTCAATGATATAAATGGTCGTATCTATGTGAAACCAATGAGATGATTGATGCCCATTGTGTGAGTAGTTTTTGGAAAAACTGTGTCACTAATATCTCCACAAATATTTACACCAAACTACAAAGTGTGATTATTTCATACTTAATATAAGGTAAATATATGTTGGGTTAATATTTTTCAGCTTTAAATGATATTTCCATACGTTCGTTCCTTATCCGATCTGTTTCATTACTGTACCAGATTGACCTATGTATGTGTACCTAATGTCCGACTGTTGTACGCCCTCAAAAAAAATTGTTGTGTCTTGGGCAGTTCAAAAACCACTCCTCCTCAACCTTTGATCTTGTTATAACTATTGCAATTAGTGTCGTGAGAGGATCAAACAAAGGGTTGAGAGATGAGTGTGAGATTTGTTCCAATTGAAACTTCCAAAAAAATTATATAATAAATGAGGGGAGTGATGAAATGTGCAACATATGGGGATATATAGGTCGAGAGCTTATGGTTTGACTTCTGGGAATGCTTAAATGAGTGGGTCTTGAAATATGATTGCAAAGGATGTTGGACAGGTTCGGTGAAAAATCATTTAAAGCTGAATAATGTTAAAATAACCTATATTTATTTGATAGAAAGTGGAAAGAATAGCATGGAATGGTTTTCACACACACACATGGAGAGTTATTGTAATGGTTGAACTTTTAATTCCTTGATCATATTGGTGTCATAAATCCCTTTGAATTTTATTGTGATATGATTTATGAGACATCCTTTTCCATTTTCACTGGTAAGAACTCATTGGTGTGGTTTGTGCATTGATCACTTTAATTTAAATAAAATATCCTCAAATGATAAATATTCAGGATGTCGGAAATATATATATATATATATATGCATCATTGTATTTGGATATATGACTTTTCCCTGGAGTGCAAATGTTTAGGTGTGGGGGTGTGATCGTACCAAGATTCACTGTTTTATTCCACCCTTACACAGCAGTTTTAAACTAGTTTTGTAATGAATATTAAAAATATTATAATAAATTGAACTATATGTTTGAATCAATAAATTAATTTTAATCAATATTATAATGGGAAATGTTACTTGTTTTTATTGTTTCAATGTAGGTGGAGGAGATTTGGAGGGCCCTTGATGAGGTGGAAGAAAAATGGGCCAAAATTGCATTGATCCATGGACATCTATCCTCTGTTTTGATTAGTACGTGAAATACGTGCATCCAAATGGGATGAACTTTTTTGGACCTGTCCAAATTTTAATATTCTACATTTCATATTAAGGTACCTAATCCTGATTCGGCCACTATGGGGCCCATCTGAACTGATCTGTCCAAGGCACCGAATTTGGACCAAGTCAAATGCGGTGTTCTGTATTTTATCAATATCTTTAGTTGTATTTGTCCAAATGATGCCAAACATTCGGTGGAGACAGCCAAGAGGCAGGGGTACAACGTTTCTATTTTCTCCAAAGCGAGATAATACTTTATATAGGCTTAAACGCATCGTGCAAGTGGATTGATGAAATCTGTGTGCCAAAAACCACCTTCAAATTTTCTTATAAAAGGGCACCAAGGGATCCTCATTTGCATGTTCGTCCAAAGAGTGAAGTTCTGCCAATTCGGAGTCCTATAGGAGTCTCTTAATAACCTTGGAGGTTCTGGAGACCCATATCCTCATAGGGGAATCAAGGATGAAGAATGAGTTTCCCCCGAGCTTCCTCCTCCTCCCGATGTCGAGCTAAAAGTTGGGTGTTCATTGTGAGGGAGGAACACACATGTCAAGGGAGTTATGATGCATACATCAGCTACTGGTTTGGATTAATTTGGGTGTTTAAACATTTCATTCCATGTATCTTATTTTATTTCAGATTTGAATGCTTGATTTGATGCATGTGAGTGTTATGCTCTTAATTTCTAACTGATCGGTGTGAGGTTTTGAGTGCATGACTTGTGTTGTTCCGATTGGAAATCACAATAATCCTTTTCATACCCACCTTATTGAGATTTCAATATGATTTATAGGCTCTTATTCCATGCATAAGTACTGGACCTTGACAATATGATTGTTACGTCAAGGTTGGGTCCTTAAAGCCTTGAAATAAAAGCTTAAGAATTAATCGAGATTCCAATTAACTCCAACCAAAGATTTACTCTAAACCAGAGATGAATCTCTATGAACAATGAACTTGATATGTGTGTAGTGAAATCACATGGACCCTTTTATCTCATATTTTTCAAAATCCACTAGGTCACTCCATTTTTAAGCTATTTCAACTAAGTCATTGTTTTAAAATCTTTTCAAAACCAACCCCTCTCTTAGTCATTTTTATTAAAAATACACACTCTAAACCTACCAAAGCTCCTTGAGAGATGACCTAGGGTCTACCCTAGACTATAAATCAACCTTAAAAAAATAATAAATGTGATGTGTCATGATAAAACGGTAAAATTTTGGCACCGTTGTCGGGGAGCGGTTTGGTTTTTTGTGCGTGTTTTTGATAATTTTTTTTTAATTTTTGTGAATATTTGTTTGTTTTATCTTCTACCTTTGGATTTATTTTTGTGTTATAATTTATTTATTGTATAGGTTTTGTGTATGACGCTTTCTACTCTGGGAGATCTACAAACTTTCGTACCCGAACCGGAGAGGATCCTACATCAACGAAACAGAGACACACAAGACCACACTTTGAAGGAGGAGACATCAAATCTTAAAATTCTTCTTGATCCTTCTTCTTCTTCTGAAACCAAAGTTAAAATTGAACAAAACTTGTATAACATGGCTGAAAATAATATAACACTAAAAGAACTAACCCCACCTGATGTTGATAACTGACCCACTTACATTCAATTACAAGGAGAGGCACCCAATTCTGAACTAAAATCTGGTTTAATTCATTTATTACCAAGATTTCATGGACTGCCTGGAGAAGATCCACATAAGCATTTAAAATAATTTTATACTGTGTGTTCAACATCAAAACCTACTAATGAGGATGAAGAAAAAGTAAAACTTAGGGAATTTACATTTTCATTAGAAAACTTGGCTAAATATTGGTTGTATTATGATAATTCACCTATTAGAGGTTGGGCGGACATGAAACGACTTTTTCTGGAAAAATACTTCCCAGCCTCTAGAACTGCAACAATAAGGAATGAAATATGTGGGATAAGACAATATCAAGGGGAATCCCTTCATGAATATTGGGAATGATTTAAAATATTGTGTTCAAGTTTCCCACACCACCAAATAAGTGATCAACTTTTAATTCGGTATTTTTACGAAGGTTTAATTCTAATAGATAGTAACATGATTGATGCTGTTGTAGGTGGTGGACTAGTTGATAAAACCCCAATTACTGCAAAAACCCTAATTGAGACCATGGCACAGAACACTCAACAATTCAGTTCAAGGTCCAGTGTACCCATTCGAGGTGTCCATGAGGTGCAAAGTAATGAATTCAAGAAGAAGGTAGACACAATGTTTGAAGAGGTGTGTACCCTTCTATGACAACATTCTCTTTCCCAAGGGAAATTTCAATCTCCTCCTCCCATACATTGTGGTATATGATCTTCTGATACCCACTATTCTGACCAATTCCCCCAATTGAGAGAAACTTCTGAGAGTTGTGAGGCAATATTCGCAGGACGCCCCTATAACCGACCCATTATGAAAGATCCTTACTATCCATCCAACCCTGGGTGGAAAGAAAACTAAGCATATAGGAAAGGGGGTATTCAAACCAGCATCATCAACCATGGAACCAACCAGGGAAAAGTAGTCATCAACCACCACCACCCAGAAATTTTCAACCACCCCAATGGCCTTTCCAACAACCCCGTCCAAAAACTGAACCTAGCCTAGAAGATATGACGAAACAAATGGCTGACAATAATCTTCTATTCCAACAAACCACCCAAGCAGCCATACAAGACCTCAAAATCCAATTAGGCCAACTAGCTAACTCTGTGGGTGAAATCCAATGCCATGGGTCTGGTAAACTACCCTCTCAACAACTTATTAACCCTAGGGATAAGGGAAATGTCAGTTCCATCACCCTTAGGAGTGGAACTCAACATAAAATCCAAATGAACCCTCCATTATAGTCATCCAATCCTAAGGAAACCACCATCCCAACCACTGAAAATGGTTCAAATGAGATGGAACCTTGTCTTGAGAGAAGTCCGACCAAAGGAAAGAGTGTGTCTATTGATGAGCTACCAAGACCAAGCATTCCTCGACCATTTCCCCAAAGATCCACCCATCCAAGGAAACAAAGGGAAATCGAACATGATACTGAAATCTTAGAGAGTTTCAATAAAGTGCAGGTTAAAATTCCATCGATTGATGTCGTCAAGAAAATACCGAGATGTACCAAGTTTCTGATTGAGATGTGTACCCACCGAAGGTGACTTAGTGGTGATGAGAAGGTGAGCCTGGGGAGGAACATCCCAGCATTGATACAACCATCACTTCCCACCAAGTGCAACGATCCTGGAACATTCTCGATTCCGTGCACCATAGGGAAGTATTCTTTCTCCCATGATATGCTTGATTTGGGTGCTTATATTAATGTGATGCCTCACTCCATATACTCTAATTTTCATGTTGTTGAACTAAATATCACATGAATAGTTATTCAGCTAGAAAATCGGAGTACGGCACACCCTTCTGGTGTGTTAGAGGATGTTCTTGTGAGGGTTCAAAATTTAATATTTCCTGCTAATTTTTATGTGCTAAAAATGGAAGATGATAGGATGAATGGACATGCCCCAATTATATTGGGTCGACCTTTCTTGAAAACCATAAATCCATAATTAATATCCATAATGGTACATTATCTATGGAATTTGGTGGTGATATAGTCCATTTTAACATCCTTGATGCCATGAAGTACCCCTCAGAAGAATATTCCTCTCTCTCGGTAAATTTAATTGATGTACTCCCTTCCCCTAAAATCCCTTCATTTGTTTCCCCTGATCCCCTTTCTGAATTTTCCTCTTTGATTGAAATTCTTGGAAATGAATCGTGTGTTGATTGTTGTAGTGGTTTTGAAAAGTGTCATGCATGTTTATTAATTGATAATTTCTTGAACACGGAGGATCACATGACCATCGATGATACTGCTACACTTGTAAAAGCTAATTCCTAATCTGAGGATGATACCATTGAGAATTTAGATGAGATTAGTGACCTCTAACTTTCACACACACTCCCATCAATCCCAAATCCATCTGAATTGGAACTAAAGCAACTGCCTCAAGATTTAAAATATTCATATCTTGAGAATGGAAACAATTTTCCCATCATCATTCCTAGTTCAATCCCTCCTAATCATGAATTACAACTGCTTGAACTTTTGAGGGCTCATAAACAAACATTGGGATGGCCACTTGCAGACATTAGTGGTATTATCCCATCAATTTGTACACATCATATTTTATTAACTGATGAGGATAAACCAGTGAGGCAGGAACAACATCGACTGAGCCCAATCCTCTTAGAAGTAGTTAAAAAGGAAGTAACAAAATTATTGGCTTCTAGAATCATTTAACCCATCTATGATAGCCAATGGGTCAGTCCCGTTCAATTAGTTACTAAAAAAAACTGGCCTAACGGTAATTAAAAATGAAAACAATGAATTGGTTACAACTCGTGTGCAGAATAGTTGGTGTGTCTGTATAGATTATCACCGACTAAACCAACACACTAGGAAGGACCATTTCCCATTTCCATTCATTGACCAAATGCTATAGAGGCTAGCGGGGAAGTCCCATTACTGTTTTCTTGATGGGTATTCTGGATACTTTCAGATCCATATTGCCCCTAAGGATCAGGATAATACAAACTTCACTTTTCCCTTTGGAACATTTTCCTATAGAAGGATGCCATTTGGCCTGTGCTGTGCTCTGGGTACTTTCCAGCAATGTATGGGTAGTATTTTTTCGGATTACCTGGATGATTGCATGGATGTTTTCATGGATGATTTTACTGTTTATGGATCCTCTTTTGATGAATGTTTATGTAGTATTGGTTCAGTCCTACGTCACTGTATTGAAAAGAATCGTGTATTAAATTATGAGAAATTCCATTTCATGTTGCGACAATGTATAGTTTTGGGACATGTCATTTCTGAGGATGGTATCCAAGTTGATAAATCAAAAGTGGATGTCATTTCTTCCCTACCATTCCCTAAAAATATATGTGATGTGTGGTCTTTCCTAGGTCATGCTGGATTTTACCGTCGTTTCATTCGTGATTTTAGTAAGATTGCACTTCCCCTCTTCCGCTTACTCCAAAAAGAAAAAGATTTTGTTTTTGATAAAGAATGTGAAGAAGGTTTTAATAAATTAAAATGGATTCTCACATCACCCCCGGTAATCCAACCACCTAGGTGGGATTTACCATTTGAGCTCATGTGTGACGCCTCTAACTATGTAGTTTGGGCAGTCTTGTCACAAAGGGTTGATCGAGCTCCACATGTCATTGCCTATGCCTCGCGTACTTTGGACCCTGCCCAAGTAAACTACACCACAAATTGATAATAATTCATTCCATTTTGTTTTCCTTGGATAAATTCAGGTCATACCTTATAGGGTCCAAAGTCATTATTTTTTCAGACCATGCAGCCCTCCGGTATCTCCTAAAGAAACCAGAAGCCAGACCACGTCTCATTCGTTGGATGCTCCTCCTTCAGGAATTAAATCTAGAAATTAGAGATAAAAAAGGAGCAAAGAATGTGGTGGAAAAACACATCAGTAGGATCCCCCATCCTCAGACATTGTCTCATCCCCCTGTATTCCCATTAATGACTTGTTTACTGATGAGAAATTTTACAATGTGCAAGATGTTATTCCCTGGTATGCTGAAATTGTAAATTATTTGGTAGCATATTGCAATCCTACTGATTTCAACAAAAACCAAGCCAGTCGTCTAAAACATGAGTCTCGTTGGTACATTTGGGATGACCTCTACCTTTAGTTCACATGTAGCGATCAGGTCCTTGGGCATTGTGTTCCCAATAGCGAGTTTCAATCTGTCCTTAGATTCTGCCACACTCTTGCTTGTGGGGGACACTTTGGTCCCCAATGGACTGCTCGCAAATTTCTTGATTCCAGTCTCTTTTGGCCAACACTTTTTCGGGATGCCCATGAATTTTTTAAATCTTGTCCTCATTGTCAAAGAATGGGGAAAGTCTCTAAAAGGAATGAAATTCCACAATAACCCTTGATCTTTCATGAAATTTTTTATGTTTGGGGCGTTGAATTTATGGGGAAATTTCCCAATTCTTTTGGCAAGTTGTACATTCTCTTGACTGTTGATTATGTATCAAAATGGGTAGAGGAACGGGCCACAAGGATAGATGATTCCAAAACAGTTGTAAAATTTTTGAGAACTGAGATGTTTTGTAGGTTTGGATTACCTATGTTCATTATCAGTGACTAGGGTTCTCATTTCTGCAACCTAACAATGCAATCACTTTTGCGTCGGTATGGGGTCGGTCATCGAGTTTCTACTACATATCATCCACAGACCAATGGTCAAGCTGAGGTGTCAAATAGAGAGGTAAAACAAATTCTTGAAAAAATGGTTCAACCCAATAAGAAAGATTGGAGTCTTAGACTTGATAATTCATTGTGGGCCTACCGTACTGCTTTCAAAACTCCCATTGGAATGTCACCCTATCGTCTTGTGTTTGGAAAGAGTTGTCACCTCCCTGTTGAGAGTGAGCACCGAGCCTACTGGGCCATCAAACAATGCAATTCTAATCATTCTGGTGCAGGTGTTCAAATGAAGTTGCAGATTCAGGAGATAGAGGAAATGAGAAGAGATTCATATGAAAACTCCAGGATTTATAAGGAGAGAACCAAGGTTGCCCATGACCATCATATCCTTCATCGTCAGTTCCATATTGGGCAGAAGGTCCTTTTTTATAATGTAAGGATGAAGTTGCATCCTGGTATGATTCATTCCCGCCGGTTTGGACCATAAATTGTTACTAATATCTCTCCATTTGGTGTTGTTCAGGTTCAAAATGAAGAAACCAAGCAAACATTCACTGTCAATGGGAAGCGGCTGAAGCACTTTCATGAACCCATTCAGGAGTCCCCGATGGAGGAACTCCAAGTTCAAGAATCACACTATGAATGACATCGACCAGGTTTTATCCTTCATTCCCACATTCTCTTTTACAACAGTGAGGACACTTCATACTCTAGGTGTGTGTGTGGGGGGGGGGATACGTTCCTGGGATAGTTAGTAATTTTCATTTTTTTTCTCCTTTTGTTTTCTCCTTTTGACCTTCTTTATGGTATTTTCATTTTTCCCCATCAACAATTTCGAAGTTCCATGATTTTGCGACCATAATGCGGGGAAAGTAAAAAATACCATAACGAAGGCCAAAAAGAGTATTTGTATGAATTTAACATCATAGAGTGATTTTTAGTGAATTGGTTTTCTGTCAATGATATAAATAGTCGTATCTGTATGAAACCTTTTAGATGATTGATGCCCATTGTGTGAGTAGTTTTTGGAAAAACTATGTCACTAATATCTCCACAAATTTTTACACCAAACTACAAAGTGTGATTATTTTTTACTTAATATAAGGTAAGTATATGTTGGGTTAATATTTTTCAGCTTTAAATGATATTTCCATACGTTCCTTCCTTATCTGATCTGTTTCATTACTGTACCAGATTGACCTATGTGTGTGTACCTAATGTCCGACTATTTCACACCCTAAAAAAAATTGTTGTGTCCTGGGTAGGTCAAAAACCACTCCTACTCAACCTTTGATCTTGTTATAACTATTACAATTAGTGTCGTGAGGAGATCAAACAAAGGGTTGAGAGATGAGTGTGAGATTTGTTCCAATTGCAAAATCAAAAAATATATATAATAAATGAGGTGAGTGATGAAATGTGAAAAATATGGGGATATCTAGGTCAGGAGCTTATGGTTTGACTTCTAGGAATGCTTAAATGAGTGGGTCTTGAAATATGATTGCAAAGGATGTAGGACAGGTTCAGTGAAAAATCATTTAAAGCTGAATAATGTAAAAATAACCTATATTTATTTAATAGAAAGTGGAAAGAATAGCATGGAATGGTTTTCACACACACACATGGAGTGTTAGTGTAATGGTTGACCATTGAATTCCTTTCTCATATTGGTGTCACAAATCTCTTTTAATTTTATTGTGATATGATTTATGAGACATCGTTTTCTATTTTCACTGGGAAGAACTCCTTGGTGTGGTTTGTGCATTGATCACTTTAATTTAAATAAAATTTCCTCAAATGATAAATATTCAGGATGTTGGAAATATATATATATATATATATATATATATATGCATCATTTTATTTGTATATATGACTTTTCCTAGGAGTGAAAATGTTTAGGTGTGGGGGTGTGATCGTACCACGATTCACTATTTTATTCCACCCTTACACCGCAGTTTTAAACTAGTTTTGTAATGAATATTAAAAATATAATAATAAATTTCACATTATGTTTGAATAAATAAATTAATGTTAATCAAATTTATAATGGGAAATGTTACTTGTTTTTATTGTTTCAATTTAGGTGGAGGTGATTTGGAGGGCCCTTGATGAAGTGGAAGAAAAATGGGCCAAGATTGCATGGATCCATGGATATCTCTCCACTATTTTGAATAGTACGCGAACTCCGTGCATTCAAATGGGCTGACATTTCTTGGGCCTGTCCAAATTTTAAAAGGATACATTTCATATGAAGGAACCCAATCCTGATTCGGCCTCTATGGGGCCCATCCGAACTGATCTATCCAAGCCACCGAATTTGGACCAAGTCAAATGAGGTGTTCTTTATTTTATCAATATCTTGAGTTTTATTTGTCCAAATACGGCCAACATTTCGGTGGAGACAGTCAAGAGGTAGGGCTAAAACTTTTCTATTTTTTCCAAAGCGAGATAAGACTTTCTGAAGGCCGAAACACGTCATTCAAGTGGATTGATGAAATATGTGTGCCTAAAACCACCTTCCTATTTTCCAATAAAAGGGAACCCAGGGAACCTCATTTGCATGTTCGGCCTAGGAGTGAAGTGCTACCAATTTGGAGTCCTAGAGGAGTCTCCAAATCACATTGGAGGTTCTGGATGCCCCGATCCTCACAGGGGAATCGATGATGAAGAAGGAGTTCCACGCGAGCATCCTCCTCCTCTCGATGTCGAGCTAAAAGTTGGGTGTTCGTTGTGAGGGAGCTACACACATGTCATGGGAGTTCCAATGCATACATTAACTACTGTTTTGGAGTAATTTGGGTGTATAAACATTTAATTCCATGTATCTTATTTTATTTCATATTTTAATTCTTGATTTGATGCATGTGAGTGTTATGCTCTTAATTTCTAACCGATCGGTGTGAGGTTTTGAGTGTGTGACTTGTGTTGTTCCGATTGGACATCACAAGAATCCTTTTCATACCCACCTTATTGAGATTTAAATATGCTTTGGAAGCTCTTATTCCTTGCATATGTACTTGACCTTGACAATACGATTGTTACATTATGGTTGGGTCCTTAAAGCATTGAAATAAAAGCTTAGGAATTAATCGGGATTCCAATTAACTCCAACCAAATAATTACTCTAAACCTGAGATGAATCTCTATGAACAATGATATTTATATGTGTGTATTGAAATTACATCGACCCTTTTATCTCGTATTTTTCAAAATCCACTAGGTCACTCAATTTTTAATCTATTTCAACTAAGTCATTGTTTTAAACTCTTTTCAAAACCGCCCCCTCTCTTAGTCATTTTTATTAAAAATACACACTCTAAACCTAACAACGCACCTTGTGAGACGGCCTAGGGTCTACCCTAGACTATAAACCAACCTTAAAAACATAATCAATTTGACGTGTCACAACAATGTGGTCACCGGGATAATCGGTGTACCTCATGAGTCTAGAGGGGGTTACAATATGCTTTTGGCACCCAGATACGCCTTAGCACTGCTTTCCACCCCCAGACCGACGGGCAGACAGAGCAGACTATCCAGAAATTGGAGGACATGCTGCGAGCATGCGTTCTAGATTTCGGAGGGTCATGGGTACGACAATTGCCTTTATTAGAGTTTTCCTACAACAATAGCTTCCACTCTACTATTGGCATGGCACCATTTGAGGCCTTTTATTGAATACCTTGTCATTCACCCATTTTCTAGGCATAGGTAGTGTAGAGCACCCCAATGAAAGTCCAACTTGTACATGAGAGGATGAAAGCGGATCAGGATCGACAGAAGTCTTATGCTGATCGTCGGAGGAGGTCCTTGGAGTTTGAGGTGGGAGATCATGTGTTCTTGAAGGTTTCCTCTTAAAGGGGGAAGCAGAGGTTTGGGGAAGGGAGCAAGCTCTCACCTAGATTCATCAGACTGTTTGAGGTACTGAGGCGAGTCGGCGAGGTGGCATATTAGCTGGCCCTACCACCTCTGTTGGAGAATGTTCATGACATCTTCCAAGTCTCCCAGCTTCGTCGGTACTTACATGATGACTCTCATGTTATCGACTGGGGAGAGTTATATATGGGAGATGACACGACCATCGAGGACCGACCAGTCAGAATCGAGAATCATAAGGAGAAGGTGCTCTGTGGATGAACCATTCTGTTGGTTTGTGTGTTTTGGAGGCATGGTGGCCTTGAGGAGATCACATGGGAGCAGGATACCCAGATGCACACTTAGTACCTGGAATTGTTTTGACTTGTGTTTTTCCTTGTTCTTCTGAGCTTTTTTTTTGATGTTATACTTTGTACCATTGATGTATGGAATGATTGGCTTGTCGGTTATGAGACCTTTTGTTTCCTTGTTCTCTGGGAGTGTGTAACATGTCCGGGCATGTGGGGAAGGGAATAACCTGATCCTTAATCGAGACGTGTTAATGCGGATGCGATTTAACCTATGCAGGTGAGCCAGAGCCGCCTAAAGCGGATAATATCTCGACATAGGAAAAGTAATTTTTCCCCAAACCACGTGTTCGGGTAGTGCGTGGGTTGTGCGGTGTTGGGGGTAGTGTGAGTTGGAAAAAAATCCTAATGTATGGAATTGGGAAGACCCGATTCTTAATCGAGAATCATTAATGAGGATGAGATTAAACCCGTGCAGGAGAGTCAGTGCTGCCTAAAGCGGATAATATCTCGACCTAGGATAAGGAATTCCAAACACCTATAATTTGTGTTGATGGTTGTGTTCCTGTTATAACAAGAGACCTAAGAGGTATCTTGTTGGGTTCCTCTGGGATAATTTTTAATTCTCGGGGACGAGAATGTTTTTAGAGGTATCTGATGTGATGGCTCGGACCTCTCCGGCCCATTCCATTGTAAAAAAGAAGGGCACGAAGTGTTCTGGAGGGAAAAATGGAATTTTCCAACACTTTCCAGAATTTTGTAAGTACATTCTGTGTAGTGTAAGTACACGCTATGTACCACCTTTCCAGGTATACCCCATGTTCAAGGCTGTGTCCTTTCCAAGTGAAAGAAATGAGTACACACCGTGTACCCCAAACTACATGCCGTGTACCCCCTTGTTGGGTATACCTCGTGTGGAAGGCCTTGTCCTTGCCGTGTGAAGTAAATGGGTACACACCGTGTACCCTAAACTACACACTGTGTAGTCCCTCCCCGCGTACGCATTACCAGTCAATGGTCATGTTCCGTGTTGAATCCATGTGTTTTCCGTGTGAAATAAATGGGTACACGCCGTGTGTCCAAACTACATTCCGTGTTCTCCTTCCCGCATATGCGTTAACCTCAAACCGTGTGTTGACCAGTCAACGGCCTCAGAGCTATGTTGGAAGTCACGTGGAGACCTTGTGAAACGGCCGAGTACACTCCATGTACCATAAATTACATGATGTGTACTTTTTCCTTTCTCACCTATAAAAGGAGGGGTCCCCTCCTCCTTTTCAACACAACCCTCTCCTCCCCTCTCCCTTGAGCAGAGTTCTCCCAGGAGACTCAAAGGCTCTTTCTTCCATAACTTCTTCGTCTGAGCTCCGATTTATGATCTGTCAGTGGCCACAGGATTGTAACGACGAGGTGGAACTTATAATCTTGGATCTGTTGTCTTTATTTTTTCCTTTTTTTCCAACTTCTACCCGAGGAGGTTTTTCTGGGACACGACGGAAGTGAAGGACGCCGACGGACGTCTTCTAAAGATGATCCGGGGGAGCGTTGTGATCAGGACCTGTTGAGTTAGGGATCTTGCCTTCATCTCTCAAATTTGTGCATCATGTGGGGTGGGTTTCTTCTTGTTTACATGAAACAATTTTGAACCAGTTTAATAAAGATAATAATTGGCTTACATAATGGGAATGAGAAGTTTGGGAATGCAGTTACTTTTTTATATCCTGTGATATTTTGTTGTGAATTGAATAGGCTTATGCCTGCTGAAAATAACAGTCAGTGGTGAACTTAGTTTTCACAATTAAATTTTTCCCTATATTTCTAGACAGTTTTTGTGAATGAAAATTTGTGGAATGTGGGAATTGGTTAATCACGTAAAGCTGGCTAATTATAATCTGGAAGCCTTGTGTGATCACCCCGGTTGAACAAAATGGAATAATGAACATGTGGGTGTTGGCTTGGTTACGTGGCATATGTTGGGGGTGTTTTGTGGGTTGTTGTGGATCGGGTGAGCAGTGGGGCTACGGCTGACTTGGTTGTGGGTTGGTGTGAATTCTATGATGGTGATGGGCAGCGGGGTTGCGATAAATGGTATTAAAGGGATGATGATGTATGGTGTGGTTTTGGTTTTGGTGGTTGACAGCGGGGCTACAGAGGTGCGTTTAAATGTGAACGGGCTATGGGTTGTGAATAATAAATAAAATGTGGAAGAGTTAATGAATAGTGGGGCATGATTGTGTAAAGGGGAGTAAATGTTAATGGGGTTGGTTGGTTAATAAGAAGGACTTGGTTATGTTGCCTATGTTTTCCTAACATGATTTGTGGATAGAAGGGATATGTTTTACGAATGATCGATGTGGTTAGTTGTGGATTGTTTCCTAGTAGTTAAGTAACTAATATACTAATTCTGTTGAAACGTGAAAACCTAAATGGGGTTGGGGTTGTTTGTTGTGTGTATGCTTCATAGTAGCAGTACCGAGGCACATGCTCAGTTTCTCTATTTAGAATCCATAGGTTGGGTTGTGTGTTTGGTATATATATATATATATATATATATATATATATGTCTTTGGTGTTTTATCTCACCCCACCCATG
Organism: Viscum album; assembly: GCA_963277665.1. NCBI lineage: Eukaryota > Viridiplantae > Streptophyta > Magnoliopsida > Santalales > Viscaceae > Viscum > Viscum album. Next base: position 381,811,549 of record OY728122.1, read on the forward strand.
TTGATAACTTAGTGCTGAACACTCCCATTTCATTTGAGAGTGTGTTTTCCCCCTAGTTACTAGCTCTTTCCTGCTCCTTCTTCCCTAGGCTGTGATGTCTTGAGGCGACCTTAATCCTATGAATCTTCAGGTAGGTTTTGATTGGGGTGGATTGGCCCAAGACTCTTCGGGAAGGCTTACATTTTCCCAAGTACCTTCAAGATGAGGCCCAAGTCTGCGCGGGCAAGATACGTGGTTGTGAGGCCTAGGTGTGTGCGGGCGGGGAGAGTGTAGCAGCGTCAGGACGTTCACCCTTAGGAAGAGCAGCTAACTAATGGGGAATGCTACAGGGTACCCAATACTCTTGTTCATATATACTACTACCTGTTGTGATTGTGTTTTTGGTGAGTGTGGCTGGTGAGCTTGGGTGGATATAATTCCTTTCTAGGTTTCTTCTGTTGTTCTCATGGGACATTAGGACGTCTCCCCACTTGTGCACGAGAGCTTTAGGTTTCCCTACTGAGTATACTTGTATGCTCACCCTACGTTTACATTCAGGTTTCCAGGAGGACTACCAGGGCCGTGTGGGACCCAACTAGTCAGATAGTTAGAGTTGTTGCAGTTGTTATACTCTTGTTTTCTTTTGGTATTATAATTTGAGCTTTCTTATACTTGTACCTTGTTATAAAAATTGTTTAAACATGCATGTGGGATTGGTTTGGGTTTATTTCTATACACTTGTTCTTTCCTTTTTGGTGGTTGAATTTTCCTATTTCCCGATATTAAATAATAAAAAGGGTAATGCCTCCCATATTTGCGAATACTCATACCCTTTGTGCTAGTCGCCACCCCAGGGCCTACTGGAGGCGGTACTCGGGGGTCATTATCTTCCTTTCACCATTTCCGGCTCAGGATGGGCATATTTTGTTAGAGGGGGTCGTGACAGTGAGATTTTTAACACTGATGTTTCTAACGGGGTGGTTTCTAACAGTGAGAGTTCTAACAGTGAGGTTTCTAACGGTGAGGTTTCTAACGGTGAGGATTCTAACGGTGAGGTTTCTAATGGTCAGGTTTCTAACATACAAAGTATATCATTCCTAACTCATGTCTAATGTAACTTAACCTATATGAACATTTTGGTTTGGTAAAAATGTCATCCAATTGATGTTCAATATCTATAATTCAAGAGTTATATCATGTTTTTGGTAATGATCTCTTAGAAATTGGTGCCTTACATCAATGCGTTTAGTCCTAGAGTAAGACCCTGGGTACTTTGAGATATTAATTTCACTAGTTTTATCATAGTTTATAGATACATGTCTAAATTGATATCCATAGTATATTAAAGTATGTTTCATGCACAGAATTTGTACACAACAACTTCCAGCAGCAATATATTTTGCTTCAGCAGTAGACAATGCAACATAGTTCTTCTTTTTACTACACCAAGATACCAGTGACTTACCTAGAATATGACATGTTCCAGATGTGATCTTTCTGTATAACTTGCAACCAGCACTGTCAGCATCTTAATAACTTATTAAATTGAATGATTTTCATTTTGGATAAAATAATCCTATGTTAGAAATATGTTTAATATATTTAAAAATTCTTGTAACAACATGAAAGTGTCAATCTTTTGGATTAGCTTGAAATATTGCACACATACACACACAAAACATATTATCAGGTCGACTAGTAGTAAGGCAATGTAAACATCCAATAATACCTCTATAGTTGGTTTGATCCACTAGTTTTCAAGTTTCATTAGCATCAAACATGCAAATAGTACTCATAGGTGTATCACATTCTTTACTAGTATCTAAACCAAATTAATTTAAGAGATCCTTTTAATATTTACATTTATTTAAAAAAAATACCATCTTCATTTTGAAAAACACGAAATCCAGGAAAATATTTGTGTTCTCCCATTAAACTGATTTCAAATTAATTTTGCATACTCTTTGAAAAATCAATAAAAATGGATTTTTAGAGGATCCAAAAATAATATCATCAATGTAGATTTTTAGTATCAAAACATCATTGGAAATTCTCTTGATAAAGAGAGTTGGGTCACTAATACCTTTAAAAAACCTTTTGAAATAATAAAACTACTAAGTCTATCATACCAGGCTTATGGAGCATGTTTTAAACCATATAAAGCATTAGAGATCTTAAAAACTCGATTTCGAAAATGAGGATTAGTAAATCCAGGTGGTAGTTCAACAAAAACATCTTCAATTATAAAACCATTTTGAAAAGCACTTTTAACATCCATTTGATATAATTTGAAATTCAGATGAATAGCATAGGCATGTTGAATCTTAATAGCTTCTAATATAGCTATAGGTCAAAAGGTTTCCTCATAGTCTATTCCTTCCTCTTGACTATACCCTTACACAACTATCCTTGCTTTGTTTCTAATGATATTTCCTGATTCATTATCTTTGTTTCTAAACCCCCCATTTAGTCCCTATGGTCAACATGTCCATAGGTCTGTCAACTACTTCCCATACTTTCTTTCTTTCAAATTAATTTAACTCTTCATGCATAGATATTACAAATAATTCATCATTTATTGCATCATTTATATTTTTAGGTTCTAACTATGAAAGATAGGATTTATGTTCAACCTGATTTCAAATAGAAGATCTAGTATGTTTCCCTCTATCATGATTACCTACAACAGAATATAAAGGATGGTTCTTTTGAATTCTAGTTGATCTAGTAAAAGTAGGACTAGAAATTTCAGTTTCTTCTCTATGCTCGGGTTCACCAGAAGCAGATTCTGGAATATTTCTAGAATTTCATGTCATTATAGTAGGTTAAATGTTTTTACCATTAAGGTCCATAATAGATAGATCTTCTTCCCTATTTTCAAGAGAATACTTTGGTTCATGCGGTTCAGTTTCATCAAATTTGATATGTACTGATTACTTCACACATTTGGTTATTTTATTGAATACTCTATAATACTTAATGGTTATAGAGTAACCTAGAAATATTCCTTCATCACTTTTAGGAGAAAATTTGTCAAGATTATCCTTAGTATTGAGAATAAAGACTATACAACCAAAAACTGTGAAGTAAATCACTTTAGGTTTCCTATTATTCCACAGTTCGTAAGGGGTATTTTTGAGAACAGGTATAATGAAGACCATATTTATAATATAACAAGCTGTATTTATAGCTTCATCCTAGAAGTAAATAGGTAGGTCATACTCATCAAGCATAGTTTTGAAATTTCCTGAAGGGTTCTATTCCTTCTTTCTACTACACCATTCTGTTGAGGTGTCCTAGGGGCAATGAAATTATGATTATAGCCATTGTGTGAGCAATATGATTCAAATTCATGATTTTCAAACTCACATCCATGATCAATTATCAAGGTATTAATCTTATGTCCACTTAGGTTCTTTTTAGACCGGGAGTATTTAATAAAGTAAGAACAAGATTTGATTTTGTATCCTAAAAAATACACCCAATTATATCTAGAAATTTCATCTACTATGACATAGAAATAGTGCTTACCATTTAAACTAGAAAATCTAGATGGTACAAACAAGTCCATGTGAACCAAATCTAGAGGTTTAGAAGTTGAGACTTATTTCATTGATTTGAAGGAAAATTTATGTTACTTTCCCTTTTGACCAGGAGTACAAACTTTGTCTATTGGGAATTTTAGTTGAGGTAGGTCTTTAACTAATTTTTTCTTAGTCAGTTTCTTAAGTAAATGAACATTGCAGTGTCCTAATCTTCTATACCATATCCATGACTCTTTATGAAAAGCATTCAAACAAGTAACTTTTTTTTGGATAAAGAATTTAAATCTAAAGCATAAACATTTTCATTTCTCAAGGTAGTAAATACCAAATCATTTTTAGAATAAAAAACATGGAAATCATCATTTTCAAATTTAACAGTGAAACCCTCATCACAGAACTGAGAAATGATTAACAGGATTGATTTTAATATATCAAAAAATAATACATTATAAATTAAAATTGAATAAGTGTTACCAATCAGACCTAATCTGATGATTTTTTCTTTTGAATTATCACCAAAGGTGACATTCCCTCCATCAACATTGATTATGATATTAATGCATGAAAACTTTCTTGTCACGTGTCTTGAAAATCCACTGTCCAAGTACCATGTATTACTACAGGAACTCTTCAAGAAAGTCTCCTACAAAATAGGTTTCAACAGAAAATGATTTTGGTACCCATATTTTCTTGGGTCCAGACAGGTTAGAAAGGAAAAGTTTTAGTACATAGATTTGTCTAATGGGTTTCATATATTCAATAGATTCAAAAGGATTTGAAAGATATACTTTATTTGATCTATAAATATGTGAATATCTATTTGAGGCATTGGAATTTCCAAAACTAGAACTAGCAGCATACTGTCCAGATTTTGGAATAAATCTATTCTTAACAAGCTGGCTCTGACCAGGTTGATAGCCTAAACCAGTAGTATACTATAGTGTAACATGTTTTCCTAGTATTTGTGTAAGAGTGTTCTTTCCATTTGTAAACTTCTCAAAATCTTTTCTAAGTTGATAATTGGAAAATTTAAGTTTAGTGTTCTCCTTTATCAATTGAGCACTCTTCTCTTTTTCTACTTCTAGTGCATTTTTTACAGTGCTTATTAAAGAAAGATTCTTCTTTAAGGTTTTATACTTATCCTTCATCTCATTGCAAGTATCTTCTAACATATTATAGTATTCAAATAATTCAGCTTTAGTCATATTATCATATATATTTGAATAACTTTCATTCCCAGAATAATAATCATTCAACATATAGGAAATAGGTTGTAAGAACATGGTTCTTATTCTTGAGGTACGAGTTTCTTCTTTTCTCTTTTCAATAATTGTTTTTGAATAATAATGAAAAATATGAGAAAATCCTAAATTTCTGTGACTACAAGCAATGTATTTTTTCACAAACCATGTACTTTGGCTGGGTGGAAGGAGTACACAGGGCATGTAGGATGGTCGATGATGATGGGTGTAAAAACCGACTACACGTTGTGTAGTGGGTAATTACACGCAGTGTAGTCAGTCAGCAAGAAAACAGTAAGGCGATGGAGGTGGCTACCAGCTGAGCGACAGTACATGCCATGCAATCCTGAATACACGATGTGTACTCATGTCAGCAGACAAACAGTTCTGCGGTGTCTAGAAGCCGTCGAAGGAACAATTAAAAAAAATTAAAAATACATGCCGTATACTCTATAGTACACACCGTGTAGTCTGTTTTTTCTCTTAAAATGGGCATTAACCTCCCATGATCACATGGAAGGCTTAGAACTGGAGGAGAGCTTGGGAGGATGGATTGAACTTTGGAGCTCACCTGATCGAGCACCGAGAATCCGATTCCACCTCCGTCGATCTCGTTGGAACCTTATAGGTATGCCCTCTCCTCTCCTTGAACCATTCTTACCAATTATTTCCGAAGGGGAAGTTATTTACATTTGAATGAGTTTTCTTTTACCACATATCTACATCTTTCCCGGGAGTTTCAAGGATCGTCGTTAACGTATACCGATCAGGGTCGATCATGGTAGGTGGTCTGGTGTATAAATTCTAACTGTTGTGTGTTTTTGTGTACCATTGTGCTACAAAACCACGTTGGGGTGTTGTATAGTTGAGGCCTAGCTGTTTAAATTACAAGTATTGCATAGGTAATTTAATGTGAGTGTAAAACTATTGTTTGGGATCGCTTCTTGGAACCAGGAGCACCCAAGGGTGCATTCCTCTGTTTTGCTGTTTGGCCCGGATACACGACGGTAAGCCATGTAAAATTGAGCAATACTTTTTCCTTGAAAGGAATTGAATATATAACTGCATGTTATACTTTTGGGCTTGGCCCAGTTACTTTTCCTGCATGAATGGTTATATTATCCTGAGGGAATTATTATATTAGCCCGAGGGCGTGATTATATTATCCTGGGGCCGTGGTTATATTAGCCTGAGGGCGTGTTTATATTAGCCTGAGGGCGTGATTATATTGACCTGAGGGCGTGATTATATTAGCCTGAGGGTGTGTCTATAATATCCTGAGGGTGTGCTTATATTATCCTGAGGGAATGTTTATATTTTCCTGAGCGCATGGTTATATTAGCCTGAGGGGTGATAATATTAGCCTGAGGGTGTGCTTATATTAGCCTGAGGGTGTGGTTATATTAGTCTAAGGGAAAGGTTCTGATTTTTCTGAGGGAATAGTTATGAGGAACATTGAATGTTACTAAATTGAACACGAATGTTATTAAATTGAACTTCTAAATGAATATTTAAATTGAAATGAAACTGGTAATGATAGTTACTTCTGAGTGCTTACTAGTTTACTTCTTTTATTGCACACTGTTATTGCACATTTCTCACAAAAATTTGGGCACATGCCTTTGGTGGGTGCCCACTAGGATTTATTTCTCACAACCTGTTTGGGGCATGTCATTTTCCCAAACAGACTATATTGCTACAGTTGTGGATAAGGACAAGGGTCCCTATACAAGTACATGATTGTTGCTGAGGTGTAGGGGAGCATGGGACCGTGCTCAGGATCGTGATGCTGCCAGCTGTTCTGTTTTGTTTTACTATACATGTACATTCCATTGTATTGTATTGTACTGATGTGTATCATGTTCTAGCTGTTTTCATATAATATTCACATACTGTATCTTGCTATATATATTTATATGAATGATGGTTCTCTTTAATTCAGTTCTCCATTTCAGTATTATATTGTTTACTGCTACCGTTGTTGTATGTTATTTATCTTTTCTGTTACGCTACACTTTGAAAAATAAGGGCATAGTTTCCCCATTATCAAATCTAGGCCCTCGCTGCTAGTTGGCAGCCTCTGGAGGTTGGGAAAATGCACTTGAGGTCATGTGACCAACCTGGTTCGGGGCACCCATGGAGTGGCACCCAGATTCGGGACATTACAAAGTGGTATCAAAGTGGTTCTTTTCTTTGACTTACTGTTTGGAGCTTTAGATAGGGATAAGACAGAAATGGTAGTTTGTAATAAGCTGTTCCAAGGAGTATCTAACCCGTGTATTGGGAAAACCTTGTCTACCTCGTGTAGCAATTTTTCTGCTTTGGAAATTTTACAGTTGATCTAATTTTCCCCGTTGGTTGACACACTTGTGAGTTTGCTGTTTATAAGTTATACATGGGTTCTATTTTAGTTTCAACCTAATGAGATGAGGGTATGCCATCTCAGGCATCATTTAGGCACATGCTATAAATCACATGTCATGCATTCTTCCATGCCATGTAGGTGCAATAGAAATTAAATGTTGTTGCGAAATTTGTTGTGCTAGAAACACATGATGTTGTGATAGATGCTTTGATAAATACATGCTATTTGATAGGGTATTTTGTATGAGGCCTTCATTGAATGGATGCCAAACTTTTTTTATTGAGTATTATGGGCCCTCATTGACTGGAATTTAGTAGAGCGTTGGCTATTTACCGTATTTATAAACAAAAATATGATGCCAAGCTTTGATTCACAAGGAGTATGGGCCCTCACGGATCAGAATTTGTAACTTAGGTGTTTCTTTGGTGTTTTTTCTGGGGTCTAGGGTAGTTTCACATGCATATTGTCTGGAAAACACAGGATACATGTCGTGTAGTTCTATGGACACACGCCGTGTGTTCTTATGTTTGGGAAGAAATGAAAACTTTTTAAGTACACGCTGTATACCCTCAGTACACACAGTGTAGTCTCTTCCCATGTCATAGACCGTGTGGGTGGGGACACGGGGTAGGGAATGGTTTTGGGACAAACACTCCGTTTACCTCCCATACACGCTATGTAGTAGTGATCCGTTGTCCACCCGTGTAATGAACAACACGGACGACAAAGAACTTGAGACATACACGCCGTGTCCACCATGGGACACACCATGTAGTCTGACCCAGGTACCCGGCCGTGTAACTAACAACACAGTTCAGTGACATCCTTCCATGTACATGATGTGTCCTCTTAGAACATGTCATGTAGTGGTAGCCGAGTAGCCGACCATGTAGCGAGCAACACGGGTCGGTGTAGGGATTCTTGTACACAGTGTGTCTTTTTGATAACATGTCGTGTAGTGTGGCCTGGGAATCCAGGCCATGTCATAAACGATATGAGAAGTTGGAAATTAAACCATACACATCGTGTAGAGGTTATACATGCCGTGTAGTCTTGTTCAAAGGAGTCGTGTGGCTCGGCCGTGTAGAAGGGCTTGTGTAGGCAAGAATGATTTTAAAACATTCCATTTAGTATTTATACACTCTGTGTAGTCATGTTTTCTAAATTTTGAAAACATTCATTCTCCTGTCCCCTTGTTTTGGTTTTTCATAATCTTGACCTGAGGTGTGTGTTTGTCCTTGAAGAGTCATGCCACCAAGATGACCACTGGTTGTTCTCCAAGAGAGCAGTGACGATTATACTCTAGAGATGGTAGGACATGGGATACCGGTTGATCTTATAGAAGTTCCAGATGCGGCACCAATCATTATACCAGACACAGGAACATAGGCATAGTTCCGTGAAGGCTTCCTGAAGTTTATGCAGACCTTCCAGGGAGCACCGCAGGCTGCCACATCTATGGCCAAACTAACTCGTATATTCTAGAAGAAGCCTCTGCCTAAGTTTTCAGGGGATGGCGGAGTACAGGCTGTGGAGACATGGTTGGATTCAATGCAGACTATTTTCAAGCATCCTGAGATTCCTCATGGGCAGATGGTTAAGCTAGCAACTTATATGCTGCGTGATTCTGCAAAGAGGTGGTGGGATGTTACCACCCAGTCAGAGCATAATAGAGACATTGCATGGGAATATTTTCAGAATTCTTTCTATGACTTCTTCTTTCCAGTGATTCTGAGGGAAGATCAAGCTTGAGAGTTCCTGAATCTACATCAGGGCACTATGTCGGTGATGGATTATTCTACTCGCTTTAATGAGCTTTAGTGTTTTTCACATGTTCTGGTGGGTGATGAGACGTTGCGAGCCAGACACATTGAGGATGGTCTTCGATATGATATCCGAGCACTGGTGAATTTTTTCAGGTTGCCAACTATACATGCTATAGTAAACCAGATGCTTATTACTAAGAGAAACTTGCAGGAAGCTAGTGGTGTGGGCCAGGGTGGTTTGACACCAACTACATGTACTATTTCTACTAGTAAGAGGAAGAGACCGATGGAGTTCTCTCACAATGGCAGTACTAGCCAGAGGAATGATTTGGGTGGCCTGATCATTTTCCACCAATGTGGTTGAGAGGGGCACAAGAGACCGTAGTACCCACGTGTCCCAATGGAGTGCTGAGCTTGAGGAATGATGGGTCATATCTCACGTTATTGCAGGGAGATTGTACTGTTGGATTGTGATAGGGGTTCTGTGTAGACTCTGCCTGCGGGAGCAGGACCAACAGCTTCTTACCAGTCAGGAAACTGGAATACGTCAGGGTGTGCAGGCTGAGATGGGGGTCGTGGTTATGGTATCCAGAAACCGGGATCTCAGAGACAGCAAGGTGGGATAGCTTAGGGTAGCCAGGCTGTGTCTTATGGCTATGGAACTAAGAAGGCATATGCAGAGCAACAGACCCAAGAGGAGAATGATCCTAGACCTTCTACTATCAGAGGCACTATTCTATTAGCTTTTGTTTTGACTTCAGTACTTTTTGATAAGGTTTCTACACATATTTTTATATTTGTGCCTATTGTGGAGAGCCTTGGGCTATGTTTTTATTCTTCTACTGATGTTATAATGCTAGACACTCTGTTGGGGACTATAATGGCTGGAGTGCGTCAGTGTAAGGAGTTCCCCTTGAGGTTGGTGGGTGTCACTTTATATGGGAACTCTATGTCTTAGAGATGACAAGCTATTATGTCATTATCATAATGAACTTGTTGGTACCCTTTTGAGACTTTGTGGATTGATATCATCACAGGGTGAGTTTCATGTCACTAGAGGGAGAAGTTTTTCTATAGAAGGGCAAGTGTAATGTCCAGGAAATATGAGCTGGACCTAAGCCTCATGGGTGAGGTGGTGTGACAATCCATATTGTGAGTTTATATCTGGATTATCAGGGGACTTGTCAGAAGGATTTTCATCTAGTGGTTGATCTTTTTAGGGATGTCTTTCTAGATTACTTTTCGGGTCTGTCTCCAAAGAGAGAGGTGGATTTCTCTATTGATCTTGTGCCAGGAGTGGCACCAGTTTCAATTCCTCTTAATAAGACGACTACACCTGTGTTCTAGGAGCTCAAGAGACAGTTAGAGTAGTTGGAGTCAAAAGGTTTCATCCGACCCATCACTTCTCCTTAGAGTTCTCCATTCCTTTTTCAAAGAAGGCAGATGGTACCCTCAGACTCTGTGTGGATTATCGAAAGCTGAACCAGCTGACGGTTGAGAACTGATTTCCCTTGTTTAGTATTAATGATATTTTTGATCAAATTTGAGGAGAAAGAGTGTTCTCAAAGATTGAAATGAGATCTGTATACCATCAATTATGCATTAGACCATCTGATATACCTCTCACAACCATCATGAGTATGTATGGTCTATACAAGAACTTGGTTATTCCATTTGGACTCATGAACACATTATTAGTTTTCATGGCTCTGACGAATTGTGTGTTCTATCCTTATCTGGATTCTTTTATGGTAGTCTTCTTGGACGATATCTCGGTGTATTCTCACACTCTACATGACCATGCAACCCATGTTGAGATCATATTGAGTACAATGAGAGAGAATAAGCTATATGATAATCTCTAAAAGATCCTCTTTTGGATGGACCAGATACACTTCCTAGGTCATATAATCTTAGAGGAAGGAGTTGCAGGAGACCTAGAGAAGCTAAGAGAAGAAGATTCCTGGGAGTATCCTAAGAACATGTTTGAGATATGAAGTTTCATAGGGCTGGCTGGTTACTACATGTGCTTCATCCAGGACTTCTCCCGCTTAGCAGCACTGTTGGCAGGTTTGACTAAGAATGGGGTGAAGTTCGTTTGGTTAAAATCTTGCGGGACAGCCTTTCAGGAGCTGGAGGGAATGTTGACATTAGAACCAATCCTGATACTCCCAGAGCTGGGGAAGAGCTATACTATTTATTCTGATGCATCAGGTATTGGGTCGGGAGCTTTTTTGATGTCGGGCAATCGAGTTGTTGCGTACGGGTCTCGGTAGTTGAGGCCACATGGGAGGAATTACCTGATGCATGACATCGAGTTGGCCAAAGTTGTGCACATGTTGCACTGCTGGAGACATTATCTCTTGGGAGATCATTTTTGGGTTTTCACCGACCAATAAAGTAACAAATATTTCTTTACTCAGTGTGACTTGAATATGAAGCAGTGGTGGTTGGTTGAGTACCTACAGTACATCGATTTGGAGCTTTTTTATACACCTGGTAACAATAATGAAGTAGTCGATGCACTGAGTAGGAAGACATAGACAAAGGCAGTGAAAGATGCCAGTGGTGAGTGGCATCTTATGGATTTGTTCTCTGAGATGCATTTGGAGGTTCACGACATTCAGGGGAAGACCTATCTTTCTTCTTTAGCTTTGATTTCTACCCTCTGGGATAGAGTTATAATGAGACAGTTATCTGATTCAGAAGGCCTAGTTCTACAGGAGTTGGTGGCATATGAGGAACCTCCTCCTACTTGGATGATAGGTGATGATGAAGTTTTGTTTTTCTAGGGACATGTTTCGGTTTCAGGGGATATACGCGAGGAGCTGATGCAGGTGTTTCATGCTTCAGCTTGGGAAGTGCATCCTAGAGTTACCAAAATGTACCGTGACTTGAGAGGTCAGTATTGGTGGTCGGGTATGAAAAAAGAAGTAGTTGGTTTTGTTACTAGATGTTCTACCTGTTAGTAGGTGAAGTCGGAGCATCAGAGGCCAGCCATACTATTACAATAGTTACCCATTCCATAGTGGGAATGGGATGATGTCGCGATGGATTTCATGACTTTGTTTCCAAGGTCACCATGAGTTAATGATACAGTGTGGGTTGTGGTGGATATACTCACATATGTGGATCAATTTTTGCCGATCAAGGAGACCTTGATGTTCACGAGCTTGGAAAGCTGTATATCCGAGAGGTTGTACGTCTTCATGGGGTTCCTCGTTCTATCATTTCAGTTAGGGACACCTACTTTACATCTAATTTCTGGAAGAGTTTTTAGAGGTCCCTGGGTACCCATGTGCTTCTAAGCACAGCATACCACCCTCAGACCAATGGCCAGTCAGAGCATACGATACAGGTGCTTGAGGACATACTGCTTGCATGGGTCCTAGAATTTGGGGGCTCTTGGGAGAAGCATATTACCTTGTTGAGTTTTCCTATAATAATAGTTTTCATGCAAATATAGAAATGGAACCTTATGAGGCTTTATATGGTTGGCCATACCGATCACCCCTGTGCTTGTTGGAGACAGGTGAGGCAGCATTACTGGGACCACATCTCGTGCATGAGACATCAGAGCAGGTCTAGTTGATACAGAAGTGGATGGCTACTGTGAAGTCTCATCAGAAATCTTATGCTAATCACCACAGACGACCCTTGGATTTTGTTGTCGGGGATTAGGTGTTTTTGCGTGTTTCACTGAGGTTGGGACATAGGTGAATCAAGAGATAGGTTAAAATTTCACCAAGGTAATTGGGGCCGTTTGAGATTCTGGAGAGTGCCATGCCAATTGACAATCGGTTGCAGTTACCACAGAGGTACAGGGACATGCATGAAGTATTCCATGTATCTCAGTTGCGTCGTTATCATTCAGACTCATCTCACGTCTTTCAGCCCGAGGAAGTTGAGCTTCATGTTGATACATCCTCTGAGGATCATCCGATTCGTATCGTTGATAGGAGCCCGAAGGATCTCCGAGTCCGGTCAGTTCCTCTCATACGGGTGCTATGGCAGTATGGCTGAGTGTAGGATGAAACTAGGGAGCGAGAGACCGACGTACATGCTCAATGGCTAGATTTGTTCTGAGCATTATCTTTACCAACCTTGGAAAGGAATTTCGTGGATGAATTGGTTTAAGGGGGGAATTTTTTAAGAACATGGTCCTAATTCTTAAGGTACGGTTTTCTTATTTTCTTTTTTCCTAATGTGATTTCGAGAAAATAAAGAAAATAGGAGAAAATCATAAATTTTTGTGACTGCACGCCATGTATTTTTCCACACACCGTGTACTTTGGTCATGTAGAAAGAATACAGAGGGTGTGTAGGCCGGTCGATGATGATGGGTGTAAAAACCGACTACACACTGTGTGGTGGGGATTTAAACACCATGTAGTCATTCGGTAGGAAAATAGTAAGGTGGTGGAGGCAGCTGCCAGCTGAGTGAAATTACATGCTGTGTAATCATGAATACACGTCGTGTACTCATGTCGACAAATGAACAGTGTAGTGGTGTAATAAAGTCACAATAAGAAAAGTTAAAAAATTAAAAATACATGTTGTGTAGTCTGTTTTTTCACTTAAAATGGGAAGTAGCCTCCCCTATTCATAGGGAATCCCTAGAACCAGAGGAGATCTCGAGATGACGACTTGAACTTTGGAGCTCACCCGATCGAGCACCGAAAATCTGATTCCACCTCCATCAATCTCGTTGGAACCGTAAGGGTAATCCCTCCCCTCTCAACGAATCGTTCATACCAATTCTTTCATGAGGTGAAGTTATTTACATTTGAACAAGTTTTATTTTACATCAGATCTATGTCATTCTCAGGCATTTCGAGGAGCTCCATTTGCATATACCAATCAGGGGAAATCAAGGTAGGTGGTCTGGTGTTTAAATTTTAACTGCTGTGTGTTTTTGTGTACCATTGTACTATGACCCCACGTTGGGGTGTCGTATGGATGAGGCCTAAATTTTTAAATGCCTATAATTTCATATGTAGTTTAATTTAAGTGTAAAACTATTGTTTGGGAACAATTCTTGGATCTGGGACCACCCAGGGGTGTGTTCCTCTGTTTAGCCATTTGGCCCAAATACCGGAGGGTATGCAATGTTAAATTGAGAATTACTTTTGCCTTGATTGAAATTGTATATATAATTGCTTGTTATGATTTTGGGGTTGGCCTTGTTTCTTAGCCTGAGGTCGAGGTTATATTAGCCCGAGGTTGTGATTATATTAGACAAAGGGCATGATTATATTTGCCTGAGGGCGTGGTTATATTATCCTGAGGGTGTGATTATATTAGCCCGAGGGCTTGCTTTTATTATCCTGAGGGCGTGATTATATTAGCCAGAGGGCATGGTTATTTTATCCTGAGGGTGTGATTATATTAGCCTGAGGACGTGATTATATTAACCTGAGGGTGTGGTTATATTATCCTGAGGACATGATTATATTCGCCTGAGGGATTGATTATTTTTGCCGGAGGGCGTAGTTATATTAGCCTGAGGGAAAGGTTCTGATTAGCCTGAGGGAATAGTTCTGAGGAATATTGAATGTTACTAAATTGAACTTGAATTCTATTAAATTGAACTGCTAAATGAATATTTAAATGGAAACAAAACTGGTAATGATAGTTAATTCTAAGTGCTTAGTAGTTTACTACTTTTATAGTACACTGTTGTTGCACATTTCTCGCTGATAGTTGGGCACGAGCCTTTGGTGGGTTCCTACTGGGATTTATTTCTCACACCCTGTTTAGGTCATGTCTTCATCCAAACAGAATATATTTCTATAGGTGTGGATAAGGGAAAGGGTCCCTATACAGGTAGAAGAGTGTTGCTGAGGTGTTGGGGATCATGGGATCGAGCACAGGCTCATGATGACACCGGTTGTTCTTTTTTACTCTGTTGTAAATGTACTTTCCATTATATCGTATTGTACAACTATGTAACATGTTCTGGTTGTTTTCATAGAATAGTGACATGTTGTGTCTTGATATATATATATATATATATTACTGCTGGTTCACATTACTTCAGTATTCCATTTCAATTGTATATTATTTAGTGCTTCTGCTGTTATATGTTATTTATCTTTTCCGCTGCACTACACTTTGACAAATGAGGGAATAGTTTTCCCACTATCAAACTGCGGACCTCGCCGCTAGTGGACAGCCTCTATCATTTGGGGAAATGCGCTTGAGGTCGTGTGACTAATTGGGTTCGGGGCACCCGTGGAGTGGCACCCGGATCCAGGACGTTACACAGGTTCCTCAGAAGTATTAGTCATGAAAAACATGTTGGCATGATTATTTTCAGTATCAGAAACCTCAAACTCGCTATTGCTATCTTCTGAAGCACTCCATGATGCCTTCATAGCCTTCTTATATTTTTTGTCCTTGTAATAATATTTCTTCTTGAACTTCAATCTTGGACAGTCAGTCTTAATGTGTCCTTTTCCTTTTCATCCATATCACACTATCTCATCATCTTTATCATCATTCTTCTAATTTTTCTTCTAATTTCCGCATTGGTCATACATACCTTTATAATTTGGTTTTTCTCAAAATATCTTCTTCCTATAGTATTTCTTGAATCTCTTGGATATTTGAGCCATCTCTTCAACATTATCTGAATATGATCCTCCACTTGTTGAACTTTCAGTAGGTATGTGAACTTTCGCTTTGTCATTGCTCTTTGATGAAGTAGACATAAATTACACTGACTTCCTCTTTGGTTCATCATATTCATATTTCTTTACCTTTATCTCTTCTTCATACATCATCAACAAGCCAATCACCTCTTTAATAGGTACTGAAATTATGTCACACGATTCTCTTATTGAAACTCATGTGCCTCTACATCTCTTTGGAAGACATATTAGTATCCTCTTGATTTTCTATTCTGCAGGAACATATTTTCCAAATGAGCTCATTGTATTTACAATTTCATTGAACCTGATATACATGATAGAAAGAGGTTCATCAGGCTTCATTTTAAAATTTTCATATTTAATAGTATAGGTATTCAATCTCATTTCCATAACATTGGTTTTTCCCTCATGGGAAATAGACAAAGTATCACATATTTCAAGAAGCAGTCATACATGAAGATATTTGATTAAATTCTTCGTCTCCTAAAACACAATACAAAGCATTCATTGCATTACAATTATTACTGTAATTTGTTTTCGTATGTTCATCCCAATTATTTCTTTCTGTTTATGGATTCTTATACTGAGTTTCTATAGCAGCCCAGATGTCAAATCCCATACTCTCTAAATGAATTTTCATTTTAATTTTCCATTGGGCATAATTAACACCATTAAGTAATGGTGTCCTGTTAGTAGCATCACCTTCTAGTCTACTATCCATAATTATATTTTAGAAAATATATTCAATGAGATAAAATTTATAACTTACAGATATTTAATATTTTTAAGGTACAACTAAAATCACAGTTGATAAAAAGTGTATTTTTAAATCCTTTACTAATAACAATCCTCTGATACCAAATGTTGGCTAGAGTGGACACTCAGGAAGGGGGGTGAATTGAGTTCCCATTAAAAATTTTTGTTTAAAAAATTATGATTAAAATCCCCCAAATTAAATATAAATTATTTTGTAATGAGTTTTTAAATATTGTAAGTTTTCAATTAGTTTATGAAAATATTGATTAATTATCCGTAGACTCAATATGAGGATTGAGTAACTTTTGAATATAACTTACTATCTAAAAAAAGTTATGAACACTTTATAGTTTAATTATCTGAGTTAGTTTTAATTAGATTTGTATTTAATGTACTTAGAAGGGGAATAGAAAATAACTTAAACTACATTAAGATTCACATCAGATATTACCAGGAGGATCAGTCTCAAGCCAAGACATAGTCCTCTCAAACAGTTTATATAAACATTTATCCACACCCTGGATCGGGGTTAACAATAGTACAATGACTGTCAAGGTACTAAGACCTATACCACAGTTCTTCGTGGGAAAAAAACAATAGAACACAGGATATCCAGGGAACAGTTGGCCTCTACCACTATCCACAGTGGGATATAAGAGTCTAAGGGAAAGATTGAGTGAGGAATAAGAAATCATCTAGTTCAGCACATGAGACATAGTGTGTATAATAATACATAGCATGCACACTGCTCAAAATGTAAATAACTGAAACAAAACAGATCTAAAAAAATTGAGATGAGTTTAGAATTCTCTATGTGTTGTGAGTGAAGCTGTGGACTACTTAGATTGATGCAGATGTAGCTTTGAGTCCTTCTCTAGTTTTCTTCTACAAAACATAGTGTCATTTTTGTATTTGACTTCTAGGTCCAAGTTGATCATTTTGATCAGCATTAGTGTAGGTGAAGTCGTTGGAGATTTTTATTCCTCGAATGATCAGGTTAAATAGATTAAGAATGTATTCTTACTTCATCTTCTATGCATGTAAGTCCATGAGTATGTCCATAAGGTTGTCTTGTATGTGCATGGAAAAGACTGATTGATTCTTGTTGTGTCTTTCTTCAATAGTTTGAGGATTCCTTTTATAGCTCATGTAGTCCGAAAAATAGTTTGATTTCTTCTATAGGTATGAGGTAAGGTTTATTGATATTCAAAAAACATTAATTAATTAATAACAGTTTCATTAAAAACATAAAATATAACAGTTGGTAAATTAAAAAATAGAAATATAATTTAGAGAAATAGTGACTAGTTTCTTTCGGTATCACTGTCTATCATGGAGCTTGTAATGGTGGACATGAGTCATTATGTCTTGTGTTGGTATCTGTAACTCTATATAATAGTATCTCTCTGTATCAGTAGCTCTTTCTATCGGTATCTCCTTCTATCGGTAGCTCCTTCTATCGGTAGCTCATCTATATCGGTAGCTGTGTGTAGCTATGGATCTCTATGTATATTAGTAGACTTCATACCTCTAGCTGTTTGTTTATATCGGTAGACTTATATCAGTAGCTATCTTTCTATCAGTTTGTATCAGTAGACCTTGATATCAGAAGTTGTCTGTCTGTCTGTTTGTATCGGTAGCTTGAATCAGTAACTATGTATATACAAGTGGACTTACTCTATTAGTAGGTCTGTATCAGTCGACTTGTGCATACTGGTAGACTTATTCTAATGGTATCTCAGGAGTAATGGTGACTATCTACATAATAGTAACCTTATCCATATTTGTATAATTTTGTACCGGTGTACTTAGCCTTATCGGTAGCTTTTGTGCATACTGGTGAACTTACTCTATCAGTAGCTGTTCTATGAAAAAAATATCCAGATTGAGTTATAATTATTTCAAGGAATGTATAAACTTAGATAAACATTCATTAACATATTCCAATGATTATTTTGATATTTTTCTCAACATAATTTAATAGATAGATAAGATTATAAATACATAATAAAACATATTTGATATTATCAAAACATGTGAGGTCAACAGATATATAATTTAATGTTACATGATATTATAATTTATTGATGTAAAATGTTTTTTAATTATTATATTTGGGTTTTTTACATTTTGTTCGACCAAATTAAAAATGGAAAATTTAAAAAAATGGTGGTCGAAGTAAGTGTATTAATAATCAATTATTTAGCATATATTAAATTTCAAAAAATAAATTTTAATAATAATTTTCATATTAAAATATAAAAATATTACAATTTATTTTCATACATATATCCACTATCATATTTTATATCATTATATATGTAATTGGGTATACGGACCTAAATATGAACACACATTTACTCGATTGGTGAGTATTTTAAAATAGGTGTTTCTTTTGACAGAATAACATTTAAATATACAGAGAATGATTTTATTTTTAATTTAATATAATGGTGAAATTTATTTCAATAGTTTTTTTAAAAGAAATGAAAAATTATAAGGAAATCCAAAGTCAGATTCTTCCCATAGGTAGTGGTTCGCCGAAACATGAATATTTTTGATATGATTTCTATAGTGGATTAACATTAATAACTAAGGGTTTTAACATTAAAATGAAAAATATATAAGTATAATAATTAGATTTAAGTCCTCATATTGTTATGGTATAATGATATTTTGAAGATTGATTTTTAAATTTAATACATAATAATTAGATAATAATGACATTATAGAGTTTTCTTTTGATGTACCCCTGATTTGAGGGAATATGATTAAAATGATGGACTGTGGAATTTTTTTAGGGAATATGGTTCATGTTAATGTATAATCAGATTGTTTTATGGATGAATTCTATGTATATGCAAGTATTCTTGATGTGGAAGTGAAACCATTTTATATGTTATGATATCTGTTGTTTTTTAGATACCCATTAAATATCATTAATTTAATTTCAGTATTAATCTGTAAATTGATCATAAAATGAATATCAGAAATGGGGGTATGGTATGGTAAATCCAAATCGTAAAAGTACATTTTGAAACTTGTTTATAATATTTTTTCCCATTACCCAGAATAATTTTTTTTAACCATTTTAAATTTTTCCCTAGTTAAGTATTTTTTTGAAAATATTAATTAAATATCACGACAATAATTAACAATTTATATACAATATAATATGAACTTCCAAATTTCAAATTTTAAAACAATTTTATCAAAAATATTTTATATCTATTAAATTTTAATTTGAGAATAAAAACAATTAAATGTGTAAAACTATATTTTTAATATTTTATTTTTATTTTAAAATTATATATGATAATTTTAATAAATATAATAATTTTAGAGCCAAAAAATTATTTATTAATTATTTAATAATTATTTAGTTGTTTATAGGGAATATGAAATATGAAATTCACCTTGATTTCATGATAAAAATATAAATAAAATATTTTTTAAAATAATAATGCAACATTATCTAGATAATATAGACATTAAAAAAAATATATATTTTATTTTGTTATATTAATATCTTAATATCTATATGTATTATTTTTAAATACATGCTTAAAATTTAGTGAAATTGTTTTTGATTAAAAACAAATATCGATATTTTAAAAAAAATTATATATAACTAATTATATGAGTATTAATATATTTATATAAATTTTTATAAATAATATTACAATCTTTATTTAATATATTTAAATTCAATATTTTGATAAGAATTCCATGATATTAAAAAAAAATTATTTTAACATAACTAGTTCATCATTTTCATGGTAATTAACACTATTTAAAAAAATTATAAATTTTATATCAACAAATGATCTTATCCATATAAATAATATGAAGTTTTTATTGAAAATATAAAAATATATTTATGAAATTAATATTTTAGGTTTAGGGAGATTAATTCTAATGTTAGAACATGGGATGTGTAAGAACACTTTTTAATATAATATTATTTCTTTAGTATAATATATTATGTTTATAAAAAAACTATAAGTGTTATTGAATAAAATAAAAGTACACGATTTAAAATTTTTATATAAGACTTATATGAGATTAAATTAAATTCAAATGAAAATTTTCCCTGGTGTTAATTTAACTAATTAAGATAATGAAATATATTTTTGATACTATGTAACTTGATATTCTAAAATAATAGTCATCCTTTATATAAATTGAAAAGAAAATTCTCAAAATTAATTTTTTATGTTAAAAATTTATATTTATATATATAATATTTATCAATAACATACTAGTCATATAATATTTATGGTATTATCAATATCTTTATTTTCTACTATTCACCTAAACATAGATTGTTTAATGAATGACATAAAAATAAATTATAAGATATAATTATTAACGGAAATTAGGATATAATTTTTTCTTTAACCTATATAAATAAAAAACTACAAATTTATATTTTTCAAATAAAAAAATAAAAATTTATTTTATTGAATAATACATTTTAGGTATTATCTTATATTATTTATTTACCTTCAAGAGTTACTGAATATTATTGATTTACTATCATATTGTTTATAATATAGTTATTAATATTGTGAGAATAATATGTTATGAGTTCAATATGTTTTGGGTAGTGTGAGACACATATTATATAGAATTGAATGCATTCTAAAGGATCAAAAATCAAATGTCATTAAAATTGTGTCATTATTTTTTATAACCATCAAAAAATTATTCTCCATAACCTGGTAAAAATGTATCATATTTAAAGGTGATATTCAACACATAGTAATGATAAACATGGACAATATCAATTAATGAACATAAGAAAACATAACATATGGTTATGATATTGAGATCATAACAGAATATGGTCATACACAATAAAAAAATTCCATAAATCATGATTCATGATTCACAACTTCAACATTTTAAAATAGTAGTCATAAGAGTGAGTAAACATTATTATGAAATCATGATCCCCCTTAAGATATAATATTCAAAATAACATGTAATATGGATTTCTGAACAATCATGGGAATATAAATTAGTTTTACTAGTCACATCACATAACTATGACTATAATAGTGTACATTGTCCCATAGTGGATTGGGGTGACTCCACATTCACTAATTTTTATATTCAAGGTTCCCTCCCAAAACTATCATAGTCAACAGACTCAAATAATAAACTAGATTCATTCACTATTCTTATATATAATATTTTAATAAATATCAATAATTATCAAATGAATTTTATGGAATTAATTGAAAACCCAATCAAATAATGAAAACCATATATATTTGTTCAAAATTATCATCATAATAAGCATCATTCCATCATAAAACAAACCATAGAAATTGAAAATGATTCATAATTATTTATTAATATTATAATCATAACAAATGTAGAGAAACTAATTGTTTTACACGATTTTTTTATATCCTAGTGAAGCATAAAAACATCAAATGTTGTTGAAATTGAGGAAAATTACATTTAATGGACATTTTGAAAATTTGTTTTTAAAAAGGGTAAAATATTTTATTCCTTCACTATCATTAGACTAAAAAAATATCCAAAAACTGTGAAATTAGTTTATGTTTTTATTTTACCTAGAAAAATTTAATGGTGGTATTAATGAAATAAAATTTCTTAAAAGGTGGAAAATATGTTCACTAAATAAATGATAATAGAATGATTCATTTAATAGTTCTTAAAAAAGTCTAAAAGTACCATACTTCAAAAATGAAAATAATATCCCTCTTAATATGTTAAAAATAAATGTATAAATTTTTAATATTAAATTTAATAATAATTACACTATATAAATGATCAATCATGAAAAAAATATTTTAGGGAGTACACATTAATGGAATGATTGTGATATAGAGAAAACATAAGTGCTATATTTCTAAAATATATTTTCTACATAATTAAAATAAAAAAATATTTCAAATTTTTATAATAGTAAAAAAGGAATAACCACATGAGATGAAAATACATTGGGTTTAATGGATAAGACAATATAATTTCACTCATTAGACATTTATCCTAGACAATGCCTAAAAACTGAGATTGTAGTACAAACTATTACCTCATGTACAATCATTCATCATACATTATATTATATTCATGTACAAAAAAATATAGTTATTATAATTATATATATATAAAAAAAATAGATATTTTAAAATATATTATTCCTTTATAATTTAAAATTACAAATTAGTTGACAACTGTTCATTGAAATAATGTTTCTGATGAAAAACAATCTATTATCCTCAAGTGGGTTTTTAAATGTTTATAGAACATATAATTTGTTCATTGATTTATTATGTCTGACATATTAATCATTTTATAATTATGATACTACCATATTACATAGAATTTTATAATAATTAAAAAATGTGGTGATGAAAAATTAATAACATGACTTCATCAAGATAGTTGTTTGTATCCACGCATGTGTAATGTTTTCATTTTTGAGAAAATGGATATAAATTAAGGTAGAAAATTATCTATATTTCTATAACCATAATAATATAATAGATATCATATATATTCATTAAACTAATAGATATTACTATCCATTTAATGAAGAGATGAAAACTAAAATCATGTATCATCATGTTAGTGGTAGTCTAAGCATACAAACAAACAACCTTATTAATTTTCATATGATGGAAAGGAAATATAAATTTTTTTTCCATTAATATAAATATATTTATTTATAGTAATTATTTTAATTTCATTATTTCAATTTTTATATATAATATTTGGGTGAGATTAAAAAATAACAAAACTATAAATATCTACGTAAACACAACTATCAATTCATTCGGAAACCTCCTTTAGCTAACACCTTATCCTAGGAATACGATAAGAACTAGAATTTGTATAAAGAATTTATAAATGTATTTTTGGAAGGTGAAAAAAAATATTACACAATGTTTATGAATACGTGACAGGGATATGACACCCTTTAATATGTGTGGTGGTTGAGAAACAAATAAATACATAAATACATAAAAAATATAAAATATGAAAAATTAATTTCGATGATCAAGAGATTCCAAATTCAGATATTTTTTATGATTACTCAAATTATAAAAAAATACCTTGATCCTATCATATTTATAAAAAATGGTGATATTTTAAAATCTATATTTTATATTAACCCCTTTATTAAACCTTTTAATCCTTAAAAATGTAATTTTTTTACTATTGTTTATATTCATTATAAAAATAATAATGAATGTGTCCCCATTAGAAATATTTAGAATACTGAATAATAATTATAAACCAATTTTACAAAATTTAATTTCTAAATGTGGGTGAATTTTGTGATATTTGTTTCTAAACAAAATTATAATTTTAAAAGATTCAATATTAAATATAATAATTAATTTAATCCAATTCATTTCATATAGAAATCATTAAAGAAATGTAAAAAGATGATTGGATATATTTTCTAATTGTTTCATTATATTCAATTATGAAGACCTTTTATTTCTATTTATTCTTATAGAAACACTTTAATGTCAAAAATATAGTCTTTCAGAAAAATATAAAAAATATTTTTTTTATATTATAAAATGACGTACTATGAATTCATATTCAACAAGTGTGATTTTTTTAATAATATATTTAGTTACATTCTAACCCTATCGTCCAATTCCATGGCGATAACCATTACATTTAATAATAACATTTCAATAGTATATCTCTAATTTTAAAAAATCAATGTCTCATATATAAAGTAATCTATAAAAGAAAAAAAATAATTTGATGAGAAAAATAATATAAAATATGTTGGTGTAACATTATTCAATATTATTAAAATTTTACCCTAAATGTCTAGTCACTCTTATACAAATAACTGATGATACAACTATCTCACTACATCGATGGGTTCCGACATAACATCATTAAATATTTTCTTACTCAAGATAACCATAATTATTTGGGTAGTTTTTTTCTATTTCAAATTATTCCAATGATCCATGATTTATAAATGATTTTATAAATATGGAATATCATTCCCTAATGGGTTTGTATTAGATTTAAGTACTCATGAATGATATGATATTTAGTTTTTAAATATATATAGATGGAAAAAATCCTAAACATAATATCCATTTAGAGGAAGCTCTCATAGATATGGTATCATACTAGTGTGATAAAAAATCCCATAGGGACTAAAATACCTAGGGATTTTCTTACCTTTCTAGAAAAACCATGGACCATTTTTCCATCTAGATATCTTCAGGTATACAGAATTTCCAACATTTCACTATATATCTCTATTTAGATTATTTTGATATGTTTAATAATGCATTTGATATTCCTTGATGGGTTACTGAATAGTTCTAAAATTTTAATCCATTTCATACAATGTATCATGTCTTGATAGATTTTATTCCCTAATTCCCTCCTAGTACGATGGTTTCCAACAATTATATACATATATGGATTAATAAGGGTTGATATGAATTAAAATGTGAAAGTTATTTTTTATTGAAAATTTGACCAGAGGAATGTAGTGCAATTAACATACATTAAAATCTAGAAAGATATCTATAAAAAAATTTGGGTATTAATGGACATCTCAAACAGAGAATGTGTCTTCAGATGATATAAAGCTCAAAACATGAACTCTATATTGAAATAATATTGAAGACTTCCCCAAGAAATCACTGAAAAAAATAGATTTCAATCATGTGGGATTGAAATAGACTCATTGGGAATCCTTACAACTATTATAAATTATATAATGGGGATATTATCAAGTGATATATCTTCTTGTATTGTAATGAAATGTGCTAATTTTGAAAGGTGATGGGCTATAACACAAAAATAAATTTTTTCCATTAGATTTATAGGATGTTTTAAGATGAAATTTTTAGTGATGTTTCTAATTTTAATTAAGGTATAGGTAATGGTTGTAACACCCCCTTAGACATATATATCCCCTCCCTGACATGTTATAATCTTAATCATCATGATATATAATATAAAATACCTCTTTTAATGTTATAAAACTATAAATTTTCTTTAAGAAAATTATAAATCTTCTTACATCATATCTGAATAGAGAATTATGATCTATTAAATTCATATAATATATAGTTTTTAATTTTTTTTTATTTATGGGACATATACACTATTTTTAATCCTTATCATTTCATCACTATTATGAATGAAATAATGAACATTCTGTAGCATATTTTCAAAACTCCTTATGTGTTATGAAATCAACCCTAGTATCCCAGAGCTGATTCCTTACATTATTATATCAGAATAAGATACTGTAAATCACATTCAAAGTGAATAAATAGTTTAGTAGTGCTGATATACTTTATAAATATTTAATATTCAAATTATATTCAAAACATAAAATAAAATGAAATTGTTTTAATGGAGACCACTATTATTCCCCTTAGTTTAACCATACATATCAATCCTAATAAACATATTAGGATCTAAGGGAAAAATAAAAAATAATAAATGGGTCATATCAAATCCTCAGTTAGGGTTATATATAGTAGAAGCATTCATTAATTCAAAATTTATATAAAAAGTTAAAATAACTGAATGCACTTTCAATATAATCAATTATTGTTGCACAATATTAATCCATGGATAATTTCATAACAAAATTCCCATTGATAAAAATAAATAAATTGTTAATGAAATTATTAGTTATTGGATTTCATGTTTGACCAGTAAACTATACATTTAGCATCAATACATTTCAAAGAATGTTTAATTATATGGTTAAAACCTCAATATAATTTGGATATATTATTCATTTCATGAGACTAATTATCCATCAATGGGCCTTTATATATATGGTCCCACCTATTATTGAACATTAAAATAATTAATTATATATAATATAATAAATTTAATTTATGAATCAAATTTTATTATACAAAAATATCCATATTCTGTGAAATATAAAGATTTAGCATTATTTCCCTACTTATTCAAATCAACATTAAAGTATAAAATGTTTACATAATGGTATACTATATAACAAATAATACTATAAATGATACATGAAATATAGTTACTGAAGAAACAATGAAATTTTCAATGAATGATTATGATAACAAAATTGTATGTGCCTACAACCAAGAAAAGTGTTAAGTGAATAGAATTTATATATGCCTCAATGAAGGTAAATTGAGATTATGTCCCTTGCATTTATCATATCATTTATAGCAATTAATTTATTATGTGTATTCCTTGTAAAAACACATAATAAGTTGGAAATATAACATTATATAATAACAATTCATTTCACGCATATTGTTATCAGGACATAATTAATGAAATGGATGTTTAACCAAAAAGTTGCATTAAGAAATATCTTACAACTTGTAATCAGTCGAATAATATGCACCATAAGAGAATTAATTATTAATTGAAATAATAAATGACATGAATAAAATTTTATTTATGATATGATATCATTTTTTTTATTTATTCACCACAAACATGAAATTAATGGTTAATAAGGAATATATCTCATAAAAGTAATGGTGGGATGAGAAACACTAACCTCACACTTCCCTTTTGAGGAACATACTCCAACTTCATGTATAATGTTTCATAGATTTTTATCTATTAACTAAGTATTGTAAAAATATTTATGATACCTTATATGTAACTTTTTTTTAACAAATTACTAAAAATAAATTTATAATATTTCATTATTTTCATTTTTTTGGTGTGTTTGTTTCATAGTTTCATGATTACATTATTTATGTGTAATAATTGATTTTATTTTTATGTTGAAAGAAAAATATATAAGTGATATGAAATTGTATTTATGATCATATAGATTTTTAAATGTACTCCTTTTTTAAAATATTACATGAGGATGATTAATTTGATTAATTTTTTATGATAAATTTTTAGATTAAATTGGATGCTTTTATGACCATAACAAACTTGTTTTTTAATTTAATATTATATAATTATATTATATTTGAAAATTAAATTATGATATAATATAAAAATTCTAGTTTCATTTAAAAATAACAATAAGTTTATGACCATCCTTAAAGGCGTTAATGGAAAATGAAAAATCATTATTCACAGAGACAGTTAACCGTCGTATTTGGATAGTGGTTTTGGTTATTTGAGTAAGAGGATAAAATAAAAGGGATTTATATTATTTATTCCATTATAAACATAAAATTTTGTTAATTACATGACTCTATAGTTATTATTTTTAACACCACAACCTTCCACGGTACTCTTCTCTTTGAATAATACAGTAGCATGTGCTGTACGCAACTTTGAGTTCAAACACACCACAACCAATAAAAATAGCCATTATGAATATGAATACCCAATTATTGATATTTTATAAAATTTATCATTCAAAAAGTACTTCATTTTTGGATTTGGAATATCGAAATTAGCTTCTGGTGAATTTTTGGTATTTTTCTGAAAACATTCAATTTTTAATGAATAGTGAAAAACCCTGAGTTATAGTTTAAAACTGAATTTTTATTTAAATAATAATTTATTTAATTTTATTTTATTTTAGGAAAAAATAGATATATAATACTTATATAAGTTCAATGTAATTTACTGGAGTCAGTTTATAATAATTTTAGATATATAAAAAGTTTATTGACCTTTTTAACGTCTTTTACCCACCTGGTAGGAGCATTTGCGAATTTACATAAAACATAAATTTTCCAGTTCATTGATTTGAATTTAAAAAATCTAAGAGACACAATTGGTATCTTTAAGTAAAATGTGGTTCAGTAAGATGATAATTATTTTTGGTGAATAGTAACGTTTTTCTTTTATTTACCACGGTTAAAAGTAAATAGGGTAATTAAGGGTAAAATTGATATTATTATTACCCTCACACAGGTCCAAATTCTATTGTATATGTGTAACTAGACCCAAAAAACCATAGGAATAAAATAAGATCCTTTATGTCCATATTTATTTAGATTAGGACATTTATTATTGTTTAATTAAAAAATAGTTTAAAGTGTTTAATTGAAAGTTTAATAACTAAAACATATCTAATATATGGATAAACATAAGATAAATTCGTCTATAAATACTCATTATAAATATATAATTATTTCTTATATAATTATATTCCATTTATATTTTTTAGACTTTAAATAATTAAATTTAGTTATGACAGAATGATGATGAAGTAATTAAATAATTAATGAAATATTTAAATAATTGATTTTATAAATATCGAAATAAATGTAATTTGAGTCTTTTTATGAAATACACTAATTTTATAGCTTAATATGACATGTTAGGGTTGGTTAGATGAATTTTTTTCGATGTAATAATTCTGTTATGAATTTAGCAAAAACAAAATACCAAATAGTGTCAAAATTGACATAAAAGAATTTTTAAAACAAATATTATATTATCAATTGATATTATATTCCTAAAAATCTAATGTTTATCAAGAAGACTTATCTAATTATAGTTGTATCATTAATGAACCACTTGGGTTTCCCTTGAAATATTATAGTATGTTTATTAACCATATAATATAAAAACACAGAGACATGGTAAATGTCAAACAATTGAACTAAGAGTTAAATATAAAAGATAAATTTAATATAGTCACCCAAACCTGTATAAAACCTTTTGGTTGATTGGTTTTAGACCCATCCCCAGATTATCCTTTTAATAATACATTTTTGAGCCATTAGAAACTGAAAATGTTTTTATTATAAAATAATATTTCTTTCTTTTCCTAAGGTAACCCTCACCCCTCTTATAAAAGGGAACTCAACCTTCTCTCTAATTATCACCATCAAAGCCATTTGGATCAGCTAAACCCATCCCAAATACCTTATGATTTGACTTCCCTTAATCCTGGAGGTATTCCTTTAGTCATAAATACATCCTATGGTGCCTTTTTGATCAAATCAAAAGGAAGAACCCGAAGAAGAGGTAAATATTTCATCACCTCTTTCTAGTTCCTTTCTTCTTCCACTTCCTTTTTCATTGTTTTTTCCATTATAAAAAATAACTCATGTGGCGTCAATATACAATGATTTTATTATAAATATGGTACAACCAAATTCATTATTATATCTATCCTTTCAATGACATGTCACCATACATGCATACGTTCAGCTTACCGTCTCCATGTCGTGGTGTAATTGTCATTCAATACATAATTATTTGGATTGGTATAATAATGATGAGTAATTGATGTAAAAAATAAATATAACATGATAATGATTCTGTATATTTGATATACCATCCAATTATATGATATTTTATTATCAAAATAATGATATTGTCACACATGCGTACATATGGATTACCGTCTCCACAAACGCAATGAGATTCATTCCCCATCGCATCCATTCTAGATTAATTTTCATTATATGATTAAAAATAATGTTTAAATACTTGATATCATTATGGATATGAATAAGATACATGCCATTCATAACAATTATGACTCTGATAACAAATAATATAAAGGAAAACAAATATGTTAACACCTAAAACCATGATAATATTAAAATATTATTAACAAAGAAATTTTAAAAGATCATATATGATATAATATTAATGTATTAATTATTTCACCATTATAGAGTAGGTTAACCTACCCTCGATCAAGGAAAAGTAAAAGGTATGGTTTAATTCTACAATCTCTTCATTCTCCAAGGTTGTTTATACGTAATTATCTATTGGGACCTCTTTATCATCCACATCCATGACTCTTAAAAGTGTATTTCAAAACATTATTACTATTGAATAGAATATGGGTTAAATTCGTTTATAGACTTTATAGACTATTAATAGATGTTTATAAAGGAATCTTTCCATCATTTTCCAAATAAGGTCCTGTATATCATTTTTGATAAAATTAAGGTAATAATATCTTTTTTTTAAATTATACGGACGATGTGTCAATTTTCCACCATTATAACATCTTCAAAGCTTTCCTTATAAGATTATAAGAATATTTTCAAAATAAATGTTTTCTTTACAAATTACGTGACTATTAAATTATTTCAAAGTAGAAAAATATATTTCTCTAAAAAAGTGTTTGATTTCATCAATGTCAACATAATTTTATTGATTTTAAGCACATTTGAAGTGGATTTATTATGATTCAAAACATCCATATTGTATTGAATGTTTTGTGATATGTTTTACTGTATATGTGTAATTTTTATACCAGTCATTGAATATGGATAAATTATTTACATTTCATATTCTAGTTTTAATACAAATGTTTCTGTTATGTTTAAAATTTTTCATATGAGGAATGCATTGGACTTAGTATGTGACGAGTGGAGGCCTCTATAGCTCCTCGATGCATCGGTAGGTCTGATTAGACATACTACTATCTTGAAAAAAGGTCGTGAAAAAATATTATTTGTATTATTGGCACAAGGCCTTGACTATGTAGTTATGAAAGTCTGGCATCATGCATTCCATCATTATAAAAGTGGCTATTTATATTGCATGTGATTATTCGAATACTAGAATATCCATGTGAGAATTTAAATAAAATTATTTGATATTATCTTTTCCATATTATTCTAAAGCTCATGTTTAAAAGGATTTTGTTTTAGTCTTATACATTGCATTAAATGTTTATTCTTATTTATGAAAGTTTTCAGTATATTTTTATCTTTACTGAGCATTTGAGCTCACCCCGTTCTATGATATATTTTTCCCAAGATGAAAAGAATTATTTTATGAATGACCTATAGGGATAGTCTGAGGGGATATGAGTGTGGTCTATGTAAACAATTTTGTTGTACTTTTTCATTTTATGATGTAATGTAAACCTTATGAATGTATCTTGTACTTCCAAACCTACTAAACAAATTGGTCTTTCGAGACATGATCTTTTATGATCATGCCAATGTTACGTAATAATGCACCGACTCTAGGTAAATAGGGTCGGGTCATTACAGTTAGTATCAGAGGATGTTTAGTACAAACCTTGGAAACTAGAATTAGAAAAACGGTGATTAGTCCACCTAGCCCTAACATATACATTGATGATTAGTATAGAAGAACTTCATAGAATTTTGGTATTGTATATATTTTGTGTGTTTTCCATGAAATACATCCATGTCTTGATACGAGCAGGTAGAGGTGTCTCTGGAATAGATGTACCTAGGGGTAAAACACGAAAACACCGCTTTGAGCTATACTCGAACAGTAAGTGGTGAACGAAAATGGGCGTTGCTGCACTCTTGGTTACGACACTGCCAGGGAATATGCTTATGGTAATTATAGTTTTCTTTACAAAACATTATGAAGGGATTATGAGTATATAATTCCTCATGGAAAACATTTTTTTATGATTATTGATTGTATCCATAAAATGTTCAATTTATGTTATGTGTTTTACAAGTTTGGAATTATGTATTTTGATTCATAAAATAATCTAATTTATGACATTGTTTAGAAATGGCACCTAGTGAAGGAAAGGAAACCATATCAATGCATGAAATCTATACAAGGATTTCCCTCCTACTCAATATAATTGTAGTGGAGCTAGTGATGAAATCAGTGCCGATCTGCTAATCACCATACTAGGACAAGTCACTCAGGTAATGAATAATAACCTTACCCATATGGAGCACCAAGATCCGCAGTGTAGAGGATAAATGTTATATCTCTTCAGGAGGAAACAACCAACAACATTAGAGGGGGGTAAAAATCCACTAGTATCTGGCCAATGGATAAATTCCTTAGAGAAATATTCCTCTCCTTATGGAGTTGTGAAAGGGAAAAAGTTGTCATGGAAGTTTAATGACTGACTGGAGATGCTAATCAATAGAGGTCATTTATTAAAAAAACAATAGAAGATGATGAAGTATCAAATATGTAATGGAGGGAGTTTAAAAATAAATTTCATAGAAAAATACTTTCCTCGTGACCATAGTGCAGATATGGAAAGGAAATTTCTGAGTCTGAGGTAAAAGTACGGAGAGATTATCTCAAAGTATGAAGTTAACATTACAAGGTTAGTAGGGCATGATGCAGATTATATAGATAACACACAAAGTACGATCGATCGTTTCATTTATGGGTTAAAACCATTTTTCCATTGAGAATTAGTCTCACAATCCGTCTTGTCATTCGAAGATATTATCTCCTATGATATCAAGACAGAAAAATAATTCTCTATGTCTTAAAACCTTAAAAGAAATCAAGAGTAGAAGAGATCTTTTGAACACTTTGCAAATGGAAATAAGGAGATGAAGGGAAAAGTTGAATATCCATCCTGTAGTATATGAGGGAAGAAACACCATGGTACTTGCCTGAAGGGAATGGGAGTCTGTTACATGTGTAGTGAAAAAAGACACCATGCTCATGATTGTAAGGGGAAGAAAGAGGCTGTAAATGTTGAGGATAAAATTGTAGAGAAAGGGGAATTATGAAAATAAATGTCCTAAGAATCCGAAGAACATACCTCATAAGAGGTCAAGGGATCAAGGCCAGGTTTATGTTATCACAACTACTGAGGTTGAAGCTCCGAAAGACGTAGTGGTAGGTAATTTAATGTTTTCCTCAAGTTTAGACAATGCTTTATTTGATTCTGGATCATCGCATTTTCTCATATCTTCCCAGTATACTATGAAAATTAGATATTTCAAAAAAAATTTAACAAGGGAGTTGTTAGTAAAAACTCCAAAGGGAAGTATCATTGCAACAATATTTTGTGAATAAGTCCCCATTAGGGCATATAAATGATCTTTATCTGCTGATCACGTCGTCATACCCATGTTTGATTTTGATATAATCCCTGGAATGGATTGGATTTCGTAACATGATGCAAAAAATTATTGTAAGAAGAAGGAGGTTAGGGTTTTTGATGATGACGATAAAAAACCCCTTAACTTTAGAGCATAATTGTCACCACCTAATTTTTATCTATATCCACCCCTAGTATCTCAACTAAATTCAATTATTGGGGAGGAAGAGAATGAAATAACTATGGGAGAGTAATGGAATGTTAAAACAGAGGATGTACCTATTGTGAAAGAATATGTTGATGTGTTTCCCGAAGATTTACCTGGAAATCCTCCAGAACGAGAAATTGAGTTTTCTATTGATCTAATTCTTGAATCAAGGCCCATATCGAAGACCCTATATAGAATGGCCACTATGAAATTAGTGGAACTAAATAAACAACTAGAGGAATTTATTAATAAAGGATTTATTCTCCCTAGTGTTTCTTTATGGGGATCCATGTCCTTATTTTTAAGAATAAAGATAGAACTATGAGGTTGTGCATTGAATATATGGAGATCAATGATATAACAATAAAGAACAAGTATCTCATTCCTCACATTGATGATTTATTCAAACAACTTCATGGAGGACAATACTTTTCAAAGATTGACCTCTGATATGGATATCATCAGCTATGTGTGAAGAAGGAAGACATTCCAAAAATAGCATTTCGAACTAGGTATGAGAATTACGAGTTTACAGTAATTCCTTTTAGATTGACCAATGCACCCTCTATCTTCATAGATCTAATGAATAGTGTTTTCAAGTAATATTGTAACACCCGAGATTTTTATGAGAAATATTTTTTTATATACATCATCAAAGGAATCGTTCACTACACACAACTCTATCTTTTCTTGCTTTACACGCAATCACGAGCTTCATTGATAGCTTGCGTTGTACACAATACCAAGTTTCACTAAACAACGATATGCTATTTATATATTATTAAAACTAACCGTTATGAATAGTAATAAACAGTTTTTGAAATTTTATAAATTTTATCTTTTAAAATGGACTTTATTTTTGGATTCGTAATATCGAAATTATCCTAGGGTAAAATTTTGGTATTTTTCTGAAAACTTTCAATTTTTGATGAATATTGAAAACACTAGGATACTATTTGAAAACCAACTTTTAATTTAAATAATTATTTATTTTATTTAAAGTTATTTTAGGTCAAAATTGATACATAATACCTATATAATTTCAATGTAATTCATTGGAGTCATTTTATAATAATTTGAGATATATAAAAATTTTATTGAACTTTTCTCCGTCTTTTACCCACCGCCTAGGAGAGTTTGAAAATTTACATAAAACTTAATTTTACCACTTCTATGAGTGTATTTACAAAAATCTGAGAGACACGGTTAATATCAAGGAATAAATGTGGTTCAATAAGAAAAAAATAAAATTTTGTGAATAGTAACTTTTTTCTTTTATTTACCACGGTTAAAAGTAAATATGGTCATTAAGGGTAAAAATGGTATTATTATTACCCTAACACATGTCCTAATTATATTGGATAAGTTTAATTTGACCATAAAAAACCTCACGAATAAAATATGACCATTTAGGTCCACTTGGAATAGATTAGGACATTTAATATTATTTTATTTAAAGAAGAGTTAAAATAGTTAAAATCAATGTTTAATAACTAAAAGATTTTTAATATAGGGATATATATAAGATAAATTAGACTATAAATATTCATTATAATTATAAATATATTTCCAACATATTGTAATTTTATTTATAATTTTTAGACGTTAAAAATTTTAATTTATTTACGACACAATGATGATGCAGTAATTACCTTATTAATGAAATATTAACATAATTGATGTTATAAATACACAAATAAATTTAATTTGAAACTTTTTATGCAATCCACTAATTTTATAGACTAATATTACATGTTAGTATTGATTAAATTAAAATTTTCCAAAATAATTGTTCTGTTATGATTTAAAAATAACAATTACCAAATAGTGTCTAAATTGACATAAAATAGTTTTTAAAACAAATATTATATTATTAATTTTTATTTTATTCCTAAATTTCTAATGTTTGGCCAAATGACTTAGATAAGGATATATATATTAATAATGATCCACTTGGGTTTCTTTTGGCTTGATATAGTGTGTTTATTAACCATAAATTTTAAGAAAACATGAAGACACGGTAAAAGATAAATTATTTAACTTAGAGTTAAATCTAAATGATATGGTTAAAATAGTAACCTACACATGTCTAAAATCTAATGTTTGAGATGATTTCGACCCATCCCCACATTATCTATGAAATAAATAAATTTGGAACTATTAAAAACTGAATATGACTTTATTATAAAATAATATTTTATGTTTTTCATAAGGTGCCCCTCACCTCCCTTATAAAAGGGCACCTCCTCACTCTCCTCCTCACACAAAATTGAGACTTCAAGCTTGTCCAAACCTAGACAATTTCTCTTCTCCACTTCCCTTGAAATATCCTAGAGGTCCTGGTAATCTTCAAAAACTATATTTAGTGCCTTAAGTGGAGGTTAAGAAGAGGCGCCTCAAAGAAGAGGTAATGTCTATTACCGATTATTTTAACTTTATTTATTCTTCTATTTATTCTACATTAGTGGTTTAATTATGAAGTAATTTAATTAGTATCACTAATATATTGATATGTTATTATAAATATGAAACAACCCTATTTCACCTTCTATCCATCCTACGGAAAATTAAATCACTGTGTGTGCGTACGTACCAAATATCGTCTCCACACCGTGGTGTAATCTGTTTTCCACCACCACTTTAATTGGATGGTTATAATAGTGTAAATAATAACAATATGTGATTATTTTAATGTGATATTGATTCTAAAATTTTATACATACACTTCAATACAATTCCACTATCATGGGAATGAAATCATCATTTGTGCGTACGTACGGCCTACCATCTCCACGATGTGATGAGACTTGTTCTACATGATCTTAATTTAATAATGATTATATAAATGAATTGAATTAATAAGGATGATATATATTAAACTAATACCATTCTGGAAAGGAGGTATCGAAAACCTAAAAAGAAGAATAAGAATTTATTCAACAATACACGCATAAGAACAAAAAGAAATAATCACCCCAATAACAAGTAGCAATGAAATAATACTAATAAAAAGCTAAGAATATGAACATATATGATATCATAACAATGAGTACGATTCAGGAATAAGTCAATGACATTATTTAAATCATTATACAGGAGGTTCGGACACGTACGAAGCAAATTGACCTAAGGTAAGGGAAAATATCACAATCTCATTTTTATCTGAGATTGTTTATACTTCAAAATTTACTGGGGAATATTTATCACCCACATCCATGTATACTTAATATGTAATATTATTTCTATCTTCCTACAATTTTTTAAATATAATTTTACCCATTGGTAAGTTTTTAGTAAAAGATATGAAAGGAATCTTTTGTCGTTTTTAGTATGAGGAACGTTTTTGACTTTTCTGGCCAAAGTACAAGAATAATGTTTTTCAATAACATATACGACATGAATGGATTTTAGAACATTATTTCCACGATTCCTCCTTTATAGGTTTTCAAGTTTAATTTTTAGTAACTTCTTATAGTTTAAAATTGAATGACATGTTAAGAAAATAAAAAGAATTTGATGTAGAAAGGATATTTTCCTCAAGAATAGAGTTCAATTGTTTTATCAAAATTATTTTCCATCCAAGATAATATAGGGTTCTGTTTCTATCCCTATTTTTACATTGAATTTATTTTGTTATGTTGGAATTATTTTTATGAATTCCTTTTATCTTATATGATTTATGTTATGATGGAATGATGTTTAAGAATCCCATTTTTATTACATGGCTTATGCTATGATGTATGATTTATGATCTTTTGGTACACATAAGAATTGTATCAATATGAGATTGGTGGTACCTATATCTCCCTCCAATTCATTGGGTAATGATTTATATCTCATGATATAGACATGGCTGGAATGGCAGGTTAATCTGGTTCAGTGATACAAGACTAAAACGAGGGTGAACTCAGTTCAGAAATGGACTTTGTCGACTAAGATAGTCTTGGAAATGAGTCTTGACTACTAAGAAATGATTCTCTATTATTATGTGTGTATTCCAAAAAGGTTCATATTATGATTATTGGGATTAGATTTCACTACTATGATTTATCACATGCTATGAAATTATGATCTCATTTGTAGGTTATGATTTACAAAATGTTATGTTCTTATGAATATGAAGCGATAGATATTTATTTTTTTACCCTTACTGAGAATTTGAGCTCACCCTTTTGTATGTTTTCCTTTCCCTAGTTCCGGAATAAGGGTATTAAGTAGGATATGCCAAAAAGGGATTCAAGATATAATGAAATAAATGGGAGAAAATGTAGATTCATTATGAACAAGTTGTTTATGTTTCCCAGTTTCTAAAGACACTATACATATACTGTCCTATTGTGGGTTTGTTATATGCTGTAATAAGTATGATTAAATTATAAAGTAATAACAATGTATGTAATGTATGGGTCGTTATAGTTGGTATCATGGGAAAGGTATAGTCAACCTTTAGAAACTAGAATGTGAAAGCCTTAGTAAGAACCCTAAGGATAATTATAAGCATATAACACAATATTAGTGTTTTAGAAATGGCCATGAACAATATATGATAATACCTTAAGTGTGAAATTTTATTCTTGATTATGTGGTTTTCCTATTATGATTAGTGTTTCCTACACTATTCTTCTTGGTTTTATTCAATGGATGGAACCCAAAGGAACCGTGTTAATGCTGAATGTGACGGGAATGCAATGATTCTACCCCTGAGAAACCAAATGTTATGGGATATGGAATGAAAAATCTTATAGCCATGCTAACACAACTTTAAAAATATATGAATCATGCAAGACATCCAAACAAGCAAAGGAAGGAGAAACATTCTGTTGAATACTTCATGAGGAAGCATTCACCCTCATTCAGTGGGTCTACTGATTCATTAGTGGCTGAACTATGGATCAGTACCACTGAAAAGGTATTTTCAACTCATCAATGTTCTGAACATGATAAAGTCATCTTAGCAGTATATCATTTGGAAGGTGAAGCTGATTAATGGTGGAATCTTGTCAAGAATACGAGGAAAAGGGATGAAATTAAATCCATGGAATGGGATGAGTTCAACAACTTATTTTTCAATAAGTACATCCCTCGTATTCTTTGAACAAAGATGGAGAATGAGTTTCTTGAAATAAATAAAAAGGATGATGAATCTATTGGTACCTACGACTCAAATTTTTCAAGACATGCAAGGTACGATTATGGGATTATTATCCAACCAGAGAGTAATATTGATCAATTTTTTATTAGCCTAAAACCATGTCTTCGAAGGGCATTAGCCATAAGGGACTTCATTAGCTATGAGGAAATCGTTTGATGTGCTCTCAAGGTTGAGATGGAGATTGGAGTAACCCATCAGTCATATTCATTTTATAAGAAGGAGAAAATGGAATTCAAAGGGAAATCTAAAGACCAACATGAAAAGATGATGAGTTTTCCCTTATGCTCAAAGTGTGGAAATAAACATGTAGGGAGTTGTCTTAAAGGGACAAATAAATGTTTCAAATGTGGAAAAGAAGGACATCGGGCATTTGAATACCGCAATGATGGGAATAATATGTCTAGTGATGAGAACAAAGAAAAGGCTACACAGAGTGCACCTCCTACACATAAATTTTACAAGTGGATGGAAATGCGGCATTATGCCAATAATTTCCATAATCCAAGGGTTTTTGATGATGATAGACGTCAAAAAACTCTTTTGGCAAAATAAAAAGGAATGTCACTATAAGGCCCCGACCTTAAACCTTAATTAATATTTAATTAAAAGAATAATTCAGATTGAGGATCTTTTCAGGTTTAGAGTTTTAGAGAATTTGGGCATAACTATTACATATCAAAAGATTACAAAGTAGACGCTTCTACTATGATTCCATAAAATAAAAACTCTTAAAAAGAAACATGTCTAGTTCCATGTTTTTGATAGCATGAATTTTCCTTGATCCCATCCTTGACCCTATTCCACATTAAGTCCTGTGAAAAAAATTTAAAAAATTGGGGATGAGCATAAAAATCTCAGTAAGGGATATAAAAGTACGAAATGAAAACATTAGTCCATGTATGAAATCATACATTACTCTTAAAACATAGGCATTTTAAGATACCTCATCAAATCATGAATAAATCATAGAAATCATAAGACATAAAGGTGACTTGAGGCATCACAACATTCTTACGTAGGGAGTAACCCTCATGTTTACGTTTGGAATACCCATCACAGTATATTCCCTAAATCTCTTTGGAAAAACATTAACGTTTAACTCCTTCGCGTTACCCAATGAATTGGAGATCTAGATCAGGATCACCCGCAATTAGTTTATCACAGAACCACCTGTCTTCATAACAATGCCCAAGAACAATAACATAATCGTATCACATAAAACATGCATAAAGGAAACATAACATTTACACTTATCAATCACAAGATATCAATACAACACATTTATATAAAAAAATTTTGAAAACCATTTTCAATACCAAAATAAAAGAAAATTAAAACATGGTATTTATTTTTCATTCATAAAATGTTATGGCTTATAGAGGAAGATGAAACTCAAATAACGGTCATGGCGGTGGAGAAGTTGTTGTCGCCGCATACATATGACAAAAAAAACATTCCCTTTTGTTGTTTAGTAAACAATTCATATAGAAAAGATTCCTTTTGAATAAACATAAAATTAAAATGGGTTTATACATTGTATAAAAGAAATTTTTGTATAAAACAAAATATTCATTAATGAATGGAGATTGAGACGAAGTACCTTACCTCGTTTTCGACTTGACTCGATAGTTCTTTAACATACTGAATAATAAAATTGAGTAAAATTATAATTTCTTGAGAACCTTTTTCAAGTTCATTATTCCTTTTATATCACTTATTACCATGTTATGAACACTATGTAATTATTTAAGTTAATAATGGCCATTTTGTCGATCATTGGTACTTGAGTAAAAAATAAACTCTTTATAATTACAAGTTTTTCATGGG
This sequence comes from Viscum album, assembly GCA_963277665.1. Taxonomy (NCBI): domain Eukaryota; kingdom Viridiplantae; phylum Streptophyta; class Magnoliopsida; order Santalales; family Viscaceae; genus Viscum; species Viscum album. The sequence goes on from OY728122.1 coordinate 381,851,767, forward strand.
GTAATATATCCATTATATCCAGAATTATATTCATGATGTTGATAAAATATATATCATATATATCCATTATATACATGCATTTATAATATTACATAACATTTAGAGGTAAGAAATGAAATGCACCATTCATGGAGACGATAAGTCGTACGTACACATGAATGCTACTTCCATTTCTATTTCATTCTTAATGGAATTAAAACACAATGATACATAATACTATTATAATTCCAGTATAACATAATATATAATAACATTAACTCCATCCTTTATACGTCCTGCATATGGCATTAACGAATCAAATAACTTAGAGGGGCGGTAGTCCGCACTTCCTAAAATGAAATTATCGTGTTTACATACAATGGAAACCATAATGGTATGCTGCAAATGAAAAATACAGAAGCATAAGGAAAACATAAACATAATATATATCATATATAAACAGAGTTACATCTTAATGGACACCATTAAAGGTGTTAAAATAAGATTTAACAATCATCGTTTCGTGAGGCAGACAATCGCCAACCACAGAAATAATATGTTCTTTAACCATTAGATGAAGTTGTGTGTAGGTGTAGCTCTAATAAATATCATAAAAACATACTAGTATATTTAAGATACTGGTTTTGTAACAAAATAAATTAATAAAAAGAGTTTAGGTGGTTGGAGAAGAAAAATAAAACATAAGAACACAAGAGAAGACACTACCTTTAAATCAGGTAACTCTTTTTGATTTGAGTTTAAAGGCTTCCTTTGAAAGATTTCTGCCCAATGTGAGGCTTCTAGGAGTAAGATATGGATGTGTAGTGACAAAATGGGTAGGGTTTGGCCAAGCCAAATTCTTGAGAGGTGTGGGTAAGGTGGTAGAGGTGGGGGCCTTTTATAAGAGGAGAGGAGGGGCACTCTTGGAAAGTTATAAAAGGTTAATTTATTATAAAATGATTTTTGGATTTTAAATGTCCCAAAATTATATATTTATAGGATAGGGTGATAATAGTTCTAAATCCACCCATCCAATAGGTTTTTGAAAAGTTTAGGTCTTATATTTTACATTATCTTTTCATTTTATTTAAATTGTTAAATAATGAGGTAATCGCTGCATCATCATTGTGTCATAAATAATTTAAATTATTTAATGTATAAAAATTATTAAAAAATATCATGATGTATGAAATATTTTTAGAATTGTAATTAATAGTTATATTCATATATATGACTTGGATAACCCCATTTAAAAATTGTTTTAGTAAAACAACACATGTTTGCGACAATTTTATTTTAACATTAAATAAAAAGTTATTAATGTCATTTTCCTAACAAAGTGGCTCCATGTGGTCCCCAAGTTGACACATGGATTTTCCTGGTCCTCAATGACACATAAAATAAGGTTAGGACATGTGTAAAGGTCATTTAATATTATTAACACTTTATTTTTATCTTAAATTACACTAATTACCTTTAATCGCGATTAAAAACTTAAAAGTTAATATTCACAAAAAAAATTATTTTAATCCCACTGAACCACATTTTACACCTTAACGACAACCATGTATGTCGGATTTTTGAAATTCAAAACACAAAGGTGGTAAAATTTAATTTAAACAAAAAAATCAGTTTTTTAAGTACCACTTACTGGTTTCACTATTCATAAAAAATTGAAGTTTTTCAGAAAAATACCAAAACTTCACCCTAAGCTATATATGATATTCTGAATTCAAAAATGATGTCTATTTTACAAAATTTGAAACATATAATTTATATTAATTAATTTAATACTTAATTCTCACTGTCAAAACAAATAGCGTCTTTTTATGAAATAATATATATCAAATGATTGACACTAGTTTAAGTCCAATTTCAAAGTGAAATCAATTCCAATGACCAAAATTAGATTAAATAGTAAAATTATATTCTAATTTCACATTAAAACCAATTCAAAAGATTTTCTAATCATGTAAATAAATTAGATTAAAAATATGTTTTGAATTAAAATACAACATTTTTCACCATTCATTAAAAAATGAACTTTATCAGAAAAATACCAAAAATTTACACAAAGTAAATTTTGATGTCCAGATTCTAAAGAATAATTTTATTTGGTCCAATAGAATGTATAAGAGTGATGAAAAATATATTTAATGACGGTTCTCCATTAAAGGGCGATAAGTGGACCTTTAGTGAATATTAGAGTATATATGCCTAAAATTGAATTCTTTTTGTACTTTAAGCCTTTATCCTTTATTGGATAAATGTAAAAACATTTAAAAAAAATATATAATAATATTTTAGTTATTTTTATTCATTCCCCCCAATATAATAGCTACGTGTTAACTGCCATTTATAATAATATTATTTTATTACTTGTGTGCAACGTAAGATTTCAAAGAAACTCTTTGTTGCGTATCGGGTATGCTATCGAACATAACAACCCCTTTAAAGTAAAATTAATATTTAATTCATAAATATTAATAAATATGAAAATGTTTTATTCTCTATTTACATGGGATGTTACATCCTTCCCCCCTTTTTGGAATTGTGTCCTCACATTTTTATTCACTTATCAAAATAAGTGGGGGTATTTATCCCTCATAGCATTTTCAGATTTCCATGTTGCCTCTTCAACCATATGGTTTTTCCACAAAACCTTTACCTGGTGAATTACCTTATTTCGCAACACATTCTCTCTTATGTCGAGAATCTGGACTTGTTGTTCTTCATAAGAGAGATTCTCTCCAATCTGAACTAACTCTGGGCACAAAACATTAGATGGATCTGTCATATAATTTCTCAACATCGAAACATGAAAAACATTGTGTACCTGAGATAAACTCGGAGGCAAAGCCACTCGGTAAGAAACTGATCCAACTTTCTCCAGAATTTCATATGGTCCAATGAACCTTGGACTCATCTTTCCTTTCTTACGAAATCACATCACACTTTTCCATGGTGAAACATTGAGAAAAACATGATCACCTACCTCGAAAGATAGATCCTTCCTCCGGTTATCCGCACAACTCTTCTACCTACTCTGAGCTGTTCTCATGTGTTTCTGAATCAACTGAACTTTTTCTGCCATCTTTTCAACCAATTCTGGTCCCATCAGCTTCCTTTCACCCACTTCATTCCAAAAAAGCTGGAGTTTGACACCGTTTACCATATAATGCCTCAAATGGATCCATCTGTATTCCAAAATGAAATCTATTATTATATGAAAATTCAACCAAAGAAAGATGTTGGTCCCAACATCCCTGATTATCTATCGAACAAGCACGTAGCATATCCTCCAAAGTCTAAATTTTTCATTCTGACTACCCATATGACTAAGGATGGAAAGGTGTACTAAAATTTAATTCAGTACCCATCAACTTCTGAAGGCCCTTCCAAAAAATAGAAGTAAACCTGGGATCACGATCAGATATAATGGATAGGGGAACTCCATGCAACCTGACTATCTCTTTAAGATACAATTGCAAAAGTTGATCTATAGAGAAATTACCTCGAATATGAAGGAAATGATCAGATTTAGTCAAGCGATCAACAATAACCCAGATTGCATTATTACCTCGAGATGTCTTCGGTAATCCCACAAAAAAGTCCATGGATATATTTTCCCATTTCCACTCTGGCACTCATAAAGGTTGAAGTATCTCTTTCGGTAACTGCTACTCTGATTTAACCTGCTAACAAGTCAAACAAATCATAGTAAAATCATCAATATCTCTTTTCATTCCCTCCCACGAGTAATACTCCCGCAGATCTCTGTACATCTTAGTACTTCTAGGATGAACTGAAAACGTGGAACTATGAGCATCACATAACAACTCATTCTTTAACTGTGAATCACACGACACACATAATCTCTTCCAAAACCTCAAAACACAATCATTATCAATGATGAATTCAGGAAACTTACCCTTCTAAACCAGCTCTACCTTTTTCTGCAACTCGCTTTCTTGCTTCTGTGCTTGCTTAATTCTGTCTGATAAAGATAACCTCACTAATACCTGAAACAAAACAGAAGAACTTCTTGCACCAAAAACTTCTACACAAAAGTTCATCAAATAAAAAACCAAAGGATCTCGTTCCAAACGTAGAATGGTTAATGAAGCATTACTTTTTCGACTCAAAGAATTAGCCACTTTATTTGCATTTCACAGAAGATAATGAATTTTACAATCATAATCCTTGATTATTTCTATCCATATCCTCTGTCTCATGTTCAATTATTTCTGAGTGAATATATTATTTAAACATTTGTGATCAGTATATATTTCACACTTTACACTATACAAATGATGCCTCCTAATTTTTAGAGCAAAAACAACAGCAGCTAATTACAAGTCATGTGTAGGGTAATTTACCTTATGAGTTTTCAATTGACGTGAAGAATATGCAATTCCTAATCATTCTGCATAAGGTCACAACCAATTCTCTTCAATGAAGCATCATTGTAGATAACAAATTCACCATTCCTAGAAGGAAGTTCCAAAATTGGAGCATTCACCAATCTTTTTTTCAACTCCTGAAAACAATCATCACATTCTTTTTTCCAGATAAACTTAACACCCTTCCGAGTTAGCTTAATCATTGGACTAGATATCCATGAAAAATTTTCAACAAAAATTCTGTAGTAACCTGTCAAACCAAGTAAACTATGGATCCTAGTTACATTTGTGGGTCTTGGCCATTCTTCAACAACTTTTGTTTTAGTAGGATCAACACTTATGTCATTTTTTGAAACAATGTGACCAAGGAAATAAATTTTTTGTAACCAAAACTCAAACTTGCTGAATTTTCCATACATTTTATTTTCTTTTAAGGTTTGAAATAAAACCCTTCAATGACATTCATGCTCATCTTTACCTTTTGAATAAACCATAATATCTTCAGTAAACAGAACCATGATTTATCACCTGAGTCAACTGATCCATCACTGCAAAAAAACTGTTCAATTCTGATTCTGACCATCTCAGGATGCCGATTTAGAAGTTCATTTCCATCATTATACCTTCCTAGCATAACTTCCTTGTTTACTCTTTGAAAAACCATTCTAAACCCATAAATATCTTAGGCAAAGAAACATGGTAATATTTAAATACTATATCATTTCGATCATACCATAAATTAATTTATAATTTAACAATTTTATAACTCTTAAAGTTTTCTAAAACGACCTCTGAGGCCAACTATAAGGCCTCAGCCTTAAACCTTACTTAATATTTAAATAAATTAATAATTCACATTGAGGATATTTTCAGGTTTAGTGTTTTTGAGAATTAGGAAATAACTATTACATCTCAAAAGATTACAAAGTAGAAACTTCTACCAAGTTTCCATAAAATAAAAACTCTTAAAAAGAAACATGTCTAGTTACATGTTTTAGATAGCATGACATTTCCTTGATCCCATCCTTGACCCTATTCCACATTATGTCATATGAAAAACATTTCAAAAACATGGGATGAGCATAAAAAGCACAGTAAGGGATATAAAAGTACGAAATGAAAACATTAGTCCATGTATGAAATCATAATTTAGTCATAAAACATATGTATTTTAACATACCTCATTAAATCATGAATAAATCATAGAAATCATAAGTCATAATGGTAACTTGAGGCATTCATAACATTCATACGTAGGGAGTAACCCACATGGTTACGTTTGGAATACCCATAACATTATATTCCCTAAATCACTTCGGAGAAACCTTAACGTTTAACTCCTTCAGTTTACCCAATGCATTGGAGAGATATATCGGGCTAACCCGCCTTTGGATTATCACGGAACCACTCGTCATCATAACAATTTCCAAGAACCATAACATAATCGTATCACATAAAACATGCATAAAGGAAACATAACATTTCTACTTTTCAATCACAAGATATCAATAAAACACAGTGATATAAAAACATTATGAATACCATTTTCAATACCAAAATAAAATAAAAGTAAAACATGGTATTTGTTTTTCATTCAAAAAAAATTATGGCTTGTAGAGGAAGTCGAAACTCAAATAATGGTCAAGGTGGTGGAGAAGTCATTGTCGCCGCATACGTACGAACAAAAAAAGTTTCCTTTTCTTGTTTAGTAAATGATTCGTATAAAAAGGATTCCTTTTGAATAAACATAAAAGAAAAAGGGGTTTAAACATCGTATAAATGAAATTTGTGTATAAAAAAAATATATGCCTCAATGAATGGAGATTGAGACGAAGTCCCTTACCTCGTATCCGACTTGAATAGATCGTTCTTTAACCTCCTGAATAATAAACATGAGTTAATTTCTACTTGATTTAGAAAATTTTTCAAGTTCATTATTCCTTTTATATCACTTATTACCATGTTATGAATACTATGTAATTATTTAAGTTAATAATGGGCATTTTGTCTATCATTAGTACTTGAGTCAAAAATAAACTCTTTATAATTAAAAGTTATTCATGGGGTAAAATATCCATTATATCAAAAATTATATTAATTATGTAGATATCATATATAACATATATATCCATTATATACATGCATTTATACCATTACAAAACATTTATAGGTAAGAAATGAAATGCACCGTTCATGGAGACAGTAAGCGGTACGTACGCGTGAATGCTACTTCCATTTCTATTTCATATTTAATGGAATTAAAAAATAATAATACATAATACTATTATAATTCCAATATAACATCATATATAATAATATTAACTCCATCCTTTATACATCCCACATACGGCATTAACGAATCAAATCACTTTGAGGGGGCGGTAGTCCGCACTTCCTAAAATGAAATTATCCTATTTACCCACAATGGAAACCATAATGGTATGCCACAAATGAAAAATATATAAGCATAAGGAAAACATAAAAATAATATATATCATATATAAATACAGTGACATCTTAATGGCCACCATGAAAGATGTTAAAAGAAGATTGAACAATCCTCATTTCGTGAGGCAGAAAATCGCCAACCACAGAAATAGTATGTTTTTTAACCATTAGACGAAGGTGTGTGTAGTTGTAGCTCTAATCCTTCTAAAAACAACATCCTAGTATATTGAAGATACCGGTGTTGTTACAAAATCAAGGAATAAAAAGATTTTAGGGTGTTGGAGAAGCAAAATAAAACATAAGAACACAAGAGAAGACACTACCTTTAAATCAGATAACTCTTTTGGATTTGAGCTCAAAGGCTTCCTTGGAAAGAATTATGCCCAAAGTGAGGTTTCAAGGAATAATAGAGGGATGTGTAGAGACAAAATGGGTAGTGGTTGGCCGAGCCAATGGCTTGAGACGTGTGGGTAAGGTGGTATAGGTGGGGGCCTTTTATAAGAGGAGAGGAGGGGCAGTCTTGCAATGTTATAAAAGGTAACTTTATTATAAAATGACTTTTGGATTTTAAAGGTCCCAAAATTATATATTTCGAGGATAAGGTGATAATATTTCTAAATCTACCCATAAAATATGATTCTTACAAGTGTAGGTCTTATATTTTACATTATCTTTTCAGTTTATTTAAATCGTTAAATAATGAGGTAATCAATGCATCATCATGGTGTCATAAATAATTTAATTTTTTTAATGTCTAGAAATTACAAAAAAATATCATGATGTAGGAAATATTTTTAGATTTATAATGAATATTTATAGTCAGAAATATGACTTGTATAACCCCATTTAAATTTTTTTTTAGTAAAACAACACATGTTTGTGACATTTTTATTTTAACATTAAATAAATAGTTATTAATGTCATTTTCCTACCAAAGTGGCTCTATGGGGTCCGAAAGTTGACCCATGGATTTTCATGGTCGGAAATGACACATCCAATAAGGTTAGGACATGTGTCAAGGTCATTTTATATTATTAAAACATTATTTTTACCTTAAATTCCACTAATTGCCTCTAATCGCGATTAAAATCATAAAAGTTACTATACACCAAAAAATTATTTTAATCCCATTGAACCACATTTTACTTCTTAATGATAACCATGTCTGTCGGATTTTTGAAATTCAAAACACAGAGGTGGTAAAATTTAATTTAATAAAAAAATTAGTATTTTAAGTACCACTTAGTGGTTTCACTATTCAACAAAAATTGAAGTTTTTTAGAAAAATACCAAAACATCACCGTAAGCTATATTTGATATTCCGAATTAAAAAATGATGTCTATTTTACAAAACTCGAAACATATAAGTTACATTAATTAATTTAATAAATAATTTCCGCTATCAAAACAAATAGCATGTTTTTATGAAATAATATATATCAAAAGATTGACACTATTTTATGTCCAATTTCAAAGTGAAATTAATTCCAATGACCACTATTGGATTAAATGGTAAAAATATATTGTAATTTCAATTTAAAACCAATTAAAAAGATATTCTAATCATGTAAATAAATTAGATTAAAAAGATGTTCTGAATTAAAATACATCATTTTTCACCATTCATTAAAAAATGAACTTTATCGGAAAAATACCAAAAATTTAAACAAAGTAAATTTTGATGTCCCAATTCTAAAGAAGAATTTTATTTGGTCTAATAGAATGTATCAGATTGACCAAAACTATATTTAATAATGGTTCACCATTAAAGGGAAATAAGTGGACCTTTAGTGAATATTAGTGTATATATGCCTAAAATTGAATTCTTTTTGTACTTTAAGCCTTTATCCTTTATTGGATAAATGTAAAAACATTTAACAAACATATATAATCATATTTTGGTTAGTTATATTCATTCTCTCCAATACAATGTCTACATGTTAACTACCATTTAAAATAATATTATTTTATTAATAGTGTGCAATGTAAGATTTCAAAGAAACTCTTTGTTGAGTATCGGGTACGCTATCGAACATAGCAACCCCTTTAAAGTAAAATTAATATTAAATTCGTAAAAATTAATAAATATGAAAATGTTTTATTCATTATTTACCTAGGAATTTACAGTCACATGAAATTTCTATCAGCGATGTGGAGTATGATAACGAAGTGGTGAATGGTACACTTACCATACACTCTAAAGTAGGAAATGTTTTATTTGATTATGGATCGACCCACAGTTTTATTTCTGAAAAATTTTCTAAGGGTATCACCATATTATCACAGCAGTTAGATATTGAGTTAGCTGTGACAACCCCTAATGGAACAACAATCACATCAATAGTTTACAATTCTTCTCTGATTGAAGATTGTAAGAAAGTGCTTCCTACAGATCTTGTGATCCTCCCTATAGTGGAATTTGATGTGATTCATGGCATGGATTGGATTTCATTATATGGAGCTCATATCAATTTCCAAAGAAAGAAAGTCACATTTCATATTCCAGATGAATCTATGATCGTCTATCGATGCAAGGATGGAAATAACCTTCCAGTGGAAATTTCTTCCATCCTATGGGACATGATTCCACTAAATAAAGGTTATTTATCTCAAATGGTTGGATAGAAACCCATGATTAATAATATGCCATTGTATAAGAGTTTGATGATGTCTTTTTGCATGAATTTCCAGGTCTTCCACCAAATCGTGAAGTTGAGTATTCAATAGAACTCATATCGGGTGCTATGCCTATTTCAAAAACACCCTATAGAATGGAACCAATTGAGTTGCAGTAATTGAAGAAGCAACTCCAAGAGAATCTTGATAATGGATTAATGCTCCCGAGTGAATCACCTTAGGGAGAAACTGTTCTATTTTTTAAGAAGAAATATGGATCAATGAGACTCTGCATTGATTATCAGGAACATAACAAGATCACTATTGAGAACAAATATCCTCTCCCATGCATTGATTACTTAATTGAACAACTACGCGGAGCTCAATACTTTTCCAATATTGATATTCATTCAGGTTATCATAAATTAAGGGTCAAAAGGGAGGATATACCAAGGATGAATTTCCATACAAGGTATGGACACTATGAATTTTTAGTGATTCCATTTGGTCTTACTAATGCCCCTATTATCTTCATGGATCTAGTGAATAGATTCTTTTGAGACTATCTTGATCAGTTAGTGGTTGTCTTTATAGACAATATTCTTGTCTATTCCAAGAGTAAGGAAGAACATGAATATCACTTGAGAATAGTATTGAATACCCTGAGAAAGGGGAATCCTTATTCCAAATTTACCAAGTGTGAATTTTGGCTTCAAAAAGTTACATTTTTGGGTCACATAATCTCAAAAGAGGGGATATATGTGGATCCAGCCATAACAGAGTTTACCGAAAGATGGTCGAGACCAACAACAGTAACTTAGATCTGAAGTTTTCTTGGTTTGGTTGGATATTATCGACGTTTTGTGAAATATTTTCCACAATTATCCAATCCACTCACCGGGTTGACTCAAAAAAGAAGATATGTTCTCATGGACAGAGAAGTGTGAAGAGAATTTCAAGGAGTTAAAAAGATGGTTATCCAGTGCACCTGTGCTCACACTTCCTTGTAGTGGAGAAAGTTTTGTGATCTATAGTGATGAATCAAAGAGAGGATTGGGGTGTGTTATCATGCGAAATGATGTGGTGATAGCTTATTCCTCAAGACAGTTGAAAATCCATGAGAAAATTTACCCAACTCAAGATTTGGAGTTAGTTGTAGTAATATTTTCATTAAAGAGTTGGAGGCATTATCTTTATGGATAAATGTGTGATATTTATACTTGTCATAAAATTTTAAAGTATATTTTCACACAAAAGGAGATGAATATGTGCCAAAGAAGATGGTTGGAGTTGATTAAGGACTATGACTTCTCAATTCATTATCACCCTAGGAAAGCAAACAAAATGGATGATGCATTAAGTCGACAAGACCATGCTAGCTTATCCATTATGAGGATCACAAAAGATCCATTATAAATGGATTTACAAATAATGGATCTTGGAATTATAATGGACAGGGAAAAGTCTTATCTTTCTCAAATGAATGTTCAAACATTTATACATGTAAACATTAAAGAGGCACAATAAGAAGATGTAGAGTTACAAAAGAATGTGAGAAATGTTCATGAATTCAACCTTGATTGTGATGGGATAATAAGGTTCAGGAATAGGGTTTGTGTTCCTCCCATCCGAGAATTAAAGAAGGAAATATTGGATGAAGCTCATAGTTCTTCATTCTCTATTCATCATGGAAGCACGAAGATGTATAGGGACCTGAAAGAGTACTTCTGGTGGGATGGCATGAAAAGAGATGTTGCTGAACATGTCTCTCAATGCTTGGATTGTCAGCAAGTTAAAGCTGAGAGACATAAGTCTAAGGGGATGTTACAACCATTATCCATACCCGAATGGAAATGGGAAAACATCACTATGGAATTTTTCACCGGACATCCTAAGACATTGAAAGTTGATAATGCTATCTAGTTCATAGTTGATCATCTTACGAAGTCATCGCACTTCACTGCTATTAGAGAGGATTTATCTCTTGATCAGCTTACCAGGATATATGTAAATGAAGTGGAAGGATTGTATGAAGTACTACTTTCCATTATATCTGATCGGGATCTGAGGTTTACCTCAATGTTTTGGAAAAGTTTTCAGCGTAATCTGGATACAGAGTTGAGTTTCAGCACTGCTTATCATCTTCAGACAAACGGTCAGTTTGAGATAACAATTCAAACTCTAGAGGATATGTTAATATCCTTCTCTATGGATTTCGATGGTGGTTGGGATCAACACTTGCCTTTGGTAGAATTTTCTTATAATAATATATTTCACTCCAGTATTCAGATGGCTCCTTATGATGCTCTCTATGGAATGAAATTCAAACTCCAACTTAATAGGATGAAGTTCCGGAATGAAAGATATTAGGACCTAATCTTGTTGATGAGATGGCAGAAAAGGTCTGATCTATTCAACAACACATAAGATCAGCTCAGAGTTAACAAAACATTTATGCTGATTACTGAAGAAAAGACATAGAGTTTGAAGAGGTTGATAAAGTGTTCTAACAAATATCTCCTTGGAAGAGAGTAATGATATTTGGAAATAAGGGAAATATGATCCCTAGGTATATCATTCCTTTCAAAATAATGGATCATGTTGGAAAGGTAGCTTACCGATTGGCACTTCCACCTGATCTCTCTCAAGTTCATGATGTGTTCCATGTATCTCTCCTGAGAAATTACATACCTGATCCTTCACATGTACTCAGCTCGGAAGTTTTACCGCTGCAACAAGATCATTCTTATGAAGAATAGAAGATAGTGATTCTGGATCGTAGAGAAAAATTCATATGGAACAAGACCACTTTCTTGGTGAATGTTTTATGGAGAAACCACCAATTAGAAAAAGCTAAATCGGAGCTTGAGGATATGATGATGGAGAGGTATCCTCATATGTTTGTTAAAAAGTGATGAATTTCGAGGGAGAAATTCATTTTAAGGGGGGTAGAATGTAACACCTGAGATTTTTATGAGAAATATTTTGTTATGTACATCATCAAATGAATCTTTCACTACACACAACACTAGCTTGGCTTTCTTTACAGGCAATCACGACCTTCCTCGATAGTTTGTGTTGTACGCAACACCAAGTTTCACTTAACAACAATATGCTATTAATATATTATTATAACTAGCCGTTATGAATAGTAATACTGAATTTTTGAAATTTTATAAATTTTATCTTTCAAAATGGACTTCATTTTTGGATTCGGAATATTGATATTATCCTAGGGTGAATTGTTGGTATTTTTGTGATAACTTTCAATTTTTGATAAGTAGTGAAAACACTGGGTTACAATTTAAAAACCGACTTTTTATTTAAATAATTATTTATTTTATTTAAATTTAATTTATGTCGAAATTGATACATAATACCTATATAAGTTAAAAGTAATTCATTAGAGTATTTTTATAATAATTTTATATATATAATAATTTTATTGAACTTTCACCGTCTTTTACACACCTCATAGGAGAGTTTGAAAATTTACATAAAACATAATTTTACCACATCTGTGAGTGGAATTTCAGAAATCAAAGAGACACAGATAATATCAAGGAGAAAAATGTGGTTCAATAAGTTAAAAATAATTTTTTCTGAATAGTAACTTTTTTCTTTTATTTACCACGGTTAAAAGTAAATAGGGTAATTAAGGGTAAAACATGTATTATTATAACACAAACACATGTCCTAATTCTATTGGATAAGTTTAATTCGAGAAAAAACAACCTTAAGAATAATATATGACCATTTATGTCCACATGGATTAGATTAGGAAATTTAATATTATTTAATATAATGAAGAGTTAAAATAGTTAAAATCAAAGTTTAATAACTAAATTTTTTTTAATATAGGGATATAAATATGATAAATTAGACTATAAATATTCATTAGAAATATAAAAAGATTTCCCACATAATGGTATTTTATTTATAATTTTTAGACATTATATAAGTTAATTTATTTATGACACAATGATGATGCAGTAATTACCTTATTAATGAAATATTAACATAATTGATGTTATAAATACCCAAATAAATGTAATTTGGAACTTTTTATGAATTCCACTAATTTTATAGGTTAATAGGAAATGTTAGTATTTAGTCAATTAACCTATTTCGATGTAATAATTCGGTTATCATTTTAGAAAAATCAATTACCAATTAGTGTCAAAATTGACATAAAATAGTTTTTAAAACAAATATTATATTATTAATTTTTATTTCATTCCTAAAAATATAAGGTTCGGCCAAATGACTTATATATGGTTATATATATTAATAATTAACCACTTGGGGTTCGTTTTGCTTCTTATTGTATGTTTATTAACCATATAGTGTAAGAAAATAAGTAGAAATAGTAAAAGTTAAATTATTTAACTTAGAGTTAAATCTAAATGATACAGTTAAAATTGTAACCTAAAATTGTATAAAATCTATTAGTTGAGATGAGTTCCACCCATCCCTACCTTATGTTAGAAATAAATCAATTCGGAGCTATTAAAAACTGAATATGACTTTATTAAAAAAATAATATTTTATGTTTTTCCTAAGGTTCCCCTCTCCTCCCTTAAAAAAGGGAACCTCCTATCTCTCCTCCTCACACCACTTTTAGCCCAAAAGATCAGCCAAAACTTGTAAATTTCTATTCTCAACTTACCTAGAGTTATCCTAGAGGTCCTGTTTATCTTCAATGACCATCTTATGTGCCCTATTAGGATGTTAAGAAGAGGTGCTTCAAAGAAGAGGTAATGTCTGTTACAAATTTTTTCAACATTATTTCTTCTTACACTTCTTCTTCATTAGTTGTTTCATTATGAAGTAATAAAATAATTATCACTAATATAATGATATGTTATTATAAATATTAATCAACCCTATTTCACCTTCTATCCATCCTATGAAAAACAAAATCACCGCACGTGTGTACGTACAAAATACCTTCTCCACGCCGTGGTGTAATCTGTATTCCACCACCACCTTACATGGATGGGTATAATGGTGTAAATTATAACAATATATGATTATTGTAAAGTGATATTTATTCTAAAATAGTATACAAACATTTTATTACAATTCCACAATCATGGTAATGATATCATCGCTCGTGCGTACGTAAGGCCTACCGTCTCTACGATGTGATGTGATTCATTCTACAAGATCTTCATTGCATAATGATTATATAAATGAATTTAATGAATAAATACAATATATATTACACTAATACCATTCTTTAAATGAGTTATCTATAACCTAAAATGAAGAATAATAATTTATTCAACAAAACACGCATAAGAACAAAAGGCAGTAAACACCCGAATAACAAGTAGCAATGAAATATTTCTAATAAGAAGACAAGAATATGAACATATATGATATCATAACAATGAGTACAATTCTACAATAAGTCAATAACACTATTTAAATTATTAAACAGGAGTTTCGGACATGTACGACGCAAATCGGACCTATGGTAAGGGAAAATCTCACAATATCATTTTTATCCGAGATTGTTTATACTTCGGAATTTACTGGGGAATATTAATCATCTGCATCGATTTTTCCTCCATATGTAATATTATTTCTGTCTTCCTAAAATTGTTTAAATTTAATTTTTCCCAATGGTATGTTTTTAGTAAAAGATATTAAAGTAATCTTTGGTCGTTTTTAGTACAAGTTACTTTTTGGACTTTTCCAGCCAAAGTACGAGAATAATGTTTTTCTTTATCTCATACGGCATGAATGGATTTTTAGAACATTATTTCCATGAAGCCTCCTTTACAAGATTAAAATTTTATTTTTTATTTACTTTTTTTAGTTTATAATTTTATGACATGTTAATAAAAGAAAAATGTTTTTGAAGTAGAAAGGATATTTTCCTTAAGAATGGAGTTCATGTTTTTTTATCAAAATTATTTTCCTTCTTAGATAATAAAGGGTTTTGTTTCTATCACTATTTTTAATTGATTTGATTGTGTTATGATTGAATTATTTTTATGAAGTCCTTTTATCTTATATGATTTATGTTACGATGGCATGATGTTTAAGAATCTCATTTTTATTACACGGGTTATGCTATGATATATGATTTATGATTTTATGGAACACATAAGAAAGGTATCATTATAAGATGGGTGGGACCTATATATTCCTCCAATGCATTGGTTAATGATTTATATCTCATGAGATTGACATGGATGGAATGGAAGGTTAATCCGGTTCTGTGATATAGGACTGAAATGAGGAGTGAACTCGGTTCAGAAATGGACTTTGTCCGCTTAGATAGACATGGAAATGAGTCTTGACAACTAAGAAATGATTCTCTATGATTATGTGTGTATTACACAAAGTTTCATGTTATGATTATTGGGATTACATTTAACTACTATGATTTATCCCATGCTATGAAATTATGACCACTTTTGTAGGTTATGATTTCCAAAATGTTATGATCTTATGAATATGATTTGATTAATATTTATTTTTATTTACCCTTACTGAGCATTTGAGATCTCCCTTTTGTATGTTTTCTTTTCCCCAGGTCAGGAAAATGGGTATTAAGTAGGATATGACAAAATGAAATTTTGGATATGATGAAATAAATGGGAGACAATGTAGATGATTTATGAACTAGTTTTTTTGTTTCCCAATTTTTAAAGACACTATACCTATAGGGTCCTATTGTGGTTTTGTTATATGTTGTAATAAGTATTCTTCAATTATGATGTAATAACAATGTATGTAAATTATGGGTCGTTATAAATATCTTGATGACTTTTTAGTGGTATTTATTGATGATATCTTGGTATACTCGAAAATCTATGTAGATCACGAAAATCACTTCCACATTATTCTAAAGGCTCTTAGAAGACATGAATTATATGGGATGTTTAGAAAGTGTGAATTCTAGATTCAGATTATTTCCTTTCTTATCCATATTTTCTCTAAGGATGGAATCTCCATTGATCCTTCTAAGACAAGAGAAGACAAATAACTTCCATCACCGATGAGTATAACTGAGGTAAGTAGTTTTATTGGTTTAATAGGTTATTATCGACATTTTGTCCAGAAATTTTCCCGTTTGGATAACACATTAACAAAGATCACATGAAAATGGGTTAAATTTGTTTGGAAAAAAAGGTGTGAAGAATGTTTTGAAGAATTTAAGAGAATATTAGTCAATGCTCCTATCTTGACTCTACCATCAGGGAATTATGGGTTTTTTATTTATAGTGATGCTTCAAAGAAAGAACTTGGTTGTGTCCTTATATATAATGATAAGGTTATTTCCTATGCATCAAGATAGCTAAAAATTCATGAGAAAACTATCCTACTCATGATCTTGAGTTAGCTGTTGTAATCATTTCTTTGATGATTTGGATACACAACCTCTTTGGTGAAAAATGTGAGATATATACTGATCAGAAGAGTTTGAAGTATATTTTATCACAGAAAGAACTCAGTATGAGGAAAAGGAGATGAAATGAACTAATAAAGGATTATGATTGGACTATACACTACCACCTTGGGAAGGAAAATAAGGTGGCCAATGCTTTGAGCAGAAATGATCATGGAGTTTCGAACAAGATGAGATTTTAAAAGCATTCTATACACATAGATATAGTAAATATCGATATATGAATCACCATGGATGGTGAAACATCAATAATTAATTAAATGGATTCCAAAATAAGTTTACTAAAAAGGATAAAGAGTTTTCAGACCAATGTTGAAGAGTTTCAAAAGAAGATTAAAGCTGTGAATGATGGTAGATTGAGTGACATTGTGTATAAAGATTGAATTTTTTAATTTGGGAAGAGACTTTTTGTTCCCAATATACCTGATCTAAAAAAGGAATTGTTTAATGATGTGCATAGTTACAATTTATATATACATGCTTGGAGCACTAAAATGTATAGAGATTTGAAAGAACATTTTAGGTGTAAAAACATAAAAAGGGATATTACTAATTTTGTGTCATGATGTATGGGTTGTCGACAATTTAAAACTAGAAGGCAACAACCTGGGGGAGTCATGATACCTCTTACCATATCGGAATGGAAATAGGATGATATCACGATGGACTTTGTCATGGGGATACCAAAGACTTCTAGAAAGAATGATGCAATATGGGTCATTATTGATCATCATACCAAGTCAGCACATTTTCTTGGTATAAGGGAAGATTTACCAGTTGAATGTTTAGAAATAATATATATTAATGAAGTTTTAAGACTTCATGGGGTACCCCTATCGATTATTTCTGATCCTGATCCCCATTTTACAGCATGATTCTGGAAAAGTCTTTAGAAAGCCCTGGATACTGAACTTCGTTTGAGCACTGCCTACCACCCCCAAACTGATAGAAAATCAGAACACACTATTCATCCTTAGAAGACATGTTGTGATCATTATTACATGACTTTCCAGGTTTGTGGGATCAATATTTACCTCTGGAAGAATTTTACTATAACAATAGTTTCCATTAAAATATTCAGATGGCACCATATGAAGCGTTATATGGTATGAAATGCCACACTCAAACCTGTTGAGATGATGTTGGTGAAAGAAAATGTTTAGGCCTAGAACATGTGGAGGAAACGATGGAAAATGTGAAGGTAATACAAAACCACAACAAGGTATATCAAAGTAGACTGAAGATCTATCCTGATAACCGAATGACAGATTTGGAATTTCAGGTAGGAGATCTTGTTTTTTTGAAGGTATCTCCCTGGAAGGGTGTTATACGTTTTGGTAACAAGGGTAAATTGAGTCTCATGTACATTAGACCTTTCTAAATTCTAGAACGAATTGAGGCTTTATCTTACAACTTGGAAATTCCGCCATGTCTCTCCAAAGTACACGATGTGTCACACATATCATTATTGAGAAAATAAAATCCTGACCCAACACATGTACTCACCTATGATGAATTAGAACTGGAACCCGATCTTTCTTGTTGCGAAGATCATGTCATGGTTCTTGATACAAGAGAACAAGTGTTGAGAAACCGGAATACTCGTCTGGTAAAAGTTCTATGGAGAAACCATAAGAAGGAAGAGGAAATGTCGGAGCCCGAGGAACATATGATGAAGAACCACCCGAGTCTTTTTATTTAGTAATATTCTAGAAATTTTTAGGATCAAATTATTTGAAGGAGGGGAGAATGTAACACCCCATACTTCCATGGTATGCTTCTCTTTTAATAATACAGTAGTGTGTGTTGTACGCATCATTGAGTTCTAACACACCACATCTAATCAAACAAGCCATTATGAATAGTAATACCCACCTTTTGAAATTATATACATTTTATTCTTTAAAAAGGACTTCATTTTTGGATTCGGAATATCAAAATTATCCTAGGGTTAATTTTTTTTGTTATTCTGAAAACATTAAATTTTTAATGAATAGTGAAAAACACTAAGTTATAGTTTAAAACCATATTTTTATTTAAATAATTATTTATTTTATTTAAATTTATTTTAAGTAGAGATATATACATAATACCTATATAATTTTAATTTAATTCATTAGAGTCAGTTGATAATAATTTTAGATATATAAAAATTTTATTTAACTTTTTACCGTCTTTTACCCACCTACTAATAGAATTTTCAAATTTACATAAAACTTAATTTTTCTGCTTCTGTGAGTTGAATTTCAAAAATCCAAGAGACACAGTTGATACTAGTAGGTAAAATGTGGTTCAATAAGATGAAAATAATTTTTGGTGGATAGTAACTTTTTTTACTTTTATTTACCACGGTTAAAAGTAAATAGGGTAATTAAGGGTAAAAATGATATTATTATTTCCCTAACACATGTCCTAATTCTATTGGATTAGAGTAATTCAACTGAAGAAAACATTACGAATAATATATGATCCTTTATTTCCACTTGGATTTAGATTAGGAAAATTTTTTATTTAATTAAAAAGACTTTGAAAGTGTTAAATTCAATGTTTAATAACTAAAAAATTTTAATATAGGGTTACACATATGATAAATTAGACTATAAATATTTATTAGTAATATAAATATATTTCCTATATAATGGTATTTATTTATAATATTTAGACATTAAATAATTAAATGTATTTATGACACAATGATGATGGAGTAATGACCTAATTAATGAAATAATAAAATAATTGATATTATAAATATCCAAATAAATGTAATTTGAGAGTTTTTGAATTCCATTAATTTTATATGTTAATATTACATATTAGGGATGGTTTGATGAATTTTATTTAAGTAATTATTCTTTTATGAATTTAGAAAAACCAAAATACCCAATAGTGTCAAAATAGACATAAAAGAGTTTTTAAAACAAATATTATATTATTAATTGATATTCTATTACTAAAAATCTGTGGATCAGAAAAAAGACTTATATAATTATAGATTAATCATTAATTAAACACCTGGGGTTCTCTTGGATGTTTATTGTATTTTATTAATCATATAATATAAAAATACAAAGAGACATGGTAAATGTAAAACTATTTAACTAAGAGATAATTCTAACAAATAAAGTTAATATAGTGACCCAAACCTTCCAAAAAACTATTGGATGAGTTCTTTTAGACCCATCCAAACATTATCCTTTAAATTATCCATTTTTTATCCATTATAAACCTAAAATTATTTTATTATAAAATAATATTTCTAGCTTTCACTAAGGTGCCCCTCCCCCTCTTATAAATTGGCACTCCCCCTTCTCTCTAATTCACACATTCAAAGCCATTTGGGTCAGCCAAATGTATCCAAATTCCCTCTACACTGTAATAACTTCATCCTAGAGGCCTTGCATTAGTCAGAAAGCCAACCTAAGGAGCCCTTTTGATCAAATCAAAAGGAAGAACCTAAAGAAGAGATAAATATTTTATTACCTCTTTCAAGTTTGTTTCTTCTTCCAATTAATTTTTCTTTATTATTTCCATTATAAAATAATAACTCCAGTATATTCTATATAATGTGATGTTATTATAAATATTTTACAACCAAATTCATAATTATATACATCCTTTGAATGACATGTAACCTTACGTACGTACGTACGACTTACCGTCTCCACGCCGTGGTGTAATTTTTATTCAATACATTATTATTTGGATGGTTATAATAATGATTTGTAATTGATGTAAATAATAAATTTAAAATGATAATGATTCATTATATATGATATAACATCCAATTATATATTATTTTAATATCAAAATAATTATATTATCGCTCGTGCGAATGTACGGATTACCGTCTTCATGAAAGCGATGAGATTCATTCTCCATCGCATCCATTCAAGACTAATTTTCATTATATGATTAAAAATAATGTGTAAATACATGATATCATTCTGGATATGAATATGATAAATACCATATATAAAAAATATGACTCACATAATAAATTATATAAAGGAAAACGAATCTTCTAACACCCGAAACAAAGATAATATTAAGATATTATTAGCAAAGAAATGTTAAAAGATAATATATGATATCGTATTAATGTATATGATTATTGTATAACATAATAAAAATTTATTCACCATTATATAGGAGGTTAACCTACCCTCAACAATGTAAAAGTACAAGGTAAGGGTTAATTTACAATCTCTTCATTATCTGAGGTTGTTTATAGGTAATTATTTACTGGTACCTCTTTATCATCAACATCCATGTTTCATAAAAATGTATTTCAAAACATATTTAATATTTAATAGAATATGGGTTAAATTAATTTATACCCTTGTTTTACATTTATAATATATTTATAAAGGAATAATTCCAACATTTTCCAAAAAAGGTCATCTATAACATTTTCATCAAAATTAAGGTAAGAATGTATTTTTTTAACTTATACGGAAGGTGCAGCTATTTCCCCCCCATTATAACATTGTCAAAGCTTCCCTTAAAATATTATAAGAATATTTTTAAAATAAATGATTTCATTATAAATTATGTGACTCTTAAATGATTTCAAAATACAAAGATATTTTTCTCTAAAAAAAGGTTTGTATTTCATCTATGTCAATATCCGTTGTTAGATTTTAAGCTTATTTGAAGTTGAATTATTATGATAAAAATCTTCCATATTGTATTGAAGTTTTTGTGATATGTTTCACTGTGGATGTGTTATTTTTATATCAATCATGGGTTATGGATAAATTATTGACTTTTAATATTCTAGTTTTAATACAAATGATTATGTTATGTTTAATCCTTTTCATATGAGGAATTTATTGAACGTAGTAAGTCACAGGTATATCCTGCTGTAGCTCTTTGATGCATCTGTAGGTCTAATGAGTCATAGTAGTGTCTTGGCACAAGGCATTTACAAAATCTTTTTTTTAGTCTTGGCACAAGGCCTTGACTATGTGGTTATTAAAGTCTGGAATTATGCATTCCATCATTATGAAAGTGGCTATTGATATTGCATGTGATTATTCGAGTGGTAGAATATCCAAGTGAGTAAGTAAATGGAATTATTTGATATTATCATTTCCATATTATACTGAATATCATGTTTAAAAGGCTTTTGTTTTAGTCTTATACATTTCCTTAAATTATTATACTTATTCATGAAAATTTCCGCTATATTGTTATCCTTACTGAGCATCTGAGCTCACCCATTTCTATGTTTTATTTTTCCTAGGATGCGAAGAAGTATTTTATGACTAACCTACAGGGATATTATGAGGGGATATGAGTGTGGTATATGGAAATAATACTTTTTTAGTTTTTAATTTTATGCTGTAATGTAAACCATGTGAATGAATATAGTACTTCTATGGCTACTAAACTAATCAGTCTTTCGAGACATGATATTTTGTGATCATGCTAATGTTATGTAATAATGCACCGACTCTAGGTAACTATGGCCAGGTTATTACATTATTATTTTATTAATTATCTAGTTAGAGAGAAATAAGATAGATAAAATAAAAAAAGAGAGGTCAGTTAGAAAAATTACACATTGAATATCACATCCTTAAAAGTTCCCCTGAAGATCATGGAATTTTTTTTGGTGAGACTAGAAATTTTTTTAGTGGGGTTAGTGTTTATGAGAGGATTTTAGAGTTTTCTTTATAATAATGTCTTGTGAGTAGAAATGGAGTGACATGGGTTGGTATTTATACGTCGGGAGTGGTGATTTTTAGTGATCAAATAATAATTAATTTGTATTTATTTCCACCAACACTTGTGTGGAATTAAATATATTTAATTTTGGTAATATTTGATTTTTAAATTTTTATTTCGGGTTTTATAACACTGAAAAATATCATTTAATGATTAATTTTTATGAAATTATGATTTTTCCCATTAATATTAAAATATTTCATTATTTCCCAAATATTATGCTAAATATTTTCTTACCCTCGTAAAATTAATTTGATTGAAAATATAATTTTATAGCCTATTTTGGCCTTATTATTCAAAATATAGAATCTATATTACCATTTTAAATTCATAAAATTGTTTATATTAGATTTTAGTTTAATCTTATTGTTGAGACGACAAAGTGGGGTTTTAAAGTGAAAATGTTCAAATGATTGAATGGTTTTAATATCAAACATAAATTTTATTTTTTAAAACCCACATTATATAAATATATGTACATTTAAACTATTTTTTACTTTAAATTAAATTTAAAATATAAATTCACATTAGAAACTATTTAGATGAATCATATATTTCTATTAAAATTCTTTATTTTTCACTATTCACAAAAATGTTACTTCTATGGAAACTTCCAAAAATTCACCCTAATATAATTTTGATGTCAGAAAACAAAAAAAAGAAGTTTATTTTGTAAAATAATATATATACAACTATCAAATTGCACTTTTGAAATAGGTCTTCCATAAAAATAAAGAAAACATCCCTTTTAGAAAAAATAATGCTTTATAATTTAATATGGATTTATTCTTATCATTACCATGTAACTCTTATTATATGTATGTAACAAAAATTATTTAATATATAACATATAAAAATATTTATGATATTTAAAAAAATTCAGATTTTAATTTACTCTAAAAAATTTCATTGTCTCTGATAATAGTTTTTCATCAAAGAACCTCCATTATGTTCAATTAGTTTTTTTATATTGATTTATAATAAATATTAAACAATAAATTCAATTTATATAAAAGTAACTATATTTTCATAATTATTTAATCTCATTCACTCCCATTAATCTGTGGTTAGGTGAAAACTATCACAATTAAATTATAATATATAATTTTTAGGTTCTATTTTTTCTGTAATGTAAGTGATCAAACATCGTGATCATTTGAAAATATCAATGTGTAACATTATCCAGACTTAAATAAATTATTCCATGTAAATTTTGACATGTGATTGAAAATAATTTATTTCATATTAAAAAAAAATAGTTTGTTAATACCTCATTTTAAAAATAATTAATTACACATTCCTTTAAAAATAGAGGATGGAAAATTTAAAGGTCAACAAAAAATTATTCATTCAAATAGGACAACATTAGTGATAATTTAAAACAAGTAAATAGAAAAGAAATAAAATTATATTGTCCTGATGGAGAGTTGTAGAGAACATGTTTATCATAATGATATCCTTTACATAACTATAAATATATGATGGGCTAATGATGTAAATGATTTCCCAGGGACAAAATAAAATGAATAGTGTTTTCATTCAAAATTTAATTTCCTAGAGTTTAGGAATAATTTTAATTCATATTATAACATAATGAAGATATATACTTATATGATAGGTAGAGCTTCATCCTCTAAAAAAAATTCACTACAAAATATTCCGTGTATGTAAAAGGAAATTCATCCATTATTCCACAAATAATATTTTACAAGATAATCATATCGGGTTACCAAAATTGTGATAATATTCCAAAATCATAAAAATCATATATCAATAATTGAAATTATAGTCTCATGATTATATATATGTTGTTTTTGTATTAAATAAGACACTATTTCATACTATGTATGACACCGTGTAGGCCAGTGGGTGGTGATGCCAACTTGTTGCCCTTCGATTGTGGGTTGATGTCTCGCAGCCTTTCCCAACGCGGTGGGTTTTAACCCCACCTATGTGTTTTACTTTTTATAAAACTACATTTATATAATTCTTATAACATTTCCAAAATATCCTTAATATTTTCAAACTTAATTAATGTTTTGTCCTCAAAATTATATCAAACATTTCAATTATCATTCCAAAAAATATAAAACCACATATTTTCTATAAAATTATAGATCATATAAACCCTAATGGTTATGTTAGCCTATAAACTTATGGAATCAAAAATTAAATTAATTATTCCTAAAATAACCATTTTTAACTTGTTAGATGTATGGGTTACATGTAACTAAATCATTTATCAAAACTCAATTAATGTCTCAAACAAATTGTCATATTTTTATT
This sequence comes from Viscum album, assembly GCA_963277665.1. NCBI lineage: Eukaryota > Viridiplantae > Streptophyta > Magnoliopsida > Santalales > Viscaceae > Viscum > Viscum album. The sequence continues at coordinate 381,876,655 of OY728122.1, forward strand.
ACAAACCCATTTAATGTTATTGATTCTATCTTAATAAGTATTCCAAATACTAAATAAAAAAACAATTATAAAAAATAAATAACTTGTTTCATTATTCTCATGACATTTATGATGTATCAAAATACTAGTGATAGAAAAAATATTTCACACAACATCCCACTTAAACAGATAACAATTAATTTTTGTTTTTCCCATCTATAAATATACCAATATCATAATGATTAATCTATATCATCAAAAACATAATTCATACTCATATGATCATAATTCATAACTTAAATCCAAACATTAATTTATTTTATTACTATATTGATATCTTACTTATCTTCTATCATGAAGTGTATATCTCTAGAAAAAAATAGACATGTCCTCGGTGGTATTACCCTTATCGAATGAGACAGATAAATTAATAATTTGAAATGATATAAAAATACTAAATGATACTTTGAAATATTGGATAAATGAAAATATATTATATAGATTAAATAGTTTGTTGTGAGTGATTTGAATGTCCAAAAAACATTCAAATTAATTTGAATAATGCTTTTTAAATATATTGATTATTAAATCATTTTTATTAGATGATAAGTTTGTATAATATCATTTCCCTTTCATCTTTATGAATGATATTTTTTATATAGAAATAAAAAACATTAAAACATGAAATGAATTATTACATATTACAATGACAATGGTATGTTTAGTGATAATTACCTTAGATATTATGTAAAATAATAACCATAAAATTGTTTATTCATAATTCGATTATCCTTATTTATCAAATACCCAAAAATATCTTTAATCTCTTAAAAATACAACACTTAATCATCAAATGGGGTATCTAAGGAATTTAACTTATGATCAAACACATACATATTAAGCCATTAGTCTGACTATAAATTTTATAAAATCTTTGTCTGAATCATATTTATATTATCATTGGGAAAATTTTCAATGTTTGTTATTGGGTTATATTCCCTAATATATGTTGTCATAAATCTTGTTCCCGAGGTTTCTACTAATGTTTCTCTAAAACCAACTCTAAAGACCCCAACTAAAGTAGCCTAGATCCAATGTCAGACATTATTACATTTGAATAAGATACAATAAATCACATCAGAAAGGGCTGAATAGTTTAGAATAATGTCTAATCCAGATACATATATGAAATTTAAAATACACGTTAAAAATAAAATAAAGAAAATTATTTTCTATAGGATCATTTTTATTCCCCTATGCGTAACAATTCATATCAATAATAATAATCTTCTCATAATTCTTGGAAAAAAAAAATAAACTAAATGTTTGATAAAAAATTCATAATAAGGGATAAGAATATAAAAATAATTCAATAATGAATAATATATATGTTGAGGTTTCATAACTATATGGGGATTCTATTAAATAAAAATAATTTTCAGAATATGAATTAATATATGATATCATTGTGAAATTCTCCTAGAAAAGAAGAAATGAATTTATAATGAAATTCTTAATTATTATACACTATGTTTCATATATACACAATACAATGACAATAAAACACATTTTCTATAAACATTAATATGTATTATTAAAAACCAAAATATGTTTTCCATAATATTCATCTCATTAGTTTACCAATGCATTAATGGGTTTTTATATAGGTTTCTCACTCATTCTTTCATGTACAAATAATTCATTATATATCTGATAATTGAGACAATTTTTTAATAAAATAAAATTATTAATAAATATCTATATTGAGTCGAGAAATTGATTTAATATAATTTCCATAGATAATCAAGTCATATTCAGAGTACATACATTATATTTAATCATTTACATCATTGAAAATTATAATATTAATGAAACTAAAAAATATTAACATTAAATAGAAATGAAATTTCAAATGATTTATGATAAAAAAATAAAGGATAATTATATAAACCAAATAAAATTTATTAGGTTTATAATATTAAAATTTTACTCAATAAAGTGAAATTATATCAATGTACCATTAAAAGATTTTATCGCTAATCAAATAAAATAATATTGTGTATTCTATATAAATAAAAATAAAATAAGTGAAAATAAAAAAATTATATAATAAAAAATAATTCCAAACACATCCATTGAAAGACACGATCAATGAAATCGATGTTTGACAAAAAATTGTGTTAATAAATCCCATACAACAAGAAATTAGTCGAATCTTATACCCCATAAAAATAATAATTATAAAATGAAACATTAAATATAGTGTATATAATTATATTCATGATATTATATATCAACATGATTTATTTATACTCAGTACCAAATAAATAAGTGCTGAATAAGGATAATATCTCACAGAATTAAAAGTTAGATGAGAAACCCCTACCTCATACAACACATTATAGGTGTATACTTTAACATCATGTATAACTATATAAATAATGTTTTTAATTCATTCTAGAACTATAACAATTTTTTAATACCATATATGATACTTGTATAATATAATTCAACCAATTTATTAATAATATTTCACTATTTTCATTGTTCTATGTGTGTTCATTTCCGGTTTTTGAGATTAGTTTAATTGTTTATAACAATATATTTTCATTTAAAATGGAAACAAAATAATAGAAGTGATATAAAATCATATTTATTAACTCCTAATATTTCAATTTTTAATTAATCATTCATCATTTCTTACTCTAGGATGATTAATTTGATAAACTGTTAACTATAAATGTTTAGTTTTAATTTTATAGTTTTTCATACTGTAATGAACTAGTTTAATTTTTTTTAATTTTATCAATATTTGTTGATTAAAAAATATCAAATATAGTATTAAATAATAATTAAATTCTTATTTAACTATAAAAATACTTTATTAACCATCCATGATGTTGGTAATAGAAAATATAATATCATTATTCACAGAGACAATAAACCTCCATAATATGGAAAATCGATCAATTTATTTGAATAAGCGGTTATATTAAAAAGGATGGATATATGATATTATATTATAACCATAAAATTATTGTGCTTAAATGATATTTTATTTTCTTAATTTATGGATGATGTGAATTAGGATAATTTAGAAGAAGAAAATAATATTAGAGAGTTGGTTTTAGAAAATCACATCTTGAATATCACCTCATTGAAGAATACATTAATGTCCATAGAATTGGAATTTTTGTGAGAGTATCAGCACTTGGATGTGGTGAGTGTGGGTGGGGACGGTTATGAAAGATATATTAGTTGTTTCAAGGATTTTTAAGAGAAATTTGGTGGAGATGTGTTGTATTTATACATGATGTGGGGTGGTTTTAACTAAATAAAAAATGATTATTTTATGTTTAAATCCAATTTGATTTGGGTGGAATTAATTACCAAAAAATTTATTGTATAATAACAATATTTGGGAATATTTATGGTCTATAAAACATTCAAAAAACATTTAATCTTGTATTTTTTTGGTTTTTTATGATTTTACCTTTTAATGTAAACTTCTTCCAGTATTTTACTTAAAATATCGTAAAACATATTTCCCATGGTAGCCTTTTTTCCAAAAAATTACCTACAATCTAATTTTTAACTTATTATTCCAAAAATTTAATCTAATTTAATAAATTCAATTAACCGAATTGGAAGATATTGATTTAATATTAATCTCACATATGAGATGATAAAGAAGGTCTTTAAGGATATTTTGTTCCATTGTTTGGAATGTTTTCATATCCAAATTAAAAATGGAAATTAGTTCTATGAAACAATTTTTTTTTAATAGTTATATAATTGAACTGTTATGAAATTAAAAATAATTAAAATTTAATCTAACATTATATTTTATTAATAGGAATATGTAATTTTTAATTAAAAATCAATATTTTTCATCATCCATCCAAAAAATGAAACATTTTATTGAATAAATCACCCTCTGCAAATTTTAATATTTCTATTTCAAAAATGAAAATTATTTTTTCAAATAAATTTTATGTGATTTTCAAAATCTATTTTTAAAACAACTTCACCATTAAAAGGAAGAAAATTTTACTTTTAGAAATATATTTCTTTTTTTATGTTTAAAATTTGATTTATTATATTCATCATCCTAGAAAACTTATTTGGTGAATTTTAAAAAATCAATATATAAAAAATAAATTTAACTAATAAATTTTACAAATTTTTGTTAATTTAGTTTTTTCATACAAAATTACATTGATGGAATAAAAATAAATTTTTATAAAAAAATATAATTTTATAAAAATTGATCATATATGTTTAATGGTTTTTATTCATTTCAAATTAATTTGTGTCCAAGGAATAAATTTTAAAAACAATTTTTAAACTAAATTTTAATAATTTAGTTAAACTAATTTGTTATAAAAGATCCAATAGCTATTTGATGAAAATAAAATAGAAGTATTAATATTTAGACATTTTTTAAGATTGGTGTTGAGTGTAACTTAATATGTCAAATATATATTCCTTTTAAAAATATCATGCTATTAAATTCTCCCCTCCATATATAATTTTTGTATTAAAATTTTAATCATGTTATTTAGAATCATATTATAAATAATTTTCAATATCCTTGTTTGAATTCCACATCTTATAAATGATATCTAAAAAATAAACTATAATAAGATGGAATGAAAAATGTTAACGTCACCAAAAAATTATGCTATAAAATAGGATAACATTAGCATGGAGTAAAAAACGAACAAGGAAAATAAATAAAACTCTCATGTTCTGATGGATAGTGATAAGTACCATGGTTATTATAAAGTCTACTGTCATAGAACCATAAATCAGTTTGGGGTTTAAGAGGGAATGTATTTCTAAGTAAGAAAATTAAAATAATAGTTTTTACTCCCAAAATCCATTTAATAGAGTTTTATAATTATTTTAATTCATAGATTAAGTACATTAGTAAATATACTTACAAGATAGGTAGAACTTCATTATTTAATTAATTTCCACCACAAAATTTTCATTTCCACAAAAAGAAAATACAAAAATTATACAAAAAATAATATTTTTTCCCTTAATAATATTGGGTTCCTAAAAGTGTGAGCACATCATGAAATAAAATAAATACTATATCGCTAAATAAATTCATAGTTCCATGGTTATTAATAATATAAATTTTAAATAAAAAACATTTTCATACTAAAATTGATATAACATAGGCTAGTGGTATGTGACCCACCATTATTGCATGTCAGTTCTGGGTTCATGTACCACAACCATGCTGAATGCATTGAGTTGTCATTCAGGCTACAAGTTATCTATTTTCTAAAACTATATTAATATGACCCCTATATAATTCCAAAACATTAATATTATATATTAAGTATTAATGAATTTTTTCCCTCAATGGTTTTCTTAAACATTTCATTTTCCATTTGTAACAATATTATAAACCATAATTTCAATAAAATTAAACGATTATATAACCCCAACAGGATATCCATACCATTAATATTTTTTCCACAAAAAAAATCATTATTCCTCATATAACTCTTTTTCACAAGATAAATATAAGGTTTACATGTTCCTCAAACATATATCAAAACTAAATAAATATATCCCAAACATTTACACCTTTTTCCTACACAACATTACAAATGTATTGATTCAATCTAACATATGATTACAGATTTATTAAAATACACACTATAAAATTTCCTCTACGAGTTCCCCAATTATTAGGACATTGAGGATATATCCAAATATTATTGATAAAAACATTCCTCACTAAACATCCCACATAAACCATTAACATTTACTTGTTGTATTTTCCCCCGATATATATATATATATATATTTATGATTCATCTATATCAATAAAAAAATTCACTTTTATAAAAAATTAATTCATACCTTAAATATAGACATCAATTTAACCCTTTATTCTATAGATATATTTTTCTCCTCCAGCATGAATTGAAAATCTCTATGATAGTTACTTTCAAATCCATGGTGTTATTCCCCTTGTCGAATGTGATGGATAAATTGAGATTTCAAAATCATATAAATGAGATCCCATAATCTTTTGAAATTTTGTCGAAAATAAAATGTATTGGATTTAAAAATAGTTTATTCCATATGGGTTTTAATTTAAAAAAATAGAAAATGTTAATTGAATAAAAAATTTCTATAAAATTGATGATTACGTAATCATACAGGGATAAGAATATACTGTGAATTCATTTAAATTACATCCTTTTTAATTATCATTAATATATAGAAATGAACATCAATAAATCATTAAATTTCTTACTAAATGTTATAATGAAAATGGTTTATTGAATGATTATTCCCTTATATACTCTATAATATTTTTAGCTTTAAATCATTTAATCGGATGTCAATTATCCTTCTAAATACAATATCTAAAAATTTAATTAATCTCCTCAAAATCAATCACTCAAAAAAAATGGGTATATTGGAAATCAAAATTATGATCAAACTCATAAATATTATCCCAGAATAGTAATTTAAAATAATAAATTATTCTATACAAAATCATAAAAATATTGTCTTTTGCAACTTTCTCTAAGTATTATTTATTTTATAATGACCTATTGTACATTTTCCAAAATATTATTTCTGATATTTCTACTGCTCTTTCCAATATAAAAACTCTAAATATACTAAGCCTATTATCCCGGAGTAGGTGCCATAAATTATTACATTGGAATAATATTAAAGGAATTAAAACTAAAAGGACTGAATATTTTAGTAATCATTGTAATTTAGAAACATATTTAAAATTAAAATTAATTTTTAAACATAATGTACGAAAATTATTTTCATTGATAACACCAATATTCTCCTTTATGTATCCACACATATCAATACTAGTAAAATTCATGGAATCATAGTAATAAATTAAACATAAGAAATGGGTGAGATATAATTCTTAGTAAGTGTTAAGTAAATTTTTTATCATTCAATAATGAATAATTTTTAAGGAAAGGAAAAATAACTGAACCAAAATTCCATTTAATCAATAATTCATTACAATGTGAATCCTTGGAAAATTTCATAATGAAATCCTCATGGATAAAAATAAATAAATTCATAATGAAATTATTAATTTTTTGACTTTATCTTTCCCATAAGCAATATAAATTTATAATAAAATCATTTGATAAGAGATTTTATTCTTTATGGGTAAAACACACTTATATTTGGCCACATTATTCTTCCTATAAGACTACCTATACATCGAGATGTTGAATTATAGATTTATCAATATTTCCACCTTAAATCAAATCACATTGAATGTAAACACATTTTTTCAGTAGGTATAGAACATATGAAATTTTTATATCCATTTTAATTGAAATACAGATATTTAAGTGAAATGAAATTATCAATTAATGATGATAAGAAATATGAAAAAGTATCTTTATATACACTAAATAAAATAGATTAGGTTTATAATATTAAAACCTTATTTTAGTGAACTGAAATTGAGATGAATTCTATTACAAAGAACATATTTTAAATAAAATGAATCAATTATGTGTAATTGATATAAATATATATAAAAACAATGTAGATAAAATATGATATAAAAAAATCCCTTTCGTATATTACCTTATCCAAACATATTCAATGAAATTGTAGTTTATCCTAAAATTTGATTTATGAAATCCCATACCACTTGTAATTAGTTGAATATTTTTCACTGTGAATATAAAAACATTCTAATGAAATAATGAATAATAATAATAATATAATTATATTCATCATATTACATAAAAAATGGTAGTATTTATTAACCACACAGTTGAAATATGTGGTGAATAATGTATATATCTCGTAGAAGTAAAACTCATATGAGAATCTCATACCACGAAATTCCCTTTAGTTTTGAAATAATTAAACTTGTTTATAAGTGTTCAAATATTGTTATTAATTCATTATTTAACTATATATGTATTAATAATTCCTTATATAATAATTTTAAAGCATCTTACAACCCTTTCATTAATAATATTTCATTATTTTTACAGTTTTGGGTTTGTTCATTTCATTGTTTCATGATTAGGTCATTTGTGAATAATTGATTAATTTATTTTAAAATTAAAATAAAACCATTGAATTGAAATGAATTTTTTTATGAAATTAATAACGTTTAAATGGTCCAAATTATAATTTTTTTACATGAGGATGATTTATTAGATAAAATGTTGAAAGTAAATGTTTAGTTTGATTGGTTGTTTTTTCCAACCATCATAAACTATTTTCATTTTATTTATTGTTATTAATTTATATTAGTTCCAAATCCTGAAATATATTTCAATATAATAATTAAAATATAATTTATCTCTAATAATACATTTCTGATAATCCATGTAGGCAGTAAAGAAAATAAAAAAATCATTATTCAGTGATATAGTTAACCACCAAAATTTTGACAATAGATTACTTTATTTGAATAAGAGGATGTAATAAGATATTTCATGTAATATTTTAAAATATAAAAATAATATTATAGTATTTACACTATTATAATGTTATTATTCCTTAATGGATTACGGACGTTAGGTAAAAGTCTGAGAAGAGAAGAAAATAAGAGAGGTGGTTTGAGAAAATTACTACCTCAATATCATATCCTTAAAGGATCCCATAAAGCCCTTGGAATTTATCATTTTGTGATAATATATGAAATACTATATTGGAAGAGATTCTATGAGAGGGTTTGATATATATTTAATGATTATAAATGTTTATGATGAAAAATATGGTGGTGAGTGGTGTAATTTCGATTTGAGGAGGGGAAGTTTTATGCTAGTAATTAATGATTATTTTATGATTAAATCCAAAAACATTGGGGATGAATTCATTACCATGAATTTGGATGATAATTAATTTTTTAATTGATGGCCATATTTTATAAACACTACATCCAACCATTTAATTTTTTACATTCTGGGTATTTTAAGATTTTACATTTTAACTTTACCATGATTCATTATTCTACCTATACTACAATAAATCATTTTTAAGCATGGTATATTTTTTATAAAAATAGTGAAAATAAAATATAATTTGGATCTTATTATTATAAATATAGAATCTAATTTACCAAATTCAATTTATATAGTTTGAATAATTATATTTATAATTAATCCTCTAGATGAGACTATCACAACCCATCCCTGACGGCCCATGTCGTGACTACCCCAAACTCGCCTCTAATGGGATATGGGATGATGGATAGTGATTATTATGTGTATCCCACATATTGGAATCATATTCCTATGTAACATCACACATGAAAAAATATATAATACCAAAATACTGAAAAGTTAAAAATAATTAGTAAACAAATGCATGCATAACAATATATCCCAACCAACATAGTAAGATAGGAAGGTAACATATATTAATGTACAACTAGGACAGTATATTGGCCAACATAAAATAATAAGTTTGTAGCACATTGTCCTGATGCATATCCATATAAAACCCTACCTGAATGGTAGCCACATGAATAGTTATTTAAAGCTGTAGGAGCACACCATAATTTTCTGGTCTCTCTCTAACCCCCACATGGACTTGGTCCACCTAAGACACTATCAAAATTTCAATGTTCTACACAAGACAAGACTTGTGCAAGAAAATCCCGTGTAGGGGTTTGTAAAACAATACTCAGTTGGACACCCCAAAACACAAAGTAAAAGACCATTGAGGAAGAAACACTAAGACAATAAAGTTATCTCAACACATGTATATGTATACAACACATATTATAAGAAAATAAAGGTACTCTCAAAAATGATTCCAAGACTCGAGGACTCATCCACTTCTATCCACATGGTTACACTCATCACATGCTCATTCTGGTAGATATTACTCATCGAGCTATCTGATAGAAACACATAGAACAGGCAACCAAATTACCCAACAAAACACTAAGGTCTTGAAAAATTATCTAGTTTCCCAAAGACCTCCAGTCTCACTAGGAAATTGAGTTTTGATAACACAAAATGTTTTAGAAAAACTAGAATTGTCGATATGTCATTCAACCCCATGTCACGTAGTCAGTGAGTCAAATCCAAACATCGACCACTGTAATCATGCTGAATCACACACATCATGTCAAGTCATATAGAATAGAATTAATCTTATATCGATAAAACGATAGTGGGTTAATGCCCAGAGCGCATTGGGGGGACACATATCCCCACTAGAAACATCATCTTGGATAAGGGATAAGTGCATGTATAAATATTTGTCACATAATCTCTAAAAAACCATGAAAACATATGATGAAGAGAAGTGAGTACTGATTGTGCCTCTCTGTGAAATAATTTACCCATATAATTGAGTCAACTATCAATGGTGAGATGATACAACTCTCTTCAGAATAATGGTTATCCTCTATGATGCAAATTATATCCTCCACTGAACCTTTATAGTAAAAGACCAAGTGTATTATCTCAACCTCTTTTTATCGAACCAGGAACCCACCAATCCATCTCAAATGTATCACTCCATCGCTAGGGTCCCAGCAACCTTAATGGATCATCAATTTGATTCTCCTTTTGAATGATATGTCCACGTTAGTAAAAATGTTATGGACCACTATGAACAAACCAACCAAAACTGATTCATTATGGTTTTTCCTGAACTCGCTCTTTCCATTGGGCCTCTAGATTATGGTCTGCTGAGCCACTAGTGCAGCTTGGTTCTCCAGCCCAACCCACATCGTGCAAGCCATAATTTCTCCACTGGATGCATCCCACCCTGGCTGTATCCCATTGGTCCACATGGTCACCCAACCATGTGGCCATCTGGATTCCCTAATCAACATGGTGTATGACCGAGTTTCATGTGGCTGGTTTTCCTCCTCTACCTCAACTCGTAGATTTACCGCTATCTCGAGGCACTCCATCAAACACATCCCTAGGCCACATTTGAGATACCAATGTTGTAACCTCCTATTATGTATCCTAATGACAAACCATAACCTACACAGCTTCAATCCCCCCTCTTTGATGAGGTCCCTCATGGACCACGTACCGTCACCGCCATCGGCCGCCCCACCAGCGACATGTCCTTCCACGCTCTGTTGGGAAAGACCTCCCTTGTTATGTTGGTGATACCTCCACCACTAGCCGCCCCCACAGTGTATTTCCCTATGGAAATACTCCTAAATATATTAGAGACTCCACCTCTTGAAACTACCACATTATGTCACAGTTTTCATAGAACCTCTACATTGTCGTTATCGAATCGATCCTCAATTTGTATTTCTCACATAGGGACTCAAATGGGTTGGGAGATGGTGAAGAACACATAAATAATGCAAGTGGTTGAGGGGAGAGAGAATGAACTAATAACACCTGATTAATATATCTTGAAATTTTTCATGTCAGCCTTGATCCATTCCAGTTATAATGTTTATTAATGAATAAGAACTAATAATAATAAAGATCTATATATTTTTTAAAGCAGCATAAAAATTTATCTATCCCATAATAGTGATCGATCTGTGGGCCTATATATTTATTGATCGGTCCTTGTTCATCATGGAATTCATGAATGGGGAAAATAAATCATATCACAAACTCCATACATCATTTCAGTTTAATCGCCGATGAACAGGTCTTGTCGCATCGTTGACATAGGTGAAGATCCTTTGAATCTGATGTTCTTCATTGACCATCACTCTTCAATATAGCGACATTCATCTATAGATACCTCAATATATGCCTCAATGAAATTCTAGGTTTGTAGTGAGGAACCTAAATTCTATGAATGATGTGCATTAAAAGAAAATGTATCCTTGCGTCAGGAAAAAAAATATGTCTATTAAAATATTTTAATGATGTTTAAGTCTGTAATCTATCATTCTCAAATGGGATGTATAGACTAATGTTAGGATTTACCTAAATAAGACACAGACTTTTACACTCAATGGTGGAATCATATTTCCAATCCATTTTACTATTTATGAGTTGTTAGGATTTAATGAAAACAATATTATTTATTTATTTTATTTATAGTTACGCCCATTCAAGATTTTTCAACAAATGATCCACACTGAACAAGGTTTAGTCAAACCTAGAGTAAATATACTATTATGAGATCAATGGTTCCCTTAAAGTTTATATCCAAGAAACTTTTTAAAATTCAGTTCACTTTTTAATAAAAGTCTTGTGATCATGCTATAAAAAATAACATTTTTTCAATAAATTATTTCAAGAAACCGGCCTCGGAATCTAACACTGTCTCAGAACATAGTCTTATAATTTTCCAAAATATTTTTAAAAATAAATTTTTGAAAATCTGAGTCATTACATTCCCCCCAGAATAGGGCTTCATGTTCCTCAATGTCAAAAAAGAGCTACTCAAGCAATTAAGGTTACTTATCACAAATCTATGCCTCTCACTCCCATGTCCTCTCCTAGAGATTATCATCCTTCCAACAAATACAAAACTGATGTATCAACATCCCATGAAGGATCCCCTCAGGTCAATAATTTATCTCTATAGGGTACTCATAAAAAGTCTCTCCATCCTTGATGACCTGCTTCACCAAGTTGTTAACATGGGATTTGTTATGAACATAACTCTACAGCTCTAACATGTGGGAGACATTATGCACCCGATTCAACTACAAGGGTTGAGCTAGGGGTACTCCACCTTTCCAACTCTACTAATTATCTAGAAAGTCAAATCGTATCTTGGAAATAACTTCCTTCCCTAGAAAAATATCAATAACCCTCGTTTAATTGAGAGTCGAATGAAAAAATCGTCTCCCCATAAAACTCCATGGGCCTCTATATCATATTATAAATTTTTTTATCATCTATATGATGTCTTCATCCTCTCTTTGATGACCTAGACCTTCTATGTAGTCACATGCACCATCTCCATGCACCTGAGCGTCGACTCTCCAAGGTGAGTCCAACATGGTGGTTACCTACAAGGTCACCCATACAGAGCCTCAAACATGGTCATTCCATTGGTGGAGGTGGTATAATTTTTTGTATGAAATCTTTGGTAGAGGAATGTGATATTCCAAACTATGGCCAAAACATAACAAGCAATCCCTTAGCATGTTCCCAAGTTTCTAAATGTCCTAGTCAGTCTACTCACCCCCTATCAGGGAAATTCTATGATCAAGCATATCTGAGTCCCAGAAACCTCCTACAATCACATATATAATCAAGATGTGATGTGAGGATAACAATATGAAACAATCGTTGATGGGACTCCATTAAACCAAACTATCTATAGCTCGTGGAGCTGTCTCATGCTCTCTACTCAAGTACGCTACCAGATAGGTAGGAAATTATCCAAAATGGTGAGTTGGTCAATAATAATCAAGATTGTATCGTGCACCCTTGATGTATGTGTTCCAACCATCACTAATTCCATTTCTATAACATCCCATTTTTTTCAGGAACCTCAAGGGGTTGAGTCAATCCTGCTGGAACCTAATGCTCATCCTGAATTTTTCGATAAGTAATGTATCGAGACACAATGTCTATAACTTCAATCTTCATCTCGAGACACCAAACTGATGTTGGATGCCCTAAAATATCATTTCCAGTACTGGATGTACTACTAAAGGGGATGCATGAACGTCCCTTAGAACCTCCACTCACAAATCCCCAAGTATCATCATGCATCCACAAAAAAGAACAATGTGCTCCCATCATTTTGAATATCCCTCTGGGGGCATGCCATGTGGAAATTTGAGAACAAAGAGACTCAAAATTAGTATCCCTATATTGTGACTCTCTGACTCACCATAATTGTTGATAGGTTACAACCATTGACTAGAGATAAGATTCACTAAGTCAATCCACAATTGATATCTACAACGAGGAAAACGGCTATGATGCATCATTCAGAAACTACATTCTAGATCTCCTGCTGATAACATCATACAACACATTCCCCATAATATATGTACAAAAAATCTTCATGTCATATTCCAGGACTAACTTTAGCCATATACTTAGTATAAAGGGTCAATATTTCTGAGTGAAGATATTAATTAGACTCTTCTGGTCGAAGTAGATGATAAACTACACACCCAATAGGTAGTTTCACCACATACTCAATGAAAACACTATTACTGAAAGCTCATGACCATGGATTGTGTTGTTTTTTTCCTATTATTTTAACTATAATACACCATAGGCAATCACTGCTTTCCGCTACATAAGGACACAACCATGCCTAGTTCCCCAAGCATCTCCGAACACTGTGTAGTGTACACACTCCTCTGGAAACATAAATTAGGGAGCCTTAATCAAACTATGCATCAACCTTTTCTAGATACTTTGAAACTCCAGTGTAGGAGATGATATGTCTGAGATCAATGTAGCCACCTAGGACTGGCCATGGTGAAATAATAGGTCTCACGAAGACCTTTCTTTGCAAGTCCTCAAACTATACTCTAAATTCACAATGATCTTTGGGTTCCATCCAATATGCCGGTGTAGATATCAGTGTTGTTCTAGGGTTTGGATCAATGCACAAGTCGATCTCCTAGTAGGGAGTTAATCATGAACATAATTAGAAGAAAAATGATTATACACTACCACCATTATAAGAAATTGAAGATTTAAAACATCCACCTCTCTGAGGGTGAGGATATCCAAATAATGAGTAATCAAATTCACGCACACATGCATGAGTCCATCAAGAGATATAAGGATTTCAATTTTATAGATAAAAAGAGAATTCTGGATCTATTATCATAGAATAACAACACACTTTTTTTTAAAAACAATCATCCAAAAAATGAAATTTTGTTACTAGTCCATTGAGACATTTACATAGTAAGGTGTTTACACATACTTCCAATAGATCCCAATCAAAACTATCACCATTAAGATCCATGTAACATGGTTGGTTATAATATTTTATCATTGGGTCCCCTCTAGTAAGAGGCTCTAAATGTGAGGGTTTAGTAAACAATTTAATTGGAATCTATATATATCAAAAAAGAAAAGTGGTAGGAAAATAAATCACTAGCACAAATGTATATCAATAACACATATAAATAAGAATGTAAAACATCATACCACGAACCATTTATGGAGTCCTTAGGTCATAATATTCAAATGCCTATAACTATCTTCTCTTCTGTTCTCTAACAACCGGACTATAGTATGAACTATTTGGGTGTAGTGGTGCTTACATGCCAAAATGTTGAACACCTCCTACTAATTTACAAGTTCCTCTGCCACATCCTCCACCTGATGAATCTCTCAGCTCCAACCACTGCCTGTTCATTGGAGTATCATCAACCAACACACTTAGTGCATCCTGAATTGATGGGAAATCTCACATAAAATTTCATTCCCCACGAAAGAATATAAATTCCTCTTACTTGGAGAACTATCACACCCATGGAACATCCAAAAAAGCCTCTTGTTCTGTGGCATAAGTCACACACCTACTATCATTAGGTCCTGATAACCATCCATACTAGTTTATTGATTCATTGAACGCTTATGATACATGCTTGAACCCTATGTATCATCATCCCACACCGAAATAACTATGCATGACTATGTATGGAAAGCTACATACAACTAAACCACTGGAGGGTGTCTATCAACTGATCCATAGGAGAATGTACCACATGCTAACCATCCTGAAGAAAAACTACTTCGTGACTAGATCCCCTCATAGAGGCCTTTTCAAACATCAATTCAATCTCCTGATCCTGATGTGAATACCTCGTAGGCTGGAATCGTTAATACATCATTTAAGATATTAAGATGTATCACATTCAAATGAGTATACCCGGGAAGATGACTCAAGAAGGTCCTAGAAAACACAACCCATTTTACATGATTTATGTCTAATTATTTTTCCTTATAACCAGTATTTTCAGTTACCATGTCAAAAACCAGGTTTCTATAGTACTAGTGTATGGATACTTCAGTTGGCACACAAACTCTAGAGTCACTGGCCGGAAAGATGAAGTCAAAACACTTAACCCAATTTCGCCGAACAAATCTCATAGTCTTCTGGTCCAAAAGTAGACCCAAACCCCTCTAATATGAATTTTTCATGACCTTTCGTAGTGGTTCTTATGTCATGACTCCCCGAAGACAACCTTCAATAGGCCATGGGATGGAGACTGGAACTAAGTAGTCATATCCCACAAATGGGATACATTTTCTTATTTACTTGTACACACAAACACACACATCTACAAGCCCAAAATGATGAAAAGAAAAAAAAATTGCTATGTTAATAAATGAATGTGTGCCACTATATCCCAACCAATAGAGTATGACAAGAATGTAATGTGTGTGAAAGTAAAATTGTTATATAATACAATCCCAAAAAAATAATGTGTATGTGGCACAAGGACGTGAAGCTCGTATATAGAAAACCCTACCTAAATGGTAGGTACATGAAAAAATGTCTAAATCCGTAGGAGAACACCACAATTGTTTGGCCTATCTCTAACCCCCACCTATTTCTAGCCCACCTCGAACTCCATTATAATTTTTATGGTCTACACAAGACACAACACAAGAGAGTAAAGATCGTCTAGGGGTGGGTAAAAAAACTCATAGCAGGACACCCCAAATCATAAACTAAAATACCATAGAAGAAACATCACTAAAAAGATTCATTCAACACAACACATGTATATTTATACAACATATATAACATGAAAATCCAGCTATACTCACAATGTATTACAAGACTCAAGGCCTCATCCACTTCTAGCTATGTAGTTCCGCCCATAGAATTCTCATTCAGGGAGATCTCACACCTTGAGCTATATGATAGAAGAACATAGAAGAGGTCTACCAGAAGTAACCATGTGAATTCTAGGGTATTGACAAGTTACACAATTTCCCTCAAAATATTGTCTCTCTAGGACAAATTGTTTCGATAACACATATTTTTTCGGTAACAAATGAAGTATCAGTTAAACAAAGAGTGTGGATAATTCATACTACCCCAAGACATGTAGTCACCAAGTAACAGCTACAAATCAACCACTGAAAACTGCTCGAAGCACACTCATCTGGTTTTTTCAGGTAGAGTGGAAGAAATATGATCTCCATAAACATATTCTAGTTCAATGCCCAGGGCTCTCTATAAGGACACCTGGGCCTTATGGAAACTTCATCCAACATTGATGTTAGGATTCCATCTAAATATTAGTCACACGTCCTCCACAAACCCTATATATGGTTCCCTGAAGAGAAGTATGGATCGACCATGCCTCTCAATGTGATGACTTCCCCAACCAACTGAGTGAATTGTGAATTCTGTGATATGAAAACTTACATCAGATTAAGTATAGGGCCTCAGACATAAAACATTATATAACCAGAAGATAAATAAATAACTCATGTTGAGGTTCTTGTTAGGTATATAGTTTTAGATAATTAGGCCATAGCTATTACATATCAACTGGAATATTACAAGTGGACACCACTACATAGTATCGATTTGATCATAAAATAAAAACACATATAAAGACACATGTCTAGTTCCATTTTTTAGATAACATGACATTTCCTAGATCACATCCTTGACAATGTATCACTTTATGCTGTCTGAAAAAAATTCAAAAACAATAGATGATAAAAAAATCTTAGTAAGGGATACACATAGACGGAAAACTGTTTGATTTTTGAAATAACAATTAAACCACGAATATATTATCATAAGTAAAACATTTCACCTTTATTAATTAGTACATAATCTTCACTGAGTAAAATATCATTTAATACCTTTTTTATCTAAAATATAACCATAAATTTCATAGAAATAACTAAAATCATATAAAGGTAAAATGGTACAAAATAATACATAAATGGAATAAACATATGGTCAACTTACAAACATATCACTAAATGGAATAGACTTACCGCCGATGTCCATATCCAACGCATTGGACGTTATAAAGTAATCACCTATCCTAGTTTTTCACGGTACCAACAGTCATTTGGTTTATCATTTAACCAACCATCAAATTTCTCGGTTCCATAAAAAAATCATAACATATAAAAATTTAAAATATAAACATTTAACAAATAAAATTTCATTTGAAATCACAATAAATCACTTCAATATATTGAAATAATCAATCCATGTCAAAAACAATTTTCAATAAGAAAACACCCGATAAGAGTTTAAGGAATTTTTTTCTTCTAAAAACATTATGTCGTATAGAGAAATCCAACTAAAATTTACGTCGACAGAGAGGTCATTTTCACCACAAACATTAAAAACATTTTCCTTGTGGTTTGGTAAAATGATTATTTGATAAAGAGATTCACATTGAAATAAAATAAAAGTCATAGTGGTTTATTATATACCGTAAAAAATGATATGTATATTATCAAAAAATGCCTCAATGAATGAAGATTTACATGAAGTCCCTTACAAGGATAATTTTGTAAATAATATATATCGATTATGTGTATTCACTATAAGTACACATAAATAATGTATTAATACAAGATAGGACATGAAATGTTTTTTATAAATAATCATAGAACAACCTAATAATAAAGTATAATATTAACCCCAAGAATGGAAATTGGGTTAAGATGTTCCCTTATGAAAACTTTGCAGCCAATCGACGTCACATTTAAATTTATTAAATGAGATGATGATAGAAACATGTTATATCATCACATGGAAAAAATATAAATCAATAAGGATATATAATAACAAATCCCAAAATTTTAAAATTGAAATTTAATGACATAACAAAAAATAAATCGTTCACAAAAATAGTACGGTGAATGGTTCACTTACCGATTTGGTATCTTACGAAACAATCAGCACATGAAAGAAGGATCATACAATAAAGATTTAAATGAACATAAATTAAATTATATTATAAAAATAATAAAATCATGGGATGTACATACACAACACAAACATAAATAGATGAAAATATATCATGAATCTCACAGGAATAACAAGTTAGATGAAAACTCCTTTACCACGTTGTAATCAATCGAGTCATATGACCAAAAGTTAATAAACACAAAATTAATAACATAATTCCATGAAAATAAATATATTCATTATGATATATATCATATTTTAGTAAACAATACACCATATCCTTGAAATTAGTGGCAAATATTGGATATTTCCCGGAATCAAAAGTGGGATAAGAAACCCCTTACCTCTTGTCTGAATTGACTCGTTCGTTCTTTAATTTACAGAATAATAAACTTAATTTAATTTATAATTTCATTATAACCTTCTTCAAGTTTATTATTACTTTTATATCACTTATTACATTACTATTAAAATTAGTTATTATTTTATTTCATATCAGACATTTTGTCGATGTTCGAAACATGAGTAAAAAAATGAACTTGTTATAATTAAAAATTGTCCATGTGGACAAAATTACATTATATAAAAAATGATATTCATGATTTATATATAATATATATAATATATATCATGTATATATATGTATTTATAATGGTACATAACATTTTGAGATATGAAATGATATTCACTTTTCATGGATACGGAAAGCCATACGTTCGCATGAACGCAACATTCAATTATATTTCATAATTTAATAGAATGAAAACATAATGATTAATAGGTATATTATAATTATATTATATTATATATGCTATATATTCTACATAATTTCATAAATTCCATCCTATATAAGTTCCATTGATAGCACGAACGAGTCATATCACTTTGAGGGTGTGGTTGTATGCACTTCCTCATAAAAATTATTGTATTTACAAATTATGGAATGAATAGAGGTATGCTGTAAATGAAAAATGCAGAAGAATATAGATGAAATAAATATCAAAAATATAATATATAATTATAGTTCAATCATAATGGCCACAATGAAAGTCGGTTGTAGATAATTTTACAATCATCGTTTTTTGAGGTATTAGTACGCAGTCCACATAAACAATATGTTTATATACATTAGATAGAGGCATATGGATGTGTAGTTATAATAATTCTCGTTAAACCAACCTATTATATTTATTATACTATTTTTTCTATAAATTAAATTAATAAAGAGTGATTAGGAGGTTGGAAATGCAAAATAAAATAAATGAACTTAAGAGAAGTCATTACAATTAAATCGGGTAACTCTCTTCAGTTTCATATAAAAGGATTAATTTCATTGCCTTATTTTTAGGGTAGGATTATTGGTGAAAAATAAGGATTTATGAATCTTAATTGGGTAAATGGTGGATAAGATAAGGGTCCTGAGTAGTGTGAGGAATGGGTTAGAAGTTGTGTACATTTATAGGGGTAGTATGGGCCCTTTAAGAATGTTTGAAAATATTATTTTTTTTATATAATGATTTTCTATTTATAAATGTCCAAAACTAATTAAAGTCAAATATAAGATGACTCTTATTAGAAATAAAATATTCCAATAATAATTTGATAGGTTATGTGTAATTTTTTTATAATCATAAATATTTAAATCATTCATTAATGAGGTAAACACTGCATCATTATTGTGTCATATATAATTTTATTTATTTGATGTATTCAAATTATGAAAAAAATACAATGATGTAGGAAATATTTTTTTATAACTAATTGTTATATATAGTTAAACTGATAACTTATATAACTCAATGTAAAAATTTATTTACAAATATTTATATGTTTATTTCATTATTGTCAGTACTTGAAATCAATTAATATAATGTGTCATTATCACTCCCAAGTCACTCCATGGTGTCCCAAAATCGTTCCAAGCATGCCCATGGTCGGATATGTATAAACCTTAGTATTAAGATACATGTTAGATTAAATTATTATTATTATAATATTATTTTTTACCCTTATTTACTAGATTTATTTTTTAACCCTTGTAAATATAATATTTAATCAAGAAAACATTCATAATATATAAAAATAAAATATATCTATTTACATTATTTGGACCTCCTCAGTCCAAATATGTAATCTATTTTTCCAAATACAAAATATAGTTTTGGAATAAATTTATTTTAAATTATTTCCCATTGTTAAAAAAAGTGTGTTTTTAAGAAATTATAACTATCATAAGATTTACACTTGTTTATATCCAATTTCAATGTGAAAATACATCTAATGACAAATATTGGATTAAATGGTAAAAATATAATCTAATTATTCTATAAAACCATTTAAAACATAATCTGACCATACAAATAAATATTATTAAAAGGTGGTTTTGAATTAAAATATAGTATTTTTTACAATTCATTAAAAAATGAACATTATCAAAAAAATACCGATAATTTATCCAAAGTAAATATTGATGTACCAATAATAAAGAATAATTTTATTTTATCAAATAGAACATATAAAAGTGAACAAAATATATTTAAAATGGGGTTTCCATTAAAAGGTGGTAAATCGACCTTTTAAAGAATATTTGAGTATTTATGCTTAAAATTGGATTCATTCAAATTTTATGCCTCTAAATTTTTTTTTGGTAATTATAAGAACATTTAAGAAACATATATAATCATATTTTAGTTCATTATATTTATTCCCACCAATACAATGGCTATGCCATAACTACCATTTAAATTATTAATATTATTTTATTATTTCTCAGTATAACTCAACTTTGTGTACAAAATAAGTTTTCAATGAAAACCATTGTTGTGTATCACGTACGCCATCGATCATAGCACCCCCGTTATAGTAAATTTAATATTTAACTTACAAATATTAATAAATATGAAAATTTTAATATTCTCTATTTACCTGAGAAGTTACATCCTTCCCCCCATTTGGATATTGCATCCTCTCAATTTTAAAATTACAATTGGAGACATCATTGAATGTCTAAAATAAGAAAAAGTGTAAATTAAATTATCACTTTAAATGAAGAAAGATATGTACAATGGTCACCCAAGATAACACATATTATGATTCCATGAAAACATGGATATGGAAGATAAACTAACCACCATGTTTTGATGGAGATTGATAAAAAGAATGATTAGGAGAAATTTAACCACCAGAAAATCACAAACATGTGATGGGTTAAATGTCCTTGATTCCCTAGTAGAGAAAGATAACAAACAATGTTTTTTAGTTAGTTTTCCAAATGGCGAGGAATTTATTTATGATATTAACTAAAAACATAAGGAAACATACATACTTGTCATTTAGACTTTAATCCTTTACTAAATTCCTACCACAAACCCATGTTTTCTCCAAAAGATGAGTATTCAAACTGACTTGGTCACATAAAAGTACTATAATAAACATTTAAAGTATCACATAATCAAAAAAAGGTGAAATATATATTTCACCTTTCTTTAGACATCAACGAAAACCAAAATCATTAGTACGAGATCAGATAATCCTGAAAAAGGATAATCATTTTTTAAAAAATACTACTCTTAATCTCCAAAATTCGACAAACATTAACCAAAGCTCCAAAAGACCATTCGAAACACAAATATCCTTAAAATTCAAAAATATAATCCAAACTATGATTGAAACACAAAATTCATAAATATTAGATAGCATAGTCTTCCATGATAAATCATACCATTTATATCCAAATAACATTGACTACTCTTAAAGTCTCATACAGAAGTGTAATTTACCTAATCACATATTCTCTATGATAGGTTATTCATTTCAATAAAAAACCCAAATATCCATACATCCACAATAAAAACATATATTTTATCAAAAAAAAATTCATCTATTACTCCACAAATGAGGTCCTATAATATTCTATTTCCCTAATCATATAATATTAAAAAATAGCAAACATATTCTAAAATAGCATTTAACATTTAATAAAGAAATAATTTTCCAATACTATGTATATCTATTTGATAAACCATAAGTTCACATATTCAACATAATCTTGATCATTATAATCATTTAACTAAATATAATATGTTATACTAATCGAGGACATCATGTAGGATAGTTGTGGGTGATTCACCCTTATCGCCCTTCAATTGTGGGTTCAATTCTTGTGGTATTGTAAGATGTGACAGGCTGTCACCAATCCTACGGGTTGTCCTTTTTATAAAATTCCAAAAAACCCTATCATGTTTTAAGCTCAAATGTTTTCTTATACATTTCAATTTAATCAAAATACATTAATATCCCAACATCTTGTATATTGTGATCATTTTCACCATTATATGATAAAATAAAACTACTCCCAAAATAAAGAACTCCATACCCTGATCATGTGGTCCATATGGTTTCATCATAATCTTGTTCACATAGGTAGAAAGTCCATGTGTTGCAAAAATTATTTAGAGATCCTTCAAAATCATTTGTTTCCTTCATCCAAATACACTTTTTACAACATCATTCATATGGGTGTTCGTAGAAAAATAGTTTCAGATAATTATCATGTAGGACATATAATTTCAAAACATATGATAAAACATGAATTTTATAAAATAGTCAAACTGAATTTTGGTTGAATCGTTAAATTAATGGTATTTTTAAAATACCATATATATTTTCTGAGAGACTATATTGTAAAATAAAATATTAATAAGTTGTGCAAGGGTATCCTTCTTCTGCACCTTTTTAAAATTCATAATATGCTTCAAAATCTAGTGATAAGGAGAAATATTTCAAATTGCTTTGATAATTTTTGCCATTCTAGAAAATATGTGAATATTGTGAAAACATTATTTGATTAAATATAACCCGTGATCCATGATGATATCGAGGTATAGTGGATGTATTTTGTACCACGAACAACTTATTGTATGGGAGTTATATGCTAGAAAAAGCTTCACAATCATTTGAACATGACTTTGTAATGATTATTGAAATCATGTCAATGATAAATGATAGGAATGTTGTTTGAGATCCTCCTCATTCAATTTTTATCCAATGTTCACTGATCTAAAAAAGATATAAAACAAGGATTTAAAAGAAATTTTAGACTTATGGAGTGACCATGTGTTCAATGAAAACATATAATCCCAAAAGTTGTCTAAATTGACCTCTAATACCAACTATAAGGCACTAGCCTTAAATAATAATATAATCCTAAGATAAATCATTTATTTACATTGAAGGTATTTTTGGGTTTAGGGTTTTAGAGAATTAGGCCATAACTATTACATATCTACCTGAATATTACATGTAGACACTAATACCATGTATTAATTTTTTTCATAAAATAAAAACACTTAAAAAGAAACATTTCATGTTCTATGTTTTAGACAGCATGACTTTTCCATTATCCCATCTTTGACCCTGTTAAACATTATGTCATGTGAAAAATATTTCCAAAACATAGTATGAGAAAAAAAAGCACAGTATGAGATACACAAGGAAGGAAAACTATTAGTTTTTGAAAAAAAAGTAAAACATCATTATTTATCAAAATTATTACTTTTTACCTTTATGAAGCAATAAATTATCAAAATTGAATAAATTATCATTAAATACCCTTTTTTAACCAAAATATTACCAAAAACCAATATAAATCACACATAACATATAATGGTAACATGGGACATAAACATACGTAGATGGAATAACCATACAGTGGCCTTCCACACATATCACTAAATGGAATATCCATACTGCTGACATACATACCCCATGAATTTGAGGTTATAATGTAACCACCCATCCTTTTTTATAATAGAACCACCCGTCATTTTCATTATCATGTAACCACCTGTGAAATTTCCAAGTACCATTATAAAATCATAAAACATAAAATATTGAAATTATAAAAATTTCACTAAATATATTTCATTTTCAATCGCAAAATAATCATTTCAAAATGATGAAATAATAAATCCATTTTGAAAACAATTTTCAACACAAAAACACCTAAAATAGAATAACTTATTTCTTTTTTCTTTTAAAAATATTAAGTCTTATAGAGGAATCCAACAAATGATTACATCAGTGGAGAGGTCATTATCACTGAAAACATTAAAAACATTATTTTTTTCATTGACTAAATTGCTTCATAGAAAATAAAAGATTGAATTTGAATAAAATTAAAAGTAAAAGGGTTTTATTATAAACCATATAAAATAATGAGGTTTATATTATCAAAACATTTTTCAATGAAAGGATATTGAGATGAAGTCCCATACAAAGATCATTTTGAAAATAAAATAGACTGATTATGTGTATTCAATATATGTAATCATTATTAATGTATAAACAAAATATTGGAAATCAGAAGTTATTTTTTACATAATCATATAACTACATAATTATAAAGTAGAATATTAACCCAAATAATGGAAATTGGGTTAAGAATATCCCTTAAAGAAATTTAGGACCCTAATGACATCACATTGAAATTTATAAAATAAGATGATGAGAGAAAAAGGGTCTCTAATCACATGTAAAAAAATATAACATTAAGGATATATATGAAAATATAAAAAAATATGATAATTTAAATTTAATAACAAGACATAAAAGAAGTCTTTGACTAAAGGAGTATGGTGAAATGATCCCTTACCTATTTAGTAACTTTTGAAACATTCACCACATTAAAGAAGGATCACACAACGAAGATATAAATACCCATTAATTAAATTATATTATACAAATAATATGATCATGGGTAGTAGATACACCACCAAAAATTAAATAGTGGCAAATATATCATGAATCTCATGGGAATAAAAAGTGAGATGAAAAATGATTACCACATTGTAATCAATCGATTTGTATGGCCAAATGTTAATAACCACCAAATGAATCACATAATACCTTGAATATAACGATAATAATCATTTTATATATCAAATTTTTGTAAAAAATACACTACAAGAAAAAAATAAGTGGCAAATAATGGAAATCTCACGGAATTAAAATTGAGATAAGAAACCCCTTACCTCGTGTCCTACGTGACCTGTTCATTTTTTAATTTCTTGAATAATAAATATAAATTAATTTTTTACCTTCTTTAGAATAATTTTCATGTTAATTATTCCTTTTATATCACTTATTACCTTACTATAATGATTATTAATTATTTGAGTTCATATTGGACATTTTGTTGATATTTGGAACTTCAGTAAAAAGATGAACTTTTATAAATACAAATTGACCATGTGGACAAAATTACATTATCTCCAGAAGTATATTTATGATATAGATATAATATATAAAATATATATCATATATATATATATATATATGTATTTATAATATTACATAACATTTGTATATATGAAATGAAATGCACCTTTCAGGGAGACGATAAGCTGTACGTACGCATGAACACTACTTTCATTTCTATTTCGTATTATAATGGAATGAAAACATAATGATAAACATGTATATAATAATTCCTGTATAATATATATGTTATATATTTTACATAATTTCATAAATTCCTTACTTTATGCATTCCATGTATAGCATGAACTAGTCATATCACTTTGAGGGGGCGGTAGTATACACTTCCTAAAATTAAATAATCATATTTATGCGTTATGGAAAGCATAAAGTTATGATGTAAATGAAAATTTTGAATAATAGAGATAAAATAAATAAATTTAATATCATATATATATTTATAGTTCCATCATAATGGCCACAATAAGAGGCAGTATGATATATTTGAACAATCGTCGTTTCGTGAGGCAGTACTTCGTTATCCACAGAAAGAATATGTTCGTATGCATATATGGAGGTGTGTTGTAAGTTTAGATCTAATCCTTCTCCTAAAATCAGATTATTATATTTAGGATACAGGTAGTTTTATATAAAATTAATAAAGAGAGTTTAGGGGGTTGGAAAAGTATAATAAAATAAAAGACCTTAAGAGAAGAAGTTACCTTTAAATCGGGTTACTTTCTTTGGTTTGAACTAAAATGTTTACTTGAATTTCTTTATAAATAAGGTAAGGCTTCCAGGAGTAATATAGGGATGTATAGAGATTAATTAGGATGATATTGAAGGAGCCAAGGGGCTTGATAAGTGTGAGTAATGGGTTAGAAGTGGTGTCCTTTTATAAGGGGGAAAAGGTACTCTTTAGGAATGTTTGAAAATAATATTTTATTATAAAATTATTTTTGGTTTATAATGGTTCAAATCCAATTAATAATGAATTTAATGTGACTATAGTTCTATATAAAATATTCCAATTATAATTGGACATGTTTTGGATGTTGTTTTAATTTTTATTATCTCATTTTTTAAATCATTCATTAATGTGCTAAAATTTCATCATTATTGTGTCATATATAATTTTATTTATTGAATATATAAAAATAATTAATAAAAAAACCAAGATGTAGGAAATAATTCTATATTTCTAATTAATATTTATATTTTAAGAAATAACTTATATAACCCCTTGTAAAAATTGATTCAGTAAAAGATATATATTTATTTAATTTTTTTCTTTGCTTTAAATCAATTACTATAATGCTTTATTATCACTCCCAACTGCCTCCCTGGGGTTCCAAAATCGATCCAAGGATGCCCATGGTCGGACATGTATCAACCAATAACATTATTACATATTTTAGGGTAATTTATTATTATAATATTATTATTTTTTACCCTTATTTACTTGATTTACACTTTAACTCAGGTAAATAAAATATTTACTAAAGTAAATATAAATAATGTATAAAAATAAAAGATACCTATTTACATAATTTATAACTCATGATTCCAAATATGTAGTCCATTTTATCATTTTTTTCTAAAATAAGTTGCATGAATTATTTTAAAATTAATTTCCGTTGTCAAAACAAAAACCGTGTTTTTGGGAAATAATAACTATCAAAAGGTTGAAACTTGTTTATGTCCAATATCAAATTTAAAAACTATAAAATTACAAAAATTGGATTAAATGGTAAAACTATAATCTTATTACACTTTAAAACCATTTAAAAATATAATCTAACCATATAAATAAATTATATTAAAAGGAAGTTTTGAATTAAAATGTAGTAGTTTTTACTATTCATTAAATAAATGAAATTTGTCATAAAAATAACAAATATTTACCGAAAGTAATATTTTATTTTCCAAATATAAAGAAGAAATTTGTTTTTTTCAAATATAATAAAAACTAAATTTAAAAAGGGTTCTCCATTAAAAGCTAGAAAATCAATCTTTTAAAGAATATTAGAGTATTATTGAATAAAATTAGTTTCATTAAATTTTCAAGCCTTTAAATTTTGATGGATAAATGTAAAAATATTTGTGAAAAATATATAATAATATTTTAGTTAGTTATATTCATTACCGCCAATAAAACGACTAGGCATTAACTACCAATTAAATTAATAATATTATTATATTATTTATCAGTATAACTCAACATTGTGTTCAATGTACGTTTTCAAAGAAACCCATTATTGAATATCGGTTATTCCATATAACATAATATCTCCTCTGAAATAAAATTAAAATTTAATTACTAAATATTAATAAATATTAAAAAAAAATTATATTATTTATTTACTTGGGATATTACATTATGGGTCAACCACAATGATGATAATATGATCCTACATTGAAACCTAATAAGAAACTAACGCAGGTACACTCTCATCCTCCTTTAATAAAGCTAAGAACACACAAAGCCATCTAAAAAGGGCCTCCCCATTTTAATGGTCCTAATGTCATAGATGACTCATCAATTGAATGCTTTGTTTTAATGATATTGCCATTTTAGTGAAAAGGGAATTGTTGGGTTTGGGCACGACATGACCTGATCATGTCCCGTTGACCTGACCCGAACTGATTCAAAATCGACTGGCTCAAAAATGATGGACCATTGGGCCATCAGTCTATGGCCCACTAGGCTATGTAGTCTAGCCCACGAGGCCTCTGGAGTGGCCTAGGTCTCCGAATCGGCCCATGTCGTGCATGTCGGTTTTCCTCCACCAGACTCTGCCCAACCTGGTCATGTCAATGTCTTCCATGTGGTCACTCGACCATGTGTCCAGCCAACATCCTAGAGTCAACATGGTTCTGGAATTCATTTCACACAGATAGCACGCCTCATCAACCTTGTCTACGGCTTCACTACCACCATGGGGTCATATGTTCTACCGGGCTCCGGACTGCGTCACAACTTCTAAAACCAAGGCCTCTTTCCATGGAACCGGTTATACGCCCACATACTACGCCTCCACATGCCCCCAACTCTGATGTGGCCTTTCTTGGACCATGTACCATCACCAACATCGGCTGCCCTTCCAGAATTCCATCCTTCCATGATCCAACTGTCCCGGCCTCCCTTACCAGGCTAGTACTACCTCTATTTCCAGTGGCCATGCCCTTTAACAATCAACCTAGATTGTCGAGATCCACCACCACCATAATGAGCCTCTGTTGGCTTGTACTATCTTCTCACCATCGTGGTTCCATCTTGAAATTGAACCTCGATTCGTATAACTCTCATATGGTTTCAACAAAGTATTGATACAAAAAAGAACACATGAAGAACTTGAGAGTTTGATGGGAGAGAAATGTCACAATGGACAATCAAAGAATGGATCATTCCTTTGTTCCTGTCGACCATGATTCATTCATGTTAGATGTATTCACATAAAAAAAGAATAGATAATCACAAATATCTATATACCCATTTAAACCCCTTAACAATTTATCCATCTCATAACAGTGATCGATTTGGGGGCTAATCTGTTTATTGTTTGGCCCCCGTTTATCTTAGAATTTGGGAATGGTGAAAAAAATCAAATCACAAATGCCCTACTTCAATTTTGTTAGATCAGTGATGAATAATAGTAATCAAATCATTTTAATGGTAGAATATCCTTATAAACCAATGTTCATATTTGGTCATTGACCCAAGATCTAACAATGTTCATTTAGAGAGCTTCATAATCTTTACTTAGAGGAATTCCAATATTATGGAGAAAACATTGAATTCTCTGATAAAATTTTATTAAAAGAAAACATATCATTGCATCAAGAATAAGATATTTGTATTAATATATTTTAATAGACTTTACATCAAAAAAATATCTTTCACATAAAGGCCACACTTTTGGATGTTAATCCTCATATAAGGAGAACCCCATATTACATAATTAACAGTGGGATCAGTTTTCCAATCCAAGTTAATTCTTTTTAGTTTTTATGATTTTAAAATAAAATAATTTTATTTAATTATTTTATTCATTGTTACACCCTTTGTGTATTTTTCTACAAATGGCATGCAGTGACCAGGGTTTGGTCATGCCTAAGGTTAACCCACTATTCTATGTTTGATGGTGGCCTAAATTTATGGTCTGGGAAAGTATATAAAATTTATTTAAATTTTTATAAAAATTCATGTGTACATTCTAATAAGAACATAATAATTTTCACTATACTATTTCAGAAAAAATATTCCTTAGAATCACACTCCATCTTAGTACCTTGTCTTAGAATTTTCCATTATAATTTCTAAAATAAAATCTGGAATATCTGAGTCATTATAGAGTCAAAAAATTGGATTTTTAATGAGAAAATGTTAATGAGAATAAAATGTTTCAATACAAAAGATAAATATGGTAATGATTACAACGAACAAATTTTTATTAATATTTACATTGTTGAACTATTTTAACATAAATCTAATTTAAAATATATTTATCATTAAATATAATTTAAATAAATATTGGGATTTCAAGTAAATGTTTTTATTATTTACAATTAATTATAAATTAAACTTCTCAGAAAATACCAAAAATTAAATATAAGATAATATTTATTAACATTTTTTAGAAATGAAGTTATTATGGTGAAATAAAATTTATAAAGGTGTCAAAATTTAGTTTTGAAATAGGTTCACCAATAAAAGGAGGTAAAATGTATTTTTAGTAAAATATATCAATTTGTGATTAATTTTTGATTCGTTATTATATTAAACACTTTGAACTTATTATATTAATTTGAAAAAAAATTAAATATATAAAAAATAAATTTCATTAATATAATTCTATAAGAAAATTTAATTTAATTTATTAATATTACATTTCATTGTGGTCATAAAAATATTTTGTTAATGCATGCTTTTAGTTTAGTTGGGGTTTCTTATAATTAATTGGAACCTAATGAATTAATTTTATAAACATATTTAAAATATATTTATTAATATCAACAATTCCATCTATTCCAATGGCTATGTGAAAACTATCACAATTAAATAATAATATTTAATCATTTTATTATGATTTTTGGTCTATGTAATGTATTATATAAAATATATTTCTATTTTATATATATCATGGGTTTTACATTATCATGCATCTATGATAATTTATTATTCACATGAATAAATAGTTTAAAATTAATTTTTTATAGGTGTGAAATTTATCCTATAAATAATATATGATGATATTTTCTCTAAAAATTATAATATATTGGATCTATTTCAATCCCCATCATGGATAAACTAACATGGCCCTTCCAACTCATAACACCATCAACCTATTTTACCTTATACGGTTTGTAATGTAATAATATGTCAAAATCTATCAGCAGTTTTAACTATCCTATTTTTTAATTATTAAATAAAATTTGTGTGACTTTAAAACATTTAGGATGTTTATCTATGTCAAACCATTCACAATAAATATTATTCCACCAAATACTCAACGTAAACCATAACACTACAGATTCTAAATCATTGGATTGGTTACTTATCTCATGGTCTTAAAATTACCATTAGGAATAGGATACATCAAAGTAGTTTTTAATGAAAAAACATCCCAATTCATTTTATAGTAACCCAATACCAGTCTCAAACCCATCACTGCTGCTGTTGAATGTGAGAACAAATTCACTAGAAAAAAATATCTTCAAATAAATTAAAATTTCTTTATATTCCTATTTATAATGGAAAATCTCATCCTTATATGTAAAAATGGATAGAATATTTAATATTCACTATAATGTTTTCAAAATTCATTGATTGTATCCATCCACATAAAGAAATATATTGATTTTACCCACTGTGGTTGGTCTAGTTTGATATTCTATAACAAACATTATATAATATCCTCAAAATATCCATTCACATGTGATTATTTGACTTTAGAAATATATATATAATATATAAATAATTACAATTAAGTTATTTTATATAATATATAATACTTCCATGAGACCATTAACAAGATCCAAAAATAATCTTCATTATTTTCTTTATATTGTAAAATATTAGACTTCATCTATAAATGCTACCAACAATTAACCAATGTAATCCCTACCTATTATAGCTGTGGGATTCTTTAAGATAGAAGATGAATTTTTTGTGAAAATTGATTCACTATAAAATCATAGAATATATACGTCATATAAAAGGAAATCATAGGATTTTCCTCTTTATTGACCCTAAAATGATGATATCTATATTGGAGGTCTATAAATCAAATTTTTTTAGAACATCCCCATTGTGAAAATAAATCAGAAATATGTGGTGGAGTATAATTCTACTTAATAGAGAGGATGTTTTTGAATTGATAAAAAATGAAATATCCCATTGACAAATATTTCTTCCTAAACATGTAAATGAGAACCCCATAGTAGTAAATTTTCCTAAAAAATTCCCATCTCATGATTCTCCTACAATTTCTGCTTAAATTTCAAAAAATAAATTTAGGGTATTATATAATGAGTAATTAAAAAATGAATAGTAAAATCAATGAGTTTTATTGAAAATTATTATCATGGTTTTGGAGAATAATATAAATCTCATCAGAAAACACAATATCATATTCCCAAACAATCAGAATAAATTCCTTATTGAGTTTCTTCTCAATTATTTTGGATAATTACACTCCATGAATATGAAATAAATCCCATAAAATGGATACAATAGCCATTATACATTAATTTTCATCCATTCACTAATATAAAATATTTTATATATATGGTATATAAAATTTCACATTCTTAATAAATTAATATGGTCTCAATTTGATAAAGACAATAAATTCCTAAAATCATAAAAAATGAAACTAGATGGAAAATAAATAGATTTGATGGTATTACCATCTTGAAAATATATGTTTTAGATGAACTATATATATGATATTTTTCCTTATGATAATAGATGTTTTCACTTATAATTGAACATCTAATCATTGAGGGGGTGATTTGATACAACTAGAAAATTGTTCAGATACAAATGAGAGGGTATAAAAATAATAAAATCAATTATTTTCTATTATAGTGTGTATTATAAGTTTTCCTTCAACCATATAATTCTTAGGACTAACTTCTCAAGTTTTTAGTTCATGATATTTCTCTTTAACACATATTTTAAGAGGTTTTTATGCTGAATTTAATCAATAACCAATAAATTCATACACTAGTTAGTATAATTCACACACTCCTTATAGTTGTTATATTTAGTTGGTTGTGGTTCATTTAGTATAAGTCTCTCTAAAATAATTTCATTGTATTCATAATTTACATTTATTTTATATTCACTTCCATTATGGAATTATTTTTTACACTTAGAACAATTATTAATTCTTTAATTACTATTTCACCCATTTTTTCTACTCTAATATAATAGAAACATATTCATTTTTATTCCTCCACAGTTTTTATGACATGAATTTCATTGGGGATCAATAATTTTCTTTTTATGACACTCATAATAATTATTTATGTATCCACAATTTATTTCTACAGTGATATCATATAAAACTATTTCTTCCTAGATACTAAAAAGCCTTATGGATAATACCTTTTAGAGGATTAGTTTTAATCTAATGAAAAACCCTAAAAAATATTCAATTCTGGTTTGTTGATAATAATATATGTGTAACTCACAATTCATATTATATCTACCTCATAGGTACCAATATATTCATCATTTCCATACTTATTCTCAAGAAATGCACATTTAATATTCATGTGATGTTTCACTGGAAGGAACATGCTAAAAATAATCCTTCCCAACACATCACAATCAATAGTGTTAATTTATTTCTTCTTTATTTATATTATTAATAAGATTACATAATTTAAATTCTTCTACTTCTAAATTGTATACTAAGTAGAAAAAAAATTCAGAAAATGAGTACTACAGAATAAAAAATAGGTTTTTAGTATTACAGGCCAATTATATTGTAAATAGTTGATTAATGATCTTACTATAATAAGGTTATTTTTTCATAAAATACATAACTAAGAATTGGTCTCTTCTTTTCATCATTTGAAACGAAACATGATTCATGTTTTTAGTGAGTTCTTTGAGCATAAAAAGATGAGTTCTCATTCCATCCATCATGTCATTCAGTTTTCCATGTGTAAAAACATTCAAATGTCAGCCACAATGGAATGTTTACAAAATTCCACATATTTTACGGTAGTGAATGAATAAAAAAATATAAAACATTAATATATAACAATAAATGTGAGATATCCTATAATACAAAAAAATCATTTCTAAGATATCCTTAATTATGAAAAGACATGTTAACTTATGAATATTTTTGGTTGACCCAAAATCATTTTTAAATCATCATAAGTTATATTATGTTTTACTATTATATTATTCAGGACCTAATCCTAGGAAATAACTAAACTCCAGATTGTTAAAATTAGTGTTGATAAAATTATTACATACATAAATATTACATCGTTTTATATGATTGTAAAATAAATTTCCAAACAATAAATATCCCAAAAACATAAAATATTAGTAACTTTAAAAGATATTAAATTATAAAAAATTATCATTAATGATATTAAATATCTCCCAAAATTTTTTTATCCTAAAGTGAACTTCTTTTACTTATCCAACATAAAAAATTTGTTCAGAATTCTTGGAACAGTAAATATAATAGTGTGTGAGATTAC
Organism: Viscum album; assembly: GCA_963277665.1. Taxonomy (NCBI): domain Eukaryota; kingdom Viridiplantae; phylum Streptophyta; class Magnoliopsida; order Santalales; family Viscaceae; genus Viscum; species Viscum album. The sequence goes on from OY728122.1 coordinate 381,911,452, forward strand.
ATTCTATGTAATGGAAACATAGAAGATAATAAACAATTACGTTTCAATTATATTTAGAATGAGATAATGATGATTCCACATGAAGTCCATTCTGTATTAATCATTTATCTTAAATCATGATTCTTATCATGTCCCATTAAAATATCAAAATACATGAGTCTGAAGAGTATAAAATCATAATTTTTCAATTAGGACCTCATAAAGTAAATAATATCTATAAGAATATGTAATAGTAATTTCAATACATTCAAAAGAAAAATATAATTTCATTAATGAACGATCCCTACCAAGACTATAATTATAAATAAATCCCCATATTTTATTGTGTTCACCCCCATTCCTCCATTTCCATAGTTAAGATTCACTTCAATAACTATCATAGTAGACAAAGTACCTAACTAAACTAGGTTAACATCCCATTCATGTCCATATTATATTAGAAATTTTAATTACTACTCAATTTGTTATAGGTATTTAAGTTTCCCACATTTCTCATAAATAAATCCATATTTATATTCCATAAGATCGTAGAAATATTCATTATTTAAAAATATCCAAACCCATTAACATGGAACATGATTTATATACATTTAATCATAAAATAATCCTAATAAACCTAGTGAAAAATATTGGATTCTATCATTATATTATTATTTATTAATCCATAACAATAGTTAAGGGATATAGATATAGATGAAAAAGATAATTAGAAGTGAATTTTACCAATCCTTTAAATATTTGGGAAAATATCCTCTCCTGTTAGTATCTTAAAAAAATTCCAATATATAGGGAAAATAATTTCAATTTTGGATCACCAAGGATACCTATAATGGATTATTCAATTTAATAAATTAAATTTATGTTAAGAAATTCGATTAATTCATTTATTTATAAAAAATAGATTCCTTTAATAATTTATTAAAATTTCCAAATGTAAATCACACAAAAAATTACAAGAAGAGTCCTTCCAAGTAATTTTAATGAATGTCAAGTATGGTTGAAAATTTCTTTAAATAATCATTTTATTATAAAAATTAACATTCATGAATTCACTTTTAAGGCAATGGATGTTCAAAAAAATAATCTACCAAAAAGGAAATAAGGTCTTATTTTCATTAAAAGATTTTCTCAATCCTTTTATGTACCAAAAAGATGAAATGGTACTAATTAATGAAATTTATTAGATTAAATAAATTATAATAAAACATATTATGTTAAATGTATAAGTAATAGATAATTCCCAGAATTAAAATTTACCCTAGATAATCCAAAAATTAATATTTTCGCATAAATCCTTTCCTCGAGTCCATCCCTTTCCTACACACACACATTAGTTCCTATGTAATAATTTTATATTTGTTTCAAATATATACTAAAAAAATTCTCATAATTATATTACAATATATCATTCCTTTTAAATTTTAAATTTACCATTTACTACCATATGTTAATTAAAATAAAAATTAAGGTGAAAACAATTATGTTTTCAATTCAAGGTTTTCTATCGCACATCCAAATAATACACATTAGTCATGGTTACAATATATATAAAATATTAATCATATTATAAGTGAAATATTTATTCATTATATACACATTTATAACCATTCATTTTATTTGGTGATGAAAAATGAATAACATTGCTTTTTGGATAGAATTATAGAGCCTATACCATGGACATGGCTATGAAATTGACATAAATTTTTTTTATATATTATTTAAACTAATGTCACAATTTTATGTTTGTTATATAATATTTTTGTGATATTATAGAATAATAACACATTTAATCAAAAAAATAAATACTATTACCTCTTCTTTTGGAATCTTCATTTAGAATACACATTAATCCTTTAGAGGTACTTCTTTTGGGAAGAACAAAAATGCTAGAATGGGAAGTTTCTAGATAGAATGGTATTTGGGAATTGATTGGATGAGGAACATATATTAATAGGAGTTATGGAGTCAGGGTTAGAGGACTATCTTCAATAACTATTCTTTGGAGAAAATGTGTAAATACATAAAACATGAAAATTTAATAAAGTAATATTCATGTTAATGTGGCACCAAATATATGACCTTATGTCACGACCCGTCCTTGGGGCCCATGCCGTGACTAACCTATTCCTACCTTCCATGGGCCAGGGGCTAGCGACTACCACCAAAGGCATAAATCCCAATAAAAAGGGAAGGCATTGCCTTTATAAAAGTAAACAACACAACAGAGTACAAGCAGAAGAAAACACTATTACAAATGAAAGTTCTGAAAAGTAAACGGACCAGAATACAAACCCAACTGAAAAGTACAGATAAAACTAAAGGAAATTACAATAGAAAATACGAGCAGGTGGATGAATAGAAGTAGCTCCTAGGTCGTCCACCCCGAATCCTACCTAAAGGGTAGGTACAGGTAGCGCACCTCCTGGATCGTCCACCATTGATCCTACCTGAAGGGTAGTTATAGATAGCCTCCGCAACGCTCTCACCCGTCAACCTCCTCTGAGTACCGTCTCATTGTGAAGTCCACCTCCAGATACTGACTCGTCGTGATGTCCACCTCCAGTTACCGACTCGTCGTGAGGTCCACCTTCGTGTACCGTCCAGTCCTCGAACACTCAGCCTCTGTAGGTGCTATCCATCGTCTGCATCCAACACAATGAGGTGCGGGCATAGCCCGTGCAGGGGTGAGTATAACGATACTCCGTAGGGACGCTGAGACCCTAAAGGTGTCACTAAATCCAACATGTATAACATCAAAGAAGGATCTAAATAGATAACCCTTAATTTGGTATAAGCCCATAGTTATACCTAAGTTATCAAGTAACCCATCTCAATCAAGAGGTATCAGACAGTTATAAAGTCGATGGAGAACCACTACATAGGTATATGCTTATACATATAAGTATGTTATCATGTATCCAATCTCAAACATGAGGATAAACACAAAGGTCATTGACTCAGCTCAAACCAGGATTTTCATTATCGAAACCACAACTGCTGAATAGCTCCTCCTCTGTCGAGTACACTGATCCTGTCACGACTCTGAGGTGCTGCTCACGAACCTTATACAGCTGAGGTGCCTCTCCTGTCGAGTATTGCGGGTCAGCCACCCAAACAAAGTAGTGCTCCACACCGGGGTCTTCCTCCCAAACACAGTGTTGCACCAAAATACAGTAGTACTCCTTAATATCCCCCTATAGCTTACATAGGTACTCCATCTGTCAAGTACCGCAGGTCTTCCACCAAAATACAGTAGTGCTCCACACTTTGGGTCCACCACCCAAACACAGAAGTGCTCCCCACGGGACTATACAAGTTGCTCTGACTCAAATCAGACAAGTAGTCATCAGGTATCAGCCAGCTACACGGTCTCCGTACTCCGTACGCTCATCTCTGGGAGGGTCTGCTCCATGAGCTACAGGTCGATACTCCAAGTATCACAAAGATCCATGAAGATTTATCTCAATGGACCACCTCATAAAAGGGGTCTCAACGCAACAAATGGCGTGTCAATCGGACGCCCGGTCTGTGAGTTATTAGCCTTTTAGTCTTGCGGGCTCGGTTGGATTTGAGTACGAACCATCATTGTTGTATCACGACGGTACCCCGAACATAAATAGGGTATACTCATAAGGTATTTTTCTCAATGTGATCACCAAATCCACTGACGGTTCATCAAACGAAAGTCTAGTCTGAAAGTTATCAGCTTTTCCGTTCGAGGGGCCTGATAGAATTTAGGGTACAATCCAACCCAGACTTACTCCAACTGCATTCAAACCTCAGGTGAAGTATGCCAAAAGTTCCGCCTCATCAATATGAATCCAAAAAAGTCGACGGAACATCAATCGGACATCCGGAACTCAATTTATTAGTGTTTCCGCTCGGAGGGCCTGGTTGGTTTCGGTTTCGATCGAACCCTACCATGCACATACTTTTCTGAAACATTGATGGTAATTTATTGAATTGCCCCTATCGATCCAAGGAACTATACGCAACTGACGGTGAATCTATCAGAGATCCTTAGCTCATGATATGGGCATTTAACTGAAGGAGGTTCGAAAATAAGGGGTATGGGCCCGGTCCGACCCAGCCCGATATCCCTTGGGACGACCCGACCTATGTCCGGGTCTGGCCCGGTTGGGCTCGGCCCGGACCGACTAGCGCGACCTGGTCGTATCTCATCCAGCATGGCCGAGCGGATGTCGCAGAGTGGGGGGAGGGGGGGAGGGCTCGGCCCCTCACTACTAATTGGCGCCGACGGCAGTTTGCGCAGCCGCCGTTCTTCAAGAATCCCACGCGGCCGTGGGATCCGCCGCGTCACACTGCCGTGGCAATGCACGGTGGGTTTTCTCCAGAAGCACGCTGGAGTGCCACCACCTCTTGGCGGCCGGACGGTACTGGCCACCGCCTCCGGTCGCCGGCGAGGCCGCGCCGGCGCGGGGCACCGACAGTTCCTTCCGCGGACCAACGGACGCGCTCCGGTGGTCCAATTTGGCCACCGTCTTCGGCAACAATCCCCCCGGGACCTTCTCTTCACTACGAATGCTTTCAAAAGTCATCGCGGTCCCGTTTCTCAATCATAGACAATCTGCACACCAACAACAATCTGCGGAGGGTTGTCGGGTCATGTATGTTCGACCCGCGCCCTCCGCGTTAGGTGTTATCAATTGGTACGATTAAATAGGGTTTTATAAAAAACAAACATTCAATTTTATTTAAATAAAATTGAATCAAATCATTCCACAATATCTTACATAAATTGAAGAAAACCAATATTCCCAAACCGCAATTAAAATAAAACATTCGCAGATCAACTTAATAATGAGTTGATCCGTGATCTTTGTTTTAGAAGGAAATAACCATGGGTATAATATCGTTCTCAAATTAATCCCCTACCTCGTGTCGTTTTTTGTTCGTTGACGATATCGCGAAAGGAAAAGGACGTCAGTTTGGTGATGTCGTCCCAAGGTATGAGGTGATGGTGAAGATGGTCGTTGGCGTTTGTCGTTTCCTCAAGACCGTTGATCTGGCCCGAGCGTCATTCGTTGGAGATCCTATGGTTGAAGAACTGTTCTTCGTCAGGGGAGGGAGTTGTTCATCGACGAGGAGGAATTCTATTCTCTTCATTCTTCTTCTTCTTCTTATTCTCACACATATTCTCTTACTCTCCCCAAAGTATCCACACAACTATCCCAACCCGAAATAAAATAATACTTACTCTTATTTAATTATAACATTCCAAGAAATCAAAACATAAAATTCAAATTCTTAGTTAAATTAATTGAATAAGTTTAATCAATTAACTTAATGCGAGTTTTCATGAAATAAAGACGGATAGAGGGTGAGTTACACAATTAAATAGGGAGTGGAGAGTTATACATTAATTACAAGTGGTTTAAGGGGGTTTGGGAAAGTGAACAGTTGGGGATCATGTGGGCCCCACCTAACCTTAATCTTCACTTGGTTAGTTAGAAACTACTAGTTCCACCCCAACTTCTATACTTAGGATATAACCACCAATGTTGAGAATAAAATTTTTACCACAAATTTTATTCAATTCTTTATTAATCCTCAAACTCTAACAACTCCTCCCGAGCAAACTCACCATTGGTAAAGGTCCTCCTAAGAAAATAACAGCATTACGAGTTCATTGGTGCCCTCAGATTTCCATTCCATGCTCTGGTTCAAAAGATATAAAACCCCGCTCGTTCGTTCACTGAACGTACCTGAGCCAATCTTTAGCAATTGATTTCGGGCACACCGGTCCTCAGAATTAGGTGTAGTCAAAAACTACAGACTCATAAAATTACAAAGAAAATAAGAAAAAAATTTCCTTGAAATTTCTAGGTCTTTACATTAATCCCACCTCAGGGATTTACATCCGCGTAAATCTCTAACACACACTAAGGAAAACAAAGTGGTACTGAGCATGCATCTGAGCCTTCCCCTCCCAGGTGCTCTCCTGGAGGTTCTCGTGCTACCAGTGGAAGCACACCTAAGGAATCGACCGTCCACATAGAACCCTCTCATTTCAATCCTCGATCTCCACTGGAACCTCTGTGCATGTCGCCCTGTCATCAACGTCCAACTCCCTATGGTCGGTGATGTGTGAATGATCGTGCAGATATCTCCTCAGCTGAGATACGTGGATGACATCATGCACCCGATGCAACTGAGGTGAAAAGGTCAAGTGGAAAGCCACCTCACCTACCCTACTGAGGACATAAGAAGATCTGTTGAACCTCAGATATAACTTTCCGCCTCAGCCACATCTTCATAAACCTCGTCGAGGTGAGACCCGTATAAGGACGTGATCACCATCCTCGAACTCTAGAGGCCTCCATTTCCTGATTTGAACTAAGACTCAAAACTCTTGCTACCATGATGGTATGGTTGGCCAACTGAAGATTGATCGACCACACCGTCCTGGGCATGAGTTTATCTTGTGCTACCCGGGGATTCCTTTTCATCGACCTAGGAAAACCCATCCCAACGTTGTAGATAAACCACAACCTTTTTGCCAAATAACGTCATTCTGGGTATGAATTGTGAATCCAATCCATACCCAAACCAATGTCGTAAGGCCACAAAGCTGCCACCAAGAGATTCCAACAGAAACTATTGCCTCGAGGGTCAGATCACATTGTCGATGTATGTGTGATTATCGAGTCTCCTCCCAGAGGTATATCCAGACATGAGGGTCAAGTCAACGGCATACCAGAAACTCTAGGTCGAGGACAATATTCATGGAAGAAAGGAATGATTTGTATTAATTTCTGTAGTAACGGCAGCTATAAGTGGACACAGACTATCCCTAGAATCATTCTTAGAGCTATTGGGTCACACTCCTTGGCCGCATGCAGCCGCTCTCTTCCCCTACCTTCCATCTCCCTATTCCTGGAGGGGACAACAAAGGCGGTTGGTTGTAACATGTCGAAATATACACCACCACACTCCTCTCTCCTAGATCTGCTTCCCACATCCACTGCTCTGCAGATTCATTTGTCCTTTACACTTCTTCTTCTTGAAACATTTTACATGCCCAAGTCTCTGAGTCTGGCACCAGTTTCATGTTTCTTAATGCACTATGCAGTCTTCATCCACTCTTGGATGATCTGAACCTTCTCCATCATAGCTCATACCATCATTGGTCGGTAGGAAGTTTTCCAACATGGTATGTCTGTCAATGACCACCCTTCTTCGTCTACAATCTGTAAGAGCTTCTAAGATTTCTCCTTTGCTAAATAGATAAATCTGGTCTCATCCCCTAGATGAACCACGTTCTTTGCCTAGTATAGTCAATCCTGACATGAACGGTACTATTTAATGCCATTGATGATGTCGCAAGGCCTCAATGTTACTACCAAGAGATCCCACCGTCACTCTCGCCTCCATGGGTCGAGTCACACTATCAGCATCAGTATGAGGTCACTGGGTCTCCTCCAGTAGAAATCTGGGAAGTGAGGGTCAAGGCCACAGTTTTAACCCCGACCAATCAGTATCAACCAAACCAAAAGGAAAGGAAAGTAAACATCAAAAAAGTTAAGTGTCTTTTTTTACTATAGATCGAAGTACAAAGACACAAATACAACAACAACATAGAACTAGAAGTACCAAAAACAAAAGGAATCCACTAGTTTCGCTCATATCCACCTGCTTCCGGAGCTCCACTGCCTTGTCCACAGCTCGACTGTTGCTCAAGCACCCACCGCTGCTTCTATCTCGGTGGCCCTCCAATGCATATGGATCAACTGTGTGGGGAGTCAGATAGTCACGTGCCATTTTACCCATCCTGTCGCAGGAGAAACACATTCCGTTTCTGGCATGCCTGGCTCGGACTCTACCCCGAATGCCGCACACTACCGATCCTATAACCTGAGGTCACCCACCTACTGGTATGGTACTCTTGGACCTCTGTATCATCTATCTACTACCTACAGATGACTCGGCTACTAATGGAAAATCATGCGGAAAAGGCATCAGCTCCTGAGCATGCTCAGAGTGTAGAGTCAATGGTATATACTCTACCCTGAAGAAGGTCTCAAAATCTTCCCTGGGGAAGTTCATATCATAGAAAAAGTAGAAGATGTGGCTCCACCACCTCTCAAATGCTCCTTGGAAGAGGGTAACAACTAGGTACACCATCAAGTATGCGGGTGTCCCAGCTGTGTGGAAAGCTCATGCTGCAAACTCCAACCAGTGTCCAGCCTTCTGAAAATATGACTTTCCTCGAAACCTTGGAGGCCTCTGACACTGGAACTTGTGCATCACGCTCAAGCGGCATGCACTCTATACTGGTGTCTCAACTGATGGAGGGCCATGTACTGAGGCCTCACTTCTCGGTGGGTTTTCATCGCGCTCCCCATTTGGTACCCACGCTGTCTATCTAAGTGAAGTCATCCTGAAAGAAGAAGTCATGAAATGGTCAAACGATTATACCTGGTGAGCTGAACTGGTTTGAGCTAATTTTAAAGAAACTTTTGAAAACACACACGCAACCAGTGTTTTCGTGAACTGAGTCATAAATCAGTGGTCAGGGTCCTGGTGTATGGATATGTCGGCCGCCCACACCAACACTGCACTCCCTGAACTGAAGACCACACTTAGTTCCTTTAACACTATTGCTTCACAGAAAATAAATATCAGAGTCTTATGTTATGCGGTAGAACCGACTCATCTGATATCAATTTTTCATGAACCGCCCTCGGGGCCTGTGCTGTGACTATCCCAAGCCCACCGTCCATAGGGCAGGGACTGGCGACTAGCACCAAAGGCGTAATTCCCAATAAAAAGGGAAGGCATTGCCTTTATAAAAATAAACAACACAACAGAGTACAAACGGAAGCAAACACTAAGTACAAAAGAATGTGATGAAAAGTAAGTGGTCCAGAATACAATCCCAACTGAAATGTACAGCTACAACTAAATGAAATTAAAACATAAAAGACAAGCAGCTTGAAGAATAGAAGTAGCTCCTGGGTCATCCAGCTCGAATCCTGCCTGAATGGTAGGTACAGATAGCGCAACTCCTAGATCATCCACCACAGATCCTACCTGAAAGGTATGTACAAAGAGCCTCCTCAACACCCTCACCCATTAACCTCCTCCGAGTACCGTCTCGTAATGAAGTACACCTCCAAATACAGACTCATCGTGCGGTCCACCTCTAGTTACTGACTCTTCATGAGGTCCACCTTCAGGTACCATCCAGTACTCGAACACTCGACCTTCGTCTGCGCTGTCCTTCAACTGAATCCAACACAATGAGGTGCGGGAATAGCCTGTGTAGGGGTGATTATAATGATACTCAGTAGGGACCCCGAGACCGTCAAGTTCCCCCTAAATCCAACAAGGATATCCACAAAGCATGATCTAAATAGATAATCCATACTTAAGTATAAGCCCATAGTTATACCTAAGTTATCAAGTAACCCATCTGAATCAAGAGGTATCACATAGTTATGAAGTTGATAGATAACCAAAACATAGGTATATTCCCATACATATACATAAGTTATCAAGTAACCCATCTCAAACACGAGGAAAAACACAAAGGTCATTGACTCAGATCAAACAAGGATTTTCATTATCGAAACTGCAACAGCTGAAGAGATCCTCCTCTGTCGAGTACACATATCATGTCACGACTCTGAGGCACTGATCACTAACCTTAGACTACAGATGTACTCCTTCTGTCGTGTACCGCGTGTCATCCACCCAAACATAGTAGTGCTCCCTACTGGGGTCTGCCACTCAAACATAGTAGTGCACCCCGCCTAATAGCCTGTAGAGGTACCCCTTCTGTCGTGTACCACGAGTCTGCCACCCAAGCACAGTAGTGCTCCCAGCCATGGGTTTTCCACCCAAACACAGTACTGCTCCCCACTGATCTATACAAGTCACTCTGACTCGAATCAAACAAGTAGTAATCAGGTCTCAGCCAGGTACACGGTCTCTGTACTCCGTACGCTCGTCTCCGGGAGGGTCTGCTCCAAGAGCTATAGTCAATACTCCATGTATCAAAAATTTCTATGAAGAAGTATCTCAAAGGACCGCCTCTTTATTGGGGTCTCGAAAAAATAGAGGATTCATCAATCGGACCCCCGGTCTGTGAGTTATTAGCATTTTAGTCCTGGGGGCCTGGTTGGTTTTTTGTATGAACCAACCTAGCTGTATCTCAACTGTTCCCCGAGCATACATAGGGTATACTCAAAGGGAATGTTTCTCAACATGATCACCAAAGTAGCTGATGGTTTGTCAAACAGATGTTCGGTCTGAATGTTATCAGCTTTTCTGTTCTAGAGGCCCAGTTGGATTTCGGGTACAATCCAACCTGGCCTTACTCCAACTTCATCCAAACCTCAGGTGACATATGCCAAAAGTTCTGTCTCATCAAAAGGAATCCATAAATATTGACGGCACATCAATCGGACATCCGGAACTCAAGTTATATGTGTTTCCGCTCTGAGGGCCCTGTTGGTTTCAATTATGAACCAACCCGACCATGCCCATACATCGCCGAAACCTTGAGTGTAATAAACCTAATCGACCATCTCGATCCAAGAAACCCTACACGACTGATGATACATCGATCAGAGGTCTGTAGCACATTATATGGGTGTTTAACTGAAGGAGGTCTGAAAATAGGGGGTTGGGGGCTGGTCCGACCCAGCCCGATACGTCTTGGGTCGGCCCGAATCGGGTAGACCCAACCCGGGTCCGCGTCTGGCCCAGCCCGGCTGGCGTGGCCTGGCCCAGCGGGCGCGGTCCGGCCGTGGCTCAGCCAGCGTGGCTGAGCGGAAGCCATGGAGCGGGGTGGTGGTGGGGGGGGGGGGGGGGGGGCTCGACCCCTCACCGCTAATTGGCACTCGTGCCGGTCTTCTGGGATCCACCACGTCGCACCACCTCGGCAAGCCGCGACAGGTTTTATCTGGTGGCGCGCTGGGATAACGCTGCCTCCTAGAAGCCAGACGGCTCCGACAGCCGCCTCTAGTTGCTGGCACTGCCGCGCCGGTGCGTCGTGCTGACCGTTCCTTCTGCGGACCACTAGACGCGCTCCGATGGACCGATTTTCCCGCTGTCATCGCCAACGGTCCCCCCGGGACCTGCTCTTTACTATGATGGCTTTCAAACATCGTTGCGGTCCCGTTTCTCCATCACCATCAATCCACACACCAACAACAATCTGTGGAGAGTTGTTGGGCCATATTTGTTTGGCCCACACCCTCAACGTTAGGTGTTATAAATTGGATAGATTAATCAAGGTTTTATAAATATCAGACATTAAATTTTATTTAAATAAATTTGAATCAAATAATTCCAAAATCTCTTAAATAAATTTAATCATACCAATATTCCCAACGAGTAATTAAAATAAAACATTTGAGGATCAACTTAATGATGAGTTGATCCGTGTTCTTTGTTTTAGATGGAAACATCCATGGGAATAATATCATTCTCAAATTAGTCCCCTACCTCATGAAATTCGTCGTTCATTGATGATATCGCGAAAGGAAAAGGACATCAGTTCGTTGTCTTCATCACAATGTAAGAGGTGATAGTGACGATGGTCATTGGTGTTCGTCATTTCCTCAAGACCTTTGATCCGGACCGAGCATCGTTCGTTGGAGATCTGACGGTTCGAGAACCATTCTTCATCTGGGGAGGGAGTTGTTCATCGACGAGGATGAATTCTCTTATATTCCTTCTTCTTCTTCTTCTTCTTCTTCTTCTCACAAAGGCTCTCTTACTCTCCCCAAAGTCTCCACACAACAATCCCATACCAAAATAAAATATGACTAACTCTTATTTAATTATAACATGTCAAGCATTCAAAACATAAAATTCAAACTCTTAGTTAACTTAATTGAATAGGTTTAATAAATTAATTTAATTTGAGTTCTCATGAAATAAAGAGGGGGAGAGGGTGAGTTACACAATTAAATAGGGAGTGAGGAGTTATGCATTAATTACAAGGGGTTTAAGGGGGTTTGGGAAAGTGAAGGGTTAGGGATCATGTGGGCCCCACCTCACCTTAATCCTCACTTGGTTAGTTAGAAACTAGTTGTTCCACCCCAACATATACACTTATGATATAACCATATATGTTTGGAAAAAAAAATTACCACAATTTTTATTCAATTCATTATTAATCCTCTAATTCTAACAACTCCTCTTGAGAAAACGCATCTTTTGTAAAGGTCCTCTTATGAAAATATCGGTGCTCCGAGTTCATTAGTGCCCTCAGATTTCAATTCCGAGTGCCAGTTCAAACGATAGAAAAACCCTCTCGTTCGTTCACTGAACGTACCCGGGCCAAACTTCAAAAATTGATTCTGGGCACACCAGGCCTATGAATCAGGTGCCATCTAAAACTGTGGACTCATAAAATTCCAAATAAATTAAGAATTTTTTTTGAAATTTTCAGGTCTTTACACCTTAGCTTTAAACATTAAATTATCTTCAGTTTTATGTAAATAATTCATTGTCTTCAATTTTAGGTTCTTATTAAGTTTATAGTTATATATAATTTGGACATAACTAGTACATTAAAAAACCATAAAAAACAAAGTGGATATATTTTATTAGTTTCCATTTTCTCAAAATATAAAACATTGAAAATTTATCATTATTTTGTTTCATGTAAATTTTACACATATTTATACTTGACTTCATTTTTCCCTTAACAATCCATAAAGCTAGATAAAAACAATTAAAAAAATTATGATAGCTATATGTTCATAAGGGATAAAAAAATAGGGAAACCATTAGTCTAATGAACACATAAAAATTCAAGTAAAGTTAACCATGATTTCCAATGTTATTGAACATATTAAATTATGTATTTTATCATGAAAAACAAAATAAAATATCAAAAAAATATTTAAAGATCATTCAAATAAATTAAATCTCATTTAGTTATTTGGAATAAAATTATTGCTGACTGAAAACATTATCATTACATAATGCATTTGAAAGATATAATGGGAACCACCCTTATGAAATAATGGAGTTTAAACCATTATATAATCTATTTCAGGATAATATATCTTTCATATTCTATAAATTGGATCATGCTTTCATATAAGTTATATCTATCTCACACATAATCTGTAACGGGGATCAACCCATTGTATATAATATATTTGCCTCACCTGTTTGCTATAATGGAGCTCAACCCTTCGTATAAGAAATATATTTCTCACCTAGTTCATATAATTATAAAGAATTAAATAGTGAATAAAATACTTTCATCATATAACACTTTAAAAAAATTAGACCCATATGAAAAACCATTTAAAATTAAAATATAATTTTAAGAATCCATTTCCATGATGAAATCACCATTTTCATTAAAATACCACTGTCAATAACCGATTTATCCAAACTGATAAATATATTTTTTCAATATGAAGAATCATGAAAGGTTTTAAATTAATCCAAAAATAAAATAATGACCATGATGGTGAAAAATTCTCCATTATTGTGTATGTTAAGAAATTATCATTACTTATTTTATTTGTCAAAACATTCCTTATAAAACACATAAAAAATATATTTCAAAAGTATTTTAAAATTATTAAAAACTATTCCTAAAATGTATTGTGTGAATATTTTATGTAAATAAAAAAACATTAATTAAATATTTTTAACAAAATGGACTTGGAAGATAAATAGTTTGAAGGAAAACTTTACATAATTATTAATTTCAAATTAAATGTCTCATATGAATTAGTAAAAACATGATTCATAATAATAATTTAATAATAACATTAAAAAACATTACATTTTTTGAGAATAGAGAAATTTGTGATATAAAATGTCAATGGGTGTTTATATATAGCTTATTAAAGAATATAGGTGCAAAACATCAATGAAGTGTCTAAATAGAAATATAATGAGGCAAAGTCCCTTACCATGATTTTGAATCATCCTGTTACATATTTATCTTCATGATTCATCGAAATATGTTAATATTTTTACTTTATTGAGAATATTTTTAAATATTATTATTAATTGTTTTTCTCAAATTAAATATTTATATTTAATTACCCAATCAATTATGTTTTATGTGAGTTTTTTTATCATATTCTTCTTCTATGTCAAAATTAAATTTTTTGGTTGAATATAGAAAAATACATCATTATATAAACATATATTATAAATTTATCACTGAAAATAATGATATTTATATAGAAATTAATATTTTAAAACCATTCATGAATTATGATAATGAAAAACAGACCATTGTTATAATTATGTAGAAGGTAGGTTGTATGTACAGATGAGTAATGATACCATTTTTCAACATATATTACAGAAAGAAGGTAGGTAAAACTTTTCTCTACATATTGATTATTAAACCATAATTATATAATTATATAATTATTTATATAATTATTTTTATGTGGTGATGAAAAAAGAAATCACATTGCAACTAGGACGCAATAGTCTACATGTACACAAATGATGTTACAACATTTTCATTGTTTGAAATGTTATGAAGAAAAATATATATTATTTGTAATAATTATAATTATGCAATTAATAAAATATAAACATCATTTCCAACACATATATTAATTATATATACACTTATTACCTTCCATGTAACATGTTCGGTAAAAATGATTCACATCACTTCATGTGGTTGTAGTCCACTGTAGGCAAGATCTACGTTATAATATCCCCTAGTGTATGAAATGTAAAAAGGGGTTATATGATATAATGACTCTTCATGTGTTATATTGTTTTCAATATCATTAATATCACATATAATTTTAATTTACATCAAAATTACAAACCATGATAGGTGGCAATGGAAAAAACCAATGACAATATTTTTGCGAGGCGGTCGTTTACCACATACACGAAAGAGGATTCTATAACACACTTGATTCTAGTGTGTGTTGATTTAGCTCATACCATTAACAATAAAACATATAATAATATTATTTATAACTATTTAATGAAATAATCATGGAATAAAAATAATTTAATGATTTGTAGAAGGAATTAAAACAAAAATTCACATTGATAAACATTAACTCTTCTTCAGGAAACTTATTCTGGATTAAACCAAAAGACTAACATAGAATGAGTTCTACACAAAGATATTATTATAGGATGTGGTAATATATGTTAGGTATTTATTTTTTTATGGGTTTCTCAATCCTATGTTCTCTGATGGCATGAAGATAAGACGATATTGGGTGGACTTTATAAGTGGGTGAGGGGTGCCACATTGAATTTTCAAAAAGAAGTTTTATGAACCCATTTTTTACATAATAGAGGTTTCCATAACAACCAATATTCCAAATTAGAGGTTTAATGATATAAAATTGTCTATAAATTAGTTTTTTGTACAGGTTTCATGGTCATTTTAACAATTATGAATAAATTTTAGTCTCGTGGTTTACTCATAATTCAATAAGTCACTATAGTTAATTTTAACTTTATTCACTAATAATTTAACAACAAATTAAATTTAAACTTATTATTAATGTTAAATTATTTTCATGAATGTTTTTTAATTAATTTTACAAAATTTAAATAACAAACATTTTAGAAATTAATTTAATCTTAACCTTGTAAAAGAAATACGAATGATGGTTTTGAATTTGAAAACTGTTCAAATGATTACTATGTTTTAATATCCATATATAATAAATATAAAATGATATAACTTGGATTGATATATTAATAATATAATTAATTCTAATTTATATTATATTTTAATTATAATTTAACTATATAAATTATTTATATAAAAACTCAATTGTCAATTAAATTTTTATTTTCACTATTCAACAAAAATGAATCTTCACATAAAAATAAAAAAAATTGACCCTATGATAATTTTGACATTTTAATTTTAAAAATTAAGCTTAATATATAAAATTTAATATATGAATGTTTCAAAAATTTCTTTAAAACATGTCCTACATTAAAAGGAGGAAAAACTACCATTTAGAAAAATACAACATTTTATGTGTACAATTCTACTAGATCTTATATAATGAATATCCAACATTTTAGATGATTTTCAAAACCATGGATTGAAAAAATAATATATATAATTCATTAATATATCTAAATAATAGTTTTTAGATTAATATATTAAAATAATAGGCTTTTTGTTGGAATAAAAATCGTTTTAAAAAATTTTCGGTACATTCAGTTGGTTTTTATTTTCTTTTATAAATAATTATTAACCAATGAGTTCATTATATATAAATTTTTAAAACCAATTTTCACAATTCATTTAATCTTATTCATTCCATTTATTATAATGTCTAGTTGATAAAAATTAGGATAAAAATAATTTTGATAATATATTGTTGTTAGTTATGCTTAACACATGGGTGTAACAGAAGTTATAGATGAATAATGATATTACATGCAGCGTAATATAGTCATGGTGTTCCATATAACGAAATCTAATCTTTTCATAGTGTGTATCTCAAGATATAAATGAATTTTAATTAACTTGAGTGATTATGTATTATAATGTATTGGGATGTCACTTGGTACTCTCCATAAAATGAATTTCTCCCTCCAAAGTCCTTTCAGTAAAGAATTGTTTAAGAATTTGGGAATTAATTCATAGATACCCACAAAAAAAATTGATAATAGTGAATCCAATAGGTATGGATTTAAATCATATATAATAGTCATACAAAATAACACATTCTATATTTCAAAATAAGGGAATGCATGTTGGAACTAAAGATTTATACATAGATTAAAAGCATAAATATTTATGGAGGGTGATCCATTAAATTGATCAAAAAAAGTGAAGGATCAATGGAATGTTAAGGGCCTAAAAACCATAAATCTATGATGATAAATAAGATCATAATTTCATAAGAAATGATGGTAGTGGGATGAAATTATTTTATCAAGATCCTTTTAATATATTTAATGAATTATTATAATGTTGATGAAAGAAAGGAAATATATATACTTGATATATTTCAATTTGGAAATAAAATTTCGATCTAGATAAAATTAATTGAAATATTGTGATCATCTTAAAAAAATAATATTGGATCATAAAAACCAAAAATGTTATCAATACATTAAAATACATGACAAAAAATTAAAGGCATTTTCCTCACTAAACTTATGTCAGGAATAAACATAATCCCAAACAAACATCTCTGAAAAATTCCTTTATTAATTTATGATATCATCAAATAAAATCGAATTATGTGTATATAGATTTAATGTTGGGGCTAGACATCAAAAAAATACCAAACTCCCTAAAGCTATCACCACCTCACCAGATGTCCAAATATCAATTGTTGAGTTTGAAAATGATTTTTCCACCCCTTTTTTTTCTAATCATGATGATTTTATCCCAGATTATGTAACTTCAAACACACAGTATCAAAATGTATAAACTCATAACAACTAAAAAATGTAACTATATTCAAGTTATATATCATCTCGTTCCGGAATTTTTCAGGATGACATTATTTTTATTCACAATCCTTGTGACAAGACATACCATTCCAGTATAATATGTCTAATCAAAACATCCATTCCAAAAAACATATTTTACAATAATTGGAAGAATTTTTACGATTACATCAATAATTCATTTTCATGAACATACTTCTTCAAGATGATGGAAGGGATGGAAAAGTGTTGTGACCATTAATCATGATGATGAAATAGAGATATTGACCCCCCCCCAAGTCCATCATGTAGTAGGCCCTAGGGTAGTGTCCAACACTATGGGTATATAAATTTAAAAATTGGGATGAATTGCTCTTTTTATAGAAACTAAAATCATGAGATAATTTTATCAACCCCAAAAAACCCCAAGAAAAATATATAAAAAACCATCCTAAATTAATGTTTAAAGTATAAAATTATTTAAATAAAATAAAAAATCCAATGTAACTACCCATATAATAACAAGAAGCAACACAAAAATCATCCCCAATAACTGATCTAGTAAGGTTCAACACGGTCCGTGTAATCCCCCAACAATATTGGAAACAATTTTATATATGTAGGGTGTAATTTAAATATACTCAAAATTAAATTCCAATGTTACACTTGAATAAGTTGAATAATCATACTAATGACCCTATGAAGAACATTAGAAAAAAAATCACCTAATAAGGTATACTATCCACCCCACCCCCACAAATTCATGATCACCAAATAATGCAAGACAAATAATGTTAAGGAGTAATCACATCAATATTCAGGTACCCTGCACCAATTCTTAATGGTTAATATATCATCCCGGATAGTGAACATCCTGACACTATGACAAGCTTCCACATGATCCACTTTTTCAACCTATCCACAAAAACATCGGCTATATACCACATCCTCCCAGAAAACACCTAGGCCACAACCAAATCACTTGCCAAAGATACCTAAGAATTCACAACATATCCCAAACCCAAAGACACCTAGTAATCACACCATTCTCAAAAATACATGGGCCTCACAACTGCACCACAAAGATCTTAAACAGTATAGGGAAAAAAATTCCCTGATGAGGGAGTAGAGAAGTTCCAATAACCATCAATTTATCCTCCTACTTGGATATTGGGACATAACACACTCCCCCTAAAAAAATGAGGGTGTTAGGTACGTAATGTTCAACATGTGTGGGGTGGGTATAGAAATCACAAGGAACTCTACATATAAATATATGTACCAAACTCTCGGCCCCACCTATGGGGTTTCAAAAGAAAATTCATCCATTACCAAAACTCAAATTGCATCCAACCCTACATGCATGTACCACCACAAATGACAGTCACTATCGTATGTTGATAAATAAATGCCAGTTCACTAAATTGCCAACTTGAAACATGACCCTATCCAATTCATTTAACCTATTTCCATTCTTAATTATAAATTCATTTTTTATTTATCACATACCAAATGAGCAACTACCAAACACAACACAACACAAGTAGCATCATAAAACAAACATTCGTTACAATGTACCTAAAAATTCTTGGAGAATGGCCCACACAAGTTAACACCAAACCTTTTCAAAATCATCCCCCTAAACCATCCTTGGAATCCCTACTACACAAAACTACCACACATGAAAAAACAATCAGAACCAAACCAGCTTATAGTTCTACATCACACTCCCCTTTCATGGAGACCCCTTCCATGATTCATCAATGTAACACCTCCATATCCATCCTATCAATAAGAAATACACCACACAAATTATCATTAACACAATATGTATCCCCTCTATATAATAACACCACACCTAGAACACCCATAAAAAACATATACTACCTGATCCTATAGCTTGATGACCAGATGGAGTTCCACTACCTAACAAATTCACCAAATACACAATCAACCAATCTCTCAAACTGATATTCCATTACACCACCTGCACCACCCCACACACATATCCACCCACACAACAACAACACCACATGAAAAACACATACACAAATCCAAATATAACCACACATATCTCACAACCACACAAACAAGGAAAAGATTATTTAGATTTATTAGACAATTGTGATTTAATTACACTTTATAAAATATGAGTTATCACATAACAAGTTTGATCCTTGGAAATACATTTATTTAACAAAATATATTTGTTAAACCAATGTCATTATCATATTTTAGTTCATAATGTATCAAAAAAATGTAATCCCAAGCTATACTGGTGCACAAATAGAGACCACTAATGGGAATGATTTTTAGAAGTCATGCAGATATTATAGAACACGTCATTAATCAATGATAACATATAAAAAAAGTGATCATCGGCATCATCTTTATAGACCCTAATTTATTACTTCTTATTATCTTCATTAAATTTGTGTCTAACTGTATTCATAAGGGTATATGAGTACACCCACCCCGCATAGTATACAAATAAAGGAAAGATGAATGGATCCCTGCTTGGAACAACAAGAGACCAATTATTCATCTTTTAACCAAAATAGGGGGTCGTAGGAGTAGATGGAATGGATCTAGGGGAAATTTGAATATATTTGTACAGCACTGTTACAGAAATCCTCATGGAAGAAAGGTTTTTGGCACACCAAGAAAAAACATAAGGGTTCCATGGAAGATATTATATCATATTTAGAAAAGTATGATCCTATATCCCAGCAAAAAATGGTAATAAGGTAATAAATGAAAGATCAAAGAAAAGATTACATTGTTTTACTATTTTAATGTATTGGATCTGTTAGAATATTAAATATATAATTTTCATCATTTGAAACACATTTAGAAATTCTCAACAATGTTTTTAATCTCAGTTAATGTCAAATTAAATATAAGAGGGGAGAAACCGGAAAAACCAGAAAATATTGTAAAAGAATCAGTGATGGGTGAGTCACTGACAATGAGTAACTGACACAAAACATCAATTCCAGACTCACTAATGTGATTCACTAACACCCGACCAAACAATTATGGACCTATAGATACCCAATATATCAACACCGCACTAATCGACGCCATGCCTACTCATACCCAATATACCAATGCGAGCTACTATCACTATTACACTGATTCTAATCCACCGACATGAGCTACCTATACCACCTATCGATGCTAATCCTACTTTTGTTAGACCTACTGACACCTCAACCCACTTTCACCTTGACTCAATGATAGAAAAACATGAAATTTGGAAAACTCTTGAAATGAGCAGATGTTGCCTCCCAGAACCCCCCAAACACCTGATTGTGACAAATTAATGGACCACATAGGTCTGATCAATTAAATCATATACCTATAAATCATTTTATTACCTTGGTGATTCAAAAAAATACCTATAAGAAAGAGGGGTATGAACTAACACCCCGTAGGATAGCTCAAAAAAATAAACTACATTGTGTAGTTCAAAAGATGGATTGAAACCTCAACATCAAAGAACCACTCCCCCCGGATCTTCTAACACAAACATCCAATAGATACCCCACACAAGATCCAACTATTCATGGACATATATTAAAGAATTCTTTCCTCTATGTCTAATGATCGTCTTCTCTTGGTAGCACCGAATCACCCGCATGCATTTAATCATTTATCAATTAATGTGTATCTATTAGGAATCAGGTCTGCACATTTTCACATGTTAGGAAATCTTCACACACTATGAAAATGGAAGAAACCCTTCTTATAAAATAATGGTTCATTAAAATTTAGAAAAAATTAAAACACATAATAAAAATTAAAAAAGAACTCCTAGTACTGGGTAAGAAATTGCGTATCTTACTCCCAAGTACTCTCCTCTAGGCCACCACGTCTCCACAACACATGAAACAATGTAATGTAACATCCATGTATCACCTTCTCACAACATTCTAGGATCTCCAATAGATACTCCATGAATTTTGTGTCATCCTTGATATCCAACTCTCACATTTTAATGACCTTAGAGTCATTGTGTAGATACCAATGAAGATTGAGGAAATTAAAAATGTTATGGATTCTCTTAAACTATAGTAGAAATAATAACATGTATGCCACCTCTACAACTCGCCCCAACACCTCAGATGGTCCAATGAAACATGGATAATTTTTTCCCCTCTTCTAAATATCGACTACCCATATCGATGGGAGACAATCAAGAACACATGGTACCCAACTTCAAACTCCATGGACCTTATCCTGTGATTGGAATACAACTTCTGCCGGTAATTTGATTCCTTTATCCATTCATGGGGAATATGCTCCTTCTCTATCATACTCTGCACCATGTTTGGACAATGATAATTTTCCCCCCAAAATTCCATAGAACTCAAAGATAAATGAAATAACATTATTTATAAATCTTTGAATGGAGATATGCCATTGGAATAGTGATTAATATTACTTTATGTGATCTATACCAATGGAAAGTGTCGTACCCACAATCTACGAATGTCTAGAACACAATCCTGTATCATGTCCTACATCGTCTAGATGGTCTGGTATGTCTCCCCATCCGTTTGAGGGTAGAAGGTGGTGATAAGGCATAACTGAGTTACAAAAGAATGTTGTAATCCCCACCAGTATTGTGATTTAATATGTCTATCATGTTCTAAGATAATGGTCCTCTGATCCCCATACAGTCCCGCCACAAAATCCATATACCTCTGCCATAAGACATCCAATGTGCTCGACTCTTTCATCGCTAATAATTGTTCTTATTCATTCGATATATCCACCACTTACTAGATTATAATGCTATTAAGATTTGGATATTCCAATAATCAAATCCATTGATATGTCATCCCACTCCCACTCGAGGATATCTAAGGTCTACAAAAAACGTCCAAGAACATAGTTCACATCAATTACATACTGGAACCCTAGGCACTTTTCCACAATCTCCACCACTTCCCACTTCCACTTGAGGATATCTAATGGTTGAAACAAATCACGATGAAAATGGTGAAAACCCATTACCCACTAGAACACTAAGCACTTTTACACAATCTCTACCACTTCCCACTTCATCCCGGGCCTCTAGAACAATTCCCAAAATAAATGGTACATCTTTGAAACACAATGGTATACTGCTAGGGGTGATATATACAACTCATATAGAAAAACCTCATACATTTCCACTGGAACAAATAGCTTCCCAAATAAAAACATATGATTCAAAATATCCTCCTACCATCCTACTATAGCATCACCCTGGTCAAAGTTTTCACACATTACCTCTTACTATGAGTCCCTCTATTAAGACTCCTCCACCTATAACCTCAGAGATGACTGAATAGTCATCTGAACTAGATAAACTATACCTCCTTCCATTATAGAATCTATGAGAAAGGCATCCAACTCCTTCATTTCTCTCTAAAAAGACCATAGATTCCTAAACCACATACTTATGTGACATCATTCTCAAATCATTGACCTAAACATTCCTCAGTCCAGAGGAGTAGGATATCCCAAAATTATAATCCAATAGAAAATCTATTCACCTATGATGTTTCATGTATTGATCTCATTGGGAAAATATGTACCTCAAGATCTTGAGGCATGTGGAAGCCATAATGTGCTCCACAAATAGGTAGTGTTACCACAACATTTTCACAAACATGACTAATGATTTCTCTAGATAATGTTGGAATAGTTATGTTCATGGGGACATAACTGAAAATACCCATAAAAGAACACTCCCCACTACTGTGTCAACACATACCTCAATACTAGGTGGGAAATATTGCAAAATACCTCAAACATAACCCCTTCCTCTAAAAACCTGATCATTGGGGAACTGACCAAAATCCCCTTCAGATAGCCAAACGTATCCTAACACTACATTCTCCATAGATAATATTGGCCTTTTGGGTCATATCAATCAATGGAGTTATTACTCGAGAGAAATAATGTATGAATCTATGGTACTATCCTACCATACTATGGAAAATGTCAACCTCTACAACTTTTGTGGGTGATTTTTAAGAAAAAACTTGCTTAAACATTTATGGATATACTACTAGACACTGTTATGACATGACATTTCCAAGGAAGTGGACCTCCAGTCTCCAAAAAATGTAGTTAGACATCTTTTTGAAGATCTAGTGTTGTAGAAGAACCTTCAAGATAGTCCTATGAGGCACAATATGCTCCTCCTCTAACTTCATGTTTATCATGATGTCATTAATGATCATGATGATGAACTGGTCTACGAACTCATGAAATACAGAGTTCCAATGCCCCATGAAAATGGTTGGTGCATTCATTTCCCCGAATGGAATAACCACGAACTTGATGGGCCCATACCTACACCTGAAGGTAGTAATATGAATGTCACCCTTCATCATCGTCAACTGGTGATACCCAAACAACATATCGATCTTATAAAACCAACATGCCCTCCTCAGTTGATAGAAAAGATCATTTATCCTTGGTATAAGGTAACGGTTCTTGATTGTTATGTGATTCAACATAAGGTATTCTATACAGAGCTACAGACCTTCATATTCCGACTTTTTTAAAAAATAATATATCACCCCAAATTAACATAATGTGATAGATAAATCCTTTTTTTATTAGATTATCAATCTAAATATGCAATTCTTATAGCTCAGATGGATCCATACAATAAGAATCCATATAAATCCGAGTAGAACTGGGGTGTAAGTTTATCCTAAACTCAAAGTCATGTCAGGGGGTAGAGTCACAGACTCTTCAAGGAAAACATTCAAGAACCGTCCTACCCCCCGACAACATGGAGAACCCCCACCATCCTAGAATCTGTTGAATCTAATGAAAGATCATCCATTATGGAAATAAAAGAATCTACACACCAATTTCTCATCCGACAGCTTTTGTCACCAACATAATCCATACTTTGGCCATCCATTTATAAAACAACAATCTTTTCCATAATCTGTTCATAATAACCTACATAGAGTACAACCATTCAATTCCAAAGATAACACAGTATGGATACATATGTTAAATAAAAATATCTCCACTTGATTGATGTATCCCCAACATCAGTCAACATACCCAGAAACCATAAAACTATCTAATCAGACCTCTCACTATTGTACTTAACACCAGTAGAACAAAAATTATCTCTATGTCTAGCCTAAGGGAATGGGCTAGAACATGTCAAAAACGAGTGTGAAACTCCTGAATCAAACAATAGAAAAACAAGAGTACTAAATAACATGATCATAACTCGAATGATCTCTAGTCCCGCTAGAACTACTGCCTCTACAGGTTTCAACAAACCACACACCAGATCCACTTCTCCTCTATTTTAGACCACCTCTATGACCACATCCACATAGAGGACCCTAAAGAATTCTTTGAGGTTGGTCTCTGCTTTCCCTGTCTCTCCTCGACAAAGCATGAGCCTGTTTTCTATACTAAAGAAATGGTCTGGCCCACAAATGATGTTGTGGCAGGCACTGAACCTGCCCAGCTCCACCATACTTAGCTTAAATTGGGAACTAATTCTAATTTTTTGATGTATTACACAAGAAAAACAACTCAATCCCAAGCCTATGCGAATAGGATAAGGTCCAGGAGGTCAGAACTAAAACTGCTAGTGTCAGATCCCTATTTGCTAAACCTGGAATGTCCTATCACTAGAGAGAGGTTCTTGACATCATTCCACTTTGAAGACATCAACCATATCCCTTCTTGTTGTAATACTCCTACTAAGTTCATCCTACCAACTAAATCATCATTCTTCTGGACCTCTATGTATGTCGATAAGTTAAAGGGAGTAACTATGTACTAGCGGGAAGGAATGAGTGACTCCTCTAAATGTCTCTCCCAAGACTCCTCATCCGGAAAGAGTTATGAAAATAAGTAAATGAGATCCTTGAACAAGATCCCCAACTCATGTACGTTTATACTCCCGTCTAGGGAAGAGAGTAGATCTTATCAATTCTCAGCTTTCGTGTATGAAGAAAAAATTCATCCAAGAACCCCTTCTCAAAATTGATCCATAGAATATCAATATCCTTCCTATCCCCCAGATATAGCATCCACAAATGATAAATAACACCCCACATTTGACTAATTTCCAATAGACCCCACTAATCCTTCGGATCCTGAATCAATTGAATGTGATCACCAACTCCTCGAGACAAATCTATCTCTTTGAATATGAAACAATGCCTTCATAAATTCCATGAATCTGGTGATGGGAATCAAAAACAGTCTCCTTTCGCAGATAATCCTCCACCATTGGGTCAACTCTCTGTTGGTAGACCGGGTCAGCCTGCTGAGCCTCCACTACTTGAGCTACTCATAGATGATGACTAGGTTCCATATGTAAAAGGTAAAAATGGATCCACTATGCCCAAGTAATTTTTAATTTCATTAGTATTCATTTTAAATCCCTTTTCTTAATATTTTTTCCAAAATCCAAAAAAGAATAATAAAATTCATCATGATGAATGTAGCTTTACAGGGGCCTCTATCCCGCAAATAGTATATCCTCACTAGGTCATTCGGTAAGCTCAGAGTCCTAGAATTGGATCACCGAGGGATCTAAATTCCCATATCCTATAATGTATTCTGTGTACTATGTCACACACCAAGATCACCATACACTGATAACCTAAGATCCCATAAAATACGAACTGTGAATAACTCCAAACTACAACATATCTCTCAACCATAACATCTCATGCCATTCTGTTATGACCCTCCTCTTTCTAGATGGGGGAAGGGATATAAAAGTTCCATGAACATCATTCTTTAAGATGAAAAAAGAGATAATGACCCCCTGAGTCCCACCTCTAGTAGGCCTCAGGGTGGCGACCATCACCATGGGTATATAAATCTCAAAAAATTGGAAAAATTACCCTTTTATAGTAACCATGATTGAGAGATAAGATGTATCAACCTTGAAAAACTCCAAGGAACATATATTTTTAGAAACAATAATTTACCACACATGAATGTTTAATGTAAAACTACTAGAAATAAAATGGAAAATCCAATGTACCAAAATAAAACTAAGCAAAAAAATATAAACCATCATCAGCGTTAATGATAGTACAATCTAAAACAGTCTATATAATCTCCATAGAAACCTAAAAATGGTTTTATATACGTAGGGAAAGCATACAAGTATACTCATTAAGAAAATCCACATTTAATCGTGCACATGTGGGAGATGCATACTAATGCCCCTTTGAGAAAAAAAAATCAAAAACTCAATATCACATAACAAGGAATAATATCCTCCCCAACCTCACCAAGGATCACAAACCAAATAAATTAAGTCATGTAAATTAAATTAATAAGAACGTCGATATTTGGGTACCCCAAACCACTTCCCAGCGGTTAACTGCTCATCTGTAATGGAGAAAGTCTTGACGCTACCACACTCTTACACAATCCCAACTGTCGCAATCAACTCATAAACACATGGGATAAATACCACATCCTTCTCGTAGTAACCTTGTCAACAAGGATGTTGGGAAATGACACCATCCCCCATAATAACAAATGTTTTTTGACACATAGTTCTCAACACATGTTGGGTGCATATTGAAATAAAAAGGAACTCCATCTTTATATACAAGTACCAAACACTCAACCCAACCTATGGGTTTCCAAAAAAAATGCCACCCCATACCAAAATATCACATACTGCCAACCCTACAGGCATGTACCACCATAAATGATGATCACATCAATTAGCCGATTAATAAACACATCTTCACTAACACCCACAACTCAAAATATGCCCCATATTATGTCATTTAACCAGTTACCATTATTAATTATCAATTCATCTATTTATTTATTACATCCCTACTAAAAAACTACCAAACACCACACACCACATGTATCATCACAATCCACAAATTCATCACAATGTCCTAGAATATTTAGGGAGAAAGTGCCACAAAAAGGTAACACCATCCTTCACCATTATCATCCCTCATAAACTTTCATTGGGAACCCTACTGCATGAAAGCACCAACTTTTAAAAAATAATGAAAAATCAACCTGTTTGAAGTCCCACTACACACTACAATTTAATTGAAAACCCCTAAATCATTATTCCTACTAAGGTCACCTTATCTTTCCTCTCAATAATCAAATCCCCAACACACCTCATCACTAGCACAATCAGAAGCCTCACTATGTAACTACACCACACCCATAACACCCATAAATAGAAGCATAAAACAAAATGATCTTGTAGCCCTACTACCCATCCACTATCTAGATGCATTTCCTTTTCATAATAAGTTTTTCCATTCCACAATCAACCAATCTCTCAACTTGAGATTCCATTACCCCACCAGCACCACCCAATAGACACACTGACACTCCCAGATGCATCACGACATGAAGATCATAGACACAATGTAGAAAATAACCCCACACATCACACAAGCAAACCAATAAGGAAAAGTTTATTAATATTTATAAAACACATGTGATTTAATTCCACTCTTTATAACATGGGTTATCACATAACAAGTTAAATACATTGGAATATATTTATTTTTATAAATATACATTGTTAATCAATTTCCTATCAATATTTTCATTCACTGCGTATTGACAACATGTATTCAAATTCCATACAAGTGTGAAATGAAATACCACCAACGAACATGAATTTTAGAAGGCATAAATCCCTTTAAAAACACGACATGGATCAATGGTAACATATAAAACATAGTGATCATAATTTTCCTATTCTCATCCCATCATTTATTACTTCTAATTGTGTGCGTTAAATTTGGGTCCAATTATATTCCCACATAGATTTGAGTTCACCCACCCCAAATGACACAAAAATAAAGGAGAGATGAAGGGATCTTTAACTAAATAATAGGGGAATAATGATTCTTCATTGTGTCAAAACAATGGGTCAAACGAGTAATTGGAAGTGCTCTTGGGAAAAAATAGACTATTACAGCACTGTCTCATATCTCTAGGGAGAATAATGGTTCTTAGTACACAAAAATAAAGATGAACATTTCAAATGAAGAGTGGATATCGACTTCATAAAATCCAGAACTTATATTAATAGAAGAAACTAATCCAAGGGCTTTAAAAGTCAGATCATCTTCATGATTATTAGGTTCTACTATTTCAAGGAAGTGAGTGTATTCAGATATTAAATATATAATTAATACCCTTTGAAAATCCTTTTAAAATGATAAAAAAATGTTTTATACTGAGATTACGTCCAATAAAACGTAAGAGGAGTGAAAGTGGAAAAACTAGAAATAGTTGGAAATGACTCTCTGATGAGTGATTCACCAACACAAGTCCCTGATAGGGACTCCCTGGTTTCTCGTCACCGACATGAACCACTCAGACCTGACCTACTGATGAGAGTTGCTGATGACTGACTCCCCAATAACCATCCTTTTGACGCTTGACCTACTAACACAAGCTACAGATAGTAAGCCACTGACACTGAGCCACGACACGAGCTATTGAAACCACCTACAGAGGCATGTCCAACCAACACCCAACCTATCGACGCATGAACCTTCTAATGTGTTGACCTATCTATGCCACGACTCACCGATGGAAAAACAAGAAATTTTTAAAATTATTGAATCGAGCTATCATTGCCTCCTAGAACACCACAAACAATTTATTTTGAAAATTTAATAGACCATTGAGGTTTGGTGAATTACATTCATTTTTTTTCTCTATTTCCTACCACAAGAAAATTTATTATAGCTTTCATCTCATGTGACATATCTGTCTAAAAAAATGATCTCAAAAATCTCAACACTGTGAAAAAAATTATCAGAATTATAAATTCTCATGTGGATTCTTCTCATCAGATGCTTTTTTTAAATCCATATAAAAAAATTAATTTTTCTATCAATGTCTAGAATAATATAAGGCACATGACTTGTGAATAACTAAATTTTTTGATAATATTTATCCATTGAAACATCATGTTTTTCTCCATTAATTTTAATTTTTTCATCATCCTAAAGGGAAAACCATTTGGGACGTATTTTTCAAGGAAACTTTAAATAAATGTTTCTAATTTCTATGAATCAATATCATTTTTTTCTATTATTATAAAAAAATACAACTATCTATCAGGAACACATTCAAAATGATAGATGGAACGAGTTAACTTTTCATGCACAAAACATTTGATGACTTCAAATATCTTCTCTATGGAATTTATCCGACCTTTTGGTACAACTAGGATAACCAATCCACTGATTTTATGAGGTATGATTCCTCATGAAATTTTATACTATAAACATGTTCCATTGCAGTATATTGTTTTACTCTATTGGTTCGAACCACCACTATTTATATCTTGTCTCAATTGTTATATTTCTACTATAAATTATTCTATTCCAAATAAAAACATCTTGGGATTATTATTTGAAAAGATATTACTCTCTCAGTTCACTCACACTATAGCTTCCCTATTTTCTATGAGGAAATCCATTTTGAATAGGCATTTTTTAGTTGAATCAACATTTTAATTGTTAAATTCTAAAACATTTTATCCTAGACATAATGAAATATATTTTAAAGGAATGTAGTTAAATATATCATAACCTAAAAATTTTCTAAACCATTATTTTATACCAACATTCAATCAAGTTCCTTAAACATTAAATTATCAGAATATTTATGTAATGAATTTATTCTCTTACATTTGCGTATAATTTTAGTTTTAGTGTTTTCGAGAATTAATAGAATACTCAAATATAAAAAACATAATATATAATGTGCACACATAAAATTAGATTAAATTCTTCCAATAATATAAAACTTTTAAAATAAAGAATGCTTTAGATTACTATAAAATATACATGACTTTAAACATGAATTATTTTTTACCCATAACCGTCTTTAAATCCTGATAAAATCAATTAAATTCATGGGATGATAGAAAAGGCAAGGGTGTGAAATAAAGAAATTTATAATTTTAGTGAATAATTTATTACTTTTAAAACATCTAAAATGATCTTGAATATTTTTGATCATATGATAAAAAATCACATCAGGAACACCCACAGATTCTAATGATATGATTTATTTAAAAACAAAATAATGAAATTGAAAATAATTTTTTTATTTATAGAATCAAATTTTTAAACCCATTCAAAACCCATTTAATTTGAGTTCATATATATTTGACTTATGAAAAATTCATTAACTAATTTATTGGAGAGGTGTAATGGGGATCATTCGTTATATAATATATATCTAGATCACATCTAATATATAATGGGGATCTACAATTTATATAATATATACCTGGATCACTTAAATTTTATAAAAGATAATGGGTCTCAAACATTCATTAAATCTATATTGGGCTCACCCAATAGCTATATGCGGATCAACCATTCATATAAGATATATAAGGCTCACCCATGAGCTATAATGGGGTTAAACCCTTTGTATATGTTGTATTAGGAACACCCAATTCATATAATTCTCAAGAAATATATCATAATTAAAACACTATCATCATTAAACCCTTTAAAAATCAGTCTAAACCCATGCGAAAAACACTTTCAGAGATAAATTCTCATTTCTTTTAATGACCCATTTTCTAGTATAAAAAAACCATTTTATTTAAAAAAATGTCTGATGAGAAAAATAAATAAATGATAAAGAGGGGTTTTAATTTCATTAAACATCAAATAATTCACAGTAAGTGAAAAAATAATATAATTTCAATGGTGGTGGAAAAGTCATTTTTTCCATGAATATTACGAGTATATCATTCTTTTAAAAGTTTGTCAAAACATTTTATCCAAAAAACACAAAAAGATTCCATTTTAATGACATTAAAAATAGAGTAAAAAATTTATATAAAACATTGTTATTAAATAAATCATTTCAATATAAAAATTATAATAAAATCATTTCATAGAAGTGGAAATTGAATTGAAATTATTGGAAGGAAATCATTAAAAGAGGTTTCTTTTTGAATGAAAAGTACAATAACACTTCTGAAACACATGATTCATAAAAATATTAATTTAATTATGCTAAAAAATGTTAAATACATTATTTTACATTAATTATTGATATATAAAGAAAAATGGTCCGAATTGTAAACTTATAATATAATATAGTTGCGTGACATAAAAAATGCCTCAATAAAATGAATGTGAGACCAAGTTCCTTACCTTGATTCTGATTCAAATCATGTGTCTTTATCATCCTATATAATAAACAGATGTTAATTATTCCCATTATTGAGAAAAATATTCATTTTTATAATTAATCTTATTTCACTGATTAACATGTTATGTACTATTACAAAATCAATTATGTTTAAGTCTGATGGTTTGACCATATTCATCTCTTTAGATCAAAATTACATGGGTAGGTTGACTGTGGTCAAAGTGGAAATTATATAAAACCATCCATAATAATAATCATTAAATAATTATAATATTTATAAAAAAAATGTTTATTTGAAACCAATTATGTAATATGATTACAATAAATAAATCAACGTTACAATCATGGAGACTGTAGGTCCTACCTATGAATTAATAACATTTACATTTTTACTAACCATTATTGAAATAAGGTAAGTAAGGTTTTTTCATTAGATAATTATAATTATATAATAAATATCATAATATTTAACTAGAAATATCATTTCAATTATTTTGTGGTAAAAATGTAATCACATCACTTCTAGGAGGATGTCATCCACAAATCCACGAATGATGTGATCACTTTTTCACTGTGTGGATAGGTAAGTATAGGATTATATATTATTTTTGAATAAAGATAAATATTTCACTTATTTAATTAAAATTTAAATTATTATATATATATTAATTATATTTAGCCTTATTAACATCCATGAAAAAGTTAGTGTCAAACCCCTCACTTTGCTTCACGACGTAGTAGTCCACCATACACACGAGCGACCTTATCATATCAAATAGGTTATGAAATGTAAAAGGGTATGTATGATATATTGTATTTATATTTATCATTGGATTTTATATATAATATATATCACATATATGTATTATATTCCTAAAAATTCTCAACCAAGAGAGGTGGTAATGGAAAAACGAATGATATCTTTTGACAAGGTGGCAATTTTCACTAGATACGCACAATAATTTCGTAACCCAATTTTTTGGAAAAGTGAGTTGTTTTAGGTCATAAAAATAACATATAAAACACAATAATATTTTAGATACTTATTTTATTATATAATCATTATATAATAAAAATATAATTTATTGGATAAGGAAACAAAAAATCTTCATTGATGAAAAATGCATATTCATTGGGGAACTCCTTTTGAATTGGACCAAAGGACTTAATTGGATAGATTTCATCCCAAATTGTGGATTTTAGGATGTGGTTATGTGATTTTGAAAGTGATTATTATCTCATTTTGTTCAACAGATGTTTTTTCAATTTTTGATTATAGGCGTGTAGTGGTGGGATTTTATAATTGAGGGAGATGACAAAAATAGTATTTTTTAAAATAAGTTAGGTGAACTCACAATTTTATATAACCATAGGATTAAATAAAAATAGAAAATAGATACTATTGGTCTAATGGTATAAATATGACCATCCAATGATGGTTGGAATGTGTTCTGGGTTATTTTTTTTAATATGATTTATGTGTAGTCCTTTGTTGATCTCATTTTTCTCTTAATCACTATAAATAATTTTAACAGTTTTCAGTAAAAAAAATTAAAAAAATTAAGTTTTGTGTATTATTAAACATTAATATTTATTATTAGTATAATTTAATCAATTTTAACCATATAAAATAACATAAATAGAAGAAAATAATTTAAAATTGTTCTTGTAGATGAAATGAGAAAGCAGAATCTTAAATAAAAAATGTTCAAAATAATACTAGGTTTTTCAATCGAAATTCAATATAAAATAGATTAAGCTGAAGTAAATTTGATTTATAGATGTATGATTGACATAATTTCACTAAAAACTTTTATAATATAATTACCTATATTAATTATTTAGTTGGAAAATCAGTTTTCAATAATATTCAGTATATTTTCATTATTCATCAAAAAAGGAAATATCTTAGAAAAATAAAATAAACTAACCCTTATATAATTTTGACATTCCAATTTGAAATAATTATTTTTATTATGTAATTTTCTTTAAAAAATTTCATATTTTAGGTTTAAAACAAACCATCCATTTAAAATTAGTACAACTATATTTTGGAAAAATATATTTTTATGTTGAAAACTAGATTTATTATTTTCTTAAGCCTATCAATAATGTTGGATTATTTTATAAAAAAAATTAATATATAATAAACAAATTTAAAGAATATTTATCACTAATAATGATGAATTTAATATATTGAGACCAAACAATTGTATTAGAATAAAAAAAGTTTTTTTGTTAAAATAGTTCCATTATATTCAGTTGGATTTTTTCATATCTTAATAATTGGTATCCAATGAATTAATTATATATAAATTTTAATAAAAATATTTTCACAATTCAGTTAATCATTTTCATTCCCTCTAATCTAATGGTTACATGAGAACTATCATGTAAAATAATAATAATAATAATATACTATTGTCTAGAAAGACTCGACCTTATTGGTAACATAATTTATTAAAAATTAATTTTTATAAGAAAATTACGATATACTTGGTGTTTAGTATCATATAATCTAACATCTTCACTGCATGGTATACAATATATCAATGAATTTAAATTAATTGGAAATATTATATTTCCTAAAATCTGAGGTTGTCACACCAAATAGATAAAGGTTTGAATATAAGATTATGATCATCATAAATATCTCTATCAAATAAAATATATACTAGTTAATGTGTTATTTTAAACAGTATAATTTTGTTTAACTGCCCACATTAACCCTTTACAGTCTTATCCAATGTGAAATATGTTTACTGTAGTCACAATTTATGAAGGAGAAAAATGAATGTGTCCTCAATAAAACATTTAAATTATAATTTCAAATAAATTATATTTTATCAAAATTAATTTATTATATATTCCAAAATTATATTTAATTCAAGGATAAAAAATTCAGTTATTTTTTTTTCAAAAATAAATTTGTATCCATAATGTAGAGTATAATTAGATGGCATTCACATATGAACCCAATATATGAATGTAAAAATATTTTATTAAATATATTATCATAAAATTTCTAATAAATCATTTATAGTGTTTATCTAATATAGTTTATTATAATAAAAACTTGTTTCTTTAACCAAAATATCCTTTCAAAAAATCATATCAAAATCATTTATTATTAATTTATAAAAGAAATAACAATTTTTTTCCACGTGAGATTAAAAAAAATTAAAATGGTTCGGTTTTATGATTCAAAACATTCAATACCAATATATGATTCTATAATATTTTTATATTCAAATTAATTTCATTTCATTGATTTCTTGTATTGTAGGTACAACTATGATAAAATGGACTCTGACATATTGTTGAAATATTTCTATTTAATTATAAAATATTTTAACCTATCCATTAACAATGGAATAATGAACAGGAATGAACTCATTTCAAAAATTATCTATAATGGATTTATATAATTCTAATAAATTGATTGATATTTAATAAATAATTAGCCATTTATTTAGTAAAATCATTTTTTATTTAAAAAATTTATTATTTTTCTAAACAATTGTTATATGGATTTCTCATTCTGGATATAATAATTAATTAAAACCAATTTTAAATAATTTGTTTGAAAAAAATAAAAAAATTATTTATCATATTAAAATTAAAATAGGTTTAAATTTTAGATTTTTCTTGAAAATATCAATTTTTTAATGAATACTAGAAAATGTTGATTTTTATTGAAAACTTTTTTTTCATTTCATACTTTTAGAAAAAATATGTTTTCATTTTAATTAATTTCAATATTACATGAGTAAATATAATATATTAATAATATTATTATTATCATTTGAATCACTTATATAAATCAATTTGTTATAAAATAGTTTTACACTAATGAAGACATTTTTTCTAGAAAAACATATTTTCATTTCAATTTTCATGTTAATATTTATATTAAATTCTTTCACACCCATGAATATTTCGACATAAAATTTATTATCTATATATAAACATGTGGTAACAACATTGGTATTTATAAAATTACTTAATTTCATTCTGGTAATTAATTGGTAAATTCCTTATAAATATATAATGAGATAAGTTATATTTAAAAAAATTAAGGGATCTATACAGATAGAATAGAAACCTCAGCTATGATTTTATAAATAAAATTTATGTATCTTATAAGTGAAAATTTGATATATTTATATCAAGCAATATTCAAATAATTTTTTTTGGAAATAATAATCAATGTCTTAGTATTTTTGTGGCAAAATAATTTTTATATACAATTTTATAATTCAAATATTTATTTAAATGGAAATTTATCAACATAAAATATATTAATAAATTAATATTTTAGTTTCAATTTATTATAAAATTATTTTATTAGACCTTAATTAAATTTTTAAAGTGTCATAAAATCATTTATAATATTAAAATTTCAATTAGGGTTGTGACTGAACGGTAAACCACATAAGTATGTGTCAAAAATACTATTTTCAAATCCTAGAAATCCCATTTGGGGTATTTTATAACACATTTCTTCATGATGTAATGACCCATGCTAGTGGTGATGCAGACATGACACATACAGGTGTTGATGCAGGTAGGATTCATCCATACGATGACACATTCATGATGTAGACGGGCAGTGATGCATGCATGATGTTGCACTGGGCCTTTAGGATAAAAATTTATTTCATATAGCCTTGAGATATTTGGATATTATATCATTATACCTCTGTGAAAATATAAAAAGGCCATTTCTTTAATAATGAATAGAGTGTTTGACACTGAATTTAAAAAAATTTATAATTTTAAAATTTATATTTTTTGAATAAATGATTTTTTAATTAAAAATTAAATTTCTCATATTTAGAAAATTATTTTCATAAAATGGTGTTAAATTTATAATTCTATTACACAAAAAATTGTTAGGTATAAAATTTTGGGGATTTTTTGAAATGATTGATTTTTTGTTGAAAAGTGAACGACGATAATTTGTGAAATCGACTAAATACCTTAATTATTGAGTCATAGATGATTTATGGGTGATGTAATCACATTAATCTCGAACATTCATTCATTATTTTAATAAATTTAGTTATAATTGTGTAACTATTCATAGTTTTGATCCAAAATTTTAAACTAATTATTAAAATAATAAAAATACTCCACCCCTCCACTATAAATGCCACCCCTCACCACATGTACGGAACACACTTCTATGCCTTCAAAATCATATATTTTCTTCACAATTCCCTTCAAAAGTCTATTTACAACTTCCAATTCCTAGTTTTAACACTAAATATTCAAAACCGTGTACTTTAAGAATGTACTCAAGGAGAAGCATTCAAGAGGTAAAATACAATTTCATTTTATTTCATTTTATATTTCATTTATATTATTTTATTATTATCTCCCAAAATACTCTTATCCAAGTTATATTAAAACTTTAGTACCATATATAAACATTATTTCTATCATGTTAATGCAAAAAATCCTTACCGACCTCTTTTTCCACTCCCTTTTATTATAAAATTGAGAACATCATCTCTGTTGTGTCAATTTAATGCCATCAGGGATGATACATTTTAATATTATGTTCCCCTAATAAGGTATAGTAATAAAACAATTATTATAGTTAAATAATACATCAATATAAATCATATATGTTATATTGTATTTTTTAAGAAATATAATAACATGAAATAAATTTAAATGATATGAGTTTGTGATGCTCGTAAAACCCACCAAAATAATCTAGATCATTTTCATTAACATTTTTTTCTAATGAATCATCCTCGTATCAGAAAAAAATGATACACGGTATCATTTAAAACTCTATGAAGATATTAACACCATTTCATTTCAATTATGTATTTTATCCTCAATTTGAAAAAATACTCATAATGAACCAAAAAAGAAAAATGTGAAATAAATGCATAAAAAATAATGACAATTAAGAAATATAATTAATAATTGGGATGAAATATGTTATAAAATGTCATATAAAGAATTATAAATATGAATATATTTCATTAATAAATTAATAACAATCATTAAACCATTTTACAGGAGGTTTGAACATGTTTTACGAAAGAAAAACCTGACATAAGGGACTTATTTAAAAACCCTATTTTAACATATAATTTTTTAAAAAATAAAAAGGAATATTTTAATGAAAGTATTTTTATTTTATGATTACGTTGAAGTTCTGGGGAATTTTACAATATTTATTGTGGTACGTAAATCTCCCTCTAATTCATTGGTTATGCTTGTGCTGGATTTTGACCGGAATGGTTACTCTTAGTGTAACTACTATGGTTACACCATAAGTTAGCCATGAGAATTAAATTGTATGTTTGTCATAAGGTTTATAAATAATATAGTATAAATGAGGTAAATAATCTTATATATGTTATATCCCTTGTATCGTATATGGATTTATGTATATATTCTATGTTTTATGGAAAACTCTTGTTTTTAAAAAATTAATTATATGAAACTTTATGTGTTAGAAGTATATATTTGTGAAAATGATTTTATATGGTTATAAGTAGTTTTGGACAAATAGTTTCTCTGTCTTTTAATGTCCCTTAAGGATTTTTTTGTGATAATAAAATATGTAAAATATTTTTCACAAGGATGAGAATGGGGAAGGGAAAAGAGGAATCAAATATGAGTATTGTGATGATTTTCATTTTTATTAAAAACATATATATTATAGAAGAAATGGATATTGTTTTAGTTGTATTTTAGAGAAAAAACTTAGGTTTCCCTCAATCCTCACACGTACACCGATCCATCACCTACTCGTAGGGTTTTCCCAATCCCCCCAGGTTGGTAAAGAGATCCTGGGCATCAAAAGAATGGCTAGAGGGATTGATTTCACCCAACCTGAACAAAACATATTTAATATATATACACAATTAAAGAAGAAATATATGAAAGACAATAGATACTAGGAATAACTATATAAAAGGCAGTGGAATCAAATGACTATAAAAGTATCCAAATCAAAAAGAAGCAAGGCCCACTACAAAGGAACAAAACCAAGAAACTAATCTATGTGACGGCGTGGAAAATACTCACAATCTCACCACAATATACCCAGATCAATTTTCATGAAACCAAACAACCTCACTATTGAGCCTTATCTTTCCCTACATTGAATGGTATATAATGAACTATGCACTACTGATGAGTTACATAGGGTATCAGCTATGAGGCTCAACATGATCCCTCCAAATTATTCCATCTAAATTCTATGTATAATAATTATTTTATATTTTTGACACCTCAACCACAGACGCCATTTATTTTATTATGTACTCAGTCCCGCATCATTTGGATGAGTTTTAGTTGGGTCTTAGTTCATGATTTTCGATGTTTGATGTTTTTTGGGTCTTGGGCCGATGTACGGTCCCCGCACTATTAGCATCGACCGTGTGTTTGGTCCTGGGAAATGCATGGTGGTGTGACACTTCATATAAAAAATAAATTAACTAAATAGATTATGTCAACTGAAAAGAAGTAAAATAAAACTCTCTATCGATAAAACAAGGTTAATGTTTAAATTATAATAATGAGAATATGTTCGTGAAAATGGTAATTTTATTATTATTTAATATAGTAATAATACCATTATTAATAAATTGTTATAAATATAATTTTTAATGAAACGTAATAAAATTATCACCTTCATTATCATTAATTTTTTTATTACGTTTTTGTTAAAATATTTTTATTATCATTTTGCTATTAATATTATTACTAATATTATTATTGTAACATTGATTTTGTTATTATTATTACTCAAAATAAAGTGGATGATAAATGATTTTAATTATTATTTGTTTTATTAATATTTATTAGTTTCATTATTATTATTAATATATTTTATTATTGTGTTTTTAAACCATAAGCCTACCCACTCCCCCCCCTTCCCCATCTTTTTTCGGCGCATTGAACCCCCTACGACCCAGGCCCTTGCCTCCCTTCACTCCCCCTGGGAATGCACGTGACCTCGCCTCCCCATCAGACTTTCCCCCTGCTATCCCTCAGTTTGGCCTCTTCATGGCCTCCCCCCTCTTTATGGTTGTCCAACTCTTCCGTACGCCCCTCACAGCGTTGCCCTGTCGCGCGCCCTCCGCATCCCGTTATCCCCAGCGTGCTATAGCCGTGCAAGGCCATCGGCCTCTCCTCCCAGCTGTGCGAGCCTCCGCCACTTTGCTCCGTCCAACATAGCCCTCGTTCGACAGTACTTCATGACACAACTCCCCCTATTTTTTGTTCATCCCTTCTCAGAGCATGAAGAGAAAACCTAAACCCCTAACCGCATCCTATTTCGGTGCGGCGCAAAACACTCTTGTGCAGCACCCTCACCCAATTTTGGTTAAACTAGAGTTCCCCTTACTGGAATCTTTTTGGTATAATCATCCTTCTTTACGTTGGTGATTTTTCACTTCAATTAATCATAATTATATTTCCTTGGGTCATGTTCTCATGTCCTTTTTGTCGGCGTATTGGTTTTGTGGTTAGTTCGTAGAGCGATGCTCTTCCGTCAGTTAAGGTCCCTTCGCAATCGTGCGTGTTGATGTACATGCTTCCATGAATTTTCATCAAAAAAAATTTACATGCTATTCTTGTTTTTTAGTATTTAATTATTATACCTTGATTCACACTTATATTACAAGTATAGTTAGATTATGGTAATGATTTATTGTTTGTTTGACTTGCTGAAAATAGGTTTCGACCTGCCCTTTCATTCATGCACGTGTTATTGTCTATGCAATTATATCTGAATAGGTGAAGTTTTTGTGTAAATGGTTTTGTTAAATGTTTTTGGTGGGGTTTTACCTTTAAATTCTTCTTATTAATTTTTGTAAACTTGTTCTTGGGTGGGTTTGTGAAATTTCGATGGTTTAGTGAGGTTTTCCCCCCTTTGAATGTTTTTTTTAAATTTATTTAAAGTATGTCATGGGTTTTCAAATCAGGTATATCTTTGAAAATTTGTTGATTAAGGACCTTTGGATTTTTAAAAGTGTTTTTTTAATTTTTGGATTGGATTATAAAATATAGTTGTGTATAGTGTTTATGGTTTCTTAATAATTATTTAAGTCTGTGTTGGTCCTTCCCACCTTATTTTTGGGGTATCTTTTGATGTTATAGTGATGGTCAACGACTGAGGATGTGCATGTTTACACCTAAAATATGTATATATATAATATATATATATGTCCTCCAAGTACGTATTCCCTCATGGTGTGGGGAATACATGCATTGGATTATTGATATATGTATATATATATAGGTATGTGCGTGCGAGTGTGTCATGATTTCGAGTGGTCACCACCCTTTTTGTCAAGTTTCAAATTGTTTGACAGGACCCGATTCTTCCTAGATGTAGTCAAATCTGCATTTCCCCTTATTAAAAGTAGTCCATTTTATGCTTCTATGTTTTAATCAATTCTTTTACTATATTAGTATCTTTGAAAAATAATTTTCCAACCTACTATAGTGTTTTCATGTTTTCATTTGGGCCTATTAAAGATAGTTTGTAACATTATCTTCTAGTTTATGTAATCTGTCTAATTTGTTAACAAAATTTTAAATGAACTGTTTCATTAGTTAATGGAATGATTAGTAAATCGTTGTGTATCTTTATGTGTTTTGGAAAACATGGTTTTTAATGGTTTCATTAAGGTTTGGAAATTTAGTTCAAAACTTGTTTTTGTGTTTAACGTTGTTTTGAAAAGGGTTTTTAAATGTTTATTGTTTTTTCATGTTTTGGTAAATCTTTTATTTAAATGACAGTTTGGTAACTTTTGTATAAAGAGGGTAAATTGTGATTATTTTGAATTAATTATCAAATTTTTGGTAAAAATATGAGTGTTGTAAATCTAAATACCCGTTTGGCATTTTGGATTGGTTGCTTATAAATGGTTTGATATTTTTGAATTGTATGAATTTCATTTGGAATCATTGAAACTGTATGATTGGAAAAAACCTTTGTGGTTAGGCCCCTTGGAACGTCTGCCAATAATGTGACAGGAGGGTCCTCAGAACGGGCCTCCTTTTGAGAATATTTATTTAAAGGCATGAGACTAACCATGAGGTGGTTGGGGTGGTGCTGGTTTGTGTCTCGTTCTGGATTATATATATATATGGCTAGTTATTTAAATGTGTGGAACACCTCTTTGTGATCATAGCACAAAAACATAGCATAACAAAGGGGTTTACTGAGAACAATTGTTGCACTAGTTTAGATTACGCACTAGATAGTGGCACATAGCAGAGAGATGTTTAATTATTTTTATTTCTATGGGATTGGACACTCGACCGGTCCAGGTAGGCTGAAAGTCGGGAATTAGGGCGTTATGACATCCTCAAGAGTAGGCATGACTTCAGGATGAGTCACATGTATGGTACGTTCTAGTCTTCCTCCGAGTTCCTAGGTTTTCCATGATCCATTATTATGAGCACAATTAGCACCACTACCCTTGTTGTGTGTGGAATCAGACACTTGAACATGGATTTGGTGTTTTCATGGAAATGTTTTGTATAGATGGTTTGTTTTAAAAAACATAAATGTAGCTGTTTTGGAAAAGGTTTTGTGAAACCCTCTTTTGGGTTTATTTTCCTTTTTTTAAATTATAAGGGCAATGGAATTGTGATTGTTAGTTTTCAAAATACACCGTATATATATATATGAAAACCTTATTTTAATAAATGTATTTAAAACTAGTATTATTGGGCTGTTTTGGAACAAGAATATGAATTGATTCTACAGTTAATTTTTGGCATTCCTACTGAACATTTTAATGGTCATTTCTATCCCTCCTTTTCAGATGCAGGTTTGGCAGTTTGGTTTAGGTTCTTGTTTCTTCTGCCTGTGCGAGGCAGGCTGTTAGTTGTTAGAGGTGACCAAAAAGGTCACAAGGTGTGACGTACAGTTTATTTTTCATTCCACTGCTTGTT
Organism: Viscum album; assembly: GCA_963277665.1. Taxonomy (NCBI): domain Eukaryota; kingdom Viridiplantae; phylum Streptophyta; class Magnoliopsida; order Santalales; family Viscaceae; genus Viscum; species Viscum album. The sequence goes on from OY728122.1 coordinate 381,953,998, forward strand.
TTTTTGTTATAATTTGTTTTTTTATCTATTTAACTTTTTTTCATGGGAAAAATCATTCCCAATGGTTAATTTTAGATTCCATTCACTAGTTTCCAGCCCGTGTGGATTGGGAATGCCCCTTGGGCCATGCTGCAGGCAAACTCAGGTGACTGTTTTAGGGTCAACCTGGGTTGTTTTGTGAAAAAAATTATATTAGAGGGAAGTTCTTATTATTTGGGGTGTCTGTTAAATGGAGAATTGGACCTTTGGGGCTCAAGAGGAAGGTTACGGGTCAGTGCCTGATCACCACCCCACGCAAAGAGACCTGAGTTACTATGGGTATTTTTGGATTTGAGTCTTTTATCTTTGGTTTTTTGGGATTGAGGGATGACAATGGGGGTGAATCGGTTCTCTTTGAGGCCTTACATGGGGTGTTGACCCATGTGCAGTCCAAGTGCTAGATTTAAGGTTCTCTTAGTGTTATTCCTTACTTGTGGCATGGCTCACCACCATGTCTTCGGGTTAGGAACAAACAGTAGTTCCACTTTTCGATGGTTTATAGTTGGTTTTGTTTTGTTTTGAACTCAGTCGATGTGATTATGTGTTGAAAATGAAAGGGATTTAGAAATGAAAAAAAGGGGTTTCTTCCATATTATTTTTGAAATTAGTAAAGTGGGTTTTTAAAGAGAATGTGTATTGGTTTGAAAAAAGTTGGTATGTGTTTGTATTTGGAATGGAAAAGAAGTGTTTGAACCTTGGAACTCATTATGGAGGGTAACACGTGTTTGCGTATACAGGGAGAGTGCATAGGGGAACTTTTTTGCAGATTATGTGAGAGAGATTGAATAAAATCACATGTGACAGTTCATAAGGTTCCATAGGTGAGTTTTAAAATTTTAAAGACATAATGGTTTTGGAAAAGTGATTTATGCTTGTGTTTGTATATGTTTGGATTATGGGCCTATTTCCCTGGGCTTGTGTTGTTTCATTGATTGAGTTATCAATTGATTCCAGTTTTAATTGTTTATTTCGTGTTGTTATGTGTATGCCGCCTATAAAGCTTTCAAAAGTTGTTAATGAGTTATGCCTAGTTCCATGTTCTTTATGTCTGTTACCTGGTTATTAAGGTAATTGATGTCTTTTAAAGGTAGTTGTATAGTTCAAAAAGAATGTGTTTATTTGGTTCATTAGGAACTCCTAGATTAGTTAAGGATTGTACTAACCGAGAGTTATTTGAGGATTCAGTTATAGACTAGTAAAGATGAGATGTCTAATCGTTTTTAGAGTTTTGGGTGTGATTAACGGTGGTCGACTTCCATGAAGGTTCCCCTTCTGGAATAAAGTGTGGGATAGTGGAACCTATCTCCAAGAAACTATCTTCATCTGTACTGACTCCCAATTTGTTGTACCATTCACTCGCATGCCACTAGTCTGGCTGGTTCAGGCATTCTAAGCTGCCTTCTCGCATCTCTCCGACATCTTTCTACTGTGTGAATGTTCAGGCCACTGTGAAGAGTTCTTAATGAAGCGTTGTTCAGGAGGATGGAGTTATGGACCAGAGGATAGAAAATTCCTCACTGTGTAGTAGGAGATGCCTCATCCATCAGAGCCTTAGCCACATTTCTTGGGGTGAAGCTCTGGCACTATCAAGAGTTCCCGAGGGTGTGTGGAACTTCATTCCGGATAATGTTTTCACCATTGGGATGGAAATATCCAAAATTTACTTATTCTTTTATACTCACTATCATAGGCAAATCCTTGTTGTGGTGGTGTGATGAACTTTTTATAACACAATTCAAGAAACCATATCTGCTCTTACTGTGGTTTCTAAGTCACTCAGATTCGTCAAAGAGGTATTGTGCTTTAGAATAGATGAACCTGTTCTGATTTTGAGTTGGTCTCAGCTGTTTTCATTAGGGGGATTCTCGTTTCTTGAAATTTAGGGAAGGTGTTGATTCCTTTCCCCATCCATAGGTTTTCAGGTTGTTTTATAGAGAGATTTCGTCTGTGTTTTAGTAGTTATTTTCAGTCTATGTTGAAAGATTGATTGAGTTCTTTTTGGGAGTTCACGTATTGCCCCCCAACCGAGGGTGGTTTGTTTGGGATTCAAGGGTTTATGTATTACTGAATTATTGTGGTGGGAAGAACCCTTTCATTTTCTCCCCTCAATCTCGGCTAGTGGTTTTCCTTGAATTGGTTAGGTGTGACGTTTATTGTAAATGGTCACCCCGAGCCTCTCGGTTTCCTCAGGTTTGGTCCGTGCATGGACTAAAGTTATTTCAACTATTGTCTTGGTGACTTTATGGTGGAAAAAAATGTCTGTGTAGGAGAGAAGTTTCACACCCTAACGTCAGACGCCATTTATTTTATTCTTTACTCAGTTCCACGTCATTTGGTGGAGGATTAGTTGGGTCTTGGTTCAAAATTTTCAAAGTTTAATGTTTTTGGTGGGTCTTGGACCAGTATACAATCACTATACCATTTTCGGAGACCGTGCGTTTGGTCCTAGTAAATTTACTCTGGAAAGAAACTTCAAATAAATAATAAATTAACTAAATAAGTTAAGTTAATTGAAAAAAAGTTAAGCAAAACATTATATTGATAAAACAAGGTTAATGATTGAATTATAATAATGAGAATATATTTGCGCAAATGGTACTTTTATTATTATTTAATCTGGTAATAATACTGTTATTATTATATTTTTATAAATATTAATATTAATGGAACTTAATAAAAATATCACCTTAATTTTCATTAATATTGTTATTAAATTTTTTTTTGAAATATTTTCATTATTATATTTATATTAATAGTATTACTAATATTATTATTGTAACATTGAAATTATTATTATTAATCAGAATAAAATGGATAAAAATGATAATAATAATTATTTTATATATTAATATGTATTAGTTTAATTATTATTATTATTATTATTATTATTTTTTAAACCCTAACCCTACCCACTCCCCCTTCCCCATCTCATTTTGGCATCTCGAGCCCCCTCCTGCCCAGGCCCTCAACTCCCTGCATGCCCCCTGCAAACACCTGTGACCCCAACTCCCCATCTGCCATTCTCCCCCTACTACCCCCAGCCCTGCCTCATCTCGGCCTCCCCCCTCATCCTGGATGGATGCCTCTATCACGCGCCCCGCACGGCGCCGACCCGTCATGCGCCCTCCGTAACCCCTTAAGCCCAGCACGCTACAACCGGGTATGGCCGCCGGCCTCTCCTCCTTACTGCGCAAGACTCCGCTACATTTTCCTGTCCTCTATAGCCCCCATCCGGTAGTCCAGAATGACACAAATCACCTTATCGTTTTATCCACCCAACTCAGAGCATGACGAGCCATCCCAAACCCCTAACCACAACCTATTTTAGTGTGTCCCAAAACTCTCTTACGCATTACCCTCAGCCTATTCTGGCATGACCAATGTTCCCCTTGCTAGAAGCCCCCTTATCTTTTGGTATAATCATTCTTCATTCCTTAGGAAAGATTTCTTTTCAAATTAATAATAATTCTAATTTGTTGAGTCATGTTCGCACGTCCTGTTTTTCAGTATCTAGGTTGTGCGGTTGGTCTATAGGGCGATGCTATTCCCTCCCAGAAAGTCCCTCTGCATTCGTGCATGTTGAGGTACATGATTCAATGACATTTCATAAAATTTTGTTCTTTGTGATGTCTATTTTTTAGTATTCAATTATTATACCTTGATTCACACATATATTGCAAGTGTAGATAGTTTATGGTAATGATTTTTCATTGGTTTGACTAGCTGAAAATAGGTTGTGACATGTCCTTCCATTCATGGACATGTTTTTGTCTGTGTAATTGAATCTGAATAAGTAATATTGTTGTTTAAATGGTTTTGTTAATTTTTTTTGGTGTGGGTTTACCTTTAGAGGGTTCTTATTAATGTTTTTAATGTTTTTCTTGGGAAACTTTGTGAAATTTGTATGGTTTCGTGAGATTATCACCACTTAAAATGTTTTTATAAATTTATTTGTAGTATGTATTGGGTTTTCAAATGTGGTTTGTCCCTGAAAGCAAGGTGATTAAGGACCTTTGGATTTATAAAAGTGTATTGTTTTAAAATGGTGTCTTAGATTATTAGAAATGGTTGTGTATAGTGTCTATGGTTTCTTAATAATTTTGTTAGGTGTTTATTGGTCCTTGATGGCTTATTTTTGGGGTATATTGTGTTGTTATAGTGAATTTATGGTCAATGACTGAGGAAACGCACCCATACACCTAAGGTATGTATATAATATATATATATATGTCCTCCATGAACATATTCTCTCATGGCGCAGGGAATATGTGCATTGGATTATGGATATATATATATATATAGGTATGTACGTGCGTGTGTGGGCCGATTTCAAGTGGTCACTGCCCTTTTTTAATGTTCCTTAGTTTTCAATATGACCCAGTTCTTCTTTGAGGTAGGCAAACCCATATTTTACCTTTCTTAAATATGTCTATTTAATGATTTCATTTTTTAATTAATTATTTTACTAGATAGGTATCTTTGAAAAAAAATCCATCCTCCTATAGTGTTTTGATGTTTTCTTTTATGATTGTTAACGTTAGTTTGTTACATTATCATCTAGTTTGTGTACTCTATTTGAATTGTTAACAAAATTTTTAATGAGCTGTTTGATTTGTTTATGGAATGACTAGTAAACTGTTGTGTTGCATTAAGTGTTTTGGAAAACATGGTTTTTAATGGGTTCCTTAATATTTAACCATTTGGTTCAAAACATGTTTTGGTGTTTAACGTTGTTTTGAAAATGGATCGTAATTGTTTATTTTTTGGCATGTTTTGGTATATTTTATATTTAAGGGATGGTTTGGTCACATTGGTATAAAGTGGGTAAATTTTGGTTGTTTTGAATCAGTTAATAAATGTTTTGCTAAAAATATGAGCATTGTGAATGAAATGGACCATTTGGAATTTTTGGATTTGTTGTTTACAAATGGTTTGATATGGGTGAATTGTATGAGGCCCATTTTTCATCTTTGAAACTATATGTTGGGAAAACTGTTCTGTGATTAGGCCCATTGCATCATTTGTCAATCATGTGACAGGAGGGTCCTCGGTATGCGTCTCCTTTTGAGAATATTTATTTTAAGGCATGAGACTAACCTTGAGGTGGTCAGGTTGGTGTCGGTTTGTGTTACGTGCTGGATTATATATATATGGATTGTTATTTGAATTTGTTTCACACCTCTTTGTGAGAATAGCACTGAAACATAGAATAGAAATAAAATTTACATTGAACGATTGATGTACTAGTTTAGATTACACCCAAGCTACTGGCCCATAGGAGAGAGATGTTTTTTAATTATTATTGATATGGGATGGGTCTCCTCGACAAGGCTAGGTAGGGAGATGGTCAGGTGTTAGGGAATTATGACGTCATAGATAGTAGGAAAACCTTTAGGATTAGTCATGTGTATGGTATATTCTGTTCTTCCTCCGAGTTACTAGTTTTTTCAGATTATTTTGCTAAGAGCACTATAAGCACCATTACCCTTGGTGTGTGTGGAATCAGACCATTGACCGTGGTTTTGGTGTTTTGCAGGAATTGATTTGTAAGTTTGGTTGGTTTAAAAAAACATCAATGTAGATGTTTTTGAAATGTTTGAGTGAACCCCAATTTTAGTTTTCTTTTCCTTGTTTTGAATTATAAGGGCATTGGAATTGTGATTGATAGTTTTCAAAATACAGCGTATATATATTAAAACCTTATTTTTATAACTGTAGTTCAAACTAGTTTTATTGGGATGTTTTGGAACTGGAAAATGTATGGATTATATGGTTCATTTTTTGAATTCCTACTGAGTATTTTAATGCTCACTCCTATCCTATATTTTCATATGTCGGTTCAGTAGTATGGTTTCGGTTCTTATTTCGTCTTCCCATGCGGGGAAGGTTGTTAGTTGTTGATGGTGTCCTAAGAAGTCACAAAGAGGTATGTACAGTTTATTTTTCGATCCGCTTCTAGTTTCTTTTGTTATTGTTAGTTTTTGTTTATCTATATATCATTTGTTCATGGGCCAAATCATTACCAACGATTATATGTTCATGCTCGACACCTTTTTCTAGATTGTGGGGATTGGGAACACACCTTGGGCCATGTTGCGGGCCAACTCGGGTGACCAGTTCCTGGTCGACCTGGGTTGGTTTGTGACAATATTAATTTTCAATAAAACATGCCATGATAAAAGTAAAATAGTTTCATACAAAACATGATAATCATTTAACATTTATCACAAATCTAAAAAACAAGTATATCATTTTGAAACCATAATTTTCATATCATCTTTCTAAAAATAAACATTAATTTCAAATCTAAAATAGTACAATCCTAGGAAATGAAAATACTAATGTAGCGGCCCAAGAATTAGAATACCCAGGAATAGAATATCTCATGTAATAGACTAATTGTACAAAATTTCAATGAAAATTGAACTGTGGTAACCAAATCCAATTATATACACTCCAAGACCAATGAGACACCCCAGATTGTGAATCCCTAACATCATATACATTCATAGATCCAATAATATACACTTAGATAAGATGAACACCCTTGAAAGTGATCCCCCAAATGGATGATGGCCTCACGTTAAACCTTCCACCCAGTACCGAAAGTATCCCATGTATTCATTTTCACAAACATATCAATTTTTAAAAAGTAATTTCAAGACCCTTTAATAAAATCTTATTCAATGATTTTACTATACCACTTTTCCTTCCATTTATCAATGATCAGTGGAAATCCATTTTTTTAGAAATTATTTTACTACACACAGAATTAATTTTCCCAATTCTTGGTATATATCGGGTTATAAAGTAGGAATAATAAGGTTCATCAAAATAGTCTATAGTCGGAAAAAACTACATTGAATCTTGGGTCACACATGTTCAAAATAGGATACCCCAACAACAAATAACCAACAATGACTTTGAAGTCACTAGAATCAAAATTTATTCACAAGATTGATTCAATTTAAAATAAAAGGGGTCGATAGAAAAAAGAAAACCCAGATGAATATTGAATGGACAACTTTCATAGCACAAGAAATAAAGTAATATCCTAAGGAATGAGATCATAAAAATAATCTAAAATCATTTATGGTAATAAAATAACATAGAACAATTGATTCGATAACGCAACCCATGGGTGCTGGTGTGATAAATGACTATGAAGAATCATAAATATCACTTACCCGAAGAGACACACAACATCTACAATGAATATTGAACGTCAATAAAATTGTTCTATAATGATATGAGTATTTGGTTATCACTTTTTAATTTATTTGGGTATATATAAATAGAGTATTGAGAAATAACTAAATAAATGTATCCCTATGATCATTTTAAAAACAATCACGAGCCACTACATGGTGTCTATCTCAGTTACACATTGTGTAACTCTCAAAGTCACTCATATTTCGGAAAACCCATTTCCAGATATTAAAATATGTTATTCAAAACATTAGTTATGTGAAACATCTCTTAAATTATTGTGACCTTTCACAACATGAATCTTTTCACAATATACATCTAGTAAAACATGCATATCATGTAACCTAGTTAGATGGTGTAAAATCCTCCTACCACCTGTAAAAAAATATAGTTAAAAACGAGAGTCCAGTAATCTATTACTTCACCATTATAGGTATTGTCTTAATGCCTTCTTAGACCCATATAGAAAATGATAAAAGGAAAACAATTACGAGGTTAGAGATATACTTAATATACTAGTAACATGATGTTGCAATCTCCCCCCACCCAGAATGACTATCCTTCCCCAAGAATTCATATAGAAGATGTAATCCTCAAAAAATGATGAGTCCACTACTCCCCCATAATCAAATCACATTACATAGTATCATTAGAATGTGATCCATGTTTCCATAGTACTCTTCCCAACTGAATAAATTTTCCATACAAGACTTTCACTAGATAGTTGACGATTTCAACTAGTTTCTATAAAATAGAAACATCTGGATCTAACTCAATTTTTTCGTAACTCAGAATGTTTTCATTATCAGGATGGTACTTCCTAATCTAGAATATGTGGAAAACATTATTAATAACTATAAACTATATGGTATATTCTATCTGAAAAGAAACATTATGGAGATGCTCAGTGACCTTAAATGGTCTAACATATATTAGAGCCAATTTTCTATATTTTCCACGATTAAAGTGACACAACTAAGTAGAAACATTCTAGAAAACCTATCCCCTAATGGGAAAATCTTGATGATGATGATGCCGATCTGCATTTGATTTCCATTAACTCTGGGTTGTAACCCCTTTTCTATGTTCCTTATTAATCTTTTCTAATTTATCCTAGACCAAACATGTTCCAACAAAAGATACTTCACCCACCTCATCCAAACAAAGATGTGATCTTCACAGGTGATCATAAAGTGCTTCGAAGGGATACATTCTTATAAAAACTGTAAATTTTTTTGTAAACTGACGAAACTAGTCTCATATGGATATCACATGATACATTGAAATCCAAAAAATAGGCTTAAAGCATATCCTCGAAGACCTGAATCACACACTTCATCTAACATTTTGTCTGTGGGTTGTATGTTGTTATCATAATGACTTATGTTCCCATTACCTCTTGGATATTCCCCTATAACATGATGTTAAACCTTGGTCACTACTAGAAATTATTATTTAAGGAATCACATGTATCCTTATATTCTCATGTACGTATATCATACCCAGTTCTTTAATCGTAGATGTATCCTTGATCACAATGAAATGAGGAGACTTCATCAAACAACTAACAAAAACCTAGATAGAATTAATCCCTTAGGAAATATATGGTAATACAATATCAAAATCCATTGATACATCATCTATTTCCAACCTATAATCCGAAGAGTCTAAAGAAGAGTAGATAGATTAAACTGCTCTAATTTTATCTGTTGGTTGGTTTAATAGTGGGACACAAAATATGTAATATCATGATTAATACCTTTCCTGCATAATTGCCATATCATGCCTCAATACATCATTGTAGTTCCTGGATGGAAATCACATAAATATTTGTGAAAATTAATCAAGAATAAACACTTTTGATATATTTGGATGACAACACTATTACTAAAAAGGATTATACCATCTGAAGAGACAGAACCACCATAAACGGTCTCCATACAATAGAAGTATTTATTGAACTATACAAATCTATAAATTAAACTTCTAACTCTACAAAACAAATTCTATGAGATATGATGATTGCCTAACAATCCCTAAAAACATACCAAATATCCATTTTGAGCATAATGGTGAAACTAAGTTGAAATCCTAAGAAAGTTCCACTCCACTATCGAATATGAAACAACTTGTGATGATAAATTCCATCTAATAGTTTTTGAAATAACATTCACATTCAATGGTGTGTAGTGAATAATGAATTCAAATGTATGAATGTATTCTAACTATTGTCTCTATATGATATTCATGTATTTATGAGAAATGATATAGTTCAGAATCTTATGATCAGAAAAGGTCATGAATATCTCCCCAAAATATATTGTTTCTGACATTTAAGTGCATCAAAAAATGAAACATTAAATAAATCATGACTAGATTTATTATTCTCATGTGGTTAGAGATGATGATATCTGTATGTTACAACATGGTCATCCTACATAATCACACATCCCAAACTAGCACCTAAAGCATTACGAAACTCCACGTACCGCTTACAATGCTGATGTAAGATCATAATTGGTGCCATTCTTAGAATTCATTTTAGTTCATTGAAATAATAATAGAATTTTGCATCCTAGGTCAATTTCTTTGCCTTCCTGGTCTGAGTAGTTAATTGTGACATCATATATAGTAACTCAATAACAAACCTTCGATAGTATCTACTATGACCAAGGATGCTCCGAATTTCCAATGAAATTTGGAGGATCCTAACATGAAGAAACAACCTTCACCTTTAGTGGATCAACTAATAAGACATTTTCATAAATGTTTTTCACTATGAACATAACTTATTTAATCCACAAACTAATTTTTGAATTTTCAAAATATAAATAGTGTCTTCTCAAAATATCATGATCCAAACACCATTTGTACTCATCCTCATGCTCGAATTTTGAATAAACTAGAATATCATCCTCAAACACCATCAAAAATTGGATGAGAAAATTATAGAATTTCATATTCATTAAATAAATAAAAACTAAGAGAGAATTAGTCCAGTCAAAAGGAATCACAAGATATTCATAATGGCGATACCTTCTCCAAAAAAAATCCCCAGTTAATCATACTATCCAACAATGAGTTGATAAAAACTCTAACAAAGAAAAATATTCAAGAACCACTTTCCCCCATTTAATGATAAAACAAATAATCCACAAGAGGAATGGATATTTGTTTTTAACTATTACCTAGATCAACTTTTGATAGTCCACACCAAATTTTAGTCTACCATCTAAATTCATTTGAATGATCAAAGGGGGATTCCCAAGGTGAAACACTATGGTGAAATAAAAAATTTTGTAGTATGCCATCCAACTAAATTTTGAGCTCTTTCAGCTCTACTGGTTCCATATAGTAAGAAGGCATTGATATTGGCAGAATACCTACCATTAGTTAAATCATAAATTCTACCTCTCAATCTAGATTAAGACTATAGATATCATTTTTTAAAACATCACGAATGTCCTAAACAATGATGCGAATGTCAAAAACAGGAGAAATTTCATCAGGATAAAACAAAATAGAAGACAAAAAACTTATTAGATCTGGGTAGGAATGCCCTACATGTCATGATCTTGGTTCCCAATCCCCTTGAAACCCATGATATCTCTCATCGGTAGCAAGAAACCTGACACGACAATCATATTAATCAATATCATATTTATGAGTGATAATAAAATTAATACCAATAATGACACCAAATAGATACATACCATGAATTAGAAAATCTCAAACCAACTCTATATGAGTAAAAATTAAATGATAAGGACATTTAAACCCATGCTCTCTCCTCTTTCTAAAAGGTGACTATAACTCCATTATAAAGTATATAAGTTCAGTTCATGTTTTATGTATAACAATAAAATTTATAGATATAAATAAGTGGGAGAAAACAATATCCCATAAATAATTTTATATTGAAGATCCATTAAGGATATTACCTCTCAATATTGCCGAACCTACATCAATTTCTACTAGACACTCATCTACTGCATGAATGTTCTTCACTCCAGAGGCCTGTGGAAGGATCCCTATTGTATTTTATGCTTCTGAAAAAATTTCATCAACATTGGGAGTCGAAAAACCTTGAATATATAGAGGAATTTTCATAGACAAATAAGGGTGTTGAATATGACCAACATGTTCAATGTTGTTGTGTGTCTTCATGGGAATAGTATAAAAAATTAATGGTGTGTCCAAAAATTCCATAGTAATAGCATGTCATAGGAACACTGTAAGTTTTAGAAGACCATGCAGAGAAGGCTTGAAGCTAAGACCCACCAAAACCACTTCTATATTGATCATGCCACTCTATATTCTTCCAATTCATTCCACTGATGCATCCAATATATGTATGATAATAGTAGGTAAAACAAACAGTTCCTTCCATTTATATCTCCAAGATTATATATTTTTTCTACCATATTCTCATAAGTATAAATATTCAACATAAATACATACAATATGATATCATTTTGAAAAACCTAATAGTAATTTAAAGTCGTTGTCTAGTCATTCTTCACCACATCCAGAGAAAAAAACAAAAAATCTCAGAAAACAAAGTGGTGTATACCCACACCAAATACTATCTTTACTATAAACATAGGAACTCAAAAAAACTTTTCCAACCTCAGTGACCCTATATTTTTTTTTTTAAATAAGGGGGTTTTTAATACCTTCCAATCCTGGTCCACGTGCATGTAGTCTTAGACCATAGAATCCCATGTTCTCTTACCATAACCCTTGAATGTGTACGTTACACACTATTCCCTGATATTCTCATGTGTCTATAGGAATTGAATTATTTGACAGATCTAGTTCATCATTCTTATAGTTCTTTATTTTTATTCATTCAGTTAATGGTGTGTGTCATATAATGCAAGAATTATAGTGCTCAATCTCTCTCTCTCTACATTTTCCATTACCTCAACATCTAATTTCAGAACACGTGGCATATCTTGATCAAGAACATGAGTTGACTAAATCATAGTCTTCATGAGATTATGATCCACTAGAATATTTACCTGTGGGGATTCCAAAACGCCATCTCAAAGTACCTTTGGTATATTTCTCAAAGGAATACTCATGCATCCTGAAAAAAAGGACTCATTAGACAACATAGTGAATCCTAGTATAAACAAGAAAACCAGTAAGTAGAAACTATGGTTTAGAAAATAACCGATACTAGAGGCTCATATCTAGAAATCCCTTGTTAACATGAGTCTCTTCACAATAAGATATGTCTCAGTACTTATTGCAACATTCCTTTCTTGTCCAACCAAACAATCCTATCTCCAGAATGATTGAAATTATAAGATAAGGACTCCAGAGGAAAGAACTCCTTTGATTCCAAATTGTAATGAACCAAAGCAAGTATCCCTCAAACATTGAACATGAACTGATCCACTACATACTAGATGGTCATTCTCGATCCCAACTAGATTGAATCATGCACCATGGAATCGAATAAAAAATAGTGGGAAATATTAACAACAGCCTGAAAAAAACACATGGCATATATATAAGAATAAAGAATAAACAGAGGAAAGCCAATAGATATATTCAATAACTGTAAGAAATACTAAGAAAACAAATGACTATAAATGTATCCAAAACTCCAAAAAAATACCAACAACAACGGAAAAAAATGATATTGCTACTCTATGTGATGGAGTGGAAGAACTTCTACTATATTACCATAATATACCAAACTCAGCTGACATGAAACACTGTCACCACACTGTGGCACCTTTCTATTCCCTACATTGGAATACAGACATCTATCTATGCACCACTAAATAGTTGAGTAGGGTGTGAGGTAATAGGCTCAGAAGGATATTAACCAGGTGTTCCATAGTAATTATCAGTATAAATTTTTTTTATGATCATTTTAAATAAAACATTTCATTATTAATAGTATATAAATTTTATAAAAAACATTGTAATCTTTTCTATTTTATCATAGTTCTAAAAAATATAGTTTTTTGAATTTAAATCTAATTTTTTTATTTTATCTTTCATAAGAATTAACATGCATGTAAAAACTATTTTATTTCAAATCCGTGAAATACAAAAAAATATTAGTAACGCTGGAATTACAATACCATAGAATACTATATATTGTGTATGAGACTAATCAAACCCAAAATCTATGAAAAGTTATTTATGGTACCTAAATGCAATTATGTACAGTCATGTTCCATGGAAAAACCCCACAAAGAGAATCCCCAATATCATATACATTTCTAGATCTAGTAATCTACACACATGGACAAGAGGAACACTATAAAAAGTGAACCCCGTCAATGAAATATATCCTCCAGCTAAACATTCCTCCTATTACCCAAGAAAAGCCATGTGATTGTTTTGATAAACATATCAATGTTTCAAAAATAATTTCAAAACCATTTCCCAAAATCATTTTCATTTCCTACAAAATACCGCCTTTTTTATTCAATTTAACTATAATCTAGGGGAACACATTATTCGTTAAAAACACTATTTCATTAAAAAAATCAATCATGAAAATTTGTTTTATAAATAATTTTATAAAGATGGAACAATTAGGTTCGTCGACATAGTTTAAAGATAGAACGACTTAACTTGAAACGTTGGTTGTACATGCCCCCAATGAGATCCACCAATAATAAAAACCCAACATCACATAATATGGCCTATGAATAAAATCAATGTCCCAAGATTGATCTAATTTTGAAAAAAACTGTTAGCGATATTGAGAAAACCCACATACCACAAGAATGAGAACTCACTGCACCATCTCCAACAATGAAATGGCTTACAGAATGAAATCACAAAATGGACCAAGAGGGTGTTATGATGAAACACTGACTCAGACCAACCAACCTTATAATGAAACCCAAGGGTGCTACCATGATCAATGATAATGAATAAACAGAAATTTCACTTAACATGTGTGATGAACCGCAACCAAAATGATGATCAAATGTAATACATATTTCTCTTTAGTTAGTAGTGTCTCCTAACTCACCCAAGAATTTATATGCATCAGGAACAAGAGAGTCGGGTAAAATATCCAAAACAAAACATCTGAATAGATGTTTCAAAAACAATATGTATCTCGATACATGCCGTATATCTAGATTAATTGATATGTAACCACAAAAGTACCACATATTCCAGAAAACATGTAACCTCAAATTAAAATATTCCATTTAAAACATTACTTATGTGAAACATCTAATTACATCATGTAACCTTTCACAGCATTAATCTTTTCATTACATGTATCCAGGAACACTTTCAGAATGAGTAACCTAGTTATACAGTGAGAAATCCTCGTGAAACCTATATAAAAATCCAGATACTACAGAGAGTCCAAAAAAATCTGACTTCACCATTATAGTTATCCACTCAATTCCTTTTCGACCCCCAAATACTACGAGAAATGGAAAACCACAATGACTTTAAAGATGTGCCTGATAAATAATTAATGGTTTTTTACAAGTATCTGAATTCTCTTTTTATATGTGTTAATGTTTCTTTTATGAAATAATTATATAAAACAATAAACCTAAAACATATTTGTGAATGTAAAAATGTAAATCTAGTTGAATTAATTAGTTTATGTATTGTTTATAGTCGGGTCCTTATAGTTGGTATCATAACACTATTTATATAATATTTGGGGATAGGATGATGATAATAGAATGCACATAGATGATTTTTACCTTATGATTATTTGTTAATGATATAGATTTTACATATTATGATGTTGCTTCATCTATGATATGTATATTTACAATGGTTTTCCATTGAAGAAATATGGATGCTGAAGTATGAAGGCAATGATAAAATAATATTTTTCTGAATCTGTCACCTAGAATAGTGGGAATCCGAACCATGAAATTTGTGATAGTAATGGATTAGTTGACAAAGGAAATAAATGGTATCAACATCCATTCAAGAGGATATCCACATATACATTATGGGATCATGAGGATAATTGGACATTTCTTGAGGAAACACCCTCCTGTTTTATGTTTATCTTCCAAACTGGTGGTTGTTGAAGGATGTATCAATATCCTTTTAAATATTTTCAATGTTATTGGGAGTTAATATAATCAAACATTTATACCTTATATTTATTTTTTTGAAGGTGAATATGACCACTTTTCGATTTTTTCAAGAATATCATAGATAGAGAAGTGATTTATGACTTGGAATGGGTTGAATTTAAGATTTATTTCCTTGAAAATATTTTTCTTTAGTAGTTCAACATATGATAGAAAATAAATTTCATGAATTAAAAAAGGAGGATGATTCAGTGGCCTTGTATGAATAAAATATCATCATATTTTAAAGGCATTATCAATATAATATTAGGGTTTTGTTAGTAAAATAAATCATATTTATTATGATTCAAACCAATATATCAATTGGATTTAGCCTCCCATTAATTTAAATTCTATGATAAACTAGTTTTATGTACTGAGATGGTATAAATAGAGTTTTATGATGACCATGGGTACATATACAACAAATAAAAAAAGAATCCTTGATGAAAAGAAATGGGTGATATTCAATCAAATAAATATTAATGTAAGAAATTTCAGATTCTGTTTTATGGAATGTGTCATAAAAAGAATCATGGGGAAATCCTTAAAAATATGGGAAGTGTTTTTGATATAATATGTTTAAACATACTGACTATGATTATAATGAAAATTGTGTTTGTGAGGGTATGCTTAATTAAAATAAGTAAACTATAACGTACTGTAAATTTTATGTGATGGGTCATTATGAAAATACATTCCCAAAGAAAGATCTGAACGATATAAAGCATTCAGATGATAAGAAAAAAGGGGTAGTGAACTCCTCTATATATACTTATGATGATGTCGAGAAATCCAATTAGTTTATATCTAGTACATTTTTTACTCACATTTTTCTAATGTCTTGTTTGATATAGGGTCTACACATTCGTTTATTTCTAATAAATTTTCTCATGAATTGAAAATTTCACCACAATAACAGAAGTAAAATATTATGGTTAAAACAGATAGTCAAAATATTAAAGTAAAAGTAATTATAAATACCGTATAGTTGATTTATATAGAAATACATTACTTATAATTTTTGTTTTTACTTTGAAGAGTTTGATTTTATTGTGGGTGTGTAATGGATTTATTTTTATAAGGATAAGATTTATTACAATGATAAAGATGTTGTTTCTTAGAAAGAGTTTCAATTGGTATATAAGAATGATCTCATACCATTAATAACATTTCATGAAGCTAAGAAAGTTTTAAAAGATATAAATGAAACTTATATTTCACTTTTTGTTTTAAATTATGGAATTATATAAATTAATGATGTTCTATTGGTAGATAAATACATGTATGTTATTTTTGATAAGTTCCCCAGTTTTTTACATGATTGTGAAGTTAATTTTAATATTCACTTTGTTCTTAATGCTAATAAAATTTCAAATCCCCCTTATCAGAGGGCTGAATTTGATCTTCTTGAATTGAAAATGTAGTTTCAAGAGATTATTGATGAAGGAATCATTCATCCTAACACTTCACCATATGGTTCTACTATTATTTTTAAAAAAGAAACATTGTTCGAAGATTATTTTAATTTAGTATTGATTATTGAATAACAGTAACAATAAGAATATGTAACAATTACCATATATCGATAACCTGTCTGATCAGCTCCTAAGAGATCAGTATTTTCTAAAGATTGACTTGAGTTATGGGTACCATAAATGGAAGGTGAAAGAGTATGAATTTCTAGAAATAGAGTTCTGAATAAGATATAGACATTCTCAATTTTTTATGACCTTCGATTTGATAAATTCCCTTACTTTATTTACAGATATTACGAATAGAATATTTTATTAATATTTGGATATGTTTTTTGATTATTTTATAAAAAATAATTTTGTGTTTTCCAAATATTTTTAATATTATAATTTTTTTTAATTTTCTTGAAAACATCTGTAGAAAAAAAGTTATAGACGAAATTTAGAAAATTTTATTTTTCTTTGTAACAGATTTTGTTTCATAAGAACATTGAAAATAAGGATTTTATAATAGTTGATAACAAAAAATATGGTTAATAAATGGTGAATAACTACTAATACATCATTGATACGACCATTAATTTAATTAATAAGATATTACAAACAGTTTGTTAAAAACATCAAACTCTTTTCTCACCCACTAAATAAGTTAAAATGTAAAGTGGTTAAATTTATCTGGATAGTAAACTGTGTTTTTTGTTTTTAGGAACTCAAAAGAATTTTGGTGAATGATATAGTTTTGGACCTACTTCCAAAATGGCGATTTCATCATCTATAGTGATTCTTCAGTAAAGGGATGTTTTTTTATTTGATCTATAATGATCATATAAATGCTTATGAGTCATGAAAAATGATAACTTACATGATTAATTATCTCACACGTAATTTTGAATTAGAATTTTTTGTTTTTACCTAAAAAAATGAAATAATCATTTATAATGATATGAATGTGAAATATATAATGTATATTAAATTTTGAATTATATATTTACTCACAAGCAGTTGAACATGATGACGGGAAGATGTATGGAACTCATAAAGGGTAATGATTTCACGATAAATGATAATCCTAGAAGAGAGGAAAAATTAGATTATGACTTAAGTAGAAAACATCATCAAACATCAACAATGTTATGTCTAGAACATGATCCTTATTTTAATGATTTGATGAATTTTGGCATGGAATTTTTTGGTACAAGAAATTACTCTTTTCTTTAGGTGTCAGTCCAGATTTCTCCCTTAGAGATAATTAATAATGAAGAGAAGGATAAACTCAAGTTTAAATAAATTAGGAATTGTATATTAATGATAAATTTATAGAATGAAATGTAGATATATATTGTAACATGAGATTTGGAAATATTTTATTTTTAGCCAAATAATGAATTGTTAGCTGAAGTTATTAGTTCCCTCTTTTCATTTTATTATGGTAGCACTAAGATGTGTATAGAACATTGGAAGTATTATTGGTGAGGTGGATTCATATGGTATATTTCTGATTTTATAATGAAATTTTTGTCTTTCCAATTGTCTAAATTAGAGCGAAAACTACCAATTGGGATCCTCCATCCTTTTCTAGTAACTGTGTGGAATAGAACAATATATATCCCCACACATCATGGTGGGATTACAAAATAAATCATGATATAAAGATATTATTTGTATTATTTTTTGTCAAATGAATAAATATATACATTTCATTCATATTCGTGACACTCTTTCAATAGATGATAATTTTTTTGTTGTACCTAAAGTATATTATCATGTTACATGTAGTTCCACTCTCCATTGTATCTGGCCATGATTTGGAGTTCACTTCTAACTTTTTAAAAGGCCTTCAGAAATCATTGGGATTGAAAATAATTTTTATAATTTTCTTTCATCATCAATATTATGGATTTTATAAGAGAAAAATTCAGACATTGGAATACATGTTATTTTCAGGTGACATGAATTGTTAGGGATGTTGGGAATAGCTTGTTTCCTTAGATGATTTTTTTTAATAATAACAGTTTTCATTCTAGTATAAATATGGAACCTTTTAGGAATAATAAGGGATGTAGTGTTGAACTCATGTATTTTTTGATTATTTTGGGGAAACAATATTGAAATGACTATAATTAGTAAAGTAACTAGTGGATAAAGCGAATATGATCCAACAAAACATGACGATATCTCAAAGTAGGAAGAAAAATTTTATTTATAATATGTGGAAAGTATATTTATTGATGATAGTGATAAAATTTTCCTTAAAATGTATCCATGTAAAAGTGTTATGTATTTTCGAATGAATGAAAAGCTAAGTCCATGGTACATTTAACATATTGAAATCCTTGAAAAAATTATACCAGTTTTCAACAGAGTAGCCTTGCCTCTGAGTTTATCTCAGGTACGTAATGTTTTTCATCATTTGATGTTAATAATGTATATGCTAGATTCATCCCATGTTTTTAGACATGTAGTAGTTCAACTAGAAGAGAACCATTTTTATGAAGATTAAATTGTTTACATTTTTGATTATATAGAGTAATTATTGTGAAATAAGATAATTCACCAGGTTAATGGTTTGTGGAAAAACCACATCGTCGATGAATAAATAAGGGCATAAATAAATAATATAAAGGAAATTTATTCTCACATTATTAATATGTGAATTAAAATTCCATGTATGCAATTTATAGAGGGGTAGATTGTAACAAACCAATTATTTATAAAATAATTTCTTTCCATTCTAGAATTAAATACTTCAATTAAATATAAATATATAATGAAATAACTTATATTTACATAAAATAAGGGTTATATAAAAATAGTATAGTTACCTCACCTATAAAATTATAAATAAAATATATGTATCTTATAATGAAAATTTTTGTACATTTATATAAAATAATAAGGAAATAAATATTTTTAAAATAATAAATTATGTGTTGTCATTTCATTGATAAAATTATTTTTTACTATTTTATAATTAATAAAATTATTTAAAAAATTTATTGGCTGAAAATATACTCATAAATTAAAAAAATTTCCCTATGATTTTGAGACCATAATTAAATTTTCAATGTGTTATAAAATCAATTATAATTTTAAAGATTGTATTATTAGAGTAAATGATGATTTTAATTAAAAATAAAATTTCACATAAATATATTTTTTTCATTAAATGCATTTCATTTTTAAATTTAACATGATGAATATTGTTTACGGTGATTGTTTTGTATTTTTTTGAAATACTATAATTTTTGGTCAATAACGAAATATGATAACTTACCAACATTCCTAAATACATGAATTTTTGTAATCATAGATGATGTATGTATCATTTAACCCCATAATATAGAACTATAAATCATTGTTATAATATAATCTATGATAAAGCCAAATATATTCAAAGTTTTGAGCCAGAATAATAAGCTAGCGAATAAAATAATCAAAAACACCACTCTCCTCCACTATAATTACCACGACTAACCACCACTCCTCCCCACACAAAAAATGTATTGTTTAATTTATTCCCATTTACCATACCAAGAAATTTTCCCGAATCCAAGACCTATTTTTCTCTCCATAAGACCAAAATCGTGTTCCTTAAAGAGGTTCTCAAGCAGAGGTACTGAATATGTAAAATCCATTTTCATTTTCATTTATTTTACTTTCCATTTCATTTATTTTTTTATTCTCTCATCACCCCCACTTATCTAAGATTCCTAAAATTATATTATCATATATATACTATAATTTTATAATGTTGGTGAAAAATTTCATTATCAAACAACTTTTCTTTTGAATATTCTTCTTAAAATGAGAATATCATCTACAATGTGTTGATTTACAACCATCAGGGATGATCCATTTTCATTTTGATTTACCACCTTCATGGATGTTCATAAAACCATTATAACATTAAATAATAATTTAATATACATATTATATGTTATATAATGTTCTAAAACCAATATATAAACATAACATTAAATAAAATCATATAAGTTATTTAGGGTCGTAAAAATGGCGAAAATAAATGAAATCATTTTCATTAATGTTATATATAATGAATTGTATTAATATATGAAAAATAATATATTGAATCATTTATTATTATGGAAACAAGTTAACACAATTTCATTACACTTCTTAATTTTTCCCTACATTTGAAAAGATAACACATAATTAACAAAGAATAGAAACCATGAAATAAATGCACATGATATAATGAAAATAAAAAATTATTATTAATAAATGGGTGGAAAAGTTTTATAAGAATAACATATAAGGAATAATAAATGTTAATATTCTTCTATATTAAATTAATAACACTCTTTAATCCCTTATAAATCAAGTTTTAACTCATTTGAAGTAAGACAAAGTCGAGGTAAGGGTCATTTCTTTTCAAATCAACTTTAAAATTTCTATTTTTTAAACAAAATGAATGATTTTATATAAGTATTATTGTTTTTTTATTATATTATTATTTTTGGGAATTATAATTATTAAATTTTGGACCTATATCTCCCTCCAATGCAATTGGTATGTTTGTGGTGGAGGTTGATCATAATGGTTACTCCATGTGTAACTGTTATGGTTTCACCATAAGATAGTCATGTGGTTTACATTATAAGGTAGCTATAAGGGATATAAAATAATATATTAGATTATAGGGTTCAAATAATAAGAAGGTAATTCGCCATGATACCTATATGGTTTTATTTATGTTTTCTATGTTTTATGGAAATCTCTTGTTTTTACAAAGTAAGAATATGAATCCTTATGGGTGATAAGAATGTATTTGTGGAAAATTATTTCATATGTTTTTAATTATCCATGTACTAATGTTTTATACATTTTGTTGTGTCCCCCAGATATATTTTTGTTCTTATCCAATGTTTTAAACATTTTTCACATGTTTTAAGGATGGATATGTTAAAACAATAAGAAAAGCTAAATATTGTAATTCCTTTTATGTTTTTTAAATCATATTTATTATGTAATAAATAGATATTGATTTTGTTTAATCCACATTATTTTTTTAGTTTTTCTTGTATGTTTCATAACCAAATTATCAAAAAATATAGACCAAACATATTATTGAGAAGTTAAAATTTTAATTATATTTGAATTAAATAGATTATATAAATATTAAGTAAATATACTTATATATATTAATTAATATAATTCAATATGTTAAGAATCGTTTTTTCCATTAAGAATGGTGATCATGGTAAATATTTTTCTCCCCTGTAAAAGAGATAAAATTTAATTTAAATCAATAGGTAAAACATAAAAATATCATTAATTATTTCCCTTATATTATTTCATCATCGATTTTCCACTAAATGTATTCATAATTATTTTAATAATTTATTTTAAAATAGTATTTATATTTGGATAATATGCTTCAATTTTTAATATATTTGTTATATTTTATTAAAATTTTGCTTTTTTTTACTATCATTTATGTTCATAGTGGGAATATTCATTATAGTTTTAACATTACCTAATAGTATTGAAAGGATAATTTGAATAATTTTTAACCAAACAAAATCATCAAAATAGATTGATTACATTATTTCAGTGTTAAATTATATTTACTCTTAAATTGATAATTTTTTAAAAACATTTTATTCATGCATTAAGTGTATTATCTTAATATGAATTTCTATATTAAATATATTAAAAATATAATAAAATTATTTTACCATTTTCAATCATTATGTAAAAATATAGTTATAAGACCCCTTTTCTTTTGTTACATATAAAATATTTTCATCATAAATTGTTATGTGATAATGATTATGGATAATATTGGTTTAAGGTTGTATAACTGGAGGATATATTCTAAAATGAATCCAATAAATTTTGAAGTTGATTTTATAAGATAATTAATAACTTGGCACATATTTTCATCATATCTTTTGTTCATTATAACCACTTTATTATATTATGATATATATTATTTATTCTATTATGTAATTCCTTGTGTGACATTTCTGTCCCTTATAAAAGGAGACCTATAATCCTCTCTTATTCAAAAATCATGTGTAAATACTTGTGACTTTAACAATGGATCATCATGTTTGATAGTATATATGACATGAAAAAATAATCTTATATGTAAATGCAGCACACCAACACATAATGATATAGTTATTTTTAAATAAATTGGTTCCTTTTAATATATTGTGATTCACATAACAACATGTATAATTAAAATGAAATAATTTATTAAAATATTATTATATAATCATTTTAATGACCATTATTTTCTCTATATTTATTTTTATAAATTAGTTGGGAAAATTTTGAGACCTGGCCTTAAGGCGGCGTCAGATTCTGAGGCCTGGAATTCCTAGAATGATATGATGAAAAATTTTAAGTTATTATTAAAGAGTGTGGATGGTTTTTTCATTAAACAAGAAAAACATAAAAATTGGTGTACATATGAGAAATCATATGGCATTGTTGTGTTCAAAGCAGCGACATTACCATAGGTAGTACCAAACATCGACCAGTGCAGGTTGACTGTGAATTTTAGAAATTGGGTGTAATATTAGTAAAAATATTTAAATAAAAATATATTATTTGACAATGAATTATTCTCTTTTAATTATGGAATATTTTTAGAAATCCAAAGTTATCACCACAACCATGGATATTCTACAAAGGTATGTCGACAGAATCCTAAATGACAAATGATGAAAAATGTCGATGGATCGAGGATCAACGACCACACATAACCACATTCTTAATTGTCAAATGATCCTACCATGAGGTAGGATGTTGATCTGTTTTTGATTTATAGTCCATACATAGATCCAGACTCCATACTTGGACCATCCCACAAACAATTTAATATGTGGTTTGACCCTTATAGTGGGATGAAATTTATTATCGGTATTAAAGAGATGATAAGACTTTGTGAATATTTGTTGATTGTTCACCATTAACCATTATAACATGAAAGGATGAAGGACTACACAAACAAGGCCATATCATTCCATTTGGGCATTCAAGTGATTTTTATATTTCCCCCAATGTCATGTGGCCCTCTCTCATCATTCCTTATGAAAAATGATCTAAAATTAGTAATTTGATCCCGCAGATTCACAAGGTGCAAGCAGTGCAAAGAGGTGGTTAGTAGTAGTGACTCCGGATGGCTCAGGAAGAGAATAGTTTTTTAAGGCTGCTAGTAGGGTGTCTAGCAATAGAGGATGAATTAGCCCCGCATGGTAGGTTGTGCCATGCTGGGCATGGTAGGAGCGAGCCTCTAGCTGGGTAGACAATGGTGAAAATAGGAAGTTGTTTAGGTGGGACCACATCAAAGAGGGGATGACCCACAATGCGATTGGATGCAGGTTGAAACTAGTGGCCTCTTAAAGAGGAAACGATAACAAAATATGTGACAGAGCACGAAGTCACATCAGACAGAACCTGTGGTGGTGTCGAGTCCATGGGACCATGAAAATGATACAGGATGCATACATGAAATGAAGTCTATAAATGAATTGATTGGGGTTGATAGTTGGAATCATGGTTGGGTGACTATGGGCACCAGAGCAAAGCGGAAAGGGTGGGCCGTGTCTGAAGAACCAGAACCAGCACATGCGATGCTGGCAAGGCTAGGTAAAAGTGCCGCTCCAGTATCCCAATGGGAAGGGCCAGTTTGGGCAGGCCCCAACTGATCAGATTTCGTAGGTTCGGCTGAACCATGTTAGGTCTGGTTAGCCGAACTATGTTAGGTCATACCCAAACCGGAGCAGACCCTTTTTACTAAATTAACCATATCATCCAAGCGAGAGTTCTATTTGATGATTCGTCTATAGTTTTATGACCCTTCAGTCGAGAATGTCGTTTTGAGATACACGAAACTAGTTTATATGGAAGGAGGAATATTTACAATTGGCATGAGTTTTAGGTTATCCAAGAGTAATCATGCTACAAGAAGAATCAAGCAGCTAGATATTACTATGTCATATTGGTGACTATGTGATCATGGGGATTATGTTATCATAATGACCAAATGACTTGGGGGATGCATGAATCCTCGATGCTCTGTGATACATCGACACTTCGTACACCATTTAATTTTCATGCACCATCGACGCTTCATGCACTCTTGACACACCATGCACCATTTTCACCCATGATGTCATCGCTGTTCCAGGTGCCATTGATAGTCAATGCGCCATCGACACTGTGTGCGACTTTGACACATCATGTTCCATGAAAACATCTAGTGTCATGGAGACTGATAGATCTATGGGATACAAATGTAAGTACATATCTTTGTACATTATACTAATAACTTTGTGAGATGACTGTATTGACTATACTTCGTGTGTCTCCATTGTGGTGTACTTCATGTGATTCCTTTTTTGGGTATTTCATTTGTGTTATTTTTGGCATACTTTTTAAATTTCTTAGTGTTATTTTTGTTTGGATTTTGGGGTGTCCTACTGAATATTTTTTTACTCAACCCTGCACCATCTTTTCATGTGTGTTTCATGACATACATACATGATCTACCCTTTGATGGGGTCATAGGAAGACCAGGACAAGGTGGTTCTCAGTGTACTTAGAAAAACTTGTGGTGATCCAACTACTTCAGACATCTACACTACACCTACCCTCTAGGAAGGGTTTTCTATGAATGAAATTTTGGAACATGTGAATTCAAATGGAAAACTATTTTTCAGTGGTATTGTATTCTAACATTTTTTAGATTTCCTTTTTTTTAATGTCATACTATATGGTTGGAATCTTAGTGAATGAATTCATTCATTACATACTGTTTTTACTTTTCATAATTTATTATTCATGGAGATGTTTTCATTTATACTGTTACATAGAAAAATGCCTCCCATTTTTAGGATATCCTTACACAGTGCATGTCACCAGCCCCTGGCCAATTGGAGGATACGTTATAGTAGTTATTGAAAGGTCCCCTATGGGAAGATTTTTTTTGGTGTGGTAATAGAGTAGGTATATTCTACCTAAAGAATCGGGAGTCTGTGAGATTTGTTTGGGGAAACGATGTTATTTTTTTGAGTCGAGTTTCAAAATAGGGACTCC
Organism: Viscum album; assembly: GCA_963277665.1. Classification (NCBI taxonomy): domain Eukaryota; kingdom Viridiplantae; phylum Streptophyta; class Magnoliopsida; order Santalales; family Viscaceae; genus Viscum; species Viscum album. Next base: position 381,979,886 of record OY728122.1, read on the forward strand.
CATGTTGGTGGAGATATCGGCATATCGACACACCCAAACAATGAATTCTTCTTTCTGAATTTCTTCATGAAAATAGTAGTGGCATGGAATATTAATGGTACAAACATCATATAGTACTGGGTTTTTTCTAATGCCCTTTTTGAGTCACTGCCACCCCATGAGGTAAAATCTAATGACTGTGGAACATCCAGATCTATTTTAGGATGACCCCATGAAAATAGCCTTATAGTGTTCCAATGAATGATCACTAGAATGATCCTCCTAGAGATGAGGTATTGGTATAGGGGAAAATACTATAGATAGCACCCTTGGGTGGTGTACCAGTGATACCACCACCCATAGAGTACTAGTTACAACTAGTGAAAATTATAGAGGATGCACACTAGATGAGTGTATTGCATGATAGACAATGTTGGAGATCTCCTAGGTTTATCGTTTATTCATACACCCCCAGGCATTTGATGATTGGTTTAATGTGGTTACACGTGTATTCCTCCAAATAAACATCCCTCTCGACCAGATGACAGTATTATACACAAGTATTCTCTAGGGATCTATGATGAGATGCTAGATCATAGTGATCCAAATGCATTCGGAGATGACTGTCACTAGTACAGAAATCATGAATCTCTTCTGGGAGGAGTTCATTGCAAAGACATTACACTCTATGTGTATATAGGAGAAACTACATCAGAAACATGGAATCCAGACATTAGTAGTGTACTTAGAGAGATTTATGGATTTTTCTTTCTACTCCACAGATATGGTGTGGGACCTACACATTAGGGCCCCGAACATCGAGAATGGTCAAAGATGGGAGATCATGGAATCCAAGATATTTTTATCATCCTTAAAAATTCTAGTTTATTGGAGATATTGCTACTAGAAAAGATCTTTTGGGAGCAGAAAATGCCAATATTGAGAGCTAACAGTAGGCAATAGGCAGCTGAGTGTTCGGTTGTGGGTATCCAGTAGCAGATATAGGGTCCCAAGAGAGTCAATCTCTTATGGGGACAACCATAGGATACATGATCAATGATATGGAGCTCCGAAGGAATAAAGAGATAGTTGAATGATAGTATGTGTTACTTGGGTGGCGTTCAGGGACACATGGAAAGATATTTCTCAACATTCCATGCATATGATTAGCATACGGTCAAGGGAACATTAAGGTAGAGGAGGAGGCTAGATTAGATTAGTCCATAGGGTAGTTGGCCCAGCATAAAATCAGTTCATGCAGAAGGATGTGGGAGGAGGTTCAAGGTACTACCACTACCTCCCACAGTTTCTCCACCATGGGCTCATGAAGATGGTGGATTAGGAAGAGGTCAACATAACGTGATGGTGTCTTATGACCCCAGTTCTCTGAGGATGATTAGAGGTATGATATATGTCTTTTCCACTATAGATTCATTTTTTATAGACCAATGTTCCATTCACTATTTTCTCACCATGAAACTTATTCGAGACACAGAGACTATAGTGGAACCATTGACTCGATCCCTAATCATAGAGACTCCTATGGGAGTATATTCTCTGATCATTCCCTGGTGATGAATGTGTCCCCTTAATCATGCGGTGGAGAGTATCATTAGGGATCTCTTGGTGGATGTGTTGAGGCCTTATGATGTAATCCTTATTATGGACTATTTATCCATATTTTATGCCCATATTGACTATTCATGATTCATAATATGATGTGTCTTTGAATATGGGATGAGGGTTTCCTTTTTCTACCAAAAGGAATCCTATGATGAATAGGATGGACTCACACATAGGAGTGTGAATCTGATCACAAACCAGTTTTCTATCATGACCATCAGTGTAGTGGGTGAGATGAGTCCTTAGTTTCGTGCAATTCTGGTTGAGTATGAGGAAAAAATTATTGAGTAAGTCTCTATATTACCTCCTGATAGGTAGGTTGACTTCAACATTTATCTACACTATGGGATGATATTGATATATACACATACATATCTGATATCTCTTGATAAGCTACCTGATTTGAGGGTGCATCTGGAGGACTTGCAGAGGAAGGGCTTCGTGTGACCAAGTGTTTCACCTCGGGTGGAACAAATTAATTTTTACCAAAATGTAATATGTGATGTCAAAATTTTCAATGAACGTTGTGAAAATATAATATGAGACCGTAAATAACAATTATCCACTATCAATGATTGATTCCCACTTTTATATTCTTAAGGGAGTGAGATAGTTCTCAGAGATAGACCTCAGATCTATCTATCATAAGCTTCATGTATGAGATGAGGATATAAGGAAGACAACGTCCATATGTCAGTACGGTCACTATGAGTAATTATTGATGTCATTTGGCATGATGGATTATATGGAAAAGCTCATGGGACCTAGGAAAATGATATTCCTACCTAACATAGACATGTTAACTGTGATATTCATTGATGACATCCTAGTGTACTCAGTGTCTAAAGAGGAACACTATACTCACATGGGAGAGGTATTGGACACAATTTAAGGGATATAGTAATGTGGGGATCTCCTTATTTGATTATTCTATAATTGGGAGGTCCATATTATGGGAGACATCGTTTCAGAGGCTAGAGTGGTAGTGGATCTAATAACATTGGAGCAAATATTTCATATGATTCACCCAAGAGTGTTACCAAGGTGTGTAGTTTCTGGGGTTTGGTTGAGTATTATCTGAGGTTTTCAACCACCTTTTATAGGGAACCAACAACCATGAAAACCTTGAAAACAAGAGTCTCTCATCTATATTCTCATAGAATGATATGAAATTAAGACAAATATTATTACAGGAGTTCCACTAGGACCACGACTTTGAAACTGTCTGTAATCTGGGGAAGGGGAATATAGTGGTGAATTCTCTCAACGAGAGATCCAACATGTAGTTGTTGAGTGAGGTGTTGAAGAGGAATTGAAGTGTTATATATATCTTCTGTAGATGGGGATGGGGTATCCTACCTCAAATAAATGGTTTTCACCCCTACACTCATACAATGAGTTAGTGAGGCATATCAAAGATGCACGGACTATGAGACTTTTTGTGCTCAAATTTCCTTATGGAATGCTCCTGATGAATTTTTGATTTGGAAGGGGCACGTCATCCTCTTCAAAGGATGAATAGTAGTTCTAGAAACATTATGAGAGAAAATCATTAGGGAGTTCAATAAATTCCCATTAGTGGTACATCTGAGAGTGTAAAAGACATATTTGGACCTCTGACGCTAGTTCTATTATTTGGGGATGAAAAGGAAATGGTAGAGTTTGTTTCAAGATGCCTCAAATTTTAGAAAGTGAAGGCTAAGCACTAAGTTCTAGTAATCCTGACCCAACCACTTGATATGCCATAGTGGAAGTTGGATGAGATATTGATGGACATTGTGACTGGTTTAATACGTATGCCCAGGGGGCACAATACCATTTAGGTGATCATTTAAAGGCTCACCAATTCGACCCACTTCATACCGATCTGTTATCTGAGCATAGTAGAAATCTTGGAACACCTCTAAATGTATGATATAATTCGACTCCATGGTGTTCCATCAATGATAGTCTTAGATAATGATGCTCTCATTGCATCCCTATTGTTGAAAGGATTGCATGAGGTGTCTAGGACCCATCTTCACTCAATCAGAACATTTCAACCACAATAGAATGGCCAAACCGAGAGAACCATCTATTTTATTAAGGAAATTTGATGGAATTTCAATAGAGACATTGGTCATAGTTGGAAGGATCACCTACCACTATTGGAGTTTGGGTAAAACAACAACTATATTTACACCATTGGTATGTTACCATTTGACGACATGTATGGGAGACCATGTAGGTCACCACTATGTTGAGTGGACCCATGAGAGTCAGCACTCATGGGTCCATATTTGGTGTGGGATACCAACGAGAAGGTGAAGATCATCTAGGAGAGGTTGTAGACTGCACAGAGTTCGCAAAAGTCTTTTGCTAATTGGAGTTAGTTCGAGGAGGGAGAACATGTGTTCCTTTGGGTCTCACCTAGAAGGGGATTTTAGATATTTATCCATGTAAGAAAGTTATCCTTAAGTTAAATCGTTCCTTTTCGGATTCTATTTAGTTTTGATGAGGTGCAGTGAAGCCAATATCTTCCCCTAAAGTTTCATTAGTTTCATGATATTCTCTACGGGTCGCAGATGAGGAGTCACATGATTGATCCATCACACATAATCATATTGGGAGAGGTGGGCAATGACAGCGGGTCGAATATTAAAGGTCACTTAGTGGAGATCAAGGATCAACATGAGAGGATCCTTTGTGGGTGACCAATTACCCTAGTACACATTTTGTGGAAGCATGTGAATCTCCACGAGAGAACTTGGAAGTGTGTCAGTTAGATTCGTGCTCATTACCCTCAAATTTTGTTTTAGTAGCCAATGTAAAGATTTGAAATTTCCAGGTAAATTTTTTTTTTAAATAAATGAAAATTTTACAAGTCCTCTATAATTAACGACACATGATTCCAAGTCCCGATGTTCCTAAAATGAATTTATGAATTTTTGTTCAGGTACGTTCAGTAAACGTGAGAGCGAGTTTTTCTATCATTTGAACAGGTTCTCGGAATTGAAATTTGAGTACACCGTTCAACTCACAGCACTGGTATTCTCTTAAGGAGACATTATCCTCGACAGTAGTTGGTCAAGGCTGAAAGATAATTTGTTGATTTTTCGTGGAAATAATAAAATATAATAATCACACTGTTTATTTTATTTGTTGTAACCACCCCATGTAAAATTTGAGATGTAAGGACCACTGGACCTTAACCTCCCATGAGAGGTTAGGGTGGTGGGGACCACCGATGCCTAACCTCCCATGAGAGGTTATGGTGGATGAGACCACCTGAGGCCTAAACATCCTGAACTCCCTTCTTAAAGAGTGGGAAACCTCTCAACTCCCTCATTAATGTGGAGGAGCCTCTTGAGATTCTTCCACATTAATTATGCCAACACACCACATTAATTAACCCATTTTTAATTATTATGCCAACAATCATAATATATGACATAATCTATTATTTCGAGGATACCTTTTATTTTTGGTGGAATTGGGGGAGGAGGATCTTTGGGAGAAAAGCTCTCCAACGAAGAACGGCAATGAAGAACGCCTCTCCTTTGACTTTTTCTTCTCCAAACTTCGTCAAAGGATCTTGAATAATGCACGAATCGACAATCGTGGAAAACGCCGACCACATTGACGTCCATCTTTTCCCAACGATTCATCTTCTTCCTTGTGACCTCATCGACGTCATCATGAGAACGAGGTAGGGGTTTATTTCTATTTGTTTATCACTTCCCATCTACACCCCTTCATTTTCTTTTGTGGTTTGGGATCAATTATTGTGGGGGGATAGGATTAGATGTTCATGTTCATGTTTTTGATGAGCCATATATTACCATCCTAACACGGAGGGTACTGGCCAAACAAACATGGCCTGACCCTTTCGCAAATCCTGTGGTGTTATTCATGATGGAAGAGTATGGAAACCATCCATGTTTGGGGCACGAGAACGGCGGCCGACACCACCACCAGCCGCAACAAAGATGACGGTGCAGCAGTGCTGCCCCGTGACCACCACCTCCTCTTCGCATCCTCCACACCGACCATTACCTCCGTAGCCACCCCGCGTCCACCGTGCCATCCGCGACCTCTGCCGCCGCCCCACGACCAATTCTCTAACCATAGCCACCACCGTCGTCTGTGTCTCCACACTGCACCGTGGCCGTACCACCACCCGCGTGGTCGGACTGCCACCCTGCAGATGGACAACCGCCCTACGACCGGACCCCCCCCCCCCCCCCACTTGGTGGGACCGCCACCTCCCAGCAACCCAAATTCCTCCACAACCCTCGCAATTTGCCAGGCCGGGCCACCCCCCGTGAGGCCGGGCCACCGCCATGAATCCATACCACCTCCCAGTAGCCATACCACCCCCCGTGCGGCCGGACCGGTGCCCCCATACCAAAACGCCACCCATCAGCAGGATTGCCGACCCACGGCCGAACCCCCATCCACGGCCGAGCTGCTTTGCGGCCTCGCGTCCTCACAACCCCCCCCCCCCCCCCCCGGTGACCCCTTGCGGCCAGTCGGGCCGGACCCTACAGGTCGGGAAGAACCCAATATGTTAGGACACCCATTGGGCTATGTCGTAACCCATAGATCAGGTTGGGTCAACCAGAATAGGGTCAGGCCGAGTCTGTCCGACCACATCGGACCAGAACCAGGCCGACTATGACCTAATTACATTATTTTGGCCATAAAATTGGTACCAGACGTCTGTTAGAAGAATCTTTAGTGACAATGGGAAAGTTGGGGTGATTTGGTCCATTTGAGTGATACAACAATGTGTTTTGGATGGTGATGGAGAATAGTCAGGTTGGATCGAGCATGAATCCAACTTGGCCCACGAGACTAAAAGGATAATAACACACAAACTGGGCATCTGATTGACACACCGTCTATTATGTTAAGACCTCTATGACATCTAGGACCTTTGAGATTCTTCTTCATGGGACTTCAAGGCTATTGGAGCATTGGCCAGTATATTGTGGAGTGGATCCTCCCAGAGACGAGCAAGAATAGTACTGGAACCCAGAGGTTGGCTCAAACATCATGACTGCTGACCGCTTCGAATCGAAGTGACTTGACAGCCCCAGTGAGGAGTGCCTTGGGGATACGACAGACCCACGGTGGGGAGCTACTTGGTGACGCGGTAGACCCACGGTACTCTATTAGAGGAGTACCTTAACAGGCCTTGTGGAGGAGCGCCTTAGTGACGTGGTAGACCCATAGTACTCAATTGGAGGAGTACCTCAGTAGTCCAAGGTTAGTGGTAAGCACCTCGGTGTGACACGATAATCCCACTATACTCGATAGAGGAAGAGTTCTCTAGAAGCTGAGATGTTCGATGTTGTGACTAGGAATATTACTTTATACTAACCCAAGAATAAATCCTAGTGTCAGCTAAGTCTGTACCTCAGTGTTTTTCCCATGATTGTCATGGATTACATGATAACTTAGATATATGTATGGGAATATACCTAAGTAAGGTTATTTTTTTATTTCATTCTTTTTTATTCTCCTTGATGGATTTTGTGAGACCTAGAGGGTCTTGGGGTCCCTACTAAGTATCGTTATACTCACCCCTATATGGGATATGCCCGCTTCTTGTTGTGTTGGAGGTAGATGACATATATTTCTGATTAAGATAGAGATTACCAAGACTGGAAGGTACTTAGAGGTGGACCATACGTCTTTTTAGTACACCTAGGAGATGAGAGGATGTGGAGTTTTGAGGAGGCAATCTGTACCTACCCTTCAGGTAGAAACCTCAAAGGATGACCCAGCTGCTGACTTTCCATTTTCTTCAGTTGTATTGTATCATTATTGTACTTGTACATTCCAATTGGGCTTGTATTCTGGACCATTTTACTTGCTTCACTCACTCTATTTATAGTTCAGTTTCTTTGTGTTCCTATCTTGTTGTGTTACTTGTTACGTGTAATTATAGGTTATAAAGGTGATTCCTTCCAAGTTTTAGGGAATACAAATTCGGTGCGGGTTTCCAGCCCGTATCCTATGGAAGGCGGGCATGGGGTAGTCACAACAAGGGACATGGGGGGACTGGTCATGGAAAATTCGTATCAGAGGAGTCTATTCCACTGATGAACTAGGACTCTGATATTTTCTATTAAGTAATAGTGTTAAGGGTAATGAGTACAGTTATCAGTTTAGGTTGTACAGTGGGGGGGGGGTGGCCAGCATATCTATACACCAGGACCCTGACTTCTGATTTCCGACTAAGTTCACAAAAACACTGATTGCGTGTGTGTTTTCAAAAATTTCCTTTGTGATATTTTGATTCAGGTCACAATGTATAACTTTCAGCTCCCCAGGTATAACATATTAACCATGGAACACCTGTTTCTTTTCAATATTCCTCCACACAGACAACCATCTAGGATTCCCGAGAGAGTACATGATGACGGCCCACTAAATGATGAGGCTCTGGTGCAGCTCTTACTATGTTGGTACCTTCAGGTGGTGTACTAGCAGCACCTTGACCTATTGGGCAGCAATTACCAGCAACTGCACTGGTGGAAGGTCCATGCCGACAGAGCGTGTTGCACAAGTTTCAGCATCAGATACCCCTCAGGTTCTAAGGTGAGCCCGAACGACAGACGACAGAGGAATTTCTTGAGGAGGTGGATGAGAGTACCCTAGAGCATCTGTAGGTTCGATAGGATGACATGTCAGTAGATAAGTATTCATCGAGGATTACCGACCATTCTTGGTACTCTATGAATATGATACAATCAGTGCATCAGGGAAAATATTCCTAAGCAGGGTATGTTTAAGGACATCAAAGCTAGCATCATTCCTCTATGCATTCCTGCCTATGTTAAAGTGATAGAGAGAACCTTTTTGGTTGAATGTTCTTTGGATAAGAGAATGCAACCAGTGAATGTTAGGAGTGGGAAAACAGAAAATTGTTGCATGTCTCAATGATTTGTGCATGTAAAATGTTTCATAAAGAGGATGTTATATGGCCAAATGAATCTGCAGGGCTACAGATGTGGAAGCAGAGCTAGGAGAGCAGCATGAGGTGGTGTACATTTCTACATGTCCCAACCACCCCGCTATGTGGTCCCCACCAGGCTCAAGGAACTAGATGACATGGGCAGAGAGTAGCTGCAAGCAGTCAAGGAGTGCGACCAAAGGGCAAGAGGAATGATTAGAGGTACGGTCTATGTCTACTACTAGCTTCTGTATCAATAGAAATTGGTAACAATCATTCCTTCCTTCCAAGAATCATGTCGAAGACATAGAGTTTTCAGTTAAACCATGGACTTTACCCTCACATCTGGAGATTCCATTGGGAGGAGACTCGATAATCACACTTACACCGATTGTGTGATATTACCCTTGAGGTAGGAGTTTTGGTTGGAACCTTTTGGTAGTTTCATCGAGGCCTTTCATTGTTAGTTTGGGTAAGACTGGACATCCACATTTCATACTCAGGTTGACTGTATTAGGGAAAAAGGTGGTTTTTTTCTCTTAAATGTTAGAATGGGGTTTTATTTGGTCAGAAAAAAGAAAACCTAAGAAACACAGGATAAAGTCAAGCATAGGAGGGTGAAACCAATCACTCATGAGTTGGCAAGATTTACCCTTGTGGTAGTATAAGTATTGAGTTTTCATTTTCAAATAGGAGTTGTAAAGAATGGGGAAATCTTTTCAAGATATGTTTCCAGGATTATCTCCCTAAAGGGTGAGGGGCGTCTTCTTTGGTTGGGTATTACCAAATATTAGTGCCAAAATTCTCCTAAGTTGCAGCACCACTATCGACCTTGATGAAGAAGTGGAAACCCTTCATTTGGTCCGATATATTCTAGTAGAGTTTTCAGGATCAGAGGCTGAGGCTGACTAGTGCCCCCATCTTGAGGATACTAAAGGAGGGCACATGGTATGTAGTCTACTACGACGCATTAGGGACCAGACTCAGATGTGTTCTGATGCAGGAGTGAGAAATGATCACATATAGTTACCAAAAGTGGATATGGCATGAGAAGAAATATTCTACCCATGACATGGAGTTAGTATTAGTGATATTTGCCTTGAAGATGTGGCAACACTATCTGATGGGCGAGCGTTTTACAGTACACTGATCGCAAGAGTCAAAGGTATGTCTTCTCTAAGAAGGACCTAAACCTGAGATAATGATGTGGGATTGAGGTACTCCAGGACAATGACATCGAAATAGTCTGTACTTCTGGGAAGGGGAACATTATAGCAGATGCACTCAGGAGGAGGTATGATATACATCTTCTAGGTGAGGCAACAAAAAAGCTTTCCAATTTATAGATTTCCATTGTGGATAGAGACTGAGAAGCTTTTCTATAGTCTTTTATAGTCACTCCCCCACTTCTTCACCAATTCTGGGAGGCACAATGTGGGGATGCTGACTACGAGGCGGGACATGCTCAGATATCTACAGGACAACACCCTAATGGATTTTCTAAAGGTGGGGAGCACGTTATCTTCTTCAGAGGATGTATAATGGTTCCAGTGTCACTTCAAGAGAAAGTGTTGATGGATTTCCACACATCCCCTCTAGAGGTACATCCATGAGTGGTGAAGATGTGCCAAGATCTCCGATGACAACACTGGTGGCTGGGAATAAAGAAAGAAGTAGCAGAGTCTGTCTCTCTTTGCCTCGCATGTCAGCAAGTGAATGTAACACCCCAGATTTGTATGAGAAATATTTTGTTTTTATGTTATATACATCATCAAAGTAATATTTTACTACACACTACAATATCTTGTCATTTTTTTACATGAAATATCGACCTTCCTCGATAGCTTGCGTTGTACGCAATACCGAGTTTCACTAAACAATGATATGCTATTAAAATATTATTAAAAATAGCTTTTATGAATAATAATACCAACTTTTTGAAATTTTATAAATTTTATCATTCAAAATGGAATTCATTTTTAGATTTTAAATATCATAATTATCCTATGGTGAATTTTGGGTATTTTTCTGAAAACTATCAATTTTTGATGAAAAGTGAAAACACTGGGTTACTATTTAAAAACCAACTTTTTATTTAAATAATTTTTTATTTTATTTTAATTTATTTAATGTAAAAATTTATACACAATACCTCTATAAGTTCAAATTAATTCATTGGTGTCATTTTATGATAATTTTAGATATGTAAAAATTTTATTGAACTTTTCACCATCTTTTACCCTCCTCCTAGGAGAGTTTGAAAATTTATTTAAAACATAATTTTACCACTTCTGTGAGTGGAATTTTGAAATTCCGAGATACATGGTTAATATAAACGAGTAAAATTTTGTTCAATAAGATAAAAATAATATTTGGTAAATAGTAACTTTTTACTTTTATTTACCACGGTTAAAATTAAATAGGGGAATTAATTGTAAAAATGGTATTATTATTACCCAAACACATGTCCTAATTCTATTGGATAAGTTTAATTCTACCAAAAAACCTTAGGAATAAAATATGACTATTTAGGTCCACTTGAATTAGATTATGACATTTAATATGATTTTATTTAAAGAATATTTAAAATAGTTAAAATCAAAGTTTAATAACAATAACATTTTTAATATAGGGTTATAAATAAGGTAAATTCAACTATAAATATTCAATAGAAAGCTGAAACAATTTAATACATAATGGTATTTAATTTTTTTTAGAAATTAAATAGTTTAATTTATTTCTGACACAATGATGATACCGTAATTTCCTTATTAATGAAATATTAACATAATTGATATTATGAATACCCAAATAAATGTAATTTGAGATTTTTTATTAATTAAATTAATTTTATAGGTTAATATGACATGATATTATTGATTTAATTAACTTTGTTCGAACTAATCATGTTATGATTTTTAGTAAATTCAATTACCAAATAGTGTCAAAATGGACATAAAATAGTTTTTAAAACAAATATTATAATATTAATTATCATTTTATTTCTAAAAATTTAAGGTTCGACCAAATGACATAGATAAAGTTATATATATCAATAATGAACCACTTGGGGTTTTTTTGGCTTGTTATAGTATTTTTATTAACCATATAGTGTAAGAAAACTAGAAGACACTGTAAAAGTTAAATTAGTTAACATAGAGTTAAATCTAAATGATAAGGTTAAAATAGTGACATAAACTTGTCTAAAATCTATTGGTTGATAGGATTTAGACCCATCATCACCTTATCTCTGAAATAAATCAATTTTGAGCTATGAAAACCGAATATGACTTTATTATAAAATAATATTTTATGTTTTTCCTCAAGTGCCCCTCTCCTCCCTTATAAAAGGGCACCTCCTCCCTCTCCTCTTTACACAAAATTAAAAATTCAAGCTCGGAAAAAACCTACACAGTTTCCTTCTAAACTTCATTATAAACATCCTATAGGTCCTGGTATTCTTTAAAGTCCATATTTAGTGCCCTAAGAGGAGGTTATGAAGAGGTGCTTCAAATAAGAGTTAATGTCTGTTACTGATTCATTTAACATTATTTCTTATTATACTTATTCTTATTTAGATGTTTTATTATGAAATAATATCATTAGTATAACTCATATATTTATATGTTATTTTACATATGAAACAACTCTATCTCACCTTCTATCCATCCAATGGAAAATGAAATCACCGCGCGTGCGTACTTACGGAATACCGTCTCCACGTCGTGGTGTAATCTGTTTTCAACCCCCACCTTACATGGATGACTATAATGGTGTAAAGAATAACTATATATGATTATTGTAAAGTGATATTTATTCTTAAATAGTATACATACACTTCAATACAATTCCACGATCATGGGAACGATATCATCGCTCGTGCGTACGTACGACCTACCGTCTCCACGATGTGATGCAACTCGTTCTACATGATCATCTATGCATAATGATTATATAAATTAATTGAATGATTAAATATTATATATATTACACTAATACCATACGGGAAATGAGGTATCTATAACATAAAAATAATAATAAGAATTTACTCGACAAAACACGCATAAGAACAAAAAGAAATAAACACACGAATAACAAGTAACAATGAAATATTACCAATATAAAGCTAAGAATATTACCATATATGATATCATAACAATGTTTAAGATTCTAGAATAATTTAATAAAATTATTTAAATCATTATATAGGAGGTTCAGACAGGTACGAAGCAAATCAGACTTAAGGTAAGGTAAAATCATGCAATCTTATTTTTATCTGAGATGGTTTACACTTTAGAATTTAATAGGGAATATTTATCATCCACATCCATGTTTACTCAATATTTAATATTATTTATATCTTCCTACAATTTAATAAATCCAATTTTACCCTTTTGTGAGTTTTTAGTAGATGATATTAATGGAATGTTTTTTTTGTTTTTATTACTAGGTACTTTTTTGACTTTTCCAGCCAAAGTATGATAAGAATGTTTTTCATTAACTTATACAACATGAATGGATTTTTGGAACATTATTTCCATGAATATTCCTTTAAATGTTTTCATGTTTATTTTTAATCAACTTATTTTAGTTTAAAATTGTATGACATGTTTAGAAAGGAAAAAATGTTTTTGAAGTAGAAAGGATATTTTTCTCATGAATTAAGTTCAAGTGTCTTATCAAAATTATCTTCCATCTAATATAATATAGGGTTCTGTTTATATCCCTATTATTAAATTGATTTGATTTTGTTATGATGGAATTATTTTTATAATGTCCTTTTATCTTATATGGATTATGTTATGATTGCATGATGTTTAAGAATCCAATTTTTATTTCATGGGTTATGCTGTGATTTATGATTTTATTGAACACATAAGAATTGATTCATTATGATATGGGTGGGACCTATATATCCCTCTAATGCACTGGGTAATGATTTATATCTCATGAGATAGATATTGTTGTATTGGATGGTTAATCCGGTTTAGTGATACAGGACTAAAATGAAGAGTGAACTCGGTTCAGAAATGGACTTTGTTCACTAGGATAGTCTTGGAATTGAGTCTTGGCTACTAAGAAATGATTATATATTATTATGTCTGTATGACACAAAGTTTCCTGATTTATGTTATGATTATTGGGATTACATTTCACTAATTTTATTTATCCCAAGTTATGAAATTATGATCTCTTTTGCAGGTTATGATTTACAAAATGTTATGTTCTTTTGAATATGATGTGATTGATATTTCTTTTGTTTACCCTTACTGAGCATTTGAGCTCACCCTTTTGTATTTTTTCTTTTCCCCAGGTTAGGAAGAAGGGTATTAAGTAGGATATTCCAGAAAGGGATTCTAGATATGATTAAATAAATGGGAGACATTGTAGATGCTTTATGAACTAGTTGTTTATGTTTCCCAGTTTCTAAAGACACAATACCTATACGGCCTTATTGTGGTTTTGTTATATGTTGTAATAATTATGCTTCAATTGTGATGTAATAACAATTTATGTAAAGTATGGGTCATTATAGTTGGTATCAGAGGAAAGGTATAGTCAACCTTGGAAACTAGGATGTGAAAGCTTTGGGAAGAACCCTAAGGATAAGACTAAGCATAGAACACAATCTTAGTGTTTTAGAAATGGCCATAAACAACCTATGATAAGACATTAAGAGTGAAATTATATTCATGATTATGTGGTTTTCCTATTATAATTAGTGTTTCTCAAACTATTCTTCATGTTTTTTAGTCAATGGCAGGAACCCAAAGGAACTGTGTTAATTATGAATGCAATGGGCAATGCAATTATTTTACCCCTAAGAAACAAAATGTTAAGGGAGATGGAATGAAAAATATTGTAGCCATTCTCACACCACTTTCTCAAGATGTGAATCATGAAGAACTTCCAAAAAAGCAATGGAAGGAGAAACATTCTATTTAATCCATCATGAGGCAGGGTCCACCCTCATTCAGCGGGTCTATTGATCCATTAGTGGTTGAACAGTGGATCAGTAAAACTGAAAAGATATTTTCAGTTATTCAATGTTTTGAACATGATAAATTCATCTTAGTAGTATATTGTTTAGAAGGTGAAGATGATCAATTGTGGAATCTTATCAAGAATAGGAGGCAAACGGAGGAAATTTAATCCCTAGAATGGGACGAGTCTAAGAAAATATTTTTCAATATGTACTTCCGTTGTATTTTTCGAACAATGATGGAGAATGAGTTTCTTGAACTGAAGCAAAAGGATGATGAATCTGTTGGTACCTGTGAAGAAAATTTTTCTAGACTTTCAAGGTACGCTTTCGGAATTATTATCCATCCTGAGAGTAAGATCAATCAATTCCTTAGTGTCTTAAAACTAAGTCTTCTAAGGGAGTTAGCCATAAGGGACTTCAATAGTAATGAGGAAATCGTTCGATGTGCTCTCAAGGTTGATATGGAGATTGGAGTAACCCATTAGTAATATGCATTTGATATGAAGAGGAAAATAGAATTCAAAGGGAAATCTAATGACCGGACTGAAAAGAAGCTGAGTTTTCCCTTATGCTCAATGTGTGGAAAGAAACATGGAGGGAGTTTTCATAAAGGGACAAGTAAATGTTTCAAATGGTTAAAGGAAGGTCATCGGGAATTTGAATGCCGAAAATATGGGAAGAAGATGTCTAGTGATGAGAAAAAAGAAAAGGATACACAGAGTGTACCTCCTACACTTCAATGTTACAAGTGCAATGAAATGAGGAATTTTTCCAATGAATGCCCTAATCCAAGGGTTGTTGATGATGATTGACGTCAACAAACTCTTAAAGGTAAAGACAAAGGAAACTCAAATGAAATTTCTATCAGTGATGTGGTTTATGATAATTAAATGGTGAAAGGTACACTTACCATCCACTATAAAGTAGCAAATGTTTTACATGATTCTGGATCCACCAAATCTTTTATTTCGGATGAATTTTCTAAGGGTATCACCATATTACCTCAGCAGTTTGATATTGAGTTAGCTATGACAACCCATAATGGCACAACAGTCGCATAAAATGTTTACAATTCTTCTCCGATTGAAGTTTGTGGGAAAGTGGTTCTTTAAAATCATGGGATCCTTCCTATAGTGTAATTTTATGTGAATCTTTTCATGTATTTTCTTTCATTATATGGATCTCATATCAATTGGAAATGAAGGGAAGTCACATATCATATTCCAGATCAATCTATGATCGTCAATTGATTAAAGTATAAACATAACCTTCCAGTGTAAATTTCATCCATATTATGGGTCTGGAATCCACTAAATGAAGGTTATTTATCTCAAATGGTTGGAGAGAAACTCACAATTAATAATATTCCCATTGTACGGTAGATTGATGATGTCTTTCCAGAGGAATTTCCATGTCTTCCACCAAATCGTGAAGTTGAGTTTTCAATAGAACTCATACCGGATGGTATGCCTATTTCAAAGAAACCTTATATAATATCCCCAATTGAGTTGCAGGAATTAAAGAAGAAACTTCAAGAGAATCTTGATATGGGATTCATATGCCCTAGTGAATCATCTTGGGGATCACCTGATCTGTTTGTTAAGAATAAAAATGGATCAATGAGACTCTCGATTGATTATCGAGAACATAACAAAATCACAATCAAGAAAAAATATACTCTCTCATGCATTGATGACTTATTTTACCAACTAAGTGGAGCTCAATACTTTTCCAAGATTGATCTTCATTCATGGTATCATTAATTAAGGGTCAAAATGGAGGATATACCAAAGACGAATTTCCATACAAGGTATGGACACTATGAATGTATAGTGATTCCATTTGGTCTTACTAATTCCCTTGATATCTTCATGGATCTAATGAATAATTTTTTTAGAGACTATCTTTATCAGTTTGTGGTAGTCAATATAGATGATATTCTTGTCTATTCAAAGAGAAAGGAAGAACATGAAGATCACTTGAGAATTGTATTGAAGACCATGAGAAAGGATATGATTTATGTCAAATTTACTCAGTGTGAATTTTGTCTTCAAAATGTTTTATTTTTGGGTCACATAATCTCAAAATAGGGGATATTTGTGGATCCAGCAAAAATAGAAGTTATCGAAAGATGGTCGAGACCAACAAAAGTAACTGAGATCCGCTGTTTTCTTGGTTTGGATGGATATTATCGACATTTTGTGAAATATTATTCATTATTATCTAATCCAATCACCAGGTTGACTAAAGAAGGAGTTATGTTATCTTGGACAGAGGAGAGTGAAGAGAATTTCAAGGAGTTAAAAAGAATGTTATCCAGTGCTCCTATTCTCACACTGCCTTGTAGTGGAGAAAGGTTTTTGATCTAAAGTGATTCATCCAAGAAGGGATTGGGGTGTGTTCTATTACAAAACAATATGGTGATTGCTTATGCCTCACGACAGATGAAAATACATGAGAAAAATTACCCAACTCATGATTTGGAGTTAGCTGTGTTAATCTTTGCATTAACTATTTGGAGGCATTATCTTTATGGAGAATGATGTGATATTTATATTGATCATAAAACTTTAATGTATATTTTCACACAAAAGGAGCTGAATATGTGCCAATGAAGATAGATGAAGTTGATTAAGGACTACGACTTCTCAATTCATTATCACCCTGGTAATGAAAACTAGGTTGTAGATGCATTAAGTCGACAAGACTATGCTAGCTTATCGATGATGAGGATAAAAAAAGATCCAATATTTATGGATTTACAAAGAATATATCTTGGAATTATAATGGAAGGGGAAAAATATTACCTTTCTGAAATGAATGTTCAACCATATATACATGTGAAGATTAAAGAGACACAAAAATAAGATGTAGAGTTACAAAAGAAGGTGAGAAATGTTCTTGAATTCAACCTTGATTGTGATGGGATAATAAGGTTTAGGAATCAGGTTTGTGTTCCTCCCATCCCAGAATTAAAGAAGAAACTATTAGATGAATCTAATAGTTCTTAATTCTCTATTCATCCGGGATGCACGAAGATGTATAGGGACCTGAAAGAGTACTTTTGGTGGGATGGCATGAAAAGAGATGTTGCAGAATATGTCTCTCGATGCTTGGATTGTGAGAAAGTTAATGCTGAGAGACAGAAGTCTAAGGGTATGTTACAACCATTACCCATACCCAAATGGAAATGTGAAAAAATCACTATGGACTTTGTCACCGGACATCCTAAATCATCGAAAGGATATAATGCTATCTATGTCATAGTTTATCATCTTATGAAGTCGTCACACTTCACTGCTATTGGAGAGTATTTATCTATGAGAACCCTACTTTTTATTACAACATAAACATGCTTTATTACATAAAACATCACATGATAAAACAATTAATATTGAGAGGTTTAGTGTCTTTGGGGCTTAGGATCATTACATAAAAACTTAAAACATGAAATACATCATCTTGATTGAAAACTTCCTTTACATGACCACTACATTCCCTTGTACTTAGCATTGCATGGGATAACCTGAGGACATGAATAAGAAAAGGGTGAGCTATAAAGCCCAGTAAGGGAGTACACATGGAATAATATGAGGAGTAAAATACATGTTAGACAATAGGAATATCAATATATCATAAAAGAAACATGAACATAAAGGCATGATAAATCCTGATAATCATAACGTGGAAATGTGGAAACAAAACTTAACATTGAATTAGCATGAGCCTAGGCTCATTGCACATGGAGCATGAGTAAACCCTCATTGAACATGAAGCACGATTAAACGCTCGTTTCACTTGAATTATCATGATTCAACACTCATTGCACATGATGTATCATTATACTATACTTTACCCAATGCATTGGAGTGCTATAAGGGCGCACCCTTCTTAAACATTTCATTTCATGCATATGTGTGCCAAATGGATCATAAAACATGGATCTTTAAAACATAATCATTTATTCCATGATAAAGGAATGTGGAATTAATACATGAAACTTTACAATCAATACGTAATTGTGCATAATGATGAATACCCTTGATGGAGAAATGGGCATGGTATTCACTAAACAATGGCATTGGTTTAGAAAATCGCTGCGATTTCGGCAGCGTAACGGCGTGACATAAGAATTCATAAAAATGGTTTGATGATAGAGAAAGGGTGTCTCATAATATTTAAATGTAATGGACAGTAAGTAGGTCATATATATACATGTCCCAAAAATTGTAATGGAATTTTGATTCCTGATACAAAATTATTTGCTTGAAAGTAAAAGAAGAGAGAGAAGTTCCTTTCGGAATATTGGCATAGTAACGGGTGTACATGGGAGGCATTTAATGAGAGAGAAAGGGGTATCCCATCATAAAAACAATAATAGGGAAGTATGGGGGAGGTTCAAAACCATACCCCAACATTCATAATTGAAATTAAAAGGGCAATAAAACTTAAAGAAAATTGACAAAAATGAGAAAGGAAGAATAAACTCTTACATGGAAGTGTGCTTCCAAAGGCTAGAGAGAGGCCTGTGAGAGGCTTCTTGGGTGCTTGGGGCACCTTGGGAGGATTCTAGAGAGAGTATGGCAGAGGTTGGACGAACTCCAATTGATTTTAGTGAGGAGGAAGTGGGATCTTGGGTGGGTTTATATAGGAAAGGTGACAGAATTCATTATTATTTAGGTTTGGGTCTCCTTACATTAAAATAATCCAAACCACAAACCATCCCATGGTTTTTGCCCATGGTTTTTGCAAAAGTGAAGAGGAAAAAAATATTTTATATGTCCCAAGTCCGAAATTTTTAAAATAATAAAGTTTATTATGTGGAGGTGAGTCACACTCCCCTGGAAATTAATTTAAAAAGGAAGGTGTTAAATAAGTATTGAGGGGTTCATTAATGCTTTGAAAAGTATGTAAAACAAACCCAAAATCACATTATTTTAATGATAAAACATATATTGTCCTAACATAAGGATTATGGTATTTTATTACATCACCATTGGGTCATTATGATGTCATAAAACACATTATATATTTACACGGTATTTAATTTTTACCCAAAAATTTGACTGTCTCAGAAAATTATGAAAAATTCACCGATGGATAATTTCGACGTCCAGATTCCAGAAATGAAATTTATTTTATCTAAATTTATTTCTAAATATGTTAATTTTCACTTTTAAAATAAAAACCAACATTTATCGAAAATTCACGGTTTTGACAGAAATGGCTTTCAAACCTTAACATAAAATTTTAATTGCATTCATAAAATTATAAGATCATTTATATTTAATAAAAATTAATTTAATATTAATAATAATATTTTATTAAAATATTATTTAATTAAAAAATCCCTTAATTTAATAATATAGGTTTCTTAAATAAATAATAACTAAAAACACCATTTGTACTTTAAAAACTATTTACAATGTATCAAAAATGACTAGAAATTATATTCATTATTATATACAAAAATAATGTACATGAACATAGTATTACATATTTGTTACATAACCCCTTAAAACAGTCTCATAAGACCTAAAGGTAAGGTGTGCGATGGTGACAGACTCTTGGGGTGGCTCGGATAACATCGCTCCAGTGGTAATTTCAATCAACATCCACTTTTCCCGTAGAGGGTCACGTTTGAGCTTGACATAATAAATCTCATCTTATGCTTGGTCAAGGGAAAAGCCCAAGGATGCCACCTCTTTTCCGAGCTCCGACAAATGGGCTTCTTCTGGGGCAATTCTACTGGATGAGGGCATCACTTTGTTTGTCTGATTAAAATTGGGTTCATTAAAGCCTTATATTTATACTAATCATGTGATCACTGATCAACGACTATAAAAGTAACAGTCACAAATCTTATCATAAAACCAAAGAAGTTTATATCTTTTAAAAACATTTTTCATAAAGAGACATTTAACTGAATCAAGAGGCATTTTCCATTAATGAAACTTTGGGTCGTTACAATATTCCCCCCTTAAGAAATTTCGCCCTCGAAATTTACCTTTTCCCACACTAAAACAAATGTGGGTAACTCAGCTTTATCATATCCTCCGATTACCAATCGCTTCTTCAAACTTGCGGTTTATCCAGAATACCTTGATGAGGGGAATTTTCTTATTTCGTAGTACTTTTTCACTACGATCTAAGATCTTCACTGGTTGTTCCTCATAAGGAAGATCGTCTTCCAATTGTACCACCTCAGAAGAGAGTATATGTGAAGGGTCCGGTATGTACTTCCTTAAGATAGATACATGAAAGACATCATGCACCTTGGCCATAGTAGGTGGAAGTGCTTTTCGATGGGCCACATCCCCAACATGATCAAGAATATCGAAGGGGCCGATGTACCATGGACTTAACTTCCATTTCTTTCCAAACCTCATGACCTTATTCCATGGAGATATGCATAAAAACACCATGTCTCCAACTTTGAACTCAAGGTCTCATCGACGATTATCTGCATAACTCTTCTGTCGACTTTGGGCTGCCTTGATATGCTGCTGAATGGTTTTCACCTTCTCCACCATTTCTTCAACCATTTCTGGTTCAAGAAGCTTACGTTCACTGACCTCATCCCAACATGCCGGTCTTATGCACCTTTTCCCATAAAGGGCTTCATAGGGTTTCATTTGGATGCTCAAGTGGAAACTGTTATTATAAGAGTATTCAACCAGAGGAAGATGTTGATCCCATCCTCCTCTAAAGTCCATTGAGAATGCTCTCAACATATACTCATGTGTATGGATAGTCTGCTCGGATTGTGCATCTGTTTGAGGATGATAGGCCATACTGAAGTTCAGTTTAGTATTCAGAGCATGTTGAAGACTCTTCCAAAACATAGAGGTGAATCTTGGATCTCGGTCAGACACAATAGATAGTGGTACTCCATGCAACCTTACCACTTCCATGATATATATCAACACCAGTTGATCCAATGAGAAATCCTCTCGAATAGCAATGAAGTGTGCAGTCTTTGAAAGACAATCCACAGAAACCCAGATTGCATTGTTGACTTTGGATGTCCTTGGAAGTCCGGAGACAAAGAAAATGGTGATGTTCTCCCATTTCCATTCTGGTATGGGAAATGGTTGCATCATCCCCTTAGACTTCGGCCTCTCTGCCTTCACTTACTGAAAAACTAGGCACTTTGATGTATATTCAGCGATCTCCTTCTTCATATTATCCCACCAAAAGTTTTCTCAGAGATCTCCATACATCTTTGTGCTCCCTGGGTGAATAGAGTAATTTAAAATATGTGCATCATCCAAAAGTTCCTTCTTCAGCTCCGGACATGATGCAACACATAGTCTTTTCCCAAACTGCACAATTCCTTCTTCATTAACATTAAATTCCAAGGATTTCCCCTTTCTGATGGCTTCCACCTTTTCTTGAATTCCCACATCATCCTTTTTAGAATCCTTTAACCTTTCCAAAAGAGATGGTTGAGCAATAATTTGTGAAAGGATTAATGATGTTCCCTTTTTTATGATTCCCACGTCCATCTTCATCAAGTTTAAGAAGATTAGATCCTTCTCAATTCTCATCATTGATAGAAACGCTGAATCCTTTCTACTTAGGGAATCCGCCACCTTGTTCGCTTTCCCAGGGTGGTAATGTATTGAACAGTCATAATCCTTGATGATCTCTATCTATCTTCTCTAGAGAATATTAATCTCTTTCTATGTAAATATATATTTAAGACTCTTGTGGTAAGTATATATCTCACATTTCTCTCCATAGAGACAATGCCTTCATATTTTCAAGGCAATGATCATAGCTGCCTACTCCAGATCATGCGTTGGATAGTTTCGCTCATGGATTTTCAACTGCCTTGAGGCATAGGATATCACTTTATCATTCTGCATCAGCACACATCCTAATCCCTTCTTCTAACCATCACTGAGTACCACAAAAATCTCCCCACTTGTGGGTAAAGTGAGCACTGGTGCAGTGATAAGACTCCTTTTCAACTCCTTGAAGCTTTCTTCACATTCATCACTCCAAGAAAACTTTACTCCCTTTCGAGTTATCTTGGAAAGAGGGTTGGAAAATTGTGAGAAATTCCTCACAAATCGTCGATAATATCCAGCTAACCCCAAGAAGCTACGGATATCCATTACCGATGTTGGCATCGGCCATCCCTCAATTGCATCTGGTTTGGAGGGGTCCATAGATATCCCATTTCTTGTGATGATATGGCCCAAGATTGAGACCTCCATCAACCAGAACTCACACATTTTGTACTTTTCATAGATCTTCTCCTTGAGCAATGTCTCTAGTACAGTTCTTAAATGCTCCTCATGATCCTCCTTGGTTTTGGAGTATATTAGAATATCATCTATAAAGACTACCACAAATTTGACAAGGTAATCTCTAAAGACTCTATTCATGAAGTCCAGGAATATTTCTGGAGCATTGGTGAGTCCGAAAGGCATCACTATGAATTCATAGTGCCTGTATCTTGTACGAAAAGTAGTCTTGGGGATATCATAGTTCTTCACCCTTGATAATATCCCGACCGCAAATCCACCTTGGAGAAGTATTGTGCTCTACACAGCTGATCAAACAAGTCATCGATTCTTGGTAGAGGGTACTTGTTTTTTATTGTGATTTTGTTAAGTTCATGATAATCGATGCAGATCCTCATTGACCCATCCTTATTCTTGACGAAGAGGACTGGTGCACCCCATGGTGAAGCACTTGGGCGTATAAACCCTTTTATCCAGATTCTCCTGTAGTTGTTTCTTCAGCTCTTCAAGCTCAACAACAGTCAATCTATATGGATTCTTGGATATTGGTAATGCCCCTGGTATATGTTCAATAGATAACTCAACATCTCTTCTAGGAGGAAGACCAGGAAGTTCCTTGGGAAACACTTCCGCGAATTCCCACACAATAGGCGTTTCTTCAAGGATGGTTTCTTCTTTAGATTAAATCATCTAAGCCAGATACGCATGAGCATAGGGAAGTAATATCCATGTTTGAGACGATGGAGATAAAGGAGATTCATATTCCTCCTGACACATGTAAAGAATCGGGGGTCGATTCTCCATATGGAGTGTGATTTCCCTCTCCCGACAATTTATGTTGGCTCTATATAGGAAAATCCAATCCATGCCAATAATTTTATCAAATTCCACCAGAGGGAGTATGACGAGGTTTTCCGAGAAATAAAATCCACAGATTATAACAGGGGAGGACTTATATTCATGGGATGAAATGATTGCCCCATTTGCCGTACTCACCGACATCTTTACTTCCATGATTTTTGGTGGTGCTTGGAGTGTTCTACTAAAATTTCGAGATATAAAAGAATGCGTAGAACCTGAATCAAAAAGTACATTCTCTATTCTTGAATGAATAACTAGCGTACCAGTCACCACTTCATTTTTGGGGTTCACTTCGTCAAAAGTGATGGAAAAAGCTCTTCCTTGCTGTCTTGGAGGTTGTTGGATGCCTCCGAAAACCCTTGGATTAGGGCACTGATTTTCAAAATGACCCGGTTCTTTGCATTTATATCATTGAAAAACGTTTTGATGTTCGAACTGAGCATTCCTCTCCTCGGTCGCAGCTGTGGGTCCTTTTTGCTGACAAGTTAACAGCTAGGTGCCCTTCTCTTCCAAACCTGAAGCATTTTCTCGTCCCCTTAAGAAATTTCCAGGGTTCTTCTTTCTGCACTTTTGGAAAGAGGGGTTCCCGAAATACTTAGCACCGTTGGATTTATCCAGTGGACCACCAGCATTGAATACTGCCTTACACTTCTTATCCCCATGATACCCCTGTGATTCTCCGATCTCCATTTTGAACTTGAGGGAACATCGGACAATTTCCTCATAGCATTCGAAGTCACGGATTGCTAATACATTCTGCAAGCTAGGTTTCAGCCCACCAAAGAAGTGGTAAACCTTGCATTTGGGGGTAACGACAAAGCCGGAAGCGTATTGTGCAAGCCTTGTGATGTTTTCCTCATACGATACAAATGATTCATCATCTTTTTTTGAGGGAAAGGATGTCCCTTTCCATCTTAAGCCCGAGGGTGCGAGGAAAATATTTATCGAAAAACATCTTCGGGAATTCCTTCCATTCCAAAGCCTCGATCTCCTCCTCATGCTTCGTATTTTTGATCATCGTCCACTATTGATCAGCTTCACCCTCCATACGATAAGCATCCAGAAGAACCTTTTCTTGTTCAGAACATTGAAGGACGGAGAAGATCTTTTCAATGGAGTTGATCCATTGTTCAGCGATCGTTGGATCGGATGATCCACTAAAAGTAAGAGTCCTTTGTCTCATGAAGCTCTAGATAGTGAATTGTTCTTTCTTGGGGGGGGGGGGGTATAATGTTCCTCTTGACCCGTGTTTCTATTCAAAACTTGAGTTAGCAGAGAGAGAAGCGTGACAAAGTTCGCGATTACCGCTCCCATTTTATTTGGAATCTCATTAGTACAATCATCACATTGATCTTCACAACGGTTGTTAGCCCGAGTCCTCCTATTACTGGCCATTGGCTGGAATAAACGGAAAGTTAGGGGTAACACATAAAGGATAATTCAAAGACAAAAGTCCATGACTTATAATTAAACTTTAATTTCTTTAACTCGTGATTCTATAGGATTCACTCTAGGATTTTCATGATCTACTTTCTAACATATATTCTTATGGGAATTTTTCCATTAATAATATTTCATACTAAGATTTTGAGTTTATAAAAAAATATCCCTCGGGAGTGTCGTAACCAAGAGTGCAGCAAGGCCCGTTGTCGTGCACCAGTTTTCGTTCGAGTCTAGCTCAAAGCGGTGTTTTCGGGTTTTACCCCTAGGATACATCTATGCCAGAGCCGCCTCTACCTGCCCATATCCAGACATGGATGTATTTTTTTGATAAATCACTTAAATAGTATTTACCAAAACATAGGGATGTTTTTATTATACGTAGTCTTGTATCTAAGGCTTTACCAGGGTATCCTAATCCCAAAAATAACTAAACCTATCCTCGGATACCAACTATGACAACCCTACTTTTTATTACAACTTAAACATGCTCTATTACATAAAACATCACATGATAAAACAAAGAAGATCGAGAGTTTTATTGTCTTTGGGGCTTAGGATCATTAAATAAAAACATAAAACATGAAATACATCATCTTTATTGAAAAAATCCTTTACATGACCACTATATTCCCTCGTACTTAGCATTGCATTGGATAACCTGAAGACATGCATAAGAAAAGGGTGACCTATAAAGCCCTGCAAAGGAGTACAAATGGAATAACATGAGGAGTACAATACATGTTAGACAATAGGCATATCAATAGATCATAAAATAATCATGAACATAAAGGCATGATAAAGCATGATAATCATAACATGGAAATGTGGCAACAACACTTAACATTGAATTAGCATGATCCAAGGCTCATTGCACATGGAGCATAAGTAAACCCTCATTGCACATGAAGCACGAGTAGACCCACGTTGCACTTGAATTATCATGAGTCAACACTCATTTCACATGACGTATCATGATACTATACATTACCCAATGCATTGGAGCTCTATAAGGGCGCACCCTTCTTAAACATTTCATTTCATGCATAAGTGTGCCACATGGATCATAAAACATGGATTCATAAAAAAAAATCATTTATTCCACGATAAAGGAATGTGGAATTCAAACATGAAACTTTACAATCAATATGTAAATGTTCATAAAGGTTAATACCCTTGATGGATAAATGGGCATGGTATTCACTACACAATGGCATTGGATTAGAAAATCGGTGCGATTTCGGCAGCATAGCGGCGTGACATAAGAATTCATAAAAATGGTTTGATGAGAGAAAAAGGGTGTCTCATCAAATTTACCTGTAATGTACAGTAAGGAGGTCATATAGATACATGTCCCAACAATTGTAATCGAATTTAGATTCATGATACAAAATTATTTTCTTGAATGTAAAAGAAGAGAGAGAAGTTCCTTTCAGAATTTCTGCATAGTAACGGGTGTACATGGAAGGAATTTAATGAGAGAGAAAGGGGTCTCACATCATTAAAACAATAAGTGGGAAATATGGGGGAGGTGAGAAACCATACCCCAACATTCATAATTGAAAATAAAATGGAAATACAACTTAAAGAAAATTGACAAAAATGAGAAAGGAAGAAAAAACCCTTACTTGGAAGTGTGCTTCCAAAGGCTAGAGAGAGGATTGTGAGAGGCTTTTGGGGAGCTTGGGGCACCTTGGGAAGATTCTATAGAGAGTAGGGCGGAGGTTGGACGAACTCCAAGGGATTTTAGTGAGTAGGAAGGGGGATCTTGGGTGGGTTTATATAGGAAAGGAGACAGAATTCTTTATTATTTAGGTTTGGGTCCCCTTACATTAAAATAATCCAAACCACAAACCATCCCATGGTTTTTTCCCATGGTTTTTGGGAAAGGGAAGAAGAAAACAATATTTTATAAGGACCAATTCCTAAATTCTTAAAACAATAAGGTTACTTATGTGGAGTTGAGTCACACTCCCATGGAAATTAATTTAAAAAGGCAAAGTGTTGAATAAGTCTTGAGGGGTTCATTAATGCTTTGAAACGTAAGTAAAAAAAACCCAAAATAAAATTATTTTAATGATAAAACATATATTAGCCTAACATATGGATTATGGTATTTTATTACATCACCATTGGGTTATTATGATGTCATAAAACACATTATATATTTAAACGGTATTTATTTTTTACCCAAAAAATTGACTGTCTCAGAAAATTATGAAAAATTCACTATTGGATAATTTCGACATCCTGATTCCAGAAATGACATTAATTTTATCTAAAAAAATTTCTAAATATGTTAATTTTCACTTTTAAAATAAATACCATCATTTATCGAAAATTCAAAGTTTTGACAGAAATGGATTTCAAACCTTAACATAAAATTTTAATTGCATTCATATAATTATAAGATCATTTATATTTAAAAATAATAATTAAATATTAATAATAATATTTTATTAAAATATTTTTTATTTCAAAAATCCCTTAATTTAATAAAATATTTTTCTTAATTAAATAATAACTAAAAACACCATTTGTACTTTAAAAACTATTTACAATGTATCAAAAATGACTAGAAATTATATCCATTATTATATAAAAAAATAATGTACATGAACATAGTACTACATATTTGTTACATAACCCCTTAAAAGAGCCGCATAAGACCCAAGGGTAAGGTGTGCGATGGTGACATACTCTTGGGGTGGCTCGGATAACATCACTTGAGTGGTAATTTCAATCAACTTCCACTTTTCTTGTAGACGGTAACATTCGAGCTTGACATAATGAAGCTCATCTTGGGCTTGGTCAAGGGAAAATCCAAAGGATGCCACCTCTTTTTCGAGCTCCGAAAAATGGGATTTGTATGGGGAAATTCTATTGGATGAGGCCATCGCTTCCTTTGTCTGAGTAAAATTGGGTTCGTTAAAGCCTTATATTTATACTAATCATGTGACCACTGATCAATGGCTATAAAAGTAACAGTCACAACTCTTATCATAAAACCATAGAAGTTGAAATCTTATAAAAACATTTTTTCATAAAGAGACATTTAACTGGATCAAGAGGCATTTTCCATTAATGAAACTTTGGGTCGTTACATTATCTCTTGATCATCTTGCCAGGATATATGTAAAGGAAGTTGTATGATTTCATGGAGAACAACTTTCCATTATATCTAATCAGGATCCGAGGTTTACCTCAATTTTTTAGTGAAGTCTTCAACATACTATGGATACAGAGTTGATTTTCAGCATTTCTTATAATCCTCGGATAGACGGTCAGTCTGAGAGAACAATTCAAACTCTAGAAGATATGTTATGAAATTTATCTATGGATTTCAAAGGTGGTTGGGATCAACACCTACCTTTAGTGGAATATTCTTATAATAATATCTTTCACTCCAATATTCAGATGGCTCCTTATGAAGATCTCTAAGGAAATAAATGTCGACCTTGAAATTGCTCGGATGAATTTGTGGAGATAAAGCTATTAGGACCTGATCTTGTTGATGACATGGCAGAAAAGGTATGATCTATTCAACACCACATAAGAGTAGCTCAGAGTCGACAAAAAATATATAACGATAACCGAAGAGAAGACCTAGAGTTTTAAGTGGGTGATAAAGTGTTCTTACGAATATCTCCTTGTAAGAGAGTAATGATATTTTGAAAGAAGGGAAAGATGAGCCCTAGGAATATCAGTTTTTTCAAAAAACTGGATCATGATGAGAAGGTAGCTTACCGATTGGCTCTTCCACTGAATCTCTCTCAAGTTCACGATGTGTTCCATGTATCTCTCCTGAGAAAGTAATTATGTGATCCTTAACATATATTCAGCTCAGAAGTTGTACCGCTGGAGGAAGACCTTTCTTATAAAGAACATCCGATAGAGATTCTGGATCGTAGTGAAAAAATTCCTACGGAACATGACCCCGCGATTGGTGAAAGTTTTATGGAGGAACCACCAATTAAATGAAGCTACATGAGAGCTTGAGGATATGATGAGGGAGAGGTATCCTCATCTATTCATTACAAAGAGACAAATTTCGAAGGTGAAATTCATTTTAAGGGGGGTAGAA
The DNA here is from genome assembly GCA_963277665.1 of Viscum album. Lineage (NCBI taxonomy): Eukaryota > Viridiplantae > Streptophyta > Magnoliopsida > Santalales > Viscaceae > Viscum > Viscum album. The sequence continues at coordinate 382,009,057 of OY728122.1, forward strand.
TGTAACACCCGAGATTTTTATGAGAAATATTTTTTTATTATGTTATATACATCATCAAAGGAATATTTTACTACACAAAACTCTAGCTTGGATAGCATTACAAACAATCACGACCTTCCTCGATTGCTTGAATTGTACACAATACTGAGCTTCACTAAACAACGATATGCTTTTAAAATATTATTAAAACTAGTCATTATGAATAGTAATACCCACTTTTTGAAATTTTATAAATTTTATCATTCAAAATGGACTTCATTTTTGGATTTGGAATATTGAAATTATCCTAGGGTGTATTTTTGGTATTTTTCTGTAAGCTTTCAAATTTTGTTGAATAGTTAAAACCCTAGGTTACTATTTAAAACAAACGTTTTATTTAAAGAATTATTTATTTTATTTCAATTTATTTTAGGTCAAAATTGATACATAATACCTATATATGTTCAATTTCATTCATTGGATTCATTTTACAATAATTTAAATATATAAAAATTTTATTGAACTTTTCATCGTCTTTTACCCACCTCCTAGGAGAGTTTGAAAATTTACATAAAACATAATTTTACCACTTCTGTGAGTGGAATTTTGAAAATCTGAGAGACACGGTTAATATCAATGAGTAAAGTGTGGTTCAATAAGATAAAAATAATTTTTGGCGAATAGTAACTTTTAAATTTTATTTACCACGGTTAAAAGTAAATAGTGTAATTATGGGTAAAAATGGTATTATTATTACCATAACACCTGTCCTAATTCTATTGGATTAGTTTAATTCTAAAAAATACAACCTTTTAATAAAATATGACCTTTTAGGTCCACATGGATATGATTAGGACATTTAATATTATTTTATTTAAGGAAGAGTTAAAATAGTTAAAATCAATGTTTAATAACTAAAACATTTTTAATATAGGGTTATAAATAAGATATATTAGACTATAAATATTCATTAGAAAGATAAAAATATTTCCAAAATAATTTAGTTTTATTTATAATTTTTATACATTAAATATTTTAATTTATTTATGACACAATGATGATACAGTAATTACCTTATTAATGAAATATTAACAAAATTGATATTATGAATACCCAAATAAATGTAATTTGAGACATTTTAAGAATTTAACTAATTTTATAAGTTAATATGACATTTTATTATTGTTTTAATTAACTTTTTTCGAACTAATCATGTTGTTATGATTTTCCCAAAAATCAATTACAAAATAGTGTCAAAATTGACATAAAATAGTTTTTGAATCAAATATTACATTATTAATTGTTATTTTATTCATAAAAATATAAGGTTTGGCCAAATTACATAGATAATGTTATATATATTAATAATGAACCACTTATGGTTCGTTTGGCTTGTTATAGTATGTTTATTAACCATATAGTGTAAGAAAACAAGAAGACATGGTAAAAGTTAAATTATTTAACATAGAGTTAAATATAAAAGATGAGGTTAAAATAGTAACCTAAACTTGCCTCAAATCTATTGGTAGAGATTATTTCCACCCATAACCACTGTAGATTCCTAATAAATCAAATTTGATCTATTAAAAATAGAATATGACTTTATTATAAAATAATATCTTAAGTTTTTTCTAAAGTGCCCCTCTCCTCCCAGATAAAAGGTCACCTCCTCCCTCTCCTCTTAACATAACTTTGAGCCTTCAAGATCAGAAAAACCCTTAACCTTTTCCTTCTCAACTTCTATAGAAACATCCTAGAGGTACTAGTCTTATTCAAAGACCATCTTTAGTTCCCTAAGAGGAGGTTAAGATGATGTGTTTCAAAGAAGAGGTAATGTCTGTTACCAATTCTTTCAACTTTATTTCTTCTTCTACTTCGTATTCATTAGTTGTTACATTATGAAGTAATAAAATAGGTATCACTCATATATTAATATGTTATTATAAATATGAAACAACCTTATTTCTCCTTCTATCCATCTTAAGGAAAATGAAATCACTGCGCGTGCGTACGTACAAAATACTGTCTCCATGCCGTGGTGTAATCTGTTTCCCACCACCACCATACTTGGATGGGTATAATGGTGTAAAGAAAAACTATATATGGTTATTGTAATGTGATATTGATTCTGAAATAGTATACATACACTTAAATACAATTCCACGATCATGGGACCGATATCATGACTCGTGCGTACGTACGGCATACCGTCTCCACGATGTGATGCATCATGTTATACATTATCTTCAATTGATAATGATTATATAAATTAATTGAATTAATAAATATGATATATATTAAACTAATACCATTATGGAAATGACGTATCTATAACCTAAAAATAATAATAAGAATTTATTCGACAAAACACGCATAAGAACAAAAAGCAATAAACACCTGGGAAAAAAGTAGCAGTGAAATATTATAATACAAAGCTAAGAATATGACCATATATGATATCATAACAATGAGTAAGATTATGTAATAATTCAATAACATTATTTAAATCATTATACAGGAGGTTCAGACAGGTATGAATCAAATCAGACTTATGGTAAGGGAATATCTCACAATCACATTTTTATCCGAGATGGTTTATACATCAGAATTTACAGGGGAATAGTTATCAACCAAATCCAGGTTTACTCAATATGTAATATTATTTCTATCCTCCTAAAATTTTTTAAATCCAATTTTGACATTTTTTGAGTTTTTATAAAATGATATGAATGTAATCTTTTGTCATTTTTAGTACAAGGTACTTTTTTGATTTTTTGGCCAATGTATGAGAAGAATATTTTTCCTTAACTTATACGGCATGAATGGATTTTTAGAACATTATTTACATGAAGCTTCCTTTAAAAGTTTTCATTTTTATTTTTAACCAACTTCTTTTAGTTTAAAATTGTAAGACTTGTTATGAAAGGAAAAGTTGTTTTTGAAGTAGAAAGTATATTTTCCTAAGGAATGAAGTTCAACTGTTTTATCAAAATTATCATCCATCTAAGATAATATGGGGTTCTGTTTCAATCCTTATTTTTAAATTGTTTTTATTATGTTATGATCATATTATTTTTATGATGCCCTTTTATCTTATATGGATTATTTTATGATGGAATGATGTTTAAGAATACCATTTTTATTACATGGGTTATGCTATGATTTATGATTTTGTGGCACATATAATAATGGTTTCATTATGAGATGGGTGGGACCCATATATCCCTGCAATTCATTAGTTAATGATTTATATCTCATGATATAGACATGGCTATATCAGTAGGTTAATCTGGTTCAGTGATAAAGGACTAAAACGAGGAGTGAACTCGGATCAGAAATGGACATTCTCTGCTAGGATAGTCTGGGAAATGAGTCTTGACTACTAAGAAATGATTCTATATGATTATATGTGTATTCCAAAAAGTTTCGTGTTTTACGTTATGATTATTGGGATTATATTTCACTACTATGATTTATCCCATGTTATGACATTATGATCTCTTTTGTAGTTTATGATTTCCAAAATGTTATGTTCCTATGAATATTATGTGATTTATATTTCTTATGTTTACCCTTACTGAGCATTTGAGCTCACCCTTTTGTATGTTTTCTTTTACCTAGGTCAGGAAGAAGGGTATTACGTATGATATACCAAAAATAAATTCTAGAAATGTTGTAATAAATGGGAGACAATGTTGATTTTTTATGAAGAAGTTGTTTATGTTTCCCAGTTTCAAAAGACACTATATCTATACGGTCCTATTGTGGTTTTGTTATATGTTGTAAATAGTATTCTTCAATTATGAAGTAATAACAATGTATGTAAATTATGATTCATTATAGTGAAGGCAGAGCATCAGGTACCAGCATGCATGGTTCAGCCATTAGAGGTCCCAGAGTGGAAGTATGATGGGATATCCATGGACATCATGACATGACTTCCACATAAATCCAAGGGACATGAATCGATTTGTGTGATCATCGATTGACTCACCATGTCTGGGCACTTCCTACCGATTAGAGAGCAGGGTTCATTAGAGATCTTGGGATGCCCCTATGTGCAGGGCATTGTGTGGTTTAATGGATTACCCTCGACAATGGTCTCTGATCGTGATGTATGTTTTACTTCGTGGATGTGAAAGTGGTTGTAGGTGGCCATTGGGATGCAGCTTCTTTTGATCACCCCTTCTATCCTCATATGGATTGTCAAACTGAGCTGACCATTTAGACCCTCGAAGACATGCTGCGTGATTGTGTCCTCGACCTTGGTCACCACTGGTAGGATCACGTACCTTTTGTGGAGTTTTCATACAACAACAAAAATCACTCCACCATTGGGATGGCACCTTTTGAGGCATTGTGCAAGCGACCTTGCAGATCATCTTTGTTCTAGAATGACATAGGGGAGTTAGCAATAGTGGGACCAGATATTGTACGAGCAACCATAAAGAAGGTGTACATCATCCAGCAGTGAATGAAGACTGCACATATTAGGCAGAAGTCGTATGCCGAAAGGAGACAGAGACCTCCGAAGTTCTAGGATATCGACCACGTCATTCTAGGGGACTCAAATCGATGAGGTCTACAATGATTTGTCTGAGGTGACAAGTTATCTACAAAATTCATCAGAAGATTTCATGTCCTTAGCAGAGTTGGAAAGGTGGCATACTACTTAGCTCTTCCACCTCAGTTGCACCGGGTGCATGACGTCTTCCACCTGTCCCAGCTAAGGAGATACGTGCATGAACCTTCTCACATCATCGACCATGGCGAGCTGGATGTCGACAATAGGGTTACATTTAAAAAGGTTCTAGTAGAGATTGAGGATTGATCGAAGCGGGTCCGTCGTGGATAGTCGATACCTCTGGTGTGCATTCGTCGGCAGCATAGTATCCTCCAGGAGAGAACATGGTAGCAGGAGGCTCAGATGCATGCTCAGTACCCCTAATTGTGTACCTATTTTGAGTTATTTATTATGGGGATGTAGAGACCTAAGTTGGGGAGAATGTAAAACCCATAAATTCCATGTAAAATTTATCTTTAAATAAATGGGAACATTATGAGTCCACGAAAACTGACGGCATGTGATTCTGAGCCCCGGAGTGCTTGGAATGAATTTCTGAACATTTGTTCAAGTACATTCAGTAAACGTGTGAACGTGATTTTTTAACATTGGAACAGATGCTCAAATTTGAAATATGAGGACATTGTTGAACTCACAGTGCTGGTATTCACTTAAGGAGACATTCACATCGACGACAGTTGGTTGAAGGTGACAGATAATTTTTGGGTTTTTTCTTTTAAATAATAAAATAAAACAATCAATTTTTTTTAACCACTCCATCTGGAAGTTGAGAAGTGGGAACCCAAAGACAGTAAACTCCCATGAGAGGCTACGGTGGTGGGGACCACCCGAGCCTAACCCCCCATGAGAGGATATGGTGGTGGGGAAGACCTAAGGCCTAAACCTCATGAAATCCGCTCTTAATGAGGGAGAAACGTCTCAACTCCCTCTTTAATGTGGAGGAGCCTCTTGAGATTCCTCCACATTAATTATGCCAACACACCACATTAATAACCCAATTTGAATTATTATGCAAAAAAACATAATAGATCACATAATCTATTATTTTGAGGCTTTCTTTTCTTTTATGGTGGAATTGGGGGAGGAGGAGATTTAGGAGAAAAGAAATCCAATGAAGAACACCAATGAAGAATTCCCCTCCTTCAACGTTTTCTTCTCCAAACACTGTCAATGGATCTCCAGTGACGCATGAATCGATAATCGTGAAAAACGCCGATGACACCGACATCCATCTTTTCCCAATGATTCTTCTTCATTTTTGCGTCCTCATCGACGTCATTAAGAAAATGAGGTAGGAGTTTATTTATATCTGTTTATCACTTCCCATGTACACCCCTTCTATTTCTTTTGTGGGTTGGGAACGTTCATTGCGGGAGGATGGGATATGACGTTCATGTTCGTGTCCTTGATAATCCATATTCTACCATCCTAAAGAGAAGTGTATACGCCAATCCAAAATGGCCCTACCCTTCTTCAAATCTGGTGGTGTTATTTGGGATGGGGGAGCATGGAAACCATCCATGGTAGGGGTACGTGAACGGAGGTCTGCACCACCACCGACCATGACGAAGGCGACAACAAAACGACGCCGCCCGTCGGCCGCCGTCGTCGCTCCGCGGCCTCCGCGCTGACCGTGGACCAGCCGCCCCCTCAAACTCCACACCGACTCCAGACAACACCTTCATCCCTGGCTCCACCCTGCCCCATGGCTGGACCGCCCCCCGCATGGCCGGACCACCGCCCCATGGTCGGACCTCTGCCCGGCGGCCGGACCGTCACCTCGTAGCCAGACCTTTGCCTCATGGCCGGACCTCTTCCCTACGGCCGGACCTCCGCCCCATGGCCGCACCTATGCCTCGCGGCTGGAATTCCCTCGTGTGTCTTGAACAACACCTTGTGGCCTCCCGCAGCCCTCCACGGCCTGTCGAGCCAGGCCTAGTGGGCAGGGTCGGCACCCCATGCGGTCGGACTGAAACCCCTCGGTCAGACCGCCTCCCCGCAACCCCATGGCCAGACCACCACCCCACGGCTGAATCATCATCCCTAGACGAGCCACCCCGTAGCCTTGCGGCCTCGTAGCACCCTTCGTGACCCATCATGGCCTGCCAGGCCGGAACCAATAGGTCATGCCACCCAATGGGCTAGGATGAACCCAACGGGCCAGGACGCATAGCGGGCTAGATCAGACCCCGTAGGTTATGCTGGGTCGACATGAACCCGGTTCGGCTGAGTAGGTCTGACTGGGTTGGACCAGACCCCCACCCACTGTGACCTAATTACATTCTTCTGGCAATATCTTTGGCACCAGATGTCCATTAGACTAACCGTCAGTGGCGTTGGGAACATTTGAGCGAGTCGGACCCTTTGAGTGATACCCCACTATGTTTTCGATTAATATGGGGAATAATAAGGTTTGATCGAGCACAAATCCAAATGGGCCCCTGAGACTAAAAGACTAATAACTCATAGACCAGGCATCCGGTTGATGCGACATCTATTACATTGAAACACATATGACACAGAATACATGTGGGATACATCTTCATGGGAGTTTGTGGTTGGATCAGTATCGACCAGTAGCTTGTGGAGCAGATCCTCTTTGAGATGAGCGAGCATAGTGTGGGAAGATAGTGGCAGGCCGAGACATGACGATTTCTGATGGTCTCAACTTTGAGTGACTTCTCAGGACGAGTGGGGAGCACCTTGGTGACATGGTAGATCCACGGTGGGGAGCGCCATGGTGAAGTGACAGACCCATGGTACTCAATAGGAGGAGTTTCTCACTAGGCCATAAGAGAGAGTGACTTGGTGACATGGCAGACCCACGGTGGGGAGCTCCTTGGTGATGGAGCAGACCCACAATAATAAATTGGAGGAGTACCTCAGTAGTCCAAGGTTAGTGGGAAGTGTATCTTTGGTATACGGTATGCCCACTTTACTCAATAGAGGATGAGTTCTCCAGTAGCCGAGGTGTTCGATGTTCTGACTGCGAATGTTACTTGATACTAACCCCAGAATAAATCCTAGTGTGAGCTAAATCTATACCTTTGTGTTTTCCTCCTTATTGAGATGGATTACTTGATAACATAGCTAATGTTTGGGAATATACCTATGTAAGGTTATCCATTTATTTCCTACTTTGTGATTATCCTAGATGGATTTTGTGAGACCAATAGGGTCTCGCGGTCCATACTGAGTATCGGTATACTCTCCCCTACATGGGCTATGCAGGGACCATGTTGTATTGGATACAGATGACAGATAGTGCTGACTGAGGCTAAGGGTACCAGTACTGGACGGTACCTGGAGATGGACCATACAACGTGTCCGTACGAAGAGGAGATGGGTGGATGTGGAGTGCTAAGAAGGCGATCTATACATACACTTCTAGGTAGTAACCTTGGAGTACAACCAAATAGCTAAATTTCCCTTTCCTTCAGTTGTATTGTATCACAATTATACTTGTACTTTCAAGTGTGGCTTGTATTTTGTCCCCTTTTACATACTGCACTCACTCTATTTACAGTTCAGTTTACTTGTGTTCCTATTTTGTTGTGATCTCCGTTACATGTGCTTACATGTTATAAAGGAAATTCCTTCCCAGTTTTAGGGAATACGACTTCTATGCTAGTCACTAGCCCCTAACCTATAGAAGGTGGGAATGGGGTAGTCACATCACTGGCCCCGGGGGACGGGTCGTGGAAACTAGTCCTTGTTTTGTCTTTCAGGGATGTAAATCCCTAAGGTTGTGAGAATGAAATGTCTTATAATTTTCTTATCTATATTTTTATAAATTTATTGGGAAAATTCCGAGACTAGGGACTTAGACGACATGACATTATGAGGCCTGGTGTGCAAAAAATTATATAGTAAAAAATGTCTTGATTTTATTAAATTGTGAGGTTGATTTCTACTTAAAAAATTATTAACATCTAAATGGTAACTTGATTCATAAATTTGAGGGCACCATTACTTTTAGAGTAGCGAAATTACCTTGGTTGGGGCATAACATCGGCTGACATGGGTGGACTGTGAAATTTAGAAATAGGATGTAACTATTTGTAAAATGTCTTATTAAAAATATTTTATTTGATGTTTCATAGGTTTATTTTAATTAAGGAATATTTTTAAGAATTGATGGTTATTTCCATAACCCAGAAAATTCCCCTGAGGAAAGGAGATAGAAACCTCTCTGATGAATTATTATGAAAGCCAACAGATCATGGATTGAAAACGACCAAGAACACCATTTGTCATAATAGAATTATCCAAACACGAAGTAGAATGTTGATCTCTTTGGGATTTATTTTCCCTTCATTGATTAATATGAAGAATGTTTATTCACTAAAATATATGTTAGTCTGTGGATCAATCGTACATGCATGATATGTTTCATTTCAAGGATTAATGGGATAAAAAATAATTGTCAGTATCGCTTGATGTTTCTTCTTTAAACATTAAAACATGAACAAATCATGTCCAAAATGAACAAGGACAAGAAAAATCCATTTTGGAGTTCATGTTCTTTTTATCATTCCCCCAACATCTTCTGTTCCTCTCTATTCATTCCTCATAAAAAATAGTCTATTATGGGGGATTATATCCTACAATGGAACAAGGCAGTGACACTAACAGGTTCAGACAGAGCGTAGAAGGGAATGGGTGTCATCGGGGTGGCCGGCAGCAGACACAACACCAGTCCAGTAGGGTTGTCTAGTTTAAGAGGGACGTGACAAGAACATGACACCGGAAGGGTGGCTGACTGTGAAGATGGGATGCAACCCAATCATGGCAGCATCGAAGAGGGGAGGGCCCACCATAGTATAGGATGTGGGAGGTGACTAGGGGATACAGCTGGATGCATCATCATTGGCTTTTAGGAAATAGATTAGAGCCACATTAGATAGAACACACATTCCTGATGGGGCTATAGGACTAGATAGATTAGGGGGGCTAGATGCATGAAATGCGGTATGTTTTCATGTGGAGAAGGGCTGCCGACCGGCCACATGGTCGATGAACTACATGGACCATAGGGATGCAATAATTTATGGCCGCATCCAAAAGTGAAAAACCAGTTCACACAATGCAGGATGAGATATGGAACTGGCCTCGTTCAGGTCGTCTGGTTCAGGTCCAATCGAGCTTGGACAAGACCAGACACTTTTTAATAAATTGACTATATTTTCAAAATGGGATGTCTATTTGAAAAGACCTTTATGGTGTTATGACCCTTGTGATGAGATGTTCATTTTGGTATACTCTATGGGTTATATTTTTGAATTTGGAATGCAAACTAATTGATTGAGTAGTATATTGTCCCAGAACAAGCGAGAAATGAGTAGAAACATGAAGCTCGATATGACTATGTGATCTGGGTGACAATGTGATCTTGGTGAATATGTGATATTAGTAACTAAAAGAATTTTGGTCTTAATGACCTATCAATTATCCCTACACCATCGATTCTATATGCACCATCATTTCTATATGCTCCATCAATGCTCTGTGCACCAATGACATCGCGTGTGACATCACTCTTCCGGGCACCATCGACGATCTGTGGACCATTGATACTCCATGTTCCATCAATGCTCTATGCTCCATCGATGCTTTGTGCACCATCAATAATTTTAGTTTCACAGAGACTGAGAGATCTATGCACTACCACTTGAATTAATTATCTTTGTGCTTTAGAATTATACATGTTTGACCTGGCCATAATGTCTTTACATAATGTGTTTTTTGGTATACTAGTTGTATTTCATAGTTGTATTTCCTTTGTGGTTTTGGGAAGTCCTACTGAGTATTATTTTACTAACCCCGACACATGATTTTCTCACACGTTTCATGTCTTGTGCAGACAATATACGTATTGATGGAGTCCATGGTCGACCTAGATGAGGAGTGTTGTAGAGTGATCAAACAGACATGTGGTGCTCCTACGGCTTTTGAAAACAACTATAAACCAACCCTTCATGTTCAGTTTTCTACAAACATGCTTCTTAAACATGCATGTTCACTTGGAAGACTCTTCCTTATGGTGGTAATGTATTCTATCCTAGTTTACATTCTAGTTTTCCTGCTTTCATAGCCATTGGTAGTAACTTAGAGTATGTATGCATTTATTATTTAGTGTTTATACTTTTCAGCATTCATTGGCCTTGGAGATTAGTATTTTTGCATAGGTAATTAGGATAGAACCACTCATTTTTGGGATATTATTACTTAGTGCTAGTCTCTAGCCCTGGCCTATCGGAGGTGGGATTGGGGTAGTCATGGCATGAGCCCCTCTAGGATAGATCATGACAAACATGGACATTATAAAATACAAACTACATTAGATTGTTTGAATATTACTAAATAAATTATTAAAATTATGTTTTTTACACATGTATAAAATACATTTATTGAATATATATTGATTAGAATTAAAATAAAAATCATTTCAATGAAAATGATATGTTTTCTAAAAATTTATAAATGATGTTTAGTGATTTTAATTAAACATAATTTGAAATTCATTATTTCCACTTTTACAAAATTATTCTAAAAATAAACATCATTTTTTCAATATACATTTCAATATCATATTTTGGTTAATTAGTCATCATTTGGAGAAAAATTTAATTTTTTAATGAATAATAAATATGTTGTTTTTTAATGAATACAATATTTTCAATAAATTTATTTTAAAAGATAAACCTTAATTTAAAATATCTTTTAAATAAAAATAATTAATTTATAATTAGTTTACATAATCTTGATCAATGGGATCAATATCATATTGAATTATGAATTAATTGTTTAAAAATTATGGTGTGTTTTTATTGGATAAAATATTTTTTGACACATCTATGAAATATATTTTATCAATTACAATGGTAAACATAATTTATTATTATAATGAAAAATAAATACAATAAATATAAATCTACCACAGTTATGATGAAATCATATTTAAGAGGGCTTCAACTAAAACTAAAAGGGTACTAAATAACACAACACATGACTAAAACAAATTTTATGGTCATATGTCAACAATATATCATACATGTATCAATAATATAGTATTTTATCTTCCTTTTATGATAAAAACATAGTTATTACATTTAAATTCAAAATATTCCAAATATGTCTTCTCCCCCACTTAAAAAGGCTACGTCCTATATTCCCATCATTACACTTCCATGACTATTTTGTTTAGATAATATTTTCCAAATATATTTTTTTCTCACCTAACAACAATCTAGGACCCTTTATATGATAATAAATTTATCATTGGAATTATTTTGGTGAAAACTAAAATAGGTCCTTTAAAGAAGAGGTAATGTTCTAAAAGGATCTTTTTAATTTTATTTCATCTTAAAACACCTTACAGTTATAATAAATTGTTATAATATAATGACATAATCATATCCAATATAATGTAATATTATATTTTTAATTCTTTAAAAGATAACCACCCCCACATCCTTCACATGGGAAATGAAATCTTTGATCATGTGTGTGGAGGACCACAACCTCTCAAACCGATGTAGCATGTTTTCAATCGCCACCAATAAAATATCTAAATGAATATAGATTTAAAATATTTATATGATATTTATGATTTTAAAATTCTTATTAAATTATAATATTAACCATACATTCTTACAATCTAACCAATTGAAATCAATATCATCACTCAGGTGTAACACATATTATCAGCTTGCAAACCTACGTAATTCAATTTTCCCTTTCTCCATATTACATGGATGATCATAAGGATTGATTAATTTAATATGTAATATATTTTTTATATAATCACACCTATGTATTTATAATACATCATATAGCTTCATACATTTAATTTCTTCAGGGATATCATAATGACCCAATTATGTACGGGCGACTACCACCTCCAAAAGCAATGAGACTCCTTTTTCACTATCAATTTACATAAAAGGAAATAAGGATAAATGTAATTATTTTATGTGATATATACAAAAGAATAAATGAAACATTAAATGATGTTATATTATTTACCTTAATATTGTTCTATCTGTTAATAAAAATGGAAATATTGTTGATGTGTATGTACAACATAACATCACTTGGAACAGTGTAATCCATTTCATTTCAAGGAATTTAAAATTTTAATATAAATCAATATGTAATAAATATTAATGATATTTATATCATATTTAATTATCTATAGATTATTTAAACATGAAAAATGAAAAGTTCATAAATTACTAAACCGAAACATTTATGAATAATGATGAAATTACAATTAGAATCAGAGATTTTAACAAAGAATTGATAATAAACAGACGATAAATGAGATTAAATAAATCATATATTTTCATAGATATAGTAATATGGTTATTTAAAATACATATAACTATAAATACATGGCCTTAATAATTAAATAATATTTAGTAATGTAATGAATTTACATTCATTTACTTCGAGGATCTTTTCATGTTTTCCAATTTATGGAATTAGGTACTCATTCATACATAACTTCCCTCGTTGATATAACATGGGTTCTAATAAAAAATATCAAATATTTAAAAAATATAAATCCAGTAAAATGAATCATTAAGTTTTTTTCATGATATAAATCATCAAAACAAATGTATTGACTTCCAACATTCTCTTACCCATCCTTATACGAATGAATTTTTTTTAAAACATGGAATCAGAACATAAATAATTATAAGTCACCTAATATATAAAAATAAACCATTATTCTATGATTAATTTATACTCATGAAAACATTCTCATAATAAATTAGAAACTATTTAGCATCCCTCATAAAATAATAAGATTCTTGTAAAACTCCATTCCAATCAAATCTAATAATGGTTACATGTGTAATCCATGTAATTCATACATTTACGATTTCATAGAAATATAGCTATTAACCTTCATATGTAGATTTAGAATACCCATTGTAGTATAATCAGTTAATCTTGTAAGAGAAACATAGCATTTTAAATATGTGTCACAACCCCATGCATTGGAGAGCTATCACATGATCACTCACCATTAGTTTATCACAAAAACACCCATATTCATAAATTATTCCCATGATCTTTAATATAATCATAACCCATAAGTCAATCATAGAGGAAAAATAACTTTTCCACTTCGAAATAACATTTCATTTTTACAATGTCGAGCACTCTTAAATGAAAGCACGTTATTTGAGAATAAAATTATAAACTTGTGTGTGAATTATAAAAAAATTAATAAAACATAATATAATGTCATTCTTCATGAATTATATGTTAAAATATAGTTATTATGTATTTTGTAAAAATAGTTTAAAAACAAACTTTTAAATAAGATTTTAAAATAATTTCTCTTACAATGAGTTTGAAAAGTCATGTACAATATTTATCATAAACAATAATAAACATTCATTAATGATTTATATAATTTAGAAGTATTTTAAATTTTATTATTTCTTATTTATTAATAACTATCATTTCATACCAATTAAATAATTATTTAGCTTCACATTAGGTGTTTTTTTGATATTCGGTGCTCGAGTCCAAAATGACTTTGAAATGGTGTTTATAGTAAAAATAGTCATAATACCATCATATAAAAAAATAATATTCAGTACATAATAATATATTTTACACATAAATTATAATTTTAAATCAATCCATATATTTATGGTTATTAAAAATGAACAATGTTATAATAATGGAGATGGTTGGTCATACATAACCATGAGTAAAAATTCCATTTTTTAATGATATTCATGTTAAGAAAGAAGATAAAATATTATCATTAAATAATGATAATAATATAATTATTATCATGTTAATGAATTAAATATTCTTAAATATATCATCTATGTTATGTGATAAATAAATGAATCGCATCACTTCGTGTATGTGATATTTCACACGAACGTATGAATGACATTATAATTTTTCTGTTCATGGAAATGTATTAATGTAATTGATATATTATTCTCATATAATTATAAATATTTCATTAATACCATATATTATCATTAATTACATCTTTATAACCAGAAAAGATAGAAGGTTACAGAAAAAGAATTATATTGGTTCATTAGGTGGTAGTTTGTCGTACACACGAATGAATAATTGATTTCAAATTTGAAGGAATTGGAGACATATTTTTGTGATGATATTTATATAGTAAAATATCAGTACATTTTTTATTCTTTTTTTATACCATTTTGTTGGGAGAAGATTTTAATGACATGGAAAAAAATAAATAAAAAACACTTAAATATGGTATCTTTACTTTCGATAGTCTCCTTTGATTTACACTTTTCCAACTATAAGGTGTGTTTTATACCTATAATAAGGTGTCTATAATTTTCTTATGGATTCTAGGAAAAAATTTTAATAGATAATGGTAGGAAAAAAATGGGGTTTAATTATGATGAAATGTTAAGAAGTAGTGACCCTTTATAAGAGAGGCGAGGGGAACTCATGGAAATATCCAATGTAGAAAATTAATATAAAATAATTTAATAATTAAAATGGGTCCAAAGTGGTTTATTTAAAATAAAATATGAATATAGGTCTAAATAAAATATTCCAATTTAAATTAGAAATGTTTTGGTTATTTGTTTTACCTTATCAATTTGTTTTTACCCTTATTAATTCTTATCGTGATATCATTTAATATATTCATTGAGGGTAAAATTAATTAAAATTAGATGCATAAAAACAAATAAATGACTCATTAATGACATTATAAGACTCTTCATTACTATTTATAAAAATAATATGTTTTTTTAAATCTTTATCATTTGAATAATAATTTATTTTTAAAAATATCATTAATATCAATATTGACACTATTCATTTGATTTTATTTTAAAAATATCATCAATAAATTATATATTAATGAAACTCCATTAAAAAATCCCTAAAAATAAAATTATTCCTTATAAATTTTGTATTGTATCAATTATAAAATATTATATTTATTTTAACCCTTGTAATTTCATTTATTTGATTTTTCCATCAATAAAGCAACTACTATATTATCATTGGGTCCCAATTAAACTTAATATTTTATTCCATAAAATTAATAAATAAAATAAAAGTATGTAATAAATAATTTGATATTTATAAATAATATCTATAGTCTAATGGATCTTATATATTACACTATATTAAAAATACATTTCCTGTTAAAAAAAAGTGTTTGACAAAATTTGTCTTCTCTTTTAATATAATATTATAAATTTCATTCTCACATCCATATGTCTTCAAAAGATTATAACATATACAAAAGAATTATTCTGGTAAAAATCATCCAATTAAATTAAGACAACTGTTAGGGTTATTTTAAATTATTTATAATATTATTTTAAACTTTAATTACCAGATTTATTATTAATTGTGGTAATTAAATATAATTAATAAAGTTACTATTCACAATTTCTAAAAAATATTTTGATCCTATTAAATAATAAATTTCATAATTATTACAAATTTTTATATCAATTATTCAAAATATGAAACACCAAATTGGATAAAATTTATTTACAATTAATCCCATTGACAAATTGAGAAAACATCTTTTTAAAGTAAAATGTTCCAAAGATTGCATACTTTTTATATGCAATTTGAATAAAAAATTGATTCCAATGACCAAAATTAGATTAAATGATTAATAATTAATGTATTTATAATTTTTAAAAATAATTAAAAGATAATATACCTATATAAATAAATTATATGAAAATGTAGTTTTGAATAAAAATTATGTATTTTCACTATTCATAAAAAATGAATCTTATCCGAAAAATAAAAAAAATCCTCAAATGTAATTGATGAAAATCCAATTTAAAAATATAATTTTTTTTTCAAATATGGTTTATAATAGTTTTTAAAAAACATTAAAATGGGTTTGTCATCAAAAAACAGATAAAACTATTTTTTAGAAAAATGGGGTTTTTTATCAATAAAATATTTTTGTCGTATAAGATGTTGAACATATTATATATTTTAGTTACTATATAATGAATAATAAAGAATAAATATGACAATAAATTATTCTATCCTTACCTAGATTTTTACATTTTACACCCGTTTGTAAATTGCGTCCTCGCAATTTTATTCACTAATTAAATATGTGGGGATATCATCCCTCAAATAATTTTGAGTTTACATTGTGTCTAATTTGAAAATATTTTATTTCCACAAAACCATAACCTAATAAATCAAATTATACAAAAAACATGTACTCAGGATGGTCAGGCATTTGGACTGGCTATTCCTCATAAGTAAGATTCTCTTCCAACTGAACTACTTGTGGACTCAGAACTTGAGATGGATCCCAGATATAATTTCATAACATTGAAACATGAAAACATCATGTTCCTAGGATTAAATCAAAGGAAAATCCAAATGGTAGGAAACATAACGCACATTCTCTAGGATTTTATAATTTCTAATAAATCATGGATTAATTTTCCCCTTCTTACTAGAATGTATGTTGTTGTTCCACAGACAAACATCGAAAAATACATTATCACTTTCCTCAAAAGAAATATCCTTCCATTTTTCACATTACTTTTATTCTTCAGTGCATAGTTTATTATATGTGATGGAATCAACTAATATTTATCTACTTTTTTATCCACCATGTCTAATCCCAACAACTTTCATTCCCAGAAATCATCCCAAAAATATGGAGTTCATCATCACTTTCCATATAAGGCTTCAAATGGGACAATCGGTATACTTGAATAAAAATTTTATTATAAGAAAATCCAGCCAATGATATATGATGAACTCAACTTCCCTGTTCATCCGTTGAACTAGATTATAAAATATCCTCTATGGTTGTAATTGTTTATTCTAACTACCTATCTAATTGTTGATGAAATTATGTATAAAAATTTATGTTAGTTCCCAGCAACTAATAAAGGAATATTCAAAATATAGATGTGATACTCAAATCACAATTAGATAAAGTAGAGAGAAGAACTCTATGTATCCTAACTATCTCTTTATTATACAGCAGGGAATTTTGATCTAAATATAGTGTATATCCAATAGGAATAAAATGAGTAGATTTAGTCAATCGATCAAAAATAATCAAGATTGCAATGTTACCTTAAAAAGTCTTTGGTAATATTATTATAAATTCAATATATATATATATATATATATATATATTCTCTTTTCCACTCTCGCACAAAAAATTTCTAAAGCATCACTTTTAGTAACTTATTCTCTACATTAACCTATTGACAAGTAATAAAAATTCACAGTAATGTCGCAATATCTCTTTGAATTCTATCCCACTATTAATACTCTGGAAAGTCATTGTACATGTTAGTGCTCCTAGGATGATATGAAAATAGATAAATATTTTCTCAATATAACATCTATTTATTTAACAATGACTCATAAGGTATACATAATCTTTTACAAAATCTCAAAAAACAATCTATATTAGTGATAGATTCTAGAAACCTACCATTTTGATCCAATTCTACCTTTTTATAAATCTCAAGGTCTTCCTTATGTGTTGGATTAATTTTTCCTCTTAGTGACGATTATAGAGAAACTCGATCATTCTACATTAGTATACAACCAAATCCATTCAAAATAGCAACATTAGAGTTAACAATATCGCCATTTCTGGATGCTACGGTCAAAACGGGATCATTCTCAAATCTCCTTTCAATTTCTGAAAATAGTAATCACATTATTTTATCTAGATGAACTCAACACCTATCTGATTTAACTTATTCAGTGGGATAGATAACCATTATATGTTTAAAAAACCTCTGTTAATGGCCTCTTAAATCATATAAAATATGAATCTTTGATATATATGTATTTTATATCAATTCATAAAAAAACATTTGTTTTAGTAGGACCAATAGTTATACCATATTTAAGAAAAATGTAACCATGAAAAAAATATACCCACAAAATTCACAGTTTTTGAATTCCCCAAACAGTTTATTTTCACTTATGGGTTGAAAAAAACTTTTATGTGTTTCATGATCCACATTAATTTTAGAATGAAACAAAATTTCCTTAATAAACACAACCGTAAATATATCTAAGAAATCATGAAGTATTCTATTCATAAGATCCATGAATATAGTATGTGTATTAGTAAACCCAAAAACATTTACTGAAATTTCATAATTCACATATGTAGTCCAAAATTTAGTCTTCAAAACAATTTATTCCATTAATTTCAATTAATGGTATTCCAACCTCATATCAAACTTCAAAAAATATTTTTCTCCCTAGAGATTATCCAACAAGTCATTGATATGAGGTAAAGGATTCTTGTTCTTAGAAGTGATATTAATTATGGATCTTTAATAAATTAAAATTCCCATTGAACCACCTTTCATTTTAAAAAATAAGAATGTAGAACCCCATAGTGAAGATCTGGTTAAAAAGATACCCATATCTAATGACTCATGTAATTTATGTTTAAACTTTAAAAGTTCAATTTGATCCATTAAATATAGGGTATTAAATTTTTTCTTAGAATCAAGAACAAACTCAATAGTAAATTCATCTTCCTCATTTGGTATAATACTAGGAATATAATTAGTAAAAACATCAATATACTGATTTACTTTTGAAAAATAATTAATCTGAATAGTTACTTTATTTTAAACAATGTGTTCACAATAACATTGGATTCTATATTTTAACTATTTCTTGACTTCATGACATTTTTTCAATTTCAAGGTTTCATTGTTGTAAAGAAACAAAAAAAATTTCTGAATTGAAACTTCTTTATCTCTAAAGTCTATCTTGGCATAGTAAACAGAAAGGCAATCCTTACCCAGAATAACATAATCCTCTACTAGAGGAAAGACAACATGGATGGTAGTAAAAATAATTACACATACAGAGGCAGTAATATTATCATAATTTTGTCTTTTTATTAATGTTCCCTTGAGTGATTTTACCATGTGATCTGGAATCATTTGTTGTAGTGAAATTGCCAAATTACCATAAAATTCCTCACAAATTAAATATTGCATAGAACATGAATCAAACAACCTATTGGAATAATATGAATATACTAAAAATGTACCAGTAACTACATTATTTGATGGCCTAGAAATAGATTATGTAGTTTCAAATGATTTCAGATCTTCTTTCATCGTATAATATATCATATTCAAAACATTCGAGTTTTTATTTTGACACTCATTTTAATAATGACAAATCTCCTTGCATATAAATCATTTTATTGAAAATAAATAATATTTTTTGACCACTAAAATTTTCATTTTCATTGTAGTTACAGGACTTATCTACCATTTTATCACAATTGGATCACTTTCAAGAATACAAAATGCATTATCCCATGTATTTTTTAATACGATTCTCACAAACTATAAACATAATTTTCAAATCATCAGATATTCTAATGAATTTTTTCATTTCACTAGCCATATATATATATTTGTATATAGGTATTCACAGAATGGATGTTCTAATTAAAACTCTATTACCACCATTTCCACACATCGATCATTCTTTTTGTAATTTTTTAACTCACATGTATATAATTGTCTTCTATAAATTATCATTATTAATGAGTAAAAATGAATTAATTTCTGATCGTAATCCCAAATGAAATTTAGACCACACCATCATAGTTGGGATATTTGAACTTCATATATAGACAATGAATGCTAATTTTATCCAAATTATAGGAAATTTTTCCTCTACAAATTTGTATCACCATATGAAAATATTTCTCAAGAAAAATATTTTTTAATTCAACACACACAATATAATCAATATCCTCACTTTCAATAATGTTATTAATCATTGACCAGCACTGACCATCTTCACCTTCAATATGGTAAACAACCAGAATAACTTTTTTATTGTCCAAAATCCCCATGGCAATGAAAATATTTTAAGGGATTTAATCCATCCTTTAGCTGGAATGAGGTCAGATGAACCTATGAATGATAGATGATGTTTCCTCATTAAATTATCTAATTGTAATAGGTTCATATTTGGTTTATCTACCTAGTCTTATGCATGGATATCACTTCCATTTATAGATAGACCTAGCTACTCCATCACTATAATAATCTATTGAGTTTTGATTCTGACAATCATAGGATGCTGATTTCAAAGGTTATTTTTCTCTATATGTATTCCTAGTATAGCTTCCCTATTTACATTGTGGAAATGTTTTTTAAATAGATATATATTAGATGGAGATATATAATAATCTTTAAATTCTATATAATTTAAACTTAACAATAAATAAAAAAATATATTAAGGATTTATTAACCCCTAATGTTATCTAAAATAACCTTTTATACAAAAAATATGTTTATGCTCTTAATAATTACATAATATTTAGTGATGTTAAGAATTTATATTCATTTCTATTTAGGATTATTTAATTTTTAGAGTTTTATAGACTTAGGTAGTAATTCATACATAACATCCAAAACTCATACATTACGGGTACTACTAAACAATAATGACTTTTTTTAAAATATATATTATTTTAAAATAAAACATTAATTAATTTTCTTGATAATGATATTCATAGAATTCATATTTACTTCATAATTTATCATTCCCATACTTATTCCCTATTAAAAACATTTTAAATAAATTTTATGAGCACAAAAGTCTCTATAAGGTATATAAAAGAATTGATGAAACCATTAATCCATTAATATTTAAATCTCATGAATATATTCTCACAAAATCATACATTTTACCCATAAATTTTAAACTCCTTATCTTACCTCATAAAATCCTAATATTTATATAAAACTAAATAGTAACCATAAATCATAATTTTAACTTGTAGTGTAACACCCGAGGTAAATAAATAATATGACATTTTTATATTTATCCCTATTTGTGAATAATATGTTAATATTAATTTAAATGGAACACAATTCTTGATGGATTACCCAATACGCAAGAATGAGTTCCTTTGAAATCATACGTTGCACTCTAATAATAAAATAATTTTATTTTAAATGGTAGTTAACACCTAGCCATTGTAATGGCATGAATGAATAGAACTAACTACTAAATGATTATATATGATTGTAAAATATTTTTTTTACAATAAATGTTAGAGGATTAAAAATGTGAATGAATCCAATTTAAAGCATAAACAATCTAATATTCTTTAAAAGGTTGATTAACGACCTTTTGATGGAGATCCTCTTTTAAATCCACTTTTTGACAATTTTATGTGTTATATTTGACCAAATAAAACACTTCTTTAAAATTTGGACATCAAAATTTACGTTGTGTAATTTGTTGGTATATTTACGATAAAGTTCATTTTTAATGAATACGTGAAAAATGCTGAATTTTTTTTCAAAACCACTTGTTAATATATTTTATTTATATGATTAGATCATATTTTGAATTAATTTTAAAGGTCAATTAGAATATATTTTTACCATTTAATACAATGGTGGTCATTGGAGTTAATTTCAATTTGAAATTGGACTTAAACTAGTGTCAATCTTTTAATAGATATTGTTTCATAAAAACACGCTATTTGTTTTGACAGAAATAATTAATTATTAAATTAATTAATGAAACTTAAATGTATTAAGTTTTTTAAAATAGGAATAATTTTTGAATTTTGAATATCATATATATCTTAGGGTGAATTTTTGGTATTTTTCTGAAAAACATCAATTTTTGATGAATAGTGGAACCACTAAGTGGTAGTTTAAAAATGGATTATTCATTTAAATGAAACTTTACCACTTATGTGATTTGAATATCAAAAATCCAACATACATGGTTGTCATTAGTATGTAAAATGTGGTTCAATGGGATTAAAATAATATTTTGGTGCATAGTAACGTTTATGTTTTATTAATCGCGATTAAATGTAATTAGTGAAATTTATGTTAAAGATAATGTTATAATAATATGAAATGACCTTGAAAATGTCATACCATTATTTGATGAGTCATGGAATATCATGAAAACCAATGGGTCAATTTGGGGACCCCATGGATCCACTTGGGTAGGAAAATGACATTAATAACTTTTTATTTAAAGTTAAAATTAAAATGTCACAAACATGTGTTGTTTTACTAAAACAATTTTTACATGGGGTTATAAAAGTCATATTTTTGACTATAAATATTCATTATAAAGATAAACATATTTCCTACATAATGGTATATTTTTATAATTTTTATAAATTAAATATATTAAATTATTTATGACATCATGATGATGCAGCGATTACCTCATTATTTAACGA
Organism: Viscum album; assembly: GCA_963277665.1. Classification (NCBI taxonomy): domain Eukaryota; kingdom Viridiplantae; phylum Streptophyta; class Magnoliopsida; order Santalales; family Viscaceae; genus Viscum; species Viscum album. The sequence continues at coordinate 382,031,890 of OY728122.1, forward strand.
TTTAAATAAAATGAAAAGATAATGTAAAATATAAGACCTAAACTTGTAAAAAACCTATTGGATGTGAGGATTTAGAACTATTATCACCTTATCCTAGAAATATATAATTTTGGGGCATTTAAAATCAGAAAACCATTTTATAATAATGTTACTTTCCTCGACTTTCCAAGAGTGCCCCTCCTCTCCTCTTATAAAGGCCCCCACATCTACCACTTTAACCACACCTTTCAAGAATTTGGCTCGGAAAAAACCCTCCCATTTTGTCTCTCCAAATCCATCTCTTACTCCTAGAAGCCTCACTTTTGGAATAATCCTTTCCAAGGAAGCCTTTGGGCTCAAATCAAAAAGAGTTACCTGATTTTAAGGTAATGTCTTCACTTGTGTTATTTTGTTTTATTTTGATTCTCCAACCCCCTAAACTCTTTTTATTTATTTCTTTTTTAAAAACACCAGTATATTAAATATACTAGGATTTTTTATGATGAGTATTCTAGATACACTAAGACACACCTCCGTATAATGGTTAAAGAACATACTGTTTCTGTGGATGGCGAATTACTGCCTCATGAAACGATGATTGTTCTATCTTCTCCTACCACCTCTCATGGTGGCCATTATGATGTAACTATATTTATTTATGATATTTATTATATTTTTTTCCTCTCTATACTTCTGTATTTTATATTCATTATATAACTTTATTCTTTTCATGTTGTGAAAATGTGATAATTTCATTTGAGGAAGTGTGGACTACTGCCCCCACAAGTGATGTGACTCGTTCATGAAATTCATGGAATGTATAAAGAATTAAATTGATGAACTTATGTGATATATATAACATATATATTATAATGGAATTATAATATATAAATATCTCTCATCTAGTTTTAATTCTATTAATGTGCCAAAGAAATGAAAGTAGAGTTCATGCGTACGTACGGCTTACCATCTCCATGAACGGTACATTTCATTTATTATCTCCAAATGTTATTTACTATTATAAGTACATATATATAATGGATATATATTCCATATATTAAATCTAAATTATGAATATAATTCTGGATTTATAATATATATATCTCTCATTTAAATTTAATTCCATTAATATGACAAAAAAATGAAAGTAGTGTTCATGCGTACGTACGGCCTACCGTCTCCATGAACGGTGGTTTTAAATTTTTATACACAAATTTTATGGTATATTATAAAATGAATATGTACTAGATATATATTATATTTAAATAATTCTATAAATGATTTATATATAACTACATGGACAATCATTTTCAAATATGTTCATTTTTGACTCATGTACCAAACACCGACAAAAACGTCTGATATGAACTCACATTACAAACCAATTATTATAAGATTAAAACATGTGATACTAACTGAATAATAATCATTAACGGAGGTACTTAAGAAATTATAAATTGACCAAAGTTTATTATTCAGTAATATAAAGAAACGAACAAGACAAGTCGGACTGGAGGTAAGGGATCCTACCTCTCTCTTTCTTTTTAAGAACTCTCTTTTATGTCATTTCTTTTAAGATCAAATTTATTATGTTTGGGGATGTTATTTTATATTCCTCTTACTTTAAGTTTTATGTTCATATGATGAGAGAACCTATTTGATCTCATCAAACCATTATTGGAAGTTTTAAGTGGCGCTGTTAGGAAGCTGAGTTTTCGTAAAGGATTTTTCATCTCACTTTTATTCCCATGACATTTATGCTAAGTTTACCAATATTTCCTTTGAGTAGTGTATGTAATACCCATTATTATACTCTTTTTGTAGTATAACTTAAATTATGGGTATTTATAAATTCATTGTATGACCCTTCTTCTGTGGGTTGTACATTTCGAAAGTACCCAAGTCGGTAAGGGAACCTTTCACCCTCCTCTTTCTAAAAGACTTATTTTGTTATGTCTTTTAATTCTCATACTATTATGTTGGGATATGTTATTCTATATACTTATTGATGTAAATTTTATGTCCAAGTGATGATATACTATTTTCTCTCTCATCAACTCATTTTCTAAATTTTAAAGTGACGCCATTAGGCTGTCAGATTTCTTTAAGGGAACTTCTTATCCCACTTTCAATTCTTTGGGTTAAACCTCTACTTCTTGATTTAATTATGCCAAGATTATGTGATGAGTCTCTATTTTGTAATTTCCAAAAAATTTATGTGGATATATTATTTATACTCATAATAATCTCATTGATAAATTCTTATGTCATTTAGAAGAACTTGTATGGGAAATCATAACTCAATCTCATTTCATTGAGTTAAATATCTATGTCATTGGTTTTGTTTTTCCAAGATTATGTGTGATTGAACTCTGATTATTTTACACTTAATATCCACTTATATTGTGTGTATTCATATTTTTCACACATAATCATGTAATTGATTTATCCTTAATCTATAGATATCGAATTTATAAGGGAATTCATCTCAATCTCCTTTAATTGGGGCATACTTTGTTTTATACACAACTTTCTTTTATACGGTGTATAAACCCCTTTGACTTCTACTTTTATTCGAACGTAATTGTTTCTCTACGAAGTGTTTTACTAAATGACAAAAAGTATGCTTCATTTTAACGTACGCAGTGACAATGAACTTTCCACCACCGCAAGTATTATTTGATCTTTGTCTTCCTCAACAAGCTATTAAAATATTAAAAGTAAATAAATACCATATAATCTATTTTGTATTGTGGTATTGAAAATGGTTTTGATAATGGATTTATTATGTCAATATATTTAAGGGATATATTGTGCTTAAAATGTGGAAATTTTTTCTTTCCTTTATAGATGTTTTATGTGTTATGATTTTATAATGGTACATGGACATTTGATGGTGGTTATGTGATAAACCATATGGTGGGTGGTGCTATGAATACCAGGACGGGTGGTTACGTTATAACCTCCAATGCATTGGGTATGGATGTCATCCGTATGGCTATTCCATTAAGTATGTGTGGAAGTTGACCGTATGGTTATTCCATTTAAGTATGTTTATGTCCCAAGTTACCTTTATATGTTTTGTATGTGGGTTTTATGGTAATATTTTGGTTACAAAAGGGTATGTAATGATATTTTATTCATTTAAGAGTTTATAATACTTCATAAAGGTGAAAAGTATTACATTGATAAAGTATTCATGGTTTACTTGTTGTTTTAAAAAACTAACAGTTTTCCTTCTTTTTGTATCCCATACTTAGCTTTTTATGCTCATCCCAAGTATTTTTTGATGTTTTTTACAGGACAAAAAGTTGAATGGGGTCACGGATGGGATCAACGAAATGTTAAGCTGTCTATAACATGGAACTATACATGTTTTTAAGAGTTTTTATTTTATGGGAACTTAGTACAAATGTCTACTTTGTAATCTTTTGAGATGTAATAGTTGTATCCTAATTCTCTAAAAATCTAAACCTGAAATGATCGTCACTGTGAATTATTCATTTAATATTACGTATGGTTTAAGGCTGGGGCCTTATAGTTGGAATCAAATGTCAGTTTAGACAACTTTATGGAGAAGGAGTTTTTGTTAGACACATGGTTAGTCCCTATATCTATTATTTCAGTTAAATCCTTGTTTTATAACTTTTTTCAGGTCATGTAAAGTCAGTTACGAATGGAAGTAGGAGGATATCAAATGACATTCATATCTCTTCCTGATGACATGCTTGTAATAATTATTGCAAAGTCATGTTTGAATGATTGTGAAACGTTTTCAAGAATACAACTCACTTGCAAGCAGTTGTTTGAGATATCCAACACCTCCACTATACCTCGTTATCATCGTGGATCATGGGTTACATTTAGACAAATACTATTTTCACAATATTCTTATGTTTTCAAGAAAGCTAAATATTATCAAGGTATTTTAAAATATTTTACCTTATCACAAGATTTTGAAGCATATTATGATTTTAAAAATGGTGCTGAGGAAGGAGACCCTTGCGCAACCTATTTATATTTTCTTTTAAAATATAGTCTCTCAGCACATACATATGATATTTTAAAAGGACCAATAATAGAATGTTTCAACTCAAATTATGTCCGACTATTTTATAGAAATCATGTTTTATCAGATGTTTTGGAATTATATGTCACACATGATTATTTTCCAAAACTATTTTTCTGTGAACACCTATTTGACCCTTGTTGTACAAGGTGTATTTGGCTGGAGGAAGCAAGTGATTTTGAAGGATCTCTAAATCATTGTTGTAATGCATGGGACTTATACCTACGTGAACAAGATGATGATGAAACCGAGTGGACTCCATGATCAAGGTATGCTGTTATTCATTTTTAGAATCATTTTATTTTATCTTATGGTGGTGAAATAAGACCTCAAGAATTAAGATGTCGAGAACGTAATGAATTTGTATGAAAATGAGAGGTATAAGGAAAATGTTGAGGTTAAAACATGTTAGGGTTATTCTTTGAGTTTAATAAAAAGGACAACACATAGACCGTGTGAAAACCCGTCGCGTCGGACAAAGCTGCAGGAATCGAACCCACAACTAAAGTGCGACTGTTAGTTATCACCCACCACTTGACTACATGAAATACCTGGTTAGTTTGACTAATTATTTATTGTTATATGATCTTAAGAATCCATAATATGTTGATTTTGGGTTATCTATTGAAATTATTAACCAATCATGGAGGATATGTGATTTAGTTAATTACTTTTTAATATAGGACTTTAAGAACAACTGATGTTATTTGGAGATAAATGTTAATTTGTTCCTTGGAAGACTATGTGATTAAATCCTTCAAATATTTGGGTTTCAATATTAGTTTGGTTTACATTGAAGAATTTTATGGAAAAACAGTTTATCAAATGGTTTTCATTAAACATTGGGTTTTGTTGGAAAAATTTAGGACATTAAGAATAGGTTTTCTTTTAATAAAGTGTTTTCCTTTTGTGGATTATCTGATCTTTTTCTAACAATTTTGGTTTTGGTTAAGGTCTAAATACATGGGAAATGTATAGTTCTCTTTTATGGATCAAGCGATTCTCTAGAAGATGATTATAGTATTCTTAATGTGAACAAGTCTTCCTAAATACTCATCATTTGGGGAAAGTATGAGTTTGTGTAAGAAATCTAGTAAAAGTTGAAAGTCAACATGACTAGTAAGCATTTTTCCTTAATATCGAAAATAAATTCCTCAATGAAAAGTAACTTAAAACCAAAATGTTGAATATTAACTTTTCCTACTGGGGAATCAAATACCTTTTAACCCACCACAATTTTGTGATTTTCTTGTGGTTAACTTTCTCTTAAACATGTTTTCTATCACTCTCCCTCAAAACATGACCCTTTTATTTTTCTTTCATATACATTTTTTCCTATATGGAATCATATTATGGGTTAACTCGAGTGACCTATGTACTTTTATTTCTTTCTTTTAAAGTGATTGTTTTACCGACTCTTGTTCCGATGTGGGACTTTCATTGATGTTTCCGAGCCCAATTCCAAAATTGCGAGGACGCAATTCCCAAAAGGGGGGAAGGATGTAACACCCCAGGTAAATAAAAAATATGAAATTTTAATATTTATCCCTTTTTTGAATAAAATGTTAATATTAATTTAAAGGGAACGCAATGCTCGATGGCTTACCCAATACGCAACAACGAGTTCCTTAGAAATATTACATTGCACTCTAATAATAAAATAATTTTATTTTAAATGGTAGTTAACACCTAGCAATGGTAATGGCGGGAATGAATAGAACCATCTAAAAAATTATTATATATGCTTGTCAAATATTTTTTTACAATAAATGTTATAGGATTAAAAATGCGAATGAATCCAATTTTAAGCGCAAACATTTTAATATTCTTTAAAAGGTAGATTAACCGCCTTTTGATAGAGAACCTCTATTAAATCCACTTTTTGAAAATTTTATGTGTTATATTTGACAAAATAAAATTCTTCTTTAAAATCAAGACATCAAAATTTACTTTGTGAAAATTTTTGGTATTTTTACGATAAAGTTCATTTTTTATAAATAAGTGAAAAATGTTGAATATTTATTCAAAACCTCTTTTTAATCTAATTTATTTATATTATTAGATCATATTTTTAATTGGTATTAAAGTGAAATTATAATAAATTTTTACCGTTTAATCTAATGGTGTTCATTGGAATAAATTTCAATTTGAAATTGGACTTAAACTAGTGTCAATCTTTTAATACATATTGTTTCTTAAAAACACGATATTTGTTTTGACAGTGGGAATTAATTATTAAATTAATTAATTAAACTTATATGTATTGAATTTTGTAAAATAGAAATCATTTTTGAATTTGTAATATCATATATATCTTAGGGTGAATTTTTGGTATTTTTCTGAAAAACATCAATTTTTGATGAATAGTGAAACCACTAAGTGGTAGTTTAAAAAATGATTTTTTGTTTAAATGAAACTTTACCACTTCTGTGATTTGAATTTTAAAAATCCGGCATACATGATTTTCAATTAGGATTTAAATGTGGTTCAATGGGATTAAATTAATTTTTTGGTGAATAGTAACTTTTAATTTTTATTAATCGCGATTAAAGGTAATTAGTGTAATTTAAGGTAAAGATAAAGTTATAATAATATGAAATGACCATTAATCATGTACTAAAATTATTGGATGAGTCATGGACGACCAAGACAATCCATGGGTCAACTTGGTGACCCCATGGAGCCACTTTGGTAAGAAAATGACATTAATAACTATTTATTTAATGTTAAAATTGAAATGTCACAAACATGTGTTGTTTTACGAAAACAATTTTTACATGGGGTTATACAAGTCATATTTTTTACTATAAATATTAATTATAAAGACAAAAATATTTCCTACATCATGGTATTTTTTTTATAACTTTTAGACATTAAATAAATTAAATTATATATGACACTATGATGATGCAACGATTACCTCATTATTTAACGTTTTAAATAAAATGAAAAGATAATGTATCATCTAAGACCTAAACTTGTCAAAAACCTATTGGATGTGTGTATTTCGAACTATTATCACATTATCATATAAATTTATAGTTTTGGGTCCTTTAAAATCCGAAAATATTTTTATAATAATGTTACTTTTCAAGACTTTCCAAGAGTGCCCCTCCTCTGCTCTTATAAAAGGCCCCCAACTCTACCACCTTACCCACACCTCTCAGGCCTTTGGATCGGCCAAACCCTTCCCATTTTGTCTCTCCACATCCATCTCTTACTCCTAGAATCCTAAATTTTGTCAGAATCCTTTCCAAGGAAGCCTTTGGGCTCAAATCAAAAAGAGTTACCCGATTTTAAGGTAATGTCTTCACTTGGGTTCTTTTGTATTATTTTTCTTATCCAACCCCATAAACTATTTTTATTTATTTATTTTGTAACAAAATATGTATCTTCAATATACTAGGATGTTTTTATGAGGATTATTCTAGATACACTAACACACACATCTGTCTATTGGTAAATGAACATACTGTTTCTGTGGATGGCGAATTACTGTCTCATGAAACGATGATTGTTCTATCTTCTCCTACCACCTCTCATGGTGGCCATTATGATGGCACTATATTTATTTATGATATATATTATATTTATTTCCTCTATATTCTTATGTATTTTATATTTAACACACACCTTTATTCTTTTCATGTTGTGCAAATGTGATAATTTAATTTGAGGAAGTGTGGACTACCGCCCCCTCAAGTGATGTGACTCGTTCATGCAATACATGGAATGTATAGAGAATGATATTTATGAAAATATGTGATATATATAACATATATATTATACTGGAATTATAATATATAAATATATCTCATCTAGTTTTAATTCCATTAATGTGACAACGAAATTAAAGTAGCGTTCATGTGAATGTACGATTTGCCGTCTCTATGAACGGTACATTTCATTTCTTATCTCCAAATGTTATGTACTATTATAAGTACACATATATAATGGATATATATGAAATATATTACATCTAAATTATGGATATAATTCGGGAATTATAATATATATCTCTCTTTTAACTTTATTTCCAATAATATGACAAAAAAATGAAAGTAGTGTTCATGCGTACGTACGGCCTACCGTCTCCATGAATGGTGATTTTAATTTTTTTAACTCCAAATGTTATGGAATATTATAAAATGAATATTTACTGGATATATATGATATTTATATCATTCTGTAAATTATTTACTTATAACTACATGGACAATCATTTTCAAACAAGTTCATTTTTGACTCATGTACCAAACATTTACAAAAACGCCAGATGTGAACTCACATTATTAACGAATTATTATAACATTCAAATATGTTATAAGAACTGAATAATAATATTTAAAGGATGTCCTTAATCAATTATAAATTGACTAATGTTTATTATTTATGAATATAAAGAAATGAACAAGACAAGCCGGACCTGAGGTAAGGGATCCTACCTCTCTCATTCTTTTTAAGCACTCTCTTTTATGTCATTTCTTTTAAGCTCATATTTCTTATGTTTGGGGATGTTATTTTATATTCATATTACTGTAAGTTTTATGTTTATATGATGAGATAACCTATATGATCTCATCAAACCATTTTTGGAAGTTTTAAGTGGCGTCGTTACGCTACTGAGTTTTCGTAAGGGATTTTTCATCTCACTTTTATTCCCGTGACATTTATGCTAATTTTCCCACAATTACCTTTGAGTGGTGTATCTACTGACCACTATTATAATATTTTTTTAGTATAATTTCAATTATGGTTATTTCAAACTTCATTGTATGACCCTTCTTCCATGGGGTGTACATTTGGAAAGTTACCCAAGTCAGTAAGGGAACATTTCTCCCTCCTCTTTCTAAAAGAATTATTTTGTTATGTCTTTAAATTCACATAATATTATGTTGGGATATGTTATTCTATATCCTTATTGATGTAAATATTATGTCCAAGTGATGAGATACCATTTTCTCTCTCATCAACTCATTTTCAAAAAATTTAAGTGACGTCATTAGGCTGTCAGATTTCTATAAGGAAACTTCTTAACCCACTTTCAATTCATTGGGTTAAACCTCTACTTCTTGATTTTATTATGCCAATATTATATGTTGAGTCTCTATGTTGTAATTTCCACAAATCATTATGTGTATATACTATTTCTACACATAATCATCTCATTGATAAATTCTTACGTCATTTAGAAGAACTTGTATTGGAAATAACAACTCAATATCATTTTATTGAGTTAAATATCTATGTCATTGGTTCTGTTTTTCCAATATTATGTGTGAATGAACTCTGATTGGTGTACAATTAATATCCACTTATATTTGGTGTATTCATATTTTTCACACATAATCATGTAATTGATTTATCCTTAATCTAAGGATACCGACTTTATAAGGGACTTCGTCTCAATCTTCTTTCATTGAGGCATATTTTGTTTTATACTCAACATTCTTTTATACGGTGTATAAACCCCTTTGACTTCTACTTTTATTTGAAAGAAATTATTTCTCTACGAAGCGTTTTACTAAACGACAAAAAGTATGCTTCTTTTTAACGTATGTGGTGACAATGACCATTCTGTCGCCGCTAGTATTATTTGATATTCGACTTCCTCAACAAGCCGTTATATTTTTAAAAGTAAATAAATACCATATACTATTTTATGTATTTTGGTATTGAAAATTGTTTTGATAATTGATTTATTATTTTAATATATTTAAGTGATATATTGTGCTTGAAATGTGGAAATGTTTTCTTTCCATTATAGTTGTTTTATGTGTTATGATTTTATTATGGTACTTGGACATTTGACGGGTGGTAAAGTGATAAACCATATGACGGGTGGTGCCGTGAATACCAGGATAGGTGGTTATGTTATAACCTCCAATGCATTGGGTATGGAAGTCGGCCATATGGCTATTACATTAAGTATGTGTGTAAGTCGACTATAATGTTATTCCATTTATGTATGTTTATGTCCTAAGTTACCTCTATATGTTATGTATATGGGTTTTATGGTAATCTTTTGGTTACAAAAGGGTAATTAATGATCATTTAATCATTGAAGAGTTTATACTAATTAATAAAGGTGAAATTTATTACATTGATAAAGTATTCATGGTTTACTTGTTGTTTTGAAAAACTAACAGTTTTCGTTCTTTGTGTATCCCATACTGAGTTTTTTATGATCATCCCAAGTTTTTTTTGATGTTTTTCACAGTACATAAAGTTGAATAGGGTCAAGGATGCGATCAAGGAAATGTTAGGATGTCTAAAACATGGAATTAGACATGTTTCTTTTTAAGAGTTTTAATTTTATGGAAACTTAGTAGAAGTTTCTACATTGTAATATTTTGAGATGTAATAGTTATATACTAATTCTTTAATACTCTAAACCTGAAAAGATCCTCAATGTGAATTATTCATTCAATATTAAGTAAGGATTAAGGTCAGGGCCTTATATATAGAGTCCATATAATTCATATATTTTATATTTCATGACTATATAAGGAGTAACATTCATGGATACTTTTAGAATACCCACCGTAGTATATTACGTTTGTATCTTAGTTAAACACAACAATTTAACTCTGTCTCATTACCCAATTCCTTGGAGATAAATCATGGTCCCACACAACATCAGTTTATAATTCAACTATCCATATTCATAAACTCTTCCAAATAACTATAACTAAATAATATCATATAAACAATCATAAAGGAAAAATAACATATCAATATTGAAATCACAATTTTTTTTACAATGTACTGCACTCATCAATGAAATCAAATTATTTGAAAATAAAACTAAAATAATGGAATCGAATTATCAAAAAATTAATGGGTAATTAAATATATATATTCTATTCATTAAATATATGATAAAAATTACTTTAAAATTTTGTAAAAATAGTTGAAAGGGTAGCTTTTAATAAGGGTTTTAAAGAAAGTCCCTTACCTTGAGCGTGACTCATCACATACAATATATATCTTCCTATATAATAATAATATGTAAAATATTTACTATATTTATAACATTTTTAATTTTTATTATTCTCTTTATATGAATTATTATCATTTTATAATAACAAATTAATAATTTATGTTCACATCGGGTGTTTTGTCGATATTTGTTACTCTAGTCAAAATTGAATTTTAAATGTTGTTTATAGTTATAATGGTCTTAATTAAATAATCATTATAACAATGTTACTAAATAATAATAAATTTTATTCCTCAATTATAATTTTAAATCAAACCATTTATTTATGGTTTCGAAAAATGAACAATGTTATAATCATAGAGATGGTAGGTTATACGTACCCATGAGAAATGTTTCTAAATTTCAATGTTCATAATAGAATGAAGTTAATTATTGTTTAATAGTTTAAAAATGGTCATAATATTATTTATATAATATTAATCATTTATGTATACTTATATATAGAATCCATGTTTTGTGGTGAATAAAGATGAGTCACATCACTTCGTGGATGTGATAGTTCACACGTATGCACAAATCACATTATCATTATTATGCTCATGGAAATGTAAGATTTTAATTGATTTATTTTTCTCATATATTGATAAATATTTCATTAATATCACATTTGAACATTAATTATTTTATTATTACTAGTCATGTGATACTGTTATGGAAAACAAATTATATCGATTCTTGAGGTGGTAGTACGTCGTACACAAGAAGGAATAATTAATTTCTAATTTGATGAAATTACTGATGTAATTTGGTGATAATATTTATATAATAACATTTCAGTATATTTTGGAAGCTATAGTTAATATTTCATCCTCATTAATAAATATTTGAAGGAGGTGGAAGAATAAATAATATAAAAATGTTTAAAAATGATATCTTTACATCGAACATTATCCATAGATTAACAACTTAATATATATATATATATAGTTAGTGTTACCCCTAAACTAACGAATATATAATTTAATTATGGATTCTACGAAGTAACATTGGTAAATATTGGATGAACCGAAATGGTTTTTTATGTGTGAATAAATGTGAAGAAGACGTTCCCTTTTATAAGATAGGCAAGAGGAACTCTTTGGAATCTTGAATGTAATAAATTAATATTAATTATAGTTATAATAAAAATTGATAGAAATTCATTTATTTGGAATATATTATGATTATGGTAATAAATCCAATCATATAATAATAATTAGGAATATTTTTTATTATTTTTTAATACTTATATATTTTATAGCCTTTATTATTTCTTACTCTGATATAATGTAATTTACAATTTGAGGTTACATTTTAGTAGAATAACATTACAAAATGCAAATAAATGATTGATTTATGAAATTCTAATGCTTACCCAAACCGTTTGTATTTCTTATATAATCTATAACCATTAATATATGTATATGTATATATATATATATCATTAGTGCCAATTTTGACATAATTCATTTCATGAATTTTTAAAAATAACATAAATACATTATTTCTTAAAAATAAATTAAAAAAACCCTAAAATGGATAAGTAATATAGAAGAATATTATATGGTACCAATTAAATAAATTTTAATTTATTTTATCATTTTTAATATAATTTATTTGATTCTTCATTAATGAAGTAATTTTTTCAACATTATTATGTCACTATTTAATTTAATTATACACTCCATAAGAATTATAAATAAATTAACATGATAGATTTAGTAATTTCATCTCTATATATTTTTTTTATATTCTTAGATATCCCATGTTTTTATCCATATTGAATATTCATTACTTTTTAAAAAATATGCAATGATGAAATATGTCTTCTATTTTAATATAATATTCTCAATGTGATTCTCAAAACAATGTGGCTTCAAAATGAAATGATTTTGATTAAATGATTATTTTTCTCAAAAAAAATCATACAATGAATTTAGGACAAGTTTTATGGTTATTTTATATTATTTATAATTTGTTTTTTTCCATTAATTACGTAATTTACCATTAACCATGGAAAAAAATTAATAATTTTAATATTTATATTTTCTAAGTATTATTTTAATCATATTATTTTATATATTTCATATTTATTACAACCATGTATGTCTGTTAATATTAAATACACATATGTGGATAAGAGTAATTTAAAATTAAACTCATTGATGGAATGAGAAAAAACATTTAAATTTTTTTTTCCATAGTTCACATAGTTTTTATATACAACTTCAATATGAAATTCATTACAATGACATAAATTGGATTAAATAATTAGAAATAATTTAATCATAATTATAATCCATTTAATAGGATAACATTACTATATAAATAAATTAAATGAAAAATTAGTTTAAAATTAAAATACAGTATTTTCTCCATTCGTATAAGAATTAAATCTTATCAGAAAATTAAAAAAAAGATCATCAAACTATATTTTGATACTATTATTTCAAAGAATAATTTTATTTTATCAAATAAAACTTAGAGAATTTTCAGAAACAAGATTTAAAATGGGTTATCCATCAAATGATGGTAAAACTATTATTTTGAAGAATAATATTTTTAAACATAAAACTAGTTTTATATTATATGTTATTGAATATATTGAATATTTAAATTAATATATAATTAATTAATATTAATAAATATGGAAAGTAATTATTTTTCTATAATATGTACGTAACAATAATAATCATATATTAATAATATAGTAGGTTAACACACATATAAATTTTTTGGAATATAAGGTAAGGCTATCGCATGTAACTTTTACTTTAGGGAGACATATGTCATATTCACCACATATTACATTGTGTGGTGTTTATACTACCCTTTTGATATGATATATCAGGAATCTATTTATTTTCATGATTTTTATCATTTTATTTAATGTTATTTATTTTAGGTGGATTATGATTCAAAATATATAAAAGTGGTTAGGGTTTATTTTGAAATCAAATATGTATTCATGGTTTCTTATGTTTATTTATTATTTAAGGGAACTATTTAATATTTCATAAAAAATAATATATTTTCTTCTATTATATTAATTCATGATTTTTTTTGGAAAAATTAATGTTATCTGCTTTTGGAATACCAAAACATTGGGAAATTATCTTAATACAATCAAACATTATTTCTCTCTTTAGTAAAAAAAAATTCATCCAAATCCAGGTTTAATAAAAAATTTCATAAAAATAATTTTAACATTTGAAAAATTATTTATAATTACATATTTACCCCTATTTCAATTTTGATAAAATTTGATTTAAAAGAATATTCATTTCATTTTTTGAATGAGGTACATATTACAGTTTTTTCTCTAGTGTGAAAATAATATGTTTTAACTTATATGGAATGCACATAATTTACTTTCATCATTATCACCCAATTTTTAATATAATTTCTAATGTGTTTCAATGTATAATATAAATTTATTTATTTTCAAAATATTTTTATAAAAATATTTTTTTTAAAAAGGTGTCAATATGAAAATATTATTTTCCTCTAGAATATTTTTAATGAATACATTATGCTATTTTTTCATAAGAAAATTAACAAACTAATTTTTTATGATATATTTCCCTTTAAATAATTTGATTTTGTTTGTAGCTTGAATCACATGCAAAACTCTTTTTATTGTATTAATGATATACTAAAATGAGAGTTATGTTCTTGAATTGGAAGGTACTAATAGGAATAAAAATATTATGAAATATATTTAATAATGTTTAATAAGTAGTCACTAAATTTTTAATACAGTAATTCTATTATAAATATATATGATTTAATAAATTATTTTTTTCTAGGGTAAAGAAGTATACATAATTTTTTACTAAAAAATAATTTTTTTAGATAAAATGAATATAATTTCAAAATCATAAAATCAAAATTAAGCTAATTTTTATTATTTAGAATTTTCTAAATTAGTTAATTTTTTTTTGAATAGTAAAAACCTCTATATTTAATAAAATATGAAATTTTTTGATATCATCAAAACATAAATATGACATAAATTTTTTATAAAAATATGTAAATATTAATGAATGAGAATATAATGATAATACCATGAAAATAATAATTCAGAGAAAATAAAATATAAAATATATCATTTTAAATATAAAAATCATCTTCAGTACCGACGTAATGTCCATGAATCATTAAAAAAATAAAATATGTTTCCCTATAGATATTTATTTATAAGTAATAATACTTTTCACCACTTGATTGTTTTATATCATTGATGAATTATTATTTTTATAGATAGATTCGAATTATTGACATATATTACATAAATAGTATCCAAATTCTAGTATAATGTTTGCGTAATGCCGGAAATATGAAATCAACAAACTAAATAAGTCATATTGACATGAATATAATTAAATATTCATAATTATTCCATATGAAGGAATATACTGGAGCTAAATCATTTATTTTTATGGTATGTATTTATATAGATATATATATTAATCAACTACCATGAATTCTTCATAAATAGTAATGTAGTGCTTCTTAAAGTAGAACAAAAATCTTTAATATGATTAGAATTAAAATTATAAGAAAAAATAAATGACCCAAAAATTTGAATAATTATTACTGGATGTGTATTTTTCGACCATACATATCCATGGGTTAAATATATGTTATTTTTGTAACCAATTAGTTAGCATTATGTCTGTTATATATTTTTAATTAGAAGAAAGCATAACATGTCACCATATGGTTTTTAATAGGTATAATATTTTAAGAATGTGTAATTCCAAAATATAGGATGCACAATAAATTTTATTTGGACAGAAAAAATATTTATCTTCTTCATTGAAGTAAATTATTAATTTTTATAGATGTAATAATTACCTTAAAGTTGAAAAATTAAATGATGTAAAAATTATTAAATTAATGGAAAAATAAAAATAAACCATTCTATAAATATTAAATGAAATATAATTCAATATACTAAATTTGGTATAGAAATTAAAAAATAATTAAAATGGAATTTATAGGATATAATAAAATAGTTTTTACAAATTTAACTCTTTTTTTATTATTTTAATGTAATTGTACTAAATAGTATCAAATTAAAAAATAATTATATTTCATGATTATAATATATTATTAAATTATTTATGAATCATAAAAAAAATTAAATAAGGCCATAGGGGACAATGTATGGTTTAAAAATAAATCCAATATACATTTATATGACATTTTGATAATTTAGATCTCAAATAATCTTTCAATATCTTAATGTATTTTTTTTAATTTTTAAAATTGACTCTCACCTCAATTGTGGAAGGGAACCCCTTATTTCACATTATTTCAAACCCATGTGCCTTATAGATCAACCAATCTCAACCATGTTATCTTACATTCTCTTCTAGACAAATTTTATAGATTTAGTTCTCACCAAAATACCAATTTCATCTTCCTTCCAGGATCTTTTAAGAAGGTGTTATTTAAAAGGTAACATTCTTAAAGAACCGCTTTTAATTTCATCTCAACTTCTACCTTTCCTCACCCCATTCATCCATCATGGATTAATAACTCTAGTATCATTTATATACTCTAATTTTATATTTTCAAATTAATTTTTTATCCACCCCTTTTCTCATCACCCCTTAATAAAATAATGGAAACCGTTATCCAAACATTTGAGAATAACCATCTCCCAAGATAATGTGTATTAATTTTTTTTATTTCGGCCTACATAGCATGTCATAAAACTATTATTATGTTTAAATCAATTTTTCCAGTTTTTATTATAAATTATTTAATGTTCAATAACTAATATATAAACATCATATTAAATAAAACTATACTATTTCATGGCGTTCAGAAAAACGATACATATAAATAAAACATTTTTCATTTATTTTCTATCAAATGAATTATTATAATTTTAGAAAAAAGAATATATAGAACAAATTAATATTATAGAAGTCAATGCATTCCATTTAACTTTAATTCTATATTTATATTTGAAAATAACTTCCATAATTATGTACAAGTGAACGAGTCATGAAATCATGTAACGAACACTATCGAAACGATATAATTGATCCTCGTACCTCATCAAAATTTTCATAAATGAACATAATAAAATTATAATAACTAATATTCATGTTTAAGAGGTTATTAATTATTATATTTGTAAGATCCCAGGTAAATAAAGAATAAATAATTTTCATATTTATTAATATTTACGAATTAAATATTAATTTTAATTAAAAGGGGTTTCTACGTTCGATAGTGTACTCGGTACGCAACGATGAGTTTCTTTGAAAACTTACGTTGCACACAAGTAATAAAATAATATTATTTTAAATGTTAGTTAACGAGTAGTCGTTGTACTGGCGGGAATGGATAGAAATAACTAAAATATGATTATATATGTTTTTAAATGTTTTTACATTTACCCAATAAAAGATAAAGGCTGAAAATACGGAAAGAGATCAATTTTAGGTATTTATACCCTAATTTTCACGAAAGGTCCACTTATCACCTTTTGATGGAGAACCGTCATTAAATATAGTTTTGATTGATCTTATAAATTATATTGGACCAAATATAACTCTTCTTTAGAATCGGGACATCAAAATATACTTTGTGTAAATTTTTGGTACCTTTCTGATAAAGTTCATTTTTTAATGAATAGTGTAAAATGTTGTATTTTAATTCAAAACCACTTTTTAATATAATTTATTTATATGATTAGATTATCTTTTGAATTGGTTTTAAAGTGAAATTAGAAAATATTTTTACCATGAAATCCAATAGTGGTCGTTGGAATTAATTTCACTTTGAAATCAGACTTAAACTAGTGTCAATCATTTGATACTTATTGTTTCATAAAAACACCCTGTTTTCTCTGACAGCGGGAATTAATTATTAAATTAATTAATGTGAATTATATGTTTTTAATTTTGTAAAATAGACTTCATTTTTGAATTCGTAATATCAAATATAGCTTAGGGTGAATTTTTGGTAATTTTCTGAAAAACATCAATTTTTTATGAATAGTGAAACCACTAAGTGGTACTTATAAAGACTGATTTCCCGTTTAAATGAAATTTTTCCATCATTGTGTTTTGAATTTCAAAAATCCAACATAGATAGTTGTCATTAAGAAGTAAAATGTGGTTCAATGAGGTTATAATAATTTTTTGGTGAATAGTAACTTATTAAGTTCTTAATCGTGATTAGTGGTAATTAGTGTAGTTTAAGGTAAAAATAATGTTTTAATAATATGAAATAAATTTGACACATGTCCTACCCTCATTGGTTGTGTCATGGCCGACCATGACAAGCCATGGGTCAACTTGGGGACCCAATGGAGACACTTTGGTTGGGAAATGACATAAATAACTTTTTATTTAATGTAAAAGTAAAAATGACACAAACATAATATGTTTTACAAAAACAATTTTTACATGGGGTTATAAAGATCGGATTTTTGATTATAAATAGTCATTGGAAATATAAAGAGATTTCCTACATCATAGTATTTTTTTTATAATTTTTAGACATTATATAAATTAAATTATTTATGACATAATAATGATGCAGCGATGACATCATTATTTGACGATTTAAATAAAATGGAAAGATAATGTAAAATCTATGAACTTAACATGTCCAAAACCAATTGGATGAGTGTATTTCGAACCCTTATCACCTTATCCACGAATTATATCAATGTGGAACCTTTTAAAACCGAAACACATTTTCAAATAAAGTAATATTTCTTTACTTTCCAAAAGTGCCCCTCCTCTCCTCTTATAAAAGGCCCCCACCTCTACCTCATTTCACAAACTCCTCAAGACTTTGGCTTGGCCAACCCCTTCCCATTTACTCTCTCCACATCCCTCTCCTCATCCTAGAGGATTACCTTTGGGGATAATCCTTTCAAAGGAAGCCTTTAGGCTCAAATCAAAAGGGGTTACACTTTTAAAGGTAATTCATTCTCTCTTCTTCATTTGTTTTATTTTTCTTCTCCAACCCTCTAAACTCTTTTTATTTACTTATTTTGTAACAACACCAGTATCTTCAATATACCAGGATATTGTTATAAGATTTATTCTATCTACACTCTCACACAACTACATCAAATGGTTAAAGAACATACGGTTTCCGTGGATGGCGAAATTCTGCCTCCCGAAACGATGATTGTTCAATACTCATTTAACACCTTCATAGGTGGCCATTATGATGTAACTATTTTTATATATGATATATAATATGTTTATGTTTTTCTTTAAGCTTCTGTATTTTTCATTTTGGGCATACCTTTATGGTTTCCATTATGGGTAAACACGATATCTTCATTTAAGGAAGTGCGGACTACCGCCCCCTCAAAGTGATGTGATTCGTTAATGCCATATCTGGGACGTGTAAAGGATGGATTTAAAGTTATTATATATGATGTTATACTGGAATTATAATATACCTATATATCATTATTATTTCATTCCATTAAAGTATGAGATAGAAATGAAAGTAGCGTTCATGCGTACGTACGGCATACCGTCTCCATGAACGGTGCATTTCATTTCTTATCCCCAAATGTAATGTACTATTAAAAGTACATGTATATAATGGATATATATAATTAATGATATATCTAAATGATGAATATAATTCTGGAATTAAAATATACATACCTTTCATTTAGTTTTAATTCCATTAATATGACAAAGAAATGAAAGTAGCGTTCATGCATACGTATGTCTTAACGTCTCCATGAACGGTGCATTTCATTTCTTACCCCTAAATGATTATGTAATATAATAAATACATGTATATGCTGGATATATATGATACATATTATATCCAAATCAGGAATTTCATTCTAGATATAACGAACTTTTGACCACACGAACAACATGTAATTGTAAGAAGTCCACTTTCGACTTAAGAACCAAATATTGAGAAAACAAAAATTATTAACTTAAATGGTTACATAATGTTTATAACATGGAAATAAGTGATATAAATAGAATAATGAACTTTAAAAAGGTTCTTAATCAAGTATAAATTAACTCAAGTTTATTATTCAGGACGTTAAAGAACGATCGAGTCCAGTCGGAGCCGAGGTAAGGGACTTCGTCTCAATAACCATTCATTGAGGCATATTTCGTTTTATACTCAACTTTCATTTATACGGTGTATAAACCCCTTTGACTTTTACTTTTATACAAAAGGAATCTTTTTCTACGAACCGTTTTACAAAACGACAAAAAGGAATGTTTTTTTAACGTACGCGGTGACAACGACCTTTTCCGCCGCCGCGAGTATTAATTGGTCTCTGGATTTCTCAACAAGCCGTAATGTTTTTAGAATAAAATAAATACCATATACTCTTATATGTATTTTGGTATTGAAAATGGTTTTGAAAGAGATTCTATTATGTCAATATATTTATGATATATTGTGATTAAAATGTGGAAATGTTAACATTCCTTTATATTGGTTTTTTGTTTTATTATTTTATACTGGTACTTGGACATTTTAACGGGTGGTTACGTTATAAACCATATGACGGGTGGTGCCGTGATTACCAGGACGGGTGGTTACGTTATAACCTCCAATTCATTGGGTATGGAATTCGGTCGTATGGCTATTCCATTATGTATGTATGGAAATTGGTCGTATGGCTATTCCATTAAGTGATATGTGTGGAAGTCGACCGTATGGTTATTCCACTTAAGTATGTTTATGTCCCATGTTACCTTTATATATGTTATGTGTTCTTTATATGGGTTTTATGGTAATACTTTGGTTACAAGAAGGTATGTAATGATACTTTATTCAGTGAAGACTTTTTACTACTTCATGAAGGTGAAGGTATTACTTTGATAGAGTATATATGGTTTATTTGATGTTTCAAAAACTAACAGTTTTCATTCTTTCTGTATCCCTTACTAAGCTTTTTATGCTCATCCCATGTTTTTTTGAAATGTTTTTCACTGGACTTAATGTGGAATAAGGTCAAGGATGGGATCAAGGGAATGTCATGCTATATAAAACATGGAACTAGAAATGTTTCTTTCAAGAGTTTTTTTATTATGGAAACTAAGTATAAGTGACTACTTTGTAATCTTTTGAGATGTAATAGTTATGTTCTAATTCTGTAAAACTCTAAACCTGAAAAGATCCACAACGTGAATTATTCTTTTAATTCAATATTAAGTAAGGATTAAGGACGGGGACTTATAGTTGGTATAAGAGGTCGGTTTAGACAACTTTAGGAGTTAGAAAAGTGTTAAATTATAATATGATTGAAATGATATAGCATTTACGGATTACCATGTTGCTTCGCCTAAGATATTTCTGTGTTCAGAATGGCTTTCCGCAGAGGAAACAAAGCAGCTATGTTGGGACAACATCAGGAGGAAGATAACCTTCCAAATCAGCAACCTGAGATGGTAGGAATCAGAACTAAACAGTTTGTTGCAGTGATGGCACAGTTGACTCAGGCTATAAACGGTGGTGGTATCTATGCACGAGATCAGCCAGATCAACCGCAGAGGAACATGTCAGTGGTGGAACATTTCATGAGGCAACATCCCCCATCATTCAGAGGATCATCTGACCCTGTGCAAGATGAAGGGTGGATTAAAGCACTGGAGAAGATTTTTGATGTCATGGGGTGTTCAGAACATCAAAAGGAAAGTCTTGCTGTTTACCGTTTTGAAGGTGAAACTGATCAGTGGTGGTCGATTGTGAAAAATATAAGGGATAATGATGAGATTGAGGATCTTCACTGGGACGAATTCAAAGGTATGTTTCTTGAGAAATATTTTCCTAAGGTGGTTCGTCTTAGGATGGAAAAACAGTTCCTAGAATTGAGGCAGGAGGATGATTCAGTGGCTGCTTATGAAGAAACGTTCACTCGATTGGCAAGGTATGCTCCAAACTTCATACGAGATCTTGATAGTAAAATAAACTGTTTTTTACTCAGGGTTAAAGCCAAAGTATCAAAGGGCTTTAGCTTCTCATGTGTTCAAAAGTTATGAAAAACTTGTTTGATGTGCCGAGAAGGTAGAAATGGAGTTTACCGATGATCATGTGTTCTTTGACAAACAACAGAATAAGAGGTCTAGTTGGCAGGAAAAGGGGAAGAATTCATCAAAGAAGCAAGGAGGTAAGAAAACCAAATATCCATCCTGTGAGAAGTGTGGTAAAATGCATCCTGGAGAATGTTTATCCAAGTCTGGTAAGTGCTTTCGGTGTGGCAAGTCTGGTCATATTGCTCGTAACTGTAAGGAATATGATCACACTGGAAATGAAAAGCCAACGATAAGATGTTTTAAGTGTAATGAAATGGGTCATTATGCAAACGAGTGTCCAACGAAGAACTCAACTGGGGGAATGCAGCCAGACTACAACAGAAAGGGGTGGTGAAATCCTTTGCAACAACTTCAGTAGATGTTGGGCCATCGAATGAAGTGGTATCAGCTCCAGGGAGCTCATTATTTTTCTAAGATTGAGTTGAGGTCGGGGTACCATCAGTTGAAAGTAAAAGAAGCAGACGTTCCGAAGACTGCGTTCCATACTAGATATGGCCATTATGATTTTGTAGTTATGCCTTTTGGGTTAACCAATGCACCTTCTGTATTCATGGACCTTATGAATAAAATTTCCCATGAGTTCTTGGATAAGTTTGTGTTTGTGTTTTGAGGTTTGGGAAGAGGTTATGTGTGCCTTGTGATTCACAGTTGAAGAATGAGTTGTTATGTGAGGCTCATAGTTCCATGTTTTCAGTTCATCCTGGCTGTACTAAGATGTACAGAGATCTGCGGGAGTATTACTGGTAGGATGGAATGAAAAGAGACATTGCTAATTTTACTGTGATGTGTTTGACATGTCAACAGGTTAAAGCAGAGCGGCAGTTACCGAAAGGGATGCTTCAGCCTTTACCAGTGCCAGAGTGGAAATGGGAGAATATATCCATGGACTTTGTTGTGGGATTACCGAAGACATCTCGAGGTAATAATGAAATCTGGGTTATTGTTGATCGCTTGACCAAATATTCTCATTTCCTTTCTATACGAGATACTTTCTATCTAGATCAACTTTACCGTTTGTATCTTAATGAGATAGTCAGGTTACATGGAGTTACTCTCTCCATTGTATCGGATCGTGATCCCAGGTTTACTTCTAACTTTTGGAAAGGCCTTCAGAAGTTGGTGGGTACTGAATTAAATTTTAGTACAGCTTTTCATCCTCAATCAGATGGGCAGTCAGAATGAACAATTCAGACCTGGGAGGATATGCTACGAGCTTGTTCGATGGATTATCAGGGAAGTTGGGACCAACATCTTCCTTTGGTTCAGTTTTCTTATAATAACAGTTTTCATTCCAGTATACAGATGGCACCATTTGAGGCATTATATGAGAAGCGGTGTCGAACTCCAGGTTTCTGGGATGAAGTGGGTGAAAGGAAGTTGATGGGACCAGAATTGGTAGAAGAGATGGTAGAAAAAGTTTAGCTGATTCAGAAACACATGAGAACGGCTCAGAGTAGGCAGAAGAGTTATGTGGATAACCGGAGGAAGGATCTATCTTTCGAGGTAGGTGATCATGTTTTTCTCAAGGTTTCTCCTTGGAAACGTGTGATGAGATTTGGTAAGAAATGAATGTTGAGTCCAAGGTTCATTGGACCATACGAAATTCTGGAGAGAGTTGGATCAGTTGCTTACCTGGTGGCTTTACCTCCTAGTTTATCTCAGGTACACAATGTTTTTCATGTTTCAATGTCGAGAAAGTATATGACAGATCCATCTCATGTTTTGAGTCCAGAGGTAGTTCAGCTCGAAGAGAACCTATCTTATGAGGAACAACCGATCCAGATTCTTGACCAGAGGGAGCAAGTGTTACGGAATAAGGTGATTCACCAGGTAAAGGTTTTGTGTAAAAACCACATGATTGAAGAGGCAACATGGAAATCTGAAAATGCTATGAGGGATAAATACCCCCACTTATTTTGATAAGTGAATAAAATTGCGAGGACGCAATTCCCAAAAGGGGGGAAGGATGTAACATCCCAGGTAAATAAAGAATAAATAATTTTCATATTTATTAATATTTACGAATTAAATATTAATTTTAATTAAAAGGGGTTTCTACGTTCGATAGTGTACTCGGTACGCAACGATGAGTTTCTTTGAAAACTTACGTTGCACACAAGTAATAAAATAATATTATTTTAAATGTTAGTTAACGAGTAGTTGTTGTACTGGAGGGAATGGATAGAAATAACTAAAATAAGATTATATATGTTTTTAAATGTTTTTACATTTACCCAATAAAAGATAAAGGCTGAAAATACGGAAAGAGTTCAATTTTAGGCATTTATACCCTAATTTTCACGAAAGGTCCACTTATCACCTTTTGATGGAGAACCGTCATTAAATATAGTTTTGATCGATCTTATAAATTATATTGGACCAAATATAACTCTTCTTTAGAATCGGGACATCAAAATTTACTTTGTGTAAATTTTTGGTACCTTTCTGATAAAGTTCATTTTTTTAATGAATAGTGTAAAATGTTGTATTTTAATTCAAAACCTCTTTTTAATATAATTTATTTATATGATTAGATTATCTTTTGAATTGGTTTTAAAGTGAGATTAGAAAATATTTTTACCATTAAATCCAATAGTGGTCGTTGGAATTAATTTCACTTTGAAATCGGACTTAAACTAGTGTCAATCTTTTGATACTTATTGTTTCATAAAAACATGTTATTTGCTCTGACAGCGGGAATTAATTATTAAATTAATTAATGTGAATTAAATTTTTTGAATTTTGTAAAATAGACTTCATTTTTGAATTCTTAATATCAAATATATCTTAGGGTGAATTTTTGGTAATTTTCTGAAAAACTTCAATTTTTGATGAATAGTGAAACCACTAAGTGGTACTTATAAAGAATGATTTTCCGTATAAATGAAAATTTTCCATCATTGTGTTTTGAATTTCAAAAATCCGACATACATGGTTGTCATTAAAAAGTAAAATGTGGTTCAATGTGGTTATAATAATTTTTTGGTGAATAGTAACTTATTAAGTTCTTAATCGCGATTAGTGGTAATTAGTGTAGTTTAAGGTAAAAATAATGTTTTAATAATATGAAATGAATTTGACACATGTCCTACCCTCATTGGTTGTGTCATGGCCTACCAAGACAAGCCATGGGTCAACTTGGGGACCCCATGGAGACACATTGGTTGGGAAATGACATAAATAACTTTTTATTTAATGTAAAAGTAAAAATGACACAAACATAATATGTTTTACAAAAACAAATTTTACATGGGGTTATAAAGATCGGATTTTTGATTATAAATAGTCATTGGATATATAAAAAGATTTCCAACATCATAGTATTTTTTTATAATTTTTAGACATTATATAAATTAAATTATTTATGACATAATAATGATGCAGCGACGACATCATTATTTGACGATTTAAATAAAATGGAAAGATAATGTAAAATATATGAACTACACATGTCCAAAACCAATTGGATGAGTGGATTTAGAACCCTTATCACCTTATACACGAATTATATCAATGTAGGACCTTTTAAAACCGAAACACATTTTCAAATAAAGTAATATTTCTTTACTTTCCAAAAGTGCCCCTCCTCTCCTCTTATAAAAGGCCCCCACCTCTACCTCATTTCACACACTCCTCAAGCCTTTGGCTCGGCCAACCCCTTCCCATTTACTCTATCCACATCCCTCTCCTCATCCTAGAGGATTCCCTTTGGGAATAATCCTTTCAAAGGAAGCCTTTAGGCTCAAATCAAAAGGGGATACACTTTTAAAGGTAATTCATTCTCTCTTGTTCATTTGTTTTATTTTGCTTCTCCAACCCTCTAAACTCTTTTTATTTACTTATTTTGTAACAACACCAGTATCTTCAATATACTAGGATATTTTTATAAGATTTATTCGAGCTACACTCTCACACAACTACATAAAATGGTTAAAGAACATACGGTTTCCGTGGATGGAAAAATTCTGCCACCCGAAACGATGATTGTTCAATACTCATTTAACACCTTCAAAGGTGGCCATTATGATGTCACTATTTTTTTATATTATATATAATATGTTTATTTTTTTTCTTTAAGATTCTTTATTTTTCATTTTTGGCATACCTTTATGGTTTCCATTATGGGTAAACACGATATCTTCATTTAAGGAAGTGTGGACTACCGCCCCCTCAAAGTGATGTGATTCGTTATTGCCATATGTGGGACGTGTAAAGGATGGATTTAAAGTTATTATATATGATGTTATACTGGAATTATAATATAACTCTATATCATTATTATTTCTTTCCATTAAAGTATGAGATAGAAATGAAAGTAGCGTTCATGCGTACGTACGGCATACCGTCTCCATGAACAGTGCATTTCATTTCTTATCCCCAAATGTAATGTACTATTAAAAGTACTTGTATATAATGGATATATATAATTAATGATATATCTAAATGATGAATATAATTCTGGAATTAAAATATAAATACCTTTCATTTTGTTTTAATTCCATTAATATGTCAAAGAAATGAAAGTAGCATTCATGCGTACGTACGGCTTACCGTCTCCATGAATGGTGCAATTGATTTCTTACCCCTAAATGATTATGTAATATTATAAATACATGAATATTCTTGATATATATGATACATATTATATCCAAATCGGGAATTTCATTCTGGATATAAAGAACCTTTGACCACACGAACAACATGTAATTGTAAGAAGTCCACTTTCGACTTAAGAACCAAATATTGAGAAAACAAACATTATTAACTTAAATGGTTACATAATGTTTATAACATGGAAATAAGTGATATAAAAGGAATAATGAACTTTAAAAAGGTTCTTAGTCAAGTATAAATTAACTCAAGTTTATTATTCAGGACGTTAAAGAACGATCGAGTCAAGTCGGAGCCGAGGTAAGGGACTTCGTCTCAATCACCTTTCATTGAGGCATATTTCGTTTTATACACAACTTTCATTTATACGTTGTATAAACCCCTTGGACTTTTACTTTTATACAAAAGGAATCTTTTTCTACGAAGCATTTTACAAAACGACAAAAAGGAATGTTTTTTTAACGTACGCAGTGACAACGACATTTTCCGTCGCCGCGAGTATTATTTGGTCTTTGGCTTTCTCAACAAGCAGTAATGTTTTTAGAATAAAATAAATACCATATACTCTTTTATGTATTTTGGTATTGAAAATGGTTTTGAAAAAGGATTCTATTATGTCAATATATTTATGATATATTTTGATTGAAATGTGGAAGTGTTATCATTCCTTTATATTGGTTTTATGTTTTATGATTTTATACTGGTACTTGGACATTTTAACGGGTGGTTACGTTATAAACCATATGATGGGTGGTGCCGTGAATACCAGGACTGGTGGTTACATTATAACCTCTAATGCATTGGGTATGGAAGTCGGCCGTATGGATATTCCATTAAGTATGTATGGAAATTGGCCGTATGGCTATTCCATTATGTGATATGTGTGGAAGTCGACCGTATGGTTATTCCACTTAAGTATGTTTATGTCCCATGTTACCTTTATATATGTTATGTGCTCTTTATATGGGTTTTATGGTAATAATTTGGTTACAAAAAGGTAAGTAATGATACTTTATTCAGTGAAGAGTTTTTACTACTTCATGAAGTTGAAGATATTACTTTGATAGAGTATATATGGTTTATTTGATGTTTGAAAAACTAACTGTTTTCATTCTTTCTGTATCCCTTACTGAGCTTTTTATGCTCATCCCAAGTTTTTTTGAAATGTTTGTCACAGGGATTAATGTGGAATAAGGTCAAGGAAGGGATCAAGGGAATGTCATGCTATATAAAACATTGAACTATACATGTTTCTTTCAAGAGTTTTTTTATTATGGAAACATAGTATAAGTGACTACTTTGTAATCTTTTGAGATGTAATAGTTATGTTCTAATTCTCTAAAACTCTAAACCTGAAAAGATCCTCAACGTGAATTATTCTTTTAATTCAATATTATGTAAGGTTTAAGGCCAGTGCCTTATAATATTAGGGCATCTAACATTATTTTCAATGACATTATGTAAAATTTCATATTGCTTTTTGACATAAGGTATGTGATGTTTCTGGATGTTCATATTTCCCTTAGGTTACACATTATTTTTATTTTCCTCATTCTATATCCTCTTTACTCTTATATAATCTAACTATATTTTTGGTATATGTAATAATTTTTTTTATATAAATCAATTAATCATTTATTTATGTATAATTACATGTTTTATATTGTTTCCTTTTCAATTATTCTTAGTAAACAGACCTGACTAGTGGGAAATTATCTGTTTCTTACACATTTTGATGTACACTCTATAAAATATATTAAGACTAAAATTATTTTCTAATATTTCACAATAAATTATTAGAAAAATTACTTAATTTATGTATTTTGGGGAAAAATATGCCTTTAAACTTTCTAAACATTCTTTATTCTTTTCACTATTACCACACTTCAGCCTCTCACTTCAATAGTTATCTAGCCACTCTCATTAATATTTACAATTTAGTTGGACACCATTATTCATGATCTATTAATAATAATACATTATCAGTGACCAATACTGATTTAATACCTTAATCCAGGGATACTATTTTTATGCATTCATTGGTTATGCCTTATGACATGATTATGATACCCATCTCTTTCTGTGGGTATCCCCAGTGTTTTTTCCTTTTGTTGATTATTTTTTTCTAAAATATTCATCAACAAGTTATGATGGGTGTTACTTGACAGTGATTCTAGGAATTAAGTAATGTTTCAGTGTTATGATAGATTATGTTTGGGATTTGGGAGTAAACCTAATAAATTATGGAACTCTGTAAATCAGATGATATAGTCATGATAGTTTTCCTTAATACATGTTAATGTTATATGATATATGACACTTCCACTTTTCCATGTTTCCATGATTCCAGGTTCTAAAACACCCCGACCCCAGTTCCCCAAAGTTAGATCATTATTTTAATACACTGGAATGGTTATAAGGAATCATGTCCCAAAGGACTGATTAGTTTAAAAGTCATGGAAAATAGATAACATACATGAGTGATACATTAAAATTTATATCATACAACCCTTCATAAATAATAAATTGAGAATTCCATTTTTCCCTTAGCTTAACCCAACATATCAATCATAAAACACTTCTTGGGATACTGGAAAAAAACATAAGAAAGGGGTGATCTTAGATTCTTAGTAAGGGTTCGTAATTTAGTGGAAGTTATAAATGATTAAGCCAAGATGTGTTATAAAAAAAACCACAATTTAAACATAAAATTGAGGATAATATGGCATAAATAAATCAAACATTATTATATAATCATGCACATTGAAATTCTACAAGTTTAATAATCCCATGTAATAACTAATTTCATAGTGAGGGAATGTATACTGCCGGATATCCTAAAAGTCATTCCTTTATAATGGAAGTCATTTAAAAAAAATTTGAATCAAAGTTTCCCATACCACTTTGATACTTTTTAATGGAATTAACATTTTAAAACAATCATTCCTATATAAATAAATCCTTAATATCATTTTTAAAACATGGACATTAATTAGAAAAATAATTTATTAAAACATTTAAAATGATGATCTTGATAAAGAGTCCCTTCCAAAAAACCATAAAATATTCATTTTGAATTTTTTTATAAATCCTGAACATGGATGATAAATATTTCCTAGTAAATACTTACACATAAACAATCACAGATAATAATGAGAATGAGGAATTAACCCTTACCTTGTACATTCCATTGGTTGAAGGTATGCTTAAACTCTTCTATATTGACCATAATATCTTATTAAATTATATTAGAACCATATTAATATTTATTATATCATACATGATTCATTTATAACATTATACTACCAATATAATAATTATTTCCATGTTAAATTAACATTTAAAGTAATAATGGCTTTCTTTATCATATGTGTTTTAACTTGTTATTCTTGATCGTACCATTTAGATCTTATTATAAATACATACAGAATATAAAACATGATTTATGAAAAATATTTATTTAAAATATAAATATGTATAATATATAGATATATGAAATGGAAAACACCATCTATGGAGACAGAAGTCCCTATGTACTCATAAACATTGTTTCCATTTTCATATCGTATTGAACAGAAGTAATTGAATAAGATATATGTAAGTACATACACACACATAAACACACACACACACACAAATATATATATATATATATATATCTCCAATATCATTATTATTTCATATAATAAATTATTATTAATAATATATATTTTTATAATCATTGTTGAATGGTGAACCTGTAAATTATTCTCATCGTGGACGGTAAGTCGTGCGTACACACGAGCAACGATATCATTTCATTAATGATTAAAAGTTGTGGAATTGAATGCTATATTTATTTTACAAAGAAAAGAGAATGTTTTTTAATTATTTATATACATATTACTCATCATTATATCCATCCAAATAACATAGTGTTGAATAACAAATTACACCATGGCGGGGAGACGGTAAGTCGTGCGTATGCATGCAATATGACATTATAATTCATAGGATGGATATATTAATGAGTATGGTTCTTCTATATTTATAATAAAATCAAAATATGAAAAATTTACTCGAGTAATTATTTTTGTATGGAAGTAACAATGAAATAGAAAGTGGAAGAAGAAAAGAACTTTGAAATATGTGATAAAATAATTACCTCTTCTTTGGGTGTTTCTATTTTATTTTAATAAAAGGGCTCAATATGTTTTATTTTTTCTCAATGTAAGGTTTCTAGGTTGAATTGAGTGAATTAGGGAGGAGATTTGGGAAGGTATTGGCCAAGCCAAATGGCTTGGGGTTATTATTTTTAGAGAAGAATAAGTACCATTTTATAAAAGATATGAGGTTCACATTAGGAAAAGTTTGAAATATTATTTTATTATAAAATCATTTTCGTGTTATAATTGCTAAAAAAATATTTATTTAAAAGATAAGGTATGTATGGGTCTAAATACTCTCAAACAATTGGTTTTAGAAAAGGTTAGGTTAATATATTAACCATTTCTTTTAGATTTAACTCTTAGTTAAATAGTTTAACTTTTACCATGTCTTCCGGTATTATTATAATAAATGGTTAATAAAATTACTATAAAATTCCAAGAGAATCCCAAATGGTTCTTTAATGACATATTAATCATTATATAAGTTTTTTTTTTCTTAATCTTAGATTCCTATGAATATTATATCATTTAATAGTATATATTTTAAAAAAACTTATTTATGTCAATTTCAACACTATTTAGTATTTTGTTTTTGTGAAAGTCATAACATTATGATTACTTGGAAATAAATTCATTAAATAGACCCCAAAATTTCATATTAATTTATAAAATTCGTGGATGGAATCAAAAGCCTCAATATACATTTTTTTATATTTATAATATCTATTATTTTAATATTTCATTGATAAAGTAATAACTGCATCATCATTGTGTCATGAATAAATTTAATTATATAATCTCTAAAAATTATAAATAAAATACCATTATCTAAGAAATATTTTTATCATTATTATTAATATTTTTAGTTGAATTTATCCTATGTATTTCCATATATTAAAAATGGTTAAATTATTAAACAATGAATTTATCACTTTTTACTCTTCTCTAAATAAAATAATAATAAATTTCCTAATATTATAAAAGTGGAAAAAAGGTTTCATATTTTATTCATGAAGTTGGTTTTGGTCTAAATACACTTATCCATTAGAATTTTTAAATTTTTTAGTATAATTATAATACAATTTTTACCTTTAATTACACTATTTATATTTAACCGTGGTAAATTAAAGTAAAAAATAACTATTCAATAAATATTATTTTCAACTTATTAAACATTATTTTACATAATGATGTCAACCATGTATCTCATATTTGAAATTCAATTCATAGATGTGCTAAAATTATTTTTTGTGCAAATTTACAAATCTTCCAAGAAGGTTGGTAAAAGATGTTAAAAAGTCAATAATATTTTATACATATATTTTTATTAAAAAATTACACCAATGAATTACACTGAATGTATATATGCATTATATATCAATTTTAACATAAAAATAATATTAAATAAATTAAATAATTATTTAGATAAAAAGTCAGTTTTAAACAATAACGCAATGTTTTTCAGTATTCATCAAAAATTGAATATTTTCAGACAAATACCAAAAATTCAGAATATGATAATTTTTATATTCTAAATTAAAAAATGAATTCCATTTTACCAAATTTAAAACATAGAACTTTTATTAATTAGTTTAATATCAATTCAGGTTTTCAAAACCCAAAAAAGATTGTTTTTAAAAAGTAAAAGGAATCAGTAGATTATCATGTGTTTATATCAAATTTAATTGTAAATTTACTTATATTGAATTAAATTGAATTAAATGATGAAAATATAATCTAATTATAATTCCAAATAATTCAAATTTATAATTTAACTCTATAATTTTTTAATTGAACATGTTTTTTTAATTAAAATTTATTATTTTTCACTATTCACCAAAATTTGAAAGTTATCAGAAATACAAATTTTTTTTATCAAAACTAAAAATTTATGTCCTGATAAAACTGAAGAAATTTATTTTGTCAAATTGAATATATAAAAGGGCCAAAAATTTATTTAAAATAGTTCTCCTTTAAAAGGTGGTAAATTTTCATTTTTAAAAAATATTTCCTATATCTAAAAAATTGAATTTTTTCTTATATAATGTCTAAGAAACACATAATATGGATGGTAAAATTATATGGAGAATATAGAATTAAAAATTTATTTAATACTATTCATAAAATCTTTTTGAACAGTAAGTTTGGAATGTCGTGGTGCGCTTGAACTTGGTGATGAGTGTAGCACAACTTATTGAATTACATTAAAGGGAAAACAAACTATGAAATCATGGGGTGTTACATTCCCCCCGCCCCTAAATAAATTTCATCTTCACAATGTGAAATTTTTCTATGAATATAAATAGTTAAAAATAGAAAATACTTTTGCGGAAATCCCACATTGGAAATTTTGGATAATAAAATTTAGTTTTAATTAGAGGGAAAGGGAAATGAAAAAGTCACCAATAAAATTTGATCTCGATTAATAGTAAATTTTTGACAATTAGAGACACATAATTGGATGTAAAATATAAATATTTATAGGGAGTGATTGAGGTCATCAATCACGAACAAATGCATAATTTAGGGCCTCACCACCAGTAATCTATGATGATTCAAAATATCATTAATTCAAGAAAACATAAGGAATTAGGATAACACATTTGTGGTTTTAGGATCCCTTTCCAAATGTTTATGAATTAATTTATTCATATAATTAAAGGAAAAAATATAATTTTCATGTAGAATTTCATCCTTCAAATAATTCCTACCCTAAACTCATATTTCACTCCAAAAGATAATAGAATTCAAAAATATTCTATATATCTTAATGGTATATAGTTCAAAAAATAATGCATTTGTAATTCATTTTTTAGATTATTTAAAAACAAACTACAGTATAAAAACCATGAAATCATATAAGGTAGTGGTAGGTGATGCACCCTTATCACCCTTCAGTTGTGGGTTCAAGTCTAGCGGCCTTTCCGGACATGATAGGTTGTCGCCTGAACTCTGGTAGTCCATTTTATAATAAACCAAATATAATCTTAACAAATTATTTAAACATAACAATAGTATCTAATGTCAATCATAATCCATTATATCTTTATAATTATCCAAAATAATTCGGTCAAAACACACAATCCAAAAATTATAAGGAAGGTAAACACAATGATGTTTTTTTAACCATGTTATAAAATTTGAATACCTTCATCATTTATTCTTTTAAAACACGGTAACAACTGGAATTACCATAAAACCATATTTTTAACATCCCAAGTAAGTAATGAAAAATATATATAGTTATATATGTATATTTATTAATTATATAGTGTTTAAGAGGCTTAAAATGAGAATAAATCCAATCTTAAGCATGGAATACACTAATATTTTTAAAAGATTGTTTTACTGCCTTTGGATGGAAAACCATTTTTAAATAAAAATTTTGGAAATTTATAAGCTCTATTTGTCGAAATAAACTTATTATTTATGATTGGGACATTGAAATTTACATTGGATAATTTTTTGGTATTATTCTGTCAATGATCAATTTTTAATGAATAGTAAAAAATACTGCATTTTACATCAAAACTGCTTTTTCATCTAATTTAATTATATGGTTAGATTATATTTTTAACTGTTTTAAAGTGTAAATAGAATATATTTTTACCATGTAATACAATGGTGGTCATTAGGATTAATTTTACTTTGGAATTGGGCATAAACAAGAGCCAAACATTCCATAGATATTGTTTCAAAAAAACCTCCTGTTTGTTTTGACAATGAGAATTATTTTTAAATTAATTATTGAAATTTATATGTTTGGAATTTGGTAAAATAGATTCCATATTTGTAATAATAAGATCCATATTATGTAATTAAGAATCTTTTGTTTTTGTACATTATGAATTGTAACGACGGTAATTATCTTTAATTATCTTGATTAATGAGTAATCGGGTAGTTAAGGATAATAAAATAATATCATAATAATAACAAATGACCCAAAAATGTGTCCTAATACAACTGGTTGTGTCATGTCCGACCATGGGATGCCTTGTGCCAAACTTGGGGACCCCATGGAATCACTTTTGTGTGATAATGACTTTTTATCTTTTTATTTTTAGAGAAAGTTAAATATAACAAAGAATGTATCACCTGAGTTAAAAATTTTTACTTTTGTCTAAATAAAATATAAATTGGACTATAAATAGTCATTGTTAATATAAAAATATTCCAAAAATCATAGTAATTTTTTTATAATTTTTAGACTTTAAATAAATTAAATTATTTATGACATCATGATGATTCAGCAATTACCTCATTATTTAACGATTCAAATAAAATGAAAATATAATGATACAAATATAACTTAAACTTGTAAAAAACCTATTTGTTGAGTATATATCGAACCCTTATCACCTTATCCTCAAAATACATCAATGAGTGACATTTAAAATCCGAAATTAATTTGAAAATAATGCAACATTTTATACCTTTCCAAGAGTGCCCCTCCTCTGCTCTTATAAAAGGCCCCCACCTCTACAACCTTACCCACACATCTCAAGACTTTGGCTGACCAAACCCTGCTCATTTTGACTTTCCAAATCCCTCTATTACTACTATAAGCCTCATATTGGGCAGAAGTCTTCCCAAGGAATCCATTGAGCTCAAATCATAGAGAGTTACCTGATTTTAAGTTAATGCCTTCACTTGAGTTCGTTTATTTTATTTTGCTTCTCCAACCCCCTAAATTCTTTTTATATATTTCTTTTGTAAAAAACTAAAGTATCTTCAATATACTAGGATTTTTTGATAAGAATAATTCTAGCTACACTTACACACACCTACATCTAATGGTTGAAGAACATATTGTTTCTGTGGATAGCGAATTTCTGCCTCACGAAACGATTATTGTTCAATCTCCTTTTAAAACCTTTAATGGTGGCCATTAAGATGTCACTATATTTATATATGATATATATTATGTTTATGTTTTATTTATGCTTCTGTATTTTTCATTTATGTCACACCTTTATGGTTTCCATTATGGGTAAACGCGATATCTTAATTTTAGGACGTGCGGACTACCGCCCCCTCAATGTGATTTGATTCATTAAAAACATATGTGGTATATATAAATGATATATTTAATGATATTATATATGATACCAAACTGGAATTATAATACTATTACGTATCATTATGTTTTAATTCCATTAAATTATGAGATAGAAATGAACGTAGCATTCATGCGTACGTACGGATTACCGTCTCCATGAACGGTGCATTTCATTTATTATCCCCAAATGTAATGTACTATTATAAGTAAATATATATAATGGATATATATGATGTATGTTACTTCTAAATGATGAATATAATTTTGGAATTAAAATATATATATCTCTCATTTAGTTTTAATTCCTTTAATATGACATAGAATTGAAAGTAGCGTTCATGCGTACATACGACTTACCGTCTCCAAGAATGGTGCATTTAATTTCATACCTCTAAATGATTATGTAATATTATAAATGCATGTATATACTATATATATATGATATATATGTCATCAAAATCTTGAATATCATTCTTCAGATACTGGATATTTGACTACGTGAACAACTTGTAAATATAAGAAGTCCACTTTTGACTCAAGTACCAAATATCGACAAAATGACCGTTATTAACTTAAATGATTACATAATGATCATAAAATGGTAATAAGTGATTTAAAAGGAATAATGAACCTGAAAAATGTTCTTAAGAAAGTATAAATTAACTCAATTTTATTATTCAGGACATTAAAGAACGATCGAGTCAAGTCGGACCCGAGGTAAGGGACTTTGTCTCAATCTCCATTCATTGAGGCAGATTTTGATTTATACACAACTTTCTCTTATATGGATAATAAACCCCTTTGAATTTTACACTTATTCATAAGGAATATGTTTTATACAAATCATTTTACTAAACGACAAACGGTAATGTTTTTGTCGTACGTATGCGGCGACAAAGACTTCTCCGCCGCTGATACCATTATTTGATCTTAGGCTTCCTCTACAAGCCATAATTTTTTTTAAAATTAAAACTAAATACCATGTTTTACTTTTCATTTATTTTGTAATTGAAAATGGTTTTCATAATACTTTTATATCAATGTTTTGTATTTCTATCTTGTGGTTAAAAAGTGGAAATATTATGTTTCCTTTATGCATGGTTTATGTGATACGATTATGTTATGGTTCTTGGGCATTATTATGAAGACAGGTGGTTCCGTGATAAACTAAGGGTGGGTGAGCCTGATATAGCTCTCCAATGCATTGGGTAATGTGAAGGAGTTAAATGTTAAGGTTTCTCCGAATAGATTTAGGGAATATACTGTGATGGGTATTCCAAACGTAACCAAGAGGGTTACACCCTACGTAAGAATGCTATGAATGTATCATGTTACCTTTAAGACTTATGATTTCTATGATTTATTCATGATTTGATGAGGTATGTTAATGTGATTATTTTTTATGGGTAAAGTATGATTTCATTCTTATGTATATATGTACTCATGTTTCCTTTCCATATTTTTATAAGCCTTACTGAGTTTTTTATGCTCATCCCATTTTTTTGAAATTTTTTTCACAGGTCAATGGAATGGTACATGATATGATGATAGTTTCAAGGAAGTTTCAAGAAAGAATCCATGTTTTATTTTAAATATGTTTCTGTTGATGGGAAAAATGAATACTATCTTTTATGTAACCACTTTGTTTAAATGTGGAATTTAATGCAAGTTTTATGATATAATTCTATAAAACTCTAAACCTGAAAAGATCCTCAATGTGTAATCATGTAATAACTCAATATTAAGTAAGGTTTACGACTGGGGCCTTATAGTTGGTATCAGAGGTCGGTTTAGACAACTTTAAGAGTTAGAAAGTTGTTAAATTATATGTTAATTTAAGGTATGACTGAAATGATATAGCATTTAAAGATTACCATGTTTTTTCGCATAAGATATTTCTATGTTCAGAATGGTTTTCCGTAGAGGAAACAAGGCAGATATGTTGGGATGACATCAGGAGGAATACAACCTTCCAAATCAGCAACCTGAGATTGTCGGTATCGGAACTGAATAGTTTATTGCAGTGATGGCACAGTTGACTCAGGCTATAAATTGTGGTGGTATCCATGCACGAGATTAGCCAGATCAATCGCAGAGGAAAATGTTAGTGGTAGAACATTTTATGAGGAAAAATCCCCCATCATTCAGAGGATCATCTGATCCTGTTCTAGCTGAAGTAGGGATTAAAGCACTGGAGAAGATTTTTGATGTCATGGGGTATTCAGAACATCAAATTGTTAGTCTTTTTGTTTTCCATTTTGAAGGTGAAGCAGATCAGTGGTGGTCGATGATGAAAAATATCAGCGATAGTGATGAGATTGACGATCTTCACTATGAAGAATTCAAAGGTATGTTTCTTGAGAAATATTTTCCTAAGGTGGTTTGTCTTAGGATGGAAAAACAGTTCCTATAAGTGAGGCAGGAGGATGACTCGGTGGTTTCTTATGAAGAAAAGTTCACTCGACTGGCAAGGTATCCTCCAAACTTCATACGAGATCTTGATAGTAAAATAAACCATTTTTTCTCAGGGTTAAATCCAAAGTATCGAAGGGCTTTAGCTTCAAGTGAGTTCAAAAGTTAGGAAAAATATCTTCGATATGCGGAGAAAGTGGAAATGGAGTTTGCCGATGATCATGTGTTCATTGAAAAACAACCGAATAAGAGGTCCAGTTGGCAGGCAAAGGGGAAGAATTCATCAAAGAAACAAGGATATAAGAAAATCAAATATCCATCCGTTGAGAAGTGTGGTAAAATGCATCATGGAGAATGTTTATCCAAGTCTGTAAAGTGATTTTGGTGTGGTAAGTCTGCCCATATTGCTCATAACTGTAAGCAAGATGATCAAGCAGATAATGAAAAGTCAGCGGCAAGATGTTTTAAGTGTAATAAAACGGGTTATTATGAAAATGAGTGTCTAACAATGAATTCAACAAGGGGAAATCAGCTAGACTACAAGCCGAAATGGGTGGTGAAATCCTTTACAACTACTTCAACAGATTTTGGGCCATTGAATAAAGTAGTATCAGGTACACTGTTTGTTTTTTCGGATTATTCCAATGTTTTATTTGATTCATGGTCTACACATTCATTCATTTCTGAGAAGTTTTCTAGTAAATTGGGAATTCCATCTCAAGATATGAATCCTGAAATTATGGTAAAAACACTCGAAGGAAACATTGAGAAAAAAAAATTATAAGAACCTTCTTATCCTTGTGTGCGGAAAGAATCTACCTGCAAACCTTAATTTTTTTCCTCTAGTAGAGATTGATGTTAATTTGGGCTTCGATTGGCTTTCTGTTTATCATGCTAAGATTGACTGCAAAGCTAAAATGGTTTCTTTTCAGAAAGATTTTCAGTTTGTGTACACGAATGATCCCTTAATTTTGATAACATATGAGGAAGTTGAGAAACTAGTAAAATATGGAAATGAATGTTACCTTGCACATATTGTCGAAAATAAAAGAACTATTCAGATTAATGATGTGCCAGTGGTAAAGGAGTATCTTGATGTTTTTCCTGATGAGTTTCCTAGTATTATTCATGGTCGGGAAGTTGAATTTACTGTTGAATTAGTTCCTGATTCTAATCCAATTTCAAAACCCCCTTATTGAATGGCTCAAGTTGAACTTTTAGAGTTAAAGAAGCAATTGAAGGAGTTATTAGATAAAGGTTTCATTTGACCTAGCACATCACCATGGGGTGCTCCTATCTTGTTTATTAAAAAGGAAAGATGGTTCAATGAGTCTTTGCATGGATTATAGAGCCTTGAATAATATCACTGTTAAGAACAAGTATCTTTTGCCTCATATCAACGATTTGTTTGATCAACTCCAGGGAGCTCAGTATTTTTTGAAGATTGACTTGAGGTCGGGGTACCATCAGTTGAAAGTAAAAGAAGAAGACATTCCAAAGACTGTGTTCCGTACTAGATATGGCCATTATGAATTTGTAGTTATAGATTTTGGTTTAACCAATGCACCTGCTGTATTCATAGACCTTATGAATAGAATTTTCCATGAGTTCTTGGATAAGTTTGTGGTTGTTTTCACTGATGATATTTTGGTGTTTTCTAAAATTAAAGAGGAGCATGAAAGTCATTTAAGGGTTATCTTGCAAACCTTAAAAGAAAATAAACTATTTTGAAAATTCAGCAAGTGTGAGTTTTGGTTACAACAAATTTCTTTGCTTGGTCACATTGTTTCAAAAAATGGAATAACTATTGATCCTACTAAAACAATAGTTGTTGAATAATGGCTAAGACCCATAAATTTAACCGAGATCCGTAGTTTCCTTGGGTTGGCAGGTTACTACTGAAGGATTGTTGAAAAAATTTCACGGTTATCTAGTCTAATGACTATGCTAAATCGAAGGGTGTTAAGTTTATCTGGACAAAAGAATGTGATGATTGTTTTCAGGAGTTGAAAAGAAGATTAGTGATTGCTCCAGTTTTGGCACTTCCTTCCAGGAATGGTGAGTTTGTTATATACAGTGATGCTTCGTTGAAGGGACTTGGTTGTGTCCTTATTCAAAATGATCATGTAATTTCATATTCTTCACTTTAGTTGAAAACTCATGAGGTAAATTACCCTACACATGATTTGGAATTAGATTCTGTTATTTTTTGCTCTAAAAATTTGGAGGCATCATTTGTATGGAGTAAATTGTGAAATATATACTGATCAAAAAAGTTTAAAGTATATATTCACTCAGAAATAATTTAACATGGGATAGAGGAGATGGCTAGAATTAATCAAGGATTATGATTGTACAATTCATTACCATCAGGGAAAGGAAAATAAAGTGACTAATGCATTGAGTCGAAAAAGTTATGGTTCATTAACCAAGCTATGTTTGGAACGAAATCCTTTGGTTTTTGATTTTATG
Source organism: Viscum album (assembly GCA_963277665.1). Lineage (NCBI taxonomy): Eukaryota > Viridiplantae > Streptophyta > Magnoliopsida > Santalales > Viscaceae > Viscum > Viscum album. Next base: position 382,072,695 of record OY728122.1, read on the forward strand.
AATTTTGGCATGGAAGTTGTTTGTGCAGGAAGTCCTTATGTTTTGTTTCAGGTATCAGTGAAATCTTCTCTATCAGACAGAATCCAGAAAGCACAGAAGCAAGACAATGAGTTTCAGAAAAAGGTAGAGCTGGTTCATAAGGGTAAGTTTCCTGAATTCAACATTGATAATGAATGTTTTTTGATGTTTGGGAAGAGATTATGGGTGCCTAGTGATTCAAAATTGAAGAATGAGTTGTTATGTGAGGCTCATACTTCCCCGTTTTCAGTTCATCCTGGCAGTACTAAGATGTACAGAGATCTGCGGGAGTATTACTGGTGTGATGGAATGAAAAGAGATATTGCTGATTTTACTGTGAAGTGTTTGACTTGTTAGCAGGTTAAAGTAGAGCGGAAGTTACCGAAATGGATGCTTCATCCTCTACCAGTTCCAGAGTGGAAATGGGAAAATATATCCATGGACTTTGTTGTGGGATTACCGAGGACATCTCGAGGTAATAATGCAATCTGGGTTATTTTTGATCGATTGACTAAATCTGCTCATTTCATTCCTATTCGAGATACTTTGTCTCTAGATCAACTTCCACGGTTGTATCTTAAAGAGATAGTAAGGTTTCATGGAGTTACCCTATCCATTGTATCTAATCATGATCCCAGGTTTACTTCTAACTTTTGGAAAGGCCTACAGAAGTCGTTGGGTACTGAATTAAATTTTAGTACAGATTTTCATCCTCAATCAGATGGGCAATCAAAATGAACAATTCATACTTTGGAAGATATTCTACATGCTTGTTCGATGGATTATCAGGGAAGTTGGGACCAACATCTTTCTTTGGTTGAATTTTCATATAATAACTGTTTTCATTCCAGTATACAGATGGCACCATTTGAGGCGTTTTATGGGAAGCAGTGTCGAACTCCAGCTTTCTAGGATGAAGTGGGTGAAAGGAAGTTGATGGGACCAGAATAGGTAGAAGAGTTTGTAGAAAATGTTCAGCTGATATAGAGACACATGAGAACAGCTCATAAAAGGAAGAATACTTATGTAGACAACAGGAGAAATGATCTATCTTTTGAGGTAGGTGATCATGTTTTCCTCAAGGTCTCACCATGGAAAAGTGTGACGTGATTAGGTATGAAAGGAAAGCTGAGTCCAAGGTTCATTTGACCATATGAAATTCTAGAGAGATTGGGATCAGTTTCTTACCGAGTGGCTTTACCTATGAGTTTATCTTAGGTACACAATGTTTTTCATGTTTCAATGTTGAAGAAGTATATTCGAGATCCATCTCATGTTTGGAGTCCATAGGTAGGTGAGCTAGAAGAGAACTTATCTTATGTGGAACAACCAGTCCAGATTCTTGACCACAGGGAGCATGTGTTACGGTATAAGGTGATTAATCAGGTAAAGGTTTTATTTAAAAACCACATGATTGAAGAGGAAACATGGGAATCTGAAAATGCAATGAGTGCTAAATACCCCCACTTATTCGCTAAGTAAATAAATTACGGGGGGAAAAATTTCTAAAGGGTGGAAGTACGTAACAACCCAAGAAATTAATTAATAATAGATATAGTTATATATATCTACTTATGAATTAGATAGTGTTTTAGATGCTTAAAATGTTAATAAATCTAATCTTAAGCATAAAAGACACTAATATTTTTAAAAGATTGTTTTATTGGCTTTTGATGGAAAACCATTTTTAAATAAAGCTTTTGACAATTTTATAAGCTCTATTTGTCAAAATAAACTTATTATTTTTGATTGGGACATTGAAATTTACATAGGATAATTTTTTGGTATTTTTCTGACAGTGTTCATTTTTTTAATTAATAGTGAAAAATACTGCATTTTACATCAAAACTGCTTTTTAATCTAATTAAATTATATGGTTAAATTATCTTTTTAATTGGTTTTAAAGATTAAATATAATATATTTTTACTATTTAATCCAATGGTGGTCATTTTTATTAATTTCACATTGGAATTGGGCATAAAAAAGTGCCAAAACATTCATAGATATTATTTCAAAAAAACACGCTATTTGTTTTGACAACGAGAATTATTTTTAAATTAATTAATGAAATTTATATGTTTGGAATTTGGTAAAATGGATTCCATATTTGGAATCATAAAATCAAAATTATTTAATTAAGACTCTTTTGTTTTTGGACATTATGAATAGTAACAACGGTAATTATCATTAATTATCTTGATTAATGAGTAATCGAGTAGTTAAGGATAATAAAATAATATCATAATAAAAGAAATGACCCCAACATGTGTCCTAATACTACTTATTGTGTCATGGAAGACCATGGGATGCCTTGTGCTAAACTTGGGAACCCCATGGAATCACTTTTGTGTGATAATGACTTTTTATCTTTTTATTTCTAAAGAAAGTTAAATATAACCAAGAATGTACCACCTAAGTAAAACATTTTTCATTTTGTCTACATAAAAGATCTATTGGAAAATAAATATTAATTTGAAATCAAAAAATATTTCCTAGATCATAGTATTTTTTTATAATTTTTATACTTTAAATAAATTAAATTATTTTTGGCATCATGATGATGCATCGATTAACTCATTATTTAAATATTTAAATAAAATGAAAAGATAATATTAAAACTATAACTTAAACTTGTCAAAAACCTATTGGATGATTATATTTCTAACCCTTATAAACTTATCCTCAAAATAAATCAATATGTGACCTTTAAAATCCGAATCTCATTTGAAAATAAAGTATCATTTTATACCATTCCAAGAGTTCCCCTCCTCTCATCTTATAAAAGGCCCCCACCTCTACCACCTTACGCACAACTCTCAAGCCTTTGGCTCGGAGAAACCCAGGTCATTTTACCTCTCCACATCCCTCTCTTACTCCTAGAAGCCTCACTTTGGGTAGATGTCTTCCCAAGGAAGCCTTTGATCTCAAATCAAAGAGATTTACCCGATTTTAAGGTAATGCCTTCACTTGTGTTCTTTTGTTTTATTTTGCTTCTCCAACACCATAAACTCTTTTTATTCATTTCATTTGTAACAAATCCAGTATCTTCAATATATTAGGAAGTTAGTATAAGAATAATTCGAGCTACACTTACACACACCAACATCTAATGGTTAAAGAACATACTATTTCTATGGATGGAGAATTTCTGCCTCACGAAACGATGATTGTTCAATCTTCTTTTAACACCTTTAATTGTGGCCATTAAGATGTCAATCTATTTATATATAATATATATTATGTTTATATTTTCCTTATGATTCTTTATTTTTCATTTATGGAATACCTTTATGGTTTCCATAATAGGTAAACGCGATATCTTTATTTTAGGAAGTGCCGACTACCTCCCCCTCAATGTGATTTGATTCTTTAATACCATATGTGGTACGTATAAAGGATAGATTTAATGATATTATATATGATACCATACTATAATTATAATACTATTATGTATCATTATGTTTTAATTCCATTAATGAATGAGATGGAAATGAAAGTAGCGTTCAGGTGTACGTACGGCTTACCATCTCCATGAACAGTGCATTTCATTTCTTATCCCCAAATGTAATGTACTATTATAAGTACATATATATAATGGATATATATGATGTATGTTACATCTAAATGATGAATATAAATATGGATTTAAAATATAAATATCTCTCATTTAGTTTTAATTCTATTAATATGACATAGAAATGAAAGTAGCGTTCATGCGTACGTATGGCGTACCATCTCGATGAACAGTGCATTTCATTTCTTACCTTTAAATGATTATGTAATATTATAAATGCATGTATATACTGGATATATATTATATATATGGAATCTATATCATGAATATCATTCTTGGGATAATGGATATTTGACTACGGGAACAACTTGTAAATATAAGAAGTTCACTTTTGACTCAAGTACCAAATATCGACAAAACGACCATTATTAACTTAAATGATTACATAATGTTCATAACATGGTAATAAGTGATATAAAAGGAATAATGAACATGAAAAAGGTTCTCAAGCAAGTATAAATTAACTCAAGTTTATTTTTCAGGACATTAAAGAATGACCGAGTCAAGTCGGACCCGAGGTAAGGGACTTCGTCTCAATCTCCTTTCATTGAGGCTTATTTTGTTTTAAACACAACTTTCTTTTATACGGTGTATAAACCCCTTTGACTTGTCTGCTTATTCAAATGGAATATTTTTTATACAAAGTGTTTTAAAAAATGACAAAAGGGATTGTTTTTGTCGTACGTATGTGACGACAACGACTTCTCTGCCGCCGTTACCATTATTTGAGCTTCGACCTCCTATACAAGCCATACTTTTTTTTAAATTAAAACTAAATACCATGTTTTACTTTTCTTTTATTTTGGTATTGAAAATGGTTTTCATAATGTTTTTATATCAATGTCTTGTATTGATATCTTGTCGATAAAAAGTGGAAATGTTATGTTTCATTTATGCATGTTTTATGTGATATGATTATGTTATGGTTCTTGGGAATTATTATGAAGACAGGTGGTTCCATGATAAAATAAGGGTGGGTGAGCCCGATATAGCTCTCCAATGCATTGGGTAATGTGAAGGAGTTAAACGTTACGGTTTCTCCAAAGATATTTAGGGAATATACTGTAATGGGTATTCCAAACATAACCAAGAGGGTTAATCCCTATGTAAGAATATTATGAATTCCTCATGTTACCGTTATGACTTATGCTTTCTATGATTTATTCATGATTTGATGAGGTATGTTAAAGTGCTTATTTTTTTATGGGTAAATTATGATTTCATTCTTATGTATATATGTACTAATGTTTCCTTTCCATATTTTTATAACCCTTACTGAGCTTTTTATGCTCATCCCAAGTTTTTGAAATGTTTTTCACAGGTCAAGGGAATGTTACATGATATGATGATAGTGTCAAGGAAGTGTCAAGAAAGAATTCATGTTTTATTTTAAATATGATTCCGTTTATGGGAAAAATTAATACTATCTTTTATGTAACCACTTTGTTTAAATGTGGAATGTGATGTATGTTTTATGATCTAATTCTCTAAAACTCTAAAACTGAAAAGATCCTCAATGTGTAATCTTGTAAGAACTCATGATTAAGTAAGGTTGAAGGCTGGGGCCTTATAATATTGATTTAATTCACTCTTCTTTATTCTTTATAGAATATTGGATATAATAATTATATCCATAAATGTATCAAACTCCAACAATAATGAAATAAACAAATAATTAATTGTTTCAAAGTAGTCAGGAATATGAAATATAATTTTTCCAAATCAATCATATCATATTCCAAAAATCACTTTCTCAGTATCAGAACCATATTAATGTTTATCTTTCCATCAATTATGTATTTTCCAAAAACAATTAACCCGCTATTGAGTAACTTTTCATATAACCATATAATCTCAAATCCTTAATGAAATAGTTTTGCAATACAATACATATTTATTTCTATAATTAAATAACTAGTATATCGTTGATACAACAATCAAATTAAATAATTATTTAATAACAACCTAAGAACACAAGGCATTCCTCTTTATCTGTGTTAGTATCATAAATCGATTATTATCCAATAACATCATTTGGGGAATACATTAATGATTTGGATATGGATTTTCTTAGTGTCCCAACTCCTTGCACATTAAGCATTGTACATTTGAAACCTTTTTCTTACCCTTACAATCATGTACTTGGTGTCCTTTTTTTCTACACACTTATAACAAACTGTCATTCCCTTCATTAATTTACCATAGTGGTTCTTTCAACAATTTTTACATATGGGAAATCTCTTCTTCCCCTCTGTATGTTATCCATCATTATCTCTACCATCCATTTCTTCTCTTGCTTCCCTAAAAAATCCATAGGACTCAAGGAATTCAGTACACATCTTATTAATGCAAGAAAATATTTCTTCATATAATGAGAATATGTGGGAGATTTTTTCCATTCTAAATTATTTCTTAATACCGTGAATGATATGATCCTTCTTACTCATTGGATCAGGCATATTGCTGGAGTCCTCATTACTTCTATCGGGCACCATTTCTAAACAATAGAATACCCTAGGATAGTTTAGGAATCGAAATGCATAATTACAAACTGGTAAAATACATAAAACATTTGAAAATATTATGCATATAATCTATAATAATAAAAAATTGTTTTCTTTGAAGAAGTATTTACTCCTAAATCCTTCATAATGGCTTGTAAATAAAATGTGAATTGTCATAAGAATATCCCCAATGAGTGTCGTGAGTACAGAAAGGACCGTTCTCATGTACCAGGATACCCTAGGATAAGCCCGAAACTCTATGTCGGAAATTTAAATCCTAGGTACATCAATTCCAGATCCATCTCTACCTTCTCATATCTAGACAGGGATATATTTCTTATAAAATACAATAAATATCTACATTACCAAAATTCTAGGATGTTCTTCTATACTAAACCTCAATCACTATCTGATGGTAATTTTATATATTCGGAGTTTATCTAAATCTATTTCCATGGTTGTTGCTAAACTTCTTATGATACCAACATTAAGGACCCGACCCCAGATGCCTAGATCTGGTGCATTATTTTAATACATTGGCATGATTAAAAGGGATCAAGTCCCAAAAGACTATTCAGTTTAGTATTTTTGTAAAATAGATAATAGAGATCAATATTACATTAAAATTTATAACATACAACACAACATAAATAATCATTTGATAATTCCATTGTTCCTTTATATTAGCCCGGCATATAAATTATAAAACACTTCTTGGGATCCTGGGAAAATAAAACAAAATTAATCGGTGAGCTCAGATGCTCAGTAAGGTTAAATAATTTAGAAGAAGTTATAATTATTTAAGGGAATATGTGTAATAAAAGCAAAAAACATTTTAAACATAATATTGAGAGAAATATAGAAAAAAATAAATCATACATTACCATATAAATATGTACATGGATATTCTACTAGTGGAATAATCACATGTAGTTACTAATTTAATAATGAAGGAATGCATAATGCCAGACATCATAACCACTTATTCAAGTCCTTGTGCCAAGACAATAGATAAGTGTTTTTTCCAAGGCCTTGTATCAAGAAACTAGTTTGTCTCATGATATCTAACGATGCATCAAGAAGATACAGAGGGCTCAACTCTTCACATACTACTTCTAATGCATTCCTCATATGAAAATTTTGAAACATAAAATAAACATTTGTATTAAAACTAGAATACGAAAAGCCAATACTTAACCATAAAACATGAATGGAATAAAAATAACACATCCATAGTAAAACATATCATTACTTATTCAATAAAATATTGATGAGATTATTATAATAAATCAACCTCATTCAAGAATAATATCCACTAAAGGTAGATGATATAGTTGAAAATAATCAGTAAAAATCTAATAGAGAAACATCCCTTTTGTGAAATAATTTAAAAGTAATTACTTTAGGAAGAAAGTCATTAAAATATATTTTTTAAACAAATTCTCTCATAAAAATTTAAAACTTTTTAAAGGAATTACCATTTTAAAACAATCATGTCTATTTAAATATATCCTTAAAAATATTTTTCAATCATGGACATTAATTTGAAAAATAAATCGTCAAAACTATTAATATTCAGATCATGATAAATATTCCCTTCCAAAAAACCTTAAAATATACATTTTTGAAAACATTTCTATGAAACATGGACTTGGATGATAAAAATTTCCCAGTAAATACTTAAACACAGACAATCTCTGAAAATAATGAGATTGAGGAATTAACCATTACCTTGCACTTTCCATTGGTTGAGGGTACGTTTAACCTCTTATATAATGACCATAGTATGTTATTAAATTATTCCAGAACCATATTCATATTTATTATACAATAAATGATTCATTTATTACTTTATACTACCCATTTAATAATTATTTCCTTGTTATATTACAATTTCGGGTAATAATCGCTTTCTTTATCGTACGTGTTTTAACTTGTTATTAATGATCGTGTCATTTAGATCATGATTTGAATTCTTCCAAAATATAAAACATGGATTATATATAATATATTTTTAATTATTAATACGTATAATATATAGATATTTGAAATGGAAAACACCATTTATGGAGATGGTAGGTCGTACGTACGCATAAACTTTGTTTCTGTTTTAATATTGTTTTGAAGAGAAGTAAAGGAATAATATATATGTAAGTAAATATAAATATATATATATATATATATCTAGTAGAATTATTATTTCTTATATTACATCCTTATTTATAATATATATTTTTATAATCATTGTTAAATTGTGGACAAGGAAATGAACCTCATCGCATCGTGGAGACGGTAGGCCATGCATACACACGATTGACGATATCATTTATTTTATGATTAAAAGGTGTGGAATTGGATGAAAAATTAATTTTACTACGAAATTATCATCTTCTTTTCATTATTTATATACATATTAATAATCATTATATCCATCCAAATAACATATTGTTGAATAACATATTGCACCATGATGTGGAGACAATAAGCCATACGTAAGCACATATGGTGACATTATCATTCATAGGAAGGACAAAATAATGAGTGTGGTTGTAACACATTTATAATAAAACCACAGTATGTAGAAGGTACATGTGTTATTAATTTTTTATAGAGTTATCAATGAAATAGAAAGTGGAAGAAGAAAAGAACATTAAAATTGGTGATAAAATAATTACCTCCTATTTAGGTTCTTCCTTTTGATTTGAACAAAAGGGCGCTTTATGATGTCTTTATTTTCAAGGGAATGCCTCTAGGTTTATGAGAGGGAATATGAGAGGTTATTAGGGCAGTGTTTGGTACAGTCAAATGGCTTTGGCGGTGTGATTTTGAGAAAAGGGGAACTATCCTTTTATAAGAGATGTGACAACCACTATAGGAAAAATTTGATATATTATTTAATTATAAAATAATTTTTTGTTTATAATGGCTCTAAATTTATTTATTTATAATATATGGTGAGTATGGGTATAAATCCTCTCAAACAATAGGTTTTAGACATGTTTATATCTACATTTTAACCCTATCGTTTAGATTTAACTCTTAGTTAAATAGTTTAACTTTTATCAGGTCCTCTTGTATTATTATAATAAATCATTAATAAAGATAATATAAAAATCCAAGAGAACCCCAAGTGGTACATTAATGACTTATTTATGATTATATATGTCCTTTGGCCAAATATTATATTTTTATGAATATTATATCATATAATAATATAGTATTTATTTGGAAAACCCATTTAAGTCAATTTGGACACTATTTATTATTTGGTTTTTTATGTCATAAAAACATTAATAATTCAAAAAAAATACATTGAATCAACCCTACAATGTCATATAAATCTATAAAATTAATGTATGGATTAAAAATAATCAATTCACATTTTCTAGTATATTTATAATATAAACTATTATAATTATTTTTTGATAATGTAATTACTACATCATCATTGTGTCATAAATAAATTAAATTATATAATATCTAAAAACTATAAATAAAATACCCTTATGTAGTAAATCGTTTTAGCTTTACAATGAATATTTATATTCAAGTTTATCTTATGTATAAATGTACATTTAAAATGGTTTAGTTATTAACCTTTGAATTTAACACTTTTAACTATTCTTTAAATAATATAATAATAAATGTCTGAATCAAATCAAAGAGGACCAAAAGGATCCTATTTTTTCCTATTAATGGTTTTGGTCGAAATAAACTTATCCAACAGAATCAGTCAATGTGTTAGGGTAATTATAATATATTCTTTACCATTAATTACCATATTTACTTTTAATTGTGGTAAATAAAAGTCAAAATTCAATATTCACCAAAAAATATTTTCATCGAAATGAAAAAATTTAACTTACTGATTCCAACTGTGTCTCTTGTATTTTTTAAATTCAATTAACAGAAGTGATAAAATTACATTTTTTGCAAATTTGAAAATGTTCCTAGAAGTTGTGTAAAATACATTAAAAGTCTAAATAAACCTTTATACATCTAATTTTATTATAAAATGACTCCAATGAATTAAATTGAACTTATATAGCTATTATAGATCTATTTTTTTTATTAAATTCAATTTAAATAAAATAAATAATTATTTAAATAAAAAGGTATCTTTAAACAATAAAGCGCTGTATTTCACTATTCATCAAAATTTGAATGTTTTCAGAAAAATACTAAAAATTCTCCCAAATCAAATTTTTTTATTCCAAACTCAAAAATGAATTATATTTCACCAAATTCAAAACATATAAGTTTCATTAATTAATATAACATTAATTCCTGTTGTCAAAACAAAAAAAGAGGGGTTTTAAAAATTAAAAACAATCAAAAGATATACATGTGTTTACGTCAAATTTAATTGTGAAATTACATATAATGACCAAAATTGTATTAAATGATATAAATATAATCTAATTATACTTACAAATACCTTAGAGTATTCAATACTTGGTTTGTATTTAATCAATAATTATTCTTAAAATTACATAAAAATATGATAAAAACAATAGGGTTGCTATAGTTGGTATCAAAAATAGTTAAATATTTTTATAGATTAAGAGTAAAATTATTATTAATAACCCCTAGGATAATTATACCACCATGGATATCTAATATTTTAATTTAGGAAAAAACTTATTAAGATATTACGATAATTAATGAATTAATCATTATATGTTCGCATTTTCCAGTCATATATTTGTCAGCTAAGTCTTTAACCCCCCTTTTTTCTTTACATTTCATTTTTATTATGGTAAATAGAAAAAGTACGCACACTTATTTTCTCCTTAGTATATAAAATGATATTTTGAGACAGAAATATCATAAGTGGGAAGAATGCATCACACTATGTTTTTATGAAACATATTTCTTTAAATAATTTGATTTCTTCAGTAGCTTTTGTTGCATGTAACACTGAGTTTGAACATACTATAATATACCATAACAACCATTCATAGGTAACTGCTGAATTAGATGGTGTTAATTGTAAAAATAATATTATGATATAGATTTATTAATTCCTATTGAATAAAAATGTAATTTTTAGTAAAGATATTTTATTCATAAAATATAAGTTTTAATCAAAAACAAATTTTTATTTCTTTCTATGGTTAAATAAGTATAATAAAATTTCTAATCTTGTCTAATTTGTTTCATGAAATGAAATTATTTTTTTAAATTTTCATTTTAAAATTATTCAATGGTGAAATATTGAGAATTTTTTGAAATACTATATTTTTTTGTTGAATAGTAAGAAAATGTGGTTTATATAAAATACAATATATTTTGTGAAATAATTAATAAATAACTTTGATATTAAGTTTAATTAAACTCATATAAAATATCTTACATGATAATATAATTATAATATCATAGTAAAACATTTTCATACTTTTATTTATAAAATAATTCATAAAAAATATAAAATTCATTTTTGGTGCTAACATAGTGCCAACATAGCATTTAAAAATACTTATTAGGTGCCATGTTAATATTAATTTAGAAGTAAAAACTATTTTAAAGAAATTATTATAAAATAAACTTCATAAATAATGATTATTATTAATATATTCTAATATTTGACTTATATATGATGATCAATTCAAAATGTTTTCATTAAGCTTACATAAGGCTAGAAATGTCAAATTAACAAATTAAAAAAATCACATAACTATAATATGAGTAAATATATATAATGAATGAATATACAGGATTATACTAACCCAAATTAATTTTATTTGTGTCAAATTAATTTATTTGTGTTTTTATATATGGAATAATTACCTTTAATTATTATGGAACACTAAAATAGTGCTTGAGAAAGGATTAGAAAAATCAATAATATGCTTTTAATTAAAATTATAAAAACCAATAAATTACAAAAAAAATTAACTTAATCCTATTACATGAGTAATTATCATCCATAATGATCCATTTTTCAATTTTATAACCTTTTATATCAACTTATTAGAAATTAAGAACCTTATAGTATTTTATTTAAAAGGAAGTCAAAATTTCCAAGGTATGGATTTTAGTATGCATATCATTTTTAATATCTCTCATTATAGAATAAATGATTTAGTATAAATATTATTTGGAAATATAAGAAAATTATATTATTATTTAAATATATATAATTTTTTTATTAAAGATATAATTACATTAAATACATACACTACAATGATAGAGTAATTATTAAATTAATTGAAAAATAATATAATTGATATTAAAAATTATAAAATAAAACTAAATTGAGATAATTATGTTAGTAAATGGGGTTTCAAGATAAATATGACATTTTAATGAAAAAATAATTTAATTTTTCTGAATTTGATTCTTTATATTTGTTTTTTAATGTCATAGTAATGAATATAATCTAATTTGGAAATAATGAAATTTCACAACTAAAATATTGTGTTACATTATTAAAAAATAATAAAAAAGATAATTAATGAAAAATTTGATAAGGTATGATTGGGATGTAATCCATTATACATTTAATGTTCATTTTGAGAAATTTTTCATTCTAATACTATTTTTATATTTTTTTATTTTGAGAAATTCAAAAACTGTTGCTCAGTTCCACTATAAAAGGGAAACCCTTACATCACTTCATTTCCCCACGATCCACCTTCTAGGTAACTCATCCTCTAACACGTTTTCTTCTTTACATCTTTATAATCATTCAATTGGTGATGTTCTCACCAAAATTCAAAATATTAGTTCCTTATGTGTCATTCAATGATGTGATATTTAAGAGGTATCTTTCTTAAAACCACCTCTCTAAATTTCATTTCATCTTCTACCTTCTCAAAACATAATTCATAAATAATAGAATAATACAACCATTATCATGTATATACTGTATTGTTTAATTTCTAATATAATTTTTTCTATCCAAAACATTTCTAATATATACTTATTCAAATAAAGGAAACAATTTTCAGAATTATGGTGATTTACTATCTCCATGGATAATGAGTTTTTTTTCATTATCACCATTATGGATGGTTGTATAACTATTATTATTGTTTAATTAGATTTCAATAGGTATATTTGTAAAAACCCAGTATTTTAATCAATTATAGATCCTTCAATTTTTGATATAGTTTTTTATTTTGGATATAATATGGATTCCTAATCGATTCACATATGTCTCAGGGGTGTTCGCGGATCATTAAGATCCTATAACCCATATTTTTTGGGAAATGGTCATATCACATGGTTAGTGTAAATTGTACAGGGATGATGCATTGTATGTCTTAACTATTTAGATGATCTACACATTTAGGAACATCTATATTATACGGTTGGTGCAAGGTTTCTCAAATAGTGTGGCCTAACAGTTAGAGTTCCCCCCTTTTCACCATGTACCCATGTAGGGTTTGTGAATGATTTTTAAAACCATGCAACCAAATTGTACATAGGCTAATTTTTTTGGTAATTTTTCATTTATCCCTTAATAAACTAATCAACCCATTTGTTGTATCCTAATCCAATTTAGAGTAGGATGAACTCCATTTGATCCTATTTTGGATGTTTTTTAAGCACTAGAATTGTTAACAAGATATATCCTTCATCATGGATCCATTCAAGCTTACGTTCATCACATTTTCCGAAAAATGGTATGTAGTCAAGTCTGTTTGAGTCATTCATCATCTATCTTTCTATCGACCGAGTTATTAAGGTATAAATGTTTTTATTCTTTTTATATATATAATTCATTCCATGTTGAAACAGAGGATAATATTGAATGATTAAATTCGTAAAAATACTATGTGGGTGGTCTATAAATCATCCCTGGTGATTATTGATTTTGGGTTTGAAGTTTGGGGCCCGTTGGTTTCATCAGGTTCCATTTTTTGAAATTATATGAAATGTTTATATTCTATAAAACTTTATTTTTATACAGTTTCCATAAATGGGATTTGTTTTTTGTGGTTATATTAATAATGGAAAACTCCCCATGTCAGGTAACATTCCATTATTGGGTTTTTAGTGTTTTATCACTTTTGATCAATTGTTCACGTCTTCTCAATCCTGACTACTGGAATGGTAGGCATCCTTATATTAAATTCCTATTGAATCACGATATTTTGAATGGATTTTTCAATTTCACTTATACTGTACCGAACAATGATATGTGGTTAAATGTTGTAAATTGATTCATTGGATATTGTTGTAAGAAAACATAATTGTATGACTTGTCCTTATTAAATATCATTGATTGTTTGATTGAACGTCGGTAGAACACTTTTCCATATTAATTGATGTAAGAATAGTTAACCATATTAATTAAAATTGAATTAAATATTTTTTAATAACATGTTTTATTATTCTTTTCCTTATCATAATAATGTGATGAAAGGTTTTGATCCACTTGAATTTGTTAATGGAATAATTATAATACAAATAAATAAATTGTAATGAATTAATTTTTTGTCCATAATTATGCACATGGGCCATGAATTAAATGTACTAATGATTGACTCATGTTATATCCTAGAATCTTGAGGGAATTCATTAGTTTCTAGAGGACGTCATTAAAATTCAATGATATTGGTTTCCTTGGGTGAGACCTACCCTGGAACCCTAACCTTTTATATCTTAAGATACCCATTATGATACATTAATATGCCATAATTATTATTATAGTTTTAATTGGATACACTCCATAGATCCTACATGACATATAGTTCATTTGTTACATCCTTAGGTATATCAAGTACATATCTCTCATTTTACCTTGGATGAATTCCTTGGACTCGGTTAGAAGAATTATTGTGTAAACTCTTTGGATGATGATTCTTGTATTAAACGGTTTCCACTTTTCTAGACACAATAAATACTAATATAGCTACCCCATGAGGTCTTGGTTTCATTGGTGTTTATCAAGGATCCACATCTAATTTAGTTATTAGTTTTGGTTTCCTTCTTACATCGTGGAACATTCACTAATTTCGAGGTGTTGTGACTACCAGATATGCCTCAGGTGACCTTTTAATATAAACTAGTAATTACATAATTAATGTACTGGTCACATGTACAAACACCACCCAAGGGATGAATAATGTACTTGGTTATTTTTTTTACATTTTACTACTTTAATTTATATATGAATTCCTCCACACATTAACTTTTCCATTACAATAGTTGGGTTTTAAAGATACCATTAGTAGTGGCCCACTGAGATTTATCTCACACCCACTACATGATTATTTATTCACCTGTGGATCATTAAATTTATGTAGATATTGATAAAGGGAAGAATAATTTTTCAGAAACAATACTTCATTCTATGCTAGGATATTGATGGTAGCTGGTAAAATAGCTATAAATTGGGACGTATGGGGTAGTTTATATATTTCCATTGAAATATTTGTTTTGGAATGTTTTCCAATAAAATTCGAATCCGTGTTTTCAGTTTTCTACTGGCATGACATATATCATCATCTATTATTGTATGTTATTCTAGTTGTTTCAGTTATTATTAGTTTATCTCTTTATGTTGTGAATTATTTATAAATTTATTCCATTCAAAATTCACCTCTATTTTTAACTATTTAATATTACACACTATAGTAATTAGGGAATATTTCTCCACTGATAGACCCAATTCCCTGGCCGGAAGGTTGTATCCTTTGGCATTCAGGGGGATGCAATAGAGGCCATGTGGACCACGAGTCTTTGGGCACCAATTAAGTGGAAGCACGATCCAGGATGATAAAAAAGTGTTATTTGAGGGGTTACTTTATTTCTTTACGATTTAGATACAATATTTATAAGATTAGGAATTTTTTAGGATTGACCATAATTTATTCATTCGAGTCATGGAACCGTGTTCAGGTAAACTCTGAGTTTCCATGATTATATTTTTTTTGTATTTTCATATTACAGTTGATATTGTTTTACTTTTTGGTGATGCACATGTAGATTGGTGTCATTGATAATTATCCTTATTGTGATTATTTTTTCTCTATTGATTGATGATATGTGGGAAATGAGTGTTGTACTTGAAATATATAGACACCTAGAAAACACATGTCATGCATAATACATTCTATATGAGTGAATTTACTTGTTTGCATTACATGTTATGTCTGTGATTGATGATAGATCCTTAACTAGTTTATATTTTTCTTTTTTCTTACAGGCTATTGTTGAGTCATTTTAAATTTAAATTCATGAGGTGTCATACTCCATCGTGTTTTGGAATATCCAATTCATTTAATCAATCCTTCAATTAGAAATTCAAATGGGTTTTTTAATTTGTGATATGGAGTATGGGAGATGATTGATTGGGAATGGATGTCGATTCTAATATAAAAATTACATAATTTTGAACAAATGAAAATATAAAAGTGAAACTGTTACACATAATTTTACTATGATTTCTATTAATGAATGTTAAATGAGTGAACCTAGTAAATAAATATCAAATGAAATAAAACAGTTTCCCATAAATAATGAGGCAATGTACTATTATACCTTTATCTAATGGAACCGTTTTAATTAATACATGAGTACTTACCTATACCTATCCATCTAAGATGGTTTTTTGGGTAGTATATTATTTTTGGTTATACATTTCTTATTATTGACTTCAATTGGGGTGTCTATCTTTTCTTAATGATTTTTCTTAGGTGGGTGATTTTTTATAAGTTGATCAATTGGTCCATGAAGTTCATTTGGGGCCTATTTCGTTTGAGAAAATCTATTATGGTGGTTTTTTACCTTCATAGAGAAATAAAATGCTATAGGATTTCATTCTTTATGAACTCGAGTTTGATTGATGGGGCCCTCATAGGCATCCTTATCTAGAAATAGTAATTTTTGTGATAAATTTCCTAATTATGAAAGGATTTATATATTTGATTTATTTTTCACATGAAAATTAATATGACATTCTTTTTATTACATGGGGAATTAGATAAATCTGGTACCATGTACATGTGTTTAAAATTTATTCTTAAGTTTCTATTTGAATATTTTAAATGATTAAAAGTTGGATGTAGATAACTGAAATAACCACAAAAATATAACCTCTATGTTTTTTCCTTAGATAAGATATCATTTTGCGTTTTTTGGGAATGGAAAGATGAGAATTCACCATATCAATTCTTTTACTTATTAATGACTTAAATAATAGGCTATTGATCATGTGAAATTCTATTTTCTGTGACCTGGTGATAGTGTTGATCCATGTTCTTCATTATGGTATAGTTGTGTTAGGTAGCACAATTTAAGATAAGATATCATTCTAAAAGATGTTAGTTTTCTATGTTTGATGTCATTTTTGGGTCTTTGTCAGTTATAGGACTCTTAACATCAAAATGAAACCCATTATTTGATGGGTACCAATTGTATCCTTGGCCATTATTATGGGTGTGAGCATCAGATAATGATCATTTTAAACCTGTTAGACATACTGAGGGAATGGTTATGCATTCATAGGTTTCATGACCCCTTCTTCTTCCTCTATATTGGATGACATGTTTTATCCCCATCTTGGTTATTGTTCTAATGGGTAAGTATCACTCCAGGTTAACCCTCTTATAAAAATCACCCAATACTAAGATATATATGGAAAATAGCCTATGGATAGTATTGAGGTGGTGTCTTGTTTCTGGAACCTCAGGGTAGTATAAATTTATGCATGCAGTAAAAATTGAGTTGATAAATAATATAAGGAAATTGTTGGGTTTTGTAAAAATAACAGATCCCTATTTTGTTCAGTACATTCCTGAGTCATATTTTTAATTAAGTGACATAAGAATTTAAAAAAATAGGTTTCCCAAAATATTAGGGATGTCTTTCAAGATACATGGGTTTTTGGAAGTGTTGGTTAGTTTGGTTTGGGATTTCTTATAAAACTCATTAAATATGTAATAATGACTTGAAAGTGTATCATGTGTGTAGTTAATGTGAGTTTGATCTATCATGTTTCTATGTTGTTAGTCTATTTCTTCATTCGAAGAATAGGACACTCCTGATGTGGGAACATCATGTTTTTTTTGAAACAAACATTCCCCTACAAGTGGAAAGTGAATATCCAAAGAGTTACATTGGGAAATAGATGTTTTTTATAGAATTACCGTGGGGATTTAATGTTGGAATCATGTCATTAATTTCTTAGAAGAACAAATTTGATATTTTTGGATGTGTACACAACTGTTGAGAAGCAACGATGGAATTAGGTTTACTTTGATGGTTTATCTTGAGAGATCACATAATGCATCTAGTAGTGATGGATTGTGATTGGGTTTTAATGGTTTATTGAATATGTGAAGTTGAGTTTCTTTCATGGGAATTCATCCAGTGTTGGTTCTCCCAATCATCATGAAATTAATGAAATATTTTTAGTTTAGTAATCATATTGAGACGAGATTGTCCTCTATCATGATGTTGACATTGATTAAATATGGGAGCACTGGTCTTACACCACGCTAAATTTTATAAGTCGTTGGTATGGTTAGTGACCTATCAAAGGGTTGAGTAGTGTATGCATGGTTTTTGCTGATGATTTCTTATTTGTAAGTGATATATGGTTTCTTGAGTAGGAACAACATGGATGGACTCTTGGAAACAAACCACTTTCTTCTAACAAGACCACTAGGAAAATGCTTTTTTAGGCTCAGTCAATGTTCTTACACTGGTATTCTGGACTGTACAAATGTCTCTCATTTAACATGGGGTGTGGACAAATGAGGGATTTTTCCATGTACTCATTTTAATGATTTTAACAATTTCTAGTTTTGTTTTTAGGCTAAATATTGATGTTAAAATGTCCTAGTGCTTTCAGTGAGCTAGATCATGGTTACACCATTATTCATTCTGAGGAACAAAAAATTGAATGGATAGATGATGGTTGAAATTGTTATGTTAACAGAATTCAGTTATGAGATTCAATGGTCATCATATGGGAAAATTTCAGATGCTATAGTGGAAGGTATTATAGTCCATTTTTATGCACCTGTTGTCTAAGATTGGCATCTTTGAGGACGTTCAACTAGACATGTATAGTCTTTTATACATCTTGTTTAATGTAAACTATATGTGAGGGACTATTATTTAGTAAATCTTCTAGTGGATGAATGTTTATTTTGTATTGGATAAGGATTTTATGGAAATGAAAATTTACATGGAAAAAGGTTTCAATGGGTAATCAACCTTTTATTTTCCATGAAAAATAACACAAGAGGAATTAGATGGACACTTAGAGGAACACATTATATGAATATTCCAATAGTTTAGATATTGTGGTTCATAATTGTCCACTTTTTGTGTCAAAAGTTATGTTTTGCAGCACCATTTACTAGATATTTCAATCGATATTGATGTGATCATTTCTCTAGCACAATGGGCTCACTATTAGTTGTGTGTAAGTAAAAAATAGATATAGACGGGTTTTTAAAGAGGGTTATTTATTTTCAGTAGGTTAAGGTTGTACAATAGTGACCAAAGGAAATATAATAGCAGCTACCCATTCATGAGGTTATATTAGATGATATTATTTTATATTTTGTGGTTCGGTGACCTAGGTTGCAGAGGTGTAGTGGCGTTGTATGGGTAATTATTGAATGACAAGAAAAGTAGGCCATTTTATTTCAATAAGGGAGAGTATGTCATTTGATGAGTTGGGTTGAATTTATTATAGTGAAATCATATTAAAATATGGGGTCCATGGAAACATTATTTTAGAATCAGACACTCGTTTCATGTCATGGTTTTGGAAGGTCTTGTAGAAAAAAATTGGTATAGAGGTTCTTCTAAGAATATATTTTCACCCACATACCTATGGATAGTTAGGAAAAATGATACATGTTCTACAAGAAATGATCTAAGAATTATTCATTTCTTTCATTTGTATTTATTAAAAGAATAACCCTGTAATCTAGTTAACATATAATAATAGCCCTTTGGTGATAATTTAGATGGATACTTTAGAGGCCTTATATGTTATGCCGTGACGTTAACCTGTGTGATGGATATTGGAAATTGAGGATGTCCGACTACATCCTCCACATATACCATAGAATTTGGTGATGGTTTATCTGAACATGAAGTTGTTGACTACTATTCATACTAGAAAAAAATCTTATACTGATTATTATCGATGACCTCTAGAGTTCGAGGTTGGGGACCATGTTTTCATAATTTTGTCAACCTGGATTGGGAATATATGGTTAGAGAATAAACAGATGTTTTTCCCTCATTATTTAGGGTTATATTATATCTTGGAATGATTCCGGAAGGCTTACTATCAATTGCAACTACCATAGTGGTAATATTAAATGGAGGTCATCTTCCACCTTTTACATCTTCACATTATAACGCTGACACGTCCCAAAATTTTGATGATAAAGAAGTATTTCATGATGCTGATGTTTCCATTGACGAGTTTCCAATATGCATTCCTAACTAGAGAACTATGGATATCCATGACTTGTCTATCTAACTAGTTTGGGTGTTATGGAATCACGACACCGTTCAAGATGTGACATGGGGGAAAGAATCAAACTCACATGCCCAATGGGCAGAGTAATTCCTAGATAGTGTGTCACCACCCATGGAATAAGAACAAATTGATGAGTTATTTTAAAGGGGAATACTCTAATAACATGTTTTTGACTTAGGTCTAGATCCTTTATATTTCAAAAAAATATTAGTTTTAGTTATAATAAGGATTCCTAATGGGATAGCAATGGTTACATTGTTGTTTGAGGCTCATTTGGATCCTAGAACCCATCATTATGAGAAAAATGCTTATCTCACATAGTTAGAGAAATCCATAAAGGTAGGATGCATGGTTAATATAAATTGTGCATATAGTCTGCATTTTCATGAAGATCTATATTGCACGAATGAAACATGGATTCCCAAAGAATCCTATAAATCCATGTGAGTGGCACATTTTCTTTAGGTACCCATGCATGATTTTCCCACTATATAGTAGACTGCGTAGCCTAACCATGCATAGGCTAACTATTTGGTTAATTTTAAATTTTTCCATTAGTAATTAATTAACCCAAACCTTAATCCTTAATCGAATTTACTATGCATAAATCTCCATTTTATGCTATTATGGAGATTTTTTATGGTAGAACCTATGAATCTAGATATCTCCTTAATTCAAAATTTTTCGGAGATTCTGTTTGTCACGTTGGATGTGAAATAGTATGTACTGAAGTCTGTTATGGTCATTCTTCATCTCTCTTGATCTCAACCCATTTATTGAGGTGTATTAATTATTATACAATTTTTAAATATACACCACTCTATAACGGATAAGAGACTTATACTGAAAAAGTATATTTATAACATTACTAGGTGGGTGGTCAATAACTTGTACCTCAAGTTTGTGGATTTTGGGATCGATGTGTAGGGCCAACCAATGTCATTATACGTAATTTAATAAATTCATATTCCATGAAAATATTAATTAGAAACATATTCCTATACACATTTCATAAATTTCAATTTTTTCAGTGGTTATATTAATAATTGAGAACACCCAATGTTGGTAAATATGACATAATTTGGTATTTATTGTTTTTAACACTTTTGATCCATTGATCGAGTGTTCTCATGATTGACCACACTATTGGTAATCATCCATATTTTATATGAATATTGAACCATGAAATTTTGAATGGATTTTACTGTGTCACTTGAATATGATCCCCCATAGTAAGTTATTAAATATATGTAAATGACTCATATAATATTATTGAAGACATAAAAAAGTATATAACATAGTCTATTGAAATGTAAATGAATATTTGGATTCATGTTCGTAGCACACCATTAAATATTCATGGAAGGTAGTGGAATGAAACTTATTAATTGAAATTGACTTAAATTTTTTAAATTAAAATCTTTTCTGCTACATGGACTTGTCAAACTAATGAAAGGAAAGGATTTAACCAAGTGAATTTATTAATAAAATATTTATCGTATGAAAAAATTAATTGAAATGAAATAAATTTATGGTGCCTATTTATGATCATGGAACTTTACATCTTTTGGGGAAGGACTGACTTATGTTAGCTCTTAGATTCCTAGGAGAATGCATTGGGTACTCGAGGATATCATTCCAATTCAAGGATGTTAGTTTCCTTGTGTGAGACCTAACTGGGAACCCAATCCTTGTCCATATTTGGATACTCAGTATGATAAAATAGGATCCATTCATTATTATTACATGATTCCTATGATATATTTCTTGGATCTAACGTGACATAAGGTTCTGAGGTTACATCCCAGAACCTGGACACTACATATCTATTATTCAAACTTGGAATAATTCCTTAGACTCAATTACAAACTTAATTGTGTAATTAAATAGATGGAAAACCTTTGTTTACAATCATAACCATTATCTATTGTTATTTACTATAGAGTTAGAGACTCCATGAGTTCTCAGTTTCCTGCGTGATTACCATGGAATAACTTCATATTTAGTTCTGAATTATGGTTTCCCTGTTACATCATAGAAACTTCAAAAATCATACTATCACAATGTTATATAGGTTCTAGTTATTCCTCACATGACCTATTAATATTATCTTTTAATTACATAATTAGTGAATTGGCCACAAGTTCCTACACATACCATGGGATAATATATGTACGTGGGTATTTAGTTTCATTATACTTCTTTACATTATATACGCATTCCAGCACACTATTAATTTTTCTTTACACTAGATGGATGTTATAGACACCATTGGTGGTCGCCCACCATTATTTTACTCATATCTTGTTTGGGAACCATTTCGGTACCCTATGTTGATTAAATGTATGTAGGTATTGATAAAGGGAATCCAAATGCTTTTGACACATGAATGCTTGTTGTTCTAAGAAAGAGATTCTAGAGGATGACAAATATATTCTGTGGGATGCTTATGATCGTTTATGTATTTAATTTTCTTCATATTTTTTTTCATGTATTCCAGCTACATGATATCCATGTTTTCCAAAATTATATTCACATGAAATATATCATAATCAACTATTTTGTGTTATTCCAGCTGTTTCTTTTAATAGTGAATTTTCACATTCTAATGTGAATTCTATATACTAATATTGATTCCTCTATTTAACTCTATTTATAGAAATATATTTTTCCACACTCTGGTAATGAGGGTATAGTCTCCACAGAAACACACAGTAGTCCCTCTCTGCTAGTCGGTTGCCTCTGGAATTCGGGGAGATGCCCTTCAATCCATGTGGTCCACCGAGCTCGGGGAACCTATTAACTTGCATCAATGTCCCGAATGACATAATATTGTATTGTATTTACTATTCTACAAAAAATATATGAACATCATATTAAGCAAATCTAAACTAGTTCATGATGGTCATAAAAAATTCCAAAATAAACCAAACATTTATAATTAATATTTCATCAAAAGAATTATCCTCATATCATAAAAAATTGATATTTAGATCTTTTTAATCTTATAGAGTTTTATGAAGTTCATTTCTTAATACTTATATTGTTTTATTTGATAACAAAATTTATAACTATACTTAGTTGAACTGATTCTAATATCATGAAATGAACACTACTAAAATGATGAAATTGAACCTTATAACTAATCAAAATGGATATAAATGAACATTATAAATTATAAAAAATCTTAATTCATGATTAAAAAGATTTGAATCACGATATATTTAACCTTATTTTATTTTCCTAGATAATAAGTTCAAATGAAAAAATAATTCATAAAAATGTAAGGGATCTCCTTGAACATTCATATTTCTTTTCGGTTATGATTTATTTCTCATTTCATCAATTTATATCATCATTATTCATATATAAATTTCTATTTTTATGTGTATATTTTCCAAAAAAAATTATGTAACTCAAATAATTTTTATTTTATGGGTAATTACATGTATTAAAATGTTCACTTCTCAATTTCCATCGATTATAAAACCTATTTAAGGGGAAATTCTAATTTTCTAACCCATTCTTGAGAACACTCGACAAACTGTTTTATGCCACCAATATTTTTCTAAAGTTACATAACTTATTATGGATATATTACAGTTTATTTATGGTTTTAAGGATGAAATAATGCCTTTATAGTTATTAAATACACTTTATTCATTTCCCTAAAACCGCACATATGTCGCACACTTCTAATTTTACCTATCCTCGGAATTTATTATTTTAAATTAATTTAGAAATAATTATTCATTATATTTTATTATTTTTACTTTTTGAATACCTAATAAATATTTAATTCCATTTTTTATGGATACCATTGTTATACACCATTTGGTCATACCTTAAGACATGAATATGATAATCATTTCTTTCCATGTGTAACCCGTATGTTTATACCTTATGAGGATTTTTAATGTGTAACAGAAATGTGTGAACATGTTATGATGAGTGTACCTAGATAGTCCTTTAGTGGTTTGAGTAATATTTTGGTCTCATGAGATTCCATGTATAGGATGATACAGTAATGATTATCGATTCTTGGACACTCTAAACCGTGTGATATAGTCTTGGAAGTTTTCATTGACTCGTGTTTCTGTCATGTAATATGTTTCTTCCACTTTCCAATGTATACATTATTCCATGTTCTATTTCTAATGATTCCATTTATTCAGGATCCATTCCTTCTATTTTTATCATGTTATTCTTTCTAAGTCATGTGTCATGCTTCCGTACCTTATTTATTTCATTAGTGGATTTTTAGATAACCCATCTATCGATGCATTCCCTAGGTTATCATATACAATCATAAGAGACGAAATATAGTTAGGATATTGGTATAGAGATTAAAATTAAATTATTATAGCTTCTTGATTTATTTTTATGGGCCTGTTTTCATTATACACATGACTTTTTGATTGTTGGTTTCAATTTAATGTATAACTATTTTTAAAAACAAGAAATTATATGTGTTAAATTATAGGGTCACTACATACAAAATAAAACCTTTATTTTACATATTATCCATCAGGGATATATTATATTGTTTTAATATTTTATATTTATTCGGATGGGTTATGATCAATTTGACATGGGATTTTCTATTCTGTTACCATTCACCATATTGTTATGGATGGTTTATGAATATGTTTTCTTGTATGGTTATGTAATAAATTTCATTTGTTTATTTTTCTATATATATATTTATTTTTATTATGGTTCAACCCTTTTATATGTTTAATTCTTTGTAAATATTATACTATGGGTTGGGACTAGATGATATAACCCCTCGATGCATTAATAGGTATCAGGGGATAAATAAATTGTAAAATTAAATTTAGTTTCAAATATACATTTAAAATATGTTGTGAAAGGTTGTTAGAGTTTCATTGTTATGTCCAAGATTATGCATATCTTACTATGATAATAGTTATTTATTTCGTTTTGATTATTATATTAGATATAATACCAATGGATAAGTTTCAATCCCATGTGATTAATTATGTGGTTTTATTTGGCCATAATATAATCAAACAGTATTTCTCTCATGTTATTAAATAAATGGAATTTTAATATGTTATTTACCTCTCCATAATAATTATTACTATTTTGTCATGATAGATTTAACTATATTCATAAACATAAAATGTATTTGGTGTCACCACTATCATCTATTTTATTTCCCTGTTATACCAGGAAGTGTATTGTGATTGATATCCCATCACATACTTGGGGGAAATGGAAATATCAGTGAAAAATATTCTGAGTTTAATATTTTAATATGTAATGTGGATTTAAATATATTTATCTAGTTTATTAAGGCTATAAAAAAATTCCCCGGGGTTGTGATTTTAGGTAAATAGTTCCAATATAATTATGTAACCAAAGGCATTAGGAAATAAAGATCAGGTTATTTATAGTTACATATCAACCCATGTTCAGTTAAAACTAGGTGAGATATATTATAAAAATATATATTATAGAATATAACCCTATATTTGATTTTTGGTATACGTATTAAAGAACAACATATTGTTTTTATATGTTTTTGATTATATGATTTTTATAGTAATATATCCATGTATAGATACTACCAATTTTTGTGGATCTAGATGTGTTATACATTGGGGTAATAAATCTAAATAAATGTCTATCAGGATTAACTTGTTCATTACACAGTACCTGAAAATTGGTCATACTGAGCACCATATTTGATAATCCCAAGTATTTTGTTTGGTTAATTAAAATCTTATTTATCATCCTTTATAAAGGATTTGAATAGATAATGACTCTGAATGACATAGTATTAAACCAAATCTATCTTAGATTGAAATGGATGTGTCCTTATATAGATATCATTTAAATTTTTTTCATTATTATGTATTTTCCACTATGATAATTTTTTACACTATTTTTTAGGAAATAATATGAACTAGAATGAGCTATGTTAATCTTGAATGTGATAAACAATGTTCTCATGAGAAACCATATGGTAATCGGATTGGAGATAATGATGTTGTAATTATTCCTAATAAGTAATCATGATATATGGCTAAAAACATGAAAAATAACCAAATCTCAGAAATGACAACGTGTATAATGATTGAGTTCATTGAGAGCTCAGGTGGTTCAGGCCATATTGGAAAGAATATCTAGTTTTTTATTTTTCATGAATGTTGGAAGAGAAACCCACCTAGAAGAACTGGATGATGTTATGGTTTTTTAATATAAAGACACAAAGAAATAATTTTTTGAGAAGAATTGATATTTCTTGTTAATTTAACAGAAAAAAATAATGGTATCCCTAGGTGTCCTCAATAATTAAACATTTAAAATGTTCAATGAATGGAAATTATGAAAATATATTTCGAAGGTGGAATGCTCCTAATGTAAATCAATCAAATTTTAATTAAAATTTATACTTATAATGTTAAATAGTATACAGATGACATATTAATGAAAGGAATTATTAAGGAATAAGATAATGAATTATAGATAATGTTTTGAGAGTGAAGTGGAATGATTAATCTATATGTTTATTTGGATTCCAAAAATTTATTATTGAATTAATTTAGCAAATATATTCTCATTAAAAGTATAATTGAACTTATAAGGATTGTATAATAGTGGTTTTTATAAGGATTTGAATATTTCTGTAGAATTTTACCATGAAAAGTATTTCAGGGAAAATTTGGTCCTTTGAAAAATAACATGATTGAGGGAATATAACCTTTAATATGATCTATATAATGAGATAATATTGCTAATATTATTTTAATATGATAAAATTGTTGACCTTCAATTTATATTTTGATTTCAGGGTTTATGGTATCCTCACTATTGGTTACCTCATTTATTGAGTTGTGGAATATACTCAACAACCTGATATATTATTATTTGAAGCATGAATTTTTTTCATTATGGTTTTATAGTGACCATATTATTCAATTAATTGGAGTAAGATGCTTAAAAAATTAATATTTTATGGGGAATATAATGTCTATTTTGTGACATTTTTTCTAAATTATAGCAATTTGAATTTTTTTCAAAAATATTTTGGATGAGTAATAAGATTAAGCATTTATTGAATGGTTTATGTACAGACTTAGATAATGTATTAGATATTAACTTATTATTTTAACCTATGATGTTTAATGAATATTGGATTACTATTTATAACCATTTTATGTTAAACATATATAGAAGGAATTAATTCTAATTATTATATGGATCACGTGATCGGTTAGTGCTTCAGGTGTGAAAACACATATCATCATTTTTGGGAAATATAATAGAATTTAATGTTGATAATTTGAAAAAAATAGGTTGAGATTTTAGATTTTAAATATCAAGGAATCATTTTGGTATATTCTATATAGTTTATTTAACTAATGGTAAAAATAACTTAAATTTTTGGAAAAAATTAAATGAGAAAAATGTTTTACTATTACATTAATTTTAGTTAAATATAATTTATTTTAATTCATAATAGATTTATGGCTTTTTTGGTGGTTAAATTTCTCATGACCATGTTGTCTATCACTAATTATTAATCATCTGGTGTTAGTAGTCTATTCAATATCACTGTTTTATGTTCCCACAAATCATCTCCAAATTGGAAACATAGTAATGTGTTATTAAATATTATCATTATACATATGTTTTTATTTTATTAATAGGATGCCTTATTAAATCATTCTCCAACACGGTTTCCAAAAATTTTATTATAAAATTATTAATGGTTGATTTCTAAGATCATGATTAAAATGTGAGGGCACATATTATTTAGATCTGGTAAAATTTAACACACCAATATTCTAAAATTGGAAAATCATGTTAGATATCATATAAGAAATTTCAATCCCTTATTAAAATATAATGTAAACCCTAATAATTTACTATAAATTTCATTTTAAATAAATTAAATCTATTCGATCGAATAGGGTGGATAAAATATAATGTATAAAAAAATGTTACTTTTTGAAAATATAATTATCTAAACATAGAAAATATAACCTTGATATTATATTGGTCGATTTGAATAAGAATTTATAAATAATCAAATTTATATGGTTTAAATATGTATAAAATAAATTCATTGGTTTTTAATTAATTATAAATAAAATAACATCAATATAAACAATGTCTTCTAAAAAGGAATATTTTTCTAAAATGTTATTTAGTAGGGCTTCACAGACAAAATTTAAAATTAATATTCCCATATTCATAAAATAATATTTACAAAAGTGAAATTATTTTTGTAATTATTATATCAAAAATTATATTTTGGCCAATTTTTAAAATATTCATAAATGATTAATTTTTTTGAAGAATAATGAATAATACATATTTTTATCAAAAACATGAATGTCAGTTACATTATTTAAAAAAGTAAATAATATTTTTTTTCAATTTTTAATTTAAAATTAGTCAAATTATAATAAAATTAATGTAATTTAGTCCACCTGAATCAATTTATCAAAAAATTATAATATAAACCTTATTAATAATTTAAATTTTTTTCAACAGAAAAATAGTGTTTTTACGCTTCTATATTCTTAATTTCCAATCGAATTCATCTAATTTTGTTTATTAAATTTTATTACCATTTTTTGAATATTTATAATCATAATTCTGTAAGTTTTAAAATAAAGTAAATTGACCTTTTTTCATAATGAATTGTAAAAATATTAAACAATTATTTATCATAGTTAAGGTGAAAATATGTTCAGTATGGGTAAAACTAAATATATAAGGGTTATAAATTAACTATAACGTTTATAAAACATAATTTTTTTTCTTACTTGGTCTCTATATATTCCATATATCATTAACGAACCATTTTCTCTTTGAAGTACTGGAAAATTGTCTATATCACTATTTTTTTTCAAAAATTCCAACTGAGTCCTCCCCATCACTTATGAAAAGGCCACCCCCAAAAACATAAAAACAACTTTGGTTTACAAAATACATTACCATGTCACATTATTACCCCATAACAAAAACCTAGAGTCCTTGTTTTGATCTTAAATCTATCTATGGAATTTGGTGAAATACTAAAGGGGTTATTTGGAAAATAGGTCACTTTCTTAAATGAGTGGTTTTGTTTTATTTATTCTTACAACTCTTTAAAATCATATTGAATAACAATAATATAATAAAACAACTTCATCAAATATACTGTTATATTATTATTTTAATATCCTAAACTCTAAATATATATATATATATGTATATCCAATTAATTAAAATTTTAAATGAAATAGTAGACCGTCTATACGGTGGATAACATCCTTGCAAACCAATGTATCTCATTTTACCACACCACTGCTGAGGGATAGTTATAATCCTTGATTTAACATATTTTTATAATAATTTTTTTTTTAAAAAATTATGTATAAATAGTATAACATTTAACATCATAACTTACAAACTATTTCAAAATAATAATGTCATCATGTATATTGAAGACTACAGCCTCAGGAAATGACATGATGTGTTTTTTCCACTTCCATATTATGCAGATGGTAAAAAGGGTAAATTAAATAAGAATTAGTGATATTTTTATTATAATTCTACCAATAGAACTATTATATCACATATAACATCTTAAAATCTATTCCATGGGGGATTTCATTATATCTCTCATGTGTACAATGGACTACCACATTGGGAAGTGATTCAAATAATTTTTCATTAAATCTAAACGGGGAAGGTAATAGGGATAAATATAAGTAATATATGTGATATCTAATACATAATAATGACTCTCTAAGTAAAGATATATAAATTATCATTATTTCCTTCAATTCATTTAGAAAAATAGAAACTAATGTATATACCACAACAATGGTTTGTTATGTCATGAATTTGTTTATCTTCATGGTATTTAAAGATTCATTTAATGTAAATTTTTATGGGGCTTATAATTCATCAATTACATAATTTGTAATGGGTTACTTAAAAATTTACGAATTATTTTAGATAGTTTTTGATTATGTATCCTTTGGGGAAATCATTTTAAATTTATATACTAAAACTAATATATTTCCTTATAACAGGATTATTAATATATTTTTAATGTTATATTACCATTTTTAGATCTTTGATGAATTAAATTATTGATTATTCATTCTAATAAAATCCATCATTATTTATCTCTTTGGGTGAAAATAATATTTAATCGAAATCCATTTTTTATAACAATTCTTTCGAATTTTATTAAATTTTCAAAATGGTTTGTTAATGCTATTTTTACCAATGTACAACTTTTTTGAAAATGTTTTAATATAAAATTTCTTGTGTTTTTCGAGATGATAATCTTTTTTTAAAACAATTACTACATTATGATATGAATGTAATTTTAAATATATTTGATGTATGGAATATCCAACTATCATTACCACATAAAGATTGAAACAATCTGTTATAAGATTAAAAATATATCATTAAAGGAATTTCATTCAATACTTTTTGTGAAATTTTATTTATAGATATATTTTTAAAGTAAGATTTTTATTTAACTTATGAATATTTGAAATGACATGTTTAGGATATTTCTATTAAAAAATTATTCAAAAATTAACTCGGATTATAATCCTCAAGGTATATAATGTATTTATATTATAATTTTTCATTATTTGGATGGTTTATGATTATTTTTATGAGTATTCCTAGGTTTATAACTATTAAACAATATATTGTAGAGTGTTTTTTATTATTTTTTCTATTAGGGTATGTTTTAATATTTTATTTGGTAGTTTTTCTATATGAATATTCATATTTATTATTCTTCACTCCACTAATATACATTATTAATTAAATTTATTAACTAATGGGTGGGGCCAATACATATAAATCCCCCCAATATATCATATAGTCCAATGATACAAATCATATGAAGAAATTAAATGGGGGTTTGCAAATATTTTTGAACTATCAGGTGAATTTTTTTAATATCTTGTTCCATATTTATGATATTAGGAATATCTTAATTATGAGACTAGTTTTTTATTTACATGTGATTATTCAATTAGTAATAGTATCTAGTGATACATTTTGAGCTAATATGATTACTAATAGGGCATTATTTTTCCCATAATTTATTCCTTCTACATATACTCATGTTATTTTAAATGGAATATTTTTTAGTTAATTAAAATTATATATTTATTATTATTATTTATTCATTATAAATTCTGATGTACTCTTACACTTAGTAATAATTTGGGTTCTACCCTATCTTATGTATTATATTCCATAGTACAAATTGAATTGTTTTAAGATTGATATATATGGATTTTATAAGGTAATAATGAAATTATTAAAGGGAAATAATTATTTATTTTCTATTTTAAAATTTAATCGGGATTTTAAAGAAATTGTCCATTAATAATACTAATAATCTATTCATTCCTTTGATGTGTTTTCTTGTATCTTCTTCCCATGTAATAAAGTAACCACAAGCTATAGTCTAATCTAGTCAGGTTATTTATATAATGGGGATTATATCTTAGTTTATCCACAAAGTAATACACTTATATATTCCTTCCTCATTTATTATATCTTCTAGTATTTCTATAATACCATAAACTTAAATATTATGTGGAAATACAAAGGAAGATTCTAAATAAATTGGTATGACTCTTAATCAAGTTTTTTAAATTTCATTTTTTCTTATACATCAACTAAATATATGGTATTAATTATAACATAATTAAATTAAGTTTATTTTATATAAAGAATAGTTATAATGATGATTTAAAAATTTGTATCATCATTTATTCAAATCATCTTATAATAGTAATGAATTATCATGTATATGTTCAACATACCAACTCCATATAGAGATGTAATTATTTTCTAATCACCAAACTTCCTAGATGGTTTTAAGGATTAATTTAATAAATATATATATATATATATATTATTTATTATATTTTAATTATTATATAATTTTAAATTATTAATTTTTAGTCATTTTTTTCTTTAATTTAACACTGGAAGAAATCATACGTACAAACAACCAACCATATGAATAAATGATTTAGTTATTTTTTCTTTCTCTGTATTTTATGGATGAATATAATTATTTATATAAGGATTATATATTATATTTATTTTTTGATGAAAATTTAAATTAAAATGTAATAATGATAAAATTACATGTACACGGACTATAAAACTAGAACGTGATTGAAAATAGATGCATTGGTAACTCGAAAATGTGATTTTAGTAAATATTTTCAAATAAATGTGTTGTAAGATAGTATATGTAAATTATATAAGCTATTATATGTATAATTATTTTTCTAGAATAAATTTACCATACATATTTATATATTACATATTATATATTATTATTTAATATGTATTATGTAAGATAATACATGAGGTAATCAACTTCCCATCTCACTTTTATTTCACGTAGACATATGTCATGTTCACCAAATGATTCAAATATAAAGATTATGTTATATAATTCTTAAAATACATGATTCTACTAAATTTATATATATTTAATATTTCATTGTATTTTATACTTATGTGGGGAATATGATTCAATAATTTCTAATGTGGTGTGTTATTTATGTTTAATCTCTTCATTTATCAAGATTGTCATTGAATATGTTTCAGATATTGATATTTCATGATTTGTGTCTCAATATCACATATGTTTTATACATTTATGGATATTTATATTGATTAAATTCATTCGATTCATTTTCCTCAAAATATGTACCAAAAATACCAAAAAACAATTTTGGTTGAAAAAAAACATTATTTATCTCTTCAGTGAAAAAAATCTTCTGTAACAATGATTTAAAAAAATCGAGACAATTTAATAACCCCAATGAATTTTAAACAAATATTTTAGACATATTTTAATTTTATATTAATTTATTAACGTTTTTTTCCTATTTTTAATCGTAAATTTTTACATTTAATGAAAATTTTGAAAGGAACATTTGTTTTAACGTCTATATCATGAACAAAATTTACTATCATCGTGAAAACTATATTATTTGATGGATAAATTAAATTTTATCACAATCAATCTCATGGATAATTTTTCCATTAATATTTAATATATATTTATTAATAATCATGTTATTTCAAAATGAAAATGTTATTTTACCCAAGTAAATTCAGATATATTTATTGAGTATTTTCATATATGATAAAATTATTTGATATTACTTATTTCTTAAAGGGAATATAATCATGTGATACCATAAAAATCATTCCTTCGATGACTAATTTTCAAAATTATAAAGGTGTATTTTGTGAAACCGATTTTTTCCCATGATTTAATATAGTAATAATGATGCATTTATGGAACCCAATTTTATTAAGTCGGTTATGCCTGACTTAGAAGATAAAATTATTTTGAAACATATTTACTTTCCATGGATTATGATATGAAGCTATGATAAATGTTATATTTTCTTATGTAGAACATATATATTATTATCAATATTTTATCAGTGATCATTGAATAATATGTCCCTTGAATTCATTATGTTAATTATAGATATCTCCTGATATAATAACTAATATATTAGAGGGTGAACAATGTTAAATAAGGTACTATGTATACTATATAGTACATGGATTAAACATTGTAAAATGATATATTCTAATGAGGTGTGATACCTATCGATAAAAATGGTATTATATGGCATCATTAACTAATTAAATTATTTTTCTTTGATTATGTGTATGATATAAACATACGTCTTATTTTAATTTTTGGCTATCATGGTTCATATTATTTGATCCCATTATGATTAATATATTATGAACATTCAATATTTATTCCATGGGTCATGAATATGATCTTGATATGAAGGGTATTATTTTTAAATGTTATTCTCAAGATCACATACCCTTAGGCTCATTTTTAGGTGATCACTCCTATATCACTTATTTACACTTTCCTCAGATCAGAGATTACCACTTATTATGAATCTTTTTTAGTTTATGAAGAATGTTCATATGTATATTATTCCAAATATGTGTGATAGTAATGATAAAATAGAGGTAAATTATGTGTATCACATATTAAGACTTTGTTTCTGTTTCCATTTAATCAAATAATATTATCCTATGTGATTCTATATTGTATTTTAATGTTGCATAATGAATATTCAAAAAATATGTTAAAATATTTATGTATGAAATGTATATATCTCTATAATTGTTATCAAATAATGGATTAATTACCATTAGGAATTATGGTGAGAAATATTTAATGAGAACCCTTAAGAGAATCCTATGTATCTGATAATATACTATGTTTTCTTGAAAAAGTAGCATGGTTTTCTATGAAAAAGTACATTTATTGATACATGAGTTGGAATTTGTTTTGGAAAAGATTCATCTATGACTAATTACCCCCAAAATGTTTTGGTTTAGTATATAGTATCCATCATTCTATTGTACTATGTATTTTACCTTCATTTACATTTTATTTTCCTCTCTATAGAGATATTCTTTAGTTAATTAATTTTTTTATGAATAGTTATCAAGGATTTCAAAAGATTATGATCATGAATGTCCTATGTGATAAATTTTTTTGATGTAAAAGTAGGTGTCCTAATTTTGATTTCAAATAAATTATTTTATTTATTCCAATCTGTCTAATTATAAATATATTTTCTAATTATTTCCTTTTTGGTTTATTAAATTATTGGGACATGAATAAAAAAAGTAAATACTAAATGTTCTGAATAACGTATTTATTTCCGTTCAAGGAAAAAATAGTATATGAGATGGAATAAAATATCTCACCATTTTACTTATTCATCTAAATATATATATGAATGATGATGAGCTTCCAAATGAGAAAAGGAGGGGTAAATCATCTATTGTGTATAAATTGAGGAAAAATCTATGTTACATTAGTGGACCTTTTGATTAAGTAGTTTCGAAAAAATGGATCAATATTAATGACATGATATTTTTAATTCTCTGTAGTTTGAAGGCACAAATGTTTATATATTTGTTTAATTTTTGGAATATGAATTCAATCAATGGAGGAATATTTTCATGAACTTGAGGAATAAATAAAAAGTTTTTGAAAATATATTCCATGAAATTTAAAATAATAACAATGGGTTAAATAAATTAAGGAGTTAGATGTTGATGTTTATTTAATGTCGTAACCTAAAAATGAAAAAAAATTCAATGTTATGTCACATTAAAATAGCATTCATATTAGCAATAAAATAAATATTGAATTTTTTTAACTAATTTTTTTTCTAAATAATAAATTTATATTGTATTTTTTATTTGTTTCTTTAATGATGATGCATGTATTTATTTCCTTGTTTTATTCCGTATTTTTTATTTTTTTATTTTATCAAATGATTTTTTTGTATTTAATTTAAATCTTGTTTTGAGTTACCATCCTTTATTTTATTTTGATATTCCATCCTTAAGGAGACGTATGAATTAAACTATGGGGGATTTTATATGAAAATTTCATCTATTTTTTATAGAAAAATGGATCACTTTTTTTTATAAATTATAAATTTATGAATTTTTATTTAATATATTGGAATATATTTAAGTGGAATAATTATCTTATTTCAAATCTATATAATAATAAAATACAAATATCATTTCCACTAAAAAAATCCTCTAACTGTGAAGGATGTTGATGGAATGATTCTAAATTACCAAACTAAAAAAACAAGAAACTATATTTTATCAGTTAAGAAAATGATGATACACATAATGTATACATCAAAAGACTTGTAAACATAAAAATTTGTGAAATAAATACAAATTATGAATAATTTATTATAGAACCTGAAAATTCATGATGTTAAGCATACATTTATGTCATTAAACATACTAGGCAGACCAGGTAAAGAAGGTTTTCTATAAGATTTTGACGGACAATATAAAAAATATTACATAGGGTACTATTTAATGTTTGGATTGTACCTAGACTCGTCCAACATAGGACCAAAGTATTTCTATTAATGTAAAGTTGCATTATTGCTTCCAAGATGGATTCCAATGATCGATACTTAGGGTGAGAAGCATTCTTGTACCGATCTATCCAATGTACTTTATCTTTACATTATTTATGTTTTATTTTTAAATATTTTTTCCATTTTAATCCCACATCTCTAAAATGAGTTTTTAAATAATACCTTTTTATATTTATGTAGATAAGTGAGATAGGTTCTGCTTAATTATTTTTCTTCATTTTATTCATTTGTTTGATTTCCGCAATTTCAATTAACATATTCCAATAATAATATTCTTCTTAAATCATGATAATTTATTGATGAATCAAAAAATTAAAATTAAATTTTGAAACTAATTACGATAATAGAGTCATTAAAATTATTTCATTTAGGGGATCTAGTATTGAAAATAGTATTAATAAAAACACAATTTGTTAATGCCAAAAAAAAATCTGACCATTGAAAAGGGGGTTCCCACGTTGTGGAGGGGATTTAATGACCATTTATTCAACCTGATCATCTATATGACAACACAAATGGAAAAATAAATTTCACTACTATATAAAATTTCACAAAAATAATAAAACTATAAAACACCATAATGACTTCAAACATAATTTTCCAAATGAACCGATCTGTTTCTCTTTTGATTCCATCTCTCTTCGAAATAGTCCCCGAAAAAATATATTTATTCTATGTTTATTAAAATTAATTATTTAATATAATTTTCTTCAAAACCTAAATATTCTAATTTATATCTCATTTGGGTTCGAACACAACTGGCTTCTATTTTCATTTTAAATAATTAAACTAAATTTGTTGAGATTGATAAATTTTGATTTCTAATTACCCTATATTGAAATAACGAGAACCTTGTCAACTTGATAGAATAAATTTTAAATAAAATAATTTATTATTAGAAAATATATTATTACATTTATTATGATGATGTTAAAACCATTATACAGATTTTTTATATCCAACTGTTAGTAGAAACATCATGTGTGGTCCTATACAGCTTACCTTCTCCCAATATTGGTCTAATTCATTTTTTTATCACCACTTCACTTGGATAGTCATAATAATTGATTTAATAAATATATATTACACTTAAAATATTATAATTTATCTATAAATAATAATTTTAGTTGACATTTATTTTTAAATTCATTGAAATGTTTAAATAGTGTTCATTTTATGTATATGGACTCTCAACTCCATGTACGATGTAATTCATTTATCTATCAATAAATTTTATCGATGACTATAATTATTTATTTAATAAATTTATATTATATTTATATCATTAATAAAATTTAGGAACATATCAATATGATAAAAATTATAAGGAACAAGATATTCAAACTAAAACATGTGAGAAAAGCAAAGTAGTTATCACCAAAAATGCGATTTTAATAAGAAATCACTAATTAAGGGATGATAAGATTTTATAAGTAAATAATATATGTTATAATATGTATATGAATATATTTTTTTAAATATGTATAGTAAAAGTAAATTTATTATATTGTGGTTTTGAAGATGTGTGGACGAAAATAAAACTTGATGCTAGTTAATTATCATCCCACTTTTATTTCTTCGAGACACATGTAAGGTTCAAATCAGTCTCAATTATGAGTTTTATATAATTCCCTCCATCAAAATATTACTACATAATTCCTATTAATTTAAATATATTTAATTTACCATGGTATTTTATTCATACAGTGGGATTATTATTCAAAATATGACAATGTGCTTAGGGATATATATTTTAATATCATCATTTCTTGGATAGTATATGACATTATTTTAGATAATGAAATTCCATGACCTATATCTCAATACATTCATGAATTTTATACTCATCTAGTTATTTTTTAATATTGCACATTTTCAAATTATTTTATACACATTAATTACTATAATTATGGAAAAATTATTTTTTACTGAAAATTAAATATATCTCACTCAGTCTAAAATATTATTTCTAAGGTATCCATGATTTCAAAAAATATTTAATGAATTTATTTAAAAAAATAATTTTTAAAATAATTTTTTTAATATTTCAGTTTATGTAATTCCTTGAACCCAATTACCTAGATTCATAGCATTATTTTAATATATTTGCATGATTACAAAGAATCAAGTCCCGAAGGAAAAATCAGTTTAGCAGTCCTGGAAAATAGATTACATACATGAACGTTACATTACACATTAGAAAATAAAATAGAACATAAATGATCCTTCGAGAACACCATTAATCCCCATGTATAACCTTGCTTATCAATCATAATGCACTTATTGGAATCCCGGGAAAATAAAACATAAAAAAGGGGTGAGCTCAGATGCTCAGTAAGGGTAAATAATTTAGCTGAAGAAATAAAGATTTAAGGCAAGATGTGGGATAAAAAAAATCCTTTTTAAACATAATCTTGAACATAATATAGAAAAAATAAATCAAACATTACCATATAAACGTCCACATGGATATTCTACTAGTCAAACAGTCACATGTTATAACTAATTTCATAATGAAGAAATGCCTAATGATGGACATCATTACCACATAGTCGAGGCCTCGTGCCAAGACTACAAATAAAATTTTGTCAAGGCCTTGTGCCAAGAAACTAGTATGTCTCTTGATACCTACCGATGCATAGATGAGATATAGTGGGCTCCACTCGTCACTTAATAAGTCCACTACATTCCTCATATGAATAGTTGAAACATAACATAAACATTCATATTAAAACTGGCATATGAAATGTCAATACATTAACCATAAAACATGAATGGTATAAAAATAGAACATCCAAATTCAAAAATATCATAACTCATTCAATATAATATAAAATATTTTTTAATAATAAATCAACCTCAATCAAAAATAATATCCAGTACTGGATACTGATATTGTTTAAAATGATGAGTAAAACTTTTTGAGAGAAATATCATTTTTGTAAAATCATTTAAAATTCACACATTTATAATCGAATTAATTTAAAAGATATTTTTGAATCAAAGTGTTCCATACCACTTGTCAACTTTTTATATGAATTATCATTTCTAAACATTCATATCTATATAAATAAATCCTTAAAATCATTTTGAAAGCATGGACATTAATTAAAAATATTTAGAAAGATAAATCTTCAAAACATTTAAAATTCTCATCTTAATAAATAGTATCTTTCACAAATTATTAAAATATTCAATTTGAAATCATTTTTATGAAAAATGGTTATGGATGATAAAAATGTTCCTGTAAATACTTGCACATAAAAAATCTCAGATAATAATGAGATTGAGGAATTTACCCTTACCATGAACATTCCTTTAGTCGAGGGTACGTTTAACCTTTTATAAAGATATCGTAGCATTTTATTAAATTATAGAAGAACCATATTAATATTTATAATATCATTCACGATTCATTTATGTCTTTATACTACCCATTTAATAATAATTTCCATTTAAATTAACATTTTGGGTAATAATCACTTTCTTTATCGTACGTGTTTTAACTTGTTACTCTTGATTGTATCACATAGATCAAGATTGAAATACTTCAAGAATGTATTAATTAATTTATATATAATATATATTTATAATATAAATATGTATAATAGACACATATATTAAATGAAAAACACAATTTATGGAGACGGTAGTCCGTACGTACGCATAAACGCTGTTTTGGTTTTCATATCATATTGAGCGAAACAAAGTGAAAAAGTTATATGTAAGTACACAAAAACACAAATATATATATATATATCTCCATTAGAATTACTATGTCATATATTACATAATTATTAGTGATATTTTATTTTAATCGTCGATGAATGGTGAACATGGAAATGAATCTCCTCGCGTCGTAGAGACGGTAATCCGTACATACGCACGAGCGACAATATCATTCCCCTAAAGGCATGTAATTGGATGGTATATTAATTTTACATAGACTTTATCATGTTATTTTCATTATTTATATACATATTTCCCATCATTATATCCATCCAAAAAAATAGTGTTGAACAACAAATTACACCACGGCGTGGAGACGGTAATCCGTACATACAAACACATGGTGACATTATCATTCATAAGATGGATAGAATATTGAATATAGTTGTTCCATATTTATAATAACATCAAATTATATATAATATACTGGATTTATTATTTTATAATGGAAACAACAAAGAAAGATTAAGTGGATTAATAAGAGAACATGAAAGAGGGTGTTGAAATCATAACCACTTCTTCGGGTTCATCCTTTTGATTTGATCAAAAGGTACCCTTATGTTGGCTTTCTGACCAATGTAAGGATTATAGGATGAATTTTGGATAGTTGGGAGGATATTTGGGCAGGTTCTGGCCGAGCCAAATGGCTTTGAAGGTATGAATTTGAGAGAAGGGGATGTGCCTTTTTATAAGAGGGGTGAGGGGCACCTTTGGAAAACCCTAAAATATTATTTTATAATAAATCCAAATTCGGTTTATAGTGGCTCCAAAGTGACTTATTTAGAGTCTAGGGTGGGGATGGGTCAAAATAATCTCATTAAATAGGTTTTATACAAGTTTATGCTTCCATTTTAACCTTAACATTTAGATTTAACTCCAAGTTAAATAATTTAACTTTTATCGTGTCTTCTTGTATTCATACAATATATAGTTAAAAAACATACTATAT
The DNA here is from genome assembly GCA_963277665.1 of Viscum album. Classification (NCBI taxonomy): domain Eukaryota; kingdom Viridiplantae; phylum Streptophyta; class Magnoliopsida; order Santalales; family Viscaceae; genus Viscum; species Viscum album. Next base: position 382,113,938 of record OY728122.1, read on the forward strand.
ACTACCAATATAACCCCAATTGGTTCATTAATGTCATATATATTATTATATATGACTTTTGGCCGAACCATAGATTTTTAGAACCATTATATCAAGTAAAAATATAATATTTGTTTTAATAACTATTTTATGTCAATTTTGACACTAATTGGTATTTGTGATTTGTTAAAATATAAACAGCATGATTACTTCAAGAAGAATGCATTGAATGAATAATAACATGTAATATTCGACTAGAAAATTTGTGTATGTCATAAAAACTTTTAAATTATATTTATTTTAATATTAATAATATAATTTATTTGATTCATTCATTAATAATGTAATTACTGTATCATCATTTTTTCAATAATAAATTTAATTATATAATCTCTAAAAATTATAAATAAAATATGGTTATTTAGGAAATATCGTTATATTTCTAATAAATATTTATACTCTAATTTATCTTATGTATAACCCTATATTAAAAATGGATTATTTATTAAACATTTATTTTAACTCTTTTAACTATTCTTTAAATAAAATAATAATAAATGTCTTAATCTAATCCAAGTGGACCTAAAGGGTCATATTATTTTACAAAGGTTATTTTTGGTCAAATTAAACTTATCCAATAGAATTTGGTCATGTGTTAGGGTAATAATAATATCATTTTTACGCTTAATTGCCCTATTTACTTTTAATCGTGGTAAATAAAAGAAAAAATTTATTATTCACCAAAAAATATTTTTATCTTATTGAACCACATTTTACTTACTGATATCAACCGTGTCTCTAAGATTTTTTAAATTCAACTCATAGAAGCAGTAAAATTATGTTTTATGTGAATTCACAAATTCTCCTAGGAGGGGGGTAAAAGACGGTGAAAAGTTTTATAAATTTTTATATATCTATAATTATTATAAATTGAATCCAATGAATTAAATTGAACTTATATAGGTATTATGTATCTATTTTGACCTAAAATAAATTTAAATTAAATAAATAATTATTTAAAAAAATTTCTATTTTAAACGATAACTAAGTGTTCTTTTCACCATTCATCAAAAATGGAATGGTTTTAGGAAAATTCCAAAAAATCACCCTAGGATAAATTTAATATTCCGAATCCAAAAATAAAGTCTATTTTACAAAATTAAAAAAATATAAGTTGAATTTATTAATTTAAAAATATTTCTCGTTGTCAAAACAAATAGTGTCTTTTTAAGAAATAATAACTGTCAAACGATTGACACTTGTTTATGTATAATTTAAATGTGAAATTAATTTCAATGACCAAAATTGGTTTTATGGGTAAAAATTTACTCTAATTATACATCCAAAACATTAAAATGTATAATTCAACACTATAAATTACTTTTATTAAAAAAGATGTTTTTATTGAAAATATAGTATTTTTCATTATTCACCCAAATATGAAATTTATCAGAAAAACACCAAAAATTTATTGATACTAAGTTCTTATGTTCTGATTCTAAAAAAGTTTTTTATTTTGTAAAATTAAATATATAAAATTTTCAAATATTTGACTTAAAAATGTGATTCCATTAAAAGGTGGTAAAATTGTATTTTTTAAAAAATAATTCTTTTGTCTGAAAAAAAATTTATTCTTACATTATGTCTAAGAAACTCATAATATGGATTCTGAAATTATAATGATTATATAATGTTCAAAAGTTATTTAATAATATTCATAAATTCTTTTGAACGGCTAGTTTGGTATGACGTGATCGCTTGAACTCGGTGTTGCGTGTAGTGCATGTTATTGCATTACTTTGAAGAAATAACATACTATGCAATTCTGTAATGTTATATTATTCCCAACATTAATAAATTGCGTCCTAGCAATTTGAAATTGTTCTTCAAAAATAAATGGTTGAAAATAAAAAATACTTTTGGGCGAAAACTCATATCAGAAATTAGGATAATAAAATTTAGTATTATGAAGAGGAAAAGGGGAATGAAAAATTCACCACCAAATTATGATCTCGATTAGGAGAAAATTGGTGGAAATTAGAGACACATAATTGGAGGAAAAATGTAAATATTTATAGGAAGTGATTGATGTCATCAATCCCAAACAATTTTAGAATTGTGGTCCTCAAAGCCACCAATCTATGATGATTCTAAATACCATCAGTTCAAAAAATTGTAAGGTATTAGGATAACACATTTTTGGTTTTAAGATCCCTTCCCTGATGTTTAATAATTAATTTCTCCATAAAATAAGAGCGGATATATATATATATGTATGTATATATATACTTGAAAAGTAGAGTTTCATCCTTAAATTAATTCCTAACACAAATTAATATTTCACTATAAATGATTTCAAATATAAATATATATATATATATATTCTATTTATTCTAATAATATAGGGTTCCAAAAATATTGAATTTATAATTCACATATCAGAACCATTAAAAAACTACATTATTAAATCCAAGACATCACATGGGTTAGTGATAGGTGATACACCCTTGCCTCCCTTCGGTTGCGGGTTCAAGTCTCGCGGCCTTACCGGACATGACGGGTTCCCGCCCAACCTCTAGGTTTTCCTTTTTTTAGAAATCCAAAAATAAATTTAACAATAATATCCAATTTCAATCTTAATCCATTACATCCTTTAGAATTATCAAAAATACATATATCCAAACTCTCAGTCTAAAATTTATAAGGATGTTAAACATAATGAGGATCCTTTTTTCCAGGTAATAACATGTGCACGCCTTCATCGTGTATTCTTTTACAACAACGCAACATCCGGAATTACCAAAATCAACCATCTATTATTACAAAATCACTACCTCATTATCAAGACCATATTATGGATTACCTTTTCATGAACCATTTATTTTCCTAAAGGTGTAGCTTACTAATAAGTCACTTATCTTAGAACCATATAATCTCAAATCCTCAATAAAATAGTACTGCAGTACAATCCTTATTTATCTCCATAATTAATGTAACCATTATACTATTGATACAACACTAAAATGAAATAATTCTATAATAACAACCTAAGAACACTAGTCATTCCTCTTCATCTGAGGTAGTATTATAACTTGATTAGTATCCAATAACATCATTTGTGGTATACTCTTATGAAAGAGACATTGATTTGCGTAGTGTCTCAACGCCTTGCAGATGAAGCATTTTTCATTTGAAAACTTTTTCTTACCCTTGCAAACACGTACTTGGTGTCCTTTTTTTCTACAGGTATAACAAACCCCCATTCTCTTACATCATTTACCAATGTTATTCCTTCCACATTTATCACATAGTTGAAAATCCTTCTTTTCCATATTCCCTTTATCCATCTTTCTTTCTACTATCCTTTTCATCTCTTTCTTCCCTTCAAAGACATAGGATTCAGAGAATTCTTTACTGATCTTATTAACACATGATACTATTTATTCATATGATGACATTACATGGGAGACTATTTTCTTTCTAAATGTTCGCTTAATACCATAAATGATATGACCCTTCATACACTTTGGATCATATGTTTTGTTGGAGTTCTCATTCCTTCTACTAGGAGCCATTTCTAAACAATGGAATACATTATGTCAATATATGAATCACAATTCATAATTCAAAACATGTAAAATTCCTAACGTAAATTGAACAGTTTGTGGATATAATCCATAATCACAAAAATGTTTTCTTAGAGGGGGTATATATTCATAAAACCTTCATAGTGGTTTGTAATGAAAATGAGAATTTTCCTAAGCATATCCCCCGGGAGTGTAGTAATTAGGAGTGCAGCAACACCTATTGTCGTGTTCCAGTTCCCATTCGAGTCTAGCTCAAAGCAGAGTTTTCTGGTTTTACCCCTAGGTACATCTATTCCATAGCCACCTCTACCTTCTCGTATCCAGACACAGATGTATTTGATGGTAAAACTCACAAAATCTATACATTACCAAATTTATAGGAAGTCCTTCTATACTAATCCTCAAAGTCTATGTTAGTTCATATGTGCTCTAAATAGAGTTTATCCAATTCTAGCATCCAAGGTTATTTCTAAACCTCCCTCTAATACCAACTATAATGCCCCGACCCTAGTTACCTATAGTCGGTGCATTATTTTAATACATTGGAATGATTACAAGGAATCAGGTCCTGAAAGACCGATCAGTTTAGCAGTCTTGGAAAATATATTACATACATGAATGTTACATTACACATTAGAAAATAAAACAAAACATAAATGATTATTTAGAAACTACATTAATCCCCATGCTTAACCTTACTTATCAATCATAATACACTTCTTGGAATCTTGGTAAAATAATTCATAAGAAAGGGGTGAGCTCAGAAGCTTAATAAGGGTAAATAATTTAGCAGAAGCTATAAAATTTTATGGAAAGATGTGTGATAAAAACATAAACGTTTTTAAATATAAAATTGAACACAATATATAAAAAAAAATCAAAAATTACCATATAAACATGTCCATTGATATTATACTAGTCTAATAATCACATGTAATAACTAATTTCATAATGAATGGATTGCCTAACTTCGGACATCATTACGACATAGTCAAGGCCTTGTGCTAAGGCTAAAAATAAATTTTTTGTCAAGACCTTTTTCCAAGACACTATTTTGTCTCATTATACATACCATTGCATCGAAGAGCTATAGAGGACTCCACCGATCACTTACTAGTCCACTACATTCCTCGAATGAATAGTGGAAACATAACATTAAAATTCGTATTAAAACTATCATACTAAATGACAATACATTAACAATAAACCATAAATGGTATAAAAACAGAACCTCCATAGTCAAACATATCATACCTCATTCAATAAAATATGGAATATTTTATTATAATAAATCAACCTCAATCAAAAATAATATCTAGTAAAGGATGCTGACATAGTTGAAAATGATGAGTAAAACATTTTGAGAGAAATATCCTTTTTGTAATATCATTTAAAAGTCACACATTTATAATTGAATTAATTTAAAAGAGAATTTTGAATCAAAGTGTCCCATACCACTTTGAAACATTCGAAAATAATTATCATTTGAAAACATTCATGTCCATATAAATACATCCTTAAAATCATTTTGAAGGCATGGACATTAATTATAATGATTTAGAAAGATAAATCATTAAAACATTTAAAATTCTGATCTTGATAAATATTACCTTTCAAAAATCCTTAAAATGTTCATTTTGAAATCATTTTAATGAAAAATGGACATGGATGATAAAAATGTCTCAGTAAATACTTACACATAAACAATATCGAATAATAATGAGATTGAGGAATTGACCCTTACCTTCAACATTCCTTTAGTCAAGGGTACATTTAACATCTTGTATGAATATCTTTGTATGTTATTAAATTATAATAAAACCATATTAATATTTATAATATCATACATGAATCATTTATGACTCTACACCACCAATTTAATAATAATTTCTATGTTAAATTAACATTTCCGGTAATAATTGCTTTCTTTATCGTACGTGTTTTAACTTGTTACTCTTGACTGTATCACATAGATCAAGATTTAAATACTTACAGAATATAAAACATGTTTTATATATCATATATATTTAGAATATAAATATTTATAATATACATATATATAAAATGAAAAACATCGTTTATGGAGATGGTAGTCCATACGTACGTATAAACGTTGTTTCCGTTTTCATACCGTATTGAATGAAACTAAGTGAATAAGATATATGTAAGTACATATACATACATACATACGTACATATATATATATATATCTCCAATATAATTATTATGTCTTATATTATATATTCATTTGTAATATGTATTTTCATAATCGTCGATGAATGATGAACGTGGAAATGAATCACATCGCATCGTGGAGACGGTAATCCATAGGTACGAACGAGCGACACTTTCATTTCCTTAAAGGTGTGGAATTGGATGGTATATTAATTTTATATAGTAATTATCATGTTATTTTTATTATTTATATATATATTAGGCATAATTATACCCATATAAATATCATATTGTTGAATAACAAATTACACCACGACGTGGAGACGGTAATCCGTACGTACGCACTCATGGTGACATTATCATTCATAAGATGGATAGAATAATGAATATAGTTGTTCCATATTTATAATAACATCACAGTATATATAATATAATAGAGTTATTAATTTATAATGGATACAACAAAGAAATAGTAAGTTGAAGAATAAGAGAACTTGAAAGAGGGTGGTGAAATCATTGCCTCTTCTTCAGGTTCTCCCTTTTTATTTGATAATAAAGGATTTTTAGGTTGGATTTATGACCCAATTAGGGCCTCTAGGATAAATTTCATATATTTGGGAAGATATTTGGGTAGGGTTTGGCTGAGCCAAATGGCTTAGGAGGTGTGAATTTGAGAGAAGGGGAAGTGCCCTTTAATAAGAGGCGTGAGGGGGACCTTTGGAAAAACTTAAAATATTATTTTATAATAAATTCATATTTGGTTTATAATTTCTCCAAAGTGACTTATTTCGTGTATAAGGTGGGTATGGGTCAAAATCCTCTCAAAAAAAGGTTTTATAAAAGATTAGGTTACCATTTAAACATTATCATTTAGGTTTAACTCTAAATTAAATAATTTAACTTTTACCGTCTCTTCTTGTATTCTTACACTATATGGTTAATAAACTTACTATATACTACCAATAGAACCCCAATTGGTTCATTAATGTCATATATATTATTATATATATCGTTTTTCCGATCCTTATATTTTTAGGACCATTTTATCAATTAATAATATAAAATATGTTTTAAAAACTATTTTATGTCAATTTTGACACTATTTGGTTTTTGTTTTTTCTTAAAATAATAACATCATTATTACTTCAAAAAAATAAATTTACTAAATCCTAACATGTCATATTAACCTATAAAATTCTCTTATGTCATAGAATCTTTGAAATTATATTTATTTTAGTATTTACAATACCATTTACTTCATCCATTCATTAATAAGGTAATTATTTCATCATCGTTGTGTCATTAATAAATTTACTTATATAATATCTAAAAATTATAAATAAAATAAAATTATGTAGGAATTTTTTTTATATTATTAAATAATATTTATAGTCTAATTTATCTTATGTATAACCATATATTAAAAATGTTTTAGTTATTAAACATTGATTTTAACTATTTTAACTATTCTTTAAATAAAATAATAATAAAAGTGTTAATCTAATCTATGTGGACCTAAAGGGTCATCCTGTATTACTAGGTTTTTTTGGTCAAATTAAACTTATCAAAAATAAATATTTTATTTTTTGTGTAATAATAATATCATTTTCACCCTTAATTACACTTTTTACTTTTAACCGTGGTAAAAAATAAAAATTTTATATTCACCAAAAATTATTTTTATCTTATTAAACCACTTTTTACATACTGATATCAACCATGTCTCTCATATTTTTTAAATTCCACTCACGAAAGCATTAATATTATGTTTTATGTGAATTCTAAAATTCTCCTTGGATGTGGGTAAAAGATGTTGAAAAGTTCTATAATTTTTTTATATATCTAAAATTATTATAAATTGACTCCAATTAATTACATTGTACGTATATAGGTATTATGTATATATTTTAACCTAAAATAAATTTAAATAAAATACATAATTATTTAAATAAAAATCCTATTTTGAACAATAACTCAATGTTTATTTCACTATTCATCAAAAATTGAACGTTTTCAGATAAATACCAAAAAAATCACCCTAGCATAATTTTGATATTTCGAATACAAAAAAATGAAATATATTTTACCAATTTCAAATCATAGAATTTGAATTTATTAATTTAAAATTAATTCTCGTTGTCAAAACAAATAACGTGTTTTTAAGAAACAATAACTATCAAAATATTGACACTGGTTTATGTATAATTTCAATAAGAAATTAATTTCAATGACCAAAATTGTATTAAAGGGTAAAAATATAATCTAATTATACTTCCAAAAAATTAAAATTTATAATTCAACATCATAAATTATTTTGATTAAACAAGTTGCTTTTAGTTAAAATATAGTATTTTTTACTATTAACCCAAATATGAAAGTTACCAGAACAACACCAAAAAAATATTGAAACTAAATTCTTATGTACTGATTCTAAAGATGAATTTTATTTTTTCAAATGGAATATATAAAATATTCAAATATTGGATTTAAAAATGGATAGACATTAAATTGAGGTAAATTGCATTTTTTGAAAAATAAGTTTTCTATCTGAAAAATAATGAATATGTTCTTAAATTATGTCTATGAAACTAATAATATGGACTCTAAAATCAAAAGGATTATATAATGTTCAAAATTCAGTTAATATTATTCATCACTACATTAGAACGACTAGTTTGGTAAGTCGTGATGCGCTTGAACTCAGTGTTGCTTGTAGTGCATTTTATTGCATTAGTTTAAAGAAATAACGTACTATGAAATCTTGGGGTGTTTCAATTTATATTGATTTTTTAAAATGAATATTCTACCAATTATTTGAATGATTTAATTTTGACCTTTTTCTAAAAAATGTGAATAGAATATTCATTTAAACATAAACTACATGAATTCAATATCCCACTATCATGAACTCTCAATGAATTGAATAATCCCTAACCTATTTGAAATGATAATTTAAAATAAATTATATTCCTTATTATTTAAGAAATTATAATATTTTATTCAATGGATTTCATATTTAAAATGGTATTTTACCAAAGAAATGTTTCATTTATATCTAAATGTACTATTTTATCAATGAGAATATCCATTATTGTATTTATGTCTAAATGGGGATATAAGCTAATGAAACAATACCATTTCATTATTCTGATAACAAATAATGACATTGATTAATGATGATTTTATGAAACATATTTTATTGCAATAAGTTAAATGAATTATGACGAATCCTTTTGGAATGTCATATATTTACATTAATTAATCTAGAAAGAAATATTGTAATATTTATCGACCATTTTTTCATTCCAAGGGTTGTGATATAATGATTCAATGAGTATTTTATTATCTTATAGAAGGAATTTGTATGATTTTTATCATGTTATGGGTCTGTCTAGAATTAAATATATCCAAAAATAATGTTTTAAATATAAATATATAAAAATTTATTATGGAATATGATAAGGAGTGAAGCTAGTTTCCTAAAAAAATATGAAATCTGATAATCTGAGTGAACCATAAAATTTATAGGATGGAATGGGATCTGTATTCAATCCACTATGATAGTCTTGGTGGTATTTCTTGACTAAAGAAGTTATTTTTATGATTTTTTGTATAGTACAAAATTATATCTTATAACAATGATATTATCTAATTTATCATTCTCTTAGAGTCTTTTATGATTAATGACTTATGAAATTTGAATCATTATACCATGAATGAAGATTATGAACTTTCATATAAAAGGCATGGTTTTCAAATGTTATGATCATGTTCTCATAACCTTTTTCTAATGTTGTGTTTATGTGATCATAGTTACCTCTATTGGATACACTTACTTAAAATATGATCTCATCAATTCATATGTTTTGTTTCCTTTGGTTATAAGTAATTTTATTAAGTATGACATTTCTATGAAGGGTTCTAGTTAGGAATAAATTATTTCGAGATGCTATTAATCTATTATAATCATGTTTTTATATATTTATGATTAAAAATACTATAATATTTTATAAATAAGGTTTTGAATATAATTGGTTATTTAATATTCTTCTAATAATATATATTATTTATTTACAAAATTTATGTGTCATTATTTCACAAATCCATCATCCCTATGATAATAGTATTTTTTAATAATAGTAGATTAGTTTTATACTATATTTTTTTTAACTTAGTATTTCATTTAAATCAAGTAAACAAATACATCAAACTAATTTAACATAAATATGTTGTATAATCCCATGTTTTTACATGGATCACTCTCCCTCTAGAAGATGTCAAAAATATTTTCAATAATAAAAGGAAACCTAGTTTTGACGGAATAAAAATTAATATATTCGATAAAATAATTTATTATTACTTTAAATGAATTGGTATATATATATTAGCATGGAAAAATACATATAATCATATCTATCATGTTGATTTAAGGTCCTTCAGACAGATTTCACAATGATTTAGATGTAGATTATAAATAAATTATTAACATATCGGGTGATTTAGATAAACCTATCTATATATAAATAATCTCCCTTCAAGGATTTCTATACTTCATGGTGAGTCATTTTACTACCAATTAACGCTAATAAAAGATAAATAAGTGAATATTCATATGTTTTGGAACAATTATGATGATAAATGAATTGTATGAATTAGACATTAGATGTACTTTTAAATTGTTAACAAATCTAATGAAATATATATATATATTCCTTTTTGGACATCATTGAGTATAAAAAAATAGACAAATGAATCATGTAGTGAATTTAATCTTCGTTTCATCTATACATATCAATTATTGAAGATAATGTGGATTTTTTAAATGAATAGAATATATAGAAAATATGTGATAATAAAAATATGAATAATGACAATGACTCTGTTCTAAAATAAAATTGATAACAAATAAACATAAAATCTAAGAATAAAATCTTTATGATAGATGAAAAATATACTGAAGAAGTTGATGAGATGATATATTTATTTCGTAATCTCAGTAGACAAAAAGGTAAATTAATGGGAATGATACAACCCATAATTTTCAAGTTGGGAAAGTTATAAATAAAATTTTATTTTTCCAGTTGAATGATGAAGATGATTATCGAGAAGTAGAACATATTAATAGAATTATAAAGGGAATTTTAAATAAGTTGAAGCAACAAAAATATTGCAAGACAAAACAATTTCAATCAAAATAACTTACTACATCCAATGAAGCTAATGTATATGAGATTATGGATTTTATTGACCTTATTGAATATATCTATGTGGTATTTTATAAATTATATCTGAAATTTAATATGACTATAATTGTACAAAAATATTGTGACGGGTCTATCTCTAAGATGAAAAAGTGATTTATTTTTAGGAAATTGACATTTTAAAAGATTAAAAAATAAATTTTAATATATTTATACATGATTCTGTTAAATATATCTAGAAAAAAATAGAAATTTCAAAAATGATTATAGTGATAGATAAACAAAAAAATGGAAACTAAAAAAAAAATGGTAGGTATTTGAGATCAGAATCAATACTTAGGAACAAACACAAATATCATATTGTGTATCCAATATAGTTATATAATGTTTATCAATAATATAGGAACTCAAATTTTAATCCATAATGTTGTAGAATAAGCTTGAAGATAAATAAAGACTTTATTCTGAAGCAATGTAATTCGGATTTTTGGGTTCCGTAGATCATAATGTGGCTTAAAATGGCCAGAAGGAATTCATTTTTATTTTTATTATGGATAATCCCCCTTTTAATGGTTTAAGGGGAACCCATACATGACTGTTAGGCCCAAGGTGAAAGGCCTGACATGACTTTCAAATATATGACCTGATGGCCTAGAGCCATACCATGTCCAACACATAACTCATAGGATAAACCCACTAGAACTGCCCCTCCCCAGCTTTTGCATCATTAATCACCTATCTCCCTATCTTGCATTGCGGATCAGCTATAATTTCCCCATATCATGTTTTACAGTGTCTGGTCCCAATGGTGGTTACCATACCCACTCATTCATCCAATCCAGTTAGCTCTGCATCTAGTGATTGATATTTTTATTGCTCTGATCCTCTTTATGGGCCTGTTATTTGGGAGTTAGGAACCTCCATGGTCTCAATATCCCAATGGCCCTATGGCCTGAAGGCCTTTTTACATCATAATGTGGCTTTGGAAGATCATAGGTCTGAAACTAATGTTTTTTTGTCAACCCATTGCTGAACATTTTTAATGATAATGGGAAATATGTGGTTGGGATTGACTAAATGAAATAAAATGTTGTGGTTGAAGAAAAATTTCATACACTAACACCATAGAAAATATTGAGATGAACAACACTCAAAATACTATAACTAGTACATAAAATGTTTAAATTAATAAACCAAATTTAAATTTTAATTATTGGGGGATGATGGGGTACCAAAAATATTTAAAATCTAACATTATGAGAATATATAGTGATCTAAAAATTAAAAATATAAGATTAATTTCATATTAAATTTTTTTTTGATATATATTATTTTAATTTTGATCATTTTGGGAATAAGGAGACAAATTTTCCATCATAAATAAATATATGAGTGCTAATGGATTCCAAAATAAGGAGTATATTGGATACAATAATGATGGTTTACTATATTGTATCCAACAACGAACTTGTCACCTATATTGGTTACAATAATGATGGTTTACTATATTTTTTTAATATTTGATGTACTGAATATTATTTTGTAATGAAAGCAATATATTGGAAGATTGGATTTATGTTGGAAAAAAGTCTTGTTATCTGATGGTTTTATTTAAAATGTAATTAATATAAGTCAATATTATAACATAGGTAATGATTTAAAATTCAATACTAAAATAGGAAAATAAATGGAAGTGATTTCATAGTTGTTTTATTGTTAATAGAATAAAACGGACACCCTCCTCATTATTTATAGGATTACTCTATATTTTCAAATGAATATAAAAACAAATTACACCCTAGAAAATATTTTTATTTGTTCTAAAAATAATTTGAGGACATCGTTAAAAATAAAGGTCCTCACGAAATCTCTAGGCCCACTATTGATCAGACATATACATGTGATAATTTAAAAAAAATGAATACTTTTAAATTAAATTAAATTAAAAAATATAAAATTAGAACAAAATTACTTGAGCTTGTGTGTTTGGATTTATATTAGCTTCTAATACCAAAATCCATGGATTTATTAATTTGTTTTCTCTTATTCATTAACATTTATTGAAAAAATAGAGTGTTTAATTTTTCATTCTCTAAAATATGACATCTTCCATTTAATCACACATTTAAATAGATTAGCGAAACAAATGAATTGGGATATAACATATATATATATATTGGACTAAAAATTTATTATTTTTTACTAATAATTATATTAATGATTTCACTACGAAACATGGAAAAAGAAAAACTGTTTTAGAAGTTTGAACTCTCAAAAAATTGTATTGTCAAGAGAATGAACAATATAATCAATAATATTGATAGAAATTTATTCTCTAAAATGAATCTACCAAATTCATATTATAATGAATTAGATCATACATTAGTGTAAATAATAAAAATTTCTTTGTCAATTATGAAAACAGTTAAGACCCCTATGAGATATTCAAAATTATATAATCTAACCCTAAAATATAATTTATTTTTAGGAATTAAATTTTTTATTCTCAATATTGTGGAAAATAAGAACCTATATGATCATGGATATGATATAACATTCCATGGTTATAATTTAAAATTCAAGGAATTTAAATTTTATTTTATATGAAACAACAAAATTGTGGTAACCCATGATGTATCCATTTTTTAGAATGTCCATAATTTTTAAATAAATCATTTAGATTTTTAAAAAAAACTGTATTGTAGTATAATAATATTAAATTACTCTAATGGGTGTTTGAATGTTATTTCATGATGGGTAGAATATATAGATGAATTATTTTATGATGAAAAAAATTGAGCTATAATAGTATGTTTAAAATAAAAATATTTAAGGGGATTTCCCAGTCCCCCTAACATTGTAGGTAACCAAACATACCTTTTTCAATCCCATATGATGAAGTTTTAAAAATCATCCTTTCACACACATGCTCATCCTAAATTATTTTGGGAAGCTTCTAGAGTTGTATTTTTTATCAATCCTATTAATGATTTTCTTAAATGAAGTAAATATAATAAGACATAATATTTTTCAAGGGTGAGGGACAAGAATTTGATCAAGTCCAATTTTTTTCAAGTGTAAACTCAGTAATGATTAAATATTAAAATTAAAAATAAAGTTTTAGAAGAATTTTATATTGAAAAAGTAAAATAAATTCATTAGGATGATAATGTTCAACTACTATTGTGGTTTGAAATAATATATCATATTTGGGAAATGCTAGGGAAAACGATTTTTAATTATTTTCAAGTTGATATCAAATCAAAATTCCTTAATAAATTCTATGATTAAGAGGTTATCATAGATAAATAATAAAATTTTAAAAATATTAACATGATAAAAAAATTTTCCTCGTACAAAATCCATGTGTGACCTTAAAAAAAAACATGACAGTTAAGTGTGCTTTTATTCTTAAATTGTTGGTTTTTAAAATAGTAGGGGATGATCAAATCATATATATATAATGAAAAAGAAGTATCAATTGCAGATTGTTCTTATATATTTTTATGACCTGATATTTTTTGGATCACATATTTCATAGTCTATATTATTTTTAAATATCAAATGATATAAATTTCAAATGAATTTTTTTGATAAGTTGTTTTTTTACTTGGCTAACACATGATCTAAATAATTATTTCTACCTTTTCTTTTGAAAAAGGATTTTCCACGTAGTTTTTACGATGTATTAAACACGATGATAGAAGACCATTAGAAACTATGGGATTATCCGAAATTAATATTTTAAAATATAAGGAAGGAAATGATCTTAATATGAAAATTTATATAATTATTATATTGACTATGTTATACTTGGGACCCCCTTGATCATGCCTAATATCTTTTACATGTCATGATCCACAAAATCAAATCAATCTGAAATAATGTCATACACATTATATGAGATGAATAATTATTTATATAACCCAATTTTTTTTAGGGATTATATATTATAGATATTCAAAAAACCCCATAGGATACATAAATCTTGATTATATTGGTTTTGTGGATTTAAAAATGTTTAAATATTTCGTTCTATTATATCTTGATAGTTATTAAAACTCATGGATGTTTTCAAGGCATGACCCCATATCATAATGATATATTATTTTGAATATGTTTCATTTATTAAACATTGAATACATTATATATATATTTTAGAAAATCATGAATACATTTTGTTGGAATTTCATTCTATAATTCCAATAATGTGTGATTACTTTAATTCTATTTATATTATAAAATATCATATTGATCAGTATAGGAATAGTAACAATGAAATTAAATATTTATTCAAAGAGGATATGTTGGAGAAATTAAATTTGATGTTTTATTATATTTCCACTCAACATTAGATGAATTATATTATGAAAAAGGTACATCCTAAGGAATATCATCTATTACGTCATTTATCTTTTGGTGTCCAACCAAATCCCTTTATCTAGATGGGTTGGATATTGAACACTCAATCCCCCTTGGATATTAATTTTATAATAATTGTTGGTACCTCTATCTGGTGACATATATTTGTGTATATATCAATATTATGTTAACTTATAATGAAATTTATTTTCGGTTATTCAACAATGTTGAGATGGTGATTATGAGAAAGAGGGATAAATAATGAAGTGGAAGGGTGTAGACTTCATGATTTTTTTGTCAGAGGAGAAGTTTTTTTACAATTTTTCTTGTAATTTATTAGTATGTATGTTCATAAATTCTAAATTTGGTTTCTAAATGAGAAATAACTATTTTACAATTAATGATTGTGACATAAATTGGTATTTAGTCAATGTTTAGTTAATTTTTTACACACACCATGATGGGAAGTTAATATTCTAATTGGTATTGATGATTCTAATATTATCAAGTTATAAATAGGGTTTAATTCTATCAACAACCTGAAATGAGGATATTTTTACCAGTATTCTCATTGGAGATATTTTTTTGTAGTGTTTATTGACACTGATTGAATGAAATTTTAAATCAATTATATTTTTGGGTTTAAAAACCATATGTTGATGGATAATTTTAATTAATAAGGTATCCAATCTAGATTATTAGTAACATTCTATAATGATAATTCCTATATAGATGATTCGATAGTAAGGATTACTTTGCAATGTATTATTATCCCATCAATATGATTCTAGTAAGTTTGATAATCCAATAAGGATAATTCTCGCCATAATTAATGCATGTGTAAGAATTAGTATATGTATTTATGAAGTCCACCAAAAGTTATATTTCTTTTTCAGGTGGAGTCTTTTGAAATGATGACGTTAGGATACCATATGGATAATTTCTCCACAACAATAACCACCATAAGGGATATCAGAATTTTTCATCATAATTACTGTTTTGGGAATCTAAGTGTGTCAATGCTTGGTAATTTTATGAGAATATTTTCAATTATAAAAAAATCTATTTGATTTATTTTATTAGTTGTCAAATATGTTTGATACATTAAATGTAATGGAAATGTATTATAGCCAAAAGATAGATTAATGACTGGAAATTTCATTTATTGTGGTTTTATTGAGGATTATTTTTTGGGATAAAAAATGTTGAAATTGAACCTAGAGGTAATGGATTCACGTGATGTGGGGATTTATTCAATCTAATGGAGAATATATAATTTAAATAAAATATTTTTTAAGAGATTAGAGATGTTATTTGAAGAGATTATTTTTTTAATATATAATGAAATTTTCATTGGCCTGTGATATAGTATGTAAAAAATTTTACATTAAAATAACATTTCCTTAAAATATTAGGTAATGGTATTTTGAATATAAAAATTTGAAAATAAATATTCTATAATTTCAGTAAAAATATTCTATAAATAAATTTTTTTATTTCATCTGATAAAGATAAATAAAGTACAGTTGGGAACACAATTTCAAAATGACATTAAAGGAGAGAGAAAATGGAAAAAAGACAATAGATATAATTTTGTAAAATTTTAGACATCACAAAACAATGATAAATTGGAAGAAATTTTTTTCTAGTATTTATCTCACATAATGTTGAGAGTAAGACTATTCAAGTTGATATAGGTTTATAATATTGGTAAACCAAAATTTCTATAGTTATTATATATTGGATGTAGAAGAACAAGTTATCACAATATGGATAAGTTCATTCACATAATGTGTGTAGAGAAGTGATATTTTAATTGAATATGGTGGTAAAACATGATTTATACTCTCTTTTTAGAAAAATAAGCACAATGGACAATACATTACAAAAGAAAGAAAATAAACTGGCCTAAATGTAGGAAACGAAAAAAAATTCTATGCATGGTCTAAAATAAATCATTAGGGATAAAGTTGGATAAAGTGAACCCCTATTTGTTTTTGCTCATGTTGAAAGTGAAACTGACAAAGTATTGGCTTTACTAATACATGCATAATAATATAATTCATTCATGAATGTTGATCAGGGAATCTACTCTATTTCTCTATCATTTTCCCAGCATAAGAAATCTTCCTTGTTCTAACTGCATGAAAAATCATTGAGGTGTCACATTCAGACCATATGTTGTACAAACATATTTTCAATCAAAAGATTAATAAATTAACCAGAACATTCATTTTATCTTTTCAAGATGTGGTTGTTTCATAATGGGTGAAATGATGTCCAATATAATAACTAGCACATTCACTTAATATAAAACCAATCTTGGATGGTCTGAGATTACCATTCGAGGCCACATCATAGTTTCATTTCATCCATCTAGCAAGAGGTGGGTGCTAAAAAACATCAATATTGTGATTCGGGGAAGGGTAATTACCTTGGATTCATAGACATCTCATCTTGGTCATGTCATTCACCAAATTATATCAATGATCCTTGTGTTGTGTTTTCCCATGTTGACTGCCCTAATAATCTCCTTAAATGCTACTTTGATGCTAAATTTGGGCTGCTCATGTATGCTTTTGTTGTGACCTCTCAAAATGGCATGCACTAGTTCATCACATGCCGCCATGAAGATGATAGAGAAAAACATAGACAGTGGGATGTTTATTAGTTTAGGAAAGAACTATTTTATAGTACTTTCACAAGTAAGTGAGATATCATATATTCAAAACATAGGTTGCTTGAGTGTATATAGATGGTGGCAACCAACATTTGTTGAAGTTCCCAGTACAGTTGGGACACCCATGAGTCTGATGTATTAAAAAGGCCTTAGACTAATGTTTCCTAGATGTGGTTGGTTACAAAATCAATATCTCACCATGAATTAATAATATAAAAATATAAACAATGTATTGAATATCCTCAAGAAGCTCAGAAAAACTATAAATGGGTTATGGATGGATATTTCAAGATCAGAGCTTTGATCCTTGTTGTTTATACTATCATAAGGTTGTCTTCCAGACCATTTTTCTGTCCCTAATTTGAGCGATGAATTATCATTAACCAAAAAGTGTGAATTTTTGGAATTTCATAGAAATTATTCATAAGTCCATACTAAATCAAGGGTTCCATGTAGCATTGATATCCTACCTTAAATCCACTCATGAACCTAGATCTAAAAAATTCCATGGAATCAGAACTGTTTTTCACAAGTTTGTAACTGAACTGTGCTTGTATTGATTGAATAAATAGTGAAATATTATTTATATATATGCCTCCATTAAGAGAGGACATGAAACAATTTTTCCGTGAAACTATGATGATATTTCATTCCAAAATTGTTCCACTCCAAATGAAATTTTTCATATGGGTGTTGTTGGACATAATAACTAAGGCACGCCCAAAATAAACCATGAAAGAATGTACCTTTTTTGATGCAATAACAAGATTGAGGATACATATCCATCCAGTCATTGAAATATATTTACCATCCCAATATTCTAATCCTCTTCGAATTTTACTCATAATATTTATGATGTATGAAGCAAGAGGCCTTCCGCAAAAAATTGGTACACCAAGGTATGTTTAGCGAAGTGATCCCTCTCTTAAGCCCGTGTCATTAATCAAAGGGCTTCTTCTAGAGCTCAATATATATTTATCTATAAAAATAAATTATTTCTTCCAACTGACATGATATACTGATGTCTCCTCATAACGTAGAATATAATTCTTTATGTTGTTGATAGATATCCAATCACCCTAAGAAAAAATAATTTTATTAGTAAAAAAGATGAGAACGAGATGATATACCATGAGATGCTGGGATGGATTTCATGTCACTATTTTACAGCATGTAGAGATGAATTCATCTATTATAATGGTCTAATAGAAAATATAATTTTATACTGGGTGTCTCCTTGTCTCACCCCTCATGAGAACCTAATGTATCTGTCTGGGGATCCATTGATTAAGATAGAAATGTGAGCATATCCATGAAAGTATTTTACCCAACTAATAAACATGTATAACCCTTGATTTGAGGTATCTAAACTTATGTCATGTCTTTTTATGTATCTATGATGGTTGGGTGGAGTTTGGGAGATCTTGGGATGGTTTTTGAAAATATTTCAGTCCTTTTAAGTGTACACAGCTTGAGCAAGGTTAATTGGAAACCATGTGATATAATCATCTGGGAAGTGTGGTTATGTATGGTTTGTGCATGATTTTTATAACCGTATGTGGATTCCATGAAGGATTCAACTTTTAGGTAGCAATAGGGTCACATTTAGCGCACAATTTGTCTTACTATTTGAGCTAACCATGTAGCCCTTTAAAATAGTTTTTAAATGGGGTTAGTCAGGATTTTCTCTAACCCAAACCATCTCCCACAAAAACCCTACATGAGACTTCTTCCTCTCAAGGACTATGGGTGGATTCCTACTCATTTTTGAAGATATTTTAAGGGGATACAAAGGGGTTTGAAGGTGGTTCATCTCAGGTAAGTCTTTTCTCTTTCTTGCTCTTTGGTTTCCTCTAGATCTACTCTTTGCTTACTCTGGGATTTCTAGATCAACATCCATTGTGTGTATATATATGTTTTGTTATTCCTTAAATGATGATATTAAGAATTTATATGTCATGAAAGATAATTTAATGTGGTTTTAGTGGATAGTTTTCTATATTTGTTGTGTGGTTGGTCATGTGTTGATTTTTCCAGAACCATAAAGGTAGGTGGCTTCTCTATCAACTCCACATTGTTAGAATTAGTGACCCTGGTTGAAATATACTTGATTTTCATAAAATTGTTAGTCATAATTAAGTTATAATCTTATTGGAAACCATTTTGTTATTTATTTGGTTGATTTGGTGGAAAATTTGTCACTGTTTTGAACATGGGTTTTTTGGTGATTTTAAAATAATGGTTTTAAAATCGTTAGTGGGTGATTATGAAAAATATTTTTTGAAACATAGTTCTCAATAAATATTATTTTTATTTAAATTTGGTTCAACATGGAATGTTTGTTAAAGGATGTTTTCAATAAATTTTCGTTTTATTGATGTGAATTGACATGTGTTGGAAAGGATGGTGTACTAATTGTGTGGCTTTGGTGATTTTTTGAATAAGTATTATGGATTGTTTTTGTTGTCTGTATGTGGGTGGGATGTCTCACTATAAAAGGTGATGAATAGTGTATAGATGGTCCACCACTATAGATAGTGATTTATAAGCACCTGTAGTTGGAAATGTAGTCTACAGGTTGAACAGAAGCTCCACCATTTTTGTTTCCTTGTTGTGTGTTGCTTTGCAATATGGTATTTTTTTTTCTAATTTGAAATGGTAAAGCGACTTATAGAATGGATGTATGGATTTCCATTGGGTTGAATGGTTGCCTTAGGTGGCGTGGTAAGGGTGTGTTCGGCTTATCAGTAATTATTAAACTATTTAATGTTTTATATAAAATTATTTATATAAATATGATAAATATTCATTCCAAGTGACAAGGTTAGGGAAGTAATTTTGGGAAACCCTTCTGAGTATTTTCACTCACCCCCTACTTTGGCACAATGTTACTTTTGTAGTTGTTGTATTCTAGGACACATATAAGAGTAAAGCACCTCATTTTACTAGTGTTTTGGCTTGTTTCATTTGTGATGTTGTGGTGATTGGATTATGCAGCTTGGAGTGGAGATAAAGAGGGTTTCTTAGTTTTTTTGGGGTTTTTGTGTAGTCTTCCACTTGCAACTCTGATTTTTGGGTTTGGTTGAATTGGTATTGGAAAATTTTTATGGAATAGTTTTTTTTCTTTTTTTAATGTATGGGATGGGTTATTTTGTTGACATGTGTCATATAGATTGTTGTTAATGGATTTTTTAGTTGGTTGATTTTATCTCATGGGAAAATCATTCAAAAATTTATTCTAGATTCCCTAGGCATTTATTTCCACCTTTGACGTCTGGGGAATGTCACTTATGGGCTAGTAGCATTCATCATCTATCTCAAGACAATGGGATGGGACAGGATGTCTAAAAATGTTCTATAATGAAAAAATAAAATATACATGGATAATGAACCCTCATTCAATTGTATAAAAATCTTTTTTATTATCAATAGTGAGTGTTATATTCCCTCCAATTGTGTATTTTTTAATAATGATGATAAATTTTGAGGAAGTGATCAAGTAGTCATATATGATTCTAATTTTAAGAAATCCAAAATGATACCAAGATATAATATTATTCGATATCCAAGCAAGCCTATTGGCCAGAATCCTTGCAATGATTTTTTTGGAGTTTATTTACAAGGTAGAAAATTATAAATTGACTGATGTCACTTTCATTATCAATAGTAGTGATAAGGGTAATGAGTTGGGAATTAAATCCTTCAGTGAAGGAACCTTACATGACTAAATTTATAACCAATTTTCATACATCATTCTGTATTACCTCCAAAAGGGACTGAAAGATATGTTTTGTAAATCCATGTGATGTGGGTGAGCTTCCTTTTTTGAAGAAAAAAATATCTTATTTGATTTCAAATTTCATAGGGGTGGATATTAAGAAGATACTATCAGCTTAATGAAAATCATTGGGTTGATTCCTTCTTTAAGTTCCATACCCCTTGTTGGTCCATTGAAAATGACCTCATATTAACCAACAATTATGCTATCAAGTTATACAATTTCACTCATAATATGATCTATATTTCTCAATAGGGAAAGGGGATTATTGGACCATCTTTTTCTTTGGATAGCTTTTAATTTTTTTTTCTTTTGGCCTCCATCATTAAGATACTCGACCTTTAATAGTTATTCTTAAATATTTACTTTAACACTAATATTATCTCGATGTTGGATGGATAGTTCTTTTTCCTAAGAAACCACACCATGAATTTCATGCTTTGTGATGTCCTCCTAAAGTGCCTGAAATGATAGTTCAAGTTAATCAATTTCATCTTCCAATAGAATAAATATTTTCCTCTCCATTATTTCATGATAGCTTTCAATTCTCTATGTTTGGGGAGATATGCATTGAGGTTGTCATTTAATTCATATATAACCCATGTATCAAAATCAATTTGGTAGAATTTGGGGTGGTCATTCCATTTATTTTTAAATACGAGTCGGATTGGTAGATTATTTTTATTTTCCAAGAGGCTCACCAATTGGCTATGATGGACATTGTTTTTATTCTAATGATGATACTTGAAATAGAACTCCAATTTCCAATAGCACCATCATTGGAACGGTTTTATCAATCCTACTAGAACTCACATCATTATGATTCCATTTATATCATGTGTACATGGTACCGATGAGATTCAATTAAGATAAATTGGCCTCCTCAATACATGCAATAAACTCATTAATTACATTCGATCTGAAAATATACACCATTTTTTCATCAGTATGAATAATAAATTTAAAGTATCCAATGATGATTAATGAGTCATTGATATAACCAGAAACAAAAATAATTTTGTTCTATGGATAACTTAAATGAATATAAATATGGATAGAATAGAATCACAGGTTGTGATAACTCTAAAATTTTCATTATTTAGTCATTCATTGGTCGTTGGTATGATTTGGAAATTATTTTAATTCTCAAAGTATAAATTAATTGATACAACAATAGGATTTATAAATGCTAGCTAAAAAAGTTGGGGAATAAAAATTACACAAAACGTCTCTAATTATCATTGGATTAATATGTTTCGAACCCTACTCATGAAATATTTTAACTAAATAATCATGACACATTTTGAATCAAAATTTAATTTTTATTATTCTAATTATTTTGATAACTCATAGAGTTCCATCCCATCTCCTATAAAATGCATTCATTCATATCTATTACTCATACTTCAAAAACAATTTTTTTTTCTTGTATCTTCACATCCCCCTGATTAGAATCTATATAAAAATTCTTGAGGACTTATTTTTGGCCAAATTCATTTCTTATAGGAGTCAAGGAGTTAGGAAAGGTGATCATCTAAAGGTAATGTAATGTTTTTATTTATGTGTTTCTATTTTACTTATTATTCAACTTCTACTAAATCTATTTCATATATGATAAACTAATAACTCTATTATCCTAAATATTATGACATTTTGTTATGTTAGTAACACCACATAAATGCTTCTCCACTTCCAATAATTGGAAAAGGAGTTAATCATTCATGAATATGTGTGAACTATCTCCTCCATGAACCAATATAATTTTTCGTCCATAATAATCTCTCATGACTACTATAATAATTGAATTAATGTTCATATTTTATATTAATTACATTTTAATCATTATATTATAATAATATATCAATGACATTCTTATTTTACATTCACATAAAAATGATAATGTTGTTCCTACGTACGTGTGAACTATCACCTCCACGAAGCGATGAAACTCATTTTTATTAATTATATCACTTGAATGATATATATAGATATATATAATATTTAAATTATTAATATGATATTAATTATTTTAATATCATTTTGTAATGATAAATTAATACTAAAATTATTTCTATAGTTATCAATGAAAAATGGAAAATGTTACACATGCATATGTAAGGAATATTGTCTCTACGATTATAATAATGTTCATTTTACATAACCAAAATTCATGGTTTAAATTAGAGGTAAAACATATGAGGAAAGATGATTAATTTCACTAATATTATTCTAGATATGGATTAACTTTGACCACATGGACATGTGATATGAAATTGCCACCATTTTAGACCCAGCTGCGAAATATCAACAAAACATCGGATGTGAACATAAATAATTATGTAATTTTTAAAACATTGTAAAATGTAACATAAAATAAATAATAAAATGTAAAATTCTTCTCAATAAAAAATAAATTAACCTAGGATTATTATTCATGATATTAAAGAGTGAACATGATGAGTGAGACTCACAGTAAGGGTCTTCATCTCAATCACCTTTCATTAAATCATATTTTGATGTCATGAAAAACCTGAATTTATATTGTGAATAATAAACCCATTTGACTTTTTTTTTGAATTCAAAATTTTCAAAATTAATTTTTCTATATGAATCATTTTACTATACAATAACAGGAATGTTTTTTATGAATATATAAATATTGACTTTTCTACTACTGTGATCATTATTTGACATTTTTATTCGTCTATAATACTTAGTGTTTTTAAAAGGAAAATAAATATCATATATCATTTTTATGAATTTTGGTATAGAAATTTGTTTTTATAGTTTATTTTTTATATCAATATCTCAAAAATATATCTTGTGACTGAAATATTGAAATGTTATTTTTACTTTATGCATGACTTGTTTGTTGTGATTATGTTTTGGTTCATAATAATTGATTATGTATATTGGTGGTTCTTTAATAAAACGAGGGTGGTGATCCCATAATAGATATCTAATTCATTGGGTAGTGACATTGAGTTAGACAACAAAGTTTGTTCTAATAGATTAAGGGAATGTACTTTGATGGGTATTCCAAATGTAACCATAAAGGGTACACCATATATAGATAGAAACGATACAGTGTATATATGATATATATGTCATAATTTACCTTTATTATTTATTATTTCTATGAGGTTTTTCATGAATCCTATGATTTCATGAGGAATATTAAATAGTTTATATTTTTTGGGTGAAAATCATGATTTTGTGACAATGTTCAAATGAGTTTAAGGTATTTATGGACTAAAGGATTCATTATTTATTTTAAAACCATTAATGAGATTTTTATTCCCCTCTAGTATTTTGGAAATACTTTTCCATAGTTTATAATGATATTAACGAGAAAATAATAATCCAAGATGAATCTTATGAATATTTTTATCATGAAAAATAAATCCTGATTTATACTAAAATGTATTAGATTATAAAAAAATAGATATTTAGTAGAATGATATACTTTGTAATATTTGATTTGTTATGTAATATTTATAGCCTAATTCTCTCAAACTCTAAACATAAAAATATCATAAATGTGAATTATAGATTTAACTCAAGATTACGCAGCGTTAAATGATGTGGTGTTATAGTGGGAATCAAAGGATTTATTAAATTACATTAGTGGTTAGGATATTATTAATATAATTTCAATAAATGATTTTTTTACTTTATAGTGTAATTGAAATGATATAGGATTTTAATACAACCATGTTACTTCATCTCATATATTTTTGTTTATAATGATCATCCATTCAAGAAAAATGGATGTTGTGCATGAATGAAATCTAGTGGGAAAAACAATCAAAATTAACATTCTTTGAATTTCATAATTGGAATGTGACTATTTGTTGTTGTGATGGCTCAGATGACTCAATTGAAAAATGTTGCTGGTTTCTATGCAGGAGATCAACCAAATCAACCACTGAAAAATAAGTCAGTTGTGGAGAATTCCATGAGGTAACATCCCCTATCATTTGGGGGATCATATGAACTCGTTCTAGCTGAAGGGTTGATAAAATCCCAGGAAATGATTTTTGAAGAAAATGGGTGTTTAGATAATCAAAACGATAGTCTGGTTTATTTTTCATTTAGACGGTGAAACCAATCAGTCGGTTGTATATGGTTTAGAATATCCCGGAATGGGAGGAGATTTATTCTCTTGTGGGGGATGAATTCAAAAATATATTTCTTCAGAAATATTTTCCTAAAGCTCCCTAACTTAGGATAGAAATTAATTCTTGTAATTGAGGCTGGAGGATGGATTATTGGATGATTACGATGAAAAATTCACTCAATTGTAAAGGTACACAAAAAATTTTATATGGGATCTTGAAACTAAAATAAATCATTTTTACTCTATATTAAAGACATTGTATCAAAGGGAGTTTGCTTCTCGTGAGTTAAAATGTTATGAATACATGTTTTATGTGAGGATAAAATGGAAATGGATTTTTTTGATGATTATTTATTCATTGAAAAATAGTATAATAGGAGATAGAGGTGGAAAGATAAGGGGATGAATTCTACAAAAAAGTCATATAGAAAGAAAATGAAGTTTATAGTTTTTGAAAATTGTGATAAAAACACACTGGAGAATTCCTTATGAATTCTTGTAATTACATAACATGATGTAAAATGATACATAAGTCTCATAACTTTATTGAAAATGATCAAGGTATAGGTAAGAAAAGAATATTATTTATAGTCAATAATATTTTATATGAAGTGAGATAGTTCATTATGTTAACGAATATCTGATAAAGAACATGGATAATGGTATGTAGCTAAACTACAAGGAGAAAGTTGTGGGGAAATTATTTGAAACTACTTCAAAGGATGTTGGGCCATCAAATGAAGTAGTATCTTGTACATTTTTTATTTATTCATATTAATCCAATATGGTGTTTGATTCTTGGCCTACACATTCTTCCAATTCTCTGAATTTTTTTAGTAAATTTGAAATTCCACCTCAAGGAATGAATCCAGAAAAATTGGTAAAAACAACTTGGGGAAATGTTGAGAAAAATAGAGATTTTATCAATCTACCTACCATAATCTCTAGAAATAATTAACCTATAAACATATTTGTTTTTTCAATAGTATATTTTGACGTTTTTAGGGGAATGTATTGTATTTTTGTTTAAAATTATATGATTGACTTTATGGATAAAAAAATTTCTTTTCCAAAAGACCTTACGTTTGTGAACAAGAATGACCCATTTCCATTTATAACATATCAGGAAGTAGAGAAACAATTGAAATATGGAAATTAATCTTACATTTCACATATTGTTGAAAACAATGGAACTATTTCTATTAATGATGTTTCGGAAGTAAATGCATATATTGAAGAAGAAATTGGGGTATTTATTAAAGAAAGGTAACATTCAACCTAGTACATCACCGTGGGGTGCTCTTCTCTTATTTTATAAAATGAAATATGGTTCTATGAGAATTTTCATTGATTCTAGAGACTTGGAAAACAACACTATTAGGAACTAGTATCCATTACATCATATTGATGATTTGTTTGATCATCTATAGGGAGAAAAATGTTTTTATAGGCTTGACCTGAGGTCAGGGTACCATCCATTGAATATTTAAGATGAAGACATTCCGAAGAATGGGTTTCATTCTATATATTTCCATTATAAATTTCAAGTTATTCCATTATGATTGGCTGATGCACCTACTATATTCATGGATATTATGAATATAATATTCCATGTGTTTTTTGATATGTTTTTTGATTTTTTTATTGATGAAATTTTGTATATTTTAAATTTAAATAGAAGTTTGAATTTCATCCATGTTTTATTTTTCAAATCATAAAAGAAAATAAATTATATTGAAAATTTAGAAAGATTGATTTTTTATTTCAACATATTAATTTTCTAAGACACATATTTTCTAATGATGTCATAACCATTGATCTTACAAAATTTAATGTTGTTAAAAAATGTCCAAGACCAACAATTATAACTAATATTTGTAGTTTTCTTGGTTTAGTAGGTTATTAGGAGAGGTTTATTGGATTTGTTTCACTATGATTATTCCCACTAACTATGTTATCTTGAAAAGATGGTATGTTTAACCAGACAGACACATGTTATAATTCTTTTAGGAAATGAAGTGAAGATTACGGAATGCATGAGTTCATTTATTTCCATTTAAAAATAGTGAATTTTTTTCTAAAGTGATGCTTCGCTGTATTTACATAGTTGTTTCTTAATATAGAATGACTAGGTAATATATTATGGTTCACGTCACATGAATCCTCATGAGTAAATTTTCACTACACAAGATTTGGAAATAGATGGTATTTTTTTCATTAAAATATTGGTGGAATCATCTGTATAGAGTAATATGTGAAATATATACTAAACCCAAAATTATGAATTATATATTTATTCAGAGTGAATTTAACATGATATAGAGAGGATGGTTGAATCTAATCAAGGTTTATGATTTAAATATTCATTTCTATCTAGGAATTGAAAATATGGTGGTCGATGCTTTGATTTGGAAAATTAATGCTTCATTAACAATGATAGGTTTAGAACACGATCCTGTGGTTAATGATTTGTAATATTTTTATTGGATATTGTTAATATAGGAAATTACACTGTTTTATTTTAGGTTTTAGTGAAACCATATCTATCAGACATAATTAAAAATCGCATAAGGGTGATATTGAATTGAAAAATGAATATAGAATTGGTGGACAAGGGTAATTTTCTTGAATTTAACATCGATTATAAATTTGTTTTGATATTTACATATAGATTATGCCTACCGTGTTATTCAAGACTGAAGAAAGAGTTTTAATGTGAAGCACATAGTTCTCCATTTTTCAGTTCATTTTTTAAGTACAATGATGTATAGAGACCTTCGAAAGTATTACTAATGGGATGCAATGAAAAGAGATATTGTTGAATTTACTATGAATTGTTTTAATTTTCAGTAGTTTGGAGTGGAGAAAATGACTCCCAAGCGGTTCCTTTTTCCTTTTCCAGTTCCAGAGTGGAAATGGGATAATATATCCACAGATTTTATAGTTGGATTACCAAATACTTCATGAGGTAACAATGAAATCTGGGTTATTGTTGATTAATTAAGTAAGTCATATTATTTTATTTCAATTCGAGGTACTCTATCTCTAGATCAATATTCTCAGTTTTCTATTAAAGAGATATTTAAGATACATGGAGTTACCTTGTTCAGTGTATCTGATTGTGATCATAGATCCATATATAAATTTGGTAAAGGCCTTCATAATTCATTGGTTTCTGAATTAAGTTTCATCAAAACTTTTCATCCACAATCATATGGGTAGATAAAATAAAAAATCCAAACGATGGAAGATATTGTATGTGCATATACAAAGGATTACCAAGGATTCATAAATCAACATATTTCATTAGAAGAGTATCATTGTAATAACTTTATTCATTTCAATATATAGATGCCACCATTGGAGTAATTATACTGAATGTGATGTTAAACTATGGATTTTGGGAAAATGTAGGTGAAAATATGTTAATGGGACCAAATTTTATATATTAGATAGTATAAAATGTTTGGATGATTAAAAAACACATGGGGAGATATTAGATAAGTTTGACAATTTATTCATATAATTAGAGGAAGCATATTTCATTTTAAGTAGGTGATCATGTGTTTTTAAAATTTTAACTGAAAGAGTGTGATTTTTTGGAATTAAATGGATATAGATTCCATAGTTTATTGGAACATATGTAATCTTGGTGAATGTTGGATCACTTACCTTCTGAGTGTATTTTCCCCCCGAGAATATCCTTGGTACACACATTTTTTCAGGTTTCAATGTTAATAATGTAAACACTAGATCTATCTCATTTTTCAGTCTAAAAGTAGTTCAGTTAGAAGAGGATATTTATTATGAGGAATAGACAGTCCATATTATTTACCGAATAGAAAAAGTGTTTATAGTATGAAGGTTCATCAGGTTATGTTTTTTTAAAAACCATATGGTTGATGTGGGCACATTGGAATCTTAAAATCCTATGAGGGGAAATACCCCAAACTATTTGATAAGTAAATAAATTTGTGTGGGCATAATTTCCACAAGGGGGGAAGGATGTAACATCCCAGGTAATTTTTCAATAATACCTTTTTATATCTATTAATATTTATGAATTGAATATTAATTTTACTTTAAAGGGGTTTCTATTTCTGATAGCATAACCATAATGAAATAACGAGTTTTTTCGAAATATTATTGCGCAGAAAAGACTATGTTATATAGAAATATAATATAATAATATTATTATTATATTAAATGGTAGTTATCTACATGATATTTTATTAGAATAAATGGAAATAACCAACTATATTATGTTTTCATATTTTTATTAAATATTTTTCCATTTCTTTTAATAAATATTAGAGGCATAAAATGAAAATAAATCTAAATTTAAGCAAAAAATAATCTAATATTTTGAAAAGGCAGTTTTAAAAACTTTTGATAGAGAAATCTTATAAAATATGTTTTTTGTCACATTTATATATTATATTTGACAATAATATCTTCTTCTTGGGAATAGGTATGTCAAAATTTACCATGATTATTTTTTGGTATTTTTTTGAAAATATTCTTTTATAAATGAATAGTGGAAAATACTGCATTTTAATTAAAAACTGATTTTTCATCTGATTTTTTTATATTTTTATATTATAATTTTTAAATAAATTTAAATTATAGTTAGATTATTTTTCTATAAGTTAATCTAATTTAGATCATTGAATGCATTTTGAAATTAAAATTAAATAGAAATATAGTGTGACATTTTGAACGTTTCACTTAAAAACAGGTTTATCTATCTATCAGTGGGATTACTGTTAAAACCAATTTAACCTCTTTAGTGAAATTAATTTTAAAAATTTATAAATATATATTTACTCATTATAACAAATTTGGTCCAATATCATCAAAATAAGTTTTAGTGAATAGTAACATTTGTATTTCATTTTCTATGGTTAAGGGTAAATAAGGTAGTGAAAGGTAAAATTAAAATTATAATATTATAAAGATTTCCTAAAACATCTCATAATTATATTTTATGTGTTTATATTGACCATGAATATCCTTGGGATGAAATTGATTCATTTGGAATCCAATTTTCTGTGATTATGACATTTATAATTTTTTTATAATATAAAGTTGAATATGTCATGAAAATGTCTCTTCATAATAAAACAATTTTAATATGGGGTAATATACATGAGATCATAGAATATTAATATTACATATAAATTATAAATGAATATATTCATCATGGATATTTATTTATAATATTATGAATTAAATGATTAAATTTAATTACGATTCAATGATGATTTAGTAATAGATTTATTAAAAAATAATCAAATACTTGATATTTACAATATTAAAATAAATAAAATTTGAATTATTTGATGTTATCCAAGAATTTTAGGGATGAATATGACATTATAGGGATTATTTAATGTTTTTTTGAGGGAATCAAATTATAATATTTTATGAAATATTTGTAATAAATAGTGTCAAAATTGACATAATTCATATTTTAAAATATAAAATATTTAATTAATCGATATAAAATTATTAAAATCCATAAATCCACAAACATGTTTACATAAATCCTAAAATTACCATAAGTACTCATTAATTGGTCATTTTTTATGATTTTGTAATTATTTTAACTCTTAAAGTGCAACTTACTTTGTAAAATGATTATACTTAAAATTGTTAAATAAACAATATAAGGATTTTAATTTATTCAATACATGTCTAATTAAAATTTTATGATTATATTTCGACCCCTTATCATCTATTATTCAAACTAAATCCTTTTGGACCCATTTTAAATAGATATTATATTTATATTAATTTAAAAAGTTTTTATTTCTAATGGTACCCCTCCCGTCTACTATAAAAAGGCATACATTCCTCTCTATTAATCATAGATAAATTTTTTTTATCAACAAAGGTCTTAATAACCATGTCCTAGAATCCCCACATAAATTCTCTATGAATTAATTTTTGCATAACACCCTTCTTAGTGGTTTTATGGAGTTAATAAATGTGATCATCTAAAGTAAAGGTAATGTTTTTGTTTAAGTGATTTCATTTTAGTTCTTCTTCAACTTCATTTAAATCCCATTCATCAATTTTTAGGCAATATCTTCAGTATAATAAATAAATTGAGATGTTATTATGTTAATATCATCACTTAATTCCATCCCCACTTCTATTAAATGGGAATGAAATTAATTTATTCGTGCATATGCATTAACTATCACCTCCACGACTCAATTTAATTTCTTATTTCATAAACGCCTTTTGTGACTGAGTATAATAATAGAATTAATGTTAATATTTTATATTAATGAAATATTAATAATTAAATGATAATAATATGTCAATTTAATTAGTACATTCCATGCACAAATAAATGATAATGGCGTTCATGCGTACGTGTGAAATATCACGACCATAAAGCGACACGACTCGTTTTTTCATTATACCACTTAAATGATATATATAAGTATATTTAAATTATTAATAAGATATTAAGGATGTTATTATCATATTTTAAAGAAAAAATAGTACTTAAATTATTTCTATAATGATCAATAAAAAATGGAGAATGTTACTCATGTGTGCGTATGCCCTTAAGTCTTTATGATTATAAGACTGTTCATTTTTTATTACCACACTTCTTGGAATTATTTAAAGTTATAATTTCTAAATAAATATTATTGTAATTTCATGAAAATTATTTTTTAGATTAAGTACTTATTACCAAATGGACTATTATCATCAAACCATGTTCATTTTAGACTCAAGTTCCAAATATTGACAAAATGTTTGATATGAACATAAATAATTTTGTATTTTTTATAACATTGTAAAAAGTGATTTAAGATAAATAATAAAATTTTAAAATGTTATAATGAAATTATATATTAAATGAAGTTTATGATTCCATATTATAATTATTAAACGTGATGATTCAGACTCACAGTAAGGGACATGGTCTCAATCTCCTTTCCTTGAGGCATATTTTGAGGTCATACAACACCTTCATTTATCTGGGGTATTATCAACCAAGATGAATATTATTTACATTAAATGGTTTTCAAAAGTAATTATTTTATACGAAGTGTTTTACTAAAATAAAAAGTGATTGTTTTTAATATATACGATGATAATGAATTTTCCACTATTGTGACCAGTATTGTATTTTTGGATTCCTCTATAAGTGTTAATGTTTTCAGAAAGAAAATGACTACCAAATTCACTACTGATGTATTTTGGTAATAAAAATGGATTTCATAGTGGATTTATTATTTGGATATATTGAAATTATATCTTTTTAATTAAATTTGGAAACATATTCTTCGTTTGTGTATGAATAATTTTTTGTTATTATGTTTGGTTCTTGGTCATTGATTATGTATACGGGTGGTTCATTAATAAACATAGGGAGGTAGAGCTAGTGATAGATCTATAATGCATTTTTTAATGACATGGAGATAAACAAAATGTTTTATCATAAGATATTTGTGAAATTTATTTTTATAGGAAATCCAATTGTATCCATGAAGGTTACTCTATATATAGATGTAAAAGCTACAGTGTATGTATGTTAGAGATTCCTCAAATTACATTTATGATTTATGAATTCAAGGATATTTTTCATGAATATAATGATTTCATGTGGTATGTTAAAGAGTTTATTTTTAATGGCTGAAATGGATTATTTTTGTGAAAAATATTCATGAGTTTAATGTATTCATGGACTAAAAAAATCCTTCTTATTTATATTTCTTAATAATCTTTTTGGGATAATCCCATGTTTTTGAAAAAATATTGCATAGGGTATAATGATGGGTAATGTAAAGGAAGAAGAAACGATGAATTATATGAATATTTTTATCAAGAAAAATAAATCATGATTTATTTTATAATGTTTTAGATTAAGAAAAATAAATATTGAATAGACTTGTCTAAATTGTAATATTTCAGTTGTTATGTAATTGTTATGGCCAAATAAACTGAACATATAAACATAAAATATCCTAAATGTTAATTCTTTATTTAACTCAAGATTATGTGAGGTCAATGGAAGGGGCCTTATAGGACCTCACCTAATGTGAGATAGTATAGGTACAATATATGATTTGTGAAATGGTATAGGACCTCAGATTGAGTATGTGTTCTTTTTCATGTGATTTGGTACATGGTATGTTTTTATTTATATAATTTTTCTGTGATCTATGTGTTTGTGTATGGAAACCATGAGTGATATTGTTATAGTAAGTGATGTGGAAAGTCAATTTATACAAGATTACAACTTGTGTTATTTTGTGGTGCAACCTTCAGTGATGGGGATGTAATATGTGAAGTCTAATTAGATGTCATTTTAGACATCACCATGATTTTGAGAATGGATTTTTTTAACATATAACGAAATATGGTCGTAGTCAATGCCTATCTGAAAGGGTGTTTGATTGGATATCAGTTGAATATTTTTCATGAATGAGATAACATGAATCTTGGTTGGGGGACATAACATAAGTGAGAAGGTAGTGGTTGATATATAATGACACTTAATATTGAATATCCACTATAAATTGAATTAGATAATTTGTGTGGGATTATAATTCATGGTTTTATTGTTAGGACCTATAATAAAAATGAGATTTCATAGGTTTTGATTGATTTTTTACATGCATACATAGATATGATATTATATATAAGGTTCACATTTTGAACACTAATATGATTATATATTACATCCTAAATAAGAATCTTGATGAATATGAGGATATCTGCGTTTCTAAAACATGATGTTGGTCAAGCTTGACATCTATTACTATCATCCATATTGTTTTCAAAGAAAATGATCAATACAAAAATTAAATTGTTAGTGATGTTAGTATTTTTATATTATGTTTCTTTATGACAGATTTTTCTAGTGGGAGTTTTATGTTATATGTATGAATTCATGATATAATTTAGTTATAATATATTTTAAATGTTTATTAGCGGTGTCCATCCCTCAGCAATGAATCCTTGTAAACACTGATGTTATATGATACTAATTTTATTTACCTATTTATTTTATGTGAATATACATGGAATATTATATTCCTAAATTACATGTTGACTATATATAATAGTTGGAAACCATTTATATATAATTTCACTTTTGATTTCATGTTCCTCCCTTGTATTAAAATGATTTGGAAATTCTGAAATGGGGAATTGAAAAATAGAATTAGAGTATTTTATTGGATTTCACAATATTTTCAGACATAATAGTCTGAAATATGAACATTATAGTTCTTCGAATGGATATTAGATTTGTGTTCATCAAACTCATTTTAAAATAAAAAATTATAGCATTAAATTTAATTACATTCATGAATTTTCATTCACAATTATAAAAAAATTATCATTATATGATATTTTGTGAAAATAATGTTACTTATGATTCTACTCTCATATTTTTGCGAAAATATTTTGTTAGTTCATGCATTATATGATGAATATAGGTTTACCAAGATATGTTCTTGAATACTACCCTATATGAATAATTTTTTAAAATGTTTTTTGTTCTGTAGATGAACTATTTTATGAAATCATTTCATTACAGGGATATAAAACTATGATTAAAAGGGTTTTAGTTAATTTAAAGGGTAATAATAACTTAATCTATTTTTTAAAAAAAATTAATATTATTATTTTATTAATTAATTGAAATCATGATAGTGTTTTTTTATTATTAATTAATGAAATGATAATAATTTTGGATATCTGTATTGAATGAATTCAACATAATGAGTAGGAATGGGAGTTAAATTCTTAGAATGGATTGTATAGGAAGTGTGTTCCTAGGACATGACCTTCTTCAACATTACAAACATCTTTTGTTAATAATCCCTTTAAATGGTATTTTTGTTATGTGACGTTTCATTAGGTCTATATTGAGCATATCTTAAGACTGTGTATATATATTTTTTAATGAAAAAGGGTATTATTGTGAAATTTTGAGTGACCATTGTAACCTCATATGATTATTCTTATAAGGATTTATTTTTTTGTAGTGGTCTGTGAGTGGGACATGTTGTTGTGTGGGGGTTTTATGAATTTAATATATGAATAATGCTTTGAGTGTGGATATATTATCAAGTTAGTTTTGATGGTTATTCTTGTAAGATATTAGATAATATTTGTTATGTAGTTGGGATATTCGAGCATCATAAGCCTAGTGAAGCATGTGAGTTGGTTATTTATCCTATCCATGGGGGCATGGGGGTGGGATTATTATAGTGATAGAGTCATTATAGGTCATGACCCAGGTTGATGGAATCAACCAAGATTCTTTTGCTGTCACACCATATCTCTTATAATGTGAGATCAATATTTGGCCAGGTTTTTGGGAATAATAATTTTTGTTTTGATGTGAGAATAATATGTCTATCATAAAGGATGCATTGGAATTATTAAAATGGGTTGGGTAATGGTTTTTTAATTTTTATTTTTATTTATTGAAATCAATATCGATCATAAGTATCGGTTAGGACTAGTTGTTACACCATTAAATATTTAAACCAATATGATATGTAATCTCCTTATATTATAGGATAATGTGAAATTATTGGAGAAGAATTTTTTAAAATTACATTGTTCTTTTAGATAAAATATTTATGAAAAATTGGGTTATGTATCCATCATTTCAAATGTCTATATGGGTAGATTATGGAAATAAATTTGTAATTTTTGGTAGATAGATGGTCATGTAACATGATTTATGGTATTTTTTATGGTTATATTCCCTAATGTGAAAACCAATAAGTTATGGTTTAGTCTATATTTTTGAAGCCTCATATAAACAATAATAATGATTGATACAAAATATCATGGTGTACATACGTGAGATTTATTTTATTGAATAATGATTCATTATTTTTCCATAATTTTTTCTTCGTCTATTATACATATTAACAATCATTTTAGAATGATAATTCTGACATTTTTAACTTTAAATATGTTTTTTTTACACATTAGCTTAATAGATTGATTTATAGGTTGAATTATAAGATTTTTTTAAGAGATATTATTAATTTACGCATAAATGGATGATAGATATTTAATGTCCTATTATACACATTTATGTTAGATGAATCCCCATTTAAGTGGGGATGATAATTAAAAATCCATAATACCAAAAAAAATATAGGTCTTTATTCTCTATCACCTTTATAAAATATTAGATCATGTAAAGATGTTAAGACTGGTCTTACTTGAGCATCTGGTGATTACAACGATTAGTGGATACCAATATAAAAAATAATTTTTCAACTAATTACAGGTTATCTGGATAAAATAGATATTTTATGTGTCGATAATTTATATTGAAATGGGGAATGGTACATCATTATTTTTCATTGTTTCATTATTAAAACATATTTTATATATTTATTATATATTTATCTTGATTTTGGTGTGTTCATCAATGTTGTTTAGACGTTAGAAAACCCTTAAAAACCCTTAATTTGTATCAAAGTTTATATATCATGGTTTTCATTGAAATTTGAATTGATGATGGAACTAGAAGATAGAGTTTCTAGGTTACTATAGAATAACCCCTTTGAAACAATTATTTATGTCTGCTATTTTTTATTATAAAATATTCCGTGAAAAATATTTATATATAAAATTAGTAACACAAAAAAAATAATTAAAAATTATTTTTTGGTTGTAATAAGAAAAATACCAATAAAATAGAATCATGAAATAATGCACCACATCCTGGTGAACTGGTATATATGATGTGGTGGCCCTCAAAATAATTTCTTACCATGTAATATTGCATGAAATTTTGGACTTATGGAGTTTATCCTGATATGGATTTCTCCCAATATTGGTTGCCATGAAACGAAAATTTCAGAATGATATGAAACTCAAAAGGAAAATTTATAAATGAATAAGACCATAATAAATTACATGGATAATTATATTTCTGAAGGAAAAAAATAAAATGTATTTCATTTTTATGCAAGACAATTTGGATACTATTTTTATGAGTTTTTTATAATAGAACACTCAAATACAATCATTATTGCCAGTTAGAAGGGCCCAAGATTAATTTTATGTAGGGATGTAATCTATAAATATTGATTCTGTAATGTCTCCTTATAAAATTTTGATTTATCTATGTTTTGAAAATAAAAAACACTTTTTCTTAAGGAAAATTGTATTTCCCTATGCACTATCTTCTGAAGAAAAATATTTCTCCTCTAAGAATTTTTTTTATCTTTACCTTTTTTTCATTGTTTATGTTTATAATTTCACATAATCAAACTCATTTTATTATTTTGTCAAAAATTTAGATTCATATCTAAATCCTATGAATAATATAGTTTTCTAGATATAGAGTGTTCTGTTTTTAGACCCTGAATTCTCAATGATTCTGACTCCAGATTCTCTAAGATTCAAACAATGAATTATCTGAAATTTAGTCTACGAATTCTCTGAAATTCAGACTCCGATTTCTCAAAAATTCAGACTCTTAATTCTTTGTAATTAAAATCTTGAATTCTCTGTTATTCAGACTCAAAATTCTCTAAAATTCAAAATCTAAATTCTCTGAAATTCGATTCTGAATTCCTCAGAATTCATACTCTTAATTACACATAATTCATACTCTTATTTCCTAAAAATTTAGGCTCCTAATTACATAGAATTTAGACTCTCAGTTCTATAGAATTTTGACTCTAAATTCCTCCAAATTCAGACACCTAATTCTTCGGATTTCACACTCCAAATTCATTGGAATATATACAGTGGAATATTTAGAAATCAGATTCATAATTCTTTTCAAAACATAATTTGAATATCCATGTATTATAAATTCCAATGTTTTATATGAATAGATTCTGAATTCTATTTTTCATTAGAATCCAGATATTCATATTTTTTAACCTACATCATTTTCTTTACACATGTTATTATTCTGAAACGATGTCATATAATATGGTTCTCTCTAACTGTTGGTTGAGTTACACATTTACAAGTCCCTTCAAGATTCAAGGAAAAATATGATCATTGGAGGAGGGATCCGACCATTAGAGTTTTTCATATAAATTAGAGTTATTTTGAATGAACTCATTACCATTACTCCAATCTATAGATTACATGATGTGATGTGATTTATAGAGAGAGAGAATCTCATGCTTCGTGTACTCTAAACCCCTTGTTCAGATAACTTCTTGTGACTCTGATTGTTGCTGAGTACAATCAAGGTCTTCCATGGAAAGGAAGACATAGGTGCTGACAACCATAAAGTATGAGGACTTCTGAGGATAAGAAGACAAACATATCGACTAACATAAAGATCGAGGGCCTGTTGGGATTGCAAGAAAGATTCTGATATTCCTATCAAGGTCTTACCTTAGTGGGGGTAAGACATATTTTCCTGAAAGTATAAATAACGGGACCTTAATTCATGGTTGTTGGATACCTTACTCTTTCAGTTAAAATACATCTTACTCATTACTTGTTTTGTTTCTTGTTTTTATTTCTTCTTCATTTTTAAAAATGAAAAAAGTTTATCTTATTTATAGTATCTTGTACTTTTATTAACTCTGATAATATATATTATATAATCATTAAGGTAAAATATTTCCCTAAGTAAACTTTTCTTATGTGTCTTTTCCAAAACCATATTTCTAGATCCCAAGATTTTTTTTTCATAGTTAAAAACTAAAATAGGTTTTGTAAATTTACCTTGTTTACTGTTTTTGAACGTAGTTTTCTTAAATGTTAAAAATGAATGTTTTTAAACTTAAAATTCAACCCTATTTTAATTGAGCATCTATATATACTATTTCAATCCAACAATTGAAATCATATGAGGTATCTAAAACTAATATACTCACAAATAAGTTTCCTTTCTCATGCATTCCTTGTTAAAAATTTACATTCTTAACTATTATTTTTCATGTTTTTATTAGTGATTTTTATTTTTGTTTATAAATTTTTTCTATTAATAAATTTTGTGGAAAAATATTTTCTTGTTGAATGGATAAAATGAATGTTGGTTCCATTAATAATATAAATCCTACTAGAG
Organism: Viscum album; assembly: GCA_963277665.1. NCBI lineage: Eukaryota > Viridiplantae > Streptophyta > Magnoliopsida > Santalales > Viscaceae > Viscum > Viscum album. Next base: position 382,153,870 of record OY728122.1, read on the forward strand.
CACCGATTTTTGATGGAAACGATTATGAGTACCGAAGAGATAGAATAAATAATTTTTTATCAAAACTAGAGTAGACAATTTTATTATGCTTACCGGTGACTACAAAATTGTATATAATAAAACAAAAACCTTCACCATCCCAAAAAAATCTGAATATGAAATAAATTACATGGTACGAAATACATTTTTTTATTATTTGACTAGGAATATATATAGTCAAATATCATCTTGTGATGCTTCCAAATGTATTTGGAAGAAACATGAAGTTACAATTTTAGCACTTTTATTGTGATACAGACTAGAAGATCTATGTTGAGATATGAATATCATGGATTCTTATTTTCTTATGGAGAACCTACTAGAAAATTAGAAAACTGATTTATAACAATTTCCAAAAATCTTCAATCTATTGGAGAGAATGGTCTTGATGAAGAAGATATTTAGGACATGATAATTGATATTATTTCTAATCAGTGGGAAAAAAAATTAAGGTTATTGAGGAGAATTGGAATGTATCTAAAATTACTCTGGATATGATATTTTGAACTTTTCATCAGCATGAAACTAGAATGAAGAGAGATAATGATTTAAACAAAAGAAGAATGGTATTGGATGTGTAGCATTCACTCTAACAACTAAATCCCAGACTCTGGAAAGTGTAACAATATCTAATGATAATAAAACTGTTGTTATATAGGAATCTTGTGATAGTGATCAGTTTCAAAATGAATTAGACAATATTACTCGAAGGATGAACAAGATTGTGTAAATGAATTATTTTTAGTATACATATAAGAAGAAAGTTAGAACAGAGAAGAAAGATGATTAAGTAACCTATTATGAATGTAAAAGTTCTAGATATCATACCTGATTTCCCAAAGCTTAAGAAAGAAGATAAGTAGGAAAAACATTCTGAGAGAAATGGGAATAAGTATTTCAATTCTAAGGCTAAGAATGTCTTGAAATAAAATGACACCTAGAGTTCCATTGGTGGTGACTCTACCGATGAGTCTTATGGTTAAAAGAATATTATTCTTATATCTAGAGTACCCATTGAAAATCATTGTCTTATAAAAAAGGTACAGAATACTGAATCCTTAACCAATATGTCTTTAAATGAAATTTTTTCTAGTGATGAATATTATGAATATTCAAATGATGAATCTTCCACATTAGAATATAAAACGTTACCTTCATTTAAAAAATATTCTAGATTTTATAAACATCATTAGATTGAAAATTTAATGATAAAAAATATGTTATAAAAAGAAAATATTATAATTTTTATTTTAAAAAATGATCTTGATCAGATAAATTTTTATTTTTAATGTGTTTCTAAAAACCATGATGAATTTTATTCTGAGAAAGATAAGCTTTATAAGGATCATTAAGATGTTATCTCTAAGAATAATATTTTATAGGATAACATTAGTTAAAAATGTAATAACATTAATGATACGAAATTTTTTATTAAACTAATGTTAGAAATATTTTCTTTCGGTAAATTCCTATCAAACATTACCACTGGTAAAGAAATAATTGGCAATATGTATTCCCAAATTCATCCTCTAATCTGTAGTTCATGGATTTGGATATACTCATTAAAACAGGCTTTTATTAATAATTATTTTGTTCCCAAAGTTCTCCTTTTATTACTAAATGTTAGTGTGGTGGAAACTGGTAGAAAAAAGTTTCTTTAAAAAACCAAATCATTATGTTTTCATAAATTATATTTTTCTATGAAAATGTGGATTACTAAAATCATACTTTATGAAATTTTTGGGTCCAAGAATGTTTGGATTCTGAATTTCAAAATGTTTTATTTTCAATATAATAATGGATGTACAAAAAATAATATATAGTACATGGATGGTGGATGTTCTCGATATATGATTGGTAAAAAAACATCTTCGAAAATATTATCAAGATGAAAGGAGGAAAAGTAACATTCAGAGATAATTCTCAAGGAGAAATTGTTATTATTGGTAACAACGTTCTTCTTGAAAAAAACATTAATTTAAAACTTTATATTTTTTAAAGGTCTTAAACACAACCTCATTAGCATAAGCCTATTGTTGGAAGAAGGTTCCCTTGTGAATTTTTGGAATGATAAATGATTCATACACAATTACAAGGAAGAGGTTATTCTTTCTACCCATATGCATGAGAATGTATATACTGAAAACATAGAATACCTTTGGAGACAATATATATATTGCCTTAATGCAATGGAAGATCAATCATGGTTATTTCATAGAAGGTTAAGAAAATGTAATCTTTAGAACCTTTGAAAACACTCAATTAAATGACTTGTAAAGGGTCTATCGGAGCATATATTTTATTTATCAAAATTTTGTGATCCTTGTCAATATAGAATGCAACATAAATCATATTTTAAATCAATCAGTGATGTGTCGACTTTTGATGCATTACAATTAGTTAACTTGGATCTTTTTCTTCCAACACAAACTAGAAGTATTAGAGGAAAATATTATGTATTTTCCTTAGTTAATTATTACACAAGATTTACATGGGTCTATTTTCTAGCAATGAAATTTGATGATTTTTTATATTTCAACACATTTAGATTCGATGTAAAAAAATGAGAAAACCCATCCTTTGATAACTATTCATAATGATCATGGTGAAAAATTTCAAAATTCATATTTTTAAACTTTTTGTAGTAAGAAACGAATTACTCGTAACATTGAAGCTCCAAGAACTCCTCAACAAAATGCTTAGTTGATAGAATAAATATATTTCTTCAAGATAAATCTAGTACCATCATGAGTGAATATTTTATTAGTAAACACTTTTGGGCTAAAGTTATTAGTACTTCTTGTAATACTATAAATCGAGTTTTAATCAGACATTCTCTTAACCAAACACCTTATGAGTTATGGACTCATTGAAAAACAATGTTATCTTACTTCAATGTATATAGTTTCAAAGTATTTATCCTGATTACTAAGGAAAAATTACATAAACGTGCACGAGTATCTGATGAAAAAAATTTCCTAGGCTACTACACTTCATCTATTTCTGATAGAGTCTTTAATAAAAATACTCATACTATTGAAGAAACATTGCATATTAAATTTCATGAAACTGGTACTTTTGTTTTCACAAAATCCCAACCTAAATCTTTAGATGTGCTTTAAAAAATGATTATCATCCATTGACACAAGATGCTTATAATAAGGATAATGCTTAGGAATATATTTCTAAAGAATTTACCCTAGAAGAGTCTCTACCATATGTTCATGGGTAGGTTTTGGAAAACCCAAATTAGGTGATTCTTAAGAATCATCCAAGTGATTGTATCATTTGTGATGTAAATCAACCATTAAGGAATAGAGTTTCTTTAAGAAATAAAGTAAAAAATCAATCATATCTTTCCCAATTATAGCCGAAAATAACTGTTGATGCTTTAGGTGATGATGACTGAATTAAATCAATGCAATATGATATAAATGAATTTCAAAGGAACAATGTCTAGACCGTGGTTGAAAGACCTAAGGAAACTTCGATAATTTTATTAAAATGGGTCTTCAAAAATATGTTTAATGAAAATGGAATCACAGTATGGAAAAATATAAATTAGTTGCTAAAGGCTATAATCAAAAAGATAGAATAGACTGAAAAAAGTATTCTCCTTCAGTAAGGCATGAATCTATTTGTATTTTACAAACCTTTGCAGTATTCATTAATTTCATGATTTTCCAAATGGGTGTGAAGGATTATTTCCATAAAGGAAATGTTAATGGGGAAGAATATGTTGAACCACATCCTGGTTTTGAAGACAAAAAACATACGGAACATGTTTTCAAGCTTACCAAATCATTATATGGACTTAAACAATCCCCTAGAGCTTGGTATGATATACATACATGATTTTTGTTAAAAACAATTATTTTAAGGGAACTAATTATTTAACTCTTTTTATAAACAAAAATAAGAAAAATTTTATGATTATTGAAATTTATGTTTATTACATTATATTTGGTTTAACATACAAATCATTAAGTGATTCATTTAAGAATATAATGAAATATGAGTTTGAATGAGTATGATGGGTGAGTTAACATTTTTACTACATTTTTAAATTTCTCAAAAACCAAAGGGAACTTATATATCACAACATAAGTATATTAATGATCTTGTTAAAAAGTATGGATATGACACAAATAAAAGTATAAGAACACAAATTGGTTCCCCATCTTCTCTTGATCATGATGAAACTGCAAAACCAGTAGATCAAACATCTTTTAGAGGTATGATTGTATTTTTACTATACTTGATAGATAGTCATCCATACATCTTGTATTCAGTATGATTATGTGCAAGATATCAATCTAATCCAAAGGGATATCATTTAAATTACATGAACATAATTTTTTTCTATTTATTGAGAACCATGTATTTAGGAATTTTCTACACATCAAGAAATAATTTCGTTTTTAAAAGATTTTTAGATTTTGATTTTGGTGGTTGTATAATGTATTTAAAAATTACATCGAGAAGTTATCAATTTTTAGGAGATTCATCAGTTTCTTGGTCATGTAAAAAGTAACACACAGTAGTACTTTCCACTACTAAAGCTAAATATATAGCAGTTGGATGCTTCTAGAATCAGGCGTTGTGGGTGAAACACACAGTCTAGGATTATGGCATTAGTTTTACCAAATAACAGATATTCGGTGATAACACTAGTGTCGTTACACTATGAAAAAATCATACACATCACTCCCATTGAAAACACATAGATATTAGGAATCCCTTTCTCAGGGATCACAAAATTAAAGGAGATATCATTCTTCAAATTATCAGAACGCACGGTCAACTTGCTAATCTATTTAAAAATTCATAACCCTCCGATATATTTGAAAACATTACAAAGATTTTTGGGATGTTAAATTTTAGGTAATCTTCCATATAATCATTTTTTTGAAACCTATCTCCATACATTAACAAATTCATTTTCATTTGGGGAGTATATTTGTTTATTAACAAAAATCATTGTTACCTCTTAATCAAATTTTCATCCATAATCAACTTTTTTGGGACTCACAATTCAGGAACATAAATTATATTTCCTTTAACATGCTAAAATTTTCTATATTCAATATCATTCATTCCTTAATTATATTTTATAGAATAAAAAATTATTTAAGATAAATTTTATCATTCAATAAAAAATTTCCTAGAAATATGAATGATATGTTTTCTTTAAGATTTTTTTAATTCAATTTTTTTTATATATTGGTATTTTTATCTCGTTTTAATGATATTTTTTGGATTCACTATTTCATAAATTTTAATGTCAACCTTAAAAACTCAAATGATCGGAACCTACCAAATCCTTCTTCTTCTTTCATCTAAACTGTCATTTCAGATCATGCTTGTTTAAACCTTTGCATCAATTTGGAAATTTGAAAAATCACTTAAACACCTATATAAGGGATTCTATATTCTTGGTCCCACATCAGTTTACAAAATTTTCATGATAAATCTATGTATCTCCTCAAAAATATTGTTCTTTTTTTTGGGATTTTACATAAACTATGGATGTATTTTATTTCCTCCCCTTTGAATTATAGTTCGTCATCTAAGGAATTCATATAATTGAAAATATACAGAAAAAGTATAATTGATCAAATATTCGTTAATAATTATAATTCCAAGATTTCACAAAATATTAATCTAAAAGGATGGGAGACCCACTGCGTAACTAAATTGAAAAGCTGGAATCCAATTTATCTAGAGCATCATATTGATTTTTTTGAGATAGAATTTTTTTTAATGATAGTGGAAGAGATAATTTTTCACTCAAGATTTATGGGAAAACCAATTACCTTTCCATGAACATGGTAGCAAGAATCATTGTAGTACTATATGAAGGAGAATAAATTTTTTGTACTCATAAACTGCCAGATCAGTCATGCAGATTTGAGAAAGAAAAGCCAATAGAGAGACCTGGGCTCAAAGGAGTGAAAACATCGAAGACCATCCATCTCTAAACAAATTTCAATATGATAGAATTATGGTTTTAGGGTTTTTAAATTATAATAAACGGAGATATGTAATTTTTAAAAATTTAACATATAGGTTATGGTTTTTTTGGTCAACTTGAGGAAGACAAACATGGTAAAGTATTTATTGTTTATGATTACCAATATTAATTACAGAACTATCAAATCAAAAATCATCTTCAATCCAGAAATTTTATCTGAGATCATAGTTCTATGACTTGTGTCATTCCAAATCCCATTTATCTCTAACCCATGATCATTCAAGATTTTGTTGCTATGTATTGACACATTGAAGGGGATGAATGCTAGATTCAAAAGAAAACCCGTAGAATTTTATGATCAATCAGAAATTGAATGTGGACCTTTATTAAAGAAGGTAGAAGTATTAAAGACATCCTAGAAAACACAGAAGACAAGAAAGAATAAGGTACTAGAAATCCAAGAGAAACCTACAATTTAAGAAAGTCAATTAGCACCCCCAAAACCAAAGAATAAAAAAACTTTTCTTAATAATGTTATATCTTATAGGAGGAAACAAAATAAAAATACCCTGGAAGGAGATCCTATTTTTTTCATAGATACTACTGATGCAAAGGAATTTAAAATTCATGTAGTTGTGGAATTTGAAATGAAAAAAAATCAAAAGAATAAAATGAAGAATATATCCTAAGCCAATGTTATTCGAGACCTTCTCGAGGATACTGAGAAAGCTTCTGAACATATTCATGTACTGGGATTAATTATACAAGAATTATTACTAGGGATTCTGGGATAGGAGAATTTAATTCCAGAACCTGATGTTGATGTAGTGATAGTTTTGGAAGGGGAACAGAAGAATAAGAAGAAGTAGTAGTAGATGAGAGTTATGATGTGATAAGGAAAGTAGAATTATATCATTAGAAGGAAATACATTTTGAAAATTTGTCGATCCAAACATCCATGGATGAAACATTGAAAGTATCTTCTCATGGAAATGAGGATGAGGGTCAAGAAGAGTTTAATAAAAATTATGACGATGAAAGCCTTAATCATGAATTCATTCAACCTCTTGATCTTGAGGGAGATTCTGAGAAAGAAAATGTTGATGAAGATAAAAATTTCCAAGTCTTGGATAGTGAGAATGAATCTCCAATGGATATAGAGTCGATTTCTAAAATATAAAAAGGAAAACATGTAATAGTTTATACAGTTTATAAAACCGTTGTGGTTATGAAAGATGTTGGTGGTTCATCCCATAGAAAGGTTATTGAGATTGAAAATAAATATTCACGCATAAGGGAATAATATTTTGAATCATTATCAATGGGTTAGGACATTTTGGTATTGTCACTGAAGAAATTAGTAGACACCATACTGTTGTTTCCGAGTATTGACTCGAGGTGTCATATACTTCAGCATTTGTTCAATAAAAAGAGATATTTAGTTAGCATTATCATAGAAAAATGCCTCATGCTTGTGGCTGATTTCAAAAACATTCATATTAGTTATGATACTCATTGTAGATCATGTAATAAAAATACTAATTTTTCTAAAAGAACAATTGATGACTTGATAATTCAGGAAGACATCCACGATTCAGTGAAAGATTATTTTGATAAGTCAGCTGATATGATAAGAAAAATTTACAACTAGTTCCACAGAGAAGTTGAACCTCAAAAAAGTATTCTAAAGGAAAGAATACAATGATATGAATTTGAAGATGAACTATGTTTCTTTAAATATGAATAGATTAAGGGATCTCAAAATAGAGTTCGATGAAAAGATCAATTAGAAAAAATATTTACTGAAGTCAGAGGAAAAAAATCCTTAGGTCTAAGGATGAAAAGGTCATGACTCTAGAATAGAAATATCTGGATCATAAACATTTTCTCAAGTGGATTGAGAAAGACCATAAATATCTCACTAAATTAAATAATATCATGAAGAAGACCATGGAAAAGGAAATATAAGGTTGAATATTTTTTTCTTTCAATTCTTGTCTTTTCTTGTATTTCTTCCTTGTATTAATGTTTCAAATCATAATAGAAAATCTTTTTTCTCTTCATTTGATTTGGGTATAGCTCTAATCATTTAGGTACAATAGTTTTCCACTTCTCAGTATTCCTATTTAAAAATAAAAATGAGGGAGAAAGATAAGATAAAAAAGAAAAATAATTATAATGAAGAGAATGCCCTATGTATGGTGTAGTTTATGAATGGTGAGTTTACTTAATAAGTAAATTTTTTCTCTAAAGAAGTCACAAATACAAACCTTGGGGGTTTCAAAACCTAAGAGGGAGTTAGTCGTTTTCATATTGATTCATAAGTAAAGAGACATATGTTTTTCTTTTAATGTTCATAATTAAAATTCTTAGTTCTTATATTATTTTTCGTAGATTTGTTTGTGCTTTTTAAAAAGGGGATGTTGGTGAGTCAATGAGGATTATTTATTACTTTTCCATTCCTCTGTGTTTTGAAAATCACAAACTCTTCATATTCTAGGAAATTATATTTCCCTTAGGAAATTTTTTTAGGGAAAATTTCTCCTCTCTAAAGAATTTGTTATCCATACCATTTTTTCATTGTCTCGTTTTATAATTCAACATAATAAAACTCATTTTATTACTATGTCAAAAATTTGGATTGTGTATCCAAAACCTTGAAATATTATGTTTTCCTTGATATGGACTATTCTGTTTTCAGATTCTGAAATGTTTGAAATTCAGAATCTGAATTCTCTAAAATTCAGACTCCGAATTTTTTGAAATTCAGTCTCCAAATTATCTAAAATTCAAACTCCAAATTCCCTGAAATTTAGAAACTGAATTCTCTGAAATTCAGAAACACAATTCTATAAAATTCAGACTATGAATTCATTAAAATTTATAATCCCATTTTTTCTGAAATTCAGACTATCAATTCTCTGAAATTGGGACACCAAATTCCATAGATTTATGATTATTAATTCCCCATAATTCAGACACTAAATTACTCATAAATTCGAATCTGAATTCCTCTGAATGAAGAATCTGAATTCCTAATAATTTTAACTCCTAATTTCTCAGAATTTAGACTATTAATTACTCATAATAAAAATGATGAATTCATTAGAATATATACTCCAGGATATTTATAATTTAGATTTAAAATTCATTGTAAAACAGAATCTAAATATCCATGTTTTATAAATTCTGAAATTTATATATGATTAGACTACAAATTATATTTTTCCTTATACTCCAGATATTGAGATTTGGTTAAGCTACTACATTTTCCTTACACATGTTATTATTCAGAAATGCTGTTGTACAATATAGTTCTAACTAACGGTTGGTTGAGTAACACTTGTACATGTCCCTATGAAAATCATAGAAAAATATGACTATTGTAAGAGGGATCCCATCATTAGGGGTTTTCCTATAAATAGGATCTAATTTGAAGGATCTCATTATTTTTTGGTCAATCTTGAGATTATATGATGTTAAGTGAATTATATAGAGAGAGAGAGAGAGAATCTTATACATTGTGCTCTCTAAACACCTTGTTCATATTTCTTCATGCAACACAGATTGGGGTTGTGTACAAATGAGGGCTTCTAGGGATAGGAAGACAAATGTGTCGACTACCTTAATGTTCGAGGACTTCCAGGGATAGAAAGACACGGGTTTTAACTACCTTAAAAATCAAGGGCTTTCGAGGATATCAAAACATATTCTAGTATTCATATTGAGTTTTTACCCTAGTGTGGGTAGGAAATACATTAATTAAAATATAAATCAAGGGACCTTTATCGTGGTTTGTTGGATACCCTAGTCTTTGGGTTAAAATATTTTATACTTCTTACATGTTTCGATTCATGTTTTTATTTTTTTTTCATTTTTATAAATGGATAAAATGTTATATTTTTATGCATTCTTGTACTTTTATTAACTATGATAAATGAGATTCAATACACTTTAAGTAATAATTTTTACCTTTGTAAACATTTCTTTTGATTATTTTGTGGAAAACTATTTTCAGAACCTAAGAGAATTCAGTTTACAGTTATGAACAAATATAGGATTTGTGAATTTACCTTATTTTACATTGTTGAAAAAGTTTTCCTTAAGAATAAAATAAAAAAGTCTTTAAACATACAATTCACCCCATCTTGTAATTGACCATATATATACACTATTTAGATCCTATAGTAAAAAATTAAATTAGATAATTTGACTTAGGTCAAAATATGATTTAATAAAATTTAAAAAGGTTATATTTTTAAAATAAATAACATTATATATGTTTTCATATTTTTAATAAATATTTTATAAATATAATCTCAAATTGAAAACAATATGTCTTTATTTTTTAATTTTGTAAAATATTTATTAAAACCATTTAGGATGATGTTATGATAAATGGATTGTATAAAATATTATGTGATATATTTAATTTATGTCTATTCTTACTGTAAAATTGGAATGTATTTATTGTAAAAAATATTTTTCATTAAATATATCATAGAGTCAAATAAGAAAAAATTCATTTTAAATTTACGTATTGAAAACATAAAATTTTAATATTTTTTAAAATTCAATTTTTCATGTTTATCGATGACTAAATTATAATGTGATTATAATTTAGTTATGATTTTATTAATTATTTATTTAAATTTTAAATATATTAATTTTAAATTTACATAGTATCCTTCGTATATTTTCATTAATATAGTTTTAATATTATGAATTCTGACTTATTCATTCCACTAAGGAGTTAAAAATATTCAGTATTTTCACAAATAAATTTATGTGTTTATATACTTGTTATGAAAGAATATTTTATTTTCTTCTACTATGAATTTGGATTGTATTAAGTTGTGATATTGAATTTATAATATAAGTTTAATATAAAAATATAATTTTTTGATAATTTATATAACAAAAATAAAATTTGGTTAAATTATTCCTTGGTAGAGTGCCTTTTATGTTAAACCACTCAACAACTTGGAATTGTATTCCATATCTAGAAAATACAAGGGTCAATATCTATCACTCAAGGATTACTATTATAGTTATTATTAATAATATTTTATTTTATTTATTTATATAAAAATTATTAATATATACTATGAATTATATGAATTTAGATGTATAGTAATATAATAAAATTTAAATATAATAAAGAAACATTGAAAACCATAGTTTTTAGTTTATAATTATTCATTCTAGAATAATTATTTTAAATACTATAATATAATTTTTCTATTAATAAACTTTTTAAAAAAATTTCTTAATGTGAAATCAACTATAAATAATTTCATTAATTTAATATTAGTGTGTATTTTAATAAATAATTAGAAAACATTTAAAATGTTTTTTAATGATTTTTTATTTTTTCATGTTAACTATAAGTGTGTATTTATTGCTACCGAAGTGTGATTTTATATAGTTGAATAAAAATTTAATAAATTAAATTCCTAAATATGATACATGAATACCTACAATAGAGTAATAAATAACTCTGTAATATTAATTTCATTCTTATCCAAGTATCATTCTATATAAGAGAGAAAACTTTCGGTTGAATATATTTATTTGTAAGAGTAATTTTACCCCCATTTAATAGTAAATATATATATATTTATATATTAATTTATATCTTATTAAGAGTAATGATGGACTTTTTAATATTCATATATATATCTGTATAAGCAATGTGATAGAAAATATATGAAACATATGAGATATATAAAGGTCATCTTTAATAATACCAAATTTGATTAAACTAGAATCCATTGGACTATATATGAATCACTCACTTGGGGGGAAATACCAAGTATGAATAAACACATGTTTCATTTAGAAATTTTCTTCTTGATCATTGGATATAGAAATTCCATTAGGATCTATCAAAATAACATTTAATTGTTTAATTAATTTTTGGTATTATTCCATAAGTATATATAGAAATTATTAGAAGATAGTGTGCTAATAGGATTAATATATGGGTCACATAAATTAAATGTATATTTTTTGTTAGCATATTATATCCTAATACTCATTCTCATCCAAATGTGTTAATGGTTGGTGTTGAATTCAACATGGTTCAATCAATATAAAGGATAAATAAGGGATTCAAATCCAATTTATTTCACATTCAATATCTCATTTCATTTTTCCTTTTTAAGAAAATTTAAATAATTTTTTATTTTTATTATATTGAAAATAATGGATTTGATCAGAACCATGAAATCTAGGATAAAAAGAGAAATTTTGCGTTATTTCAACCCATATATTAGTGTTCCACTAATTTTTCTGCTGAAAAAGAGGGTAGTGAAATATATGTGGGGGTTATCATCATTTGAATGTGGTATTGTGTCCTTTTATCATTTTATATGAATATATGGATTTCATATTATTCTCTAACATTGATACATCATAATAGATAGTTCTCTAGGAAACATTGTATTCTTATAAAAATATTGAATTGCTTTATCAAAATATTGAAATTTAATTTTTATATAAAATAGAATAAAATTAATGACAACATTATTTGAAAGCATTGGACCAGAAAAGTTGAGAAATAAATGAATTCACAATAATATAGAACAAAAAAAATAAAATCAAAAAATAATTTAGTTAATAATTTCACTTGATTTAGTGTAGTATAAGTTGTTGGTGTCAAAAAAAATATCAAGAGATAAAATGGATCATCATTGGTTTGTCATAAAAGGACATTAATGAATAATTGGAATGATTTTTTATAGTTTTACATATAATGATTCTAATAATAAATTATTAAATATAGACTCACAATATGTGTACAGTTCGAAATTATCAGTTTCAGATTATCCTAGCTCATAAAATAAATTCTATTCACATAATTGTTTTTAAGAAAATATGTCAGGATAAGTACATGGTATTTCAGAGACATGGTGGGGAATGTGGGAACAATAATTGAATGACCATGAAATATATGAATTTATTAAATCAAATTACATATTCTTTAATTTTTCTGATATGTTTTATTTCCAGAAATTATGCATGAACTTATGGGAGTGTAAATGATGTTACAATAATAATACTAATATTTATTTGAATAAATATTAATTCAATTCTTTAGAGAAATAATTAAACTAGGGATACAATTTATTCAATGATAATATAATTATGAATATAAATTCAAGGGGATAAGGTATAATTAATATGTTGGGGTGATAAACATAAATTTTTAATTTATTTCATGATATATATTTTTATAATTTGTATAAAAAATTTATTAGTGTTGTATAGATAAATACATTTTAATAGATAATTTGTTTTATGTAAAATAACCTAAATTTTTTATATATATTTAATATTATATTGGTTTAAATTGAATATATAAATACCATTTAAAATTTATTTTTAATGTCGTTTGGGTTTTGATGTTAATAATTTGTGGATAATGGCTAAAAAATAATACCAAATGTGTAGAATGGAAGTACAATTTAGAAATTTGAACACCTATATAAGAGTAATGGAGAATTGTATATGAGTAGTGAAGTCCTATTTAATACTATATTTATAAATAACTAAGGGTAATTTTATATATAATATAAAAAAAGGTAATATCTTATTCCCTGCCTAATTCAATTCATCACAATGTACGAGTCAATTTCCTTCAACATAAGAGTCAATTTTTATCAACATAAAATTCAATTCATATTCATGTCGCAATGATTATGAGCTATGTAATAATAATTTATATATTCATAAGTTTCATTAAAACCAATATAATAGTTTGGAAGTTATTCATAATTTTCATTCACAACTATATGTTGTTCATCCCCCAATTCATTGTTGAAGAATTAATTAGGGACAACATGGGATTTTCGTAGATCACATGAATGGTCCACCTCCCAAAAAATAATAACAACATCTAACATAAAGTAATCATCACTAATATAAGTGAAACAAAAAATAATACACAACTTTGTTGAAATATTTTTCAATTACAAAACCATTGTATAGAATCACTACAGAAGGTTTAAGGAACATTCACTACTAGAAATGTGACCTTTCCCAACACTTCTATACCCCATTTCCCAATGGTTTGGAAAAAACATTGGGAATGACCACTTTGTGGCAACATTTCCCAACAGTTTTGGGAAACCATTGGGAAAGGGTAGGCTTTCCCAACAGTTTGGCCACACCATTGGGAAAAGTCCACTTTGTGCCCACCTTTCCCAACGGTTTGCCCAAACCGTTGGGAAATGTCTAATAGGACATATACAAATGGTTGTTAAAACCGTTTTTATAGAGATATACCAATGGTTTTGACAGCCGTTAGTATAGGTCTTTTTATTTTTTATCATTTCCTCTTAACTAAAACATTCTATAAATCAAAATTTAAAATAATTATGATAGTACATATATATTTATGAAATTATGTTCACAAAATTCATGTCAGGTTATTGGTTAGGTCGTTCAATGATAAACTGGAGGTCCTAGGATCAAATCCTAGTGAATGATTTTTTGGAAATACATATACCAATGGTTTTATGGAACCGTTGGTATAGATTTTCATATTTCTTATACCAGTGGTTTTCAAAACCGTTGGTATAGGTCTATACCAATGGTTTCCCAAAAACCGTTGGTATAGAACTATCCCAACGACTTACTTGCCTAAGTTTCTCCAAACCGTTGGTATAAGCTATACCAATGGTTTGGAGGCCTATACCAACAGTTCCAAACTGTTGGTATAAGTTAGTCTTCCAATAGTGATTCATGGTGATTAAGGATGAATTTGGGATTAATCAACACGAAAGGACCTATATATCTTGGGTGAATCGAGAATAGGATAATTTTCTCAGACTGTTACTCAGAAAATTCATGTATGGGTCTATAGAAAATTCCATTTGGAATATGTAGCTTCCTGACATTTCTAAAAAGAAAACACTTTGTTCGATAGCATACATGATACACCACATTTACATAAATGAATAACATAATTTTATTATTTAATGTGATAGTTACTAAATAAAAATTGTAATGATGGGAAATAAATTATTAACAAAAATATGAAAATATTAGTTAGACATTTTATATAATGAATCATTTGATACCAAATTAATTAGGAAATTAAATAAAAAATAATTGAATATAGAGGATGTGTTTCACTAAAAACACAATATAAATGAAAATAAGTGAGTTAATAAAATAATTTAATAACCCATTATGTATTTTACTAATTAATTGTATATTTAATATTTTCTATTTAATGTTTAAAACTCATATTATATGTTTTATATAATTATATAAGAACAAATCCATTTTTTGGATAAAACAACCATTTAAAAAAATCAGCTTTTCTTCAACTATTCTGGGTGAATCCATATCAAATATAGTTTTTGACACATTAAAAAATTATATTTTAAAAAATTAACTTCTTCATTCTAATACTAACATGAAAATATATTTTGGATAAATTATTTTCATATTTATAATAAAATACATATTTTAATGAATAATGAAAAATACAGTGTTTTAATTAAAAAAAATATATTTTATATAATTTATTTATATTATTAAAATATAATTTTAGTATTTAATAAAGTATATTTATATAATGTATTTTTTATTTAATCCAATTTTTTTTATTGGTGTAAATTTCGAATTGTTATTATATATATAAATATTTTAATCTTTGGAAATATTTCACCTTAAAAAACAACTTTTTTGTTTTGTCTGTAGAATTAAATTTAAAAATAATCACCATAATTATGTGAATTGAATTATGTAAAATGGATTTAATATATTTAATCTTTATTTCCAAATTATGTTTAAGGTAAATTTAATTTTTTGTTATAAACAATTTTCCTAGGAAATATAATTTATTACAATAGTAAAAGTAAAATTTGGAAAAGGGTTAATGTTAAAATTTAAAAGACTAACATATTTAAAAACTAACAAGTTTAGAGGGTTATTAGGATATTGATCAACTATAAACATACTATACCCCATTAAATATAATTCAATGTTTTTGAATTAAATACCACTTCTATATTGGTGTTTTTAATACTAAATAATAAATAAATTAATGAATTGAACCCAACTATATTAAATTATAAATACCATCTATCCACCAAAATATTTTGATCCCAAATGCCATGTATCTCTTATAATATCTAATAATTCCTCTTCTAATCACTGTCTAGACTTCCATGGGATTATGGATTCATAAAAAGACCAGATACGAGGTCCTCAAGGGTCTTTTATAGAGGGGATATTCAAGCGGTAATTTTCTTAAAGTACCTATCTTAAATTTTTTATGGTTTCTCCTAAACTACATCATCCATTATTAAATGTTAAATCCATAATAATGTATATAAATTATTTTTACGTTTATAGTGAAATATCTAACAGAAATTTCATTTCTCAACTTCTCTTATTCAAAGAAATATAATTGTTGTCCAAGTTGTGCCGGTTAATTGCTTATGTGAATAATAGTTTTGTTCAATTTCCATTACATCCTTCATAGTTGGTATTAAAAAATAATTATGTAAAAATAATATTTTAATATTTATATTATAGCTAATATAACATTATGTAAATCTTATATTGAACATACCTTCATTCTTTCCATATTTTTGTAATATCAAAACTTCATTTGGGGATGTGTGGACTACCCCCTATTCAAAATGATGTGATTAGTTCACACATCATATGTAGTGTATTAAGGATTAATTTAGTAAAAATATAATATATAAATAAGATATTAATGCTTCTGTAATTATATAATTAAAATATAAAGATTTATATACTTCTCATATAATTTATTTCTTTTAATACGACAAGAAAAACTAAAATTGCATTCATGTGTACGTATGTCCTTCCATCTCCTAGTGTAGTGTTTTTAGTTTTACATCCAATATTATTATAAATACATATATACTGAATATATATGATATTTATATTATGTTTTATATTATTTAAATGATTTCATTATGGCCACATGGACTATTAACATCATAGTAGATCATTTTCGACTCAAGAACTGAATATCAAAAAAATCCTAATATTAACTTAATTAATTGTCTTGTTGTTGTATCTTGGTATTAAGTTATATAAAAGGAATAAAAAGAAGGAAAGGTTATAAATCATTTAAAAATTTTCAAAAGTTTATTATTTATAATAAAATGGAAAATATAAGATGAGTTAGACTCGAGGTAAGGGATTTTTATAACTCAATTTAAATTCATAGGGTTATACATCTACTTTATTGATTTCATAATTCTATGATTATGTTGGGAATATTTTTTTTTGATTATTTATAATTTACTCTTATATTTTGGTGAATATATTATTTATAAACATAATCACCCCATTGATAAATTCTAACGTCCTTGATATGATCTTTGTAATGATTTACTCGTCTCACTTTTTACCTATGTGAGATATTTTCAATATTCAGCAGTAATTAATTTTATCTGGTGTATATATAATGAATGATGATATGAAATACCTTGAATACATTTATATTCATGTTATTAAATGTTTCATTCGATGGTTATTACTTTTTTGGGTCATATGTTTTGACAGATTAAATGTTTTATGGATATTTATAAATTAAATTTCTACTCTTTGGATTTTATGGATACTTTGATGATTATATTAGGACATGATTATTTTTGGAATGAATATTTATTTATTTATTTTTTAATTAACACTTAAATTTTTTGGATGTAATTTTTCTAAACATGATCTAACTATTGCTAAATTCTTATTTCATTGATAAGAACATTGTAAGGATACTTCATAACCCAATTTCCATTCTTTGGGTTAAAATTCTAGTTATTGAATATAGTAGGATATTATTATGTGAGATATAAATTTTGGATATGTTATATTTAATTCACAAATTATATATGTGTATTTATAGTTAATACACATAATTGATCTTTGTGATTAACAAAATGATCTTTGTAAGGGACTTCGTCTCAATCTCCATTCATTGAGGCATGTTGTGATGTTACACACCTATACTATTCCAAAAGTTGTATATATAACTATTTAGTAACGTTATATCATGAATTAATATATTATCACGATATTAATTTTTTATAAATTTTTATATTTAACGATTTTTATTATTATGTTTCTCATGTGGTAAGAGACTCTTCAACTGTAACTACATTATAAATGATTTAAGTAATTATTCAACTAAATACCTTCCATTAATGTCTATGTTTACGCAATGGTTTTATGAATTTTTTTATATGGATGTGAATTTTTTAAAACAGTAATTCCTTTCAAATGGTTCAATATTTTATGGCACACATTTATTAAAAAATATTCTTTTATAAAAATTTATTTGTGTTTTAAAAATTGATTGATTATTCAAATAACATAGAATGGTTTGTAACAAATGCTTCATGAATATAATTTATTGATTTTATGTATTTATAAATACTGTATTTTCATTTTTGAGTGCACTTGTTTGTAAAAATAGAATGTGATTTCAAAGTGGAAATCTAATTTTTTACTTTAGGACTATTTTATGTGTTATAATTATATTTTGGTTATTAGGAATTTCGTAAGTATATGGGTGGTTCCATAATAAACATAGGGTGTGATCCCGTGATAGGTCTCCAATGATTTTTGTAAGGAGAAATAGTTAAATGATAGGGTTTATCCTAATAGATTTATGTGATACAGCGTGATGGGTATTCCAAACGTAACCATGAATGTTACACCCTATGTATCTCTGAATGAAACAGGGAAAGTATGATATAGATGACACAAGTAAAAATTATAATTTATTATTTCTAATAAGTATTTAGAGGAATATTATTGTTTAATGAGCTATGTTAAAGAGATTATGATTTTATGTTTCAAATGTATGATTTTGTGAAAATGAAATCTTGCATTTCAAATATTGATCGACTAACAGTTTCATCCCTTATTTTATATCCCATTCTAAAATTTTTATGCTCATCCCATGTTTTTGAATTTTTTTCCACAGGGTATAGGGATGGGTAAGTAAAAAGAATAAGTCATGAAAATTTTCTATTAGAATGATAAATGATGTTTTATTTTAAAAAAAATTTATTATGGAAAAAATGACCATGAGTAAAAGTGTCGACTTATAATATTTGAGTCATTATATAATAGTTGTGGCCTAGTTATCTAAAAAACTAAACCTAAAAATATCTTCAATGTGAAGTTTTGACTTAAAATAAGAAAAATTAATATTTATTGATTTGTAATTATAGAATACATCTATGAAAATGATAATTCATGGATTAAAGGTTTATATAATGTAAGATATAAAGCCTTTAATAATAATGATGAATTCTTAAATGAGGAAATCATCCATGTGGTCCAGTGAGAAATATAAAAAACAAATTAATTAATATTTTATTATGTATGATCCCAACTATATATAAATATACATCCCCTTCACACTTATAAATGATTCACCTCTTGGTAAATTATTGTTTATGTTTTCTATAGTGTCATATTATAAATTTTAATTATAGTGATGATCTAATTTCTATATCATTATATTTTATGACCCACTCCATATTCTATATTTATTATCATGATTATCAAGATCTAATGAGGATATTTTTATAGGAGGAATTATATAACACCTAATATTCTTGGAATTGTTTTTTATTTTTTTGATTACTTTTTGATAGTGTAGAGAACATCCGTAGTGTTTTTTGTGGATGTTTCAACATTTATCATTATAATATCCATATCCATATAATAATCATAACCAAATTATTTTATCTCCTTTATCAGTGTAAAATTTAATATTGTTTGAGTTATGTGGGTCATGGGATGGATGTTTTAGGATTTCGAATTAGTGAAGGGTGGTGATATGTCTATGATCATTCCATATCCATTATATAATGACATGTAGAAGGTGATACTTGGTGTGACTAAAATTTTATAAATGCTTTAATAAGACTTAATCTTTTTTAGGATGTTTATCCAAGAAGTTGTTCATATTAGATTATAACACATAACTTATCTAATCAATTTAACATTGATTAAACCATTATTTATAGAGAATAGAATGATATATTTCTCAACTAACACATTTTAAGGATTATATGATATTTATTTAATTAGAAAAACACATTAAAACAATGCATCCCAATAACATTTTTTATAACATAAAACACAGTTAAAAATATAAATATGTGATTGAGAATTTTGTAAACATGTTAAAAATTCCTTATAAGGTGACCCAGTCAACCACTCTTCCACATTCAAAGGATAAGTTGAACTAATTTAACCATGATCCCATATTTTATTATGAATTAACACTTGATATGGGTTTGGAAAAGATGTACAAATCAATATTTTTTTAAATATATTCATTTTGGGATTGTAATATTATTTCAAAAAAACATAGAATCATTCTTATATAAATGAAATTTAATTAGATTTTATGGGATTATTTAATTACAATTTAAAAACTATATGTTTGATTACTTATAAATAGAACACATCTATAATCCTAAATCATTCATAATGTGTTACATTAAGAATTAGGTAGACTAGAAGTATTTTTAATAAGTGATTTTTTAAAGAAAATTTTATAACTATTAAGTTCTATGGTTTTTTATTGTGTTTAATTAGGCTACAAATCATTAACAATTTAGATTATATAATAGTGGTGTTGATTTTATCCATCTGATGGATTAGACATGATTTTTCTCCATGAACATCGTAGATTCAAATATGATATGATTTACATTATGATATACAAGATATATTCTATTAATATTTACATTATTTGAGTATATTCGTCCAAAAAATGTGCATATTTCTAAACTAGTCGTTATAATGAGTTTAAAAGCATTAACCATTTTCTATTAATTTTTTTAAAAAAACAATTCTAAATAAATTAAATTATTTTACTCATTTTAAATGAAAATTTATATTAATTGGATCATCATCATCAATAATAATATTAAATCAATAATTCCTAAAATGATAATTCTTATTTTGGGAGACGTCATTCGTAGGTTTTAAAAAATATAACTCTTCTAATGTAATGAAGAAAAACTTATATATTATAGAAACCCTATTATAGGAGCCTACTATTGTAATTATTAAATAGTTGAATATTTATACTTATAAGAAATAAATATTTATTCACATAAGGAATGAAAAAAATTGATTCAATATCAACTAAGGCACTTCATTATCATCTCAAACACTTAATATAAGTTATCACGCTAAAAAAATGGTGATACCAAATGTTTTAAATATGTTTTATTCATGTTAATTAAGTCATTATCTTTTATTTTTTTTTTTAAAAAATACATATGTTTGAATGAAAACATGAAATATTTATATTTGACAATTGTTTTTGGATAAATGTGCGTTACATATGATTTTCAAGCTCTAGTAATCTGTAGATAGTATAGAGTAATAAAATTTTATGATATAGATATAATATTAAATTTTTATAATAGTCAGCCTTTACTATTGATTCAAAATAATAATCTTTGGGATGAAGGATATCGTTCCAATGTGATGTATTTTTGTATTTCACCTGTCATAGTTTGGAAAATAAATATAATTTCCATTAGCAATATGTTTTATAGAAAACAGATATATATTATTTTGTTTTGATGCTTATATTATTCCAAATGTATATTTTAATAATTTTGTAACTATAAAGTAGTTAGAAATAATAAAAATAGTTTATTAGGATTGTATTTTTTCCAATGATAAATGAAAGTGTTAGTGAATAGTGATTTTGAATCTAGGTAGATATATCAAGATCATATAGATCATAATAAATTATTTTTATTTTCTACTTATTCAATTATATGACAAGAGAAGTTGATTGTTAGTATGTTTTTTAGATAAAAAATTGAATAAATGGAATTAGTAAATATTTTTTTGATTCATTATATTAAATAACATAATTTTAATGGAATATATAAAAAATATAATTGATTTACGATTAAAATATATATCAATTAATTTTTATTACAGATAATGAATTTGAGTTAT
This sequence comes from Viscum album, assembly GCA_963277665.1. Lineage (NCBI taxonomy): Eukaryota > Viridiplantae > Streptophyta > Magnoliopsida > Santalales > Viscaceae > Viscum > Viscum album. Next base: position 382,175,888 of record OY728122.1, read on the forward strand.
ACCACCCATAAAATCCACATAATAAAAAATATATATTATATTGATAAAATTGAAAAAACGAATATCTTATATTATATTGATACAATAGTTTTTTTAATTATTCATATCATTAAAATTAGTTTTTCTTATAATTAAATTTTTTTTATCATTATCAATATCATATTCACTAGAAAATATGCATTATAATATGGTGTTGGGAGAATATTTGGACATATATACATTCAATGTTACGAAAAAAATATTTCTCTACTAAAAGTAACAATTTATTTCCACATATATACTAAAAGAGTTCATGGTACGATGTAAAATGTATAATAAAATAGTTATATTTAATTACCTTAATAATATAAATAAACCATTTTATCAAAAAATTGTATTTCAATTGTCGGTAAAGATAAATATTACATCCTAAATTTTTCACCAAAATTATTTCAATGAAAATATTGAAGAAAACATTCAAATAATAATGGTTATGTTTAACATAGTGTGATTTAAATTTGACAACCGATGTTGTTTACATCGTAAAATGTTATGTTATTTTGTAAAAGTGTGTGGAAACCTATTCAATTAAATTATCTTTGGTTATATTATCCATCAGTTTTTTATTATTCAAAGTAAAATTCATTATAGATGTTACTGAAAATGGTGTTTAGTTGATCTATTTTATCAGAAGGCCTCAAAGGAATGATCAAACAGTCACATAGACATGTAATTTTTTTTTATAAACACATTAAATTGAAAACACTTATGAACACAAATATAGTACATCAAATACTATTGGATAATTCATGCATTTTTCATTATATTTTTGGAATAATTCTTAAATGAATTTAGGAAGAAAATAGGTATCATTTTATTAAAAAGGAATACTCAATATTATCTTCCTTCGTGATGGTTTTATATAAATCATAATATGAAATTACAATTTTCATCCAATTGTATTACAAGGAGTAATACCTGACAAATGTCCATTCTAGAGCTATATAGCAAGTGAAAAGAGATAAAGTATAGCATGAGTCTGATTTTCTATAGAGATACTAATTATGCATTGTAGGAAAAAAATGATGCTTTTGAACTTGATTCCCATTATTTATACTCAACATGTAGTTTCAAGAACTATTTATTTTGTATAAAAATTTATCATATGTTATATTATTATTTCCCCATAGCTATTCTTATAGAGATACTTATCATTGTATCATTCAGTCATTGATACCAATCATTTGAAATCATTTAGGGTATGATAATATGTTGTTATATTTATATATGTTTTATCAATTCGTTGTTTGGATCTTAAAAATGACAGAATTTATCAACACATATAACAATTATGTCATATTATTTGTCAATTAAGATAGAATATGATTTATATTTTCATATCTACTTTGTGTTTGTGATATACATACACTACGGGAAAAATGGTTAATAGCAACGAGATATTTGCAACGGGAATAATTCCCGTCGCAAATACCTTTCGTAATGGAGTATTTGGGACGAGCAACTATTCCCGTCGCAAATAATCTGTTATTTGCGATGAGTTTTTTTACCCGTCGCAAATTGTTTGGTGCGAAATGTGCGCCAAACCGCGCGAAGGTTATTTGCGACGGGGTTCTTTCCCCGTCGCAAATAACCGGCGGCGGTTAAAGACTATTTGCGACGGGGCTGGAGTCCCTTCACAAATACCCAGGCGGCAGGGGTTATTTGCGACGGGTCCCGTCGCAAATAATCATGTTTAATGCCGCCCAAAATTAAATGCGGTCAGGGTTATTTGCGACGGGGTTCTATCCCCGTCGCAAATACCCTGGCAGCAGGGGTTATTTGTAACGGGCCCCGTCGCAAATAATCTTTTTAATGCCGCCAATAATTAAATGCGGTTAGGGTTATTTGCGACGGGTCCCATCGCAAATATCGTTATTTGCGACAGGTTTTACATCGCAAAAAAGCCCGTCGCAATTAATCTAACCTATAAATACTGCCAACCATTATAATCTTCCCACTCTCAACTCTCAACCATTTCAATTTTTCCACTCTGAATCTTTTACGACTTTCAGTTGTAATTTTTTTTTCCGACTTCGAGGATTCAGTTGGTCGTGCTCTACAATTACAGCGGCTCGACATTGACATCATGTTTAAGGTTTTTATCTAGATTTTAATTTAATATTTATTTTATTTGTTATATTTATTTAGTTTAAATTTTTAGAATTTTTTTCTGATGTCTAATTAGAAATATTTATGAATAAGTATTAATAATTAATAGTAATTAGAGACAATTAAACACTAATTAATTTAAAATAGTTAGCTATAATTACAATTAATTAGCAGTAATTATGAAAAATTAATAATAATTTGAATTAATTAATAAAAATTAGAAATAATTGACATTAATTAGTAATAATTTATAATAATTACCAATAATTAGTATTAATTATTAATAATTAGTAATAATTACTAATAATTCCGAATATTCAATAATTGCCAATATTTATCAATATTTGTCAATACTTTTTCCAATAATTACCAATATTTACCAAGAATTGCAAATAATTGTCAATATTTACCAATAATTCGGAATAATTACCAATAATTATGAATAATTACCAATAATTATGAATAATTACCAATAATTTGGAATAATTACCAATAATTAGGAATAATTACAAATAATTAGGAATAATTACCAATAATTAGTAATAATTACCAATAATTAGGAATAATTACAAATAATTACCAACAATTACCAATAATTACCAATAATTAGTAATAATTCGTAACGATTACCAATAATTAGTAATAATTTAGAATAATTACCAATAATTACCAATAATTAGTAATAATTACCAATAATTAGTAATAATTACCAACAATTAGTAATAATTAGTAATAATTAGTAATAATTACCAATAGTTAGGAATAATTAGTAATAATTAGTAGTAATTACCAATAATTAGGAATAATTAGTAATTATTACCAATAATTACCAATAATTAGTAATAATTAGTTATAATTACCAATAATTAGAAATAATTAGTAATAATTACCAACAATTAGAAATAATTACCAATAATTACCAATAATTAGTAATAATTACAAATAATTACCCATAATTAGTAATAATTACCTATAATTACCAATAATTCGTAATAATTAGTAATAATTATCACTAATTAGCAATAATTAGTAATAATTAGTAATAATTACCAATAATTAGTAATAATTAGAAATAATTACCTATAATTACCAATAATTAGTAATAATTAATAATAATTACCAATAATTAGAAATAATTAGTAATAATTACCAATAATTAGTAATAATTACCAATAATTACCAATAATTAGTAATAATTATCATTAATTAGTAATAATTATCAATAATTAGTAATAATTACCAATAATTCGTAATAATTACCAATAATTAGTAATAATTAGTAATAATTAGTAATAATTTGTAATAATTAGTAATAATTTGTAATAATTAGTAATAATTAGTAATAATTAGTAATAATAGGTAATAATTAGTAATAATTACCAATATTTAACAATAATTTGTAATAATTACCAATAATTACCAATAATTAGTAATAATTACCAATAATTACGAATAATTAGTAATAATGATCACTAATTACCAATAATTAGTAATAATTAGTAATAATTACCAATAATTAGTAATAATTAGAAATAATTACCAATAATTAGTAATAATTACCAATAATTTCCTATAATTACCAATAATTAGTAATAATTTGTAATAATTAGGAATAATTACCTATAATTAGGAATAATTCGTAATAATTAGTAATAATTAGTAATAATTACCAATAATTACCAATAATTACCAATAATTACCAATAATTAGTAATAATTACCAATAATTAGTAATAATTACAAATAATTAGTAATAATTCGTAATAATTAGGAATAATTACCAATAATTAGGAATAATTCATAATAATTAGTAATAATTCGTAATAATTAGTAATAATTAGTAATAATTAGAAATAATTAGTAATAATTACCAATAATTACCACTAATTACTAATAATTAGTGATAATTACAAATAATTAGTAATAATTATAATAAATAGTAATAATTAGAAATAATTACCAATAATTACCATTCATTAGAAATAATTACCAATAATTACCATTACTTAGTAATAATTACCAAGAATTACTAATAAGTGGTAATAATTACCAATAATTACCAATAATTAACATTAATTAGTAATAATTACCAATAATTAGTAATAATTACCAATAATTAGTAATAATTTCTAATAATTGCCAGTAATTACCAATAATTATTAATAATTAGTAATAATTAGTAATAATTAGTAATAATTAGTAATAATTCCCAATAATTAGTAATAATTACCAATAATTACCAATAATTACAAATAATTGATAATAATTAGTAATAATTATCTAAAATTAGTAATAATTAACAATAATTACCAATAACTAGTAATAATTACTAATGATTACCAATAATTGCAAACATCTACAGTCCCCCCCTCCCCCTCCCCCCTCCCCCCTCCCCCTCCTTCAGATTAGAGTTTTTTTATTTTATAATGTTTGTTAAATCAAAATACGAATTTTTTTCTATTCATAGTTTCTGTCTCATTATAAAATATTAATAATATTATATTTTGAAATTACAAAATTAATATAAATAATAATATTATTTATATGTTATAATATTAAATTGTATATATATATTAAAATTTTATAATATTACAATTTGATTATATTTTTTTGTAATATTTGAATGTAAACTAATTCTATTATTTTTATATTAATTAAAATAACTCATTAATATTTTTTTATTTATGAATTATAATTATAATATTATTATATTAATTAAAATCATTTATTAATATTTTCTTATATTTTATTTATGAATTATAATTCTATTATTATTATATTAATTAAAATAATTTATTATAATTTATTATTTTTATTTTTGTATTATAATTCTATTATTATATTAATTAAAATCATATATAAATATTTTTTTATTTTTAAATTATAATTGGATTATTATTATATTAATTAAAGTAATTTATTAATAATTTATATTTATTAATTTTTTATAGTATTTGTGACGGGATACTATGCCTGTCACAAATAGTATTTTTATTATATTAATTAAAATAATTTATTAATATTTTTTTAAACTTTTTAAAATAGTAATTGCGACGGGCCCATCGCAATTACTATTTTAAAAAGTTTTTATAAATATACGGACTAATATTTGCGACGGGAAGGATCGTCGTCGCAACTAATACTTTTAGTGATGGGCCCATCACAAATAATTGTTGTTGCAACGCCGTTTTCCGCAACGGGATATTTGGGAAGGACCCCCGTCGCAAAAGCCTATTAGCGATGGGATCCCGACACAAATGCCTCGTCGCAAATGCCATTATTTCCAGTAGTGATACCTATATCGGTGGGGTCATGTGATATGTTATTTCACTAAGATGGACTAAATTTTACATAATAATTTACATGGTTTATCTATATTATGATAATTTAGAATATATGATTATATATAATGTATTAATATACACAATCTATCTTGGTTACTCTTTGTATTGGAAAAAATTATTATACTAAAACAAAAATTTGTATATGATGTATTTTGTGGACACGGATATACATGTTCTTGAAGCTGAACATGAGCGATATTTTTTGATATTTGTTATCATTATTTCCTTGCAAGGGACAACTCTTGATTAATTTTACTGATTTTGGAAATTGTAATTTTTTTTATTTATTAATTTTAATTGGGTTCATACTTTTTAATAGTGTGAAAGTGGATCAATTTTGATTATCCGTGAGAGATACCCATAAATTGTTTTTTAAGATATTCATAAGAACTTATGGGAAATATTTTAGATGGTTTTATAAATGATTTAAAAATTGGTTAAAAGTATCATATAATTTAAAAAAGAGTGTTAAAATATATTCTAAAATAATTCTGGGAAAAATATTATAATTTTTTTTCATTTGATATGAAAGAATGTGACAATTACTAATTTTATGAAGCTTTCAGTTCATTTTAGAGATTGATGAATATGATAAAATAAAGGATTAGAATAATGTATTGGTTTAGGACATACCTTGTTTTATCCAAATAACAACTAAAAATTTCTGTGTGGCACAATGATATGGTGGCTATATATGAGAAATAATGTCTTGTAAAATGATAACTACTTTGTAATCTATCTTACATTCTAGATATTTTACTTAATTAAAAATAATTGTTTATAATTACTATGACAACTATAACATTCACAATATTAATTTAAGCATTATATGTACTGATAAAGGTTTTGTTTAATGCCAAAAAGTGGTGTAAAATCAAGTAATGATTATAAAATACCATGTAAATAAATAAATACTCATAGAATAATCTATTGACATATTGTTTTTCATATAATAATTAATGGGGTTCTTGTTTATTGTTGTCTGATAAATATCTAACAAGGGCATTGGCTGATTCCCCAAAACATTATGTAAATTACACAAAATAACTCCATCGGTTTATAATTAGTGATCTTGATCAAAATCTAATTTGAGGTAGGTAAAATCCATATCAATAATATTAAATGTACACCATTCTTGATCTTTATTTTTTTACTCAATATAATCAAATATTTTGATTACACATTTTAATCTATTTTTGTGATTTTCTTTTACTGTTTATAGATGTTTTGCATCACTATGATACCCTTCAATGTGAAGGTATCCAATTGGATGTTCCATAGTGAAATTTCCTTGAATATTTTTTCACTATGAATCTTTATAACTCTTGTTTGGGAGTTGTTAGATCCATGGTCTTCTATGCATGAATTGGAGTATGGTTTGTGTTTTTTTTTTCAATCCTCAGTGGATGTTCAGAATGTGTACCAGAAATGTTATCATACAATTCACGCAGACAATAGTACTGAAGGTGGCGCCATTTCCCAGTTTTTGCCAAATTTTTAGGCATGAAAAGAGGCAAATAGAGAAAAATGTTTTTAGAAAAGAGACTTGTGCACCGTGTACTTGAAGGTGAGGAAACTTGCGCGCCATATGTTTTTCAAGATCATAACATGGAAAAATGAAAAGGGGATATGGGGTGCACATGTTTTGGGCTGGTCACACAAGTGACCTGCGCGCCGAGAAAAGGACTTGAACGCCGATGCCTAGGTGGTCTGGAAGCATGCACACTAGTTGTTCTTCATGATCAGAACTTCAAAATATGGCAAAGGAAAGTATGTCGTGCAAGTATTGGTTTGTTCATGCTTGTTTTTAGTGCGACAGTGTCAAGGGCGGTTGGAGCTCTGCGCCAGGACTTGCGCACTGTGAGGAATCTTGCGTGCCACCATGAAGGGGGTCGATTTTTCCTATAAATAGAGGACCACCCTTCTTCATTGGGAATGAAGTTAAAGATATAGATTTTTCGAGATCTGATCACACAAGTGGTTGAGTTGCACAAGTGGTAGTTGGGTCGCGCAATTAGTGGTTGTGCACCGGTTATTAGCTGCGTGACCAAGGTTCTTTGGGAATCAAAGGCGAAGCATCGTGGAATTTTGGAGTTGAAATAGGCAGTGTCGTGCTTGTGGGTTGGTGTCACCTGCGCGCCAATTTTGTACCGCGCAAGTGACTTGTGCGTCATTCGTGAAACATGCATGCCGGTCTTGGAGAAGCGCGCCAGGTGTGGTTGTTGTACACTAATCCTTTTAGAGCATCACGAAATATAGAATATTTTCTGACACCTCCGGTGTAAAGTGGGATTAGTATACGAGTGAAAGTTGTACTTCAACATAGCATCTACATTCAACAGAGGATGCATTGTTTTGCAATGATGAAGAGACCTTCAAGTCTATAAATTGAGTTCGACTTAACTAAAGGTAGTGAGCCAGGGTGAGTCAACGAGAGTGACCCAAGGGACGGAGTGAGCTATCCCTGAACTTTTGTAAAGGTAGTGAGCTTGGGATAGAGTGACTATTCCCAAACCATTGTAATCCACAACTAGTGATGTTTAGTAGAATTTGGTATGACCGAAAACTTGTCGGCATATTCTCTTTGGATGTAGCCATTAGTGGTGAACCATGTAAAAATTTCTCTGTCATCTCTTTGCATGTGAATGTTTCATTGCTGGTCATTTTCTTCATACAGGTTTAACAAGTTCCTACCAATGTTGGAACAATATCATTGTTTTTAAAAGAAAGAGTTGTCACCCTGATTCACCCCTGCACTCTAAGGGTGTCCTGGGGTCCTACAAGAGTTTACAATGAGTATGTCTGAGTCATATTTTATAGGTTTTTTAATAAATTACTTATATTAATTATATGATGTTGAGATGTCTATGACTCTTATCTGTGTTCTTATGTATTGGATAATAATGTAGATCCCTAGGATTATTGTATATAGTGATTAATTGAAATTTATTATAGTCTAAATTTTTAATTTACTCTGCTTTAGGTAGACAATAAATCCAAAACCTAGAAGTGGGGTTGAGTGTTATAATTTTGGGTGATATCAGGTGATTATCATATGATGTGGTCATCGGTGGATGGTGAATTATGGTAACACTAGTTTTAATATAAAAATGATATGAAAAATACAATAGTGTGGTGCACCAAATAGATTTATCTTGTTATGGTCTTTCCAAAGAATAATTTTTTCTATGAGGGTGATGTTTTACTATGTGGTTACATTGGTTGTTCAGGAGATTTTCCTATTATAATTTTAAGACTAGAATAATCATTTTGGTTTATTTTCAAGGATGACATTCAACACATAATTAGTGTTGATGGGAATTTATGGGTAATATTTATAAACATTATTATTCCATTGATGTTTATTTCTGTTGGATATTTCAAATTGAAATTTATACTATAAATATATTTTAATGGTGGAGCTTAGATGATATTGATGAGAATGTTCCTTGTGGGGGAATTTTGTGATGTATTGAGGGTTAAGATTGTTGTTTAAGGCTTGAAAATGACATAGATATTTCATTAGTGGGAAAAATACAACTTGTATGTTATCATTTAATCTCTATTAAAGGGATAATATTGTATTTTAGTTCTACAATTTGTATAGATATATATGTTGAGTGGATGCGTTTGGTCGCTTGTTCTTATTGGAGTTCAAATTATTTAGTCATTGATCCAATGCTACTATGTAAGTGAAAAATCATCTCACAAGGTTGAGGATTTATTTAAATTCATTAATTGCTAAGGGTATATATTTTATTAGATCATGGGGTGTATTGTATTCTTATGATATTTCATTAAAGTTGAGGTAATATATTTTGTGTCAGTTAAATATTTAACATCATTGTGGGTTTCTACTATAGTAAGTCAGTGTGTGGGAGTTCAAACTGGTAACTTTGTAAATATATAAATAGGGAATGTATTTTCAAAATTGAGTGCTTTAAATGAAATATTGTAAATTAATATTGAGAGACAAATCAAGTATTTTCACTGATTTTTTTTAAAACATTATGATGCATGGTATTTTTGTGGCTGGTTAAAATTAAAAATATTATATTTAATTTGTTTTCTGTTATTGATATAGTATTGTATAATCATTATGTAATATTCTCTTGGATTAGAATAAATAAATTAGTGATTCTATATGGACCCATGTCATTATAGTTGTGTGTTTTGTGTAAAATTTCTTGGTCTACTTATAGAGTTGAAGATGTTTTGAAAATTTGATTAAAATTTTATATATAATAGTGGTAGAAATATTAGAAGGGTTACTTTTACAAGGATATTTGTTTTTTGGTGGATCAGGGGAATGTTTCAAGAATATGGAAGTGGTAAAACTGTGTATTTTCGATAGGCACCATTAGATCCCCAATATAAAGTGACAAGGAAGATAGTTGCAGAGGCCGACGGGATAAATCCACTTGAGTTCCACCTAGTGGTCAAGCTTCACAGAGTAACTAGTGGTGGTTTCTCATGATACCTATTGTTTGTAGGTTATTTTTGTTTGGGATTTATTAAATTATCCATTTTTTCCTCTTTGGGTTTTTTATCCCTCGTTATCAAATTTTAATTTTCATTAGTTGTATTTCATGGATTTAGACACATTTCACAAAAAATGGATAAATATTATATGAAGAATTGGCATCATGGTATGATTTTATTTTTGAATAAAATTAGGGTATATATATCCTACCACTTTTACTTCTTTATAAGTACCACATTAATGACATATAATTGAGTTTTGTAATAAAAGTTTTTTAAATTGTGGGTATTTAAATTGTTAAATTATATGGATTTTGATTTTAAGGGTGTTGGAGTAATTTAATTTGTACCTACCTGCAATTTATTCATGTTTATAATTAAGTAGCCTACTAGTGAGTGTTTCATATATTATTTATAAAATAATAATCAAAAAAATTATTTAGAAATTTTTGAAATTATTTTTTGGATTTTTGTGGCTTCATATAGTGTCCCCATAAATATAGAGGCTTGGTATGGTCTATTGAAAGTTTTAACGGAGAATGTTTTGATTAAAAAATATATTTTATATGTATGTGGTTCATAAATTAATTAACCATATGTTTGTGTACTTCTATATCAATGTACATGATAGGGTATTCAGTTGTTAATAGTGAAAAAGGTGTCAGGATTGGTTTCCATTGATATAAGTGTCTTATATAGATCCTTTTAAAGATATAGAGAATATTTATATAATGGTATTTTGAGTTAATATTATTCATGATGACTATATGTCCATGATGTATAAACATTATATTATCATTTTGAAATACAAAATATATTTCTTAGTGTAAGGTATTTTCTTCACCATGTAATAGGACTTGGTGTTGTGTAGGGGTGATTAAAAAATTAGTAGATCCTCACATTCTGGTCCAAGAAAGTGTCTAACCACCTAAAAGTGGATAAATTTGTAAGGAAAAATTATTTTTATATGGATACATGGTTGAAATTAGAGTATAAAGGGAGTATGGTAACTCTCAAGTGTTCCACTTCCTTAAAGGGGGATGGGGGTTGAGATAGTATTTCTTTTTCACAAAAAACTTTGGTGTGGCTTGGATTTAGTGGTAGAATGAAGTATCATAGAGTAAGTGGGGTTGTTACCTATAATGGGGTCCTTATACAAGATTAAATATTGTTAGTGTAAGGTAGGTTACTAGCATGGTTTTTTTAAAAGTATATTAAAAATAGGATGAATATGATATATTCGGTAACTAGCTATTCTTAAAGGGTGAGGATGGTTGGGCCTTGGATTTTGAGTTTTGTGTTTCATCATCAAGTGGTGTGGATTGCGTTTATGTATATAATTATAATGAATAAAATTTCTATATCAACTTTTTATTATTGATTTTATTTCCATAAAATGTTGTTATAATATGCTATAGAAACTCACCCAGAGTAAAATTGTATAAGTATGATATGTGTTTTGGATTGGGTATACAGATCTTCCATAGAGATAGAATTCTTCAATGTGATACAATATTTGAAGTGGGGCGTGTTGTGATGATGTGTCCACACCTTTAGTGAGATGGTGTTGGTTCCCTAAGATAGTGGGCTACAGAATGTGTTATATTGGGTGACATGGTATATGACCTGATATAATGTAATACCCTGTATGAGAGAATGGTGGGGCCATAAATGATAGGGGAGTGCTATGCGACATTTCATGGTATGTGATGTGAATCCTGACCTTATTTCTTAGGGAATAGGTTTGGGGCCTGGTATGTAATGTGCTCATCATCTACCTGAAGTGAGTTGTTGTTAGAAATGGTTTTAGAAAAATATTTTTTTTAATATGTTATAATATAACATGATTTTGTGTGTTACCATTAGTGAGAGGGTGTTATGTATCAGATATGGTTTCTTGAGTAATTTATCCTCTCTATCCAATATTTCTTGAGGAAGGTGGGATTAGGTGTTATGGTTGCATGTATTTCAATTGATTTCATCAAATGATTACATGTGAGTATATTTTTTATCATAATATACATTAATATAATGAAATATTTTAATATTTTATAGATATGTAGTGAGAATATTTAGAGATCATTTCTCTCACATGACACACGTAACTTAATGATTATGTATATCTTCTAGATTTAAAATCTTTTGATAGACCAGACAAATGATGTTGTCAATGTAGCATGATTAAATTAGGAGAAATGGTGGGGCGAGACTAAATTTTTTATTGATTTGATACTTATTTATTTACCCACGTTTGGATTGATTGATAATGTTGATGACACTTTTTCTATATATTATGTAATGATATCATAAATTGTTATCATGTTATTGTTTAATGGATGGAGATCACATAGGTATGTTCAGATTCATTATATGATTCAAAATGTTATTAGTGTTATTTTCTATGATAATGTATGTGATGATATTGTGTGTATATTTTATAAAAATATTTATAGACTCAAAATCATTAGTTCAAGCCTTTGGAAAATGGGAATTAATGCTTTAGGTAATATGGTGAACTTGAATCCTTCTTATGTGGGGTTTTAGGCTAGTTTACTATATTAATTATCAATTTTCTTAACAAAAATAACATAACATATGAGCTATATTATTCTAAAATTATATAAATATCTTATCCATGTTTATCAGTTTCCCGGATACGTAGGAAATTTTTTCTCATAAAATATCATAGAAGATTCTGAAAAATCTAATGATTCAAGGATCATTCCCATATCATTTTTATTTAAATTCTTATATTATTAAATAAATATTTAAGTCGACCTAATAAAAATTTTATACGTATTATTATAGAGTATATGTTTAGTGGAGTACATAATATTATAAGGAGGATAGATTATCCGTTATACATTGAACTAGTTTTCAATAAGCAGAATCAAAATTTTAAAAATATTTTCCTGATTTAACAATCATGAAGAAACCATTATTACCATGGTTTTCCACAACCTATAAGAATATATCACATAATCAACATCTAATATAGTGTTTAAAAGATAAAATAATAGGATGAAAAAATATGTCCAATTCATTCCTTATATAGATTAATCTAATATAAGAAGATTCCTAATTTTACTCTAATTTAAATTAGCTTATTGCTTAGAGTTGGGATTTGAGTCATTACGTCGGGAAGAACCCTAGCTGTGGTGCTCATCCCTTGGGCGGCGGCAATGGGCGTTGCGCCCTCTACTCACCTCCATCCGGCCTTCTCCCCTTTTACCTCCCTGGCCTCCCATCCTGATTTCCCTCATATTTTTGTCTCCCCTAAAGTCCCTTCTCTTTTCTAGGATGCTCCTTCGCTTTTACTTTCTCTCCATAAATTTTCGTTGGCTTCACCGCTCCTCGAGTTTTCCCTCATCGCCCGTTTCGGACGTCGAAGAGCATCCCTTGACAGCTTCGATGGGTTTGTTAACAACACCTGGCCCCTGATGTCCCCCATCATGGTTGGGCTATTGGATTCGTGTCACATTCTTCTCCACTTCGATAGTGCTGATGAGTTGGCCTCCGCATGGTCCAAAGGTTTTCACCCCTGTGATGGTTCCCGCTACTTTATCTTCAAATGGGAATACGAGTTCCACTGGAATCGTGACCCACCTATTGCTGCGATCTGGGTTAGTTTCCCGAATCTCCCCTTTCCAAAATCTACCTATTCTGGTGATGTTGGGTAACCTCGTCAAGATGGTCCTTACATTCAATGATCGTTCTCGGTCCTTTGGCCACCCGATTTCCCCTCGGATCTGCATGGAAGTTGATGTCTCAATGGCTCCCATGGACTCATTATGGATTGAGGTAGGTGTTGAGTTTAGATACAATCAAACTTTGTTTTTTGAAAGCTCGACAGACTTTTTATGTTCTTGTTCTCATTTGGGACACCTTCATCATGTCTTCCGTTTGACAAATTTTTTCACCTCAGGTTGGACATTCTACGGGTAGTGTTCCCTCCAGAATTGATGTTCCTCTTCATTTGGAGGCTCATCCATATATCCCTAACTCAATGGATGATGATAAAGAGGTGAGGGATGGGGGATCCCGTATGCCCCCTCATATTCTAGCCACCATTTCAGAGTATGATGGAGTGCCTCATATGAATGGCCAAATTACGGATCCCCACACTGCCAAGATTAAGTTGGTTCACTCTGATATTAGGGAGCTTTTGGGGTCCTCTGTTCCTAGTATGGGAAGGATATGGAATGAAAATCCAAAGGTGGCTCATGGCTTTGATCAGATAAAACTGAACCTGGGTTTACCGTTGAAGGAACCGGGAGCAAATGAAGAACAACAGGCCTGCAATTGTTCTGAGCATCCATATGCTATCAGGTCTACAATGGGGATAGAGAAAATCACTAAAAGTAAGCATGAATGTGCTGTAATTGAGGATGTCAAGGAGGTCTAACATTCTGGGAATGCAGAGGAGGTGCCCTCGCTGTATACCGAGGTGCCCTCTCCTACCAAAGGGAGGCCTGAGGAGGGAAGGGTAGCCGATACTACTAGGATACAGAAAGTGACAAGGGATTCTGATGCAGTAGCTATCATAGGGAGTCTAGAGGATGGGATTGTGTTGGGTCCCTTAGACCCAAACATTCTCCAACCCCCATCCTCTCTAAAGAATGCATCTGTAGGGGAAAACAAGGGGTTCCCCACTGAGCTGAGCAAGAAGTTTGGGATGAAAGCCCCCACTGAAGGCCCGAGGGAAGAGTTAATGAACCGCTTTTATTGTCTGGTGGATCAAGATCAAGTAATGTAACATTATGAGGATGATTTATGTGCTGATAGCTTTAGAAAAATATCAGCGGACACCTGGGATCGTTTCTAAGGGAAATGTCCACACAACCCTAGAAGGAAGAAGGGGATCAAAGGAAAGTGAGACTCGGAAAATGCATTGTGGTTCAGGGGAAAACGAAAAGGGGTGTAAAGACTATTATTACCTACCAAAACCAATGGAAACAAGGTCAACCAAGAAGGGTGGAAGCAAGGAAGGAAAGGCCCCACAATACAGAGATAACGACGGTCTAAGCAGAGAACCAAAGGGAATAGAAGAAGAGGCAGGGGAATACTTGAAGCTCATTTTTCACTCTAAGGAAGAAATTATTGAGAAACACATGAGGCCCAATGACTCAATTGAGTAAATTTATAGAATTTATGAAAGAAGGCTGTAAGTTGAGGCCACTAAGGAGCAGGGAGTGTGGATCGACAAACAGGATCGTATAATTTCTCGGGGATTCAATCAAAGAAAAATATCTCTAGAAGAATTCATTCAGACAATGGAAATGATGATCTCACATCTTGAAGAACATCTCAGGGAGGATAAAAACACCTAGGTTAGCACTTTTCATTGGGAATTATATAGAGTGGATGATTCAAATAACCATAGTCTGGTGTTTAACAATTTTTTGAGCTCCTCTAGCATGTAGTGGTTTTGGCTCTTCGAACGATGGTTTCCCACTTGTCCTTAAAGTGTCTTTTAAAAAAAATAATATTTTGGTGGCATAATTCTTAGAGTCCCCTAGATCATTCCAATGATTTTATAGAATATTTTATCATAACTTCTTGGGTATATATATTTAGATATGTACATTCATTTGTTCATCTATAATTGAATTACCCTTTCCTTGGATGAGGTGATACTCAATATTAATATCTTTTGTGTCACAATAGTGGTTATCCATGGAAATATGTATTGGGAATATATGGAAGAGATAAATCACAAGGATAATTATTCAATGAAAAATATTTTCTCCCAATAGATACAAAGAAGCTCTTGACATTTCTATAAAAACCTTCCATATATATGATTCAGTCATAGTAGCATTCAAATTTTTTGAATAACTCTAAATTTATTGTGTAGGATGGTAATATCTTTCATTATAGAGATAATTAGGTAGGAAAAATAATTTATTCACTTCTCTGTTGATCCCTAATCTTGAGTTATAGCGGTCATAGTTTTACAACAATCAACTTGATTCAGTGCTAAACCATCATGAAGAATAATGGGTCTATGATATGTTATATTTTTTAGACACATCCATCGTTTAATTCTAGGGAAAATATGACGGGAGATTCACCACATCTACATAGATTATATTCCTATGTCTTCTGGGTTGTTTTACTCACTAGGAATCTTTTATATGGAATAATATTCTTCTAATAAAAAAGATATTACTTATTTGGAGGATATTAATGTTAATTATTTTATCTAACTAGTTGACCCAATGATAAGACATTATGTGGAATTCAAAATATAGTTGCTTCTCCTCCTATAAAATTCACGTCTACCATCAGATATTTTTTTAATAGAAAATCACCCTCTTAAATTTTATTTTATTCAATCTGAACACCTATCAATTAACCTAATTTTAATTACATTGACCATATTCAATATTTATTTTATTAATGATAGATTTTTAAATCCTTAAAATAGAATCTCAACCTCACCATTTTGTCAATGATTTGATGTCATGTCTAAAAGGGGTGTACTAAACCAACACTTGATAATAATCCATATTTCCTTATTCTTTAGTTCTTTTTACTATCCTTCATCATAGTGACATTACCCTTCCTTTCAAATAATATTGTTGTTTTTCATTATTGGATAATATACTCTATATATCATTGAATTTATAATTTACAAATATATTTTGTACTAATGGGTATTTTAGTAATTAGATCCAACTTTTTTAGGTAAATATAAACATATACAAAGCTTTTTAAAATGGGACAATGGGAAGGGATTTTTTCATAATGAAATAGTAGACATTATTTTTTGATTTTAAGTTTCTCTTTGTCGAGGTCACTAGTCTTTTTCAAACCATAGTTGCTGGAAATTGTAATATAACATTGAATATTATAAAATATATTTCATGATATTTTTTATGATGATATGTAACTATTCATGAAACTAATTAATATCCCATTTTTTTCCATGGTCTGTCTCATACCACATCGGTTGATATATTCTTCTTTTCTCATGTATAAATATATCTATTTAAACTTTGAGAGATGTAAATATATTAGGTATTATGTTGAGTCTATTGTTAAATATCTTACCTATTCATTAAATTTTATTGTTTTTTGTGATCACCCTTTACCTAATATTAATTTTTGACCAATTTTCAGGGGTATTCATATTTTTAGATATTCATCGATACAAGTCACGTTTTCATTTAATTATGTAAAAAGTGATGATGGATAATATTTACTGTTCTAAATAATTCTCATTTATTCATAGTATCTAACAACTTTCAAATATAATATATTATCATAGAATTAAATGAGTGAAATATAGTTGAGATTAAATATTGATAACAATGAAAAAAACTAAAATGAGGGAAATCTTGGTGATGAGAATAAATATTTTATAAAAAGTTATTTTTCCATCCTAATTGTAAATTATGTATATATTATCATTCTTATATAAGGTTTTTGAAACCATTGGAGGCCAACAATATCCACATAGACCAAAATATGTTTTTTGGATTCAAATAATTTTTAAGGTTATATTTTCTATGAATCTAACACAATATTATTATTTTTGAGTCACTTTTTTATAATTGGAACCAATTTGAATAAGTATTTTCAATTATGACCATACAGTATTCTGTGGTAGGTCACTAGAGTTTCTATAGTATATATAGTATCCTCTATCCACGTAACTAGTAATTTGGTGGTTCTTGCTATTTTTCTACTTGGATGACTAAAAATAGATAATATTATTTCCTTCATATAATACTCATTACTAAAAAGCATTCAATGATTACCTATTTTGGATTAATTTATACTTATACGGCATTTAAAAAATTATTAAAAATATAATGAGCTGTTTTTTTTCTTTAAAATAATATTAGAGGGTGTGAGAATCAAGCACATAAATACCCTCCTATATAATGGTCAAAAATGAACTAAAAATAATAATAATCATGAAAACAATGTATCAAAACTTATTTGATCTGAAAGATTTTGGATCATGAAATAAAAAAAATGATAAAATATATAAAATTTAATGGCTCCTTAAAATTATTATGATTCATGTAAATCAAAATGAAAAAAATAAAATTTATCTTATATCCAAACATAATAGGGTGTGTTGAAGATTTTCAATATTTCAAATCTTATATCCAATAAAACATTGTGAATTCCCACACAACATATAAAACTTTTTACTAATAAAAAAATTTACATATTTTCTTATATGATGTGTGTAGTTAAGGTATAAATTTATCCAAAAGGGTTGTTTAATGTCTTGGAAATATTGGTTCAAATATGGAGAATCATATGGTCTCAGAGAATAATATTGTTTATTAAATATATTTTTGGTGTGAGTTTTGGAAGAAATAGAAAGCAACACACCACATTTGTTGTGTCAATTCTGTAATGGTGCACTGAAGTCTACATGAAAAAATTCAAGGAATGGTTATGCCATTTTGATGCTTTACAATGGATGTTGTTACATAACCTTTGGGGTGGAAGACTATTTGGTAAGGTTACACCCTTGTGACATAGAAAATTTCGTATAGGCTACTCGTTATTGATTTCTTCTAGTGAGACAATCATGGATTCTATGAGAGTTATTATTTCTTAATATGCTATTATGGTATATATTTTAGTAATCTCGTTCATTTTTGATTCTAGGATTAATGAAAAGTATTCATATGGAATGATTATACATGGATCCCTAAAAATACAAATTATTTCCAATAATTTGTAATTATTTCAGGAACTATGGATGGCTATAGGGGTAACTCTACACTATAGTGCTTCACCTCACATTACATTAGTTTACAATGTACCATGGTTCTAATCCATTTTGATCCCTTTTATTCCTTAGAGTTTTAATTCATGTAAACTCTATGTCATAGTATACTAATCTTCACCACTGTGGTATCTTCCAATTCAACACTATGAAGTGGTTGTTTGATCAACATAATGGTGGTTTTTTATATCACACCTTCTCACCACAACCCTCTTCTTGAATCTTGGTGTATTCAAAACATTTATAGATACTTGTTCTATTATATCCAAGACATATGTTGTACATATACCAACTAAACTTCTAAAATGTCATTAATAGTGATTAACTTTTTAATTTCATATCATTTATGGAATTTTAGTTTGTGTGCCAAATGGTTTCGCTTGATGACATTCTCCATTAATTTTGGTATTCCAATCCATGAGATATAAAGTTCATTATGTTTTGAGGAAATCATATTAACATTATCTCTTTAGTAAAATCCATTTTTGGGTAAAATTTGATTTGATTTCATGATTGTTTTTACATGTGGTTGTTGGTGTTTAAACCATGAGACCAGTTGTGATGCTTGATTCCATGATTTATTTCTTGAAGATTATTTATTAAATTTTATGTTGATCACATGATTTTTTATTTATCCTTTATTGTCATGTTGATATGATTTCTGTGTGATATTTATAATGTTATAGTTATTACCTTCCATTATGAAGAGACATTATTTATACATAGACTATGTGGACCATCATGACCAATTTTTTCTTCTAGAGGTTGTGTATTCATGAAATGTGAAAATGGAGGTGATTGAATTGAGTATAGGTTTTAAATAAAATAACTCTTGGGAATACCATTTTTGTGCACATGATTCTTAGTGTAATTCCATGTACTATGTTACATGGCTTCTAGGGAATGTTGTGTATTATTCTCAATTCCTAGTGTTAAGTCAATTAATATGACACAATTGATTCCTAGGGAATTTTGAGTTGCATATTTAACTGATTCCATGGGGATATAAATTTAAAGGTCTATTATCCCCATTTATAGGCTTTGATAAATTTGAAAATATTCATTATACTTATAGAATGCAATAGATGATTGGGGTTTCCATGGTGTATGACATATTTTTTTGTGTACCTGATCTTGGTATATTATTGTATTTTTTTTATTCTTGTTAAAATGTTAATATATTCAAGGAATACACATGTTATTGATTTGGGGATTTTTTAAGGACACATAAGTGGCTAGCTACTGGGTGTTATTAATCATACCATATATGGTAATTTTGGTGCACACATATTTTTTATGTATTGGGATTCAATAAAAGTTAAGGGTTGTGGGTAAGATAGTTGAGATGGGGATTGTGGAGATTGGATTTTTATAAGGACAAACTAGGAAGGTTTCCTGATGTCTTTTTTTAGTTTTTTTAACAACAATAAATTTATAATTTAATTTACCATTAAAATTTTGTAGACAACTATTATTTAATAACATGTATTCCATCTTTTAGTTTTCTCATGATTTATATGATTCTTTATTATAATGTGTTTTATTAATTATTTTCAATATGACATTATACTATGGTTATTTAATACCCACTAATAGAAAATGAAACTCTCTTTATGCTAGTATCCCCATCTATATGAATAGGTATACAAGATTTCCTATAATACTCTTGATCAGACCTAGTGGTTCAGATCAATGCATTAATAACGTGTCTAAGATCCATGTTTTTTATTTTCCTATATACTAACATGTGACATGGTAGAAATGAGTTTGTAATGTGGGAAATATGTTAGGGATTTTCCATGTTCTTCTCTGAAACATGTGTAAAGGGCATCTAATATAGAATTGAATTTTTTTACAAGTTTAATTTGATTTTTTACATGTTAATGCATAATGAATAGGACTGTATGATCACATGACATATGTATACAAATTATTTTACTACAATGTTATTAATTGATTAAGTGCCTTGAATTGTTCTATTATTTCAGGATAGATTATCTATTGTTTTAAATATCATTTATTTCACTCTATTGTGGCATATCATTGATGGTATTAATTATATAAACATTGTATTCTATTAGTTTTTTGTCTATATTTAATTATTATGGGTAACATTAATGGATTAGACTATTGTCTGTGATGTGAGAATTATACCATGGGTAATGAGTACACTCTTAGAGAAACCTTTGTTTATTCCCAAATACTAGTTTGGATATATAAATATAGGTAAAAATTCATAAAATGATGTTATAGAATATTCCACCATGTGGAAGGCTGATGGACCACCAGATGATGTGTTCTAGGGTGCCCCTAATACTTTTTTTCCACCACATGTTGTGTAATAGGGTTCTATAGTGCTGGATACCACACCAAATATAGTCGTACTTGTTATAGGATCACTCCATTATGAATTCCATTAATTAATATTAATAAATGAATATGCCTATGATTCTTAGCTCCATTTCCTCAATCCTTTTAGGGAAGTGGTAGGGTATATCATGTTGAGCTTTAGGTGAACATTATCAATTGTATTTTCATCTTTATTGAGTAAATGATATAATGGAAGGTTGCAATATACATATTCAGTCAATACATATCTTTAAGGATGTAGTGGAACATCAAGGGTTTGGATGGTCCCCCCGGAAAACACATTTCAAATTCCTTCACAGTTGTATTATTTTTTTGTAGATCCTTCAAGATATGCTAATTATTAATAGAGCGCAAGACTTTTTGCCGATAAAAAGGGGTCCCATGGATGTCTTTCCCTAATATTCTCATTTTACTAATATTCTTTTATTAGATCCCATTATGATTTTAAATGAAGATTATAAGTATAAATACTTCTATATTTGACTGTATCCCGACATTAATCAATATGTCTAGTAAAATAATATAGCATCATAACCAGTCGTACTGATGAAGTAATTAACAATTTATAATATCACAAAGGTGGTCCATGAAGTTATTCTTCTTTGACACTTCAGTTATTTGTCTTTTATACCTCCAACAACTTCAATTTCTACTTCTTATAATGTAATTAAGAAAAAGTAAATGTGTATAATACAGAAAAGTTGTACACAAGTAGGTCAATGTCTTGCATCATCAGCCCCATATAAGAGGAGATCTAAAATTTATGAACTATGTAATTTTTATAAACTAAAATTGGGTATGAAAACACCATTATGTCAGTGTCAAAAATTTAGAATAACATTACATCTCAATTAGTTTTTTATTTGGTATTCAAAGTTTTTTATTTCATAATAGTGTAGTTACAACATAATATACGACCAAGTGATTAGAAATATATTATTGGCAGCCGATAGAAATGTCAACTCAGATATGTCATGTGTCTCCAGGTTAAGTTGACAGAGCTAAGGAAATTCCTATTTATGTAGTGGATTATAATCTATAATTTGTTCATGTTGGATAATCCATCATTTTATGTATGGTTCTTAGAAAAAAACATTATCTACTACCTTATATGATATTGGTTCTTTTCATTCATTCTTTCATTCATATGTGACAACTGGACATTACTTAACTATCATATTTTCATCTAAGTTACTTAATCATGATAAAAAATGGGTTTGAAAGTTGTTCATCATTATAATTTCCCATTATTTGATATATACCTAATTGTTTATATAAATCTATCATATTTCATGATATTAGATATGATGATCATCGATCTGGTTCTCTATATAGACTGGATTACCATCTTCATTGCACACAATGATTTTAGTTAAAGTCTTCTGTCAATTAATTCACTGAATGGAGATAGGTATGTGATTACTCTAAACTGTTATTCAGGATCAAGTATGGTTGGTCTTTAAATGAGTCATCTCATAATGACTTTGATATATATTTCATACTTATAACATTTAGTGGGATTAGTAGAGGCCTCCTTATTTTTTCCTCCATTTATGGATCTCTATAATTGAGACTTTTCCAATGAATTTTTAATACTTCCATCAAATATAAGTGTTGAATTTTGAAATTATATAAAACTATTGGAAAAACATTTTGATACTCCTATAATAAACTGAACTAACAATGATGAATTTTCTAAATGTGAAGCCTAAATGCATAAAGAAGAAAATATTTATGAGGCTGATTACTTTACCGTGGGATGAAAATATCATGTTTTACAAGAAGCTAGATGGTATTCGTTGTCACTCTATTGATTTTATAAACCAAAAAAATCTAATGATGATTAACATGTATACTTTTATGAAGAAATATGATCCTTTTTAATAGATATTCGGAGCCCAGTGGTTCCGCAGGATTTATCATTGGCTAGGATATAACCAGTTATGTGTTAGATAAGAGGAAATCTCAAATATTGAATTTTTGTGTGTGTACATGTTGTATGAGTACATGTTTATGATGTATGTAATATGGAATATGTTGGTATTGTACATTTCACTCATCATCATGATATTCATGAACTAGATTGACTCATCAATTAGGGTGTTCTTTGAGGATATCCACATCTACTTCCACACATTAGAGCATTATTCCATTATTCACAATATAGTAAAAAGTATGCTTCATGAACATATACTATACTATAGAATAAAATTGTGTATTATTTCGATTTATTATATGTTTTTCATAGGGAAGGTGATGTCGGACAAAGATATATGTATAGTCCTAGAGAAAGTGGTAGCAGGTATATCCTCAACACAACCTAAAATGTGTTCGAGATTAGGACCATCATATGTTTAGTATGATATAACATACATATTATGTAATACTTTTCTCATCTATTATAACTCATAGCTATGTTGTTGAAGAATGGAGTGGTTTTTTTGTGGTCAAACAACTTTAAAGAGTCATTTCATGACTATAAATGGTGGTATACTATAGCTAAAATATTGATACACCCCAAACAAGGGATCAAATATGTATGTACTGTGAAGAATTATGGGTTTGTTTTGGAGAAGTACTAATTTTAGTGGGATCTTGTAGTAGTTTATAGTTAAATTTATCTAATACCACATATGAAGAGCTATCTTACTCACAACATGGACCTAGAAACTGTGGATCACTCTATAAAGACTATGCGACAATATATATTTAGAGAGAGGGTTGATTACTACAATAAACACAAGAACCTCTTATACATATCAGAAAAACATATTTTGAACATGAGGATTAGTCACCACGTATAGTACATAAACATATTCAATGTTGAAATGGGCTATGCATTTGGGAAACATAACAGTATAGCATATGATCATATTCATTTTACATGAAAAGATAAGGATATTAGTTAGTGTCATTGTATTAAGTAGAGTAACCTGCAGATCATATTTACTTATTAGTGGATATATCCTTCAAACGGTTTGGGGAAAGATAAATTTTACTAAAATTTTGGTTACTTGTTATCTGCGGAACGGTTATGGTTATACATGATACTATCCCAGAATGTGATGTGATTTGGGAATAACTATATGGATGTTATTTGGTTTAGAAGGGGTCATCGAGTGATGAAAATGTGATCCTTGTTTAAATGAGTTATTTCATCATTAATTCCCTAAATAAATAAAATATGAGAAACATTTAAACCTATTGATTGATAATACATCCTACAGAAACAATGAAGTACAACCACATCATGAAGTATTTCCTATGTCATGGGGTAAATAGGGACATCGATGTGATTATTCCTTGGTGACCTACCTCCTAATGGATAAGGGATGGGCACAAATGTTGTGGAAAAAAACACTAAAAATAAAACATCAAATCTAAATGTGGGAAGATTGTAGGATGTACTTTTTAAATAGTTTTCCTAGGATGATGATAAATTTTAACACTGTCTCTATGACTTTTTATTTATTGTGGAATTTTTCTCACATATTAGAAATCATAAATACTCAAATAATAGATGGGTAGGGAATGATTTATATTTTTGGGATATAATGTTTTTAGGGAGTTCATATATGAACTGTATTTTATATAGACACATGTTTCACATCTTTGTTTCTGAATGTCTTGAAGATGGTTCTAGGGAATCTGTTGAAGTAGAGAACTATGTACCATAAATAGAAATAAGGGTAGTCCAAGTAGGTAATTTCCATATAATAGGATATTCATCAATTAAATATTCTAGTCATTGGAATAACATTTAATGACAAATTTTTTTTGTTTGAGTTCTCATAAAACTCAATATAGATGACTTCTAAAGATATGGACCCATTTATGGGTCTCTATTGACTATTGTATCATACATAAATGTGTTTGAATGAAATGGGTAAGCCAGAAAATGTTGGACATAGTATGGTGTAGGAGGCATTAGAGAAGATATAATTGATTATGAAGTGGTTGTTTATCAATAAGAATATGCATCTATTGTATGTGTAGTGGATGAGACTACCTATTTTATTTTCCATGAACTAAAAATATTATTTGGAGTTTCACCACTATCAGAGCATCATAATTTTTTGGATGATACATAGGCTCTTTCAATGCTATATTAGAAAATTATAGTTTAATGAGGGGGTTTGTATAGTGTCATATAATCTAGATATTCCTTCTCAATACTAACATATAATCAATGTTGTTTATGTTTTTTATCTCAAAACATGCATGCTTTGTCATTCAAATGAGATCAACTATAATGATTTTTTGCAGAAACCTAATGAATTTTATGAGTTCTGACTGTGCATCATAGAATAATTTTAGGATATCCCTTTGAGGAAATATAGAATAACTTGTCAATATCTAATTCCAACATGGAATGATCTAACAAGATACATGGGATATATAGTCTGATGTTCGAGTTCTGTGTCTTGAGCAATTTTTATCGGAATCTTAGGAATAATTTTCGTAGGTTATAAGTATGTTAATTTTGAGATTGTATTGAAAAGGAATCATACCCATGTATTGAAAGTCTTATGTTCTTATAAAATCATTTGAAATAATAAATGTTTACTTTATGATATTTCTAACTAAAATAGGATTCAACATGTTATAATGGGGTCCGATTCCCCATAATGGTTTTGAGGACATGAGGATATAGGTAAGAGGAAAGGCATATAATAGTGATGCTTTTTTGGGGACATTATGTCGTAGCCTTCATACTAAATGTATATTCATGGATGATACTCCACAATTACATAGACTACGTCGATGGGGGTTCTCCACATTAGATTATTATAGAATTTACATATGTTTTCAAGCAACTATTATTCATTCATAATATCATATTATGGAATAGATTGGAGGAATTCATTTTTGTACATATTTGGGCTTCACTGAAGGGTTTTTGACATGTAGAGACCCTCTGGGGGTCACTAAAAATATAAAACATTCTATGTGTTTTTATGATGATTCAAATAAATTGGGAGGGATATAGAGAGGACACCAAATCATAGTGAATTCACTCACACCATATTTGTTCACAACATAACATAGTTTTACACAATAGTTCTCCATTATACATTGTGAATGTTTAATTATTATACACTTAACAATGTAGAATTCGGGTATGTACTATGGTGGACATTTAGAAAGTGCCTCTTACTATAGTGCTCTATTCATTGTTATGGTCTGCACACAACCATATATATTTTCCCTTAAATGAAATGTTGTTCCTTACAAACATCTATAGAGTCCTTTTCATTCATCACTTCGAGTTACTTTCTATTTTTTCCACCATTAAATGAAAACTCTAATTTATTGTTATTGACATTGGAAGTCCTTGGTGAGCATTGTGTTTTGGATGTTGTGTGATCAAGATTCAGTTGAAGAAACCCAAGAAAAATATTCTCATTGAAAAACATGTGGTAGGATGTTCTTTACATGTTGGTGATCTTTTATGACCATGCATCCCATTTAATAATTATTTTATTTTTATACCTTGATTTCATTTCTTCATTTTGAACACGCATTTTTGTGTGTGTCCCATGAGACCTTTTCTGATGAATGATTCCATTAATGGAAATGTTTCATGATTATCATGTTTGATTTCGATCACATGTATATTTATTGATACTTCATTATCATCATAAATTTTGTTCTATTCATGCTATATATTGTTATGGAAATTACCATTTCATTATGGACATAATTTTTGGATATTATAATAACGAGACCCCTATTAATTTTATTACTTAAAGGGGGTATCCATACAATTGGAAAAATTGGATGTGACAGACCCAAACACGGGGTGGAGGTACAATAATACCATGTTATATTGTGTTGATAGTGCACATAATTGATAGGGTAATTCCATGTAATATGTTACACAATTCATTTTGAATACATAGAAGTGTAGTCGATTCCCATAATTATAACGATTATCATGACAGACACAATTCTTAGGGAATACCATCTCATATGTTTCTATGATTTTATGAGGATACAGATTTATAGATTCACTATCCATACGGATAGTAATGGTTACCATTGACACTTTTCATTACAATTTAATCATGGGTCTTATGAATGTATAACTGAGTATTTATGGATATTTTCTTTGTTAATATCCACATGATACATGATTTCACATTTTTTATGCTTGTAATAAATTTATTTTTTCCATAGAATACAAATTTTATACCTATGAACATTTCGTAAGAACAAATTTGTGGTATTCTATATGGTATTATTACTCACACCCTATGCAAGAATTGCTGGGTGATTGTATACTTCAATGTATTGGGATCTATTAATGGGTAAGGGATCCTTGAATGATTGTATATAAAAGGTGTGTGGAGTCAAGAGTGGTACCGATATTGACATTAGTGGATTTACACTATGTTTTTTATATCATTATTCTTTCCACATAAATAATCATGTTTATATTTCCACTATGGGATATTGTTATTGTAATATGAAATGTATTACATTTATTAGATTATACATTATTTCTCTAATTGATAATTATATTGGTCGTTATTTTTTATTCTTTTATGACATTAAACTAAGGTTATACCCCCACAACAATAGACTTATACCATCACTGATATTTGGAATCCTCTCACGTATTAAGAGTTGTGCTTAAGGTAATGATGTACCATGTTTCACAATATGTGTTTCTAGTTGGGGTGTTAGAGGTTAAATTTTCATTATTAATCAAATTTATTTCCAATAATTTAGTTACACACCCCAACATTGAGATTACTAAAATGTATTACATGCTTTGATAATAATTTTTAGAATATGTAAATCAAGGAAAATTAAATAGATAAGACTAAAAATAATTATAACTTTTCTAAATTTCAATCAATATATACCGTCAAAAATAATATCAATTTAATAATTATTAGATGATTGTTTAAAAATTCACCTTGGAAAAATTTATTCATGAGAGATTCTTAATAAAAAATTATGCACAATTCCTCATGTCTCATAAATAGAATATATAATTGTTCACAGTTATAACTTTTTCTCTTTAACTTTCATAATTAAACTAGTTTAATTAACTCTATTATATAGCACCATAATCCATTGAGTATGTAGTTTCATAATCATAATCAATTGGATACTAAAAATATGATATGCTTTCTTTAATATTATATAGATCATATTATTATTCAACTTATTATCTTATCTCATGGTTTCTTTATCAATTTTTTCATTTCTTTTAGAAAATATCTCAAATTAAACAAGAAATACATCAAACATTATTGTAAATATATGTTTACTAGGGACCTCTAAATTGTGATAAAGGGAAAAAGACCTCACATAAACGTGATTATAATAAATAAATTATAAAATATATGGACACCAATGAATAATCAAATGTTTAATTATATGTGTTTTGATTGTTTATTCTTTCTGATTTTCATCACTAAATGAAGAGGATTGACTAGGAGGAAAATTCTTGATAATTAAATTAACGAGGTGGCCAAAAGAAATATACTTGTGATCTTTGGGATGATTTTTTTTCATTTTTTAGGATTTTTCATGAATACTCGGTCAATATTTTATTTACCTATAAAAGAAATATAGTGTACTCTTAGGTTCGAACTCAAGGAGCCATCTCACACAACCCCAAATTTATATTATCACTAAGTATATTATGACTAATATAAAGATAAAAAATAATTTGTATAAAAGTTTTGATGATTCATGAAATAATAATATTATATATATATATATAATGAAATATTGAAAAAAAATAATATAGGAAAATTGATGTTTGATGGAATGGATATCCTATTAGGAGATCACCCAGACTAAACCTTCGTAATCTATTTATTAGTTTTAAATTTATTTAATTAGCACATTCTATCATATTTTATAATATTATATTATACATACGGTTTTGAATATGTATTGTAATCAACTATCACCAAGAGACCCCAAACCCACCTCCTAAATCAGTGGAAAATATTACAAAAGGGAATGTTATATGATTAATGAAAAGTTGATACGAAATGGTGAATTACCCACTAATATACACCTTGAACAAAAAATAATATAATATTAAGAAAAATAATGTAAAAATACATAGTTTCAAATCTGGATTGATCCCCTGGGAACAACCTCTGGTTAGGTACTCATGATGTTGAGTTTTATAGTTCACAGTGGAGAAGAACGGGGTAGAAGCACAAAATATTAAAAAAAATATAATGGGAGGAATAAAGAAGTGTATAATATATTAAAAATTCATAATAATATTACAAAATAAAATAAATTATAAAACTATAATATATGGATACCAAAACTGCTAATGTTTTGAGAATAACAGTAGATGCGGTTTTATCGAAAAAAGGAGTGAAATCTTGGCTTCCAAATCATTCCCCCAAATGATTTTACATGGTAAACCCATTTAAATGGAAAAATATTTAAAAATGGTATTCTTAAATACTATTCAAAAATATTTTTTCCATTTATACCCATGATTTTAGCTTCATCATCAATAATTAGAAAATATATGGCCGATTAATTATGAATATTTATTCAATTTTTCAAGCATTCAATGGAAAAACTAATTATAGAATAACATCATGATCATAAAAATTCAGACAATATATATAATTATATTTCAATTATATGTGTAATCACCTTAATTATATGTATGTAGTTTGATTTATACTTAATATGTTTTGGTGGGATCCATAGGGTCATCCATAATGGTTTTCAATAGTGATTTATTTTTTCTGGACAATAGATTACAAAATTCTTTTTTGATACATATATAAAAGTGGGAGGAAAGAAATCACGTTATCTTAAAAAAATAATCACATTAATCTTATTTATAGTTCAACTGTTATGATGGAATTAATAATGTGATTAAAATTTTTCCACATTCCATAATTATACAATTTTAAAATTTAAGCCCAAAACACCATATAAATATATTTATCAAATAAATGAAATTATAAATTTGTATGGATTAAATAATTTAATAACATATAAAAAATTATAAAATAATATATCTCTCAATTCCCCCACACATAAACTATGTTTTCCCTCAAGCATAAAATATCAACACTAAAAATCAAAGGGTACCAATATTACCAATATTAAAAATTCAACACAATAAAATGAATCATTTTTCAATGAAAAATAAAATCATAAAATTTCAAGTTAAATATAAATTTAATTACCATTTTTAAACGAAATAATAAAATCATGTATTGTACATATCCCATTTTAAAAATGATATATAATCTTCTTCAATTCATTCATAATCCTCATTTAATTATTATTAAACATGTCAAATAGTTATTTTCCACATTTTGAATTTGTTCTCTCATATCTCATGATAAAATTCAATTAGCATTATGATCATATCAATAGAACATATTACTTATCCATAAGAATTTAAGGAAGCTAATTTCCCAAATATTTAAAGACAAAAGGTGCTAAAATTAGAAAGAGTTGCAATAAATTTTCTTACTACTCTATGGACTAAGGTTGGTGGGATTTGATACTTTTAAAAATTATGGTTAAATTGTGAGGTTTATCTATTAATAACAATTATTTATTTCAATGATTGGTGTGTAATTATATTATCCACTTAAAATTAGAAGAACCCATTTCCACAAAAGTAAATTTAATGGTTATTATCTAATAATGCACAAGGAAATTTTTGTGGACCCTCTTGAATATAATTTTTACTTTTATAATTTTTTTTATTATCAATACATCCATTATTAATTTTTATAAAATTATTAATAGAATAAACCTCACACCAACCATCTATCAATGTATGATAAAAATTATAGGTCTATTAATGGTTTTTTTCCAAAATCACAACACATTTTTCTAATTTTTGGTTTCATTTTATCATTAAAATTTTGTTATAATTTAAGAATGTAAAAAAAAGAATTATGATGAATTAATAAAACACAATAATTTTTTCCCACATTATCCACAAACATAATTATTCCTTGAAATTCATTTCTTTCAATGAATCATGACTCCATTCACCCCCACATTTCAACATTAATGTATCATGTAAATTTCATGTGATGGGTTGGAAAGAGAAAAAATGTCTTTAAATGTGGATCATCCCTATAATGGTCATTCATGGTCTCTATGGGATAAAGTATGATTGATATAAATTTGGTATTTTAAAGGTATGATTTTTAAAAAAGTTATCTCATTAATTTTAAATGTGTTTTTACATTCATATCTTAAACAAGTTAAATATCATATTTTGGTCAGTGTTGTATCCCTAGATCATGCAATAAATATGATTATGAATATATTAGTATTACTTTGTGATGAAATCCTAACAGGAAAGGGGATATAATATTGTAAAATCACTCTAATATTGATTACATGTAATAAATACATTCACATGAATTTTCTAAATTTAAATCTTGAAAAATGGTAGGAAAACATCATATAAATGAATTAAATAACTCCATAAAATTAAAAGTCCTCATTTTAATATCCATGCTTCATCTTAATCATCCAATTTTACATTTTACTCATTCAATTTAATTAACATTGAAATATAATACAAGAAATAACCTGACTTTTTTGAATCCCATATCACTTAGATAATTTAATTAAATCATAATTAAATTCTGGTCATGCAATTCTAGTTTAAGGATCAATAGATTATGTTAGACAAAAATTTGTGTATTTTAAAAGATAAACATAAAAAGCGAAATCCCTCCACCTTGAAAAATAGTTCTTTTTATTAATCCTTTTATGCATTTAATTATAAAATCATGAACCTATAAAATATAATAACTCAATTAACCAGAATTATCATGTCATTTATGCTCAAAAAGATAAAATGGAGTATGAGGCATGGAGGACTACTCCCAAGAATGAAATTGAAAAATAAATTCCTAATATTAAAATTTAATGTAATAGAAATAAGTTAAAGGGTAAATATTTGTACAATCCCCCATGTGGGCCATTTATTTCTACTATATCTAGAGGGACGCACCAATGTTTTTTTACATAATCTAGTGGTTGGTGGATATTATTGTATATAAAACACCACATTTGTATTTTCCCATCTTCCATTTCTCCTTTTTGTTGAGTAGGAAAATTCCATGTCAACAGTACCCAATATCTTTCCCCATGGTAGTGTTTTATGGTTTTCATGGTGGGGTAGGATTATGTATTGTTGATCATTCTCATCGGATAATTCCTACGAAACCTCGTCCTTCTTTTCCAGTGATGGCTCAACATGGGCTACAATAATTTAATATTATAATGGAATGTAAAAATGTAATTTTTATTTAAAAATTTTTAAACATGAATTAGAAATAATATTCTATTTTTCAAAATGATAATACTCTATAATTATTTCATCAAACTCAAAAACTTGGACTTCTTCCTGGGAATCCTCAAATGTATACTCATCAAAATTAGGGAGCTCCATGTGTTCATCAATAAGTACTTGTCCAGTTTCTATATCCTCTAATAAAGAAAAGAATGGATTGAAATAATTTGAAAATTAAAAATAATTAACACTGATACTAAAATCGATATGAATGAAATAAAAAAATACACAATTCAAGAAATGGTTATCTCCCTGACTTAGCTCTTCTTGATTCACTTATTCATTGATATGTTCCTATTGACGGAGAGTCATAACATATGGATAAAGGTAGACAAGATCCTCCACTACCTGGATCTCCTTAGAAAAGTCTAGGATGTATTTGGGGGAATATTCTCATAACATGGCCACTTTATAAAAACTTTGAAAGTAAAGGAAGAACTCAATTAGTTCCCAGGACTTCACTTAATAAATTTTCTTGTTCATGTCCTCACTCAGGGCAGTTATGGTTTCATTGAATGAAAACTCCATATAATTTGATTTCCAAAAAACAAAACCCTTCTAATAGTAATTGAAACAAAATCCATAATGGACATGGGTTTTAAATTAACAAGTTCTTACACCTAAGGGTAATTATTCAAATAATTAATGCAATAGTCATTTGAAAACATTGTGGTAAATGACATTAAAAAAATATTAATTTTATAATTTTTTTTATATAAAAAATAGCGTGTAAAACTTTTTCCTCTATAGAAATAGTGCCAAATTGATACATGAGTATTTTTTTCAAATCCCTCTATCAATATTTTATTTACCTAATCATTCAATATAGTAAACATTCAAGTTTTGTCTCAAGAAGGTATCTTACACAACAATGAAGTTTTATTGTAACAATAAATATTATAACTAATATAAAAATAAATAAAATAATTTCAAAAGGTTTTATTGTTAAATGATATGTATATATTTATATATTTATATATTTATATATATATATATAATTATATGTCGAAAAAATCATTGTGATAAAATGATGATTAACATATAGGAGATCCCTGCTAGAGATCAGCTATATTGAAACTTCATCATCACTTAATTACTTTCAAATTTACATAATGATGAAACTACATCATATTCATGAATATATCATTCTAAAACTGGTTGTGAATATATAGGACACTCGATGATTGCTATGTAACCACACATCCACTTCCTCAATTGAGGTAAAATACCACAAAATTGAAACCTATGTCTTGGGAGGAAAGTGAAGAAATAAAGTCTCCTTAACCTCTAAGATCTCCATTGACCTGCCTCTATAAATATAAGAAGAAATCAACGTGAATGTGAAATTACTTGGGATGAACACGGTTTTGATATGCTAGGAATGTTTATGAGTTATTTACACATGATCACAAGTTTTAGAGATCAAAGTAGAGATGGATGGTGTGGAAAGAAAAAAGATAAATATATTAGAATGAGAGGAAGAAGAAGAGTAAAATACATTAAAATTTTCTAAATCTATTAAATTTTAAAATAAAATATGAATCTATATAAAATAGAAAAACAATTAGAATTTTTTTAGATGAATTGGGGATATATTTATATATTGAAAAAGAGTGAAATCATAAATCAATAATCATTTATCAAAAAAAAAATTCATGGTAGAAATATTAAATTGAATAACATGTAATAGTTGCCTTCTTGAAATTTGTTCCAAAATGTATTTTTCTTTTCAGTACAATGTTTCAGCTTCATCCACCATTTAAGTCAAAATATATGACCCATTAGTTACAAATATATATTTCTTTGGTAAAATGTATCCTAAATTTTCCCATAATTTTCAAGCTTCCAATAGATGCACTAGTGATGGAATATTTCTAGGATCATAAATAGTAAAACACTCAATTGAATTATTTTTCATTTCTAAGAGGAAGAAACTTAATTAGATGTTTGGTTCTTGATTTATGCTTAATGTTATGAGGTGAGGTCCATGCGGTCTCGCAATATAATTTTCCAATGTGATTTAATTATTATGGACCATATATTGAATAATTATCTCTTTATAATATAAGATAATTTCCAGGCCACAAATCAAGGAATCATAAAAAACTAATTTGAATAAATATATAATTAATATATACGATTAGATGACCAATGTGATTAAAATCAGTCAAAATTCTAGAATTTATAAATTTTCACATTAATGCCTAAAACCCCCTATAAATCCATCATTGATGAAAATAATTATAATTGAAAAACAATTATTTATTAAATTATTAAATGACAAATAATAATGAAGAAAATATTATCTCTATCAGTTTTTAAATTAATTCATGATAGATATACCAAATGAATGTAAATAAAAAATTATCATAGATAATTTAAAAGGAATACAAGTCATTATAAATTAGTGAATCGAAATATTAATGAATTATTGTAGTAAAAAAATAATAATTAAATGAAAATATTTTACTTCCACAATGATTATACTGACAATGATTTTTATTTATTTCAATTTTTTTTGAATGTTTAATGACCCTAATGAAAAATGGTGTTAATTTTATTAAAATAATCATCATATACATAATGATATGACTCTTTAAGAGGTAATACTATGGACTAAAAAATCAATGGGGTTAATATCAATGGGAATACCATTGATGGTGGGGTATATAGTTACATACACTTTACTATATAAAAAATTACTTCCATAATGATATTTATTTTAAGGGTATTGATGAAATCATTAAAAGGTAGTTCAAAGATTAATTTCAATATTTAAAAGGAAATAATTTTTTAATGAAAATTAATGAATATTTTAGTTTTTACTAGTAAATAATTTGGTTGACTATAATGTTTTTTAGCAATAACTCAATAATATGACAAATATGTGATGTCATAAATGATTCATAACATTATACTTTTCATTCCAAAAATTAAATTCTCCTAATATAATAAATATATAATTGATAAACAGTGAAAATTATATTGAAATCATGATTGGTTATGATTTCTAGATAATTTAAATAGGTATAAAAAGAAGAACATTAATGAAAGATAAAATAGATAAAGGTAAATATTATGATCTTAACAAAGATGTAAAATTATATAGAGGAATATTGGTGGAAATTTATTAAAGGATGAGGATACATTAAGGATTATTGACAAGTAAGTATAAAAAATATATCTCAAATTTATATAATTTTGTCAGTTTATTAAAGAAATTTTAGGATAAAAGCATTGTATTTGGTATGAAATTCTAGATGTACAGTGCTAAAGATAATTTAAGTTTTCACCATTAACAGAACATGCACATCACAATAATCAATGGTTGATAGTTTTATATTAATCATTATTGAAACTACTAAAAACATTTAAATGACTAAGAATAATAATTGATTTAAAATTCTAGAAATATTTCTCAAAAAATCATATATCAATTATATTTGAGTGTAAATATTATTAAATAGTATAACTATGTAATTTCATGAATTATAATGACAAAAATATCATGAAATAAAAGAATAAATGGGGATGGGTGCACAGATTGAATGTTGATAGTTATCATGCATAGATAAAATAATTTCATTAAAACCATTATAAACAATAACTTATTGATTTTTTTAGGTACCTTTCAGGTACAATTTTACCTCTCTTAAAAATTCAAATCTTCATATTTAACCCTATAAATAGGTGTATACATAGGAATTCTTCAAACTATTCTGAAAAATTATAACTAGTATAATTAATCATATCATCAATTTGATGAATTAAAATTTTTAGTCAAACACATTCCTTTCAAATATTATACATCATAGTATATCAACATGTTCATCATAACATTAACATTTTTATGCATATTTTTCATTCCTGGTGAATTTTAAGAGGCCGACAATCATTATCATACACAATAAATGGTTGAATAATATTATTATATATTTTCTGCTTTAATTTCAGTTGAATTTTATGATAAAATGCATACTACAGACATTTCCCAATTTTTTCCACCAAATTTGTATACTACGTGAGGAATCTACATTGATATCTCTATCACCTTGTCAAAATGATCCTAAATATTAGAGACTTCTATTTTTTATGTAATATAGGTTCCCAATATCAAACATATATTTTTACCTATATTAAAACATTATATAATAATTAAAATTATTATTAAATTAATTGTTAATAATCAAGTCTCACTATATAAAAACAAAGAGGTTGGGAATTGAACTATTTAAGATTAAAATAAGAAAATTTAGGAGATAAAAAGTATGAAAATATAACAACATGTGTCTATAACATGTATTTCATAAAATATAATTTATAAAAATCAATAAAAAAAATATACTTATACATTGATCCCATATTCTAGTTTACGTGTGTCAAAATAATTGTCACAATATATCTATAATTTACTCTACATTAATGATTTAAATTTTTTCACCATTTAGGTTTTCTATGATCATATCAACTAATTAGACATTAGTGCTGATAAAATCCTGAAATAAGACACACTTTTGAAAATGGGATTTCATCATAGGGAAAATAAGGTCGATTTGATTAATTAATGAGTGTTGAATTTGATTTTGTGGGATATTAATCATTGTAGTGTGTTAAAATTTAATAATAAAATTTTGATAATAAATATTAGATTCATTAAGAGTGTTAATTCTAAAAATTAATTAAAATTAACCAACAAAATAAATTATTTTTCCCCATTAATATTATAATGATAAATATGATTTTCATTATACTAATTATTGTAATTATAGATTCTCCTAGTGAAAAGTACCAAATTTAATTTTCTTATATACATTACACACTCTATAGTGGATATCATAATAATATTGTAATTAAGAATAATTATCCTTTGAATATAAAAATCCATGACTACTCAAGATCATATGATATTTAATTATACTTTTATGAACATGATGTTGGGATTAGTTTGGATTAGATTGAAATTGAGCATAGTAAAAAACAATGAATATATTGTCTGAAAATGTAATGATACTTTAATAGGGCTCTCAATCAAACCATGATAAAGCTTAATATCCACCACAATAGTAGCCACATACACTATTATATTAAATATTGTATAAATATGTTATATTTTTTCCTTTTTTTATCTAGAAAAAAACACTAAATATGTTCATGGGTCCATTATCAATTTATTTTAAAAATTACATCAACATTTTTATTAATTTGAAAACGGAGGTAAAACATTTAATCTCCCATTAAACTCCTTTCAAATTAAATTATAATTAAACATAAAAACTAAAAATAAATATATTACATAGATAATATAAAAAAAATATTTTGAGAAAACCCACAAATAATTTCAAATATAATTTAAAAAACTACAATCATATTTCCCAATTTTATCTCACTAACCAATAGGACTTTTCTCCACAACACATACCGGGAGTCATGATATTTTTTTAATCCATTAAAACACAATTTCTAATAGCAATAAAAAATTGGAACGTTATAAATCCTCATAAATAGATTGTTAATAGGTGTATACGTTTTTAGAAATAATATCATATAAAAATGAATTGTTAAAATCCAATAAAGATATCATAAAATAACAAAGTGAGTGGAAAAGGATTCATTATTGTAATGGACCGGTTTAGAAATGGATAAAAATTATTTATCATAGACATTACATTCTTCATGACTATATATCATTCTTATAGGTCAGGAATTTTTTTTAACTATATTTCATTTCTCATCATATTTATTCCAAAATTCATATTTAGTACCCCTAATGGGATGATCATAGGGTCTTTTGATCAGAGTTAAAAAAAATTATAGTAAATTTATATATCCCTTCATACATAGAAAGTTCCAAATTTTCTTCATTGGTGGAATTATCAACATAGTGGGTTTAAATATGTCAAAAAAATCACCTTATTGAAGCTAATTTATTATATACATCTTATTTTCATTATCAGATTCTAAATATATTTTGACATTTTATAAGGGATGTAAAATATATTTTATATATTACATTACAGTGGAAATAAGGTTAATTCTTACTCATCATCAACACTATTTATGGTATATGGTATAATAATAATGATATTGTACCAATCTTCCACTATAGAATCAATTTTTTATTTATGTTTAATATAATTATCATCAAATTTTAAGTGAATAAATTCAAATATAATCTAGTTCATCATATTAAATATTAATAATATTTTATCATGTTTTGGTACCCAAGAATATTTCCATTTTATGTTTTGGGAGTAAAAATAAGATAGTAATCGTGGGGTTATGATGATATAATTTATATCCATGTACCTTAAGATGACCAAATATTGGTTTCTTACCATTAAAAATTTCATGAGGTTATACATATGAAATTGTCGAATATGAACACTATTAAGAGTGTAAAATGTGATAATGACTTCTTATGCCTATAAGTATTGATGGAATCATATTTCATCCAAGTTATTTATTTTAAAAAGTTATATATTTTTCTTATTCCTTATTAAGAACCATTGTTTAGGACTTATATGGATAAAAATAATTATTATAACATTATGAAGAAATATTTCTAAAAAATATATTTATTTTTCATTTCAGCCCATTGATCAAATGAAATTAATATTGTATATTATTTTTATTTTAATTTAAAATAATAAAATATAAATAGTGTATTTTTATGTTCAAATAAACAAACCCATTTTAATCTTGTGTAATCCATGATGATTACAAAGTTTTATAGAATTCATCTTATGCTAAAAACCTATTTTGGAATAAGAATATTTTTTACATGATGAAGGGTAATTAAATTGGGTAAATAATTTTTTATTTTTTTTAGTAGTTTGGTTTCCTATAATATATTCATGTTTTTTATACATTATGATTTTGGAAACATTATTTTTGGAAAAACATAAATTATGTTCTTTCATTTGACCATGAAAATTGTGTGTGCTATAACAACTAAGGTTCTAATAAAAATTCCATGAGTAATCATACTTTAGTCTCACATGTATTATATATTATATATAAAAATATTTTAGATCGAAAATATATAATTCATTCTTATGTGATTTAGTAAATAAAATTTTAAATTTCATGTAAAAAAGTATAACACATGTTACTTTCGATGGATACATTAATTTCATAATTAATTATTTTACTAACCCAAAAAAAACAGATTCCTAAGGCCATAAATATATAAATAATATTCAATAATTGTACCATTAGTAAAACAAACGTTATATATATATATATGATATTTTTCCCCTTTAGTTGTCTTAAAAAGTGACATAGCTTCAACCTAGTTTTCATTAGTGATTATGCCTGAAACAGTCAATGTACGTATTCCTTAAGCATTATCAATTTTTTATACCATATACAAATTTTTTATATCCACTTGTATTTTTTGACTATATATTTTTTAGGATAAAAAAATTCAAAGAATAATTTGGTAAACAAATTTGAGAAAATTGTAATTTTGAAATTCATGTTATAATTTAATTATGGTATTCTCTATAAAAATATCAAAAAAAGAGCCATATTTAATCAATAAAATAATATATTTTATAATATATTTCATTTATTATATTAATTTTATTTCAATATAATTATATATTTTATTTTGTAGATCTTTATTTAATGATATTATATGTTTCAGTGGAAATAGTTTTGATCACGCTACCAATTACTTGATGGTTCCTATAATGAAATCACCATCATAAAATTATACCTGATTTTATTACCTAAAAATTAATTTTTAAATTTCTCCTAAATGAACATAATTTTGATACTATATATTATCAATTTTTATTTTAAAATTTAATATTACGAATATATTTTCTTGTTTGGAGAGTTTCCCCACCCCATTACAAACATGAATATATTTCACTTCATGTTATATTAATTTTGGGGTTAATTTTTTAAAACACTTTTCAATATTATTTATAAGTATTTTATTATCATTATAATTTAAATAAGATTATGAACATGATGAAATTATAGAATTTAACTTATCATTTATTATAATTTCATCCATTAAATATTTATAACTATAATAAGTTAATGTAAATGAGATTATGGAATCCTCTATTACACTAAATGTATAAGAATTGAGAGAACTATTAATATTCATATAAATTGTCATCTTACTCTTTATAATGTGATAAGGTACCATTATGTTGACCTTTTTTTAGTTGTATAATCTGATTTTTATTTCCCTATTTTTATTGTTTATTTTTATATTCCTTAAAAGATTTATTATATCTCATATACATAGTCACCTTCATTTCTAAGTGAAGAATTTCTATAAATATATTTTAAAAAATTAAATTTATGAATTTTTACATTATTTGAATTATAAATAATTATAATAATAATTTAAAGTACATGGTCGAAATTAAAAGCCTATAACGTTTTTTTGACAAAAATTTTCCAAAACAATATCACATGTATAAATATATATATATATATATAATATCCATTATAGTTTTATTGTATATTTATCCTATTGTGTTTTGGGGCATCCAATATATCATGAAACAATAGATATACATAATTTTTAATTATTTTATCATGAAACCAAATTCCTCAATTTAGTGGAAGTAATCTCTAAGATGAATGAAAAATAGGACAACTATGTGTTATTTTTTAAAAAACTAGTGAATTATAATCTATAATATCTATAAAATATAATATTTTAAAACATGATTGAATTTTTTGTATGAAAATGAAGGTGAATATAAACAATGAATAAAATAAATCATCAAAAGTGTGAAATATCTCTGATACGGTTAAATATATTGGTACTATACGTAGTTTCATCTTCTCTATATAGAATTTTTTAATTTTATATCTATTTTATGTTTTGTGATCCATCATATGTCAATGATTTTAGTTAAGGTATTCCTATATCAATTGATTTTGAAAAATATGAGGGGATTTACATTCCAGAAAACTGATACTAGTATATATTTTCGAGCCACTAATGTTATAACGACCCAAACTTTTTGTACATGAACATTGCATTACTTTTGCAGAATAATTAATACATGGAGAAGAAATATTCCAAAAGACAATATTAGTTTAGCTTCACGGGGAGTCTTTTTTTGTCATGTATTCTGTATTCCTCAAAAGTAATGTAATTTCCATGTACGTCAGGTTTGGGTTCTTATGGTTGGTATCAGAGAAAAGGTTTAGTCAACCATTGTAAAATAGGATATGAAATATTTAGTGAGATCCCAAGAGATATTTAAATTTATGTCTAGGTATATCCCTATGATTTAGTATAAATATAGGCTAGAGTCCTAAAATAATGTTAATGATCATGAATAACCTAGGGTGAACCTACGTTTTCATGTATTAAAGATGGTTTCATAAGTTATACATCCAATAAGTGACTTTTTATGATTGTGGGGTTCCTCATTATTTGAAATTCTTCTTACACAATGGTTTCTGGTCTCAGTTAATAGAGGGAACCATAAAAAATTGGGTTAAAATTGAATCCAATAGAAAAATTGGTGACTATGAGCAACAAAATTGTGTAATTCCTAGAGAGAATGATATTGTTATTACGCTGAATTTGTCATCACGATATATGATTAAAAATATGAGCATTACTGGTATTAGTAAGTCATAAAATTAGTAGAAGATGGACGTTTATGCATGTTCTCATGGAGAGGAACATAGAGGAAGAAAAATGAATCTTTCAACATATCAAGAAGAAGTAATAGAGAACCATGAGTAAAACCTCAAATGGAGGGGAAGATGTTATCTGTGTGTGGAAAAGGGTCATATAGTGAAAAACTGTCATGGAGTTCAATGTATTATATGCGGAGAACATGGGAAATACCCAACTCAATGCCCCTACCTAAGAATTTTTTTCTAAATCGAGGAACGACCTATTCCAAGACAATAATTAAAGAGGATGGATCGAAGTGTCTATATATTGGTATTCAAGAATAAATTTTTAGAGGTAATTTTATTGTATTATGGAATATTGGAATATATATGGTTCATTGTGGTTTTCAATAATTATATGGTACTAGTGACCATGAAAAGTGACTGAAATATTTTTGGAAAGAAGATGATATGATCATAAATAAGGGTTAATGAGAAAATAATATATCTGATAGTATTAGTGAGCTCATGATTGATATAAGGATAAAGTGACATCATGGTTTGAGTATATATAAATTTTGGGATTTTGGTATGTGGAAATAATTGACTTTTTATAGTATTCTTATTTTCACTATGGTTTAATTGTAATTCATGGTTCATGAGAATACATGAATAAGGCATTCACAATTTTGGAATGTGACCAAAAAGATATATCTTATGATATATATAGGTAAAATGATGGTATTCACATGCTTGGTAGATGACCTCTCAAGTAATCATTTTCATTATACTATGAGATTGGATAGAAGTATTTTGGATAAGCCTAAATGGTGAAATGGATTATGTTAGACATCAGATAGTGTTGTTTAAGGATAAAACTTTTTGATATTATTTTTGAAATGTTATAATAGTATATTTTTAGAAAAAGGATAACTCATAGGACGAGAGACAACCTGTCGTGTCGGACAAGGATATGGAAATTGAACCCCCAACCAAAGTGATACTTTCCATTATCGCCTACAACTGGCCAACAAGAAGTCCATGGTTAGTAGAAATTAGTGTTATTTGATTAAGTGGTATGATATATGAACTATAAGTCCATTTTTCGAGCCATATTCGATTAATATCACCGTATATGGACTTATGTATATTTAATAACTTTTTATAACCATTTGTTTGAGACAGATGGAATGACCCATCATTCTATCACATGATCTGCTAACACTTCATGAATGAAAAATTAATCATTATTTCCTTATGATATGAAGTGTAAATTTTTCATCGAATGACCAATGGTGAGACTGTACCAAAATCAAGTAAGTATTTCTTATAATTTAAAATTTTTAATTTTTTTGAACAGATCTTGAAAAAAAATGTTGTCCAAGTACCCTCATATCCGATGAATCAGATGGTACCATAGATCATCACAAATTTATAGCTTTGTGATTATTGGCTTTTTCATATCCATGTTCTCTACCACTCTCTATCAGAACATAATGGTTATATTTCTCTTCCATATCCATGTTTTCACCTATGATCTCTTATGTGGAATCCTAGTGATAAGTTAATTTGGGTAACCGTTATGTTTTATAATCTATTTTTTAAAATTACATTTTAGTATTCCTTTTTATGATGTGGGTTTTTATGAATGAAACATTCAAGTAGTAAACTATTTATAACCCCGATGAATATAGAGGGCGAAATTCATTTTACGGGGTGTAGAATATAACACCCTAAGATTTTTTGAGTGATATTATTTTTAATTTCATTTATTTCTTGTGTTTTACACTACACCAATTTTAGCTTGCGCTATACGCAACAACTTATTAGCTTTTAGTATACGCAAACACTATTCTTGGCTTCTGTTGCACACAAGAGTGACCATCCTCAAAAGCTTGTGTTGTACACAATACTGAGTGTCACTAAACATTGACATATCATTATAATATTATTATGAACTCGCAATTATGAATAGTATTAGACAATATTTTAATTTTATAACTTTATCATTCATCGTAAACATATTCTAGAACATGGTATTAAAACAAAATAATTTTTTCAGGTAAAATATGTATTTTTAAAAAAATTCAGTTTTACTTCTTCTTGATGGTGCACCCA
This sequence comes from Viscum album, assembly GCA_963277665.1. Classification (NCBI taxonomy): domain Eukaryota; kingdom Viridiplantae; phylum Streptophyta; class Magnoliopsida; order Santalales; family Viscaceae; genus Viscum; species Viscum album. The sequence goes on from OY728122.1 coordinate 382,220,051, forward strand.
CTATAAATCAATTTTTATCACATTTATAAGTTCAATTTGAAAAAATAAACTTATTAATTCAGATAAGGATATAAATATTAAATTTGAATATTTTTTTAATATTTTCCGGTTAACTTTCATATTTTGATGAATAGTAAAAATACGATAAAATTTAATTAAAAAAACTCTTTTCATCAAGAAAATTTATATGATTAAATTATAATATTGAATGGTTTTAATATATAAATACAACATATTTTTACAATTTGAGGATATTTATGTCATTATCATTAATTTTACATTGAATTCATAGGTAAAAACATTTCAATCTTTCGCAATGTTTTAACATTTAGAAACCATTTTCACAACAGTGGTATTATTTTTAAATTAAAAACTTCAACTTATGTGTTTAAAATTTGTAAAAATAGACTCCATATTTGTAATTAGTAGGTCCAAATTATGTTAATAGGATGCTTATTATTTTTAGAAAATATGAATAGTAACAACGATAAATTTTATTTGCCGCAGTTAATGGTAAATCTGGTAATTGAGGGTAAAAATAATATTATAAAATTACCCTAACACTTTAATTTATATAATTGGATGATTATATTTCTTCTGAAAATATACTTGGGTTCAAATGGTATATTTTGGGGCCCACTTGGATGTGATTAAGACCATTAATTTATTTTACATAAAGAAAGTTAAATATGTCTCACACAATCATTAGTAATTAAATTATTTTCAATTAAAGGTTATACAGAATATAAATTCCATTAAAAATACTCATTTGAAAAATAAAATGTTTTTCTTCATCATGGTAATTTATTTGTGATTTTTAAGAAATATATATTTACATTAATAGCTAATACATTAATGATGTAGAAATTATTTATTTAGTGAAAAATCAATAATATAGTTTTTATTAAAATAATAATACCCATCAAAAAGATCAAAAACTATAAAACCATTATTTTTAGAGTATATATATATACTAAGAATCCAAGGGTCTAATTTTGGACCATTTGGAGGCTTATAAAATGGATTATGACATTTATATAATTTTATTTTAAATGATGTCAAAGTTGCCACCTTCATACATTAATAAAGATAAAATTTCAATGGTTTATTTAGAAGATAAATTAGACTAAAATTATTCTCATTAAATCCATTAGATTTATCTTAATCATAGTATTTTTATAATTTTTATGCAACATATCAGTACATTAAATAATCATACAATAATGTTGTATTAATTATTTTATTAAGAGAAATATCAATTAAAAGATTTTAAATATATTAAAATAAATATTATATGAACTAATTAGTGTGATCCAAAAAAATTAGATTAATATTATATGTTAGAAATCTATTAATTATTTTGGTTCGATCATATATTCTGTGTTGATTTTATTTAAATTCATATAAATGAATACTGTCAAAATTGACAGTATTGATATTTTATAAAAATAACATATTATTAAATTGTTTAAAAATCACAAAAATATTTAAAAATTATATATTGAAATTTATATGGTCGGAAATTTCATAAAGTATTAAATTATGGGAAAATCAAAACACATAATTAAGAATTTATAACAATTTAAAATTTAGAAAATTATTACCACAAATAAGATTAAATATATTAAATAAAGAAAAATCAAATTAATAAGGTTTAAAATAACTTCCAAACATGTCTAAAATTTTTTAGGATATCATAGTACAACACTATCTCATCCCATATTCAAATTTGAGTCATCTTGAGTGTTTTTAAGTGGGGATTGTTTATATTATTAATTAATTTTTTTGAGATTCCCAAAAGTGTCCCACTCTTCTCTTAAAAAAGGGATTTGAATCCCTCTCTTACTCACACAATTTTGAGACATAATGCTCAGTGAAACCCTACCAATTACTCATATAAACTTCCCTAGAAACATTTTAGAGATTCTTTTCTTCTAAAAAGTCCATCTCTAGTTTCTCAAGAGTAATTTCAAAGGAGGTGCATCGAAAAGAGGTAATCTCTTCTACCGATTCAATCATGTTTATTTATTCTTATACTCCCTTTTCATTAGTTGTTTCATTATAAAGTAATAAAATAAGTATATATAATATAATAATATGTTATTATAAATATTAAACAACACTATTTTACTTTCTCTCCATCCAAAGAAAAATGAAATCATCGCGTGTGCGTACGTACAGCTTACCGTCTCCACACCGTGGTGTAATCTATTTTCCCACCACCACCATACATGGATTTGTATAATGGTGTAAATAAAAACAATATATGATTATTATAAGATAATAATAATTCTTAAATACAATATTTTCCACTCCAATTAAATTCAATAATTATGGGAATGATATCATCCCTTGTGCATACGTACAGATTACCGTCTCCATGATGCGATGAGAGTAATTATCCATGACAAGAATTAAAGAATGATTTTAAAGAATATATAAAAAGTAATAATGAAATATATTAAATAATAATTCTACTAGATTTATGAATATATATTTATTTATTTCATTTACTTCCATTCAATTTAATAATTAAACAAAAATATCATTCATGCATATGTACGGCCAACTGTCTCCATGAACGGTGTATTTCATTCCATTTATCAACCTATTAAATATATTATAAATTCTGAATATATATTATATATAAATCTTGTTTTAAACTCTAAAATTATGTAATCATGATCTAAGTAATCATATTAATAATTAGAAGTCAAAATGCGTACGATAAATGAAACGATTTTACCCAAAACACTGTTTTAACATGAAATTGACCAAAGAACGGGTAATATAAAGTCATAAATGAATATTATATGGTATCATAAATATTATTATTGGTCAGTTACATGTTAATAACATGTTTAAACCCACTTTATAGGATTGTCAGACACATATAAAATAAAATTGGACAAAAGGTAAGGGATTATTTCATCTCATTTTTATTTCTCTGTGACATGTGCCTTAATCACCATCTAATTATTTTGTATGGAGTTTATGATTATAATTAATGTTTTATTATTTTCATTATGAAGGATATGATATTTAAAAATTCATGTAATTTTCTTTATTTTATGACACATATGATTCAGCCAATCATAAATGGTAAGGGATAAATTTGCAATCTCATTTTTTCCTGAGATTGCTTATCTGTAAGTATTTACTGGAGTTATAATTATCATCCATGTCCATGTATTCTAAAAATGTTTTCATAAAATTTTTACTATTCATCCATGTATTTTTAAAGTAATTTTTACCCTTGGATGACTTTTACCACATTGTATGGATGGAATCTTTCTTTTGTTTACCATACAAGGTACTATTTGACATTGCCAACAAAAGTACGAGGAGAGTGTTTTTTTAACATATACATCATGAACAAATTTTTATAGTTTCATAAAGCCTTATTTCTATGAAGATAAATCTACAAGATTTCATGATTATTTTCAATGAAATTCTTTTCTTTTAAAATTGCAATGCATTTTGGGAAAATAAAATGATTTTGAAAGAACATAGGATATATTCCTCAAGAATTCATTTCACTTGTTTTATTAAAACTATTTTCCATCTATTATGATGTTCATTAATATTGTTATGATTCAAGAAAAATTCCTCTATTATTTAAAAGTATTAATTTTTTTATGATTAAATTATATCCATTTTTTTATATGGATTATCTTATGATGGGATGGTGTTTATGAAACCCATTTTATTTGTTGGGTTATGATGAATAATTTAAGTTTATTTTATGGAACATGAATTAATGATTTCATTATGAGATGGGTGGGACCAATATCTCCATCTAATACTTTGGTTAAAGATTTATATCTCATGATATAGACATGGCTGGAACATCAAGTGAATCTAGTTCAGTAATACAGTGCTGGAACGACAAGTATACCTGGTTCAGTAATGGACTTTTCCCACTACGACAGACTTCGCAGAAATGCCTTGGCTACTCTGGAAATCATATCATGTACTTTATGGTTTTCCACAATTACATGTTTTATCCCCATGCTACTTTATCGTGATAATTGTTCCTTTATGATCTATACATTTTGTAATTCCATGTTTTATGTCATTTCTCAAGATTATTATGTTTAGATTTTATGTTCATGTTTTTACATTCAAATGTTTATGGATTGTTTTATATTCTCCATGTTTTCCATTATAGAGAATTTGAGCTCACCCTTTCTATGATTTCATTTCCCCAGGTTATAAAAAAATGTTTTAGGAAATAAAACAGCTAAGGGAACATCTGTATGGGAGATGTTGAAGATATTTCACCCTGATTATAAGATTATGTTCCGAGTTTCCAAAGACACCAAACTAATACGGTCTTTGGGAATATTTCATTGACATGTATTAAATATTTGGAAAAAGTAATCTAAAGTCCATGAACGTCATGTTTGGGTTGTTATAAATTTATATAATATATTATATTTAGAAGGTGTTTCTGATTTACTAAATCAAAATTCCAAAATAGATCCTAGGAGTTCATACAGTGTAGGTAGTGAACATTATCCAAAAACCTACCTTTAGGTGGTTCCCACTAGCTTCTCTTATAACAGTGTAAAAATATATAATGTTTTTTTCTTCTAAGAAGACTCTAATACATTCAATTGATATAAAAATTACATGTTTTCATCATAATGTATACACACACATGATTTCAGTTTTTATACTAATACATTCAAAAAGAAATCTTATTAACAAAATTAGATATATGAGATCATTGAAAAAATAGTGTAGTGTATGAAGACCATGAAAATAACTAATTAGGATTCTCTTGATCTTAAAATATTTCCACCATATATTGAGTATTTAATTATGAAATATTTTGTGTAAACTACTCTATTTTTATCTTATGCATGATTTTTAGTTAGCTCATTATGGATTGATGAATGATTTGAAAAAATTTGAATGTATTGAGATTAAAAGTTTCATAACTTATTTATTAATCACATGTTTAATAGAAAAAAAATTAATTTCCAAATCTATTATGTCATGCTACATATATAAATTCTCAAAACAGAATATGTATAACTATTTTCATTTTTTGTTATTCTATATTTATGATTTCAATATAATAAATTTATTCTTGTAATAAATGCTTGGTTACATTGTGATAAACATGATAGTGTCAATATAAAATACATAGATCTATAATTTATGACAACAATATTGTTGTTATATAAAATTAGATAGTTACCTAAAAATACATACTCACCCTATCCATATGAATTTAACCAGACATGAAGATAATATCATGATGCAAGTATAGAGGCGACTCAAATGTTTTTTGGATGAAAATACAAAAAATCTATTAAAATACATTATGATATAGTTATTTATAATTATAATTATTTAATAATTAATATTAATTGGTACTGGATCCTCGGTTGTTTGTTCATTCATCACATTTTATTATTTTTATACTATCCATAACTAAAATGTTTTATGAATTTTCATTGTAATTAAATTGGAATGAGTATCTTTTTATATTTTTCATATTCCGTTACTAAATTTGTAAATTGTAGGATAAAATTATGGAATACACCTTTAGTGTGGAAATTATCTATAACAATTATATATAACCTCAGTAAGAGTGACCTCTAACTCCTTTAGATTTTAAAATATACTTTCATTAATTAATTTTAAGTGATACATAGCTTGTGATGTAGAAAAATTTGAACACATTTAACCAATTCCTTATTATTGAGATAAAATAAAATAAATTATTATATATTTAATTAAAATTGATTAAATATTTGATTTATAAATATGGTCATAGTCAGCCGAGGAAATAAATTTCATCTATGATAAATTAAATTTTACTTTTAGATTTAACTATGATATATCTAAATATAAAATATTGTTCACAAATACTATTAGAAAAATAAATTAAATAACTTTATTTAATATAAAAACTTATTTACATTAATAAAATGGTTTGTGATAGTATAATGACTCTTAGTCTAGTAACTCTGGTCTAAACATATATTTTTTACACACATTATTTTTATTATTCATGTTATATTTTAAAAATACTTGATTTTCTTTTATGTATTAACAATTTTTAATATTATAGTTTGTATATTTCAGAAAAATGAATGATTCATAAAATCGTTATCAGTAATTGGGAAAGGAAAAAAATAATTTCAATATAGAAACGGATATTATTATATAACTATTTTCATGAATAGAAAGTGTTTTCTTCTAAAAAAATTAAATTAGTCTCTATATATTAATGATTTAAATGATATTTTTATAAAATATAGTCATGAAAATATAAAATAACTAATATATTTTTCTTTCTATAAAAGTAATGATAAAAAATCACTTTATTCGATTAAAAACATAATTTTCCTAAATTTTGTTATTCATTGTTTTTCACAATTTTTCAAAAAAGCATGTCTACCACTATAAGATATGTATATTTTAAAATGGGTTCCATATTTATAATCATAATTAAAAATATTAGGAAAAATGTTAAACACAATGTTATTCCCTAATAAGTAGTTAACATATTATAAACATAGAGACATGGTAAGGATTAAAAGAGATACCTTGGGGTTTAAAAAAAATAAAGAATCGGATATCCCTAAAACAAGTTTAACATTGATTGGATGTGAATATTTATACTCTAAAATATATTTTCGTAAAATATCTATCCTATTTTGTCTATATAACCTGGAAAATAACATAATTTTATTGAAAACATTATATATTTGTAAGGACACTACTCATCAATATTTTTAAAGGGAACCCCATATACTTGGAGATTAACATGTATTGAGAACTCAATAAAATACATTTACTTCTCAATTCACATTAATAATTCTTTCCCCATGTTCTTATTGTCCTGGTCCTACCAAAATACCACCCTAATAATGAGAAAGGATTAAAGATAATGATGATACTCCAAGAGGATGTAATTTTCTTAAGATCTCTCTTCAATGTTTATTTGTTTTTCCACTAGTAATAAAACGTTATAACCATCATAATATAAATAAAGAACTATCCTTAAAAATATATATATAGTTTATGTGGTATATAAAAAAATTATTTTTACATTCTAACAAATTTAAATTGAATGTTTTTCTCATATGTAATTGTGGACAACTATCTCCACATATTGATGTGTTTTATTTATCAACATTTAATTGCATGTATGATTATATTGATTTATTTATTTAATAGTTATAAATATATTTTATACTTTTATAATAGTTATGAATCTATTGAAAAAAATTGTAATCTTATTTCCTTCAATTTTATTCATATAAAACTAAAAGCACCAATAGTGTGTACGTGTTCCGTATCGTCTCCACAAAATTAAGTAATTCATCTTTCATCACCTCATTAATTAGATATTTTTATATTTATATTAATGAATACAAAATATATATACTTTTTAAATAATTGTTTTTATTTTATGAATCCAGGACCAATGTTTATGGACAAAAATCACCAATCTAGAACATCCATGATAAACAACAATTTTAACATAATCACTATAGAATTTAGTTGAGATTTATTAATATATGTGTTATTGGAAGTTATAAATGAATCATATATGGAAATTTAAGTATGATTTTTCATATATCAATTTGTAAAAAAATATTTATTTATTATATTTTTTTAACAAGTATAAATAAATTAAAAACATATGTAAGGGTTTATATCATAATCAGTTTTAAAATTGGATTTCCCATTTTTAAATATATATTCAAGATCTTTAAATATACATATTGGAAATTATTATAACTACCTATATCTACATACATTTTAAATCCCATCTATATTATTATCCTATATTAATTTGATCTAATAATTTCATTTCTAATTATTCCCATATTACTACTCAAAATAAGGATTGAAGGTTTTTATAACATGCCGATCTTATTTCATATTCTAGGTCAGGAATATTTTTCATCCTTGTAAAAATTATTTACTATTTTAAATTGTGTTATCTTCTATTCTAAACTGATTGTATAATGAAATTTTCAACCATATTTAATTTTATTTGAAATGTTTTAAACTAAATCACTAAAATATTTTCCATAAATATTTTAATTGACTTTTAATTAATGTGTGAAATGTACCACATTACGCAATTTAAATTAAGAATGAATTTCCCTTTTATTATGGCCATTAATCATTATAAAATTTTCATTAATATTTTCCTTGGATTTAAATTGTATACCATATTCGAGTGGTTATAGGAATATTTTTCAAATGTTAAAATATAGAATGAATTTTTTCTATTTTTATATAAATTATATTTTAAATTATTTTATAAATAAAATTTTCATAAATATCAACTTCCCTTAAGGAATTTAATGCTTCACTAGGTATATGGTCTAATTATAATAACCTATTCCATCAAAAATATATTTGATGATGATTTTTTTTACTAGGCATGTTTTTTTGAACGATTTCATTTCCCATTAGTTAATTAAGCCATGATAAATGGATGAACTTTTTCATATGCTTTGGGAAAACATGTATATGGTTTTTATAAAAAGATACATGGGGAAAAATATATAGACCTCAAAATCCATTTTTAAAGCTCTATATGTCAGGATAAAATAGGAAATTGGATGGTAAGTGAACCTAAACAACTATTGAAATCAATCCATTATGTTTATAGTAATAGGGAGTAAAACCACAACAAAAGAAAGCATTGTCCACTATAAAAGGTTTTTTAGTGATCCATGAGAAGGTAAATGGTCTATAATTATATATATTCCAAAAAAACATATTCATTAATCTTATATGTTTTATTATAGATTATATTTTATTATTGATGTTTCCACACTCTTTGGACCCATGAATATTTTTTCAAACAAGTCATAATACCATGAAAGTTGATTAATTTCCTATGACTTATTCTGCATGATTTTTTAAGTTCTTATCACATTATCATAACATTATGATTATTTTATTTTATGAGATCATCCCATTTTTTCATTTATTGGTCTTATGATCTCACACTTTGTTATATTTACATTTCTCCAGGGTTTTATGAATGGTTCTACGCATGCCATATAATAAATGTGAACAATGTGAGAAGAACATTGTGTGAGGTATTAAAGATCATACATGAAATAATTTTATTATAAATGTAGTTTTCAATGAAAATAATAATTTATTTCCCTAGTTTGTATATTATTAATTAATAAAATATTTTTTATAAAAAATTATGATTTATTTTCTATTATATTCTTTTGACATCAATGATGTTATTAGACTAGGGTTTAACTTGTTCTGGAGATTAGGTATAAAGAATATGTTGAATTCACTTAAGAAAAAATTTGAAAAACTGAAAGGGTGTAATACTAACATAATTTTTCATATATTAAGAATAATGTATGATATTTTCGGTCATATTAGAAATTATTTTCTAGAATCTCATATTTCAAAATTGGATTTCAAATTCTTGATTCTTAAACTATGTTTTTTGGTTTTATTCAATGAATTAAACTAGGAGGACTCTTATTAATAATTAATATGGAATGAAATATAATGATTTTACTCATCTAAAACATGATATAATGGGGTCCCCAAATAAAATTATCATAATTATTCTAACACGATGCTCTAAAGACATGAAAAAAGTTTTAATTTCAAAAAAATTGAAGTATTAATTTCTTATTTATTCATTCATATATAAAGGTGCATCGTACATTAATGGGTGATTTGATACCCCATTCCAGGATAAATTCAACAATATCAATAAATTGATATTTTCTATCCATTGGATCTGGTATAACGAAAAACATATCTTGGTTGTTTATAATTTGGAAGGTGAAGCATATCAATGATGGATTATTACAAAGAATACAATGAAATATATAGAAATTTACTCTATATAATTGTTTTATTTTAAGAGGTTTAATTCAAATAAGTAATTTCTATAAAATCATTCTGTAAAAAAGGAAAGTAAATTTTATCATCTATTGTTTAAGGATATCTAATCCATTATTACATGTGAGGAAAATTATTCGCTACTTTTGAGGTAAACATCTAGTTTTATTATAAATCCATAATGAAAAATTTATCTCTTCACTAGTGGCATAAATCCAAGTCTCCTAAATAAATTTTCCAAATTTGGCATTAGTAAAGGTGAATAATTTTTTTAGGTTATATCATTGTAGTAGTGGATAGAATATACAAGAATGGTTTATTTTTCATTTCTGTAATACTAGATAAATATGTTTTTTGGAAAATATATTATTATTTTGCTTGAAAGAATGAATTTTGATCATCACTCATGAAAAATGGTTGGTAGAATCATGGGGAAAATTTACTCTTAGATACTGGTAAATAAAATATGTTTTTTATTGAATTTAATCAGGAAAATTATGGTAAAGAGATATAAAGAGGTTCTTTAATGAAATGAATAGAGAGAAATCTCAACTAAATGAACCACCAACACTCCAATTATATAATAGAAATTATTTTCCAAATTATAAAAAAACAATAAAATCATGGTCAATGAATGAATTTCACTTCAAAAATCGACATAAGAATAGGGTCAATGGTAATTATCAATCAATCAACACCATTATAAGGGTCATGGGAATGAGCTGATGAATGTTACACATATTATACACTATGAAGAAAAAAATTATTATTTTATATAGGCTATACAAAATTATTTATATCTATATAATTTAAATAGAGTATCACATCCCCACCACAATCTATAGATTCTAAATTATCACTAAAAGAATCTAATGTTGTGATTATCATATCTTGAGTTTATAATTCCTATGAAATGTAATTTTTTATGACTATGATTCCCATAAATCCTATTATTCTCCCTCTAGATATATTTTATGTCATTTTTTATGGATTATATTATTCTATATGGATACCATATAAAATGATGTTGAAGGTAAATAATGATTGAAATTATAAATCAAACTTCGATCACCAATCAATATTGGGGTGAACAAGACTTATAATGTAAATTATATACATTAAACAAAACATAAAAACAATTCATAATTAATGGTAGATTATTTCCACAAGAAGGAAGTAACATAGGCATGGGTGATGCAGGCATGACACAGGATGCATGATACTGGCATTACAATAAACTATGCATTCAAACTAGTTGGTTGGCCTTTGGGCTAGGTTTTGGGATTCAGGCCAACTAGGAATTTTGGACATGTAAAAAATAAATAAGTTTTGATTAGTAGTTTATCCATGAGGGTGGATATGACCTACCTTTAGATCATGTGTGTGTGGTCTGTGTGTTTAATGTATTTGTATACCTAGTCTACTAATATATTTATGAATATCCCAATGTTTGTGAAAACTTGTATCTTATTTATAATTTTAATCATGAATATTAGTTATAAATAAGATTCATCCTATATTCAATTAATATTTTATAATAATCATTCTAAAGTAGGCTTGGGTGAGTACCATGAATTGAAGTTGTAACTCTAAGACAGTTTGTATAAAGAAATAATTTATCCATAGTCTTCCCTATGGAGTGAACGTATTTCATATTTTGAAAAATAATATGTTAAAGTTCCACCCTCAATTTAATCTATTGAAATTAAAAATATCACATTCAATAATAAGTATCATCTAACCATGTTAATAAATTATTTGATATACAGTGATTTTCCTAATACATTTGTATGATTTGACATTGATCTAGATATCATCAACTAACATTCAAAAGAGAGGGAATATCCAATGTATAATTCTATCAGTGGTATGAAAACTATTAATATAATGTGATTCCATTTGAATGTAACAATTCCAAATCTTCCCTCAACGATATAATTAATAGTGTCTTTAGATATTTACTTCATATGATTTCGAAAGTATTTATGTAAAGATGTGGATTGTCCCTGTAAGTTTTTTTAATTATATGGAACTATTTTGAGGTTGTGAAATCAGATGGAATTTTATTCAAATTCCCGGTGTTCCCATAATGGAATTTTAATCTTTATTAAGTTTTATTCAGCAAACGTGCATTTAGGAAATCCTAACATTTGAACCGGTGCTCAGAATTAAAATTTGAGGCCATTGCTGATCTCACAGCATGTGGATTCGCTTAGGAGTTCCATAACATCGAATGTAGTGGGTTGAGAGAGGAAATTTGGTTTCACGTTTTTTTGGAGGATTAATAAAATAAATATCATTTATTTTAAATATCTTCCACCTATTATTTTTGGTTTTTTGGGAGGGTAACAAAAGGTGTGGTCGGGTATTTAATTTTGGGTGTCAAATGCTCGGTTACACAAAAATGTTTAACCACCCTACATGGAATTAAATACGATCTTTAATTGCACCAATTAATGAATATCTCTTAATTATGTGTTTTAAAAATTAACTCCCATAATATATCAATTTAAATTTCTTGAAAATTGAGTGGTTTTCTGGGGAGAGGAGGATTTTGGAGGAACCACTTGATGAAGAATAAATCCATCAAGCAAGAACTGATGATCATCATTTGAGGAACATCGTTGGGGGCTTGCTGAGAGATCAGAGAAAATTGACCTATCTTCAAATGAAAGATGCTCTCCAATGACTCCGAAGTTGGGGATTTGTCTTGTTTAAATTTCAAGAGTTGTTGAATAATTTTATCTTCTCCCTTGATAAGACGTTATAGAAGAGGTAACATGCCTAAAAAACATGGCATGATACATTCGTCTCTTGTTCAATCATTGTGTTCTGTGTGGATGAATTTTTGGGTTGGACAGAACCGAAAATCGAGACTCAAGAAGCGAAACAGATGATCTTTCAAGCCCGTAGGTGTGATCAGATGGAAAAACAGACCACCAGAGATCACCTGGTGGCCCACGGAAGACATTCGGTGTGGTGGCACTAACAACCCGCGTTGGCAAGAAATAGTGGTGGCTAGCACCGATCATCCATGGTGGTGTTTTATAGCCATCACATGCAGATTGAGGAGGCTGCAACACTAGGATACGTTGGTTGGAATGTGGTCGGCACTAGCAAACTGTGGAGATGGCAGCGCGCCGTCACCCGCCACAGGAGGAGGAGACTGCGGCTTTTCAGCCATGCCGGTAAGGTCGGGCGGCTGACACTGTCAGGGCAGGGAGGTGGTGCGTCATGCCATTTCGCACATCTGAAGGTAGTGGTTGCTTGAAGTTGTAGTAGAGGAGGGACCCACTACCTGCTGGTGCTGCGACGACTAGGCAGCGCCACATGGAACCGCCGCTCCATATCCCAAACAACACAGCTGTTTGGGAGAAAAGGCAGGGAGTGTTTCCTTATTTACCAGATATGGCGGGCCCCACACTTTCCTGCGGGCTGAGTCTCACCGCCTTGCAGGCTGGCCGACTCCATCATTTTTTCTGAGCTGTGCCCCCCTGCAGGCCGAGCCGCTCCCCTTGCGTGGTGGGCTGCACCCCCTATGGGACGAGCTGCGCCCCACAACGGGCTAGGCTGCACCCCATGCGGTCCAAGCCGGGTCAGCCCTAGGCCTGGTTGGGACAGCCTGAACCAGGACGGGTCGGTCCGACTGGGTGGCACTGGGCAAGAACCCATATAGGCCTAGTATCGCTTAAAATTCCATTACATGAAATCTAGACATCCATTTCACGAACCATCTATAGTGGTGGGATATTTGGAGCGAGACAATCCTTTTGGTATAGTCCACTCAAATTTTGGAAATATTGGATTACAACTAGATTGGATTGAAACCTTATCCAACTGGGCCCTCAGTAGTTAAACGCTTATAACGTACAAGTGGGGAATCCGATTGATGCACTGTCTGTCATGTTGGAACCCTTACAACATGGAGGTACTTTGGATTACCCCATTCTGTAGATTAGTGGTGGTCAAGGTATGACTAATATATCATAGAAAATATTCTGCGAAACTTGATCCCACCGGGTATGGGGAATCCTATGGTTAGCTATCATGAATGTCGCAACCCTATTTGGATCAGCATCATAGGTACCCTGTGTGGATCATCATTGTAGCTACCTGACAATGACTAATTTTAGAGTGGCCCATTGTGGTTTAGCAACATGTTATGCTGTGTGAATTAGCATCCAGTGACCTTGTGTGGATCGGCATTCCAGCAACCCTGTACGGATCAGCATTCCAGCCATCCTGTCTGGATCAACATTCCAATGAACCTATGTGGATCAGAATTCTAGAGACCATGGGTGAATCAGCGGTTGGTTAACCAATGAGGACCATCCTTATAGTAGCATGTCCTACCACAACAACATACATCCAAGAGTGGATCGATTTTAGAACAACATCTTTGTGAATCAGTTGTGGAACTTCTAAATGTAATTAGATGCTATAGATTATGACTAATCATCTATATTCTTGATCTTTGAGTTATATATCTGGTGTGAGCAGACTATTGCTTCATGCTTTGTGATGGAGGACTTATATTGGGGTTATTCCATTGTTTAACTCTAGGAGACCTTCGAGGGTATTAGGGTCCCCACTAAGTATTGTTACATTCACCCATGGACAAGCATCACCTGCACCTTACTGTGTCTTATGTAGAAGACAAATAGCTTTGTTCGAGGGTTATGATCTAGGACTGGACGGTGCTCAGAGGTGGACCTTTAGACATGATGTGTCTTAGTGAAGACCAACCTTGAGTGGTAACTACTATTCAACTACGAGCCTTGGAGGATGATTCTAGGAGGTTCTTTTCAATAAATTCTGTAATTTTCGGTTCAGATTGTATTCTAGCACCCATTATTTACAATAATCACCTTTTTTTACTTTAATTACACGTCTTTTTACTATTGTAGTTTTACAACGTGGGTGGTGCTCATTTTGTTCTTGGACTATGTGTTTCCCGATTTAAAGGAAATGCCTTCTGGTTTTTCATGGATATTCCTTTCTATGCTACATTCCAACCCCATGCCTATGGGAGGAGGTCTTTGGGTAGTCACGACATGGGCCTCAGGGAACGGTTCGTGATAACGTAGTATTAGAGGAGTCCGTTTTACCAAAGAACTTGGACTCTGATCTAGCTAAGGGAGCAATACTATTATGTTTTTTGAGTGTCTTTTTCTCTTCAGGGAGTCCCGTTTTGGTGAGGTGGCCGACCTATCCATAAACCAGGACACATAATTCTGATTTCTGACTCGGTGCATTAAAACACTGATTGTGTGTGTCTTGGAGATATTTTATTTTTTTGGATCTCTTTGATTCAGATCACCAGGTATAACTTACTAACCTTGTTTCAACTGTTTCCTTTCTTGATGCCTCTATGTAGATAGCTAGCTAGGTTTCTAGTGAGAGTTTGCGATGATGGACCATCGAGCGATGAGTCTTCATAGCAGGTCCCTCTTATGTCCATAGGACCATCGGGTGGTTTACCAGAAACACCACTACTTGTTGGGAAGCCATTGGAACTATCCACACCTCTATATTTTGCACTCCGACTGAGCGCATTACATGAGTTTTATCGGGAGATGCCTCTAAGGTTATGAGGTGATACGGATCCGTGGGTGGTTGTGGACTGGATGGAGGTTATGGCCACATCTTTTAGCCTAGTTGGGGCAGTAGCGGACCAGATGGTGATCCTAGCCACCTGTATTTTCCAGGGAGCAGTTGGAAGATGGTGGACCACAAAATTCAAGATAATATAAGAGGAAACCCTCACCTAGGAATATTTTTAGGGCCTCTTCCAGGCTGTGTTCGTTTCATCGACTGTAGGCTCTGTGCATATACATTTTTTTCTACACTTAAAGTAGGGACACCTGAACATGGCCTAGTACTTGGAAAGGTTCACAGACCTCTCGTGCTACTCTATCAACATGGTGAATGTCCCTTTCATTAGGGCTTAAAACATAAAGTAGGGACTCTGACGACAGATCAGTTCTTCAATGGTATCTCTCAGCATCTCAAATCATGATGGAGTGCTAGAGAGAGCACTCTTGGTGGAGAGTTTCATTGCTGAGAAGACACTGACAGTGAGACCCACCACAAGGAGATGCATAGTAGAGTAAACTATAGCTAGTAGTAGGTAGATGACACCGAGTTCCAAGCAAACAATACCTTCGCGTGGATGACCCCAGGATGTAGGGTTGGAGGTCTGAGGTTCCTGAGTTAGAGCATGCTAGTAGAGTAGGATATAGTGCTTCATGTGCGATGTGCATGTTCACGTGGCTCACAACATCATGACCATCCACACTAATGACCATCATATGGTCGAGGGACCACCAAGGAAGTGTATGATATTCGAGCGAGGAGGTCCACAGGGCGGTGAACATGGCAGATGAGGAGGTTGTGCTGTAGGTGGTGTACGAATGTTCGAGGTTCTACCAACACCACCTTCCGGTGGTCCACCCCGACCATCGAGATTTAGTGGACATGGAAGATCTCAGCAACAGGCAGCTAAGGCCTACGACCACGATGCTACAAGGATAATTCAATGTGTGATATATGTCTACTCTACCTTAGCTGCAGTACATATAGACATAGGTTCCATTCGCTATTTCATTACATGAACCTAGTTTAGAGCTTGGAGATTCTAGTGGAGCCGTTTTCTGAATCTATATGTATTGAGAATCATATGGGAGGGTATTGGATGATTACACACTGGTTCTAGCATTGTGGGCCAACTATAGGTGGAGAGTTCTTGGTTGTGATCTTATATTAGCATCATCGAGGCCTTACATAGTCATCTTGGGTATAGACTGGTGATCCACAATCCATGCTCATATTGACTACATTAGGCGCAAAGTTATGCTTGTCTCCAAGGATGGGACATGGTTTTCCTTCATCGATGAGAAGGAAATTTTTTTAGTACACGGTGGACTTACCCAGAGGAGGGTGTAGCCGATCACACATCAGTTGGCTAGAAATACCCTCAGAGCAGTAGATGTTGAAAGTACGAG
Organism: Viscum album; assembly: GCA_963277665.1. NCBI lineage: Eukaryota > Viridiplantae > Streptophyta > Magnoliopsida > Santalales > Viscaceae > Viscum > Viscum album. The sequence continues at coordinate 382,236,925 of OY728122.1, forward strand.
CTATCCTATAGTGATGGAATAGTATGCTAATGTCATCCTTGATGATGTTTTGGGAATACTTCCTCCTAGAGATGTGGACTTCTACATTGACATGTACCTCAAGATGGAACAGATATCTACCCCAGTATATTGGATGGCACCTGTGGAGCTTCATGAGGTATAGGTATGTCTGGGGGACTTGTAGAAGAAGGGGTTCATAAGGCCTAGTGTTTCTCCATGGGATGCCCCAATTTTTTTCTCCAGGATTATAGATGGGAGATTGAGGCTATGTGTGGATTATCGGTGCATGAATCAGGTGACATTGAAGAATAAGTATCCACTTCCAAGGATTGATGATCTCATCAATTATCTAAAAGGACATCATTGTTTTCTAAGATGGACCTCAGATCTGGCTATCATCAGCTAAGGGTACAAGATAAGGATGTGGAGAAGATGGCCTTTTGATGTCATTATGGCCATAATGAGTTCTTGGATACACCATTCGGCGTGACCAACATCCCTACAGTGATCATGGGACTCATGAAAATGATCATTCAGCCAAACATCAATCCCTTTATGGTGGTTTTCATCGAAAACGTCTTGATATACTTGTCATCGGAGAATGATCATGAATATAATCTATAGATAGTTCTGGATACATTCTTAGAGAACCATATTTATGGTATTCTCTCGAAGATCTAGTTCTAAATATAGGAGGTCCCCTTTTTGTGAAACGTTATGTTGGAGGATTGAGTCACAGTGGATCTAGTGATGATATAAGTTTTTCTTTCATGGGAGCCAACCTAGAGTGTGACTGAGGTGTAAAGCATCCTAGGGTTGGCTGGGTACTAACAGATATTTGTACCCGACATTTCTAGAGTTTCATCACCCTTGTCAGCATTGATGAAGAAGGGACAATTTTTTTATTGATTGGGAGATGCCAGCAGAGTATTCAGGAGCTGATGGAGAGACTAACCAGTTCCCCCACCATGATGATACCAGAATAAGGAATTGGGCATGTAGTATACTATGAAAAATCAAGGACCAGACATGGATGTGTCCTAATGCAGGAGAGAGAATTGATCACTTATGGTTCATGATAGTTGAGGTAACATGATCCGAACTACGCAACCCATGACCTGGAGTTAGCAACAATGGTCTTCGCCTTGAAGATGTGGAGACACTACTATATGGGAGAATGGTTTACTATTTACTTTGATCAGAAGAGTCTCAAGTATATCTTCTCATAGAAGGACCTAAACCTGAGAAAATGACGTTGTCTTGAGTTCCTCTAGAACTATGACATTGAGATACTCTACACTCTTGGAAAGGGGAACATAGTAGTAGACACACATAGCATGAGGTCTGGTCTACAGTTTTTGAGTGAGGCGACAGAGAAGCTAGGTGTTTTGTATATATTTTTTATGGATAGAAATAGAGATTATTACTTCTGGTCTATGACTGTCACTCCTCCAGTTAATTAGTGAGTTCGGGAGGCGCAACTTGGGAACATTGACTGTGAGGCTTGATGGACTCTTAAATCCTCAGGACAGGAACCTGATGGATTTTATGAAGGTGAGGAGAACATATTTTTTTTCATAGGATGCACCATGGTATTGGTGGTGCTGTAGGAGGAGATTTTTAGGGAGTTCCATACATTCTCTCGGGAGGTATATCTTGGTATGGAGAATATTTTCTAGGACCTCCGGAGTCAGTACTGGTGGATAGGGATGAAGAAAGTAGTGGTAGAGTTTGTTTGATGATGCCTTACTTGTAAGAAACTGATGGTTGGGCATGAGGTTCTAGTAGGCCTATCGTAGCCACAAAAGGTACTGGAGTGGAAGTGGGATGGTATTTCCTTGGATTTTGTGACAAGGCAACCACATACGTCCAAGGTCCATGATTCTATCTAGGTGATCGTTGATTGACTCACCATGTCAGCCCACTTACTACCCATATGAGAGAAGAGATAATTAGAGGGATTGGGATTCCTCTAAGTATAAGAGATTGTATGGCTTCATGGGGTGTCATTGACCATCATCTCTAACCATGACATAGGTTTTTTATCTCGGTTGAGGAAGGGATTATAGGAGGCGTTCAGGAATCAGCTACATTTGAGCACCTCCTTTCATTCTCAGAAGGATTTTTAGATATAGCAGACCATACAAACACTAGAGGACATGATTCATGCTTGCATCCTAGATTTTGGTCGTATATGGAAGTATCACTTTCCCTTGGTGGAGTTTGCGTACAACAAAAACCACCACTCCAACATAGGTATGGAATAGTTTGAGGCCTTGTACGGTAAAACTATCCCCTCTATGCTGGATAGACCCATGGGAGTCAGCACTTTTGTGTCTATAGTTGGTAAAGGATACCACTGGGAAGTTGTATATCATTCAGGAGCTGATGAAGACTACATTGATCATGTCAATGTATTGTGCTAATAGGAGACAAAGACCATTGGTGATAGAGGAGGGATACCATGTCTTCCTACGGGTCTCAGCACGACGAGGTTTATAAATATGTGGACAGGGAAAAAATCTATCTATGAGGTTCATCGAACCCTTTTAGGTTCTCATTAGAGTTGGTGAGGTTGCATATTACCTAGCTCTTCCCCCATTGATGCATCAGGTGCGTGATGTTTTACACATGTCGTAGCTGAGGAAGTATGTGCAAGATATATCACACGTTATCGACTGAGTGAAGATGGAAATTGATGATGGGGATACATTTACATAGGTTCCAGTAGAGATTGAGGATCAATAAGAGAGGGTCTCTCAGAGACGATCAATACCTATGGTGCACATTCGTTGCCAACACGACAACCTCTAGGGGATAACATGGGAGCGTGAGGCTCAGATTCATGCTCAGTACCCCCATTTATTTCCTTAGTTTTTTTTTGTGGCTTTTGGGGACTAAAATCCCAAAGGTGGGGAGAATGTAATGTCCAGGATTTTCAATGAAATATTTTTTAATTATATGATACTATTCTAAAGTGACGAAATTTGATATCATTTGATTCCAATGCCTAGTGTGAACAGAACGGTTTTTTAATCTTTCTTATGTTACATTCAGTAAACATATGAGTAGAAACTCCAAACAGTTGAACCGGTGCTGGGAATTGAAATTTGAGGGCACCGTTGAACTCTCAGTTCCAGGATGCGCTTAAGGGAGCGTTATCCTCAACCGAAATGGGTTAAAAGAGGAATTATGTTTTTTCAGTTTTTCATGGAGGATTAATAAAATAAATATAATAAATTTTAAGTAACCTCCAACTCTTTTTTTGTTTTGGTGGCGTGGACCATTAGGGTTGGTATGGAATTTAATGTAGGACATTAAATTCCCAATTATACAAAAATGTGTAACCACACTACATGAAATTAAGGAGGATCATTAATTTCACCAATTAATGAATCTCTCTTAACTATGTGTTATAAAAGTTAACTCACATCGTCTCACTTTTTACATTCGTTTGAAGAAGGAGTGGTGTTATTGGGAGAGAAGGATTTTGGAGTAGCCTCTTAACGAAGAACATATCCATCAAGTAAGAAATGAATATTGTCATTTGAGTGGCATTGTTGGAGTCTTCCTTCAAGATCGATGAACACTAATCCATCTTCAAACGTGGTACGCTCTCCAACGACTCACGAGGCAGAGTTTTGTCTAGTTTAAATTTCAAGAGTTCCTGAATCATTTTATATTCTCCTTTTATAAGATGTTAATCCAGAAGACGCGGGTCAAACAATCAAGGCCTAGTCCCTCCGCCTCTTGTTCCATCATTGCGTTCTACAGGGCTGAATATTCGAATTGGACATAACCCTTGTTTGAGGGTCAATAATAGAAGGAGATGACTTGGGATCCCCGTAGGTGAGATAGGATGAAAAAACGAACCAATGATGCTAACCCAGTGGCTTGTGGAAGACCCTCAACATGATGACACTAGCAACCCATGTCGGGAGGCGATGGTGGCGGTCGGCATTGGCCGACCACTTTGGGGGAGGTGCGCCATTGCACACTGTGTGAGAAGGTCATGGTGATTAGTAGGCAGATGGAACCTTCCATCCATGAAGATAGCGGTGCCGATCACACACCACAGGAGGAGGTCCTGGATTTTGAGCTGTGATGGTTAGGCAGCAGCCAGCCCCAGACGACCATGCATGTGGTGTAGCAGGCTATTGTGGTTGGTGGTAGCTCGATGCCATGGAGGAGGAGGGACCCACTTCATGCAGGTCCTGCGTCGACTAGGAGGAACCATGTAGTGTTTCTGCTCCATATCCCTAAGGGAATAGCTATTTGGGAGAACAAGGGGATAGATTTCCTCCCATGCCAGCTAGAGAGGGCCCTGAACCCTCCTTCAAGCTGAGCTGCGCCCCCCTATGGGATAACATGCGCACTCCTACGTGCAGGGAAGCAACCTCCTATAGGTTGGGGTGCTCCCTCCTATAGGCTGGGCGGTGACGTCTTGCGGGTCGGGCCATGTCGTTTCTACGGTTCGGGTCGCGCCCTCCCTATTGGCCTGGCTGCGCCCTCCTTGCGGGTCACGCCCCACGGAGGGCCAGGCCCCGCCCCCTGGGGGACGCACTATTCCATACTAATAGTCCAATCTAGACCACGACCCGGTGGTCCAAGCCCACCAAGGTCCCAGGCAACCGGGATATCCCTAGGCTGGTTCGGGCTGGTCGGCACAAACCGGATCGGCCCGGAGCCAGACCCATCCAAGCCATGTATCGCTTAAAATTCCATAAGAAAGAATCCAAAATTATGTTTGATGAACTGTCTGTGACGCTGGGATTATTAGAAAGAGTCTGCCCTTTTAGTATACTCCACTCGAATTTTGATGAATGTTGGAGTATGACTTTTTATGATCGAACCCAAATCAAACCTCGACCTCGATACTAAAACGCTTATAACTCCCAACTGGGGGTCTGATTGACATGCTGTCTATGGTGTTGGAATTCGTATGACATGGAGGTCCTTTGGGTTACGCATTTATGGAGCTTATTGGCTATTGAAGTATGAATGATATCTTGTGGAGAATATTATACAGAACTCGAGCACATCGTGTCCGGGGAATAATGTGGCTAGCTATCTTTAAAGTAGATACCATGTATACATCAGCACCATAGCGACCCTATGTTGATTAGCATCGTAGATACCTAATGAGGGATAGTTTTAATGCATCCCATCGAGAACCATCAAATAGTGACCCTGTGTGGATCAGCATTTCCAGTGACCCTATGTCGTTCAGCATTCAAGTGACCTTGTGTAGATCAGCAGTAACGTGACCCAATGAGGAGCAGCCTTACAGTGCCTGGTTGTGGAAAAGTGACTTAGGTTAAATAGTGGATCCATATTAGAAAAACATATTTTTGGATTAGTTGTGGAACTTCTAAATTGAATAGGATGATATAACTTAAGACTAATCATCTATATTGCTAGTGTCTGAGTTGTATACCTACTGTTAACTGACTATTTCGTTGTGCATTGCAAATGAGGTCTTGATTTCTATTTTTTTCTATGTCGAACTCTGGGATACCTTCAGGGCCGTGGGGTCCCTTCTATGTATTGATATACTCACCCATACATGGACTTCACCTGCTCCTTGTTGCGTCTTGTGGAGATGATAGAGAGGTGTGACCGAGGTTTGGGATCCATGACTTGACGGTTCTTGATGGGGGAGCCTTAGACGTGATGATATGTAGTGATGACCGACTATGAGCTATACATATCGTTCATGTAATATCCTTAGTGGATGATTCATTGAGATTTATTTCTATTTCTATTGTAATTTTTAGTTGGGCTTGTATTATGACCCCCTATACATATAGTACTGAAACTTTTTTTCTTTTAGTATAAATATTTTTACTACTTTAGTTTTACGACAATGGTTGTGCTCATTTTATTCGTATACTATTTGCAATCATGTTTATAGGAAATTTTTTCCCATGTTCAAGGGTATGCCTTTCGATGCCAATCACCAACATCAAGCCTATAGAAGGTGCGATTGGGGTAGTCATGACATGAGCCCCAGGGAATGGCTCATGAAAACTTATATATGATATTTTCATATATTTAATGTGTATGAATGAGCATAAATATAATTTGAGGATTGTTGTTAACTCCTGGAGTTAAGATAATATTTATTCACAATTTATAAATTGTGGTTCTAGAAATATAATTTTTCATTTGTTGGTCACATGTTTCCAAAGATGGAATCTTGGTATATCCATTAAATAATGATTTTATCAAAGAATGGTCTCTAAATTTTTTTATCTAATATCCATAGTCATATTGTACTAGATTGGTACTATTTATTCATTACAATATTTTTTTAGTGCTATCAATTCATCTATGCATGTATAATTCCATTGAATTCATGTTTATTTTTCCATTTAACGTGATGTAAATTTCAATGAACTAAATTTTAGGTTGGTTAGTGAACCAATCCTCCCATTACCAATCAATAGATAAATGTTTTTGACCCATAGTGATGCATTAGATAGGGGAATTGAATGTTTAGTCATGAATAATAAATTTTTTTAGATTAATCCTCACAAAAATTGGAGGTTCATTAGAAAAGTTTTCCAACAACTTATTTGGAAAAGGAAGAGGTAATTATACTTTTTAAGAAAATTACAGTATCAAATATATTTACTATTTATATATATATATAATAAAATTTTATGTTTATATTTACAGTGAAATATTTTAAAATTATCTATTAGGGGAGTGGTTATTGATTATAACTACTCAATAAATTACCACCTCGGGAAATAAATTCAGGTGTTGATTATTTTAGTGAGAAGGACCACACCAGCCTATCCATGATAGGGATTGAGGGAGATCCGATAATTAGGTATTTAGATAGGATGTATCCTTAAATCATGGTGTAAGGGGATAAATCATATCATTCTTAGTTGAATGTTCAACCGTTATAATTTTTGAATGTTGAGGATGTATAAAAAAAGGGTTGGGATCGTTAAAAGAAGGTATGAAATATTCATGAGACTAAATAATATTGTGATTGAATGATTAGGGTTAGGAACTATAGTCTCCTGATATTTTCATAGATAAATATTAAATATATTTTTATGAATATTAAACACGTAACAATATGATAAATTCCATAACTGTAAATGTCTATATTGTTTGGAGACTACATATATAATCATCTTATATTTTGAAATATCTTAAATATCTCTAAGAAATATATTCACATATAGTAATATTCATAGTTTTAACCATATAAAAAATTCTTCCCAACCTATAGATGAGAAACATATGAATAGGGTGGGATCATATGACCATGAAGGGTGAGCATTTGATATATCAAATGGTGATCTTTAGATATAATATGATAATAATAATATTATGGGATCATTAAAATAATATAATAAATTCACAGAAAATCTAAAAGATATCATAAAAATGTGTTATGGAATAGAAAATTATCATTTAAAAATTCATCATTTAAAATAATGAGAACTAATCATTACTCTATCCGGAACAATAAGATCATGTTTTTAATGTATGTGGGGCCATCGTAAATATAGAAACCATTTAATATTTAAAGGATTACTATGAAATACATAAAATAATGAAACAACACATGTTTCCCATTGTGTATTAATCACATAAACTTGTTTCTCATAACAAATCTAGCACTTTTACTGATGTCCCATAATGGATAAAGCACACCAAATTATTTAACATTACTATCTCAAGAGATATATTACCACACCATATTCATTAGGGGCATATATAGGTCCCAACTATCACATAATGAAATTCATATATATATATGTTCCACAGGATCATAAAACATTCATCATATAAGTACCCATGAAATGAAATGTGTCACATAAACACTTCATCATTCTGGAACACGTAGAAATTGGTTTCATAAACATTATTATTAATAATAATAATCCATTTAGATAATAGAATATGGATAGTATCCATGGATAACATCCCTATTGTTTTATATGTATAACAAATGGATATTTTCATTCATTAATAGAGATACCACTAAAAGGTCACCAACATCATATAGGGGGGAAATACCCTTGGAAATTTAAATATATCTTTTTAAAATTATAAAAACTAAGAATGTAAGGTAACCATTTTTATTGAAAATAATAATGTAAAAATTTAATATAAGTTTGAATGTATTGAAGGGTTATGATGTTTGAGAATTATTATTTTTATTATAAGTTAAATAATCATTCCTTCAATATATGTTTCGAAAAAGTCACAAAGTAACTCCTTTGGAATGAATAAAAATTATATCCTATTAAAATATTTTAAAATTAAAAATAGGGTTAAAATAATAATATATAATAATATAGTAAAGGAGGAAAATACTTCTTAGAAATTTTTTAGAGAAACATGGAGATGTGGGAATGTAGTTCCCTATTGGTGTCTTATAAATTAACCATCCTAAATATTGGTGAGACTATGAAACTAAACCTATACCAATTTGATAAATTTTGGATAATATTACCTATGAAATAAATAAAATTAGATGGTCATTTATATCTATGATATTTCATGATAGTAATAAAAAACATTGATTATTGGTAATAATATACACCAAATAGAAGAAACAATAATTATATATTTCATGTGTCCCATAGAAACTAATGAGAGATAATAATCCCTTACCTCATGTATCACCATTCCGATTCAATATTAAAACCTCGTTTATAATAAAAATGGATATACAATATATTTATTCTATAAGATTATTAAAATATATCATAAAATTTATGATTTATTTATTACATGTTATCACCTAATTTTGGATAAATATTTATTAAAATCCTTGTTCTGGCTGACAATTTCTTTGTATTCCAAACATATTTCTATTTGAAACGTAACCTTATAATTTGATGATGGTTCCATAATATCCATAATGTAAATCATGTTATAATAAATATAAATATAATTTTAATAAATATTAATATTCATTCAATTATATTAGATATAGATAAATGAATTACAATATTCTTGGAGATAGTAGGTTGTACAAACTCATGAACATTGTTATCATTTTTAAAATGATTTAATTAATTAAAGGTAAAAAAACTTCAACATTTTATAATAATTATTATTCGATAAATATCATATATATTCACAAAATTCATCCTCATTACAATCTATTTAATATAAAAATTAGAAATGAATCACATCGTTTTGTGGAGATGGTAGTCCACATATATGCATCAATGACGTTATCATTTCCCAATATCTTGGATGGTTTGGAAGGGGCTTCCATATTAAAATTATTTTTGTTTAATTATGTCATAGGATTCATATATAAATATTAAACCCATCGTAATACACATCCATTGAATATGGTGATGAAAAATTATTTATATCGCTACATTTTGATGCTAAGTTATATGTATGAATGAGTGATACTACCACATCTCATTTTATAAAAATGGGGAGTATAATGTCGTATTCATAAAAAAATGAAATATAATAATACTCAGAATAATTAATATATTATTTTATGAAAAATACCATAGATTTAGTGGTGGTATGGAATTGTATAAAATAAAGTCATTGGTTAAAGAGAAAACCTCTTTTTGGAAAAGACCCATTTAGATAGTATATAAAGGGATTTAGGGTAGGTATTTTGGGAAGAACAAAACCTCTATAATATATATAAGGAATTATGTAAGAGAAATTGGTATATTTTTTGTGATATATAATGATAAAATTGATTCAATCAAGTGAGATAGGAGGGGGCCTTTTATCCTTGATATAAGTGGTGATTTTGGAAGTTCATAAAACAATAAATTATAATAAATTAATTCTAAATAATAGTACCTGCAAATTGTAATATATTCAATGATTACATATAATAGGATTTTATTCCCATAAACCAACATAATTTAGAGTTATTTTTTAATTTTTAAACTATATCATTTTGATTAATCATCGTTAACCAACAATAATTTTATCTACAGTAACAATTGTTCATATTAATGTGTGGTAATTTTAACATAAAAGGATTGGACCACAAATGGAAATATTATTAAATATTATACCATTTTATAAAATCATTGTATTATTTTATTATTTTTATGATTTTTATGTAATTTAATAACATATTATATTGATATAATATCATTATTGTAAATATTGGCACTATAAATTTCATTTAACATTAAAAATATTAATACAAAGGGAGATTTCAAATATAATTCCATTAATATATAGAAATATGTAATATTGTTATATATAATTAATGGGTTATATTAACACATTTAAATTTTAAAAAAAATTAATATTTTATATCATTTATTATAATTTCTATTAATTGAAGAAATACACCATCAGTGTTGTGTAAGAAATTAAGGTCATAATATTATTAAAAAAATTAAAAATAAATGTCTATAATTAATATAAATTTACTAATCATAAAATAGGCTCTTGTATTCACTAAAAAAATTTCTTACCCTTTCTAGACATATAAGAGTTATTAAAAACAAAGGGTGTATGATTTCTGTATATTTCATCTATTTTGATAAAAACAATAAGTCAATTTCATGGATGGTTTCCCATTAAACGACTGAATTTATAAAATAAAGTGTCAAAGGATGAATTTGGATGATATAATAATAATTAGGATGAAATGTTATGTACCTATAACATATTTACAAAATATATATTTACCTTATCATCCCTTCAATGAGGTGATAAATTTTAATAAAATTACAACTCATTTTGACCCAAAATAAAATGGGATTAATTAAAAAACAAATTGAACATCCAAAAAAAAGTAATTATTTTTTTCTAATTAAATATCAATTAATAGAAAAAATTTCAAATTAAATGTGAAATATGTGATAAAAAATTAGGAAAAGAACACATTTTTTTAGAAAATACAATGAATTACATTAATCATATGAATATAAAAAATATAAAAATTTTATAAAAAAATTTATTAAATAAAATAATATTAAAAAATAATTAAATTATGAATAAAAAGTGATTAATATTCTTTACTAATATAAAAATACATTGTTAATATAGATAATATTCAGAAAAAACAACACTTTTATTTTTAAATAATTAATTTTTTTAATTATAGATTATTTATTACTAATTAATTAATTTTATAAATGTGTGTACAAGTATATATAATAGATTAGTTATTATTTCTCATACCTTACAATCTAATGTCTTTGTGATAATATACATGTGATATTTTAATAATGTTGTGTTATTTATCTAGTCTCATTGTTGTGTGTAACACAAGCCATTGATAAAATCGAATTATCTTAATAGAAATATCTCACAATATTTCTAGGGTTTTATTATATCACCATTTAAATAATTTTTTCTCACCAAATATTCCACTTTGATTCAAACAAATGGGGATATATTTGTTTCATTACATCCTTAGGTTCCCATGTGGCATCATCAGATTTTTATGTTTCTCTAGACAACATTAACCATGTTAGTTGTCATATTTTACATAACATTATCACTATGATATAAGATTTATACTAGTTGATCCTCACATAAATTATCATGATCAATTGGTATGACTTTTGAATTTATTTTATGTGATGGATTATATACATACTTTATTATCAAAGATACATGGAACACAACATTAACATGAGAGAGGTTCCCTATAAGTGCTAAATGATAAGATACTGTCCCAAATCAATCAATAATACATATGGGAAATTCAAAATCCCAACCATAAAATGTTACTTAATCTTTAATTTTAAACAAAAAAATACATTACTACACAGTGAATATCTTTTTTGGTTTAGTGTTTTAATGAATTAAGATATCTTACATAAATAATATACCACATTTATACCAATATGATGCTACTAAAAACAATATCCATTTTAAATAATATAAAACATTTAAACCCAAAATATGATTTCATTGATAACAGTCCATATCAAACGTCACTACTCACTTATTTCTCTTACAAATCCTTATATCCTATGAAACTTATTTTAAAAACCTAGATTTAGTATAATACACAGTAAGGGATATAAAAAAATGTGTTAGTCAACTGATAATATAAAAACCAATAAAACCCATAATAAAATAAACCCATATGCATTGAAACAATATGTATTTTCCACGGTACATATTTACCACATCACTCTTAAATTCACCCTTAAACATGGAATAAAATTTTGTTCAACATCCATCACCGGACTAGAAAATTCCTTGGAGAGAAATAATGGGTTCACCAATCCTATCTTGATCTATAACTAGCTCAACCCAGCATATATTGATCTTTAATGGGATGAACCCAACATATAGAATTTACAAGGAACATATCATGGTAATAATTTATGATTCAATAAGGATAATACACTCATGATATATATATATATATATAAGAAAATCCATTTATTTATTATGTAAACTATTAAACAGATTTTAAAATAAAAGCCCCTTAAAAATATAATAAGAGTGAGTATTAATAGAATGGAGTGGACATGTATATACAATTTAAATAAAAATAATAAAACATAATATTAAAAAAATTCCACACACCCATAATCTTAATACAACATAATGGATAATGTAATGGTTGACCCAAAGAATAGAAATTTGGTTAAGAATTTCCTTACCTCAGGTGAATTATACATCAAATTTGTTTCATCCTCCTGTATAATGGTTCAAATTTGTTATTCATATCTTATATAAACAAATTTATCTTTATAGTACCTTATAAACCATTTCGTTACATCATTTAACCCTTTAGTTGCGAGTATTTTATTCTTGTCATTATTTGGAGTGAGTTCTTTACATGATTACTATGATCGGTTCATGATGAATATTCTTGTCAATTAGATGTGAAACTCTAGAATTGGAATGGAATGGTATTTAAATATTTACAGAACCATAAATTATACCATTTATTATTTCTAATTCTTACATTATGATTAATGATTATCCAATAAAAACACATATGTTAATTATATTTTAATGGTATTAAATGTACATTTTTTATCTTATGGGCCTATGTTAGTGGATTTTAATTTTTAACATCTATTCTCATCATTTTTGCACTTCAAGCCTAATGTAGACAAATTTAGGCCTAATGATTCATCTAATTTTAAGGAATGTAATTATTCATATTTTAAATTTATATTTAGGTAAATGTATCTACACTTCAATATGAAAATTTTTGATTCATGGATCAATGGAGTATTCATAATGGATGATGGGTATATTTGGAGATGAAAGGAAATTATTTCGGAGAAGGAAGATTGGACACCAGCCCACTGATAAGAATGTGGGGCCCACAATAAAGACCCAAAAAGCCCAAATATCATGGTATGATAGAAGAAATATATAGAAACATATAATTCTTCTTAATCCAGTGCTAATTGGGCTTCTATTGTGGTTATTTAGGTTTCCAATGTTAGAGATCAAATTCGGGACCAGATTATGTGGCCAAGAAAAAAATCCATCCATTTTACACATATCTCGTAAACCATACATTCTGTTGGGTTAAAACATTGTTTAAGGTTGGGGGAATTCCATGTAATCATTTTTCTCTTCTATGCCCCACTTTAATTTGGCCATCTATAAGCTCATTTAGGTTCTTCTGTTCATTGGATGCTAGCTGGCTGCCACATCAGGTCAAAAGTGGAAAAGTCCAAGTTTCACAAGCTTTCCACCACCCAAAGACTACAATAATCAAGTGGGATGGCATTCACTACATGAGGCTCTTCATAAGGCTCAAAAAATACCTATTTAAGGTAGTGGTGTTGTAGGATTTAATCATTTTTTGGTGCTTGGTTTCATTGTAGTGGTATGGTGTCTCTTTGTGTTTCTAATCGCATTTCCTTCTCATGTATGTTGTTCAATTCACCTTAGTTTCTTAATAAATGTTTTTCCTTTCCTCTTATTATATTCTTATACATATCACACTAATATTTTTTCCTCATGGTGAGAATTTATTCACACCATACCTTACGAAATTTATCACACAATAGTGGAGTGATCATTATTTTGTTGATTTTACTTCTTCAATTCCTCCTTCGTAAGTCTACTTTCCACTTACATTTAGAACATTTCATCATTTGAGGGCTAACCCACTTTACGGGTTGATCCAAGGGAGTTGGGGTCTGGATTATATGTTATTTCTCACTCCATTAACGTCTAATCCCTTCTTTTAACTGAGATTTTTTTTTGAAGATCTTCAAACTCCTTCATCCTTGTTGAATTTAAGGCCTCACACTTCAAGTGATAATACGAACCTTAACATTGAAGTACTCAGAATTATTATCCTTCAAGTATGTAGGTGATTGGTATTAAAGTATTCATTTATTAATCCAATATGTGATGATGTTGTTTTATCTTCATAAATTAATCCATCTTAAATATAATAAATTTAAATCAAAAAAAAATTCATCCAATCCACCCATATCAATAACCTTGGATCAAATCATTATATTAATATTAATTCATTTAAATCTATTTGTGATCCTTTAAACCCATCTAAAATCATCCCTTCTTGTCCACTTCATATCCAAAAACATTCCTTATAATGTGTGTGTCTATAGGTTTCTTCTTAGGTCTCTGAGGATTTGACAACCCAAACTACACTCTAAGAAACCTATTAACCCTAATAACATGGGTAAATTTGGGAAATACCAAATTTTGGTGCCGTTTTCGGGGACCCAAGTAATTTATCATGACACACATTCTATTCATCCACATTTCTCTTTTCTCACCTCACTTATCTATTCTCACCACCAATTTCATTCATATAGAAAACCAATTTTAACAAATCCAAACTTGGGAAAATTCACAATATTTTACTCCCCCACACTAAATGAGTTTTATAATGACCATACTGATTATTATTAGATATAAAATCAACAACCTATTTATCGATATTGTTTAACTCCTATTCTCCCCAAAACATTCCTATGTATAGTTAGTTCCAATACCAATAAGGCCAATCAAAACATCCTCCTGTGGAATTCAAACACATGAACTATCCTCCTAGAATAGAACATTTATATCAACCACTTTCCCATCATGATCCACAAACATTACATGAGAAATTTTTTCAATAAATGGATATAATGACTTCTGAGGTTTCATCCTTGCGAGTATAACTACAAAGCATTGAAAAATATTTGGAACCCATTGTCACCCAGGTTATCCATTCCTCAACCATGATAGAAGAATCTTAATACACACAAACACCTCATGAAAATGCTATATAAATGTCCTTTTAATCTAGCATACCTGATGAATATATATTAATTGTTTATGGGTATTTAAATCAATAGGAAACTGATTTTTTTATTCACAAGAGGGAAATTTTACATCATGGTTTGAGTGTCTTGAATATTCGTCCACTGCTTTTTTAGAAAAAAAATTACTGAACCATCAAGATAAATCACAAGAATTGAGTCCATACCCATTCTGGACACTAATAATTCCTATTTTTTGGATGAATCTTTTATTCATAAGGAACCAATTTTGGTGACAAATTTGGAAATTGAAACTGAGTTGGATTTAATATCTCAAACTATGTCTGAATGTCCTATCCCACCCAAGCTCAAAATTATTATTATTCCTTCCCCGATCAAGTATACCATCATATGTTATAACCATGAACATTCAATTGGAATTAATTCTTCTCTTCAAACTAAATTTTTTTGAATGATTATTGATGTCTTTGGAAAGGCTATACAGGAAACTGGATCTACCATTTCTGATATTCCTTGGATTTTCCCACTCATTGTAGAACATAGGTTTGTACATCAAAAAAATTATAAACAAATAATCGATCACAGTAAATTATAAGTGGAGAAATATGGCGACCTTAAAATGTAAAAAGTTGGTATTGGGTATGTTAGGGGTTTTATGTGGAGCTAATAAATTTACACAAAATGCTACATGGGAAAAAACATATGGTTTTCATGTTTCCATTCATTTTGTTATTTTAATCAACATTATATTTTAAATAAGATTAATGAATCATTTTGATATTAAGAAAATATATGGTTGAAATGATATTTTATTATGAGCATAGATGGGTATGAAAGGGGAGCGCCATATTCATCTATTTCACATGGTGTGACGCATGAAAAATACCTTACCCATAAATTTATAAAGAAGAAAATGTATCATTAGTACATTTTTATATTTATGTTTTTGTAGGTTAAAATAAAAGAATTATAATAATTCAAAAAATAAAAGGACACATCATAGGTTTTAAGGCCATCTCTGTCACAACCGGTGATGTTGTAGGGAATCGAACACGGGACCGAATGGAGACAGGGATGCGTGCTTACCACTGACCTACAACTTATTGTGCATTCTTATCCTAGAGTTTTTTATATATATACTTATTTTTTATTTTTTATTATATATATTTTTTTTCTCTCCTTTTTCCACTAATGAAAACTATGAATAACAAGGATATCAAAGGATTAAATTGGAGTACCAAAACATCAACTTCAACAACTAGGTGACTTCATTCCATGATCCTCATTACTAATTTCCTTTTTGTACTCCCCTTATATGCCTCTACCTCTTCTAAATTTTCATTTCATTAATCACTTGGGAGAATATTATTTTATGTTCGGAAGAGATAAAATATTAAATTTATTTTGTGTAAATAGTTTTTTCCTTTATGTGAAAAAATGGATTTGAAAAAAATGTGTGTAAATGGAAGTAAATTTTCTTTTAAAATTTAACATGATAAAAATCATTGAAAATATTGAAACTAAATATCAAATTATTTATCATTCCCCAATTTTGATTTTAATCCATGTATAATTTCAGGAGCATAGATTTTTAGAAAGTGCGGATGTCTAATGTGATATTTCATCAATTATATTTTCATCCAAATATGAAAAAAGAGATCACAACGCATGTCCTCTGGAAGGTGGGGTGTTAGTTTGAGTTTATGGGGTCCCCTAAATAAATAGCATAGGTTTGGTGATCATTTTAGTTTTAATATGATTATTAAAAAAACAATAAATGTGTGTGTAGAGCAATGAAATGGCCTAATGTGCGGCATTCAGCACATGGGGTTCGTGACTACATAGTTTTCTAGCCCATAGTTAGTAATTGTATATATATATATATGGTAATTTTACATTTTTTGACTGAGTTAACTTGAAATTATTCCTGAGTAAGTGGGCTTCACTTGGTGCCCTATGGTCTTTAATCCTAGGAGTGATCGACCGAGCCTTGCTATAGGGGTTGAATATTTTGAGTACAATTTCAATTACAGTGGAAAATTTCCAAAAAATTACAAAAAAAAAACAGAAAAAATGAATAATAATCTTTATATTGAAATGTGATTCCACCTAGAACTTCTATCATTTCCACCTTGAAAAAAGATGAACATGTAGAGACCTGAAGCCTAACGTACATGAACATTACATTACTTTTGCGGAATACTTAGTACATAAAAAAAACACACACACAAGGATTGTAATAGTTTAGTGTCTTTGGAAACTCGGAACGTAATCTTCTAATCGTGGTGAAAGATCCTCAATATCTACCATAAAGATCTTCCTTTTTTTACCTAAAACCATTCTTTATATCCTGGGGAAAAGAAAACATAAAAGCGTGAGCTCAAATGCTCGGTAAGGGTAAACAAAAGAAATATCGATCACATCATATACATAAGCACATAACTTTTGGAAATCTTAACCTGCAAAAGAGATCATAATTTCACAACATGGGGTAAACCATGGCAGTGAAATGTAATCAAGATAATCATAACTTAAAACATGAAACTTTGTAGCATTCACACATAATCATAGAGAATCATTTCTTGTTAGTCAAGACTCATTTCCAAGACTATCATAGTGGACAAGGTCCCTTTTCTGAATCGAGTAACCCTCGTTTCAGTCCTGTTTCACTGAACCGGTATAACCTACCATTCCATCCATGTCTATCTCATGAGATATAAAATCTTTACCCAATGCATTGGAGGGAGATATAGGTCCCACCCATCTCATAATGATACCATTCTTATGTATGCCACAAAGTCATAAATCATACATCATTGCATAACCCATGTAATAAAAATGGGATTCGTAAACATCGTGACATCATAAAACAATTCATATAAGATAAAGGAATTCATAAAAATAATTCCATCCCAACATAACCAAATCAATGTAATAATAGGGATTTAAATAGAACCCTATGTTATCTTAGATGAAAAATAATTTTGATAAAACACTTGAAATGAATTCTTGAGGAAAATATCCTTTCTTCTTCAAAATCAATTTCTTTTCACAAAACGTCATGCAATTTTAAAAGAAAGATATTTTATTGAAAATAGTCATCAAATATTTTGGAGGAAGATTCCTGAAAATAAGGCTTTATAAAACCTTAAAAATCCATTCGTGTCGTATAAGTTAAAAAAAACATTCTTCGTACGTTTGTCGGAAAAGTCAAAAAGTACCTCGTACGAAAAAACGAAAAAATATTCCTTTAATATTATTTACTAAAAACTCACTGAAGGGTAAAATTGGATTTAAAATATTGTAAGTGTATGGAAAAAATATTACATATTGAGGGAACATGGATGTGGATGATAAAATACACCCCAGTAAATACCAAAGTATAAACAATCTCGGATAAAAATGAGATTGTGATATTTCCCTTGCCTTAAGTCCGATTTTCTTCGTAAGTGTCCGAACCTCCTGTATAATGATTTAAATAATGTCATTAACTTATTACAGAATCATATTCATTGTTATGATATCATATATTGTTCACTTATGACTTTATATTACCCGTTCTTTTGTAAATTCCATGATAAAGAAGCGTTTTGGGTAAAATCGTCTCATTTGTCGTTCGTGTTTTTAGCTTGTAATTATTCATATGATTAATTAGATCATGATTACTTAATTCCATAATATAAAACATGATTTATTTATATATATTAATAATACACATATATAATAAATCAGTAAATGGAAAGAAATACACCGTTCATGGAGACGGTAGTCCGTACGTACGCATGAACGCTGTTTTCATTTCCTTATTGAATTGAATGGAATTAAGTAGATGACATACATATAAATATAAATAATTCCAGTATCATTATTAGGTCATATATTGCATTATTACTTATTATATATACTTTATAATCATTCATGAATGGTTAATCATTGAAAATGAATCTCATCGCGTCGTGGAGACGGTAGTCCGTACGTACGCACGAGCGATGATATCGTTCCAGGGTCGTGGAATTGTGTTGAAGTGTATGTATACTATTTCAGTATCAATATCACTTTATAATAATCATATATAGTTACTCATTACACCTTTATACCCATCCAATTAATGTGGTGGTGGAAAATAGGTTACACCACGGCGTGGATACGGTATTCCGTACGTACGCACGCACGGTGATTTCCTTTTTCCGTAGGATGGATAGAAAGTTAATTAGAGTTGTTTCATATTTATAATAACATATCAGTATATAATAAATACTGATGTTATTACTTTATCATGAAACAACTAAAGAAGAAGAAGTTGAAGAAGAACGAAATTGAAAAAGATCGGTAATGGATATTACCTCTTTTTGACGTGCCTTTTCTTAGCCTCCACTTAAAGAACTAAGGATGGTCTTTGAAGAAGACCAGGACCTCTATGATGATAACAGGGAAGTGGAGAAGGGATTTTGGTAGGGGTTGGCCGAGCTTGAGTGCTCAAATTGGTGTGAGGAGGAGGGGGAGGAGGTGCCCTTTTATAAGGGAGGAGAGGGGCACCTTAGGAATATCTCAAAATATTATTTTATATTAAAGTCAAAATCGGTTTATAATGGTTCCAAAGGGTCTTATTTCGAAGTTAAAGTGGGGATGGGTCGCAATCCTATCATCCAATAGGATTTAGACAAGTTTAGGGTATTATTTTAACCTTATCAATTAGATTTAACTCTCAATTAAATAATTTAACTTTTACCGTGTCTTTTTGTTTTCTTACACTATATGGTTAATACACTTACTATAACATGACAAACGAACCCCAAATTGTTTATTATTAATATATATATATCCTTATCTATGTCATTTGGCCGAACCATAGATTTTTAGGAATAAAATAACAATTAGTAATATAATATTTAATTTTAAAACTATTTTGTGTCAATTTTGACACTATTTGATATATGATTTTTGTGAAAGTCATAACAGAATTATATGTTCGAAAAAAGTTGATTAAATCAACACTAATATTTAATAGTAACCTATAAAATTATTGTAATTCATAAAAAGTCTCAAATTACATTTATTTTGGTGTTTATAACATCAATTATGTCAATATTTCATTAATAAGATAATTACTGCATCATCATTGTGTCATAAATAAATTAAATTATTTAATGTCTAAAAATTACAAATAAAATACCATTATATAAGAAATCTTTTTATATTTATAATGAACATTTAAAGTAGAATTTACCTTATGTATAACCCCATATTAAAAATTATTTAATTATTAATCTTTGATTTTAACTATTTTAACCCTTCTTTAAATAAATTAGTAATAAATGTCCTAATCAAACCCATGTGCGTCTAAATGATAATATTTTACACTTAAGGTTGTTTTTGGTCGAGATACACTTGTCCAATAGGATTAGGACATGTGTTAGGGTAATATTAATATCATTTTCACCCTTAATTACCCTATTTATTTTTAACCGTGGTAAAAAAAAGTAAAAAGTTAATATTCACCAAAAATTATTTTCATCTCATTGAACCACATTTTACTTACTGACATCAACCGTGTCTCTCGGATTTTTGAAATTTCATTAACAGAAGCGGTAAAATTAAGTTTTATGAAAAATTCAGTTTTTTAACTACCACTTAGTAGTTTCATTATTCATCAAAAATTGATGTTCTTCAGAAAAATGCCAAAATTTCATCCTAAGCTATATTTCATATTCCGAATTCAAAAATGATGTCTATTTTACCAAATTCATAACATAGAAGTTGCATTAATTAATTTTATTATTAAATCGCGCTGTTAAAACAAATAGCGTGTTTTTAAGAATCAATATCTATCAAAAGATTGACACTTGATTATGTCTGGTTTAAATGTGAAATTACATTCAATGACCAACATTGTATTAAATTGTAAAAATATATTCTAAATATACTTTAAAACCACTCAAATTAATAATTTATCACTATTAATTATTTCGATTAAAAAAGTTTTTTTTAATTATAATTTAGTAATTTTCACTATTCATCAGAATATGAAAGTTATCCGAAAAGTACCAAAATTTCACCTTAGGCTAAATTCGATACTCCGAATCCAAAAATGAAGTCCATTTTGAGAGCTAAAATTTTCTAAAATTTAAAAAGTGGTTATTACTATTCATAACGGCTAGTTTTAATAATATTTTAATATCATATCGTTGTTTCGTGAAACTCCGTATTGCGTACTACACACGCTATCGAGGAAGGTTGTGATTGCGTGTAATGAAAGGAAAGTCAAGGATGCGTGTTGTGAAAGATCCTTTTGGTGTAGCGTACAACACAAGACATTAATAAAATTAAAAGGAATATCTTTCATAAAATCTCGGGCTGTTACATTCTACCCCCCTTAAAATGAATTTCGCCCTCGAAATTCGTCGGGGTTATAAATGGTTTACTATTAGAAAGTTTCTTTAATAGAAACCCACATCGTAAAAAGGAATATCAAAACCAATCTTAAAAAACAAAAGTATGAAACGTAACGGTTACCCAAATAAACTAATCACTGGTTTTCCACATAGGTGAAAATATGGATATGGAAGAGAAATCTAACCATCACGTTCTGATGGAGAGTGTAGAGAACATGGCTATGGGAAAAGCCAGTAATCACAAAGCATAAATTTGTGACGATCTAAGGTACCATCTGATTCATCAGATATAAGATCACTAGGACAACATTTTTGGTTTTCAAGATCGTTTCCCTAAAGTTAAAGAATTTGAATTAGAATAAATACTTACTTTATGATGGTACAACCTCACTGTTGTTCGTGCCTTTAACAATTTCCACTTCATCTCTTAAATAAATGAAGTTGAATTTGTTATTTGTGAAGTGTTAGAAGATCATGTGATAGAATGACGGGTCATTCCATCTGTCTCAAAAGGTTAGCAAAATTT
The DNA here is from genome assembly GCA_963277665.1 of Viscum album. Lineage (NCBI taxonomy): Eukaryota > Viridiplantae > Streptophyta > Magnoliopsida > Santalales > Viscaceae > Viscum > Viscum album. Next base: position 382,259,055 of record OY728122.1, read on the forward strand.
ATATACATAAGTCAATCTATAGTGAGATTAATCATATATGGTTCCTAAAATGGACTTATACTTTATATAGCATACTGCTTAATATAATAAAACTAGTTTCTACTAAACAGGGACTTCCTGTAGGCCAAGTGGTAGGCGATAAAGGCCAGTCGCACTTCGTTGTGGGTTCGATTCCCACAGCCTTGTCCGAAGCGATGGGCTGTCACCCGTCCTGCAGGTTGTCATTTTTCTAAAACTACATTACTATAACATACCATCAATAATATCGAAAAAAACTTCTATCCTTAAACAATACTAACTGATGTCCAACATAATCCATTGTAATCTTTAGGCTTATCCATAATACTGCAGTCCACTCTCATAATATAGTGAAAATGATTACCAGAGATTTAATACTAGTCGTTGATCCCTCATATATCATAAGATATGTCTTGTTGGTCACATTCCAAACATTCAAAGGCCTTAATCATGTATTCTCTTGAAGAATAAATACCCATTGAACCTTAGTGAAATCATGAATACCTGTTAAAAAGTTAACACTTTCCACATACCAAAATCCAAAAACTCTATATACTCAAACCATAATATAACCTTCTCCTTATATCAGTCATGAGCTCATGAATACTATCAAACATTTAATTTTCTCCTTATCCCTACATTATGCGCTATCATCTACATTCCAAAAATATCTGAATAACCTTCCATGGATACTGGTAACATTAATCATACACTTTTCAAAACTCAAGGAAAGACAATAGTGTAAAAATCCTTAGATGTCTCGTTATTCCAACATTACACATGATAATCATGAAATCATTCACTACATTCTTAAACAATTGTCCAAGATTCAACAATTCTTTCATCTCACATATCATTTGTAGTCTCTTCATCATCATCAACATAAATACTCCTATACGACCATACTGATTCTCTTCATGAGATATTCCCTTAGGGCATTGGTTTGCATAATGCTCGTACATTCCACATTTAAAACATTTAACCATTATTGACTGCCGTAGCAATACCATTATCCTCATCCCTGGTGTTAACTGAACCTTTTCCTTTGCACTTACTGGCTTTCTGTCCTTCTTTTCCACACCCAAAGCATCTTCCAGTTCCTTTGAAACATTCTCCTTGATGCCTCTTCCCACATGAATTACATAGGGGAAATTGAACTTTCTTTCCTCTATGATCATCATGAAACTCCATCTTTCTCTTATTAGCCGAGTCAGGAAACTTACCAAATTTTACATTATTGATCATATTATGAGATTGCTGATTCGGCATAATAATTATGTTTGGACTTCCAAATCCGATTTCATTATGAAGAATATCATTCCATTGTCCATCATATCCTCCATTATTGTGAATCATCTTGTTTCCATCCATTTTCTAAAACCAAAAAGAATAGTGTTAGAGGAAAAAATCATAATAATTGGGAGTAACTTCAATATCTAACATCTTAGGTTTAATCTAATATTGTTACCATAGTTCTAGGACTATATCCTATACGTATACTTATCCTTAGGGACATCCCTAGACATACCTTAGAAATATCTCTAGGGATCTCACTAAAGTTCTCGCATCCTAGTTTCCAAAGGTTGACTAAACCTTTCCTCTGATACCAATTTTAGAGACCCGAAGCCTAACGTATATGAACATTACATTACTTTTCAGAATACTTAGTACATAAAAAACACACACACACAAGGATCGTAATAGTTTAGTGGCTTTGGAAACTCGGAACGTAATCTTCTAATCGTGGTGAAAGATCCTCAATATCTCCAATAAAGATCTTCCTTTTTTTACCTAAAACATTATTTATATCCTGGGGAAAAGAAAACATAAAAGGGTGAGCTCAAATGCTTAGTAAGGGTAAACAAAAGAAATATCGAGCCCAGTCATATACATAAGCACATAACTTTTGGAAATCTTAACCAGCAAAAGAGATCATAATTTCATAACATGGGGTAAATCATGGCAGTGAAATGTAATCAAGATAATCATAACTTAAAACATGAAACTTTGTGGCATTCACACATAATCATAGAGAATCATTTCTTGTTAGTCAAGACTCATTTCCAAGACTATCTTAGTGGACAAGGTCTCTTTTCTGAATCGAGTAACCCTCGTTTCAGTCCTGTTTCACTAAACGGTATAACCTACCATTCCAGCCATGTCTATCTCATGAGATACAAAATCTTTACCCAATGAATTGGAGGGATATATAGGTCCCCACCCATCTCATAATGATACCATTCTTATGTGTGCCACAAAGTCATAAATCATACATAATTGCATAACCCATGTAATAAAAATGGGATTCGTAAACATCGTGACATCATAAACAATTCATATAAGATAAATGAATTCATAAAAATAATTCCATCCCAACAAAACCAAATCAATGTAATAATAGGGATAGAAATATAACCCTATGTTATCTTAGATGAAAAATAATTTTGATAAAACACTTGAATTGAATTCTTGAGGAAAATATCCTTTCTTCTTCAAAATCAATTTCTTTTCACAAAACGTCATGCAATTTTAAAAGAAAGATATTTTATGGAAAATAGACATGAAATATTTTGGAGGAAGCTTCATGAAAATAAGGCTTTATAAAACCTTAAAAATCCATTTGTGTCGTATAAGTTAAAAAAACATTCTTCCTACTTTTTTCGGAAAAGTCAAAAAGTACCTCGTACGAAAAAACGACAAAAGATTCCTTTCATATTCTTTACTAAAAACTCACCGAAGGGTAAAATTGGATTTAAAATATTGTAAGTGGATGGAAACAATATTACATATTTAGGTAACATGGATGTGGATGATAAAATACACCCCAGTAAATACCAAAGTATAAACAATCTCGGATAATAATGAGATTGTGATATTTCACTTACCTTAAGTCCGATTTGCTTCGTAAGTGTCCGAACCTCCTGTATAATGATTTAAATAATGTCATTAACTAATTACATAATCATATTCATTGTTATGATATCATATATGGTTCACTTATGACTTTATATTACCCGTTCTTTTGTAAATTCCAAGTTAAAGAAGCGTTTTTGGTAAAATCGTCTCATTTGTCATTCGTGTTTGTAACTTGTAATTATTCATATGATTACATAGATCATGATTACTTAATTCCAGAATATAAAACATGATTTATATATATATATATATATATTCATAATACACATATATAATAAATCAGTAAATGGAAAGAAATACACTGTTCATGGAGACGGTAGTCCGTACGTACGCATGAACGCTGTTTTCGTTTCCTTATTGAATTGAATGGAATTAAGTAGATGACATACATATAAATATAAATAATTCCAGTATAATTATTAGGTCATATATTGCGTTATTACTTATTATATATACTTTATAATCATTCATGAATGGTTAATCATTGAGAATGAATCTCATCGCGTCGTGGAGACGGTAGTCCGTACGTACGCACGAGCGATGATATTGTTCCCATTGTCGTGGAATTGTGTTGAAGTGTATGTATACTATTTCAGTATCAATATCACTTTATAATAATCATATATATTTACTCATTACACCTTTATACCCATCCAATTATTGTGGTGGAGGCAAATAGATTACACCACGGCGTGGAGACGGTATTCCGTACGTACGCACGCACGGTGATTTCCTTTTTCCGTAGGATGGATAGAAGGTTAATTAGAGTTGTTTCATATTTATAATAACATATCAGTATATAAGAAATACTGATTTTGTTACTTTATCATGAAAAAACTAAAGAATAAGAAGTTGATGAAGAAAGAAATTGAAAAAGATCGGTAATGGATATTACCTCTTTTTGACGCGCCTTTTCTTAGCCCCCACTTAAAGAACTATGTATGGACTTTGAAGAGGACCAGGTCCTCTATGATGATACTAGGGAAGTGGAGAAGGGATTTTGGCAGGGGTTGGCCGAGCTTCAGTGCTCAAATTGGTGTGAGGAGGAGGGGGAGGAGGTGCCCTTTTATAAGGGAGGAGAGGGGCACCTTAGGAATATCTCAAAATATTATTTTATATTAAAGTCAAAATCGGTTTATAATGGTTCCAAAGGGTCTTATTTCGTAGTTAAAGTGGGGATGGGTCGAAATCCTATCATCCAATAGGATTTAGACAAGTTTAGGGTATTATTTTAACCTTATCAATTAGATTTAACTCTTAGTTAAATAATTTATCTTTTACCGTGTCTTTTTGTTTTCTTACACTATATGGTTAATAAACTTACTATAACATGCCAAACGAACCCCAAATTGTTTATTATTAATATATATATCCTTATCTAAGTCATTTGGCCGAACCTTAGATTTTTAGGAATAAAATAACAATTAGCAATATAATATTTGATTTAAAAACTATTTTGTGTCAATTTTGACACTATTTGAAAAATGTTTTTTGTGAAAGTCATAACAGAATTATATGTTCAAAAAAAGTTGATTAAATAAACACTAATATATCATAGTAACCTATAAAATTAGTGGAATTCATAAAGACTCCCAAATTACATTTATTTTGGTGTTTATAACATCAATTATGTCAATATTTAATTAATAAGATAATTACTGCATCATCATTGTGTCATAAATAAATTAAATTATTTAATGTCTAAAAATTACAAATAAAATACCATTATATAGGAAATATTTTTATCTTTCTAATTAATATTTATAGTCGAATTTATCTTATGTATAACCCCATATTAAAAATGATTTACTTATTAAACTTTGATTTTAACTATTTTAACCCTTCTTTAAATAAATTAATAATAAATGTCCTAATCTAACCCAAGTGGGCCTAAATGATAATATTTTACACTTAAGGTTGTTTTTGGTCGAGATACACTTGTCCAATAGGATTAGGACATGTTTTAGGGTAATATTAATATCATTTTTACCCTTAATTACCCTATTTATTTTTAATCGTGGTAAAAAAAGTAAAAAGTTACTATTCAGCAAAAATTATTTTCATCTCATTGAACCACATTTTACTTAATGACATCAACCGTGTCTCTTGGATTTTTGAAATTTCATTCACAGAAGCGGTAAAATTAATTTTTATGAAAAAATCAGTTTTTTAACTACCACTTAGTAGTTTCATTATTCGTCAAAAATTGATGTTTTTCAGAAAAATGCCAAAATTTCATCCTAAGCTATATTTCATATTCCGAATTCAAAAATGAAGTCTATTTTACCAAATTAATAACATAGAAGTGTCATTAATTAATTTTATAATTAAATCCCGCTGTTAAAACAAATAGCGTGTTTTTAAGAAACAATATCTATCAAAAGATTGACACTTGATTATGTCTGGTTTAAATGTGAAATTACATTCAATGACCAACAACGTATTAAATTGTAAAAATATATTCTAAATATACTTTAAAACCACTCAAATTAATAATTTATCGCTATTAATTATTTCGATTAAAAAAGTTGTTTTTAATTATAATTTAGTAATTTTCACTATTCATCAGAATATGAAAGTTATCCGAAAAGTACCAAAATTTCACCTTAGGCTAAATTCGATACTCCGAATCCAAAAATGAAGTCCATTTTGAGAGCTAAAATTTCTAAAATTTAAAAAGTGGTTATTACTATTCATAACGGCTAGTTTTAATAATATTTTAATAGCATATCGTTGTTTCGTGAAACTCAGTATTGTGTACTACACATGCTATCGAGGAAGGTTGTGATTGCGTGTAATGCAAGGAAAGTTAAGGATGTGTATTGTGCAAGCTCCTTTTGGTGTATCGTACAACATAAGACATTAATAAAATTAAAAAGAATATTTTTCATAAAATCTCGGGCTGTTACAGAACACCCATGTCTAATGTGATACATAACACATCATCACTCTTAATTGATATTGGAGGAAATATGGCGATGAATTTGAATAAATTAATGGGATTGCGATTTGGATATGCTTATGAATCTATCTTCTATTAAAATATTTTGATGGGTTTCATGATTGTTTTGTATATGGGTTTTTTGGGATCATTGTGTATTAATTGTTTTTGGAAAAGGGAATTCTAATTTCATATTGTTGAGATACATTTTTCATGGGACTAGAAAATATCATATTTGGGGGTATGATTATCCAATAAAAATAAATATGTTAGTTAAATTTTAATGGTATTAAATGTTCGTTTTTGATCTTATGGTCCTGAGTTAGTGGATTTTAATTTTCAACATACATTCTCATAATTTGTGCATTTCATGACTAATGTACACCAATTGAGGCCCATTTATTCACATGATTTTTAAAAATTTAATTATCCATATTTTAATTATTTTTTTTGGTAAATACATATACACTTCAATATAATCATTTTTCATTAAGGGATCAATGGACTATTCATAAAGGATTATTGGAATATTTGGAGATGAAATGAAATAATTCTGGACAAGGCAGATAGGACACCTTCCTACTTATGAGAATGTGGGGCCCACAATAAAGACCCAATGATGCCCATGTTTCGTGGGATGATAGAATAAGTATAAGGGAACATATAATTATTCCGAAGCTAGTGCAAATTCGGTCTTCATTGTAGCTATTCATGCTTCCAAAGTAAGAGATAAAAGTCTGAACCAGATTCTATAGCCCAAAAAATAACCCAAAATTTTACACATATCTCATAAAACATATATTATTTTAGGATTGCACTTTACCGAAAGTTGGGGAACATCCGGAGAATAATTTTATTTTGTTATGGTCCACTCTAATTTGGTCATCTAGAAGCTCATTTAGGCACTTCTATTCGGTGGATGCAAGAAAGATTCCACCTCGGTTCAACAGTGGAAAAGTAAAATCTCAACAAGAATTCCACCACCATATGACTTCAATAACCAAGTGGAATGACTTAAACTACAGTAGTCTCGACCCAAGGATCCCAAAATTCCAATTTAAGGAAGTGGTGTTGGAGAATTTATTCATTTGTTGGTGCTTTGTTTCATTGTAGTGTTATAGTGTTGCTTTGTGTCTGTAATCGCATTTACTTCTCATGCAAGTTGTTCAATTCACATTAGTTTCTTAATAAATCTATTCATTTATTATTATTCTATTCTTTTCCATATCACATTGGAACTGCTGCCTCATGGTGAAAATTTATTCACACCATACCTTGTAAAATTTATCACAGAACTATTGAGTGATCGTTATTTTTGTTGTTTTTACTTCTTCAATTCCACCCTTGTAATTCAACTTTCCACTTCCGTTGAGAACATATGATCAATGGAGGGAAAATCACATATTCTCTGATCGAATGGAGTATCAAGTGTCTAGATTGGGTGTTATTTCTCACTCCATTAATGTCTAATCACTTATTTTAATTGACAATTTTATTTGAAGATTATTAAACTTCTTAGTACTTGTTGAATTTAAGGCCTCACACTTCATGTGATAATACTAACCCTAACCTTGATGTACTGATAACATTGATCCTTCATGTGTATAGGTTATTAGTATTAAAATATGTATGTATTAGAGTTGTATGTGATGATGTAGTTTAATCTTCTTAAATATACCCATCTTAAATATAAGAAATTGAAATCATTTAAAAAGGAATTAATCTAATCCACCCCAAACAATAACCTAGGTCAAATAATTATATTAATTTGAATTAACTTAAATCTATTAGTGATCCTCTAAACCCATCTAAAATAAACCAAATATGGACACTTCATAGCCAAAAATAGTCTTAACAATGTTCATGTCTATAGGTTTCTTCTTAGGCCTATGAGGATTCAATAACCCATGCTACACTAAAACTGACCGCATAACCCTAAAAACTTGGGTAAATTTGGGCAAGACCAATGAATCATAACATAAAACATTATTGATATTTTCATAGGTCATTATCATAATTCTTCGATAATGAACAACACATTAATTTATAAATTAATCACATGTGAAAAAAATGGTTCCAGAACCTTATATAATATATAATACATAAATTATAATCTGGTTAATCCATAAAAATGGTTTCATAAACAATATTTAATGTAGTAAATGAAATTGAAATCGAATCTCCCGTGATGTCCGTAAATCGACACATCACATACGGTGTATTAATTTCATGAATAAGTGGTAGAAGAGAAGAAGTATATTGGTGAATCTTCCAAAAATGATGAGATCCAAAATATATATGATACTGGATCATTCATTCTTATCAGATAAGGTGATATGAAGAAATAATAACAGGATAATTTAACTCTAAATTAAAGAATAGTTGTGAAATCCATAATGAAAATTTGGTATCCTAACGGCTATGCAACATGGTTTTAGAAAAAATTAAAAAGAGAGGGGATATGGGTCACTAATCCATAAATGAATCATAACACATTATTGGTATATAATAAGAGGGAAATAAGAAAATGGTATTGAAACATGAAGGTTATACCACATAAAGGATAACTTGAATGAAAAAAAATAAAGAAGTTTAAAATTGTCTTACCATTATAGAGTAACAAATAATAATTGATGGTTTGGACCATGGGTTCTTGAGGAAATGTTGGGAGGACTACTAGGGAGGTAAGAAGGACACATATTCATTGTGGAGGAATTTTTTAATTAATGTAAGGAATGAATGGGTTGGTATTTATAGAAAAATTGAGGGATTATTTTATTAATTTCCAAGGGAAACCTCATTTGTGGTATTTGAAAAACCATGGACTTTCCCTTGGTATTTTCCCATGGTATTGGAAAAATGGGATACCACATAGCGTATTTTATTGTATACAAGTCAGCAAGAATTATTATATCACTATTACATCATTAATGATGCCATTATACACAATAAAACTCAAAAATGTATTTTTACAATTCACCAAAAAAATCAATTGTTTCAGAAAAATTCAAAAAATTTACCCCAACCATTTTTTAGTGTGTAGAATTAAAAAATAAACCCAATTTTTAAAGGATAATTTTATAAATATTATTAATTTAATTTTTACTTAAAATCAAAATATACTAAAAATAATTGTTTTCAATCTATAACGCATTTTTTAACACCATAAATATTTAATCAACATATAATTATCATTTAACCTTAAGAAAATAAAATTATAATACAATTTTATATATATTAGAATCATATTACTATTAATATTACTACTCATAAGGGTAGGTTACTATTCACTAAACAACTAGATAGTTGCATTAGACTCCAAATACCATACTGATCACAATTGTAGATACACATTTTTTTTAATTGAAAACACAAAACATAAAAATATGTTTGAATGATAGATATAAATAGATTCATAAAATAATATTTCATTAATTTAAATTTATTTCTAAAAACCTTGGGATGTTACATTATCCCCACCTTCTAAAAATTGCATCATCAAAATTTTATTTACTAATTAATATAGTGAGGTTTCCTTTCTCTGATATCATTTTTAGAATCCCGTGTTTCTTCTCCAACCATGTGGTTTCTCCACAAAACCATTAATTAGAGGAATACCTTACTAAGAAATACCTCTTCTATTATATCAAGAATCTGAAATTGTTTCTCTTCCTAAGAATGTTTTTCATCTAGCTGAACTGTTTCTTGGATCAAGACATGAGTTGAATCTGGCACATACTTTCTCAACATTTAAACATGAAAAACATTGTGTACTTGTGTCAAACTCGGAGGAGAAGCTACTCAGTAAGTAAGTTGTCTAACATTGTCTAGGATTTCAAAAGGACTAAGGAATAAAAGAAATAGCTTTCCATTCTTACAAAAACACATCACACTTTTTCAAGGAGTGATTTTATGGAAAAAATGGTTACCTACCTCAAAAGACAAGTATTTTCTTCTATTATCTTCATAAATTTTCTACCTACTCTGAGTGATCCTCTTGTGCTTCTAGATCTTATTCACTTTCTAAACCACATCCTCTACTAATTTAGGTCCCATTAAAAACTTTTCTTCGACTTTATCCCAAAAATATGGAGTTTGACACCACTTCTCAAACAATGCCTCAAAAGGATCCATGTGTATTATGGAATGAAAACTATTATTATAAGAAAATTAAACTAATGAATTAATTTGATCCCATCTTTCCTATTAGTCCATCAAATAAGCCCCAAAAATATCCTCTAATGTCTAAATTGTTTGTTCTGACTACCCATCAGATTGAGGATGAAAAGTTGTACTGAAATTTAATTTTACACCCAATTGATTCTGAAGTCCCTTTAAAAAGATAGATTGATCATGTGATCCCAATCAGATACAATGGAAATATGCACGCCTAGTAACCAAACAATATTTTTTAGGAACAATCGAGAAAGGTGATCTAACAACATTGTATCTCGAATAGAAATAAAATGTGTAGATTTTGTCTGTCGGTCAATAATAACCCAAATTGAATTTTTACCACTGAAAGTATTAGTTAGGACTAACATGATGTTCATGTATATATTCACATATTTTCACTCTGGCACTAGAAATGACGGAAGTATCCCTTATGATAATTTCCTCTCTACTTTAACCTATTGACATGTAAAACATTTCCCAGTAAATTCTGCAATATCCCTTTTCATTCCATCCCACCAGTAAAACTCCAGAAGGTCTATGTACATCTTAGTACTTTTGAAAAGAACTAAAAATAGAGAACTATGTGCTTCACACAAAAAAAAACCTATCCTCTGATGGTAATCATAGGGTACACAAAACATTTTCCCAAATCATAAAACACAATCTTTATCAAGGTTATATTCTTGAAACTAGCCCATTTTAACCAATTCTCCCTTTCTATGTATCTCACGGTCATCATATTGTGCATTAATAACTCTAACTAATAATGATGAAAACATTGAAACCTGAAACAAAACAGACGAATTCCCTGCACCAAAAACATCTATGACTTTTTTCATCAAATCATTAATCAAGGAATAATCTTCCAAATGTAACATGTTTATTGATACATGGTGTTTTCAAATCAAGGAATCCACCACTTTTTTCTTTTCCATGATGGTATTTGATCATGAAATCATAATCCTTTATATGTTCAATCCATCTTCTCTAACTCATGATTAATTCATTTTGAGTGAATATATATAACAGAATTTTATGGTCTATATATATTTGAATCTTGACTCCATGTAAATGGTGCCTCCAAATTTTCATAGAAAAAACCAAAGCGTCTAATTCCAAATCAAGAGAAGGATATTTTAAATCATTAGGCTTTAGTTATTTTGAATAGTATGAAATTACCTAATCATTATGAGTTATAACACAAATAATTCCCTTGAATGAAGCATCACTATAGTTTAGAAACTCACCATTTTGGGAAGGTAAGGCCCAAACTGGGGAATTCACCAAAATAATCATTATTTACTATAAAAAACATCACATTCTTATTTCCAATCAAATTTAATCCATTTTTCTGTTAACATAGTCAACTAGATAGATCACCGTGCAATGGTTTTAACAAACCATCGGAAATAACCATCTAATCTTAGAAAACTACTAATCTCTGTAACATTTTTAGGTTTGGGTCATTTATCAATAAATTTAATTTGGAGGGATCAACTGTTATTCCATCCTTTCTTACAATGTTCCCAAGAATGTAAATATGCTACAACTAGAAATCACACTTTTTGAATTTTCAAACATTTTTATTTTTTTGTGTACAAAAAACAACCCTTAGATGTTTTTAATACTCCATGTTACTTCAAGAATATACCAGAATTTCGTCAATAAACACGACTTTAAAATTATCGAATACATCAAGTAATATTCTATTAATAAGATCCATGAATACAATAGGATCATTAGTTATCCACAAATAAATAAATACAAATTCATAATGGCCATATCTAGTACATAACATAGTATTCGGGATGTCTCCATCCTTTATATTCAACAAATGGTACCTCTATCTCAGGAAAACCTTCAAAAAATACTGTTCTCCCAAGAAATAGTCAAACTAATCATCGATATGAGGTAAAGAATAATTGTTTTTAATAGTAATGTTATTAAAGTCTCTAAAATCATTGCAAATTCTTATTTACCATCTTTCTTTTGCACAAACAAGACACGAGCACCCCCCGATGATGTGCTAGGTTGTATTAATTCTTTATCTAATAATTCCTAGAACTTATTTTTAAATTATAGAAGTTACATTTGGTCCATTTGATATGAGGGTTAATAGATTTTCATAACATTAGTAACTATTTCAATAGAAATATCAACCTCTCGATGAGAAATAACACCAATCAAGTCATTAAGAAAAACATCCATTCATTCATTCACAACTAGTACATCATTAATCTAGAAAGTTCCATTATCTTAAAAAAAATTGAGCAAGATAACATTCATTTCCTTCCCATATTAGTTTCATAGCATCCCGATTTGTTATCAATGGTATGGGTTCAATATTGAACACAAACTAGAAATCATTTTTAAAAAAACTTCTTCTTCTCTATAATCTATCCTATCATTATAAAAAAGAAATCTAGTCCATTCCCAGAATAATGGCAAACACTACTAGAGGAAAAACAACACAGTTTGTAGGTAATATCTTTCAACAAACATGGATAGCCTGGTACTTATAATTTCTTTTTTCCATAATATTTCCCCTATAAGGATTTATAATTAGATCCAGTTTCATTTCATGAGGTCAAAATCCCAATTTTTCATAAAATTTCTCAGAATGGAAATAATGTGTAGTCCATGAATCAAACAACACATTTTCGGAATTTGTAAACACCAATAAAGTACCTTATACCACCTCTATTGAAGGATCAAAATTTTCTGAAGTGGATTCAAATGATTTTTCAAAACCCTTCTGCTTCCAATCTTGTAGATTCCATTATCGATTTACTACATTCGAACCAACATTAGCATAATGACCCAATTATTTACAGTTAAAGCATCTCACCATCATCTTCTCAACAGTTTTGGATCATTTTCTGTTCACTGATGAGACAAGTTTCCAAACATTCCACATTGGTAGCATTTCTGAGAATTTAAAAGACATTCACCCAAATGCGTTTTACCACACTTTTCACAAGAAGGAAAATTGATTTTCATACCTCTATATTTCATTGATGAATTCTTACACAAATCATTCCAACATAACCAATTCTTATTCTTGACTTCTTTAAGCACATACATGTCGGGAAATTCCATATCCACTTTTTCAACACAACGAACAAGTTTATCATATATTTTAAACTCTCGTGAACCCAAATCTCTTCCAAAACATGGTTTCAAACCAATGTAAAATTAATCAATTATTCTATCAAAATCGAAAGCATAATCTGGTATGTTCCTTGAAAGTATTGTAAAATTGGATTCATATGAATCCATAAGAATCATCATATTTCTTCTTTAGTTCTATGAATTCGTTCTCCATTATATGATTAATCGTTTTGGGAAAATATTTTTCCAGAATAAGACTCTTTATATCATCACATTCCAGACTGTCAAGGTCATCTCTTTCTCGAGTATTCTTAACCACAGACCACCATTGATTGGCTTCACCTTACAAATGATAAATGGATAGTATTACTTTTTGATGTTCCAAACATCCCACGACATCAAATATCATTCTATATCATTTATCATTATTTTGGTTATAACATGATCTATGGTTCCACCAAATGCTGGAAGATGTTACCATATAATATTTTCCATAAAAGACATGTTTTTTTGGTTGATTAGGTTCCTTTCTAGCATGTATACCACCCTCATTTATTGCACGATTCAATTGTTCCATTATAGTCACAAAATAGTCAATTCGGATTCCCACCATTCCGAGATGAAGATTCATGCAGACAATAGCCTCTTGGGGCCTTCATACATCATCTTCCCTATTTTCTCTAAGCAAAACCATTCTGAATAGTCATTACATAGATGAAGAAACATGGTAATCCTTTAATTATATATCATTTCAATTTACCATAGAATAAAAATTATATAAGGTATTTTTTTATTATCATTATAACCCCTAAAGTTATGTAAACTATCCTTGGATACGAACTATAATAACCCGACCTTAAATCGTTACTTAATCCTGAATTATATACAAGATCATACATTATTAAGAATTGATGATCTTTTTGGGTTTGAGTTTTAATGAATTAGGATATCTTACATTAATTACATACAACATTCATAAAAATATGATACTAGTATCAATTTTTTCATAATATAAAACATTTGAAAATAAAACATGATTTCGTTGAAAAAACTATATATAAAACCTCATGACTCCCTTCTTTCTCATACAAATCCTTATATCTTGTGAAAAACATTTTAAAAACATGGGATGATTATAAAACTCTGTAATGGATATAATGAATGAAATCATTAGTCATGTGATAACATAAAAACCAATAAAACCCATAATAATAAATACTTATATGCATAAAAACCTCATTTAGTTTCCTTGAGATATATTTACCATATCACTATTACATTCAACCAAAATCATTGAATAGCGTTTTTTTTAACTTCTATCTCCAGTGTACCCAATGCATTGGAGATCTATAATGGGGCTCACGCGTCCTATCTAGAGCTATAATGTGATCAAACAAACATATCATGACCGATAATGGGCTCAAACCAACATGATTAATGTCCATATAACATATCATGTTAAATGTTATCTTTAAATAAGGAGAAACCACTCATGACACATATATATAAAAAATAATATCCCTTTGAAATTTATTAAATATACTTTTAAAAAGATTTTATAAGGAAAGTACCTTAAAAATATAATTAGAGTGAGAAATAATAGAATAGAATAGACATGTGTTTAAAATATAAATACACATAATAAAACATAATATAGAAAAAAAATTCAACACATCCATAATCATAATACCAAATAATGGATAAAGTAAACGTTAACCCAAAGAATGGAAATTGGGTTACGAATTCCCTTACCTTAGGTTATTTATACTTGAAATGTGTCTAAACCTTCTGTATAATTACTAAAAGAGTGTTATTAATAACTTAGAGAAATATATTCATCTTTATAATACCTTTTATGATCATTTTGTTACATCATTTTACTCTATAATTGTTATTATTTGGTTTCTTTCATTGTTTTGGGTGTGTTCTTTACATGATTCCTATGATCAGTTAATGATGGATATTCTTATAGATTTAAAGTGAAACAACATAATTGGAATAGAATAGTATTTATCTATTTATAGAACTATAAATTTTACCATTTATCATTATTAATTCTGACATGAGGATGAATCATAAGTAAAAATAGTATTGATATTTATTTTGGTCATTTTGGCGATTCTTTGATCGTAATGAACTCATTTTGTTTTATAAACTAATCACATGAGTAAAAACAGATTCCATAACCTTGTATATGATATAATACATAAATTATAATTTGTTTAAACCATAAAAATTATTTAATGACGAGTCCTGAAGGAAGTAATATAAATTGAAATCACATCATCCACAATGTCTGTAAATCGACACATCACAGATGGTGTTTTAATTTTTGAATAAGTGGGAGATGTTAAGAAATATAATGGTGAATCATCCATAAAAATGATGAAATACAGAATATGTAAGATAATGTATCATTTATTCCTCTTGTATAGGGTAATATAAAAAATAATAAGAATATAAAGGAACTCGAAATTAAAGAATATTTGAGAAATCCATTACGAAAATTCAGCAGCCAAACAACTATGCAACATGGTTTTAAAAAACATTACAAAGATAGGGGAAAAGGGTCACACATATACAAATGAATCATAATATATTATAGAGATAAAATAATATGGAAATAATATCATGGTGTGGAATATTTAATGTTAGACCGCATAAAGTAGAACATGAATGGGAAAAAATAGAGAAGTTGAAAATTCTCTAACATTGTAGAGTAAATCTGTAGGCTTGATGGTTGGGACCGTAGTGGTTTCAGGAAACATTGGGAAAAATACTAGGGTGGTATGAAAGGCATGGCTTCCTTTAGGTGGAATTTTGAATGAATGAAAAGAATGAATGATTTTCTATTTATTAGAAAATTGAGGGAATATTTTAATCATTTCAATGGAACACCTCATTAGTGGTATTTGAAAACCCATGGGCTTTCCCATAGTATTTTTAAATGGTATTATCCCCTTCAGATACACCATAACTTATTTTAAAGTAAAAAAGTATTTTATAATTATTACATCATTTTTACATCATTAATTATGTCATTAAACACAATATACACAAAAATGTATTTTTACTATTCACAAAATTCTATTTGTTTAGAAATATTCCAAAAATTCACCCTAACCATTTTTTTACATGTACAATTAAAAAATGAACTCCATTTATTGAAAATAATTTTCTAAATATTATTATTTTAATTTTTTAAAAAAAATTGTAATTTATTAATAAATAAAAATATTAAATCTATAAATCATATTTTAACACGTTCAAAAATTACTCAACATATCATTATCATATAACCACAAGAAAATAAAATAACTATAAAATTTACTATTTGTTAGGTTCATATTCTTATTCTTATTACTATTCATAAGGGTGGGTTACTATTCACTAAAAGTCAAATTGGTTCGATTAGACTCCAAATAACATACTGATCTCAATTGTAGATGACCATTTTTTGATATTCAAGATAGAGATTATGAAATACTTTTTTTAAAGGATACAAATATATATACTTGCATAAAACAAAGTTTCATGAATTTGAATTTATATTTTAAATCCTTGGGGTGATATAGGGAACATGTACCTTTCCTTCAACTTCCCGTTCTCCCAAAAAATCATAAAATTCTTACACAGAGAAATTTAAAAAAATTATTATCTTTAACATTTAATTCCATATAAAAATAATTATTTTCATTAGAACTATTATTTTGATTCTATGTTTCTATTACATGTTGTTTAATAGTAATAATTGTCTCTATAATTTCCTCCACTAGATAGGGATATGATATATATATATATATATATATTAAGATTCAACTTATCACTCTTGAGTTCAACACTTCATTCAAAATATTGATTCAGAAGGATCTTTTGAAATTCATGGATTAATGTTATTGTTCTATGAAATCATGAATGAAAGATGGTTATGATCTCCAAAACTATTTAAATTCATTAAAAAATATCTTATCATATCCTCTATTGTGTTAACGGTTCCCTCATAATAACCATCTATATGTGGATGATACATCACACTAAAATTCAAATCAATATTCAGATCCTACTTAAGACTTCACCAGAACATCGAGGTAATCCTTGGATAAGGATCACATTTAATGGAATGTGGTACTCAATGGAATATACCTAATATATTATGATATATATATATATATATATAATTGACTACTGATCAAGATGTAAATATTATCATATATAAATAGAATTTTCCTACTTCAAATGGAGAAAAAATGAAACTAATATAGATTTGCGGCCTTAAGACTATTTATGGTGTCTAAAAAAAGGAAATGGTGATTTATTCCCATTTTCATTCCAGTATGGTTAATGTTTATAGAATCCACTTATACATAAATATCATATCCATATCATGATGAAAAAATAATCACATATAAATTTATTCTATAATTTCTATGTTCTTAACATCCCACCATATATTCCCATTCATGTTTCTAAAAATCATTGTTCATCCCGGATGAAAAGAGAATGATGAAATATGAGATCTATTTAATATACCATTATTTAAATATTTTATTAGAGGGAGACATATATGGTTCTTAAACCTTATTATTCCATCACAATCAATGTTGTACTCAAATACAATTCTCATCATCTTTAGAGATATGAATCTTATTTTATAACCTCCTTAATCCTCATATGTATATATGTTTGAATATTTAAATGTAAAATAAAATATTTCATTACTTATATAATGATCATTATATCAATATTTTAAAAATATATAATTGTGGGATCTTCATTATCCTCATCATTGTTATACCAGCGTTGTCTTTTTAGTAAATAAATATGACATGATTTTCCACCATCCTAGTGTGGTAATGTTTTGATAAATGATAATCATTAATCATATCCAACATTTTTATTTGGATAATTTTCATCAATTATTGGTTAAAAATATATACTAACCCATTTTGATCAATATATATGTCACTAATTTCCTTATAGAGACAATTCCTCCATATCATTAATGAGAAACATACCATTGCTAACTCCAAATCTTGAGATTGGCAATTGTTACTATAAAAATTCAATTGGATGAGATATAATTTATCCCATAATCAATATTCATGAGAACATATTCAATTTAATTCATTTATTCACCACTATATATGAAAAAACATTTTTCAACTATAGGGTTGTGTGAGCATAGGTTTGCTGACTAAAATTCTTTTTAATACCTTGAAATTATCTTCACATTCCTCCATATATATGAACATAACTCTAATCTTGGTCAATTAAGGGAGTAGATTAGAAAATATTCAAAAATCTAAAACATGAACTCAATAATATACATCAAAAAAAAAGAAAACTATGTTTTTTTATACTGTTCTTTCTATGAAAATTCATTATTAGTCCAGTCTTTAAATGTTATAATGATTCACCATAATAAGGATTATATTTCCAAATAATTAAAATTTTCAAAATCCATAATTAATACGTTGTAAATTTTGTATAATGGTTCTCATTCCATAGGGTCTCTAGTATAATAATCATTTGATATTCAAGGTATTCATTCCCCAATGAATATAGAAGAAAGTTTTCTATAATGGCTACATAAAACTAATCAAAGTAGTATCTGAAGACTATATTAATTAAATCCATGATGGTAGATGGGGAATTTATAAGACAAAAAACTAAAACTATACATTATTGGGGTCCATACCCTATAAATAAGTATTTATTTGGTATATCAAATTTCTTGTCCAACAATTGATGATATCTATATTGGATATCAATCTTTGAAAAGAATTAAGAGCCCCATTGTTGATTAAATAAGTCATCAATATAGGGTAGAGGATATTTTATATATATAGGGATCATGTTAAGTACATTATAATAATTTATTATTTAAATTTATCCAGATTACATAATAAAAAATGAATAGTTGAACCCTAAGATATACCATATAGAAGAATGAATCCATTATCATGATTCTACTTGAGTTTCTTCTTCAATTAATGAAACTCAATTGTGAATATTCTATATGGATCCATCTAAATAAGTATAGAAAATATAGTGAGTTCTAATGAAATTTCAACATTAAGTTGCAGTTGGAGACACAAAAATTATTTTGTAAATACATCAACAAACTCCCATAAAATAGATCAATCCTCCCCAACTATTTTAGATAGATTACATTCATTTATGGAAATTAATACACAAAAAATATTTTTGTTTTCCATAATATGTTAATATTAATCCACATATCATTAATATATTATTTTTTAATTAAAAATAAAAAATTCTACTTGAATTCAAAATAAATTGAAATGGGATCCATATATAGAAATAGAATCCATGCTATGAATCACATCAACTTTTATTAAAGGACCAATGACTAGATTTTCTGGAATAACTTTTCCAAAAAAATTAATCAAAGAGAAACTGTATAAATGAGATGTACTAATGTCCCATTAAGATTTATCACATATAAATAAACATGTAATTAGTGAGATGATAATGTGATTATATTATAAAATTATTTTGAAATTAATGTGTGGGTGGATATTGATTCATATAAGTCATTATCTATTCTAGAGTGGGTGGTATATTTACCTTTGACTACATCATTATTATAAACCACATCATAGTTCCTGATCATATATGTTTTCTCACTATATTTATGTTTAAGAGGGTTTTAATAAATCCAACAAATTGTTGGATTCATGAACTGGTTGGATAATTCCAATACAATTTGTATTTGAATTAGTCATTTTTTGGTGATGCATTAGTTGGCGTTTCATTTACACTATTGCACTAACCATATTATTCATCACTATTAGGCATTCATGGGATTTATGACTTGCACTTATTTATTTAAATCACATAATATTTAAATTAATTAAAATCACTCAATTTTTTTTTCAAAATTCATGGGTTGTAGAACCTTGGAATTTATTTCCACTATTTCAATTATTCATGTTTTTCTAATGATCAATCTTTATTTTTTAATCAATAATTTGTTAAATGAAAATTTAAAAATCATTGAAGAATATTATGAATAATGTTTTTAAAAATATTAGTTAAATATTTATATGGATTAAATATATTCCCCAGTCATGTGTAATAATTAGTAATCAATAATTTCATTTAAATTATGAAATAAACCCATTACCACATTGAAAATTTTGAATCTTAAGACTCATAAAATAAATAAATTTATATGTTAATTTATAAATAATTATTTTCATGGGATTATTCATAACATACATTCAAAGAAATTATATACGCAACCCAAATTAAATAAGGTTTGAACATGGAATGTGTCCCACTAATATAATTGGGAGATGAAAGTATGTTTCCTCTAGTATTAGATTTCCCCATTCATATTCAAAACTCTAATATAATAAATATGGGATTATTAAAAATTTATTACATAAAAATATTATTAAATATAAAGTCATATATGATTTATTTTTGACATATTATCACATATTTATTGATAAAGTTTAATTAAAATAAAATTCCATGGTGATAACTACATTGTTTTCCCAGCAAGTATTGGTTCGGAAGAACTAATATTCACAATTTTATCAAGGTTGAATATATTCCAGAATATTAATCATGTTATAAATATAATATATGTTCATTATATACATATTTATAATCATTCATAAATGATAATTATTGAAAAAAGAATGAAATTGTACATGGAGACTGTAGGTTATACAAACACATGATCATTGTTTTCTTTTTTCAACAGCTGAAAAAAAATGTAAATAATTAGTCAAAATTAAAGAATAATTAATATTACCTACATATAATATATATTAATTATATTCATCATAATTAGAAAAAAAATAAAAAATAATTGAAAAATAAAAGTCATCACTTCATGGATGTGACAGTCCACACTTACGCATGAACGATGGGGTCATTTCCTAGAGGATTAGATTGTAACAAGATTGAAGTTATATTAAAATTATATATGTATAATTTTTTTCATTATTATAATATATAAACATTAAACCCATCATAATACCCATCCATAAAAATTGTTATTAAAATTGAATTATATCATTATGTAGAGAAATTATGATGTATGTACACCTGAGCGATACATTCATTCTTGTTTGATAGAAAAGATGTTATATAATGGTGTCATAATAAACATAATAAATAATAATATTATATATTATAACAGAGTTATTATTTTATGCCCAATAAAATTTATTATTACGATGTAAGGAAGAATATAACATGAAGTGATTTGTTATGGTGATTACATATTCTTTGAATCACCTCCTTTGTATCTCATCCAAAGGTCACAGGGGTATTCCTATTTTTTATGAAACTAACCTCTAGTATGAGTATTGGGTAGTTTATATAAGAATTATTTATATCTTTTTAGACATAAAATTCGTTATGTGGTGTAAATAAATGAGGATGGAGGTTCCCATTTATAATTGATGTGAGTGGAAATTTTTAAATTTCATAAAATTATAAATTATAATTCATTAATTATCTTGTAAAATTATTAAAAATTATCATGGATTTGTATATGAGGTCGTATATTTGTCTAATGACCCTATTAAATATTATTTTATAAAAATTTAGTATAGTTTTAAGCATTATCATTTTGATTAAACCCTAGTTATCAAAATTTAAATTTAACAACGGTAACAAATTTTTTAATATTAAATGGTTGCAATTTATTAAAACAAAGGTATATTTGGACCGTATAGGTTTAATTAATTAAATATTCAACCATATAGACACAAAATTTTCATATTTCAAATTTTTTATTATTTTTGAATAATTTTAATAATTCTAATAATTTTAAAATATCATTGTTACTAATTTTGTCTCTATTAATATAATTTATCTTCAAATATGTCATAAAAAGGGGAAATCTAAATATAATTATTGATAACATACCTAATATGTCAAATAGATGTATAAAATTTATGTTTCACACTAACTCATTTAAACAATTTCACTTTTCATATTTTTATAAAACTTCTTTTATTTTTTTAATTAATTTGATAAATGTTGCAATGATGTTTCATAAGAATTTATGGTTATTATATAATTATTAGTAATAAAAAAATTATATCATGAAAATAATTTTATTAATATCAGTATAGAATATAATATAAATTCATAAAATATATTTTCATTACATGTAAGTATCATATATATTAAAAACGAATAGTGTGACAGTATGTGACTATCTATTATTTAAAAAAAATATGTTATTCATTATCTTTTAAAATTGAGCATTAAAAACATAATGCTAAGAAAATGTATTAGCGGTTGAATTTGATTCATCTAGTAAGGATTAAGATGAAAAATTATTGCTTTATCCATTATTTTTGTTTACCAAGATTCACTCAATATACCTTTTAATGAGTAGATTATTTATACCATGGTTATAATTCATATTGGCTATAAATAAAAGGCTCATAATTTCTAAATGTTATTCTCTTAATTAAAAACAAGTAATCGGTTTTATCCATTTATGTACTTATAAATAGAACATATTAATTTAATATTAAATTCATAAAATGCAATAAAAACCACTTTTTATAAAAAACATTTATTATGAAAAATAAAACTGGATTAATTCTAATCATATGCATAAAAGAATATTTTTTAATGATTAGAAATAGTAATAAATTAAATAATATATATTTTTAATTAAAAATAGTCAAAAATAGTGATTATTTTCATTAATTAATATAAAAATAGATTGTGTTCAAGAAATACAATTTTTCAAAAAAATATCATATGTATTTTTGAAGAATTTTTGTTTCCAATTTTAATCATTTGATCAGTAATGAATTCATTTTATAAATGTGTTGTCCATATATGTTTTATAAATTATTTTTTAATATTCAAACCATAAAATTAATTATTTAGTATATAATAGACACGTTATATTTTAAAAACATTATGTGGTTTTTTTATACTCTATGTTGTGTGTAACGTAGGAAGTTTATGAAATGGAATTATTTAAAGAGAAATATTTCATAAAATATGAGGGTTTTAATGGAACATAATATATTACACAACAATAAAATAATAGATGAATGATTTTTTGTATGAAGCACATAACTCATCATTATCTATCAATCATAGGAGTATAAAAAAGTATAGATCTCTCAAGGATCATTTCTGGTTGGAAAAATTGAAATGGGATATTACAAAGTATTTATCTTGGGGTCTCGTATGTTAAAAAGTTAATTATGGTTACTAAATTTATACGAGGGTGATGCAACCATTAGAAATATTAATAAATAAAAATATAACCATTTAATCATTTTAGGACCCTATAATATATATAAAACCTATGACACCACTTAACTTTTATTAAACCACATAATTTTTTTATATTTTATTCATACAATAGGGGATTTATCAGTTGAAAAAACATCCACGAAATATAAATTCTTATGGACATGTTTAATGGATTACACCTCTCAATCATATGTGATCAACTTATGTTAATTACCTTGATTTTTTGGAGAATAATATTGTTATAATTTAATATAATATTGATATTCATTGATATATATAATATTTATTAATAAGGATAGTCTAAGAGGAATATTCTTACCCATGGTGATATTTTGAGATCATTCTCTAAGATTTAAAAAGGTTTTTTGATCAACGCATTCCTCTGTTATAATTTTTTTTATGAGAATGGCTATCAATCACGAATTTAGACAGATCTACAAGAAATAAATATTTATTAGTAATATTGTAACACCAACATGACAGGTTGAATATACAAATTGAATGTTATTTGAAACTAAGATAGAGGATAAAATGGATGAAAAATATATATACATTAAATATTTCACTCGTGCATCACATTGTAAATATTATATCCATTTCCATAACTATTTACATGATCAAGATTTTAAAAATAGATATGTATTATTCATTTTTATATCTCCATTGAATTTATTTTTCTGATTTGGAAGGAATGGGTGATGATTTATAAATACATTCACGACATTTAGATTCGTGGTTAAGTATGCATGGAAGATTATTTCGAGGACCTTTCACTAAAAATATAAAATAATTGCAATTTTTTCTATTTATCTATTTTATTTAAGTACATAACATATCATTAACTTGTACTTATCTTATATTTTTTTTACCAATATAGCCTGATTTTTCATTGGGAATAATAGGTAAATATGATGGATCATATAGATATGTAAAAAAAATTACAAACACCCACCTTGATTTGTTTCACCGTATGAATCATAAATTCAAGGAATCTATGTGGAAACCCTTGGTGTTAGTGAGGGAAAGTAATCCTCATTTGTTTTAATTAGAGTTATGGATTTATATGGTTGAAATTCGTATAAGTGAGTCAAAATATACCACCATAATAATATAACATTAGTTTCCTCTTTAATAAATGTTCTGTGTATAATTTTTTGATTTAAAAAATCAATAATAATTCAATAATCCATTTTTAATGTTATAAAAAGAATCATATTATTAAATAGTTATATCAAGTTGATAAAATATATTCGGTTTTAGAAAAGGTCAAATTCACGTATGAAAATACATTTAATCATAGAGAAACTATATTAAACTAATTTTTTATTATTTTTATTTAATAATATTGAGAAATGGTATTAACCATAATTATTTAAAAACTCCATTAATATAATAAATTATTCAAATAAAAATAATAGTTGAGAAACGAAAATTAATTATAGGATAGTAATTCGGGGTCAAATAAAAAATATTTCTTCACAAAGAATTATATTACCATGTATTAGTTTTTAGTTATATATTTTTACAATATCAAAAATATGTAAATTCATTGTTTACACATTTACAAAATGAGTGAGATTGGAAAAAAATTATCATTTGGTGTTAAATGAATGTAATGTTCCCGTATTTTCAAATATATATGTTACAAATTAATAGATTATTATTCAATACATTTCACAAATACATGAATGATGACTGTAAAGGATTAGTGAATTTGGGAATTAGAAATGCAATCTTATTATTTCATTAAATATATTTTTAATCACCGATAAATATCTTCCCACATTATACACTTCATAGAAATATCCTACATAATACCATTATCTGTAACATGGTGAAATGAAATATAATAAATATTGAGTACATATTCGTTGTAATGGTAATAATGGGGATATTAACAAAACCTAACAATAAATATATAGGTACCTGAAAATAAAATTTTAAAATAATACACTACATATCATAATTTAAAAACCTATGTAATTGAAGGATTATTGAAATTAATAAGACAAGAATAATAATGAATTAAACGAACATGAACAATGAGAACATAACATTACTATAAATCATTGAATTGTGGGAAACACATTATCATATAAAATCATAGGTTAATGATACTCTAGAAAATATTGACAACATGTTATAATTAGGCCAACAAATATATACCATCTTTGGGATTGAGATAACCTCTCATGCACCCTATTTTAAGAATGGCATAATATCTGGTGTAAACTCATTCATGAATGAGATAACCTCATGTGTACCCAATGATATCATAGATCATTACAGATTTTCCTATTAATTGGAGGTAGATATATTTCCAACATATCCTCATGATAATCATCCTTGTTTATAAAGTTATTATTATCCTCAATTATAACATTACTATAATCATTGGTTATAACATATCTGATTTCAACTAATTAAAACAATATATATACATTCTATAAGTTTATAAAACCTTCTGAATATTTGTACCAATTAAAATAAATGGGTTTCATAACCATTCCATCCTATTATATACCATGAAAAATAAATGATAGTAATAAATAATTCACCATTTCATTGAATCATAATCTGGGGAAAATGGAAGTGGTTTCATAAAAAAAATTAAACATAAATGTAAGTTATACATAGAATAAATAAGGATGGAATACATAGATCATAGGCTTAGTAATTCTTACATTATGACAATGGATTTTATCCTAGATGGAAAATTATTTTCAAATATATCATGGTACATTTGGTGAGGAAAATAACATTTTCATATTGAAAATAATATTTTAAAACTAAAATACCAAAAAAATATTAAAATCATCTCCACTAAAAATATTATTTCAATAATATATTGTAATTTATTATGTAATAATTAGTCATGATCTCATCAAATACTATTCATGTCATACATGTTAAAATCAATATTATATTCACCTTTTTGAAAAAAGTGAATAATTACATTGTTTATAAAATGAAAGATAAAATAAATTTAAACAATTTTCCAAATAAATAAAGTCATTGGTAAAAATATATTTAATAAATAACTTTATATTATGAAAAATATTCATTAAAATTCCTTTATAAGACAAGGAAATATATGAAAAAAAACTAATAGAAGAGGAAAATAATGTCAATTTTTATAAAACATTTCACATGGTCTCATTAATCCCTTAAGAGAGGAAAATGAAAAGACAAAAAAATTATATATAAATATCTGGAGTACTATATCTGAAAGGATATTCTTCATAGTCTAAAAATAATATTTCCCTATCAATAACTTTATAAAAAACATTCTCGATAAAAATTGAGATTTAAATATAAAACTTTTACCACTTTGGTAATGTTTGAATCATTATACATATAAATTATAAAAGAATATATGCATACATATATCCTATAATTTTTATTATAATAATTATAAAATATATTAATGAATATTACATAAACAATACAAAATTAAAAATGGGTGAATATGGCTTGTGTCCCATGAAATAAAATTAGATGAAAATCCCTTACCAAAAGTATTTATTTTCCTAGTAATCATTGAAACCCAAATTATAATAAATATAGGTTTATTATAAATATATTATATAAACATAATAATATATACCATACCATATAAAATTTACTTATGTCCCTTAATTACATATTTATTAATAATTCCCTCTTAAAATCACATTTCTATTAATAGATTCTACCTTTTATTATTTTTTAGGTTTGTAGATTATGTAATTATTATTTCATCCTAGTTTAATCATCTATTTAATGTAAATATTATATAGATAACAGATATATTCATGACTTATTTTTTTTACC
The DNA here is from genome assembly GCA_963277665.1 of Viscum album. NCBI lineage: Eukaryota > Viridiplantae > Streptophyta > Magnoliopsida > Santalales > Viscaceae > Viscum > Viscum album. Next base: position 382,286,305 of record OY728122.1, read on the forward strand.
ATCCAAAAAATTTAGATTTATAAAAAAATTACAACATTCAAGGAGATCAGAGGTCATATTTACGAATGGATGATGTTTAAATTCTATGTATAATTTAATTGAAATAAAGTAAAATATTAATTCAACTTTATATAATCAGTTTAATAAAATATTATTTATACTTTTTCATTTAATAAATATTTATTTCAATCTACGTAATAAAAAAATGAAAATTGTATCACATCGCTTTGTAGAGACGATAGTCGACACGTATGCATAAAAAATCCTATTGTTTTCCAATAGGTTAGAATTTAACAATGATGATTTAATATTGTAATTAAATAAGTACTATAATTTAATTAATATATTATTAAATCATAAAATCCCATATTATTTATAGTCCGGAAAGGCTATAATGAGAATTTAATTACATCGGTTCATGAGGTAGTAGTCTGCTGTCTAGATGAATAATGGTTTATTTTACCTTTTTATAAATGTGGAATAGGTTATTGGTTAAGAAATTATCATAATAAATACTATTTATTAGTTATATAATACTTCATAATATTATGATAGTTAAATAATATTTTATGTAAGTGGTAGAAAAAAAATAATACAATAACACATGATTAAATATCTTACATCTTCTACGGAGAACCTATTTAGGTTTATACATAAATCCTTCTTTAGATGATTTTATAATAATAAAAATTCTTATAGAATTTTTATAGGGTTTTAAAGAATATATTTGGTTAGGGAAATTAGGAAACATAGTGTTTTCAAAATTTTAAGAGGAGAGGATAGGGGTGTACTATATTAATTCTGGGAGAGGACACACATGAAATATTTGAAATTAAAAAGATATAATTACGTTTTAAAGGTTCAAATAGCATCAAAAATGGATCATTAAAACACATTATACGATATAAGGTCTCAATATGGTCATAAAATAGATATATGAAAAACTATTTACATTTTAACCCTTATATTTTTATTTCAATCCCTTAGAAAAACAATTTAAACCTTGATCATGATAATTATTTTTTACATTACTTTTATAATTAACTAAAATTATGTTAAAAGGTTTTTAAAATATTAGTTATTCTAATTAATAAATTTGGAATCCATTTTTAAAATATCCACTCATAGATGTTGATAATATTAATTAAAGAGTAATCTGATGAATGTGATGAAAAAATGTTTTGGAAAGGGAAAATATTGATAATTATAGAATATATTAATATCAAAAGTCAATATATAGTTGATTAAAATGAAATAATTTGGGTTAATAATAATAGTAATTTTAAAAAATTTACTTTTAATACATTTAAAAAAAATTTATCTTCGTAAATTCTTTAAACGAAATCGTTGTTTTTAATAAAAATCTGTTTTTATAACTATTCATATAAATATTTATATTTTCTAGAAACTTATAAAAAAAATTAAAGAAAATAGTATATTCACATGTCAATCCATAAATTTAATTTATTTTTTAAAAATAATTTACCTAATATTTTCAAAAAATTGTTTTAATAATTAATCAAAATCATATATAAAAATAATTTTCTAAGAATAAAATATTTCCAAAAAATATAAAGGCCCTAACAAAAATTATTTACTGACAAATAAATATATATTTTTTATATAAAACCATTATATGTAGTTTCATAGATATAGATATTTATATTCATACAACCATGTAAAACTGCTATAATATAATGGTATTATTTAAATGATAATATTCATGGTATATTTTTCTTTGTTAAAACTCATTGATGCGTAAAACATAAGCTATATATGAAATTAATTATTAGATAAAAATTCAAAAACCCTAGGTTTATTAAATTTACACCCCAATTAAATTATTCTTTTTCATATAAATTAATCCCTTTGATATAAAAAAATTAGGATCCATCTACCACATCGTATCTTCACATTCCCATGTAGCTTCTTCAAATTGAAGGTTTCTCCATAATAATTTAACAAGTGATTGGTTTTGTGAAACCTTTATGAGTTACTAAATTCTACTAATCTTTTATTCCTTTTACATGTTATATCTATTCCCAATATCATTCTCCATATAACTTCATCCTTGTATGTTGAATTTCTATAAATATTTCAATGGAAGTCTGCATAAGGATCCTTCAGAATGATGGTGTGGAATCTATTGTTGTAAGGAAACACAACTGTATTAATGTTTTTATCCAATCCCATTTGAAATCCATAGAACATGGTCTTATAATAACCAAATGGTTTCTATTATTCTCTCATATTGTCCAAATATATAAAGATGATACACATTTATTTAACTCACCTATAAATTAAAACGTTTCTAAAGGCATTGCCAGAACATCAAGGGAAACCATTGATTCTAACGAGAAAAAATTGATTGTGTTAATCCATGTATCCATGATACATACTTAAATTATATACTAGATATCAAATTCATATAGGAATATTTTATAATAGTAATGATTATTTCTCACATTGTATAGAGATTGACTATAACCCATATAGTGTTGTTCCCGTTAGATATTTTATGGTGTTTGATGACAATATTTGTTGTTTTGTTACCCCCATTTACAATTTGGTATGGGTATTGGATATAACATCCCCTGGGAAATGTTTTTATCAGCCAGGACATTCTATCATAATGATTACTAATATAAAAACTCTCTAATATCTCAATTCATCACATCCCACTATAAATACTCCCTAAAACATATACATATCTCCATAATTCTAGGATGAATAGAGTATAAAGAATGATGGGATTCTTTTGATAGATCTTTTTAAAAAAATGTTATGATGAGACATAAACATTTTTCCAAAACATTAACATTAACTCATAATCATATTTAAAATTAGGAATATTTAATTCATTCTTTCCCTGATCTATATCATACAGTGTGCCTCTTAAATATTCACTTAGATGGATGGCTGAATAGTCATTTGAGATTTATTGATCAACCCTTTGAGATTTCTTGATCTAAATTTTAAAAATATATAAATATTGAACATTTTTTAACCTCGTCAGGGATAATATAGAGTGATCCTTTAAACTCAAAACAACATCCACCTTGTTCCCTTTCCAAAGGTTATAATGAATTGAGAACTCAGAATATTTAATCAACTCAAACCATTATATATGGAACATGTTTAAATAATTTTATTTTAATATATACTCTAGGTTTCTGTGATCTATAAATATATATCAAACATTTATTCATTGGGATAATTTTTTCTTATATTTAAGGAAAATATTTCTACAACTATCTCTATATAATGATTTGGAAAAATTTTCTTATTATCTATCAATTTTCATGTGTCATATGTTATCACCATATCATTATACATGACAAACACCCCATTCCATTATTTGATGATTCACTGAATATTACAAACACTTATTTACTGCTGGGTAATATATGAATACGTAAACTAGATATCCTTCTACTTTGTTCCTCGTAATTTATCTCACATTCAAAGTATGAAGGATTTTGGATCACTTTAGAGTTAACATGGTAAAATCATTTAATATTCCTGAAATAATTCACTTAAAACAATCTATAATATCTTTTCAACCCAATAAACAGGTTGATCTCAGTTACTATTTTTTCCAACATCTAATATCATACTTGTTTAGTGGGGACACCAACATACCCTCTCTTGGAATTATATTATCAATTTAAGGAATCCAGTTTTTATAAAAAATAAACATTATCGATTTTTCAAGTAATGTATCCTTCTATGGGGTCATCTGTATAATTCTCAAGTTATCATCATGATAAAAATTTCACAATGATGAAAAACAATATCTATACAGACTACAAAAAATTTATCAAAGGGATCCTAAATGACCTGAATATTTATCTCCATGAATATAATGTGGGAATTAGAATGCCCAAATATCATCATGATACTCTTATAATATTGATATATTCTAAAAAAATTACATTGGTATATCCTCCTATGGGAAACTCAATTAAAGATGCCCCAAAAAATGTTCAATTGTATAAAATTATTGATCTCCTCTTATTTGATCAATAAATGTATTAATACAAGGTAATGGATACATGGTCTTGATTGGGATATTGTTCAGTTTCTAATTATCATTATAGTGTCTCATCAATCAATCTTTCATTATAAATAATAGAATTGGTTCACCGTGAGGTGATACTCTTCAATGAATTAATTACTAATAAATGTTCTCTAATAGTTTCTTATTAAATTGAAGAAACTCAATCAGTTATTTTCTACAGGTAATCATTGGAATAGATTTTTGACAAATATGATTTTTATTAAAAACGCAATTTCATGATTTTGTTAAACTCTTTGGATGTCCTCCCAAAATACTTCAACAAACACCCAAAAAATTGGCATATCATAAACGTTGTCTTTCTACCTAACAATATGAGATAAATTACACATTTAAATATGAATGAAACATACCCTATGGATATTGTTTTTATTGGGAAATCATATTTATCATCACACTAATAGACAATCATGTGTTGATTTGGAATATAAAAATGACATCCCCTCCTCTAAAATTTATGTGGTTTTACATAGAGAAATACAATCCATTCATAAGAAAACATAAATTTCAACTTTATATAGATGAATGTGGTTATAATGATGAATATTCCCATAAATAACATCTTGGGAAGAATCATAGATATGATATTCAATATTCTTTCCATTATTTTATTTCATAATGAATTCAACCTCAAATCAAAAAGGACAATAATAGCAATCACTATATACTTTTCATGATATAATAGAACTAATATAAATAAACTCAAATAAGATATTTCAGTATTTGAGCATATCTATTACAACCTACAATTCATCATTATATTAGTAATCTCATAGTAAAACCATTTCTTCTAGCATGACACCCAAGAATAATTATTTATAGAGATCAAGACCTCATAGTATTTTTAGATCATGACATTTTCATTTAAATATATTAATCCTTTTGGTTATGCTATTTTATTTTTGGTCAAAACTTATTTGAATCATTCATAATGGTTTAAAAAGTGCTTTTAAATTTCCAAAACATTTCCCTTGGGAGTGTTATACTAGGTGTGAAACAAGGTCCAATATCACTCACCACGTAATGAATGAGTCTATCTTAATGAAACCTTTTTAAGGTTATTACCCCTATGTAAATCTATGATAGTGCCACATCAACTTATAGTATCCAAAATAGGGATGGAACTTCATGAAAAATTGTTTTCCTTTTTTACCATAACAAAGGTTCATGTCATATAGATAGGTTTATCCTATGGGTTATCACTAATTCTCTATCATCCTAATTTCTAATTATAACCAAATCACTCTATGATACAAACTATAATGAACCAGGTTTTTCATACATAGTTATTTTATCACAGTTGATGAATATTTAATAAATCTCATAAATACATACCTACAGACCATAAAATATTAGTGTAATTGGGGAATAGATTCGCAATATTTCAACTTCATAAAAATTATTCATCATATTTAATAATTATATTCTCACATAGTACACTTCATAGACATACCCAATATGAAACCATTATATATAACCTTGTTAATAGAAACATAAGAAATGGTGACCATTGATTCTTAGAATGGGAACACATTCATGATATTAAAAAAACATGAGTAAAAGTGTATATGAACGTAATAAAAACATTGGTAAAAAACCAACATATCATATATCATAAACATGATTTATTCCATAAGTATTTCCAATTCAAAAGAAATGAATCGAAAAAGAATAAAATAACATGTTCCATGACAAAAAATCATTTTTATATCACATATATTTGTGTCAAACCTACATGAATATAAAACCTAATGTCATGTCCTCCAAAAAATACATTAATATCATGGTAGGGTGGGATAACAACTAGTTTACCTACATTGGGAATGGGAAAACCTCCTGTGTACCATATTTTTATTTTGGAATTACCTCATTTGTACCCTTTTTTTTGAAAACCTCACATGTACCCTCTAATCTCATTGAAAATTAATAATTAATAAACTCATTAGAGGGAGAAGTAGGTCCCACAAGTCATTGGTTATAATAGACTAGCATTCCCTGGTTTTAACTTAACCATTATATTTTTTATTACATAAAATCAATCACATAAGGGAAATGATATATATGGGTTCCAAAAGATCATAATACATTCATCATATTAAATCAATGTAAATAAAAGGATTTTATAATGTTTTTTCCATATAATTACGTATATAAATGAAATAGATTTCATATATATTCCATCATTTTATCATAGTTAAATATATGAAAAAATGTATAGGATTATAAAACATGTTTTTATCCTAAATAAAATCCATCAAGATAATTAATAAATATGGTATCCTTGGGACATATCCCCAATAATCCTTGAAAATTATCAAATAATTACATCATATATCGAAAATTATTTCGAAATATTAAAATAATATATTTCCAATGTAAAATAACCATTTCACATAGATAATAACATTCTTAAACTATAAGTTAAAAAGTATTTTAAATAATATTTTACATTTAAATTATTATTTTCAACTTATATTGTAAGATTGAAAACAATATTTTATCATGATGGGAGGAAATATCATTTTTGTTGGACATGTCAAAATTACTATTCCATGGAAATTTTAAGTAAAAATAAAATGGTACCCTGTTTAGAATATTATAGTGAGATACCATTTAAAAATAATAATATTGGGTAAAATATAATTTATTAATCAAAATAATTTTTAAATAAATTAAATAATACATTTTTATAAATAATTGACTTTGATGAAAAATTATTATCAATCATACCGGAAAATTAGGTTGATTTCATTTAAAAAGTATCCTTTGGTCTCATTAATACATTATGTGATGAAATTAAAAGGTAAATATCTATTATAATAAACTGAAAAAAGGATAATATAATCAATGAATTTATATGGAGGTAGATCATAAGACTCTATAATTGGAAGCATTATCATAAATAATCCTGCTAAGCAATGAGGTTATCACGTTAAATTTTTTGATAATGGGGACATATAAATCATAATCTCCCTAAAATAAATTATCGTATATTGGTATTTATATAACATAATATTTATAAGAATATTAATAAAACATATTAATGGGTAACATATACGCCACACAAATGAAACGTGTTTTGAATATCATATGTGTACTGTGGAATTATATGTGGCATGAAAATCCAATACATTATGTATGGGTTTTATTCATACACATTATAAAATCATTTATAATGAATAGAGTATTATAAAAGATATATTATATAAATATAATTCCATATATAATTCCATATATGATTTACTTATGATATTTTATAAAATTTTATTAAAATTACATGGTAAAATCACGTGTCAGGTAATAGTAGTTTTTTCTTTCATGTATGTTTTGGGTTTGTAATTTCATTAATTTTTCATTGATCAATGTTATTTAATCATAAAATTTCTATGAATGATGTTATTCTAATATGTATTCATTATATTTTTATTTATTTTTATCCATAAAATTTATATTTATAAAATGAATCACACCATTAACGGTTACGGTAGGCCATAAATATGAATGAATAGTGTTTTCCTTTTCTCAATGAAATGACTAAAAGATTGTTAAATTTTAGTTAAAATTTAAAGAAAAATTTTCTTATAATATATATCATATATTTTCATTTATTCTATAATAATTACATTCTAAGTGAAAATAAATTTATAAACATATCACATCGCTTCATAGATGCAGTAGTCTGCACATATGCTCGAGCGATGTTACCACTTCTAAAAAGAATTTATGGAATAAAGATATATGATATATTATAAATATATAAGAATAATACTGTAATTAATATATAATATATATAATACTTCAATAATTATATACAATCATGATATTATGTGATGGAAAATAAATTGTATTCGTTCACGGGGCGGTAGTATGTCGTACACTAGATCGATGGTTTCAATTTCCATTTCATAGAAGAGTGGATAGATATAGGTTGTTAGGTGTACATAATAAAACCTATGTATATTTAATATATAAGTTTTTTTATATCATAATATATTAATAATATTTTATGTAGGTGGAAGAAGAAATAAAATAAAAACAAAAGATTAATCATTTTGTGTCTTCTTCAGAGAACCTATTTTGTTTTACTCTTGAAGACTTCTTTGGATGGATTCATAATAAAAATAATTATTCTGTAAAATGTTTATTGAATTTATCTAGATATTATATTATGTATTTTTTGATCCAATGTGGTTTTATGTTTGAATAAATTTGGAGAGGGTATTCCCTTAAATATATTGGGTGAGGATAAAATTGAAAATATTGAAACAAAAATGGTATAAACATGGTTTAAATATTAAAAAAGGATAAAACATTTCTTATTATAGAGAATTAGATGATTTCATGGATAAATATCCAAATAAAATAGTAATTTACAATTTTTTAGTTCATTTTACCCCTTATCCTTTTTATTTAACACTTAATACTCATTATAACCTTAATTAAAGTTATAAATTTTTACTATCGAATATTTTGATTTTGAAAAAAAATTAATTTTAATTTCTTATATAATAATAATCCAGAATATTCTATATATTTTCCCTATTTTTTAAAATTCCATTCATACAGTTTTCAATATTCACATTAAAATTAAACATCCACGCATGATGAAAAAAAATTTTCGAATGGGAATATTTTCATAATTATATAGTGTTTTAATTTCCTAAATCAACATGAATATTTCTTAAATTATACAATTTTATCAAATAATAATTTTTTTTGTAAAAATAATTAGTTTTAAACATTATGGAATAATATGGAACATTGTTAACAAATTCAACAAAAAAACTAAAAACCATATTTTCACTATTCCCTAAAAAATTGATCTTTTCATATAATTCTACTAAAATATAACCTAATATAATTTGAAATTTTTTATTCCAAAAATGAAGATAATATTTGTAGATAAATATTATAAATCGATAAAATTAAATTAAATTATTTATTCAAAAAAATAAATAAAATTATTTTTATATAAACATTTATTCTCAATGAATATAAAAAAATGACATTAAATTAATGACATATTAATACAAATATTTTTTAATGTAAATATATTTTCATTAAATTTAAAAATATGTTAATTTCTATTTGAACCGATAATTTTAATGGTTATATTATTACATTCGTGTTTATATAACTATATTAAAAATATAACATGATTTGTTAAAACACTAGGTAGTATGAAATACAAGTTATCAAAAAATTAAATTATTTCAAAAAAATATTACTTATAATGACATAGATTTACAATGAATGGTTAAAAAATTTCAAGGTAAAATTATTTATTTTTTATAAAATATAATTTAGGCACACTATGTTTTATCAACTTAAAAAATTACATTCATCAATATTTTTGAATAAATTTAATTACAATTCTCACAAAAATATTCAATAAAATATAGGAAAATTTATCCAACATTTGTTATTGGGAATATAAATATAACAAAATATTTTTAATCTTAAAAATACATTTTTTAAAAAAATTTAGGGTTTTGAGTGATTATTTCAAATTTTATTTCAAAAAACATAATGAATTCAATTTTTATAATGGAATAAATATAGTAATCATCATAATCAATATTTGGTTATAATATATTATTTTATTTACCAACCCAGATTACAAAACTATCCATAACACAATTCAGTTCACACATGACATGAACACCATTACTAAACACCATTGAGTGTTGATAATTTGTAACATCCAGAACCGGGTACGACACACTGGTGCGCTGAGACGGTTGATCACATGATCTCAAGTACCCCTCTCTATAATGAAGTATCTACCAACTAGCAATTAAGGTCTAATATCGTCTATTGGGAGACTATACCCCATTTTTTCAGAGTCATAAATCAGTATAAAATAATAATAAATCACTGAATAACATATAACTAGGAACATAACAGTACCAATATCACATGATGATCAAACATTATATACAAAACCCAACTGAACAATAAACATTTTCTGATAATGTATGTTCCATATTTCAAATGAAAACTCAAATTTTAAGACACTGAAAACTCCCAAATGGGTCCTAAACCATGCATGGTTCCCACATCCACACTCTATCTCGAATCATCCTTCTAACAAAGTGACTATTCCCTCACCCTGTCTTGCCACCATGGAATCAATTTGATTACTGATCATGTATCCCATGTAGTGTGTGAGTACTACTCAGTTGTCCATCTCCAATAGAATCTAAAACGATATCTAATCAATGTAAATTGTAAACAGTTGTATAAAGAAATAATTTCAATGCATAGGAAAAAAGATATCACATTTCCAATTAAACATTTATTTAACCACATAAATCCTCAGGTTCTTGTAGACACATGTTCTTAAATGATTTCATTGATTCATGTGAGAGAAAGAGTTATGTATAAGGGATATAAGATCTCAAATTCCATTGTTACCATCATTTAATTCAGATAATATAATTACAATGTTCCAATTCGTTAATTCATACATGACTTCATATGCAACCATTAAACTGACACAATAGAATGAACAGGTTCCCATTCTTTAATTAACAACTAAATGACCATGTTAACATTCATAACATCACATTCAAATGACCATGTTACCATTAATTAATAGTAAATTATTCAAAAATTAATTATTAATATAAATTCCATTACTAATTTCACAATTTACCCAACACAACTATTATCTTGTTAATTTGTCATTTAACTATTCAAATAAAATATATTAAGTAATTCAACAATAAATTATCAACATAAAATACATTAATTAATTAAAAAATTAATTATTCACGTCCATTTTTAAATTAAAATAATTAATTAACTAAGAACATCAATTTTATTAATAATGAAATGATTACATTATTACAAAATTTTTATTAATTAATTCCCCAATTAATTAAGAAACTCAATCGTAATAATTAATTCATTAATTAATTAAAACAAATTAAACAACATAAAATCTCATAAATAATTATACAATTTAGTTTCTATAATAGAAGCTATACGTCATATAATTAATTCATCAATTAATTATCTAAATCAATATATCAATATATCATAATTAATTTATCAAATAATTATCTAAATCAATAACTCAGTATCTCGTAATTAATTGATCAATTAATTATCAATATGAATAATGAAATTTGAAATAAATAATTATACAATTTATTATCTCGATTGATCTATCTCAAAATATCATAATTAATTCAATAATTAATTATCTAAATCTATAAAATTAAAATCCACCAAATTTCATATAAACCCAATTCATTAACTCAACCAATTAATTAATACAATCAAGAATGAAATTATAAAACTACTGATAGAAAATATTCATTTAGAAACATTTAATTTAAATCTTCAATACTAGAATTGAATTATATAACACCAACATCAAGTACGATGATGAATGTTCACTAGCAGAATTCCCAAAATACAAGCAACACAATGATGTAGAATTAGATCCAAATAAAAAACAAAAAATTCAGATTAAATGGATTAATATATTTTGAATATAGATCAATATATACATTACCATATCAAGATTTAATGAAAATAGAAGAATAACTCCATTTAAGGATGGGATATGAAAGAATAATTAATGGAAAACCAAAGGGTTGGGATTCACTTATCGGGAGGGGTGAATATCTATGATCTAAGATTTGAATAATGAAGATCAAATGTCAGAAATTCATGGAATAATTCCATAGAGCTCCAAAATATTCAAATATTTACTGGGATAAATGGTGGGTCGAATTGGGATTAAAATGAAAGTCTATGTAATTAAAAAACTAATTTTTCAATTAAACTATTTCCCATGCCTGGATTTCTTGGAAGGGTTCATGGTTTCCTTTAACCATGCTCATAAATTACAAACTATTTTATAGGGCTGAAAAGTTACTCTAAATTTAGAGCGTGATCTGAAAAATCGTGTGCAACTATGGAAAACAACATCGTCCAGGTTTGGAATGATTTTTGGATTGTCCCGTATAGTTATCCCAAACATGTCCAAAAGTTGCACTACCCATTTTCCTTAAATTTTCATTTATTTTCTCAAAAAATCACCTCAAACTAAAACCCAAATGAAAATTACTCATCACAAGGATAAATATTACATGAAATCAAGCTTTATTCGACTCAAATAATGGTCAAGATCTTATATTCTTTCTAAATTATAACAGCTTATCCTCGAGCATCACTTCTAAGAATATCTACGATTCCAAATCAAAAAATATTAGGCCACTGAGCTCGCATCTCTGATTCCATTTCTCATAATTACTCTTACACACATCGATGTTCACACTATATATGAATTATCGGTACATTCATTCCATGAAACATTTTCTCACTATTATTCGACACACATATATGTTGATCCTAAAAAAAGAAACATTGGTCTTAAGTGTTACAACAACCTCATAAATGACATGAGAAGGCATAGGATGAATTTTCCAGAGTTATTAATATAAGGAAAACAACATGAATAGTCCTTTATTTCAATAGAAGAGAAAAACGGTATGCCACCAACCAGATTCTCTTCACAACCTCAAATGGATTAATGAACCTGGTAACCATCCTCCCATATCTCTTTATCTTATGCTGACCCAACCTCGGTGACATGCAATGGAATAAATGATCACCCTCTATAAACTATTAGGATCATCTATATCTATCATCATATGAATTATATCTACTCTGATCCATATCAATGAATATTTGAAACAACTGAACTGCTCCAACTTTTCGTACATGAGACTCAGTCCTAATAACTCTAACTCACCTTCCTTCATCCATAATGGATGGGACCTGAATGGGATATGATAAATAGAATCATATTGTTGCATTTATATAATATCATGATAAATGTTGCTATAGAAAAAATAAACTAAACCTTGGTTCTTATCCTAAGACCCACAAAAGTCTTGGACACATTCACACAACGTGCCCTCTAGTAAAAGTATAGTACATTATACCTAAACATATTTCAATAATTGTAATTGCGTCCATTGTAATATAGGTGTAGTAGGAACCTTTTGTAAGAGATTCTAGTAGCACGACGTAAAACAAGAGCCACATTCTAAAACAATAATCTGTTGCACTGTATGAAGATATACTATCTCTCGATCATACATTTCTCCTAACTTACCCAAAAAGAATGTTTACCTTATATGAATGAAATGTGTTACTTTCATAATTCCTTCTAAAAAACCCTAATAGATTCATTCAGTTGATTCTTTCTTGGGAGACCCACTAAAATTTCATGATCATATAACCCCACTTTTTCCCCATAATGGGAAATTTCTATAGAAATTCTAGGTCGCTGATGCTTGGAATTCATCTATTGATACGTGTAGTATTGTTTCTTGTACCCTTCAATATCTTTTTTCATTATCGCCAACCAAAACTATCATTGTTATTATTATAGATTTTTTCAAATTAGGATGAACCACCCACTTCAGGGTGTGAAAATAATTTATGATCTTCTTCACCATACACATAGGCACAACAACCGAATTCATAGAAAAGATGATCTCATCCTCATCTTTTCCCCAATTTGAAAGTAAATCCCCGCCTCCATGGATTTCCAATAATCCCAAATACTCTGGATCATTTTATATTATATCTCTAATCTGAGTCAAATGTGTATTGTCCATTCAAACTGATACCATAGTCATTTTCTCTTAACTCTCTTGAACCACCACAAGCATTTCAACTGGTATAGACATCATATTCCAATCAGCAATAGACTCTTAAACATCCTCAGAATATATTTTCCTGCTCAAAGCATCAACAACATTTATTCACATATCGGGAGTATATTTCAAATAAAAATAAAATTTCATCATATGATGAACCCATATCCTCCTCTGAAGAATAAAATATCCATATTAAAGAAATAATTCAAGATATTGTGGTTGGTATACATAGTAAAAAATAATCCCAACAGTTAATTTTAATAACACATTAAAGATGAAGCCACATTTTCCAACATTAGTTCATGTATATTGTTGACCTATTTAGGAGGCCTCTAATACCAATACCCATATTCCACAACACGATCCTATATCATCAACATATCTCTCAGTACAATCCCAGAAGCATCAGTACACATCGTATACTCCTCGCCGTGTTTTTCTATGGTCAATATTAGTGCTCATGTCATGCTCTTCGTAAACTCCTGTAAGGCATTATCATAATATTTGAACATATCTATCTTTATACAATTCTTGTGAATTCAAAAATGTATCAATTTTAGATGAGAGAGGTCCTAAATAAATCTCTTCTAATATATATCTAACCCAAAAAGGATATGGATATAGAAAACATTCATAGTATACTCCAAAGTAACAACATACTAAACATTCTCTACATCCATAAAAATGCATTAATCATAGATGATAATACTAAATAAGTGTCCTAGTTCAATATAATATGGGTCATTGTTGATCATCTTACCATGTCAGCACATTTTCTTTCTATAAGAGAAGATTTACCACTCAAACGATTAGAAAGACAATATATTAATGATGTTTTGACACTTCATGGAGTACCCCTTTCAATTGTTTCTGATTGTGATCCCCATTTTACATCATGATTCTAGAAAAGTATTCAGAAAGCCCTGTATACTAAACTTCGTTTGAGAACTGCCTACCACCCTCCAACAGATGGAAAATCAGAATAGACTATTCAAACCTTATAAGAAATTTTGAGATCCTGGTCACTTGACTTTCAGGGTATGCGGGATCCATATTTACCTCTAGTAGAATTTTCCTATAACAATAGCTTTAATTCGAGTATTCAAATGGAACTATATGAAGCATTATACGGAAAGAGATGTCGCACACCAACTTTTTGGGATGACATTGGTGAAAGAAAACTTTTAGGCCCAGAACTGGTGGAGGAAACGATGGAAAAGGTGAAGGTAATCCAAAACCACATTAAAGTAGCTCAAAGTAAGAAGAAGAGCTATGCTGACAACTGAAAGAAGGATTTGGAATTTCAGGTAGGAGATCATGTTTTCTTGAAGGTATCTCTATGGAAGGGATTTATACGTTTTGGAAAGAAAGGTAAATTGAGTCCCAGGTACATAGGACCTTTCGAAATTCTAGAACAAATTGGGGTTGTAGCTTACCATTTGAAAATGCCGCCAAGTCTCACCAAAGTTCACGATGTGTTCCATGTATCATTATTTAGAAAATACATGCCTGGCCCAACGCATGTACTCACTTCTAAGGAATTAGAACTGGAACCCGATCTGTCTTATTGTGAAGAGCCCGTCAATATACTTGATATGAGAGAAAAAGTGTTGAAAAACCGGATGAATCGTCTGGAAAAAGTTCTATGGTGAAACGATAAGATGGAAGAGGCAACGTGGGAACCCGAGGAACTCATGATGAAAAACCACCCAAGTCTATTCACGCGGCAGTATTCTAAAAATTTCGAGGTTGAAATTATTTGAAGGAGGGGAGAATGTAACACCCCCATGCATCCACGGTATGATTCTCTTTGAATAATACAGTAGCGTGTGTTGTATGCAACTTCGAGATTCTTAACGCACTACGACCAATCAATGTAGCTATTATGATTATTAATACCCACCTTTTGATATTCTATAAATTTTACCTCTCAAAATTGACTTTATTTTTGGATTCAGAATATCAAAATTATCCTAGGTTGAAATTTTGGAACTTTTCAGATAACTTTTATATCTTAATGAATAGGGAAAATTACTAAATTTTAATTAAAAACAACTTTTTTAATCGAAATTATTAATAGTGATAAATTCTGAATTTGAGTGGTTTTAAAGTAAATTTGGAATATATTATTTAAATTTAATACAATGTAGGTCATTGGACATAATTTCACAATTAAACCCGACATAAACAAGTGTCAATCTTTTGATAGTTATTATCTCTTAAAACACGCTTTTAGTTTTAACAACGGGAATTAATATTAAATTAATTTTTGCCACTTTTGTGTTTTGAATTTTGAAAAATGGATTCCATATTTGGAATCAGGATTTCCAAATTTTGTAAATAGGTAACTTTTATTTTTAGACATTTTGAATAATTACTTCGGTAAATATTTTATTTACCACAGTTAAAGGGTAAATTCGTTAAATAAGGGCAAAAAAAATAATATTATTATAATAACAATAAATTATCTTAAAACGTGTCCTAACTATATTTTTTGATACATGTCCGACCATGGGCATCTTTCGGTCGATTTTGGGACCCCATGGAACCACTTGTAAGTGATAAGGACATTTTATATTAATTAAGTTAAAATAAATACAAAAATGACATCATCATATATTGTTTAAAAAAACAATTTTTACAGAGGGTTATATTTGATGGATTTTCTACTATAAATATTCATTAGAAATATAAAAATATTTCCTACATAATGGTATTTTATTCATAATTATTTGACATTTTATAATTAATATTATTTATTACACAATATTGATGTAGTATTTCTCTTATTAATGAATGAATCAAATAATTAGTATTATAAATGTTAAAATAAATATAATTTGAACATTTTGATGAAATCCATGAATTTTATTGGTTAATATGACATTATATTATTTATTAAATGAATTTGGTTCTAATTAATAAAGTTTTTATGACTTTAAGGAAAATTAATTATTGAATAGTGTCAAAATTGACATAAATGAGTTTTTTTAAAATATATTATATTATTAAATGATATTATATTCCTAAAAATCTATGGTTTGTCTAAAGGACTTATATCATGATCATTGTATCATTAATGGACCACTTTGGGGTTTCTTGGAAGTATATAGTATGTTTATTAAATATATAATATAAAAATACAATGTTATATGGTAAATGTCAAACAAATTAACTAAGAGTTAAAACTAAAAGATATGGTTAATATAATGACCCAAAACTATCTAATTATTATTTGTTGAATGTATTTAGACCCATACCTAGCTTAGACTTATAATAATCTACTTTGGAGCCATAAAAACGAATATGAATTTATTATAAAATAATATTTCTAGCTTTTCCAAAGGTGCCCTTCACCCCTTTTATAAAAGGGAACCCCCCCCCCCTTCTCACTAATTCACACATTCAAAGCCGTTTGGCTTGGACAACCCCAGAAAAAATACTCTCTAAACTTCCCTCACATCAACATAGATGAATTAGTTTGATCAGAAAACCATCCTAATGATCCCTTTCAAAAGGAAGAACCGGAAGACGAGGTACTGTTTTCACGACCCTCATTCAAGTTCCTTTCTTCTTCCACTTATTATTTCTTTGTTATTCCCATAATAATTTAATAATAAATCTAGTATCTTATATATACATTGATGTTATTATAAACATGGTACAACCATATTCAATATTCTATCCATCCATTGAATGACATGTCACTATATGTGTGTACGTATGACTTACTGTCTCAACGTCGTGGTGTAATTGTTATTCCAAACATTATTATTTGGATGGATATAATAATGATGTGTAATTCATGTAAATAATAATTATAACATGATAATGATACTCTATATATGATATGACATCCAATTATATATTATTTTAATATCAAAAGAATGATATTGTCGCTCGAGAATACGTACGGACTACAGTCTCCACGAACGCGATGAGATTCATTCCCCATCATATCCATTCGAGGCTAATTCTCATTTGATGATTAAAAATAATGTTTAAGGACTTTATATAATTCTTTATATGAATATGATACAACATATCCATAACAAACACAACTTATGTAACAAAACATATATGTTAACACCAGAAATGACGATAATACTAAGATATTATTAACAAAGCAATGTCAAAAGATAATATATGATAACATATTAATGTATATGATTCTTTTATAATTTAATAACAATTATTTCACCATTATACAGGTGGTTAACCTACCCCCAATAAAGGAAAAGTACAAGGTATGGGATTTTTCATCTCACTACGTATTCCCGTCAGATTCATGTCATATTGCCACTATTACCTTTTTTTGTGGTGTATGCACTTCCCATAATTGAATTATTTGTGTAATACACTTTAATTTATGTTTATTTACATATTCATTTTATGATACCTCTTTCATGGGTTGTATGTATCGTATGTTACCAAATCTGTAAGGGTTTATTTCACAATCTCTTCATTATCTGAGGTTTTTTATACGTATCTATTGGGATATCTTTATCATCCACATCCATGTTTCTTAAAAATGTCTTTCAAAAAAAAATTACCATTTAATAGACAATGGGTTAAAGTCATTTATATCATTATTTTAACTTATATGTTTTTGAAGGAATATTTATGTCGTTTTCCAAACATGTTACTTTTTAACCTTTTCGACAAAACTAAGGAAAGAATGATTTTTTAACTTATATGGCATGTGCGGTTATTCTCCACCATTATTACACCTATGAAGCCTCCCATACATGCTTATAAAGATATTTTCAAAATAATGGGTTTCTTTTATAAATATCTGATTTTTAAATGATTTCAAAAAAGAGTTATTTCTCTCAAATATATGAAAATCCCGTGCAAATGTATCCGTATTTAACGCAAGCTTAAAAATGTTTTCAGAAAAACCAACTCTCGAGTGTGGTAGACAAGAAGGGATTGGGCGTGGACCCATCATAGCCTACAATTAGTCGTGCAGTATCATAATTAGTTATTTTGTTTTCAGAAGATACGATAATATTTTCAAAAAAACAATGGAGTATATTTGAGCCATTTTAAATGTATGTATCTTCTAAAAAAATTGCATCGGTAGGTATCATGAGACAAACGAGTGTCCTGGAACAAGGCCTTGACAAAATATTATTTTTAGTCTTGGAACGAGGCCTTGACTATGTGGTTATGATAGTCTGGAATTATGCATTCCTTCATTATGAAAGTTGTTATTTATATTTCATGTGATTATTTGACTAGTATAATATTCATGTGAATAAGTAAATGTCATTATTTCATTTTATTTTTTCCATATTATGCTAAAGGTAAAGTTTAAAAGGATTTTGTTTTTGTTGTACATTGCCTAAAATGATTATGCTTATTTATGAAATTTTCCTCTATATTGTTATCCTTACTGGGAATTTGAGCTCACCCCTTTCTATGTTTTATTTTTTCCAGGATGTGATGAAGTATTTTATTAATGACCTGTAGGAATAGTATAAGGGGATAGGAGAGTGGAGACAAGATGTTGTTGTAGTTTTCACTTTATGATGTAATGGAAAATTTATGAATGTATTTAGTTATTCCAAAGCTACTAAACTAATCAGTCTTTCGAGAGATGAACTTTCTTGTGATCATTCTAATGTTTTATAATAATGCACCGAGTCTAGGTAACTGGGGTCAAGGCGTTATGGTCAGGATGATGGGCATGACTTCCATGAGTCTTAGAGTACACCAATATGTCTTCCACAAGCAATAGAACAAAATAATCTAGGTATAGAATGAATATCGAATTAATCAAGTCCATAAACACTTCTTGTGTGTTTTTCAACCCAAACGACATAAAAAACTCATATTGGCTATATATACTTTTAAAACTTGTCCCCACTATATCAAAAATCTGAAATCTCAACTGGTGATACCCTGATCTCATGTCTATCTTGGAAAAGACACAAGCTCCCATAAAAAGATATAAAAATATCATCGATACATGGAATAGGATATCAGTTTTTCATTATCATATGATTCAACTTCTGGTAACAAACAAAAACGTTCCTGGTATGGACCACTTATTAGAAAAAAAATCTTGTGAATCTTAAGGTGTCATGCTCATATTGATAAATTTGTTATCCTCCGACTCCTCTAGCTTATTCTTGATCTCTTAAAGATCTATCAGTGCCATTCTGTATAGTGGAATCGAAATAGGTTCAGCTCCTGTCATGATCTCAATGGTGAATTTTACATCTATCTGTGGTTGCATCCTTGAAATGTATTCCAAAAATTAATTTTGAAATATGTCCATTATGGGTGGAAATACAACTCACATCACTCAATTTTGGGAAGAAATACATCTCACAACCTTGAGAGTATTTCCATGGAAGAAGAAAATGTCTATCACCCATACTCTTAGAGTTGTTTCTATCATCAAATCCCCACTCATGAACGCCACCATCAGGCATAAATAGTTCAAAAGTTGTGAATAAATAAATGAATGCGAGGACCCAATATCAAATAATTCACTTTATAATGTATAGGATATAATAATAGTACCACACGTTGTATATGGTCCATCCTCACTCTCTCGAAGTGTAGCTCAGGCTGCATGCAACTATCTTTCCCCTCCTCCTTGAGATGTATTATGACCCCCCCCCCAAGGTATGAAAATCAATTAATAATGTATATAATTACTCTATGTATAACATATATGGCCTAAACCACCCTGGAAAGTAGAACTTTAACGAATAGACTATTACGATGCTGAAGATTCCCTTTCACATCTCAGGTTTTTCCTATCTCATGTATCATTGCTTTTCAGTTTCTAGTTCCTTTATAACCTCTCTTGATATACCATATTTCTACAAGACTATAACATTATTGGTGTTTGGGATCTCTATCTTTTATCTTTTTTGTCCTACGAAACTGGTGTCAAATCACTTGAGTAAGATATGGAGACATTGATCGCTCTGTCTATGTACTCATCTTCACAATACCCTGACTAATGTTATCATAGTGATGATTTTTTATTTTGGTATTTTTACCTCCTGATCATCCATCTTCAGCTATTTTTCCTATATTGGAAGCTCTATATAGGTTCCCCTTTGGTACGAGGGACTAATCCACCTCCTAAAGAAACTTATTTAACCTAAGCCTTGATGTAACATTTAACCCCATCCTGAAAACCCCTTGACATAGCTCTCTTGTCATCATCCAATGTTTGACCAACGCATTGAAAATATATAACGAATTCATTATATTCCATCATACACATATTCTATAGATCAAATCTCATGAACTCATCAGCTCTATCCAAGCTCATCATCTATAGATTGATGTTCTTCAGGAACATCACCAAGAAGTACATCCATATCATACCATCATTATATCTAGTCCTTGCATAAACCCCTAATCATAACATAATTGATCCTCATAACATGTAATAATCCATCATGACCTTACTCTATTTAGGATTCACAAAGTGTTCAAGTATAGTCTCTATGGACTCAACCCAAAACCCAAATTATTCAGGGCCACCCTCTCCTTTAAATTTTATAGGTTGATGCAACAGAAAGTCCCTAGTTAGATCACACATACTCTTCACCACCAGCCCTGGGTATCATTCCATAAGCTTCATGAATTGAGATATGTTCTCAATGAAATTCTCATCAAATTCCTCACCCAGTACAGTCAGAGCCGCGGGTTCCAACACTGGAGGATTATCCCTATCTATCTAATTTGGTCATCCTATCAACTAGATTTGTCCTAGAGTCATACTCTCTACAATTCCAAACATACACTATATGAAATAGATCACAATATTAACCTTCTATGTATGAGAGAAATAAAAATATTTCATTTCTCTAAAGCACAACACATTGTCAAAACCAATGCACTATTACAACCCTTAACAATTTTACACCTAGATCCTAGCAAATAAGTGTAAACACATTTAAATTATTAGTGTTTCTAATTTATAAAAAAAATTATTATCAAGTTATATCATTAGATATTTTTTCTAAATTTCAGGGCAGTCTCATTTTCCATTCAGTTTTACAAGGGAATGTTATTTATGTTCAACAACATACACATAACCTCTTTCTCATGTGTTCCTAAGATGATGAATTTCAAAATAACCCTATGTAATTATAATGATGCATTCAAACTAAAATCTCATGGCATACTAGGCCAGGAGGCAATCAATGAAAATCTCGACATCGATAATCACATCACACAACAAGAGTGTCATACAAGGTGAATAAATCTTCAAATGTTATATCAAATAGAATTAACAATAATTCCAACCCTGGGTACATGGGTTTTACCCCATACATGGGTTAGATACTCCCATGTATAAGCTTATATCAATTTCCCTATCATTTAAAGACTCTTATCTAAAAATAAAAATTAGTAAGAAAAAATAAAAAACAAATGAAAACCTCCACTAACACTACTTTGTAATGTCCCAACCCGGGTTTCACGAACTTGTTCCCCAAACCAGTCGGTAAATTGACCTAAACTGTGACTCACCGTATACCAGAGGCTTACAACTAGAATTGAGGGTATACTATAGATCATGGTGATACTATACCCTCTTTTACCAGATTAATACACCATAGGAAAATAAGAAACAATCCCTAAATATCATATAACTAGAAATATAAAAGTACCCTTATCACAAGATTATTAAATTGGAGTTACAAAACCAAACTGAAAAATAAACCTATCATGCTATTAGATCTTCCAAGTGTCAAATGAAAACTGAAAATTAATTATTGTTGTGACACCCAAGTGGGTACCGAACGAGGTTTGGTTACCACATCCATTATTTGTCACTACTCAACCATCTAACATAAATAATTTTCCCTTTTCCTATCATGTATCCCTGAAATCGATTGAGGTACCAATCATGATTCCTTAGTATGGTGTGATTACAACTCAGAGGGACACCACCAACGATGTCTAAAATAATATATAGTCAATAGAATGTGATTGTAGTTGAAAAATAAAATAATTAAAATGAATAAGTAATATGTTATAAAATTACCAATTAATTTTTATTTAACAACATAATCCATGCGTTCTCATATATACTCATACATCAATATCATCTTCGTCTCATGCCAAAGCCTAATGTATGACCAAGGGAAATCATATCTTATAATTCCATTGTTACCATAATTTTATTCCAATAATATAATGTCCATGTTCATATTATTTAATTCTTAAATGAATTCAATTGTTACCATTCAACTCACTAATTTGAATGAACATGTTCCCATTATTTAATTCATAACTAAATAAACATGGTACTATTCATAACATCACCTTTTAATAACCATTTTACCATTTATAAACACATAATTAATTCAATAATTAATTATCCAAAATCAATTCCATTACTAATTCATCTATTATATTAACAGCATTATTCCCTTAGTTAATTTATTAGTTAATATTCACATTGATAATATTAATTTATTTAGTAATTTATTAACCATATAAAATACATTAATTTTATGAAAATTATGTAATCACATCAATTCTACTACTCAACTAAAAAAATAAATAAGAATATCAATTTACTAACTAATTTACAAATTAATTTATCACATCATTCTTGTAGATTAATTAACCAATTATTTATGTTCATCAATCATATAAATTAATTCATCAATTAATTCAATCAATATAAAAATAATAATAAAACTCATAATTAATTCTACAATTATTTATCTCAAACAATAATTTGATATCTTATAACTAATTTATCAATAAATTATTTAAAATCAACCACTCAATATCTCTTAATTAATTCATCACATAATTACTTAAATCAGAAACATAATATCTCATATTTAATCCATCTATTAATTGTATAAAACAATAAATAAATATCTCTTATTTAATCATGAAATTAATTATCTCAAAATCTCATAATTAATTCAAAAATTAATTGCCTAAATCTATAACCTCAAAATACCCAAACATCATATCAACCCGATTCATTAAATCAACACATTAATTAATCCAATAAATAGTTAAATTGATGAACATATAATAGAAATTTTAAAATTACATAAAATTAGTTTAAATCACGACTATTGGATTTGAATTATAGTACACTTAACGTATGTTTGAAGAAGAACATTTTCCAACAAAATTCCCAAATTTTGAGTACCATAATATTGTAGAATGAGATCCAAATATGAAACCCTAAATCAAGATTAAATAAATTATAATACTAAAAATCTTGATCTAGATATATAAATCGGGATATAGATCTAATCGGAATAGAATTATAACCCCATTCAAGGATGGGAGAAGACATAAGAAAGGGTAGAATTCAAAATGTTATTTAATCCACTTATCGGTAGGGTTGCAGATCTATGATCCGAGATTATAATCACGAGGAACTAAGGTTTGGAAGGCATGTAAGCTACTTAGAGTGCTCCAAAATTATGAATTATATCCTAGGGTTGAATGGGGATCTAAATGGGATTAAAATTGGATTTCAGATAATTAAAAAACATATTTTTTGGTTTAATTAATTCTCATGCTTGGTTTTCTAGGCAGTGGTGCATAGTTTCCCATAAAAACATGATAAAACCATGTTCTAATTTTATATGGGTTCATGGTAACTCCAAATAGAAAACACAATTGGAAAAACCATGCTCATATGGTACAAAACCACACTATCAAGGGATTCATGGTTTTTTGGGTCGGGGAACATGGTTCTCCCTAACAATGCGCCAATTGTGCACTACCCAATTTGCTTCTATTTTTATCAATTTTCACCAAAACACACCCCATGGTAAAAACCAAAAGGAAATTAATCAACATAAGGAAAAATAAAACCATAATTTATTCCCTAGTCAACTCTTTAAAATCATTGGATAATACCCAAACTCTTTATAATCCATGAACTACCATTGGGGAAAATTATAACAAAACATCCATGAACCAGTACTCCATGATCTGATGCGAAAAACATTATAAATACATTTATGTGATTTATATAGATAATTTTTAGAAGTATTTAACCATCAAAAATGTCTAATCATCAAAATAAAATATTATATTACTTAAATATCTAATGACCATTGAGGATTATAGTTTTATATTGTATGTACCATATCTTATATGGAAAAGTGGATACATAAAAAATTGGCTCGTAAAAACAAATATTTATCTCCCACTATGCTCTTCACCTATAGTTATCTTATTAAGAATAACATTCATAATACCATTATTCACAACTTGTGTAGAATGAAACATAAGAAGGATGGTCTTGAATGACCAGTAAGGGTAGAAAAAGAATTATAAATTGATTTCCATAAATGAGAACCATGATCCATGTGAAAAAAATCATTTAACACATGATACATTATTTTTTTATAAAATCAAAAATAAAATTATTTTTTGGCATGGAACATCATATTCATATCACTCATACAATGAATATTACAAATGGAATAAACTACCTGGTAATTTTTAAAAATATCATATCAGAAACCAATAAAAACATAACTTTGTCACCTTACCCAATCAATTGGAAAATAATATCAGGGTAAACCATCAACATGATCAATATTGATTATTTACATCATTATAAACAATTTCATAGAATCAATAAAATTTCAATAAATATGAATGACTTAATTTTTCAGTATAAAAACAAACATTATTTTTGCATGGAATGATTTACCCATTAAATATAAATGGCTCCATCATAATATATTTGAAAACAACATAATCCATTAATAGAAGGAGTGAAAATTGTATAATTAAAACACAATCACATTGGATCATAATTAATATAATATTTTTTTCATTGATGATTAAAAATAGGATTAAAATATAATTAAATCATTATTTAGGAAAATACACATTTCATTAGGAAAATAACTGTTATGGAAAACAATTCGTAAAATATTTTCAAATTACTATTCATTTTTAATAATAATTGAAAATTATAACCCAAATATTAAATTTAAATAATTTTCATGACTGTGGTAAAATCCTTTCAAGAAGTAAAAAAATTACTTTAAACTACATATTCAATATTTTGTAAAAAGATTCAAAAGTTACCCATGTAAAAAATTCAATGAAATTTCCTTTAAAAATTAATAGGTCATCAATTATAAAATTAAATAAATTTAGGAAATAAACATTTGCTTTTAAATAATATTTGTGTTAATATTATGTTTTATCTGGGTATGAAATTGAATTTTTTTCTATTTAAAATATGTTTAATGATTAGTATCAATAATAAAAAAACATTTAGTATGTTAAATTAATCACTATGTGAGGAAATGAAAATTAAAAAATTATACCACATTAACAACCATATTAGAAGAGTATATATGTGTATCTATAAATTATTATCAAATTATTTTCCCCAAAGGTCATCAAACATAAAAAATACCACAATAACAGTTTAATGTAATAAAAATATATTTTCATAATAGTATCATTGGAATAAATAATAATTGAGAACATGATTATTACATGGTTCTATAATTCCAATTAATTTCATAAATTATTATGAATAAATTCATTCATCATTAATTAAGTACACAATTAATGGAAATCATAATGCATGAGAAGAAATATTCCCAAATAAAATCAGACTCAGTCAATAAAAAAATCATCCAAATTTCATATCATTTGATGTGATAAATAATCCATGATTTGATAATGTGAACAATTTTAAATATATATTAAATAATTCTAATTGAAAAATTGAAAAATTTATTATTCATTTAGTACATAGTCATATAATAAAAATATCAGTGAATTACATATATAACCAAATAAATGTAAGTTGAGTTTAGACACTGCTTTCCACATGGTAACATTCATTTCAAAAAACATAGAATAGAAGTAAATTTATTATTAACAATAAATAAGCTATTTTAGTGTGTATTAAAGATTGAAAATTTTAATGGTGGAGTATATGCAATAGAGAAATTAAATTATGTGCATATCATCAAAAAATTATTTAATGAATATAAATTGAGACCAAATCCCTTACTTTGAGTATGGTCTTTCTATGTATGGCCTTTAGAACAAATATAATAAAATATACCATGTATTGAATTGTGTACAATCTTTTTAAACTTTTATTACTTTACCATTAAATAGGTTTTTCATTTCTTATAATTACATATTTAATTACCTCATGTTTCTATCCATGTAAGTTGTTTTTTGGATGTTCATATCATTAATGAAAAAGGACATTAGTGTGATAATCCTAGTCAAAGGGTTAATTATTCTACCATATATTGAATAATAAACATTATATTATTATAATTTTTATATATTAAATATAATTTTAAAATAAACATTGACTATTGGTTATTGAATATGAATTATGTCATAATCATGGGGATTGTTGGTCGAACGTACATGTGAGTATCGATTCCATTTTTACTGAACATTGGTTGAAGAAGTAAAGTATTATTTTATAATTAAATAATGTTTATTATATAAAAAATATCATAATATCTTTTTATAACATTATATATAAAATCCATGTGATGTGGTGTCTAAAAATGAATCCCATATTTTTATATAGGTGATAATTTATGTGTATTAATTAAAGATGCTATCTTTTTTAGTGAATCAAAAAATAATAAAATAAATAAAATACTATCATCCCATATTTATAATTGTTTAAATAATTTCAAATAAATATATATTTTTTAACTACACTAATATATATATTCATGTTAGTATTTTATGGATAAAAAGTCACATTGATTTTCTAGGAGGTAGTACATTGTAGACACAAACAATGGTTTAATTCCTCATTTGATTGAAGGGGAGGTGGAAGAAGATTATTCAATTAACATAGTAAAACATTATTATGTGAATGATTCTATTGTTATTATTTCATCATCAGATAATAATATTTTAAGGACATATATGATGAAATTAAATAAAAACTCTCTATTAAGAACTATCCACCATCTTTTAACGAACTATTTTGGTTTAATAGTAAATCCTTTGTAGGGTGGTTTTAATATCAAACAAGGTACTCTAGGGTATTTATAAATATGTCATAAAGAAATTTATGTAGTTCTTGGATATACAAAAATTCCATTGAAGTGTTTAGTGTAGAGTAAAGGGGTTACCTTTTATAAGAAAGGTAGAGGAAACACTAAAAATTTTAAAAACATTAAAATTTTCTGACATAATACTAAATAAACATTGATCCAAAATAGAAAATTTCCAGGTATTGTCTTGTATAGGGTCAAAATATGTCCATGATGTTTGTTTTATACATCTTTAATTGTCAATTTAAACCTCATATGATTAGTTCAATAATATGTAAGCATGATTCAACCATAACTAAGTTAATAACATTTTATTATTTCTACTATTCATTATGACCCAAAATTAATACATCCTTATTACAAGATACTAATCCTTAAAATTAAAAATATTGAATAAATTTTATAAAATTAAAGTAAAAAAAGGCATGATTATATATGTCTTATTTAAGTAATATTATTTCACTGATATTTTATTCTCATTGGTGCATGTTTTATATGTTATTAGAAATTCTATTGTATTAAAATATTAGGCTGTTACACTCTAACCATGAAAATATTAATAAATTGATTCCTAAAATTTGTAAATTGAGCTCAGTAATCAATGGTTTTACATTTACAAAAATATCTTTATTGAAAACCCACATCTTAAAAATTGGTAATGAAACATTCTTTTGAAAGTAGTGAAACAAAAATATGAAGTTCATATAAATACACATAAAAAGGTTCTCATATAAGGATAAAATTTGAAATATATAAAAATATTATTTTTTATGATTTTACATTTTTTATATAATGCTATAATTTTTTTGGGAATAGGAAAGACAAAAAATTCTTCAAAAATGAAGGTAATATGATAACATTTCTAATTCAAGATCCATTTCCTATATTCAAGGTTTTAATTTTCCATCAAGATTAGGAATATAAGAAAATATATATAATTTATAAGTGTAATTTCATCCTTTCATAAATTTATCCCATAATCTCATCTTTTTCATCAAAATATGAGTATTTATTATGGATTTTCCATTACTAGAAAACTAAAATCAACATATATTGGACCACACACTCAAAAAATGATAACATGATATTCATAATTTCATTAGACATTTTTATAATGTGAAATTATTACCAAATTTTATGATATACAAATAAATTTTAAAATATTATCTGATTTAATAATTCATTTATCTCTAACATTTTAACAACAATACCAGAGATTCCACATATTCCATTACATAAATAAATAATCATATATCCCAATTATCATAAATAGTAATGTATTTTTTATACTTAAATTAAATTTTATTTAAATACCCAAAAATGTACTAGAATTATCATGAAATAATACTTCATGATAAACATTTTAATTATATGCACCTCAAATGAATAAATCCTCTCCAAATTTTTCAATAGTAACCTTAAAATCAAATTATATTAAACCTCAAAAGGGGTTGTTATTCCTTTGAATGTATAATCATACTTCAAATTATAAACTCATTATAGTTTTAATAACTCTTAATTTAAAATCATATGAACAAATCATAATGTACAATTTTATATACTTAATTCTATGACACTAACTATAATTTCCCTATACCTACACTCCTATCTTCAATGAAAAAAACTTATTGTTTAATTATCTCACATTGATTCTGATAAATAAGACCATATTTTATCAATAAAAATGATATAATAATAAAAATTAATTATTGTATCATTATTTTAACACCCCATATATTTTAAAATAACACTATATTTTATAGATTAAATGACACATAATATAGATCTTAAACGAAACACAAATATTATTATTAAAATATGACCATTATAACCTAGAAAATATGTTTGAAGGTTTGAATATTATTAACTAAATTATAAGATATATATATAGTACTCAATCAATAAAAATTAATTGACTGATTATAAAATAATTACTTAGTTTTCAATTATGTAATTTTACGCTTCAAAAATATGTTTCCTGCTAAAAATTATTTTTAATACTCTATGTATGAAAATACTAAAATCAATTTCTAGAACATATATAAATTTTATTTTATAAAAAAATTTATATTTTTTAAATAATAATACAAATATTATGCTAAGGTGAAATTTTTAGATTTTTTTGAAAAGTTTTATTTTCCACTGATTAGCAAAAAAATACCCCTTCTACTAAAAACTATATTTTTTGAACCATTTAAAAAAGATTAATTTTAATATAAAATTGTTTAACATTAAATTTTATACAATAATATTATCATTACTACCATTATATTTTTTTAATAAATTATAATATTTATTTATTTTTAAAACAATTTTTATACAAATTTGTTTAATAAAATTGGTATTTTTCTATAAATCCATTTTAATCAAGTTTTCTTCCCTTATTTTAAAATTATTTTTTTTGAACATATAGAAATTGATTTTTTGAAAATTATATTAATTATTAGGAATAAATAGTCTAAAATATGTAATGTACGGACCATTTTAATGAATTATAAATAAAACCCATGAGAGAATTTATCACCTCTGTAAATAGAATATCATGTTAATCTAGCTTAAAACTACGTGATAAGTAAATAATATTTCTGATTTATTTTAATTGAAAAAATTTAATACGTTAATTATCAAATTTGGGCCCAATTTTTTATTCTTTATAAACAATCAATTGTGAAAATGACTAATATGATATTTACATCATGGAAAATAACAAAATGGCACTCTCTTACTTTTAAATATCTATTGCACATCCACAAAGAATAAAATGTAAGTTATGAGAAAATAACACATTCAATTTTGTGAAAAACTAATTCATATTCATGAAAATAATTTATTTCCTATTTCCATGAAATATAATATTACCTTATATTCTTCTATAATAAAAATAATGTTTTTAATTTTTTAATAAATAAATAAAATAAATCATTTCAAAAACCATAAATGTGATATAATTTGAATTATTTAATATACCCAAGAATTTTATAGATCACTTTCACTTATTATGTATTTTTTATGTAATTATATTTTAATTAATTATTTATCATGATGTTTTAGAATTAAAATTATTTGAATACTTTAAAATTGACATTAATAATATTTTATCAGAAAAATGTATTATGAAATTATTTAAAATTAAGAGAAACATACCAACCAACATTTCAATTTAATATGGTTTACAAAAATACATGGTCTATTTTTTATTCATTCTCCATTAATAGTAACATTTTTAACCGTTTGTTATCAAAATAATGGCTACCATTGTTAAGGTAAAAAATGAATAACAAAGGGTTTTTAAAAAATATAAGGATTAAAATGATGTAAATTTTGTATAAAGATAATCGGATGAAATTATTTATATACTATAATTACTTTATTACAATTCAATGTCATTTTGAATATAATTTCTTCTATATTTTGCTTAATATAATTTATATTTTTACGATAATATAAATGTGACCCTCACCTCAATTATAAAAGTACACTTATTACTTCACTCAATAACAAAAAATTGAAAAAGTAATCTCAAAATATACAATTTAATTAAACTTATAAACTTAATTATCCTTGTTTTTCATGTTATATTGTACCTATGAAAAAAATGTTATGTTCATTATGAAAGGATCTACAAATGGTCTCTCAATGAAGTGGTAATTGTCACACCTGGTCTCTCACAATTTATTACTTCTTCTATGACATAAAATCTATTTAATTTATCATTAAATAAAACATTATGTATCTTGAATATACATAAGTTTTATTATGATTACAAAAACACCATCACCCAAGCTCATTTTTTCAAATAGGAAGTGAAATTATCACTCGTTGATATGTACGCCTTACGATCTCTACGTAGTGAAAAAGTTTATCTCTAATGAAAATATTTAATAATTATTTGTTATAATTATTGTAATTTTATAATGAAAAATTGATAGTATTATTCCTATAAAATTATAATATAATATCTACCTTCATAAATTACAATATGATAGGTAAATGATTATGTCACTCGAGCATACATGTTGACTTCCACCTCCACTATGCTACGTGATTTGTTTTTCATTTATATTATACCTGAATGAATATTTTTAGGGATACTATGAATATATATAATTTATATGATATAATAATAATTATATAATATTTAATTTATATTTATATTTCTTTCATTCCATCAATCAAAAATTGAATGTAGTGTTCCCTTATATGTATGGAATAAAATCTCCACAAATGGTATTATTCATTTTCAATCTCTAACTCTTTTCGATTATAATAAATCTACATTTATATATATATATATAATATGGATTATATTTATAAAATTATTATCATTATTTATTTTATGTAATTATAATTAGTTTGAAAGGATCCAAACTACAAAATAAAGACAAACATGAAAAATTAACAATCTATCACATGAAAAATCGATCTTAACAAATAATGTCTAAAGAATGGGATAAAATATATAAAAAGTAAATCATATATGGTATGATAAAAATTATTTTCGTTATGTAAAAGATTTATTATAAATCTATATTTATAATACACGAGGTTTTAACCCATCTGATAGAATTTAAACCCATGCTGAGGGTTTATTTCAAAAGCTCATGGTTATTGTAGATTTATTATATTTAGGTCCCCACTGGGGGAATATTTTTATTACATATCAATATTTTATATAAATATTTTAAAATAATTTTTATTTCATTTACCAATTATTTATAAATGATATTTTTATCCATGATTGATTTTCTAATAAGTGGTCTTAGAGTAATATTCTTTTTTTTCAAGCATGGTAATTTTTATACTTTTTATAAAAGTGTGAAATAAATTTATTTTAAATTATATGTAATGAATAGATTGTTATGACATCATATATAATATATTATTTCAAAATACCTTTAAATATTTACAAATCCATTTTCAAATGAGATTTTTTCTTTTATAATATTATTGAATTTTTTAAAAATGAGTCATTTCAAAGTGAAATGTGTACATTACAATGAATTTATCATTCATCTATTTAAATTATTTTTGTCTATGTTAACATCCATTGTTGAATAGTATTATTTTATAATTTTATTATCTTATGATACCATATTCCATATTTTATTTCATGGTTTATGAAATTTTTTACATGGGATGTAGTATTTTGAAAACATTCATTGTACTAATGTAATATCCCACCCATCCTCATTGAATTAAGTCAAGGTGGAGGTGATAATAGAAATTAGGTGATATCCCTATGGTGGAAAAGGCTAGAAATAAATGTTGAGGGCTTTGAGAAAAATTGGTGGAAGATTTACCCTTCTATAAAAACAACAAACCAAACATACAATTACCAAATCCTACTACATGATTCATGTCCACAATGTATTACATTAAAAAGATACTAAAAGACCACTATAAACAACCAAAAAATAACCTAAATCAGAGCACCATAGTATAATTATATGAAAAAACTCATTTATCCAATCCATATATCTACATCTTAACACCATTTTCAAAGATATAACACCACAGTACATCCCCAGTATCTTGAGGTGACAAAAAAGCATGTCGTTGTTTTACCTTTACCTATGTACCAGAATAAAAAATATGTAAAGTCACTAATGTGGCAAAGTTGCATGTTAGTAACAATAATCAGTTTATTTTCCCCAAACTACTTCCTTAAACGTGAAACAAGGATAAAATAAGTTACCAAATCTATATAGAATAATTAATATAAATCTATTAAATTATTTAAACAATTGACAACAACACAAACACATATTTACCTAAATAAAGTCACCCAGATCAACAAAATTACATTAAAAGAACCCAAAAGGTCGTTACTCATCCTATATTAGAATAACTGAAGAAATTATATGTGTCTTCTCACGTAACAAAAATATATTAACACATTACCACATGAGATTGGTGTTACCATGGATGGTTTAATGTCATTTCCATCCCCATCCCATTTTTTGTAGCTGTACATCACCCATGCATTCAACTCATTGATGGGGGTCCTTCACACCCACTATCCATCCCATCCATCCCATACATATACCACATAATCCAATAATTATAACAATCAACATCTACCGAAATCATTTTAGCACCAAAATTTCTAAAACAAATTAACCGATTATGCCCAAATACATTTCAAAATAACATTGAAAACCACTTTAATAAATCACTCATTTTTTACAAAGTCTAATAATACATTATTCATTCCAAAACATACATCAACATGAAAACATTTTTATTGAATCACAATTTCCAAAAACTATTTTCCAAAATCACCTAAGCCCCTGGTTTAGATTCATTATTTTAAAATCTAACATCCAATCACATTTCAAAACAGTAAACCATTCTCCAAAAAATATACAAATCATCACCAAATTGGTTTCAATAAAGATTCACACATCACAATCTCGTTAAATTTAAATAAAATCCCTTAAAATTGAAATTGATATTTATTTTTCATGAAAAATGGAGTCGAGAGAGAAGACACAAACATTATGGTTTGGGATATGTCAACCAATGCAAAACTGCAACATAAATCCGAGTGAAATATCCATGAAATCACTATAGATCTCTTCAACTAAAATAAAAAATCCCAACCCTCTTCATTTTAGGAAACCACAACCCATGATATAAATGTGATGGATTTAAATCTATAAGATCTAGATAGAGGTAAAACTAGATTTATAGAATCCCATAAATCAAACAAGGATAGTTACATACAAAGGACTAAACACCATTAAACAACCATGAAAACCCTTCGATTCACATCCAAAATGATTTGCAGAGACTCCCTATCCCCTGAGAAGAAGAAATCCTATGTTTGGTTTTAATAGAAGAAGAAATGGAGTGTTTCTGGTTAATCCTAATCCCACTTGTTTTTTGAAACCGATTTTTAAAGTAATGAATGGTTAGATCAAATGGTTAGATGAACCATGAACTAAATATGTTACTGATATTGTCTAAAAGGATTCCCTACATGTTTTCCTCACATGGTTAGACAAACTGTGTGATAACAATACCATATACTATTTCCTCAATTAGCGTGGTTTACTAGGGATGGCCACAAGGTTTGGAAAATATGCACTTTAACTGCGCACCCAACTCTTTGCCTCTTCCTCACTGGGAACACTAAATTGAGTTTGTTTCATGTTTTCAACTAAACATTTCAAAACATTTCACCCCTATAAAATCCTCTAATCAATTCCAAAACCCATTCAAACACTTCCAAACATTACCTAGCTACATTAGACACATAAAAATGCATAAAAAATGTTACATACCTCAAACATGTGGTTCTACAATTACATTGGATTGTTTATGAGTATGATTATTTATTGGGGAAATTTTTTACATATAGTATTAAAGTTTGAATAAATATATTTATACATATTATGATTCATGCTTTTCATATTAGAAATTCATTAGACATAATATTTGATGGTCGTGGCCTACTATAGCCCATCGATGCCTGGGAGTGTCTCATGAGACAAACTAGTTTGGAAATTAGCAGAATCCTTACTCATTTATGTAAAAAATTATTTCATTGGTTGGGGATGATAGTTTTATGTTCTATGGAGTTATACATTTCCACATTTTGAGACTAGTAATTTGATTTCCATGTAATTATTTTATTCTTTATGATGTCCATGTATAACATTTAAGATCATGGGATTATGTATATGGAATAATATTATCATTATCAATTCCCTAAATATTATTCTCCAATCCTTTATTATTGATTACATGGATTGTGCTTTTAGACACTTTACATGGCATATTTTTTAATTTTTCTATCTTCCACTATATTAGTACACTTACTGATCATAAGATCTCACCTCTTTCTTATGCCTACTTATTAATAGGATTTGAGGATGTGTATTATGTTTGGTATATGGGAATATGATAAAAGGGAATAATAGTGTACTCAATGAAAAAAATATTTTATGTTATCCATTAAAATGTAGTGTAACACTCAACTATGTATCTACTTTTCTATGACTATTAAACTATTCTATCCACTAGGATGTGATTGATTGTATCAAAAAATACTCTAATAAAGTATCCATTGACTCTAGGATACAATTTTTTGTTTAGATATATTTATAATCGGATCTTTTTTAGTAGAAACCTTTTCAAATAGATTCTAGAATACAAATATTATCTATTAAAAACCAATGACAGACTTTAATAATATTAACTAATAAACTAATCATATGATACTCATTTTAGTTTTACACACACTTTCAAAATTTTATTACTGCTTCACTAGATTATAAATTATAAATTATGATTCAAAATCTAGTTGGGTGTATGATATTATTTAAAAATAAAACCAAGTGAGGGGAATGAAAACCATATTAATTCACATAATCCCTATAGGGAATTTACTCATAAGAAATAAAATTAAGATGGATTTGGAGTTTTAGGTGGGGTTTAAAAAATTAATATATTAGAAAATCTATCTCTGGTAATCATAAATATACCATCCCAGGTAGATTATCCTTCTAATCCACAATATTGTGTACTAATGTTCGTCCGTTTCATACATCAGAAGCCGCCATCATTCAGTAGAACTGCAAATCCATTGGTATCTGAGAAATGTATATGTTATATAGGGAAGATTTTTTTTCAATTTGTGATGTAATAAAATGGATAAGGTTGTGAATTTATCTTATCATCTCCTGGGGGATGCAGTTTAATGTTGTCATTGATTCTAAAAACATAGGATGAGAATGAATTAGAGACCATGGATTTGGAGGATATCAAAAAAAATTTTATAGTAAATAATTTTCCTCATGGACAATGAGAATATATAGAGATACATTTGTTTAGTGTGAGAGAAAATGAATATGAATATATTTCAAAATAAAAATTTGACTTTAAATATTTATCTATATGAATGCTACAGACAACATATATAATCAAAAGAGTATGATTGATTATTCCTTGTTTAGGATTAAACCATTTAGTTAATGGGAACTAATCTACCAAATGTTATGACATTATAAGGATATATTATTATGTGCTATCAAGACATAGAAATAATTAACCATGTCTTAAGGTCTTAAATAATACAAAAAATAATAATAATATTGGGTAGAAAAAATAGATAATATGATGAAGGGAAATAAGTATATTTCAACTTTTCATAACTGTGGAAATAATCACCTTGGTAATTGATTGAAATGATTGGTATTTTTTTCATCTGTGGAGATAATATTTTAATAGGAGTTTTATTTTATGGAAGATAAATAATATTCCAATGTTTAAATATTAAACTTTAAGGATTTGGGGTACAATACAAAAAAAATCCGAAATTTCAACGGAATACAACTTACAATAAAAAAATAAATCAATGTTAATCATTTTATATTACTATTGATAAAGAATAATTTTTAAAGTACTCATATATTTGGATTCAAAAAATATATTATATATATAAGTATCATGATACTTATAAGTATTCTACTAAAAAAAATTATATGTTAATTCATATAATGAATGGTATTGACAACCATGTAAAGTGACTAAGGGTATGGTGGTATTTTTAGAGAATCAATTAATGGCGGAATGATAACCCTTGGTGTTATGATGATGAGTTAATAGTGTTTATTTGTTATAACATTAAGATTAACATTGAAAAATTAATTGGGTGGTATTAAATACATTTAAAATGGTTAGTTAATTAATTATAAAGTAGTTTGTGATACATTTTACAAAGTTTTTTTGATGTGGGTTATATGAAATAAGGATAATGTTAAGGGTGATTGATGATATTAAAATATTTGATCAAGGTATTCACATTTATTTATGAGAAATTATGAATATATTTATATTTTCTGTAGATAAATGTTATAAAAAAATTGTATTTTGAATATGGGTGGTAATATTTTGGAGGAATCAAAATGATAGATAACCAGAGAATGGATTATGTTTAACATTGGATGTTATTTTTTTTAGTTAAGTGTTTAATTTATGATATTTGATAACCATTTAAAACTATTCTAGTTTTTTTAATATTTATAGGCTAAATTAATGACTTTTTGATCTTATTATTCATTAAAATAGTTTTATAAATGAAATATATATTTCAAATAATGCTTTTTTAGAGTAAGAGTTGTCTTGGAATAATATTTAAAAATAACCAAAATATTATATTATGCTTAAGAAGGTGAAAATTTATTTATTTTTATTTTCACACGAGATTTACATAGATAAGAAATGAATCCATCGACATTAGGAAACAGAACATGAAATAAAAATGTTATATGATTACTTTCTTATAAATAAATCAATATCCATTTAACATGTCATAAATTTATAGTTTTCTGATGGTTGAAATTCTCATTACCATGTTCTATATCACTCCATACTAATCCATGCTCATTAATTTTCTCTTCCATTTCCATATTTTCACCTAACACTAGTTTACTATAATTTTGAATCCTAGTTTTTTTGTGTCCATCATCATTACCTATCACAATTACTAAGTGTAAGTTTCATTAACCAATTTCACATTTCATGATTTAAAAAAATTAATTTTCAAATATCATACACATGATTACATAACACTGACAAAAAATTCTTCTTTATTTGATTTTGAAAACCACTTTTTGGGTGAGCGGAAACCATACATGAGATAACCGAATCACAAAATCCTAAAACCGTGCAGACAAAATTCACGTTTGAATCAAAATTCAAAAACGTGGCTAGCGAAGCACCTCAGTACATGGATCCACAATCAGCCTCCTTGAGTCGTGCCCCCGACACCATCAACACTGTCGTACCATCAGCAGAGCATCGAAAACATCATCACCTTAGAATCCAATGATGTCGCTGCCCATCGTCGGATCCGATGAAAGATTATTATTTAAATATAACCATTATAACCTCGCTGGTATATTAGTGGGTATGAATAGTAAAAATAGAATTATTAAATCCATAAAAAGGAACTCCAAAAAATGGATTTATTGATTAAGAAATCCAAACCCAATCATCAGTAATGTTTTAATTATTTACAAATATGTTTCCATAAAAATTGATTTTTATTTATTTTCATAAGAAAATAATATAATTTTTTTTAGAAAATATGAAATTTCCATTTTATATGTATAAAAATATTTAAGGGAATTAGTGTACCAAAATAATATTACGGTGAAATTTTTGGATTTTACTGAAAATATTTATATTCCAGTGAATAGTCAAATATACAGATTTTTATTCAATCCTACATATAAGTTTCAACCATTTGATGTAATCTAATTTATTCTAAACTGGTTTAAAAGTAAAATTATCTTTATTATATCATGAATGATAAAATTAGTTTCATTTTAATAAAATTTATAATTAAATTTTTAATAAAAACATTTTTTAGAAATAAATTATTTTTCTAGAAAGATGATTCTATAAAAAATATGATATCTTGAAATTAATTTTTTATAATTAATGAATTTTAATTCTGAACAAATAATTCAGTATTTTTAATAAAGAATCTACAATTTGGTCGATATTTCCTTTTTACTTATAGCATTTACAAACAGTAATCATTGTAAAATAAAACACCAAGTTAAATTATAAATTTAGTTAATATAGGTTAAAACAATGTCATAAGGTCATAATAATTAATATTAATTATTATTTAATGAATTTAATTCTACAATTTCTATATTTTGTTATAAATATATATGTTTAACGGTCATGTTTCCATGAAAATGTCTAATACAATATTTAAACACAAAAATGTTACAAAATTTTACTCTCTTAGTTGTAAATATATATTTTGTCTCTACATATGTTCAAAATTATGTTATGCATGAATCTAATTTTAAAATTTCTAAAAATTAATATAATTTTCATGATAATAATGTATTTAAAATTTATATAATTTATATAATGTATTTAATTTCTTCTAAAAACCCAATATCATATTTATTCAATTAACAACAAATAATGTAAATAAATTGAAAAATATTACCAGCTATATAGTTATAATGATGTTTTAGAAAGAATTAATTTCGCAGATATAGTTTTTATTATAGTGTTTTTTTAAATAATTATATTCTCATCCCACCTTTTTTATGATGTATTTTAGGTCAAATTTATTGACTACTGTCAAAAGTGACATTAATAATATTTTTTCCACATAATATTTTATTAAATTATTAAAATTTATTAAAAACATTATCTTCATCCATGTGAAGATAATATGGTTTAGAAAATATTTCATCTTCCATTTATTAGTTATATGTCCATTAGTAGTAACAATATTAACCCTTTTTGAATAAAATTATGGTTGTTGTGGTTAAACTAAAAAAATCAATAACCAAGAGGTTAATTAAAATGATAAGGATTAAAAAGATAAAAAAAAATTATATATTAAATTATATATTTTATTTAGAATACGACTTCATTTTATTTGAATTCATCACCATTATATTAATTTTAATATAGAATAGAATTATTATATTTTAATTTTTTTAAATTTTTAAAACATCATCTTGCATTAATTATAAAACGACACCCCTTCCCTCAGTTCTTTACACCACATTGACCAACCTAGATCGACAAATCCATGACCATTACTCTTATAAACATCCCCTTCTATGTTATTTATTATTTTTTTCTCACCAATGTAACAAAATTACGTTTTTTATGAAATGATCTTAATATGGACTACTGAAAAATGTCTAAATTCTCTTACCTAGTGTAACACCCTGAGCTTCCGTGATACGCTTCTCATTCAATAATGCAATAGCTAGCATTGTACGCAACTTCGAGTTCTAAAACACCGCCACTAATCAAAGTAGCCGTTATGAATAGTAATAACCACTTTTTAAAATTATTGAAATTTTATATTTTAAAATGGACTTCATTTTTGGATTTGGAATATCAAAATTAGCCTATGTTGAATTTTTGGTATTTTTCTGAGAACTTCCATTTTTTATGAATAGTGAAAAATACTTAAAAACAACTTTTTTAATCAAAATAATTTATAGTGATAAATTATACTATTGAGTTATTTTAGAGTATATTTAGAATATATTTTTACCATTTTATCCAATGGTGGTCATTAGAATTAACTTAACATTGAAATTGGGAATTAACAATTGTCAATCTTTTGATATAAATTGTTTCTTAAAAACACGCTATTTGTTGTGACAGCAGGAATTAATTATAAAATTAATTAATGCAACTTATATGTTTGGATTTTTTTAAAATATACATCATTTTTTAATTCGGAATAACAATATAGCTTAGGGTGAAATTTTGGCATTGTTCTGAAAAACTTCATTTTTTGATGAATAGTGAAACCACTAAGTTGTAGTTAAATTACTGATTTTTCGTTTAAATGAAATATTACAACCTCTGTGATTTGATTTTCAAAAATCCGACATACATGGTTATTATTAAGATGTAAAATTTGGTTCAATGAGATTAAAATAATTTTTGGTGAATAGTAACTTTTAAGTTCTTTATCGCGATTAGAGATAATTAGTTTAGTTTAAGGTAAAAATAATGTTTTAATAATATGATATGAGAATGAAACTTGTCCTACTCCTATTGGATGAGTCATGGCCGACCAAGACAATCCATGGGTCAACTTGGGGACCCCATGGTGCCACTTTAGTTGGAAAATGACATAAATACCTTTTATTTAATGTTAAAGTAAAAAATGACACAAACATGAAATGTTTTACTAAAACAATTTTTACATGGAGTTATACAAGTCATATTTTTGACTATAAATAGTCATTGGAAATATAAAAAGATTTCCTACATCATAGTATTTTTTTATAATTTTTAGACATTAAATAAATAAAAAATTTTATGACATCATGATGATGCAGCGATGACCTCATTATTTAACGATTTAAATAAAATGGAAAGATAATGTAATATCTAAGACCTACACATGTCCAATAACTATTGGATGGGTGGATTTAGAACCCTTATCACCTTAGCCTAAAAATTATACAAGTGTGGGTCCTTTAGAATCCGAAATGCATTGTATAATAGAATAACATTTCATTACTTTCCAAAAGTGCCCCTCCTCTACTCTTATAAAAGGCCCCCACCTCTACCACCTCATACACACTTTAAAGCCATTTGGCTCGGCCAAACTCTGCCCAAATTCTCTCCCAACATCCCTCAATTACTCCTAGAAGCCTCACTTTGGGCAGAAATCTTCCCAAGTAAGCCTTTGGCTCCAATCAAAAGAGTTACCCGATTTAAAGGTAATGTCTTCTCTTATGTTATTTTGTTTTATTTTTCTTCTCCAACCCCATAAAATCTTTTTATTCATTTATTTTGTAACAAAACCAGTATCATAAATATACTAGGATGTTGTTATAAGAAGTATTTGAGCTACACTTACACACACCTACATCTAATGGTTAATGAACATACGGTTTCTGTGGATGGCGAATTTCTGCCTCACGAAACGATGATTGTTTAACACTCATATAACACCTTCAAATGTGGCCATTAATATGTCACTATATTTATATATGATATATAATATGTTTATGTTTTACTTATGCTTCTGTATTTCTCATTTATGGAATACTTTATGATTTCTATTATGGGTAAACGCGATAATTTCATTTTAGGAAGTGCGGACTACCGCCCACTCAAAGTGATTTGAATCGTTAATGCCATATGTGGGATGTATAAAGGATGGAGTAAATGGTATTATACACTATATTATACTAGAATTATATTATACATTTATATCATTATGATTTCATTCCATTAAATATTAAATAGAAATGAAAGTAGCGTTCATGCGTACGTACGGCTTACCGTCTCCATGAACGGTGCATTTCATTTCTTACCTCTAAATGTTATGTAATGTTATAAATGAATGTATATACTGGATATATATGATATATATGACATCTAAATCATTAATATAATTCTGGAGATAATGGATATTCTACCACATAAACAACTTGTAATTATAAAAAGTTTATTGTTGACTCAAGTACCAAAGATCGACAAAACGACCGTTATTAACATAAATAATTTCATAATGTTCATATCATTGTAATAAGTGTTATAAAAAGGATAATGAAATTGAAAATGGTTCTTAATAAGGTATATATTAACTCTAGTTTATTATTCAGGAGGTTAAAGAACGGTTGAGTCAAGTCAGACACGAGGTAAGGGAACTTCTTAACCCAATTTCCATTCCTTGGGTTAATCTCCTACTTTCAAATTATGTCATGATATTATTATGACCTATATTGTATTTGTACTTTATTTATGTGTTGTTATAGTTAATACACATAATAGATCTATTTTATTTAAAAAAATTATCTTTTTAAGGGAACTTCTGAACCCAATTTCTATTCTTTGGGTTAATCTCCTACTTTCAAATTATTTCATGATATTATTATGTCCTATCTTGTATTTTTACATTATTTGTGTGTACATATAGTGAATACACATTATAGATGTACTTTATTTAAAAAAATGATCTTTTTAATGACTTCGTCTCAATCACCTTTCATTGAGGTATATTTGGTTTTATACACAACATTCTTTTATACAGTGTATAAACCCCTTTGACTTTTATGTTTATTCAAAAGGAATCTTTTTTATACGAAGAGTTTTGCTAAACGACAGAAGGGAATGTGTTTATTTCCATACTTATGCGGCGTCAATGACTTCTCCGCCACCGTGACCATTATTTGAGTTTCGGCTTCCTCTACAAGCCATCATTTTTTTAATGAAAAATAAATACAAAGTTTTAACTTTCTTTTATTTTGGTATTGAAAATGTTTTTGAAAGCGTTTTTATTATATCAATGTGTTTTATTGATATCTTGTGATTGAAATGTGGAAATGTTATGTTTCCATTATGCATGTTTTATGTGATACGATTATGTTATGGTTTATGATATGTTTAAACCTATTCATATGAGGAATGTATTGGACTTAATAAGTGACGGGTGGAGCCCGCTATAGCTCCTCGATGCATCGGTAGGTCTCATGAGACAACTAGACGTGGAATTGGCCGAGGCCCTTTCCCAATTTGATTTATGGTTTTGGCCGAGGCCTTAATCATTTTAGACGTCTTGGCAGAGGCCTTGACAAAATGTTTCAGAATGTCTGGCATTATACATTCCCTCATTATGGAAGTGGTTATTGATATTTCATGTGATTATTTGTCTAGTAGAATATCCATGTGAGTAAGTAATGGCATTATTTTATTGTACTTTTTTCATTTTATACTGAAGTTCAAGTTAAATAAAGCTTTTGTTTTAGTTATACATTGCCTTAAATGCTTATGTTTTCTTATGAAAGTTTCCGCTATATTGTTATCCTTACGAAGCATTTGAGCTCACCCCTTTCAATGTTTTATTTTTCCCAGGATGTGAAGAAGTGTATTATGACTGACTTGCAAGAATAGTCAGTGAGGATATGAGTGTGGACTAAGGAGACCATGTTATTGGAGTTTTTCACCTTATGTTGTAATGTAACATTTATGAATGTATCTAGTGTTTCCAAGGCTAATAAACTAATCGGTCTTTCGAGACTTCATCTTTTGTGATCATGCCAAAGTTACGAAGTGATGCACCAACTCTAGGTAGCTGGGGTCGGGGTGTTACAGTAGGTATCAAAGGCAGTTTAGTACTAACCTTGGAAGCTAGATTTAGATAAACTCTAATTAGAGAACATAGCCCGAAGATAGACTTTAAGGATTAGTATAGAAGAACTTCCTGGAATTTTGGTATTATAGAGATTTTGTGAGTTTTCCGAGCAATACATCCCTGTCTGGATACGAGCAGGTAGAGGCGGCTATGGCACAGATGTACCTAGGGGTAAAACCCG
The DNA here is from genome assembly GCA_963277665.1 of Viscum album. Classification (NCBI taxonomy): domain Eukaryota; kingdom Viridiplantae; phylum Streptophyta; class Magnoliopsida; order Santalales; family Viscaceae; genus Viscum; species Viscum album. The sequence continues at coordinate 382,330,949 of OY728122.1, forward strand.
AAAATACCGCTTTGAGCTAGACTCGAACGGGAAGTGGTTCACGACAACGGGCCTTGCTGCACTCTTGGTTACGACACTCACAGGGGATTTTCTTAGGATAATTCCCATTTTATTTACAAACCACTATGAACGGTTATGAGTATATACTTCCTCAAATAAAACCTTTTTATGATTATGGATTATATCCATAAATAGTTCAATTTATGTTAATTATTTTACAAGTATGGAATTATGTATTTTGATTCATAAACTAATCTAGTTTATGCCATTGTTTAGAAATGGTTCCTAGTGGAAGGAATGGAAACTGTATCAATGCACGCACTCCGTGTAGGGATTGCCCTCCTGCTCAAGATAATTATTGTGGATCTGGAGATACAACAGGTGCTGATCAACTTATTACCATACTGGGACAACTCACTCAAGTTATGAATAATAACCTTACTCGTATGGATCACCCTGATCCACAACGTGGATGATCAAAGTTAGACCGCTTCATGAGGCAACAACCACTAACATTTAATGGGGGTACAAATCCGTTAGTAGCTGAGCAATGGATAAACTCCTTAGAGAAAATATTCCATGCCTTGGGGAGTAGCGAAAGGGAGAAGCTTGTCATGGCAGTTTACCGCCTCACTGGAGATGTCGATCAGTGGTGGTCGCTGATTCAAAACACTAAGGAAGATGATGACGTATCGAATATGGAATGGAGGGAGTTCAAAGAGCTTTTCATAGAAAAATACTTTCCTCGTGACCATCAAGCAGATATGGAAAGGAAATTTCTGAGTCTTAGGCAAAAGGGGGATGAGAATGTCGCAAAGTATGAGGCCAATTTTACAAGGTTAGCGAGGTATGTTGCAGATTATATACGTAACCCAAGGAGTAAGATTGATCGTTTCTTTGATGGGTTAAAACCATTTCTCCATCGATATTTTGTATCAAAATCCTTCTCATCATACGAAGATATTGTCTCGTGTGCTATCAAGACTGAAAAGGAATTCTCTAAGTCTTATGACAACAAAGTAAAGCAAGAGAAGAAGAGAACGGTGGAACAAGAGACAGATAAAGGGAAAAAGGGAAAGAAGGATTTTCCATTATATGATAATTGTGGGAAGAATCACCCTGGTACTTGCCTAAAAGGAATGGGAGTTTGTTATAAATTTGGAGAAAAGGGTCACCAGGCTCGTGATTGCAAGGGAAAGAAAGAGGCTATCAAAGTTGAATGCTACAATTGTAGAGAAATGGGTCATTATGCAAATTAATGTCCTAAGAGTCAGGGAAACATACCTCAGAAAAGGCCATGGGATCAAGGCCAATCTTATGATGTGACTACAGTTGAAGCGGAATAATTAATGTATTAGTGCTTTTGGACTCATGGATTATATTCTAGTTATTAGAGTAATGTGATATATAAGGATTGTACTGCAGTACTTTTTGATTTCAGTAAGGTTTTAATATGATGAAGTTAATCATATTTTTTGTATGTGACAAAAGAGAAACATTAATTTGTTTGAGTAATCTGATGTTACAATTGATTTTGGAATTAAGAGACCTTTTAGAGAAAGTCTGGATAGAGGTATTTTGGATAACTATAAAGGTTGGAGTGGATTAAGTTGATCTTTGGATAGTATTGTTTAAGGTTAAAAAATTTATGAAGATTATTTTTGGAATATTATAATACTCTAGTTTTAGGAAAAGGACAACCTGCAGGGTGGGGCATAACCCGTCGCGTCGGACAAAGCTGCAGGAATCGAACCCACAACCATAGTGCGACATGCCTTTATTTCCTACCACTAGCCTACAGGAAGTCCCTGGTTATTACAAAATAATTTTACTAATCTAAATGGTATGTGTTAACATTTTGAACCTTATAAAATTAGGATAAGTATAATATTTTTGAGTTCTATTATCTTTTTGAGTGAAAGATGAGTCGAAGGTTGAAACTCTAATTGTCAAGCATAAATATATATATACCTATCTTTTATTCAATGAATAAATTAATTATTAAACTTTAGTAAAGGGATATTAAAACAAAAAAATGTGTTATCCTAATACCTTATGTCTTGTTGAACTGGTGATATTTTAAATCAACATAGATTGAAGGCTTTGAGGCCCTCAATTTGACAGTTGATTGTGATTGATGACCTCAATCACTCCCTACAAATATTTACGTTTTTCCTCCAATTATATGTCTTTAATTGCCACCAATGTTCTCCTAATCGAGATCATAATTGGGTGGTGACTTTTTCATTTCCCTTTCCCTCTTATTAAGGCTAAATTTTATTAATCTTATTTCTGATGTGGGTTTTCCACAAAGGTATTTTCTCTTTTCAACATTTTATTTTCAAAGAAAAAAATCTCAAATTGCGAGGAAGCAATTTATTGAAGGAGGGGAGAATGTAACACCCCGAGCTTCCATGATACGCTTCTCATTCAATAATGCAATAGCTAGAATTGTACGCAACTTTGAGTTCTAAAACACCGCTACTAATCAAAGTAGCCATTATGAATAGTAATAACCACCTTTTAAAATTATAGAATTTTTATATTTTAAAATGGACTTAATTTTTGGATTTGGAATATTGAAATTAGCCTATGTTGAATTTTTGGTATTTTTCTGAGAACTTCCATTTTTTATGAATAGTGAAAAATACTTAAAAAAAACTTTTTTAATCAAAATAATTTATAGTAATAAATTATACTATTGAGTGGTTTTAGAGTATAATTAGAATATATTTTTACCATTTTATCCAATTGTGGTCATTAGAATTAACTTAACGTTGAAATTGGGCATTAACAATTGTCAATCTTTTGATATAAATTGTTTCTTAAAAACATGCTATTTGTTGTGACAGCGGGAATTAATTATAAAATTAATTAATTAAACTTATATGTTTTGAATTTTGTAAAATAGACATCATTTTTCAATTCGGAATATCAATTATAGCTTAGGGTGAAATTTTGGCATTGTTCTGAAAAACTTCAATTTTGATGAATAGTGAAACCACTAAGTGGTAGTTAAATAACTGATTTTTCATTTAAATGAAATATTACCACCTCTGTGATTTGATTTTCAAAAATCCGACATACATGGTTATCATTAAGAAGTAAAATTTGGTTCAATGAGATTAAAATAATTTTTGGTGAATAGTAACTTTTAAGTTCTTAATCGCGATTAGAGGTAATTAGTGTAGTTTAAGGTAAAAATAATGTTTCAATAATATGATATGAGCTTGAAACATGTCCTACTCCTATTGGATGAGTCATGGCCGACCAAGAAAATCCATGGGTCAACTTGGGGACCCCATGGAGCCACTTTAGTTGGAAAATGACATAAATACCTTTTATTTAATGTTAAAGTAAAAAATGACACAAACCTCAAATGTTTTACTGAAACAATTTTTACATGGAGTTATACAAGTCATATTTTTGACTATAAATAGTCATTGGAAAGATAAAAATATTTCCTACATCATAGTAGTTTTTTTATAATTTTTAGACATTAAATAAATTAAATTATTTATGACATCATGATGATGTAGCGATGACCTCATTATTTAACGATTTAAATAAAATGGAAAGATAATGTAATATCTAAGACCTACACATGTCCAAAAACTATTGTATGGGTGGATTTATAACCCTTATCACCTTAGCCTAGAATTATACAAGTGTGGGACCTTTAGAATCCGAAAATCATGGTATAATAGAATAACATTTCATTACATTCAAAAAGTGCTCCTCCTCTCCTCTTATAAAAGGCCCCCACCTCTACCACATCATACACACTTTCAAGCCATTTGGCTCGCCCAACCTCTTCCCAAATACTCTCCCAACATCCCTCAATTACTCCTAGAAGCCGCACTTTGGGCAGAACTCTTCACAAGGAAGCCTTTGGCTCCAATCAAAAGACTTACCCGATTTAAAGGTAATGTCTTCTCTTATGTTATTTTGTTTTATTTTTCTTCTCCAACCCCATAAACTCTTTTTATTCATATCTTTTGTAACAACACCAGTATACTCAATATACTAGGATGTTGTTATAAGAAGTATTAGAGCTACACTTACACACACCTACATCTAATGGTTAAAGAACATACGGTTTCTATTGATGGCGAATTTCTGCCTCACGAAACGATGATTGTTCAACACTCATATAACACCTTCAAAGGTGGACATTAAGATGTCACTATATTTATATATGATATATAATAAGTTTATGTTTTACTTATGCTTCTGTAATTCTCATTTATGGCATACTTTATGATTTCCATTATGGGTAAACGCGATAATTTCATTTTAGGAAGTGCGGACTACCGCCCCCTCAAAGTGATTTGAATCGTTAATGCCATATGTGGGATGTATAAAGGATGGAGTAAATGGTATTATACACTATATTATACTGGAATTATATTATACATTTATATCATTATGATTTCATTCCATTAAATATGAAATAAAAATGAAAGTAGCGTTCATGCGTACGTACGGCTTACCGTCTCCATGAACGGTGCATTTCATTTCTTACCTCTAAATGTTACGTAATGTTATAAATGAATGTATATACTGGATATATATGATATATATGACATCTAAATCATGAATATAATTCTGGAGATAATGGATATTCTACCACATAAACAACTTTTAATTATAAAAAGTTTATTGTTGACTCAAGTACCAAAGATCGACAAAACGACCGTTATTAACTTAAATAATTACATAATGTTCATATCATTGTAATAAGTTATATAAAAAGGATAATGAAATCGAAAATGGTTCTTAATAAGGTATATATTAACTCTAGTTTATTATTCAGGAGGTTAAAGAACGGTTGAGTCAAGTCAGACACGAGGTAAGGGAACTTCTTAACCCAATTTCCATTCTTTGGGTTAATCTCCTACTTTCAAATTATGTCATGATATTATTATGTCCTCTATTGTATTTGTACTTTATTTATGTGTTCTTATAGTTAATACACATAATAGATATATTTTATTTAAAAAAATGATCTTTGTAAGGGAAATTCTTAACCCAATTTCTATTCTTTGGGTTAATCTCCTACTTTCAAATTATGTCATGATATTATTATGTCCTATCTTGTATTTTTACATTATTTATGTGTACTTATAGTGAATACACATTATAGATGTACTTTATTTAAAAAAATTATCTTTTTAATGACTTCGTCTCAATCCCCTTTCATTGAGGCATATTTGGTTTTATACCCAACATTCTTTTATACAGTGTATAAACCCCTTTGACTTTTATGTTTATTCAAAAGGAATCTTTTTTATACGAAGAGTTTTGCTAAACGACAGAAGGGAATGTTTTTATTTCCATACTTATGCGGCGTCAATGACTTCTCCTCCACCATGACCATTATTTTAGTTTCGGCTTCCTCTACAAGCCATCATTTTTTTAATGAAAAATAAATACAATGTTTTAACTTTCTTTTATTTTGGTATTGAAAATGTTTTTTAAAGCATTTTTATTATATCAATGTGTTGTATTGATATCTTGTGATTGAAATGTGGAAATGTTATGTTTCCATTATGCATGTTTTATGTGATAAGATAATGTTATGGTTTATGATATGTTTAAACCTATTCATATGAGGAATGTATTGGACTTAATAAGTGACGGGTGGAGCCCACTATAGCTCCTCGATGCATCGGTAGGTATCATGAGACAACTAGACGTGGAATTGGCTGAGGCCCTTTCCCAATTTGATTTATGGTTTTGGCCGAGGCCTTAATCATTTTAGACGTCTTGGTAGAGGCCTTGACACAATGTTTCAGAATGTCTGGCATTATAGATTCCCTCATTATGGAAGTGGTTATTGATATTTCATGTGATTATTCGTCTAGTAGAATATCCATGAGAGTAAGTAATGGCATTATTTTATTTTACTTTTTCCATTTTATACTGAAGTTCAAGTTAAATAAGTCTTTTGTTTTAGTTATACATTGCCTTAAATTCTTATGTTTTCTTATGAAAGTTTCCGCTATATTGTTATCCTTACGGAGCATTTGAGCTCACCCCTTTCAATGTTTTATTTTTCCCAGGATGTGAAGAAGTGTATTATGACTGACTTGCAAGAATAGTCAGTGAGGATATGAGTGTGGAATAAGGAGACCATGTTATTGGATTTTTTCACCTTATGTTGTAATGTAACATTTATGAATGTATCTAGTGTTTCCAAGGCTACTAAACTAATCGGTCTTTCGAGACTTGATCTTTTGTGATCATTCCAAAGTTACGAAGTAATGCACCGACTCTAGGTAGCTGGGGTCGGGGTGTTACAGTTGGTATCAAAGGAAGTTTAGTACTAACCTTGGAAGCTAGATTTAGATAAACTCTAATTAGAGCACATAGCCCGAAGATAGACTTTAAGGATTAGTATAGAATAACTTCCTGAATTTTGGTATTATAGAGATTTTGTGAGTTTTCCGAGCAATACATCCCTGTCTGGATACGAGCAGGTAGTGGCGGCTCTGGCACAGATGTACCTAGGGGTAAAACCCGAAAATACCGCTTTGAGCTAGACTCGAACAGGAAGTGGTGCACGACAACGGGCCTTGCTGCACTCTTGGTTACGACACTCACGGGGGATATGCTTAGGATAATTCCCATTTTCTTTACAAACCACTATGAACGGTTATGAGTATATACTTCCTCAAATAAAACATTTTTATGATTATGGATTATATCCATAAATAGTTCAATTTATGTTATGTATTTTACAATTATGGAATTATGTATTTTGATTCATAAACTAATCTAGTTTATGCCATTGTTTAGAAATGGTGCCTAGTGGAAGGAATGGAAACCGTATCAATGCACGCACTCCGTGTAGGGATTGCCCTCCAGCTCAAGATAATTATTGTGGATCTGGAGATACAACTGGTGCTGATAAACTTATTACCATACTGGGACAACTCACTCAAGTTATGAATAATAACCTTACTCATATGGATCACCCTGATCCACAACGTGGACGATCAATGTTAGACCGCTTCATGAGGCAACAACCACTAACATTTAATGGGGGTACAAATCCGTTAGTAGCTGAGAAATGGATAAACTCCGTAGAGAAAATATTCCATGCCTTGGGGAGTAGCGAAAGGGAGAAGCTTGTCATGGCAGTTTACCGCCTCCCTGGAGATGCCGATCAGTGGTGGTCGCTGATTCAAAACACTAAGGAAGATGATGAAGTTTCGAATATGGAATGGAGGGAGTTCAAAGAGCTTTTCTTAGAAAAATACTTTCCTCGTGACCATCGAGCAGATATGGAAAGGCAATTTCTGAGTCTGAGGTAAAAGGGGGAGGAGAATGTCGCAAAGTATGAGGCCAATTTTACAAGGTTAGCGAGGTATGCTGCAGATTATATACGTAACCCAATGAGTAAGATTGATCGTTTCTTTGATGGGTTAAAACCATTTCTCCGTCGATCTTTAGTATCACAACCCTTCTCATCATACGAAGATATTGTCTCATGTGCTATCAAGACAGAAAAGGAATTCTCTAAGTCTTATGACAACAAAGTAAAGCAAGAGAAGAAGAGAACGGTGGAACAAGAGACAGATAAAGGGAAAAAGGGAAAGAAGGATTTTCCATTATGTGATAATTGTAGGAAGAATCACCCTGGTACTTTCCTAAAAGGAATGGGAGTTTGTTATAAATGTGGAGAAAAGGGTCACCAGGCTCGTGATTGCAAGGGAAAGAAAGAGGCTATCAAAGTTGAATGCAACAATTGTAGAGAAATGGGTCATTATGCAAATTAATGTCCTAAGCGTCAGGGAAACATACCTCAGAAAAGGCCAAGGGATCAAGGCCAATCTTATGATGTGACTACAGTTGAAGCGGAATAATTAATGTATTAGTGCTTTTGGACTCATGGATTATATTCTGGTTATTAGAGTAATGTGATATATAAGGATTGTACTGCAGTACTTTTTGATTTCAGTAAGGTTTTAATATGATGAAGGTAATCATATTTTTAGTATGTGACAAAAGAGAAACATGAATTTGTTTGGGGAATCTGATGTTACAATTGATTTTGGAATTAAGAGACCTTTTAGAGAAAGTCTGGATAGAGGTATTTTGGATAACTATAAAGGTTGGAGTGGATTAAGTTGATCTTTGGATAGTATTGTTTAAGTTTAAAAAAAATTATGAAGATTATTTTTGGAATATTATAATACTCTAGTTTTAGGAAAAGGACAACCTGCAGGGTGGGGCATAACCCGTCGCATCGGACAAAGCTGCAGGAATCGAACCCACAACCATAGTGCGACAGGCCTTTATTTCCTACCACTAGCCTACAGGAAGTCCCTAGTTATTACAAAATAATTTTACTAATCTAAATGGTATGTGTTAACATTTTAAACCTTATAATATTAGGATAAGTATAATATTTTTGAGTTCTATTATCTTTTTGAGTGAAAGATGAGTCGAAGGTTGAAACTCTAATTGTCAAGCATAAATATATATATACATATCTCTTATTTAATGAATAAATTAATTCTTAAACATTAGTAAAGGGATATTAAAACAAAAAAATGTGTTATCCTAATACCTTATGTCTTGTTGAACTGATGATATTTTAAATCAACATAGATTGAAGGCTTTGGGGCCCTCAATTTGACAGTTGATTGTGATTGATGACCTCAATCACTCCCTACAAATATTTACGTTTTTCCTCCAATTATATGTCTTTAATTGCCACCAATGTTCTCCTAATCGAGATCATAATTGGGTGGTGACTTTTTCATTTCCCTTTCCCTCTTATTAAGGCTAAATTTTATTAATATTATTTCCGATGTGGGTTTTCCACAAAGGTATTTTCTCTTTTCAACCTTTTATTTTCAAAGAAAAAAATTTCAAATTGCGAGGACGCAATTTATTGAAGGAGGGGAGAATGTAACACCCTGACCTTCCATGATACGCTTCTCATTCAATAATGCAATAGCTAGCATTGTACGCAACTTTGAGTTCTAAAACACCGCCACTAATCAAAGTAGCAGTTATGAATATTAATAACCACTTTTTAAAATAATAGAAATTTTATATTTTAAAATGGACTTCATTTTTGGATTTGGAATATTTAAATTAGGCTGTGTTGAATTTTTGGTATTTTTCTGAGAACTTTCATTTTTTATGAATAATGAAAAATACTTAAAAACAACATTTTTAATCATAATAATTTATAGTGATAAATTATACTATTGAGTGGTTTTAGAGTATAATTAGAATATATTTTTACCATTTTATCCAATGGTGGTCATTAGAATTAACTTAACATTGAAATTGGGCATTAACAATTATCAATCTTTTGATATAAATTGTTTCTTAAAAACACGCTATTTGTTGTGACAGTGGGAATTAATTATAAAATTAATTAATTAAACTTATATGTTTGGAATTTTGTAAAATAGACATCATTTTTGAATTCGGAATATCAATTATATCTTAGGGTGAAATTTTGGCATTGTTCTGAAAAACTTCAATTTTGATGAATATTGAAACCACTAAGTGGTAGTTAAATAACTTATTTTTCGTTTAAATGAAATATTACCACCTCTGTGATTTGATTTTCAAAAATCCGCAATACATGGTTATCATTAAGAAGTAAAATTTGGTTCAGTGAGATTAAAATAATTTTTGGTAAATAGTAACTTTTAAGTTCTTAATCGCGATTAGAGGTAATTAGTGTAGTTTAAGGTAAAAATAATGTTTTAATAATATGATATGAGCTTGAAACATGTCCTAATCCAATTGTATGAGTCATGGCAGACCAAGAAAATCCATGGGTGAACTTGGGGACCCCATGGAGCCACTTTAGTTGGAAAATGACATAAATACCTTTTATTTAATGTTAAAGTAAAAAATGACACAAACCTGAAATGTTTTACTAAAAAAATTTTTACATGGCGTTATACAAGTCATATTTTTGACTATAAATAGTCATTGGAAAGATAAAAATATTTCCTACATCATATTAGTTTTTTTATAATTTTTATACATTATATAAATTAAATTATTTATGACATCATGATGATGCAGCGATGACCTCATTATTTAACGATTTAAATAAAATGGAAAGATAATGTAATATCTAAGACCAACACATGTCCAAAAACTATTGTATGGGTGGATTTAAAACCCTTATCACCTTATCCTAGAATTATACAAGTGTGGGACCTTTAGAATCCGAAAATCATGGTATAATAGAATAACATTTCATTACATTCAAAAAGTGCCCCTCCTCTCCTCTTATAAAAGGCCCCCACCTCTACCACCTCATACACACTATCAAGCCATTTGGCTCGGCCAACCTCTTCCCAAATACTCTCCAAACATCCCTCAATTACTCCTAGAAGCCTCACTTTGGGCAGAACTCTTCCCAAGGAATCCTTTGGCTCCAATCAAAAGAGTTACCCGATTTAAAGGTAATGTCTTCTCTTATGTTATTTTGTTTTATTTTTCTTCTCCAACCCCATAAACTCTTTTTATTCATTTATTTTGTAACAACACCAGTATCCTCAATATACTAGGATGTTGTTATAAGAAGGATTATAGCTACACTTACACACACCTACATCTAATGGTTAAAGAACATACGGTTTCTGTTGATGGCGAATTTCTGCCTCACGAAACGATGATTGTTCAACACTCATATAACACCATCAAAGGTGGCAATTAAGATGTCACTATATTTATATATGATATATAATATGTTTATGTTTTACTTATGCTTCTGTATTTCTCATTTATGGCATACTTTATGATTTCCATTATGGGTAAACGCGATAATTTCATTTTAGGAAGTGCGGACTACCGCCCCCTCAAAGTGATTTGAATCGTTAATGCCATATGTGGGATGTATAAAGGATGGAGTAAATGGTATTATACACTATATTATCCTGGAATTATATTATACATTTATATCATTATGATTTCATTCCATTAAATATGAAATAAAAATGAAAGTAGCGTTCATGCGTACGTACGGCTTACCGTCTCCATTAACGGTGCATTTCATTTCTTATCTCTAAATGTTACGTAATGTTATAAATGAATGTATATACTGGATATATATGATATATATGACATCTAAATCATGAATATAATTCTGGAGATAATGGATATTCTACCACAAAAACAACTTATAATTATAAAAAGTTTATTGTTGACTCAAGTACCAAAGATCGACAAAACGACCGTTATTAACTTAAATTATTACATAATGTTCATATCATTGTAATAAGTGATATAAAAAGGATAATGAAATTGAAAATGGTTCTTAATAAGGTATATATTAACTCTTGTTTATTATTCAGGAGGTTAAAGAATGGTTGAGTCAAGTCAGACACGAGGTAAGGGAACTTCTTAACCCAATTTCCATTCTTTGGGTTAATATCCTACTTTCAAATTATGTCATGATATTATTATGTCCTATATTGTATTTTTACTTTATTTATGTGTTCTTATAGTTAATACACATAATAGATCTATTTTATTTAAAAAAATGATCTTTGTAAGGGAACTTCTTAACCCAATTTCTATTCTTTGGGTTAATCTCCTACTTTCAAATTATGTCATGATATTATTATGTCTTATCTTGTATTTTTACATTATTTATGTGTACTTATAGTGAATACAAATTATAGATGAACTTTATTTAAAAAAATGATCTTTTTAATGACTTCATCTCAATCCCCTTTCATTGAGGCATATTTGGTTTTATACACAACTTTCTTTTATACGGTGTATAAACCCCTTTGACTTTTATGTTTATTCAAAAGGAATCTTTTTTATACGAAGCGTTTTGCTAAATGACAGAAGGGAATGGTTTTCTTTCAGTACTTATGTGGCGACAACGACTTCTCCGCCGCCGTGACCATTATTTGAGTTTCGGCTTCCTCTACAAGCCATCATTTTTTTAATGAAAAATAAATACAAAGTTTTAACTTTCTTTTATTTTGGTATTGAAAATGGTTTTGAAAGCGTTTTGATTCAATCAATGTGTTGTATTGATATATTTTTATTGAAATGTGGAAATGTTATGTTTCTATTATGCATGTTTTATGTGATACGATTATGTTATGGTTTATGATATGTTTAAACCTATTCATATGAGGAATGTATTGGACTTAATAAGTGATAGGTGGAGCCCGCTATAGCTCCTCGATGCATCGGTAGGTCTCATGAGACAACTAGACGTGGAATTGGCCGAGGCCCTTTCCCAATTTGATTTATAGTTTTGGCCGAGGCCTTAATCATTTTAGACGTCTTGGCAGAGGCCTTGACAAAATGTTTCAGAATGTCTGGCATTATACATTCCCTCATTATGAAAGTGGTTATTGATATTTCATGTGATTATTAATCTAGTAGAATATCCATGTGAGTATGTAATGGCATTATTTTATTTTACTTTTGCCATATTATACTGAAGTTCAAGTTCAATAAGGCTTTTGTTTTAGTTATACATTGCCTTAAATGGTTATGTTTTCTTATGGATGTTTTCGCTATATTGTTATCCTTACGGAGCATTTGAGCTCACCCCTTTCAATGTTTTATTTTTCCCAGGATGTGAAGAAGTTTATTATGACTAACTTGCAAGAATAGTCAGTGAGGATATGAGTGTGGACTAAGGAGACCATGTTATTGTAGTTTTTCACCTTATGTTGTAATGTAACATTTATGAATGTATCTAGTGTTTCCAAAGCTACTAAACTAATAGGTCTTTCGAGACTTGATCTTTTGTGATCATGCCAAAGTTACGAAGTAATGCACCGACTCTAGGTAGCTGGGGTCGGGGCGTTACACCAAGTCAATTTAAATTTATTTCCTCTTTTACCACTTTTATATCTCTTGAATTTGTAGTAATATAAAAAAATTAGTTTCCTGAATATACATAAATGTTATTATAATTATGAAACCACTATTTCCCACCATATTTATAATAATGATTATTATTTATTTGAATCTTCCTTTAAAAATATTTAATTTTTTTACTGAATTTTTTTCCGTTTGTAATTGTGTAGTTTTTCTAAATATATATTTGATATCGAAGTGAAAGGGGTATTTTTCAAAATAATTTTCTAGAGATATTATTAAATTATTTTCATCGATGTAAATTTTTTAGATTATTAATATTATATGATGAGGTTATTGTCATATGATACCAACTACAATATTTGATTGGATGGTTTATGATCAGTTTCACTAAGGATGTTTTATTTTGATCTGATTATCCTCATTACTCTACGTTTATTGTTATTATGTGTATTGATTAGGGTATTTATTAAAATTTAATATTCTGGTTTCAATTAAAATATTTATTTTTACTATTTTCACCCCTTAAAATTTTAATTGTGTTATATTGAGAATGTTATGGTTTGGGCCCTCATTATCCCCTCGATCCGTAGTTAGGTCTCATTAGTTGAACTAATTTTGGTTCTAGATGAGTGATTACCCATTGGTGTATAATATCTTGGTATGATGTTTCAATATAATTTTTTGATATATATAATTATGAATATAATCATTGTGATATTAGTTATTTTATGTTCATTTGATTATTTTATTAGTTTTGATAATAATGGATAATTTTTCTTACTATGTTACTATTTTTATTGAATTTATTAATCATAATTAATTAAATCCATATTATTCTTCATTCTTATATCAATGTTTAAATAAATTCTGTTTTCATATACTTACCATTCCATATTATTTGTTTATGTTAGCTTCAATAATATGCATACCCTTACAGAGCTTTAATGACCACCCCTTTATTGTCAATATTTTTTCATATGATTCTAGGAAGTGTATTATGGTTGAAATGTTGGCATATGAAAAAGAGTACAATTAAAATGTTAATTAAATACTATTTTTTCTTATGTATTCAAATGTAATTTAATATTCAACTATGTTCATATTTTTTCAAGACTAACAAACTATTTATTCTTTCAGGATGTGATTTCTGGTATCCAACTCTGATAAAATAATATAACCATCCTGTCTAGGATACTAGTTTGGGAACATCACATCAAAGATACATAATATCCATTTATGTCAATAGATTTTTAGAATTTAGGGAAACTCTTATATGGAAAATTTGATACATAAAAAATGTTTTATAAAAATATACTTTATCACCAAATAGGTTATTCATATATAGTAAAATATTTAGAAATAACATACCTACAATAATTATTCCCATCCTAAAAAGAATGAAACATAATTAGGGTGAGATAAAACAATCGGTAATGTTAAACATAATGGTTAAAAATTTAATTTATTATATATGAATAATATGACTGTAATGGTAGAATGGAATAATCAATGATCTTAATCATATCTATACCAATCATGAAATATATCATAAATAATGAATATTGGAAAAAGTTATTATCATAAGACAGAAGTCATGTAAGTAAACAGTCATAATCCATGTTACTTAATTCTTTGAACAATGTATATATAATAAAATTATGAATTTATAAATAAATAGTGTTGGTAACATAGATCATATTTTCAATTTCACTCTAAAAATAAAAAGAGGGGAATAACCTATCTAATAAATCCCAGTAATCATATAGGGGAAACATTAATGGATTTAAATTATTTTCTTTACTCAATGTATTTTATATAAATATCAGTATCAATAATTTTTCCGAGCTATATTAAGATAAAATAGAATAAAAACAACAGTATTCCTCCAAAAATAATCATAAATAATATAATCCGTTTATTTTCAAAATACAAACAACCATTTTTCTCTAATTTAATGGCTTAATTATAGAAAAAAATGGGTTCCATTAAATTATATTAAAATTAATCACAATCCATAAAAATAATGAATTGTGATGGTGTCATTACGTAATATTTTATTGGTTCATATGTAAAATCCATGTTTTTTATGAATATAAATACCAATAAATTAATTTAAAAAATTTACAAGGATAGTAACTTTTGGAATTTCAAACCCATTTATACAAACTATGAAAAAAGAAAAAAATGAAATCCACTTTTTATACAATAACTTTGGTATATTCAAAAATATACACAAAAAAATAAATATGGAGGAAAAAAAATTTCATGATGTAATCCATGAAAATAAACATTATTTTCATTTATTTTTAACATGAGTCCAAAGTTATTGACACAGAAATAATTTTCTCATATAAAAGATGGTATAATATCTATTTCAATTATAAACAAAATTCATTATGTTTCATTATTAAATATTAGAGGGAATCAAAATTAAACATGTATACTATATTCATAAGAAAATTATAAGAAAGCATATTTTTTTAGGAATATAATATAAAAAATTTCCCCAATTGATACTTTAACATATTATATCTTTTAATTAAATGAGATTGTAAAATTAAGCATTTATATCATTGAAAAAATTCAAATCAAAATACAATGAATATATTAAAGTATAATATAGATCAAAAAATATAATTAATTTTATGACTAAATATTTAAAAAATTATTCATGTGTTTGTAATTATACAAAATGATTAAATCATTGGTGCATGAAAAGAAACATATTTCAAGAAAATCAATTTGAGATACAGTAAGAAATATAAAAATTTCATATCATTTAGTGTGATAAATAATCTATGATGTGATTATGTGAACATATATAAACCCATATACTACAAGTAGAAAAATAGTGATAAATTTACTCATTATCATGGCATTAGAAATTAAATTATGTTGATTAATAACCCATTGAATATAAATTCAGTTATGAAGAACCTTTTCCCTTGGTTACATTAAATTAATATTGATTTGAATTAATTAATATATATTTATCATAAAATATAATGAATTATTATAGATTCATGATATGAAATTTAACTTCAATAGTGTCTACAATATATTAAATTTATTTGTTGCATAAAATAAAAAAAGGGATAGTGAAGGGAAATTGATACGAAATCCCTTACATAGAGTATATACATTCTATTATTTTCCTATAAAAACAAATAAATATATTTATATAAATTATTTTATAGGATAAATAAATTAAATAGGGCTATTAATATTTAATTAAACAACTTTTTTTCAATTATTATATTGAAATATTTATGTAATTATTCATTTAAATCCATGTTTGGGGTATAGGGAACATTTAATTCATAATGTCAAAATTATTTTAGGGATTTGATCATGGTAAAATGGGTCATCATTACATCATCACCAAAATAATATTCATGAAATGATTATAATTTTATCACATTTTTTATAATTTAATAATTAATAATTAATGATGTTTATGAAAAATGATTTATATTACAATCTGCGAGATGGTAGGGCATACGCACAGATGAGTAAAAATTTCATATTGAATGAACATGAATGAAATAAGGTAGTTATTATTCATTATTTGATGAATTTTAATTATCTCATAAATATAATTTTACTACATCAATCAATTTATATATTCAATCCATGTGATGTTGTGAAGAAAAATGAATTATATCGCATCACAGAGGTGGCAATCCTCATATACATATGAATGATGTTATCACTTATAAATGGATGGAATTTAAAAAATTATATTTTATAAAATATAATTTTTTTAGGATAATTAGGTCATTAATATCATATAAAAACATTCAATCCATCATTATAAACATTCATTATAGGAGGCGATGGAGAAATATTTATATTAGTTCATGAGGCGGTAGTCCACCGTACAGATGAATGATGGTTTTGTTTCCCATTTGATGAATGTTGTGTAAGATAAAGGTTATTAGATTATCATAAAACATAAAATTATATTAATGATTCTGATATTATTACGTTATCATGTTAAATTATATTTTAATGTTGTATAAGAATAAATAATATTAAAAATAATTGTTTAAAACTATATTTTCTCTTCAGAAAACCACTTTAGGTCTATACATATTTATTTATTAGGAAATTTTTTAATCAAATAAGGATCTTTATGATGTGTTAATGGATTTTGAGAAGTAATTTGGGTTGGTATGGGTTCATCAAAAAGTATCATTATGTATGGATAGTGTTGGAATGTTTTTTCCATTTAAAAGTGTGGGAGAGGACACAAGTGGAATTCTTTATAAGATTAAAATATAATATTGAGCTATTAAATAAAAATAGATCCAAAATGGACCATTTATGAATATAAAATGGAATATTCTCCATATATTACCATATAATAGGTTTTATATGTTTTATAGTTCATTCAATCCAATATTTTTTCTAACCCCCGATAAACCTTTTTAATACTTAACCGTAGCAATTGATTTATTTTATTTTACATATTAATTATGAGCCAAAATTAATCTTACACTATAATAAAATATTAATTTTTATTTATCCAAATATTGAATCTAAAATATCATGTTTAGTTCATAGAAGTGGTATAATATAATTTATAATTAATCTCACAAAATTAAACAAAACACTTGTTTTTGTTATAATAAAATTTATGTATTAAATTTTTTTAATACCTAATTAAAATATTATCAATAAGTCAATTTCAATTTTTATTTTATTTTTAATCATTAAAAACAAATATATTTTTCAAAAATATAATAATATTATGTCAATTATTAAATAATTTAAAATAAAACATAATTTGCAATAAAAATTAGTATCTTTCTCAATTTATGTAATTGTATTCTGCATCAAAAAATTATTAAAAAAAATAATCAGAATATTGTTTTTTCTTGATAATTTAAAAAAATGAGACCCATTTTATAAAACAATATTTCAAATTATTCAAAATATTAATTATAATATTCTTCTAGAAGTAGAAATAAAAACATTTTTTATTCATTGAAAGTATTTTCTAAAAAGTATGTTATTGTTTACAAAGGATTTATTGATAATTCTTTATTTATTATAATGTTTATTTTTATTTAATAAATATTTTTCTTCCATTGATATCCACAAATTACAAAATAAGGTTATGTCATTAATTTTGAAATAATAATATTTCATGCTCCATTTCAACGTGGTGTTTTTTTTGTATATGTTATAAAGCATATTGTTCATTTAAAATATTAGGGTGTTATAATTACCATGAATTAATATAAGTAAGGATTAAATTAATAAAGAAAATATTGGTTTTACAATACATGTAAAAAATATAAAACATAGAAATTTTAGTTAAATAGGTTTCCAAGTCCTTAATTACCAAAATATAGTATAAATATATTGAAAAATACATCCATCTGAAACATAGTCACCACTATAACCCCAAAACCTTTTTACAAAATAATGGTCTACTTTAAAATGGTTAAAATTCATTACCAACATCAGATTAAATAAGATCTATATATAGTAAATAGTGTACATAGGGTCTAGTTAAAACAATCCTAGTTGGACCCCACAAAGTGTTCCATTAAATGACCATATAAAATAACATAATTTTATTATAGTAATTTATATTAATTAAATAGATAAAATTTCATCAAATTTAATTAAAATCATGGGTAACCATTCGATTTTATTTTTTAAAAAATTGAAAATTGTCCCATTTTATAAACAATTTAAACAATCATTCCAAATATAGACTTTAAAATTAATCAACAAAGAATGAAAACCCTAAACATAAAAATTTTTCAGTGTTAGTGGGGATGATCATGTAATTATTAAGATCAATAGGTAATCTAGAGTTCATATTACCCTAATAAAATATGCCAAAGTGTATGAGTTCACTCGTGATAATGTCTTCATGCCACAAATTGGGATTCCTAGTTATCAAATTACCCGAATAGAATAGAACATGGCTGTATGTTTTCATCCCTAAGGATACATCCTGATATCATTATTAATGAGAAATATTTTTACCATATTATAATCCTTAATTAATAATTTATCCATTGAAAATACACAAATATCAATTTAAAACCATCATGTGAAAAACATAAAGGTTTAAATATAGTATCATAAATTTAACCAAAACCAACATATTTAACATGTTATTCTTTTCAATCAATTTCTAAAACGATTAAGAAGATAAATCCATAAAGCGTTTTAGAATACATTTAAAATTATAATGAAAACAAATTTTTAAGAAATAAAATGATCCACAAAACCAGATACATTATAACACTTCGGATTTTATCATCCATAATGAAGCAAAAGATATGAAAATATAAGGATCCTAATAATTGGGAAGGGTTATAAATCATTAATTCCCAAATAAGAATATCTAAATTACTAATTTATATAATGATAGAAATAAAAGGAATCAATTTCAATAATAATAACAAAACAATAAACCAATAGCATTAAATATCCAGATATGAACCCCCAATTACATGATGGATTAATGTGGAATTCCATTTTGAACTCAAATTAAATAATATAGTATGGATATCAAGACCCTTGTGTGAGACTAATAAAAATAATAAGTATACCCATTATCATAAGAGAGATAAATATATAATGAGAGTATTGGATCTTTTATTAAAAATTATATACACAATCAATTCATGTTTAGAGGGTAAATTATATCTATAGGGGGTCCCCGGGTTAAATTTTCTCAATTTTATGAAAATGGGGAATGCTTATGAAATCAAAAATGTGATATATAGTTAAAAAATAAAATAATACATATAGAAAACATAGATAGATTAGTTTCATTGACTTGATACTAGAGGACCATGTCTTAATGATATGGTATTATATAAATGAAATAGTAGTAGTCAATTTGAAATGGGTTTCATTGGATATAGTAAAATTATGTAGCCATTTACAAGCCCACCAGCTAGCTACTGGCCCTCATCCTCTGTCCAATGGACCACCGACAATATTTGGTAGGAGATGGTTCAGGTATACACCTAGTTGACTCCACAAGTCACACTCCAACTCCTATTACAAATTTAAACCATATAAAACAAGTTGTAAATGAAAAAAATTAAAAAAAGAATAATTTCATACCCAAAATCAGTATTGTGGTACTACAATTCAGCCGAAAATATTTAGTAATTCTACTAGAACGATATTTTATTGAATGATGGTAAAAACATATATGAGTCCACTATCCTATAATCATATACACCCACTCCCACTTCTCTTTCATGTGTTCCCTATACTAACATAAGAAGTGAACCTAAAGTTTATTCATTCCACATAGAACCATTAAGAGAAAAATAATCACTCAATATGTTCATTCATTCACATACATAATAGGATTTATATCATCTTCATCCCAATTCATAAAATTTGATAGGGGAGGACGAAAGTTCTTTACATGGGACACATAAAAATCTTATTTATCTAGTGAAAATGTTGTTGAAAATATAATCCATATTCTAACTTTATAATCCAATAAATGATCTTGTATGATTCAAAATACATAGGAGTGATCTTCTCTTATCATCTGATCTATAGAAGTCCCACCCATGTTTATATATTAATAAACACCTGATCACTGAAGGTGAAATCCAATGGATGAAGACAACAACCATCATAATTTTTTTACCCACACTGACCCATCATAGGAAATTGAAAAATCAACTAGATAATTATCATTATTTCGTGATCCATGCTCTGTCCAACCAATGATTATTTACCATTCTCAGAAAAACAGAGGTCTGCATTATAAATTTGATAATATAGTGGCTAAAATGGTACCAATATAATGGTTGATTAGTAATGGTTATTATAAAAAAAATCATCCAAAAGTGTATATACAAAGATTATCATAATTCTAGAATTAGAAAACATGGAATATATTCCAAAATATTAATTTTCAATTCTTTCTAACCATCATTCTATGGATGATATATTTTTATCAACAATACTTGAGTTCCCATTTCCTTCTAGAGTCCCATATAAACCATGATGTAAATAAAAGGTCTCTATCTTGAAATATTTCCAAATGAGATCACTAAAACATTATGACCTCTTACACATAAAAACATTCATTTATCTTCCTCTTTAGTGTTTTCCTGAATTATTATGAAATGAGTAAACTTTTTCAACTATTTAATTACCACACAAACAATATTCTTATGTAGGGACATTATAAGAAAAATAAAATGAATGAAATTGAAATATCATTCAATTTCCTTGGTATAATTATATGTTTTTGATGCATAAATAAGGATTTTTGTAATTATCCATAATCTTTTGGCCTATATATTTTTTAGATTTAAAGTCAAATATTTCTCATTTTCTTCCAATTCACCTCAACCAAAACATCTTGTAATAAAACTTATTCTTATTTACTTAGAATATACAGTAAATTTAATTATGAAAATATAATAACATAAACTTCATCATAGATTATAGACCAATATAACATTTTCTAAAACAAATAATACCTTCCATGAATATAGACCACTCACAAATCATCTCCCCATCATATAAATAATATATGATACTTTAGGACATGTAGTAATTCTACATATGACTATGTAAACATCTCAAGAAGGAAGTATTTCAAACAAAATCAATTTAAAATGTTACATATACTCTTCTTCTAAACTCTTATGTGCATATAAGAAAATATCGTCATTAGGTTCTATTGTTCATTTTCATCCTTCCCAGCATGAAAAAAATATATTACTTTGACGGAAATTAGAAACCAGATTACCCCTTCCTATGTCAATGTAAAAAGGATATAATTACTCCCCCTAATATTCGCTACATGATATTCAAAAAAAATTAAGAATTGGTTTAAAAAACACTTAATATTAGAGTAAATTACAAACATATCCCTAAAAAATTAGTTTCACCCTCATTTATGGTCACAAATGATACTTTTGAGTTCCAAATAAGGATTGGAATTTTTTATTTCATGAGGTTGAAGAATATATCATACATAAGAGACCAAAATATCATCTTTTACAAGAATTAATCCCAAACCTACACTTGAAGCTTCAAAAAACTAGGTTTCCTATACCAGCGTCCTGTAGTATCATAATTGTTTCAAAGGCCAAAAACAAAATTAGTTCATTTATGGATGCATGACACTTGAAATCCCACCAGAACACCACCCCTTATGGGAGAGAGATTTCATAATAGAATCTTTTTCTAAAAATAATTTTTAATGAACTGATAAAATTCATCTAAACCGAAAAAAAGTTTTTAAGATAAGAATAATTCTTAGGTTCTTCCCATGAAATTAAAACCATCGCCATTCTAGGATCAATAATAATTTCATGTTTTCATTTAATGTTTCCTATCAACATAATATCTTATAAAATTTAATTTAATTTTTATAATTTTTTGTTGGGTGGTGATCCCCTTGGATCAGAAAAAATTGTCTCTGGTGATGCATGTGATCTTCTTATGTTCCTATGTACACTATGATATAATCAAAAAAAATAATGAAAATTGTGTCATTATATTAGAGGAAAATATAATTTATTTCCTCTATGCTGGCAGATAGATCATTAGTTAGGCCAAAATCCATCATGTGTCTCACGATATTTATATACCGTCTTTAAATTATAGTCTTATAAATATATTACTATAGGATTACAAGATTTTGGTAACCAAAATGAATATAAATGATTGAGAACCAATTTTCAAATTTCAAATGATAAAATAAATCATCAATAAAAGGTTATGGATATTTATTAATAACTATTTCTCAATTTATATTTTGAGAGTCCACAAATATGTTCAGAGTTCTGTATTTCTTCTTGGAAAAGTCCATAGCAACATCCCAAGGTTATATACTCAGGATTATAAATCCCTTGCCTCTTGAATCATTCAATTTTATTTAAATTTATTCAAATATATCTAGTGATATATGGTATGATGTCATCAATATTGTATTAGTTCCCATCTTTAATTAAATTGATAAATCCACCTCACTCTATAGAGGAAATCTAGAAATGTTATCAAGAAACACTTTTTCAAAATAATTAACTACAAGATGTAGTTCACCACTAAAAGATTCCTGACATGGATAATACATGGATAATATAATGAAGGTAACATGATCAATAATAGAATGTTTCACTCGAATGGACCTCAGTTCCCACCCACCTTGATATATATTGGTCTTACTATATGTGGATGTGAAATTCACCCATCAACGATAACAATGAACATGATATTTGTGATTAATTTACTAAACCATTGATATAATAAAATGAAATAGATCTAGAAAAAAAATATTAAATATTGAACCAACTCAATGTTGATCATAATTAAATAGAATAAAGGGCATCAAAAAGAGGACTACATAGTCTATTGGAGTTGGGAGTTACTCCAGTCGATCGGGACATACCCACTAGGTAAATCATTATAATCCACAATCTATCCATGACTTCATCATAGGTGGAAAATAATTACTTTATGAACTAAAACCAGATTCCATGTTAAAGGCCAATATAAATCCCTTAAACCATCATCCTCTCATTATACATATCATGATGTGAAAAAAGTGATATATGTATTGGGATTTGCATAAACAATCACTGTTTAATTTCCTTGGTCATGTTTTATGAAATATATTTTTTTCTAAGGTAATAGACTCTATGTGAAATTTATTCTAGTATATGGCCTTGAATTCACTACAATCTAACCTCATTATCTTCTACTACATACTTATTTAATGACGAAAACACACCACAACTTGATAGAGTCTAGGTTTTCATAGAATTAAAAGATCTATTAAATCATTCATAGACAATATTATTCCACTTAAGAATCATTAATACATTGAAACACCGGTAGGTTATAATATAGAAATAGTTGGGATTGGTTCATATCCTCTCCATTTTGAGGATTCACATCCCTAGATTCAATATGGGTAGGTGCCACAGCGTGTTCTATAGATCATATTATGCACACAAAAGGTTTAATGTGATTTTTATTATCAGGTGGTTTTATCTACAAATGTTCATCAATAACACCTTCAATAGGATTTTCTAGGATTCATTTGGGATAATGACACTATAAATCATCATAAAAAGTCATAATAACTTGTGATATATAAATAAATTGAGAAACAAGGTATTATATTTTAACCATAATTAAAAATACTCACTGAAAATGAATGATTAGTAAAAAAACTCAGTGACTTATACAGGATATAATTAAATAACACTGGTAGATATTAAAGGATCATCATGGGGAGAAATGGATATAACCTCAATAAAATCATACCCCATAAGTACCCATATATATATCTCTTATATACCATGATATAAAAATTCTAATGTTACAATAACGATAGCTAATATACCCTTTTATTCCATTTTTTACATTAACCAAACATGATTACCTAATTATCTAGAACCCGATCATGTCATGAAATTTCAAAAAGGGAATTCCTAATCCCCATGAGATATAGTTATTTTCCATTCCATAAACAACCAATATTGGGAACAATTTTTTCCTCAAATATCATAAATATAGATGACATGAATAAGTGGAATGCAAGTATTCCAATAACATTATGAAATGAAAAATATCAAATGTAAGAAAAAAAAGTTAAAACACACATAGTTAGCAAAGAAAAGTGGAAATAAAATAATTAAACCTTCCTTATGTTCTAGTAACAATCCAAATACTACACCATACTTACAAAAAAAATCATTTCCACTCTTTGGTACCATTCCTTAAATTGTATTAGAAAAAACAATTCTAGTTTCACACAAAGATGTATATTTTATTGTTCATAAAACAAGCACAGTAATATTGAAACAATAATTTTATATTTATAAATTATAATAGAAAAAATTTATAATATAGTAAATAAAATAAATGTGTGAGATAAATTTTTAGACTATTTCATTTAATAAAGGTAAAATCATCCCTTTTGATATTTTAAAACACAGCGTTAACCTTATTTTCAATGAATCCCAATAAAAATTCATAATATACATATAAATGTTAATATAAATTTAAAAGTATTCCATGGGATGATATTTTTTATAGGTTTTTGAGGACCAGAATACAATTTTAGTTATCAGTAGTTCTCTTAGTGTGCACATTACCCTTAAAGAACAGGGTTATGGTGTTAAAGCTTACCCCTGAGAGTGGATCCTTAGCACTAATTTGGATACCTCATTCAAACATTGTCCATATAGAATAGAACTCAGGGTAATATTTCATCCATGAGGATGGATATCTTCAAAATAATTTTTTGACCACTATTCTAAACATATTAGAATCATTCAAACTGATTTTAATCATTAAAACCATAAAAAAGTCTTTAAAAACATTTCCGTTAACATAACGATAAGATAATTCATTTTAAAAAAATACAGCAAAACTACCATATAATAGATTAAATTTCATTTAATCAATTTTAAACCAATTTTCAATATATTTTAATAAATCTTGTTTTCAATGAACCTTATAAAAAAAATTAAAAGAGTGGAAAAAAATTTGATGAAAAAAATAAATTTATGAAACTCGCAACCTTGAAACATAGTGAATATCAACCCCCGCATAGAAAAAAGAGTCAATAAATGATTGTGGTTACATGGAATCAATTAGGGAAAAAATAATGAATTCCCATTCAAGATTATATATATTATAAATTTCATAAATTAAATAATCAATAGTAATCAATTACCCCCATAATTCATATTAAATAACCCAAGTGGATTGGTGATCATCAAAAAAACAATTATTTAATAATTAATGTAAAATTAATATAATGAGGAACCCATATCCAATGGATTATAATGGATGTTATATCCTATTACTAAGATTAATATGATTATGAATGGTTTCAATGGTCAAAATATAGTTAGACATACTAAGAGAGGATCACATCATTGATCCACACATTGATCTACTAGGAAATCATCTATAGAGATCCAAAAACATCAAATCGGTGTCCCCCTTGTTTGAATAGATCATATTTTGGTTGATGGATAATGATTATGAAATATATGGGGGTTTCTTACATAAAAATACATTAATTCTACAATCTAACGAGGATAGGTCGACAGCACCAACTACTTGATAGAGGCCCACCATATTCACTTATTCCACTATAAAAGCATAGTCATTGTATCTTATATTAATAGATGGATTGTGTCCCTCACTAACTGCCTCCTATAATGGTATAATGTGTCATCTAAAGAATAATATTAAAATAATAGGTCATTTTCATAACATACAACAATATATTTTTCATTTTATAGAATATCTACTAAATAATCTATATCCTTTATATTAAAAAAAATTTATTACATTTTTTATAAATAATTTTTTTATGTTAATTGTAGAACCATATTTTATCTCTATTACATCAAATGGAAAATTCAATTTTTTTTCACATGTATACATAAGGACTACCATTACCATGAGGAATATAATTTTTTCCATCAACACATGACTTGGTTATTCATATATATATGTATGAAATTATTATATATGAAAATTAATATATAATCTTACTTTTGAAAATTGAAATACCTAATTTCCTTTCATTCATTCCATTCATTGAAGCATGAAATAATCACCTATGCATTGGTCTAGACTACAATCGCTACATTGATATCTAATCCACATTAATTGGTAGCTTGGATGGATTTATATACGACTCTATTTAAATATAAATATGAAATTTAAGACATGATTAGGATTTTTTTAAACTATGAAAATACAACCAAGGTTCCAATAAATGAATAAAAAACAATCATTCATGGAAAATAAAATATTTAACATATACAAACAAATTAGTGGAGAAATA
The DNA here is from genome assembly GCA_963277665.1 of Viscum album. Taxonomy (NCBI): domain Eukaryota; kingdom Viridiplantae; phylum Streptophyta; class Magnoliopsida; order Santalales; family Viscaceae; genus Viscum; species Viscum album. Next base: position 382,357,626 of record OY728122.1, read on the forward strand.
TTAATAAATTAGAGATTGGTAATTATAAATGAATCATATATGGTAAAATAATTCAAAATAATTTTCAGATAATTATATATTTATAATAAATATATCTTTATGACGATTTTATTAGATCATATACAAAGTAATTAAAGATTTTATTGAAGGGTTTATGTTGTATTAAATTTTTTAATCAGGATTTTTAATATTTAAATCTATATTATGAAAATGTCAATTTAACTCATAATTAATTATATTTTATTACCCTCTATTTATTTATGATATATGTATGTATTATTTTTTCCTTTTTTGTACTCATAAGACTTAATCATTGTTTTGAAGAAAATATTTTTTCATTTATTCTTTTTAATAGGGATTATTTTCCTTCCATGTCCACATTCATTAAAATATTTCTCGAATAATCTTATATACTCTCTAATGAATGTGAAAGGTCATTTAAAACTATATTTTAATTTTATACAAAATTTTAAAAATGATTAACTAAAATATTTTAGGGAATAATGATCTTTTAGAAAATTGATAAAATAATATTTACTTATTTTTACTAAATGAATGGACTTTCTCCCTTAAATAACAATATTCATTATAATTCATCCACTAAAAACTATATATATTTTAAAATAATACCATTTTATAAATTATTATAAATAAAATTACAATTTTTACAAGATAATATTTTTTCCATTAATTTTTCAAGGTATATTATAATGATTTTAGAAAAATATTATTCACCTATGTATAAACATTTTCAGGAATCATCTTCTTGTATAGGGATATAATCTAATGGAACATTTCAATTTATTTCACCAAATTAATTATGATTATGATATTATATAAAATGTATGTTGGAACTATTTTCTGTCCAACAAGTAAATTAAACCATTAGGGAATAATGATTGTTTTTTAGGATCAAATGGCACACATATATATAGTTTAATTTATGAGTTTAATGGGATTGAAATAATATATCCCTCCTATTTAGAATATAATTCATTATATATAATTAGATAATATGATAGATAAGGGGGAGTTATCCTAGAATAGTGTGGGACCCTTTCAACTGGTATTATTGGAATGGGGGGTGAACTCAAACCACTATAAGACTATATCCACTATAATTGTCTTCAAAATGATCATTTAATATAATAATTATTATCAATATTGATGTGTCTGATACAAACATATGAATTATTCTTTGATATGATATCATATATCATGTTTCATTATTGATGATTTATCACTTTTTTGACTCTTATATTTTAATATAACAATACCATTTTCCAAGATAGTTAATTTATGGTCAATTACTAGTTTGGTATAATTTTTTATGTTTTTATCATGTTTTCAGTACCTTAATCTTAAATTATTCTAAATTATGAAATTTAAAAGATGTAGCCTATGATTACTTTTTTTGATTATGTAATCTCACCATTTTTTCTATTTGAAAATTGTATAAAGAATTTGTTTGACTAGGATAAGTCAAATCATGGTATAATTTGAGAAGAAATTTGTTTGAGATTATTTAGATACATCATTAAAAAGATGATTATTTATCTTATCTCTAAATATACTTATACATTACAGTTTTTTAGGAATTAATTTTTATGAAATAGTATACGTTAAATCTAAAATGATTGAATATGTATGTATGTTTGGTATGGGAAAACTCATCTCTATTATCTTAATATTATGGGTGGAATCTGAGTCGTTTTATTATTTTTTAATTTTATGGAACATTTAATATAGTGATATTTTATTATATTATCATATGTATAAATTTATTTATGGTTATGTTAATTATTTTAATGTAGTTTCAAGGTAGGTACGTATAAATTATATTAGTTTTTATATTAATTTATATAATAGTAGATGATTTATGTTTTATATAATAAATAACATAATCTGATATATGGTTAACTATATAACATTATTTGAATCTAAAGTTATCATCAATAAATTATATGACCATGAATAAAATCCTGATAAGTGAAAAACAAATTATATATATATATAATATTATAAAGAAGATTTAATGTCATAGTGAATACATTTGGTTCTTTGAAGTATCAATTAAATGTTTTATTTCATATATAGGAGGGTAAAAAATAATATTTTTTATATTGGATTAATATTTTTAAATTCATTTTGAGAGTGTGAACTTGAGTATAATGGCTTCATTTGTATGTTTTTAATTGAATTGCAGAGTTCATATCATGAATTATTTCATTAGGAAATCATTGGATATTTTTTAGTAAATATACGATTAAAAATAATATGTATTAATCGATTACTTTCAATACAAGAATCATATTGACATTTCATGGTCACAATCGTCATTTAAAAACACCAAGTTCTAAAATAGAATGAAATTTCCATTTTATTATTATATCCATTATTTTTAATATCATGGTTCATATATCACACATTATTATATTTATTATTAATTGTTTTTTGTTGGTACTGACTTTTAATATGTTTTCTTAGGATCCTATATGAGTTTAGGTTATATTACTAAAATAAAATTGGGATTTTGATGTTTATTAACCTCACCTAATGGATTATAATCAATAAATATATTCAAATAAATTTTTTCCAATGATTTTTTAATGAAATAAACATTGTCATAGATGGTATATTGATTTGTTATAAGATGAAGTCAAATGCATCTATCAATTAATAACATCATGAAATTTTATAGGAAATATTTAATATTTATATTCTTAACGCATAGAAATATGTTATATCATTTATAGAGAGGTTGAAAACAAAATACATGGACTATCACTAGAAAATAAAAATAATAATTATATTTCTTCTATAAAGGCAACAAATTTTATGATAATATATTCATCTTTAATGGTTCACTACTTATTCATAGAGTTAGTTATTATTACTATTATATATTAATTATCATTTCAATGAATGAATGAAATTCAAATTCAGGGGATGTTTATTTATGATTCTATAGAAATGATATATGTAAGTTAAAAATAAATGAAATTATTGTGAAAGATAATGATAAATGGGGGTTGTTCATTAGGTGATATAATTGGAATGAAACACCATTATTTTCTTAAATTTTTGTTACCCATTTCTCATCCATACATACTAGTAACAATCAGTATCATTCACCCAGTTCCACTTATCTATTTCTATATATTATGTATATAATATATTTAAAATATAATAAAACATCACATTTTGTTATCCTATGTATTATAATCAAGAAAATCCCCCATCTGAGGAAATATTGTTTCCCATACAAAACCTATTTATTTGAATTGGTATGTCCAAACCATTTCAAAAGAAGCATAATAATGTAGCAATTATTAACGCCATGCCTAACTCAATCCTATAATGAATACTTTTGTGAATGGAATCTCTCGGTTCCTGCGAAATAGAATATTTATATATGATAACTGAGATTAAGTGTGCATTTTTTTCAAACCCATAACAATTACAACAAATAAACATACCACATTGTAAAAAATAATAATAATAGTGAAGTAAATATATAAAACATAGTAAACAATTCAGTGTTCCCATTTTCATTAAGGACATTTTTTATAACTCTCTTTTTTTGTATATTAATAAGGGTAAGAGAGTTATAGAATAAACACCAAATAGAGAAATTATAATTTAAATTAAAAATAATAAATTGGTATTAAGGATTAATAATATATTAAAATGATATGATAATATTACCCTCATTCATTTTATATTAAATCAATCGCCTTAAATTTATTATAACTAAATCCTTATAAAGGAAATATTTGTGAAACTACTAGGTCACATAATTGTTCTCTTTTATATAGTGTAGCATCACACACCACATGGATGTGAATGAAGAGATAGAAACACTTTGATTTCACAATATTTTTGGGTTTTATACTAAAATCAAATGTGTTTTTTAAAGTATAGACAATATTATGTTGAATCTTTGTGAATAATGATTTTTTATTATGCTATAGTGCATAATTGTGAGGTAGAGGTGGATTCTATATAGGGGATGGATTAACCCATGATGTTTTGATGAATTTTAAATAATTAATGATGAATATTTTAGACTAATAGTAAATGTGGTTATTATCCATATCTATTTTTTATATTCAATTTCATATGTATGAATTAGTAGTTGTATATAATTGTTACTATGAAAATATTGTATGAATTTTTTCCTCCAAATAATATATTTACTTTCTTTAACATTAATATAGGCTAGTTCAATTACTCAATTAGTCTTTGATAATATATATTGGGGTGTTGTTTATGAAAATATTTGGGTTTGATTAAATGCTTAAAGTATCTCGGTGTCACTGTGTTTCATAGGTTTATTGTAGGATCATGTATTAGTGGAGAGAATGTATAGTGAAGAAAAGAGACAATTTGGGAATGCATAACATGTGTTCTATATTTTACAAAATATGAAAATTATTTTAATGTTAGTCACATCCATACTAGTGTCCAGATAAGATATAATTATATTGGTTAAACCAAATAACTAATGATTGATTCTCTTAGTTGAAACGTCGGTAGTATATCTAAATGATATTTTATTTCATGTGATGGATTCAACCACTACACACTGGTCAAACATATATCATATATGATATTTTTGGAATTTTAAAGTAAAATAGGATATATATTTTCTCAAAAAGATCATTTTCGTAATATTGTAAGGGGTTATAGGATCTGATAATGGATTTTTATTGACGTTAGTGTCATATTAATATGTTAATTACCAGATTGAGGATCACAATTGTAGAGACCCAAAGAATGATGTACATAGACATTACATTACTTTTTTGGAATACTTATTACATAACAAAAAAATAGACACCAAAGGACCGCAATAGTTTAGTGTCTTTGGAAACATGGAACATAATCTTCTAATCTTGGTGGAATATCATCAACATCTCCCATAAAGATCTTCCCTTATTTTCTTACCTAATACCTTTATTTATATCCTATGGATTAGAAAAAATATAAATTGTGAGCTCAAATTATTATTAAGGGTAATCATAGAGAAAATAAAACAATCTATATACATTTTATCTTCATAACATGAACGTAAAGTTTAAACGTCAAAATCATGAGTTGTAAAATAAATCATGGCATTATGTAAGGCATAGATAATAAAGGAAAATAAATCATGATAAAATAGAATTGGAATAAAACATATAATTTTGGAAACCATTAAGCACATGATATGATTTCCATAGTAGCAAAGGCATTGCTTCCAAGACCATCTTAGTGGACAAAGTCCATTTCTGGATCGAGTTCACTCCTCATTCCAGTTCGGTATTACTAAACTGGATTAACATACCGTTCCATCCATGTATATCTAATGAGATATAAATCTTTACCCCATTCATTGGAGGGAGATATAGGTCACACTAATCTCATAATGAAATAATTCTTACTTGTCCCAAAAATTAAACATAAATCATTCATCATAACCCAAAGAATAAAATAGATTTCATAAACATCATCCCATCATAGCATAATCTATATAGAACATATGGAAATCATTTCATCATAAGAATAATAAAACCATGTAAATAATAGAGAAATTATACTTGAAACATAATAAAACTAAATAATTTCATCTTAGATATAAAATAGTTTTAACAAAACACTTGAAATTAATTCTTGAGGAAAAATATACATTCTTCTTTAAAATCATTTTCTTATCACAAAATGCCATTCAATTTTAAAATAAAATTATTTTTTTTTGAAAATAATCATGAAATCATGCATTGGAACCTTCAAGGAAGCTTCATGGAAATAAGGCTTTATAAAACCGTAAAAATCCGTTTATGCAGTAAAGGTTAAAAAACATTATTCTCGTACTTTTGCCGGAAAATTCAAAAAAATACCTCGTAACATAAAAATAAGAAAGATTCCATACATACCATGTAGTAAAAGTAAAAAATGGGAAAAAAGTACTTTAAACATACATGAAACCATATATAGTAAACAGGGACATGGATTTTAAATATAACCCCAATAAATACTTTCGAATAAACTATCTCAAATAAAAACAAGATTGGAATAGTTATCCCTTTCGTTAGGTCCCATATGCTTCGTACGTATCCGAACATAATATATAATAATTTAAATAATTTCATTTAATTATTAGAAGATCATATTCATTGTTATGATATCATTTATGGTTCACTTAATACTTTATATTACTCGTTTTTTTGTAAATTCCATGTTAAAGCAACATTTTGGGTAAAATCATTTTATTTATCATATGTGTTTGGACTTGATGTAATTGATATTATTATTAATTATATCATGATTTACTTACATAAAGAATGTAAATCATTATTTATATATCATATATATTAAGTATATATTTATATATAATAGATATAAGAATGAAAGGAAAAACATCGTTCATGGAGATGGTAGACCGTACGTACGCATGAACGTTGTTTTCCTTTATTTATTGACTTGAATGGAATTAAGTGGATGATATATATATATATATATATATATATATATATATATAAATCCAGTATCATTATTATGTCATATATTTCATGATTAATTATTATATATAATTTATAATAATTCTTGAATTCTTAACATAGAAAATTAATCTCATCGCGTCATGGAGACGGTATTCCGTACGTACGTACGAGCGATGATATCGTTCCCATATTTATTGAATGGAATTTTAGTGGATGATATAATTTCTTAGAATTATTATTATGTTATAATAATCATATATATTTATTATTTACACCATTATAACCATCCAAGTAAGGTGGTGGTGGAAAAAATGATTACACCATGGCGTGGACACGGTATTCCGTACGTACACACGGGTGGTGATTTCATTTTTTGTAGGATGGAAAGAAGGTGAAATAGAGTTTATTAATATTTATAATAAAATCTCAGTATATTATTGATATTGATGTTATTACTCTGTAATTAAACAACTAGAGAAGTAGAAGTTGAAGATGAATGAATCGTGAAAGAATCGGTGGAAGAGATTATCTCTTCTTCGACGCACCTCTTTTAAACTTCTTCTTATGGAACTAGAGTTGGTCTTTTGAGAATACCAGATCCTATATTATATAACTATAGATGTTTAGAAGAGTAATTGGTAGTTTTTGGACGAGCTTCAAGGCTCAAAAGGGTATGAAGAGAAGAGGGAAGGGGTGCCCTTTTTATAAGGGAGGAGAGGGGAACCTTTAAAAAACATAAAATCTTATTTTATAATAAAGTCATATTCGGTTTATAATAGCTCCAAATATATTTATTTCTAATATAAAGTGGGTATGACTCAAAATAATCTCAACCAATAGGTTTTAGACAAGTTTAGGTGACTATTTTAACCTTATCATTTAGATTTAACTTAATGTTAAATAATTTATCTTTTACCATGTCTTCTTGTTTTCTTACACTATATGGTTTATAAACATACTATAACAAGCCAAAAAACCCCAAGTGGTTCAATATTAATATATATAACCGTATAAAAGTCATTTGGATGATCCTTAGATTTTTAGTAATTTAATAAAAATTAATAATATAATATTTGTTTTAAAAAATATTTTATGTCAATTTTGACACTGTTTGGTAATTGATTTTTCTGAAAATCATAAAAACATTATTGGTTATAACTAAGTTAATTTAATAAATACTTAAATCTAATATTAACCTATAAAATTAGTGGAATTCATAAAAAGTCTCAAAATACATTTTTTGTGTATTTATAACATCAATTATGTTAACATTTCATTAATAAGGTAATTACTACATCATCATTGTGTCATAAATAAATTAAATTTTATAATTTATAAAAATTATAAATAAAAAACAATTATGTAGGAAATATTTTTATCTTTCTCATGAATATTTATAGTCGAATTTATCTTATGTATAACCCTATATTAAAAATAATTTATTTATTAATCATTGATTTTAACTATTTTAACCTTTCTTTAAATAAATTAATAATAAATGTCCGAATCTAATCCAAGTGGACCTAAATTGTCATATTTTATTCCTACGGTTGTTTTTGGTCGAATTACATTTATCCAATAGAATTAGGACATGTTTTAGGGTAATAATTATATCATTTTTACACATAATTACCAAATTTACTTTTAACCGTGGTAAATAAAAGTAAAAAGATACTATTCACCAAAAATTGTTTTTATCATAATGAACCACATTTTAATCCATGATATTGACCATGTATCTCAGATTTTTGAAATTCCACTCACAAAAGTTGTAAAATTATGTTTTCTGTAAATTTTTAAATTCTCCTAGGAGGTGGGTAAAAGACGGTGAAAAGTTCAATAAAATTTTTATATATCTAATATTATTATAAAATGACTCGAATGAATTACATTGATCTTATATAGGTATTATGTATCAATTTTTACCTAAAATAAATTTAAATGAAATAAATAATTATAAAAATATGATTTTTAAATAATAACCCAGTGTTTTCACTATTCATCAAAAATTGAATGTTTTCAGAAAAATAAAAAAAATCACCCTAGGCTAATTTTTATATTCTGAATCCAAAAATGAAGTCCATTTTGAAAGATAAAATTTATAAAATTTCAAAAAATGGGTATAACTATTCATAAAAACTAATTCATAATAATATTATAATAATATCTTTTTTAGTGAAACTCGATATTGCGTACTACACACGCTATTGAAGGTCATAATTGCGTGTAATGAAAACCAAGTCAGGGCTGTGTGTAGTGAAAGCTCCGTTTGGTGTTGCGTATAACCTAATCAAAACTTATTTCATTTATAAATTAAAACAAATCTATACTTAATGTTGCTTCGAATAATTTCCACAAAATGAACGTGAAATTATGTGTAACATGAGAAAAGAATAGTGTTGCATATACTGCAAGATAATGCAGTGTTGTGTATATTACAAGACAATCTTGGTGTAGTGTATAATAGAAGACATCAAAGAAATTAAAAATAATATATCTCATAAAATCTCTGGGTGTTACAATGATTAGGCTTAGTGGTGGACATGTATTCAACAATTGGTTGCATTAGTACACGGTTAAAAATATTTTTTGGTCCACATGGGTTTCTTGGATTTGGATGATTTTATGTGGCCTAAAAATAAAATCTTATTTGATAAATTCAATGCTTTATTCCATTTAATTCTATTCAACATAAACTAATAATATATAAGTTGTTTATAATTCATGGATGAATTTATAAAATATATTTCATTTCTATTATAAAATAATTTTATGTAATTACTGTCAAATAAAAATAAAAATAATATTATTTTAAATTTAAAATCCATTGCACTAAATATAAAATATTACCTTTATCTAAAAAATAGAGTTAAAATTTTAATATTTTATAAAATAATATTATAAAACATTATTCTATCCCCCCAGGTAGTATTTTATTTCATTTAAAACAATCAAAAAAACATTCCAAACAAGGAAAATTTGTACCAAACATTAAAATATTATAATTCTAATTGAAAACAAACATCACATTCCAAATTATATTCCATATAAAATAAAATATAACTTAAAAACAAAAATATCCAAGAAAAAACAATATATTGATAATGAAAATAAAAATATACACTTAACACAGTTTTCAAAAACAAAATATATGTTCTCAAATAATCAATATTTACAGTTAAAATAGGATCATATAATCTAAATATTCATAAAATTTATTTAATAATCCTAATAAATTCTTACACCATATGTATGGTAGTTAAAGTTGATTTCAAAATAAATTTTGTTGAAATAGAAAATTGATATTGTACCTATCAAAAATACCAATTTTGAAATTTTATTGAATAATTAAAAAATATATTTAAAAATTAATTATTTTAATGAATTATCTATAATTTTTTCCATTTTTATACTGAAATAATTTAACACCTCAAAATTATAAATGAAAAATAATTTTTTTATAGTGTATATAACATGTAACACCAAGATTATAAGAAACGACCAAACCTGAGAGTTTGTAATATATTTATTTTAAAAATAAATTAAATCTATTTAATAGCTAAAATTACAATAAAAAATTATTTTTATCTGGAATTATGTGAAAATTTTCTTTTATCATGTGCTACGTGCAACCATCAGTATTGTGTTCATTGCAATCAAGACCATCTTTTACCGAACGTAAATTTACAATTATTATTATTATTTATTATGATAGTTATGACATATAAATTGGAATAGAGTATATGAATGTGATTAAATATCTTATAAAAATACTCATTTTAATGATGTTTATTTGTTATATGAAAATTATTAATAAAATAAGAATAATTAAAATAAGAAAAAATATTTTCTAAACAATTTTGTTTTTTCTAAATGATGGTTTAGTCAGAATTTGTGCCCATGTTTTAGAATTATTTTTTACCAATTATACCAAATTTATTATATAAAATAATCATAATATTATAAATTATAATATAAAAATATTATTATGGTTATTGTTTAGTATTTTTTTAATGTTTCATTTTTTAGAGAACAATGAAAAATAATGAATTTTAATAGAAAACTTCCTTCTCACATAATTTTTTTTATAATGTAGATTCAAATTTATTATTTTTAACGTAAAATTTCGTCAATTTTATATCAATTAATCCATTTTATGGAATTTTAATATTTTAAAATTGTTTTTTTATATAAAAACATTTTCATCTTTTGGATATTTTCTCATTATAACAATGTTTTCTCATCACATCCATGGGATTAATTTTCAATTTAAATTTTAAATTTATATGAATTTAATTTAATAAAAAGGGATTCAAATTATTAATCAGAATAATTTATAATATTTAATAATTGGAATATAATGTTTTACTAAAAATAATAGAAAAATTAATAAAAATTAATTATCTTGGTTTGGGTAAAATAGATTTCTGGAAGGGTTAAACTAAAATGATATGGGTTAAAATGACCTAAAAACATGGAAAACATAATCTATGGTAATATTTCTATAATATACATCCGAATTTTGACTCAATGTCTATTTAAATTAAATTTTCATGTGAATTACTTTACCATTTTTATCCTTTTTGGAAATTTCCATGTATTATTCAAGAGGTTTCCCTAACCCGACTTATAAAATGGAACTCCCTCTCTTTAGTTATTCACACACCCTAATAACTTTAGATCAACGAAACCCTTCCCAATATGCTCTGATAATTATTTTTTTTACATTTTATATCTTAATATTCCCTAGAAAACATTCCCTAGGATCCTTATATGGAGATATGAAGGAGGTTTCACTAAGAGATGGTAATATTCTCTCCAATGATCCTTAATTTTCATTATTATTTTTCCATATTCAATTATTTATTAAATATTAAAATATAATAACACAATAATATAATATTTAATGATATTTTATTAAGTTTATTTCTTAATAATTATACATCTCCACTTTAATCAAATTTGTTATGAAATCATTATTTCTTTGTACAGCGGACTACCGCTTAACAATTAGAGGTCATTAATTTTTCCATTTCTACCACAAATGATTGGTTATATTAATGGATTTATAGAATTTCTTTGAAATTTTTCATATAATTACATTTAATGATTTTTAATATCACGTATACCGTACATTACATTCAATTTAAATATGATAAAATCACTCATGTGTAATGTGGGCTACCGTCTCGCCAAGAGATGTGAATCGTTTTAACAAACACTTCACATAGTATTCTATAATGTTAATATTAATGAATATATGTGATATATTTGAGAATATATATATCATTTTAATTTAATTTATCTCCCAATTCATTATTCTTTAACTCATTAAGGGAATGATATTGTTGCTCGTACAAACATACAACTTACCACATTTGCGATGCGATGTGATTCATTTTCCATGATGAACAATCATAAATGGTTATAATAATTAATATAATGATTAAATATTATATTTATACCAATAATATAATTCTGGATATTTTGGATATATATTATATGAATGGAAAACATAACTTTCAAGAAAAATCGAACATGGGGAGACAAAGCAATAAACCCGGAAAAATTGTTAAAACAATTAAATATTAATAACAAACTGGTGGTAAAATGTAATAAATGTATCATATATGATATAATATCTATTTAAATTGGTGTATTAGAAATTAATAACATTATTAAAACCACAATATAGAAGGTTAAATCATGTTAAACCAAAAACAAGTTTAAGGTATCATATTTTGTCTAAATTTATATTCAATTGAAATTTTTTTGTTATTACGCACCAATTAACCTTTATTTGTTTTAGATATTTCAATTTTATATTTAGTATCATAATTCATTTATTATTCATGTCAATTTATTTTTCAATTTTAGTTATTTAATCCATGTGATATTTGAATTGAAACTTATAAAGTGGAAACATTTGTTGTGAAATCTCACTTTCACCTGGGATTAATAACTTTCTCTTGAAAAAATCACATTATTGTAATAATTTTCCATTATACGTTATATTTTATTAAATATATAGATTCTTTTATGATGGATATGAGTATTTATTATACCATATTTTATTTGGACATATATTATTTACTTTTATAGTTATATGATTAACTGGGGAAATATTGGTAAATCAGTATCCATTACTCAAAATATATATTTATTGATAAGGAACATATATCATGAATTAAATCAATTATTAAATATATAAGGAATGATTTGGAAATGAAATATAGGGTTTGGGGACATTTATATAAATCCAATGATGCATCGGTAGTCTCATTCGATGAATCTGTTTGCAAAATATGATGGGTTTTCACCCATTATATTTTAAACCATCTATTGAATGGTCATAATTTTAAAGGTATCATGATTATGGGAAACATTACATCCAATAATTATCCACTACTCCAAAATTTTATTTATTATTATCCATGATGTTTCCCTATGATATTATCTATTGATGCATTTCATTCTCATCTTACCGATTAAATGGAAAGTGTTCTCAGTTATTTACCATGCCATATTTATTATCTATTATATTATCATGGTTGAAAATATATTAAAATGGATTATATTATAATTTATTTACATTTTCATTTTTAATATAATTATTTATTCTTGATAGCTTTAACTTTACATAACCCTTACTGGTCATTTGAGCACACCATTATATTGTTTCCTTTATGAGAAATCCAAAAATTGTACTACGAATGATATGCAAGGATATGATAGAGGAAATAACATAATTCTATAAAAATAAATTATTTTTTTATTTTTTTATTAAATAATAATGTATAAATTATTTATTTGTTAACTTAATCAAAATTACTAAACAATCAGGTCCTTCGATATGTGAATCTGTGTATGTTATTCCAATGCAATAAAGTAGGAACTGTATAAATTATAGTAGGGTTGGGGTCACTATTGTTAGTATCTGCGGATGTTTATTATAATAATTGTGAAAAATATTTATGAAAACATAGATTAAGGAATATAACCATGTGATATAATTTCATGATATTTGTAGAATAACATCCAAATTTTGTTTATGTTATAGATTATAAGGTTTTTTCTTGAAATGCATCCTTATATAGGAACATCCATTATAAGTGGTTCTATCACAAACGTACCTAAGGGTATTGAATCATAAAAAAGGTACATTTTTCTAAACATAATAATCACTCGGGAACAAAATAATGGACCTCACTTTACAATTGGTTTGTTATTCTTATGAAATTTTCATGCCATAATTAACATTTTTTGTACAAACCACTATGTAGGATTTAAAAATAAATATATCCCCAAAAACCATTTTTATCATAAAGAGATTATATATGGATGAATTTTTCAATATAAGATAATTATTTTACTCATTTTGGGATCATAAATTGCATTTTATCCTATTATTATTATATAATCTAGCATATCCTGTCATTTATAAATAGAACCTAGACTGAATATGGGGATCAATACTTATGGCAATGTAGTGATTGTCTTACTGAGGAAGCTAATATAGTGGGTATTGTAATTGATAAAATTAAGTGTATATTATGTTAGCTTAATCAAGTTATGGAAAATAAAAAATTACTTACTGGATTAACTTATTCCTCAGTTAGATTCAACTATATTTGATCTTTTTATGTGACAGAGGCCACCATCATTTATGGGGACAACTAAACCGAAGGTTTTCAATCAATGGATTATGTATCTTGATAAGATAAATATGCAATTGTTCTTTGGTGAAATGTAAAAAATTACATTGGCATTATATTTTCTCGAATGTGACATTGATTAATAGTGGTCATTGATCTAGAATACATAGAAGGTTGACGAGATATAACATGTATAATATAATGTTTTTAAGGATAAATTCTGTGAAATATATGTCCCTCATGTGAAACAAATAGAGATAATTATAAAGTTCATTACCATAATGATAATTGAAGATGAATATTTTGTATTGTATGAAGAAACATTTACTTGGTTAGAAATGCATGTTATAGATTACATATGAAACAAAGAGTATAAGATTTACCGTTTTATTCAAGTTCATATGTTATGTATCTAAATGTAATTGGAAATCAAACATTTTCATAATTTGATGAAATAATTTTTTATTCTATCAAGATGGATAAATAATTTTTAAAGAACTATGCCTTATAGATTAATAATGATAATAAGTGGATTATAAAGAAGAAATAGTTGGATGGAACAAGGTAAAGAAGTATTTTCCCACACGAGATAATTATTGAAATAGAAACCCATGTACTTGATTAAAGGGAATGGTAGTTTTATACAAGTGTAGAAATATGGGCCACCATTATATTGATTTCAAGGGTATGAATACTATTTCTAATGTGAAATTCCTCCACTACAATAAGATGTGAAACTATTCAACTGAATTATTTAATCATCATGCTTATATACTAAATAATAAGCTAAGATATCATGCTCATTATTATACTATTTAAACAACTTTGGTGAAATAATATTTTTATTGTAGCTTGGGATATGAGATTTTTTTTTAAAAACATTTTACTATTGAAGTTATTTTTATATTAATCATAAAATGCATAATGATTTTATTTCAATATAATATCTTAAAAAAATTCAAAGAATGTATTGAATTGTTTCAGGAAAGGATATTTATAGACTTATCGAATATTTTAAAAACACATGATTCATGGAAATATAACCCTTAAAAATTTCATGATGTTGAGATAATGATTTTGGTGAAATAGATTATTTATAAGTATAATGTAAATTTGATTGTGTTTACAACCTTATAAAAAATTAATGTTTTGTTGAAAAAGTGTCATATGCTATCATTTTCATTGTTAATTTATGTTTTGGATGTAAATAATATTTCAAATAATCATTTTTTATTTAATTAAAAAGAAATTGTGAATGTTTCCAATATTCTTTAGTGGTAATTCATGTAATTACCATGATTTAAGATAAAACATAAATAAGGTATTCACATGATTAGTATGTAATGATTAAGATCTACATCATATTTTCTAGGGGATTAATGATAAATTAATTTTTTAAATATATTGAAATTATTTATAATTATTTGGATCTGAATCTTCAAGATGTGTAAAAAGGTTAACAATTTATTAAATGGATTAAATAGATCTTTGGAAAAGGTTTTATATATTAATACACTATTTACTATTTGAATATTTAGGAATTTTGATTACTTATACTAACAATTTAGTTAAAATAACAAATACATATCAAAGTAATGACATATAATAATATTATATATATTATGATTAATTAAAATTAAATTTTTGTGCTTCAGTAATAACATAATTCATTTTTTTTTGTATTGATAACATACAGTAATAATGGAGTGGAAAATGTTCAATGAACAACCAAAAAAATGAAATTTTCATATGAAATATAGATATATTAAGTTTGTATATTTTAAAATTTTTCATTATAGGAGGAAAATAAACTAATCAATACTGGTAAAATGATCATAAAGTTAAACGTTGTCCTGGTAACATCATTTCTGATGATATCAAATACCCTTTTCACACTTCTATGGTGTATATATTTATCGTCATTAACTTCCTCCCAACTATATTCAATATCAATTTCTATCAGTATACATGAATCCATTTTATCTTCTATTTCCATTTTCACTATTCCCACTTATGTTATTCTAATTTTAAATCTGGTATGTTTTCTTCCTTATGACATTCATAATCACATTTATATATTATTAAAAGGATTTTTTATTAACACTTTTATTATGTAGGTTTTTCAAAAATGGTATTCTGAAATTTCAAACCCCAAATTACCATGATAAAGTATAAATATAAATGATTAAATTTTTATATGGTGCAGATAATTTTACACCTCAATATTTTAAAATAATAACATTATTTTTGATAGCATGTATCATGTGCAACAGAAATCTTATAAGAAAAGATAACACTAGAGAATTTAAGTTATATTTACTTTTAAATAAGTTAAATTTATTCAATAGCTTTGATTACAGACCACACTGATATTATCTTGTATGACATGAAACATATAGTTTGTAATCCATTACAATAAATCCTTAGTTTAGCTTACATTACACACATGACTGAGTTTTACTAAAAAATAATATAATGTTGATATTATTATATAATATAATAATAATCGCCTATCCATTATAGTTTTGGATATTAATAGTATTAAATAACATATAAATATTTAAATATTATAAATTTTTATTCTTTATCTATTTTTTATTAGTAAAATATAAATCATTTAAATAAATAAGAAATATTTTATGAAAATATATATTTTTTCCTAAAATAGGATTTTCTCAATATTTGTGCACATAATATAAAATTAATTTTTTACACTTTTATAAAATTTATTTAATCTAATAAACATCATTTATTTAAACAAAAATATAAATATTATCTTATGGTTAATATTTGTGAGTTTTCTAAAATGTTTCGTTTTTAAATGAATACTGATAAGTATCAAATTTTAATTAAAATATTTATTTCCCTTGAATATTTAATTACATTAAATTACATTTTAATTGGTTTTAAAGAATAAGTAGTTTAATATTATATAAATTTCACTAATTTATTTCATGTGATTCCTTTTTCTACTGATTTGTCTAAAAATCATTATAATCTCATGGAAATTTTCTCTTTAAAATCCCGCTTTCTCATCACGTGTGAGGGGTTAATTTCAAATTAATTATTTAAACATCTTAGAATTTAATTTTAATAAATTTATTCCATATTTTATATCAAAATAATTTATAATGAATAACAATTTCAGTATAATTTTCAACCATTATAAATATTTAAACCCATAAAAATGATTTATCATAGTTTTGGTAAAATGGATTTACATTGGAGTTAAACTAAAAGTAAAATGGTTAAAATGACTAGAAAACCAGAAATAATATTATTTCGTGGCCATGTTTCCATAATATCATTCCCATTTCTATGTAAATTTGGAATAATTTTTCTTGATAATTACATCATTTTTTTTGTTTCATTGGGAAATTTCTAGGTAATTTTCAAGAGTGTTACCTATCCACACATATAAAAGGTAATTCCCTTAAATCACTTATTACCACCTCCAAAGAACTATAGATAAATGAAAACCTACCCAATAATCTACTAAACATCCTTAATTACACTCTAGAGCTTATGTTCATCCCCAAATGAAATCCCTATGATACTTGTGGTAATATTCATAGGAGGTTTCACTTTTACAAGTTAATTAACTTTAAAAAGCACGAGGATTTTCATTCTTCTTTTTATGACTTAAATTACATCATAACGCATCCAATATATTAAAACTAATATGATCCATATAAAAATATTTTATTATTTTTATGGTATAATAATTATCATACTCCACTGTTATCGAATGGTTTATGAAATCATCATTTGTGTGTATGTCGTACTACCGCATCACAAACCAATGTAATTCATTTTTCCATTACCACATCTCATGGATGGATATAATGATAGATTTTACACAATGTATTGTATTGTTTATATAAATATACTACTATAATTTTATTATAAAATATTTTTTTTATCTTCCATCCATTTTAAATATGATAATGTCAGTTCTGTGTAAGGCCGATTACCACCTCACGAAATGATGGGAATTATTTTTTCATACCATTTAAAAGTAATGTAATAAGGTTAAAAAATATTAGTATATGTTATATATATGATATAGTATATATTATATAAATTTAATATATCACCAAATTCCTTTCACGTTTACTCATTATGGGAATGATATTGATGCTCATGAATAAGAATTGCATACCCTCTCCCTAAAGTGATGAGATTCATTTTCCATGTTAAACGTTCATAAATGGTTATAATAATATAAATAAAAAATATATATTATATTTATAAAATTAATATCATTATTTATACAATCTATATGTATTTTATAAATGTTAATTGGAAATCTTATGTCAATTGAACATGAGAAAATGAGAAAATTACAACCCAAAATAAAAAATAAAAAATAATGATGTTATCAAATAAGTGGGAAAATCTAATAAAATGATAATATATGATATTATAAGCATGGATATGGTATTATTAAAATTTAATAACCTTATTAATATCATTATATATGATTTTCAATCATGTTCAACCAAAAGGATGTCTAAAGAAATGGATTTCATCTCAATTTTCATTCCATTGAGACTAATTTGTTTTTATGATCCAATTCACATTTATGTAGGGCATATACTTACACCAAGACATGTAATACCATTATTATGTCATAATTTATTAAATTTTATTATTCACTTTGAATTATTTTATCCAAGGGAATTTGACGTCAAAATTCCAAAGTGGTGAAAGGTATTGCGCAATGTAACTTTCTAATATAGTAGTTAACATTCTCTTGAATACATCACTTTCTAATGATTTTTCCCATTATAAAAAATTTATCTTAAATATCCATATTCTTCTATAATTTATAATGTTATTTCATAAATATATTCCATTTTTAATGAAAATTACATTAAAATTTACTTCATTACCTATGTTAATGTTGAATGCATTGAATCCTTTACACAATTTAGTTATTTAATGATATGTTGCAATCTTAATGAATTAAATCTATTATAATAAATACTTGGAAATCTTTCTAAATGATATAAATTAGTTGGGGATTATTTATATAATTCCCCTCGAAGCATTTGTAGTCACATGGTACAAACCATTTGTCAAATCAGATGGGTTTCCACCCATAATGTTTTAAACATACATGTGAATAGCAATGAAGGTAATGGTATCATGTTATTGGGAAACCTGATTTCTGATTTTTAATATTTTCTCTAATTTATTATTTAGTTATTACTATACATTATGTTTTCAATAATATATTATTTACAGTTTCATTGTATTCTCAACTTATTGATTAAATGGAATGTGTTCTCATTTTTTTAACATGCCATATTGATTGTGACTTACCGTATCATGATAGTCATGTCACATAAGTGGAAATTATTCTCAGATATTTATCATTCCTTATTGATTATGAATAATTAGTCATGATAACTTTTATTTTACATAACCCATACTGACCATTTGATCACACGCTTATTTTTTATCCTTCTGGAGGAATCTATGATTTTTACTATGATTGATATACATGAATATGATGGAGGAAATGATTTGATTCTAGAAAAAATATTGAAATCTATGTGTTGAATTTTAATGTTAGAGACAAGTATGTGTCTATATTACCAAAAATTATAAACTATTTATTCCATTTGGATTTGATTTCTTCTAGAAGCCCATGATTTTATAGTATTTTACTTTTATAATTTAATATCTTTGATAGTTAATGCCTTAGAAAACACTATGTTAAGAACTCTAATATACTATTAAATAGGTCCATTTGAGTATTAATTTGAACATTACGAATAGTAACCTGAAAAATAGAATAGTGAAATCACATAATAATTTATACACAAAATTTAGTTACCTTATGAATGAAAATATAATTTATTTATACCATGGAGTAAGAAAATAAATGTTTTAAAAATGATAAATTAGGTATTTCTATTTTTTATGAAAAATTAAATGTTAATTGATAATTTTATAATAATATTATTTCTCAGAATAAATATTTTTTCAATGAAATTGATTCATACCATAATATTTTATTGTACTGTGATATAGGACTATTTTATGTGGCCTTCATTAATTTTCAAAGTGTCAAAATTAGATATTTATATATAAGATGGTATTTTTGAGTAAATGATAATTTTAATTAAGATTCAATTTATATTAATCCGAATATTACTTTAATAAAATAGAAAGCAACTTTTAATTCTATTCATCAAGAAATAGATATGATGAATTTCTGGGATTTTCCTAAATAATTTTAATTGTAGGTGAATAGTGATCAATGTAATTTGTAGTTTATACACATTATAATTATGTATAATATTCCTTTGTAATTTATTATGTAATAACCATAATATGGAACAATAAATAATTATTTAAAAATATTTGGTGTTAATTCTCAATCTATTCATTTTAATTAACCAAAATAATAAACAAATCAATAAAATATTCAAAAAACACCCCTCTCCTCCACTATAAATTTTACCTCTCATCACTTCTTCTCCTCAAACCTCTAATGCCTTAAAGGGTCTCAAATTTATACCCAATAATCATCCAAAGCCTCTCCACCATGTCTAAGAGGTTTTTTTCTCAACAAATTTCCAAAACTAATATGTCTAGGGATGTTCTCAAGGAGAATAATTTGAGAGGTAAAATCCTCTATCGCCTTTACAATTTTATTTTTACATTATTTTTGTTTCTTTTACTCTCATCAAATACCCCATCCAAACATGAATGATAAATCATTAAGAGTTTTTATCCTAGAACCATGTGTTTTT
This sequence comes from Viscum album, assembly GCA_963277665.1. NCBI lineage: Eukaryota > Viridiplantae > Streptophyta > Magnoliopsida > Santalales > Viscaceae > Viscum > Viscum album. The sequence continues at coordinate 382,378,533 of OY728122.1, forward strand.
ACTTGGATTACATGAATATTTAATGTAATATTACTTATTGTTCATTGTTTTGCATATCAATAATGTAATAATTTCCTAGAGTATTTGTTGACTTGATAAGTTCATGGAAGTTCCCCTCTATGACGGTGAACTACGAAATGATATAACCATATTATTAAATATTGTTTTACGGTTGGATGACATGATATGATGGAACACATAGCATGCAGACCGTTAGGTACGAGTGCTTGTAAGTAGATAAGACTTCCTCTTATGTTGTTTTCACTTGATAATCTCAAAGATAAGGGATTATGAGAACATACCTGCTAGTAGGAATTGAACATGTTTTGGTGTCATCGGATATTTCTATCTGCGAGCATGCATAATGATCCTTAGACATTAATATTATTATTAATATGTGTCATAACATACACACATCAATTTACTGACGAAAATTGTCATGCTGATAGTTGGCGTGATGTAGGGTACATTGGGTGAATCACGAGTGGCATGTTATTAATTGATTAGTCTATGGAGGATTTGTCCCTTCTATTTGTGGTAGTCGATATCTCATCACTTTTATTGAAATAGAACCATCATGTGAAATTCCATTTCAATGGTATAACGACGAGTTTATTTCAGGTAGTCAAAGGACGACGTATCAAGCATGAAATTTGATGATACAATCATGAAACCTGATTGATGATAGATTACAACAAAGGAATTATATTAAACAATGAGCATTCATATGTGGATGTAATTGTTGAGACTTTACATTCTTTCTCTTGGGTGCCTTGACCCGTTGCTTGATAGTACTCTTGGAATTTAGGTAAGCCAGCATAATTCCAACGAGAAAGAATCCTAGACAGTCACACAAAAAGTGTTTTTGGTGGTCTTAGTAAAATTCTATTTTAATTTAATTAATGAAAAAATTATTAATCTCAAGACCATGGAATAATTTTATTCATCTTAAGATAATCGAATAAATTAAATAAAATATATTTATTTATTTTATTGAACATTAAATAAATATTTATTTACTAGTTTGTAAATAAAATATTTATTTATGATAATAATTTATTTATTTATTTATTCAGGTTTTCAATAATTTGAAGTGGAGTGCGAGCGGACCAAGTTCGGTCCATTAGTAAAATAATTATTTTCAAAATGGTAAATAATTATTTAACTAGTTGGAACAAACTAAAATAACGCTATTATTATTTTGGGATGCGGAATTTTATTTATAATTTTGATTTGTGCATGTTGGGGCACTATAAATAATGAAGTGGTATTATTATTAAATGCATGGGTTTTCTCTATGTTCATGAATGTATTTAATTTTTTCTATGCAATTAAATTTTGTAACTAAAATTCCATGTATATAAATAGGTATGTAGCCCTATTGTGCCACACACCACACCACATGCGTGGAGAATTGAGAATTATTGAGTTAAACAATTTCTATCTTGAATCCTCTTCTCTCCTCTCTCAATAATGAGAAACGTTCATCAAGGATGAAGTACAAGCGATCAAGAAAGACTGACACAAGTCACTAGCTGTGCGGCACTAGCACTCGGAGAATGATCGGTGTCGATCGGAGGCCATCAGATCATGTGTGGATCATTGCTAGTGGTATTCTAGTTTCGATCCTTACAACCAGAATGAGATATTCTGGAAGGGTCAATCTGGATGATAAACATCATCAACGAAAAACAAATCAAAGAAATTGGTATTATTTTTCAATATGAAATTAATTAAATTAATTATAAACATGATGTTCAAGATCATCTCTAAAGGTTTTGGGCCACTTTTTTTCTTTGTCTAAATCTTTGATTATATTGATTGGAAACTAGAGTTCATCGTCATATTGATCACTGAATAATCATTGATCATGGTAAAAATCAAAATTGGTTGTGGTATCAGCCACGCTTCCACTGTGCCCGGAAACATCAAGTGGTATCAGAGGGGGGAAATCATAATTTATAATTAATTAAATATTTCGTTGATGAATTATGCATTTAATAATTTAGTTGATTAAATTCTAGTTAATTGTTCTACAAATCACAATCTCAAGATCTATTCCACCACTTTTTTTTCTCGTTCACCTTACTGCAAAGATCCTTTCATTTAATTTTAATTAAAATAAAAATGTGGATCTCATCTGGAGTTCCCAATGCTTCTTAGTCTTAGAACACCATAACAGACGATGTGTATTCAGTAGTACACACTATGTAGCCAATATTCAATGCATCAGACCGGTCTGCCATACCAAGTCATTTGTTGGAGTCTTTAGATGTCTTAAATGACTCTTTATATTGACCAGGAATAGGTGGCACATGGTTTCCAGATTACACAACGTGTGGCCCAATGGGCACGGTGTGTAGTCCCTTTGGGTTAGGTTTGGACCGTGTACCCCATAAACGGCTTGCCTGGATAGAGACCATGTAATGAGGAACTATAAGGCATGTGGCCCACTAGAAATGTTGTGTACTCCAATGATTTCTAAATTACAATCACATGTCGTTTCCCTAGGCGTGTACTTCATATATATAGTGAGAAAGAGTACACACCATGTAGTTAGAACTACATGTCATGTAATCATCCAAATTATACAGATATATATATATTTATTATTATATTATACAAACCCTTGAGAGGGGTACCATCGTGCGGTCATAAAGATGAGAAACAAATTGTGATAGGTGTTATATATATGTGTGTTTAATTTAACATCTGTGTAATGTTAATTTCTACTCATTGGGAAGTTTTGAAAAGGAATTCACCAGGTTCCATCCATGGTACAGGTTACGTAAAAAGATAATTTTAAATATATTTATTTGTTTTAAATTTTTATGGATGTGAATATGAATGAAATTCAGAAATTGATTTAAGATTAAAGGATTGATTAAATAAATATGTTAATTAATTGATTTGAGCGTGATTTATCTTAAACAAGAATTATTAAAGAATTTAATGATACTTTTATTTATGCGTAAACATCGTTGCATGTACATATAATCAAGAGCTATACTAGGCACATTGTATGTGGATTTTTTCATTTAATTTATTTATTTATATTAAATTTTTGGCATGCGAGCCTTCTGCACATTAATATGTATGGCATGCATGCCTAAGGTTTCTTTTATATAAAAACCCTTTTTTACCCCTAATATACATGTGAGTTAAAAACTAAATATGCAATGGATGGATCTCCCAAGATAGTTGAAGTAGTTCAAGCTACACCTGAGATGAAAAAATTCCCAAGAGATGTAGAGGTGGATAGGTGGAAGCTGTAAACATGAACCCCAAAGGTTTAAGTTATTTCTCCCCTATGTCAGGGTTAGATTATCAGCCACTAGATAAACTAACCATTACAAAAGCTCATGATCATTCCATTTACTTTTTTTTCTGATCTAGGGTTTATCATTATGGGTGTGTTGTCATGATCACATAGTTAATGAATTAAAAAAGCATCCATAATGGAACTAAAATAAACCTGACTTATGAATAAATATAATCAAGATATGGTTAATCACTTAAGAAAGTTCCACTTAATATTAACAAGTGTGTGATAATGATAATAAACAACTCACACATAAGAGATAAAAATCCCTCAATTAAAATTTTAAGCTAGAACAACTGTATCGTTACTTTATTAATAGGAAAAACTCAATAAAACAATGTGTTTGACCAACCCTTATTGGGACACTTAATTTTATACAGGAAGCCCATATGAAAGGTTTCGGGTTGATGTAACTATATTACATAAAGAGGAGTCTCCCTTCCTAGACGTGGTGTAATATTGGAGGTAAGAGTTGAGGAAATCCAAAGTCATGATTTCAGCATTGGGGAGTCCCCTCAACATATCAAGGAGCTGCAATCCCGTAGTTGGAAAAGACCTGCCTACCTAAATACATTCTATTTGCTTGATCAACCCTTGTTGGGGTTATGTGAAGGGAAATATGGATCCTTTCCTCACGAATTTCATGGCATGTGAACATTTTGCATTCAATGGTGAGGGCCATTGGGACTTGATAAAATATTTGAAGACTTAATAACATTTATTATTTCTCATAAAATTAATCAAGAAAATACTAATGATCTGCTCTTTTAGTTGAAGAATAAAAATTAAAAGCTCATCAACCACACTATCCCTGCTATCAATTTTTGATAAAGAGAACTTCCTCACCAGCAGTAACATCCATGAATGGTTTAGATTCCTTTGGGTTATCCTACACCATGAATGGATGTCTTACGTGCTGTAGTTATCATTACCTGATCTACCTATAAAAGAGGCAAGGGATGTTAATTTCATGGTCTCTGAGAAACATATGAATGATGTAGTCAACAATCAATGTTTGATGTTATCATCAATGTCTACTGAGCTCATGAAGTCTCATGAAAACATGTATGCTTATAGAATGCTAAAGAACCTTCATGGTCTTTACCAAGAGAGAGAAATATAGGAAAGGTTTGATATCTATAAGGCACTCTTTTCATAGTATTCTTGGAAAAGTTACCCTAGTTGGGACTCATGTAGCCAAGATCATTGGAAAAATTGGGTGCCTAGAGGTTCTAGGGTTTAAAATCCCCAAATAACTGGGCACCGATCTAATTATTGCATCACTCCCTCAGATATTCTCTAAAATTGTTTTCAATTTAAATATGAATAACATTGAGAAGTCTCTATCTGTTCTTCTTATACTCATTACCCATGTGGTAAAATATATTAATTGAGAAAAGCATTCTGTCCTTATGGTGAATAATTGGAAAGGGAAGGTGAAGAGATTTAAGCCCAATGCTTCTTCACGGCCTTCCAATAAAATGAAGATCAATGGGAAGGAAATGGAACATGAGGCTTTTTGTTTTTCAGGTGGTAAGAAAGGCCACTGGAAGAATAACTGCACCTAGATGAAGAAGTTAGGGGAAGCTTTAGGTGTGTTTATTATCAAATCAAATCTGTCTATTTCTACAAATAGGGTTTTAGATACAGCTTTTGGTGCTCACATATGTATTAAAATACAAGAACCATGTAGATTAATGAGGATTGATTGAGAGGAGGCAGATCTATGAGTAGCAAGTAGTGCCAGACTTGCTTCTTTAGCTTTCAGGGACTACCACCACACATTGCCAATTGGGATGATCTTCGTGTTAAAGGCTTGTTTTTATGTGCCTTATGTAACCAAAAACATTATTTCTGTATACCATATATATAGATATGGATATTTATCACGTTTAGAATATAATGTTGCTTATTTTATAAATATAGAATTTGGTTTGGTAGGGAAAAATTATACCACGGTCTTTATGTGTTGGATTACACAAACCAAGTAATAGAAATCGATGACAAAGATATTTCACATGACTCATAACACACCCAAATTTGGCATCATCAACTATGTCTTATAAATGAGAAAGGCTTGACCAAGTTACTAAAGAGAGATATATAGATTATTTTGAACTAAAACATCTTGGTGTATTTCATGCATGTTTACATGGAAAATGACCAAAGGTCCATCTTGTGGGAAAGGTTAAGGGGATAAATATCTTCTTGAATTTATTTATACTGATGTGTGTGGAACATTTCTAGTTAAGGAAAGGGGTGGGTACTCGTACATCATAACTTTTACTGATGATTTTAGTATATATGGATATATCTACATAATGAGGTATAAGTTAGATTCCTTTGATAAGTTCAAGGAATACAAGAATGAAGTTGAAAAGAAGCTTGGTAATAAGAATAAAAAACTCTACTCAGACCGAGGTGGGGAATATCTTAATCAGTACTTAATTGATTACATACGAGAGTTTGGGATCCTATCCAAACTCATTCCTCCTTACACACCTTAATGGAATGGTGTAACTGAAAGGAGTAACAGCACATTGTGAGACATGGTGAGATCAATGATGAGAAATGAATGTCTTCCAATATCCTATTGTGGATATGCATTAAAAAAAGTGTCACACATAATAGATCACATACCAAATAAATCGATAAATGGCATTCCATACGAATTCTGGTGTGGAAGAAAAGCCATGTTATCAAATTTACATGTTTGGTGTAGCGAAGCATTTGGTAGGGCCTCTTTAGGAAATAAACTCCCATCCTGAGGCACAAAGTGTACCTTTATATGATACCTTATGGTAACAAGGGGATATTAACTATACAACCCCTTAGGAAAAAACGTTATAGTGGAAAGAAATGCCATATTTTTTGAGAGGGAGAACATCACTAAAAGAAATAGTGGGAGTGAGATAGACATTGAGGAAGTCGAGGCTCAAGGGGCACAAGAGTTGGTATAGGAACAGATTCCACAAAGCCCCGCTGAAGAAGAATGTGTTCCAGAGACACAAGTATTGTGTAGGAGTGTAAGAGAGGTTAGAGAAAAAGAACAGTGCAATTTTGTAGTTACCGGGGATGATGACACCTAATTAGTTGATAATAATGATCCTCTAACATTAAATAAACCAGTAAGTGGAACATACGATTCCAAGTGTCATGAATCCATGAATTCTGAAATGGATTCCATGTACCAAAACAAAGTCTGGATTTTGGTAGATACTCCAATAGATGTAAAGATAGTTGGATTCAAATGGGTATTAAAGAAGAATCTGAACAATAAAGGAAATGTCAGTAGTTATAAGGCACAACTTGTTGCAAAAGTATTTAATCATCGTCAAGGAATTAACTATGATGAAACCATCACATGAGTTTCAATGCTGAAATCCATCAGAATTCTACTTGTTATTGCAGCTTACCATGAATTTGATATTTGGAAAATGGATGTCAGAACAGAACTCCATAATGGGAACCTTCATGAAGATGTCTACATGAAAAAACTTGAAGGGTTTTAACTCCAAAAGATTCCAATGAGGTAAGCAAGTCGCAGATATCCATTTGTGGATTAAATAAAGCATCCAGGTAATGGAAAATTCGTTTTGATGAAGCCATAAATGAATTTGGTTTTATAAAAAATGAATGTGAGCCTTGTGTATACAAAAATTTTAGTATGAGTGTAGTCATTTCCATAATAGTATATGTTGATGGAAAATTACTAATTTGAAATGAGATACTAGTATTGCAGTCTGTTAAGGAATTTTTGAATCAATACATCTCCATGAAAGACATGGGCGAGGCATCATATATTCTTGGGATCATGATACATAATGATATATCCAAGAGATTGCTGGTCATATGTCAAAGTACATACACTGATAAGATACTAAAGAGATTCAGTTTGGAACAATCCAAGAGGGGATTGTTTCTAGTGTCACATGGCATTCATCTATCCAAGAAAATGTTTAAACCGACACATGAGGAAAGAAAGATAATGGCAAGGACTCCATACGCATTAGAGATTGGGTCAGTCATGTATGCCATGCTATGTACTAGGTTGGATGTATCCTATGCATTGATTCTGGTAGGTAGATATCAAACTAAACCAGGTGACTGCAATTGGATTGAAGTCAAGACTATCCTACAGTATCTGAGGTATACTAAGGATATGTTCCTGGTTTATAGAGGATATGAGGAACAAGTCATCAGAGGATATGAATATGCTAGTTTCTAGACTAATCTATATAACATGAATTCCCAAATAGGATAAATCTTCCCTGTGAATAGAGGTGTATTGATCTAAAAGATCTCATTGTAGAGTGTGTTCAACGATTATACAATAGAGTCCTAGTATATCACAGATTTTGAGGAAGATAAATAAGAAATTTGGATGTGAAGCTTAATTGAGGTTCTAGATGTGATACCTAGAAGTAAAAATCCCATCACATTGTACTGTGATAATACTACCATAGTGGTCCTCACAAAAGAGCCAAGGTAACATCAGTGGACGAAGAACATACTTTGGATGTATCATCTCTTGAGGTATTTCTCTCAGAGAGGTGAAGTACCAGAGAGTAGTATTTCCATGGAATACAATGTGGTAGACTCCTTGACTAAAGCCTTGACTCAACAGAAACATGATCATCATGTGAGGTCTAGCGGACCAAAAGTTGTAGTCAGTTGTCTCTAGTCCAAGTGGGATTTTGTAAGATTTAGTGTTCTAGAACCAACTTTTTTTACATAGATTACATGGACATTTAATGTATTGTTATATAATATTCATTATTCTTCTTCACAATAATGTAATAATGTCATAGAGTATTTGTTGCATTGATAAGGTCATGGAAGTTCATTACTATGATGAGAACCTTGAAATGACATAACAATATTCTAAAAAAATTTTCTATAGTTGGATGAGGTTATATGATGGGACACATAACATGTCGATCGTCAGGTCTGAGTAATAGTAAGTTAATGAGACTTCCTCTCATAACGTCCGCACTTCATAATCTCCATGATAGGAGATTTTATGAACAGACCCGCTAGTAAGAATCTCGCATGTTTTGGTGTTATCGAATATTTCAATCTACGAGCAGGTGTAATGATCCTTAGACTTTAAGATTACTATTAATACGTGTCAGGACTTATCCACATTGATTTACTGATGAAAACCATCATGTTAATAGTTGGTGGGAAGTAGGGTATGTTGGGAACGTCATGAGTGGCATGTTATAAATGGACATGTCTGGAAATATTTGTCCCTTCCATTTATGGAAGTTGATATCTCGGCCTTCTGATTGAAATAGAACCTTCATTCAAAATTCCTTTTCCATAGTGTAATGACATGTTTATTTCATGTAGTCAAAGAAGGACTAATCATGCATAAAATTTAATGACACAATCATGAAACCTACTTGATGAGATTTTGCAACAAAGGGATTATATTAAACTATGAGGGTTCATGTGTGGATGTTGTTTTTTCATCATTATGTTCTTTCTCATGGGTGACTTGAACCGTTGCTAGACAGTACTCTTGGACTTTAGGTAAGCCCGCCTAAATCCAGCAAGAACGAATCCTAGAGGGTCACACACTAAGTGTTTTTGGTGGTCTCGGTTAAATTATATTTGAATTTCATTAATGAAATAAATATTATTCTCAAGAATATGGAATAATTAAATTAAAGTTAATATGATCTCATAAATTAAATAAAATATATTTATTTATTTTGATGAACATTTAATATATATTTATTTACTAGTTTGTAAATAAAATATTTATTAAAGAGAATAAATTATTTATTTATCTATTTCTATGTTCAATAAATGGAAGTGGAGTTCGAGAAGACCAAGGTCAGTCTTTTTGTAAAATAATTATTATCAAGGTGATAAATAATTATTTAACTGGTTGGAAAAAATTTAAAAAAATGAGGCTATTATTTTGTGACGTGGAATTTTATTTATAATTCTGTTTTAAGCTAGTTGGTGCCCTATAAATACTGATGTGGAATTATTATTAAATTCAAGGGTTTTCACTATGTTCATGAATGAATATAACTGTTTCTATGCAATTAAATATTTTAACTGAAATTCCATGAATATAAATAGGCTAGTACCCTATTGTGCCACACAACACATCACATGCCTGGGGAATTGACAGTTGTTTAGCTAAACAATTTCTCTCTCAAATCATCTTCACACACCTCTCAAGAATGAGAGACTTTATTCAAGGACAAAGAACATACGATCAAGAACGACCGATACAAGACACTTATTTCGCCATGCTAGCACATGAAGAATGAGCGGTGTCGATCAGAGGCCACTAAAGCATGTGCAGATCACCTCTAGATAGATTTTATTTTAGATCCTTAGAACCACAATATGATAATACAGAATGGTCAATCTGGACGATCAAAATCATCAAAAAAGAAAAATACAAAAGACATATGTATTATTTTTCTTTATAAAATTAATTAAATTATTTATAAACATGATGTGCAAGATCCTCTCTAAATGTTTCATGCCACTTTTTGAATTATCTAAATCTTTGATTATATTCCATGGAGACTAGATTTCATCATCATATTGATCCGATAATAATCATCGATCATGGTAAAAATCAAAATTGGGTGTCTTTTCAAACACACTTCTACTGCACCCAGAACCTTCAAAATAGATATTATTATACATAACATAATTTTAATATTTCAATGGAATATACACAGTCAATTATCTTATACTCTTCCTTTTATTCTATAAATGAACACATCATATGTGATAATCCCATCCACCACCTTCAAGGATATCTTGATTTTTTTGTCTATTATACCTTCTAGGATGCCCATAAAACCATATTTTTGGTTCAATTAAATTATAATACATTCATTACATATTGTTTAATGTTATTATACATTTATGTGAACATAATATTAAATAGAGAAATAATACTATTTTTAGGTGATTAGAAAAGCCTCAAGAATAGTCCAAAATGATTACCAATAACTTCTTATCTAATGATACATCCACACCCCAAATAACCATATATCATATAAAACCATATAACATTATGTATTTATAGAAATAACATATAATTTCATTTTTGGATAATTTTTTCATTCTATATGACATTTCATACATGTATACAGGTGAAACTATCATGAATCCTTGGGAAAAGAACACTCCCAAATTATAGAATTAAATGTTATAAAAGTCAAAAGGGTTATAAATGAACATAATATGTTTATAACAATTAAATAAAATTTTAATTTTATTATTAAGTAATTAATTAATGAATATAATTTCATTTTCATGGATGTCAGGTACAAGTACAAAATGCTTTTGTTATAAGGTGAGGGTTTTCTCATTAAACATTATTTTGGTGAGATATGCCTTATTCTACACTATTTATTTTGTGTGATGTATATATACACACCTTTAATGCATAATATCATGACTATATTTATATTCATTAAATTCAATGTTTCTTTTTATGATCATTAATTTTATGTGGCATGCAGTTTGACAGTTTGAAAAGTGGTATTGGGTTCTTCCCGAACCACTATTTTTCATTTGAGTATCACTTTCTCTCTATTTACCCCAGTGTAATTAATAATTATTTTGTATATAATTAATTTAAATTATGTTTATATGTTCCAAAATAATGTATCTATATCATTTAATCTATATTTTAAGGGTAAATAAATGTTTTATACGGTTAAAATTTCAATTATTCCCTTCAAGAAAACCCAATTAAAGGGAACGCCCATGTTCTTACACATCTTAATATAACTTCTATAATCAGTTTTGGGAAACCATTATTTTTCAAAAAAAATAATTTTTTTCATGAAGATATACCATTTTTTATTTCTTATTTTCTACAAAAACAATTACTTTTATTTTTTAAAGAATATTTCATATTTTCACTTAAACCGTACTAAATTAACCCAATTATAATGTTTCTGAAAAACTCTTTTAACATATTATACATTATTTATAACTCAAAAAAAATTCATTGTCCTTAAATTTCATTTTTTTTATGATATAAATTCATGAAATCATATTTTATTATGAATACAAATGATTTTCCAAAATGAATCTTCTTTTCATTGTCAAATGGTTTTTTCTCTTCCCACTTTTACTTCTGTGAGATATATGACATGTTCCCCACTTATTACTTGATTTTGGTGTATGTACATCCCTTTTGGTAAATTATAATAGGATTCTCCATATTCTAATTATATTATAATTTTCATATAATGTTTTTTATTCATTGTTATTATGATTTAAACTTTTTAAGGTGGTATGAGACACCTTGAAATGTTTAAAGATTATTTTCCTCAATATTTATTCAGTGGTATCATTTAAAATTAACATCGTATATGAAAAAACCCATTGTAAAATAGTGAAATTAATTTATTTTTATTACATATGAATCCATATAAATTTTTCATAGCAGGATTTTTGATTTTTTTTACTATAGATGTGCAATTTTGATACTATTCATGTTTTATGGTAAAAGTATTCACATTTCATATTCGTGTTTTTAAAACAAATGTTTATGTTTCTTATAATTCAACTTTTTCATAGTAAGAATTCATTCGACAAAGTTTGTGATGGTTGGGGCCCACTACACCTCATTGTTTCATTAGTAGGGCTCATGAGAAAAAAATATATATGGATATGGCGGAGGAATTTCGGATTTATTTTCATATATGGACTTAGGTGGGGCCCTACCAATTTATTTTCATATATCTTATCGAGGAAAAAATTGTAAGTTTTCAATATCCATCATTCTTAATTCCCACATTGTGACATTACTAATTTATATCCCATGTGATTATTCTACTAGTATAATATCAATGGTTAACTTTACTTCTCATGTGATTATTTATACCTTCATTTAATCAGTTTTAATTCCGTCAATATTACATTTATATTGATTTTTTAATGATATGTGTTTTTATAAATTAACCTCGTCTTATTTTTTATATTTATAATATCTTTTATTGTATTTTTTACCCCTACTGATCATATGATATCACCCCTTTCTAATGTTTTTCCCCAGCATTCAATGATATAAATTATAAATTAATTAAAGGGATAATCTAATAATTTTTGGGCACATAAAATGAGGTTTTATGTTCATTATCCATTAATGTTTTAATGTATAGTTTTTTTATATAGATTTCTAAATCTAAAAAACAACTTGTTCCTTTTGGATAGGATGTCCTTATATATTATATCAATTAAATAAATTAGTAACCAGCTCCGGTCTACAAGGGTCTAGGTTCTTATAGTTTGTAACAAATGAATTTTAGCAGAATCCTTGGAAACAATTTTTAGAAAACATTTATTTTGAAAAATAACCCTATGATAAACATTTAGGGTAACCATATAAGAATACTCTATAATTTTGAATGGTAAATATTACACTAATATTATTATAAATACATACCAATGTGGATATAACAGTTGCACATGGTTGTATCACAAATGTACCAAGGTGTGACAACTCTAACAGGGAGTGGTGGGCCTAGCTCAACATAACTTGGTACAAGACAATAAGAATTACTGCATGCCTAGTCTCGCACTCCATGGGAATATTAATTCGATAATTCATATTTTCATTAAAAAACACAATTAATTATTATGAATTAAAAATATACCCAAAGCATCTATTTTTATAATTAAGATATTATATATGCATAAATTTCTAATTTTTGTCATGTGCTTTCCTAGTTCAAAATTATGAATTATGATTCATAAAATATTTTAGTTTATTCTATTATTAGGAAATGGAACATACTGTGATGAATGGAAATTGTATCAAGAAACATATTTCTTATAGTTACTTTTATCATATGCTTGAATATGATGTTAGAGTAGGAGCTCTAACTTGATCTGAACAACTTATAACAATACTGGGACAACTAACACAAGTTATGAGAAATAAACTCACTTGGATAGAATATCCTGATCAAAAATGATATTGGAAAACTCTAGACTACTTCATGTGATACTGGATTTCTTCATTCAATGGAACTAAAAACCAATTTGTAGTTGATTATTCTATAAGTTCCATAAAATTAAATTTCCCTCTTTGAGATGTAATAAAATGTAGAAGGATTTCATATATTTTTGTTATATATCTTTAGGTGAGGATCAATGGGGGCCATTAATTCAAAACTCAAAGGGGAAAGAAGATATTTAGAATATGAAATGGAATGATTTTAAGGAGGTTTTTTTAGAAAAAGTTTTCCCTAACGAAGAGATAGTGGATATAGAGAGAAATGTTTTGAGGTTGAGACAAAACAAATATGAAAATATTACCATGTATGAATCAAACATTACAAGATTGGCTAAGAATAATATGTGTTACATATGTTGTCAAAATAGAAATATCAACCATTAATTTTTTTGAATTAGTTCAATTCTATGAAAAGAACTAGTTTCTCAAATATTCACTTCATATGAGGATATTCTATCATGTTTTTTTAGATAGAGAAATAATATGACTATCAGAATAGGAATATCATCATTAGGAATAATTATATGAAAAATATAGCAGTAACATCACATATGAATGTATGCATAAAATTTAAGTATCATGTGAGTGAAAATATAATATATTTATAACATGTAATACATAAATAAATATTTTCAAATTTATAAATCAGGTACTGGTATCGTTGAGAAACCAAAATATTAATTCATAGTTAAATAATTAAAATAATATTTCAAAAGTAAATTTATTTTCTTTAAATAGATTCATTAGTTAATATTTTATTTTCATATAATTATAAGATAATTTTACCAGACCATATTTATTTTTTAAAGGTTTCTTAAAATTGGATATAAAATTAGGACTGATATTTTTTTAGAAAATGATGATTTGAATTAAATATTAAATTTCCTATAATTATTAAAGGATTTTAATAATATGGAGTCATTTTTTAATTCTAAATTTCCAAAAATGAATAAGGATTTTTTTTTATTTTTTTAAAATAATTATATTTTTGGAAAATAGTAAAATACATTAATTTATAGTATATATACATTATAAGTTAAATACAATATTCATAGAGTCATTATTGAGGTAATAACCATGATATTAAACACAAATTAATTATTTTAATATATTTAGTGATAATTCTAAAATTAGCCATATTATTCAACCAAAATAATAATAAAATGAATAAAATAATAAAAACCACCCCTCTACACCACTATAAATACCTTCTATTATACTCACAGCTCTTAAGCCTTCATGACAGTGCAATTTTTAATAAATATTCTTCCTATGACTCTTCCTCATATCATGGAGGAACTTTTCTCAACAAAATACCAAAACCTATTTCTCTATTGAGTTTCTCCAGAGAAAGGGTTCTAGAGACTAAATCCTCTTTCACTTTCTTTATTTTCTTTTCACATTATTTTAATTTCTTATACTCTCCTCTCCAAATATTTCAAAAATTGAATTATAACTTCATACTAGTATAAATTTTATAACTTTTTATGAAAATGGAAAATCTTCCATCATTTCCTTTCTCCTCTTCTGTTTATTCTAAAAATGAAAAAATAGTATGTGAGGTTTTGATTTATAGCCTTCATGGACAACTTGTTTTCATTTTTCAATTATCCCATCAAGGATTATCATAAAACCATTTTTATGATTAAAAAAAATTTATACATTTATTATAGAATCCAAAATATTCAAAAACAACAATACATACATAATATTTTTTAATTAAACAACACTGTTTTGTGATGTTCAAAAAACTACCAAAATAATCTGAAAATTTATAACTCCTAATCTAATGATTCATCCTTACCCCAAATAACCAAATTACTTATATAAAAATTTAATATTCAAGATAATAATTTATAACATATAATTGCAATTAGGGATAACTATTAACAATTAAAATGATATTTTGTACATGCATACAAGTAAGCCAATCATGAAAACTAATGAAAAGAACACTCCCAAAAGACGGAATTAAGTATTATAACTCATTAAATAGACATTAATTCACATAATAATATTACAATAAATCAATTACAATGTAACTAGGTTCTAAACTTATTTATTAATGAAATGAATTTAATTATCTAGTATATTAAGTATAATTGAATTGCACATTTAGGCATAAGGTGAGGTTTTTCTCATCTCACATATATTTATATGAGGCATGCCTTATTCACCACTATTTATTTTGAGTGTTGTATGTATAAATACATTTGATTTATAATATAATTAATATATTTATATTAATAATCAATGACTAGATTGATGAATAATATTTTTATTGGATATACAGTTCGACAAGTGGAAAAGTAGTAAGGGTTTCTTCCAAAAAAACTCAATTTGTCATTTGAGTTAAATTTTCTATATCTTTACCCAAATGTAATTATTCTTTATATTTTATATATATCTTCTAAATTGTATTTATATATATTAAATTCAGGTATTTATATCAGTTTATCTTTCTCATATGGGGAAATATATGTTATATAATGTTCTATTTTCAATTCATCCCATTAATTATGCCTAATTTAATAACAGTTTCCAATTTTGTAACCTATTTTTGAGTACAATCCATAATATATTTTAGGGCACCATAATTTTTCAAAAAATCACTATTTTTATCATAAAAAGAAATCTTTTTTGTTTTATATTTTATACAATAAATTATTACCTTTAAATTTTAATTACTCTTATATTATCACTTAAACTAAACTAAATTTTATTACAACAAACGTTTCTTAAGAAAACTTTTTTACTTGTTGGAAATAATATTTTCCTCAATGATAATTTCATTCTCCTCCCTTTTTATTTATAGGATATATATTTCTATATATTCTTTTATGAAAATTAAAATTTATTTTATGAAAATACCACCCATTAAAATTTCAAAAAAAAAACCATCTAAAATTGAATATTTTAATTTAAATATATTTTTAATTAAATTATGTACATGTTTAATTTTTTATATTTTTATCATAATTTTGGGATGTATATTGATTTTTGTATACATGTTGTATCCATATCATTTGTTTTTTTGGGAGAGTTGAAATATAATAATAAAATAAGTATTAAATCAATGATTCCATTAAATATGAAATAACTCGAATTTCAACAAAATAATTATCACTCTTTTGAAATAAATCATTAATAACTATTTTTCCCATATATTTTTTGACAAATAGTTTTACAAAACACTATTTGTTAGATAAGAAACGTTTAATATTCATAAATTATTACATAACCTATAAATAATTTCATGGATACTAATGGATAATAATAGGAATTATTTATATTATTGGTCATATAATTTTCATTAAAAAATTTCCTCCATAATTTTATTTAAAAACCCTTAATATTTGATATAAAAAAATATATTGGTTAAAACAACCTTAATAATTCTAACTGTTCTTAATTAATGTATTGTTTTAATTTTTTTTTAAAAATGGATTAAAATACCTCTAAATATTGAATAGATAGTGTTGGTTAGTTTCTCAAGGAAATAAGATTAAATAATTATTCCAAATTCATCAAATAAATTAATGATTTTGTCTAATTAAAAAGAAAATATTCCCAAAATAATTTATTATTTTATGTCAAGAAGTAATTTAACATATCCATGTGGATAATTTAGTATACAATTTTAATATATTCAATTACTTTAAATTGATCGTGAAAAAACACAAAAAACATAACAAAAAAAGAATAAAATATGATAAATAAATAAGGAAAATCAAAACTACACAATACGAACAAGGGAAAAGAATTATCCACACACATAACATGTAAATTATTATAAATGAATCCACATATGATTTATTATAATTTTTTAATATAATTAGTATAGTGAAACACCCAAAGACAAAGTAAAATAATAACATGTATGGAATTATTAAATTCATGATAACTGGGGAATAAAACAATATAATCATTATATTGAATAAATATCATATTTATTTCATAACCCTCTATCAAACCAAAAATACTTCAAGAAAAAAAATTATTAACTTATTTATTCATAAAATAATATATAATCAATTTAGAAAAAGAAATTTAAAAAAATAATTAGTTTACATACCCTAAGTAACAATATTATTTTTCATTGCTTCCAAATAATTGAATTGATCATCTATATTCTGATTATTTGCGTAGTTTTATAAATATAAACACAACACCTAATTAGTTAAAATGTTTTAAAAAATATATTTCGTAATAGAACAAAAACACACCAATTTAGCTTGAGGTCATATATGAAAATGTTTGGTGCATTTTCTACTTCTATATTTTTTTTACTTCACATATATATTGATGTAATGTCAATAAAAAATGTATGAATCCTAAACCTTCCCATATTAACAATGTCTATTTAATTGATATCCAACGTACACCATGATATATTCCTTTAATTTTTCAATAATTATACATTATTAAAAAATTTCAACATCTTCTTTGATAATATCATCCTCCTCTCTATCATTAAGGGAAAGGAATGAATGTGTGGATTAGAAAATGTTAAAAAATAATATATATAAATTTTACATATCTTCTTTAAATATTAAATAATATTAATAAAATATTCTCTATTTAATTTAACACCTAATAGTTAAAATAAATAATGTAATTACACTAGTAAAAGTGAAATAGTAATAAAGAATTGATAATGTGTAACTTATTTATAACACATTGCATCAAGTATGACATCATCATATTTATCATGGGCTAAAAACCTGGGTAATAGTTCTTTAATGTGAAAATAATTTAAATTGTATTCTATTTTAGTTTATATAAAATAAAAATAAAATATATTCAAATTTAGTTTGTCACACTCAAATTACACAATCTATATTTATTTTCCATGATGTAAGTCAATTAGAAAATACTTTATTGTTGTTGAGATCACATACCCCTCCTCAAATAAGTCGTCAAAACATATCATATTTTATGTGATTTCATCTCATTCATAGGTGATTCAGAATATATATTGTTAAAAAGGTAATTTTTTTTTACAAATTGATTTTAGAAGAACTAAATAAAAATGAACCTATGATTATATCGTATCACATTATTTTTTATCTGGTAAATAATAATTCCTTCTATAATGCCTCTGGAAGGAATCCTAAAATAGGATCATGTATAGTAAAACCATAAAATGTTTATTAAACATTCATTATGAATTCATCATCAACGATCCTTATAAAAAATTCATAATTTTAATGTTTCAATCTTTTGATTATGAAATACTAGAATAATTAATTTTAATTTGATTATTATTCCTTCAATTCCTTATTTTTCTCTTGTTATACCAATGACTTAAATCCAAATTCATCTTATTTGTATAGGTTATTAGTGTTAATTATTATCTTTGTTTCAATGCTAATCAATTGGAAGAGTGGAAATGATTTTCTTTACCTAAAATATTATTTTTCTCCCAAATGATGCCTATGAATATCCTATAATGAAAATTTATTACAATGGTATGTTATTGAATATTCATTTACATTCTCACCTATTTCTACCAATTTTATTAGTCAATATGTTGATCCATTAATTTTGAGTGTCAATCATAGTTATTTTATCAAAACATTATACGTATTATTTTTTATAGTAGTCCATTAAGAACCTAATGAGTATTTAGGATTTTATAACATAATGTTTATTTTAAAGTAATGATATAATGAAAAAATAGACAAAAAAATAAATAATTATATAATTAATTTTTATTATAGAAATTTTGAACTCCTTATCAAATTCTCTATGTTTTAAAAGCGATATAATTAATAATTAAAAATAGTATTTATATTTCTTTTATCATTATAATATAATGGTTTATTGGTTGAAAAAATAATTTAGTTAGTGTTTCTGAATCACTTTAGAAGTGATCAATATCCATATAGAAGAATAATTATGACTAACAAAATACATTTATATTTGGGAATCCATTAAAAAATAATAATTTTAGTCCACATATATTGGAAAAATGTACTAAAATATTAGAGGGTGTCTTAATTTATTTTTTACAGGAAAAAAAGGTACAAAAAACTAAATAATTATAATGCATGTGTTTGAGAAAAATTCTAAAATAGAGATGTTTATAATATATTCATGTGGTGATTGTTGAAGTTTAATGGTCATTATCTTAAATAAGAATATATATACTTGAATTTTGTTATTATTTTCTAACATGGTCAATAATTATATTATGTTCTATTTTGAAAGAATATATACCTCCATAGTAAACCCACCAGTCCTTATATGGTGTCACATTCAAATTATACTATTTTTGTTGATTTTTCTTAATCTATAATCTAATTGTTCTTTGGAAGCATAGTGTATTGTTATTATTCATAAAACCATTTTATTCTCTATTATTAAAATAGTAAACTTTAACATTTCATACCACACCAAATAATTATAAATCATGCACATGGTGATCTACCTTGTGAATCATTGTGAACAAAATTAAACAAAAAATTAAAAAATCTTTTACTAATTAATTGTTATCAACATCACAAATCACCTAAACCCCGCTATTAATCTGTACACTTTTGATACCATTAAAAAAATTAAAAAATAATGATAAGAATGATTTTCAATAATTCTTGGGTCCTCCTAATTCATTGTTATTCTCCTCTATAAATTTATATATAAAACTTTTAGACAATACTATTTAAATTGTGTATATTTTCATTGTATATTCCTTTTATTTTTCATTATTAATTTTATTCATTAACCCACATAGATATTAGAGGATGACATAATTCTATATACACTAGAAATATATAATTTAATCATTATATAATATTTTAATATATAATACATTAAACATGATTTTCATCTCTTTATCTCAATGATGTACTTTCACATGTAAAGTATGTTTTGGGATTCCATGATTTGGATAGATAATATTTTTTTGATCCCATTCTATCGTAAAAATTAATCAACATTTGTATAAGGGTTTAATGCTTATTTAGATATCTTCTTACTAGTGATCCTATTATTCTTCAAATATTAATAATTTATAATAAATCATGTCTCTTCATAGGTTATTGGGGAATTATTTGATATGAATCAAGAATATTCCAAGTCATCCCATATAATTTTAGTCAATTTAAACCTCAATATCTGTTGGGGGATAATGATATTTTCATTTTGGAATTAGATGAAAATTGAATTTCAATGTTATGTTAAGATATCAATGTGTATATTGTCTAATAAAATCGCACATTTTTGTTGATGTCTTATCATTTGTATGTTGATCCATGCAATATTTTTACTGTTTAATGATGGAAATGAGTCATTATCCCTAGTATGTGAATTTCCCCTTCCCAAAAACCTGTACACCATAATTATAATTATTACATAAAATTACTCTATTATGGGTCTCATATATATATATAGTTTGGACTAAATTCACTTTTATTAATAAGAAAAATTTTTGGTGAATACTTATATCTAATTTTCATTTGATTTAGACCCATTATATGCACTACATGTCAATTCATATCTCTACTTTATGGTATATTGACACAAAAAAATTTATCATTATATTGGATTGTTCATTTATATTTCATCCATGATATATCACATTCATAAGAAATAATTCCATAAAAAATAATGTATTTGGATATTCTTAGGACATTACAATAGGTAGCACTATATATTGACTCTTCCTTTGTGTGTGAGATATATATCACTGGACTGCTAACATCTTATTCCATATAAATAATGAAAATAAAAAAAATTATCATGTTTCATCAATGATTTATTTCATATGTTGATATTCAATCCATATTAATTTATTATTATTTTTGTATGTATCATGATTGATTATTCATTAACTGTAACATTGATCCACTTTCTGAAAAGATGTATTACATTGAATCATCAATGAACTTCCCCAAATTAATCATATTTTAAAATATATCCTTGATGAATTAATTTATTATCATCATTGTTCATTATTTCATCCTTTTTCAATATTAATACTTAAACCTCTAAATTTCTATTTAAATAGGAAGACACTCAAAGCTAAGTTGAAACATTTAATAAAATATCTGTAAATTTCTTCTAATTAAATTATCCTCTACATAAGAAATTACACTAAAACAAATAAATACTTTCAATACGATTTTCACAAATATTTGGCTTCCCCCAAGTTCATATATCATTTAAGTCAATGTGTGGTGAATACGGAGTAAATGAATCATGTCCCCAAAATGATACAACTTTTTAAACTTCATTTACCAAATAAACCATATCAATTATTCAACTGTATACAACCATTATTAATATTAGAGTAAATTTTAATGCATTTTATTCCACTTAATTATTTAAGATCATAATTTTAATGTCATATGCTTTTGAAATTGTTAAAATTCCCCATCCTTTTTTAAAGATTTTGTGTTTGGTTGTCATAAAAACCATTATCCTGATCTTTAAAACCTAATTCTAATGGTTTGGTTAACACATGTACCTGTTTTTATATGGGGAGTAATGATATTAAGGTGCATTATTTTATTCAGATTGTTTTTAGGTGAATCAGTGCAAGAAAACTCATTTTTAGGAAAGAAAAATCTGAGTCGCTCAATATAATCAAATTGTGCGACCTGCAATGTGTAAACATGCATCCCACATTTCAAATTTTCAGGGTTTTGGAAGACCTTGAATGTGTGGGAAAATGAAAATGAGTGACCTCTACAAATATAGATATAGGTGATGTGCATGTTCTATTCATGGTTTGGAAAAATGTGTTCCTTACCATGAGTATTGTGGTGTTTGGATGGTTCACACTGCATAGTTGGCATAATATTAGTCATATCGTACATCAAAATCATGTGGAACATTTAAAAATATGAAATGAACATACTTACCATCCCTCTATATTTTTTTTCTACTCATGGTTTCTTCTTAATTTTATGTGTCATAAATAGGGTGTCTCTCAACTCTTCCTCACTTGGGCTTTGACCCTCCAATCTCATCTAAGATCTCATTCATTCTTTGACAGTGTTTTAAAATCCATCTTGTTATTAATTTCAATCCATTATCATATTTTATTAATATCTATCACCATACCGAATTATAAATCTATGTGAGATATTTTTGACATATTTTCATGGTGTTTATCTAAATCTCATATTTCTCTCCTTCTTTGGCTCGAGTTAGAGGATGATATCAAATAATATAATTCCTATGAGTGTGAGGTAGGAAGTTCCTATACATATCATTACTTTTAAAGGTTTTTTATGGTGTCTTATATGTAATCCCATGTGGGTAGTCTCAGAGATAACCTCAATTTATTGTTTTTTAAAAAATTAAATTTATATAGTTAGATTTTATTTATCATGCCCTATATTATTCATTTTTACCATGACCGGAAAGGGGATATTGACCAAATTGGAGTATCGGGCTAGTTTTTTGTTTAATTAATTAGATTTTAATAATTTGAAATTTGTTCTGTGGAAACAAGATGGGTATGGACTAAGTATTAAGGTGATATTCATCACCTAGACAAAGGCTACAAGGATGTCAGAATGAGGGTGTGGAACAATATATTGGGGATGATGATGATCATCACTAGGTCAAGGATATATGGTTATCCTAATTTTAGGTGACAATTTCATCGGGAAGAGGGTATCACCTATGGAGTTGAGATTTTTTGACCAGCGATATTTAGTGATGAGGTCATAGGGGAACAATGTATCAAATTATGTGGTTTAGGAATTTTTGGTGACCTTTTCTCACCATTTTTAACTAACATTACCTTGGACTAGTGTGAACATATGTAGGACTTAGTTGTGGTAGATTTGGTAAACCATTGTGGGTGGAGGAAAAAGTATATATTTATTCTTATGTGATGGTGTCGACCATTAGTGATGTTTGAGGTTCTCACCATAGAAATCTATGTGGATGGTGAAGGACCATCTAGAGATGGTATTGATATAATAATTTAGTTTTTTAGACACTTTTATACTTAAGACCTATTGTCAAGGGTTATAGGAGGATAAATATTTTTGTGCCTCCAGAAGTTAGGTTGTCGAGATTATGTTGATTATTTATTTTAGGGTAGATATTGTTTTTCATCAAGGAATTGTATTATTGATCATATCGTGACTCCATGAGTGGATTTTTGAGGGACCTATCACTTATTCTTTGATATTTCTATGGGGATGGCCTGTAATTGAATGATTTTACATGGTGTCATGTAATATATTTATGGGTGTTTACAAAGGTAACTCTAGATATGACATTATTCTTGGGAATCATTGGGAACTAACCATGAGTCCTCACCAATATAAATATATAAATGTAGACAACTGATTTATTCTATATATATATATATATATATATCGTTGAATGTGTTCAGAGTTATACCTGCATTTTCCAAATAAGGCAATCAATTCTTCATGGATATTGAGAACAAGGGAAGTGGGGAAATTATTAAATGAATATGGATTTCATTTTTTATTTTCATTTTTCATACACCATCATAATTATAGATGTAAGAAATTAACACATTTGTGATGGATGATTGAGTTCCTAATCACACCCAATATGGGAATATTGAGGTGCATGTAGACATTATTTATTTTAAATCAAAAAATGGTTCTGGATTATGAGATAGACCTTTGGGATCATTAATGATTCTTTTTAATGGGATAGATGTTAGTGCATCAGGTTGTCCTCTACATTATTATTGACTTAATTTTGTGTGTTTTCAGTCTTTATATTAGACAACCATGTTCTGTATTAAACATTAATTCTTTTTTTATTATATCAAATTATGCATAATTAAAACTAGAATATTGAGAAGTCTAGTTTCATGGTTGTTATATATAATACATAATAATATAAAATAAGGACTACATCACATTTATTGAAAAAAAAATTAACATTCTCATATAAATCATTTGTACATAAAACATCATAGGATAACTGGGGGGATACATAAGAGAGGGGTGAGAGATAAATACAGAAATGGGATAAACAATGAATAACATAATGATTTTGAAACATGATAGAAAATATTCATATCAATTGGGGACAAAAGGGGTGACAGTTATAAACATGAACAATGATTCATGAAATAACATGATCATCATAGAAGAAATGTGAGAAATGTGGTAACAACATTGACACTAACGCATAAATATTGGTCAGGGTTAACTACCAAAAAATAATGATGGAAAATTTTCAATGATAGTTTAGGTTCACTCTCTAATCATAATAATTATGTCTCATGAAACTAAAACATTCCCCAATTCAATGAAGAACTATATATTTTTAGGCTTACCCGTCAAATTCATTTCATTATCATGCTTAAGTGTGTCACATGGATCATACAATATGGATTCATTCGTCATTATATTTTATTCCACTATCATGGATTATGTAATACACACATATAATTCCCAAATCGCGATGTATATGTTCATAAAGGTGGACTTAATTGACAAGAAATGGGAATGAGTATTCACTACATAATTGTTTTTCATCAAAAAATAATATTAAATTTTCACATCAGAATTAGTGAGTATGAATGTTTTCTAGAGGTATTGATGAGAGTGAAAGGGTTATCTATAAATTTAGACATAAAATTTTAATAATGTGGAATTCTATGAACATTACTCAAAATTAAAAATTTATGAGAATAGATATATAAAAAATAAGATAGTATAAAAAAGGGGAGAATGAGATGATATTGTTCCCTAAGACGATGATTCCAAATTCATGTGAGGATCATATTAAAAAATAAGTGGATCAAAATGAGGACATTAGAGATTTCAGGGAAGGATAAATATGTGCTTGATAATTTTTTAGAGATAAAATATGCGATATTTGATGGGTTTATATTGGAAAATATAGGGTAGTTCTTTATTATTTCTCAAACAATGGTTTGAGACTCTATAAATTAAAATAAACAAAACCAAAAACCTTAATATGGTTATTTCACATGGTTTCTACCAAAAAGTGGAGTTTTTAAATATTTTCTTTGTTCATGGGACTAAATTATTAAAATAATATTCTTTTATATGTGGAAGTATGTCATGTCCCTAAATAAATGATTTTAAAACCTTATAATATATTTTTGGTTTTAGAGGATTTAGAGAGGTTTTATAAAATTGATCAAATAAAAATAAAGTCATTCTAGATTAAAGCTAAGAAAATATATGGTCATGGATATCATTTAGTGAATTTATTAAATCACTTTTGAGGTATTGTGATGTTATAATACACTCTGTTTATTTATATCGTATATAATTTTTTACATAAAAATTTTACTGTCTCAGAAATTTTTTAAAAAATAACAACGGGGAAAATATTTCCTTATGATTCCAAAATTAAAATTAATTTATTCTAAATAATTATATATATATATATATATATTAATTTTTATTATTAAAGATAAAAATTTACATTTATTGAGAAATGATTTCTTAATTGAGTGTAACTACTTTTGAGTCCTTCTAACAATTACATTTTAATTCAAAAAATATATATGTAATAATTTATATTTAATATAAATATATTAATAATAATATTTCAATAAATTATTATTTATTTCTAAAAATAATTATATAATAAAAATCAATTACTTAATTGAATGTGAAGATTACATAAAAATATAATTGATGTTTCATTGTATCAAACTCAAAATCATTTATATTATTTCAATAATAAAAAAAAATATAACAATTATTCTACAAAATATACATATTCAAATTATTAGTGTCCTGATACATAATCCATTAATACACCAGGAAACTCCTGAATAGTCAAGTGTGTGGCGGTGAGACATTCATGCAGTGACTTTGTACACATGGTTTGAGTCGTGATCTTGATTATCTTGAACATCGCCTGTAAATGATATCACTGATTCTTATGATTTTAGAACTCATTTTAGTCTTGGTAAAGGGACAATCTTAGTGATGATATCTCCCATTGATGCTATGGTAAATGGAAATCGTAGATAATGTTCCAATTAATTTAGTTCCTCACTTCCATTGTCTTTGACAATTTGGTTTTCCAAAACCCTATATTTATACTAATCATATGATCAATTTTCAATGGTTATAATATCAATTATAATGATAAATAATGAAAGTTTATATGTTATATGATATAATAAATTCAATTAAGTTCATGTATTTTACATATCAATTATAAATACCATTTCACACCCAGATTTTTACTTCCCTGCTTTGTTTCAAATACTCTTTCGGTTATTATCTTTCTCTTAGTTTTTGGGTGTTGTGGAGTTAAAATTTTTGTGACCCTTGTGTTCTTGATCTATGAAATTGGTATTAGGGTTATTTTATGATACATGGCCTCTTCATTTTTTAAAGGTAAAGTTTGAAGTTGTGGTGTTTTGGTGTTGTATTAGTGACACTCCTACTGGAACCACCTGGGTGGTAAGTTGTTGCGGTGGTTTGAACCCATGCGTTGGATGAGTTTTGAGTGGGAGAGGATGCTTTATTTTGTGAATTATTTCTCCCATATTACTTTTCTATTTTTTTCACCTTGTCTTACCCCTTAAATAACCCCTAAAATTTGAGGATAATGAATGGTTTTTGGGTGGACATAAGAGGCCCCATGGTTTGGCTTCCCGGTTTACTAAACCATGTCGCTAAACCATGCAAGGTGTCCAGGTCACTAAAAATATTTTTGGAATGCCAATTTTTACCTCCGAGAAATAATCCTAATCTGACCCATTATTCCCCCATTTAACCCTATCATCCATGGGAGGCCTCTAAGATCTCTAATGATCTTATTGAACCCATCTTTGATAAGGTTTTTGTGGGGAAATTTCAAGACTCTTCATGGTAAGTGATTCCTTCTTAGTTTCTCCCATCATCCATTAGTTTTATTACCACTTTAATGGAGTTCTAAAATGTCCAGAATCTGTGGTTAGTACCTAGGGTTTAACCATGAGTCTTTTAGGTAAAATCATGTGGTCTATGGATTGATTTATCTTCCATGTGGTTTAGTAGTGGTGTGAGTGAAGTATTGCACCAACATTTGAGGTTTTTGACACTTTCAATAGGTTATTCCATGAGTAATAATTTATTATGAGTTATCTTTCTTGATTTAATTATTTTCAACGATCCCCATAAGATTCGAATTATGTGAAAACCATTTCTATGGAGTTTTTTAAGAGTTTAATTTTATATTTTCACTATTGTTTCAAATTGTTTGTTATCTATGTGTAACCCTTGTAGTAATATTTGTGTTTATTTTATATCAATTTCATGTGGTTTATTAAATGTTGTTTGGGATGACAATTCTTCTTTGGTAGGGTATTGGTTTGAGTTTTGGGTTTAATTGAGGCATTAAATGGGTTTTATGTGTAAAACCTTGTTATACTCCTTGAAAGTGTTTAATGGAAATGTGTGTTTTTCATTTCGAAATTTTGTGCTATAATTCAAGGTGATGTTTCTAACACATGATAGAGCTTTAATAAATTTTAATAGGGAATCCAACTCCTTTTTGGATTGTTATTGGTGTAATTTTTCCTGCAAAGTGGGTTTTGAAATGGGTTCTGTGTGCAAAAAATGGTTATACCACTTGGGAAAGTTTTATGAAAATTGTAAATGATTTTTAGAGTTGAAAAAAGAGGGAAAAGGGTATACATGTACTTCTATTGTGAATTTTTAACCTAATTTGTATTTTTGAAATGTATGTGATGATTTAAATTTTCAAACATTTTTAAAATTTTTATAAATTTCAGAAACGTTTTGCCAAATGGAAAGAAATGTGAGAAACATGGTTCTGGGTTGTTTTGTGTGACTGTGATACATAAAATGAATTCTATTGATGAAGCAAGTATAATTTAATATGTGTTTGGTCTGTTACATCAATTTTACTACCATGGAAAGGTTTTGAAAAAAATTTGAAGGGTTCTTTGAGGTATTAAATATATGTGAAAAGTGTTGGGGGCTATTTTGGTGTGAGTATGATTTCAAAATGAATTTGAATAAAAAAGGGGATAATGTGACATATGTGATATATATGTGTACTTTTTGGTGAATGTGTGATGTGGGTGTGGAATTTTCAGGTGCGAATTATATTTCATGGCGTTTTGAACATGTTTGAGAAAAAACATAAAATAGGGTATTTAGGTGAGTGGATGTGCACTAGTGTGATATTGATCCCGTGGAGTTCTTCCTCAGTTTCACGTAGCATGGTTGATGATGAAAAACTAACTAAACTATGATGATGTTGATAATGATGATTTTGGGTGACCACTTGGTTATGGTTATGATCTCTACTAGTAGCTTGTGTGTACGAGAATAGATATTGTGATGGTTACTTCCACTGAGATATGAGGTACCTTGGACCAACAGAAAGCTAGTGCTTGGGGTTCTTTACCATTGCTTGAGCACATTGGATGATTTATTCTCGCCGCCATCATATGGTAAGATTGGATGGAAAATTCAGCAGATTGGGTATTTTTTAAAAGTGTTGATTCATTAAAATTTCCCACATAAAAAATGTTTAATATAAAGTTTCATCTTTTTATAAAATTGTTACTAGCATTTCATGATATGAAAAAATGCATGGTTTTCGCCTTTGAATGTTTTTAATATGGAATCTATTAGTGGTGGTATCCTACTGGGCTTTGTCTCACACTCTACTTACAACTTTGGGTGTAAGTAGACATGGTTATTTTTGTCGTATGTTTGGATACAGATTTTGTGCCAATGTTTCGGGTTGCTAATGGTCCTTCATGGCGATGTCTTGTGGAGATGGCTTCAGGGTTGTGCCTCTTTCCATGTGGTGGTTCATGGGCTATATTTTTTGGTGTTTAACATTTGTAATGCTATTTAGAAATAGTTTTAAATTATATAATTTTGTCTTGAATTTTAGTAAAATATGGTTTAGTATGAAAAATATAGTTTTGGATAATTGGATTTGTTAGTCATTGAATTTTTATAAACCTTGGGAAAATTGTTCTCAATTATAATTTTATGATACAAAGGCTCTTCTGCAAGCTTGTGGGGATCAGTAATGCCCTTTAGGCCTTCCCATGGGCCCGGTTTTGTTCTGGTTTTGAGGGTGAATAGATTCGGTTTCTGACAAAATGGTACCAAAGGATGTTTTGGTTCACTCTATGGGTTATGTTATCTAGGGATGAGTCGGGATAGTCTGGATCTAGGATTGTATGGAAATGAAATTCTAGTTATATATAGTGTTCCTGGACAACAAACCACATGATGAGATTCGTGTCTCTAGGGGATGTTGTGTTTTATCTGAGTCCTTTGGTTTTTTTGGTTTGACGATGATTATATAAAATGAAAAAAGAGGTGGGTTAATGGCCTCATTGAGATCATAGATCTTGAAAATCCATCTGGAATAAGGGATATTTCTCTAGAACATGTTTTTGGATCGTGAAGTGATTAGAGTATGGAAACTATACATATGTCCAAGTCACCCACTATACTAGTTTCCCCTTGCAACATCTTGTGTCCTTAAGGTTTGAAATCCTGGAATATTGGTTTTTAAGGAAAAAAATACCCAGTTTTAAGAAGTGTAATGTTTCTGTGAAATTATTTTCTAATAAATTGGGAATGGATTTATTTTTGATATAGTGGAATTAAATTTTTATAATTGTATTCAAAGGGAACATGGTGTGTTTACACCACTTTTGAATTAAGGAACTATGTTAATGTGTGTTTTGAAGAAGTGGTTCCAATATATTCCTCTAAAATATTGAAAGGTTTTTTAAGGGGTTGAAGTGATTTTAAAGAAATGTAATTAATTAAAAGTTAGGTTTTACTGAATGATTGGTTATTTTTGTAAATGTTATACAAATAATTGGAAACTTGTTTTAAATAATAAGAGATGACTTTTCAATGGAATATTGTCGATGAATGGGAGTTTTCATAAAACCAGTAGTGTTTTGACATGGGCAGATATATTTGGTAATTAATGTGTGTGACTTGAAAGAGAGTTTCATTGGAATGACTTTTCCTTTTTTATATATTTTTTAAGATGTAAATTGAGATTGATTTTTTTGTTAGATGGTCTAAAAAATAGTATGTATTGGTTGACTGTTTTTTTTTAATTGGAAATAATTTTTTATTTAAACTTTTTTATTTATGTGGGAGACCCCATGCATGGGATTATATTTGAATATGTATGTTTAATGGTATGATTGGATGAATGATGGGATGGGAATGAGGAGGTTGATTGGTGTGGCAGAGAATCATACATGAGTGTGGCACATGGGGTACCATTGGTGGATGCACTGACTGTTGAACCATTGGTTTTCAAAGAGATTATTTTAAAGGAAAACAAGATTTCTTGATGACTATTTTTAGATGGTGTGTCTTATGAGTTTTTGGAAATGTTTTCTTTTTGTGGGATTTTTTTGGTCGAAAAACCCCTCTTGTTTGAACGGTGTTTTGGGTTTCTATTTCATCAGTAAGCTAGGCTGATGTGATGGCTAGTGGTATCCTCTGAGAATTGTTTCGGGATGCCATTATAGTGGTTCCATTCATGTTTTTGGATCTATTTTTTGGCATTTTTTACTGATGGACCCGCTTGGATGTGTCTATGGTTCTCTCACTGGGAAATGTATACCCCCATTAAGAGTTAATTCATGAAATAAGTGAAGCCTATATTGTTTCAACATTGTAAGATCCTTCAGTTAATAAATATATGTAATCATTTCTCAAGCTTTGTAGATTGAGTCTAAACCATATTCCCTTACTTTATTTTTGGATCCTATTGTAGAGGGAGAGTTGTTGTGAAAGATTGAAAGAGACCTTTGTTTCTTAAGTTACCTGATTCGTCAAAGATGGAAGTTGTCTAGGGTTGTTACTCCGGATGGTGTCAAGGAGGGCATTTGTTTCCATCCAATCTCATCGAAGAAGGGGTTCACGTTAAAACACTAGTGTGGGAAATATAGTCATGAGAGGTTATTATGGTCACTTTCAGGAATTTTGTGTTGTTTGGGGACTTGGAATAATGTCCCTTTCCTTGTATTGTTTCTATTAGTCGCAATGGACTTGTTTAGTTTGGCCTTATGATGTCGTGTGCTCATTCGACTATAAAGGTGAAGTTCATTCAATCTGATGAGAGTATTTTCATGTTAGGAGTATGTATCCCATGGAAAAACTTCAGGATCTTTGTTTTAAAGGAATGTTTTTATATGTTTCCTTTCCTTCTGTTGTTTCTCTCCTGAAGAATCACGATGTGATGTCTGTGTATCTTCAAAGCCCTTGTTTTAGTGAAATTTTGGGTTAAGGTAAGGTGAGTTTGGAATATGTTATGTCTTGGTGAACCCATCTAGGATCAGTATATAGTTATCATGGAACAAAAATGAGATTTCATGTTAATGGGTTTCCAAAGCCAAACTATGAGGCCGATGATGCTTCAATCATTTGATCTCCAGCCAAAGGTCAAGGAGCGAAGATGGAACATAGTTAGGGGAAATCCTAATGTCATTAATACTCTTGTACAATGTCTTATCCTCAGTATCAAATATGGGAATATTTTAATCCTCTGGTGTTGATATATTGCTTCTATTGTTCACATTCGGTGGAAGGAGGTGTGGGGACCTCGAGTCCTTATTATCGCCCAATGCCATTCTTTCCCCCTTTGGTTTCCTTTGTGTTTCAAAAGAGAGTTTTAATTTGGTTTGACGGGTTGAGTGTATGTTTATGTACAATTAGTAGTAACCATTTCCTAGAAAACTATACATATAGAAGGATCAACATGGTTGGGATGATTTCCCAAACTATGTGGACTAACCGTTCGACCATCCCAACTCTTTAAATTTTGGGTTCTTTTGTGTCAGCATTTGCTGGTCAGTTAAGAAGGATGGTTCTTATGGTGTAGAACCCATTTTAGTATCCCCATACGATTAACTAATATTATTTGTTTTTCTTGGTTTTTAGGTACGTAGTCTCATTCAGATATATCTAACTACCAATATCTTCCTTGGGTAAATGTTGGGATTGGAGAGTGCCCATCGGTTTAGTTAAATAATGGTAAGTGTAACATAGTTTTTTGTTGTTGTTAATTTGGGTAGATTAGTAGAGTCTTATTTGAATAGTGTTTTAGGTGTTTTTTGGATAATGTCTGAATGATCTTGGTCATTTCAGGAAAGGGGTGTATGTTTTAGTATGTGAGAGGATTACTTCCTTAATTGACCACTGGAGATTTTTTGGACTTTCAGGGGCAGATGAAACAAAACAAGGGAGTCCATCATGGTTTATCGGTTTGGTTTGGTTTTTTATTTTTTTCCTTGTTGTGTCTCTTCGGGGGAGTAATTCTTTACAATTGGGAGAATTGTCACCCCTGTATTTTCAATTCCATACTTTATTTCAAATCCACTTTTGGTTCTAAATATTCTTTTAGTTTGTGGGTGTTTTGGGTTTAAAATTTTCGTTCCTCATGTGTTCTTGATCTATGAACATGGTCTTTGGGGTATTTTATGCTACTTGGAATCCTCTTTTTTAAAAGGGATGGTGTGAGGTTGTGGTGTTTTGGAGTTAGATTAGTGACACTCCCAGTGGAACCACTAGTGGGGATAGGATGTTGAAGTGGTCTGTATCAATGAATTGGATGAGTTTTGGGGTTAAAAGGATGGTTTATTTTGGGAATTTTCCCCGTATCCTTGGAATATAATTGCCCTAGGTTTCCCTCATAGAACCCCCCTAAAATTGTAGGATAATGGAATGTTTTTGGGTGGGTGAAACAGGCCACACGGTCTTTCTGCAAGGTTTATAAAACCATGTATCCAAACCGTGCACGGTGTCCAAGTCATTAATAATATTTTTTGAATACCAATTTTTCCCTCCCAGAAATGATCCTAATCTGCCCTCTTCTTCCCTTATTCAACCCCAGTAGCAATCTAAGGCCTCCAACCTCCCCTAATCTGTTAGGGAACACATCTTTGATGGGGTTTTGGAGGGTAAACATCAAGACTCTTCAAGGTATGTGATTTCTTAAAGGATTATCCCATCTCAATTTGGTTTTCATACCTCTCTCACGGAGTTATAAAATGTCTTAAATCTAGGTTCTGTACTTAGGGTTTAACCATAAGTATTTTTGATGAAATATTAGGGTCTAGGGATTGATTTATTTTCTATAGTGGTGCAGCGGTGGTGTGGGTGATGTTTCTCACCATGATTTGAGGGTTACCACCCTTTTGGATAGTGATTCCATGTGTAACCATTTTTTATGAGTTAGCATGATTTATTTATTTATTTTAAATATTCCCAATATGTTTTTAATTGTGGGAAAACCATTTTTGATAGAGTATGTTAAGTGGTAAATTTTATAGTTTCACTTTTTTTTCAAATTCGGTGTTTTCCATGTGTAACACTTGTGGTAATTTTTGGGATTATTTTATAAAACAGTAAAGTGGTTTATAAAAATTATTTTTGGATGAAAATTATGATATGGTATTTTATTGGTGTGATTTTGGGTTTAAAATAAGGTTGTTGAATTTGTTTTATGTGTAAAACCTTGATAAAATGGTTGATAGTGTTTTATGTAAATGTGTGTTCTTCATGGGTATCATGTAATGTATTATTCTAGGTGATGTTTTTAACACATGATTGTAGTCTAATAAATGTTTATAGGGCTACCAACTGTGGTTTGGAGTGGTATTAGTGTGAATTTTCACTAGAAAGATGGTTTTGAAATGGGTTTTGTGTGAAAAAAATGGTGATACCCCTTGGAATTGTTCGATAAAAATTGTCATTGAATTGGTGAGTTGAACAAAGTGGAAAAAGGATGTAACTGTATTTTTTTGTAATTTTTTTCATGTAATATGGGTTTTTTTATGGTAATATTGTGACATTAGTTTTTAAAAAAATTTAGAATGTTTTATAAATTGCTAAAATGGTTTATGAAATAGAAAGAATGGGGTGAAACATGTTTGTGGGATGTTTTCTATGAGTGTGATGTGTAAAATGAATTTTTTGATTAAATAAGTATTATGTGATATGTGGTTGGGCTGTTATGTGAATTGGACTTCCTTGGAATTTTTCATTAAAAAAATTAAAGGATTTGATGAAGTGTTAATGTGACGTGAAAAGTGATGTGAGCTATTTTGGTGAGATTATGATTTCAAAATTAATTTGAATAAAAATGGGATTATGTGACTTGGGTGGTATTATTTTGGGATTCATGGATAATGTGTGATGTGGGAGTGATATTTTCATGCGGAAATTATATTTCATGGATTTTTGAACTTGATTGAGCACAGAGGGAAACCCGAGTATCTAAGTGGGTGGATGTGTAATAGTATGCTTGTGATCCTGTTGGTTTTCGCCTAAGTTTAATATTGTAAGACTGAATATGACAACAATAAAAAAAATTTATGATGATAGTGATTATGTGTGGGGACCTCTAGGTTTTGGGTATGATCCGTACTAGTGGCATGTGTGCACGAGAACTGATATTGTGATGGTTACTTTCACCGAGCTACAAGTTACTTGGGACCCACTACGAGCTAGTTCCTAGGGGTTATTTATTGTTTCTTATGTTCATTTGATGATTTATTCTTACAGTTGGAATATAGTATAATTGGATAAAAAAAATTCAGTAGCTTCGGTATTTTATTTAAAATTTTTGGTTCATTAAAATAGCCCACTGTAAAACTGTTTTATTTAAAGTTGCATCTTTTTTGATAATTGTTACATGTATTTCATGTTTTGAAAACATGAATGATTTTGATATTTGAATGTTTATCACATGGAATCTCTTATCTGTTGTATCATATTAGGCTTCTTCTCACTCCGTACTTACACCTTTGGGTCTAAGTAGACATGGTTATTTTTGTTGCAGGTTTGGGAAAAGCTTTTCTGCTAATGATTCGGGTTTCTAGCAGTGCTTTGTGGTGTTACCCTGTGCAGATGGATCAAGGGAGTTGCCTCTTGCCATGAGGAGGTTCTTGGGATGTATTTTTTTGGTTTTTTACCTTTGTAATGTTCTTTAAAAACATATAATTGTGTAATTCATTTATTAATTTTAGTAAAAGATGGTTTGGTTTGATAAATCCAAATTTGGATTATTTGATTTTTTTTATCATTGTATGTTTATAAACATGGGAAAATCGTTCCAAATTATCATTTTAGGATACTCGTGAACATGTTTCATCCCATGGGGATCAAGGACACCATTCAGGCCTTTCCACATGCTGGGTTTGGTGCCCATTTTGATGGTGACCAAATTCGGTTCATGACGGAATGGTATCAAAGGAAGGTTAGGTTCAATTTTTGGGTTATGTTATCTATGGAAGAGTCAAGATAGTTTGGATCATCGGTTGTCAGGAATTGAAATTCCATTTATGGAAATTATGCCTACCCAAAACACCTCATGACCTTATTCGAGTCTCTAGGGGAAGTCATGTTATATCGGAGTCCTTTGGTTTTCTTGGTTTGATGATGATTAGGGGAAATAAAAAGAGAGTTGGGTTAATGGTCTCAATGAGTTCATAGGGAATGAAAAGCCATATGGAGTCAGGGAAACTTCCCAAGAACAATCTTTGTGAATGTGATGTGATTGGTGTATGACTGCCAACCATATGTCCATGTCATCCACCAAAACTACTTCCCCCTTGCATTGTATTGTGTCCTAATGTTTTTAAATCATAGATGTTTGGTTTTAAAGAAAAAATGACCCAGTTTTATGAATAATATAGTTCTCATGAAATAATTTTATAATAAAATGGAAATTGATTGATTTGTGAAATGGTGGAACGAAATTTTCAGAAGTTTTTTTAAAGGGAACATGGGGTGTTTACACCTTAAAAAAGTATGAATTTTGTTGATGTTGGTTTTGAAAACGGGAAACCAATTGAGTCCTCCAAATTATTGAAAGAGGTTTTAATGGGATGAAATATGTTTTAATTAATGTAAATGAATTGAATGTGAGTTTTTACTAAATTATTAATGATATTCTGAAAAGTATTATGAATCATTGTAATATTGTTTTAAATAAAATATATGATTTTTCAAAGGAATGAGGTTCATGAAAGGGAGATTTCATAAAACCAAGATTGTTTTGAAATGGGGTAAAATATTTTGAAATTAATGTGTATGAATTGAAAGTGAGTTTTCTTTTGAATTAATTTTCCATCTTGAAGAAATTTATAAGCTATGAACTGGGTATCATTTTTTTGTAAGTGGGTCTGAGGAAAAAAGTAAGTATTGGATGAGTGTTTTTTTTTTGAAAAGTGGAATGAATTTTTGATTTAATATTTTTTATTCCTATGAGTGACCAAATTCATGGGGTTATATGGATTTATAGATGGTTAATTGCATGACAGGATTATTTCAGAGATGGATATGAAGAGGGTGACCAGTGATGCACAAAAACATGCATGTGTGAGACCCATAGGGTACCATTGGAGGATGCGCTAACCACTAAACTGTTTGTTTTCAATGAGATGATTTTAAAAGAAAACATGGTGTCATGATGTATTTTTTGGGATACTCTGTCTTACATGTTTTTTTCAATGTTGTAGTTATGGGATTTTTTGCTTACAAGAACCCCTGTTTTTTAATAGTGTCTTAGGGTTTTTTTTGGTTGATAAGTTGGGTTGAAGGGCTGATAAGTGGTATCTTCGGATAAATTTTTCAGTATACCTTTATGGTGGTTACCTTCATTAGATTGTATCTAGTTTGTGCCATGTATTGACCAATGGACTAGCTTGGTGGGGTCCTTGGGTTCTCTCATTGGGTAAGGTATGACCCAATTAAGAGTTAATGCATGAATGGAGTGCAACCCAAATATTATTTTCGTTGGAAGATCCCCTAGTTGATTAATATAAATAGTCTTTTTTTATGATTTTTAGATTGATTCTACACCATATTCATTTATTGGTGATCTGGATCCTCTTTTGGTGGTATATTTCTCGTGGAAGGTTGAAAGAGTCCTTAGATTATAATTTTACCTGATTCATCGATGATAGAAGTGGTATATGGGTTGTTAGTGTGGATGTTTTCTATGAGGGCCTATGGTTCATTCGTAGTCTCCTTGAAGTAGGGGTTTACGGTCAACCATATGTGTGGTAAATATGGTAATTAGCGGCTATTATAAACACTTTATGGAATTTTTTTTGTCTGGGGACATGGCATATGTTCCCTTTCAATGTATTTTTTCTATCTATCACAATAGTCATGTTTGGTGACTCCTTGTGATGTCGTGTGTTAATTTGAATATAATGGTGAAGGTCGTGAAATTCATTGAGAGTATCAGTTATGTTGGGAGTTTTTCTCCCCTGGGAAAACATCAAAATCATCTATTTTAGAGGAATTTATTTGTATGTTTCCTTTCCTTTTGTTGTTTCTCATCTGAAAAAACAAGGTCTGATGTTTGTGCATCTTCTAAACCCTTGTTTCGTTGAAATTTTGAGTTAAGGTAATGTGAGTTGGGAATGTGTTCTATCTTGGTGAACCCATCTAGAATCAGGGTTTAGTTCTCATGCCACTGAAATGATAAGTTCCATTCATGGGGATTCCAAATCCTAACTATGAGGCTATAGATGCTTAAATCATTTGAGCTTCACCCATAGGTCTCAGAGTGAAGCTGGGACATAGTCAAGGGAAATCCCAAGGTTGTTCAAACAATTGTACAATTTCAAAACCTTAGAATGAGACATAAGAATATTTTAAACCTCTTGTGTCGATATCTTTCTTCTTTTATTCCGGTTCGGTTGAAGAAGGTGGGATGACCTCGTGTACATGTTATATCACAATGTCATTCTTCCCCCTTTTGTTTCCATTGTGTTTTTTGAGAGAGTTTTAATTTGGCTAGACAGGTTGAGCACATGGTTGTGCACAATTATTTGTAATTGTGCCAAACGAAACTATACAGATTGAAGGAACCACAGAGTTGGTGCATGGTATCCAAAACCGTGCTGACTA
This sequence comes from Viscum album, assembly GCA_963277665.1. NCBI lineage: Eukaryota > Viridiplantae > Streptophyta > Magnoliopsida > Santalales > Viscaceae > Viscum > Viscum album. Next base: position 382,416,754 of record OY728122.1, read on the forward strand.
ACCGTGTAGTCATCCCAACTCTTTAACTTTTTGGGTGTTTTGTGTCAGCTCATGCTGGTCAGTTAAGATGGATGGTTCTAGTTGTGGGGATCCTATTTGTGTCTCCTCAAACTAGTAACTCATAGTTTTCCTTGGACTTGGCTTGGAGTTAGGTAGTCACATTCATAGCTATCTAACTACCATCATCTTCCTTGGGTAAACATTGGGATTGGAGAGTGCCCAGTGGTTTAGTTAAAGCAAGTTATGTGTAACCTTATTCGTTGTTGTTGTTTATTTTTTTATATTTCTTGAGCTTTTTTAGGTAGTGTTTAAGGAATTTTTTTGGGATAAATTATGATTCTGCTAGATTCTTTTAGGAAATTGGTGTATGTTTTGTTTTATGAGAGTAATCCTTCTATAATTGATATCTGGAAGAGTTTTGGTCTTTCGGGGGCATACAAAACTCCTCAAGGTATACCATCGTGGATTATCGGATGGGTTTTGTTGTTGATTTGGGACTTTATGTAGCTTTCTAAGGGCTAAAATTATTATTGTTCAAGGAATTGTCACAACTTGATATTCAATTCCATGAATTGTCACAAATCTACTTCTAGTTCATAGCTTTCTCATGGTTTATAGGTGTTCTGGGATTCAATTTTTTGTGTCTCTTATGTTCTTGATCTATGAACATAGTCATGGGGGTATTTTTTGATACATGGGATCCTATTTTGTCAAATCGATGGTGTCAGGATGTGGTGTTTTGGATTTTTATTAGTGGCACCACATGTGGTGTAAACTGTTGAGGCAGTTTATACCTATGAGTTAGACGAGTTTTTTGGGTGAAAATGATGGTTTATTTTTGGAAAATTTCTCCCCATTTTTTAGATTATCTTTCCCCTTGGTATCCTCTACGTACACCCTAAACTTTTAAGAGAATGGAAGGGTTTGGGGTGGACAAAATAGGCCACACGAATTGGATGCATAGTTTACTAAATCGTACTGCCAAATTGTGCAAGGTGTCCAGATCATTAAAAATATTTTTTAAATTCCATTTTTTCCCTCCTGAAAAAAACCTAATCTACCCCATTCATCCCCAATTCAACTCCAGTAGACCTGGAAGGCCTCTAGGATCCCGCAATCTCTTATGGAACCCATTATTGATGGGGTTTTGTTGGGGAAAATTTCTGATTCTCCAAGGTAAGTGATTCTTCCATGGTTTCTCCCATATTCCATTGATATTCTTCCCACATTCATGGAGGTCAAAAATTTATAGAAGCTAGGGTTCATACCTAGGGTTTAACCATGATTTTTTTATGAAATTTGGTTGTCTAGGGCTTTATTTATCTTTATTATGGTGTGGCAGTGGTGCAGGTGATGTTTCTCACCATGATTTGTTGGTTTTGACACTTTTGGTAGGTGATTCCAAGTGTAATAATTTTTTTATGAGTTATAATTCTTAATTTAATTATTTTTAATGTTCCTGATATAATTTTCATTTTATGAAAACCGTTTTTGATGGAGTTTGTTAAGCGGTTAAATTTATAGTTTCACTTTTGATTCAAATTGGGAGTCTTCCATGTGGAACCCTTGTGGTAATTTTTGGGTTTGTTTTATAACATATGAAAGTGGTCTATTAAAATTTTTTGGGAAGATAATACTTCTTTGGTAGGGTCTCGGTATGATTTTGGGTTTAAAAAGGGTTCTTAAATGGGTTTTATTTGTAAAAACATATTTTAATCATGGAATGTTGTTTTCAGAAATTTGTGTCTTTCATCAGTATCTTTTTTGGTATTATTCGAGTTGATGTTTTTAAAACATTATAGTGGATTAATAAATGTTGATAGGGAATCCAATTATTTTTCTTATTGGTATTGCTGTGATTTTTCCCTAGAAAGAGGGATTTGAAATGGGATTTGTGCACAAAACATGGTTATACCTCATGGGATCGTTTTATGAAAACTGTAAAGGATTTTTTATTTTGAACAAAGTGTGAAAAGGGTGTACATTTATTGTTTTGGTGGGTGTGTTCACCTAATATGGGTTTTTGAATCTTAATGTTTTTATTTATGTTTTCAAACATTTTTAGAATGTTTTATAAATTGTAAAATTGTTTTATCAAATGTCAAGAAAGGTGCAAAACACATTTGTGGGTTGTTTTGTGTGAGTGTGATGTGTAAAATGTTTTTTTTAAATGTATTTTGTGATATATGTGTGGGATGTTATGTGAGTTGGAATACCTAGTAATGGTTTTGTAAAAAATTTAATGTAATTTTTGAAGTGTTAACGAGATGTGAAATGTGTTTTGGGCTATTTTAGTGTGAGTATGATTTCAAAATGAATTTGAATGAAAAAGGGGATTATGTGACTTCTATGATATACATGTGGTATGTTTGGTTAATGTGTGATGTGGAAGTGGTATATTTATGTTCAAATTATATTGCGTGGCTTGTTGACCTAGTTTGAGCACAAGAGGGAAACCCAGGTATCTAGGTGGGTGGATGTGTACTAGTATACTAGTGATTTCGGGGGGTTTGGCCTCAGTTTAACGTAGCAAGATTGATGATGAAAACACTAACTAATATATGATGATTATGATGATGATGAGGATGGGGGACTACTAGGTTATGGGTATAATCCCTACTAATTTCAAGTGAGCATGAGAACATATATTGTATTGGTTACTTTCCCTGAGATACGAGGTTCCTAGGACCCGCATCGATCTAGTACCTATGGTTAAAATCCCCTTGATTGTGCTCATTGTATGAATTATGGTTACCATAGGCTAACGATATGATTGGATGGAAAATTCAGTTTCTTGGTTATTTTTTTAAATGTTTTGATTCTTTAAAATAGCTATCTTGAAAACTATTTTATTTAAAGAAGTATCTTTTTAAAAAATTGTTACTGGAATTTCATGTAATAAAAAACGGCATGCTTCTTCATCTTTATATTTTTATCTCATGGAATATCCTAGTGGTATTATCCTAATAGGAATAAAATAATATCCTACTTACACCTTTGGGAGTGAGTATACATGGTTATTTTTGTCGAAGGTTTTGGTACAGCATTTGTGCCAATGGTTTGGGTTTCTAGCTATCCTTCATGGGGTTGTCTTGTAGAGAAGGCTTATGGGAGGTGAATCTTACCATGAGGAGGTTTTTGGGATATATTTTGTTGGTGTTTTAACTTTTTAATGTTATGTAAATAGAGTTTTAAATTTTCTAATTCAGTTATTATTTTTTTAAAGATGGTTTGGTTTGAAAATTATAAATTTGGTTTATTGGATTTTCCTTTCATTGTGTGTATATAGATTCCGGAAAATCATTCCCAATTCACATTTTATGTTACCCAAGAACATTTTACAGCACTTGGGGATCCAGAACGCCCTTTGGGACTTACCACAGGCTGGGTTTAGTGTCATTTTTTGGTAAAACTCATTTGGTTTCTGACATAACATTTCATTTAATTAAATTTCAAAGTGAATTTTTTTAATAAATAATTTCTCTCTGAAAATAATCCCACATGAAATACATCATATTCAAAATTTATATTTCACACACTAAAATTGATAAGGGTGATTTTCATTCATCACTTCCTCTAGTTCCCACATAGCTTCATTAAATTTTTGGTTTCTTCTCAAAATATTTAACCTGGAGTATTGTCTTATTTCATAGAATATTTTCTCTATGATATAAGATCATCCCTGGTTTCTTCTGATAGGAAATTTCATTCACCAAGTGTACCACCTTTGGATTTAGATATGTGAGTGGTATGGTATTTACATCCTCATAATTTCTACATGGAACAACTCATGTACTTTAGATATATCTAGGGGAGTTCTAGCCAATACGTCCTTGCTCGGATGCTATCAAGGATCTCAAAGGTAATAATATATCTTCAAAATAGTTTTCATTCTTCCCAAATCTAATTAATTTTTATATAGATATTTACAGAAGAATACCTTATCACAAACCTCAAACTATAATCCTTGACAAGGATTGTTAGCAAATCACTTTTTTCATCTCTAATCACCCTTTTTGTGATGTTGAATGGTTATGAACTTTTCCGTCATTTATCTAAGAATTTAATGACATAGACATTTGTGTTTTCCAACTTCATCCACACATGAAGGCATTTGGAACATCTTCCCATAAATATATTCATAAGGATACATTTGGATGTTACAGTGGAAAATATTATTATATGATAACCTCACCACATGAATATGTTGATCACATCCTCCTCTGAAAGAAAATGGAAAATTTTCTCAACATTTCATCGAGTGTTTTTATAGTCCACTCTGATAGGCCATAAAATTGAAAGTGATAAAACATTATGAATTTAAACATAGTATTTAGTCCGATTTGGTGACTCTTCCAGAACATGAAGATAAATCTTGTTTCTAAATCTGATTCAATCAATATTGGTGTTCCATGAAGTCTCACCACTTCTCTAATATATATCATTGAAAATTATTCTAGTGAGAAATCATCAAAAATTAAAATATAGTGGGTACTATTTTATTAAAAAACACCACAAATGATATAGTATTATTTCAACTTGATGTCTTCGGAAGACTAGTGATATGGTAGATGGTGATGTTATCCCATTTCATGTAGTTATGGGTAATGGTTGACTCGTCCCGTTGGATTTTTTACATTCCCCCTTCACTTTCTATAATAGAGTATCATAATGAGTTTTATGAAAAAAACATTGTATAATAGCGTATATGATACAGTACATCGTGAACACACAAACAACTAAAAAGTATTATATAAATTTTTTCATTATACCCTATCCATGGGAATTGGGATAAACAATATTATTACCAGAATTATGAAAAGATTAATTAGACATGTATATATAATGATTCATTTGTTACCAAATTTATTAGAAATTGAAATAAAAAGAAAATAATTATAATGGATGGGTTTTTATGAGAACCTATTTAAATGAGAATAATTATATTTATAAAATCCTGTTACTATTTCTAGATTATATTAATTAAATAAAAATTCAATGAGATTCTTAAAATTATTTTTTATGTTTTCTAGACAAGATATGACAACAAAATAAATTCTAAACACATAAGTTGTATTTTTTAAAAAATTCCATTTTTCCATATTTTGATGAAGAACCCATTTTAAATCTAGTTTTTGACACTTTTATAGGTTAAATTTTTAAAATAAAAATTCTTATTTGTAATAGGGACATAAAAATTAATTTGGTGGAAATTTTTGTATTTTTCTAATAAAATTCATATTTAACTGAAGAGTGAAAAAGAATCATTTTTGAATCAAAATTTAATTTTCATAAAATTTATTGTTATTTATATATTACACAATAAATTTAATTTGATGTGTAATTGTATTGTATTTTTATCATATAATCTAATTTTTTTCATTGGATGTACTGTCACATTGAAATTTGATAGAAACACATGTCAATCATTTGATAGTTTTTACTTTCAAAACAACTTGTTTTGTTATTTTGAAAAAAGTAGTTAATTTTAAATTAATTATTTCACATTATGTGTATTGAATTAGGAAAAATGGATTCCATATTTTTAATCAGATGGTAGAAATTTTATAAATAGTTCCCTTCTATTTTTAGACATTATGAATAGTAACAAGTAATTATTCATATTTATGATGGTTATAGGGTAAATCTGCTTAATAAGGGAAAACATGATATTATAATAATATAAAATACCCTAAAATGTATCATAATCATATTTTATGACATATGGCCAACCAAGATAACCATGTGAGGCAAATTGGTATTTGGAATCTCCTTGGGTTGGATTATGACACTTATAACTTTTCATTTTAAGTTAATGGAAATATGTTATAAACATGAATCTTATTAATAAAGAAAATTTATATGGGTTTTTATAAATCATCTCCTAAATTATAAATATTAATTAAAAATACTAAAATAATTCCAACATCTTGTTATTTTATATATAATTTTTATGCATTTAATTGGTAAATTTAATTACGACAAAATTGTTATGCAGTGATTGATTCATTAATAAAAGATTCAAATAAGTGATATTATAAATGATAAAATAGAAATTATTTGAAAATTTTGATGTCCTCCGTGAATTTTATGGATGATTATGAAATTTTAGTATTTTTTAATGTATTTTTTTTGAAGGAGTCAAATTCTTTTGATTTTTTGAAAAAGTAATATATGAATATTTTAAAAATTGATATAATTCATAACATAAAATTGGAAATAGTTTATTAAATATTACAAAATTCCTAAAAAATAATATATGAAAAAATTGATAAGTCCTAAAATGTAAAAAATGGAACTTTTTTTCTGTTTCAGTTGATATTGTAATTACATTAACACATAATGTGTAAATAAAAAGCTATCATGGTTACATGAAAAAATTTAAAATAAGCGTCGAACAAAAAATATAAGGATTACAGAATATACAAAACTTGAATAATTTTTATTGCATACTGGGTATGAAAACCATAATCATATTATATTTTAAATAAATGACTTTGGGATAATTATAAACCAAAATGAAATTTATAATAAATTAATATTTCAAGACTTTCCTAAAGTACCCATCATCTTTCCTATAAAAAGAAACCTCTACATCTCATTTAATCACACATCAAAATCCTTTTTGTTCATCAAATATCGGACCAAACCTCTTCCTATAATCCCTACCCATATTCTTAAATCCATATTTTATGCATAACACCCTTCTTAGAGGTGTTAAGGTGTTCTTCATAGGTGGTCACCCAAAGAAGAGGTATCATTTTATTTAAGTGATCTTGTTTTATTTATTCTTCCACTTTCTTCAAATATCCTCCAACAATGATGAGATAACAACAAGAATATATTTAATATACTTAGATGTTATGATGTTAATATTGTCAACTAAATTCATCTTCACATCCATTAAATTCGAATGTAATTAATCATTTGTGTGTACGTGTGAACTATCACCTCCATGAACCTATCTAATTAATTTTACAAAAATTAATCACATAATTGGTTCAAATAATGTAATTAATTTTCATATGTCACTTTAATGAAATATTAATCATTATAAAATAATTATATATCAATTAATTTCTCAATTCCTTGTGTATAAAAATAATAACATCATTCATGAATACATGTGAACTATCGCCTCGACGAAGCGGTGTGACTTGTCCTGATTAATTATATAGATTTTTGAAATATATAAGTATATGTAAATGAATATTATAATTTTAATAATTTCATTAGCATTATATAACTATAAATTGAGATTTATCTTATTTCCATAATTATTAATAAATAATGTAAATGTTACTCATGTGTACGCATGACATATCGTCTCCATGATTATAACATTGTTAATTTTTCATAACCATACATAATGGTTTCTTTAAAAAAAATTGATTAATGTATATACATTATAAATATTTCATGAAAACTATTCTAGAGATGATGGAATTATGACTACATGGACAAATTACATCATACCATGTTCAATTTTGACTCAAGTACCAAATATCCACAAAACATCCTACATGTACTCAAAGAATTAACAAATTCATACAACCTAGTAATAACTGATATAAATGGAATAAATAACATGAAAAAAGGATCCAAGGGATGAATAAATTAAACTATTTTTATTATTTATGAATATAAATAGCTAATGAAAAAATTTGACTCCAGGTTAGGGAAATCATTACTCATTTTCCATTCATTGAGATAAATATATGTGTCATTGGTTTTGTTTTTCCATGAATATGTGTGAATGCCATATTATTTTTTTACACTGAATGTCCAATTATATTTGGTGTATCTATATTTTTCACACTTAATTATGAAATTTATTTTCCTTAATCTAATAATACAATCTTTGTAAGGGGCATCATCTCAATCTCCTTTCATTGAGGTGTAACACCCCAAGATTTCATAGTGTGTTAGTTCTTCAAAATAATTCAATAACATTCACTACATGCAACACCAAGTTCAAGCACACCATGACTTACCAAACAAGCCGTTCAAAAGAGGTTATGAATAGTATTAGATAACTTTTAATGTTTATATAATCCTTATAATTTTAGAATCCATATTATGAGTTTCTTAGATATAATGCAAGAACAAATTCATTTTTAGTATTGCACTTTTATCAACTTTAATAATGAACCCTTTTTAAATACTATATTTTAAACTTTTTGACTAAATGGGGACATCAAAAATTTAAAATGAAACATCCCAACCTTCTACGGTACACTTCTCTTTGAATAATGTGATAGCGTGTGTTGTACGCAACACCGAGTTCTAACAACCAATTAAAATAGCCATTATGAATAGTAATAACTACTTTTTGAAATTATATATATTTTATATTTCAGAATGGGCTTCATTTTTGGATTCAGAATATCAAAATTAGCCTAGGGTGAAATTTTGGTACTTTTCGGATAACTTTTATATTTTGATGAATAGTGAAAATTACTAAATTTTAATTAAAAACAACTTTTTTAATCAAAATAATTAATAGTGATAAATTGTGAATTTGAGTGGTTTTAAAGTATATTTAGAATATATTTTTACCATTTAATATAATTTTGGTCATTGTACATAATTTTACAATTAAACCGAACATAAACAAGTGTCAATCTTTTGATAGTTATTATCTCTTAAAGACACGCTTTTTGTTTTGACAGCGGGAATTAATTTTAAATTAATTTCTGCCACTTCTGTGTTTTGAATTTAGGAAAATGGATTCCATATTTGGAATCAGGATGTTCAAATTGTGTAAATAAGTAACTTTTATTTTTAGCCATTTTGAATAATTACTGCGGTAAATATTTTATTTACCATGGTTAAGGGTAAATCCGGTAAATAAGGGTTAAAAAAATAATATTATAAAAATACTAAATTACCATAAAACGTGTCTTAACCCTATTTGTTGATACATGGTCGACCATGGGCATCTTTGGGTCTATTTTGGGACCCCATGGATCCACTTGTAAGTGATAATGACACTTTATTTTAATTAAGTTAAAATGAATACAAAAATGACACAAGCATATATCTTTTAGCAAAACAATTGTTTCATAGGGTTATATATGTTGGATTTTAGATTATAAATATTAATTAGAAATAAAAAAATATTTCCTACATAATGATATTTTATTTATAATTTTTAGACATTAAATAATTTATTTTATTTATGACACAATGATGATGCAGTAATTACTATAATAGTGAAAAATTAAAATAATTGATATTATAAATACCCAAATAAATATAATATGAAACTTTTAATGAATTAAACTAATTTTCTAGGATAATATGATATATTAGGATTGATTTAATTGACTTTGTTCGAAGTAATCAATCTTTTATGAGTTTCACAAAAATCAACTATTAAATAGTGTCAAAATTGACATAAAAGAGTTCTTAAAACAAATATTATATTGTTAATTGATATTAAATTCCTAAAAATCTAAGGTTCGGCCAAGAGACTTATATAATGATAGTTTAATCATTAATGGACCACTTGGGGGTCGCTTGGATGTATATAGTAAGTTTATTAACCATATTATATAAAACTACAAAGAGACATTGTAAAAGTGAAACTAATTAACTTAGAGTTAATACTTAAAGATAAGGTTAATATAAGTACCCAAACCTGTATAACTTATATTGGTTGAGTTGTTTTCGACCTATCCCCACCATAACATTTAAATAATCAACTTTGGAGCCATTAGAAAACTAATATGAATTTATTATAAATTAATGTTTCTAGCTTTTCCAAAGGTGCCCCTCACCCCTCTTATAAAAGGGCACTCCTCCTTCTCATTTCTTCACACCTCTAAAGCCTTTTGGTTCGGCCAAACTCTGCCCAAATACTCTCCCAACTGACCTCACTACAACCTAGGGGCCTTAGTTTGATCAGAAAGCCAACCTAAGGAGCCCTTTTGATCAAATCAAAAGGAAGAACGCGAAGATGAGGTAATGATTTCACCACCCTTTTCTAAGTTCATTTCTTCTTCCCCTTCTTCTTCCTTTGTTCTTACCATTATAAAATAATAAATCCAGTATCTCACATATACTGTGATGTTATTATAAGTATGGTACAACCATATTCAGTATTCTATCCACCCTTTGAATAACATGTCACCATACGTGCGTACGTACGGCTTACCGTCTCCACGTCGTGGTGTAATTGTTATTCAATATAATATTATTTGGATGGGTATAATAATGATGTGTAACTCATGTAAATAATAAATATAACATGTTAATGATTCTGTATATATTATATACCATTCATTTATATATTATTTTAATATCAAAAGAATGATATTGTCGCTCGTGCGTACGTACGGACTACCGTCTCCACGAACGCGATGAGATTCATTCTCCATCGTAACCATTCAAGTATAATTATCATTTGATGATTTAAAAATGATTTTTAAGGACTAGATATCATTCTAGATATGAATAAGATACAACAACCATGGCTTATGTAACAAAACATATAAATAAAAAGAGTAAGTTAACACCCGAAACGACGATAATTCTAAGATATTATTAACAAATCAATGTTAAAAGATCATATATGATATCATATTAATATATATGATTATTGTATAATTTAATAAACATTATTTCACCATTATACAGGAGGTTAACCTACCCCAACCAAGGAAAAGTACAAGGTAAGGGTTTACTTTACAACCTCTTCATTATCCAAGGTTGTTTATACGTAATAATCTACTGGGATCTCTTTATCATCCACATCCATGTTTCTTAAAAATTTATTTCAAAACATTTTTACTATTTATTAGTTAAAGTCATTTATACCCTTTTTGACTTTTATAAGTGGTTTATAAAGGAATCTTTCAGTCGTTTTCAAAACAAGGTCCTTTTTAACCTTTTCGACAGAATTAAGGTAAGAATGTTTTTTTTAACTTACACGGAGGGAACGGTTATTTTCTGCCGTTATAAAATATTCAAAGCTTTCCTTACAAGCTTATAAGATTATTTTCAATGAAAATGTTTGATTTTATATGGATATTAAATGATTTCAAAATAAAAGGAGATATTTCTTTAAAAAAGAATTTTGATTTCATCTATGTCAACATCCTTTGATGGATTTTAACATTATTTGAAGTTGATTTATTATGATACAAAACTTCTATATTATTTTGAAGGTTTTTTGATATGTTTGACTGTGGATGTGCTATTTTTATACCATTCATAGTTTATGGTGAAATTATTGACATTTCGTATGCTAGTTTTAATACGAATGTTTATGTTATGTTTAAACCTTTTCATATGGGAATGCATTGGACTTAATATGTGACGGGTGGAGCCCGCTATAGCTCCTCGATGCATCGGTAGGTCTCATGAGACAAACTAGTGTCTTGGCACAAGGCCTTGACAAAATCTTATTTGTAGTCTTGTCACGAGGCCTTGACTATGTGGTTATGATAGTCTGGCATTATGCATTCCAACATTATGAAAGTGGTTATTGATTTTGCATGTGATTATTCGTTTAGTAGAATAACCTTGTGAATAAGTAAATGGCATTATTTCATTTTATTTATGCCATACTATGTTAAATGTTCAAGTTTAAAAGGCTTTTGTTTTAGTTATACATTTCCTTAAATGTTTATTCTTATTTATGAAAGTTTCCGTTATATTGTTATCCTTACTGGGCATTTGAGCTCACCCCTTTTCTATGTTTTATTTTTCCCAGGAAGTGAAGAAGTAAATTATGAATGACCTGCAGGGATATTATGTGGGGATATGAGTGTGGATTATGGAATCATTATGTTTTTGTAGTAGTTTTTCATTTTCTGATGTAATGTAAAACTTATGAATATATCTAGTGTTTCCAAGGCTACTAAACCAATCGGTCTTTCGAGATTTGATCTTTCTTGTGATCATGCCAATGTTACGAAGTAATGCACCGACTCTGGGTAAATGGGGTCGGGGCGTTACATTTGGTATCAGAGTAAGTTTATTACAAACCTTGGAAGCTAGATTTAGATAAACTATGATTAGAGCACGTAGACCTAAGATGAACTTTGAGGATTAGTATAGAAGAACTTCCTAGAATTTTGGTATTGTAGAGATTTTGTGAGTTTTCCGAGCAAGACATCCCTGTCTGGATACGAGCAGGTAGAGGCGGCTCTGGCACAGATGTACGTAGGGGTAAAACCCGAAAACACCGCTTTGAGCTAGACTCGAACGGGAACTGGTGCATGACAACGAGCCTTGCTGCACTCTTGGTTACGACACTCCCGGGGGATATGCTTAGGATAACTCTCATTTTCTTTACAAATCATTTTGAAGGGATTATGAGTATATACATCCTCAAAGGAGACATTTTTATGATTATGGATTATATCCATAAATAGTTCAATTTATGTTAAGTGTTTTATAAGTATGGGATTATGTATTTTGATTCATAAACTGATCTAGTGTATGCCATTGTTTAGAAATGGCACCCAGTAGAAGGAATGAGAACTCCAGAAATGCACATGATCCAAAGAAAAGGAAGGATCCTATATTTCATGGTCTTAAGCTAGAATTTATAAGAGAAATAGTCTCCCATGTATTATCATCATATGAATAAATAATATCATGTGTTGATAAGATAAGTAAAGAGTTTACTGAGTCCTATGGCTTTGAAGGGAAGCAAGAGAAGAAAAGGATGGAAGAAAGAAAGATAGATAAAAGGAAGAGGGAAAAGAAGAATTTTCCCATATGTGGTAACTGTGGAATGAAACACCCTGGAACTTGCCTGAAAGTAATGGGAGTTTGTTATAAGTCTGGAGGAAAAGGGCACAAAGTACGTGACTGCAAGGGTAAGAAAATGGTTTCAAATGTACAATGCTTCATTTGCAAGTAGTTTGTACACTACGCGAACCTATGTCCCAGTAATCAAACTATGCCGCAAATGATGCTATTGGATAATAATCAAGTTATGATACTACCACAGATGAAGAGGAATGATTAGAGTTCTTATGTTGATTATGTCAATTGAGTGTTGTATCAACAATGTACTTTTTATAATAATTATGGAGTATATACGGATTGTACTACAGTACTATTTCATTAAGGACATGAGATTGTGTGGAACAAAGAAAAGTGACTCAATAGCAGGATAAATTTTTGGAAAATATATGGTTGAGAGAATGATAAATCATAATATAGTTCTGATACTGAGATAGTGATTTTAGAATAATACATGATTGATTTGGATAAATTATATTGGATATTATTGACTACCTTGAAGCTGATTAATGATTTGTATATTCCATCATTGTTGGGGTTTAAAACATTTTTGGATTAATGAAGTATATCCAGCATTCTATATGGAATAAGGGAACATGAAGGTAATCAATAAGGAATATGGTAATACATGATGAAGGTATTCATATGCTATTACAGGGTAAAAAGGATCTATATTATGTTTAACTTCCTTATAAATGTTGGACTGTGAGTTTGGATAGAAGTATTTTGGATAGTTCTAGATTGGATTATTTTGGATTTCCATAAAAGGACAACCCGGAGGTCGGGCGGCAACCCATCGCGTCCGGCAAGGCTGCGAGACTTGAACCCGCAACCGAAGGGCGAAAAGGGTGTATCACCTACCACTGGCCCACGAGATGTCCTGGATTAAATAATGTAGTTTTTATTAAAAGATTTTTTAGATGAATTATAAATTCGTTTATTTTGGAACCCTATACGAATAGTGTAAATAGAATTTTTTTACATTCTATTATCTTTTAGAGTGAAAGATGAGTATGTGGTAGAAATTTATTAATGGATAAAACTCTAATTATAAAGTAAGTATATCTCTATATGATCTTAGCCAATCTCATAAAAAATTCCTCAATATTAAGAAAAGCAAATTAGAACAAAAATGTTTTCCTAGATGGTACCTTAAATCATCACTAATTTATGGCTTTGGGATTGTTGGCCTTTTCATAGCCATGTTCTCTACCACTCTCCATCGGGTAATTGATGGTTAGATTTTTCTTCCATATCCATATTTTCCTACATGGAACCCTAGTATGTGTTATTTTCGGTAATCTTCATACTTTCCACTCTTTGTTTTAAATAGAGGACTCATTAATTCATTTTTCGATGTGGGATTTCAACTAAGATATTTTGAAACGTAAAAAATGTGTTATCCTAATACCCTATGTTTTGTTGAACCGATGGTATTTTAAATCATCACAGATTGATGAATTTAAGGACCCCAATTTTACACTTGTTTGTGATTGATGACCTCAATCACTACCTATAAATATTTACGTTTTTCCTCCAATTATATGTCTCAAATTGCAACCAATGTTCTCCTAATCGAGATCATAATTTGGTGGTGACCCTTTAATTTCTCTTTTCCTCATATTAAGACTAAATTTAATAACCCAATTTCCGATGTGGGGTTTCCCACAAATATATTATCTATTTTCAACCTTTTATTTTCGAAGAACAATTTCAAATTGCGAGGACGCAATTTATTGAAGGAGGGGACAATGTAACACCCCAATATTTCATAGTGTGTTAGTTCTTCAAAATAATTCAATAACTTTCATTACATGCAACACCAAGTTCAAGAACACCATGACTTACCAAACAAGCCGTTCAAAAGATGTTATGAATAGTATTAGATAAATTTTAATGTTTATATAATCCTTATAATTTTAGAATCCATATTATGAGTTTCTTAGATATAATGCAAGAACAAATTCATTTTCAGTATTGCAATTTTATCAACTTTAATAGTGAACCCTTTTTAAATACTATATTTTAAACTTTTTGACTAAATGGGGACATCAAAAATTTAAAATGAAACATCCCAACCTTCTACGGTACGCTTCTCTTTGAATAATGTGATAGTGTGTGTTGTACGCAATACCGAGTTCTAACAACCAATTAAACTAGCCGTTATGAATAGTAATAACTACTTTTTGAAATTATATATATTTTATATTTCAAAATGGGCTTCATTTTTTGGATTCAGAATATCAAAATTATCCTACGGTGAAATTTTGGTACTTTTCGGATAACTTTTATATTTTGATGAATAGTGAAAATTACTAAATTTTAATTAAAAACAACTTTTTTAATAAAAATAATTAATAGTGATAAATTGTGAATTTGAGTGGTTTTAAAGTATATTTAGAATATATTTTTACCATTTAATATAATGTTGGTCATTGGACATAATTTTACAATTAAACCGAACATAAACAAGTGTCAATCTTTTGATAGTTATTATCTCTTAAAGACACGCTTTTTGTTTTGACAGCAGGAATTAATTTTAAATTAATTTCCGCCACTTCTGTGTTTTGAATTTAGGAAAATGGATTCCATATTTGGAATCAGGATGTTCAAATTGTGTAAATAGGTAACTTTTATTTTTAGACATTTTGAATAATTACTGCGGTAAATATTTTATTTACCATGGTTAAGGGTAAATCCGGTAAATAAGGGTTAAAAAATAATATTATAATAATACTAAATTACCCTAAAACGTGTCTTAACCCTATTGGTTGATACATGGTCGACCATGGGCATCTTTGGGTCTATTTTGGGACCCCATGGATCCACTTGTAAGTGATAATGACACTTTATTTTAATTAAGTTAAAATGAATACAAAAATGACACAAGCATATATCTTTTAGGAAAACAATTGTTACATAGGGTTATATATGTTGGATTTTATATTATAAGTATTCATTAGAAAGCAAAAAATATTTCCTACATAATTATATTTTATTTATAATTTTTAGACATTAAATAATTTATTTTATTTATGACACAATGATGATGCAGTAATTACTATAATAGTGAAAAATTAAAATAATTGATATTATAAATACCCAAATAAATATAATATGAAACTTTTAATGAATTAAACTAATTTTCTAGGATAATATGATATATTAGTATTGATTTAATTGACTTTGTTAGAAGTAATAAATCTTTTATGAGTTTCACAAAAATCAACTATTAAATAGTGTCAAAATTGACATAAAAGAGTTCTTAAACCAAATATTATATTATTAATTGATATTAAATTCCTAAAAATCTAAGGTTCGGACAAGAGACTTATATCATGATAGCTTAATCATTAATGGACGACTTGGGGGTCGCTTGGATGTATATAGTAAGTTTATTAACCATATTATATAAAACTACAAAGAGACATTGTAAAAGTGAAACTAATTAACTTAGAGTTAATACTTAAAGATAAGGTTAATATAAGTACCCAAACATGTCTAACTTCTATTGGTTGAGTTGTTTTCGACCTATACCCACCTTAAAATTTAAATAATCAACTTTGGAGCCATTAGAAACCGAATATGAATTTATTATAAATTAATATTTCTAGCTTTTCCAAAGGTGCCCCTCACCCCTCTTATAAAAGGGCACTCCTCCTTCTCATTTCTTCACACCTCTAAAGCCTTTTGGTTCGGCCAAACTCTGCCCAAATACTCTCCCAACTTCCCTAACTACAACCTAGGGGCCTTAGTTTGATCATAAATCCAACCTATGGAGCCCTTTTGATCAAATCAAAAGGAAGAACCCGAAGAAGAGGTAATGATTTCACCACCCTTTTCTAAGTTCATTTCTTCTTCCACTTCTTCTTCCTTTGTTCTTACCATTCTAAAATAATAACTCCAGTATCTCACATATACTGTGATGTTATTATAAGTATGGTACAACCATATTCAGTATTCTATCCACCCTTTGAATAACATGTCACCATACGTGCGTACGTACGGCTTACCGTCTCCACGTCGTGGTGTAATTGTTATTCAATATAATATTATTTGGATGGGTATAATAATGATGCGTAACTCATGTAAATAATAAATATAACATGTTAATGATTCTGTATATATGATATACCATTCATTTATATATTATTTTAATATCAAAAGAATGATATTGTCGCTCGTGCGTACGTACGGACTACCGTCTCCACGAACGCGATGAGATTCATTCTCCATCGTAACCATTCAAGTATAATTATCATTTGATGATTTAAAAAAGATTTTTAAGTACTAGATATCATTATGGATATTAATAAGATACAACAACCATGGCTTATGTAACAAAACATATAAATAAAATGAGTAAGTTAACACCCGAAACGACGATAATTCTAAGATATTATTAACAAATCAATGTTAAAAGATCATATATGATATCATATTAATATATATGATTCTTGTATAATTTAATAACAATTATTTCACCATTATACAGGAGGTTAACCTACCCCAACCAAGTAAAAGTACAAGGTAAGGGTTTACTTTACAACCTCTTCATTATCCAAGGTTGTTTATACGTAATAATCTACTGGGATCTCTTTATCATCCACATCCATGTTTCTTAAAAATTTATTTCAAAACATTTTTACTATTTATGAGTTAAAGTCATTTATACCCTTTTTGACTTTTAAAAGTGGTTTATAAAGGAATCTTTCGGTCGTTTTCAAAACAAGGTCCTTTTTAACCTTTTCGACAGAATTAAGGTAAGAATGTTTTTTTTAACTTATACGGCGGGAACGGTTATTTTCCACCGTTATAAAATATTCAAAGCTTTCCTTACAAGCTTATAAGATTATTTTCAATGAAATTGTTTGATTTTATATGGATCTTAAATGATTTCAAAATAAAAGGAGATATTTCTTTAAAAAAGAATTTTGATTTCATCTATGTCAACATCCTTTGATGGATTTTAACATTATTTGAAGTTGATTTATTATGATACAAAACTTCTATATTGTTTTGAAGGTTTTTTGATATGTTTGACTGTGGATGTGCTATTTTTATACCATTCATAGTTTATGGAGAAATTATTGACATTTCGTATGCTAGTTTTAATACGAATGTTTATGTTATGTTTAAACCTTTTCATATGGGAATGCATTGGACTTAATATGTGACGGGTGGAGCCCGCTATAGCTCCTCGATGCATCGGTAGGTCTCATGAGATAAACTAGTGTCTTGGCACAAGGCCTTGACAAAATCTTATTTGTAGTCTTGGCAGGAGGCCTTGACTATGTGGTTATGATAGTCTGGCATTACGCATTCCAACATTATGAAAGTGGTTATTGATTTTGCATGTGATTATTCGTTTAGTAGAATAACCATGTGAATAAGTAAATGGAATTATTTCATTTTATTTATGCCATACTATGTTAAATGTTCAAGTTTAAAAGGCTTTTGTTTTAGTTATACATTGCCTTAAATGTTTATTCTTATTTATGAAAGTTTCTGTTATATTGTTATCCTTACTGGGCATTTGAGCTCACCCCTTTTCTATGTTTTATTTTTCCCAGGAAGTGAAGAAGTAAATTATGAATGACCTGCAGGGATATTATGTGGAGATATGAGTGTGGATTATGGAAACATTATGTTGTTGTTGTAGTTTTTCATTTTATGATGTAATGTAAAACTTATGAATATATCTAGTGTTTCCAAGGCTACTAAACCAATCGGTCTTTCAAGATTTGATCTTTCTTGTGATCATGCCAATGTTACGAAGTAATGCACCGACTCTTGGTAAATGGGGTCGGGGCGTTACATGAGGCATGTCAGGTCTTTATACACCTTATTTTCATATTAAGTTTATGTAAAAACCTTTTACTTGTTAATTAATGAATTAGTATATTCTCATGTTATTTGATGTTTTGTTTAATGTTATTCCTTAATTATTTGTATTCAATTTTTTATCATGTTGTACGAGACTCTTTAACAAAAACATTATTTTAAATCTTTTATTGATTAATTCATATAAAACATTATATATATTTTATTTATTTTAAAAATGGTTTTTATAAATTTATTTATCTGGACATTAATTTTTAAAAATGATAATTTATTTTAAAATTTTCAAATTGGTATGGGAAACTTTGATTAAAATGTCTATTTATTAAATGTTTTAAATGGATTTTGAAATGCATTGAATATTTAAATTTCAGAAAATATTTAATGTGGTTGAAAATGAAATTTTATGAGTGTAATATTGAAAATTGAAATAATTTATGTGTTATGATTATATAATGGTACACAGACATTTGTCGGGTAGTTATGTGACAAACCAAGTTTGGTGGTTACATGATAAACCAATGACTGATGGTTCTGTGGTAAACCAAGGATGTGTGGTTACGTTATAACATCTAATGCATCGGTCATTGAAGTCAGTCTTATGGGTATTCTATTTATTTATATGTGGGGATGTCAATCGTATAGTTATTCCATTTAATTATTATTATGTCCCATGTAACCATTTTTATGTTATATGTTGATTTCCATGGGTTGATGGTAATATTTTGGTTTCAAAAAGGATAAGCAATGGACTTATATTCAATGAAGTAAAATTTTCAACTTCATAATGGTGAAATGTATTACATTATGATAATGAATTTATGGTTTACATGATTTCACAAGAATAACAGTTTTTATTCATTATGTACCCCATGCTGATATTTTTAGGCTCATCCTATGTTTTCAGATATTTTTCACAGGACATAAAGAATAATATAGTCAAGGATGAGATCATGTAAAAGTCATGTAGTTTAAACATGAATCAAACTAGTTTTATTTGTAAAAAAATTAGTTTTATGAAAACAATTATATAGTTATTAGAACTGTCGACTTTTTAATATTTGAGTTGTTCTATATTAGTTATTCCTTAATTCTCTAATTATCTAATCTTGAGAAGATCTTTAATGTGAAAGATAGTAAAATTATTGACTTAACAAACGATTATGTAACTTTTAAGGCATGGGTTCGCAAATAAAAGGCATGTTAATGAATATTCCATGATTTCCATCTTCATATTTTCACATCAATATTGTTATTAATGTTCTTGGTAAAACGTTTTACTTCTTGTAAGGATGGAAAAAGCAGAACACTGTTTATCATCAACAACTTTTCCTTCTTTAAATCAGGATTTTATGGTATACATAGTCTTGATCCAAATATAAAAACTCATTATTTATTAACTATGATATTTCATGATTTACCTTGTATTATAGCTTCCACATTATTCTTAAATACAACATAATCTCTTTTAGAATATTTTTTAGTCTCTATAAGGTATGGTCGGGAAATAATTTTTGAAAGGATTGATGTTGGTCCTTCCTTTCTGATTCCCATTTCAATCCTTTTCAAATCATTAATGGTAGAATCCATCTCAATTCAAATCAGTGATAAAATTTACAAATACTTTATTTTTAGAGAATATTCAACATTATTTTCTACCATGGGATGATTGTGGATTGATTATTCATTGTACTTGATTAGCTCTAACCATCTTCAATGGTTAATATTCAAATAATTATTTGTGAATATATACATGAGGTGTTTCTGATATGTATATATTTCACACTTATCCCCAAAGAGATAATGATTCCTTATTTATAAATTAAATATAAAAAAATCTAACTCTAGATCATGATTTGGGTTTTTTAATTCATGAAACATAAATTCCCTTGAAGCATTGTCTCTAACTTTTTCATTCAACATTAACAAATATCCAAATAAATTCATTGATGAATTGGTCAACACTATGATTATTTCCTCACATTTTATTGAATAATTAATGGAATAAAGATAATCCTTTTTTTAAAATCCATAAATATATCTACCAATTAATCATACCAAAAAAACATGATTCTCTTCTTAGTTACCATGGTTAGAAGATATGAAAATTGGGATAAATCTCTCATAAATTACTGATAATACACAAGTAACACAAAGAAACTATAGATTTCCGTCACATCTGTTGGCCCTATCGATCCTTTAATTTCATCTATATTTGAAGGGTCCACGGATGTCATGACTCATCCTCTAGGGCTCGTACCATGACTACCCCAACCGCGTCTTCCATAGACCAGGGGCTTGGGATTAGCACCATAAGGTGTATCCCCTAAAATCGGGAATTCGTTGCCTTTATATCCTCTAAACACACTCAACCAAGAACACAGTAAGATATGAACACAAGTAAACTGTATAGGGAAAAGAGTGCTGAAAGTAAGAGCGGCTGGAATACAAGCCCAACAGTAAAGGTACAAGTACAACTAGAAATACAATTCAACTGAAGAAATAGAAAGATAGATATTGGTTCATCCGCCTATGTTCCTACCTAAAGGGTAGGTACATATCACCTCTCAGCACACCACATCCGCTCGTCTCCTCTATGTACTAACACACTGTATGGTCCACCTCCAGGAACCATCCAATCATTGTACCCACAACCCCGATCAGCTATGTTCATCGTCTACACGAAACACAACAAGGTGTGGGCAAAGCACATGTAGGGGTGAGTATAACGATACTCATTCGGGGCCTAGAGACCCTCGAGGTCTCACAGAATCCACAAAGGGTAAACCACAAAGCATGTAAACTAGTGAAAACCATTCTTAGGCATATGCCCATACATATACCAAAGTTATCATATATTACCCATCTCATTCATGAGGGAACACAAGGCCCAACTCCTTAGCCAAAGTACAATAGTTCCATGAAGGGAATATTTCCTCAAAGGTAAGTAACACACAGGTTGTCACGACCCGTCCTCGGGGCCCGTGTCATGACTACCTGAAGCCCAACATCCATATGCCAGGGGCTGGCGACAAGCACCAAAGGAATAAATCTCGATAAAAAGGGGAAGGAATTTACTTTTATTGAGTAAACAAAAACACAATAGAGTACGCAAGTGAAGTAAGCACTAAGTAAACCTGGGTACAAGGAAAGTGCTGAAAAATTAAATGGGCAAGTATACAAACCCAACTGAAAGTACATTACAACTAAAAGGAAAGTACAACAATAGTATGTAAAATAGCAACACTGAATCATCTTTCGAAAATCCCACCTGATGTGTGTGTATAGATAGTCTTCTAGGCTCTTCGGATCCGGTCGTCTGCTCCGTGTACTACCCTCCAAGTGGTCCACCTATTGGTACTATTAATATCCACAATCCTCCACCTCGATCATTGGTGTCCGTCATCAACATCCAATACAAAGTAGTGCAATCATATCCCATGTAGGGGAGAGTATACAATACTCACTAGAGAACCTGAGACCCCTCAAGGTCTCTCAGAATCCATGAAGTATAAACCACGATGGAAAGATACAATCAAAAAGTATCAACAACACTACTTTGGTATATGCCCATATATATACCTAAGTCATTAGTTACAGTTCGTCTCCAACTCTCATGCCCAACCACCTTCTAGTCCACAAAGTAAAACATAACTCAGTCTACAAAGGATAACACAACTTAGTCCACACAGGAACAACACAACCCAGTCCACACAGAAAAGAAAGTCAATCACATCGATGATAATGATTGAAGTCAAGACTCAGATCACATAGGTATAAACTTTGTAAGGTGATAGATATGATCAGATGTAGCCACTGATTCATCTAAGTTGTCGGACCCACACAAAATACAATACCAGCTAAGCTGTCAGACCCACACAGGATACAAGACCACCTACTCTGCCGGACCAACACAAGATACAAGTACAGAGGTCAATACTGATAGACCCACATAGGATACAATAATAGTAGTCATCGTCGTCTAACCCACATAGGATTCCAGTACGGTAGTCATCACTGTCGAACCCATGGAGGATTCTAGTGAAAAAGTCGATGCAGTCGCAGCAAGCTCTAGGGTTCCCGTATACAGCTTGCTCGATTACAAGAGGGTATAATCCTCGAGCAAAAGGGGGTCGATACATAATATATCATGAAGTACATAGTTGTTGTGTCGCAAATTTTTGTCTTTCAAAAAGAGACCCAACACGACAGAGGGTGCATCAATCGGACACTCGGTCTGAGAGTTATTGACTTTTCCATCTGAGGGGCCCAGTGGGTTTTTAAGATTAAACCAACCCGACCATGCTCTAGATGTGTCCAAACCTCAATGGGAGTAATCCAAAAGTACTTTATCAAAAATAGGATCCCAACGCAATTGACAACACATCAATCAGATGTATGGTCCTTAAGTTATAAGTGTTTCTGCTCCAAGGTCCTGGTTGGTTTCAAGTTCAAACCAACCTGGATGTACCCAAAATTTGCTAAAACCTAAAATTTAATTTACTGAAATTGCCATCTCTGTCCAAGGATTCCTACTCAATAGACAGTTCATCGATCAGAGGTCTTTAGCTCATGTTATGGGAAAAACACTGAAAATGGTCTGATGAGGGGGGTCCGGGCCCGACCCGGCTCGACCCAACCCCCCTGAGTCGGCCCGAACCGGGTCGACCTGACTCGGGTCTGGGTCCGGCCAGGTGGGGCGCGGCGCGGCCCACATGGGCGTGGAGCAGCCCGGTTCGGGTGACCTGCCCCAGCCCTGCTGGGGGGTACGCTGGCTCGGCCAGCGGGCTGAGTAGTGGGGACGTTGTCCCCCCTTTGTTTCACAGACACGGTGACCGACCACACATCTCCCCTAGATCATGTGTGGCCGTGGGATCCGATTCCTCCCCGTCATGGCGTCTGTCGTGGCGGGCTCTAGCTGGTGGTGCGTCGGGGCACCGCTGGTGACTTCCGCAGGCCACCGGAGTCATTCCGGTGGTCCAATTTTGCTCCTTTCCATGCCAGCGGTCGTCTCGGGTCCCGTACATTATTGCGAAGGCATCCAATTGCCATTCTGGTCCTCCTTCATCATTGCCAAATATTCCACACAACAAGATCAAAGAAGTGGTGGGTTAGGACTTGTTCATTAGTCCGCACCCACCGCGTTAGTGGTTCATAGAATCACCAAATAAATTCACGCCATGCCGAGGGTATAAAAGAAGAATATACAAATTATTTCCCCTACATCAACAAGGAAGGCGATCGTTGGCGTCGAGGTAGATGGCGTCACGGTTGACAACGTCGTAGGGAAGAGGATCATAGGTGTCGTCGCGGCACGTCAAGGAGGAATCGGCATCTGTTGTCTTGCCGCGGAGAAGGATAAGGGTGGCGCATCATCGATCTCCGAGGAATCAGCATTCTTCATCATTCTTCGTCAGAGTCCAGTATTTTTCCCCACACAACGAAGCTATCCCCCTTAATAAAATAATAGGTTCCTACTATTATTCAATTATACCTGTAAGGTAACTATCCCATAATTAATTCACCACATTAAATAAAATGTGTTGACTATTAATTAAAGAAGGGAGAGAGATGGTCCCCATTATTAAATGCGTTGGCGGTTAAATAAAAAGGGGAAAATAGGAAGGCTCCTCATTAAATTAAGGGTTGACATTTAATGGTGGTTTTTCAAATTAATGCGGGGATGTTAAAGAGTTTAGAGGAAATTAAATGGTGGGGTTAGTGTGGGTGTCACCTCTCTAACACCCACATTTGGGTAAAAACCACCATTCAAAATAAAAATTGTTCCGTCAATTTTTATTTATTTCTTGAATAAACCCCCCAAAATCAAATTATCCTCCTTTGCGAACGCAACTGCAGTAACTGTCTCCTTAAGCAATTACCGGCACTGCGAGATCATCAATGCCCTCAGATTTTAATTCTGATCACCGGTTCAAATGTTAGAAAAACCAGCTCGTTTGTTCACTGAACATACCCGAGCTAAACATAGAAAATTTATTCCTGTCACACCGGGCCCCAGAATCAAGTGCCATCAGAATCCACAGACTCATAAAATTCCAAATAATTTAAAAAAATTCCGTGAAATTTATGGGTCTTTACATTACTCCCACCTCATTGCTTTGGATCGCCGTAAAGTTACAACAAAAACTAGGATAACAAAATAGGGTACTGAGCACGCATCTGAGCCTCCCACTCCCAATTTCTGTCTTGGAGGATCATGTGCTGCTAACAAATGTGCACAAGAGGAATTGACCGCCCATATAGGACCTGCTCCTGTCGATCCATGATCTCCACCGAGACCACTGCAAAAGTTCCCCGTCATCGATGTCCACCTCCCCATGGTCGATGATATGTGTCGGGTCGTGCACGCCTCTCCTCAGCTGAGATGCGTGGAAGACGTCGTGCACCCGGTGAAACTGAGGTGGATGGGCCAGGTGGTAAACCACCTCCCCTACCCTGCTGAGGACCTAGAAAGGTCCGATTAAGTGTAGAGATAACTTGCTGCCGCGGCCAAATATCCGTAATCCACATCAAAGTGAGACCTGTAAGAAAACGTGGTCGCCATCCTCAAACTCCAGTGGTCTTTGCCTCCAATTAGCATAGGACATCTGTCTGCTCTGTGCAGTCCTCATCCGCTCCTGGATGATCTGCACCTTCTCTGTCATATACTGAACCCTCTCTAGTCCTACGAGTACTGACTCCCCAGGTTCAGTCCAGCACAGAGGTGATCTGTAAGGCTGGTTGTACAGTGCCTCGTATGGTGCCATCCCGGTGGTGGAGTGGTAGATGTTGTTGTACTGAAAATACACCAAGGTTAGGTGATCCTCCCAGCTATGAAAAAAGTCAAGGACACATGCACGGATCATGTCCTCGAGTGTTTGAATGGTCATCTCTATCTGGAAATCCGTCTGAGGTTGAAAGGTAGTGCTCAGGCGTAGCTGCGTCCCAAAATCCTCCTACAACCCCTTCCAAAGCTGGGATGTAATGCAAGTTTCTCAATCAGAGATGATAGAAGATGGAACACCATGAATCCGTATGATCTTCTGAACATAAAGGCGTCCCAATCTCTCCACTGAGCCTTGCTCTATGATTGGTAGGATGTGGGCCGACTTGGTGAGTTGTTCTACGATCACCCAGATTGCGTCGTGTCCTCTGGATGTACGTGGAAGCCCTGTCATGAAATCTATCGATATCATGTCCCACTTCCACTCCAGGACCTCTAAGGGTTGTTCCAATCCTATAGGTACCTGGTGCTCTTCCTTTACTTTCTGACAATTTAGGCATCGAGAAATGAACTTTGCCACAACCTTCATTAGACCCGGCCACTAGTACTGTCGTCTGAGGTCCTGATACATCTTCACTACTCCAGTATTTATAGCTAGAGGGGAGGTGTTGAACTCGCTCATCACCTCCTCCTCTAGTGAAACTGGTACCATGGTACATCCCCTAAAGATGATGATGTTCCCCCCACCATCAGAAAATCTATTGTGTGCTAGCCCGGAAGATATCTGAGCACGTCGCGCCTCACAGTCAATGTCCCCACGATGTGCATGTCGGACCCACTGATGAAGAGGATCAGTGACTATGAGGGACTGTAGATATGATTACCCATCTCTATCCATGAAGGATATCTGCAAAGTGGCTAACTGCTCTGTCGCCTCTCCAAGTAGTTGAATTCCCAATCTCCTGCTAAGAGGATCAACCACAACGTTCCCCTTCCCAGGAGTATAGATAATCTCAAAGTCATAATCCTGGAGGAAATCGAGCCATTACAGTTGTCCCAGTTTGAGGTCCTTTTGTGAGAAAATGTACCTAAGACTATGGTGGTTAGAGTAAACTGTAAAGTGCTCGCCCAAGAGATAGTGTTGCCACATCTTCAGGGCGAAGACCACTGTTGCTAACTCCAGGTCATGGGTAGCATAGTTCTGCTTCTGCTGCCTCAATTGTCATGAACTGTAAGCGATCAATACTCGCTCCTACATTAGGACACACCCAAGACATGTCCCTGATGTGTCACAGTAAACTACATGCCCTACGCCCTCATCTGGTAGCCTCAAGATGGGCACACTGGTCAATCTCCACCTCAGATCCTAGAAGATCTGCTGACATCTGTCTGACCACACGAAGGGTTTCCCATTCTTCATCAATGCTGTAAGCGGTGCTGCAACTCTAGAGAAGTCTGTCACAAATCTTCGATAGTACTCGGCCAGACATAAGAAACACTGCACCACCATCACACTCCTAGGTGGCTCCCAAGCAAGTATCGCCTCGACCTTCACGGGATCTAATGCCACTCTTGCCTCTAAGATGATGTGCCCTAAGAGGTGGACCTCTCGAAGCCATAACTGGAAATTCGAGAGCATACCATAATGTTGGTGCTCTCGGAATGTATCCAGTACAACCCATAATTGGTAGGCCAGCTCCTCCTCGGTAGTCAAGTAAATCAGTATGTTGTCAAGGAAGACTACGACAAACCGATCTAGGTAGGGCTGGAAGATCCTATTCATGAGACTCATGAACACTGCTGGAGCGTTGGTCATGCCGAAGGGCATGACCAAGAACTCATAGTGGCAATACAGTCACCTGAAGGTCGTCTTCTGCACATCCATCTCCCGAACTATGAGTTGTTGATAGCCTGACCTGAGGTCTATCTTCGAGAACCAATGTGCCCCCTTGATCTGGTCAAAGAGGTAATCAATCCTCGGAAGTGGATACTTGTTCCTCATGGTCACCTGGTTTAGGCGACAGTAATCGACACATATTCGCAAGCCCTCATCTGCCTTCTTAGAGAATAGGACCAGAGCAGTCCAGGGTGAAACACTAGATCGGATGAACCCTTACCCCTGTAAGTCCACCAGCTGTACCCACAGCTCATGAAGCTCAGCGGGAGCCATCTGATATGCTAGAGTGGATATCGGTGTTGTTTCGGGGTACATGTCTATATATAAATCAACATCCCTATGAGGAGGTAGTCCTGGAACATCATCAGGATAAACATCCACATACTTATCCCCCACTACAGGAAAACTCAGACTCCGCACGTCAACTACTCTGAGGATGAGACTATCCATCTGATGTGTGATCGTCTGCCCTCTCTTTTGCAGGGGTTCATCCTATGCTGTCAAGGTTCACTTCTCGCCGGTGAAGGTGAACATGGTCCCATCCGTGTGGACACACCGCACCATGGGCCTATTATAGTCGATCTGAGCATTGAATGTAGATAACCATTCCATACCCAAGATGGAGTCGAAAGGTGTCGACGTCGCTACAAAAAGATCCAAGATGAAGTTATCGCCTCCTAGAGTAAGCTCACACTACCGGCACTAGTGCGTAATCGTCGAGTCTTCTCTTGTAGGAGTCTCGATCCATAAGGATCGAGCCAATGGAACCGTCAGAATATCCGAGCTCCAAACAAGGGCAGCGGAAATGAAAGAATGACTCGCACTTGTGTCTATAAGAACTGCAGCAAGGATGGAGTAGACATAGATAGTACCTTGAACCATCTCGAGTGCTCCGTGGTCATAATCCTCTACTGCCTGGAGCTGAGCCTTCCTCTTCCCACCAGCTCACTGTAGTCGGGGTGGACCTCCTGGGTGTGGTGGTGGTAGAGCCTTGAAGTGTTATCCATCAACCGCTACTCGGCCAGCTCCTCTGTATTTTCCTCCTGCTCCCAGCGGACCACCATGGTCGAACCTCTGCCTCTGCCTGGGAGGTCCCTCCACTATCTGATGCTCGACTACAAGGAGGGTCGGGCAGTCATGATCCATGTGGCCCTGCCCGCAGCATTCATAACACTATCTACTCCTCATAAGGCTGGCTCTATGCCATGTTCCCCGCACAGCCGAACCTGTGTCCTGAGGTCTCCCACCAGACGGCCAGGTCCACATGGACCCCTGCGTCATCTGTCGACTGCCAGCTACAGAAGACGCCGCTCTATGCCATCCTTTGGTGGGTCTTGCAGCAGATTTTTGCTCGGAGAGAAAGGTCTCCACTAATAGGGCTTGCTCCATCACCCCCGCCTGCGTCGGGATGTAGAGTGGAATCATCAAAGCTCTGATCTCATGCCTTAGTCCCTACAAAAAGGTCTGGGCCCGAAAGAGTGGGTCCTATACCGTGTCCATGGAGTAGAACGAGAGGTCAGTAAATCTCACCGAGTACTGGGGTACTGACATGCTACCCTACCGTAGCTGTATTAACTCATGGATGTGCACCGCACAGAGGGTGGCTGGAACAAACTCCAAGAGGAAGAGGCTCTCGAAGTCAGTCCAAAGAAGAGATGTCTCATCATGCACATGTAGCATCAGGCTCTACCATATACCTATTTCTGCATGCAGGAGACTTACAGCAAGGATCACCATGTGGTCTGCTGGTTTCCCTACCAATCTGAAGACTCTGAAGACAACCTCCAGTCAACCCTCAACTGCCTGATGATTCGTCTGTCCATGGAACCTGGGTGGCCTCTGTCTCTGAAACTCATGCAACGCGCTCAGGCGGTGTGCACTCTCCACCGCTGGGACAGGTAGCATCGGTGGCTCAGAGGATAGAGGTATTGTCGGTGCCTCTGCTGTAATGGGGCCCTGCACAGAGGCATCGTTTCTCGGTGGGATGCCATCTCACACAATGCTCAGAACCCTTGCTGGCTGTCATTGTGGGGCCATCTAGAAAGGAAACAGGTGTGCCACGGTTAATATAGTATACCTGGTGAGCTGAAATGATGTAATCACAAAGAAATATTTTTAAACACACGTGAAATCAATGTTTTCATGTACTAAGTTTGAAATCAGAAGTCAGGGTCCTGGTATATGGATAAGTCAGCCACCGCACCAACACTAGACTCCCTAGACTGATAACCACACTCATTACTCTAAAAATTATTTTTTCATAGAGAAGAAAGATCAGAGTCCTGAGTTCTGTGGTAGAACTGACTCCTCTGATAAAAAATTTTCACAACCCATCCTCGAGGCCCATGCCGTGACTACCCAATGCCCGCCTTCCATAGGCCAAGGGCTAGCGACTATCACCAAATGGGGAAATCTTGATAAAAAGGTGAATTCATTTTCATTTATAAAGTAAAAAAACACAATAGAGTATGCATGTAAAGTATGCACTAAGTAAAACTGGGTACAAGGTAAGTACTGAAAATGTAAATGGGACAGTATACAAACCCAACGGAAAGTACAGTACAACTGAAAGGAAATTACAACAATAGTAATTAAAACAGCAACATCGAGTCGTCCTCCAGAAATCCCACACGAAGGGTGGGTATAGATAGTCTCCTCTGCTCCTCGGGTCCGGTCGTCCACTCCATGTACGCCCCGCCAAGTGGTCCACCTCTGGGTACCATCCAGCTCCACAAGCCTCCACCTCGATCAGTGATGTCTGTCGTCTGCATCCAACACAACATAGTGCAGGCATAGTCCGTGTAGGGGTGAGTATACGATACTCAGTAGGGACCCTAAGACCCCCAAAGGTCTCTCAGAATCCACGAATGATAAACCACAAAGGAAAGATACAATCACGAAGTTTCAAAAACACTACATAGGTATATCCCCATACATATACCTAAGTCATCAGTTATAGTTCGTCTCTAAGTCTCATGCCCAAGCACCATTCAGTACACAAAGGAAAGCACAACTCTATCCACAAAGGATAGCACAACTCAGTCCACAATGGAACAACACAGCCCAGTCCACACAAGAAAAAAGTCAATCACATTGATGATAATGATTGAAGTCAAGACTCAACTCACATAGGTATACACTTCATAAGGTGATAGAGAAGATCAGATGTAGCCACTAATTCATCTAAGATGTCGGACTCACAAAGGATACAAGACCAGCTAAGCTGTCGGACCCACCTAGGATACAAGACCAGCTACGCTGTCGGACCCACAAAGGATACAAGTACAGAGGTCAATACTGCCGGAACCACATAGGATACAAGAACATTAGTCATCACCATCGAACCCATAGAGCATTCTAGTACATTAGTCGTCGCTATCGAACCCACAGAGTATTCCAGTATAGAATTTGATTTTGTCGCAGCCAGCTCAAGGGTTCCCGCGCATAGCATGCTCGATTCCGGGAGGGTCCGCTCCTCGAGCATAAGAGAGTCGATACATCAAATATCACAAATTCCAGGTTTGATGTATACAAATGTTACGTTTTTCAAAAAGATACCCAACACGACAGACGATACATCAATCGGATGCCCGGTCTGAGAGTTATTGGCTTTTCCATCCTAGGGGCCTGGTTGGTTTTTAAGCTAAAACCAAAATGAACGTACTCCATCTACATCCAAACCTCAAGCGTAGTAAGACAAAAGTACCATCTCAAAAAAGTATCCCAATTCAATGTACGAAACTTAAATTGGACATCCACTCTTTATGTTACAAGTGTTTCCGCTACAAGGGCCCGGTTAGTTTCGAGTTCGAACCAACCAAGACTTACACAAACTTTTCCAAAACCTCAAGTATAATATATCTTAACGACCGTCTCAATCCTAGGATTCCTAATCAACTAACGGTGTGTCGATCAAAGGTATGTAGCTCAGGTTATAGGAAAAAGACCGAAAATGGTCCAAAGTGGGGGGTCTGGGCCCGGGCCGACCCTGGTCCGGGGCGACCCGACCTACGTCCGGGTCTGACCCGATAGGGTGTGGACCGACCCAGCTGGGTGCGGCCTGGCCCGGTGGGGCATGGCCTGGCCTAGTCCGCGCGACCCACCCCAGCCCGACCGGGTGGTGTGCTAGCTTGGCCAGCGGGCCGAGCAGGGGGGACGCGGTCCCCCCTTTGTTCCACGGACGCAGTGACCGACGACACATCTCCCCGAGATCCCGTGAATATACAAGATCTGATTCCTCTCCATTGTGGATTCATCCGTGGAGGGATCCTACCAGTGGCGCGTCGGGGCGCCGCTGCCTCCGGCCGTCGGCCCTGCCGGTGACTTCTGTGGGCCACCAGAGTCATTCCGGTGGTCCGATTTCGCTCCCGTCTGCGCCAGCGGTCGTCTCGGGTCCCATATATTAATGCGAAGGATTCTAATGTCCTATCCAGTCTCGCTTCATCATCTCCAAATAATCCACACATCAAGAACAAATAATTTTTGGGTTCAGAATTTTTAGTTAGGCCACACCCACCACTTTAGTAGTTCAAAGCATCTCCAAATAAATACACGCCATGACGAGGGTATAAAAGAAGAATATACAAATTCTTTCTCCTACCTCAATAAGGAAGGTGATCGTTGGCATCGTGGTAGATGGAGTCATGGGGAAGAGGATCGTAGGAGTCGTCAGGGCGTGCCGAGGAGGAAGTGGCATCTGCTCTCTTGCCGCAGAGAAGGGTAAGGTTGTCGCATCCTTGATCTCCGAAGAACTAGAATTCTTCACCGTTCTTCGTTGAAGGACAACATTCTTCGTCGGAGGCCGGCATTCCTCCCCGCACAACAAAGCTCTCCTCTTTAATAAAATAATTGGTTCCCCATATTATTCAATTATACCCGTAAGGTAACTCACCCATAATTAATTCACCACATTAAATAAAATGTGTTGACAATTAATTAAAGAAGGGAGAGAGATGGTCCCTGATTATTAAACGCGTTGGCTGTTAAATAAAATGTCGAAAAGGGGAAGGTTCGTCATTAAATTAAGGGTTGACATTTAATGGTGGTTTGTCAAATTAATTAGGGGATGTTAAAGAGTTTTGTGGAAATTAAATGGTGGGTGTCATGTGGGCCCCACCTCTCTAACAACCACATTTGGGTAAAAAACACCCTTGAAAATAAAAATTGTTCCGTAAATTTTTATTTATTTCCTGAATAAACCCCCCAAAATTAACTTCTCCACCTTTGCGAATGAAACTGTGGTATGTGTCTCCTTAATCAATTATCGGCGTTGCGAGTTAATCGGAGCCCTCAAATTTTAATTCCAAGCACCGGTTCCAAAGTTAGAAATCTCGCTTGTTCATTTGCAGAACGTACCCGATCTAAACATCTAAAATTGATGCTGGGCACACCGGGCCTCGGAATCAAGTGCCGTCAGAAGCCACTGACTCATAAAATTCCAAAACTTTAAAAAAAATTCCATGAAATTTCCAGGTCATTACATAGGTACACCACACACAAAAATAACACAAAGGTAACACCTCGAAGGTAAGTACCACACATGCATGCCACACAGAAGAATATCACAAAGGTAAAGACTCATCTCACACCAGGTATAACTTAGGTACAGTAGTAAAGATGATTAGATGTAACTACAGAATCATCTTACTCTGTTAGGAGGTAGACCCACGTAGGATCCTAAATCATCAAACCCATATAGGATCCTAGTACATCAACAGACCCACACAGGATCCTAGTAAAGTAGACCCACACAGGATCCTTGTACATCATCAGACCCACATAGGATCCTAGTACAACAAACACACATAGGATCATAGCACATTATCAGACACAAACATGATCATAGTATAGCATACCCACAAAGGATCCTACAGTTGTCCCACATGGATTCCTAGAGGGGATCCATATGGAATCCTAGATCACAGACCCACAAAGGATCCCTTTCTCATATTACATCTAGTTATAGGGTTCCCACACTAAGCTCGCTGGATTACAGTAGGATCCTCTCCTCAAGACATAGTTTGATACTCCAACTACCACGAAGACCCATTAAACATTATCCCAATAGAACTCCATGAAAAAGGGATCTTAGCGCAGTAGATGGTGCGTCAATTTAATGTTCGGTCCGTAAGATATAAGAGTGTTTGTCCTGAGGTCCACGTTGGATTCGAGATTGTTCCAACCTGGCCATACCCCAACATTAACCAAAACTCATGTGGGGGTATACCAAAATGTGTGTCTCACTTCGTGGTTTCTGGCGCAACTGATGGTTCATCAAACGGATGCTTATAGAAAATGATATGGCCAAAAGAGTGAAAAGGGTTGAAGTTGGTCCGGGTCAGGTCCGAATGGGTCGGACTGACCCAGCCCAACACAAGTTTAGGCCTGGGTCAGAAATGGACCACAGGAATCGACCCGTCCTTCTTTGTCCATCCCGACCCACTGGTGCGGCTTGCGGTTCAGTGGCTTGCGTCGGCCCGCGGTGTGGTCCGCTATGGAAGGGCCCTTGGTCACCCACGGCTGGCTAAATGGCCATCCACTCCTCCGCGTGGCGGTCTCGCATGTCGCACCATCACCGGTAGCGAGTCGGCCTCCCTTTCCTCACTTCCACTGCACAAGGCCGCAATTCTTCTCTTCCGAGTGATGTGGACACGCGCCACCACCCTTTGGGCGGCCAGCCGCCGCCCTTGCTCTACCGCGGCTGACGGGCAGTAGCTCTTCTCTGGCGCTGCGGTTGCGCCGCCGCCTTCATCATGGACAACCAGAGTACTGACCGCCATTCCCAATCCCTACCGGTGTCAGTCTCAGGCACCGATTGACATCCTACTCCTTCATGTAGAACGCGCCAAAAATCATAGGGATTGTGGAGTGGTTTCACCATGTTTGTTTGGCTTGCACACTCCATGTTAGATTAGTATCAAGTGGCTCATGGGGAGAGATTCAATATAGAAGAAAAATCTACAAAGATTAATAAAAAACACACCCCTCCCTCAATGGTTCCAAGGAGTGAGGTGGAATGAAGAAGACAAATTCGTTTAAGAACATTGGTCTTCATCATCCCCACAATGCTCTTTTGATCTGGGCTTGGGGTTTGTTCATCATTCTTAATTTCATGGTTCGGGGTCGCTGGTCACCGCCCATCGGAACCGGCTTTGTCCTACAATTTTTGGGCATCGTAGCACTTTACCAAAGCTTTGTCACTCGGTGAAGTCATGGACAATCCTCCCACCATTCTCCGTATAAATAGGAGACTGGGAGCATAAGTAATGATTGTGGAATTTATGAAGGTTCATTAAATAGGTACTTTCATAAATTCCAACGATGTTTGAACTTAGTATTTGATAGTTGTAAACAATTTATTTATGTTGTCACAATTAAAAGTTGACACATTTAATAAATTTTCATTGGATCAACTAATTAAATGGGGATTTGAAAGGTTTTCTCCCATTAAAGAGGGTTCGGGTGGTCCCCACCACCATAACCCATGTAGAGAGGTATGAATAAAGGTATAATAAAACTTGTTCATTATTTTAATTTTGTTTTTCCAAGTAAAACATAAAAACTAAATTTGTCCATCGACCTATTGTGGTCAAGGTGAAGGTCTCCTTAAATTAATATTGGCACTACGAGTTCAACGGTGTCCTTTGGATCTCAATTCTGAGTACTAGTTCATAAGTTCCAAAAACCCGCTCGCATGTTTAATAAACGTACCTAAAAAATGTTCAGAAATTCAATCCAGGAACATTGGGCCTTGGAATCATGTTCCATTAATTTTCACAGACTCGTAAAATTTAGAAATAATTAGAAAAACTTACATTGAATTTCAAGGGTCTTTACATTCTACTCACCTCAGGGACTTACGTTCCCAAAATACACATCACAAAAACTAAGAAAACAAGTTAGGGTACTGGGAACGAATAAAATCCTCCCTCTTCCATGTGCTCTCTTGGAGGTTTATGTGCTGCCAACGTACGCGCACCAAAGGTATCGATCTCCCATGAAGGACTCTCTCCTGTCGAACCTCAATCTACACTGGAACATCCATAAACATCGCCCCATCGTCGATGTACAACTCTCTATGGTCGATGCCTTGTGATGGGTCATGTACATATCTCCTCAGCTAGGATATGTGGAAAATTTTGTGCAGTCGGTGCAACTAAGGGGGAAGTGCTACGTGGTAAGCTACCTTGCCAACTCTTCTAAGGACATAAAAGGGTCCGATGAACCTCGGAGTTAACTTTCCACCCTGGCCAAATCTTCACAAACCTCATCGGGGTGAGACTCATAGAAATAAGTGTTGAACATTCTCGAACTCCAGAGGTCTCTATCTCCTGTCGACATAAGAATTCTGTCTACTATGGGCAGTCTTCATCTTCTCCTGGATGATCTGCACATTCTCCATGGTAGCCTAAACCATATCTGGTCCCATGAGTGCTGATTTTCTTGGGTCAGTCTAAAACAAAGGCGATCTGTATGGTCGGTCGTACAGAGCCTCGAAAGTTGCCATCCTAGTGGTGGAGAGATAGCTGTTTTTGTATGAAAACTCTACTAAGGGCATGTGTTCCTCCAAGATGTGACGTAATTTGATGAGGCAAGAATGAAGTATACCCTCGAGGGTCAGAATGGTCTGCTCAATCTTTCCATCCATCTGTAGATGGAAGGTAGTGCTCAAACGAAGCTGCATCTTGAAGTCCTCTAGCAATACCTTCCTTAGCCTGGAAGTGAAACGTGCATCACGTTCAGAAACTATCATTGAGGGTACTCTAGGTAGCCGCACAATATCTTGCACATAGAGGCATCCTAAGCTCTCTAATGAACCCTGAACTCTAATATATAGGAAGTGGGCCGACATGGTGAGTGTGTTGATGATCACCTGGATAGAATCATGACTTCTGGATGTAGGTGGATGTCCTGTCACAAAGTACATTTATATCCAATCCCACTTCCACTCTGGAACCTCTAAATGCTACACTAATCATGCTGGTACCTGATACTCCACCTTCCCTTGCTGACAAGTGAGGCACTGAGAGACAAGCTTTGCTACTACATTATTTATTCTCGGCCACCAATGTGGTCGTTGGAGATCCTGATACATCATTTCCACTCCTGGATGTACCTCTATATAGGACGTGTGGATCTCCCTCAACACTTCCCCCCCCCCACCCAAAATAACACTAGTACCATGGTACGTCCTCTGAAAAGGATGGTGTTCACCCCACCATCATAAAATCCATCAGGTTCCTATCATATGAATATCTAAGAACGTCAAGCATTTCAGTCGGTGTCCCCATTTAGTGCCTCCCGAGCTCGCTGAATTAGTGGGGGAATGGCTATAAGAGATTGGAGAAAAGCTGCTCCATCTTGATCCACAAAGGATATCTACAAAGCGTCCAGCTGCTCTATCGCCTCACTATGAAGTGGTATACTAGATCTTCATCTGAGTGAATCTGCTAAAATGTTACCCTTCCCAAGATTATAGACTATCTTGAAGTCATATTACTGGAGGAACTCGAGCCAACATCGCTATCTCAGGTTCAGGTCCTTCTGAGAGAAGATATTCCAAAGACTCTTGTGATTAGAGTAAACCATAAAATGCTCACCCATCAAGTAATGTCACCAGATCTTCAAGGAGAATACTACTGCTGCTAACATCAGGTCTTGGGTATCTTAGTTCTACTCATGTTTTCTCAACTGTCGAGAAACATACATGATAATTTCTCTCTTCTACATTAGGACACATCCAAGTCCAGCTAGTGAAGGGTCGCAGTAGACTACGTACCCAATGCCCTCCTCTGGAATCCTCAAGATAGGGGAACTAGTCAGCCACTGCCTCAGCTCATAAAAACCCAGCTGGCATCCCTCCAACCACACGAAGGGTTTCCTCTTCTTCCTCAATGCTGATAAAGGTGCTGCAACTCTAGAGAAATAATCTACAATCCTTCAGTAGTATCCATCCAAACCCAAGAATCTGTGTACCTCCTCTACACTCCTCAGTGGCCCCCAAGAAAGTACCACCTCAATCTTCACTGGATCTACTGCAACTCTAGCCTCTGAGATGATGTGTCCTATAAAGTTAACCTCTCGGATCCAGAATTGGAAGTTCGAAAGCATACGATAAAGATGGTTCTCTCAGAGTGTGTCCAGAACTACCTGCAAGTGATAGGCATGCTCATTCTCAATATCCGATTAGATCATAATGTTATCATTAAATAATACTAAAAAGTGGTCAAGGTGTGGTTGAAAGATATTGTTCATGAGTCCAATGAACACTACAAGAGCATTGGTCATGCAAAATGGAAAAACCAAGAACTCATAATGGTCGTACCGACAACTAAAATCCAACTTCTCGACATCCTTGGCTTGTATTCTGAATTAGTGACAGCCTGATCTGAGGTCAATCATTGAGAAACACTGTGCTCTCTTCAGCTGATCAAAGAGGACATGAATCCTCAGAAGTGGGTGGTTTTTCTTCATGATCACTTAATTCAGGCTCTGAAAGTAAACACAAAGTCTCAAGATCCTATTCGCCTTCTTGGTGAACAAAATCATGGCTTCCAAAGGAGAAATGCATGGCTAGATGAACCCCTTCTCCTACAATTCCTCCAGTTTTACCCGTAGCTCACGAAGCTCTGCGAGAGCCATCTGATATGTTGTTGTAGATATCAGTGCCGTCTCGGGGTATATGTCAATGAAAACTCCACATATCTATGTGGAGGTAAACCTTGAACATCATCCGAGAAGACATCCGTGTACTGATCCACCACTACAAGATAAATCAGACTCTCCACATAACCGCTCCGGGGGTAATTCTAGCCAACTGATGAGTGATTGGCTACACTATCATCTAAGTTAGTCCATATTGTGCTGCAATGGTTCCCTTCTCACTATTGAAGGTAAACCTAGTCCCATCCGTGCGAACACACCACACTTTGCACCTAATATAGTCAATCTGGGCATGGACTGTCGATAACCAGTCAATACCCAAGATTATATCATAAGGCCTCGACGCTGCTACTAGGAGATCTTAGCAAAAGATCTCACTTCCTAGAGTAAGCTAACACTGCCGGAACTAGTGCGTAATCATCGAATCACCTCCTGTAAGAGTCTCTAACCGTTAGAATCGAACCTAAGGCTCCACCTGAATCTCCGAGCTCCAAGAGATAGTAGTGGCGGCAAAATAATGACTAGATCCTATGTCTATAAGTAATAAAACTAAGGTGGAGTAGACATAGATCATACATCGTATCATCTCCGGGGCGCCATGGTTGTAAGAATCATCTACCTGGAGCTAAGATCACCCTTGTCCGGTTATTCCCTATGGTCGGGGTGGACCACCTGGTGATGGTGGTGGAAACATCTGGAATCATCGCTCACTACCAGTTGCACGACCTACTTCTCTTCCATGTCTTCTTTCTCCCGACGGACATCCTTGGTTGAACCTCAGTCTTTACCTAGGAAGTCCTTCGACCATCTTATAATTATTTGTATGGAGGTTTGGGCAGTCACGAGCCATGTGACTTGGCCCATCTCATGTGAAACAATCCCTATTCCTTGCATGACTAGTTCTGTCTCTAGTGCCCTGCACAACTGACCATGAATCTGGCGGTCGTCCACCTGTAAGCCTAGTCCTCTTGGGCCTCTATGAAATCTATTGGTTTCCAGCTATAGAAGACTCTGCTACGTGATTCCTGGTGGTGGGTGTCACTACTAGTGACTGATTAGCAAGAAAACACTCCACAGAGAGTGCTCTCTCTAACACCCCCACCTAAGTCGGGATGCTGAGAGAAATCATCAAATCCCTATTGTCCCACCTGATCCCCAGATCGATGGTTCGGGCCCTGATGAATGGGTCCCACACCATATCAGTGGATTATCACAAGATTTCAGTGAACCTCATTGAGTGATGATCCATAGCCATGCATCCCAGCTATATATGATGAAGCTTCTATATGCGCACTGTGCGAAGGGTCGCTGGGACAACCTCTGCCTGAAACAGGCCCTCAAAGTCTTCCCAGAGAAGTGTCACCTTGTCGTGAACATGTAACATCATGCTCCACCATCAACATGCTTCTTCCT
The DNA here is from genome assembly GCA_963277665.1 of Viscum album. NCBI lineage: Eukaryota > Viridiplantae > Streptophyta > Magnoliopsida > Santalales > Viscaceae > Viscum > Viscum album. The sequence goes on from OY728122.1 coordinate 382,456,053, forward strand.
ATAGAAGACTAGTGTCAAGGATCACCATGAGATCAATTGGTGTCCCTACTAGTTGGAAGACTCTCACCACATCCTCTAGAATTATAACTCGTGCAATGCACTCAAGCAGCATGCACCATCTACTGATGGGGCTGGTGGCATCGGTGGCCCGGTGCGTAAAGGTACCATTTTTTCCTCCGCTGGTGCATCTATTGAAAGAGGGCCCTACACCAAGGCATCGTTGCTCAGTGGGATATCATCATGTACTATACCTGGAACCCTAGCAGGCTATATGTGTGCTATCATCCTGAAAAGAAATAGGTGCTCCATGGTCAATAAGTTATACCAGGTGATATGACTCAAAAAGATCACAAAGAAAACTTTTCTATGCACACACACAATTAGTGTTTTAGTGCACTGACCCAGATATTAGAAGTCAGTGTCCTGTTTTATGGATAAGTCTGCATCTGCACCAACACTGGATTCCATAAACTGATAACCACACTCACTACAATTAACATTATTATCCTTAAAAAGATAAAAGTACAATGTTATATGGTAGAACCGACTCCTCTGATACCAAGTTTTCATGACCCGTCCCCCGAGGCCCATGCTATGACTTCCCCAACCTGCCATCCATAGGACAGGGGCTGGAGACTAGCACCGAAAGGCGTATTCCCTAAAACTGGGAAGGTAGTGCCTTTATATCCTGTAAACGCACTCAACCAAGCACACAGAAAGATACGAACATAGTTAAACTATATAGAAAAAAGAGTGTTGAAAATAAGAGGGTCTGGAATACAATCCCAACTTTAAAGAAATAAGTATAACTAGAAATACAATACAACTAAAGAAAGAGAAACACAACAACTTGGTCATCCTCCAAGGTTCATACCTGAAGGGTAGGTACAGATCGCCTCCTAAACACTCCACTTCCACACGTATCCTCTGCGTACTGACATGCCGTATGGTTGACCTCCAAGCATCATCCAGTCCTGGTACCCTTAGCCCCAATCATCGCTATCCGTTGTCTGCACCAAACATAACAAGGTAGGGGTGAAGCCTATGAAGGGGTGATTATAATGATAATCAGTAGGGACCCTGAGACCCTCTTGTTCTCACAAAATCCACCAAGGATAAACCAGAAAGTATGTAAACCAGTGACAAACCTTCTTAGGAATATTCCCATATATATACCTATGTTATCAAATATTACCCATCCCATTCATGAGGAAACACAAGGACGAACACTTTAGCCAAAGTTCAAGAGTTCCACGATGGGAAGATTACCACGATGGTAAGTGCCACATAGGTACATCACATATAATAATAGCACAAAGGTAACACCATAAAGTTAAGTACAACACATGTATTCTACATAGAAGAATACCACACATGTACAGACTCAGCTCACACCAGGTATAACTTAGGTACAATAGTAGTGATGATTAGATTTAACTACTGAATCATCATACTCTGTAAAAAGGAATACCCACGTAGGATCATAAATCATCAGACCCACACAAGTTCCTTGTACCTCATCTGACCCACACAGTATCGTAGTACTGTAAACTCACATAGGATCCTAGTACATCATCATACCCACACATGATCATAGTATATTATACCCACACATGATCCTAGTACATCAACAGACCCATGCAGGATCTAATTACTTTATACCCACACATGATCCTAGAGTAGTCCCACATAGATTATAAGGGAGGATCCATGTGGTATCCTTGAGGACAGACCCCTGAAGGATCCCTTTCTCATGTTACAGCCAGTTACAGGGTTCCCTCACTAAGCTCTCTTGATTAAGGGAGGATCCGCTCCTCAAGCCACATATCGATAATCAAACTACCCATAATTCCCACGAAAAATTATCTCAAATAAATACCAAATAAAAGGGATCTCAGTGCACAACAGGGTGTGTCAATCAGACGTCTGGTTTGTATGTTATTGGCCGTTTAGTCCTAAAGGCCCGGTTGGATTCAGGTTCGATCCAACCGGATAGTACATCAACTTCATCCAAAACACATGTGGGGTCTACAAAAGGTTCCTTCTTTCTCCATGGTTTCTAGTGATACTGACAGTTCGTCAAACGGACTCTCATAGCTCAAGATAAGGTCGAAGGAACAAAAAGGGTCGAAGTTGGTCGGGGTCCAGTCAGACCGGGATGGACCAAAACGACCAAACCCGGCCCGACCCCGGTCTGGCCCTGGGTCGACCCTGCCCGGCCCACTGGGTCTCGGAAGGCCAATGGTGTGGCGGCCCGTGGGGCTGCAACCCATTGTGTGGTGGCCCAATGTGTGGCGGCCTGCAATGCGGTGGCCCGCTGTGTGATGTCCCACGGTGCAGTGGCCTTCAGGGCAGTGGCCCGCAGTGCGGTGGCCCCTGGCAGCCCATGGTGGGGTGCCTCGCAGTTTGGCAGACCGCTTGGTCGCCCCCGACTGGTCGGGTGGCCATCCACTCCTCTGCGTGCTACTATCACGCAACGTGCCATCGTGGGTAGCCGGTAGTGAGTCAGTTATCCTTTCCTCACTACGGTGTCACAATGTCTCGGTTCTTCTCCGTCGAGCGGTGCGAAAGCGTGCCGCTGGCCTTCGCGCGGCCAGCCGCTGCCCTTGCTCTACCGCGGCCGACGAGCAACGGTTCTTCTAAGGCAGTGCGGTTGTGCATCCACCTTCCTCGTGGCCGGCCAGAGTTCCAAATACCATTCCCAATCACCACCGGTTTCATTTTCTGACACCGGTCATCCTCCTCCTCCATCACATTGAACGCACCGAAAAACACAAGGATTGCGGGATTGGTTGGGCCATTTTCATTTGTCCCACACCCTCCTTGTTTAAGTGGTAACAAATGGCTCATGAAGAGAGATTCAATGTAAAAGAAAATTCAATGAAGATTAATAAAAAAACTCCCCTACCTTGAAGAATCTGAAGGAGGAGGCGCGGGGAAGAAGACGAAGTCGTTGAAGAACATCGATATTCATCATCTCCACAAGGCGATTTTGATCCAGGACTGGGGTTGGTTTTTCGTTCTTCGTTTCATGTTTCAGGGTTGCTTGTCACCAACCGACGAAACTGGCTATGTCCTCCATGTGTCGGGAGTCGCGACATAATACCATAGCTTCGTCGCTTGGTGAAGTCGTGCCAAATCCTCCCCCAAGATCCATATAAATTAGAGAGGGGGAGGTTAAGTAACGATCATCTAATTTATGAAGGTTCATTTAATAGGAACCTTCCTAAATTCCAACGACTCTATTACTTAGTATTTGATAGGTTTAAACAATTAATTTACATTGGCACAATTAAATGTTGACACATTAAACAAATTTTCATTGACTTAACTAATTAAATTAGGAGTTGAAATGTGTTCTCCCATTAAAGAGAGTTTGGGTTGTCCCCCCACCATAACTCATGTTGAGAGGATAAAATAAAAATAAAATAAAACTTTTTCTTTGTTTAATTTTTTTATTTCCACGTAAAACACAAAAACTAACATTCTCCCTCGACCTAATACGGTTGAGGTGAATGTCTCCCTAAGCGAATTACAGCACTGCGAGTTCAACAATGTCATCGGATTCCAATTCTGTTCACGGGTTCATAAGTTACAAAAACCCTCTCGAATGTTTTCTAAATTTACCTGAAAAAATTCAAAAATTTACTCTGAGTGCATCGGACCTCGGAATAACCAACCGTCAATTTTCACGGACTCGTTAAATTCCCATATAATTAAAAAATCATGGGTTTTCCAGGTCTTTACAATGTATATCCAACTACATGTGATAATATTCCCCAACAATGACACTTCCTTCATCTATAAATAACAATTTCTATACATGGAATAGAGATTATCATTCTTTATTGTATTTTGACCTTGTTCGTATGCTCCTCATGCCCATATTAGCTCTTAGAGTATATTAGAATATAATCATTAAAGGAAAACCCAAAATTTATCAAGGCAATTTCAAAATAATCTATTCATTATGTCAATGAAAATGTATGGATCTTTATTTAGTGTAAATAGAATTACTATGAACTCATAGTACTCATACCTTGTTCAGAGATAAACCTTTTGGCTATCCTTATTCTTCACCCGTACAAGATAATATCCTGAAAAAATATCATCCATTGAGATATATTGTTCTCCAAAAAGTTGATCAAAGAAGGAATAAATAAATTTAATATAATACATTTTCTTCAACATAGTATTAATTATATCTTGATAATCAATGAAAATGTGCACTGACCCATCCTCGTTTTTAACTAAGAGGATTTTTTCACCCCAGGTAGATGAACATTGGCATATGGAATCTTTAGCTGGATTTTTGAATAGTAGTTTATTTTTCTCCTCAAGTTCCACAAAATCTATTATATATGGAGTATTGGATAATGGTACCACACCTATTATAATATAGATTAAAAATTCAACCTCTTAGTTGGGAGGATGACCATATAATTCATCAATAAACACATTAGCTTAGACTCTCCAAGGGTAACAATGTCAAATTTGATATTTTACTTCGAATCAATCATTGGAGAAATAAATTATTTCATATATTATATTAATATCAATTTTTGAGATATTGGTGATAATGAATATTCATCCTCATCCTTATACTTATAAAAAATTGGGTGTTGATTCATGATACAGAGAGTGATTTCCCTCTAATGAAAATTTATGATGTCTCTATATAGGGAAATAAAACCCATAAAATTTTTCATAAATTTCAACTAAATTGTGTATCGTATGTTTTTATTGTAAGTTCATCCGAAAATTTTTGAAATTCGATGATTTATATTTTTAGGATGCAATAATTTACCCATTTATTTTTTTACTGAGAGTTATATATCCATACCTTATATGGTATTTGAATAGTTATACTAAACATCTGAAATATGAAAGAATGTGTAGAACCAAAATAAAAAATGCACATTTTTTATTATTGTTTAAATACCTTCTGTAACAATCACCACTTAATTGTTGGGATCTGTCTTAGCGGTTTTCATAGGAAAATCTCTCCCTTTCTACCTTAAATTTTATCATTTTCCTCTGAATACCCTTCACATAGTTTATTGGTTTGCAAATAGTATTTGTACCTTCCAGTTTATATAATAAAAATGCATTAATGGTTGAATGGATCATTAATTTCCACCATCACAATAGTGGGTTCTCCCATCAAAAATTTCTTACCAGGTATCCTTCATATATGCACCTATAGATTTTCCTCATTCACCATTGATTATTTTAGTGTTTATTCCCTCAACAACTTTGAAAAGTGGGATATTGAAATTTCATAGCATCATTATACATTGTCATTGAACCACTAGAATGAGACTCCACATTACACTTTGTATTCTCATAGTACCCTTGAGAATATTTTATCATCATTTCGACTTTGAGGGCACATCAATCAATTTCCACAATATTATCAATGTCTCATATCACGATGGATTTTTGTAGACTAGGTTTTTTCCTCTAAATGAAGCGGTCAACATTAAATATTAGGGTAACTGCAATGATGGATGAGTATCATTCATGCATTTTTTAGTTTTTCTCACTCACCCAGATGGATTTGTTGTCATTTATCTGGATTATAAAGAAATCCAATTCCATTTAATGTAAGAGAGTGTGAGGAATATAATTTTCAAAAAACAATTCTCAAATTCCTTCAACCCGGTCACATTGATCTCTCCCTTAAGATTTATATTCTTGATCAGTGTCCACTACTGATCAGCTTCTCCATCCCTATGACAAAAAATACATTAGCTTTCTCTTACTCTTAAAATTAAAGGTGGGAGAAGATCATTCCAATGGAGTTTTTCCATTGATAAATTATTGAGGAATCATATGATATATTGAATTTTAGTGGTCTTGTCAACTAAGGGACTCAATTATTGTATTTTCTCTCTTATTGGTATTTTTTATCTCATTAAAATCATGGTTTCAATTCATAATATGATTCAACTAAGAGAGTATCATCATAATGTTTGTTATTCATGATCCCATCGGGTTGGGCATCTGATTTGGGTAGTCATCACAATGACATTCACATTGGTTGTTAAAAAAATTAATTCTATTTAAATCCATTGGATATAATAAATGAAAAATTATTAATGAGTATTTTTTAAATATTAAACACATAAATGGTTATTCAATGACTATAATGGGAAAACTTATAAATGAAATTTATTTATTAATTTATGAATTTCCATTATTTATTTATTGTTATCCACAGTCTATATCATAACATATACTCTTATGGGATTTTTATTTGATTAATATTAGTCCTTATTGAGATTTGGAATTGCCCAAATCATATCCCTTTGGTGTTTCACTCCAAGTGTGTAGAATTTATTGTTTTTAGGAATAATTTCCCAGTCCAGCCTAGGTCAATGTTTTGTTTTAAAATTTTACCCATATGTACAGTTGTTCTAATTCCACATACACTTGTTGTATCTAGATATTGATTTATTTCCTTGATATTCCCCTTACTCTATTATTTAACAAAAAATAGATAACTTTTCATATACATAGTCTTTTTCACTAAGGATTTCCCTATAGTTTTTTAATCTTAATCTGAAAATAACTAATCTTTTCCCCTCACACCAACTATAACCACAATATTCATTATTTCACAACAATTAATGATTTAATTCATTATATTACACATAACACATCCTGGAATACGGCTAATACTCCTTTATTTTAGAATTATGTAAGTTAGAGGACAACATAAAAAATGGAATACTTCATCTTTATTGAAAACATCCTTAACATACTAATATTAATCTTCATACATAGAACAACATGATATAACATTGAGACATACAAAAGAATGGGGTGATATTTAAATCCCATTAGGGGAATATGAATAAAATAACATGTAAAAAATTTATAAATTTTATATAATATGCTTATCAATGTATCACAAAAAGAGTGAGAATCATAAGATGAATAATTAGTCATGATATAACATTATAATAAAAAAGGGAAGATCAGAATTGTGGAAATAAATAAATACATCATAAACATTGGTCATTCATATATTCCAATAAATAATGATAGAAAATGTATCATGAATAATTAGTTTCACTCATTAATATCTTCCATTAAATATCCGGATACTTAAACATTACCCAATGAAATGAAGTGCTATATAATTTCCAGCGCACTAGTCACATTCATTTCATTATCTAGCATAATTTTTCCACATAAATCATACAAAATAGATTAATTCATCATCATAATTCAGTACATGATCATGTACTTTGGAATATATTAGCATAATTCCATAATCAAGATGTATAAATTAATAAAAATGAACACCTTTTTAAGAATGGGTATGGGTATTCACAACACAATTGTTTGGCAACGATTAATCATCTTGAAATTTCTATAGCATAATAGGGGTGCGTGAATGTTCATTGGGGGATTGGTGAGAAAAAAAGGGGTATCTCATAATTTATACATAAAATGGATAGTATGTTGGATATGAAATAACATATCCCAATATTAAAAAAATAAATATAAAATATAAAATATAATGAAGATATTTGAATAAAGAGGATAATGAGAGTATACCTTTGCATGAAATGGTGATTATAAATGCATGGGAGGATCATCTTTATATATCAGATAAACCATGGGAGGACTTAAGTGAGAGGAGTAGAGATTAGGGATGTGATCCATTTGAATTGGTTGAAGGGATATGAGATCATCAGTGGGTTTATATGGGAAAATAATGGGGATTTCTCTATTATTTCTCTGACATTGGTTTTGGACTCTATATAATTAAATAACCAATCACACAAACCGTACCATGGTTTTCCCCCAAGGATTAAAATATTAGGAGTTTATTATTTATTTTTTAGGTCCAATGTCTAAATTTATAACCATAATACCCTTGATGATGTGGAAGTGAGTTACAGCCTTAAAGAAATGATTTTAAAACCACAAAATATATTATACGTTTTGGAAGATTCATAAATAATTAATAAAATTAATAAAAAAACATAAAATAAAATTATTTTAAATGGGAAACCTGTATTGGGTCGTGAATAGCATTTTTAGTATTTATTACTTCACTTTTTTTTGGGTATAATGAGGTTATAAAACAAAAAGTATATTAATACTGTATTTAATTTTTTACCTCAAAGTTTAGACTATTTCATAAAATTATGAAAAAATACTTGTTGGATAATTTCAATTTTTGAATTTCAAAAATAAAATTTATTTTACCCACATATTTTATAAATATTTATATTTTTTCATTTCAAATATGTATAGTCATCTGTTAATAAATACTTGAGTTTTTAACAATATTAACTCTTGAACCCTTATAAATATTATATTGGACTTTATAAAACTATTATGATTATTTAAATCAAATAAATTTATTTAATAATAATATTTCAAATATTACTTATTTTCAAAATATATTTATTCATAAAAATAAATAAATTAATTGAATTCGAATATTACCCAAAAATACAATTCATTTTTCACTAAATGAAATTGAAATAAATTATAAATTAACAATAATATGATGATAATATATTCATTATTTTATAAAATGAAAATATTCATATTAGTATCTCCTTGATACATATCCCTTTAATACACCGTTAAAATCCCTAATAGAAATGTGTGCAACATTGCATCTTTTATTTGGTGGTTTGACATACATTTTTAGGGTCATGATCTTGATGATCTTGAACATATCAAGTAATTAGTTTCACCCATGCATATCTTTTGGAACTCAACTTGGATTTGGTCATGATCAAATCTCAGTGATTTTATCTCCCTTGGAAGATCTGATAAATGGAATTCATAGGGTATGATCTTACCAGTTGAGGTTATTGCATCCTGTTTTTGTGTCAATTGGATTTTTCATAACCCTGTATTTATACAAATCATGTTACCAAAGTTAAATGGACATAATATCAATGGTAATGATACTTAATAATATTTTGAATCAAATATGATATAATAAAACCAAATATGTTCATATTTGTTTCTATATACAAAATATATAAAAATGAATTTAATTATATTCCATGGGGATTTTTATTTATAAATTTATTATTCATTACATTATATATATAGGTACTGCTATGTTAAGTCATGGGTGATCTTGTTTATATTTTCTGTATGTACTGTGACATTTTTTCTTCTTTAAATGGTATTATATTTTCAGTATTATGATTATTGCTACCATTTATTAGTCTTTTACTCTATTTTTTTATTTATATACTCAGTTATTGAACATGTTTTGATGTGCTATATAAATATGAACAATTATTATTATCATCCCCTGAGGGTGTAGTCTCTAAAATATCACCCAATTAGAAACTCAATCTTAGCCAATATCATTTCTTATGAGGAGGTGCACCTAATGCCCTTTGGCCAACCAGCCCAGATCACTATTTTATTATTGAACCAGGTTGTGGTGCTCTAAATATTATTACATGTGGTTCTTTGTTTGTGTTTCCTTATATTTTCACAAATACTAGGAATTAAATGCTAATTGGGTTTGGATAATTACAAATGTTATAGAGTTATTTCTTTTTCTATTTAGTCATAATATTTTGACTATGGTATAATGAAAACTAGGATGTTGTCAGAATTGGGTAGAGAGCTCATTTTTAGGTGCCTCCATCCCCGTACACAGAGGATAGATCAATTTTTTAGGGGTGGGAAATTGATGATATGCTTGGTTCATTTGATATTTATTTATTTCAACCTAGAGTTACAAACATGGTTGTGATGGTAATATATACTATTTTTTAACCATTGGCTCAGTATGAAAAGGGGGTACTGTTTAGGCATCATGATAGGAACTTAAGATCATATGATGTATATTTTGTATTTTTATTGTTATTGGGAACTTTGAATGCTCTAAGATGGGTTTTTATGTTAAAAATATTTGAAAAGATATTAAATTTCTTTCTTGTTTATCATTTTTAGTTGAATTCTATTAAGTCATATCAAGTATGTTGTTACTCAAGAGGTCAAATGTGATTTAATAAATAAGTAGTATGTATGATCCTGACACTATTATGATTCGATAAGGATAATGAATAGGTGAGTTGTTTAAAATGTCATCAATGAATCTAAATAGTTTTTTTTCAGATATAATTTAGGGTGTAATTTTACTCAAATACACCACATTTACATGTGATATGCGATCCATAATACTCATATTGGTATGAAAGGGTTCATTAGTCTTAACAACATTTGATACTTGAATTTGATATTGGTAGGTAAAGGTCCATAGGGCTAGATGTCATGTTACATGGGTCTATTAGGTGAGTGCAAGGGTGGAGAGTTTTGCTTCCCATTATAGTTTTCCCTATATATTGTATACGTATATGACTATTATGAATTTTTTATCGTGGGATTTAGTATTAATCATAATATAACCATTTTGGATTACGGTGGAGTGTTAGCAGGGATGTGATTGGGATCCTCTTGACCATGCATGTGATAAGGACCATGAGGGTTGGGATGATAATGAGCTATAAGAAGATATTCCTATATAGGTGGGATTTCCAAAGAATATTTAAGGCATTGGGCCATGGTTACATGAACTAATCTGGGTTTGATGGGTTCATTCCATACAAGGAATAAATATGGGAGCTCAAGGAGCTAAACTATATCCGTCTTACATAACTTGTGAGTTCCAATTATTGTACCCAGAATTATTCAAGGGTGAGGTCAGACTACATTTAACAGTGAACTACATTGTATCCGTGAATAATATCAACCATCATCTGCAAAAACCACCTTGTAAAATGGTGAATCTATCTACATATATTCCCATAGGATCGACAAAGTGTGGATGGGATATATAGATTTAGGTAGGAATATGTGATGAACTATATGGGATGGATTTCAAGACTAGGTGCTTTGAGAACTTCTTCCCTATGATTTTGAGGCAAGATAGATCTAGTTAGTTCATAAACCTCTTACAGGGAGATATGTTTTTCATGGACTGTGAAACTACATTCAAAATCAGGTCATGATTTTCACTATCTATGCTGAGTGATGTTATCTCTTGGGTATGTTGTTTCAATGATGTCTTTTGACAAGGAATCCATGTGCATATAAATAACTTCATACTAACATCATTCCCATTTGGGGAAAATTAGGTTATAATAACCGAGTGTAACTTGAAGTAATTCTCTTATTTCAGATGGCTGATGACATATGGTGAGCTTAGTGGGGACGATTCAGCTAGACATAGGTGAGATTTGTAAGATTCTTCATAGGGAGGCCAATCCAGACACCCTATTATGCCACCAAGGTATGTTTCTTTTACATTTTTCTTCTAGTGCATCCAGTCAGGACATGTTCGTACGCAATGTGATCTGGTTCTGAAGGGGTGCTAGGGGTTCGACAATGAATTCCATTTTGAATGGTGATATTGGAAACTTTCTCTAGAAATAGGGAACTATGGGTTAGTTCAGGTATAGGGAACTGATTTAGGACCGAGAGTACTACCCTGAGTGAGATGTTTGAATTCATCTACACATTGAGGTAATGGTATAGATAGAGAAACTCATAGTGGGGTTAGTGACGGGTAGCAGGTGCAGCTCTATATAGAGGCTAGGGATTGAGTTTTTGGGATTAAAAATAAGATCATGTCGAGGAGTTTACATGGTCAAATATGGTTGGGGATCCAATGATAGTTAGAGTAATAACATGTTCATGTTGGTCCCTTTTGGTTGGAGTGGCCATTTTTTCTGCACCAAGTTCACATGTAATTTTTTTGGACATACTAAGAGCTAACTAGTTGGGTGTGATCAGTTATAAATCATGACATATATATATGTATATATGAGATCGGAATCAAATGGGAACTATTGTGGGAATCTATGTGATGTGATTATGAAACTCAAAGATATTGAGATTATATTGGTAATCTGATGATATGTGATATTGGATGAGTGTTTATTATCAAATAAGTGTGAAATGGTCAACAAATTAGATTCTCAAGTAGATCAGTCATGTGTATGGTATAGGTGATAAATGGTAATTAATTGATATGTGGTTCCTGATGAGATTCTTTTATGGAATATGTGGGAAATGGGAATCTGATGAGATGTGGGGAATCATGGGTGTTATTAATGACATTAGAATAAATTGAGAACCAAATTAGGTTTATTAATGATGGTTTTTTATGCCAGAAATTTTATTTTTACATATGGTTGGTGGACCATAAAAATTTTAAATCATGGGTTAGGATGTTACTTGGTGTCTTACTCCTATATAGGGGTGAACCATCCAGGGAATTGATTGTGACTAATAACCACTGTATACTAATTTTATAAAAATGAGAAATTTATTTTGGGAACTATCTGTGGGTAAAGCATAACATCTGAGGGATATGATATTATAATTTTTGGACTCTATATTGTCACGATTTATTGAGTGTGCCAAAAATACTCACCATTTTATAATTTTGGTGTTTAGTGGTCGGGCCAACATTTCACATGACAATTAGAACCTAATTTTGTTATTTTGATTTACCCAAATCCTTTTTTAGATGATGTTTGATTCCTAAAATGTGCCTCATGGTTTCGTTTGAGTTTCAGGTACTTCATGTGCCTGAAAACTCAATTTCAATAAAGAATAGATAGAGTTGAAAGGATTGATCAAACATTGCGTATTTCATGATGTAAACATGTGGCATAAAATTTCATTGGGAAATTTTTATAAGGAATTAAAGTTAAGGAATAAAATAAAATTCATCACCAGTAAATTTGTTGATGTAGGGGATGTTCGCGATTTGTACATGTTTTAGAAAAATGTGCTCCTACTCGTGTGTAATGTGTTTCATTGAATGTTGGCACTCCACGATTGGTGTATAGTTTCCAAAAACATTTTTAAAACCTATTTAGGACATTAAATGTTTGAAGTGAAAATATTTTCCCCCTCCCATCAAAATTTTATTTCTTCACCTCCTTTATCCTTTATTACATGAACATCACAGAGGTGGCCCTCCAATTTCATTATCACCTCGGCTCTGAGTCTCCTCTCTCATATGGTCACCAATTCAATCTATATTTGTGGATACAAATACATATCACTATTTTTATGAATCCATGAGATTGATTAATTCATTTATCTCGTCATATAGAATAATAAATATATTTTCACTCTTTTTCCCTTTTTTCAATGCATTTATCTAAATAATTGATTTCTCTCATTTCAGCTTAACATAGAGGTCAATATTAGAGAAGTGAGAATATATGAGTATAAGGTAGATGATTCCTATATTTACCAATAATTATATGGGTTTTTCTGATGCGTTAATATACACCGATTTAGGATGACTGAGAGAGACTATTAAATAATTAATGTTTATTTTCAAATTGTTAAATTGATGTTGTAGGATTCTATTAAGAATTCCCTAGATTATTCATATTATCAATGATGGGTATGGGTTATCTATATAATAGGATAGATTAGCCTATTTTTATTTTGGATAATTAAATTATTATATGTTTATATTTCATATTTGGGAACATGATGGGCATGACTCGACGATTGAGGTGATATTTATCACCTAGACTGAGGAAAAACAATCGTCATGCTAATAGTGTGGACTGAGATAAATGCGGTGATGATGATAACGAGTTTGAGGCAACAATATTATTTTGAAATGAGGTTATGAGTTCATCTAGATTAGGGAATGGCCAAATGTATTTGAGATGGTGTTGGCTATTGGGATTTAGTGATGTGTTTGTTTGAGTATGAGGTGATGGGTTATGTGTCTTTGGTATTATAAGTGATTCCCACTCACCATTATTGGTTGATGGGTCATTAGAGTAATTTTTTATAGATAATACTCAATTGAGGTGGTGTTGACCATTTTTTGTGGCTAATGACTCCATAGATTTCTTTTCATGGGTTAGGTTGTCTTCCATATGTGATGTTAGAGGTGATCTCTATAGAAATCCATGTCGATTATGATGGACCATCAAGACATTGTTTCAAGACCATTGGTTGGGGATGACACTTTTAATTATACATGAGGCTAATGGGATTCTGTGATGAGAAGATTTAAATCACTATTCCTCCTCATATTTGTGTTTTGGGCATATGATGATTAATTATTAGATGGAAGATAATATAGGGCCTTGGGATGTGGATCTATTCATCATAGTAGGAATTTATGAGTGGAGAGTTGAAAGACCTAGGACTTATTAGTTGGTAATTTAATTAAAACTCTCGAGACATTATGCATTTAATGATTTGTTAGGTTATATAGTTCTAGGAGGTTCCCGAGGGCACTTCAAATATGACATTTATCTGGGGGTTCCTTGTGAACAAAGCCATGGTTCCTCACTAGTGAAATATTTTTTTGTGGATAAGTGTTTTGTGAAAAAGATATATTTGGGGAGACATGTTTAGAGTTATTATGGATATGTATGGATTAGGTAAATTCTTTCTGATGGGTTTTGAATTCAAGGGATGTGGGTAAATTATTAAATGAAAGTGCCTTATATTTTTTATTTATATTCTTTATACACCATCATAATTATGGAAGTAAGATCAAGACACATTAGTAGTTTTCAATCAATGTTCATTCTTACACCATTAACAAGACCCTCATGTTTCATGTATACTTTATTTCATTATGATTTGGTATGGGATAATTCTTGGGTGTTGTACCTTAGTGATCGTAGATTCAACTTTTTCATGGGATGGATGGAAATAGACCTGATGGTTCCTCTTAATTAAGATGTTCTTCTTTTTGAGAATTTTCATGTATTATATAAATGTTTACTAATATGATAATCTATGGAAAACCTCATTTATCTGCATTAAATGAAATGTGACATCATTTTTCATCTAAACATTATGTTATTCCTTTGGGTTAGGTTTACTGCTACCATTTATTTTTCTTCTACAATATTTATTATTTGTCATCCGCTCACTTATGGTATTTCTTCCATTCTATTAGATATATATATATATATATATATATATCAACCCTTTTCTTTATCATCAAATGAGGTTATAGTATCCCCACTATCACCTAATCAGGCCCTCACTACTAGTAGGAAGCCTTTGGAATACGAGGATGAATGGAGAATGCCTAGTGGCTAGCCAGCCCTGAGCACTATTTGAGTGGAAAATAGATTCAAGGTGCTATAAAAATTCATCATCCAATCAATATCACTTGACAAATGGGAACACACTACAATTTTTTCCTAATTCATTATAATAACTTTTATATCTTCAATTACTAAAAATAAATTTAATTAATATATTTTGAACAATATGCATCACATAGTTGAATTAAACTAACTATTACATGGATGAATGTATGGAGAATAATCACTCATATTTAATTTTTCTCTAATTTATGTAATTCTCTATTCTTACTTGTATAAATTATTGCTGGGTAATCTTCAAAACCATCATGTTTGGTTCCCAAAATCTTGTTTCTCTATATTTTATATAACATATCAAATTATTATTGAATTTTTACTACACATTCACAAAAAAATATTCTTTCATGTCTTATCTCCTTGATCTTATCAATTCA
Organism: Viscum album; assembly: GCA_963277665.1. Lineage (NCBI taxonomy): Eukaryota > Viridiplantae > Streptophyta > Magnoliopsida > Santalales > Viscaceae > Viscum > Viscum album. Next base: position 382,471,600 of record OY728122.1, read on the forward strand.
TGGTAAAATTTTACAAACCTAAATCATTTTCAATTAATGTTATTGAAAGTCCAAGAATAAGTGGACCAATTCCCTCTATGTTATTTTTCTCTTATTATTTATTTAAATAAATATTTCATATATTTTAGATTGATAACCCCTAAACCCAATTGGGGTTCTTAAGAGAATTGGGATTCTAGGATGGCCCTATATGTATATATTTTTGGGCATGGCTGGGATGTAAAAAATTAATAAGATTATAAATTAGAATAAATTGACTAAGAATAACTCCAACGTCATTAAGAGGATCATCCTCAACAAATGTGGGTCAACATGTGTATAGGGAATAATTTTTACCTTTTTTAAATTGATATTATTATAAGTGAATTTTATAATTATTTAGAAAAAAATTAATTATGTTATGAATTGGAATATAAATTTACATTCCTTTGATAAAAATTATGTGTTTAATATTTAATATTTAATAATAATATGTGATTATACATCATATACAACTAATTCATATTATTAATATAAAATATGTTAAGGACTAAGAATATTTCTACATATAATACATACAATATTACAGTAATTTGTTCACCCATTTTAAATACAATCCTAAAAAAATCATGAAATTTTTGTTTAGTTCAATACGGATTGGAAAGAATGTCCATAATATGAACTGTTAAGAAACACCAAAAATAATCCTTCAGAGGAATTAATTTCCCTAAATTGATATCTTAAATAAATTAAATAATATGAAAATATCGATTGAATATTATAATTATTAATTTTCTTGAGTGCCTTGATTCTCTAAAAATGAGTCCAAAAAAGGAACTGGGATTATGAATTTCCCAAAAAAAATTAATTTTGTAAAATTGTAATGTTTATGGAATAGTATTGGTATTACACGCGATAATTACAAAAAATAAACTATGTTTGATACCATATACAACATGAAACATTATGCCTAAATGAATCATGACATATTATTATTTCAATATGACAATTATAACCTAGATTTTAAATTATCATATATGTATATGTGAAGATTAATTTTGAAATATATATAATGTTTATATTCCATAAAAATATATTGGGAATTTCTTTTTAAATAATAACTAAATGTTTTGTCACATAATTTAATGCAATAAAATAATCTTCAAAAATATTTTTATCAATTTATATGAGTGTAGTATATAATGAATTAATGAAAATTTTTGAATCAAATTTTTATTACAATTATATCATTTTTTAAATCATCATTATAAAATTACGATTGTGTGAGTTTTTGATATTTTTATGTAATGTCGGAAAAATATATATTTTTACACAAAAAATATATATTTTTAAAGTATTGATAATGTAAAATTATATTCTACATTATTTTTAAAATACAATTGGAAATTTTTGAGAAAAAAATATTATAATTACTTTCAATTTAATGAAATTAATACTATAACTTTGTTTAATGTCATTTCTCATTCAGAAAATGTTTTTTGTTTTTTACCTATTTTTTATTTTGTTTTATTTAGATTAATGATAAATTAGATACCACAACTTATTTTTTTAATATCAAAAAATGGATCAAATATTTGGAAACAAGATGATATAATTTGGTTAAAATTTCCCTTATGACTTTTATGAATACCAACCATATTAATTATTTTTGTCATTGTAAAGGGAGAATTGGGTAAATAATATGATAATGACAAAAATATTAACTTAATTGATTAATTTATTTTATTTGATGATTATAACTCAAACCTAATCTTCCAAAACTAAATATATGACCTTTTTAATTTTCCTTATATATCTACATTTACATTATTTTTTATAATGAAAAGACATAAATATCATTCCTTTTATTGTATGTTATTTGAATTTTCTATATAAATATAAGAAATGATATTTCTTATTATAAATATAAATTTAAATGATAAATTATTTTTCATTATAATTTTTAATTTTATATAATCAGTAGTGTTGAAATATTTATATTGAATTCATGCACAAAAATAGTACAATATTTATTCAATTTAAAAATAATAATAAAATAATTTAGTTGAAAAATGATAAAAAGTAATAGGACATGAATGAGTTATTATATTCCAAGAAATTTATAGATAAAAATCACATATTATATTTTTGATAATAAATTTTTTTTAAGTTCCACCAATTTCTTGTATTTTTAAAGTTCAAATTAAAAAAATAGTTCCAACATTTACATTGATGTTATTTTACATAAATGATATTTTATTAAATGACATAACATTCCTAAAAATAATTTCACCAGAAAATTGAATGATATATGGGTTATAATTTAAACTATATTCTAATCATGGCATATTTTTCCTTTTATTATAGTTACATTAACCCATTAATAGTAAAAATCATTGTTTCGTGGTAATTGTCAAAAGGGTTAACCTAGGTTAAAATAGATAGATAAGGGTTAAACCAACTTTTCAAATTTTAAAAATATAACTTGAAAAGATTATATTCACCCATACTCAACTTAAATTTTAAAAAAATCAGTTTTTTACTTTTTATAGGAAAATTAATTTATATTTATTAAATAATTTATGTAATTTAAGGACTACCCCCATCCTCACTTATAAAGTAGAACTCAATCTCCTCTTTTAATATAACATAAAAAATATGATTTACTGAATACCTAATAAATAATTTCCTTAAATACCTCCCTACATTAAAGAGGAATTTTAATGATTTGGGAACTATCCTATGTTATATTTTGGTGTAAACATTAAGATTTTTTCTAAAGAAGAGGTTTTATTCTAAGAAAATAATTTATATTTTATATTATCTTCAACCTCCATAAAATATTCTTCAACACAATAAAATAATAACACCAGCATATTCCATATATTTATATTTTTTATATTAATTTAACAAATTTTTTCCATCCCTCCTTTCATCAAATAACAAATGAAACTGATAGGCTTGTTGAAATATTATCTCGGTAATCGATGCAATTAATTTTCCATCACCTACTCTCATGGGTAGTTGTAGAGATTTATTTAATGTGTATATATTATATATGTGACTTCTGTATCATTATTATATGACAATTTATCATATCATTTCCTATATTTCTATTAATTAGAAAATTATGACACAATTCAAATGTATGTTTGGATTGCCGCCTCCACGAAGTGATGCATTTTTTTATCAACACATCACCTGGAATATGTATATAATTATATTTAAATAAATAATATTGAATTTATGATTTAATTAAGAAAATTTAATGATAAAATATTAATTACCTTCTTTCTATAAATATTGTTGAAAAATGGAACCATTACTCAAGTGTAAGTACAATCAACCATCTCTGTGATTGAAATATTGTACAATTTTCACAACCATGTTTTATGATTGGTTTAAAAAAATCATTTACTAAAATTATATTAATTTCTTGATTATTACTCTCTACATTATGTAATAATGAACTCATTGACTATAATAAACATATCGAAGACATTTTATACATATAATATTGATAACATCAAAATACATAAAATTAATTTAATTGATTACATAATTTAATATAAAATCATAGTTAATAAAATTAAAGAAATAAAAAACATGAAAAAAAATTGTTATGAAAGTAAATAATTTTTAAATGATTGTTATTAAGGATGATAAAAACTTATGTGACGAGCCAAACACATGGTCATAGACAATATTTTAAAAAAATTATCACTTAAAATTTACCTTAAAACTCTTTTTCATCCATGACCATATTTTTATAAAATAATATAATTTATTAAAATATCTATAAAAAATATTATAAATTGCATTTTATTTCTATATTAAATTTCATTACCCAGTTTCCTAATGTAATCATCACATAATGATTTGATTTTCTATACAAAAACCCTAAGGAATGTTCCATTTTAACATAAAAAACAATGAATTTTCTAATCACTACAAATAGATATTATATTTTTTGAATCCATTTCAATATTTCTCATTTTCTAAAAATAAAATCATATTTAACATTTAATATAGGAATTATTTAATTAAAAATGGTGTTTTAAAAGGAATGGGAATTATGATATTTGAAATAATTTTATATATGGATTCAAAAGTGTTTTCATCGGTTTTATGATGAAATAGTGAAATCATAAATTGATTTATTAATTTTATGGTCCTCAAAATTTTATATTATTTTGTGTAAGAAAGGTATATCTCAGGATGATTGGTGTTCTAGATATATATTATATGATGGGTGTTCCTAGTTGGGGCTCTAATGCATTGGGTAATTGTATTAGAAGATGGTAAAAGGGTTATTCTAAAATATAAGGGTTTTATAAGAAATCTATGAATATTATGTCCCAATTTACCTACCTAAATTTTATATTCATTCTTAAGAGGTTTTAAAAAAAATGATTTAAAGAATTATTAAATTATTATTAATCTTTTTTTTTGGTAAAAATTAATGATTCTAGGAAAATGTTTTTAATGGGTTATCTTGTATTTTAATACACCCTCATTATTTATATTTTTACATTATGTTTTCTTATAAATATTTTTAAAATAAAATTCGAATTGAATCTTATTTCATGAGTGTGTATATTTTTATTTGAGAACAAAATTTATTACGTAAATGGAAAAACTCACTTTTATGGCCTCATATTCATTAAAATGACTAAAGTGTTTTTTATTTATTGTATAAGTCCTTTAATAAGAAATTTTATCTCATCCCATAATTTTTAAATTTTCTTTCATAGAATTCATGGATGAGTAGGGACAGAGAATAATTAATTTTGAGAGTCAAGAATATTTTTCATGAAAAAATAACTTCTTTTTCATGTTTTATAGTGTGGAAAAAATGAATATTATATAGAAGTTTCCACTTTTTAATATACTGATTGTGTTACGTATGGGTTGTGACCCAATTATATAAAAAAGTAAAACAAAATAATCCTCAAATATAATACAATTAATTATCTTCAAGTTATTTAATTTATGTATTATTTATGTTTTATCCCTCATTTTTGGTATTAAAGGTCATGTTAAGATAACATTGTAGATTTTGTTGTATCTATACGGGACTAATATCTGATATTTCTATATAATAATTGGTTAATAATTCCATGGTTGATCATAATTTAATATGCATAAATAGTTTCTTTTAGGTTTTATGTGCTATGATTTTTAGGGTATCAAGGATATTTTGGGAGACATTTTATTGTGTTGTTTTTTATGAAACCCATCGGATTAACATGAAGTATTATTTTATAATAATTCAAATACATTTTTGGGGATGTAAGTGGAATCATAGAATTTACCCAAGAGGATATAACATTCATTAATATTAATGTTATTATGGTTATTTTTTAGGATTTTAATTGCAATGTATTATAGATTATATATGTCCATTTCCATTAGAAGACCATTTTAATTTTAACATGTAATAACTCTTTCACTGTTTTATTTATTATTTGTTATAACGATTAGAGAACATTTATCAGTATTAAATTAAATGGATATCACATGACCTTCTTATCCAATCCAGGGGATTTAATAGTCAATATCGTGGAAATCCTGTTGAAATTATTTTCAATGATTTTTGAACAAAAAAATCACAAAAATTACTCTATATGATCTATAAAAATCATTATAATTTATCAAATATTTCAATGGATATTTTTTTCAAATTTTATAAAAAAATATTAACTCATCCATTTCATTCAGTAAGAGAAATACCACCCAAGGCTGGACAATTTATTTTCTGGAGATATGGATGTCATTGATTTCATTTTATTTTTGAATTTAACTCATCCTTAAAATTCAACAAGAGAAATAATGACAAGGATTGGAAAATTTATTCTCTGGAGATACAGACATCATGATGCAAGATAAGGGGGACATCTATAACATAAGGAGTACATTAACTTATAGGAATAAGATATCAATTATTTTCTTCTATTATATATATAAATTATGATTAAAGTGATATTGATGAATCCTAAGGAAATATTTCATATAATATAATATTATTTCAATGAATTTAAATGGTTTGAGAAACAACATCTGTGAAATATGGTTTTATCAATGATATTATTAAATTTTCTATACATTATGATAGTTATAAATCATTCTATAACTTATTATGTTTTCAAAATATTGAAACATATGTTAGATGAAATTGATTCCTTTTAAACATTTTTTAGAAAATTGTTATAATAAATAAGAGTCAGTCATTTTGTAACATACTATAAAGTGATAAATAAAATATTAATTTAATATATTCTTTTTTATTGTATATAAGGATTATTTGATTTTATATAAAAATTAACTGTAAAGTTAAAAACTTAGTTTAAAAAGTGATATGACGATTAATGATATTTTCTATAATTTTCAGTATATTTTTTAGAATGTTATAGAGATTATATTAATATATTTTTAGTAAAAGGATTAAAATGTGACATATAGAAATATTATTGGTCTAAAATAGACAATAGAAGGGAGATAAGGGTGTAATGTCAAAAATATTCTAACATGATGTCTTTTTTGGTATGAATTTTTTTAAAAGATATTACAATTAAAGATTAATTAAAAGTTTGGAACCTATATCTTTTCATATAGATAACCATGGGATTGAAATGTGATTGTGTGATTAAATTTAATTCAAAATAAATTCTCTATTTTTAAAATATTATACAATTAAGGTAAACATAATCTTATCGGATTTTATTTAAGGATTTAGGGATGAATTATATTTTGAAAGAATATATAATTTTAATGTGGCTTTATGGTGATTCAGATTATTTATGGAAATTATTAACGTAAATTGGATATTATATAATTAATTTGTATAAATAAATTGGAATATTATTTTATGAATAACTAATGGGTGATCAATGTAATATTAATCTTAGGTCAAATTTTGACCAAATAATTCTAATATTATTGTTTAAATATTGGTATTTAATTTTTAGAATAAATATATATTTATTTTTATAACAAATGAACTATTATAAAATTTTGTTTCTATTTTTTTGTCTTTGGTGATTAATGTTGCATTCCATCATTTGATGGATTTTGTTTCTGGGAATTTTATTAACTAGTGTAACCATTTTTTTTTCATAAAGCTTAATTATAGGAGGAATATGATTTTATAATTTTTATAATTATGTAATCAATTATTAATTTATTTGTGTGCATCATGCTTAAAAACATTTGACTTTAATACTAATTATTTAGAAAAAATGATGGCATTGGGTTTTAAATTAATTACAGTTTGAAATTATACATATCAAGTAAGTGTATATTCATATGGGATTCAATTGTAATGTAATTAATCAACACTATAAAATTAATCTTGAATTAATTATATTATCAAAATACAATCATTTTTGATGAATTGATGGGTTCTTCACACTTCTTTGGTTTATGGTATTGTGGTCATTGACATTATAATGATCAATAAAAATCTTGAAATAACGGATCTCTATCATTCTCAATCATTATTATTTTTTATTATTTTACAGGTCCATATTTTTACAAATTACTATTTGTTTCCAATTTTAAAACCTATTTCTATGTTATTCCAATTACCCTTGTTATTTCACTTTTCTGCTATTCTAGAGGATGTTTTATTCACACTATTTTCAATATGGGATTGATAAAATGGTATTTTTAGAGAGAGAATTTTATATTACTATGATAATGTTAAAATCGTGAGGATATAATTAATTAAATTGTGGATAATGTTACTTATTTATTGTTTAGAAATGAAAACTATATTTTATAGCATATAAGACACACAACATTGATCCTAAATGAACCATGATATATTATTTTTTTAATTTTAAAATTATTGCCAAGTATTAAAATATGTGGGTATGGATAAAATTAACTACATTATAAAATATATTATGTTGTACTACTCATTATGAATATCTTTGATAAATTCATAGTAAATAATCAGTTAATATTTGGAAGATCCATTTTATGCTTAAAAGATACATTTTCTTCTAATATAATTTTAATTTATTTTTTAGATTAGATAATTAAATGAATTAAAAAATATTTTGGAAATGTAATTTTATAATAAGGATTTAATTCAATAATTTATCTTACTAAAATTAGATTATTTCTAATTTTCGAAAAAATTAGGTGTGTTTAAAAAATATTGATTTTAATTGTAATATGTATTTTTTTAATGAATTTATAATGTGGAATTATATTTTGGATAAGTATTAATTTTATTTAGCAATTTATAATTAATAATAATATAGATATTTTTTTAGTGTATTTTATTCTTTTAGTGAATATAACAACCGTTTTTATACTTAAAAAATAATTGTTCTCAAAAAAATGTTTTCCATCGCTTTTTGCAGGATTAATTTTAAATTAAATTCATTTAATTATTTTATTTGAATCTTGATTAATAGATTATTTATTTAGAATTATGATTTAAAATTGGGAAAATAAATCTATTTTGACCTTATAAACAGTAACCTTACTATTTTTTATTTCTACAGTAAAGGGGAAATTGAGAAATTATGGTTAAAAGTATTTCGATTGGACAAAAAAATGACCCTAACACCTGCTTTATTATTATTTTCTGAGTATATATAATATCTATTAAAACATAAATTTTATATCTAACCAATTTTCTATTTGGGCACGCTTTTGACCTTTATATTATTTTATATAAAGAAAATCCTAAAATGAAAATATCTTGGTTTTATTATCTATAATTTTTTCAATATAGATAAATCGTCGACAATATTTGTTCTAAAGATTCATTTGAAATTTTATTTTTAATGTCTCATTGAAATTAATATCTAATTTCTATTGATAAAATATTTATAATAAATTCCTACGCAACACTAATACAATTTTTAATCAGTTAAATAGAAAAATAAAATAAATGATTTAAAAAGCATAAAAGTAATATTTAATTGAATAAATTATTATTTAACATTATTTTTTAATATAATAATTGTATATTAGAGCTATTTTAATTAATTATATTCAAAATCATTTTTTTTATTTTATTTTTAATATTCAAGGTAAATGAATAGTTTTAAAATGGACATTAAATAAAATTTTATTATAAATTATATTCACTTAAACTGTTAAAAAATCACAAAACATATTTCTTTGACCAAGTGAATGTATTATGGTTGATTCTATTAACCACAATGCAATTTTTTGAAGTTTATCTTATTATAGTAAATATATTGACCCATCAATACTAAAACTCTTTGTTTTGCTATAATAATAATAATGGTTAATGGGGGTTAAAACTTAATAATAATGGTGAAACCATAAACTAATGTTGTATCAGATTTTTTTTATTATAACATTTCATCCCATACTAATAGTATAATATAAATAATATATTTTGATCCATTGGGGAATTAAAATTAATTTCTGTTAATTTCATACTTTATGAAATTCCAAGAGTTCCCCTCCCCACACTTATAAAAGGGAACCTACTCTCTATTATTCTTCAAACATAAGAATCTTTTTTGGATCCAACACTACCTACACAAATATGTTAATAAATTACATACCCACATCATATAATAATTTGTTTTGTCACAAATCTATCGTAGGGATGCTTTTAGAGAATACCCTAACATGTTTTCTGAAGAGGATGTATAGTTCCTAGCAATGAAATTTTATTTTTATTGTTTCTATGACCACCATTACATATTTATAAAAAAAATAAAATAATTTATCCAGTATCATAAATATAACTATATTTTATTATATTAACTTCATAACATATTTTCATAACCCCTTCCATCAAATAGGAAACAAAATCAATGTTTGTGTCTACGCCAGTCTACCGCCTCATGAACAAATGTAATTTTTTCCCATCATCGTCCCTACAATATATTTATAATTTTGAATTACACATATATATATGTGTGTGTGTCTGTGTGATATTAATGAAATATTTCAAATTTTAAAATGAAAATATATCATGTACGTTCTTACATTTCTGTTCCATGAAAAATTATAATGCTGTTCATGTTTATGTATCGAAAACTACCAATATGATGCAATGTGATTAATTTTTCATCATGCCATTACAAGGTTAAAAATTATAATAATATTTAAAAATTAATATATTTTTTATGAAATAATGATATTTTTAAATTTTAAATTAATAATTACTTTTTTCAATATTGATCTATGAAAATTGGAAATGTTACTCATGCACAAGTACAGCCTACCATCACCATGATTATAGCATTGTTCATTTTTCAAAACCATCATTCGTGAATATTTTTAAATCTAAAATTAACATATACAAATGATAAATTTTTTATTATTATTTTTATTGTGATGATTGAATAATTACCACTATGACCATATTCAATCTATCCATGTGATTTTGAACATATATTCTATATATAATAAAAATGACCAATGAGAATTTAATTTATAAATTAATTCAATATAACATGGTATTCTATAAAATTATGGAATAATAAACTCTATTTTTTGATTTTTTGAATAATTAAAAAAATTATAATTCTATGATATAAATAATGTAAATAACGAGTTTCACTCAAGATAAGGTACTTTCTTGTAAAAATTTACCATTTAAAATTTTCACTTCCTTCTATTCATCTTGCATGTCCATATTTTTTAAATTACCTTATTAATGAATTTTTTGTTCAAAAAATAATAAATATGGAAATTTTATTACTATTTTTACATCATTTCAATGGTTAAAAAAATGATATATTTTTTAGAATATTCTAGTATACATAATTAAAAACATAATTAATGTTTTATTTAAATTTATATGGGGGGAAAGAATTTCCATTCACCATAACTATTATTATATTTTTATATTCCATTTTAGTATTTCATGTTATATTTAAATGATATCAATAATTCCCAATGTTTTTTGAATTTTTTTATTAAAAATGGGACTTTAAATTAAAGGATAGTATGATATCAATAATTATTTTACATCTGACTTCAAAATAGTTTTTAAAAGTTTTAATAATGAAATTGTGTAATATAAAAATGACTTAGTCAAGATGTGGAACTGATAAATTATATATTTTGATGATTGAAACAGATATAGTTAATTTTGATGTTTTATCCTGATATTGAATATATGATTGGTGTGCCCTGATATATCTCTAATTCACTGGGTAATTATATTTGAGGTTCATCATATAGTTATTCTAATATGTAAGGGTTCGTTATGGGTTCATTAAATATGACATCCCATGGACCATACTTGAATTTTCTTTGACCATTTATGAAATTTCATTAAAATCATTGGATTTCAAAATGTATGAAATTATTTTAGCTCTTTTGGGTAAAGATATATGTTTTAAATAAAAAATCACAGGTTCCCATGTTTTCTATGAAAACAATAGGATTATTATTTTTCTGTTATGTTATGATATAACATTTTTTTGGAAAACATTGTCTAGTAAAGATGATTTAGTGATTTTATAAATTATTCTTTGAGTGTAATGTTTATTATGTAAACGGAATACCCCATTTTATAACCTCATGAAATTTCTAGTTACTAAGGTGTTTCTTTCATTATTTTATATGTCCCTTACTAAGAATCTTGATCTCATTCCAGATTTAAAAAAACTCTCATAGGGTTTAAGGATGATCATGGACCATGAATAAGTCATGTAAAACGTCCTAAATGATTATTCATGAAAATTCATTGTGGTTTTCTATGATTTTTTATGGGTAAATTGATAATCATTAAAAGTGTCCACTTTTTAATATAAGGTTTTTTAATGAATGATTTATAATAAAATTATATAAAACACTAAACTAAAAAAGATCCTAAAATATAATATATTTAATTTTGTCTTAGTGATTTAATTTATTTAATTCTTAAGCGTGGTTCATTATATTAGGAGATATGTAAGTCTATTAGTTGAGGAACCAAACAAATCCAATTCCACATAGGTGTAAATATTGCATGAGCCTCCCCTATAATGTGACATGGGCCCAATAAAAACAAATAAATCAATACTATTATGAGATTTTGGATTTTTTTTAATCGTTAAAATATTCTCATCATATCATAACTAATCCTTCATGCCACATGCATGCTAGATTGAATGAATTTATATAAACACTTACAATTGAGAAATCATATGTGAATTACTTCTTGTAAACCATTTATGTTTTTTCAACATGAATGATAATTTTTTCAGAAACTCCAAAACATGAATAACAGAATTCATATAATGGATCAAAGCCTCATAAAATTAATGGATTCTTGAATTAACATTCATTCATGAGTCGTATATCATGGTAACCCATTAGATGGGTCTATTAATTAAGAAAAAAACCATGAGAGTTGATAGAATAAGGAAGAAACATCCACTATAGTAGAATTCATCCATGGAAACCCCATAAACATGATCAAGATTCCATCCACCACATTTGGTACCTCATAATTAGATGAGGGTCAGGAAACATAAGCATAATATATGAAAATATCCTTTTTAGTCCTAACAATATCATGCCTAAAAAAACATAAATACTTTATCATTGTCCCTATCATCAAACATAAATCCTTAATACATGATGATCAACTACATGGATGAGTCCAATTACTTTATCATGAATTATAAAATTGAACTTTCCTCATTTTTTATTTTCATCCTAAGAAGAAAAAATGGATGAATCTTAAATTTTTAATGTCATCCTTGTTTTTCTCTCATCATCCCTTAAATAGGTGGCCTTACCTAAAGTATATCACCCTTATAAAGACCCCATAACCCCTAGAGATACATTATAACATGCTTAATTTTAGAGTCCTTTCCCTACTAGACATTACATAATGAACATATACATTTGAATTTAAGCAATGGCATCCTCACTAGACTCTAAACCATGTGTGTCCCCATAAAACTCTAAACTATGTATGTTTTCATTCTATTTATTAAACAAGAAAACAAACCCTTCCTTAAGTTATAAGAATATGATGACAAAAATTACTTATATTAATAATATAAGATGAAAACCCCTTCTATATGCGATGAGTAAGATATTTCCAATCTCTCCTTATTAGATGAGCATATCAAATCCATCCTTCCTTATGTAACAAGAACAAGATATTAAATTTCCCAAGTTTATAGTGCATAGGATAAACTAACTTATCAATTTTATAAAAGAATAAAATAAATTATTATTTATTATGAAATGAGTATAAAATAATTGTGACATTCTTATGATATGAGAGTAATATCCCCACATGGTCTACCATGAGGAAAAAACAACAGTGTATGGATTCGAAACACAATCATCTCTTCCAACCATAATGTCAACACCCTGATAAGGTAGGTTATAATATAATTCACTAGTGTTCCTAAGGATAACTATAGGAAGTAATTAATTATAACAAATCGAATATATAAATGAATAGCAATCTAAGATAATTTATCATTTTTTAGATGATTCAATCTCCTATCCTCATATTATAAATACATTTTTCTCATTATTATCTATGTTGTGGAAACCAACATACCATTTGAATACTAAAACATATGACTCATAATAAAAATCATTCAGTGAATCCATATTTTTATCGATGTAGGAATTAATCAAAATAAAATTTTTGTACTTGACAAGAATTTATTCTCTATCAACTATTAGAATACTAGAAGAATTGGTATTGAAATTTATTAATTACCAATTCAATATATGATTCAAATTTAATATAATAATGACTATTGGACATTAAAATTATCGTTCCCTACACATTTCAAATAAAAAAATATGTAGGAACATGTCTCTGATTATTATAACCCCAATTGATTCCCACATGTCAAAATTTTCATACATTTATTCATGTGCAATGATTGTTGTGTCAATGATGATAACTAATCTCCCAAGTTTATATTTCCAAATTGAGGTTTTATCGGTGAGGGTCATTAATGCACTCATACAATAGTAAGAATAGTAAGGCATCAACCCAACCTAATTGATTTCTTATGATTATCAATAGGACCTTGAGCCATGTCGACTCCTTTAGAAATAAATATACCAAAATTAGAAAACACCTCATTTCACCACTTTGGACAGCTCCAAGTGCCTATCCCTAGAGAATTTAAATTTAAATTTTCCCTATAACAATGAATTTGGTGAAATTCTTGGAACACTAGTTCTATATAGCAATGGGAAGATTCCATGAATTGATTTTTCAAGACATTACAACATCAATATAGCAGTACTTATACTAGAGATGAACCAATTGATATATTTCCCATTTAGGACATCCCAAAAAATGTATGTGGTTCCACATTAGTGGTTGGATTCTACCCTTTCTCCTTGATAGAAAACTCATGTAGATACTATTAGTATCACATCACTCCCCATCATCATAACTAATTAGAATGAATAAAATCCAATTAGACTAGTATTGAGTCCCAAACCACACATTGGTATAGTCCTACCATCTTTCCCATACACAGAGTTCTACCACCTTCTTCCATATAGGTCCCCCCTATGATTAAGTAGTATAGCACAATGAGGATCCTCCCCAGGTTATGGTGATTACTATTCATTTCCACGGTCTTGGATATGATTCCTAGAATAATTATTATATAAAAGACGCCTTGTGGAATCGATAACATCACCTTAGGGGAACATCTATAAATGTTTTGGAAGGATGACGTATTGATTAAATGGTAGACCACATCAAATCATTCTAAATTGATAACCATGGTAGATGACAATTAGTTGTTTACTCCTCTAACCCCACATCCCCTATATAAATACACATATCATTTGAGTATGTCAATTACCATTATTGAATGGAAAATCATCTTCATAACCCTTATTAAGTCCCTTTTAAAAAGGATTCATTTTTACCTTCTTGCTATTGTACATGATTTTTCCCCAATTCTATTTTTATCATTTATTTCTCTATTTATAGTGGAGTGCGGGGTGACATTTAGATCAGGTTTCGTGTTTTTAATGAATAATAATGATTTTTTATTCCATAAAAATACATTATATCCCCTCATGATAAGGAAACATGGTCCACAATCATTATAAACATATTAGTAATTCCTAATTAGTCTCAGTAAGACATCTATTCGGCTTGGGGTAGGATGTACGATATAATAAAACTACCAAATATAGATCAAATAAACTCCACATCATAAGTTAAATGATCCTCATGGGGATAGGTATGTGAGGAAGTATCCTTAAATGAGTAAATCAGTGGTCCTTCTTATTTTTTGGTGTCATTTGAGATGAAATGGTTTTATTACAACCCCATTAGAATATATTCTTATAGTGCTTAGAACAGGTTCCCTTGTTTAAATTTTTATCATCCTTTGTTTCGTGTATTTCAATTGTGCATGGACACTCCAAAAAAACTCATGCACTTTTTATCTTAGTGTGGAAATTTTTTTTAACCCATGAGTAGTGTGAAGCCAAAAAGAACCATTACTTCATTAAAAAATTTCAGGGGATGAATTTACTTCAAAATAATTTTGGGACTATAATCCATTGCAACCTAGGATAATCAATGTCAATAATTACTCTACCTATTTTATCTACCTTATACATGATGACTGTCAATTTCCTCTAAAGGTTAAAAAAACAAGATAGTGAATATTTAAATCCCTTTTAACATATTTTATGGGATTCAAATACAATATTTACATTAAACTATGATTAAAGAAGATGTTTTGTATATTTTTTGTAAAATTTATAGGATGAGTTCTTTATAACTTCATATTCATAGAAGTTCCTATGTTCATTAGAAATTATTAATAGGAAGATTTATTATCCCAAGATACCATGAATTGTAACATATAAAGTCATATTCACTACTGCCCAATCTTATACAAAAGTATGAAATGAAAGAATCCCTAAAGTAGAATATGCACCCTCAACAGATCAGATTCCCTGAAAAAAACCCCAAATGAAACATGTTTACTTATAGAATAGTTTACATGGATCGTGTATGGAAAAAGAATAAATTACCTTTTTAGATCAAAATAACATATTATACACTTGTAGTTACTAGAAATATCCAATATTAATCATATAATTAATTTAAATGTTATTTCTATTAATTAGTGAAATTAATAAATCCCATAAATATGATTATAAGAAAAATACATTATATTTACCATAATATAGTATCCTTTTACACACCATATAAAAATAATTTTTAACTAATAACTTTCTCAAGAATATGGTTGAATATGTTATAGTAGAGTAGAAGGATCCCAATCACATGTTACAAATTTTAGAATCTACATGTGTTTATGAATATAAAAGGTATTATAAGTGGGTAATTAGTTGATTTTGGTAAAATATTGATGATTTTATAGATCAAAATTTAAGTTTTCTTTCCCATAACATAATTCATCCTAAGATAAATCAGCTAGAAACTCATACATCTAGTGCATCATCTCTAGTGACACCTCATGATTCAAAACAATTTTGTACTTGATGGAGTCTATATAGACATTGTATGTATATAATAAGTCTTATTAATAATCCAAATCATGTTGTTATTTCCATCATTTTCATTCCAAAAACAATAAAAAAATTACATGGTTTGTTTGGTTTTAGTGGAATCATCTTATCAAGAGAAATATTATCCCTCGATCAGTACCATCATATTAAACGATTATTGTCATACACTCTTAATGAATCAAAACTAGAAGAACCTCATGAAATTACTATCTAAATCCCTAAAATGGAATATATTCCTTTGTATATCATGGTTCCTACTAATTTTTAACTAATAGTTTCATATTTTCAATTAATAAAATAAAATAATAATTTATTTGAGCATACAAAATAATTTATATCTATGATAACACCCTATTGCACAAGATTCTGTGTTATTCGATAGGATGTTGACGTGTCCAACTGATGACTAAGGTAAAAAATAATTGTTTTCCAATGAATTTCGTTTTCCCTATCTCTTAGTTTTATAAAAAAATTCAAACAAGTAATAACCCATTAAGAGGGAAAATATTCCCTTCGTTGAAATGTACAATATTCTCAAGCACTATACCAGTATCCAAACTCATCTCTAAATATTTCATGAACACAAATTGTAAAAGGTTCATGTTAAGGACCTCATCGAGTATTAGAATATACCTATAGTGATTACAACCAGAGTGGATATAACTAAATCCTACAGTATAGAGGAATGAGTTCTTGTAGATTTTTAATCAATCCTATCATTCTATGAAGAAAATTCGAGAACAACAATATGGGTCTTCTTGTGACCCAAATGTATCACAAGAAAGATCAATGGTGTCAATATATATAGAATATTAGTGAATAATAGCTCTAGAATCAATATAATCTCATCCAGGTCATTCCAAAATCAGGGATATGTATATATATAGGCTCATCTACCCCATCCTCTATTAAATTTCGTCATATGCTAAAAGTGAGAGAAATTTTCTAAATAAGATCTAGATAAGGACCATGTTATGTGATTTGTTGTACAATATTGAATAATTTATTTTATCACAATATAATATCCTAAAATCCAAACTAATGAGGACCATGATAAATATACATCCAACCATTTTTTTTGTAATATATGTTCTAAAAACAATACTGCAATCATTTTTTAGGGTATTCCACGGTGGTGATTCACCCATTCAATCATGTGAGATCCATTAAATTGATAATTATAGAACTAAAGTACAACCCCATGTTAAATTAATTGAGCACATCTATTTCCCTAATGATTTGAAAATCACCTTCGTAGATACTTGGAATAACATGAAGAGCTGTTTTCTTATGCTAATCTACCATATTAAATTAATAACTACAATCCTCATATATAAATTCTTCATTATATATATAATAAATTTCTATCAAATGTACTAGTACTCATATGAGATATAAGTGATCCAAAATCAGTATATATCCACTTTTGGAATATATCAAATATTTCATGCTATTCCGATAAATTAAAGTGTCTCCATTTTTTACTTGTGATCAGGGATGGACATATTTTGATATATTGATTTGTAATTTTTTGATATATTGAGATCATCAGAAATATTTATAATACAAAGGATAAGAATCTTATAATCCATTCGCTTAAACTTTTTATTCCTAGAATAAAAGATAGATTATTATGGGGACTATTCCCACCCCCCACCCCAAATAATGTTGATTCCCAGTAATAATCACATATTCATAAGGAGTATAACTACCATACACATGTAATGACTGAACAATACCATATATAGTTACCCAATAATAATGGATGAATATTCACTACATAACATATTGATCTATTATAAAATAACTTGGGTTTAGTTCCATTGGAATACTGGATAAAAAGGAAACTAATTAATATGTGAAGACCCTTATATCCCACTAAGTTCTTCATTAATAGAACCCTTGTAAGACATATCAAACACAATAACTTTACTAATAACTAGAGAATGGAAACATATAAACTGGTGAAATTAGATTGAATTTAATGGTAAATAATAAATATATCAATATAATATTATAATAATGGCATGAGAACATGAGAATAAAATTTTAAAACAATAAAATTCACAAAATATCTCATAATATTGAGTCATATAGAAAATATTGGTAGTTAGTAACACATTAATCATAATATAATTAAATAACATTATCCATAAGAACATAAAATTTCTATATTTCATAGACTTATTGACTGTACAAAAGAATAGAAAATAATATGTTATCATTAGAAACATAAATATTCATAAAATTTTAGGATTATAATAACAAACCATGTAACTAATTGTTTCATCAGATAACCTCCCATGTTCACACATCTGTTCTTGGGATTGCCTCTCATATAACCTCATTTGGGATTTGGATAAAAAAATTGTGTACCCTTTTTGAACATGGGATAACCTCCCACATACCCATTGGTCTCAAAAAACATTACTCATTACCAAATGTATTAAAGGGATATATATGGGTCCCACCCATCATATATTCCTTATATTTTTCGTCCCATAAGATTATTAAATATTTAACATATCATAACTATGAAAATAAAATAGTTTTCATTAAAAATTAAACATAACATCACCCATTGAAAAGATATGGGTTTCAAAAACATATCTTCATAAAAATAATCAAACATCCATAGAAATAATAAGGATAGAATCATTAGATCAAATCCCTAGTATACAATATTAAATTTCTAAGATTTCATTTCAGTTGGAAAACTAATTTTAAAATATCATTTGGAACAATTTATAAGGAAAATATATATTCCAATTACAAAACACCTTCGTAAAATAAAAATATTTCTCAAATAATAAATAAATTGTTTATATTGAAAATAAATATGTAAGAAAGTAAATGAATATTTAAAAAATTTATTGTTCATGACTGAAAAAATACCATTCATTTTATACACATTGAAATAAATATTTGTTTAACTTTTTCATAAAAAGCTAAAAGTAGATCTTTCATAATATGAAAAGAATAATTTTTTAAAACCATATTCTAAGAGTAAAAAATGGGAAAAATTTCATTAAATAACCATTATATAATTTTAAAAACATTTAATTGTTTATTTTGGAAAAATTCACATTGATGAAAAGGGATTTTCAATATAATAGTAGGAAATTGTTTAGTTTTATTAAAAACATTTTCTTTGACACATTAGTTCATAAATATAAGAAAATTAATGGGAATATATATGTTCTAAAAAAATAAATGTAGGATAATAAATGAAATTTATTTTTTGATAGGTGGATCATAATATTTCATTATCAGAAACAAAATCATAATCAATCTTGATAAGAAATGAAATTGTAATATATATATTTTACCACTGGGTAACTGTTGAATTGTAAGCCTCATAAAAGAAATAACAATATATGGGTTATTAATTAAAATAATTTTAATGACAATAATTATAAATGAAACTCAAGGTTATTAAATAAACCCCAAAAAGAAACAATTTGTGAATATGGAATGTTTCCCAAATAAAAAATTGAGACGAAATACTTCAACTCAAGTCAAGAATTTCATCACACACATTCAAAACTACTGTATAATATATAATGGCTTATTTATAAAATATTTTGAATCAATATAAATTTAAATAATAATATATATTATTTAATTATAACCTTTTTTCACCTATTTATTAAAACTTCTTTATAAAATCATTGTCCATTGGGATATCCACTTTATATACTCATGTATGTTTTGGTTCCTTAGTTTTGGACCTTGTACATTTATTATTGTTCCATAATATCCAATATTTTAATCATGATATAAATATCATATATAGTAACTATATATTTATTTTATTTAATCCATAAAATATTGGGATTGAAAATGATTAACAAGGTTCATATAGACGGTAGATCGTTTGTTGGCATGAACACTATTGAAATGTTTCAAGTGAATTGAATAAAAGGAAGGTAAATATCAATTCACCTATAAAGTATCATCTATATATCATATATATCATTTATATTCATTAAATATATCCTTTTTATTATCCATTTCAATATAAAATGTGAAATCTTTCACATCACTCAGTGTTGGGGTGGTCCACATGTACGCACAATTGATGTTAACGTTTACAAAGGAATTATAAAATAAGAAAGTATATTTCATGTTATACTTATAAAAGTATTATTATTAAATAAATATGTTATAAAAATTTTAAATCTATTATTATATATATTGATGAAAACCAGTAACGAAAAATGAATTGTTTCGGTTCACAAGACAGTTGTATGTCATACATATGATCAACAATTTTGTTTCTCATTTAAGAGTTTATTTGTGAAATTTATTACACTAAAACAATATAGCATAGATATAAGCTATATTAATATTTTATTCAATAATCCTAGTAATATAATATTTGAAATAGTTTTATAGGGTAAAAAATATAATTGTTGGGTAAATTGTTATGTGTTTTCTTCGAAGAACGTCTTTATGTTTATACCTTAAGCCTTCTTAAAAGGATTCATAAATAAAACTGAGACCTCTAGGATGTCTATATTGAATTATGTCATATATTTTGGATGATATTTTCTACACCAAAAGTAATTATATATGTGGAGAGGGGAGAATACATGGATCCTATTTATAAGTGGGTGAGAGGATACATAGGAAATTATTTAAATTAAAGACATCTACCAATCATTCACACATACCACAGAGCTCTTAAATTATTCATTCATAAACATGAGAATTGCGGCCAAAATATTTCTATAAGATATGTTTTGACACGTATTTAGGTTATTCTAACAGTTATATTTTTACATCAATCCTTTAGTAAACCAGTTTTAAAATTAACCACAGTAATTAATTGTTAATCATTTTAATATTATTATTTTTTATAGAAAATGATTTAGTGTCTCTAGAAAGTAGATAACTAATACCATTTTTTTGTAAATTATCATAAAAAATTCCCAAATTTAATTATTCTTATGTAACCCCTATATTAAACCATTATTATTAACCAGGGGAATGAAAAAATAGAATAAAGGGTCAGAGTACATGAACTATAAGGTTAAAAATAAGAGATATAATTAAATTATCATACATGATAATATGATAATTATAAGGGTATGATGTCATGATCATAAATTAAAAGGTTCAAAAATAATATATCATAAATCATAAAAACAATACATAACATTAAACATTGTCTTAGTAATATAAAATATTCATAAAATTGAAATGTCCTCACGAATCAGTCATGATCCCTGAGGGAATAATATAAACATATTAATGTTTTAGAAAAAAAATTCTTATAACGTTTTAAACATGTATAAATACAAAATGTTCACTCATTATGTAATGTGCATGAAATCAGACCCGAATAGATTTTTTTTTCAAAAACACTATTGAGGAATAAGTGTGAAACCATAATGACATAAATGATGTAATACACAATCATGCCTCCTTGGGCCATGTTCATAAAGATAGAAGATAATCCAATTAAAGTGTAAAAAAAATCCCCACCCAAGAAAAAGACTAATATGATCAACATCAACATTCCCATTGTTGCACAAATAGTTGTCTCGTGCAAAGATGCATGGGACCGATACCGATAGAAAACGACATACCCTCTAAAAACATCCAATTCCAAGTAACAATGATAATAAGAATTCCCCCTACTCTAAACCTCATCTTATAAATCCCTTATAAGAAAATTCTTTTCAGTGTCTCAAGGACCATGGAAACATTGCCACAAGAAAATTCAGAGAATTCAAAAATGAAAAGCCGACTCAACTGAAAAAAACACAGAACAAACCAACTTTCAAAAAGTCATAATAAATAAGATTTGAATCTACACAATTTGGAATACATATCATCTTTGTTTTCGCCTTCACTGAATTCAGATCATACCAATATCGCATGCCACAAAATAGTAACACACAGAATATTGCAGGCAATACCAATGTAATGAGGAGTTCCCAATTCAAATTGATCACATTGTTGCTGCAATACTGATGATTCCACTGAACCCAAACCAGAACAACCTCAAAGGCCACTGTGATACTATATCAAGCCAAAATTCACATCTGAACTTCACAGAACCAATGCTGACATCATAAGAAGATCCAAAAAATGCAGTATACTCGTAGCGAAAAAACCCAACAGAAATATATGAAACGGAAAACAAGGATAAACAAACCAATTCCCAAAGGTAGCCTCTCGACCATGATACAAAATAGGCAAGATCATGTTTCTGCCTTCACATGCTCAACTGGAGACCACCTCGAACTACCACGCACACTCCCAGCAGGCACATAACCGCATGTCGACCCACATTAGAAGAAGCTAGAACACCGAACACATGCTTCACCTCTCCTCCAGATGAAACCATACCCAGTTAAGAGGGGGTAGAGAATGTAGATACCATCAAATTATGAGAAGTCCATATCGTCTGTTCCCACAAACAACTACACCGAACTGGAAAAGAATCTGTCATCAGGAGAGCACTGTGAACGATTGGGGGGGCGATCTGATGCGACATGATGGAGAGTGGAGCTCGGCAGTGATAGGGAAAACATTTCAAATCGGCGCCCCTTATGGGATCATAGTTCAACACCTAAGAGAGAATTAAATCAGACACTCACATAAACTTATGTACATGAAACATCATCCATATACAATTTTATATAACTGAAAAATGGGTCATAGCATAAACATATGTACATGAGAACATGTCATTGCATACAATTATGGACATAAAATCCAGGTCCACTCATAAACATTTGGATTTGAAAACTATTTCCATGAATAATGGTGGGATATGAAAACCAGGAACATGCATAAAATTGAAAACAAAAAATCATGTATATGAAAAAAAAAATTACCTCATGAGTTATCCATTATTACCAAATTAAATGGTTGTATATAATAGAACCATCTTTTACATCATCATAATCCAATCCATTGTATGACATAATATCATGAAAAAATTTTATATTTCATTATAACATAACCAATAGAAAACAGAAAGGGTTTACAACTAACTTATCATCATTGTTGTAAGCCACCAAGAAAAACAATAACTTTTGTATCATAGAATTGTATCCCTAGTGAAACATTATTAACATCAAAGGATTACACAATATATGAAAATTCCTTTAATGGGTAACTTTGAATTATTTATAGTAAAATACCTTTTAATTTTAAAACCACTAATTTAAAATTTACGAAATTCTAAAATATTAGGTTAAAATTTTCTATTGAAAAAAAAAGGAAAATTGTAAATTTAGAATAAAATAATTGAATTTTAATGATGGATTACAATAGGATTCATGATATTTATGTCAAAACAATTATTCTTTTGGCATTTTTAGCAAAAATTCAATAGTATCTCATTCAGAAAACAAAAAGATCACATATTTTATACTATTTTCGTAAAAGTAAAATTTTGGTAAAAATTAAATAAAAAATAATTAGATATTTGTAGAAACATTGTTTGAAAAAATTTAGAATAAATATATATTTAAGAATATTTATTTTCTAATAAAGTGTAAAATAATTATGGTTCTCCTTTGAAACATTATTTCGGTAAATTGTTTTCTTAATGTGAGGAAAATAGAGAGAAAATATGTAATATATAGTAATAACTATATGAAAGGAAAATCATGATATTAATTGGAGTTAAATCACCCAATTTAAAAATAAAAAAACTAATTATAATCAATTTTGACAAACCATGATATTGTAACATAGATATCAAACCACATGTTCAAATTTCTTATATTGTTCTCTATCCTCATCTTCTTTGGAGGGCCTCATATATATCCTTTTTAAAGAAAGAATTTAATTTTCCTTGA
Source organism: Viscum album (assembly GCA_963277665.1). Classification (NCBI taxonomy): domain Eukaryota; kingdom Viridiplantae; phylum Streptophyta; class Magnoliopsida; order Santalales; family Viscaceae; genus Viscum; species Viscum album. The sequence continues at coordinate 382,495,893 of OY728122.1, forward strand.
CAGTAAAAAATCTACATTGTATCTTGGGGTGTTGTTAAGGGAATTTTTTAGTAGTTGTTAGAGATATATATCTTAAGTATGAGATACGGAAAGAGTGGAGCGGTTTCATTTAATAAGGGAGGGAAAGAAACACTTGGAATTACAAAAAAAAGAAAAAAAGTAATTAATTTTGAATAAAAATTATTTATAATTTCAGTAGATATGGACAAAAAAATTGTAATGTTAGAACTTCCATATAGAATCATATTTAGGTAGGTTTGGGCATAATATTAAACATTGTATTTTTGTTTAACCCCTTACTTAACAAATTTTGTCTTCAAATGTGGTAGTGACAATTTAAATATTGAAGGTTTATGATTTTACATGTGAGTTAATAATTATCTTATAAATTTACAAGAGGTGATATTTTTAACCATTTATTTTCATACTTTTCATCTTTCATTATTTTTATGAATTTTATATAAATTAACAAGGTGTTATTTTCATTAAATATCATTAACACTATTTATTACACTATTCAATTGGATTTACATTAATTTCATCTATATAGTTATGAAATTATAATATAAAACTTCTAAAAATCTCTAATATTTTTGTATCATCATATGTTTTGGAACAGAATTAGTCTACCAATTTTTTTACAATTAATATTTTCAAAGTTATTTTATTTTTTTATTAATTATTTAAATATTCTCTCAGTGTCTCTCTCATATTTAAGGTAATTATTAAATAAATAAAATTTCAAAAATATAACATGTTAATGAAATTAATCCATATTTAAAATAAGCATTTATAATATATCATATCCTGTTATTACACATACTATAAAACATACGAGTTATAAAAACCAATAGAGTTACATTTCTAATTCTTAAATATCTCAACATATAATAAGGGTCATAATAAAAGAAAATTTCCAACAAGATGGAATATTTTTTTATTTTTAAGAGTATATATAATCTCCACTCATACAATATGATAATGGAAAGTGTTAATTGATTTTATATGGCTTATCCAAATGTTTTTCTCTAGTTTTACATGTTTTACCCATACCCATGTGACAAAAATATACAAAGGTTAAAATTAATGACTAAAAAAATAGAAGGTGCCTATTAAAAAAATTTGATCATACAAATTGAATATTTGTAATTAATTTTTCACGATTCAAAATTTTTATAAGTGTATTAAATCAGTTTTCATATAAGCACATAAAACACATAGAACGTCATTGCTTTTAATTAAATCACTTTTTAAGAATAAAATTTGTTTTATTATTATTCAGTTACTATTAATAACCAACAAGTGAATTTAGAAGATATATTATTTAATTAATAATGTATTCTTGTCATAAAAATTTTTATTTTCTATAATTTTTTAATATAATTAATATAAAAACTCATTAGGCACATAAAAATGTGATTTTCAGTCCAGAACTATACTCATACTAAAATCATGTTTAAGGATGACGACTATGGATTTATCATGATTATATAAAATTAAATGGGACAAGGACAAATTATAAAAAATAATTTATTAATGGTACTTATACCATCCTCACCCCTCATGAATTGTCTTATGAGGAGGTGGCGAGTGTTACTGGCCCAAGGTGACGTCCCCAATATAAGAAAAGCTGCCAAAACATTTTAAGGGCCTCAAGAAAAACTGGGGGATGGTTTCACCACTGATATATAAATCCTAAAAACCACATAAAAATTACCTAATAGAAATCAATATGATCCATGAGTATAAAAATACAACTTAAAAACACAACCATGTCAACAACCACATTAGAGTTCAAGTGGAAACCAAGGGACATAACTAGGTAATCAAAATCCAAAAAAACATAATGAAATAAATTTCATTAAACCAAGTAATCCTAGATTTATCTATGATTGAACTCAACATTCCATTACCATGGTATCTTGAATAATCAAAAAATATCTTAGGTACCTATCATTTACATGTGTCTTAATAGAGAACATTTGTAAGAACAAAACATTTCCCAAGAAGATGGTGAGGCTAAACTCAGTAGGATTTCCCCAATGACTTCCCAACTCATTCCACATGGATAAAATTTCTTAGAACATTTATATAGTTCAAACAATTAAAACACATTATATCAAATTCAAAAATAGTTTTCCATTGATGGTAATAAAAAAAATACTTTGTAATATTTTTCATTCCATTTAGCAAACCCATTCCTTGATTCTACAAACTCCCACACATGCATTCCTTGGTGACAATTTCATATTACTAATCATTATATCCTCGATCTACCATGACATCACAAGGTATCCAATACCATTTTCCCTAATTTCACGTAATCCTTCCATAGGGTCGCATATAATGAAAATGAACACAAACCAACCATGTATGACAAAAACCATGCCATGTAATTTGATATAAAACCATAGTATCTTTAAAACAATATATTAAGTTGTTTTTTATTAATTCAGAACCATATTTACAAAATTAAAATTTTAAAAATATCAATAAATTAGATTTTCCACAAAACCATCCAAAATCCACAATTTTTTAAAGCCATCTTTAATTAGGATTCCAATAATAATCCCCTAATAATGTTACAATAAATTCATGAAAATAATTTATTACATGTCAAGCCATCACGTTCTTATAATTTATAGTCAAGATAGTAACCAACTACCTTAAGAACATTAGTGAAAATAAAAAATGACATAATTATTCTCTACATATGACCACAAACCACCCTTTCTTCACTAGTTCCAACAATAAATTACATAAATCCCTATCAAGTAATAACGATATATTCACTATGAATTACATATAAGGTTCTTAAAAAGAGAATGAAAGATATCAATTAAGAAAGGCCAAGAATGGATATTTACCAATAAATCAGGATATACAATAACCATTATATTTCCTAAGGGTTAATCTTGGATCGATAGGAAATGTCACTCATGCCTTGGGGAGAAAAGGAATTCGTTTTATGAAAGAATTATGGGATATATATGGAATAATGGGATTAAATAAAATTAAAACACTGAATATGGCATCTAAAACAAGATAGTTCATGGTTAGGGAACACAATTAGTAAAACAAATTTCTATCCAAGAATGATATATTATCATATTTATATAAGTATTTCATGGTCTCTACTGATAACCCATATGGTTTTTCTAAAATTTATGACAATAGTGTAGGGTTGTTATTCCATCATCCAACAAGAGACACTGATTCCTCAATAAGTACACTTCATTTTTCCAAACCATGTGAAAAACATATAGAACTATGTTCCCATCATCCACAAGTCATACAGCTTCTTGGAGGTATCATAAGGTTTCAACTAACCGTGCTCAAATTGTGTGCCACTATAAAAGCATACAATACATTCAAAAACTCCTCTGAACATCACAAAACATAAAACAATAATTTAATATAATTAAAATGAAATAATTAGGGATCATGTACCTGAAACCATGGTTAAATACATTCTTCATGCCCTTAGTCATTCTATCCCAAGAAATTAGAAAATGATTCTTTTCTTGGAATAGATCGAGAAATTGATCCATCATTTATTTTTTCATTCTTTTGTGTTTCTTCATTTATCTAACCATGTTGTTATTAAACAAACATTTGTCTGATGTTTTTCCATTTCAAGAAATTCTCTTCCATATCCACCAATCATAACAGAACATGAATAAACATAGAATCTAGATCTAGGTTAAGATGATCTTATTTAATCACATGTTTAGAATATGGTTGGTACTTATATGGAGGCCCTGGTTTTTCTTCCTTGACTATTACATCATTCTAAAGACAAAATCATAATATTTTTCAAAACCACAGTACACAAGATTAGTTTCATAGTATAATTACAACTATAAATAACTTTTACATAATAAAACAATACAATTATATAATTCCATAATCTCTAGATTCTTAGTGACCCTCATACTCTTTATTATATGAATCACTTAAGGATATAAATCAATGAAAGGGGAGAGAAAAATCCTAGTATGAGGAAATATAGGAACATGAATTAATATAACATGGGTCATAGTAATAATCATCATCTTATAATATATATGGTATAATAATTATAATCATGATAAGAAACATTATTTATAATAATTGAATGTGGTAATGCATAAAATGTAGACATCATGTCTTAGTGGTCAAATACCACACAATGTTGTAAACAAAGATGGAAGCATGTTCACACATAAAATATGTCAATAATCCTAAAATAATCATTGTGAACAAATATATCATCATGTTCACACATATCTGACATTATATAATGAGATACATCGCATTACATAATGTATAGTAACACAATATAATTCTATACTCACCCACTACATCATAACATTTACATAATCATGCTTTCCACAAAGATTATATATCAATTATTGACATAAAATATCTGATGGAAAGGAATGTATTTTATTTCATAGTGGATAAATATATGAATAATATTTTTTATTCACAAAAAACAAAAGGAAAACACATTCTGTATAAGAATTATTACACTTGATTGAAAAAGAATCAAACTCATGAAGAGTTAATATTTGTTTTGGAAAAATATTTCTTTTGAAAAAATTTATATTTGAAATAAAAATAGATTTTAAACATATATATATATATTAAATTAAAATGTAAAAAAATAAAATATAATTTAGAAGTATCAAAAGAACATCCAAACTATAATTTGGCATGAATTTTTATAACCCAAATAAAGGAAATTGGGTTCATGAATCCCCTTACCTTATGTATGAATTATTTTTTCACATCAATATCCTAGATAAAAAAATACAATTCTTTAAATAGTCAATCCATAACCTCTTATAATTTTATTTTATTTATAATTTGTTTTCTATTTTTATGTCCATTTTATGAGTTATTGAGTTCGATTTCATTGTTCAGAAGTGTTTATTTTCTTATTTTTCATGATCAATTCACTTGTGTATGTATATATATCAGATAATGAAAATGAGAATAATTATCCAAAATTGAAATTATATGTTTTTAATGAAAATAATGAATTTTAAATGGTCTTATATTTTATTTTTTCCCAGATATTAGGATGATCCCTTAGATAAATTATTAGTGAAATTTTTTAGATTAATTTAGTTATTTTATAATAATTACGAACTAATTTTGATTTATTAATTAATATTATATATATATGATAGTTTCATAAAATAAAAATTATTATATAGTACATTTTAGAATCAATTGTATCCTTTATAATGGTTTTATGGATAGTGATTATGGTGGTAAAGGATATTGAAAAATGTTTATCCTTGAAAGTGATAACTTAACCCCTCAATGATGATATTTTTTATTTCAAAACAAATTTATAAGAAGATGTTTAATGATGGATTAATAAATTAACATAATAAAAATAAAATATATTCAAGATATAGTAGATATAATTCAGCATAGACAAGGATAGGTTAGTATAGAAAAAGAAAATAAATTGAATAGAATATAATGTATAAGAGGATTTTACCTCTTGAATTATTCTCATTGACAACCTCCTTAGATAAATAGGATTTGGTCTTTTCATGAGGGAAAATGATCCAACATGTGGGGGATAGTATTGGTAATTTTATTTTAATTAATTTATAAAATATTCAAATATTTGATGTTGAAAGTAGAAGAGGAGATGAGGGGTGTAATTCAAGGGAAGGAGAGGGGTGTTATTTTTTTATTCATTATTATATTATTTGGATCGAGACTATCAATAGTTTTAACCTTATAAATAAATATATTAAATTATTTTTAGAAAAAATCTAAAAAATTCACCGTAACCATTTTTCAATGTGTAAAATTCAATAAAAAACATTATGTTAATAAAAAATTGTAAATATGAGAAAATTGTTTTTTAATTAAAATCACTATTTATCCCCAAAATTCCAATTTTAAATTTAGAACTTATTTTATGACACATTGAAATTTTAATTATGGTCTCGTTAAATAATATTATTTTTAAAATACAAATAAATAATTTCTGAATCTATTATATGAAAATAAATTTTCATTTCAATCATTATATAAACTATAAAATTGGAAATAAAAATATATGTTTTTTAAAATTACTAAAACGTAGTTTATAATTATTTTAATCTTTTATTTATTTATTATATGATATAATTATATAATACTATCATTTATAATATGTCTAAATTATTATTTTTTCATTCATATGTGATGTTAATATTATTTATTCCTTTTGATCCCATGTTTTCCATTCATACTTATAGTTCACATATATAAGTTTGATCAGGTGAGTAGTCTTGTTGAATAGAACATTATCTCGGTGGTCCAAGATATTCATTAGTTTTTCCTCCAAAGAGATATCGTTTTCCAACTGTACCACCCATAAATACAGTACATGTGAGGGCTCTAGCATCCTCATAAGGGATACATAGAATATATCTTGTAATTAGGACATGGTTAGTGGAAGTACTAGTCAATATTCCACAGCTCTAAAATGATCTAGAATCTCAATGGGGCTGATGTACATCTGAATTAGATTCCTTTCATCCTAAATCTCATTATTCTCTTCCGTGGAGATATGTAAAGGAATACCAGGTCTCCAACCTTAAATTCTAGGTATTATAGATCATTTTATATATAGAAAATCTATCAGTTGTGGTCTATATTGATGGGCTGTTGAATTCTTTAGAAATCTTCTGCCATTTTCTAAACTATTTCAATTAATAGAATCTTATGTTTATTTACTTAATTCCATCATGTCAGTGTTAAGTTTATTTTACCATAAATGGATTCATATGGAGTCGATCGGATGAATGGGTGGAACCTCTTTTTGTAAGAGAACTCAGATAGAGGTATATATTAGTAACAACCATTTTTAAGGTCTATAAACCATACACTAAACATATCATTCAGTCTTTCAATAGTACTCTCATATTGGCCCTATGTTTGAGAATTCTATATTTTACAAAAATTTATCCCATTGTTTTAATCATGTTGGATACATTTTCTAAAATTATAGGTGAATCTCAAATATCAATAAGATTCAATCAATATCGGTTACCCATGTTGCCATACAACTTTTTTAATTTATATCCATAGATGTTGATCCAATGAGAAGTCCTCAAAAATTATGATAAAGTATGTTTCATTTATAATAATATCCACAAGAACCCATATATATATTTTTTTTAATATAGATTTATTCAGAATTCATGTGACAAATTCCATGGTAATGTGTTCCCATTTACATGTTGGTATCGGTAATGGCTGCATCATCCCCTTATAATTTCGCCTTTCAACATTCAATTGATGACATACTAAGAACTCTTATGTATATTTTGTGGTCTATTTCTTCATATTTTCCCCCAAATAGAGATATCAGAGATATTGATACATCTTTGTGATCCACCTGTGAATAGAGAAGGTTGAGATAGATGCATCTTTCATGATCTATATCTTTTATCTAGGGCTTGGATTGTCTATCATACCATGACCCAAATATTATGACTCGTTCCTCATTAATTTTTAACTCTAAAGAAATATATTTTCTACCATAATCTACCCTATTTTGAATTCACAAAAAATTTCATTGATCATACTTTTATTTATTCCATGAGCGATAATGGATAAATTATTTTAGAAATAGTTATAAATTTTCCATCCTTAATGATTCTCATGTCCATCATTTAAAATTCTAGGAATATTGGATACCTATCAATTATCATCATTCATAATCATGTAGGATTCTTTCTACTGAGAGAATATTTTACTTTATTTATCTTATCATGATGATCATGTATTGGGCAGTCATAATCCTTGATGAGCTATAACTATCTTCATTGGCACATAATAATCTCTTTCTTGGTGAATATATACGTGAGGTTCTTATGATCATTATATATCTCACACTTCTCTACATATATATATATTTCTTCCATATTATCAATGTGAGGATCACAACCGCTAACTCTAGATCATATGTGGGATAATTTTTATTAGGAATTTTCAACTTTCATGAGAAGTACGCTATCTCTATATCATTTTTCAATAGATCAACGACTATAAAATTCTTTGAAACATTGTTCTCTACCACAAATAGTTCCCCAGATTTCATTAGTGTGGGTACTTGTGCAATAATATGCCTTGTTTCAAAAACATTTAACTATGCTCCACATTCCCAATTCAAGAAAAATATTCTCCCTTCTGAGCCATCGTGGTTAGTGGGTCTGAAAATCATGATATGTATGTCACAAATCATTGCTAATACCTAACTAGAAAAAGGAAACTATGTATCTCTATTAAAAATATTGTTTTGGGCCACTCTTAAATTTCCTATTCATTCAATGTTCTATATATATTACTTTATTGGTTATAAAATTCCCCAAGATAGTTACTTCTTTTGTTAAAACCTCACATTTACTATTCTTGCAATATAGGTTCTCCCATTGAAAGTTATTTACCACAATATCCTAATAATCTTAATTTTCTTCTATTATCTTTGTATATATCAGAATATCATCAGTAAAGACTACCAAAAAATTTAAGGTAATATCTAAAGACTTTATTCAATAATTCCATGAATATGGATGGGTCATTAGTGGTTATGGAAAGCATCACTATGAACTCGTGGTTTCTCTACCTCATTTTAAATGTAATTTTTTGAATATCATCTCTTATTACCTTTAATTAGTAATATCTTGAATAATGATACACATTATGAAAATATTTTTACCCATTTAGTTAATCAAATAACTCAATTATTCATGAAATCGAATACTTGTTCTTTTTCATGATTTATATGAGCTGCTGATAATTAACGTAGTGGCACATCGATCCATCCTTCTTCTTGAGGAAAAGGACCGGTGCACCCTATGTTTAATCACTCATGAATATAAAACCTTTCTATATATTCTCTTATAACTAATTCATCAGTCCCTCCAACTCAATGGTGTCCATTATATAAGGTTTCATTGATACAAGTTGATATCTAGGAATAATTTAATTCTGAACTCAACCTCTCGATCAGAAGTAAGTCCAGGGAATTATTCATGGAACACGTTAGTGTAGCTCCTTTAAATAGGATGTCTTAGAGCACGATTCTATCCTTCCTCTCAATCGTTTAATCTAGATATTATTTCTCATAAGGCAATTATATCTACAAAAGATATGATAAACCTAAAGGATATTCATAATCTCCATTACACTTTAACAAAATTGGAGGATTCCTAAGTATTTGAAGAGTGATCTCCCATTCCCAATAGTTGATATTGGATTGTTAAAAAGATCGACAATATATTCCCAATATAGATTCAAACTCCACCAAAGCAATTAAGACTACATATTTTGGTAGGTTCATCCCAAATCAAATTAACAATAGTGGTGTTATATAATTTGGATGCGATAATTTCCCCATTTTTTGTTCTCACAGATAACTTGGCCACCATATTTTTTAGGTGTTGATTAAATAGTAATACGTAAAAAGATAGTAATGAATGAATTTGTTGAACCAGAATCAAATATTATATTCTCTATTATTTAATCAATGACTAGTGTAGCTATCCCCACATCATTTTTAGGCTCCAACTCAGCATTAGTCATGGAAGTATATTTCCCTCCCTCTTTTGGTATTGGTGGCTGCTGATTCTAATTACCCTCAAGTATTAAAGGTTTATTTCACTAGATTTAATAGTTCCCATGATCCCTAAAGTTTAAACATTGAAAAATGTATGGTTTTCTCCTTTCTTCCACCACATTGTACTGCTTCTTCATGTCTCTTTATCATTTATGATCATTGTGGCCTTCCCCCCAAAACATGAAGCATATCCCCAACCTTTGAGGAAATTTCCATGATTATCCTCCCCACATTTTTAAAATTTTAGAGGTTAATAATTCTTTCCACCTTTTAATTAGATCATTCATATTGAAAATCCATATTTCATTTCTAATCTCTATATCCATGGGAATATTCTCCAAAATCCATCTATACATTGAGAGAACATAGAACAATATCATCATAACTCTCACTTTCATTAATTTCTAGAAACATTCAATAATGTGGATTTAAAATACTACAGAATCTATCTATTTTTATTTCATTACAGGTAAATAACCCATGTTGAACCTTGAAATCCTTGTGAAATTTTTTTGTATGTCTTGACAAATTCACCATATTTTTTATTCAGCTCTAAGAATTCACTCTCTATCATTTCCTATAGATTTTGAGGGAAATTCTTATAAATAAATATTTTCTTCAAGTCCTCCCACTATATCTTCTAAATTTCATCCTTAATCTTGGTGTTATTAATAAATTCCCTCTATTTGTTGGCCTCCCTATATTAATGATAAACGTCCAGAATCACCTTCTTCTTCTCAGAATAAAGATGGAGAGAATACATCTTATCCATTTTGTTTACAGACTATTATATGACTAGTGGATCAAAATATCTAAAAAAAATTCATTTTTGTTTCTATATAAAAGTCTCGAAATCTAGTTTCTCCCTCTTATGGGAAGGTAGTTGTTCGAGTTTATTTATGTTCTTATTTATAGACTAATATAGATAGGTAAGAATCCCCAAGAAATTTTCACTCCACCTCCAAAGGCATTAGGGATTTCATTCAGGAAGTCAATGAAATTTCCCTTGAATGTGTTTTTTCCTTAGTTTCTCATTATAACTGAAATTTTCTAAAATATAAATGGTTTAAACAAAAAAATAATTCAAAAATTCATGAATAAATAATTTAATCTCTTTTCCATTAACTATAAAGGAATATCTTGTAGGATCTCTATGTTTACAATTCTTCAAAACAAATATTCTTGGGTGCTTACATATACTTTGTATCATAATGAGGTTTTAACTAATGTTCACAAATCTAAATTCCCCAATTAACTAAATCATTATTTGAAATCAACTATAGGGTCCCATATTTTTCTTACCAAACTATTTCCTCATTTTAATGATAAACAACATAATAGTGTAACAAAACTAGGATCAAAATGGTTATCATTTACATAATAAAACATAAAAATTATATAATTCCTTCTAATCCATCATCATATTATTCATCTTGTACTTTTCAATATTAGTAGTCTTATAAGGATTTACATTAATGAAAGGGGTTAGGTAAAATCCTAGAAAGTGGTTATATATAAAAATGAATCAATATAAACAGGGTGAGAATATTAATCATAATAATAACATAAGTATGGTATCATCATAATAATCATTATATAATAAAGTAGATAAAGTCATGGAATAGGTAAAAGCATAAAAATGAAATATCATGTCCTAGTTGTAAAATACATCAAATTATTGGAAAAAATGAAAGCATCATGTTCACGCATTACATATGTGAATAATAATAAAAACACCCTTTTGAAAAAGAATAGATTCGTGTTTAGGCATATTGCACATTATCTCCTAGTATGCATCATATTACCATTTCATTGGAGTGATATATGATTTCGGGTCCACCTGTCACATGAGAACATTTACATAATCATTCTTTCCACGTAGAATGTATATCAATCATGGACATAAAATAACCATTGAAAAGGAATGGGTTTCATTTCATAAATAATAAATTCATGAATAAAAATATTAGTTTCCAAATAATAATTCTAAATGAAAATTGGTTATAAGAGTTGTCTCACTAGATTGAGAAACAAATAATCTCAAGAGGAGTCCAGATGTATTTTAGAAATAAGAGTTATTTCAACAGTCATTTTATTTTTCCAAAAACAATATTAGAAACATGTGTATCATTGAATGGAAAATTAAATAACAAAAAATATAATTTATCAATATCAAAAGAACGTACACGTTGAAATTTTGCATTAAAGTTGAATAACCCGAAGAAATGAAATTGGGTTTTAGAATCCACTCACCTTATGTATGAATTTTTTCATAACATTAATATATTATATAATAAAATTAGAATCATTAATTATTAAATATAGAACAAATTATACATGAATTTATACATTATTATTTTCTTAATTTTATATGGTGATTTTTGTTCGTTGAAGAGATCAATTTCATCATTCTTGAATGGTTTTTTCTTAGTTTTCAAGATCGGTTCACTTTTGAATATATATGGAAGATCATGGAAAATGAGAATAATTATCCAAAATATGAATTATATGTTATTAATTAAATTAAATTATTTTAAATTGTCTTATATATTATTTTTTTCCCATATATGTTCATGAGTCCTTAGATAAAGCGTTAGTGATAATTTTTTAAATTAATTGGTTGGTTTTTCGATCATCGAGAACTAGGTTTGTTTTGTTGTTTAATATTAAATATATATGGTAGTTATAGAATATTAATTTGATTTTAAAATAACTATAATTTTTTTGATGAATTTTAATGTTTTTATGACCATCCATGAAGGTGGTATACAAAAAAATAAAACATTCCCTCCTCAATGACGTTAAATCAATACCTCAGTAATGATGTTTTAGTTTTTTTAAACAAAATGGATAGGAGAATAGGTTTGATGATGGATTATTTAATTAGAATATTAAAATTATAATATATATGAGATACTATAGTTATAATTCCACTTGGATAAGGGGAGGTGAGTAGATAACAAGATGTTAAAAGAAATTAAAAATAGAATGGAAGAGGATTTTACATTTTCAATTATTCTCCTTGAGAACATCCTTAGGGAATTTTGGCATGGCCTTTTATTGAAAAAAAAGGATTTTGGTAGTGTGGTAGAGCCTTGGTAATGTGATTTTTTATAATTTGGGAAATAATCAAAACATTGAATGTGTGAGGATAAGATGTGATGATTAGTGGTTGTTATAGGGGTGGAGAAGGGTGTTGTTGATTATTTTATTTATTATTTCATTTTTGTTTCTCAATACTATTAATAGTTAAAACCTATTAGTAAATATATTAAATAATAAATAATATTTTGGGATTATGGGCTTAAATTTTCCATAAATCATCTATGATTCAATAATTCATATATTTGTCAAAAACTGTAAATTATTGTATTTCATTATATAAATATTCAACTATTTGGGAAAAAAATAAAAAATGAAACCCAACCATTTTTTATGTGTATAATTAAAAAATGAACATAATTCTATGAAAATAATTTTATAAATAAATGTTATTAAATTTTTATTTAAAATCATTATTTATTCAAAAAATTACTGAATTTAAAATTTTTACACATTTTATGACACTTGAAAAATTAATTAAGGTGTCATAAAATATCTTCATAATAATAGGATAATAAAATATTAATTTATGAATTTATTTTATTAAAATATATTTTCATTGAAATAATTATACTAGTTATAAAATTATAAATAAAATTTTATGTGTTTTATAACTTCCAACACTTGATTTATAAATTTTCAAACATTCATGTACCTATACTATGATATAATAATATTATTTTATCATTTATAAATGCATCAATATTATTTACTCTAACATAGGTCATGTTTTAATTCTATTGGATATATTACTATTTCTAATGGTCATGATACTATTACAAATTTCATATTATTATTCCATCAGTAAACGTTCCTTACTTTCTATGAATATCACTGATTTAATTATTAATTAATGAGAATAATTTTTTTATTGTGTCTATATTATATGTATGTTTTTTATTATATGTAACATTATTAATATAAGGGAAGTTATATTTATAAATTTTTGGGTTGTTACAAATTCTTAAAATGAGATAAATGAAACACATTGTGAACTAAACTAAACCATAATGGTAAAGCCAACAGACATTCCACCTCCCCAACAATTTCAATTATCTAAATAGTACATTTGTATTAAGTATATAACCAATACCACTTACCATAATGTCAATGTATAATCCATGGATAGATTCTCAATAAAAAATTATCAGTCAGCTCAATTGGGAATGGTCATTGATGGTTATTAGAAAATTATTTCTACAGATTCTATACCATCCCCTTCCTATTATAGGTGAGGAATATTGAGACATACTCAGCCACATCCCTTTTCATGAAAACCCATAAAAACATTTCTTTCTATACTCTATAAATTATTAGATATCGTGGATGAATATACCATTTCTAATGATGATAATCATTGAGAATTTTTTCCTCGCATGCCCAAGTTATCGTGATCTAATACCCAAACCATAAAGTTGATCTCTAATCCAGATTCTATCCCTAAATGGTCTCCCCACCATTGATTTGGGGCCATAATGAAACACATTCACATTTAGATATTTGTTCCCATATCAAATGATGAACCATGTAAGGATAAAAAAACTGTGAAAAAAACAGCAACATCACCACTCTTGCTACAATCCAGTTTCATGACTTCTATAACTGACATCATCTTCCACTAAATAGAACCTTCTTTATAGAACTAATTATATAAATTCATGCTTAATATTTTTACCACTTAATTTCCATTACCCAGTCTATACTGAAAATCTAATTCAAACATTTGATGGTATTTTATCAATATTATTTTCCTTTGAATCTAATATCCTTGTGAAACAATGTGTTTCAAACTCTTATGTTATGTAAAAAATGAGAATTTTACATAAAAAATATAATTATTTTAACACTTAAAATCATGTAATACATAAACTAATTCCATATAATGAATTGGGTAGTTCTTCGCATGAAACCATAATAGATAGGATCCATAAGAAACAACATGATCACACTATATGAGAAAAAATACAAACCCATATCCTAATGAATTAAAATAGGATAAATATCCCTATGAAGACTATGTAAATGTATGTTTAGTTATTGATGTAATTAAAAAATTAGGAACATGAATGAATTTCTTGAATATTATCATAAAAATTAAAGGAACACATTTCCTCATTAGAGATATAATTGATGATTCCAAACATGAAAATGAATATAAAACATCAATAGAATCACTATAGGCCTTGAAAACTATGTTTCTCAATGATATTCTTTAGTGGTTTCCATGATATAACAATATTATTATTGTATAGATCTATAAAATTCATTTTTATTAAATGAAACGTCCTAGTAAATGTACCAATGTTTTTTATAAATCAAACATTGATAACTTATAATACATAATATGATCCAAAATGATACCCAAAACATACTCCAAGTGTGTCAAATGATCCTACTTTTTACAAAAATACACCAATATATCATCTATATACACCACCATAAAGGAGTCAAGATGCCTTTCAAATATCATATTCACCAATTCCATAAATATATCTGGTGTATTCATTGGACAAAAATGAATAATAATGAACATTTAATGGTCATAATTATTTCCAAAAATTATCGTTTTTATATCCTACAATGGAACTCGTGACATGGTATATCCCAAGAATAGTTAAATTTTATAGAACAACATGGATCCTATAAATTGATCAAAAAAATAATAAATGCATGGAATAGAATACTGATTCATTATCATAACATGGTTAATAATTTTATAAACAACAAAAAACATTATATTTTTATCCACATGTTTTTCAAAAATAACCATTGCTTCCCATGGGAACATTCTTAGTAGGATGAACCATTTTCTCTCCAACTGTTTTAATTTGTCTATTAATTTAGTCAATTCAATTGGTGAAATATGATATGATAGATGTCACATAGGATTGATTCATAGTATGAGATAAATTGTATACTCCCCTTCTCTTTTTGACGGAATACCTGAGAAACTATCAATAAAAACATCAAGCAACTAGTCCATGATGGTTGGACAATCTCTATTTTTGATCTCATTTTCAGATTCCAAATTAAATATAATCAACTAATAAGGGATAGTTCCAAACACTATTACCAATGGTCTTAATCTTTTTTAATACACTTATAAATGTACTTTAATGTGTTATATACCGCCATATAATCATTTTAAACTCCCCTCGTGTATGTAAAAATTGATATTGTCCTCAAAATTAATTATCTGATCCACTCACAAAATCAATTCATAGAATACATCCCCGTCAGAGAGAAATACTATACTATTATATTCCCATAAATAGTCATAAAATATGATTCATATTTGAATTCATGATACTGAAATTTACCCAAATGTGTTTTGACATTCAAAATATAAGAAATCATATTACAATGTTAACATATAAGATCAACAACATGACCATCAATAAATTAATTGGAAACACATGTATCAAACTAATCTTGTTCAAGTGATGAATTAATGAAAATCACACCTCTCACTATTTAAGGCCCATATTGATCATCCACGATCACCTGTTTAGCACCATGAAATTCCTTACTCAATTCAATTTTCTATTTATTACCTGGTTGAGATTTCATTAGTTGAGGGTTTATAGTCTTTCGTGAATCAGTATGTCTTTCTCAGTTTTACTAATGACAGTTATTCAATTATAATCATCAAACTGAAGAAAAATATGTATGGGAAACATGATATGTTTCACTAGTACCTAAACATGAATCATGATGATAATAGGGAAAAAAGTGTCCCATCTCATTGTAGTTGTGACATTCTATTTTTTAGTGTCATATCACCTGGATTTATATTGTCAAGAGAACAACATTGAAAACATCATGGAATTGTTTTACTAATGAGGAAGATATAATTAAGCCAAATATTGATTATAAGACTTACTAACCCCTTGATAATGGGTTTCCCTCATTTTCATATTTCCCTAATTGAACTTCCCAGTTGTTCCTGTGGGAATAAACATTCGTCGTCTGACCTTGTTTCCTATGATATCATTTTCTTCCATGATATCATTATTAAACATTACTTTATAATCCACTATAAAAACAATACAAATATTTGATAAAATATTTGGTTTAAACACATAATCAAAAATTTCTTCCTCTGAGGACACAAATTCTAATACATCTAGTGAAAAAGGACACTAAATTCATAAATTTTTATGAAAACTCTTTTACCGATAGATTTTCTGCTTCTTACTAAATACGATTGTTGTTATAAAATTTATTAATACGTGAGGATATAAATTATTATTAAAACATTCATCAAAACACTCCCAAGATATACCTAGGTCTAATTTTTCCTAAAATTTAAATTACCACTATTGTCATGAAACATCCTCCAGCGTAAATTTCTATAACATTACATTCATCTGTAATTCTGACTGATGGAAAATGAAAATTTGATTCAACATATTCAACATAACATGAACTTCATCTACTACATAATCCCCTAGAAAACTCGGCATGTCCTTATTCTAGAATTAAACTAAATGGCACACATATATTTGTTAATATTTTCTTTTCCCTTTATCCATGGACTAAAAATACAAGACAATACGTTTAATAAACTATTGGTTCACTTTTGGCTTAGGTGGAACAAAATTCTGAGCAACCTCTTCTGTTTAGTTCCTTTGACGCATACTCGATTCCATTTTCTAAGACAAAAAAACATTATTTCATCTTACATTCTAGAATTTAAGGATTATCTATTTCCAATTTACTATTTACGAATTTTCTACAATCAATTTTTATTCTCTATAAACCATTTTAACCATCATAAAAATACAACTATCGTACCCTTTGAAAATATCCAATTTTAAAAAATTTCAATTCATTTCCAAAATCATAAAATATTAAATTCATATAAATAATTAACACAATAATGAACAATACAATTCTTATCGGAATTCATTCAACTAATACATGTCATGAAATTCGCATTGGATACACCCATCATGATGATGTAACAACTAACATATATTTATCTAGATATTATCATGTACCCTTGCTCCGATTTAACTTTATGTTCAATATAAATTGGTTATATAATTTTATTTATTCTCTACTTTTAAATTTCATAAAATCTTACTCATTCAACCATCCAAAGATATAGATGATCTTAGTAGGACTATTATAATTTCCAAAATCCAATATGGGTCATAATTGATACTCAAGGATTGAACGATCTGATACCATTTGTAATATATTTTCCCCTCACAGTATAGCATATGAAGAGGTGGTGGGTGTTAAAAGACATAGGTGACATCTCAAATATAGAAAAGGAAATTAAGAAATTATGAGTGCATCAATAATAATTAGGTGATTATTTTCCCATTTAAATAAAAATCATCTAAATCATATAACAATAACAAAAAAACCTGATATGATGCATGAGTAAAATAATATAACTCAAAATATAACCATATAAACAACTATATCAGTGTACAAGATTATACCAAGATACATATCCAATGAATCTAATGAAAAACCCCAATTAATTAATAGGCATAAAAAATATACTCCTGATATAATGCGTGTTCCAAATAAACATGCCACACTGACAATATCAAGAAGCATCACTAAAGAACTGAGATACCTTCCCATTACCTATTTACCAATAGATAAAATTTTAAAATGTAAATAGTTCCCAAGAAGGGGTGATTCTAAACTCAGTAGGATTTCCACAATGACTTCCCATCTCATTCCATTAGGACAAAACATCATAGAAAATTTATATAAAATAGTTTAACATAGTTTTAAACTATTTATATAAAATAAAAAATTATTTTTACAAGGAAATAAATAAAACAATCCTTAAAAATATATCAAATTCAATTTATATTACCCATCCCATGATTCCACACACACCCACTCATGAATGCACAGGTGAAAGTTCCAAACCTATGCGAGTTATCTCATCAATATACAATTTCATCATAAGGTAACTACTATAAGTTTCCATAGTTTTAACACCCAAAGCATCTATGGTTCATTTATCTTGGAATAATACAGTTGTATGTGTTGAATGGAACTTAGAGTTATAACCCACAACAGCCAATCAAACTAGTCGTTATGAATAGTAATACCAACTTTTTGAAATTTTATAAATTTTATCTTTAAAAATGGACTTCATTTTTGGATTCGGAATAACAAAATTAGCTTAGGGTGAATTTTTGGTATTTTTCTTAACACTTTCTATTTTTGATTAGTAGTGAAAAACAAAGAGATATAGTATAAAACAAAATTTAAATTTAAATAATTAATTATTTTATTTAAATTTATTTTAGGTCAAAATAGATACATAATACCTATATATGCTCAATTTAATTTATTGGAGTCATTTCGTAATAATATTAGATATATAAAATTTTATTGAACTATTTACACTCTTTTACCTACATTGTAGGAGCATTTTCAATTTTACATAAAACATAATTTTACCACTTCTGTGAGTTGAATTTGAAAAATCCAGGAGACACAGTTAATATCAAGAAGTAAAATTTTGTTCAATAAGATAATAGTAATGTTTGATGAATAGTAACTTTTCACTATTATTTACCATGGTTAAAAGTAAATAGGGTAATTACGGGTAGAAATTATATTATTATTACCCTAAAACATCTCCTAATGTTATTGAATAAGTATAATTTGACCATGAACAACCTTATAAATTAAATATGAATCTCTTTGGTCCACGTGGATTAGATTAGGACATTTATTATTATTTAATTCAAAGAAGAGTAAAAAGAATTAAATTAAAAGTTTAATAAATAAAAAAAATTTAATATACGGTTACTAATAAGATAAATTCAACTATAAATATTAATTATGAAGATAATAATATTTCATACATAATGGTATTTTATTTATAATTTTTATACATTAAAAAATTAAATTTATTTATGACACAATGATGATGTTGTAATTACATAATTAGTGAAATATTAAAATAATTGATATTATAAATATACAAATAAAAGTAATTTGAGACTTTTTGTGGATTCCAAAACTTTTATAGGTAAATATTACATATTAGGGTTAGTTATATGAATTTTGTTCAAAGTAATAATTCTTTTATGAATTTAGAAAAAACAAAATACCAAATACTATCAAAATTGACATAAAAGTGTTTTTAAAACAAATATTAGATTATTAATTTATATTCTCTTCCTAAAAAACTAAGGTTTGGAAAAAAGAATTATGTAATGATAGGTGTATCCTTAATGAACCACTTGGGGTTCTCTTGTAAGTATATTGTATGTTTATTAACCATGTAATTTAAATAAACAAAGAGACATGGTAAATGTCAAACTATTTAACTAAGAGTTAAATTTAAAAGATAAGGTTAATATGGTGACCCAAACCTATATAAAACATGATTGGCTGAGTTTTATTTGACAAATATCCATCATATACTTTTAATAATTAATTTTTGTTCCATTAGAAACCGAAAATTATTTTATTATAAAATAATATTTCTAGCTTTTCCTAAGGTGCCCCTCACCCCTCTTATAAAAGGGAACTCCCCCTTCTCTCTAATTAACTCTTTAAAAACCACTAGGATCAGAAAAACCCTTCCCAAATACCCTATAAACTATCCCAAATTCATCTTAGAGGCCTTACGTTAGTCAGATAGCCAACCTAAGGAACCCTTCTGGTCAAATCAAAAGGAAGAACCGGAAAAAGAGGTAAATATTTCATCACCGCTTTCAAGTTCCTTTCTTCTTCCACTTACACTTTATTTGTTATTTCCATTCTCAAAAAATAACTCTAGTATCTTCTTTATAATGGAATGTTATTATAAATATGGTACAACCAAATTCATTATTCTATCCATCCTTTGGATGACATGTCAACATATGTGCGTACGTACGGCTTACTGTCTCCACGTCGTGGTGTAATTGTTATTCAATACATTATTATTTAGATGGGTATAATAATGATTTTTAATTGATGTAAATAATAAATATAACTTGATAATGATTCTGTATATATGATATACTATCCAATTATATATTCTTTTAATATCATAATAATAATATTGTCGCTCGTGCGTACGTACAGATTACCATCTCCACGAACAAGATGAGATTCATTCCCCATCGTATCCATTCAAGAGTAATGTTTATTAGATGATTAAAAATAATGTTTAAAGACTTAATATAATTCTGAATATGAATAATATACATCAAATCCATAACAAAAACTACTTACGTAAAAATTTATACAAAAGAAAATGAATAATTAACACTTGGAACGATGATAATACTAAGATATTTTTAACAAAGCAATCTTCAAATATCATATATGATATAATATTAATATATATGATTATTTAATAATTTAATAACAATTATTTTACAATTATAAATTATTTTAACCTACCCTCTACCAAGGAAAAGTAAAAGGTAATGGGTCTTCATCTCACTCATTATTCCCATGAGATTCATGTTATATTGCCACTATTTCTTTTTGTGTGGTGTATGATCTGCCCATAAGTGTATTCTTTATATAATACACATTAGATTATGTGTATTTAAATCTTCATTAAATAGTTCTTATTTCAAGGGGTGTATGTTTCCTATGTTATCGAATTGGTAAGTTATATTCTATAATCTCTTCATTATCAGAGATTGTTTATAAGTAATTATCTACTGGGACCTCTTTATCATCCACATACATGTTTCTTAAAAATGTATTTCAAAACACATTTACTATGGTATAAAGTATTTTATGACTTGTTATAATTTTCATAAAATGTTTTGAAAGGAATCCTTCCATCATTTTCCAAATAAGTTACATTACGACCATTTTTACAAAGTTAAGGAAAGAATGTTTTTTATCTTATATGGTGGGTGCGACAATCTTCCACTGTTATAACATCGTCGAAGCTTCCATTAAAAGATTATAAGAATATTTTCGAATATAAATGTTTTCTTTTATAATTATGTTACCTTTAAATGATTTCAAAATAGAAAGAGATATATCCCTACAAAAATATGATTTCATCTATGTCAACATCCTTTGATGGATTTTAAGTTTGTTTGAAGTTGATTTATTATGATAAAAATCTTCCCTATTGTATTGAAGGTTTTGTGATAAGTTTGATTGTTGATGTGTTATTTCATACCATTCTTAGTTTATGGATATAGTATTGACATTTCATATTCTAGTCATAATACGAATGTTGATGTTATGTTTTAACCTATTCATATCAAGAATGCATTGGACTTAGTATGTGATGGGTGGAGCCTTCTATAGATCTTCGATGAATCGGTAGGTATCATTCGACAAACTGGGGTCTTGGCACAAGTCAATGAAAAAATCTTTTTTTTAGTGTTGGCACAACTCCTTGACTTTGTGGTTATGAAATTCTAGCATTATGCATTCCATCATTATGAAAGTGGCTATTGATATTTCATGAGATTATTCGA
This sequence comes from Viscum album, assembly GCA_963277665.1. Classification (NCBI taxonomy): domain Eukaryota; kingdom Viridiplantae; phylum Streptophyta; class Magnoliopsida; order Santalales; family Viscaceae; genus Viscum; species Viscum album. The sequence goes on from OY728122.1 coordinate 382,518,048, forward strand.
TTAATAGAATATCCATGTGACTATGTAAATGGAATTTGATATTGCATGTGATTATTTGACTAGTATAATATCCACCTGACTAAGTAAATGGAATTATTTTTATTTGTATTCGCCAAATTATGATGAATTTAATTTTGAAAAGGATTTTGTTTTAGTTCTATACATTACCTTAAATGTCTATGCTTATTTATGAATGTTTTTTCTATATTATTATCATTACTGAGCATCTGAGATCACTCCTTTTTATGTTTTATTTCTCCCAGGATGTGAAGAAGTATATTATGACTGACCTATAGGGATAGTCTTTGGGATCTCAGAGTTTTCTATAGAAACAATGTTGTTGTAGTTTTCTATTTTTTGATTTAATGTAAACCGTATGAATGTATCTAGAACTTCAAAAGCTACAAAACTAATAGGTCTTTTGACACTTGATCTTTTGTGACCATGACAATGTTATGTAATAATTAACTGACTCTGGGTAACTAGGGTCGGGGCATTATAGTTGGTATCATTTGATGTTTAGTACAAACCTTGGAATCTTGATTTAGAAAAACTCTTATTAGAGCACATATCCCTAAGATAGACATTGAGGATTAGTATAGACAAACTTCTAAGAATTTTGGTATTGTAGAGATTTTGTGAGTGTTCTAAGAAATACATCCATGTATAGATATGAGCAGGTAGAGGTGGCTCTAGAACAGATTTACCTAGGGGAAAACTCAAAAACACTGCTTTGAGCTAGACTTGAACGGGAACTGGTGAATAAAAATGGGTTTAGCTGCACTCTTAGTTACGACACTTTTCAGTGATATGTTTAGGATAATTCTGATTTTCTTTACAAACTATCATGAAATGATTATGAGTATATACATCCTTAAAGAATATTTTTTTATAATTATGTATTATATCCATAAACTGTTGAATTTATGTTAATTTTCTTAAAAGTTTGGAATTGTGTATTTCAAATCATAAACTAATATAGTTTATGCCATTGTTTAGAAATGGTGCCTAGTGGAAGGAATGGAAACCGTATCAATTCACATGCTCCGTGTAGGGATTTATCTCCCACTCATGATAATTATAGTGGAGCTGGTGATGCAACTGTTGCTGATTAGCTAATCACCATACTGGGACAACTCACTCCGGTTATGAATAATAACCATACCCATATGGAGCACCCTGATCCATATCATGGAGTATCGATGTTAGATCGCTTCATAAGGAAACAACCACCAACATTAAATGGGAGTACAAATCCATTGGTATCTGAGTAATGGATATGTTACTTAGAGAAAATATTTCTTTCTTTGGGGAGTGGCGAAAGGGAAAATATTGTCATGGTTGTTTACAGCCTCACTGGAGATGTTGATCAATGTTGGTCATTGACTCAAAACACAAAGGAAGATGTTGAAGTATCAAATATAGAATGGAGTATTTTTAAATATATTTTCATTGAAAAATATTTTCTTCGTGACCATTGAGCAGATATGGAAAGACAACTTCTGAGTCTGAGACAAAAGGAGGATGATAATGTCATAAATAATGAAGCTAAATTTACATGGTTAGCGAGGCATTCTACATATTATATATGAAACCCAATAAGTAAGATTGATTGTTTTATTGATGGTTTAAATACATTTCTCCATCGAGAATCTGTCTCACAATCCTTCTCATTGTTCGAAGATATTGTCTCATGTGTTATCAAGATAGAAAAATAATTCTCTAAATTTTACGACATTAAAGAAAAGAAATAGAAGTAGAGATTTGTTGAACACTTTGGAAACAGAAATAAGGGGAATAAGGGAAAATTTTTATATCCACCCTACAGTAAATGTTGGAATAAACACCCTGGTACTTGTTTGAAGGGAATGGGAGTCTGTTACAAGTGTGGTGAAAAGGCCACCAATCTCTTGATTGCAAGGGGAAGAAAGATGTTGTCGATGTTGAATAATAAAATTTTAGAGAATGGTGTAATTATGAAAATTAATTTCCTAAGCGGCAGGGGAACATACATAAGAAGTGGCCAAGGGATCAAGGCCAAGCTTATGTTATCATTACTGTTGAGTTTCAAGCTCCGAAAGATGTAGTGGCAGATCATTTATTGGTTTCCTCAAGTTTAGCCAATGCTTTATTTTATTCTGGATCATCTCATTGTTTCATATCTTCCCAGTTTTCTTAGAAAAATAGATATTTCCAATTTGATTTAACAAGGGAGTTTTCAGTCAAAACTCTTAGGGGATGTATCTTTGCTATAAAGTTTTGTGAATCAGTTCCCATTAAGACTTATAAATATTCTTTATCTCCTGATCTCATAATCATAACCATGATTGAATTTCTTATAATCATCTGTATGGATTGGCTATCGGACCATGAATCAAAATTTTATTTAAATAAGAAGGTGGATACTATTTTTGATGATGATGATAAATAACACCTTATCTTTAGAGCAGAACCATCACCACCTAATTCTTATCTAGATCCACCCCCATTAGCTCAATTAAATTCAATTATTGGGAAGGAAGACAATGAAATAACATTGGGTGATGAAATTAATGTTCAAATAGAGGACGTACCTATTGTGAAAGAATATGTTGATGTGCTTCCAGAAGATTTCCCTAGACATCCTCCAAAACGAGAAATTGTGTTTTCCCTTGATTTAATTCCTATATCAAGGCCCCTAATGAAGACCCCTTATAAAATGTCCATGGTGTAATTAGTATAACTAAAGAAAGAACTAGAGGAATTGAGTAATAAGGGATTTATTCGCCCTATTATTTCTCCATGGGGAGCCACTTTCCTTTTTGTTAAGAAGAAAGATGGGTCTATGAGGTTGTGCATTGACTACAGGGAGATCAATGCAATAACAATAAAGAACAAGAATACCATACCTCGCATTGAGGACTTATTGGACCAACATCATGGATCATAATACTTTTCAAATATTGACCTTAGATCTGGATATCATCAGTTGTGTGTGAAAAGGGAAGACATTCCGAAAACAGCATTTTGAACCAGGTGCGGGCATTATGAGTTTACAGTAATGCCTTTTGGATTGAATAATGGACCCTATATCTTCATGGATCGAATGAATATATTTTTCAAGGAATATCTTGATGGATTTGTAGTTGTATTTATTGATGATATCTTGGTATACTCCAAAAGCTATGAATATCATGAAAATCACTTGCGCATTATTCTGAATACTCTTAGAAGACAAAAATTATATGGGATGTTTAGCAAGTGTCAATTCTGGATTCAGGAGATTTCCTTTCATGGCCATATTCTCTCTATGGATGGAAAATCTGTTGATCCTTCTAAGACAAGATAATCCAATAATGGCCTACCCTGATGAGTATAACTGAGGAACGCAGTTTTATTGGGATAGAAAGTTATTATTGGCGTTTCGTCTAGAATTTTTCCCGATTGGCTAACCCATTAACAAAGATCACATGTAAGGGGGTTAAATTTTCTTGGAAAAAGAGTTTTAAGAGTCTTTTGAAGAACTAAAGATAAAATTAGTCAGTGCTCCTATATTAAATCTACCATCAGGGAATGATGGGTTTGTTATTTATAGTGATGTATCAAAGAAATGAGTTTGTTGTGTCCTTATACAAAATAATAGGGTTATTTCCAATGCATCAGGATAGATAAAAATTCATGAGAAAAAACTATCCTACTCATTATATGGAGTTAGTATCTGTAATATTTCCTCTAAAGATATGGAGATATTATCCCTATGGTGAAAAATGTGAGATATATACAGATCACAAGAGTTTGAAGTATGTTTTCTCACAGAAAGAAATCAACAAGAGGCAAAAGAGATGGCTTGAACTACTCAAGGATTTTGATTGCACTATACACTACATCATGGGGAAGGAAAATAAGGTGGAAGATTCTTTGAGTATAAAGGATCATGTAGTTTGTACAAGATGGGAGTTGAAAAAGATCCTATATTAATGGATCAAGTAAAGATGGATATAGGAATCACCATAGAAGGTGAAACATCAAAATGTTTTCAAATGGTTGCGAATCAATGTTTAGTAGAAAGGATAAAGAGTTCTCAGACCGATGATGAAGTGTTTCAAAAGAAGAATAAAGCAATGAATAATGGGAGATTGAGTGACTTTGTGTATGAAGATGGAATATTGAAATTTGGGAAAAGACATTGTGTTCCTGATATACCAGAGCTAAAAATGGAATTTTTGGATGATTCTAATAGTTCCAATTTCTCTATACACCATGGTAGCACTAAGATGCATAGATATTTGAAAGAACAGTATTAGTGGGACAAAATGAAGAGGGAGATTGCTAATCTTGTGTCAAGATGTATGGTTTTTCAACAATATAAAGCTGGAAGGAAACATCCTGGGGGAGTCATGCAACCTCTTCCAATACCTAAGTGTAACTGGGATAATATTAAGATGGACTTTGTCATGGGACTACCAAATACTCCTATAAGGAATGATGAAATATGGGTCATTGTTGATCATCGTACCAAGTGAGCACATTTTCTTACTATAATGGAAGATTTACCCCTTGAGAGTCTATCAAGACTATATATTAATGATGTTTTGAGACTTCATGGAGTACCCATATGGATTGTTTCTGATCATGATCCACATTTTACTTCAAGATTCTGGAAAAGTCTTCAGAAAGCCCTGTATATTGAACTTCATTTGAGCACTTCCTACCACCCCCAAACTGATGGAAAATCAGAATGGACTATTAAAACCATAGAAGACATGTTGAGAACATTCTCACTTGACTTTCAAGGTATGTGGGTTCAATATTTACCTCTGGTGGAATTTTCCTATAGCAATAGCTTCCATTCAAGTGTTCAGATGGCACCATATGAAGAATTATACGGAAAGATATGTCTCACACCAACCTTTTGGGATGATTTTCGTGAAAGAAAACATGTAGGCTCAGAACATGTGGTGGAAACGATGTAAAAGGTGAAGGTAATCCAAAACCACATCAAAGCAACTCAATGTAGGAAGAAGAGCTATGCTGATAACCAAAGCAAGGATTTGGAATTTCAGGTAGGAGATCATGTTTTCTTGACGGTATCTCCAAGGAAGGGTGTTATACATTTCGGTAAGAAGGGAAAATTGAGTCCAAGGTACATCAGACCTTTCGAAATTCTAGAACTAATTGGGGTTATAGCTTACCGTTTGGCAATGACGCAAAGTCTTTCCAATGTTCACGATGTATTCCATATATCACTACTGAGAAAATACACGCCTGACCCAACGCATGTACTCACCTATGGGGAATTAGAACTGGAACCCAATATGTCTTATTACAAAGAGCTTGTCAAGGTTCTTGATACAAGAGAACTAGTGTTGAGAAATTGGATGACTTGTCTTGTAGATGTTCTATGGAGAAACCATAAGATGGAAGTGGCAGTGTGGGAACCCAAGGAACATATGATGAAGAACCACCCGAGTCTTTTTATGCAGTAATATTCTAGAAATTTCAAGGATGAAATTATTTGGAGAAGGGGATAATGTAAAACCTAAATCTTCCACATAATGCTTCTCTTTGAATAATACACTAGCGAGTGTTGTACGCAACTTTGAGTTCTAACACACCACAACTAGACAACCTAGCCGTTATGAATATAAATACACACTTTTTGAAATTTTATATTTTTTTCATTCAAAATGAACTTCATTTTTGGATTCAGAATATCGAAATTAGCTTTGGGTGAATTTTTGGTATTTTTCTGAAAACATTCAATTTTTGATGAATAGTGAAGAACACAAAGATATAGTTTAAAACAAAAATTTTATTTAAATAATTATTTATTTTACATAAATTTATTTTAAGTCAAAATAGATATATAATACTTATATATTTTTAATGTAATTATTTGGAGTCATTTTATAACAATATTAGATATATAAAATTTTATTCTAATTCTTATCGTCTTTTACCTACCTCCTAGGAGCATTTGAAAATTTACATAAAAATTAATTTTACCACTTCTATGAGTTGAATTTAGAAAATTTGAGACACACTATTAATATCAAAGAGTGAAATTTGGTTCAATAGGATAAAAATAATTTTTGGTGGATAGTAACTTTTTACTTTTATTTACCATAGTTAAAAGTAAATTGGGTAAATAAGGGTAAAAATGATATTATTATTACCCGAACACATGTCCAAATTCTATTGGATAAGTATAATTAGAATAAAAAAAACCTTAGGAATAATCTATGAACTTCTTTGGTCCACTTTGATTAGATTAAGACATTTATTATTATTTAATTCAAAGAATAGTAAAAGTGTTAAATTCATCATTTAATAACTAAATCATTTTAAATATAGGGTTACAGAAAAGATAAATTCAACTATAATTATTCATTAGAAAGATAAAATTATTTCCTACATAATGGTATTTTATTTATAATTTTTAGACATTAAATAATTAAATTTATTTATGACATAATGATGTTGGAGTAATTACCTAATTAATGAATTATTAAAATAATTGATATTATAAATATCCAAATAAATGTCATTTGAAACTTATTAGGAATTACAGTAATTTTATATGTTATTATAACATGTTATGGTTGGTTATTTGAATTTTTCTTGAAGTAATAATGTTGTTATGAATTAATAAAAAACAAAATACAAAATAGTGTCAAAATTGACATAAAAGAGTTATTAAAACAAATATTATATTATTAATTGATATTTTGTTCTTAAAAAACTAATTTTAGTCCAAAATACTTATATAATGACATTTTTATCATTAATTAACCACTTGGGGTTCTCTTAGAAGTATATAGTCTGTTTATTGACCATATAATATATAAATACAAAGAGACGCGGTAAATTTCAACCTATTTAACTAAGAGTTAAATCTAAAAGATTATGTTAATATAGTGACCCAGACCTATCTAAAACCTATTGTATTAGTTTTTTTCGACCAATAACCATCTTTTACTTTAAATAATTAATTTTCGAGCCATTAGTAACCGAAAATGAATTTATTATAAAATAATATTTCTAGCTTTTCCTAAGGTACCCCTCACCCCTCTTATAAAAAGGCACTCCCCCTTCTCTCTAATCAAAACCATCAATTCCATTTGGCTCATCCAAACCCTACCCAAATACCCTCTCAACAGTCCTCCCTTCATCATAGAGGTCTTAATTTAGTCATGAAGCCATCATAAAGAGCCCTTTTGATCAATTCAAAAGGAATAACCCAAAAAAGAGGTAAACATTTCATCACCTCTTTCAAGTTCATTTCATCTTCCACTTCCTCTTTCTTTGCTATTTCCATTATAAAATAAAAAATTTAGTATATTATATATACTATAATTTTATTATAAATATGGTACAAACATATTCATTATTCTATCCATCCTTTGAATGACATGACATCATACGTGCGTACGTTTGACTTACAGTCTCCACGTCGTGGTGTAATTGTTATTCAATACATTATTATTTGGATGGGAATAATAAAATTATGTAATTGAGTTAAATAATAAATATAACATGATAATGATTATTTATATATGATATACCTTCCAATTATATATTATTTTCATATAAAATGATTGATATTGTCGCTCGTGCGTACGTATGGATTACCATCTCCAGGAATGCGATAAGATTCATTCTCCCTCGTATCCATTCAAGACTAATTTTCATTGTATGATTAAAAAAAATTATTAAAGACTTAATATAATTCTGAATATGAATAAGATACATCCTATCCATAACAATCTTTACTTATGTAATAATTTATACAAAGTAAAATGAATCAGTTAACACCTAAAACGGAAATAATACCAAGATATTTTTAACAAGGCAATGTTAAAAGATCATATATGACATCATAATAATGTTTATTATTCTTGTATAATTTAATAACAATTATTTAACCATTATACAAGAGTTTAACCTACCCTAGACCATGGAAAAGTACAACGTAAGGGGTTTTCATATCACTCCTTATTCTCGTGAGATTAATGCTATATTTCCACTATTTCCTTTTGTGTTGTGTATGTACTTCCCATAAGTGTATTATTTGTGTAATACACATTAATTTATGTGTATTTACATCTTCATTGTATAGTACTTCATTCATGGGGTGTATGTTTCATATGTTACCAAATTGGTAAGGGTTAATTCTATAGTCTCTTCATTATCTGAGGTTGTTTATACATAATTATCTATTGGGACCTCTTAATCATCCACATCAATGTTTCATAAAATTGTATTTCAAAACATTTTTACTATGGTTTAAAGTCATTTATACCCTAATATTAATTTTCAAAAAATGGTTTGGAAGGAATTTTTCCATCTTTTTCCAAAAAAGGTACATTATGACCTTTTCGAAAAAAGTTAAGGAAAGCATGTTTTTTAACTTATACGGTGGGTGCAGCTATTTTCTACCATTAAAACATCGTCGAAGCATCCCCTACAAGATTATAAGAATATTTTCAAATGTAAATGTTTTATTTTATAATTATGTTACCTTTAAATGGTTTCAATATAGAAAGTGATATTTCTCAAAAATGGTATTGATTTCATCTATGTCAACATCCTTTGATCGATTTTAATTTTGTTTGAAGTTGATTTATTATGATACAAAACTTACATATTGTATTGATGGTTTTGTGATATTTTTGACTATGGATGTTTTATTTAATACCATTTATGGTTTATGGATATATTATTGACATTTCGTATGGTTGTCTTGAGATGAATGTTTTTGTTATGTTTAAACCTTTTCATATGAGAAATGAATTGGAATTTATAAGTAATGGGTGGAGACTATTATAGCTATTTGATGCATTAGTAGGTATCATGAGACAAACTAGTTCTTTGGCACAAGGCCATGACAAAATCTTATTTGTAGTCTTGGTACAAGGCCTTGAGTGTGTGGTTATGAAACTCTAGCATTGTGCATTATATCATTGTGAAAGTACCTATTGATATTGCAGGTGATTATTCAACTAGTATAATATCCATGTGACTATGTAAATGGAATTTTATATTTCATGTGATTATTTGACTAGTGGAATATACATGTTTCTATGTATATGGCATTATTTTGATTTATATTTTCCATATTATGATTAATTTTATCTTAAAAAGGCTTTTGTTTTAGTTTTTTAAATTTCTTTAAATGTTTATGCTTAATTATGAAAGTTTCTGCGATATAGTTATCCTTACTGAACATCTGAGATCACCACTTTTTATGTTTTATTTTTTCCAGGATGCAAAGAAGTTTACTATTACTGACCTGTAGGGATAGTCTACGGGATCTCAGTGTTTCCTATGGAAACAATGTTGTTGTAGTTTTCTATTTGATGATAAATCTAAACCTTATGAATGTATCTAGTACTTCCGAGGCTTCTAAACTAATCAGTATTTAGAGACTTGATCTTTTATGATCATGCCAATGTTATGTAATAATTCACTAACTCTGGGTAACTAGGGTCGGGGAATTATACTATAGGCATGTGCCCCTTACAAAATATCACTTTTAATGTAAATAAAATTATGATAACCGTGTAATCAAAAACCCATGACACACAACTTAACAAAAAAATCATTTTTTAAAATATTATGAAAAATAATTAATGAATGAAAACACAAAAATTATAAAGTAATCATTTTAAAATTATCAATAAATAGGATTTTCTAAAAAGATATCCAATTTCACCAATTTTTCAAAACCATCACTATATATGTTTCTAATTATAATCAGCCAATTTTTTCACAATAAATTCAAGGAAATAATTAATTTCATGAGTATCCTTCAATTTAAAATCAAGTGGATTCAAGAGAGAAGCTCACTATTGGACAAAAAATGGGAAAAACAAATACTGGGACAATGATTCTCTAGATTCAATAATGAATCACCATAATATACAAATTTCAACCAACAAAACATCACAATTCCCATCAAATATGAGGATTTATCCCCAATAGATTATATATAAGGTTCCATGAAAGAAATATGGATGTGATTAATGCATTATGATGAAGAAGAAAAAGTTACCAGGGAATAACGACCATCAATATATTTTAATTCAAATATGTATCACAATATTGTTGAAGTAAAACATCTCTCACACATTGTGTGGAAATAGAATTCATATTATAAGAGAATTAGGGGAAGACAAAGTCTTAATGGAATTAAATTGATTTAGATCCCCAAATTTTACAACTAAAAATACATTGTGCGTTGTGAGGTTGCCTAGTTAGTCAATTTGTGAGATAAATGTGCATGATATATTGTCTCAACAATAGTATTCTCTCTCAGATTCCCCTGAGCACCAACATAGTTTTCCAAACTACGTTCCAACCATGTGGTCCTACCACCCCTTCTACCAGTAGCACACACAATTTCCTCTATAAATCCCCATGGCTTGGCCAAACCATATACCAAATAAGTATAGAAAATTACCCTATTTCCATAATATATATGGTTTCTTGGAGGATCTAAAAAATTTCTACTAGTTGTGCTCAAATTGTGTTCCTCCAAAAAAGCTTCTAAAACAGGCCAAAAGTCATCTAAACCACGTCAATCAAAACCTGATTATTTTTATACATAATATATATAAATATATAGCCATTTTCCTAAACATAGGCTTTCTATGGTTCCCTTTAATGGAAAAAACTATATTTTTACAGAAAATGTTATATTTTACTATTCATTCAAAAAAAATCTTTTCTGACAAAAACCAAATACTTTTACCATAAGATAATGTTACAATTATGATATCAAAATTTATATCCTTTTATTAAAATAAATTTATATAAGTGTTAGAAATTATTTATAATATTCATAAAAATAAAATTCAATAAAACCCATTTCTATAGATATTATATTTTTTAAAAATAAAATCACTTTATGTAATTTAGAGTACTTATAAATTACGAATTAACTATTAAATTTATCTTAATTAAAATCTATATATTTATATTTCATAATTTGGTTAATAATATCCCTACCCATAAATTTAGTGGTTATATAATAATTTATAGCAATAAATTTTCTGCAACATGATACATGTCAATCACGCTGACAAATACATTACAGTTTATTTAAAGAAAAATATAATATGAAATCTTAGGGTGTTGTATATGGATCCCTCAAACACCTATCCAAAACCATCATAAACAATTGATAACTGGTGTAGGATAATAAATAAGGAATTCTCCACTTCCGTTGATTCCTATGTATCAACGAGAAACATAGCATCAATTCTATAAGATTCCTATCCTAGTATGCTGACTCTATATTGAAAGAATAATCATGTTAATATATAATTCCAATTATTATAAAAAGGGTGGAAAATTTAGTTTTATTTTAACTTATAATCCCTATGTAATGTGTATTTCCAACACCCCCCCTGTGATGTACATCATTGAAAATAAATTATCCCCTAACAACATCAAGATTTAGTACCCCCTGAACAACTGGGAATGTAACACCCATTGTTTTTATAATGTATTTTTATATTATATAAGAAATTATTAAATAGAATATTTTAAATGAAAAGATAGTAATAAAATAATCCTGATAGATTTTAATGAGATAAATAATTCTAATACAAGATAAATATTAATATATTATACAATTTCAATATGAAATAATAATAAGTAAATTGTATGAGTGATAAAAAACTATTTAAAAAAAATACCACGAATATGTTATAAATTTACTCTTTATTGGAATTAAAGATCATACATAATATTATAAATTTAAATCTAATGAAATGAGTCTCAAATATAATAGATAGTTCAACAAATTTGTAAGTGAATATGAAGAATGATTCTAGGAATATGGGTAAGGTAGTATATATAATGTCATCAGACTATTATAGATATAGTCATTAGAATTATAGATTATGGATAAAAGACCACTAAAAAATTCACTTTGAATATATAAAAATTTGGATTATCTAATGGGTATGTTCTGTTCCTTAAAATTTTATAATAATAAATACATTTCTAATAAACTAATAATATATTACATTAAAAATAAATTTATTAAATATAAATTGTTATGTGTTATATCTTATTATTAATATTATTATAGAATGGTTTCATGTATTAATAAGAATAAAATAAATATTTTAATAGAAATTCAATGGTATAACAGTATTTTTTATGACTAATAATTAATTTAATTTATACGTGGTTAATATTATTTATTTTAGAAAACTAATATTTTTCAAAGAGAACTTTCAATGTATTATACATTTTTGTCATAATAAGATAAATTGATCCCATTGAAATAATAAGGCTAATGAAATTTTTCACTGAAGAAATAATTATATTAAAAGTCATATGATCATTAATTTATTTAAAATTTGATTAATCACATTTCATGATTAAAATTTCAATTTATATACAAATTGTTTTTCCAATATATTTTTTGTTTTTAATTATAAAATAAATCCAACAAATTTGGTAATTGAAAATTGATCCAAGGAGCCTAAATTTTAAATAAAAAATATAAAATAATACAAGAGTGTAAACTTTATATTTTAATATAAAAATAATTTACATAGAGAAAATTGACGTACCTTAGAGAATGTAAAAAAACAGATAAAATGGGATAATATATGTTAAAAAGTATTAAAATTTCATAAAAACCTATCTCTTAATGTGTGAATATGGGATTTTTGAAAACAAATTAACCCCACATCAATAATTCTTATCTTCTTATTAATAAAAATTTAAAAATTAAATCCTTATACATTAAGATGTGAATATTTAAAAAATTAAACAAAAAATGCTTCTACAAAAGGATAAATCCTCTACAATTCCCAAAACACTCATTAATTTAGATATCACCAAAGTATCTTCCAATTTCCCCTCTCCAAAATTCATGTAAGATGTTTCCTAAAAAATCCTTCAAGGAGGCCTAAATCATTCATCCCAAACAAACCCTTATCAATGATCAAATTCACTAATCCTTTATCTAAGTTCCTCTATAAATATTTCAATTACATTATCTTATAAAATAATTATTGATATCATTATCTAGATTAAATAATCTATATTATCATCATTATTCTTTTAAAAATTGATACTAAAATTATATAACTATATACTCTTACTCATTAACTGGTATAACATGTTCCTGTTTGAGTTGGTTCAATAAACAACATGACTAACGCTATACCAACATCATCAATTCACCATGAATAATTTTAATTACATAAATAATAGAATTATGTTAAATTCAAAATTAATGTTTCTCATGATTCTTTTTCAATATTAGTGTGACTAAAACTAATAATCACTAATTGTTAATTCATTGTTATGGGTAAATTTTCAAAAATATTTTCATCGTGGAATTCATTATCAAGAAAACTAAATATATATTCCATAAAATGGATAGTGGAATAGCTAAATAGTTTGAAAATGTTGATTACACTACCTTAATTAATTTTGAAATCATGAACAAGGAATTAAATACCGGTATTATATACTTATAACAAAATTTGATGACTCTAAAGTAGAATATAATAAACCTTAAAATATCACTTATTTATGGTACAATAAAAAGAACATTATTGATGAATTTTATTAAAATAGTTATATTGAAATTTTATTTTCCAGAATTTATTAGATGGAAATTATCTTGTGATTAAAAATCTCAACATTATATTTGGGATAATAAATTGTATTTTTTTTAAATGGTAGGTTTTTAGGTGAATGGTGAAAATGATGTTTATAAATATATTGTGACTTATATTATCACATCATGATAAAAAATTAAATTTATAATTTATAATTCTATTATATCAAATATAAAATTAATTAATAATGATATATATTTAATTAAATATATAATTATGCGTAAAATTTTGGAATATTGTTATTTTTACATTTAATTAAAACTATTTTGGGAACATTTCAATAAATTTTTTATTCACAATGTATAATTAAATTTATAATTTCTTATAATTTTACATATCCCTCTCATGTTTAATCATAAAAAATTAAATATCTAGATAATCTATTTATAACATTAATTTCGAGTAAATTTGTATTTATTATTAAATAGTATTTTTTCTAAAAAATTATGTTATTGAGTTTTTCAATTTTATATTGAAGGGAATTTTTACGTCCTTTAGAATAGGAATAATGTTAAATTGTTTTTATGTTTCAATAAAAATATTAAAAATTTATAATAATTTTTTTTTAATTTTTTGTAATAAAATTGAATTACCATGGTAATGTTTTTTCACAGTAGTAAGGGTTAAATAGTTTAATTATGGTACTAAACTAAAACTTATGGTTTCAAATAAAAAAATATTACCTTTTCATTTTTTTACATACTTTTGAGATATCCTATCGTTTCATATATTTTGGGTTTCCTTAGTATTACATGATCAAGATAAAGGAATATATATAATTTTAAAGATAATAATGTTTATCTGTGGGCACTCATCTTAGTTATATAAGGATCCATTTACCACCCCACATCTAAATATATATCTATAACATTATCTAAATCAATATATACCCAAATAACAACCCAACCCCCCAATCAAAGACCTAGAGGTTTTAGCCTCACCTAAATTATAACACAATAATTCTTAAGGATAGTTCTAAAGGATGTTACCTAAGTAACATGTAATTTTTTATCCTACTACATACAATTATCTACCCCTTTTAATCCATTAAGAAATTAGTACATCAATTTTGTGAACATGTAGACTATAGCCTCCATAAATGATGAATTTAATTTTTATACACCACCTAACATTGTTGGTTGTAAAGATATATTTATTGAATAATGTTTATATCAATGAAATAATTAGTATTAAAGGTAAATAATTCATTATTTACCTTCTTTCCCACCATTCGATTATAGAAATGGAGATTATACCCTTGTTTGGGTATGTAAAACCATATTAATGAATGGAATAGGTCATTTATAAAAACATACTAATATGGACAGTTATATAAAATTTATTAAATTAAGATATATGATATTTATGAAAAAAAATATTCATATGGTGATGAAACCATAACCAATGTTCGTGGATTGGAACTATTAAACCTGTAATGACCTTGAATTTTGTGATGTGCCATGAGTATTATTAATTATTTTGTATTATTTATATATCACTTGTTTTTCCTTAATTATGGGTATTTTTTATTGATTCAAAAAATTTTGGAATAATTTTCAGGGTTCATGGTTGGAGAATAACTTTCTCAAACTTTATTGATCCTCTAGAAAACAATGCAGCAAATGGAAGAGGATCATTGTGTGACACGTGATTATGTTTAATGATTTATTGATCATTTTAATCCCTCTAAAGAAATAAATTCTACACATTCAAGTGGAAGAAGTCATAGTTTTTGAATTGTTTGTATACCCATGCATCCAAACCTTAAGGTTTCCCATGGGAGTTAGAAAACCTCTCATGGTTTGAGAATAATTTGTAATGAAACCAAACAATGTTCACATGAAATATTTATCCAAAAATAATCATTATCATCTATTAATGAATTATAAAAAAATTTCGTCTTCCAAAATATATTCCTCTTGAAACTAGAGTCAATAACTCCCTTAAATTATAAATTACTCTCCTTCAAGCATGGATTTTGGAAGATAGAAGTGTGTGGATAACCTATAATTTAGTTATGTGATACACAAACCTCTATTATTTAGGTTTATTCTTGATATAACCTTATTATATTGATATGAATCATAAATTATTCAAATTGATTCCCAAAATATGGATTCCACATCTATCTAATGATGAATTCATGAGTCACTTCTAAAATGTTTATAGATCTATTGTGTCAAAAGTACATCATTTTATCAATCTCAATTTTAGTAATGTTTTTCGATCTCATGAGGTATTATGGATTAAAACATTCTTCATTGTCATAAAAGCAACATTTTTCCTGCTATTGAAGATTAATATTTTAGTTAGGATAAGATCTTTGTGTGTTTGGAGTGTAGCTCAATTCACAGTATTGTCTCTTAATAGGTTAGGGTTTTTTTCTAAAAAGAAAAATGATGGATGTTAGATACCTTGTAGAGGCCGTATATATAATTTTTTTCATTATATTAAATATTGTGGTTGTACACATTATACAATGTTTTTATCAAATATGTGTGTGGCCCTTGATAAAATGATTTAGAATGATTAAATGGCTTATTTTACATGGATATTAATATAATTATTTTTATATTATAATGATCCATTTTATTTTTTTCCGGACATGCGGATTAGAGGAAAAAAAAATTAATGCATATGTTGTTCATGTTGACTGGTGTCCCCAATAGACATCATCTCTCACTTAGTTTCAATGTGTGAATGACGTGATAGCCTACAACTTAGCCCTGAATTTTATAACATATAACATCAATTTTACGAAAGAGCTGGGAATATGGTCATCTTTTTCTGGTCATTAAAAGAGTGTGGTGGTAGTTCTCATAAAATGTTGGATGTGCATATCTATAGAGATGGATAAAGGGATTTTCCAAAAATTTGGAACTTCTTTTATATAATTATGCGAATAATCCCTCACTATGATCTATGTTATGAAATTGTCAACATATAGGGTGTTTCGTCTACATTGAGGAAAAAAATATATTTTCATGGGATTATGGTTGCTTTGTTCGTGCATCAAAACTTGTACATGACTATATATTGTAATTGATATTTTTATATTATCATTATATACGATTTTATTCATGTAAACCAGTGTTAAGGATACATTGTTGGTGTATTATAATTATTACTCTCACACACTAAATAGTAATCATGATTATCATAAATAATTCATGGTTAGGGATACATAAAAGGGAAAGGCCCTAATGAAATGGATCTTAGAGAATGAGAAATATTATAAGAGGTATTACAATGAAGAATTTTAGATTGATGAAAAAGTGACTATTTACTCACCTATCTGACTAATAATATAGTTCTATATACAACTTTTGGGCCCTTAGAATATTTTTCTTTATAAAATGAGACACATTGTTGGATTATTTTTTATTATTTTTTGATATTAATTATGATTTTCATTATTGATATGGATAAAATAGTCTTCCCACTAAGAATATTTAAAACATGACTACTGGTCTATAAACTATTTAATATTGGTATGCATGCTTAAGGTCCTTGTGGCACTCTATCACATATTTGAGGATTTTTAATGGGGGATAAAAAGTTGTATCAAAGTAGGTAATCCCACATTATCATTACAGATTATTTTTTGAGGAAAAATTGAAATGGGTAAAGTTTCATGGTATATATGTTGGAGAGTTTCAAGTATGAATGACTAGAACAAGTGAAATAGTCACCCATGTTACAGTTATTTAGACTGATATTCTAGATAAAGTTATATTGTTTCATGTTAATCTTGAGTATATTACACTATCACTATTTTATGTTTTTTCGGTGTGTTCATGTAGCATGTGTAGGAATTTAGGATCACATCCAATATGTGTAAGTGTTTTATAATACTTAGTATTTTTACAAATTTAATTCATTGGTGTGTGATATATATTCTGCTGAAAACATTATTCATTATTAGGAGAAAAATTTATATTATTTATTGTTGGGATATATCAATTAAATAAATAGTTATATGAACTTGGTAATGATAATGTGTTATATGTATATTATGACTAATATTTGGGTATATAGAACCCTTATCAATACTAGGTGAGTTTTGAATTCTTTTTATGGGTATCCTCATAATGTATGATTCAATAAAAATAAATATTTTGATCTATATAACAGCTTATGCTAGTTGATTAGAGGTGTTTTGAATGTTTATTTTCTATTAAAAAAAATATTCTTCATAGATTCCTTCATTATCTTCATTAGGACGATACACTTATTCCAACATATGTTATATAGGATAATGAACTAGTACATTATTATGATCCTATGATAGTGGTTTTGGTTTAGAACATCCCACATTATGGATGTTTAAAAAATATGATGGTTGAATATACCTAAGAAATTTAAATAATCCATCTTCTATAATTCTATGGAAATTTATTTCCTCTGGATGTTTAGTACATGATTTATATCATAACTTGTATCTTCAAATTAGTGGTAACCCCTAAGTATAGAAAGGAGAAAAATATATTCTTTATGATTCACGGACCCATATAGAGGTTGTGGGATGTCATGGGTCTATTATGAATGCATGAGGGTAAAACATGAGAGTCCTTTAATGAGTTTTCCTCCTAGAAACATTTCCCCAACATGATAAATAATGATCAATATTAGTAGTTCATAATCATTAAACAATAAACAATGTCAGTTTCTATATTGTCATCTCTCTTTATAGAGTTATTTAATTTTTTCAATCATTGAATTGGAATGATTTATAATGTTCTAGGAAATTTAAGATAGAACTTCATCCAGATCTCAAATGATCTGTTATGTGATTTTACCTTAATAAACATGCTCAAGTTCTTCAAAAGGACCTTTAATTTTAGAAACACCTAGGGGAGAATATGATTAAAAGTTTTCATTTTTTCTTATGGGGAACTAATGACCAGACATCCGAGTATCATAGTTAATTCCTCTTATATTATAATAATTAGTGAGGATGATGTGGTTTGTTAAAGAAGGAAAAAATAAGATAGTTTTAGTCTTCTTTTATTCCCTCTATGAGACGTGGTTTGACTAGGTGTGATAATAATTGAATAATGATAACTATAAATATATTTTGGGAATAATCACCTAAGAATTTTCCTTAATTTAAAGAATATAAGACAACAACAAAAATTCTAATACACCTTATCCTAATTTTTTGATTATAGGTTAAAATTCTATTAGTTCAAATCAATAGTATGTTTAGAACCCTCATAAAATGATGAAATAGATTAGTCATGAAATTCATGTGAAGATTTGTGGAGCTATATTAGGCAGATTGTATGTCCAGGACATGAATTTAACTAATTGTGTACAAGGACAATACACCTTTCAAGGTAAATTCATGATAACTTCAATACATTATATTTAATTAATATAAATTTTTGGTTCTTTCTCACATAATAATTTTTAGGTTTTTTTTAGGATTGACATATCGGTCATGTTATTTTTGGGGTAACTATTTATAGATATCCCATATAGAAGGAAGTAGACTTAATTTAATAATGTTTTTACTTTGCTATAGTATTTTGTTTCTATGGAAATTTATGGGACATCGCAATAGTTGAGATGTTTAGTTTTGATGTTATCTTTTGGATGGACATAATTACATGCTTTTGTGCTCACATAGACAATTATCAGATATAGGTTTCATTTACTATAATTATTGGATTGATGATTGTGAGAAATAGTGTAATGACCCACCAATTGTCATTGGCTTGAGAGTACAACAAGTCTTTACCATTCCTTAAGAGACATACTGTAGACGCCAAAGACTGGCAATAAATTCCGAAGGGTTTCAAATAAAAGTTGGGGATGATTTACCCTTTAATAAATAAACCAATAAAACTTCCAACCATAACCAAACATTTACTATATGATAAATGAACAAATGAAAGACAACTCAAAAAATTCATGCACTCAAAACCACATCAAAGTAAGAAACAACATAAGGATAACCAAGTATTAGAGTACACAACAGATAAACTACACAAGACTCTCCAAAGACCTCAAGACTCTCTGGTCAAAAAGCTCCAAGTTCCAAAATCATCAAACATCCCCAACATCATGAGGTAGTGCTAAACACGTGTGAATAATTACCTTTTCCCCTATCTTGGAAGATAGAATCTAAAAAGGAAAAAAAGTGCCAAATTAAGGGTGAGTTTAAAACATAGTAGGTTTTCCCCCATTGACAACCATACTCATGCCATTAGGATAGTATAATTAGCAAAAATTGTATAAAAAAGTTTATATAAAACAATTTCTCAAAAACAGTTTATAACTAAATATAGAAATGGTCCCAAAACTATTCATTACCAAAATAATACAATTGTGATTGAAACCAATTTTCCTAGAAAGATATTTTTTCAAAAAAATAACTAAACAATCATTACAACCATTTCATAATATCCCTTTATCAGAATACCCAACCATTCGCCAAACCCATGTAACCAACCATGCATACTACAATATGATAGTTCCATATTCATGGGTAGTTTCTCATCGATCTACCAAGTCATCACAAGGTAATTTTCTCCCAAGATCCATTCATCCTTTTCCATCGAGCACAATATCATATTTCAACCAAGACCCATATATGCAATTCCCATGGGCCAATAAATGTTCGGCACTGAGCAGAAGGTCATATTTCAACAAAGCCCCATATATGCAATTCTGATGTGCCATTTAACCTTTGGCACTGAGCAAAAGGTAAAATTTCAACTAATCCCCATATATGAAATATGAACACACAACACATATTCCCAATGATCAAGCCAAATTAAATCCATCAATAAAAATTCTTATTCATTGAAAACTATTTCCCTCAAAACCATATCAATGCCAAACCATTTCAAATCCAAACCATTAAAATAAAACTCAAAATTTTAATAAAAATGATTTCTTTTTAAAACATATTTTTCATTATCCATTTAGCAATTCCATAAATTTCCAAATTTGAAATCATCATTTTAAATTCCCGAAACTAATCCCCCTTTTGCACAGTTATTCACCAATATCATGCTATTTTACAAAAACCATAAATCCTTATAAATGAAATTTTTTCCACTAATTTCACAATAAATAAACCAATTTAAATCTAATACAATAAATTCTATAGAGAGGAGATGAGTATGAGGCCACCTACCTAGATGGTTTTGACAAAACTTTAACAATAGATGAAGAATGCACAACGAAGCAGGTCGATTCTCCAAGAGCAGCCTTAGATCTCTTATCCTAGAAAGATCACAACATAAAATTTAAATATTTGGCATCCAAAAATTTATATATACCCTAAATAGGTTAAGATCTAAGAAAGAATGGAGATCGGAGAAGTAGATCTAAGCAGATCTAAGAAAACATGACAAATTTGGAAAGAATTGTGACATACCTCAAAAACCAGAATGAAAATTACCAAGGGAAGGCTCTGGATTGGCTCCAACTCATGTGGGGAGGGTTCTCCATCCTTATTGGGTGTCTATTGTCGAAATAGGGGCATGTATAATCCAATAGTTAATATATAGATAAATACAAGTACGCTCCTAGAAAATAGGATCTAAATTTGACCTATCCACAAGGATTGACCACATGGTTTGGGCCAACCGTGTATGGATCGTGTGACCTTCCTTTTGGACCCAACACTCCTAATAAAACCCCCAAACACTACCATCCTTCAACTTTACCCATTTTATGGAAACACGTTTTTTATTGGAAACATACCAGTTTTTGGTAACACCCCACATTATAGAAGCAACCCATTTTATGGAAACACCCCACTTTAGGGAAACAACCCACTTTATGGAAACACCCCATAATATGGAAACATCCCACTTTATAGAAGAAACCAACATTATAGAAACTCCCAAATTAATGGAAACTCTATATATTATGGAAACTCTTTATTTTATGGGAACTCTATATTTTATAGAAACTCCCTATTTTATGGAAACCCTCTAGTTTATGGAAACTCGCTATTTAATGGAAACTATATATTTTATGTAAATTCTATATTTTATCGAATCTCTATATTTTATGCACACCAATTAAAAATATGTCTTCTAATGGGTTATGTATCTGAAACTGGGGCTACTACTTCTTCCCCACCATTGGACTTTCCATCCTCGGAAAGTAGAAACCCCTCACGGGCCAAAAAGTGTTCTAGACAATGCTCTTTTATTTCCTTCTCACGTTCCCATGTCTCGTCATAAATCTGACCAAGATTCTGTTTCTGGACCATTCATGGATGAATCGTAACAAAATCCATTGTTATCTGATCCCATTTCCACACTTGGATGGAAAACAATTCTAATATACCAGCTGGTCTCTAATTCTCTACTTTAACTAGCTGACAAATTTAGCACCACGAGACGAACTCGTCCATCTTTCTTTTCATGCTGCTCCACCAAAACTACGCCTTCAATTCCTTATACATCTTTTGTGTATCAGAATTTATGAACCATCTCAAATGGTTGTAATCATGAAGGATTTTTTCCTAAAAAACCATAGGAATGACAATCTGATTTCTGGGACACAAAACTAAACCCCCATCAAGTTTCCAGCCCTCAATGGTGTTCCCACCATTGATTTTTGAACTTACAACAAGACATTATACATTAGATGTTTGTGCCTCTATGATCATTTTAACTAAATCAGTAACAAGCAGAGATGAAAAGAAAAATGCAACATCAACTCAGTGTTCACATTCCATATGCATGTTGGCTATGACCGATATCAACTACCGTTCATCTGAAGCTTCATTCCTCAACTGATCATATCACTTTCTACTCAATGCATCTACCACCAAATTTCATTTCCCCAGTACATACATCAAGTAAAAGTCAAACATTTGTAGATATTCCATCCATATCCTTTTCCTCAGATTCAAATATCATTGGGAGAAAAAAAATTCAAGCTTTTGTGATCTATAAACACTGTAAATTTCTCACCGAAGAGATAATTTCACCATGTTTTGAATGCATGGACTACTTCAGCAAGTTCCAAATCATGTCTTGGGGTAATTATTCTCATGAAGCCTCAACTTCCATGAACAATAACCAAAAACATGATCTCTTTGCATGAGATCACAACTCAACCTTGATCTTGAACCATCACAATACACAACATACCCCAATCCTGATTCTAGAAAGATCAAGATAGGTGCTGGTGTAATCCAAACATTCAATTCTTGGAAAGTCTTCTGACATTCCTCCATCCATTGAAATGGAGCATTCCTCTTTTTCAGAGTTTTCATTGGTGATTCTAGTCATAAGAAATCATGCACAAAGCATCAGTAGTAACCAACTAGACCAAGAAAACTTCCTATCTCAAACACATTATTCGGTGGTTTCCAAGAGATAACGTCTTTATGTTTTTATGTTAAATAGAAATTACATTCTCAGAAATGACATCGCCAAGGAAAATTACTTCCTGTATCCAAAAATCAAACTTTGATAATTTTTCATACAAATGATGATCTCTCATAATTTGTAACACTGTTTCCAGGTGCACCTCATGATCATCCCTTGTATTTGAATAGACCAAAATGTCATCCAAAAACACCACAAAAAAAGGAATCCATATATTGTTAAAATATCTGATACATACATTCCATGAAGACTTCTAGTTCATTCATTAGACTGAAAGGCCTGAAAACATATTCATGGTGTCCATATCTACTTCTGAAGTCTATCTTTGGATTATCCTCTTTTCGAACTCTCAATTGGTGATATCCTAATCGCAAGTCAATCTTGGAGAACCATTGAGCTCCCCTTAATTGATGGAAAAAATCATCAATGTGTGGAAGTGGATATCTATTCTTTATCAAAATTTGGTTTTGCTTACAATAATCAATAAACAGTTGAAGAGTTCTATCTTCCTTCTTCACGAACAAAACCGGTGCTGCCCTTGGAGACGTACTTGGTCGAATGAAACCCTTGCTTTCCATCTCCTCTAACTACACTTCCAATTCTCGTAACTATGATGGTTTCATCGTATAGGATGAAATGGAAATAAGTATGGTCCCAAAAAAGAGATAAATCATAAACTTCACTTCCATAAAGGTGGTAACCCTTAGAAGTTCTTGGGAAAGACATCTAGAAATTACTCCATAATAGCTGGAAAACTATTGTCCTTGATATCTTCTATTGATGAAAATGTCAATGCAGTCAATTGGTATGAGATCGTTCCCTCCATTGGTGCCAAAAAAATCTTTTCACCCTTCATTACAATCCTCTCTCCTCTAAAAAGATGCTCAATGTCGTCCTCAATCATGAAACTAATTGTTCTCTTATAATAGTCGATTTGAGTCTTAAACGTTGTCATCCAATCCGTACACATGATTTCATCATATACATCCATATCCAACATCAAGAAGTCCCATATTAGCTCATCTACATCAATAGTTATAGCACATTCTCTACACAAAAAGGATTAGAATTATCTTTCACCAAGAAGAGTTTGTAGTCTTATTATAAAAGGGATCATTTAATTTTTTAAACATAAAAAACAGGTTCCCCACATCCCCATAATCTTAGTGGTAGAGTTCTCAGCTCATCTAGTGACAAACATTGTGCATCCCCCACTTTGATTTTCAGATGTGAAAAAAATATCGCAATCAGTGTATGTGGTATCAATCCCAACTCAATGGTTTGAATAGCCTATGGGATGCTTTGGACCAACGGGTGGTTCACCCGTGGCATAGGTGCAACAAAATTCTCAACAGCTCTTCTGACTAGTTCTTATGGCAACTATTTGGATCCATTTTCTAAACCAACAACAAACTCTACAATACTCATTCTCTAGAAACTGATGGCTTAGCATTTCAAATTCTATCACATCAACTATCACAACATTTTTTTTGAAAACTACTTTTTCCCCTGTTCAACCATTTTGGAAAACACTTCACATTATTTCAAAAAATAAACCATTTCCAAAATATGTTAAGCATTCACATTCTCAAAATCATTCATTTGAAAACCAAATCCATACTTTTTAAAAAATTAACACTCTTTTTTTACAACATGAATCATTCCTCGAAATTGTTTATGCACTCCTAGTGGGAAGTCATTCCTCGACAATGCATGTATTGCCCGTCACATTAGATAAACCCAATGATAATGAAATTTTAAAATCCTAGAAGTGTATCTAAACACATATTTACCCAACTATGTGGAACCATGAAGTTCAGCATAAAAGGATTAGGTATGTCCTTTTATGCTATATATTTCATTATCTGACAATCCGACTCCTTTATAAGATTCCCACCCAAGGAATAGGAAAGAAGGGATTTCATCTCCAAAACTAGGAACATCGATGACTACTTGTTAAGAAAGGACCAAACAATCTAGTACCATTTGTAATGTCCTGCAAATTCTCATTGGCTTGAGAGTACAACGAGTCATTACTAGGCCTTAAGCGACATCCCCAAGATGCCAAAGGCTAGAAATAAATGCTGAAGTGTTTCAAATACAAGTGCGGGATGAGTTACCATTTAAAAAATAAAACAATAAATATACAAACTGTATCCAAACATTCACTATATGGTGAATGAACAAATAAGAGAAAAATCCAAAAATTCATGCACTTAAGACCACATATAAGTAAGCTGCAATGGAAGGATAACCAAGTATCATAGTACACAGTGGATAAACTACACAAGACTATCCAAAGACCTCAAGACTCTATACTCCACAAGCTCAAAGATCCAAAATCTCCAAACAACCCAATCCTCCTGAGGTAGTGCTAAACACATGTGAAACATTACCTTTTCCCATGTCCCTGAAGATAGCATCTACAAGATCACCAAAGTTCCAAAGTAGGGGTAAGTATAAAACTCATTAGTTTTTCCCCAATGACTACCCTACACACGCCACTAGGAAAGAAGATTTAAAACCCAATATATAAAATATTTTATATAAAAAAATTTATAAAAAACATTTTATAACTAAATATAAACAAGTTTCATGAACCATTCATTACAAATGCAAACAAGTGCGATTGAAACAAATTTCCCAGAAAGATATTTGTCCAGAAAAATTACTAAACAATCATTACAACCATTTCACAATATCCCATTATCAGCATACCCAACCACTACCCAACCCCATCCAACCAACCATGGATGATACATTATGAAAATTCCATACTCATGACCAGTTTCTCAACGATCTACCAAGTCATTACAAGGTAATTGTTTCCCTTGTGACATTAAACCTTTGGCATCGAGCACAGTGTAATATTTCAACCAAGCCCTGTATATGAAATTCCAATTTTACATTAAAACATTTGCACCGAGCACAAGGTCATATTTCATCAAAGCCCCGTATATGCAATATGAACACACATCACATATTCCCAATGATAAAGCTAAAATAAATCTTTCAATAAAAACACTTTTTATTGAGAACTATTTCCGTCAAAATCGTATCAATGCCAAACCATTTCAACTCCAATCCATTTCAATAAAACGCCATTTTTATTGAAAAACATTTCTATTGAAAATATCTTTTTCATTAACCATTTAGAAATTCTTGATAATCCATAATTTAAAATCATCATTTTAAATTCATGAATCACAACCCCCTTTTTCACAACTATTCACCAAGATCACACAATTTAACAAAAACCATAAATAATCACAAATTAATATTTTTCCATGAATTTCACAATAAATAAACCAATTTGAATCTAATCCAATCAATTCTAGTGATAGGTGATGAGACTGAAGCCACCTACATAGATTGTTTTGATGAAACTTTAATAAGAGATGAAGAACACACAAGGAACTGGGTCGATCCACCAATAGCAGCCTTAGATATCATATCTTAGAAATATCACAACTCAAAATTGAAATATTTGGCATCCAAAAATTTAGATCTACCCACTATAGGTTAATATTAGAGAATGAATGGATATTGGAGTAGTAGATCTAAGATGATCTAAGAAAACTTGAAAAATCCGAAAAGAATGGGGACATACCTCAAACCCAGACTCAAAATCACCAAGGGAAGGCTTTGGGATGGCTCCAAATAGTGTGGGGAGGGTTCTTCATCCTTCTTGGGAGAGTAATGTCTAAATGGGGGAGTTTTGAAGATAAAAAGAAATATATAGAGAAAAACGAGTAAGCTCCTAGAAACTAGGATCTACATTTGACCTCTGCGCAAGGTTTGACAACATGGTTTTGGAAAACCGTGTATGGATTATTAGACATTCCTTTTGGACCCAAAACTACTTGTAAAACCCCCAAATGCTCCCATAATTTATGTTTAACCTTTTTATGAAAACAAGATCTTTATAGAAACATCCCACATTATGGAAACACCTCACATTATGGAAACAACACATTTTATGGAAACGCACCAATTTATGGAAACAACCCACTTTATGGAAACACCCCACAATATGGAAACAACCCACTTTATGGAAAAAACAAAAAATTTGGAAACTCCACTCTTAATGGAAACTATATATACTATGGAAACTCTTTATTTTAGGGAAACTCTCTATTTTATGAAAACTCCCTATTTTATAGAAACTCATTATTTTATGGAAACTCTCTATATTATGGAAACACTATATTTTATGGAAACTCTATATTTTATGAAAACTATATATTTTATGCACACCAATTAAAATGAAGTTAGGAAAGGGGTTATGTACCCAAAATTGGGGCTACTATATTCTCCCCACCACTGGTCTTTCCGTCCTTGGAAAGTATAGAACACTTGCTAGCCAAAAGAGTTCCATCGACTACTCTTTCATTCCCTTCTCATGTTCCCAATTCTCTTTATGAATCTGACCATGTTTCCATAAAACCTATTCTAGTCCAATTCATTTCCCATATAATACTTTTACTTGCCTATCCATGATCTGAATTGGGATATGTATTAGTGATGAATATGGTTCTAGATCAATGTGATCTCATCAGATCACATGGCCAGGATCAGGGTGATACTTTTTCAATTGGGATACATGGAACAAATTATGAACCAAACTATTCTGTGGTGGTAATGCCAACTAATATTCCACCTCTCTAACCCGTTCTAGTATCTCAAATGGCCCAACATATCTAGGAAATAACTTTCCATGCTTCCCAAAATGATGATTTCCAATCCTTGGATAGACCCTCAAGAAGACATGATCACCCACAATGAACAAAAATAGTCTTTAATGGTGATCTTCATAACAATTTTGATGAATATGATCCATCTTAATCCTCATTATAATCAACAAGATCTTTTCTATTGTTTCTTGGACAAGGCTAAGCTTGACTAGTGATGTTTCACCAATTTCCACCTACCATAGTTGAGAACGACAGGGATGCCCATACAACGATTCAAACAGAACCATGTGTATTGAGGCTTGATAACTGTTATTGTAGGGGAACTCCACTAATGGTATATAATCCTTCCATGAGCCATAAAAATGTATTACACATGACTATAACATGTCTTCCAATGTTTGAATCGCCCGCTCAGATTTCCCATCAGTCTGAGGATGATACGCCATGATCCTAGTCAACTGAGCCCCAAGGGCCTGCTGTAAGGATTTATAGAAATGACACTTGAACCTCAAATATCTATCTGAGACTATTAACAGTGGTACACCATTCCTCCTTACCACTTCTTGGATATAGATTTTTGAATGATCCTTCACCGTATGAGTTTCACAAATAGGGATGAAATGGCCCGACTTAGTTAGATGATCCACTATCACAGAAATGTCCTTGTGTTTTTAGACCATTCTTGGAAGACTCATAACAAAATCCATTGCTATCTGATCCCATTTCCACTCTTGGATGGGAAAATATTGTAACATACCCACTGGTCTCTAATTATCTACTTTAAAATTATAATAAATTAAGAACTGTGAAATGAACTTGGCCACCTTCATTTTTATGCTTCTCCATCAAAACTACCCCTTTAATGCCTTATAAATCTTTTGTGTACCTCGATGTACATCCTATCTCGAAGGGTGGTAAGCATGAAGGAGTAATTCCTGAAAAACCATAGGTACAACCATCTGATCTCTGAAACCCAAAATTGAACCCCCATCAAGCTTCCATCCTTTAATAGTCTCCCAACCATTGAATTTTGAACACACACCTAGATATTCTGCATCAGATTTTTGTGCCTCTTTGATCATTATTAGTAAACCAGGAACACAAATAGATGAAAATAAAACCACAACATCACCTCAGTCTTCACATTCCACATGAATGTCATCTATGACTGACATCAACTGTCATTCAGCTGAAGCTTCTTTCACCAATTGATCATATCACACTCTAATCAATGCATCTTCCACTGAATTACCATTCCATAGTGAATACATCAAGTCAAATTCAAACATTTAGAGATACAATATCCACCTCCTTTGCCTCATATTCAAATATCATTGTGATAAGATGGGTTTTAAGATTTTTTGATTTATAAACATAGAAAATTTTTCACCAAAAATGTAATTTCTCTATGTTTTGAATGCATGGACATTTGAAACAAACTCCAAATCATGTGTTGGGTTATTATTTTCTTGCACACTAAACTTCCTTGAACCATAAGCAACCACATAATCTATTTTCATGAGAACACAACTAAACCCTAATCATGAAGCATCATAATACACCACATACCCCTATCCTGATTCTGGAAAGATTGAGATAGGTGATAATGTAATCTGAACATTCAGTTCATGGAAAGACTTCTGAACTACCTCTGTCCATTGGAATGGATAATTATTCTTTGTCAGAGCTATCACTGGTGAAGCTAGTCATGATAAATCATGCACAAAGCATCGATAGTAAGTAACTATATGAAGAAAACATTCTATCTCAAACACATTCTTCGATGGTTGTCAAGAGATAACGAATTCTATATATTCAAGATCAATAGAAACGCATTTATCAGAAATTAAATGTCCAAGGATATGTACTTACTGTATCCAAAAATCAAACATTGATAATACAAACTATGATCTCTCAATATTTTGAACACTATTTCCAGGTGCACCTCATGTTCATCCCTTGCCTTTGAATAGGCCAAAATGTCATCCACAAACACCACAAAATAAGAATCCAGATATTGTTGAAATATCTGATACATCAATACCATGAATACTGCTCATTCAATCATTAGACTGAAAGGATTGACTACATTTTCATGGTGGCCATATCTACTTCTGAAATATATCTTTGGAATATCCTCTTTCCGAACTCTCAATTGGTGATATCCTGGTCGCAAGTAAATCTTGGAGAACCACTGAGCTCCCCTTAATCGATCGAACAGATCATCAATGCTTGGAAGTGGATATCTATTCTTTATCATATCATGTATAATCTTACGATTATAAAAAAATCTGAAGAGTTCCATCTGCCTTCTTCACAATCAAAATTGGTGTTTCCCTTGGAGACGTACGTGGTCTAATAAAACTCTTTCCTTTTAGCTCCTATAATTGCACTTTCAATTCCCGACACTCTGTTGGTTCCATCCTATAGGATGGAAGGGAAATAGGACTAGTCCCTAGAAGGAGATCAATCGTAAACTTCACTTCCCTTAGAGGTGGTAACCCTTAGATGTTTTTAGGAAAGACATCTGGAAATTTATCCATAAGAGCTGGAAAACAATTGTAATTGATCTCTTCCATTGATGCCAAAGTCAATGATGTCAATTAGTAAGATATTGTTCCCTCCATTGGTGACAACAAGCTCTTTTCACCCTTCTTTACAATCCTCTCTCCTCTGAAAAGATGCTCGATGTCGTCCTCAATCATGAAACTAACTGTTCTCTTATAATAGTCGATTTGAGCCTTCAACATTGTCAGCCAATCCATACACAAGATTTAATCATATACATCCATATCCAACATCAAGAAGTCCCATTTTATCTTAGCTACATCAATTTCTATAGCACATGATCTACACACAATGGATTTTTATTCTCATTCACCAAGAGGAGTTTTCAGTCTTATCATAGAAGGCATCATTTCATGTTTTAAACATAGAAAATAGGTTCCCCACTTCCCTATCATCTTAGTGATAGAATTTTCAACTCCTCTAGTGAGGAAAAATGTACGTCCCCCGCTACTTCTAGGTTCACCTCATGATCAGAACTTTCCTTTTAATAAACCAAAATGTCATACCAAAACACCAAAAAAATGAATCTAGAAATTGTTAAAATATCTGATTCATCAATTCCATGAAGACTGATGGTGCATTAGTTAGACCAATAGGCATGAATACATATTCATGGTGGCCATATCTACTTTTAAAACCTGCATTTGGAATATCCTATTTTCGAACTCTCAATTAGGGATATCCTGATCACAAGTAAATCTTGGAGAACCATTGTGCTCCCCTTAATTGACCGAGCATATCATCAATGCATGGAAGTGGATATTTGTTCTTTATCATTACTTGGTTAAGCTTATGATAATAAATACACATCCATGGTGTTCCATCTGCCTTCTTCACGAACAAAACTGGTGCTACTGATGGAGACGTACTAGGTCAAATGAAACCCTTCCTTTCATGCTCCTCTAACTGCACATTAGATTCCTGTAACTCTATTGGTTCCATCTTATAGGATGGAAGGGAAATAGGACTGGTCCCTAGAAGGAGATCATTAGTAAACTCTGCTCCCCTAAGATGTTCTAAACCTAATAATTTCTTGCGAAAGACATCTTGAAATTGATCCATAACAGCTGGAAAACTATTGACCATGATATCTCCCATTGATGCTAAAGTCAATGTTGTCATTTGGTAAGAGATCTTTCCCACCATTGGGGCCAACAAGCTCTTCTCCCCCTTTTTTAAAATCCTCTCTCTTCTAAAGATATGCTTTATGCCATCCTCAATCATGAAACTAAATGTTCTCCTATAATAGTCAATTTGACCCTTGAACATTGTCAGCCAATCCATACCTAGGATTTCATCATATACATCCACATCCAACATCAAGAAGTCCCATTTTAGTTCATCTCCATCAATAGTTATAGCACATTCTCTACACATAAAGTCTTGTAATTATATTTCTCCAATAGGAGTTTGGATTCTTATTGTAGAAGGAATGATTTCATGTTTAAAATATAGAAAACAAGTTCCCCACTTCCATATCATCTTAGTGATAGAGTTCTCAGCTCCTCTAGTGAAGACAACCATACTTCCACTACTTGGATTTTCAACAGTGAAAAGAATTATCGTAAATGGGGTATTTGGTTTCTGTCCCAACTCACTTTTTTGAATAGCCTGGGTGATGCTTTGGACCAATAGGTGGTTCACCTATGGCTCAGGTGCAACGAAATTCTCAATAGCCTCTTCTGACTAGTTCTTATGACACATATCGGGTTCTATATTCTATACCAACAAAAAAACTCTACAAGTATAACTCTCTAGAAACTAATGGATTAGCATTTAAAATTCTATCAAATCAAATATCACAACATTGTTTTCTAAAACAACCTTTTTCCCATGTTGAACCATTTTTGAAAAAACATCACATGCTTTTGAAAATTAAAACATTTCCAAAATATGATAAGCATTCACTTTTTCAAAATCTTTCATTTGAAAACCAATTCCATACATTTTCAAAAATTAAAACTCTTTTTTTACACAATGAATCATTCCTAAAAATGATGTACGCACTCCTAGTGGGAATTCAGTCCTCTAAAATGCATGTCATCCTTGTCTCATTGGATAAAACCATGACAGTGAGATTTTAAAATCCTAGAAGTGTCTCCAAACACTTATTTACCCAAATGCTTGGTAACATGATTTTTATCATAAAAGGAATAACTACATCCTTTTATGCTATATATTTCATGTTTCTAAAATCCTACCCCTTTCTAAGATTCCCAACCAAGGAATAGTAATGAAGGGATTTCATCTCCAAACTGGAAACATCGATGACCACTTGTTAGGAAAGGACCGAACAAGCTGATACCATTTGTAATGACACGCCAATTCTCATTTTATTGAGAGTACAATGAGTCATTACTAGGCCTTATGTGACATCCCCAAAACACCAATGTCTAGCAATAAATGCTGAAGGGTTTCAAATACAAGTAGAGGAAAATTTACCCTTTATGAAATAAACCAATAAACCAACCAACCATAACCAAAAATTCAATATATGATGCATGAACAAATCAAAGACAACTCAACAACATCATGCACTCAAAACCACATCTAATTTAGCAATAATGGAAGGATAACCATGTATCAGTGTATACAGCGGATTAACTACACATGACTCTCCAAATACCTCAAGACTCTATGATCCACAAGCTCCTAGCTTCAAAATCACCGAACAGCCCAAACATCTAGAGGTAGAGCTAAACACATGTGAAAAATTACCTTTTCTTCTGTCCCAAAAGATAGCCTCTGCAAAATCACCAATGTGCCCATGTAGGGGTGAGTATAAACTCATTATGTTTTCCTCAACGACTTTCCTACTCACTCCACTAAAATTGAAGAATTATAAACCATTATATAAAATAGTTTATATGAAAAATTTTCTCAAAAATAGTTTATAACTAAATATAAACAGGTTTCCAAAACCATTCATTACCAAAAGCATACAACTGTGATTGAAACCAATTTTCCCATTAATATTTTTTTCCAGAAAAATAACTAAACAATATTTACAACCATTTCACAATACCCCTTTAGCAGTATACCCCCCCCCCCATTCCCCAAACCCATACAACCAAAAATGAATACTACATTATGACAGTTCCATACTCATGAGTGGGTTCTCATCGATCTACCATGTTTTGATGAGGTAATTATTTCCCATGTTCCATTAATTCTTTGGCACCGAGAACATGGTCATATTTCAACCAAGCCCCGTATATGAAATTCCCATGTGCAATCAAAAATTTGTCACCGATTACAAGGTAATTTTTAATCAATCCTCATATATGCAATATGAACACATAGCACATATTCCCAACGATCAAGACAAAATAACCCTTTCAATAAAAACACATTTTTATTGAAAACTATTTACATCAAAGCCATCACAATGCCAAACCATTTCAACTCTAAACCATTTCAATAAAACAAAATTTTTATTGAATCCCATTTCTATTGAAAGTATCTTTTTCATTATCCATTTACCAATTCCAGAAAATCCATAATTTTAAATCATAATTTTAAATTCATGAAACCAAAACCCCTTTTCACAACTATTCACCAAGATCACCCAATTTCACAAAAACCATAAATCATCACAAATGAAAATTTTTCCACGCATTTCACAATTAATAGACCAATTTGAATCTAAGATAGTAAATTCTAGAAATAGGAGATGTGAGTGAAGCCAGCAACCTCGAAGGTTTTGACAAAACATTAACAACAGATGAAGAACACACAAGGATGTGGGCCGATTATCTAAGAGAGGCCTTAGATCTATTATCATAGAAAGATCATGACTCAACATTGAAATATTTGGCATCCAAGAATGTAGATATACACACTATAGGTTCAGATCAGAGAAATAATGGTGATCAGAGAAGTAGATCTATGATGATCTAAGAAAACATGAAAAATCTAGAATAAATAGTGACACGCCTCAAAAACAGGACTCGAAATCACCAATGGAAGGAACTTGGATGGCTCTGACCCATGTGTGGAGGGTTCTCCAGCCTTCTAGGGCGAGTAATGTCTAAATAAGGTCGTTTTGAAGTCCAAACAAAATATATTGATAAAAATGAGTATGCTCCTAGAAGATAGGATCTAGATTAGGCCTATGTGCATAGTTTGACCACACGGTTTGGGAAAACCGTGTATGGATCGTCCGACCATCCTTTAAGACCCAACACTCCTTATAAAACCCCCAAACTCTCCCATCTTTAACCATTACCCTTTTTATGAAAACATATTTTTTTATGGAAACATCCCACTTTATTGAAACACCCCACATTATGGAAACAACCCATTTTATACAATCAACACACTTTATGGAAACAACCCACATTATGGAAACACCCCACAAAATTGAAACAACCCACTTTACAAAGAAAACCAACATTATGGAAACACCCAACTTAATGGAAACTCTATATATTATGGAAACACTTTATTTTATGGAAACTCTCTCTTTTATGGAAGCTCTCAAATTTATTGTAACACTTTATTTTATGGAAAATCTCTATTTTATGAAAACAATCTATTTTATGGAAACCCTAAATTTTATCAAAAATCCCTATTTTATGCACACCAATTAAAATTAAGTCAGGAACAGAGTTATGTAACCGAAATCAGGGCTAATACAAATAGTGAGAGAGATGTTTGAGATGGTAGAGTGGGAGAATACATGTGTCATATGAGAGTCATTATTGAGCAAATAGCAGGAATTCTATTATTGAAGTTCAATAAGTGCCCTCTACATTTCTTTTAGTGGTGGAACTGCATCATGATATCTTTTAATATAACATATGAAGTCTTAAAAAATTAAGGGGTTTTATTTTGATATTGATCTTGTGCTGGGAGTGTAACTAATATATATACCCTTTATCATATAACACCAAAATACTTGAGTGAGTTAATGGTGTAGTTGGAGGATTTAGAAGAGAAATACTTTATCTTTTTTCGAACATATCCATGGGATTATAAAATTTTATTCCCCATTAAGTAATATGGATGCTTATGGACCTTTTTTAACTATAATAAAAAATTATTTTTCATTAAAGAACAATCATATTTATCTAGGATTGAAGAATTATTCCAACAGTTTTGGGGAACTCGATGATTCTCCTTGATCAATCTACATTCCAGTTACCATAAATTATGGGTAAAGAAATTGGAAATTCTCAATACAGTTATTATTAGTAGATATCGATTTCCATAAGGTATATTAATTCCTTCATAGTAAAAAAAGTATCTAGTGGTGTTAATGGATCTCAGAATCATGATTTTCCATCCATATCATCAACTTTTTTTAATTTTTATCTTGGAAAAAATATGATATATTCTATGACATCTGATATGAATACTAGAGACCTCAATATTGTATTTAGTACACTTTGAGTGGAAAATTTATATTCAAAAATTTCAATGATTAACTTATGGATTTAGGATTTGTGGATCATTGGGTATGTGATCTCTAATACGGAAATGAATTTGGAATTAGAGAAGTTTGAGGTGGTGATTTCATGTTCTTTCCATGTGTATCTATTTGAAATAAATATATTTCATGGTTTACATGGTTAGTGATGCAATTAAAATAAGGAAATATTATATTTCAATTCATTGATGATGTATTTTACCAATAAGACGAAGAGGTCAGTGTTTTTTGGGTAGTGTAAAGATGTCATCATAGAACATAAGCAATGCTTGATGACATCCCCCTTTTTTACCCTTTAATATATTTAGATTAGTTATGTGGGTCAATATGACTACTTAAGAGTAGGTTGAGTGTTGTGATGATATATAGAGACTATGTATTTTTGAACAGATCATGTGACTTGTGACCTCATGAGAAGAACTACCTAAATCATGTTATGGAGTTGGAAGATGTGGTGCACACATAGATGCGTTGGTAGAATTATATCTTCATTGAGAAGTTTTTTGTTTAAATTAACATTTAGTGCATATGATATGCTTTCTTCCAATGGGATATCAATTAGAGGAAGAGTAATTGGCTAGAGAATCTATATACATTTCACATGAAGATATCATGTTGCTATGGAATGGTATTATCATCATAGATACTCAAACCATAAATAGTCAAAAGATATAGGATCATAGAGGGAGACCATGGATAGAGGAATACAATATAATGGTTTTTATGATTGGATTTCATTCAAATGCATCATAGAATCTTGCTGTGATAACATGTGAACCTTTACAAAACATGTCCTATTTGGTGGGCCATGTGAATGTGATATAAGAGAAATAATGAGAGTGTGTGTTGATGTGAGACTTTTTTGTTTGGAGATTATGTTCTATGGTAGACCATAAGATAAAATGGAATGATATTCATAAATGTGATTATTGTAGTTCCAACATCCTTGATGTATGAGTAGATGGGAAATTATCATGTCCCAAATTGGATAGTGAATCCTTGGTCAATGTAGAAGTACCATGAAATTTGACACCAGTTTTATGTGTATGGTCTTAAAAGAACATGTACCTCAATTTTCATCATCATTGATTAAAAATTATATGGTAATTTCCATGAATCATCATATTGATTGATATTATATAACATATCTAGTTCCTATGTGAATGTGGGATAATGTGAAAATATACTTTGTGAGAGGGTTACCAAGGGCCCTGAGGATATGTGATTCCATCTGTGTGGTTATCGATAAGCTAAGTATAGTAAGACATTTCCTATTGATCTGATAGACTCATTAATTATTTAAATTTGGAATGCATAATATTTTTTATATTATATGATTACATAGAGTGAATTATACTATTGCATCATCAATGGACGTGCATTATATATTGAGATTTTGGAATGTCTCATTAGAGTAATTGTGGAATCCTTTTACGTTGATTATAGAAAACCATAAATAAACCCAATGGATTGTTAGAAGATATGATTTATATCCTTGAGGATGTTATTTAGGTATGTGTCCTAGACTTTGGGGGATAATGGTATGAGATTATAGCCTTAGTGTAGTTTGTATAAATTACTATTTTCTTAGATTCTATTTATTTGGAACCATTTTAGTTTCTCTATTCATTGTTTTCCTTATCACTACAATATTAGAATGAGGGTACTAGGGAAGAAGTTATTAGTTTTATTATAATGTACGAGACCTCTAGGAGAGTTCATTTTCTCATTATGTTCTTCGATAACACTCACAAAAAGGCATCAATCATATTAAAATCTGGAGATATGGCCTTTGGAGCACCATATTGGTGGCTGTATGTTCTTCTGGGTTTCATCTCAGTTGGGTATTAGATTTTTTATAAAAGGATGGGAAGCTATAAAAATGCTTTTTGTGTATGATGGATGCATTGATTATTGTATTATGGTATCATTGACATATGTTGGGTAAATGTGGGTGTGGGAGTCTTGTTTGTCGGCACAGCAGGCAACTTTGATTTCACAAGATCCCTAGAGATTCTTCTAAGTGATAAAGAAGTGTTTAGAGGGGTGTATTATATTGTACATGGATTTTCAAGGGTTTAATGATATTTATTCATCCATTCATATTGGTTTTATGAGGTATGAATTGTTTTGGATGACATATTGTGGTTTCTGGTTTGTTTAGAAATATTTAGAGGCCATTTGAGGGTTAACTATTAAAGAATATTTTTCCCAAACATTGTTAATTCTCTAGAAAAGAATGTAGTAGGTGGAAGTGTAGTATTAATTGGTGAATAACTAAGGGTAATGGTAAATAGAAGCATGAGGCCTTAACAGAGAAATTGTTTGACACCATATAATGTCAAAAATCATGGTTAGTTCATGATTTTTCAAGCTGTGTGACTAAACAATGTGGGTATCCAATTCTGTAAAAATATTCCAACATTTTTTGAAACTATATGACTAAACCATGTGCACGTGAAATAATCTTAAAATAGTTTTCAATGGATATTAATTATAAATTTTAACTCATTCTTATTTCTATTAATAGTTTTATAGATCTTATTGACCTCTCAACCCATCCATGGTGAATTCTAATCTTTCGTGATCTTGTTTCTAGAGGTTCCAATTGTATTTATGATCTGGAATTTATGTATGTGATCTCGAAACATTGGTACTTCAGGTTTCTTATAGATAACCCCTTATTATTTTGATATAAATTATAGGTTCAACATTTCTTCCTTAATATATTGATTCATATTTTATTTAATGATGATTTCTTAGATTGATCCTAGATCAGGGTCAGATATTATGTTAAATTATAACCACTTTTTTTCAATATAAATTATATCATGTTTTTCATATTCTGAGAGGTATGATGAAGAATAACCTTCTCTAGTTTCATGAAATTTTATTGAATATATTTCTAGATCTAGGATGTATTTGATTTTGGGAAGGTTATAGGGAACTATGTAATTTTGGAAAATTCATATTATCATCTCTTAAGAGGTTTTGGAGTTTTCCAACAAAAATATAAAGGTGAGAATTTCATTACCATATAGAGTCCATGTAAATTATTTTCGGTTTGATATGAATTATTGTGATTATTTTCATTGCATCATGTACATTTCTTTATAATATTTTTTCAGTTTATCCCATAAAATCATGATTTTTGAAGAAAACGTGTTTGTGTGTGTGTATACTAATATAATTCCTATTATGTCATAATTTTTACTTATTTGTGATTTTTTATATGTTATTTTTTCATATCCATTCAGACCATTATTTTCACTATTTAGGATGAATGGTGGACCTAACAAACATGGTCACTCTCTTAGAGGGAATGTGTATATGATTTTAAAGAAGAACCAAGATATGAGAATTGGTCCAACATATGGTATGAGGCTTTTCCTATATCCATGAATTAGGTCATCTTGTGATTTTTCATAATGTTGGAAGGTATTGTTATTCTTTAAGTCAGAATTTGATTTTCCTAAAAGGTTGATTGAATCACTTGATATGATATATGTCATTTAATTGATTTTATATATAGTTTTATTCAGAATACATTAGATGATGGTATGAATGGGGGATTGTGGTATCTTTGACAATTCATGAATCCTGGAGACATTATTAAAATCTTTCTCTCGTGAATTTGTTTATTATCATGAAATGCACTCTAA
This sequence comes from Viscum album, assembly GCA_963277665.1. NCBI lineage: Eukaryota > Viridiplantae > Streptophyta > Magnoliopsida > Santalales > Viscaceae > Viscum > Viscum album. Next base: position 382,557,399 of record OY728122.1, read on the forward strand.
TTAATGTGTTCTCAAGGCAAGGATACATTATTAGCATCCTGCTGGAATTATAATCACAACATGACTAGAACTCTGATATATTATGTTATATTTCACTATAAATAAATTTTATTTCTTAAATAATTGTTTATAAGAATCATCGAGTATACACAAACAACGTTATACTATTGAATTGATATTATTTATTGTGAAATTTATCACCTAGACAGTCTATTGGTGAGTATGTAAGGACAAAATAATTTTTCAAAAAAACATTATAAATATTTTAAAAAAATCTATTGAATATCAAATCATTTTAAAATAAAATAATGATGTTTTAATGTAAATAATTATGTTTTTTTTGAAAAAAAAATTATAGACAAAATAATTTTATATTTTAATAAATTATATTAATCCCATTAATGAAATATTTTAATGGTTTAAAAAGATAATATATTCAATAAAATGTATTAAAATTAATCTAATGATATTTACGTCATGTGTAATATAATTAAATCCAATTTTTTGTTCCGATATTCATTTTTTAAAAACTATTTTTTCTATTTTTCACACTTATTGTCAACAAAATTATTAATAATTGTAGGACTTGAATAGTTACCAATGGATTCCATATTTGGAATTAGGAGGTTATAATTTTATAACAATATTTTAATATATTCTATTATTATGAATAGTTATCATAGTAAATATTTGTCTCATTATTAATGTTAAAATAGGTAAAACGTGGTTAAAATTTAGCATAAGGATTTTAAATTCACATAAAACATGAATTTACTCTATTAAATAATTTAATTTTAAAAATTATCATCGATGTTCTTAAAATATGACCATTGTGCGCTAATTTTCATTTATTATTCCCTTTTAATAATTTTATGAAAAAGATTAATACAAAATATCAATATCTTTTATTTTATATCTCTAGTATTTTCTCCCAATGATAAATGTTTGTTTGAATTTTTTCTAATTTTTTTTTCAAGTATAGATAATTCTTTGTCATAGTGATTTATTTTATTTTTTTTAGGGGATAATTATATTAAATTCATATGTAATGCCAACACAATATTTATTCAATTTTTAGAAAAAAGATAATGATTTTAAAAATATTAAAAGTAGTAAAATAATGGTGTATTATTATCTTATAATAATTTTTCAGATAAATATTACAAATTAGGTATGTTTGTAATATTTATATTTCAATTCCATAGCTATTTTCATAACATTAATGTTAAAGTAAATGAATTGTTCTAGAAATTAGATTAACGGTATTTCATAACAAAAAATATTTTATTAAATGATTTAATATTAATAAAAATCATATTTTTGTCCATATGAATTGAATATGGTTGGAAATATGTTAAATTTTCAATTTATGGTTCTTTTTTTATGGTAACATTAATTACCCTAAGAGTGTGAAAAACTTTGATATTATTATAATTGTGAGAAGGCTTAATGAATGGTTTAAACTAATACAAAAGGGTTAAAACATTATATAAAATTATCTAAATATTATAAAATGAGATTATTTAGTCGTATATAAGCCTTAAATATTAAATAAATATATATTTTATTCTATATATTGTAAAAATTAGTTTAATACTATACATAATTCCAAAAAATAACATACCCCTTTTTTTATAAATTGGAACCTCATATCCATCTGTATTTACTCTTATTGAGCATTATAGTTTACAAAATACCCACTATTAATTATTATTATTATATTAATAAAATTCATCTTAAATATTATTATCATTCTATAAGACCATCCTTCCTCATCATATGGTGTAGTGTAAAAAATTTTCTCAGCGAAGAGGTAAAACTCATAACCGATAATTTTTTATATTTTTTCTCCTTCTACCAACACTAAATACAAGACATCAATTATAAATAAAGTGACATATTTATCTTTAAAATAATTAATTTATATTATTATGTTTCAATAACAATTATAATCCTTCTTTTCATCCTATATTAAGTAAAAATGTGTATGAGAACATAGGACTTACCATCTCAATGTTGTGGTGTAATTGTTTTTCATTACAACTTTACATAAATGGTTATAATGTTATATTTAACAAAAATATTTATTTTTTCTTATATAATTATGCTTCTTAAAATAAAGAAATTATTTATTTTTCTTTCCTTCTATTAATTAGAATATGATGAAAAACATTTATGCGTACATATGGACTACGATCACCATGAATGGTGTAAATCATTTGTCTATATATATCATTTATGGATTATTACAAAATATTTATATCATTCCAATATTTTAAATTTATAATATTAATTTATTTCATAATACGAAGTACCAATGTTAAATGTATATGTACCGAGATAGTCAAACCAAAACTAGCATGGAAAACGAAGAAGTTATCCCCCAAAATAGTGATATTAATATAAATTTTTTAACAAATAGGTCAAATAATTATATATGTAAATAATACATGGTATGATATATACGATAATATTTATGGAATAAATTTATAATAAATCTATATTAACAATATAGGTGGTTTTATCATGTATTATGAAATACAATACTTGCGATTATGGGTTTATATTTCAATCTCATATTAATAAAGATTTATTATACATGAATTTCATTATGGATATTTTATTATCCATATATCATATATCCCAATATTTTTATTCTCCTATGTTTATTAACAAGTTTTTATATTAATTACACCATTTTCCTCTCTATGGTATATAAAATGATCAACAATTATATTTTGGGAAAAGCTCAATTTTTTCCTTCCTTGGTAGGGAATATTTTTCATCCATGTAAATTATTTATTTAGAAAAATCAATAATTTTTTATTATTATGCCTTCAATATTTTGATTATATTTTTTATATAAATAATGTTTATATAAAAAAGATTTAGAGAGATATTATTATTATTTTCTGAATGAGGTAATTTTTAATTTTCACTAAACTTGTGAAAGGAATATTTATTTTGATGTATATCAAATGAATAGAATTTCCCATCATCAAGAACACATAAATTATAAAAACATTCATTACATGTTTCTATGGTAATTTTCAAAAAAAAACTCCAAAATATTATGAAACATTTTAATATTTTAATGAATTGATTTTTAAATTAAAAGGGTATTTCCCTTAAGAGAAATTTAAAATGATCATTTAAAAAAAATTACATCTTTAATGATTTCGAATGATGTTAATTGTGCTTTGTGAGCGATAAGATCTAGTGATTTCACTCCTATTCATTCTACAAATGGTTTAAAATTATTATGATGTTATTTTTATAAAACTCATCTATTGACTAAGGGATATGCTATGATGAAATGTTCAAATTTTTATGAAACACATTTCCTTTCTTCAATTTATGTTATTATTATGTCATTATTTTTTTATTATATTATTCCACACCTATTTATAGGTTGGATCATGTGATTGGTGGGACCGTAATTAAAGATCAATCTCATTAATTGGTAATATATTGTTATCTCATGAAATAATTATGGGAAATGAGTTGAGGTTCCCAATCCATTAGGGAAAATAGGTATAGATTCATAATCCACAATGAGAATAGTTAGTAATGTCTGATCTATTATGATATTGGAAATTGGTGTTCGTGACTAATCAACTATGAATTGGTCTTCTCAATATTTTAACTTGAAATATGAAATGGTTTCTTAGAAAATAATTTTTCCTCAGATTTATGGGATTATTTATCATTATTATTTTATACCATGGTTGATAATTTATTAGTAATGATTTAATACTCTAATTATTAATTTTTTTCCAGTGAAAAATATTTATATTATGATTCCTGATTATGATCTATGATAAATTATGCATAAACATTGTAGGTATCATAATAATCTCAAACAGATATATTTATCATTTATATGTATATGAATTTATATTGATATCTCTATTTTTTACCCTTAATGCACTTCTAAACTCACCTTTTCTTAAGTTTTCTTTTGTAAATACCCCAACACTAATATCTCAATGTTGGTGGTTAAACTAGTACATTGGAATTATATATAAGTGATCACATATTAAATTAATTAATAGTTCAGTATTTTTGGTCAAATAGATATATACTGGAATCTCACATTTCATGTGGAAACATGAAAGAAAAAATTTTGAACGTAAAAAATTCCACATTACTAAAATTGTTCAATGATTCATTCATAATATCCTATTAAAGGGAAATAAAATATGGGTGAGACCATATGTTTAATAAGAGTTACTTAAAATATAATCTATAAGGAATAATGAAATAATATTCAATAGTGAATAATAAATTTGTAGAGGAATATATCTAGAAAAAAAATACAATTAATTCAAAACTAAGATATCATGATTACATAATGAATAATCTATATATTAAGGTTGATCATATAAGACACATTTCATTTTATCAATATATTAGATCCAAAATGCATCCACATATAATACCAATGAAATAATCTCATGGATTATAATTTTATATTTATTAATTAATTAAATGGTTAATATTATACATCATGATCTTAGGTATCATGATTTCTATACCATCAAGACCCCTCAAAAGATTGTTTAAAACTATTGGTAAAAACCCATCTGATTATTGTGTAAATAATCATCTCATGAGACTATAGATGCATCAAGGGGATGAATAATTCCATCCCCACACCTCACGGCATTTAAAATGCATTCCCCATATATTGAATGATTAATTTAATTCATGAATAGTGTGCCTTATAAATAAATGTCTGTATTGAAAAAAGAATATAGAATATCAATATTTCCCTAGTGAATAATATTATTTTAAAATATAAAATTCACAAGAAAAAATTATATTTTTTTATATAATAAGAATAACCATAATAAGTAATATATAAATTAATGGGAAATATAATATCCAATTATTATAAGAAAATGATTATTTAAAAGGAAAATAAATGGCTATAAAAATTAATAAGTAAAGATAATGTCAATAATTTTCATGGTCAAAATTAATAAAAACCATTGATATAAATAATAAGGATGGTATCATTAAATCATATCTCGATTATATTATCTTTAAAATAAATAGTTTTTTTCATCGATGAATAGAAATACCATAACAATATCATTAAAAAAATTATGAAGAAAATATCCTTTTAACAATGAAAATTAATTTTTAAAAAATCCATAAGAATTTTAAATATTTAGAAAACCAATTTTTTTCAAAAAAAAATATAACATTTTAAATTTTAAAGGGAGTCTTAAAATAAATGATTTTCTATAATGGAAGGAAATTACTTTTCTTTTTGATTATGTTAAATACTGATTCCATTCACAATTTTCTAATAAAATACAAATATACCTTTCTAAAAAATGTTGTTAATATTCATTTAATAAAATTATAAATCCAATTATGGGGAAATTAATTTAAACTATCATATTAGAAAATTGAAAACATTTTTAGAAAGCACGGATTTGGAATTAATGATTTTTGACTCAAGAGATAAATGAAGACAGATTTTATAAAAATATGTTTTTTTTCGATTTTATATTCCAAATGGAGTAAAATTATAATATTAAATTAAATATTAATAAATAAATAGATTATAAAAAGAATAAATTGTTTTACTAGATAATGATTGAATAATATCCTTCAATGGAAATTCTGGGAAAATGTTTCATGATTAAAACATGATTGAAACATATATCTCTTACCACAATGGTAATATTTATATTTTAAGGCCCATAAAATTAATAAATTAAAACGAAACATAGAATCCTATTAATATAAATATATTAATTATATAAATTTTCAATGTTTAATTTGATACATAAAATAAAATATGATAGTTGTATAACATAACTTGTTACCTAAAGATGGTAATTTGAGATGAGCAACGCTTATAATGAAAATAACATTGAAGTGAGAATTAATCAATGAATATGTAATTATTATCAAATATAAATCCACATAAAAACATGTAAACTAAAAAAATATATTATCAAAAATTTTCTCACACACAATCTTATAATTTAAAATAAAATTAAGAATCCGTATAACATAATGAAAAGAAACTTACTTTAGAAATTCATTATCATAGGGTAATTTCCAAATTGAATCCCCTTTGATTAAATAATTAAAATTAATATATTAAATAACATGAATTATTAAGGATTAATTATTTTAAATTAAAAGGATCATTATATTCATGATATAAATAAATATAGTGCACAACATTATAATTTGACTCAATTAAAGGGAATAGAGTCAGAATCCCCTACCTCATGATTACCTTAGAATGAACGTGATTCAACCTCCAATATAATGATTTTAAGAATGTTTTTAATTTATACCAAAACCATAAATTGTTTTTTAATAACATATATGATCGTATTATACCATTTACCGCCCCGCCCCCCCCCCCAAATTCATTATCAATAATTAATTATTATTGTTGTTTTGTGGGATAATTGTATTATTTTATAATGTTTTTTATATCAAAAAGTTCATAATATTTTATATAGGATATTGTTCCATAATCTATATAATTATATTAATTTAATAAATATCATATTTAATTATTTGGTGAATTTTAAAAGATTCTTAAATGTTGGACATGGAAAATGAGTCGCATCACTTAACGGAGAATGTAGGTTATACTAACGCATGAGAAATAATATAATTCCCATAAAGATTGAAAATATGTAGTGTTAGAATGAAAAAAAAATTACTAGTATTAATATCATTTCAAAATTTTAATATATATTCATTATTTCTATCATTATGTCTATCTATGTTAGTCGGTGATTGAAACATTTCATCTATTAATGAGGATATAATCTATCATATACACATGTGATGGATTGTTTCTCATTTTATGCAGGATATAAATACCCATTATTAACATAAATTGATATTTTTTCATTTTATATGAATATTTAGGACATTACAAAAATACTTTCCTACAGACCGTTACATTTTAGTGTCTTCAAAAATATTGAACACATTATTCTAGTGTGGTTAAAGGTCTTCAACATCTTCCACAAAGATCTTCCCCCTTAGCAATTCTACATAAAAACATTTCTTCATAACCTAGGGAATGGAAAAATAAAAAAGTGGTGAGATTGAATTCTTAGTAAGGGAAATAAATGAAATATATAAGAACAACATGAAAATAATGGTATGATAATATGTTCTTATCATTAGTAGATCATTCCATGTATATCAAAGATCAGAAACCTGAATCTTGGAATACGTATAAGAAGTTGATAAGAAATTAATAATAATATAATTAGGATCAAAGTCCATGAAGCATAACATATTAATAATACGTTGAATTTTGGCATAAATATCAACAAAAAAGATTGTGAACATAAATATTTTGAAACAGGTTAACTCATTAAGTGAAGGACCTGAAATGAATCCCTTTCATTGAGTTATGGACATGTATCCTACTCCACACATAATGTTTTGAACCTGAAATCATGTTAACACATAACATTTTGAATATGTAATATTGTCCACACATATCTTATAGACATGAAATGTAGTCCATGAATTACATTGTGCACATTTAATTAGGTTTACACATAATAAGGATCACTCATAATATTGTGAAAGTGTAATCATTTTCATGAATAATATTATAGACATTCAACTACATCCATGTACAAAATTGTGAACATGTAATAATATATGGCATAAAATTTAAACTCATGAGTCATGCTTTGTTTCCCAATGCATTGGTGGGAGATATAGCTTCCACCCATCACATAAAAAACTCATACACAGATATTCCTCAAGATAATAAAACATGTACCATATCATGATTCAAAATAAGAGATTATATCAAAACCTGCAAAATGAAATGTGTTTCAAAAACATATAATCACATCATAACCTATGGAAAATATGAAGGTTTTATAACCATTTCATTATATAATAACCCATGAAAGTATGTGGGTTTCATAAAAATTTATTATAGTATAACTAGTTAAATAAAAATAATTTTTATAAGCTATAACCTATTGAAGAGGAAGAGGTTTATCAAAAAAATTACCCAGGTAAGTGGAATGGGTTTCAAATATATATATCCCATGAAAGAGAAATTGTTTTCAAAAACATTATGTCCTCAAAATATAAACCATTAAAAAAATATGAATGGAACATTTAGATAATTTCCTAGAAATGCATGAGTAACATCAACATATACCTTCTTAGATGGAAACTAACTTCCATATATCATATAAAAAACATTTTTTGGGTAAAATATCCTCTCCTTTATGATAAATTAATTTTAAAACATAAATACATAAATCCAATTTTCTTTAAAAATTGTTTTAAATCATATAAAATAATTTTGAAAGCATTTTGAAAACGTTTTATGGTAAAATAATTTAATAACATATTATAAATTATTTTAGTTCATTGAAATAATTTTTCTTGAAATTTTGTTTTGAAATCATTTAATGAAATCTTTAAAAATGATTTCAAACATTTCCTAACATAAAACCAATATTTGAAAAAACAAATTCTTTGAAATGAATTATAAAATAAAAATATTTTTAGAGTATTAGTGAAACCTTTTAGTTTAGCAAATAACCTTGTAAACAAACAAAAAAAATCATCAATGTAATTATGGTCCGGACCCCAGGTACATCCTAACATCATGAATAATCCTTTTTCTCGTTAAATGATTAGAAATGTTCTTTGAAAAAAAAAATGAAAAGAAGATTAATTTTTAAAACATTATTTAAAAAGGTAATAAATGTTGAAAAATATATTTTTAACATCCTATGATAATTGTTACCCATTTTTGAAAACATCTTTACAAAACATTGTTTTGGAATAACATATAGTTCTATCTAAAAGGAAAAATAAAGTCATATTTTCATAAAAACATTTTCATTTTAATAATAAGTACCAAGGAGTGGAAGAATTGTATTATTACATGTATATAACATTAATATCCATAGGTAAATAAAATAAATAGATTTATTGAGAGATGGATCATAATTATTAATCAATTTAAGCATAATCATAAACAATATTGGTAAATAATTGGATAGAATCTATAAACTGTTGCCACTTTGGTACCATTAAATTGTAATATAATAGAAAGTATAACATCATATAATGTTTCAAATATCATTAGAATAATGATATTCATGATATAATCTTTTCAATTGTTTTATATAAATATTATATAAAAATATATATTCCAGACATAGAATGTGTTTTTAATAACGAAAATTGAGACATAATTACATTAATGATTTTGTAATTTTTCAAAAAATAAAACCTTTAAGGAAATGTCATAAAATTGATATGTCAATACCCATTAATGTTTTTATAATAATCATATAATAAATCCATGGGTAGTATACACACCAAAAAAATAAACTAGTGGTGAATAAGACATATATCTCATTAAAGTAAAATTTGACAAGAAATTCCCTTACCTAAATTCTTGAATTTCATTGTACATAGTCTAATATCTTGTATCATAAATAATGGTTTATTATAAATCAATGGAAAGAAATATTATTATATCTAATAAAATATATTATTTGGTTATGGCTTTATATTACCTATATATTAACAACTCTGTGTAAATGTTACGTTTTGAGTAATATCTACTTTATTTTTCATATATATTATAAAATTTTATTCTTTATCATATTCCTTTGAACAAGACATACTTTTTTACAGAATGTAAACGATAGTATAAATATCAATTATATTCATTTATATGGATTTATTGAATATATAATGTTGTTTTGGATAAATTTACATTAAACACACACACACACACCATACACAGTCTAATAAGGTAAGACATCAGCCCCCTAGGATAACCCACCCAACAAGCCTTATATATTTAGTACTCAGAATATATGTATGCAAAAACATGGTTTCCATTTTAATGTCATATTTGAAGAAATAATTTAAACAACATATATATATATTGATATATTATAGTTCCACTTGAATTATTATTTCATATATAACATATATTTCCACTAAATGAACCATTAATACATTCCATGTATGGTGTGAACAAATCACACTGCTTTGAGGAGGCATTAGTCTATACTTACCGAAATGAAATTATCATACTTACAATAAATGGAAGTCATAAGTGTATTTATTGAATTTTAATTAAAAAATAATAATAAAATAATAAAATATAATATAGTAAATATAAGAATATAGTTTCTAATATAATTATCAACAATGAGTGGTGGTAATTGAAAAATGAAAATCATCATTTTTTGAGGCAGTAGTTCTCCATTCACAAAAACCGTATGTTTGTTACCCATTATATGGTTGTGTGTAAAATTGAAGGAAAAAACCGTAGAATAACCACATATCTAATATTTAGGTTATTTGATTTATAATATAATCATGGAATAAGAATAAATTTGGTGGTGGAGAATGAAAATAAAATAAATGAACTGGAGGAATGATGTTGCCTCTTAATTTAGGTAACTCATTTTTATTTTCACAAAAGGGATCCTTAGTTGTTTTTTAACCTAAAGTGTGGCTTCATGGAGGTAGGTAGGGTTATTGTGAAGTTAATTGGGTAGATCGTGGCCAGACCCCTGTGGTTTGAGAGGTTTGAATAAGGGGATGTGGTAGTGGCATTTAATATGGTATAGAGGGGACACAATTGGTATTTTGGATTAAAAATTAGGGGTACACTCATTATTACCATACAAAATCATCAAAAACCAACCAAAACATAATATAATAATTATGGTAGAAATATGGCCATCCAATGGGTGTTTGATAAGTTTCTAGGTTATTTTGGCACATAATATTAAGGATTTGTCCCTTGGTCAGCTTGATTTTACCTTATTCGATGTGACTAATTTTATTCAATTCCACTAATATATTTTGTCCAAAATTAAGTTAATATTATTATACTATAAATATTTGTGTAAGGAACCAGCCTTAAACATTAAATTATAGAGTAAAATTCATTTAGTATTCACATTCTTACATTTTCAATGATCTATTTTTAGTGTTTAAGATATTTAAGTCATAATTCATGCATGAAAATCCCATAAACATACAACTAGATAATACTAAAATAATATCTGTTTTTTCACAATATAAATATTTTAAAAACAAACCATGATTTATTTATATAAAAAATCTTCATGACATTAATCATGAATCCATAATTTCCTTTACAAAACCTTAAGACTCGTGAAAACCATATTAAAACTTGTGATGAAGAAAAAATCTATGTAAGTTACATAAAAAATAAAGGAAATGTTATTCTTTTAATACTTATAATCATATAAATTCATTTTAAAAAAGGCATACCTCTCTCCTATAAAGTATCATATACTTAATTTGTGAAAATATGAAAAATTCATAAAACATAGAAACCATAAATTAACCATTTTGGTTAAATGGGGAATTACATACTTAATATTTTAACCCTTATGGCTACCATATGATTTGAAAACCTCATGAATATCAAACAATGTAACCATCATGGATACCTTATGTTGTAACCATCGCGGCAAGCTTATGGTTTTACCATCACAATTATACATAGAATAACCATTACTGTAAAAATCTCAAATATTCCTAACCAATGAATAGGGGGAGATAATGTTCCAACCATCATCATAAAAAATTCATATGAACTAGAGAATAATCATAAATCCGGAATAATTTCACCATAAAAATTAATCCTTAAGAAAAAATCTCATTTTAATGGAATATTGAGAACACGTAAATGGGAAAATTTTCATAAAAAATTTCCATTTAATCATTTAAATAAATAATATTAACATTATTAATTCACAATAGATGAAAAATATTCTCCTGTTGTATATGTATAAAACCTTCATTTTTTATTAAAAAACAATAAAGATGATTTTAAAAGAAAAAACACTTATACTAAATTTGAAAAAGGTCCATCTGAAAATAATTTGGAACTAATTTTAAATTTGAAATTTTATAACATTTATTTCCATATAAATGTATTCATAAAATCCATTTTGAAAACATGAACATGAAATTAAAAAATATAGAAGAATGAATATTTAAAACATTGAAAATAATGTTTTTATAGAGTCCCTTGCCTTGGATTCAATTTTATTAATAAATGTTCAATCCTCATGTTGAATGGTTTCAATAGTATTGTTAATTTAATACAGAACTATATTTATATTTTTAATACCTTATATGATCTTTTTATAACAACATTTTAACAATTTGTTAAAAGTATTTTGTTCTTTTCGTTGTTTTAGGTTCATTCTTTTCATGGGTTCTATGTGCGGTTCATTATGGGTTTTATTTTAAAATTTAAATAATACTCCAAAAGTGAGAATATATACATATATAGTTCATTTTAAACAATTATAATAGACCTCATATTTTCCATGAATGTGTTGATAGGAAATGAAACCACTTCATCCCTGGACATTGTGAATCGACATTCTATGGATGAGAATTTATTTTATAAAAAAAATATTCCATGACATATATATATATATATATATATATTTAACATAATAAATTCCATTATATATGATACTGGTGTTATTATGAAAATTTGGATAGGGGTGATGGAGGTATAAGTGATAAAGAATTTAGAATATGAGAAGAAAGAATTTACCACTTGAATCTTGTCTCATTGAGGTCCTCCTGAAGGCTCTTAGAATTGATCTTTTTGTGAGAAAATATAAATGAGAATTTAAAAATTGATGAAAATAAGAGAATTTAGAAGAGTATGATCAATAAATATGGCTTCAGGTGATGAAAAAAATTAATGAAACGAATCCCCTTTTATTATTGAGGTGAGGGGGAATTTATGATTTACCAAAAATATATACTTATATTATTTTAAATATTGTGGTAAATACTATAAGAAGGCCTAAATATAATAGTAAATCACATTTTAGATTTAATCCTATCATATTTAGACATATTTATTATTATTTTATTTTTAAATACTTTATTAAATTATTTTATTTCATGAAATAAATTTTTTTGTCCAGATATGAACTATTCAAAACTATGATATTTAAACATTAAAAAAAATATCCAAATTAAAAAAATATTATGACTTATAAATATAATATAAATCTATATAACTTTTTAATTACCTTAAAATTATAAAACCATATTTTTATTTTTATTTTTAAAATCATTTATTTAATTTTTTTAATAAATAATTATTACGTCATCATTGTGAAAGACAGTAAGGAATTTATTGGTTGCCAATAAACTTAAAAAAAATTATGAATAAAATAAATTAATTTTTATTCAAATTAAAATTTCTGTTAAAATAAATCACATATAAAATCATTTACTAAAATGATATACTAATTAAAGTCTATAGTGCGTACAATTGGACATTCTTTTAAATAAAATATTACAAGGGCCATTAGCATATCCCTGTTTCTAAAAATGGACATTATATTGACCCATGGAAAAAAAATTATTGAGGAATTATCAAAAAATAATATTTATACATGTTATTTGGTTTTTAAATAGTTATCATAATTTAAATTAAAAAATTTTTATAGATTTTTTTCTGTTTTCACAAGAACTACATCAGCATTGCATAAGTATTATAGTTAATTTCTTCATATATAAAAACAAAAAACAAATTAATATCATGAATATAAATTAATTAGGTTCAATATACTAGTTTATTTTCATTAATTTTGTATATTTACTCATATCCATGTCGAGAAAACTTCTTTAATTTTTTAACTTGACTTTTCATGGCTTGTGAAAACATGGATCATATTCTTGGATATGATTCATGTTATATAACTATAAAATTATAAAATACTAAAAAAATATCAAATAAAAATAAAAATAAAAAAATAAATAAGGAAAATAATTTTTTCGCCCAATTATTATATATAAATAACCAAATTTTACTTTGTCAATGCTGTGCAGGAACTATGTCATCACTTATAATGATATTTTTATACTTATTGTGGAAAAGTAGACTTTATATATTATGAAGTATTTTTATAAAATAAATATATTATAATTTTGTAATTTATTTGTCCAAAATTATAATTAATTTTATATCATAACTATGTCTTCATGATGACACAAAAATTTGGTATTTTGAAATAAAATTGTATTATGTATTATTCATGAAAACATTTAACATTTTCTTAAAATTATAAAAATTTCACCATTTACTAAATTTTATATTATTATTTCCAAATTTAATTTTATTTTATCTAATACATCTTCTAAATGTTCAATAGTTTATATTACTTGTAAAATTAAATAAATAAATATCATGTTTTGATGTAAAATGGTTTTGAGGAATAAATTTTATGTAATAGAAAAATAAAAGGACATTACTAAAAATATTTTACATTTTAAAAAATAATTAAATAACACATTTTCAATTAGTATGAATAAAATATATTTCATAGTTTTGTTAATTATATTCATTCAATCAAATTTAATGTCTAGTTTATAATGGTTACACTTAAATATTACGATTATGTTATTTAATTAAGCTTGATCTGTCATATTCTGTGTGCGATTATATTTCCTTCATAAAAAATAATGGTATTTTAAATTATCCACCTTTTAGTATATTTCATCATCAAAATTATAAATTGGGTTCGGTAACTAGAATTTTATTTCTAAAAATACATTTTTTGACATCCAACATCATAAAAATGATTATTAAAACATCCAATTAATAAGAGAGAAAGACATTTATAAATATCACCAGAGGTAAAAAAATGTAGATTTTTTGTATAGAATATCATGGAAATAGATAGAAAAAATAAGAATCAATGACTGATATACATTTATAGAGAGCACAATGAATGGAAAGGTAACCCCTACAATATAGTGAATCTTTTATAGTTTATGAAGAAAGCGATTTATCAATGATAAAATTAAACATATAATATTTATATTTAATGATAATTTTTCTACATTTGAATATTTCATTTACTTTTTATAATAATATCTTAATGAAAAACAATTACTTAAAAATTTTAGTATCAGCCTTTAATAAATCTCTACCACATAATCATTTTTTCTCCAAATGACGTGCTTGAATTTTTTTCGTGCCTGAAGCACTAGGATCAAATTTTAAAAAATTACATAATCAACTATGTATAATATATATTTTCCTCAAACATGAAGCTATAACAAAAGCCAAATCCAAGTTCATCAGTAATAGATAATTCTCTAAAAAAATAAAACATGTATATGGTCAAAAACCATTTTAATACCCAAAAATTAATAGAAATACCTCATGTTCAACCTAGATCATTCAAAAAATAATTATCATTTTAATTCCTCAAAAACATTCCAAATATAATTTTAAAAAAAATAGGGTTATACTTCCAAGATAATAATTAAAATTATCCCAAAAATAATATTAAGGACTCTAAAATTCTGATACAAAAATGTAATTTCCCTAATTATATAATCTCTAATAAATGATAATGATTTCTATAAATAACATAAATAACCATAAATCCACAATAAAAATATATTTTACTCTAAAATACAATCAAAACATTATTTTTTAGAAAATATCCCACAATATTCTATTTTCCAAAATCATGTCGGATTCCCAAAATAGTTAATGGCTTCTTATATAAAATTAATCACAAAATTACAAAATCTATTTTCAATCCCATATAATTTTATACGATAATATAGATATACACAAAATTGACTTATTCTAAACTTATAAAATCATTTAACTTAAATTAAAATATCATTCTAATTGGGACATCATGTAGTCATGTGTTGGGAACATCACCATTGTAAAACTTCGGTTGTGCGTTCAATTCACCTAGCCTTGCCACATGCATTGGGTTGTTGCCCATCCTATGATTTGTCCTATTTTTTTTAAAAAAAATATGATTCACAAAACATTAATAGAAATCGTAGAAATATTTTTAGAAGTGACCATAAAATACTTATCCTTTAATAAAACTTTTTACCACCATGGTTATCTCATTCCTTTTATTTTTTATCCAAAAATATAATAACCCATAATTACCTCAAAACTAAATGTCACCAAAAAATACAATATTTACATAAAATTTTCATAACATAAATCCTAAAAACATATTTACCATACATTTATCTTTTGGTCACAATTAAAATTATAAACCAATTATTATATTTATGAATCCTGATTAGACATCCTAATATACAATATTGTTTAAACCCTACTTTGATATAAACTATAATAACATAGTGACAAACATTACATTATTTAGTAAAATTCAATTGTAATTCACATTCTTACATTCCCAAATATATTTTTGGTTTAGTGCTTTATAAAACTATTACATAACTCATACATGAAAATACCAAAAATTTAGAATGTGGATACAAATAAAACTATATAATGTTTCCAAAATATGAATATTTTAAAAAGAATACATGATTTCTTTTTGTGACAAAACATCATGCCATTAGTCTTGAATCTTTCTTTTCCTTTGCGCATCCATAAACCCTTTAAAAAAACCTTTTAGATTAAGTAATGAGAACAAAATACCATCAATGGACATAAAAAGAATGTAACTTTTAGACCTTGACTATTTATAAACATGTGAATTCATTTTCACAAGGACATACATCCCACACATAATGTATCATATACATAATTGGGGAAAATAATAGATTACCATAAAACATAGAAAAAATAAATTAACCATTTATTTAATTTAGGGCATTGCATAATATTATGACCTTTATGTTTACAATATGATTTGTTACCCTCACAAATACCCTTCAATGTAACCCTTACTGATGCATTTTGATATATCCCTCGCGACTACCTTATAGATTAAACGTCTCTGTTACGCATAAAATAAACAATACATTTATCATCCCAAAAAAACATACCCAATGCATTAGAGGTAGATATAGAACCCACCCTTAATCATAAAAAATTACCAAAAACCATAACATAATCATAAATCATGAATACCTGCCACATAATAATCATTCCTTGCGAAAAAATAACTTATAGAGGATTAATATGCACATACAAAGGATAATATTTTCATCAAAAATAACCATGTAATATTTTAAATAAAACATAAAAATATTATTTTTCAGGAAATAGTGAAACTATTCTCATTTTCTATAAGAAAAAACCATTCATTTTGAATTTTATAAAAAAAATATTAAAGAGGATTTTAAAAGAAAAATCTCATACACAAGACCTGAAAAATATCCCTTTTTGAAAACATTTGAGATAAATTTACAAAATAATAATTAAAAAAAATTATTTCAATATAAATATATTCATCAAACCAATTATTAAAATATTTACAAGAAATTGGACGATTTATAAGAATAAAACTTTTAATCATTTAAAATAATGTTTTGGATGCAGAGTCCCTTACCTTGGGTTAGACTTTTCTAAAACATATTCAAACCTTCTTTTATAATGGTTTTAATTTTTTATTAATTTATTAAATAACTATATTAAAATTTTTAATACCTTATATGATCTTTTTATACCAAATTTCCACCCATTTATTAAAAAATGTGGTTATTTCTAATGTTTCGAGTGCATTCTTTTCATGGTTTCCATATTCGTTTCATTATAGATTTTTATATAGAAAGTAAATAGTATTTCATATTTGAGAAAAATATATATATTTAGGTGATTTTAAGAATGTATATGTTAATTTATAATTTTTATTAATTTTTTAATGGGAAACTAAAACTCATCATCCAAGAACACTCACAATATATATACCCAGGATGCAGATTTATTTTTAAAAAATTACAGAAAAAACAACACATTTGATGATTTATATAGAATTAACATAATAAAATTACATTATATATATGATACAAGATTTATCATGAAAATTTAGATAGAGGGTGACAAAGGTAGAGGTGAGAAATAATTTAAAAAAGAAGCAGAAAGAATTTACCTCTTGAATACTTTATCTTTGAGAACCTCCTTAAGGCTCTTAGAATTGGTATTTTTAGAAACAAAATAAAAATATATATAAAGGGATGAGTATAATAGAATTTGGAATATAAATTTTGATAAATTTTTTTTAGTTTTATGATATGATGTTATTTAATGAGCCCATGTTTAAAATGAGGTGAGGGGTAATTTGTTAATTACATAAAATATTAAAGTATAATACGAAAAATATGATGTCAATGAATTTTAAAAGGAATATAAATAATATGATATGAAATATTAGACTGAACAATATCATATTTTTCATTATTCAATATTTGTTTTAAATAATTAAATAAAATATTTTATACATGAAATATAAATTTTTTCAAAATAAAAACTATTTATAACTATGACTTTAAAACAAAAAAAAAATTCAAATTGAACATAAATTATTTTATTATATCATATTCATATAATTTAGATCTATATAATTCATGATTTATTATAAATTTTCATTTTATTTTTTCTTTTAATATTTGTAATATCATTTATATGATTTTCCCATTAAATTAAAAATTATTACATCATCACTGTGAATGAATTTAAGGTAATTATTTGTTTCCTAAAAATTAAAAATAAATTGTCATGAATAAGATAAATTAATTAATTTCAATTGACTATTTATGGTCAAATGACTATTCTGAAAGCCATAAATTAAATTATTAGACAAATTAAAATATATAGTGTGATCATCTTTACATTAATTCATATATAATATTACAAGGGTCTTAATCATATCTATGTGGATAAAAATTGAAATTAATTATACCCTTAGACAAAAATTATAGAGATTTAATCAACCAATAAAATTTATCTTAATTTTGGGATCGGATAATATTTCTTATAATTTTTATTAAAATCATGCTATTGATTTTTCAACTACATGCACAACCACTACATCAACTTTGCATAAGAGTTATAAATTATTATATCATACATAAAAATTAAAAAAAATTATTATAACAACAATATATTAATTTTGTTCTATATAATAATTTGGATTCATTCATTTTGTATATTTAAACATATCATTATCAAGACAACTTCTTTAATTTGTAAATTTGACTTTTCTTGCCTCGTAGAATTATTTCACAAGAATTTTTATATGATTCAAATTATTTGACACTAAAATTAGAAACTATAAGGGAAAAAATATATTATCAATGATAATTATTAAATAATTCAGGAAAATAAATTTTAGCACATATTTATTATCTTAAACAAACCAAATTTGACTTTTTCAATATTATGCAGGCACTAGGTCAGCATTGACAATTATTTTTTATAATTATAAGGAAAAAATATAATTTACTTGTTGTGAATTATTTATTTTGAAATATATATATATAATAATTTCATAATTTACTCATTCTATAAGTTCAATAAAATTTATATCATAAACATTTCTTTGTGATGTCCCAAGTATACAATATTTTTAAATAAAATATTATATTTTACTATTTAATAATAAATTAATCATTTTTAGAAAATTCTCAATGATCTCACCATAGAATAATTCTGATTTTCTGATTTCAAAAAATAATTTCATTTTATCTAATAAATCTTATAGATGATCTATAAACTATATTATATTTACATAAAAATTAATAAGTATCATTTTTTGAATCAAATGTTTTTGAAGAATAAAATGGTTTAACTAAATAGTAGAATGAATTTACAAAATATTTAGTACATGTTTCCAATTAAATAATTACTAAATTATCATGCATTATTTCCATTATATATTTCATAATGTTGTAAATAATATTCATTATTTCCATCTTAATGGCTAGGTAATAATGGCCACAAAAACATAATATTACTTCGATATTTTTTTATGCTTGATATGGCGTATTATGTGTGCAATTGTGATTCTTTATTAAAAATCCTAATATGTTAAAATTATAATTATTAAAACTTTTTATTTCTATCTTTTGAAATTTATTTTATACAATCAAAAGAATAAATTTTACTGATAATTTTGTAGATGTGGTAAGAAAGTTGGTTTTAAAAATGAAATTGGTCAAAATTTCCTTATTATTTTATATCTAAATTCAATATAAAATCGATTTAAATAACCTCAATTGTATTAGTAAATTTCTATTTTATCTATTTTATCCTTGAAACAAATTAAAAATATAATTTATCTATACAAATATATTAGAGGAAAACATAGTTTTGAATTAAAATTCAATATTTTTTTAATATTCACCCAAAAATGATTTTTCTCATGAAAATACAAAAAAGCACCGTAAGATAATTTTGGAAATTAAGAATTAAAAATTATGTTTTATTAATAAAATTCAATCTCAATGAGTTACTAAAATTATTTTTATTATCCTCCACACAAGTTCATTAAAAGAATTTCCTTATAGAAATTTGTCTTTTCATTTGTATAAAGACTTTACCAATATTAGATGTTTTATTATCAATATGTTTTATTTGTATAAATAAATTTTAATTTATATTTTAAAATTATTTAACTTTATTCATACTACTACGTTTAACTTCTAGGTTATAACTATCTCAATTAAATAATGATAAAATGATGATTTGTAGAAACATGGTGTTGGGTGTAATATAAGCCAGGTCGGTCTTGCATGTAGCACATGATATTCTAATTATTCTATTTTGTGCACTCAATAGAAAAATAGTACATTAATATATATATATATATATATATAATATTCGTTGTTTCATGATGTGAAAAATTTCATAATGATTAATTTAATTTGAAAAAAATATTTCATAAAAGATCTGGGTTTTACATTCTACCCCCCTTAAAATAAATTTCACCCATGAAATTGTTTTGGTTTATGAAGGGTTTAATACTTGAAAATTCAATTCATAGAAACAGTATTCATAAAAATGAATACTGAAATATCCATTAAAAATAGGATGTTGGAAACATGAGAGTTACCCAAATTAACTCAAAACTATATTTCCACATAAGATAACATTGGTGGAAAGTGAAAATATTGACATAGAAGAAAAGATCAAACATTTATAAGGATTGATTTAGGTCATCAATTACAAACATATTATTTATTTATAGAATTTTCAGGGCCTCAGAGTCATAAATATTTTATGATTTAAATATCCATGGGCTCATCAAAAATTATTTTACTAAGAAAAAATTTATTTGATCATTTTCCTAATGTTGAGTAATTATTTTATCTACCAAGAATAAAAGGAAATATGATTACATGGTATATTTCTAAACCCCAAATTTCATCCTTTGGTTGTGATTTAATAAATTTCTATTTCATCCAATTCCTTTAGAAATAGATATCCAAAAATTAACATTGATGCCTGATGCACTAAAATTCTATTTTAATAGATCATTAGTCCTAAAATATTGTAAAAATTCAACTATGTTTATATAAATGTTTCTATATTCCATATGTTTATTACACAAATCTCTTAAAAAGTAACATTATTGGTTCATCATTAATATTTATTCACAAAATTGTTTTGAAAATAAAAATTAAGCATTAGGTAGGACATTGTGTAGGCCATTGGTAGGGATGAAACCCTTATTATCAGTCAGTCATGGGTTTCTAACTAATGGCCTTATCAATTATTATTAGTTGTCACCTGACATTCCGGATTTCCTTTTTAAAACCATATTTATATAATTTCCCAAATAAATATTATGGACATCTTTCAAATAAGGTCAATCACAAAATATCCTTTTAACAAAGGGTTTCAATACAACCTCAACACATAAATACATTATCTAAAGTCTAACTAAAATATTCCATAAATATTTATCCTTATAACTCTTATGAAAGAAGAAAATCAGAAACCTTTTTCCAAATAAGTGAACACCTTCATTGTATATTCTCTTGAGACCTGATAATAACAAAAATTTCCATAAATCATTTTCATAAATATTTATTATTCCTTATTCCAAATATTACTACATATATTTCATAAATACAATAATTTTTATACTTTATCCATGATTATATTGAATATTTTTAAAAAATATATTTATTTTTTCCAATGTCATAAATATTATGCAATGTAAATTATTCATATCATCATCTCTTTATCCATATAACATATCATTTTCTCTTCCTCAAGATCTTGTTATCGGTTACCATCTCATAATTCAAACATTCCATTGAAATAATTTTGTAGTTAAGCAATTTAATTTAACAAATTTGTAAAGATAAATAAAATACAAAAAAACTATATACCTCATGATTCATATAAAATATTCTTTGAATTCCAAAACATATACACTGGAATCATCCAATTGTATTCTTAAAAAATTACTCGGGCTTCTTTAAACAATTCCATAACACATATTTTATAAAATATTAATTATTAATTAGTTCATTAGGTACCTCACGCTTAAACTAATCTTGCTCATTTTTTAATGAAAAAAATACTGGAAGAACATTCCATAACATTCACATATCGTTTATGGTCTTTTTATCATGGTATGGGTTTCCAATATACATACCATTTTCACAATTATATTCATAAGTATTCCAATTGGGACATCTATTTGAATAATTCCCTTACATTACACATCTTAAACATTAAATGTTAAGGTAATACTAGAATGTATAGGGTGGAAAACAAATATCATAGTAGAAAACCAAAAAAATCTTGAAAAATTACATATACCATGCATATATAATAACAAAAAAATTATTAATATATTACACCTTAGTTTTCTAAAAAGTTATTCGAAGTAATATATAATTGAAATCATTTAAGACTCTTTAGATGGAGTTTGTGAATTCCAAAATCAAATCCACCAGGAGTTCCAAACGAGGTGTGTAGTAAGACTCGTTGTCATGTACCATGTTATGCATATGTTAGGGTCGATTCACATTGTTGGATTTGTTACACCTAGTTACATAAATTCTAGAACCATCTCCACTTGATGTATCTAGATATATATATATATATATATATATATATCACTTTCGTTGTCCTTATCCCAAATTTCAGGACATTTACATAAATAATAACTCAACCTTAGACTTATTCTTTGAGACACCCATATACAAATCCTTAGAAAATTCACTAGGTATATCAATTAATTTTTATCATTTGAGTTTCTAAAGGAGACTAAACCTCCCTTTGATATCAACTATTGAAATACATTCTTATCATAACTAGATATTACATTATTTTAGATGAATATTCAGATCATTACAAAATTAAATTCCCAAGGTCAATAATAGTTTTCTATTTTTTGAAGTATGGAACACATTCTTCAATTATGGTGAAAGGTCTTCATCATATTCTTAACAAATCATCCCCCCTAGAAATTATAATTGAAAACCATCCGTTATAACTTGGGGAAATTAAAAATAATAGGGGGTGACATTAAACACTCAATAAAGATAAATAAAAGAAAAATTGTAATCATAACATGAATAAAAGGTATGAAAAAAAGATTGTCTCGTTAGAATATCATACTCTATATATCAAAAATAATATATTTGAATAATGTCATAAATATTAGAAGGTTATGAAAAATGACTCATAAGATAATCAGAAACATAATCCATGAAATAAAAACATATGATTGTGACATTGAATTATGGTATACACATCAATCTATAACAACAAGAACGTGTATTAGTAGAAACAGTTTCACTCATTATGTTTTGGAAATGAAATCAGTCCCTTGCATAGATTTTTGGACATGAAACCATGTATAGTTATGATTTTTTAGAGATGAAATTAGTTTATCACATAACATTATAAACATATAATCAGTTTCATTCATAACATATGGGGTTGAAAATAAGTCCATGAAGAACATTAATAACATGTAATCAGGTTCGCATATAACATTACGAACACATAATAAGGATCCCTCATAACTTTTTGAACAATTAATCACACTACCAAATAAAATTATGGACATGAAACAAGTTCCATACATAACATTTTTAATAGTAAATTAAGTTCACACATAACATTTATACTCATGAAACATCCATTGTTACCTAATGAATTGGAGGGAGATATATGTCCCACCCATTACATAATAAATTCATACATACATGTTCTAAAAGATATGGAAAAAGGAATAATATGTTCACTGATAAAAGGATATCACATCATAACCCCTCTACAAAAATTGGTATCATAAAAATTTAATCATATCATAATCTATGGAAAATATATATGTTTTATAATCATTTCAACCAAGAATAAACTATTAAAGGAACCTGTTTTCATAAGAGTTTATTATGGTATAACACGTTGATTAGAACAGGATTCATAAACATATAACATATCTAATAGTAATGTGTTTTAGAAACATATACCATGTTTAATTGTAATGGGTATCATATACATATTAATCAGGAACAAGAAATGGGTTTATAAAAAACATTGTCCTATCAAAATATAAAACATTATAAGAAAGAATATGAAAGGAACATTCAGATAACTTCCCGGAAAGGTATGAGTAACATCAATGGATATTTTCATAGATGTAAAAAATATAGACATTTATTTTAAAAATATTTATTGATAAAAATATCCTTTCTTCTTTATAAAATTGTTTTTAAATCATAAAAACATTTCAAACCAATTGTCATTAAATATAATTAAAATAATTATAAAATTATCTTGAAAAGATTTGGGAAAAAATTCATTTAAAATACTTTGAAAAAATATATTAAAACATTTATATCATTGAAATCCTTTTCTTTGAAAAAACGTTTTTGAAATTATAAAAATGAATATTTGAAAATCATTTAAAACATTTTATAAAAAAAATATGGAAACACTTTATCTTTGAAAAATTTCTTTAAATGAAAAAATTTATTTAATATTAATAAACAATTCTTCAAAAAAATTGAAATATAACAAATTAAGCGTTAAATAAATTATGTTTGTGATGGTCGGTAGGTCTATACATGTAGAACATTTCTTTTTCATTTTTTTTGTTCAGAAAAGTGACTTGATCAGAAAATGAAAAGATGATTCCTTTAAAAAAATTATAAAATTATAATACATGGGTAAAAATTTCTTGTTAACATCATATTATAATAATATATCATTTTTGATAACTATTTTAGAAAACATGGTTTTGAAAGAACACAAATTTCACACATAAGGATTAATAAAGTCAGATTTTCATAAAAAAACATTTTATTAATAATATTAAGTGCAAAAGACTGGGAAAACGGTACCATTACTTGAATATAAAATTAATATGCATAGAGTAAAAAATTTAAGGATATCTATTGGGTTACTGATAAAAATATTTCATTAATGCAAGCATAATCATAAATAATCTCTATGGACAATGAGATTCAAGCTATAAACTATTACCACATTTGTAACATTAAATCACAATACAATGGAAATAATAAAATTAAATATTGATTTAAATATTTTTAAAAGAATAATATTTGTGATTTAATCATTTAAAAATAATTATATACACCTCATATGAAAATATAGCTCCTTAACAAGGCATGTGTCATAAT
Organism: Viscum album; assembly: GCA_963277665.1. Lineage (NCBI taxonomy): Eukaryota > Viridiplantae > Streptophyta > Magnoliopsida > Santalales > Viscaceae > Viscum > Viscum album. The sequence goes on from OY728122.1 coordinate 382,582,824, forward strand.
GAAGGCAAATTGAGACAAAATTACTTAACTGATTTTGTATCATTTAAAACATAATCCCCTTTAATGAAATATCATAAAATTGATATATTAATACCCATAAATTTATAAATAATAATCCTAAATTAAATCCTTGGTAATTATAAACACCACAAAAAATAACCGACGGGTGAATAAGAAACGTATCTCATACAAATAAAAAGTGAGATGAAATCCTCTAACCATAAGTCATGACATTCCTTATACATTCTCATAATTATTATATAATAATTATATATTTATTATAAATCTACATAAAAAACATATTACTAATTACTATAAAAGATATGATTTTTTATAACTTTATTATACCCTTTATTAAAAACTCCATTTTAATGTTATGTTTCATGTTATATCGGCTTTATTTTTTGTATATGTTTTGACGTGTCATTTTTTATCCTATTACATTGATCATGATTTAATTATTTAAAAAAATTTAAAAAGGTATAAAAATATAATATATTCATTTATATGTATTTATAGTAAACTATTAAAGTTAGATGTGTGAAATAGAATACATCGTTCGAGGAGACGATATTTCGTACGTATGCATGAATGTTTTTCCATTTTATTTTACTATTAAATGAAATAATGTAAATTAAATATATGAATATAAATATGTTATAATAAAATTTGAAATATTATTTCATATATATCAAATAAAATCACAACAAATTATCTTTATTACATTTTATATAAGGTTTGAACGAGTCTCGTCGCATTGAGGTGGGGGTAGTCAAGACTTCCCCAGAAAAAATTATCATAATTACACAATATGGAATGTATGAGGTTATGTGAAGTATATTAAACCCAAAAGTTTAAATACATAAGAAATATAATATATAAAATATAAGAATATAGTTTCCATCATAATTACCAAACATGAGTTGTGGTAAATGAAAAAATAAACATCATCGTTTCGTAATGAGGTAGTTAACCGTACACAATAATAGTAAGATTGTTAGTCATTAGATGTGTGTTTGTGAGTATGTGTTGGATAAAAACTAAGAATAACAATATCTATGTTTATTAATGGTACTAGAATTATCATATTATCATGTAATAATAATAAATATGTGGTAGAGAATGTAAATAAAAGAAAAGAGCTTGAGGAAGGATGTTATTTCTTCTTTTGGGTAACACTATTTCATTTGCACAAAAGGGCCTCATAGGTCTGATTTATTCCCAAAGGGAAGATCCAATGAGGAAGGTATGTATTTTTGGAAGTGAATTCTGATGATATTTTCTAAATCCAAGTTGTTTGAGAATTGTGAATTAGGCCAAGTGGTGGGGGAATATTATAAGGGATGGACAAGACACATGTGGTATTTTGTTAAATAAGTTAGGTGTACCCTAGTGTTTACCTAAAAATGACATAAAACACAAAAAAAGATCGGGAATTTACATTTACTGTTCAAAATATATCCAAATAATGGGTGTTATACATGTGTCTATGTAACTTCCCACCTCTTCTCAATGGCTTAAGATGGTAGCGAGCTATTACTAGCCATTAAAGACATCCCCAAGACACCAAAAGATAGTAATATATGTTGAGGTGCTAAAATAAATGAGGGTGTGATTTTTCCTTTAATATTAAAAACACTAACCAAACTATTCATGACCAAAAAACCACTATATTATGCAAGATATCAATGAAGTACAACTAAGAATTTTAGATATCAAAATCATATTAAAATCTTCTGTCACAGTGGAATACTACAATATCAAAGTAAAGAGTTGATGAAAATCTATTAAATCACGAATTGAAGGACAAGACCCCAAGCTCTAGAACCTCCATTCTCTAATTTCATCAAGTACCTCAAGAATCATGATGTAGTGAAAAATATGTGTAATACTTTACCTTTTCCCATGCCCTGATAGATAACATCTTCAAGATCACCAATGTTCCAATGTAGGGGTGAGTAAAAAACATGGAAGGTTTTCCCCCAATGAATTATCTACTCATGCTACCAAAATATATAATTTAGATCCATTTATTTAAAACCATTTATATAAAACAATTTCTAAAACTATTTATAACTAAATATAAATAAGTGCAATATGAACTAGTTTTTCAAAAAAAACATACATTTTTCAATGAATGAAACCAAACAATTCTTTAAAACCATTTCATAAGAACCCTTTAGTATAACTATTACATTTTCCATAATCACATCACTATTAATGAATAATTAATTATGAAAGATTAATACTCAAGATTGGTCCTTTTTCAATCTACAATCTCATTACAAGTTAATTATACCCCATATTCCATTACACCATTCTCACTGAGAACATGTCCATATTTCATCCAAGCCTCATAAATGAAATATAAACACACACCCAACGTTTTCCCCAAAACCATGATAAAACCATTTCAAGAAAATAACCTTTTTATTCAAAAAAATTTCACACAAAACCATTGTAATACAATATCCATTTAAAAAAAATACATTTATTGAAAACCTTTTTCCCACAGACCAAATAAAATAATTTTTCTAAAATCATTTATCAAAGAAAAATTCACAACTAAAAACCAATATTTCACAAAAAAACATAAATCTTCACTAGAAAAGATTTATAACATTATTTTCACCAAGATTTCACAATCAATCTCAATAAATTAAATCAAATTGAAACTAATCTAATCAGTTCAGGTAAGTGTATTTTAGATTGAATAGATGCACCATCAGAGGATTGGTGAAAACAATAAACGGAATGAAAAACATCACAAAATTTTGTTAAATCTCTATAAAACCACCTTAGATACCCTCCCATATCTTTAAAACAGATAAATTTATACATATTTGGAATCTGAAACATTATGTCTAGCCATGATCGGTCTAGATCTAATTAATCGTGATAGTGAGGGAGAATTATATCTTAGAAAAACATCATGAACAGTGAAGAGTGATCACTTATTATGGGGAATTGGATTCTAATCATCAAGGGAATAATTTTTATTTCCTTTGGATTGATGGTAGAACCCTATTTGACATTTAAGAGAGATGAATCTCGTTTTAGTGCAGTTTAGGAGGAAAAATGAGGTGTTAAAAACTTATGTTGACCTCGATCTAATTTTTAATGATCTTATTGTTAGAGGTGGTTGGTTTAGTCTCATGGTACGGAAAAATGGGCACTAAAATCTTGTTAGCCACTTCCGTAATGATGAATCTTGAATGGTCATCTCAAATGGTCTCGAAACTACACTTCATCCATCCCTCATCCCCTACCTCAAAATGATCAAATCCATTTTTCAAAGCGTATGGTTTCTCTTTAGTGGACGCATGGTTTATGAAAGCTATTTGTTTCCCATGTTCTATTCTTCTTTCCATTCCCTCACTATAAATAGTTCCCTACAAGTGTTTCATGGTTTTATAAAAATGAGCACCAACCGTGAACCAACTGGAATGCCCCAAAAACTCTCCAAAAGTGATCCAAATAGTCCAAAACTATAAACATATACTTTATATACATAAAAACATAAAATATAATTACTCACTTGAAACTAGGGTTGATACTTTCTCCCGGCCATTAGTCTTTATATTCTCATAAATTAGAAATCCATCAGTTTCTTGAAAGATTTATGGCCATTTCTCTTTCATCTCCTTCTCTCTATCTAAGATCCTTTCCTGACCTTGACCATGTTACCACAAAACCCACACTAGACCAATTATTTTTCCACAAAAGGATTTATTTTTACTATAAAAAATATTCACTAGGACAAGGACCAAAGAAGCTACTGGATCTTGTTCATCATGATCCTATCTGATCACTTAGTTCATATCAGACTGATACTTTTTAAACTAAGAGACATGGAGCACACTATAAACTACCCGAAACCATGGTGTAAATTTCAAATGATATGTTATCCCACCAACCAATTCCAGTATCAAAAAATGGCCTATGAGTAAAGTAGATTACTTTTTTTCCTCACAAACAGTTAATTTACAAGACCTAGATAGAACCTCAAGAATGGATTATCACTCACTATGAACAAAAATGGGTGGTGATGATGATATGAATAATATTTTTGATGACTCTAGGACATCTCAAAACTCTTCATGATCAATTAAATTTTCACTTTTATCTCTTCGAAAAAGATCATCACAACTACTGGTGATTAACCAACTTCCTCCCAAAAAAGATGAGAATGACAAGGAAACCCCTAAAATGATACAAATGAATCCATATTTATCCAGGACCGATAGTTTTTTTTATTAGAGAACTCCACTAATGGAACGTTCTTTCCCATTGAAACTCCAAAATCCATTACACATTCCCAAAAAATATATTCCAATTTTTTTTATCATCCTTTCGAATTGCCTGTTTGCCTGAGGATTATACATCGTACTCAAAGTCAATGAAGTTCCAAGGTCATTCTGAATGGATTTTTATAAATTATATGTAATCCTCTTATCTCTATCTAAAAATATCAAAATGGGTATTCCATGTTTCTTTACCACATCTCAGTTATCTAATTTGGACAGATCTTACACAGCATGAGTTTCACAAATAGGGTTGAAATGATCCATGTTGGTGAGTTAATCGACAATCACCCATATGGAATCATTTTTCAATCCTTTATAGGGAGACCAATAAAAAATACATAGCTATCTACGTCCATTTCAATATATGGGTTGGTAAATACTGTAACATGCCTACCAGTTGCAAATTTCCAGCCTCAACTTTTTTACAAGTTAAGAATAATGAAACAAAATCAGCCATGTTCCTTTTCATGCCAAACCACCAGAACTATGATTTAAATTCCTTATAAATATTCTTAATTCCCAGATAGACAACCCATATCGAATGGTGGTAAGAATAGAGATGTATTTTCTGACAATCCATAGGTATGACCATCTAATTTCTAAAGTAAAACAGTAAATTCTAATCTAGAATCAATCCCCTAATGTTTTTCCCACAATTGAGTTTAGAACTCATTGTAACACATTATATATAGGATTGATACTCATTTACAAACATTACAAAATCAAGAACAAGAGAAATTAGAAATAAACTACAACATCCCACATTATTCACATTCCACAGGCATGTCAGTGAGAACCGACATCAACTTCCACTCATCTGAAGCTTATTTTACTAACAAGGCATATGAATTTCTACATAATACATCATCAAGTGAATTTTCATTACTAGGTGTATGAATTAATTCAATTTCAAAAAAAATCAATATTTCATCCATATTCTTTTCCTAAAATTCAAATATCATTGTTATAAAATATGGTTCAAGATCTTATAATCTGTGAACAAACTGAATTTCTCACCAAATAGATAATAACGCCCTGTATTTAAATCATGGACAAATTCTTATAACTACAAATCATGTGTTGGGTAATAATTATCAGGAAGCCTCAATTTTCATCATCCATAATAGACTACATGGTCCACTTTCATGAGATCACATCCCAACCCAGATGCTGATGCATCATAATACACCACATACCCTTATCCTAATACCAGAAAAATCAACATTGGTTATAATGTAAAGATAACTTTCAAATCATGAAAATATTTCAATAATTACACAATCCATTGGAAAGGAATATTATTATTATTACGGTTTTCATGTGTGAATCTAGTCATTAAAAAACACAAACTCTTCAACAGTAGTAACAAGCATGTCTGGGAAAGCTTTATATCTTAAAGACATACTTTAGTTATTGTCGATAGATAAGAGCTTCTATCTTCTCCAAATCCAATAAACACCTATTTTAGAAATTATATAGCCCAAAACATGTACCTATTGTATCCAAAAATCACACTTTGATAATTTGGACTACCAATGATGTACTGTCAATATTTTCAACATTATCACTTTGTGTTTCTCATATTTAACACTAGTCCTTGAATACAACAATATTTCCTCCACAAACACCACAGAAAAAGAATCTAGATATTTCTGATATATATTATTCATCAATGCAATAAATATATTTGGTTCAGTTATAAAAACTAAAGGAATTTCCAAATATTCACAATGGTTATATCTAATCTTGAAAGAAATTTTTGGAATATCCATGTTTTGAACATGCTATTGGTGATAGTATTCTTGTAAGTCAATATTAGAGAACCACCGCACTCCCATAAATTGACAGAAAATATATTCAATTCATGGAAGTGGATACCGATTCATTATCATAAGTTAGTAAATCTTATGATAATCCACTCACTGCCTTTGAGTTTAATATCATTTCGTCATGAATAATACTAGTTCTTCCTAAGGAGTTGTGCTTAGCCAAATAAAACTCTTTATTTATATATCATCCAAATACACTATCAACTCCCTTAATTTTTTTGGTTCCATTCGATAAGATGTATGTGATAAAGGACTGGTCCTTGGGAGGAAATCAATTATAAACTCCACTTACCTTACCAGTAGTAGCCTAGAGAAATTTTCTAGAAACACATCTGAAAACTGATCCCACACATTTGGAAAAATGATATTCTCAATCTCTTATATTGATTCCAAAGTCAACACTGCCAACTGGTAAGAGATCATTCGGATTTCTTGTACTAACAATCTATTTGAACATGTCCTTACAACCCTTGTGAGACTTAAGCATTGTCAACAAATTCATACCTTGGATTAAATCCTATAAATCTATCTCCAATATAACCAAATCCCATTTTATCAGAGATCCATCAATAGTTACAAAACATGCTCTACATAAAATGGATTGATATTCTTTTTCCACACATGGAGTATGATGTTTTATCACATAAAGTTTCATCTCATATTTTAAAATTTTGAAATCAATAGAATGAAAATAAAAATTGAATGTGATTCATCATTATCAAATATAACTTCCATAAGGGTATAATTAAAAATAATTGCACCTATCACTATAGATGGTCTAGCCAGATCATCTACTATCACATGCATGGATCAATATAATTTCTTTACTGTTGCACTTTGTTGCTTGTTTCTTGGTAGATATTTCCCAACCTGAGGAGACATGGTATTTCAAGAATAATGATGTCTAGATCTATTCTACTGGTGATATTGATTTCGTGGTCCTCACACTGTAGAGGTATACAATTTATGTCATAACTAAGAAGTGTCTTGAGCACCTTACCTTAGGGAAATGTGGAAATAATAGTTAAGATGCACCATCTTGTGGTTTTTATGGATTTCTTATGGTTGTTTCATACACTATGGATTTATGTTCTCAAAGGAAACACATTGGAATCATCCATCTTTTATCGTGGGTTTCAGGGGAAGATTAATCAATGTCGTAGTTTTATTATGACTCATGCTCCCACTTTGTATTTAAGTGTCGCTATTAAACTTTTCCCCATCAATATAGTTCCCACCTATTCTTATGGGTATCAATTGAATTCCTCCTCCCATATCTCCCTAGATATCCCTTTCATCAATTGTCACTCTATTGAGTTTCTCTGTATAGTCAGTAATACAGATCAGGGAAATCCTTGAGAGAATAAACTATCTCAACCACAATTCAATGATGTGTTCATTAAAGGATTAATGAAAAGTAACATCAAAAGAAAAGTCCACTAAATTCATTAATTTTTCTTCATACTCCGTGATATGGAGATTTTTCTACTTCGTGTTGAAGAAGTTTGTCATTCTATAAATCATGAATATGTAAGGATTGAATTGTTTCTTGAACAATTCCTCAAAATCCTCCTGACCAAGGCCTTAATCCACATTATCTTGAATAGCTAGATCCCACATCTAACTTGTAAGATCCTCAATAATATATGTCACTAACTTTTATTTTAGATCTGCTGGTGTGTCGATGAAATTAGATATATGATTCATCCTATTCATCCACACCTCTACCCTTTCTAGTTCAAAATCACCTTAGGGGATGGGTGAATTATACATTTGTAATAGGACATGATGAACTAGTTTCCATATCTCATTACTCTAGTTACCTTTGTCCATAGATTTAAATACATGGAATATACATTGAACTAGAAGTTGGTTCTCCTTTGGTCCCGGTGCAGCCACATTTTCCACAATTCCAGTTGGATTCTATGATTCCTACCGAGTTCCAGTTTCTAAACAAACTACAATTCCATAAGTCTCACTATATAGAAAACAAAGTCTTATTATTACAAAATCTATCACATCAAATATCACAGAAATGCTTTCAAAAACCATCCTCTACCATTTGAACAGTTTCATTGAAAATTTTTATCATTCTATTAATAATTGAACCGTTTACAAAATACCACTACCATACACTTTTTAAAAATAATTAATTTGAAAACCCTGAAACAATTTAAAAAATACAACACTTTAAAAATATATTGTAAATAATTACACAAAATGATATATACACTACTTGTGGGAATTCATTCCTATAATGCATGCCATGATCATCTCAATGGATAAACCCATGAAAATTATATTCCATATCCTACAAGTGTCTTTGTAACACATTTGTACCCAACTCCCAGGGGACATGAGGTTTAGCATAAACAAGATAGCAATGGATCTTTACACTCAACATTTCACGTCATGGAAATCCTACACCTTTCTACCAATCTAGCACAAGGAATGGACCCAAATGATTATTAACTCCAAGACTGAGAAACCGAGTACCACTTATCTCAAAGGGAAAAACCAAGCTAATACCACTCATCTCAATAGAATTTTTTACTAAGAAAACTGATACCATTTGTCTCAAATATGCTCTTAGACCAAAAACATAATATCATTTGTAATTTACAACCACTAATAATTGGATTGATATGCTAGTGAGAAGTTATTAGGACTAAAGAAACATCCCCAAGATGCCAAAGGCCATAAATAAATATCTAAGTGATCTAATAAATTTGCGGGTTAATTTTCCATTTATGAGTATATCCACTAACCAAAAAACCATAACAAAACAAAAAATATATTATTCATGATAATAATGAATGAAAATTCAACATTTCATTCATCATAATAATATTAAAATCAACTGTCATAGTAGAATACTGCAATATCAATCTAAACAGTGGATGGTAGACTAATAAAACACCAAGGAAATAACAATACCCAAATCTCAACGAGTTTCGTGATCTAACATCAGCATGAAACAAAATAATCACATAGTATTGCTAAAGATGTTCGATACATTACCTTTACCAATATTCATGTAGATGAAATCTAAAAAATCTCCAGAGTGCTAAAGTAAGGGTGTGTACTAAAATTCAATAGGTTTTATCCAATGACATCCCTACTCATGACACAAGGATATAAAAGTTAGAAACATTAATATTTAACCATTTACATAAAACAATTTTTAAATCATTTCAAAACTAAATATAAAAATTTCTAGGTCGACTTGTTTTTTCAAAAATACCATTTCTCAAAGAAATCAACCAAAGAATAATTTTACTCCTTCTCAAAATATCTATTTGTCATAACTCTTCAATTAAACATTATCACTCCACAAACCATGGTTTCTTCATTATGAAAGTTTAACACTCATGGGTGGCCTCTCATTAATTTACCAATTTGTCATAGGGTAATTATATCCCATGTTCCATTTCACCTTTACCATTGAGAAAAAGGTCATATATCAACCAAGCCATGTAAATGAATTATGAAAAAAACCTCATGTATGTCCAAAACCCTTCTAACACCATTTTACTAAAAAAATATATTTATTTAAAACCTTTTTACACTAAACCATTTTAATAAAAAAATGTTTCCATAAAATAAAATTTTTATTTAAAACCATTTCCCAAAAAAACTAAATTAAAAAATTATTTTAAAATCATCGTTTTATCATTCTTTATCAAGGAACCATTCACAACCAAATACCAGAATTTCACAATTTCACCATAAACAATAAATCATTAGTTAATATGATTTAAAAAATGATATAAACCAAGACATTAAAAATTTATCATTCCAATTAAAACAATTTGAAATAAACAAATATGATTAGAAATAGGAGTTGGGAGTGAAGCCACATACCTCAACCATTTTGCAAAAAAAAATAAAGAGTACAAAAAAGTCACAAAAGTTTGTTGAATCTCAATGAAACCACATTAGATAACATCCCATATCCTAAAAAGGTAAAATATAAACATATATGTCACCCAAAATGTAGAGACCCAAAGCATGACATACATGGACATTAAATTTCTTTTGCGTAATACTTAATACATAACAAAAACAATCACTGAAGGACCATAATAGTTTAGTGACTTCAGAAACATGGAACATAATATTCTAATCATGGTGAATGATCTTCAATATCTCCCATAATGATCTTCCCCTTTTGTTTTCTTACCTAAAACCATTATTTATATCCTGGGGAAAATAAAACATATAAATGGTGAGCTCAAATGCTAAGTAATTGTAAGTATGGAGAAAATAAAAAAAACCATATACATTTGAACTTCAAAACATGAACATAATAACTAAATATCAAAATCTTGAGCAATGACATAAAACATGGAAGTACGTAAGGAATAGATCATAAAGAAACATTAATCATGATAAAATAGCATGGGAATAAAACATATAATTATGGAAACCATTAATCACATGTTATTATTTCCATAGTAGTAAAGGCATTGCTTCCAAGACAATCTTAGTGGACAAATTCCCTTTCTGAATCGAGTTCACTCCTCATTCCAGTCGTTTATCACTGAACTATATTAACATTCCAATCCATCCATGTATATCTCATGAGATATAAATCTTAAATCAATGCATTGGGGGGAGATATAGGTCCCACCCATCTCATAATGAAATCATTCTTACTTGTTCCACAAAATAAACATACATCATTCATAATATCCCAACGAATAAAATGGGTTTTATAAACATCATCCCATCATAACATAATCCATATAAAAGAAATGGATATAATTTCATCATAAGTAAAATGAAACCATGCAAATAATAGATACATTATACTTGAAACATAAACATACTTAATAATTACATATTAGGTGGAAAATAGTTTTGATAAAACACTTGAATCGAATTATTGAGGAAAATATCCTTTCTTCTTCAAAATAATTTTCTTTTTTCAAAACAACATGAAATTTTAAATGAAAAGGATATTTATGAAAATAATCATGAAAACTTATAGAAAAATATTCTTGAGAATTAGGAGTTATGAAACCATAAAAATACGTTCATGTCTTGTAAGTTAAAAAAACATTTTTCTCATACTTTTGCTGGAAAAGTGAAAAAGTACCTCGTATGGTAAGCAAAAGAAATATTCCTTCCATACGATGTGATAAAAGTAAAAAAGGGTAAAAATGAATTTAAATGTACATGGAAGAAAATTAAACATTTTATGAAAACATTTTGAGAACATATGGACATGTATAATAAACATAACCCTAGTAAATATTTACGAATAAACAATCTAGGATCAGAATGAGATCGGAATAATTATCCTTTACCTTATGTCCAATATGCTTCATATGTATCTGAACCTCCTATATAATGATTTAAATAATGTCATTTACATATTACATAATTATATTCATTGTTATGATATCATATATGGTTCACTTATGACTTTATATTACCCGTTCATTTGTAAATTCCATGTTAAAGAAGCGTTTTGGATAAAATCGTTTTATTTATCGTACGTGTTTGGACATGTTGTTCATGATATTATTATTACTTATAACACGATTTAATTACTTATATAATGTAAATCATGATTTATATATCATATATATTCAGTATATATATATATAATAGATAGATAAATGAAATGAAATACACCGTTCATGGAGACGGTAGGTCGTACGTACGCATGAACGCTGTTTTCTTTTCCTTATTTTACTTGAATGTAAATAAGTAGATGAAATATATATATATATATATATATATATATATACAGTAGCTTTATCATTTCATATATTTCATTATTATTCAATATATATATTTTATAATCATTCTTGAGTGGTTAACATGGAGAATGAATCTCATCCCGTCCTGGAGACGGTAATCTGTACGTATGCACGAGTGATGATATCGTTCCCATAATTATTGAATTGAATTGGATTGGGTGATATAATATCTCAGAATCAGTATGATGTGATAGTAACCACATATAGTTATTCTTTACACCATTATACCCATCCAAGTTAGGTGGTGGTGGAAATACTAATTACACCACGGCATGGAGACGGTATTCCGTATGTACGCACGCATGATGATTTTGTTTTCCGTAGGATGGATAGAAGGTGAAATGGGGTTGTTCAATTTTTATAATAACATATCAGTATATTAGTGATACTGATGTTATTACTTTATAATTAAACAACTAAAGAAGAAAATTTAGAATAAGAAAGAAACTTGAAAGAGTGGGTAGAAGTGATTATCTCTTCCTCGGCGCACCTCCTTTTAACTTTATGCTAGGGGACTAGAGTTGGTCTTTTGAGAAGACCAGAACCTCTATGATATAGATATAGAGATTTAGAGTAGTAATTGTCTGGGTTTGGACGAGATTCAATTCTCAAAATGGTTTTAAGAGAAGAGGGAAGGGGTGCCATTTTTATAAGGGTGGGGAGGGGCACCTTATGAAAAACTTAAACTATTATTTTATAATAAAGTCATATTCGTTTTATAACAATTCCAAATTGATTTATTTAGAAGATAAATTGTTTATGGGTCGAAATAATCTCAACCAATAGGTTTTATACAATTTAGGTTACTATTTTAACCTTATCATTTAGATTTAATTCTAAGTTAAATAATTTAACTTTTACCGTGTCTTCTTGTTTTTTTACACTATATGGTTAATAAACGTACAATAACAATCCAAACGAACCCCATGTGGTTCATTATTAATTTATAAAACCTTATCTAAGTAATTTTTCCAATAATTAGATTTTTAGGAATCGAATAACTTTTAATAATATAATATTTTTTTTAAAACTATTTTATGTCAATTTTGACACTATTTGGTACCAGATTTTTTTGAAACTCATAACAGCATGATTAGTTCCAAAAAATATAATTTAATCAGTAATAACATGTCATATTAACCTATAAAATTAGTGTAATTCATAAAAAGTCTAAAATTACATTTATTTTAGTATTTATAACATCAATTATGTTAATATTTAATTAATAAGGTAATTACTGCATCATCATTGTGTCATAAATAACTTAAATTATTTAATGTCTAAAAATTGTAAATAAAATTCCATTATGTAGGAAATCTGTTTATATTTATAAGTAATATTTATAGTCGAATTTATCTTATGTATAATCCAATATTAAAAATTTTTTAGTTATTAAACATTGATTTTAACTATTTTAACTCTTCTTTAAATAAAATAATAATAAATGTCATCATCTAATCCAAGTGGACCGAAAGGGTAATATTTTATTCCTAAGGTTGTTTTTGTTCCAATTACACTTATCCAATAGAATTTGGACATGTGTTAGGATAATATTAATATCATTTTTACCCTTAATTACACAATTTAATTTTAACCGTTGTAAATAAAAGTAAAAAGTTACTATTCACAAAAATTATTTTTATCTTATTGAACCAAATTTTACTCCTTGATGTTAAATGTGTCTCTCGAATTTTCTAAACTCCACTCATAAAAGTGGTAAAATTAATTTTTATGTAAATTTTCAAACTCTCCTAGGATGTGGGTAAAAGACGATGAAAAGATCAATAAAATTTTAATATATCTAAAATTATTATAAAATGACTCCAATGAATTAAATTTAACTTATACAGGTATTATGTATCAATTTTGACCTAAAATAAATTTAAATAAAGTAAATAATTATTTAAATAAAAAGTCAGTTTTTAAATAGTAACCCAGTGTTTTCACTATTCATCAAAAATTGAAAATTTTTAGAAAAATACCAAAAATTAACCCTAGTCTAATTTCGATATTCTGAATCCAAAAATTAAGTCCATTTTGAGAAATAAAATTTTCAAAAGTGGTTATTACTATTCATAATGGCTAGTTCATAATAGTATTATAATAATACCTCATTTAGTGAAACTCGGTATTGCGTACAACACATGCTATCGAGGAAGGTTGCTCTGACATGAAACACAAGCCTAGAATAGTGTTTGAGTATATTGTAAGCTAACACGGTGTTGCATGTAGTGCAAGATAATCTTGGTGTAGCATACAACACAAGACATCAATGTAAATAAATATAGTATTTCTCATAAAATCTCGGGTTGTTACATTCTACCCCCCTTAAAATTAATTTCGCCCTTGAAATTCATTGGGGTTATAAATGGTTTACTACTTGAATGTTTCTTTAATAGAAACCCATATCGTAAAAAGGTATACCAAAACTTATCTTTAAAAACTAATGTATAAAACATCAAGGTAACCCAAATTAACTAATCACTAATTTCCACATAGGAGAACCTAGGTGAAAATATGGATATGGAAGATAAATCTTACAATAATGTTCTGATGGAGAGTGGTAGAAAATATGTCTATGAAAATTCCAACAATCACAATTCCATAAATTTGTGATGATCTAAGGTACCATCTGATTCATAGGATATAAGGGCACTAGGACAAAATTTTTGGTTTTCAAGATCATTTCCCTAAAGTTGAATAATTTGAATTAATATAAATACTTACTTTATTTTAGTATAATCTCACTGTTGTTCATACCTTGAAAAATGTCCACTTTATCTATTAAATAAATGAAGTTGAATTTGTCATTCGTGAAGTGTTAGCAGATCATGTGATAGAATGATGGGTCATTCCATATGTCTCAAACAAAAGGTTAGCAAAAGTTATCAAATATACATGAGTCCGTCTATGGTGAGGATAATTGTATATGATTCCAAAAATGGACTTATACTTCATCTATCATACCTCTTAATAAAATAAAACTTGTTTCTACTCACCAGGGACTTCCTATAGGCCAGTGGTAGGAAATAAAGGTATGTCACACTTTGGTTGTGGGTTCAATTCCCGCCACCTTGTCTGACGCGACGGGTTGTCTCACGTACTGTAGGTTGTCCTTTTTCTAAAACTATACTATTATAACATTCCAATAATATCAAAAAGTTCTATCCTTAAACAATAATATCTAATGTCCAACTTAATGTATTCCAACATTTTGGTTTATTAGAAATACTTCTGTCCAATCTCATATTATATAGAAAATGACTACTAGAATGTTCATCTACCAAGCATGTGAATACCATCATTTATCACCCATATATCATAAGATATATCTTGTTGGTAACATTACAAACATTTTAATTCCTTAATCATGTATTCTCTTGAAAAATGAATACCCATTGAACTTTAGTGAAATCATGAATGCTGTCAAAAAAGTCAACTCTTTCCACATACCAAAATCCCAAAAATTCTATATACTCAAACCGTGATATCAATTAGTCCTTACATCAATCATGAGCTCGTGAATAATATCAAACATATTATTTTATCCTTATCCATTAATTATGTGCATATCATCTAAATTCCAAAAATATTTGAATAACCTTTCATGGTTACTGGTACCATTCATTATATACTTTCAAATACATTAGAAAAAAACAATAGTGTAACAATCCATAGAAGTTTCTTTATTCCATAGTACAATTAAATTTCATATACAACATAACTCTTGAAAAACATAAATCATTCCACTACCTTCTTAAACCATTGACCGAGCTTCAACAATTCTTTCATCTCATATATCATTTGTAGTCTCTTCATCATCATCAACATAAATACTACCCATACGACCATGCTGATTCTCTTCATGAGACTTTCCCTTAGGGCATTGGTTTGCATAATTCCCATACATTACACATTTAAAACATTTAATCATTGTTGATGTCGTAACAATACCATTATCCTTGTCCATGGTGTTAACTGAACCTTTTACTTTTCACTTACTGGCATTGTGTCCTTCTTTTCCACACCCAAAGCATCTTCCAGTTCCTTTGAAACATTCTCTATGATTCCTCTTCCCACATGATTTATATGAGGGATAATGAACTTTATTTCTTATATGATCATCATGAAACTCCATCGTTCTCATATTAGATGAGTCAGGATACTTACCAAGTTGAGATTATTGATCATATTATGATATTGTTGATTATTTATAATAACGATGTTTGGACTTCCAAATCTCATTTAATTTGGTTTCTCATGTAGAATATCATTCCATTGTCCATCAAAGCCTCCATTATCGTGAATCTTCTTGTTTCTATCCATATTATAAAACCCAAAAATAATAGTGTCAGAGGAAAAAATCATAATCATGGGGGAGTACATTCAATATCTAACATCTTAGGTTTAAATCTAATATTGTTTCTGTAATTCTAGGACTATAACCTATACTTATACTTATCCTTAGGGAAATCCGTAGATATGACTTAAAAATATCTATAGGGACCTCACTAAAGTTCTTGCATCCTAGTTTCCAATGGTTGACCAAACCGAACCGCTAATACCAAATATAGAGACCCAAATCTTGTTGTATATAGACATTACAATAATTTTTCAGAATACTTAATATATAACAAAAACAAACACCTAAGGACTATAATAGTTTTGTGTCTTTGGAAACTTGGAACATAATATTCTAATCACGGTGAAAGATCTTTAACATCTCCCATAATGATCTTACACTTTTTTTCATAACTAAAACCTTTCTTTATATCCTGTGGAAAAGAAAACATAAAAGGGTGAGAACAAATGCTCAATAAGGGTAAGCATGGAGAAACTAAAACAAACAATATACATGTTAACTTCAAAACATGAACATAATATTTAAACATCAAAATCTTGAGAAATGACATAAAACATGGAAGTACGTAAGGAATAGATCATAAAGAAACATTAATCATGATAAAATATCATGGGAATAAAACATGTAATTGTGGAAAACATTAAGCACATGTTATGATTTCCATAGTAGACAAGGTATTGCTGCCAAGACCATCTTAGTGGACAAAGTCCCTTTCTGAATCGAGTTCACTCCTCATTCCAGTCCTATTTCACTGAACCGGATTAACATTCTGTTCTAGCCATGTCTATCTCATTATATATAAATATTTACTCAATGCATTAGAGGGAGATAAATTTCCCACCCATCTCATAACGAAATCATTCTTACCTGTTCCACAAAATAAACACACATCATTCATAATAACCCAACGAATAAAATGGGTTTCATAAACATCATCCCATCAAAACATAATCCATATAAAAGAAATGGATATCATTTCAGCATAAGTAAAAAAAACCACATAAATAATAGATACATTATACTTGAAACATAAAAATACTTAATAATGTCATCTTAGATGGAAAAATTGTTTTGATAAAACACATGAATTGAATTCTTGAGGAAAATATCCTTTCATCTTCAAAATCATTTTCCTTTCTTAAAATGCCATGAAATTTTAAAAGAAAAGGATTTTTTGGAAAATAATCATGAAAACATTTAGAAGAAGATTCTTGAATGTTATGAGTTATGAAACCATAAAAATCCATTCATGTCATATAAGTTAAAAAAACATTCTTCTCGTACTTTTTCCGGAAAAGTCAAAAAGAAACTCATATAGTAAGAAAAAGAAAGATTCTTTCCATACGATGTGGTAAAACTAAAAAATGGTAAAAATTAATTTAAACATTCAAGGAATAAAATTAAACATTTTATGAAATATTTTTGAGAAAATATGGATATGGATAATAAACATAACCACAGTAAATACTTATGAATAAACAATCTCGAATAAGAATGAGATTGGAATAATTATCACTTACCTTATGTCTGATATGCTTTGTATGTATCTGAACCTCCTGTATAATGATTTAAATATTGTCATTTACTTATTAAATATTCATATTCATTTTTATGATTTCATATATGGGTCACTTATGACTTTATATTACCCGTTCTTTTGTAAATTCCTTGTTAATGTCGTATTTTGGGTAAAATCGGTTTATTTATCATATGTGTTTGGACATGTTGTTCTTGATATTATTATTAATTATATCATGTTTTAATTACATCCTGAATTTAAATCATGATTTATATATCATATATATTCAATATATATATATATATATAATAGATAGATAAATGAAATGAAATACATTGTTCATGGAGACGGTAGGTCGTACGTACGCATGAACGCTGTTTTCTTTTCCTTATTGACATGAATGGAATTAAATAGATGATATATATATATATATACAAATTAGATTTATCATGTCATGTATTTCATTATTATTCATTATATATACTTTATAATCATTCTTGAGTGGTTAACATGGAGAATGAATCTCATTGTGTCATGGAGACGGTAATCCGTACATACGCACCAGCGATGATATCATTTCCATAATTATTGAATTGAATTGGAGTGGATGATATAATATCTCAGAATCAGTATGATGTTATAATAACCATATGTAGTTTTTCTTTGCACCATTATACCCATACAAGTAAGGTGGTGGTGGAAAAACTAATTACACCACGGCGTGGAGACGGTATTCTGTACGTACAAACACGTGGTGATTTCGTTTTCCGTAAGATGGATAGAATGTGAAATGGGGTTGTTTCATATTTATAATAAAATATAAGTATATTAGTGATACTTATTTTATTACTTTATAATGAAACAACTAATGAAGATAACGTAGAAGAAGAAATAAACTTAAAAGAGTCGGTAGAAGAGATTGCCTCTTCCTCGACGCACCTCATTTAAACTTCTTCTTAGGGCACTAGAGTTGGTTTTTTGAGAAGACCATAACCTCTATGATATAACTAGAGAGGTTTAGTAGAATAATTTTTAGGGTTTGTCTGAGCATCAAGGCTCAAAATGGTGTGTAGAGAAGAGGGAAGGGGTTCCCTTTTTATAAGGGAGGAGAGGGGCACCTTAGAAAAAACATAAAATATTATTTTATAATAAAGTCTTATTCGATTTATAAAAGTTACAAATTGATTTATTTATAGGATAAAGTGGGGAAGGGTATAAATACTCTAAACCAGTAGGTGTTAGACAAGTTTAGGTTACTATTTTAACCCTATCATTTATATTTAACTATAAGTTAAATAATTTAACTTTTACCATGTCTTCTTGTTTTTCTACAATATATGGTTAATAAACATGCTATAACGAGCCAAAAGAACCCCAAGTGGTTCATTATTAATATATATAACCTTATCTAAGTCATTTGGAAGAACTGTAGATTTTTAGGAATATAATAACAATTAATAATATGATATTTATTTTAAAAACTATTTTATTTTAATTTTGACACTATTTGATACATGATTTTTGTGAAAATCATAACAGGATGATTAGTTAGAAAAATGTTAATTAAATCAATAAAAACATTTAATATTAACCTATAAAATTAGTGTAATGCCTAAAAAGACTAAACCTACATTTATTTGAGTATTTATAACATCAATTATGTTAATATTTCATTAATAAGGTAATTACTGCATCATCATTGTGTCATAAATAAATTAAATTATTTAATGTATAAAAATTATAAATAAAATACTATTATGTAGAAAATCTTTTTATCTTTCTAATGAATATTTATAGTAGAATTTATCATATGTATAACCCTATATTAATAATGTTTTAGTTATTAAACATTGATTTTAACTATTTTAACTCTTCTTTAAATAAAATAATAATAAATGTCCTAATCTAATCCAAGTGGATCTAAAGGGTAATATGTTATTAATAAGGTTTTTTTGGTCAAATTACACTTATCCAATAGAATTAGGACATGTTTTAGAGTAATAGTAATATCATTTTTACTTTTAATTGCCCTATTTACTTTTAACCGAGGAAAATAAAAGTAAAAAGTTACTATTCATCAAAAATTATTTTTATCTTATTGAACCACATTTTACTCCTTGATGTTAACCGTGTCTCTCGGATTTTAGAAATTCCACTCACAGAAGTGGTAAAATTATGTTTTCTGTAAATTTTTAAATTCTCCTATGAGGTTGGTAAAAGACGGTGAAAAGTTCAACAAATTTTTATATATCTAAAATTATTATAAAATGACTCCAAAGAATTACATTGAACTTATACAGGTATTATGTATCAATTTTTACCTAAAACAAATTTAAATAAAATAATTAATAATTTCAATAAAAATTCAGTTTTTAAATAGTAACCCAGTGTTTTCACTATTCATCAAAAATTGAAAATTTTCAGAAAAATACCAAAATTTCACCCCAGGATAATTTCGATATTCCGAATCCAAAAATGAAGTCCATTTTGAAAACTAAAATTTCAAAAAGTGTGTTTTACTATCCATAACGTCTAGTTCATAATAATATTATAATAATATCTCGTTTAGTGAAACTCGGTATTGCGTACAACACACGCTATCGAGGAAGGTTGCTCTGGCTTGCAACACAAGCCTAGAATAGTGTTTGTGTATATTATAAGCTAACATGGTGTTGCATCTAGCGCAAGATAATCTTGGTTTAGTGTACAACACAAGACATCCAAGTAATTAAAAATAATATTTCTCATAAAATCTTGGGTTGTTATACACAACTTTAGATAAACCAAGAATGGGAAATGATCTATCATATCGGGAGAGACAGCAAAGTAAATTTTTGAAAAACATCACGAACAATGAATAAGGATCCCTTGATTTGAGGAAACGACATCTAATAACCAAGGGAATCCTTTAAAACACCTTCAGGTCAATGGAATAACCCTATGTGACCATTGAGGGAGAAAAATCATGAGTTAGGGTCACATTGGAGGATAAAAGAGGGATTAAAACCATAAACCAACCTAGATCCACTTTTAGGGAACTTTTTGTTAAACTTTCATGGTTTAATTTCATGGTTTGGCAAACCATGGGAAAAGAGTGAATCGGCCACTACCTAAATGATGACTCTCACATTGTCTCCAAACTGTGTTTAAACCATGCTGAAGCCCCTACCTTAGAAAGATAAAATCCAATTTTAATGTGCTTGATTTCACTTTATTGGACACATGAATTTGGAAAACTATGTCTCACCCATGTTTCATCCCTCTTTACAATGACTTACTATGCAATGTTTCTTACAAGTGTTACACAGCTTTCCCAAATCATACACCATCCATGGACCTATTGTAAATACCCAAAATCACTCTAAATGTTCTATAAAAACTCTCAAAATATACCCATATACATTATATACATAAAAAATATAAATAATGGGTATCTTACGTAAATCCTATGGTGTTAAAGAATATGTTATTTTTTCTCTTAAGATTGTGTATTAGTCCCTTGTTAAGATTAATTTTAACTTTATTGTTGTAATTAATTTTAATAACATTCACCTATATTTTGGGTAAAAAATTAAGGAGATATTATTAGACTATAAAAATTATACAGATTAAAACTGTGTATTTCCTTTTTTCAAAATTTTGTTCATAGAATTTGCAAAATTAATTTTAATTATAATCCCAATGTCGTATTGAGAAGGTGGGGTTTTTTATATGAAATGGTTCAAAAGTTAATTAATATTTATATTCTAATTTAAATATAAAAATGATTCTAAGGACCTATATTGTATTTAAAAATGTATTACTTAACAATTGTGACTTTAAAACCAAATTAATATATAATTTATCTATATAAATAAATTAGATGAAAATGTAGTTTGGAATTAAAATTCATTATTTTTTATTATTCACCAAAAAAATGTTTTTTCTAAGAAAAAAAACTCAACATTAGATAATTTATGAATTAAAAATTAAAAAATGAGGATTATTATATCATATTTTATATCTCATAGTTTCTAAAATTTATTTTATTATTGCCCACAAAAGGACATAAAAAAGTAGTTCATTTAAGAAAACAGATTTTTTTAAAATATATAAAGAAATTAAAAATACTATATGTTTTATTATAAATATGTTTTATTTATATAAAACTATTATAAATAATATTTAAAAAATAATTGTTCCTATTCATACTACTATGGTTAAAGACTAGGTTATAACTATATCATTAAAATCATAATAAAATTACACTTCTTAGAAACTCAATGTTGGTTGTAACGCAAGAGAAGTAAATATTGTGTGTAGTGTAAGATAATATAATTCATAAGATTAGTGAGTTTACAAAAAACATAGTGATTTAATATATATAAATAAATATATGTAACCTATATTCAGTCTTTTTTAAAATGAAAAATATTTGAATGGTTATCTTAATCTGAAAAAATATATATCAGAATGATCATGGGATGTTACAGAGGAGGATATTGGTAGACATTGTTCCATAGATAAAATAAAAATATAGTACATGGGAGATAATTTTTTATTCTATTATAATATTTAATAAAACAAATTAATTTTTGGAAATGGAATAATTAAAAAAAATATTTTAGTTCAAACAAGTAACTTCACTTAGAAGAACCTCTTTTGGACATCGTATTTTTGGAAAGAGGGTTACTAATTGTGGTGTAATAGAACCTATAGATTGTGTCTATTGATGTTAGGGAGATATTTTGGAATGTTTTTATCAAGAAAAATTTCTATAGATGTGTGAATAAGTGAAGAGATGGAGTTGCCTTTCATAATTGAGAAGGGTGAAGCACATAGAAATTCTGGAATGAAGAAATCATAACAACATTTTTTTCAAATGAAAAAAAGAGCCAAAATGTATCATTATTGAAAATTAAATGTGATTATTCCAATATATTGAAATAAAATATGATTTATACATGTTGTTTTGTCATTTTAACCTTTATCTTCTTAGTTTAACTCCTTGGAAAACTCATTTTCACCCAAAACGGGGTAAAATATTTTTAATATTATCACTATTTATTATAACCAAAAAATAAATTATCCTTATTGTATAATATAAATAATTATTATTCCAAATATTTAATTTATTTTTACAAATTAAATTTATAGAATTTTTAATAAAACACATAGTCAAGTCGAAAATTGTGTTTCCATGAATTGATTTTTTCAAGCATAAGTTTATCTTTATATTTACTATAAAACTAGTAATCATAATGATTTGGATTTATATTTATATAGTTACATAAATAATAAATATTATAATTTAAAAAAAAGTATTCATTAAATATTTTTATAATTAACTGAAATTGAGAGACATTATGCATTTATAAACATTTTTTCTCAAAATTTTGAATTTAAGCCTATAAAATCATTTATCAGTATCAGGTGTTAATATTATTAAAATATAATTTATTTATTTAAATATAATTTATTTTTTATTTTTTATTTTAAATCAAATTCCAATACTAATGGGACATAAAAATAACTTAATTTGATGAAAACGCATAAAAGTATTTGAAAACTTGAAAATTTTATTATTTTGTTAAAAAATCAACATTTTCAAAACAAAATACATGTATTTCTGAATACGATAATTTAGATATGATTACTTTGATTAATGATTTTATTATTAAAAAATAAAATTTGTATAATTCATATAAAATTATTATAATTTGAAAAATTAAATTCATATTAATTAAATTTTTCAAGAATATATATTTTACAGAATAAAATGACTTTATTAAAATTATTGGTGATTATTTACAAAGAATTTAACCCTAAAATTTTATTAATTATGACCACTATATGTATATTTAAAAATTTTGTTAATATAATACAAGATTATCATTTCAAAGACTATATAATAATGTACATATTTAAATATTATCTCACATTTAATTTTCGCACAGTGTTACATATCATATAAGATATATAATATAATTTTACCTATATAATGTATAAAGGTTACATGTGACCTAGGATATAATCTATAATATATTTATTTAAAAAAATAAAATTTAAAATCTATTGTTATATTACTATTACCTTAGTTATGAAAACAATTATATATTGTGTGTTAAGAAGGGTATAGTTTGAGATACACATTATAAGAGATGGTGTAGAATGTACATAAATAACAAATTTATATATATAGTCTCTAAAGACACTAATCATAAATGTTTTTTGTGTTGATCATTATTTTAGTTTTTTAATATTCAACTAACATGATATATTTTTTATGTTCACAAAGGTTGGGTCACCATAGTTGTTTTTATTTTATTATTTAGTTAATATTTGGAGAATAAGGTTAGATAACATTAGTGAAACTATAGAGATAACACTATGTATAAGATGACATCCTATTATTCTGATAATGACCATAGATATCCCAGTTTAAACCTAATGTACCACTAATTGAGATGATGTTTTCATGATTTAGATAACATATGGAGGATATTTTAATATTACATTATTCATCATTATAATTTCTATATACTGAATCTTATATTTTTTAAGTCAATTGTTTGAACTAGAAAACATTTTTATAAAATAAGTGTGATTGAAAAGGAATGATTGTGCCCCAGAGAATTCAAATTCTAGGAGATCTAGAGACCATAATATAGTTTATATCATGATGAATCTTTCTCAGAAAATGATTCATGTTTATCATTCCAAATATAAATGGAGATAGCAATGTACTGTTGAGTACATCATGAGGTAACATACACCTTAATTTAGTGGGACTTCTTATCGACCATTTTTTATGATATTTATCATCAACATTGAGAAAATATTTAATATTATTCATTGCATGGATTATAAAAACGTTTTCCCAAAAATTTATCATTTATAATGGGAAGAAAATCAATGATGGAATATTATTTGGAATATAATGCAATAGAAATAAATTGACTCTAATTTATTCGATGAGATTATGAGGATATTGTTTAGTATTCACATCCCCCATATTCTAAAAACAAAAAAAAAAGAAGGAATTTTTTAACGTTAATTAGAAGGATAGAGAATTGATTGGAAATTTTAGATTTCCACCATTTCCATGGAATTGATAATAAAACAAATATCTATTCTCATGAAAACATGAACAAATAACATGTTGGAAAAAATTCCAACTAATTGCATCCTAAAAATAGGGGATGAAACACGAAATAATTCTCTTTTATCGAATAGTTACATGCATTAAATGTTGAAGTGAAACTCATAATTCATGTTAATTTGAAATGGGAATGAATTGTATAGTAAATTAGATGAAGTTATAAAAGACATAAATTAATTCAACACCCACACTACATCAATTTAAATAAATGTTGTATGTTCATTATTCTAATCCTTGCATGAAGATAAATGTTTGTGATAATCGGTATCAACAACCATTTCATCCCAAATACAATGGGAAATATAATTTGATAATGAATACCAATGTGGTTTATCAAAATGACCAGTTGAAAGGTAAACTAATCAATCACTGTAGAACATCTTAATCCTTATTTTTTTATACCTCATCCAACTCTTTTAAATTGATTTATTTTTTATTAGCATCTAATTACCACCTCAATGATTACATGTTGAGTTGGTGCTGATACTCATATTGGTATGAAGGTCTCATATGAGGTATATAGTTCCTCTATAATTTATTTTTAATGTAATTCCCTTCATAAAAATCATATTACTTGTTATTTAGTTAAATTTACTGTGATTCTGTGAATAGATTATATTTCATTGTATATAACTCATCTCAGTTTCTGAGTAAGGGAAGCCACATTTCATTTTCCAAAACGAACCATTTATTATTCATCTATTTGATGATAAATATGAACTTTTAATGGATATTAACACTATTTGGTTTGTATTAACTCATATATATAAATATTATTTGTCTCATATTGCTTGGGAGATACTCAAATTTGAGTATATTCGTATTCATCAATTTTTTTTCAGAATAACCTGCAAGTATTTATTCAAATCATGAAGTTGAATTTTCAATAGAACTCATTCATAGTGTTTCCTTATTTCACTAACTTCGAACAGAATAAAACTTATAGAGTTTTAGTAATTATAGAAGAAACTCTAGAAGAATATTAATAAGGGATTCAAACACATTAGTTCATCGCCATTGGGTATAAAAATTAATGTTTTTAAGAAGAAACATGGTTTAATTTTTATTTCCATTTATTTTTTGGACCATAAAATGATCACTATCAAGAACAAGTATTCTCTACCATGTATCTATTATTTTTCTACTAACATATTAAAGCTTAATAATTTTTGAAGATTTGTCATTATTCTAGATATTGTCAATTGAGTTTTATGGAGAAACATATACTGAATAAAAGTTTTCATATAAGGTATAAGCATTATGAATTTATATTAATTCCATTTAGACTGACTATTTACCTTTTATATTGATGTATTTAATTAATATTTCTTTTGTAATCACAAAGATCTATTTGGGGAAGTCTTTATACTCTACTGTAATATAAATTAATTGATCAATGAAAAACATGGATATCATTTCAAAATTTTGATAAAGACCATGAGGATGTATAAGATATATGAAAACATTACCAAATTTGAATTTTTCCTTAAAAAAGTTTCCTTTTTTATTTAAATATTATTATATGATGTTATATCGGTGTATACTCCAATGATTTCTGTTATTAACCAATGGTTTAAACCAATCAAAATAACATCAATACATTGATTTCTGGGGTTTACTATATAATAAAGATATCTAGTGAAAACATTATCTTTTCTATCTATTCCAATTACATGTTGACATGGAATGGGGTTATATTCTAGGGGTATAATAATCTATAGATAATCTCAATGAGCTAAAGGGACAGTTGGTTAGTGCACATTTACTCACACAACTCTAATGTGGAGAACGATTTGTGACATATAGTTATGAAAGAATGAGGGGATAGGGATGTTTACTCAATTAAAATGATATTATAAAACAATATACCTCACACCAATTGAAAATACATGAAGCAAATATTATGATTTCACAATACACTACAACCCAGGAAAAGGAAATATGGTAACAGATGCAATATACAAAAAAATATTAAGGAATTATAACACCAATGAGGATTAAGAGAAGTACTAAATACATGGGATCAGTACATATAGATATGGGTATATTTATGGAAGGGGAAAATTGATTACTTTTTTAATTTATTGCGAACCCATATTTATTAGAAAAAATTAAAATATCCAAAACTGAGGATGAGAATTTTCAAAAATAAATTAATGTCGTTAAGGATGGAATATTTTAAGACTTCATGTATAATGATGGAATTATAAAAACCAGAAAGAGGTAATGTGTTCAATAAATACCAAAAAAGGAACTATTAAATGATTCTCATAGTTGAAATTTCTCTATACACCCTGGTAGTACCAAGATGTATAGAGATCTGAAGGAACATTTTTTGTGGGATAGTATAATGGAGGAAATTGATGACTTTATATCAAGATGGCTAGTTTATTAGAAAATAAAGGATGAGATAAAACATCACAGGTTATTCAATTAACCTATAACTATTAATAGTTGGGTGTGGGAAGAAATTATGATGGTATTTTTCCGAGGACTACTGAGGACAATATGAATGAAAGATGAAATATGGGTTATTCTTGAACGTATTACAAACTAGAAAATTTTCTTCAAATAATAGCAGATTTATATTTTGAGAGCACATAAAGACTCTAAATTAATGATGTTTTGAGACTTCCAGGGGAACCTCTATCGATTCTTCCAAATTAAAAACCTTGTTTTATATTAAAATTTTGGAAGATTCTTTACAGGTCTCTCGATAATGTTCTTCATTTGTGCACTACCTACCATCCTCAAGCCGACAGATAGTATGAAAGGACTATTAAATCATGTTAGTACATGTTGATATCATTTTAACTTGACTTTTAAGGTATGTAATATTATTATTTACCTTTTTAGAGTTTTTCTACTATAATAGACTCCATTCACATAATCAATTAGTGCCATATAAAGCATTATATAGAAAGAGATGTCACACTCCAACTTGTTGGCATGAAGTTGGTAATAAGAGATATATAGGCCCATATATTATTTAAGAAACAATGAAAAATGTAATAACTATTTAAGATCACATTAATGTAGCTCAATTTTAGAAATTATATTTCCCATATTAATAAAATTATTTTTGAATAAATTTTTGAAAAGTGTCTAAAAAATCAATTATAATATAGAAATCGGAATTTTTTGAATAAATAATTATTTTAATTAGAAATGATATTTCCCATATTAAAAAAATTATTTTTATAAAATTTAATCTATTTTTAAAATTAACATATCAAAACTGTTTAGGGTAAATATATGAGATATTTCTAAAGTAGTTGAATTTTATTCGATTAGTAAACTACTGTAATTTGTGATATTTAACATTTTAAAAAAATACCAGAATTATGGAGTCATGGATAATTTATATATTAGAAAATAACCAATTATTTCAAACAAACATTCCCTATTTATATTATTTAGTATCAATAATCCAAAATATTTAGAGTATTGAGCCTAAAATAATTAACAAATGAATAAAATAATCAAGAAATACATCCCTCTTCTCCTATAAATTCCACCCCTTCTCCTCACACATTATAAGATATGAATATTTTATAAATTTTCCCCAATTCCCTTACAAGTCTCTTCCAAACATCCAAGACCTTTTGTTCTTACCAACAGACCAAACCCAAGTGTCTTCATAACGTTCAAAGGAGACAATATTCAAGAGGTAAAATCCTCTTTCTTTCTCTCTTAGTTTTTTTATTTTTATATCCTCTCCTAAACCCCACAAAAAAATTGAAATGATAACACAATTATCATAATTATACTATAATTGTATTGTTTTAAGGTAATCTTCATCACAAAAACTCATATCATTACCTTTTAATTATAAAAATAAAAACTTCATATGTGAGGTGTCGACTCACCGCCTTTGTAGATGACGAGATTCATATTTCATGACTGACTTCAATGTTGGATATAACACCATTTTTATTTTAAAAAATATTATTATATTTTTATTAAAACTTATTTAATATTCAAGAACAAATATATAAATATAATATTAAATTAAACTATACTAGTTCTTGATGGTCGTAAAAATATCTAAAAAAAATAATCATTTTTATTCACATTTTATCTAATGAATAATACTCATAACATTTTACTAAATTATATATTATGAACATTTAAAATTCCATTATATGATTAATATCATTCCATTCCACTTATATAGTTTTTCTTCCATTTTACAAGAACTTCCATAATTATACACAACATAAGTAACCATAAAACACTGAAATGAATGCTCTTGGAACAATTAAAAAAAATATTATAACTCCATGGAATGGTCAAAATTTAAGATAATAAAATTATAATAAAACAAATTTATATTTATGATTTATTATATTATGTAATTAATTATTCTAATTTTATTATCCATGAAATTAAGTAAATATCCAGAATTGTTTTAGATATAAGGTAAAGTATTTCGTCTCATTTTCCATTTCATTGAGATTTACTTGGTATTGTGCACGTAATCATTTTTGGTGTATTTTATACCCATTTCATATTATTTTTCAATTGGTGTTTTATTTATATTAAATATCCATATTTCTTGTATCGTGGATATGATTATTTTTTAACTCATACACCAGTTTACATAGAGTGTTCACTTTGAATGTTGTTTTAACTACGGGGATATTGATAAGTAAGTATCCTCTTCCCAATATGGATATTTGGATAAGGAATATTTTACATGAGCTAATTATATTTTTGAATAATTGTTTTTAATTTAAGTGGTTTGTGGGGTTGGTATTACATTTCCCTTCAATGCATCGACAGTTCTCATGAGGCAATATAGTTGGTGAAAAACCCTTCATTATAGTTTCCAAGAAAAATAAGATGAGATTCAAACAATAGACTAATATGGTCTTATGGAATGACTTTATGGTAGTGGTTCATATTCCATATACATCACATCCGAAAATAAATCATTTTCTTTATTCAGTATTCAATAAATATTATCCTTGAGATTTTCACCATGACAAAATTTATAGATTCATTTTCATTTCCAGTTTATTGATTAAATTTAATGTGTTTGCTTTTTGAGCTATTAACCTTTCCATATTGATAATGAATTATTTACTATAATTAAAATATTATTGATTCATTTCTCTACTATATTTAACCATTATTGAGAATTTGAGCTCAGCATTTTAATTAGTTTCCTTCCCCAGGTTATAAGAAAATATCTTCGAATAAGTATCAAGGAAGTAATTTTTATTGTTTGTTAAGTTCTATGTATAATTGTAAATTTAATAAGGAGAACATGTATATATCAAGTTCTTCAAGACTAATAAACTTATCAATCCTTCTTGGTTTTATCTCCTGTATCTATCCCATTATAATAAAATGGCCATTGAATTTGCGTTACTTGTGTCGGGGTTGTGGAAATTTGAATATGCACAACAAAATATCGATGTAATCGATGAATGATTAAAAATTCTCATAACATTACCACATTAGTTAAGAGAAATCGGTGGATGATAGTCTAATTTTAAAAAAATATGATCATTTATTCAAGAGGACGGTCAAAATAGATCCAATACTTATAGATCCTTAGCAGATGGCACATGAAATGTCACAAACCAGATCTGGTCACCATCAAAATTGGCACCTGACCCAGATTGTGGGAAGGCCTAAATTGCGTTCCCAATCACTATGGTATGGAAAAAGTTCTCAAGAATCCCAAAATGGAATTTGGGAATGATTTACCAGAGTTTATAAACATAAAACAAACAAATCCAATATAACAAATATGTATTTTTCAAAACAAACCATCGTTAAAAAAATCAGAATTTAATTACTTAATTTGAAACAATTCTCAAAGACTATACCAAACGAAGAAACCCCAAATAGACTACACAAGAACCTCTTCACGGAAAGGGGCACCACCCTTAAGCCATCTCTATGATACTACGCCATGAAGGACTGCTAAAAACATGAACAACTATAACTAAATTTTTTTCCCAAACCTGTGACAAAAAACTATGTTTATTTATACCCATGGGTGTGAGTAGGGGGTGAGAAAAATCCCAGTAGGATTCTAGAACTAAAATATTTCTTGTGATAAAAATTAATGGATGAAAATCTAGCAAGTTTCCATAAAAATGAAATGATAATAATAATTTTAAAGAGATGCCAATTTAAATAAAATTATTTTTCAAGTGGGTTAATTTAAAGAATCAACAATATTAAATATAATTCCAAAGCTACTGAATTTTCCATATAAACATATTGTATTTCTATGGTAAGAATAACTTATCTAATGAGCATAAGAAATGGTAAATTACCCCTAGGCACTAGCTCATTGTGGGTCCCAGGTACCCGGTATCTCTATAAAAGTAACTATACAAATATATGTTCTCGTGAACATGATCCACTAGTAGGGATCATACCCATAACCTAGTGGTCCCCCAACACCATCATCATCATCGTCATAGTTTAGTTTTTATTATCATCGTCAAACTTTCTACGTAAAAATGGGCCCAAACAACACGAGATCACTACCATACTAGTACTCGCCCATCCACCTAGATACCCAGGTTTTACCTCTTGTGCTTAAACAAGTTCCAATATCCGTAAAACAGAATTTTCACATTAAAATACCAGATAAAAGTCACACACACACAAAACATATCACAAACATGTCACATAGTACTCTTTTCATAGACAAATATTCATTTTTTACATCATACTTACACAAAACAGACCAAAAACGTGTTTCACACCTTTATAGAAATTTGATAAATCAAATAAGAAATTTATAAAACATTCTATATATGTTTGACACCTTAAATCACCACATTACCTCTCAAAACCATATCTTAGTTGAACATGCTCACCAAAACAGTACATGTACATCCTTTTCCTACATTTTTATCACAATAAATCACTTACAATTTCCATAAAACAATCCCACATGGTATAGCCATGTTTTCACACAAAAACCATTTCAAAACCCTATTTAAAGGAAAAAATGACCCTAATACCAATACAAAATAGAGTGCAAATCCCTTGAAACATTTATTAATTGACTTAAAAATGTTATCAATTTACCTCTAATGACACAACAATGATACACAAGGAAAACATACGTTTTCAAACAAATATGCAATATTGAAACTAAAAGCTTAATAAATACTACAAAAAATGGTTCCCACAACAATCATAGTGTAATAAGATCATGATAAAAATATTAATGAAGAAATTATTAATCATATTAGGATTCTTACACATAGAACCACCTACCTTTTATGTCAGAACACAAATTCATTGTGTGAAACTTCAACTTCACCACCGCTGCACCACGAGGGAGTCAAATCCGACCTCAAACCCCATGATTTGACCAAAAGACACCAAGTAAAACCCTATGTAGAAACCCTAACTTCTTGAATTTTTATTACATCATTAAAGATGGGGGATACCCTAATGATAAAGAATAAAATGAATAGAGAAACACTTTTATGAAGAAATATTGAATAAATTGACTAAAATACAACGGTATCTGAATTTCCAAAAAAAACAAAAAATGAATGATGGGGTTGAATAAGGCTGATTAGGTCATGTAGGAACTGGAATTTTGGAAAAGAGTAAAAATTGAATTAGTAATGAAAGATATAATTTACCTCTTAAACTATGGGTGATATGAGAAATCTATAGAAGTTTCTCCCAAATTCGTGATGAATACGAGATCCAAAGAGGGGGTAGAGCAAGGGGTGCACCTTGCTAAGTGGGCTTAGGTGAGGGTTGGAATCACCTAAATTCCGTAAAAATTGAATGAGATATTATGGAATTAAAAAAATGAAATCAGGAAATGGTCTTTCGAGCTGGCACAATACAATAATAAAAAATCCCAAATCGATCATGATTATGGATTACTATGATGTCTGAATTGTAATAGTGGTATTAATATACAACAGGATTCCAAATTGGAGGTGGAATGGGTGTAAAATATTGAAAAAATTAAATATTTACAAAGGAAACAAAATTGGTTTTTAAATCAAGAAATCGGCTCATAGTTTGGCACAAATCATGAAAACTCACCCTTTCATCCAATAAATGTATGGGAACCCCCCACAACAACAAAAACATCGTATATTAAAGGAAAAATACCTTTAAGAGAATTCATGTATGTAAAAAATCTCTCCAGCATTAAACATTCCACCCTCATAATTCCACAGCAAGGCCAAATGTAAAAAAACAAAACCCAACTAAAAGGCCAAAATGGACTCAATTGACAAGTTCATCCCTCCCCCAAAATGCCTAAAACACCTCCAGTTGATAAATCCAAGAAGTAATACTCTCACTGACAAAAACATGGACCACTCCATGAAATGAACTATCATATAAATGTGGCATCCTAAAATAATACACCAAAACACTATCCGAACAAGAATTAAGAAATATACCTATAATGAACAACGAGACCAACATGGTCACCGGAGTATTACATCCCAAAAATAGTTGGGTGCACTATAATACCAAAATGTACTCATGGATGATGTTTGAAGTTAAATAAAACCGAATGATACTACCTATAGTCAGACCAACACTACAGAAAAAACAAAGTTACTAATATGGGGAGACACAAATAGACTCCCCACCATAAGGGGCAACTCAATTTTTCCCAAGATAGAATCAGGACATAACAGGGGAGGATAGAACAGACTCCCTGACAAAAGGGTTAGAAATTAATTTTAATTTTCCAAAGGAACATACATGAGATGCATAGTGGGTCACCCCACAATAAGAACCAATCATCATAACTGGCTAGCACAGGATGGTATGAAATGACCCCAAAATTTAAAGACATGGAATGACCACACGGTTAGTCCACAAAGTTTGGGAAACTATGGGCTAACCATACATGGAATTCTATCCAAAGGGGAAAATTTTCATGGTTATGTTTGCAAGTTTCATGGCCATGTTGAGATTGTGCATTAGCTATTGTCTCTTATCACACTGTTTCCTTGGTTGGTGCATGGTTACCAATAATTGTGCACAAAACGTGTGCTACCATCTACCATGACCAATTTTCATTCTTTTCTCTAAAAACTCAAAGGAAATGGAAGGGAGAAAGCAAGAACATAAGAGATAATGTGGGAGAAATATTCTCCCACCTATTTCCACTGAATGAGAAAAAATATAGAAAGATGACAACACTATAGGATTAAACAATTTCCATACTTTATACCGAATATGGGAATTGTACTGACAATTTTTAATGACCATGGGATTTCCCAGACTACAGGCCATCTTCACTCTGGGACCTATGGCTAGTGCTCAAATGATTGAATCATATTCATCCTTCTAGTTAGGCCTTGGGAAACCCCCTAATAGAACGTTTTTTGTTGATGCCACAACCAACTATATTGTGATCCCATATGGGTTCTATGAGATATGACACACTCCAAAAGCACTTTACCAAAACCTGAAATTTTGCTGAAAAAAAGAGAGTAGAAGATGCACACACATCACCACTTGTTTATTTGGATAAAAAATAGAAAGAATAAAGGAATTATGAAAACACCTTCTTCTAAACAGATGATGTCAATATTTTCTGAAGGGAGGCACACTTCTGAAAAAGCAGATACTCTCAAAAGATTGCAAAACCTTCACTTTTGCAGTCAAATGAACACATGACATTGCAAGGTGTCACCGAGCATGAGCCTTGGGACTGATAGAAACCCTACATTGAAAGGAAACTTATCAAAAGTCCCCAAACAACATATAATTACAACAAGTGTCCATAATAGCCTCTCATGACCAGATTTCATAAACTGGTGGTTTAACATGAACCCCTGCTTTAAAGAGACTAGTAAGGACCCAGAGGCCCTCATTGACAACATCAACACTAACAACCCCAGACTACTTTTACCTTCGACGAATCAGGTAACATAATAAACTAAGGTCTCGTTCAACCGTCCATGAGAACTCTCCCACTATAATAGGATCGATAAATCTATGAAAAAAAGGTTTAGAATCAACCTAAAAATTCTCAATAAAAATCCTTCTTGAATTGTTCAACTGGAGGTCTTTTCAATGGAGAAGAAATCTAGGCTGCACTGCATTCGTGCATTAAATCTTTATGGGGGAATTCCTTATCCAACAAGAGAACCCAAAGACCTAACCAAGTAGGTCCATAAGACAAAAAATATCCCTAGTTAGAACCAAACACATGAGGGGAGCCACCATAAGGGCCTCCTAAAAGTTTTTCAAAATAGACCACTAACTAGCCCTTCAACCCAATATACCAACAAAACCCAAACCCAAAACATTATTCAAACAAGAGGGGCTATTGAACTCAAAACATACTAAAACAAAATTTTCATAAACACATAAGACACACCACCCAAACCAGTCATTAAGATATTATGTTTTCATTTAAAATCATCTCTTAGAAAAACAATTGTTCAGCTGTTAGTGCATCCACTAATGTTACCCCCCATCCTAACACATGAATGTTTTCATGCCACAGTGGGAACCCTCCCCATATCCATCCATGAACTCATCCAGACATGCCATTAACCATCCATCATCCCATATATCCCCATGCATGTGGTCGCTCATAGAAATACCAAAGTGTAAAAAAATTCCTTCCACTTTTCAAAACCAAAACATTCAACTAATACTTTATTTTTATCCAAACTGCTAATAATAAAATCAAACTCCAATTTAAATATTACAAAATAATTAATGAAGGTACCTTTAATTAAATAAAAACTCATTTTCATGCCTTTCCCAACAATTTCAATAAAATTCTCCCCATTTCAAAACACTTCTAATTTCAAAAAAAAAATCATTTCAAAAATATCTATTTAATTAAGACCTCAACTCTTCTCATTTACATACAAGGTTATAGAATTTCATAAAACCTTCCAAATTATCTATAATTACCAAATCAATATCCATTTACAAAATACACTCATAACCTACAAATCATTCCATCCCACTAAATCACCTTTCAATAGTTCATAAATCTCTATTAGAAACGCTTTTTCAAAACCAACTTTAACATAGATCCTCTTTTCAAAAGAGGTGTAAACACACCATTTTCTATTCCAAAATAATTCTAAAAATTCAATACTACCATTTCATAAATCAGTACACTTCCTCTTTACTAAAAAATAATTTCATAAAATTTTACATTTCTTAAATCATGTTTTTTAAACCATGTTCCAAGATTCCAACACAAAGAGATACAAGACAATTCAAGAGGAAACTAGTTTCGGGTAGTGACTCATAAATATGGTTAGAGGTCGTATGACAATTGCTTCTTCTTCATGGAGAGTATTGTAGAAAAATATCCCCAGACCAACATTGCTTTCTTGTCCCAACAAGCTCACTAGTACCATTAACTCATCTCACTTTTCATTTATCGTAATTGTCATCAAACCAAGAAAATCAAAGAGATCAGATAGAACCTGACATCCCTTGGAGTCATGAATCACTTCACGAGGTGTGGTGTCTATGTACCCTTCCCGTAATTAGAATTTGAAGCCTCGAAATTCATAACTCCAAACTATCATGAATCCTTACCAAATAATGTGACCCAAATACTATTCCCAACCCATCTAATACCATTTTATCATGTACCAGATCTTCTTGCCAACAAACTACCACCCATCCTTGCCTGTGTAATGGCCCAAAGGGTGTTCCTGATCTCCATGGGTTGGAAAAAATGCATGGGTGTCAAAAATGTAATTTTTTAATTATTTACCCAAGTTTATAAACAAAGAACAACAAACAAGTCCAATATAACAAATCTGCATTTTTCATAACGAACCATGTTTTAAAAAAATTATGAATTGAATTAGATAATTTAAAACAATTATCAAGTATTATAAAAATTTATGAAACCCAAAATGGATAGCCTAAGAACCTCCTAATGGAAGTGGGTACGTCCCTCAAGCCATCTCTATGAAACTACCCCAAGAAGGACTGCTAGAAACCCAAACCAATAGCTCTAAAAGCATTACCCAAACCTGTGACAAAAAAACCAAGTCTACTTACACCCAAGGGTGTAAGTAGGGTGTGAGAAAAAATATATTTGTATTCCACTACTCAATGATTCCATGTGATAAATAGTCAAGGAAAAAATCATTCAAGTATTAATAAACATGTAATGCTAATAAAAATTTTAAAAAGATTCAACATAAAAAATAGTTTTCAAGAGGGATACATTAAATAATCAAAACATTCATATAGAATGAAAAAGCTACTGAATTTCTCATCCAAACATACCATATACTGAAGGTGAGAATAAAGTATATAATTAGCACAAGAAATGGGAAAAACCGTCTAGGCAATAGCTCACAGTGGGTCCCAGGTACCTCGTATCTCGGTGAAATTAAGCATACAAATATCTTTTCTTATGCACACGATCCACTATTAAGGATCATACGCATAACCTAGTGGTCCCCCATCACGATCTTCGTCCTCATAGTTTATTTACTATTGTAATCACCAAACATGCTATGTAAAACTGGGGCCAAACCCCATGGGATCACAAGTATTCTTGTAAACATCCACCCACATAGATACTCGGGTTTTCCCTCTTGTGCTCAAGAAAGTTCCACAAGCCATGAAATAATATTTTCTCATGAAAGTACCAGTTCCAAGACACACACACAAAAACTCCCACACACATGTCACAAAATACTCCTTTAACTAACAAATATTGATTTTTCAAATCATACTCACATAAAAACAACCCACAAACGTGTTTCACACCTTTCTTGCAATTTTGTAAATCATTTCAGAAATTTATAAAAAATTCTAAAAATGGTTTACATCTTAAATAATCACTCTACCTTTCAAAATCCCATATTAAGTTAACACACTCACCAATATGTTACATGTACATCCATTTACCACTTTTTATATATTAATAAATCACTTACAATTTTCATAAAACAATCCCAAGGGTTATGACCATTTTTTTCACACAAAACCCATTTAAAACCCATTTTACAATTCCAAAATAATCCCAATACAAATAAAAATAGATTTGGAAGCCCTAGAAACATTTTTTAAATCACTTTCAAATGTAATTAAATTACCTCAAATGATACAACAAAAGATACACATGGAAAACACACATTTCAAAACGAATATGCAACTATGAAACAAAAAGCTTAATCAATACTACCAAAAATGGTTGCTAAACCAAACATAATGTTAGAGGAGAATGATAAAAATAAGAACGAATAAATTTTAACTCATCTTAGGATGCGTACACATGGAATCACCTACCGTTTTTTCAAAACACCAATTTGTTGTGCGAAACATCAACAACACCACCTTTGCATTATGAGGGAGTTAAATACAACCTAAACCCCTAGGATTTTCCCATAAAGACACAGAATCAAAACCTAGGTACAAATCCTGACTTTTGAACATTATATAACTTCATGATAGATGAAGGAAACCCTATGTAGAAAGAAGGAATTGAAGATATAAACACTTACTCGAATAAATACTGAATAAAATGACCCAAATACAGCAGTATATAAATTTCCAAACATCCAAAAATGAAAATGATATTTGAATAAGGATGAGGAGGTAATGTTGAAAATATAATGGTGGAAAAGAGTAAATATTGAAGGATTTATGAAAGAAACAGTTTAGCTCTTCCAATCTAGAAGATTTTAGGAATCCACAGAAGGGGGAGGTAATCCTGGGGCATGCTATGGGTAAGTAATCTCGGGTGAGGGTTGGAATCACTTAAAAACCCTAAAAATTTAATGAGATATTAAAGATTTAAAAAAATTAAAGCAAGAATTGGGATTTCAGGTTGGCACAGTACCTTAATAAAAACAAAAATACATCAAGATTATTGATTATTATGAGGTCCAAATGGATATGGTGGTTTTAATATACCAGTTGATGATAATTAGGAACTTTAATTGGTGTAAATTTTTCCAAAATGAAATCATTATAAGAGAAACAAATTTGGTTTTTAAATCTGGAAATGCGCTCACATTTTGGCCCAAATCATGAAAACTCACCCTTTCCTCCAAATAATGTTTGGGAAACCCCCATAACAAAGCAAGAATATAAATTAAATGAAAAATAACTTTAAAATTTTTCATGTATGTGACATGAAATCTTTAGAAAATTGGGTATTTACAATAATTCTATGATGAATTTCATATAATATATAAATTTATGGATTGAATAAATCAAGAAAGAAGACTTGGAACTTTAGAAGAAGGTTTGAAATCAAACTGATTTCAATCATGATTTTGATGGAATAATAAGGTTCAAGAACAAAGTATGTGTCCCATCAGCATAAGAATTGAATTAGTAACTATTATATGAAATTCAAAATTTTCAATTCTCAGTCAATATTTGATTTAAAAAAAATTATAGATATATGAAAGAATATTTTTGGTTTTACAACAAGGAAATTGATATTAAAGTGAATGTATCTCAATTACAAGTATATATTTGAGTTAAGGTTGTGAGATATAAGTCTAAGAGGATGCTATATCCATTTTAAAAACTAGAATTTTAATAGGAAACCATTACCATGGATTTCATCATAAGTCTCCAAAAAATCGAAAGGAAATACTATTTGGGTTATAGTTAAAAAAGATACAAATTCAGAACAGTTCACTTCCATTAGATAAGATTTATCCCTTGAATATATTTCTGTTACATAAATTTTAGAGATGTTAAGGTTGAATACTTTACCACTTTAAATATAATAATATTTCTATTAGGGGATTACCATATAGTGCTATAGAATTCTTTAGTAGACTCTTGATATATAGTTGAGGATGTTCATTATATATCATCCATAGACATATAATCTATTTTAATGTACTAATAAAGGTTTAAAAGTTCATTTGAGATCATATTCTATATATTCTAAAGGTGTTCTCTATCAACGCATATCTATAGTAACATTTTCATATAATAGTAAAAATAACTCAAAAATTTAAGTGGTCCTTTATGATGCCCTATGTGATCAGTAATAAAGAAATAAAACATTATGGGATAAATTTTTATATAGAAACAAACAGGGACCTATGCTCGCTTATCAAGTACCAGTGAAATTTAGAACCTTTTAGTAACATTTAAAGGCTACTCATAGTCGATTGAAAATTTATAAATAAAATCATCAATATTATAAAGAGTTTGATATTTTTGAATTTGTATTCCTATGAATGCATCCTAAGATAAATTTCATGAGATTTAGAAAAAATTATATGTTATAAAACAGATATATCGATCCCTTTTAGATTCTTGATCACCTCATGATGGTATCATTTCATTTGGTGCATCTTCCAAATCTCTCTCAGGTTCAAGATGTATTCTAACTACCTGTTCTAAGGAAGTACATACCTAATCCATCATAAATACTGAACAGAAATATTGTACACTAGGAACCTGATGATTCAAATGAATAAAAACATGTTCAAATATTATATCATTGAAATAAATTTCTATAGAATAATAACAATCACCCTTTTAACGATCTCTGGTCGAATTAGAAATATGATGAAGCTACATCAGAATCTATGGATGTGATGAAACTAAGATATCCACATTTTTTTATTTTAGTGATAAATTCTTAGGGGTGAAAGTAATTTTAAGGGGGATCATTTAACACCCCATTATTTTATGATATATTCAACTATAAATTGAATTTATTTTTTAATATTTTTTTCATGAAACATTGAGCTAAACGAGCCACCTTATACAATTAAATTATTATTATTTAATATGAAAATTATTTTCTAGAAGTTTTACTAGAGAGGATGAATATAGTCATATACATTATAGGAAAATATGGTTTATGTATGCATAAAATAAATTATTTTTTTATCAAATGGTTATAAATGAATATAAAATTGTTTAAATGTAAATACATAGGATATTATCTAACACAATTTCTTTGTCAACAATGTATTTTTCATTAAATAAACTTTATTAATATCTATTTCTGAATTATATTACTTAAATTAAATAAAATATTTTTAATTAGTTATTTTAATATTCGTCTAATGTTTTTATAAGGAATGGAAAAGAAATATATCCAATATAATGTTCAAATATTCATTTTTTCAAATATATTTTTGTTGCTCTTTCAATTACTATAAATTGAATTTAATCCAAAAAAATGGAATTTAATCTTGAAAAATGTATTCCAATTTTTAAATTATTGGGTTCAAATTTGGTAAATAATTCCCTTTACAATTTTCAATATGAATAGTATCCTTTAAAATATTTATCACCTTAGTAAGGGTAAAATGTGTAAAGTAATGTTAAAACATTAGGATAAGGATTCAATGTTTCTCTAACACCATTCATTATCTTATTATATGATTAAATATAAACCATTATTGAACATTTTTGGAATATATGTCCACTTTTTACCATTTTATTTGACTATGATATGTTTATTATTTTTTGAAAATGATTAATAAAAAATGTCAATATCATGATTTTAAAGTCTCTAATAACTATTCAAATGTATAAAATGGTATTTTTTCATTTATAATTGGTTATAGGAAAGATAATTTACATTTTTTATCATATAAAATTTTTTATATTTTTTTATTCAATAATTACTTTAAATTCGTAATAAACATTAGCATTTTATATATTCGACTACTTTAAAAATAAAATAAATGATTTTGAAAAACAAATATAAAATATGTATTATATTTTGTGTTCTAAAAAAATAAATATATATATGTTATTAATAATGTTTAAATGTTTTTTTTTAATTCCTTAACTATCATGATGAATTTATATTCAATGTAAATAAATTATTCCAAAAATTACATTAATGATATTTTATAATAAATAATATTTTATTAATTATTTTTAAATTTTTAAAAATATCATCCTAATACGAAATGAATGGGTAATGGATTAAATTATAAAAAAATTTATTATTTTTGAGTAACTTTTGTTTTTAACATAAAATTTTGGACCCTTAAAGATTTAAAATATTAATCTTGTGAAAACTTTACAATAGGTTAAGGATAGTTAAAATTTAGAGATGTGAGTTAAAATCACATAAACATTTTAAATGTTAGTGGAAAATATAATTTATTCTTATAATCATCCTATATTTTCAATATATCATTTTCCATCCACTATATATTGAGAATGGATTTATATTTTTTTATATGTAGAATATTTCCAAGGTTGTCCCTCTTGTCACATATAAATTAACACCTCATATCCATTAGTATTTTCAGGTTTTGTGCTTTATAACAAGGACAAGACCATGATTTATAACTTCTTAGCTTCATTGACCACATCATATAGGCTATAATCTTTCGAAAAGACCATTATTTCCAGGCTTATTTTATAATCTAAAAGAGGTTTATCAATGTATAGGTATTGCTCTTAACCAAGTGTTATCAGTTTTATTTCTTCTTATAAGTACATTAAAATTTTTTATAAATTATAAAATATTTAATAAAATATAAAATATATAAAAAATCGTACAATTATTATGTAAAACCGATTATAAACCATCATTCCAGCCTACATAAATCAAAAACATCGCTCGTGCATATATATGACTTACCATATCCACATAGCTTTGAAATTCGTTATTCAATATTGATATAATGAGAGAGATAATAAAATTATATTATATTTATAATATATTTACATTTATTTTATGATAAAATAATATTTATCATTATTTCCCTCTTTTTAAAAAAATGAAAATAGTGTTCATGTGTACGTTAAACCTACCATCTCCATGAAAAATGTAAATATTTTATCTATATATTCCTTTCATTTATGAAATTAAATATGTTTATATTTAATTTATATTATATTTAAATTAATACTGAAATTATTTTGATGATGAAACCATGATCACTAGAAATTAATTTACTATTCTATATCAAAAATTTCATGAAAAAAGAAGTTATTAATATAGGAAGAGTGAATTTAACAAAAATAAATACCTAAATGGGTGGTAGGGTTTTACATCTAAATAATATATGTAAATATATATAATATAATATCTATTTATTATATTAATTATAAATCATTATTTATTATAAATTATTATAATAATAATTATGAATAAAGGTGAGACTTGTGGAAAGTGATTTGTGTTTCAATTCTATTTTAATCAAGATTTATTATCCTTGAATTTTCACAAATAAATGTGATGATA
Organism: Viscum album; assembly: GCA_963277665.1. Classification (NCBI taxonomy): domain Eukaryota; kingdom Viridiplantae; phylum Streptophyta; class Magnoliopsida; order Santalales; family Viscaceae; genus Viscum; species Viscum album. The sequence continues at coordinate 382,625,920 of OY728122.1, forward strand.
ACTATCATAAAATAACATTAATATTGTTCTATTTTGGTAATTCTTTTATTTTTCCTATCATAATATTATTTTCAAATTCATGGTATATAAAAGGATTCCAAAAATGGTTTTTAGAAATATAATCATTATTTCTTCTTCGGTTAGGAATATGTTTTCTTCCATGCCCATGTTTCCATTAAAATATTACATAAAATGGTTTAATATTAAAATATGAATATTTAAAGTCATATTTACTATGTTAATGTTTTATATAATTTTTCAATGGAATATACTAATATTCTCAAAATGAATTTATTTCTAAATTTTTGTAAAAAATGTAATAATAATCACTGTTTTAATATGCTCAACTTGAACAAAATTTGATAATTCCATGCCTACTCAATTCCATAAATCTGAATTATATTCATTGATATTTCCTTAAAAATATAAAATCTTCTTTTTTGTATATATTTTTTATTTTAAATAAGCGTTTTTAAAATAGAAAGGATGTATTCCACAGAAATAATCTATCGATATTTCAAATAAATTTTAATCAATGATAACTTAGATTGATATTCAATATCATTTACTTTATATTTTGTCAAATGATACCATCCTTATTTAATGTCTATATTTTTTATGATTATGATTATATGAATTTTATTAATCTAATTTATTTTAAATGGGTTATGGTATTATGAAATTATGAAATGTTTATGATATTGATTTCCTTTCCATGATTTTCTTTTTGATGATACAATGAATATTTTATAATCTTCAAGAAACAATTTGTATAGTTCTATTTGATGATATTTGGGACTAAATTTATATATCCATATATTATATTGGATACATAATTATACCACATGATGTAATTATGGTAAATGATTTGATGTCATAGATCTACTTTGGGAGAAATGTAGGGATCTCTGATCCCAAATGGGAAAGATTAGGTGATGCTAGATATATTATGACATGGAAAATATGTGTTGATTCCCGGTCCAATATGATATGATAGTCTTAGTAGATAACCATGAAATATTAAATGGTTTTTATTCTTATGATGGTGACATAGATTTATAACATGTTTTTATAAAAATTATTTTAACTCATTTTTTATGATTTATTGGTGATGAATTTTCACTCTTATAGTTCTTCTCGTTGAAATTATAAATATTTATCAAATGATTCCTAGTTATGATCCATGATATATTGGGTATGAAATTTTCATGTAGTAATCATAAGCTCATTAACATATAATAATCGTATGGTTTCTTGTAATACTCAATTGATATATCCCTTGTTTACCATTATAGAGCATCAGAGTTATCCATTTATTAGGTTTCCCTTCAAAAATTTATTAATAAATTATTTGTTAATGTTGTTTAAATGAAGTAGTAAGTGTGAAACAATTTATTTGAGATGAAACTGAATATAAATAAATAATATTTTTATGTATATATTCTCAAAAGAAACAATATCGTTATGGTTCTGACATATATCATAATGTTTTGTATTGATCGAAGGAGGTGTTGGGATGGACTCTGGATTGATGCCACAATTTTTAATTATTTTACTTTCTTCGATATACTATAGTTTTCTCTACCAAATTTGGGGTCCTCAAATTATTTTTCCCATTTTGTTGAGATTCATACTGTGTCATTGTTATAGAATTTTTGATTTATTACTCTTTGTTATTATTTATTATTTTATTTAATAATATTATGGGTGCATTCTTCCCACTAATGTCACTTAGACCCTAATTTCTAGTCATAGACCTTATTTTTACAGGGAGTTTTATATGAATCCCTTTATCACACCATCACAGATTTTTGTCTTTGGATTGTGATGTTATAAAATAGAAATATATATGGAGAACAAAACAATCAACACTAAAATATTTATTTTAAAAATAGATTATAAATAAAAGGTTCTTAATAATTTATATTTGAATTTTATCAAGGAAGAGAAATCTAAATATTATATTGATATAGTTACAAAATATTTCCAAATATTTCATATAGGATTTGGTAACATGTATATCCAAGTGTAGGTCTTAAGTAAGGTTTAATTTACTAATATTACGTTAAATTGAGAATGATTTTATTTAAATTTCTTAGGGGAGTTATATGATATTGTTATCATTAAATAAAATTCTTATCCTTGGCTTATTTTTATTTTTTACACCTGTTATGACAATTTTCTTCCCCTATGTTTCAAAAATCAATGGAAAATAAACCATCAAATAGAAGCTATATTTATCTCCAATTTATTAGATGATCCTTTTTTGTTCTATGTCCATATTACTTATATACATTGAAAAATAATTTACATTACAATCTAATGAATATTTGAGATCATATTATATTGCCTTTTACATTTTTATAATTGTTTATAAAGAATTAATTTATAGTTTTTCATATGAGATAATTTAGAGATTATTTATGAATGATCTAAAATAATTTTCATTATTTTTTACCATGAGACCTCTATATTCTACAACAATCACAATTAATTTTTAAAATTATTATATTAAATGATTCCACAATTTTCAAATAAGAAAATATTTCTAATTTCATTTTAATAAAAATAACAAAATGCAATTGATATTTTTTTGTTATCAAAGAAACATACTAATATCTTTATAATAATTTATCTCATCTCTATAGACATATCATAATGTTTTTTATACTATACGGTGGATATTTTTTAATAAAAAAATCCACCCACATTCTCTAGATGTAATATGATAATGTTATTCCATTTGTTGACTTGGAAAATATTTACATTCCATATTATAGTTATCCAATGCATATTTTTAATAATTACTAAGGCATTATAATTGTGTGTTGTATTGTTTATTTATAAATTTGATACGATGAATGAATTGGAATTATTTAGTCATGGGTGGGAATTGAAATTATATTTCCCCTAAATGTATACGCAGACCTCATGAGACAAACTAACAGTTGTATTTGTCTACTTACTTACCAATTTATATAATATGCCTTAATATGTGGCCTTTATGGAAAGAATAAAATTTGTAAAATAATATATTTTATAATTTAGTAACAAAATTTTATTATCTATGTGAATTTTTATATTCTTATATCATCAATATATATATTCTTATGTTATGATATTAATTCAATTAAATATTTTATTATTAATTTTCTGTTCCATTTTATTAATGTTGTGATTATTTTATAAAATAATATGTTGTAAGAATCCGCTTACTGTGCATTTGATCTTAGAATTCTTTTTACCCATCCCAAAGGTTCCTAAAATTGAGAACATGATGATTTTTAATATATATAACGAAAATAATAAGCATCCCATTTGAATTTTTGTTATATTTCAGCTTTTATATGTAATTCAAAAATAATGTTTTTATCTAGTCTCTCAATAATACTAAACTAGTTGATCCGATAAGATGTGATCTAGTGTATTTTATAATAATGTATTATTTTGACCACTTTATACAAGATATTAATGTCAAGGTAATATTTGATGGTATCAGATAAATACTTATACTATACATAGGATCTTTATCCACATGATCAAGGCTATATAAAACCAACATTATTATAAACACATAAGATATTAAAAAATCTATCTATAATATTTTATATACCAAAAATTTGTATTTTGTGATTCAATATTCATATTTTTATGATATTATTATATATATTTAAATATTTATAATTTGTTCTTAGCTAAAGGAACTGTAACCTTATCAACACAAGTAACCTATATAGAGATTACATACATTGGAATTTCAATGAAGTTAATAAGTTTGATGATGGATTTACGAAGATTATAAAAATATTAGGAAAATTGAATCAGGTAATGGTAGTTAAACACAATCAAATAGGGCAGTGTACCGATCCACAATATGATATAACTATGTTGGACTTCTTCATTTGAAAAAAAACACCATCCTTAAATAGAACGTTTAATCCATTGGTATCATATAAATGTTTCATGTATCTAGAGATTATATTCCTCACATTTGGATGTAGTGAAAGGTAGAAAGTTATCATGGTGGACTATTTTCCAATGGAAGATACAAATAAATGGATTCTCTTGATTCAAAACACGAAAGGGTTGAAATATATAATGAGTATTGAATTAAAGTATATTAAGGTAATGTTCATTAAAAAATACATTTCTTTTGAGTAATGGGTAGATATTAAATTGAAATTATTCATGTTTAGAAAAATTAAAATTGAATTTTTTTAATATGATGATAACATTATAAAATTAGTAACTCATACTATTTATTATTTTCTTTATTCAAGAAGTAAGATTTAGTTATTTCTTAATTGTCTAAATCCAAGAGTTCATTAGAATTTTTCAATAAAATATGAGTATATATTATAATTTGAAATCATGATAGTGAATGAATTATCCTTGAATTATATTTTAAAGATGAATAATGAATTTATGGGTGATGATAAGCATAATATAAATAGAAATATGAAAATATAGAAGAAATTATGTGAGGAATATTCAATTTTAAATAGTTATGTAATGAAACAACATACTATATTCTTGAAGGTAATTAATGTTTTCTTCAACTATGGAGATAAAGACCATCATTATCTTGAATTCACAGGAAAAAATGGTGACACCAAATATCATTGGTTCGACTATAATTATATGTGGTAATTTCATTCCAATTCCCCAAACATCAAGTTAATGTACCTTAAAGTGGACAAGGGAGAAAAATTGAGTGTTTATTTTTACTACAGTTAAAGTTGATGTTTAGAAAGTTGTGACAATATGTAAATTGATAATAAAATCCATGTTAGATATTTATAAATTTTGTTTTTGATATAGACACACATTTATATATTTCATATCTATTATGAACATCGAATCATCCTCGAAAACTCTCAGAAATTAGTTTTCAATCATGAAACCTAGTGTAAATATTATAAAAATAGACATATATCAAAAAAAGATCTATTAATTCTCAAAGATAATACCTATTTGTAAACGTAATTGTTATGACTTTAATTGAATTTGACATAATTCTTTGTATATATTGGATATAAATGTATAATTCAAGAAATAATTATTGGGGTTGGTAATTATTATTTGTGAAAGTGGTGTGTAATCCTCTATATTTTGAGAAAAGATATTAATATCCAATTTTTATATAGATCCACCTTTAGTATGTAACTTTTATGAAATTCATGGACAAGAGTAAGAGAAAAAAATCCATGTATATGAAGGATATTGTAAATATAGTGGATGATCCTCCTGTACAATAGTGCAATAATGTAATGTTAAATGAATTTAAAAAACATCCACCTAACCATGAAGTTGATTATTCCGTTGAACTAATCCCATATGAAAATACAATAACTAAGAATTATTATAGTAGATGAAAAATTAGATATAGTTGTGTGAAAAGGGATTTATACACCCTAATATTTTAGCATTGTGAATCATATCCATTTTTTCAAATAGGGGGATGTGTTTATGAGGCTTTGTATAGATTTTCTTGTAAATAAATGAAATTAATATAAATATTTTGTATCTTTAATTAATTTTGATAAATTATTTGATCAATAAAAAGTACAACCATATTTATCAACAATAGATCTTCACTCAGGTTATCATCATTAAATGGTCAGGTAGGATGAAATATCGATGATGAAAATTCAAACCAACTATTGAAAATAAGAATTTATGATAATTTCCTTCTGATTGAATATTATACCTTTTGAATTTATAGTTAAAATGAATATATTGTTATAAGATTATAATGATAATAACCAGGTAAAATTCATTTATGATAGCATGATATACTATAATGAAAATTAAGTGAATGAGAATCATTTTCAAATCATTATCCAAAGTCTCATAATAATTAATAATAATATAAATTCAATAAGTTTTAAATTTATCTATTATAAGATTCATTTTTTGGTCATATTATCTATAACGATAGAATATTTGTTGATAATTAAAAAATAAATACTTTCAAAGAATATATTATACTAACTAATATAACTTAGATATGAAATTTACATGTTTTAATAGGTTTATATATGTGATTTTTCAACAACATTATCATTTTTCCAACATTTCAACCATGTTTATACACAAAAGTGTGAAATTAACATGGTTTAAATAATAAAAATGATATATTGAGGGGATAGTAATTCAATTAACTTATATTGACATTACTATATTGAAAAAAAAATTGTATTAAATAATTATGTATTAATTCAAGGGATAGGTTTTGTCCTAATTCAGAATGATAGATTTGTTTCATTTGATTATTAGTAATTAAATATCCATAAACATGACTATCTAAATCTTGATCTTGAGTTATAATCTATAATAATTCCTTTAGGATATAAAGGATTTATCCCTAAGGTGGAATGTGTGATATATGTATATATATATATATTGAAATATATAACATTCTACAAAATTCCCAATATGAGGAAAAGGAGGTGGTTTTTACTACACAAATACTAGGATTATTGGATGCACAATCACAATAGAAGTTAAGAATGTTTTATGTGTTTGGTAGGTATGATAAAGATGATGAAAAAAGACATAATATGGGGTGAATTTTGTTTTAAAAAACAATTAAATATTCAGAACATGTATCTTGTTGTGCACGAATCCATTCCATTACTATTAATGAAAAGTGAGAAGATAAAATAAATAATGGAAATGAACAAAGTCATGTATAGTGGTTCAAGGAACAAATATACCATAATACACTCTATTAAAACTCATATATGTGATCCTAGTGATTTTCACATGGTATTATTATCCTAATAACATAAATAAACAACTGAATGTAGGTAGTTGACAAATTTACACTAAGGCATTAAAGAGCCTTTTGGGTCTTTTACAAGAAACTGTATATCCATAGATAAATGAAAAAAGATGATAGTTAAACACAAATGATTCCAATCATTCAAAACTCAAATATATAATTATAGATTTATTTTGTTGAGAATATATATTAAAAATATTGTTTTCAATAACAAATGACATATTTATTCAGATATTAAATAATTCCTGATGGTAAATATATCTTTAGTGTTTCTTAGGATGTCATCAAAAATTATAAAGAATACACCAGTGATATATTTAAACATGTATGTATCCAAAGTGTATCTCTATAAAAACATAATATTATTTTAATGAAGAGGATGTAATGATAAAGTACAGTCACAGTGACCATAATAGCAGTGATTCGATAGATCAAAACAATTATGTATCCAATGTGTATATCTAAAGACAAGGGCACATGGATTTTTATGTATATAACTTTTCATATACATTCATATATTTCAATGAATATAATATTGATATATATACTATTGGTCAAACAACTCTAGGTAAAACATGTTCCAAAAATATCACACAATAAATCATAAATATATTAATTTTAAAATATTCAAGATAGTTGTAACATTCTATAAGAATTGTATCGATTAACTTCTTTGAATATAATTCCTTAAAATAATACTAATGATCGACTGAATTGGTCATAAAATAACATTCAACATATCTTTAGTTTTTTCATGACTATTGAATAAATCTAGGATAATATCATGGACCTAAAACTCCATCATTGAATATTCAAACATCGGGTTCTTATATATGAGGAAAAACACCAAACATAGGGTTGACACAAAATGGTTGATTATAAAATTAGGGTTAATGGACCTTGTATTTTCTTCCTAAAATGTTTGGTTGATTCTGAATATAGGGTTCTAGAACCATAAATTACTAATAGCATAGGGTATATAGTCCATACATGTTGTTTCAAAAATATTATTTACATTCCTTATGTTATTCATATAAATTCAAGGTATAAAAAGTGTTTCTAGAATACATTTCAATGCATCCTGAATACTCAAAAAAATATTCCAAATAAAATAAAATTTAATATAATTCTACAATAAATATTATTATGAATAATAATTTCATGAAATTCAATAAAAAGTAAATTCATTAGTAATAATATTTAAGGTGTTTTTCAGTATCAAATCCAAAAATAAATTAATGAAATTGTTGAATCGAAGCATACTCAATAGGATAATTAATTTAGTAGGTAGGATCATGATTTTATGACCATTATGAAGATAAAATGGAATAATATTTTCATGAATTTATTATTTTTGTAAAATATAATTACTAGGAAGTGGGGATCCTCTCTACATTCCCATGAAATTAACAGAACATCTTTACTCAAGAGGATAAAGAATTCTATATAAAATGATAAATGATTATAGAATAATATTAATTACATGAATGATGGGTGATTATAATAATTTTTACATAGTGATGGTGTTTTAATGAGGATAAAGTTACTATGTTCTCTATCTATAACAAATAGGAGAATGGAATTATTAGATAAATAAGATAAAAAAATCTCTAAGAACCCTAGAAGAATAAATATGTTTATAGATTTATGTTAACATTTTTAGTGGGAAAGAATATAATCAAAAATTCTGGACTATGAATCATGATTAACTATAAAACCCTAAGAATTTATTATATATATCAGGTTAAATAAATTTAATGTTTTTGATAGATTTATCTAAACAAAACACCACGATTTACTGAATCATAATATACTAACGAAATATTATTATTAAATTTGACTATTATCACCTAGTAATTATCATGGAGAGTATGTAGAGGACTAAGAAAATTGTGAATATCAATTATCTACCCATTTAGAAAATTAGTTTATTTTTTTCAGTTGGATATAAGTAAAAAAAATTCATTTTAAGGTAAAAATATTAGTTTTTTTTTTTCTAAAAACAGTTTTTATGTTTATAATGTGTTCTTATACAAAATAGATTAAATTAATAAATACTTATGAATTCAGTAAATAAAATTTATATACAATATACTTGATAAATAATTTTAATATTCAAAGAATTATTTATACTATAAATGACATTAGAATAACATCAATTTTATTATTAAAATTTAATTTCTCTATAAATGAGTTTCATTTCATTTTGCATAATAATTTTAAAAATAATTTATAACACGTATAATAAATAAATTGGATAATATTATTTAAATATTCTAAATTATAATATTCCCAATATCTTAATGCGTTCAACTTAATATTGTGCCATTATGAATAGTAATGGAGATAATACTTAATTGTTATTATAATGGTTAAAAGAGTTTATCGGGGATTAAATTATCAAGACAAGTATTTATATAACATAATATCTTGTAAAAATTCCATTAATATTATTATTTAGACACCAAAATATCTAATATATGAATTTTGGTTTCTTTGGTTTCACTTTTACAAGAATATTTCATTATAATATTTTACTTTTTTAGGAAATTGCAAGAGTTCCAATCCCCTCACTTATAAATGATTGCCTTATATCTAATATTCAAAATACACCATGTTCAATTTCTCTTGGCCAATATACACCCACATACTTTTTGAAAACCTTTATCCTTTAATATTAGTTTTTTCCAACCCAAAATACATGTCAAAGATTCCTTAAGGTGATTTTCAATAGAGGATACAAAAAGAAGAGGTATATACTCTTACCCATCATTTTCTTGTTTCCTTATTCTTAATCATCAACCAAATATTATGTAACCATATTAAAATTAGATAATAATTATATTTACCCTAAATAATTGTATAACTATTAATTTCATTTTAATTTTATCTCTTTCATGCTTATTGGAAAATGATAGTCTCATTAGTGTGCATGTGTGGCCTACCACCTCCATAGAGCGATGTGATTTGTTTTTTATTTCCACTTTATAATATTGGTAACAAGAATATATTTAATTAATATATATTAAATTAATTATATAATTATTATTATGAATTTTTTAATTATTTTATTCCTTTATTTTATTTCATCCATAAAAATGTGAAGAAACTAAATATGTTTATGTGTCAACTACTATCTCCATGAAGTCAGGTAATTCAATTTTCATCATCACTTTATTTAAATGTTTATAAATATTTTTATTCTTAATAAATATTAAATTAAAAATATTATATATATAATATGATCATAACCAAGGTGTGTGTAATATATCCTTTGAATGGAGACACGCATGAAAAATGAACAATATATCACCTTAATAATGATGTTAATGATGATTTATTAATAGAATGTTAATTTTAAATTATAAGTAAATGATATATAATAATATATATATATATATATATATCTTTGTGCGTGTGTGTGAATCTATAAATGTTATATTATGTGTCTCTTTTTTATTATATTGGTGATTTGAATTTATACAAAGGGAGATGTGGCCTCATGTAAGAGTTTGTTATATAATATTATTTATATTCCTATATGTTGATGATAAACATCCATTGAAAGATATCAGGTAATATATATCCTTAATATAACATATATTTTTATACATCTATTTTTATTTCTAAAATTATCATAAATTATTATAATATTCCTATTTTTTACATGTAATTATTGAAAAACTGGTTTTAGGAAAACATATTATATTTCATCATTGGTCCATGAACATTTTCAAACAATTCAATGTTAATAAAAAAAGTATTCTAGGATTTTCTATATAAATAGTTTTTTTTTAAAGATTATTTTTTCTACCTTTTACATTATCTATAATTTAGTTAAAGGAATCATTTCAAATGATATATGTTCAACCCAATTTTGACTTTTTATAAATGCCTAAAAATAGTGTGCTATTTTAAAGGTATTTATAAATATTTCATTATCTGTTAATTATTTTGATGCTTCATAGGATGCACGAAAAAATTTTAATATGTACATTCCTTATATTCATATTTTGTGATGATGATATTCTTAGTATTTTCCTATGAAACATATTAGTTTACTATGGGGTAGTTAAGGTATGATGGTGTAAATAATTTTATAAAAAACCATCCAATAACATTCTCTAGAGGTTATTTTTATGGGATGGTGAAATTTTTTATAATGTCACTCAATTTAAATGGGATGGATTTTGATGAAAGTATTTATTTTCTAAGATCATGTAACAGAGGTATGTATGATTTTCATTATGTGATGGGTTGGCCATGAATTATATATCCCTCCAAATGAATGGGATAATGATTAATATATTAGGAGAAAATATGGAATGAAATGGTGATTGACCCTAATTTAGAAATTTACTTTTTATATTATGATTATCTTGGGTGTGATCCTTGAATAAATAAATAATAAAATGTCGAGTGAACCCAATCCACTATGGTTATTTGTCTACCACAATATACATTCTAGTGATCATTGAATAGTGAAATTATTTTCATTTATTATATTAATGACATAAACATAGGTATTATTCTTTAGATATTTTCTCATGGAACATGATTAATTATTTTTTATTTATTACTCTTTTGACTTACCGATTTTTTTATGATAGAGACTTCTTCCATAATTCCAGAAATATGATCTACGGTTGATTTGGAATGACTTTCCTAAGATATTATTTCATCCTCATACACATATGATTGTTTTATACAAACCAATGATCATTGTTTGATATCTACTAATATTTCCATTAATAGGTATATGAGATCACCCTTTCATAAGTTTTTATATCCCCATGTTATAAAGAAGGTTTTTTGTAGTGTATTTATTAGATCTGTACCAAGTGATATGAACATTATTAGAGATGTTAAAAATATTTCATGCAATAACATGATTATGTATGTAGTATCTGAAGAAAATAAACCACTATTTTTTTGGGGTGTTTATTATTGTGTGATGTATTCAATATTCTTCTAAAATAATCTTATATATTTTTATTTCTTGGGTGTCTATAGTTTGTATCAGTATATGGTTTATTTATTTTTTTATATAAAAAGAAAACATTTAAGAAACTAATAGGGACAATAGTTATTACAGGTTAACATCTTGACTCTTTGGAAAATTATATATTGTTTTAATTATAATAAATAAAATATATTTTTGAATACTGAAAAATTGATACAGGTTCTGAAAACGAAACAAAAAGTTTTAATATCCATAAAAATGTTGGTTGGTTGTTTACATGATCTTCAAATTATGAATGATGAATAAAAATCACTATACACCAAGATTAGCACTCTCAATGGATATTAATTAGGTAATTAACATTATCTCTATAAATATTTTTGTTCAATTACACGATATAATATTTGAAAACCATTGATAATCCATTATTTTATGGTCGGATCACAAATCTTAATTGGTTGAAAGTAATTTTCTCAATTTAAAACATCATAACAATGATTTTTTTTCTAATTTAATTACTTACTCAAATAATCATGTTTTTATACTCATAATAATAATTTAAATTATATTTAATGGATGGAACTACGAGGAATAATGTGAACATAAAATGTGATGATGAATGAAATTATTTTCCTTAGGGGAAACCAAATGAAATGGGAGCGAGGAAATGAAATAATAAAAAATTTATCCCCCAAAATCCTCAATATATGAATAGATTATTGAATCATATGGACCATCCTATTGTAAACATGATGGAAAAAACTCACTATTGACCCTTTTATGTGTTATTTTTCATTATCCTTCAGTGGTTTTACTAATATACTTTTTGTTAATAAATTGTTCATTTCTATAGAATGGGTATTATTCATTTTATGTCATTTTTATAAAAACATATTCATATTTGTAAAAAATCATAAAATTTAAATAGAGTAGTTCCATATTCTCCATGAAAGACTCAGGGGGAAGAATATTTTTTAAAACGGATTCTTAAGGGAAATTCATGTTTTCTCCAATATGATTTATTTTCTTCCACTAATTTTTTTAATATTTATTTCTCAATCAAATGAAATGATTTTCTATGGGGGATTTTTATGTGACATTATTTTATTACATTTTTACACATCTCAATTAGAGTAATTTGAATTTTTTCATTGTGAAAATGAGTATTTAATGGAGAACTAATTAATTTAAATTTTTTTAGTGAGAAATTTCATTATTTTAATAATATTATAAATATACATTATTTTTTCAAAGACAATGAAAGGATCATGTTTTTTCAAATTAAGTTCGATACTTGAAAATATATATGACTTTCAAAATTATGATTGAAATAAAATACCAATTTCAAATATTGAAATGTATTTAATGCCAATGATTGTGGTAGGTTATTCAAATATAATGAATTGTTTAATATTTTGTTCAAGTATAAATTTCATGATTTATTTTTAATTATATATATTTATATATTTAAATTACATTATTTCCCATAAAATTTTATTTTATTTTATTATATTTTAGAATTTTTTAAATTTCATAATATTAATTATGATTAAATCTTTGTAGTTATTCTATTTTCTCTTCTCTATTATTTAATTTTATCATTTTCTAATTAATTGTATTATAATTTAATATTATATTCATTCAATTAAATTTTTAACGAATATTGTTTTTTTACAGTTAACATACACATAATTTATCTTCTTTTTATTTATTTAATTATTTAAATATTAAATATTAAATGAAATTTAATGGGGATAATCTAAAAATGGTAATCTTCAAGCATTTCCATGTATCCAAAATTCGATGGTGGAAATGTGCCCAATTTTTAATTACCCCTCATACCCAAAGTGGAAGGATCTTTAACTTATCCAAATCTTGGAATTCACTCAAATTCATATATGGGATTAATAAATTATAATAACATATCCAATTTCAGGAAACAATCATTTACCCAATTTCCCGTACTTATTCATGTATAAATTTAATTAGGTTTTTAATAGGGGAAAATCTCAAACCATCACTCAATATGATTCAAAGTGATAACAACCACACTGAATCCAATCCCACATAAGACTACCAGGGTTGAGAATTGAATATGAAGAAAAGGGATTTTGACACAATGTAGTCTCTTGATTGAATATCTATATAAAGTTTTCTTTCATTCGTTTTCAATCATATTCAAATCGGGATCCTTTTATGAGTAAGAACACTGAAATTTATTTTTTATGAATATACGATGATTTTAGATATTGACTGTCACATATATAACTTATTTTAAAGTTATTTTTAATTTATTTTCCATTAATTCTTTGTTTAGGGTGTTTCCAATGGTTTTATGGAGAATAGGTGAGTTTTAATGAATTGGGACAAACCGTGAGCCCAATTTCATATTTAAAAATAAATTTTGTTTCTTTTATAAAATTTTCATTTTTTAATATTTTTCAGTCATTCTAACTCATAAATGTCCTACCATGATATAGTAACACAAGATTTAAATTTGGAGCCTTTATAAATCCATAATCAAGTGGGATTTGGGTTTTTATTTGAGAATTGGGCCAACCCGAAAGCCCATTTTCCAGTTTTAAATTGTTTCTTTAATATTTTAATATCTCAATCATTAAAATGAATATTTCGGTGATTCTACCTCCCCCACGACCCTAAGAAGCCCAGGCGCGCTCCCATTCCTTTCCCCCCTCTTTGGAGCTCGTTTGAATCGTGATTGAGTGCTGAAATGCTTAGGGTTTCTAAAATCGGGAAGATTTGAGGAGGTAAGTTATTTCCATCATAACTCTCTCAATTATAACTCTTTTTCCCCCATTCCAGTTCCTATATGATCTCATAATCCTTGTTCTAACATCTTTTGAATGGTTGGATGTTTTCAAATTCAGATTCCTATGGATTTTGGGTAGTTTTATTCAAGATTGTTTTGAGTAAGTGTTTCTCTCTTCAATTTTTCATTCTCCTTAGGGTTTCCTCCCTCTTTCATTATGTTTTAAAATGCCCAGAAGTTAGGTTTAGATCCTAAGGTCTGATTTGGAATCTTTTGGGTCAATTTTTGGTGGTCTAGGTCTGGATTTATATTCCTTGTGGTACGGCGGTGGTGTGCTTAAGGTTTCGCACCAAGTTTTGTGGGTTTCGAATCAAAAGGTAGGTGATTCCATGTGTAACCATTTCATGATGAGTTAGAATGCTTGGTTTATTAATTAAGTATGTTTATAATCTGTTTTTTGTGGTGTGAAAACTGTTTTTGTTGAATTTGGTTAAACATTTAATTTTTAGTTGTATTTTAACTTGAAATTGGGTACTTTTCATGTGTGACTGTTGGGGTAATGTTTGGGTTTAGTTTATAACATATGAAAGTGATTTATTAGTCTTGAAAGGCACTACCAATTCTGTTTTGTTAATTCCTTATTATCATGTGGGCCTTGAAAAGAGATTTTTTATTGAGTTTAATGTGTAAAACTGTGTTGTACTTCTTGAAGGTGATTTATGAAAACGTGTGTTTTTCATGTGTATCTTTGTGATATTATTTGATGTATTTTTATAACACTTGGGGGTGCTTTAATAATTGTTTTAGGGATGAATATTCTGTTTTGGATTGTTATTGGTATGATTTTGGTTTTGAATGGGGGGTTTGAAATGGGTTTAGTGTGCAAACAATGGTTATACCTCTTGGGTTTGTTTTATAAAAATTGAAAATGTTTTATTTGGTTAAAAAAAGTTGGGAAAGGGTGTATATGTACTGTTTGGGTTAGTGTGTTCACCTAATGTGGGTTTTTGAAAGGTAAAGTGGTGATTTGAGATGTCAAACATTATTAGAATGTTTTATAAATAGCCGAAATGTTTTACTAAATTGTGTTTTGTGTGTGAAACATGGGTGTGGGATGTTTCGTGTGAGTTTATTGAAAAAATGAATTGTGAAGTTGA
The DNA here is from genome assembly GCA_963277665.1 of Viscum album. Classification (NCBI taxonomy): domain Eukaryota; kingdom Viridiplantae; phylum Streptophyta; class Magnoliopsida; order Santalales; family Viscaceae; genus Viscum; species Viscum album. Next base: position 382,641,597 of record OY728122.1, read on the forward strand.
AAAGGGTATTATGTGACATGTATCTGGGTTGTTATATGATTTCAATATCTTCTAATAGTTTTATAAAAAAATTTAAAGGATTTGTGGAAGTGTTAAAGAAATATGAAAAGTGTTGTAGGCAATTTTGGTGTGAGTTTGATTTCAAAATTCATTTGAATGAAAAGTGGAATTTTTTACTTATGTGATGTACATGGGGATGTTTGGTTAATGTGTGACGTGGAAGTGATATTTTCATGTGAAAACTATACTTCTTGGATTTTTGAACTTGTTTGAGCACAAAGGAAAAACCTGGGTATTTAGGTGGGTGGACGTGTACTAGTATGCTAGTGAATCCGTGGGGTTTGGCCTCAGTTTCACTTAGCAAGATTGACGCTTAAAACTCTAACTAAACTATGATGATGATGATTGGGGACCACTAGGTTATGGGTATGATCCCTACTAGTGGCTCGTGTGCGAGAACAGATATTTTTTTGTGGTTACTCTCACTGAGATACGAGGTACCTGGGACCCACTGCTAGCTAGTGCCTACGGGTTATTTCCTATTACTTGTTCTCATTAGATCATTTGTACTTACCGTCGGTATACGGTATTGTTGGCTGGAAAATTCAGTAGCTTAGTTATTTATTTTATAATTTTTGTTCCTTTATAATTATCCCACATGAAAACTATTTTCATTTATTATTACATCTTTTAGAAAATTGTAACTAGCATTTCTTATTTACAAAACTTGCAATGTTTTTTGTCATGAAATTTTTATCACAAGGAATCTATTAGAGGTGGTATCCTATTGGGATTTCTCTCACACCCTACTTACACCTTTGGGTGTATGTAGACTTGCTTATTTTATGTCATAGGTTTGGGTACAGGTTTTATGCCATTGGTTCAGGTTTTTAGCTGTCCATTCGGATGAAGTGTCGTGGAGATGGCTTGAGGGTGGTGCCTCATTCCATGTGGAAGTTCTTGGGATGTCTTTATTTGGTTTTGTACCTTTGTAATGGTCTTTAAACATAGTTTTAACTTATTTATTTCAGTTCTTAAATTTTGTAAAAGACGGTTTTAGTTAAAAAAAATCCAGATTTGTTTTATTGAGTTTGTTTGTTGTTTAATGTTTATAAAATCGGGTTAATCGTTCCCAATTATCATTATATGATACTCAGGCACTTGATCCAGCCTGTGGGGATCGGGAACGCCCTTCAGGATTTGGAACGGGCTGGGTTTGGTTACGATTTTATGGTGACTAGATCCGGTTCGTGACAAAATGGTATCAGAGGAGGTTCTGGTTAACTCTTTGGGTCACATTATTTAGGGAACAGTCAGGAGAGTATAAAGTTAGGATTGTTGGGACATGGTAGTTCGATTATGGGTAGTGTTTCTGATCACCACACCTCATGAAAGGATTCGAGTCACCAGGGGAAGTCCGTATTTATCTAATTTCTTTGGTTTTCTTGCATTGATGATGATTAGGGGAAATGAAAAGAGAGTTGGGTTAATGGTCTCAGTGAGCTCGCAGGGCCTGAAAAGCCATGTGAAGCTGGGGATATTCCCTAGAACACCCTCTGTGATAGTGAAGTGATTGGAAAATGGCCGCCAACCATATTTCCAAGTCACCCACTGAAACTAGTTTCCTCTTGCATTGTTTTGTGCTTTAGTTTTGAAATCATGGCACTTTGGTTTTAAGGTGACTTGGTTTTAAGAAGCGTAAAGTTTTTGTGAAATTACTTTCAAATAAAGAGGGAATGATTTTGTTTATGAAATTTTGGAACTGAATTTTTAGAATTGTTTTGAAATGTAAAATGGTGTGCTTACACCTCTTTAGAAGTAGGAACTATATTGAAGTTGGTTCTGAAAAGTGTTTCCAATATAGTTTTCTAAACAATCCGAGTGTGTTTTAATGGGATGATATGTTTTGAAATTGATGTGAATATCTTGAAAGTGAGTTATTTTCTAAATGGTTGTGACTTTCTGAAAATTTTTGTATGATGTGAGTTGGGATTTTGATCTCGTGGTTCGTGGTTTTGAGAAAAAAAGATGTGTTGGTTGACCATTTTGGTTTTGAAAAGTGGAAATAATTTTTGTTTTAACCTTTGGTATTTTCGTGAGCAACCACATGCATGGGGTTATATGGGAAGATGGATGGTTGATGACATGACTGGATGAGTGTCGAGATGGATATGAGGAGGGTGCCCGGTGTGGCAAAGAAACATGCATGTGTGAGGTCCACAGGGTACCATTGGTGGTTGAGCTAACCGCGGAACCATTTGTTTTCAAAGAATTTTTTTTAAAGAGAAACATGAAGACATGATGAATTGTTTGGAATGGTATATATTATGCGTTTCTGGAAAATTTTTATGTTGTGGGATGTTTTGAGTCTAAGAACCCCTCCTGTTTGAACTGTGTTTTGGGTTTGGGATTGGTCAGTAAGTTGTGTTATAGGGACAGTTAGTGGTCTCTTTTGAAAAATGTTTTGGGACGCCTTTATGATGGTTCACTTCATGTTTTTGGATCTGGTTTGTTGTATATATTGACTAATGGACCATGTTGGTTGGGTCCTTGGGTTCAACCGTTGGATAAGGTACACCCCCATTAATGGTTAGTGCACATCTAAAGTGCAGCCATTATTTTTTTCCCGTTTGAAGACCCTCCAGTTGATCAATATAAGGAATATTGTTCTTGAGATTTTTAGATTGAGTCTACACCCATTCCTTTATTTTATTTTTAGATCCTCTTGTAATGGGAGAGTGCTTGTGGAAGGGTGAAAGAGACCATAGTTTCTTATGTTTCCTAATTCATTGAAGGTGGATGTGGTCTAGGGTTGTTAGGGTGAATGAGTGTCTCGATGGTGTCTGTGAGGGCCTTTGGGGTTCTTCAATGTTTCTTTGAAGCATGAGTTCATGTTAAACCACCACTGTGGGAAATATGGTCGCGATAAGATATTGTGGCCACTTTCTAGAATTTTGTGTTGTTTGGGGATGTTGTATAAGGTCCCTCTCCATGAATTGTTTATATCAGTCGCAATGGCCATGTTCAGTGATGCCTTATGATGTCATGTGTTTGATTGACCATATAGGTGAATGTCATCAAATCCTCCGAGATTCCTTGTTGTGTTGGGTGAATGTCTCCCTTGGAAAAACTTCAAAATCTTCCATTTTAGAGGAAGGTGAGTGTAGGTGTTCTTTACTTCTATTTTTTCTCACCTAAAGAAACAAGGTGTGATGTGTGTGCATCTTCTTAGCCCTTGTTTCAGTGAAATATTGGGATAGGGTAAAGTAAGTATGGTATTTGTTATGTCTGGAAAACTTATCTTGGGTTTCGGTGTAGTTTTTGGTGTCACCGAAAGAATAATTCTCATTCAGTGGGTTTCCGAAGGCTAACTGAGAGGCAGAAGATGCTTCAATCATTTGAGCTCCAACCATAGGTATTAGAGATAAGCATTCTCGCAGTCAGGGGAAATCATAGGGTCATTTAAGCCATTGTACAAAGTCTTATCCTAAATATGAAATATAGGATGATTTTAAACCTTTGGTATCATTATCTTTATTCTTTGGTTCACGTTTTGTGGAAATAGATGGAGGGCCTTGTACCCATGACATTGCCCAATGTCATTCCCTCCCCCTCTGGTTTCCATTGAGTCTTTGGAGAATGGTTTGGAATTTGGCTAGACATGCTGAGCACATGGTTTGTGAACGATTAAGAGAGACATTGTTCCTGGAAGCCATGCAGGAAGATTGATCAGTACAGTTAGTTCACGATTTCACAAACTGTGCCAACTAACCGTGCGACCTTCCCAAATCTGGAAATTTTTGGGTCTTTCTGTGCCAGCCTATGTTGGTCGATTAAGATGGTTGGTTCTTATAGTGGGGAGAACCACTATGATTATAATGTATATTTCTTAGGAAATTTTGAATGAAATTCTACCCTAGGTACCAGGGAGTCCATTCAGGCCACCCCCTATTAGTGTCCTGATTCTGTCTCGAAAAAAAATATTGGTTGTCTCTTATGGTGGGGAGCATATTAGTGTCCCCCTGTACTAGTAACTTAGATTTATCTATGGTCTTGGCTTGGTGTAGATAGTCTCGTTCGGAGATATCTAGCTACCAACATCTTCCTTGAGTAAACATTGGGACTGGAGAGCACCCAATGGTTTAGTTAAAGTAAGGTAAGTGTAACCTTATTCACAGTTGTTTTTCATTTGGGTTAATTGCTTGAGTCTTGTTCAGATAGTATTTGAAGAGTTTTATTTTGGGATAAAGTATGAATTTTATTGATCGTTTCATTAATGTGGTATAATTTTTGGTTGTGAGATTAATCTTTCCTTAATTCATCACTGGAGGTGTTTTGACCTTTGGGGGTGAAACATCGCAAGGGAGTACCTATTGGTTTCTTAGTGAGGTTTGGTTGTTGCTTTAAACTTGATGTGACTATCCAGGGTGGAAAGTTTTCAAGGTGGGGATAATTTTCACATACATAACTTATTTTAAAGTTATTTTTAATTTATTTTCCATTCATGATTTTTTGGGGGGTTTCCAAAGGTTTTATGGAGAATAGATGAGTTTTCATGAATTGGGCCAAACCGTGAGCCCAATTTCAGATTTAAAAATAAATATTGTTTCTTTTATAACCTTTTCATTTTTTAATATTTTCCATTCATTGCAAATCCTAAATTTCCTCTCCTGATATATTAACACAAAATTTAAATTTGGAGCCTTTATAAATCCATAATCATGGGGGATTTGGGTTTTTATTTGAGAATTGGGGCAACCCGGAAGCCCATTCTCCAGTTTTAAATTGTTTCTTTAATTTTTTAATATTTCATTCATTATAATGAATTATTCGGTGATTCCACCTCCCCCTCGACCCTAAGAAACCCAGGCGCGCTCCCCTTCATTTCCCTCTTATTTGGAGCTCGTTTGAATCGAGATTGAGTGCTGAAATTCTTAGGGTTTCTAAAATCAGGAAGATTTGAGGAGGTAAGTTATTTCCATCATAACACTCTCAATTATTACTCTTTTTCCCCCATTCCAGTTCCTATATGATCTAATAATTCTTGTTAGAACATCTCTTGAATGGTTAGATGTTTTGAAATTCAGATTCTGGTGGATTTTGGGTCGTTTAATTCAAGATTGTTTTGAGTATGTGTTTCTCTCTTCAATTTTTCATTCTCCTTAGGGTTTCCTCCCTCTTTCATTATGTTCTAAAATTCCCAGAAGTTAGGTTAGATCCTAAGTTCTGATTTGGAATCTTTTGGGTCAATTTTTGGTGGTCTAGGTTTGGATTTATATTCCTTGTGGTGCGGCGGTGGTGCGCTTAAGGTTTCGCACCAAGTTTTGAGGGTTTCAACTCAAAAGGTAGGTGATTCCATGTGTAACCATTTTATAATGAGTTAGAATGCTTGGATTGTTAATTAAGTATTTTTATAATCTGTCTTCTGTGGTGTGAAAACTTTTTTTGATGAATTTGGTTAAACATTTAATATTTATTTGTATTTTAGCTTGAAATTTGGTACTTTTCATGTGTGACTTTTGGGGTAATGTTTTGGTTTAGTTTATAACATATGAAAGTGATTTATTAGTCTTGAAAGGGGCTACCAATTCTAGTTTGGTAATTCCTTATTATCATGTGGGCCTTGAAAAGAGATTTTTGATTGAGTTTAATGTGTAAAACTGTGTTGTACTTCTTGAAGGGGATTTATGAAAACGTGTGTTTTTCACGTGTATCTTTCTGGTACTATTTGATGTATTTTTATATCACTTGGGGGTGATTTAAAAAAAAATTAGGGCTGAATATTTTGTTTTGGATTGTTATTGGTATGATTGGTGTTTTGAATGTGGGGTTTGAAATGGGTTTAGTGTGCAAACAATGGTTATACCTCTTGGGTTTGTTTTATAAAAATTGAAAATGTTTTATTTGGTTAAAAAAAGTTGGGAAAGGGTGTATATGTACTTTTTGGGTGAGTGTGTTCACCTAATGTGGGTTTTTTGAATGGTAAAGTGGTGATTTGAGATTTCAAAAAATTTTAGAATGTTTTATAAATTGCCGAAATGTTTTACTAAATTGTGTTTTGTTTGCGAAACACGGGTGTGGGATGTTTCATGTGAGTTTATTGATAAAATGAATTGTGATTTTGAGAAGGGTATTATGTGACATGTGTGTGGGATGTTATGTGAGTTTAATATCTTGTAATGGTTTTATAAAATTGTTTAAAGGATTTGTTGAAGTGTTAAATAAATGTGAAAATTGTTGTATGCAATTTTGGTGTGAGTTTGATTTCAAAATGAATTTGAATGAAAAGTGGAATTTTTGACTTGTGTGATGTACATGGGGATGTTTGGTTAATGTGTGATGTGGAATTGATATTTTCATGTGAAAACTATACTTCTTGGATTGTTGAACTTTTTTGAGCACAAAGGGAAAACCCGGGTATCTAGGTGGGTGGATGTGTACTAGTATGCTAGTGAATCTGTGGTGTTTGGCCTCCGTTTCACTTAGCAAGATTGACGCTTACAACTCTAACTAAACTATGATGATGATGATTGGGGACAACTAGGTTATGGGTATGATCCCTACTAGTGGCTCGTGCATGATAACGGATATTTTTTTGTGGTTACTCTCACCGATATATGAGGTACATGGGACCCACAGCTAGCTTGTGCCAAGGGGTTATTTCCTATTACATGTGCTCATTAGATCCTTTGTACTTACCATCAGTATACGGTATTTTTGGATGGAAAATTCAGTATCATAGTTATTTATTTTATAATTTTTTGTCCTCTATAATTATACCACATGAAAACTGTTTTCATTTATTATTGCATCTTTTAGAAAATTGTAACTAGCATTTCTTATTTACAAAACATGCAATGCTTTTTGTCATGAAATGTTTATCACATGGAATCTATTATAGGTGGTATCCTACTGGGCTTTCTCTCAAACCCTACTTACACCTTTGGGTGTAAGTAGACTTTCTTATTTTGTGTCATAGGTTTGGGTACATGTTTTATGCCATTGGTTCAGGTTTTTAGTTGTCCAATGGGATGCAGTGTCATGGAGATGGCTTGAGGGCGGTGCCTCTTTCCATGTGGAGGTTCTTGGGATGTCCTTATTTGGTTTTGTACCTTTGAAATGGTCTTTAAACATAGTTTTAACTTATGTATTTCAGTTCTGATGTTTTGTACAAGACGATTTTAGTTAAAAAAATCCAGATTTGTTTTATTGAGTTTGTTTGTTGTCTAATTTTATAAAATTGGGTAAATTGTCCCCAATTATCATGATATGATACCCGAGCACTTGTGCCAGCCCGTGGGGATCTGGAACGCCCTTCGGGCCTTGGTAAGGGCTGGGTTTGGTGCCGTTTTGATGGCGACCAGATCCGGTTCATGACATTGACAGCCAATGTAAAATGATTCAAGGTTGTGAAATTTCATCTGTTAGGAACTCGAAGAAAAAAACTAAGTCTTTTTCAATTATGAATGCAAGTTTAATCTCACCAAATTTTGAAATTAATCAACACAGAATCAAAATCCAACCGTTATAAATCTCAATGCCACGGGATAAAAACAATTTTAAGGGTTAATGATTTATAGTTCAAAGACAAATCATGTTGAGGAAGCTCATTCTTGATATGGTAGAACAACTACCATTAGATAGAGGCCACTAGAGTTCATCTAATGAAGTGTTAATACGTGGAATAGATAGGAAGAAGGGTTTGAAGATGAATTTAATGGTCGACAAAGAAGATAAAAAATGATATTTTTGAATTCAAAATTGAAGGGATATGAATTAAAATGGTCAGATTTTGGTTTTTGAAGCTTGATAATAAATATTCAATAGAAAATATGAGAAGACATTAGTGAAATCAAGAAGCTCCAATATGAGGGCTCATGATGAGTCGACCTCTATAGTGCTTAATAACCTTAATCAGATGATAGTTGAAGAGGAAAAAGAGGATGGAATTTCATTCTTGAAGAAATTAGAATGTAGGACTAAGATATCCGATGTAAAAAACTATCCATTAAAATTTTACCACACTTGTATCACTATAATTTTTGTCAAGTTGGTGATGAGTTATAGTTTTGAATCCAAATAGATACAATGATTCCAAAAAAATTATAGTTGTGAAAACTGATGAAGGATATAAACATGGTTTTATAAATGAATAATATTACTTTTTTAATTGATTAAAAATTTCACTTAGAATATTATGGGAGATGTAGTAGATTGAAAATTATGAGGATTTCATGATTATAAATTTGGTAAAAATAGAAATGGAGTGATTAAGTGAAATATTTTAATAAGGTATTTTTCTTAAAATAACATGGGAAGTGAACGAAACCAAAAAATAATAATTTTTGTCATTCATTGATCGCAAATTTATGTTTTCTCTCAAGTAAGTGATATTTGGGGAAAATAAATGATGATTCATGGGAATTTTTAATAATAAGGGAATTCAATAAATTTTATTTGAACACTCAAAATATGATAGTAGGAAAACTTCTTTGAGATCACGAGTAAGACTTCATCAATGAGAGATTTTCATAAATAAAGTGGGGGAAGAATGTTATTATATTTATCTACTTTTTCTTGATATATATCTCTATATCATTTTTTCAGGAATGTTTGAGTGAGATTTATTATGATAAAATTTCTTCAATCAATTCTAAATTTTATGAATCTTAGATGTTTTATGTTTTTAAGAATCATCTGTCCACTAGATTGAGCTTGTGGATATATAGATTAATCTATTCGTTTTTATAAATCAATTGAAATTAAATTTCAAATAAAGAACAAATTATTTTAATAAAATATTTTTAATTATAATATAATTTTATTATATTGTCTTATAATTCTTATCATCATTTTTCATTTGCACTTATTTTAGTGTTTATTTTATTAAAAAATATAACAATCATTCCAAGTAAATTTCATTTTTAACTTTTCAATATATAAGAGTTAAAAAATCCTTTAGGTAAACTCATCAACATTATCTTGGGTTCAACCCTATATTCCACTATGGTAGTGTGTAATAGGAGCTATAATTTATTACTTTACTAAAAATATATGGACCATTTCTTGATAAATGATTGGAACCGTTGCTGGGGAAGGAACATGTTAACTAAATTACGGTATTAAAATACAAAAAAATCAATAAAAATAGAATATAAAAAAAATATAAAACAATATAAAATAATATATTATTTTTAAAAAGATTATTTCCATTTAATTATCTCAAAAATTATCCCTAAAAATAATTATTGTGTGAAAAATTTTGTTGAATATATTTTACATAAAAAAACATATCATTAAAATTTAAAATTGTATAAAATTTCCATCTAGTGAAATTAAAAAATTAAGTACATGGTCACTTGATTCATAATGAATGATAAAGGTTTATTTTTTATTAATGTAATAGATTTAATGATTTCCATATTCAAATAAATTTTCATGGATTTAACAAAATAATAATGTTAATGAGTTCAAATAATTAATTTAATGATAAAGTGAAATTTGGTTCAAAAATTCATGACGTGTTTTCTAGAGATGATTGGAATAAATTCATATATTTAGATTCATTAAATGTAGACCATTTGGAACATCTCATCCCTAAAGAAAAATATTGAGTTTGTAAATTTTGAAATTCTTAAATTTAATCAAATAATATTAAACATGAAACTAATTTTTGAATAATGTGATCAAATTAAAAAATATTTTTTGGATGTCAATTATGTAATTCATCGTCAATAAAAAACAGAAATTTAAGGTTTCAAAATTAAATATGTTCAAAATTTTCACAAAATGGATGTTGAAGTATTTGAATAAAGTGATCATGTTTTGGAAGAAAAATCCACACTCCTTAAGACTAAAATTGAAATTACCATAAAATTTATGATATTATTTTTTACAAGGATTTTGAAATGAATAAATTTATTTATTTATTTACATTATAAAACTCTATACCTTTTTGAATTTGAAAAAAAAAGGTTCTTGTAATTTATTTAGATGTTGAGGAAAATATGGATAGATGATTACACCTAGATTTATATAGCTGACAACATTTTCAAACTGGAGTTGAATAATCTCTTCCTCAAATAAAATTTCAAAACACATCTGTATTTAACTCTTTTCATTTTTAAATTGAGAGTGAATTTGATAAGTAAAAGCTTCCAAGATCATGAATATCTATTTTAGAATCTATTATTCTGCTTCAAAATCAAACTAACATAATATTGGTCTATTATATTTGGAATTTTACAATGGAAAACAAGAATTATTTTACTAAAAATGTGGAATTCCTCTTATCTATATTCCTTAAAAGGGTCTCGAGTGAAATTATAGTTGCTACTAAGTGGTTTTTTTAATCCCTATAAGGCTAGGATCCCATTTAACTCTTATTGTTTTTAAAAAACCTTGAAAAACATATTGTAGTTCATGTATTAGAATCTGCATCTTTCTTATTACAATGATAAGATTTATTAGAATAGTCAACCAGATACCATAAATATTTCACTATATAGGAGGAAACCCATCATTCAAATATATTTCTTTGTTATTATTTCCTTTCAATTAAATTAATGTTCCTTAGTCATGTAGTTGTTTTTTTCCTTATCTCTTAATTATTTCATCAACATCTTTAATTTTCTTTTCCAAATCCACTCATGTTTTATATAAATTCATGCCTTTTACATTAATGGATGAATTTACTAATTGATTTTTTTAACTTTAAAGTTACATTCAAGGAGATATCATATAGATTATGAAATTCTAAAGGAGTGTTATCGATAAATTGAGAATAAGGGAACAAAGTATCGTTTTTCATGGGATTTTTCTCTTTCACTATTCATTAATATATAATTGCTGAAAACATTGATTTCTTCCGAGAAAAGTTATTTTAAATCTAAAATATTTATTTTTTTAATTCTACCTCTGAATAATATTAATTGTAGGGTATGTGCTACTTCTTTGTTGAAAAATGAATATGTAGGATGGATGGGTGTTAAAATCTCAAAAATCATTGATGTTGTAAACGTTTTTTTAATAAATGATTCCTAGTTTTAACAGCCAAAATTCATTTGGATATAAAGAGAATATTTTAGAATTATATAGTGGTCTCAATATCATTATTAAAATTATTGGATATCATTTTTGGTTTCCAAAAGAATATTTTTACCTGAATTCTATTTTATTTTATTTTTGTTGGAAATATTAAAAACATAACCAATTATGGTAGAAACACATATAATTTTAATAATCAGTATGAGCTTCCTTCTGAAAAAACTGAAATAAGATTCCCTTTACATAAAATTAGGATTTTTATAATGAACTTTAGATTGTGGAATCTTTTATTTTTATATTTAAATTTTGTGGAGAAATAATTTTAAAATCTATAGGCTTAAACAAAAAGGAAAATGATTGGGAAATAATTTTAATAATATCTTATTAATAGAGAATCTTATTCTAGGGGAGTGTTTGTTTGAATTTTGGTATTGATATTTTTCTTCACATTATTCTTGGGTGTATTTTACATTTTAGAAGATAGATAAAAAAATTCTTCTAGATTTTAATAACTATAATGGATTAAAATTAACATTTGGGTGTTTAATAAAATATAAATTGGATAATTCATGAGTTTGGATAATTTTATTAGATAGTGTACATACTATTAACAATGGTGTTGTTAATTTTTTTTAAATTCCCTTCAATAATTTCTTAGTGCCTTGATATTATATTTTATTTTAACATATAATCTGTAGATCTTTGTATACTCCTAAATTCATTCATGGGAACCATCCTGATTTTCTATGTATTAAAAATTAATTTGCATTTGATGAAATGTGATTTTTTAAAAGAAATATAAAAAATTTACATGCTATTGATCTACTTAACTGAATAAATGTTTTGAATTAAAATGTTAAATTGATTTCATTCATATTAAGGATAAAAAATATGGAAATTATTGGATATTATATCTTTGGTAGGGGTCTTGTTAAATGTGATAAATTTTTCATCAATATTAAACCCATCAATAATGCCTTTAAATTTCTCAAATTCATGGTTTTTAAGACTCAAAAATAATATTTTATGTATCAAATTTTTTTTGAAATTTTTAGAGTTTACTTACCACCTTGTGGAAGTTAACATTGTCTATTATCCCATGAATTTTATTTCATTCAACAATTTTGTGCTCTCCTAAAACAGTTCCAATTTTTAGGAATATTATTTAAAATAATCACTAGTTATCAACCTATTTGAAGATAAGTAAACATTAAATCACTGTGTTTACATTAAATATGAAATGAAAATCCTAATCTTCGTTTAAAATACTTTCCATCATTATTTCATTCTTTTATTTATTATTGTGTTTTATTAGTTGTTTTATATCCTGTAATTATAGTGTCTTCTCATCCATATTGGCTGTCTAATTGTTATTATTTTAATTTGTGTGTGTCTTTTATCCAATATTTAAGGATTTTCTTAGAGTCATTAATTAAATTCAAATTTATGTTTTTTTAAACTCATTCAAAATTTATAAATTTAATCATTTTTATAAATCTAAAGCCTTAATTTTACTATATCATTTGTTTCTAAGTGAGAAGTTACCCTTTATCATTGAAAGGGTGTATGTGGAAGAAAATTTTTTAAAATGTATTAATAATGGAAATTCACTTTTTGAGCCTTATTAATTGTTTTCATAGACAAATATTTTTAGAATTGATTTCTTGAGGACAAGATATTATTTGGTTTTGGGTAATTTTATAACACTTTATTTCATTATATTTTTTTACATCTCATTCTGAGGAATAAACTATTTTTCAATGAACATATTATCTAATAATCGATCATTAATTCCAATTTGTTATTTTGGGTGATAAATATCATTACTTTTATATTATTATTAAATTTATTTATTTTTTATCCTTAGTTATGAAATAATCTTGGTTTTTTAGATGAAATTTAATTCTTAGAATTATTTTGGAAATTTGATTTTGTGATTGAAATAATTTAACAATTTAAATTATTGAAATTTATTTAGTGCCATATTAAGTTGAAAATATTTTAATTCTAAAGCATTTTTTATTTTTTTCTTCAGATATTAAATTTATAAATTCATAGTTATAAATGTTTTTTATTTTTAAATTATATTTTTCCCTTTTCTGAAAATATTTATGTTTATTATTTTTTAATTCTGTTTTAATTTTAAATTTCATGTTTCATTTAATATTGGTAACAATTTAAATTTCAATTTTTTATTATTTTTTAATAATTATTAAAAAATAATAATTTATTTTCAAATTCATTGTTTTAAATGATTTTCATATTTTGAAAATTAAATTTTCTATTAAATTATTATTAATTATAAATGCCTTTATTTATTTCAGTTTTAATTCTAACAAAATTGTGTCAAGATAATCCATGTTAGGGAATTCTCAAGAATACACATGTAGCCAAATTATGATGGTGTCTCCATATCAGAATTTTTAGGAGCACAAGTACCCAATGTTTTAGGATCTTTCACGTAGACAAATTTGAGAATTCACTCAAATTCATATAGAAGATTTCTAAAGAAAGAGAAATTTTGCCTAAAAGTCACATACCCAATTATGAGAAATAGATTAATGATGGGATTTAATAGAATATGTAAATGTAAATAAATAATATAATGACACTACAAATATATGAATAAAATGAAGGATCGCTCCAACAAAGTGTGTAGAAGACTTCTAGGACAAGACATAAAATTTGAAAAATAAATATGATGATTTGATGCATTCAATCAATTGAAAATATGAATGTAGATGTATTTTATACATTGATAATAATATTGACTTTCAAATCACCACTTGTATATGAAAAATCATTATCAATTTTCATGAATATCCATTAATTTCAACAAATCTTTATCAAATGACAATGATCTAGGGACGAGTTTTTTAAACATTAATGAACACTTGGGAACAAGATTAGCATTGTTTATGTATGAAATCACATTTAATATTAATAAAAATATAAATCAGTCAGAATAGAACTGATATCCATCTATTTCATATCTTAATTTCATAGGTTGAAAACTGAGAAAATATTGGAGGGATTTGTGATTAATATTAAAGCATGTTGAGGAACGTAATTCTTGTCATGGATGAGAAACTACCAGAAAAGGGAGGCCACTAGACTTTTAGTGGATGAATTTTTTATTTCTAGAAAAAAAAATCAATGTTTTTGATCTTGAATGTTTGTTTTGATATAGAATAAAAACTGTTGATATTTATGAAGTCCAATTTGAAGGGCTGTGAGTGAAGTTAGTTAAAGTTTTGTTTTTATTTCCTATTAATTATGATTTATTAACAATTATGACATAATTAAGTGACATAAAGAAAATTGGATCCTATTCTTGGGGTTGGGTTGACCATAGTGCAATAATCCTCCTGATCTAATGAATGTTAATAATTAAAAAAGATTCAACACTATGTTATTGAAGAAATTTGAATGCATAATTGGTATTATCAAAGTAAAAAATTAGAAACTGAAATTATGCCTCTCTAGTATGGATATAGTTCGATTAGATTTCTTATGAGTTATAGTTCTGAAGTTGAATAAGGGCCATGAGTTCAACTAATCCATCAATTTTTCAATTTTATAAAGATATAGGTTTAATGAATGAATATTTTTCTATAGTTTTGTGTTGATAGACCTAGTTAATAAAAAGATTAATTGAGAAGAATTAGAATGGATTCAATGAGCATGATATAAATATTACATCATTTATAGCTTGAGCAAGTGAGTGGTTATGGAAGTGGAATTTTTTAATTAGATATTTTTGAAAAAAAATAAATTTACCATTATTGAAACCGAGAAAATTATTTATTTTATTAGACAGTCTACAATTGAAATGGTTTTTTAGTCCATTATATATAGGTAGAAGAAAAGATTCTATATTTTAATTTTTAAGAGGAATCATAATGGAATATTTATATAGTTGATCCAACACTAAGATAATGAGAACATTAATGGTGTTAATGAGCAGGAATTAATTGAAGGGGGGAGTCAAAGATGATGTTGGGGAATAATATTATTCCATAACATTCCTTTTTCATTATTTGTATCTCTGTTTAATTTTTCCCGTTATGGATTCAAGATTTGAAAATGAAAAGCTAAATAGATGTATAGGGAATATAATTTTTGGGTTTCATACTTACTTCCTCACATCATTACATCCTTAAAATTGGTTGTTCCCCTAGAAAATCATTTTCCACACATCAAAATAATTTTCAATATCAAACTTGTTGACATTTTATCCAAATTTTCTTGGTTTTATGAATATTTAAAGATGTTATTTGAAATAATCATCTTTCCACTAGATAATACTCCTATAGAGGGATATTAATATATTAATTTAATCTAAGGAACTTGCAACTGAATTTTCATAAAGGGAAAATATATTATAACCAAACTGATGAAAGTCACCTAGAATTTTCTTATATTTTCATACAGTTCCCATTATCCTCTTTTATTTCGACTACTATCAATTCCATTTCCATAAATCAAAAATGTAAATAAAACCCATATTTTTTTCCTTTTTCCATTTTGAAAATATTAGAATTAAATAATTGTATATATTATCTCACTATCCTTCCCTTTGTTTCTATTCTACTTTCTAATGTCCTAGTGTGTAGTCATTGTTATAAATTGTAATTTGATTAGCATGTCAATGAATACACAGTCATTAGTTTCCATAAATCTGAAACATTTATTCATCTACTAACTTCCTAAACTATTTAACTCTATAATACTAGCCCTAATTCCATCTATGATTATAAATTGTATTAATCTATGATCAAGTTCTAAAACCATAGTTCTTATATTCACATATTGAATCAAACTGATGAGACTTAAATTTAAATATCTATATTTTATAAAATAAAATAAATTATCAATACACATAAATAAATATGACTTTTTTAGATTTAGGGTTTTTAATTTTAGAAATACCCTTTACATAATACATGTGTCTTTCCTATACAATATAATGTTTTCCCATTATACTGAGATTTTATTATTCTATAAATAGCTTCTTTAAGACTAAAATAATTCTACAAAGATCATACCAAAATAGATATATCATATATGATACACTTGTTTATAAAATAAGTAATGGAAAACATTAGATGGTAGCGATTTAACACTCAATAAGGTTATCATACAATAGAAGTTATTATGGTGACACAATATATGAGTAATATGGAAGTGTAAATAATAAATAGATGTTCCATATAATTGATAAAATGAGTATGAAATATAACCATTGAAAATGTAACACTGTAAATAATTACATAAAAATTATAATTTTCTTTATTATGATGAGGTAAATAATGTCAAAAATCCTACCATTTTGGCCATAGCTAATAATATTAGTACAATCTGACCCATATCATCAACTATTCATCTAGAAAACCATTAATAATATGATCTATGTCATCAAGTACACTACAAAAAAATTATAAATAATATTTTTCATATGATAAAGTTTTTATCCATGACATTATCACGTTATCTGAGGGGTAAAATATGTGAAATTTATTTTGTATTATTACATGAGACTTGTTATATGCATCAAGGAACAACATAATTAAAACAAAAATCCTTCATTAAATAATTTCCTTTTAATTTTCTTTAAATTAGGTGAATAATAAAATAAATACTCACCCTATCAGGATATAAAATAATTTTATGTATTAAGACAAAAAAAATTCATTCTTTATTAGTATATAATAAATCATCCTTTCTTAATCAAACACTTAAATATAGAATTTAATCAAATATAGAATATCAATATTCAATTATTAAATAATTCAACTAACTTTCTTCATTAATAGCCTTGGATATGAGTTCTGTAATATAGTTTCTTCACACTATATATATTATTTTCTGTATGTATAGTTTGATACTAGAAATGATGCATAAAATATCATTAATAATTGAGAACATGGACATGAAGGATAAAAATAATTTCAATATGTAGGTCGAGAGTGATTAATTTCATAATCACAGGGATTTTACTGAACTATGAAAATTAATTCTACAACAATTATTGTATTAAATATATATCATTGGGGAAAAAATGAAACCATCAATATATCACAAATTAATCGGATTTAGTAATGTAATGACTTTTTGAAAATAGAGTGCAAATGGAAGTGAACCATTTAAAATAATTTTCCATAAAGCAATAGTAACCTTATTGTGACTAATGAATACAAAAGTCACTACCAAAAATCATTTCAAGATATTTGAATTGATCTTTTAAAAAATATGTTCAAAATAATTTACAAAAATTTATTCATAAAAATATTATATACTTGATTAAAAAAATAGAGCGAATGAAAAAAATATTTATTGTTTAAATGAAATCAGATTTCAAAATATTCACGTAAATAATATCCTTTAGTTATAAAAAATTATTAGAATAATAGAAATAGATATTACTTTTTAAAACCATTAAAACCTATAAATGGCGGTATATCATGATTAATGGACATAAATAAGTAAAAAAACTCACTCATCCACTATTTTAAATTATATTATTTTAATAGTTTTTAATGATAGTAAACATGGGTTATTCATAAAACATTTCAATGATTCCTTTAAAAATTATTAATATAATGTAAATATTAATTAAATGTTTCCTTAAAAAATTAATGAAGTATATAAATAATTTTTTGTGAAGAAAAATATATAATATTGATATTGAGTAATAATATTCTAAAAAAGGAAAAATAAGGTATTTTTTATTATAAATAGTCATTATGGCGTTTTGGGATCCAAATATAGGGAAAATGAAAAGAATATAACAGGACCAATGGGAATCATTATTTCCCTATAGGTATAATAAAAATAAAAAAAATATAAAAACAAAATCTATCTAACTCAATTAGTAAAAATATAATATTTGGGATCATTAAGGTCGAACCCATCGAGACAGTGATTTAGTTTAAGTAGGTTTTAAAAAAAAGGTTTTATTTTATTCATTTGAATAATGTGTATGACAAATATAAGAGTTTTATTATTTTGAATAAAGGTGATGCGATGAATATTTTTGTTTTGGAAATGGTATAGAGGAAACAAAAAAATAATGAAAAGAATAGAAAATGGTTTTCTTTTGAAATCATATTTAAAAGGTCTTCTGGGTATTGTAGTATCAGGCTTTGGGTGAAATTGGATTTTATAAAATATGATGATTAATCCATGATTACTATCAGAGTCAATATAAAGAAATCCAATGGTTAAGGAATCCCCTCCTTGATGCAGCAATCCATTATTTCCAATGCTCAAAAAAATTTGGTTTTTGTTAAATCAAGATTGTCTTTATAAAATATTTAAACCTAATTCCCCTAAATTTAAATATAGGAATACCTTCTTTAGGGTATTCATTTACTAAATTTTAAAAGTTCATTTTATATCACCATAAAAATGGTGATGGAAAAAAGTAAAATAAAGTGATTTTAAATTGATTATATAGTTACACCAATCAAATATGTGAATAAATAAGTAAAATAAATCATATAAAACCTTCCCCCTTCAACTACAGAACCCTAGCATGAGGAAGGTTTACGCCCTCATTCTAGTGATGAGAGAATAATATAGAAGGATGAAATTAAAGAAATGTATAATGAAAAATAAGATGAAACTAGTGAGGGCACGACATAGCCTAGGTGCTTACTCTATGATTTGGTCTCTGAGATTTCCCAAATTATAGACGCCTAAACCTTAATTTATAGAATTCAAATGGGCTTGTATGGTATTTAATGGAATTAATTAAGGTTCAAAGGGTAGTCATGGGTGTCTCTTAGGTAATAAAACTTGTTAAAACACTATGATATGATAAATATGGAAATTTAATATCTTATCCCTAACATTATACATCATATAGTGATTACACTATGTGTAAAACATACACCATGCCTATAAAATTCAAGGAATGTTGTATTTATAAGAATATATCAATATTTTCATGGTCTGAGACATAGGTGTCACATTGTTGTATAAATAATTTTCTAGTTATGTTTATTTCCTCCACATTAATTCCATTAGTGCATTCATGAATATTAATAGTAAAATATGTTTAATGTCAATTTTCTACTCTTAATGCCACATTTATCATTATTTCGTTAGTTTTGTTCCATAGAAGTGATCCAATACCATATTACCCTATGCAAATAATTTATTTGATGAAATTATTTTTTAGTTTTAGCTCTTTTAACTCAATTTACATATCCTAGAACATCGTGGAAAATATGAGAAAATCATTAGGGATGTAGACATGCATTAACAGTTAAATCATAAAAATTACTAAATTATAATATCAAAAAATATATACAATAATATCACTTATTATATCACCCCCCAAACACACACACACACTTGAATTCATTTTTATCCTCAAGGATGAAATCTCGTCACCCTACAATAGATTCTTCCAACACAATGAACTAAATACAATTTCCACAATAAAATTTATTAAATTGAAAATTAAATGTTTGAGTATCATAGGTATAGAATTTATAAATTCATCATTTTTTAAAAGAACAAAAATCCACAATGTATTTTACTTTTCCTCATTTGAAATATCCAATCCTTTATATTTATCAATTTATATTTTTAAATTGGTTATTAATATGATTCCCCTTTTTAAAACATTTTAATTTTTTTACTCATAATAAAAGAACAAATAAATTGTGTGTTTCACATACCTCAACAACATGTCACTTACCATAGTCTTCAAATTCATCATGAAGATCAACCGCGTAAAGATATAATCCCAATTAATCATGAGGGATACAACATTTAATATCAAATGAATTTGAGGCTTAGAGTCTGTATGTAAATGATGAAAATCAATTAAGGTCCAAAAAAGTTGTTTTTTCTATAAATTAATATTCATGAAAATCAAAATAATATCAAATAAATTCTCTCTTCACCCCAATATCTTAGAGTAGGATCATAAAGAGATGGTTGAAATAAATTAAAATCCCAATTTTATTATTATTTTTTCTTTTTTCAATGTTTTTTGTGTAAAAATATTAGAGCCACAACACAACACTAAATTATCACCACATAACACTATTTTTAATAGTTATGATAAGAGTATCGGTCGAGAAATGGTAATTTTTGAATTTCGATAGACACATCCCATTTTTTGTTTTTATTCTTTTCTTATTTTTTTGAGTGGGTGTGTAATAAATACAATGAATTTAAATTTCCTAAATATAATGAAATCCCCCCACCCCCACACACTCACACACATATTAATTACAAAATATTCATTCATTCCACTAATATCCATCTCACCACGATTATATTAAATAATCATGAAAATTATTTAGTGAATGGCAGAAAAGGGTACAACAAGATTATAACACAGAATTTCCCTAGAAAGGTTTTTCATTATATATATTGGCATAAAATGGATTTATGTAGTGTATGTATAAATATAAGGGCTAAAAAATACACCTCAATCATATTAAAAGTGACTATTTTTAGTCATAGATTTTATAAGATGTAAAGAAGGTTGTAGAAGATATCATAACCGATTTTAACAGGAAATATAATATAGAAAGAATAGAAGATATTTTCTTAATGGATGTATCAAGAATGAAAATTAAGTGTTGGGACAATCACTCAGCACAGAGCATATGATAAATTAACTTAATTTAAGTAAATTTTCAGGAATTCAAAGCATGAACATATATTTGAAATTTTTCATTTATAAATATCAAAATTCCCCCTATATCATTATTTTTGAAATCATAATACACATTTTTATAATTAAAAAAAATTCTACATTTTTATCATTATAATTTATTGTCAAAAAAATTTAAAATTCAAGGAATGGTAATTTTCTTATGATGTTTATGTCTCCATGTTTAATTAGTTAAAGTACTAATAAAGTGTGGGGATGCAATTGAATGTTAAAATATCTAAATAAATTTAAGGAATAAATCATAAAATTTATTACTGGAAAATCTTTCTCTCATTTTGAGTGTTTCTTTGAAGTTTATTGTACATGGTTTTCATCTACTAATTGATGTAATTTACTTCTCCCATGATGTTTAATTATCATGCTTCCTATTCTTATTCTTCCTTATTCTTTATTCCATCATGGGTATTTATGGTCTTGAAAATTAAAAATGAGTTGGTTAATTCGCAATACATTATCAATGAATTATAAAAAAATTGAATCCATAGTATGTGCAGCTAAAAACCCTAAAAACTGATAATAAAGAAAACTCATTTTACCTCCTGGAAGTGATTTTAATTACTATTATTGGATTAACCTTACCTACATCAGCTTCATCTCACATGATGGATGATTAAAAAAATTTTACTTGGTCAATGTCAATTAATTTTCTCAGTTGTGTCAGGTCCATCTAGGTCATCCCATGTCCTTCCTCTCTAGAAAACTTAAGTCTACCTGATCGATGCACATTGTTGTTATCCATTAGACCAACACAACTTTTCTTCCACATCCTTAATGAACTAAATGGAATCTATGGTTCCATCCAATCATGTTATCTTTTCTAAAATGTTATGGGGTCTATTTTTCATCAGGTTTTTGTGTTCCTTATCCATATATTCTCTTTATTATTCATTTTTTCATCGTATTACAAAATATAAACTAAATTAGGTACCAGTGTAATTTTATCAACCCACTAATCTTTAGGTGTTTGTTCTTCTCTAAAATTTTTTTTCTCTCCCACCTCATTGTTCTTCATTGCCCAGTTAATGTTGAAATATACTTGTTATAAATAACTCTAAGATAGAGTTCTTCACTTTGGACTTTTATTAGTGCACATGGAGTGGAAAAAAATGGTCTCCAAATAATGATTGTACTTTACTTCTCTTCCAAGTATAATAATAAAAATTCAATAGGTAAGTATAATTTTTCATCTTTGATTTAGAAATATTCTATGACTCATTCATGGAACTTCAATATTTGTTCTTTTAATTAAATTATAAATCTTGGGGGATTTATTCCATCTAGTCTAAAACTCATGAATTTAATGTGTAACAGTATATTGATCCTTTCACTAAGGACATTCAATCGTTTCTACATTTTTTTGCTCCAAAAAATATTGGAATTGAAATGATTCTTGGATAACATTGATTATTAATCTGGTCCCTTGATACCACCAATATACATTTTGGTGTGATTGGAATGGTGATTATTTTTCCAGGATCTTTTTATTGGTCACCATCTCTTTCATAAATTTTTATTATGTTGAAATGTTTTCATGATCTTACACAAAATAAATGTTAATGTGAAAGTTTTTAAAGTGTTAAAAAATATACCTTTTTTTGAATTTTTATTATCCTCCTTTGTTATCTCTAGAAAAGAAAGTCATTGTTAGAAATGTTGTGGTTTTTCTAAAGCATCATATTACACTTATTCCATGCAATTGTGAATATGTTTTTCAATTAAATCCACTAGTTTTTCTTCATTAAATACTATAAATTCTATACAGATTCTTTGTGTATTCGTAAAACTTATATATAATGTAGCTTTTTAGTATTCATGTGGGAATACATCAGTGCATCTTGGTATTACTCCTCAAGGTATCTCTTTGATTTGATCATAAATTTTCCCAACTTGATTCTCTCTATTTTTTAAACTGAAATTTTGGTTCATTGATTATTATTTTATTTCCTTCAATACATCCCAGATTTTATCCATGAATGTATCTAGAATAACTTCTAATATACGGACCTGGCTCATTATTGGATTCCCTTAGGATGATTGTTGTTGGTACCCATGTATTTTTTTGATATCCTAGCCATTAAATATTTTGAAACCTCCAAACTTGAAATAGATTATCATAATTATAATCAGCCTATTTTGAATATTTAATAAACAAACCTTGGGGATTTTGATGTTATTCCATCATCATGACCATATTTTTGGTTAATGATTCCATCTAGTCATTATTTTCGGTTTTATGGATTAATTTTCATTTTTATGCATATCATTTCCACTAGAATCTATTTCTCTCCATTTTGTCCAAAACGTTTTATCTCTCTTCAGTTGATTTACTCAACAATAATCCCTCAACTAGAGTATCTATAGTTGACCTGTTTCACTATGATAAAACCTTATAAAATGTTTGTATTAGTTTCCATAGAAATATACCATGATGGGGGAATTATTAATTCTTATCATTATATCATACACATGAATAAAATATATACTTATCTTTAATTTGAGAAAATTTTAGAATATTTTATAAAATGTCCATCGATTTTATTGATTTTAAAATCAGTTCATAAATATTCATTCCATCTCATCACATGTTGTCATCAAATTTGTAGGAAAGATTTTAATCCACTCTCCAGATTTCTTTTCTAAATAAAGATGGAAAATGTGGACAATTACCAAGTCACATGAAACATTATGGAATTTAAATATGCCTCAAATATCAACTAAGCTTCCCATATGTGTGTTTGGATCTTCATGCAGTAGTCTAGTGAATTACACATAGTTTTAGATCATTTATATAATTATATGCTTGATCTAGAAGTGGTTTTCTCTAAAAGGTGTTGTTTCAATTCCTAGCTACAATCATTTATTTGATGTCCACTCTTAGTATAAAATTATTCATATCCCAAAATATGTTTAAATAATCCCAATAGGTTTATTTATTTCTACAGATGTCGTGATCATGGGTTAATTCATTATTATGATCTTCTAAAGTTAAGAGTTGATGTAGAAAAGCTATTTTCTCTGTGGTTTAATGTTTTAATCATGCATTAAGATTTAAAATCCTAAAAATAGCTTCATAAAAAAATTATGTATAAAGAGGAAATTTAAATAATGTAATAAAATTGAAATTGAAATTAAAAAACAAAAAACTCAAAAGAAACCATCCTTGGAAATAGATCCAGTTTTGACCGGCCTAAAGTGAATCTTTATTTCCCTATAGGTCTAATAAAATATAAATATTTCTAAAACCCAAAAAAATAATCATAATTAATCAAAATATAATATGAGGATAGTTAGTGGTATAACACATAAATATGGTGAATTATTTTAATTGTTTTTTTAAAATAAATTTTTTTTCATTGATGGATTTTAAGAATTAGGTTAAAGAAAATATTGGGTATATTAATATTTAGAAAGATGAATAAAATAATATAGGATATTTTGGAAATTGTTTTGTGAAAACTAAAGAATAAAGAAAAAACTAAATATTACATGTTTTTAAAATATCATTTAAAAGGTGATCTATATTTTTCTAACTTTTGAGGTTTAGGTAGAGTTGGATTTTTAAAAATAAGTTTATTAAATCAAGGTAGCTGTCAAATTCAAGGTGAGGGATATCCAATCATCATTGTTTCCTTTCCTTATAATGAAAATATACTATTTCACACGGTATGATAATTTAGGGTTGCGTCGAATCAAGTTTGTCTTAATATCATATTTAAACATGATTCTCCTAAATTTTAAAATAGTCAATACACATTTAGTGTAGTAAATAGGTGTATTTTAAGGTTACTTTCAGAATCAAAAACTATGTTTTATGATAATAGTAAAATAAAGGTATTGGTAATTGATTGATGAATTACCAAAAATATATTACATGAATAAAGAAAAATTAATCAGTTCAACAACACATTCCCACTTCTTCAATATAACCCAAACACAAGGTGGGTTTACCCCCTAGTCCAATTTATAATAGAATAAAAGAAACCATAATGTAATCCTAGATGAAACAGGTGAGGATCCAGCATAGTTTATTTTATTTCTCTAAGCTTTGGTATTCTGGATCTACCTGATAGAAACTTTTCGGCCTTCTATTTATTAACTAAAGATGGGATCATGAAGTATTTAATGGAATTAAATGTGGGTAAAAAAGTGTTAATCTTCACGAAGTGTTAATCTTCGACCATGTTTATAAAAATCAAGAAAAGTGAGATTTATGGGATAACACAAAGGTTCATGATATGAAACATATGCATCACATAATGACACATTTCATTTTCACATTATGTTGATATCTAAACCTCTACAACCTATATTTATTTCATGACCTACATCGATACACAATGTGTAATTATTACATGATGTGTAAGGTCAGTTTTATTCTCCAAAAACCTAGTTTTTCCATGGTTATTTATTTATGTACCCTTGAAGTGATCCCTGATTGTACATAATTATACAAATCCTTATTTTAATGGAACTTTTAATTTTTTTAGTTTATTTTATTCAATCTCCAGAACTTTTTGCATCCTAAAAAATATAATAAAATCATTAGAGACTTAGGCATGTGTTAACAATTAAATCGTCAAAATAACATCATTTTTATATAAAAAATGTATACAATAATTTCACTTATCAGAGTAATTTAATACTAATAAAAAAAATTAGTTTTTTGAGAGAATGAATATATAATATCTACCAATGGAATTTGAAACACACACAAAAATAGGAATAAAATGAATATTTTAATGTTATCCCTAACATATTTAGAAACATTTGATTCAAAATATATCACAATTTCGACCATGGTATGGTTCCCTACATCCCATTAGTAATAATATTTAATATTTCAAAATATATTAACTGTGTAGAGTGTACACTATATAAGAAAATCTAGGATCACAATAAGAAGCATGTCTTAATAAATTGACATTAAGACAATGAAAACATTATAAATAATATAAAACATGAATCACATCCTATTGAAAAATAAAACATGAAATGGATATTTAATTTTCTTGATTGTTGAGTGGATCATAATATTATATTTTAATTTTGAATCATATACACTCTATGATGTATATATGTGCGTAATTAAAAACATGCCTCAAAGAAGAAAGCTTGAGATGTGATATAGTTAACTTAGATTCCTACTCGCTCACATAAATTATGATCACTAGTATAATAAAAATAGATTAATTATAAATCAATATAATAAAAAAATTTATAATTACAACCGAATATATAATATAATTATAATTTCACTTTACGCATTTATTAATAATTCTTTGTTAAAAATCAATCCTATATTAATTATACTATTTTCTACATATTATTGTGTTTGGTGGTCATGGAAACATACACCCTAGACATGGATCAATCAACTCCAAAATTATAGAGATATATTTTTATTATTTATTATAGTATTTTAGAAGTTTTATAGTTCAATATGATTTAAAAAATATATAAAAATTAGCTAAATATTCAAGGTCTACTTATTTTAAGTGATAATATTTTATTATTACCATTTTTTAATATTAATGATAATAAAATTAAAAAAATTACCTAAATTTTTTAATAATATATCTAGTATAATATTAATAAATTATGTTCATTTATATAACAATCTAAGTAAGTTGTTGATGAAGAAATAAATATTTTATTCATTGAAGTCATTGTCTTCACATACACACATGCAATATTAACATTTTCTATAAAATAAAATTGATGTAAGATAATGGTTTATATTTATAGAATCATAATTATGTAATTAATATCAATTGTATATATAAAATAAATATTTTTTAACTTTCCATGCATGAGGATTATGTAAACAAAAATATATCATCCATGGAGAGATAAGTCCATATATATTCATGAGTGACGTTTTAATTTACTATTTGTTGTAATGGATATAAATTATAGTTTTTCCATAAATATAAAAAAATATAATTTTAATGATTTTACCAATTTTTAAAATTTATAGAATATTTTTTGGAGGAGGAAGAAGAAATA
The DNA here is from genome assembly GCA_963277665.1 of Viscum album. Classification (NCBI taxonomy): domain Eukaryota; kingdom Viridiplantae; phylum Streptophyta; class Magnoliopsida; order Santalales; family Viscaceae; genus Viscum; species Viscum album. The sequence goes on from OY728122.1 coordinate 382,668,349, forward strand.
AAATTTAGTGAACTCGGTGAAGATGACTACTTCATCATTAGGTATCCTCCTTTTAAACATCTATAAGGACTTCATAGGTTGGACTTTTAGTAAGAGATAGATTTTTTAGTAATAGATAAGTGAATTGGATGTGGTTTAGTAAGATCATGGTCAAGATAATGTTCTCATTATGGGTTTTTAATTCATGATACATTTAGACCTTTTTATAGTAATAGTGGTCAATCTTTTGTAATTAATCATAACATTAAAATAATTTAAATGTCTTTCTATTTTCCATATGTCCTCATGAAAAACTAAATATCATTATAGGATAAAATAGGCTTATATATACTCATAAAATGAAATAATAGACCATATTTATTAATATTTTTAATCTTATCACATAGTATTAGTACAATTAAATTTATTTAACCATTATCATGGGAACTAACATTGATAATGATGACATTATTTTTTGAGTAAAAATAAAATTGAAATTATTACATAATTTGAATATTATTATTATACCAATAGAATATATTTACAATATAATATTCATAAAGGTGTTATAAATTATTTTTAACTTATTTTTTAAAAATTTAAAATATATTTTACAAAAATGAATTTTTTAGAATAAAATAGAATCTACACCAATGTAATGTATAAAATTTATCACCATAAATATTATTAGTTTATTTCTTTTAAAAAGACTGTTATGTGACTATAAAACCAATCAAAATTTAAATTTAAACTTTTTAGATGTTTATTTGTGGATAATTATATAAAATATTTTTTTAGTATAATAAACTATCACATTGATTTTAAACTATCAAAAATAGAATTCAAAATTTAATATAAAATTTAAAATTTTATTACTTAAATTTTTAAACAAATAATTCTAACGAGCCTATACCCAAGTGGTATAGGCTCATTATTGGAATCCAAAAGACTAATGATCGAATCCAGGATAGAACTAATTTTCCAAGTATTATATCAGCACTGTAGCATGCACTGTAGTTGAACTATAGTTGCGGCAAACTATAGCAGTAGTGAAACTATTGTAGCGGAGGCACTGTTGCAAGAACTATAGTTGTAGTGGAATTGTATCAAGTATTGTATTTTTCCTAGTATTGTAATATTATTAATAATTGAATGGCCCTTTAGGCCAAAAATGGGAATTCATGCCTTATTTCAGATCACTACGCCTTGTGCCTTCAGGATATGTAATGGGTCTCCCTCTACACAAACCAAAAGAGATGTATTTTCTTTAATTAACAAAATGAGGCTTCGGCCCAAAACTTTTTAAAAAAAAAAGTAAAACAATTTATTAGTCCAGATAAAAAATTAATAAACAATTATTCCGTAATTATCTAATTAATATTTAATAAAAGTAAAATTATTTGCAAAAACTATATTTTTTCAATATTCAATCTATAATAATAATTTTAAAAAAATCATTTAATGATAACATATAATATGTTAATATAAAATTGAATTTCATATTAACAAACTCAAAATAAAAACTCTATATATTTATCTCTTAAATAAAATATATACATCATAAACAATAAAAAATTATTTTTTAAAAAAATATTATTGTTATGCTTGAATAATTACATTAATAATACCTATAAATGCTTAATAATTCTAATGAAATTATTAATTTATTATAAAAATAATTAATGGTATTTAATAATAAATTTTATTGATATCATTTCCGATTAATTATTAAATTTATCATAAATGATTAATTTTTAGAAATATTTTTCTAGAATTAATAGTGTTTTCTTATTTAAAAATTAATACTTTAAATTATACAAAATCATTTATTTTTACAATTATATTTCATTTAACTACTTTGTAATTTATATTATTTTTAATTCTAACAATTATTTATTCACATTATTTTGGTTTTATTTTTGTCACAAGTAATCATACATAATTTTCATATTTATAAGTGAATACCAACAAATGTCTTGTGGTGTTACGTCATGATTATTGAGTCATGTTTCCACATTCATACATATCATTCCCGTGTTTATTCCAATTTTTTTCATTGATTCATAAATTATGATCTATATTATCTAGGGTATGATTCTATTAGGTTATGATTATCTAACATGATTGTGTTCTCATACTAACAATATTATCATATACTAAAATATGATTTTGGATATCTTTATATTATATTTACCATTATAGGGCATATTATCTCACCATTTAATATATTTTCATTCCAATGTTTAAAAAGAATTGTATTATATATGATATTTATAAAAGGTTATTATGGGGGAATTCTATTTTTGGTATATTTTTTAAATTATTATAAAATAAAATTATTATGTATCAAATATAAAACATCACAAAATGTTTTTATTATTGTGTGAGATTTATTGTGATATTTAATAAATATTCTTCTAAAATGAATTAAAATTTATGTAGTATGTTGTGTTCGGGTATCCAAAGTTTGTTTAAGAAAAGGGAATATTTATTTTTTTCAGATTATTATATTTATATTAAGAGGATAGTACTTAAAACAAACAATGATAAACAAAAGTTATATAAGGTGAACATAAGATGTCAAATACTGAAATGAAGGTGTAATAATTTAGGATATCTTCGAACATATTTTTATGATCATATTATTTATAAACAAAATATTGATACTTGATACTCATGATAACCTTTTTGGATTTAGTAATGGTTGAAATATAATATACATAAAATGATATGGAAATTAGTAAACTGAATATGATAAATATCTTTTTTGAAAAAAAATTTATGAATTCCTTCCATTCCTAAAAAGTATCTAATGCTAATAATTAATATCTCCATTGGCATGATAATAAATTATCAATGAAAATTCATAGTGTTATGATAGATGTATACCATGTACATAACTACTCTCTTGTTGATTTTTGGGGGAATTTTCTTCCATAAAATAATTTTATTCTTCCATTAGTATAATTTTATGTGGTTTTACAATAGTATAGTTTCTCTCTACATAATTCATGTTTTAATATTGAATAATTTATAGTCACAATTAAAACCCCAAATCTATATGTGATAATTTATCAATGTATGGAGGACTATGAACTCCCAATGGAACTTATTTCTATTATATGGTTAAAAATACCATATCATTATCAGTATTAAACTGAAATGGTTAGAGAAATATATATATTCATAAGGTGCATAATATAATGGAATATGGTGATCTCTTATGTAACAACCCAAAAATTTATGATCAAAATTCCATTTCATTTAATGCCATTTGAATATAGAAAATAGAATATATCATTTTTATTTATTATATTCGATTGGATTCATAAAATTATTAGGTATCCTTACCATTGATAATATAGTTGTTGAACACTAATCAAATGAATATTATAGGTATAGGGTTCGAACAAAACCTTTTAACAAAGTCAAAGGAATTGATGGCCTCAACTAGTAGGATTTTATCCTATGAAGCTCATTTATTAGAGATTCTAAGGGAGATAGAATTTCTGTGATTTTCCCTAGACCAATCCCAATGTGAGATTCATCAACTCAAGCATGAGTGAATCAATTTATGGAAGAAGTTCAAGTTCATCGAGATCACAACCCAAATCATGTTCACTGAATAGCCCAATTAAAGACCCACCATTGCACACCTTACTCGTAGAGAATATGTTTTTTTAATAAATTTATATGTATCATGAACTTATAAATATAATTATGTTTAATATTTTTGTATAAAATAATGAATATACTTTCATTCTATTATTGTTACTTAGTAAATGAATTTTAAAGTACAAATAATATTGTTGGTTAATATTATAATTCAATTTAGAAATAAATTTTGATGAATTAATGAATTTTTTAATTAAATAATATTTTAAAATAATATTATTTTTAAATTAATTTTATTAAATAATAATTATCAAAAAAATTAGGAATTCAAATGTAATTTTTATATAGGATTGAAAACTGATTTTTTTTTGTCAAAACCCATCAATTTAAAATAAATGTCAGTTTTTATTTTAAAACTGAAAATTCATATAAATAAAAAATTATTTAGATAAAATAAATTTTATTTTTGTAATCAGGATGTCGAGACTATCTAACGATGAATGTTTCATAATTTTCTAAGAAAGTCGAATTTTTCGGTAAAAATTAAATATCGTAAAAATATATAATGTGTTTTATGACATCATAATGACCCAATAGTGATGTAATAAAATATGATAAAAGGTATCTTTGAAAAAATATGTGTTTTAATTTAATGTGATGTAATTTTTGGTATATTTTATTTATTTTAAAAATCCTTAGTGAATACTCCACGACATATAAAATATATTTAGATTTAAAACTCATTTCCTTGAATGTGTGGATAACCTTCACATAATAAATGGAAATTTTTTAATATCATCAGACCTTTTCATAATAAAATATATTTTTCCACTCCATTTTGCTAGATACCATGGGAAAAACCATGGTTCTAATTGTGGTTTTGAATATTTTAGTGTGTAGGGTCTGAAACCAAAATAATAAAGAATTCCCTCACCATTCCTTTATAAACCCACCCATTCACCCAATAATATTCACTAAAACGCCATTAATATCATCCTGACTCTGATATACACTCCATATATTCCTCCCAATAAGCCTATCCCAAGAATTTGGTATCACACAACAAAATAAGGGATCATTCACCCTCCTCTTTAATCAGGCATTCCTTCAATGTCATGTCTTTTAATTTCTGTTATTCCTATGTTGGAATATGTTATCATATATCCTCCTTAATTATCATTTGTTGTATAAATAATGATATCCCATTTAACTCTCATTTACCCCTCTTATTAACCCTTATGTACACCCGTGACTTTTCCGAAATTTTGTAAGGGATCGTCACTTTCCCTCTTTTCTCATTTTTATATAATTTTATTTATATTGTTAGACCCTTTTTATTTTAAATTAAAAATATTTGGGTATGATTTATCATCTATTACATTCTACCATAATTATTTTTTAATTATGAGATACCCCTTTCTCTCTCATTAATCCCTCCCATGTACACTCATTACCATGCCGAAATTTTGTAAGAGTTATTCCATTTTCCTCTTCATTCAAGTTTCTCTACTATGTTACACCTTCTATTTCCTAACTATTTATGTTGGTACAGGTATGTATATGACCCCATTACATTCCATTTCATTTATATATGATTGGAGACCCATTTATATCTCACCAAAAAAATTTATGAATTTTTATGTCATGCCATTAGGTTGCTGAAATTGCACCGCGGTTTTCAAGGCCAAAATCATCATGTGGTGAATACCACACCCATTTATCTATCAAGGTTATTCACCATTATTCAAATATGAATATTTATTATATACATTATTTAATATATTCCACATTCCTTTATCTTGTAATAAATTATGATGTTGAATGAATCCATGTTATATGATCTATGGGGGACACTTAAGCATGAGATTAATTGTTTATGAAGGGTGCACCCAAATATCACTCCAATGGATTGGATAATGTTTATTATCATGATAAAACATGTGAAATGGGTATTTAATCCTTATAATCCATGGTAAATGAGGTTTTATCATCCTCATCCATGTGCAATGATCCTTGGATCATTCTAATAGCATATTGGATATTTCCTAAAATGTATTGTATTATTCATGAAATTCGTTGTTTACTCCCTTACTGGGCTATATAACTGACCATTCTCTTATGTGTGTCCTCAGGTTATCCCATGCAATGCTATGAATGAAGGAATGTTGTGGAAATTTAAAATAGGTTTTCCATAAATATGTGTACTTCATGTTATAAGTTGTTATGTAATGTTCCTAATCCCCAAATTCAGTAGAAATCAAGATCATCTAGGTTTTATTATGTTTGAGATTATGTAATAAATAATTTCTATGTGTGTAATAATGATAGAATTGTAATATTTTTTATGAGATGATAGGTTTAGTTATTTTATGGATTATGATTAGAAAACCCTAGTGAAAGACATAGGGATAAGACAAATTATATGAAAATAATCACTAAATTTTAGTGAGTATCGAGTAAGTGGTTTGTCAAGAAAATATGTCCCTATCTATATAAAAATAAGTAGAGGTGGATCTGCAAATATATATCTCGGGGTAAAACCCAAAAACACTACTATGATCTAGACTCGAATGGGAACTGGTGCACAATAATGGGCCTTGTTACTCTCATGTATCAACACTCCTGGTGTATGTGATTTAGTAAATTCATAATCTTAGTATCAAACATTATTATGTGAAAAAAAATACCATATTAATATACGTTAAGATGTAATGAGGAAGAGTTACCCACATCTATTTTAGTGTAGGAAAAGGAAATTTATAGGGTGAAATTTTTGACCGGCGGAAGTTTCTAACAACCCATACATTTATGAAAATAATTCCATTATTTTAATGCCTTATGAATATAGAAAAAACTTGCTTTACATCTATTTTATTATATCCAATTGTATTTAAATGACTGCTAAGTAACCTTACCGTTGATAATATAGTCTTCGAACAGTGATCAAATGAATAGTCTAAATATAGGGTTTTAACAACACCTTTTAACACAGAAAAAGTTAGTGATGACCACAACTATTTAGATATTACCCTATTTTTTCCATTTATTAGAGAATCAAAGGGATATAGAATTTTTTGGATTTTCCCTAGACCAATCCCATATTGAGATCCATCAACTTAAGCCTGAGTGAATCCATTTATTAGAGAAGTTCAAGTTTATGGAGATCAAGGCTCAAACCATGTTCACCGAACAACCCCATCAAATTTCTATCATCACACACCTTACTCTAAGGGTGTATCCAGCTATAATAAAGATATATATATAACAAAACCCTAGAATTGTTATTATATACATTATTTTTGTATAAAATAATTAATATACTTTCATTCTATTATTGTTACATTGTAAATGATTTTTAAAGCACAAATATTATATTTTGTTAATATCTAAATTCAATAAAAAATCAATTTTGATGAGTTATTGTATTTTATTAATTAAATAATTTTTTAGTAAAATATATTTTTTAAATAATTTTTATTATATAAAAATGATTATATAATTTTTTTGAAGTCAAATGTAATTTTTATTAAGGTTTGAAAACTGTTTTCTGTCGAAACCCATCAATTATCAATAAATGTCAGAAATTATTTTAAAATTTGAAATTAGTATATTCTGAAAATTATTTAGATAAAATTAAAATTATTTTTTGAATCAGGAGGTTGAAATTATCCAATGGTGATTTTATCATAATTTTCTGAGGTAGTTGAATTTTTGGCTAAAAATGAAATACTGTATAAATGTATAATGTGTTTTATGACATCATAATGACCTAATAGTGAAGTAATAAAACACAATATAATATATATTCTGTCATATATATGTTTTTCCATTAAATTAATGTAATTTTTGGCTCATTTTATTTATTTTATAATGCCTTATAGAATCCTCCAAGACATGTAAAATATTTTAAGATTTTAAAATCATTTCCTCGAAAGTGTGACTCATCTCCACAAAAGCAGGGGAAATATTTTAATATCATCGGCACCATGCCAAATAAAAAAAATTACAATCCCTATTAATAGAAACTATGGTTAAATATTATTGCTTGTTTTGTGTTTTTGAGTATTTTATTGTGAAGGGTCCAAAACCAAAATAATAAATAATTCCCCACCTTTCCGATATAAACTCACCCATGCACTCATTACTCTTTACTAAAACTCCTTAAAGATTGTCCTCTCTCAAATGTATAATCCCTATAGTCCTCCCACAGTTCTCCTAAGCTCCCACAAAGCCTCTCCAAATCCTTTGTTATCACACATCCATGTAAGGGAACTTCTACCCTCCTCTTTTGTAAAGCGTTATTTCCACATTATGTCTACTAATTTTTTTTATTCCTATGTTGGAATATGTTATTAAATATCTTACATACTGACCATTTTATTAATAAATTATTATTTCCCATTTCACTCTCATTTATCCCTCCTATAAAACATTATGTACACCTATTACTAGGCTGAAATTCAGTATGGGATCCTATGTTTCCTTCTTTTATCATTTTTATCCAAGTTTCTTTATATTGTAATACAATTCAATTTTAAATTAAAAATGTTGGGCTATGATTTATTTCTTCCCAAATACTTCATTCCTTATGTATAAATGATTAGAGACCCCTTTCTCACTCTTTAATGCCCCCATGTTCACCTTTAACCATGTCAAAATTTGGTAACAGTTATTCCATTTCTCCTCTTTCTTCAAGTTTCTCTATTATGTTACACCTTCTATTTCAAAATTCCTTGTGTTGTGAAAAGTATTTATATGACACATTTACTATATATTTTATGTATATATTATGAGATACCCCTTTCTCTCTCAATAACCATTTTTATGAATTTTTATGTCACGCTGTTATGATATAGAAATTGCACCATGGTTTTCCTTGAAAAAAATCATATTTTAGGGAATAACATTCCCATGTCTCTATCATGGGTATTAACCTTTATTAACATAAACTTATTTATTATAGATTTTAATGGATTTATTCCACATTAATTTATTGTTGAATAAATGATGATGTTGAATGATTCCATGTTATTCAACCTATGAGGCACACATAAGCACAATATTGAAATGTTTATAAAGGGTGTGCCATGTTATCTCTCTAACGCATTGGATAATGTTTAGTATCATGATCATCTATGTTCAATGATGGTTTAATCATGATAATACATTTGAAATCAGGTTTTAAAAATTCTAATCCATGTGCAATGAGCCTTGTCTCATGATAATATCATGTTGTATATTGTTTCCATATTTCTATGTTATAATAATCAAGTTATATCATTCCTTTAGGTTCATGTTTCTATTATGATCCATTGATATGTCTATTTCCTAAAATGTATTATATTATTCATTTTATTCTTTGTTTTCTCTTTTGATGGGATTTTTGGTTTTCCCTTTACTTATGTGTTCCCTCCGGTTATCCATTACAATGCTAGGAACGAAGGAATGTTGTGGTCATGTAAAAGACATTTTCAATAAAGATGTGTATTTCATGTTTTATTTTGTTATGTAATTTTCATAAGCCCCAAAGACACTAGAACTATCCATATTTTTTGTTTTATTAAGTTAAATATTGTGTAATAAATCATTTTTAAGTGTGTAATATTGACCAGGGTTGTTATATCTTACCATAAAAATTTCATGTTATTCCCATAAACTATTAGGTTGAGTTTTCAATAGAACTCTTACCAGGTGAAATTCCTATTTCTAAGAAATGTTAAGGAATGAACCCTGTTGAATTTTAGTAGAGAACACGATAATATCTATAACTGTAATAAATAAACAAGTGAATCACCATTTGGTCATCCAATTGACATTAATTAGAATAAGTGTGGACAAATTCATTAACACATGGATTATTGATAACATAACATAATCATAATTAAGAAAATAAATCATTTAACCCATATTAATGACTTTATTGATCATTTAAGGGGAATAGATATTTATAAAATATTGACCATCAATATAGATATCATCAATTATGGATTTAAAAATGAATATACCCATGATATCTTTTCTTATAAGATAAGGGTATTATGAATTTGTGGTGATTAAAATTGAAATTAGAAAGTATCAGCTAACTACACGGTTCTATTGCATATATTTATTAGTGAATAACTCATTGAGTTATAGGTAGTCATTATAGATGATATTTTAATATCATCCAATTTAAATGAAGAGTAATAATATCATTTTATAATTCTTCTATAGACTATTATAAAGGATAAATTTTATGCCAAAATTTTCATATGTAAATTCGGTAAGAATGAAGTATCATTGTTTGGTCATGAAATTTCATGTCAAGGTATATATTATAAAAATACAAAGACATAAGTGATTAAATAATGGCCCAAAACCATTTAAATTAATAATACTACGTTTTCTAGAATGTATAGATATTATCATTATTCGGTTATAATTTTCTCATGGTGTTCAAATATTGGAAATGTTAACACATAATAGAGACATGTTCTTATGGATAGATAAATGTGATTTAAATTTTAAATATCTCTATAGGAGGTTGGTCACTGGACCAATAATCAAATTACCATTTAGTGTAGAATTGTTTATGATATATAGTGATGTATAAAATAATTGATTGTGATCTATTCTCATGAAGAATGATATGGTAAAATCATATTCCTTGCAACAATTAATAATTCATGAGAAAAAATTATTTGAAAATTTATTTGTAGAAACCTCAAGAAATATTTTCAATAATGATATGAAAGAATTATCTCTAAGGTGAATTTTTGAAATGAATATGTCTAAAAACATAAAATTTTATATTAAAATATATGGTTTTAAGAAAGAACCAATCGATGTAGTTAGATTTGGTCATGTATAATGACTACACAATGCATTACTAATTAAAGAGGTTAGAAAATGTGGTTAATGCTTTGATAAGGATGGATCTTACTACACATCCAGGATAATAATTCAAACAATCCCACTGATCATATAATTGAAAAATAAAAAAATTGAAATTATAATGGTACATGAGATATTCTATTATTCAAAATTTACTATTAATCTATTGACAAATGAAATGATCAAAGAGGTGTATAAGGAGTACATTGTTCTATATAAGAATATAAGTTAAATTTTATAGCTCAACATTGAAAATAATATAAATATATAATTTGGGAAAAAATGTGTTCCATAAATATCATTATTGATAAAGGTGATATCAGATAAGTCAAATAGATCCCATTCTCAATCAATAATCGATGAACAAATAAAATATTAGTTATCAAGAATCATTTTTAGGAAACAATAAAGATATATATTAAAGAGTTTATATATCAATGCATGGTATACCATAAATTTAATTTTCAGTCATGGATGTATATGTGTATGAAGTAAACACAATAAATACTAGTTTATATATGGGATAATATCATTATAGATTTATCAATAAGTGATATTAAAACATCTAAACACATAATTCCAATTAGGTTTTAGTTTTTTTATTTATAGATACAACACATTTTATTTCTAGTTTATGATATTTAACACACTATTAACATGAAAAGTTTAAGTCAATAAGGATTCCTTATTACATTTCTATTCCTCTATGTTTTGAAAATCACAAACACTTTATCTTAAGGAAAATTTGTATTCTTAACTTTAAGGAAAATTTCATTTCTCTGGGGAAATTTTTTTATCCTTAACCTTAAAAAAATTCATTTCTCTAAGGAAAATTATTATCCTTACCCTTAATGGAAATTTATTTTCACTAAGGAAAATTATTATCCTTACCCTTTAAGAATGTTTCCTTTATCTAAAGAAAATTTTTATCCATACCCTTAAATAAAATTACATGTCTCTATGGAAAATTATTATTCATACACTTATGGTAAGTTTTCTTTCACTAAGGAAAAGTTTTATCCTTACCCTAATGAAAATTTCCTTTCTCTAAAATATTTTTTATCCTTACCCTGATTTTCATTGTCCTTACAAAAACATGTTCATTTTATTAAAAAGTAAAAATTTGGATCCTAATCTAAAACCTCATAATCATATTGTTCATTAGAGTCCAAATTCTTGAAATTCAAACTACAGAATCTATAGAATTTAGATTTTTAATTATTTGAAAAATCAAATCTGAATATCCTGGATTCAAGAATATGAATTTTTATATGTTTAGACATTGAATTATATTATTCCTTAGATTAAAGATATTAATATTTGGTTATTCAATTTCATTTCCCTTACATATGTTCTTTTCTTCTTATACGAAACGATATCATACAATTTGTTTCTAACTAACTGTCAACTGAGTGATACATGTATAGGTTCCTCCGAGATTCAGGAAAAAATTTGATCATGTGAGAAGGGATCCCACCATTGATGTTTTTCCTATAAATAGGATCTCATTTGAATGAGATAATTATCTATGAATCATTCCATGATCCTAGAGATTATATTATGTGATGTGATTTCCCGTGAAAGAAATATTATCTTTCCTTATGTGTTTCATGAACATCTTGTTCAGTATTGAACACCTTGTTATGCTTTCTTGTTCAACACTTATTGTTATTTAGTATAATTGAGGGTATCTAGGGATAGTAAGACAGCGGTGATGACTACCTTAATGATCAAGGGAATGTTGGTATAGAAAGACAGATGTCGATATTCTAATGGAGGGTTTACCCTAGTGTGTGTAAGACAAACAATCATGAAAGTCAAAATCAAGGGACCTTTATCCATGTTTGTTTGATACCCTACTCTTGGGGTGGAAATATTTCTTACTTGTTACTTTTTTTGCTTCATGGTTTTATTTCCAATGTATTTTGATATTGGAAGAAAGTATAACTTTCTCATACATTCTTGTACATTACTTAATTTGATAAATAAGATTCTGTACACTTTAAGGTAAAATATTCTTTTAAGAAAACTATTCTTAAGTTTCATTTTCGGATTCATATTTCTGGAACCAAATCAATTTTGTTTGATAGAACAAAAACATGATCTATGAATTTACCTTGTTTAACATTCTTAAACATAGTTTTTCTTAAAGATAAAAACTAATGTTTTTAAACTTACAATTCACCCCCCACCCCCCACCACCAATAAATTGAGAATCTACATTAACTATTTCGATCCAAAAATTGGTATCAAAGGAGGTCTCTGAAATAGTTATACTTATATATAAGTTTTCTTCCTCAAGTTTTTCTTGTTCTAAATTTTATTTGTTAACTTTTCTTATTCAAGTTTTCCTTAAATATTTTTATCTTTGTTTATAAATTTCATCTATTACTAAATATTGTGGAAAAGGGTATACTTATTCAATGGTAGGTATAAGTGTTAGTTCAATTGACAACTTCAACCTTACCAGACCACTAATATTTTATGGTAATTATTATGAATAATAGAGAGATAAAATGAATACATTTCACATTAACGCTATAGTAGATAATTTTATAACACTCACTCGGGACTAAAAGATTCCAGATAAGGCAGTCAGAACATTTACCAATCAATAGAAATAAGAATTTAATTAAATTACAAGGTACGAAATACTTTTTTTGTTCTTTTACTAGGAATATATATATTTTCAAATATCATGCTCTGAAGCTAATAAATTCATTTTGAATAAACTTGAGGTTACACATTTTGGGAATTCAAAAGAGATAGAAACTAGAAGAGGTATATTAAGAGTTGAATATCATGGATCCTTATTTCCTTTTGGAGAACCTGTTTACAAAAGTACATAAATGATTTATGACCATTTTCAATAGTCTTCAATCTATAGGAAAGAAAGGTCTTAATGATGATGTTCTTGTACATAAAATAATTTAAATCTTTCCAAAAGATTGGGAATCAAAAATAATATCTATTGATGACAACAGAAAAGTATCTAAGATTACTCTTGATGAGTTATTTGGAAATATTTTACAGAATGAAACCATAATTAAGAGAGATTATAATTTCAAAAAAAACATGGTAATGGAATTGTAGATTTCACTACTACTTCAAAATCTAAGACTCCAAAAAGGGCAACTAGATCTAAATCTAATAATGTTGTTGTTATATTTGAATCAAGTAAAAGTGATCATTCGGAAAATGAACCACCAAATTTGGTGCGAAGGATGAACAAGATTGTGGGAAAGAATGATTTCCAATATATCTATAATAAAAAAAAGATAAAAGAGACAAGAAAGATTGTGATGTTACTTCTTATCAATGTAAAATGGTTTGACATATCAAACCTAATTTTCTTGTGCATAAAATAAAAGACAGGAAAGGAAATCATTCTAAGAGAAACAAAAAGAAGTATTACAAGTCTAATGATAAGAATTTCATGAATGAAAATGACACTTGGAGTGCCACTATTGGTTATTCTTATTATGAATCTTCATATTATGAATTTTTTTGTCAGAAGAATATTGGTATTATAGCCAAAGTACTTATTTAAAATCATTGTCCTATTTATAAGGTACACAATACTGAATCCTTAACTAATATTTTATTAAATGAAAACTTTCCTATGGATGAATATTATGAATTTTCAGATGATGAATCATCCACATCAGAAGATAATACCTAACATTCATTTGAATAAGTTTCATGATTTTCTAATCTTCTTGAAATTTACAATTATAAGATAAAAAAATCTAGAGAAAGAAAATTCAAGAATCTATGTTTTAATTAAAGAAGTATCAAAACATTAAAAGGATCTTGATCAGAAATCTTTTAATTTTTAAAGTGTTTCTAAAAACCATAAGGGGTTTAATTCTGATAAGCAATAAATTTTTACGGATCTGGAAAATTTTAGTTCTATGAAAAATATTTTAGAGATTAACTCAGGTTCTAAAACTAATAACATTGAGGATAAGAATTTATTCATTAGGCTAAAATATGAAAAAAAATTCATTAATGAAACATTTATCAAATTTTACTTCTTTAATGAATTTGTTAAAATATATTCAAAACATCATCCTCTAAGGAATTGTTTTATATTTGGTTATACTCAATCAAATCCATTTTTTAGTAATAATTAATTTTTCCCCAAAGTGCTCCATTTTATACTAAGTGTAAATGTAGTAGATATTGGGAGAAAAATTGTGCTTTAATTAAAACCCAATCTTCAGGTTTTCATAAAGATTGTTTTTCAAAGAAAATGGGTATTCCTAAAATTTTACTTTCTGAAATTTCCAAATCCAATAATGTTTTGATTCTGAAAGTCTAATTGTTTCACTTTTAGGAAAATATCTTACCAACAACAGTACATGGTACATGGATAGTGGATGTTCCCGGAATATGACTGGTAAAAAAACTTCTTTGTATTGATTATCAATATGAAATAAGGAGAAATAACTTTTTGAGATAATTCTCAGGGGGAAATTTTTGGTATAGGTAATATTGTTCTTCATTGAAAAACATTGATTTCAATTGTTTTATTTGTTAAAGGTCGTAAGAATAACCTAATTAGAAAAATCCAATTATGTGATGAAGGAAGCCTTGATAATTTTTTGAATGATAAATTCTTAGTACACAATTCCAAGGAAGAGTTTATTCTTTCTTCCCCTAGGCATGAGAATATATATACACTAAACATACAACACTTTTGGAGCCGAGATCTACCTTGATTTAGTAACTCCTTTTCAAAGGGGGAGTACATTTTTTTATTAATCAAAATTTTTCTATCATCATATTACTTTTCAAATCAATATTTTTTGTTAATAAAATTTTTCGTTACCAAAATATTTCTTTAATATATTTATCACAACCATTATTTTTATTAATCAAATATTTCATAACCCAATTTTTTCTTAATCAAATTTTTCATAACCAAATTTTTTAAAATCATATTTTTCATAAAAAAAAATTATTAATCAAATTTTTATAACCAAATATTTCTTAATCAAAATTTTTATAGTGAAATTTGTTTTTAATCAAATTTTTTGAAACCAAATTTTTCTTTATAAAATTTATCATAACAAAAATATCTTTAATCAAAATTTTCAAAACCATATTTTTTTCCTTAATCAAATTCTTTAGATCGAAATTTATTTTCTTAATCAAGTTTTTAATAACCAAATTTTTTTCACTTAATCAAAATTTTCATAACCAGAATTCTTTTATTTAACGAAAAAGTTTATAATAGAATTTATTTTGAAACAATTTTTTATCTCAAAATTTTTCAGAACTACAATTCTAGAATCACAAATTTCCTTTCCTTAATAAAATTTTTCAGAATCATAGTTGATCAAGAAAAATCTTGAATATACTAACATTATTAATAAGTAGTCTAGAAACATTGTTTCCTTACATAAATTTTCAGAATCGAATTCTTTTCCCTTGTTGGTATTTTAAGAAATCTCTATTAGATTCACATTCAATAATTCTGATTTTTTCCTTAAACCTCAAATAATCGTAACCTATCAAATACTTCATTGGAATTCATCTTAGCCATCAGAAAGATCATGATTTTTTCATCCCTAGAATCAATTTGGGAATTTGAACTATCACTTCGATGACTATATAATGTCCCCCCATATTCCTTTTCCAACATCGGTTTTCAATGATTTCGGGGCCGAATCTATGACTCTCTTCAAAAATCATGTTCTATATTTTAAATATTTCCTAGACTCTGGATGTTGTCGGAAGCCTCCTAGTTGAAACAAATTTCCTTAGCAAAGAAAATCAAGGATTTTAAAATCTACATAGAATGGTTGGTTGACCAAAATTTCTAAGATATGTACAATTCCTTGATTATGAAAAATAATAAACTGAATAGATGAGATCATTTTTGCGTAGCTAGACCAAAAAGTCAAGATCATGTTTACCCTAACATACTTATATAATTATATGACATAATATGTTTTTTGAGGAATTTTTAAGAGAGAAGTTATCCTTTAAAATCTATGGTAAAACAAAATCTCTATCCTTCAATATGGCATCAAATATACTTGGTATTCTTTATGAAGGAGAGGAAATTTTCTTCACCAAGAAGTTTCCAAAATAGTCTGGATGTTTCAAGAAGGAAAAGGCAGTGGAGTGACTTAGAGTCAAAGGAATAAAGTCACCTAAGATCAACCATCTCTCAAATAATTTCAGCGTGGTAGCATTATGGGTATAGGGTTTCATCATTTTTGGAAATGGAGATTAGTAATCCTTAAAGAAAGGTGATATCGTTATTTTTTATTTTTTGGTTAACATGAGGAAATTAAATCTTATTAAGTACATCCTCTTGAATATAAAAATAATAATAATTGATCTCTAAAATCCTAGATTATCATGTATCCAGCAATTGTTTCTAATATTAGAGTGTTATGCTTAGAATCACTCAAAATTCCCAGCAGTTCTAACCTCCAAAACATCATGATCTTGTTGTTAAGTAATGATACCATGAGAAGACTGATTGTCAGTTTCAATTCCATGTCTGGAAAATTTAATAATCTATTTGAAAGTGATATTGAATCCATAGAAAATAATGTGGAGGTAACCAGAACATCCAAGAAGTTAGAGAATAAGGTAAATGAGATGGAACTAGAAACCTTATAAAATCCTATAGTTCTGGAAATTCAATCAGTACCCCCAAAGTGGAAAAAGAAAAAAACATTCCCTAATGAAGTTGTAAAAAAATCGAGGGAACCAAAGAAGAATAAGAAAGACGATGATACATGTTTTTTCTTAGAAGCTACTGAGGAAAAGGCATTGAAAATTTGTGATGCTGAAGAGTATGAAAGGAAACAAAAAGATAAAAAATTTGAAGAAGAAATTTTCAAAACCTGAAACTGTTCAAGCACTTCTCAAGGACATTGAGAGTCCCTATGAACAGAATCAGGTATCGGAATAATTTCTCCAAAAACTAGTACATATTGAAATTTTGAGAATTAAATTTATAATTCTGAAACCTAAATTGAATGAATAGATTGTTTATGATGAAGAAATAGAAGAAGAAGATAAGTAATAAGTTGATGAGAGTGATGTTGTTGTAACGAAAGTAGAAGCATATAATGAGAAGGAAAGTCCTACTTAAAAGCTATCGATATGAAAATCTGAGATTGATTCAACCAAGTATATTTCTCAAGGAAAATAAGATGAGGGATAGGAATATATTAAAAAACATACTGATGATTAAAGTATCAATCACGACATCATCCAAACGGATGATCATAAGGAAGTTACTAAGAAATAAGAGGTTTATGTAGATAAAATTTTACAACTTTAAGAGACTGAGCATGAATATTTGAAAGCTAAAAAGACTATATCCAATGTAGACAAAGGAAAATATGTAATTTATGATACACATAAGAAGTTTTTGATGGTTAAGGAGGATATTGGTGGGTCATTAAAGAGTAAATCTGAAGAGCCTGACAAAGAATCTTCCCCTGTATGGGAATCAGATTCTGAATCATCATCAATGGGACAGGATTTTGTGGTACAGTCTCTGACGATGTTAGTAAACACTATTCCCTTATTTCAAAGTATTTATTAATGATTCCAAATTCTACAACACTCCTTTAATCAAAAGTTGGATTTCGTAAGCTTTCTCGTGGAAAATTCATCAAGCGTGAGGCATATTTACACAAATTCTTTTTCAGTTATGATGATCATAGGAGATCATGTAAGGAAATCAAAAAAAGGTCTAAAATATAAATTTAAGATTTGAGAAGTCTTGATGACTTCCAAGATTCAGCAAAAGATGATTTTGATAAGTCAAATGATAGGATCAAAAATATTTCAATATTTTTTTCAGAGAAGGTGATCCTTGAACAAGTATTCCAAAAGCAAGTATATAATGATCTGAATTGAAATTTGAATTTAGATTCTTTAAATTTAAATATAAAACACGATTTTGTGGAATATTAGAAGAAATGTTAAAATAGTAAGAGGAAATAGTTTATTCTCAATAATAAATCCTTAAGTCTCAAGATGAAAAAAGCAATGCTCTAGAAAAGAAAACTCAAAGTCAAGAATAGTTACTCAAATAGTTTAATGAAGATCATAAGGATATCAAGAATTTAAAGGCTATATTGTTGAATATCATGAAGGAAGAAAATAAGGATGAATATTTTCTCCTCTCAATTTCGATATTTTGTTGTAAAGTTTTTGACACAGTCTCAATTTTTTCAAGCATAATGAAAATTTTGTTATCCTTTAGTTGTTTTGATTTGTATTGTTCAAATCTTTCAGGTTCCATTTTTTTCCATTCTATTTTAAAAATCACAATGGGGGAGAAAATAATGATGTAAAGAATACTATGTATAAAGAAGATAATGCCCTATGTGAGGGGCATATACTTAAAGAGGAATTTCTTTTACAAGAAAAAGAAACTTCTCTAAAGAAGTCGAGAATATGATCCCTAGGGATTTAAAAACCTAAGCGGTAGTTAGTGATATTCATCATGGTTCATATGTAAAGGGGAGTGTGTTTTTATTTTAAGAGTTCATAAAGAAAATTATTATGCCCTATATTCTTTTTTGAAAGGTTGTTAGTGCTTTCCAAATTGGTGGATATTGTTGAGTTAATTAGGTTTCCATAGTAATTTTCCATTACTCTATGTTTTGAAAATAAAAAACACTATATCTTAAGAAAAATTCTTATCCATACCATTATGGAACATTTCCTTTCTCTAAGGATAATTTTTTATCCTTAATATTAAAGAAAATTTTCTATCTTTAAGGTAAATTTTTATCCTTACTTTTAATGAAAATTTCTTTTCTCTAAGGAAAATTTTTATCATTACCCCTTTGGAAAAATTCCTTTATCTATGGAAATTTTATTCTTTACCCTAAATGGAAATTTCCTTTCTCTGTGGAAAATTAATATCCTTACTCTTAAGGAACGTTTCCTTTCTCTACGAAATTTTTTTTATCCTTACCCTTAATGAAAATTTTATTTCTCTATGTAAAATTTTTATCCTTACAATAGTTTTTATTGTCCTTACAAATCCAAGTTCATTTTATTAATAAGTCAAAAATTTGGACCCTTTTCTAAAACCTCATAATCTTATAGTTCCTTAGACTCTGAATTCTCTGAAATTAAAACTCCAGAATCTATAGAATTCAGATTCTAAATTCTTTGAAAAACAGAATAAAAATATCAATGTTTTCTGGAATCTGATTTTTTACATGATTAGATGCCAAATTCAATTTTTCCTTATAATATAGATATTTATATTGGCTTTATCTATTTAATTTTCCTTACACATTTTTTTCCTATATGAAATGATGTCATATAATTTATTTCTAACTAACCGTTGGTTGAGTGACACATCTACAAGTCCCTCCATGATTCAATATAAAATATGATCATTGGATGATGGAGCCGAACATTAAATTTTTTCCTATAAAAATGAGCTCATTTGAATGACTTAATTATCTACAAATCATTCCATGATCATATAAATTATATGTTGTGAAGTGATTTCTAGAGAGAGAAACACTCTCATGCCTTGTGTGTTTCATGACCATCTTGTTCACCCATGAACACCTTGTTCATCATAGTTTGTGCGACTCTAATTGTTACTGAGTACAATAAAGGGATTTCTGGGATAATAAGACATAGGATCTATGTACCTTAATGATCTAGGTCTTTCAAGGATATCAAAAGAGATTCTGATATTTCTATCAAGTGCTTTCCCTGGTGTGGGTAAGACATACATTCTTTAATGTTTAAATCAAGGGGCCTTTATCGAAAGTTATTGGATAACCTACTCATTTGGTGAAAATATTTCTTACTTGTTACTTGTCTTTTTTCATGTTTTTATTTATGTTGTATTTCGATAAATAAATAAATTATAACTATCTTTTAATTTTTTGTACTTTACTTACTCTGATTAATAAGATTCTATGAGCTTTATGGTAGAATCTTAATTTAAGAAAATGGTTATTAAGTTTCATTTCTGGATTCATTTTTCCAGACCATATGCAAGTTTGTTTCATTGAACAAAAAGTGGATCTATGAATATACCTTGTTTTACTTTGTTAAACATAATTTTAAAAATGGTTAAAAACTAAGGCTTTTAATATTAAAATCCATCACTCTATAATTGAGCATATACATAAAAAGTTTTGATCTTATAATTGGTATAAGTGGAGGTATATAAAATAATGATACATACATATATTTTTTCATTCTCATGATTTAGTTTTTCTATATTTTCTTTCTTAACTTTTCTTTTTCATATTTTTCTTAATTATTTTCATGTTTGTTTATAAATTTCTTCTGTTAACAAATATTATGGAAAATTATTTTCTTTTATAATGTAGAGTATAAATGTTGCTTCCATTGGAATCCTAAACCCTAACAGTCCACCAATATTTGATGGTAATGATTATTAATACTATAGATATTGAATGAAGACCTTTTTCATTAACACTAGAGTAGATAATTTTGTAATGCTCACTGGGGACTACAAACTTTCAAAAAAGGAAGTAAAAACCTTTAAAATTCCATATAAATAATAATATCAACTAAATTACAAGGTACGAAATACATTTTTGTGTCCTATGACCGGTAATATATATATATAGAAAAATATCTTCTTTAAAAGCTGAAACTACATTATAAAAAACATGAAGTTACAGGTTTTGGGACTTCTAATGTGAGATAAACTGAAAGAGCTATGGTAATAGATGAATATCATGGATTCTTATATCCTTATGGAGAACATGTTTTCAAATTACAACAATGATATATGACCATTTTCAACAATATTCAATATATGGGAGAGATAGGACTTGATGATAATGATTTTGTATATAAAATAATTGAAAACATGAAAAATGAGTGGGAATAAAAAATAACAGCAATTGATGACAACATAATAGTATATAATATTACTCATGATGAGTTATTTGGAACACTTCTTCATCATTAATCAATAATGAAGATAGATTCTAATTTTAACAAAAATAATAACGGTAATGGATGTGCAGAATTCTATACTACATCTAAATCCATGACACCAAAAAGGGTAACTAGATCAAAGGCTATAATATTTGTTGTTATATCTGAATCAAGTGACAGTGATCATTCACAGAATGAAATAGCCAATATTTCTCTAAGGATGAACAAGATTTTGGGAAATAAATATTTTCAATACACATATAAGAAAAAAGATAGAAGGTACCATAAATATTATTAAGTAACTTGTTATGAATGTAAAAGGGTTGTAAATTTCAGACCTGACTATAATATGCTTAAAATAAAATACATGAAGGAAAATCATTATAAGAGAAACAAAAAAGAAAAGAATTATTTCAACTCTAATGCAATTAATGTCTTGAATGAAAATAACACATGGAGTTCTAGTGGTGGTGATTATTTAGATGAATATTCATATTATTAATCTCTTAGTTAAGAGAATATTGGTCTCACAGCTAGAGTACATATTGAAAATAATTTTCATATGGATAAGGTACACAATGTTGAACCCTAACAATTATTTCTTTAAATGAAAATTTTCTTAAAGAAGAATATTTTGAACATTAAGATGATGAATATTCCTCATAAGAAAATAATATCTTAACTTCATTTGATGAAGATTCTAGATTTACTAAATGTCTAGTAAATTAGAATTGTAAGAAAAAAAATCTATGGAAAGAAAATTATAGAATCTCTGTTTTAACTAAAAAAGTATCATATCTTTATAAGGATCTTGATCAGCCAATGTTTGATTTTGAATGTGTTTCTAAAAACCTTAATGAAGTTAATTCGGATAAGGAAAAAAATTTACGGATCTTAAAATTGTTACTTCTATGAAAAATATTGTATAGGGTAACTCATGTCCTAAAACTAATAACTTCGAGGACAATAATCTTGTCTTTAGACTAAATTCTAAAATTTTTTCATTAAAGAAACTTTGATCAAATTTTACTTATGGAAGGAAATAATTTAATAAACTGTATTCAAAACTTTATCCTCTAAGGAGTAGTATTGTATTTGGTTATAGTCATTCAATACCAATTTTTTGTAATAATTATTTTATACCCCAATGTCCTTTATTTGGTTCTTTGTGACTATGTAGTGGACATTGGGAGACAAAAATTTCATTAAATAAAACCCAATCTTTAGGTTTTCATAATGATTATTTTTTTATGAAAATGTGTATTCCTAAAATTTTACTTTCTAAAATTTCGAGATCCAAGAAAGTTTGGAGTCTGAAAGTCTAACTCTTTTACATTCAGGAAACTAAATAACGTATCAACCAAAATACATGGTACATTGATATTGAATGTTCCCATCATATGATTGATAACAAGAACGTCCTTGAAAATATTATCAGGATAAAAGGAGTAAAAATAACATTTAGAGATAATGCTCATGGTGAAATTATTGGTATAGGTAACATTGTTTTACTTCAAAAAAATTTGATTTCAAATTATTTATTATTTAAAGGTATTATGAAAAACCTCATTAGCCTAAGCCATTAATGTGATGAAGGTTACCTTAGGAATTTTAGGAATGAAAAATGCTTAGTACATAATTCCAAGGAAGAGTTTATTCTTTCTTCCCATAGGCATGAGAATGTATATACACTAATCATAGAAGACCATAGGATCCACAATCTTCCATGCCTTAGTTACTCATTTTCATAGTGGTAGTACATTTTCTTATTAACCAAAATTTTTTATTAGTTATATTATTTTTCATATCCAAAATTTTTGATAATCAAAATTTTCGTAACCAAAATTGTCACGACCTATCCCTCGGGGCTCATGCCATGACTACACCAAGCCTACCTTCCATAGGCCAGGGGCTAGCGACTTACACTGTAAAGGCATATCCCTATTACAGGAAGACATTTCTTTTTTAATACTGTGCGGACACATAGTCCAAGAACACAATAAGAAGCATCCACGAAGTAAACTGCTATAGTAGATGTGTGATGAATGAAAAGGGGCTAGGATACAAGGCCAACTGAAAAGTATAACTAAAGCTAAAAAAGTAAAAATTCAACTAAAAGAGGGAAACATCTCCTAGATCATCTGCCAAGGATTATACCAAAAGAATAGGTATAGATCATGAATTGTAGTCTATGTGTCACGGTACGCCAAAAGGTCCATCACCACGCACCATCCAGTCCTAGGTCCCTCATCCTCGATCAACGTTTTATGCCATCTTACCAAGACACAAAATGGTGTCGGTGTAGCCCATTCATGGATGAGTATAACGATACTCAGTAGGGTCCCTGAGACCCCCATAGGTCTCCTAGAGTCCCGCAAAGAAAAACCCACAAAGCAAGTCCAAAAACTCAGAGCAAGAAGTAATAGATTTCAACTCTACATAGGAATATTCTTATACATATACCTAAGTTGTCAAAATATACTCATCTCATACACAAGGTATGAATACCACAAAGGTAACACCACAAAGGTAGAGGTACCACACAGGTAACAAGATGAAGATAGAAGTATCACTCAGGTAACACCACGAAGATTGATGTACCGCACAGGTAACACTGTGAACATAGAAGTACCACACAGGTAGAAGTACCGCATAGGTAACACAACTATGACAACATCACGAATGTAGAAGCATCGCACAGGTAACACCAAAAATATAGAAGTACCACATAGGTAGAAGTACAACACTGTTAACACCATGAAGAGAGAAGTACCACACTGGTAACACCACGAATATAGAAGTACAACATAGGTAACACCACGAAGATAGAAGTAACACATAGGTAACACCACGAAGTTAGAAGTACCACAAAGGTAACACCATGAAGATAAATGTACCACACAGGTAACTCAACAAAGATAAATGTACCACATGGGTAACTCCATGAAAATAACACCATGATGGTAGAGGAATCAGCTCAAAATCAGGTATAACTTAAGTAAAGAAGTATAGTTGATTAGTCATAAGCTATATCATATAATTATGTTAATAGGCACAGCTGCTGAACCACACTGGATCGATAGGTACTAACCCCCACTGACCCACACAGGATCTGACCCACATAGGATCGGTATGCGTTAACCCACAAAAAATCACAGAGCGTTGACCCACATAGGATCTGATAGATGCTAACCCTCCTAGGATCGATTGATGCAGACCCACATAGGATTGGTGATCTTTCATCACGTTACAGATAGCCACATGATTCTTTTCACCTGGTTCTCTTGAGTTCTGTAAAATTTTCCCCTTGAGATATCAGTCATACCTCGACCACCACTAAGCTCCACAATGGATTAACCCAATGTACTGCCATGTCATTAGGGTTTCAATGCGAGAGATGGAGAATCAGTCAGATGCCTAGTTTTTTAGATAAAAAAATATTAGTTCTGAGGGCCTGGTAGGATTCGGATTTGATCCAGCCCATCCATACTCCATGTATCTCGAAAACTCAATTGTATTATAACAAAAGGGGATCCTCAGTCCATGGTTACCTATGCTGCAGATGATTCATCAAATGAATGCCCAGATTTCATGTTATGTCCCATTTACTATATCTAGGTCCAGTTGGTCCTGGGTCCGGTCAAACCCGATTGGATTGAACCAGCACGACCAAGTCTGGGTTGAGCCGTGGTCCAGCCTAGTTGACAAGGGGTAGCATGCAATGGGAAAAATGAAAGGGTGGATTGGCCCACAAGGGGGTGGCCCGCAATGGTGGCCTGACCTACATGGTGGCAGCCCGTAAGGGGGAGCGATCTGCTAGAATGTGTCCCACTAGGTAGGTGTCCCACAAGGGTAGGCGGCCTTCTGAGCAGGTATCCCAGCCGTTTGAGGTGCGGTCCTCAAGGGGTGGCTAGGAAGCATGAGGTGTATCCCTTAAGGGGGGCCTTGCCCACTATCCACCCAAGCTAGCAAAGGGGCGGAGTTCCCCTGTATTCGAAATGGCTCGGAGGCTGTTCGGCTTATGAAATAGAGGCGGCACACTATTTGATCTACCTATCCCTTCCCTGGCCAACTGATGTGTCGGCCGCCTCCTCCGACCACCACAGCTGACAAGTCGCGACCCCTTGATCGATGGTGGCATGAGACGGTTCACCCCACCTCCTCTACTTTCAACCAGTGTCGGCCGCTCCACTGACCACCACACATTATTGTTGCGGCCTCCTCTTTTGGAGAACAATGTTGTACCACCTCTATTGTATTCGGTAGGTTTCGCCGCGCCAAGGGTCTTCCACGGAGATCAAGTGTAGAAAGGTAGAAGAGGTTTTGGGCCGAGTTTGTAAGGATTTCCCCCTCCGCATTAGCTTGTAATCATGAGGGAGGATTAAGGGTTCCTGAAGAAACACTTGAAATAGACGAACAAACAAAACCCTACCTCAAGAACGACAGAGAAAAGCCTTCGGTTGAGGTAGTGGTCCCATGTTCTCCATCCCCCCCCCCAAACTTTCCTCCAATGACCTTGCTTGATTTTCGATCGTTGGTATGGGGTTTTGGTGTTTCTCATCACCGCTCGCCGGAACCGGCTCTTTCCTCCATGGTTTTGGCATCGCGACACATTTTTGGCACTTTTTTTCTGGGTGAAGCTATGTCGATACCTCTCCCCAAGCTCCATATATATAGGATAAGGGAAGGTTAAGTAACGAAATTGTAAATTAATGGGGGCTCATGAATTAAAAACCTTCCTATTTATCCAACATTGTTGATACATAGGATTGAAAGATCAATCCATTTATTGTATTTTCATAATGTCGGTCATAGGTTTCCACTTGTCCATTAGAGGAAAAAAATGTAAAAAAATTGATTTATTTTATTTATTGTTTTAAAAATCCCCAAGACTAACTTTTTCTCCAAACCTACTGTGGTCGAAGTGGAGTCTCCCTTAAGAGAATCTCAGCACTTCAAATTCAAAAGTGCACTCGGATTTTTAATCCAAGAATCGGTTCAAAATATAGGAAACCCCGATCACATGTTTACTAAATGTTCCCGAAAAAAAGTTCAGAAAATTATTAACAAACACCCTTGACCCGCCCCGGTTAAGGATAGGTTCTGCCTAAGGGAAAGACATTCTAATGAACTCAACGGTACTCTCAGATTTTTAATCTGCATTACCGTTTATAAGTTATGGATTTTAACATTAAAATAATTGACATTTAATTATTTTAATTCTGAACAAAAACTAACATCCATTGTTGGATCGCACCGGCCAATGTTAGTATCTGCCTAAAGAAAGAATACCCTCATGAGATCAGCTGTGGTCTTGTATTTTTAATCTGAGTGACTATTCATGAGTTATAATCATTTGAAAAATAAAATAACATTATTTAATTATTTTATTTATGGTTAGGCCATTTTCCAATTTTCTCACAGTAGGCCTGCGCTGACTATACTTAAGTCGCGCCTACGGTAAACACACCATCTTGAAAACAACGGTGCCCTCGTATTTCTTATCTGGGAACCCATTTAGAAGTTATTTAACTTTTTTAGAAAAAACAATCATGCACGCTATATAATTATTAATAAAACATTAATGGGTCATTTTGGGATGTCCATGCCTCTTAATCGTGTGCCGTCAAATTTTACGGTATCGAAAAAATTCCATATAATTAAAAACACTATACATAAAATTCAACTCTTTAGATTATCCACACCATAGGGATTCTCATCCTTGAGATCCAAAACATAGACTAAGGAAAAAAATTAGGGGTACTAAGCATGAATCTGAGCCTCCTTCTCCCATGTGCTCTCCTAGAGGTCCCTGTGTTTCCAGTGATCGTGCACCAGAGGTATAGATCATCTATGAAGGACCCACTCTTGTTGATCCTAAATCTCTACTAGAACCTCCATAAAAGGATCTCCATCATCATGGTCCATCTTTCCATGGACAATAACGTGAAATGAATCATGGACGCATCTCCTAAGCTATGACATAAGGAAAACATTGTCCACTTAGTCCATCTGTGGGGGAAGAGATATATGGTATGCCACCTCACCCACTCTGCTGAGAATCGTGAAAGGTATGATGAACCTCAGAGATAGTTTTCCACCCCAGCCAAAACTCTGTAATCCTCAACAGGGTAAGACCTATATGAAGACGTGGTCTCCCTCCTCAAACTCTCAGGATATCTATCTCTTGTCGGTATAAGACTTATGTCATTGCTTCTTCATCCCTAGCCACCAGTACTGATGTCGGACGTCCTGCTACATCTTCACCACTCTAGGATGTATTGCTAAAATGGGATGTATGGATCTCCCTCAACAACTCCTCTTGAAGTGTCACTGGTACCATTGTGTGTCCTATGAGATGGATGACATGCTCCCCACCTTCAGAAAATTCTTCAGGAGACCATCCTAAGGATATCTGAGTACGTCGGGCCTCACATTCAATATTCCAAGTTGTGCCTCCTGAATTCACTGAAGAATTGGGGGAGTGATAGTGACAGATGGGAGGTATCTGCTCCATCTTTATCCATGAAGGATATCTGCATCACAACTAGCTGCTCGGATCCCTCACTCAGCAACTGTAGACCAGACCTTCTGACGAGTGTGTCTGTTACCACATTCCCCTTACCAGGAGTATAGAGTCACTCAATGCCGTATTCCTAGCTGAACTCTACCCATCATCGTTGTATCATATCCTGAAAGCTCTATTAACACTTCTCCGTCCATAGGAAAGGCTCCACCTTCCTCTTCAATTCTAACAAGGGTGTCGCTACCCTCGATAATTCATGTACAAATCTCCTAATAGTACCCTGCGAAATAAGAAGTACCTCTCCCATTATGGAGGTAATCTATGAAACATCTTTTTAAAAGATTTCCCCACACTCTCCCACCCCTTTTGGGAACTCAAAACTCAAAACTCATGCTTCCATGAGGGGAAGGCTAGCCGACTCAAGAGCAATCGGTTGCACCCTCCTATGCATGGGTTTATCCTGAGTTTCCAATGTTTACTTTTTCCCCGACCAAGGAAAACCCCATTCCAATTTTGTAGACAAACCACAGCCTTTTTCTGAATATAGTGAATTTGAGTATGAACGGTGTATGTCGAGTCCATACCCAAACTAATGTCATAAGGCCTCGATGCTTCCACCAAGAGGTTTCAACCAAAACTCTCGCCTTAAGGGTTAGATGACATCATCGGCATAAGTGTGATTATTGAGACTCCTCCAAAAAGGTGTCTCTAGAAATAAGGGTCAAGTCATCAGTTTAACGGGAAACTCTAGGTTATGAACAAGATTCATAGCAAGAATGAATGATTATTACCTATGTATATTAATACGGTAGCTAGTAGTAGACAGAGACCATACCTTGAATCATTCCTAGAGCCCATGGTTCACACCCCTTGACTGCATGTAGCTACTCCCATCTCGTGTCCTCCTGCTCCCTAAGCCTGGTGGAAACCACATTGGGGTGGTGGTTGTAATGTGTTGAAATTTATACAACCTCATGGTGCTCTCATTACTCCACTTCCACATCTATCGCCCTGCAGATTCATATGTCCCTATCACTTCCTCTTCCCAAACAATTTCACATGCCCAAGTCTCTATTATTGTGGTATGTTTCCTGCATTCCAACTCCTAACATTCACTGGCTATGTCCACTCATCCTAATAACATTAAACAAAAATGTCCCTCTCTAGAACCCTTACATAAATAGGAATGCATAGAGGAAAATTATGGTCATGGATGTCCGTAAATAAACTTCACTAAGAGGTCTGAGCCTTGAAACATTGACCATTCTATATTCATCGAGTACATGGGATGGTCGGTATACCTCAATAAATACTCAGCTATCGACATGTCATTCTTCCGAAGATGTAGAAGCTCTAAAGAAACTCTCATCCCTTAGCTCTTTATGGTAAGAGACCCCCTTCAATGAGGAAGTTTCTCAAGCTAGTCCATATAAAATTCACCTCTTCACAAGATCAGGGTAATCCAAACCCTATCATTGTCCTACTGAGCCACTTATAAGGCTCTCTACCAATACTGCCATCTAATCGAATGGTTCCCTGACTAGATGATAACTTGGTCACCACCTCACGACAAACCCTTAGCTGCCTGAGAGTCAGGCTCTCCACAGAACCTGAGGGGTATCCAATTCCTAAACATGTGTAAGGCACTAACCCTATATGTTTCTTGTACCGATACCTCCAGTTGTGACTACATACCAATGGGTATTGATATAGCTAAAATACTACCCGATGGTACCATCTCAAGAAACAACCCATGTATCGAAGCCTCATCACTACGAGGACCATCCTCAAGGTCACGCGCTGATAAAGACTAACAGATAGGATCACCGTCTAATCTGATGGTGTCCTAACTAGGAAAAAAACTCGAGCCATAGCCTCCAGCCAGTCCTCAGATGCCTAGGAATCTGTCTCGCCCCAAAACCTCAGAGTCCATTACAATTGGAACTCATGCAACATGTTCTGTCAGCATGCACCATCCTCTAGTGTGGCTGGTGGTAACTACTACCCAACGGGAAGTGGCGTTGTTAGTAGACCACCCAAAGGTTCCAAAACAATAAGAGGGACCTAAACCAGAACCTCTTCACTGGGTGTGCCGTCACCATGTACTCTATTGTTAATCCTAGCTGGTTGTCTATGTTGTGGCATCCTAATAAGGAATTGGTGCACCACGGTCATAAAGGTATACCTATTGGGCTAACTCAAAGGGATCACAAGAAAAACTTTTCAAAAACACATGCAATCAGTATTTCCGTGTACTAAATAAGAAATCATAATTTAGGGTCCTATTGTATGGATACATCGACTGTCACACCAACAATAGACTCCACAAACTGAAAACAATAGTCAAAACACATAACATTGTTGCTCCATTAAAATATCAGAGTCCTAGTTCCTCGGTAGAAATGTCTCCTCTAATACCACTTTGTCATGACCCATCCCTTGGGGCCCGTGTTATGGCTACCCCAAGCCGACCTTCCATTGTCTAGAGGCTGGTGACTTGAACCAGAAAGGTGTATCCCTATTATAGGAAGGCATTTCCTTTTTTACCAGTACAGACACAAAGTACAAAAACACAACAAGAAGCAACCACAAAGTAAATTGTTGTAATAAAAGTGTGATGAAAGTAAAAGGGCTAGAATACAATCACAACTAAAAATTTGAATTACAAATGAAAAGTAAAAATACAACTGAAAGTGAAAAAACAGCTCCTAGATCATCCACTGAGGATCATACCTTAAGGGAAGGTACAACTCACTAACAGTAGTCTCCCTACTACAAAAATGGTCATTATTAGCACTCAAAATAGGATTTATCAGTGCTAAAAAAGTGTTGTAAAGCTCAGTGCTGACAGAGGGTTACATTATCAGTACTAAAAATGCACTGATAAATGGGGACTTTATCAGCGCTAAAAAGGCGCTGATAAACTGATACATTATCAATGCTTTTTTAGCACTGATAAAGGTGGAGTTTATTAGCACCTTTTTAGGGCTGATAAAGGTGGATTTTTTAAGTTCTTTTTTAGTGCTGATAAATTCCCTATCTACTACTACAAAACATTATATAGCAACACACCCAAACAGCACCTGCAAAAAATTCATCATCTCAATAAGTATACCCATACAAAAATAACACATAAATCGTTAGATAATTACACCGAGTATACCCATACAATAAGTATACACTTACACCATTAACACTTAATTCATAAGTTAATTAAGTACATAAAAATTTAATTTAGAATTCAGGGGGTTTGGGGCTGTTCAGGAGTTTGTGGTGGATGTCCAAGGGGGTAGGGGTGTCCGGGGGGACGGGGGTGTCCGGGTGGAAAGGGGTGTCTAGGGGTGGGGGCGGTCCAAGAAGCTGGGGGACAATCCAAGGTGGTTGGGGGTGTCCAGGGGGTGGGGTGTTCAGGTGAGGGGGGGCTATCCGTGGGGGTGTCCAAGAGGTTGGGTTGGTGTCTAGGGTTTCGGGGGGGTACTCCAGGGGGTGGGGGTGTCCGGGGGGTGGGGGCGGTCTGGGGGGTTAGTTGGGCTATCCAAGGGGGTGGGGAGGTGTCTTGGAAGGTGGGATGGGGGTGTATGTTGGGATAGGGGTGTCCAGGGGGTGGGGTGTCTAGGTGGTGGGGTGGTCCAGGAGGATGGGTGGTTATCCAAGGGGGTGGGTTGGTGTCCAAAGAGGGGGGGTGTCTAGGTGGTGGGGGCTGTCTATGGGGTGTCCATGGGGGTGGGTTGGTGTCCAGTGTGTTCTGGGGGCTTTCCTGGGGGTTAGTGGGGCTGTCCTAGGGGGGTGGGATGGTGTCTGGGAGGTTGGGTGTAGTCGTCCATGGGTGGGGGTTTCCAGGGGTGGGGGGTATCTAGGTGGTGTGGTGGTGTCTAGGAGGGTTGGGGGTTCCATCCAGGGGTAGTGGTTGTCCCTAGGGGTAGTGGTTGTCCGGGGGGTGGGGGTGCTGTCTGAGGTGGGGTCTATAATTGGGCATGTCTAGGGGAGAGGGGGTGTCCAAGGGGATGAGGGGGCATTCCATGGGGTGGAAGTGTCCATAGGGGTGGGGGTGTCCAGGAAGTAGGTCAGTTGTTGTTTTCACTTAAAATTGTGTGCATTTTAAACAAAAGATAGACACTTTGAGTGATATCGGCTACACCGTGCCCAGGATTGAGGTGGGGTTGACTCGTACACATCAAAAAGGAACCATGGATCATTCATATATATGATCAAGACATCTCCGAATGAGTTTGGTCAGATTTTCGTAGGTTAGTTGTTGTTTTCACTTAAATTTGTGCCCATTTTAAATAAAAGAGGGACACTTTGAGTGATACCTGCCACACCGGGCCTCGGATTGAGGCAAGGATGACTCATACACACCGGAATGGACCCATGAATCATTATACTATAGGATCAACACAATTTGAATGCTTTTGGTCAGATTTCCATTGGTCAGTTGTTGTTTTCACATAAAATTGTGTCCATTTTAATCAAATGAGAGACCCTTTGAGTGATACCGGCCACATTGTGCCTCATATTGAGGCCGTGTTGACTCTTATACGTCAAAAATGGCCAATGGATCGTTCCATTAAAGGATAAATACAATCCTAATGCGTTTGTTCATATTTTTGTAGGTCAGTTGTCGTTTTCACTTAAAATTGTGTCCATTTTAATCAAAACAGAGACACTTTGGGTGATACCGGCCACACCGTGCCTCAGATTGATGTGGGGTTGACTCTTACATGTCACAAAGGACGAATGGATAATTCTCATAAGGGATGAAAACAATCAAAATGTGTTTGGTCATATTTTTGTAGGTCAGTTGTTGTTTTCACTTAAAATTGTGTCCATTTTAAACAAAAGAGAGACACTTTGAGTGATATAATCCACACTGGCCCTTGGATTGAGGCAGGGTTGACTCGTACAAGTCCCAAGGGACCCATGGATAGTTCTCATAAATGATAAATACAATCTTAATTTGTTTGGTTGGATTTTCGTAGGTCAGTTGTTGTTTTCGCTTAAAATGTTGTCAATTTTAATCAACAGAAAGACACTTTGAGTGATACCGGGCACACCATTCCTCAGATTGAGGTGTGGCTGACTCGTGTATGTCGGAAAGTACCCATGGATCGTTCTCATATAGGATCAAGTCAATCTGAATGCATTTGGTTGGATTTCCATAGGTCATTTGTTGTTTTCAATTAAAATTTTGTCCATTTTAAACAAAATAGAGACACTTTGACTGATACCGGCCACACCATGCCTCGGATTTAAGTAGGATTGACACTTACTTGTCTCAAAGGACCCATGGATAGTTATACTATAGGATTAAGACAATATGAATGTGTTTGGTCAGATTTTATAGGTCATTTGTTTTTTTCACTTAAAATTGCTTCAATTTTACACAAAATGGAGACACTTTGAGTGATACTGGAAAGATCGGGCCTTGGATTAAGGCAGGGTGGACTCATACACATCACAAAAGAGCCATGTATCGTTCTCATAAAGTATAAAGATAATCCTAATGCGTTTGGTCAGATTTTCATAGGTCAGTTGTTGTTTTCACATAAAATTGTGTCCATTTTAAACAAAAGATAGACACTTGGAGTGATACCGACCACACCGGGCCTTGGATTGAGACAGGGTTGACTCATACATGTTTCAAAGGAACGATGGATCATTATCCTATAGGTTCAACACAATCATAATGTGTTTGTTTGGATTTCCTTACGTCTATTGTTGTTTCTACTTAAAATTGTTTCCATTTTAAACAAACAAGAGACCCATGAAGTGACACCGGCCACACCATACCTCAGATTGAAGTTAGGTTGACTCTTAAACATCACAAAGGAAAAAATGGATCATTATCCTAAAGGATCAATACAATTTGAATACATTTGTTCGGATTTCCATAGGTTAGTTTTTTTTTCACTTAAAATTGTGTCCATTTTAAACAAAAGAGAGACACTTTGAGTGATACCGGCCACACTGTGCCTCATATTGAGGCGAGGTTGGCTCGTACACATTAAAAAGAACCCATGGATCGTTAAAATAAAATATCAAGACAATCCTAATGCGTTGTTCAGATTTGTGTAGGTCAGTTGTTGTTTTCACTTAAAATTATGTCCATTTTAAACAAAAGAGAGACACTTTCAGTGATACCGGCCACACCAGGCCTCATATTGAGGCACTGTTGACTCTTACATGTCGCAATGAACCCAAGGATATTTCTCCAAAATTAAATATACAATAAGAATTGATTTGGTCAGATTTATGTGGGTCCATTGTTGTTTTCACAAAAAATTGTGTCCATTTAAAAAGAAGACACTTTGAGTGATACAGGCCACACCGTGCCTCAGATTGAGGTAGGGTTGACTTTTACACGTAAAAGAGGACGCATGGATCATTCTCCAATTGGATCAAGACATTCTGAATGTGTTTGGTTGGATTCTTGTAGGTTATTCGTTGATTTCACATAAAATTGTGTCCATTTTAAACAAAAGAGAGACAATTTGAGTGATACTGGCTACACCATGCCTCAGATTTAGGTGAGGTTGACTCATACATGTCGAAAATTACCCATGTATCATTATCCTAAAGTATAAAGACAATCTAAATGTGTTTGGAAGGATTTTTCTAGGTCAGTTTTTGTTTTCACTTAAAATTGTGTGCATTTTAAACAAAAGAGAGTCACTTTGAGTGATACCAGCTACACCATTCCTCAAATTGAGGCAGGGTTGACTCGTACATGTCCCAAAAGACCCATAAATCGTTATCATAAAGTATCAAGACAATAAGAATGTGTTTGGTAGGATTTCCATAGGTCATTTGTTGTTTTCACATAAAATTGTGTCCATTTTAAACAAAAGATAGACACATTGAGTGATACCAGACAGACTGGGCCTTAGATTGAAGCAAGGTTGACTATTGCACGACTCAAAGGACCCATGGATTGTTCTTCTATAGGATCAACATAATCTGAATGTGTTTGTCTTGATTTCTGTATGTCATTTGTTGTTTTCACTTAAAATTGTGTCCAGTTTAAACAAACGAGAGACCCTTTGAGTGATACCGGCCACACCATGCCTCTGATTGAGGAAGGGTTTGATTTTACATGTCCCAAAGGACCCACATATCGTTCTCCTATAGGATCAATACAATCCGAATTCATTTTTTTCGTTTTACATATGTCAGTTGTTGTCTTCACTTAAAATCGTGTCCATTATAAACAAAAGAGAGACACTCTGACTGATACCGGCCACATCGTGCCTCAGATAGAGGGAGGTTTGACTCGTACCCATCAGAAATTACTCATGTATTGTTATCAAAATGTATCAATAAAATCTGAATGAATTTGGTCAGATTTGCATATGACATGTAACACCCGAGACTTTTATGTTATATAAATCATCAAAGGAATCTGTTTCTACACAACACTTGGTTAGCTTGCTTTACACGAAATCACAGATACACGGTTGATGTCAGTAAGTAAAATGTGGTTCAATGAGATGAAAATAATTTTTTGGTGAATAGTAACTTTTTACTTTTTTTACCACAGTTAAAAGTAAATAGGGTAATTAAGGGTAAAGATGATATTATTATTACCCTAACACATGTCCTAATTCTATTGGACAATTTTTATTTGACCAAAAACAATCTTAGGAATAAAATATGACCATTTAGGCCCCCTTGGATTAGAGTAGGACATTTATTATTAATTTATTTAAAGAAGGGTTAAAATAGTTAAAATCAAAGTTTAATAAGTAAATAATTTTTAATATAGGGTTATACATAATATAATTTAGACTATAAATATTAATTAGAAATATAAAAAGATTTCCTACATAATGATATTTTATTTGTAATTTTTAGACATTAAATAATTAATTTATTTATGACACAAAGATGATGCAGTAATTATCTTATTAATGAAATATTGACATAATTAAAGTTATAAACACCAAAATAAATGTAATTTTAGAGTTTTAATGAATTCCACTAATTTTATAGGTTAATATGACATGTTAGTATTTATTTAATTAAATTTTTTCTAACTAATCATTCTGTTATGATTTTCACAAAAATCAACTACTAAATAGTGTCAAAATTGACATAAAATAGTTTTTAAAGAAATATTATATTAGTAATTGTTATTTTATTCCTAAAAATCTATGGTTAGGAAAAATGTCTTATATAAGGTTATATATATTAATAATAAACAACTTGGGATCGTTTGGATGCTTATAGTAAGTTTATTAACCTTATAGTATAAGAACACAAGAAGACACGGTAAAAGTAAAATTATTTCACTTAATGTTAAATCTAAATGATAAGGTTAAAATAGGAACCTAAACTTGTCCAAATTCTATTGTATGAGAGTATTTCGACCCATCCCCACCTTAGCTTCGAAATATATCAATTTGGAGCTATTTAAAACCGAACTTGACTTTATAATAAAATAATATTTTTTGTTTTCCCAAAAGGTGCCCCTCTCCTCCCTTATAAAAGGGCACCTCCTCCCCCTCTTCCTCACACCACTTTGAGCCTTCATGCTCGTCCACCCCCTGCCAATTCTTCCTCTCCTCTTCCCTAGAGACATCCTATATGTCCTGGTCTTCTTCAAAGACCGATTTTAGTGCCCTAAAAGAAGGTCTCAAAGAAGCACTTCAAAGAAGAGGTGATGTCTGTTACCGATTCTTTCATCTTTATTTCTTCTTCCACTTATTCTTCTTTAGCTGTTTCATTATGAAGTAATAACATAAGTATCACTCATATACTGATATGTTATTATAATTATGAAACAACCCTATTTCACCATCTATCCATCCTACGGAAAAAGAAATCATCGCACGTGCGTACGTACGGAATACCGTCTCCACGCCGTGGTGTAATCTATTTTCCACCACCACCTTACTTGGATGGGTATAATGGTGTAAATAATGACTATATATGACTATTATAAAGTAATATGGATTCTGAAATAGTATACATACACTCCAATACAATTCCACAATCATAGGAACGATATCATCACTCGTGCGTACGTACGGAATACCGTCTCCACGATGTGATGCGACTCGTTCTACAAAATCTTCATTTCATAATGATTATATAGATGAATTGAATGAATGAATATGATATATATTACATGAATACCATTCTGTAAATGAGGTATCTATAACCTAAAGAGAATAATAAGAATTTATTCGACAAAACACTCATAAGAACAAAAAGTTATAAACACCCGTATAACAAGTAGCAATGAAATATTACTACTAAGAAGCTAAGAATATGACCATATATGATATCATAAAAATAAGTATGATTTTGGAATAAGTCAATAACATTATTTAAATCATTATACAGGATGTTCGGACACTTACGAAGCAAAACGGACCTAAGGTAAGGGAAATATCACAATCTCATTTTTATCTGAGATTGTTTATACTTTGGTATTTACTGGGGTGTATTTTATCATCGACATCCATATTTCCTCAATATGTAATATTATTTCCATCCACATAAAATTGTTTAAATCCAATTTTACCCTTTGGTGAGTTTTTAGTAAAGGATATGAAAGGAATCTTTTGTCGTTTTTCGTACGAGGTACTTTTTGACTTTTCTTAAAAAAGTACGAGAAGAATGTTTTTTTAACTTATACGACATGAATGGATTTTTAAAACATTATTTCCAAGAAGCTTCCTTTACAAGTTTTAAATTTTATTTTTAATCAACTTCTTTTAGTTTAGAATTGTACGACATGTTAAGAAAGGAAAAGTGCTTTTGAAGCAGAAAGGATATTTTCCTCAAGAATGGAGTTCAAGTGTTTTATCAAAATTATTTTCCATCTAAGATAATAAAGGGTTATGTTTCTATCCCTATTATTACATTTATTTGATTATGTTGTGATGGAAATATATTTTTATGAATTCATTTATCTTATATGAATTGTTTTATGATGTCACGATGTTTAAGATTCCCATTTTTATTATATGGGTTATGCTATGATGTATGGTTTATGATTTTGTGGCACACATAAGAATAGTATCATTATGAGATGTGTGGGACCCATATCTCCCTCCAATTCATTGGGTAAAGATTTTAAATCTCATGAGATAGACATGGCTGGAACGGTAGGCTATACCGGTTCAGTGAAACAGGACTAAAACGAGGGTGACTCGGTTCAGAAAGGGACTTTGTCCACTAAGATAGTCTTGGAAATGAGTCTTGACTAACAAGAAATGATTCTATATGATTATGTGTGTATGCCACAAAGTTTCATTTTTTAAGTTATGGTTATTGTGATTACATTTCACTGCCATGATTTATCCCATTTTATGAAATTATGATCTCTTTTGCAGGTTAAGATTTCCAAAAGTTATGTGCTTATGTATACGATGTGATTGATATTTCTTTTGTTTACCCTTACTAAGCATTTGAGCTCACCCTTTTGTATGTTTTCTTTCCCCAGGTCAGGAAGAAGGTTATTAAGTAAGATATGCCAAAAGGGACTATAGATATGATGAAATAAATGGGAGACAGTGTAGATGCTTTATGAACCAGTTGATTATCTTTCTCAGTTTCTAAAGACACTATACCTATATGGTCCTTTCGTGGTTTTGTTATATTTTGTAATAAGTATGCTTCAATTTTTAAGTATTAACAATGTATGTAAAGTATGGGTCATTATAGTTTGTATCATAGGAAAGGTATAGTCAACCTTTGGAAACAAGGATGTGAAAGCCTTATTAAGAACCCTAAGGATAATTCTAAGCATAGAACACAATATTAGTGTTTTAGAAATGGCCGTGAATAACCTAGGATAAGACCTTACGTGTGAAATTTTATTCTTGATTATGTGGTTTTCCTATTATAATTAGTGTTGCTCACACTATTCTTCTTGGTTTTAGTCAATGGCCGGAACCCGAAGGAACCGTGTAAATGCGGAATGAGATGGGCAATGCAATGATTGTCCCCCTGAGAAAACAAAAGTTATGGGAGCTGGAATGAAAAATCTTGTAGCCATTCTCACACAACTTTCTCAAGATATGAATCATGCAGGTCTTACAAACGAGCAAAGGAAGGAGCAACATTCTGTTGAATACTTCATGAGGCAGCGTCCACCTTCTTTCCGCGGGTCTACTGATCCATTAGTTTCTGAACAATATATTAGTACTAATGAAAAGATATTTTCAATTATTCAATGTTCTGAAAATGATAAAGTCATCCTAGCAGTGTATCGTTTGGAAGGAGATGCTGATCAATGGTGGAATCTTATTAAGAATATGAGGCAAAGGGATGAAATTGATTCCATGGAATGGGACGAGTTCAAAAACTTATTTTTCAATAAGTACTTCCCTCGTATTCTCCGAAAAAAGATGGAGAAAGAGTTTCTTGAACTGAAGCAAAATGATGATGAATCTGTTAGTACCTATGAAGAAAATTTTACAGGACATGCAAGGTACACTTCTGGTATTATTATCCAACCTGAGAGTAAGATCGATCGATTCTTTAGTGGCTTAAAACCAAGTCTTTGAAGGGTGTTATCCATAAGGGACTTCAATAGCTACGAGGAAAACGTTTGATGTGCTCTCAAAGTCGATATGGAGATTGGAGTAACCCATCAGTCATATGGGTTTGATAAGAAGAGGAAAATGGAATTCAAAGGAAAATCTAAAGAGCACACTGAAAAGAAGATGAGCTTTCCCTTATGCTCAAAGTGTGGAAAGAAACATGGAGGGAGTTGTCTTAAAGGGACAAGTAAATGTTTCAAATGTGGAAAGGAAGGTCATCGGGCATTTGAATGTCGCGATGATGGGAAGAAGATGTCTAATGATGCAAACAAAGGAAGGGATACACAGAATGAACCTACTACAATTCAA
This sequence comes from Viscum album, assembly GCA_963277665.1. Lineage (NCBI taxonomy): Eukaryota > Viridiplantae > Streptophyta > Magnoliopsida > Santalales > Viscaceae > Viscum > Viscum album. The sequence goes on from OY728122.1 coordinate 382,708,138, forward strand.
TGTTTCAAGTGCAATGAGATGGGACATTATGCCAATAAATTCCCTAATCCAAGGGTTGATGATGATGGTCGACGTCAAAAAACTCTTAAGGCTAAAGACAAAGGAAACTCACATGCAATTTCTATCAGTGATGTGGAGTACGATAACGATGTGGTGAAAGGTACACTTACCATCCACTCTAAAGTAACAAATATTTTATTTGATTCTGGATCCACCCACTATTTTATTTCTGAAGAATTTTCTAAGGGTATCACCGTATTACCTCAACAATTAGATGTTTAGTTAGCTGTGACAACACCTAATGTCACAACTGTCGCATCAAAAGTTTATAATTCTTCTCTGATCGAATTTTTTGGGAAAGTGCTTCCTGCAAATCTTGTGATCCTTCCTATAGTGGAATCTGATGTGATTCTTGTCATGGATTGGCTTTCTTTATATGGAGCTCATATCAATTGCCAAATAAGGGAAGTCACATTTCATATTCCAGATCAATCTATGATCTTCTATCAATGCAAGGATGAACATAACCTTCCAGTGGAAATTTCTTCCATTTTATGGGTATTGATTCCACTAAATGAAGGTTATTTATCTCAAATGGATGGTGAGAAACTCACGATTAAGAATATTCCCATTGTACGGGAGTTTGATGATGTCTTTCCGGAAGAATTACCGGGTCTTCCACCGAATCGTGAAGTTGAGTTTTCAATAGAACTCGTACCGGGTGCTTTGCCTATCTCAAAGACACCTTATAGAATGGCCCCAATTGAGTTGCAGGAATTGAAGAAGCGACTCCAAGATAATCTTGATAAGGGATTCATACGCCCTAGTGCGTCACCTTGGGGAGCACCTGTTCTATTTGTTAAGAAGAAAGATTGATCAATGAGACTCTGCATTGATTATCGAGAACTTAACAAGATCAATATCAAGAACAAATATCCTCTCCCGTGCATTGATGACCTATTTGACCAACTACGCGGAGCTCAATACTTTTCCAAGATTGATCTTCGTTCAGGGTATCATCAGTTAAGGGTCAAAAGGGAGGATATACCAAAGACGGCTTTCCGTACAAGGTATGGGCACTATGAATTTATAGTGATGCCATTTGGTATTACTAATGCCCCTGCTATCTTCATGGATCTGATGAATAGAGTCTTTAGAGACTATATTGATCAATTTTTGGTAGTCATTATAGACGATATTCTTGTCTATTCAAAGAGCAAGGAAGAACATGAATATCACTTGAGAATTATATTGAAGACCCTGAGAAAGGCGAAGCATTATGCCAAATTTACCAAGTGTGAATTTTGGCTTCAAAAAGTTTCATTTTTGGGTCACATAATCTCAAAAGAGGGGATATCTGTGGATCCATCAAAAACAGAGGTTATCGAAAGATAGTCGAGACCAACAAAAGTATCTGAGATCCGATGTTTTCTTGGTTTGGCTGGATATTATCGACGTTTTGTGAAAGATTTTTCACAATTATCTAATCCACACACCAAGTTGACTCAGAAAGGAGTTAAGTTTCTCTGGACGGAAGAATGTGAAGAGAATTTCAAGGAGTTGAAATGAAGTTTATCCAGTGCACCTGTGCTCACACTGCCTTGTAGTGGAGAAAGGTTTGTGATCTATAGTGATGCATCCAAGAAGGGATTGGGGTGTGTTCTTATGAAAAATGATATGGTGATAGCTTATGCCTCACGACAGTTGAAAATCCATGATCAAAATTACCCAACACATGATTTGGAGTTAGCTGTGGTAATATTTGCATTAATGAATTAGAGGCATTACCTTTATGGTGAATGGTGTGATATTTATACTGATCATAAAAGTTTAAAGTGTATTTTCACACAAAAGGAGCTGAATATGCGCCAAAGAAGATGGTTGGAGATGATTAAGGATTATGACTGCTCAATCCATTACCACCCTGGGAAAGCAAACAAGGTGGCAGATGCATTAAGTCGACAAGACCATGCTAGTTTATCCATGATGAGTATCACAAAAGATCCAATATTTATGGATTTACAAAGGATGGATCTTGGAATTATAATGTAAGGGGAAAAATCTTATCTTTCTCAAATTAATGTTCAACCATCTATACATGTGAAGATTAAAGAGGCACAGAAAGAAGATGTCGAGTTACAAAAGAAGGTGAGAAATGTTCCTGAATTCAACCTTGATTGTGATGGGATAATAAAGTTCTGGAATCGGGTTTGTGTTCCTCCCATCCCCGAATTAAAGAAGGAGCTGCTGGATGAGGCTCGTAGTTCTTCATTCTCTATTCATCCTGGAAGCACGAAGATGTATAGGGACCTGAAAGAGTACTTCTGGTGGGATGGCATGAAAAGAGATGTTTCTGAATATGTCTCTCGATGCTTGGTTTGTCAACAAGTTAAAGCTGAGAGACAGAAGTCTAAGGGGATGTTACAACCATTACCCATACCCGAATGGAAATGGGAAAACATCACTATGGACTTTGTCACAGGACTACCTAAAACATCCAAAGGCAATAATGCTATCTGGGTCATAGTTGATCGTCTTTCAAAGTCTGTACACTTCATTGCTATTAGAGAGGATTTCTTTCTGGATCAGCTTGCCAGGATATATGTAAAGGAAGTGGTAAGATTTCATGGAGTACCACTTTCTATTATATCTGATCGGGATCCGAGATTTACCTCAATGTTCTGGAAAAGTCTTCAACATACTCTGGATACAGAGTTGAGTTTCAGCACTGCTTATCATCCTCAGACAGACGGTCAGTCTGAGAGAACAATTCAAACCCTAGAAGATATGTTGAGAGCTTGGTCTATGGATTTCAAAGGTGGTTGGGATCAACACCTACCTTTGGTGGAAATTTCTTATAATAATAGATTTCACTCCATTATTCAGATGGATCCTTATGAAGCTCTCTATGGAAAGAAATGTAGGACTCCAACTTTTTGAGATGAAGTTGGGGAAAGAAAGCTATTAGGACCTGATCTTGTTGATGAAATGGCAGAAAAGGTCAGATCTATTCAACAACACATAAGAGAAGCTCAGAGTCGACAGAAAAGTTATGCCGACAACTGAAGAAAAGACCTAGAGTATGGAGTGGGTGATAAAGTGTTCTTACGAAAATATCCCTGGAAGAGGGTTATGAGATTTGGAAAGAAGGGGAAGTTGAGCCCTAGATATATCGGTCCTTTCGAAATACTGGATCGTGTTGGGAAGGTAGCTTACCGATTGGTGCTTCTACCGAATCTCTCTCAAGTTCACGATGTGTTCCATGTATCTCTCCTGAGAAAGTACATACCTGATCCTTCACATGTACTCTGCTCAGAAGTTGTACCGCTGGAGCAAGATCTTTCTTATGAAGAACAACCGATAGAGATTCTGGATCTTAGCGAAAAATACCTAAGAAACAAGACCACTCGATAGGTGAAAGTTTTATGGAGGAACCACCAATTAGAAGAAGCTATATGGGAGCTTGAGGATATGATGAGGGAGAGGTATCCTCATCTGTTTGTTACAAAGTGATGAATTTCGAGGGCAAAATTCATTTTAAGGGGGGTAGAATGTAACACCCGAGACTTTTATGTTATATAAATCATCAAAGGAATATTTTTATACAAAACACTTTCTTGGATTGCTTTACACGAAATCGCGACCTTCCTCGATAGCTTGCGTCGTACGCAATACCGAGTTTCACTAAACAACGATATACTATTAATATATTATTAAAACTAGCCGTTATGAATAGTAATAAACACTTTTTGAAATTTTATAAATTTTATTTTTCAAAATGGAATTCATTTTTGTATTCGGAATATCGAAATTAGCCTAGGGTGAAATTTTGGTATTTTTTCTGAAAACATTCAATTTTTGATGAATAGTGAAACCACTAAGTGGTAGTTAAAAAACTGATTTTTTCATAAAACATAATTTTACCGCATCTGTGAGTAGAATTTCAAAAATCATAGAGACACGGTTGATGTCAATATGTAAAATGTGGTTCAATGAGATGAAAATAATTTTTTGGTCAATAGTAACTTTTTACTTTTTTTACCACGGTTAAAAGTAAATAGGGTAATTAAGGGTAAAGATGATATTATTATTACCCTAACACATGTCCTAATTCTATTGGACCAGTATAATTCGACCAAAAACAAACTTAGGAATAAAATATGACCATTTAGGCCCACTTGGATTAGATTACCACATTTATTATTAATTTATTTAAAGAAGGGTTAAAATAGTTAAAATCAAAGTTTAATAAGTAAATAATTTTTAATATGGGTTTATACATAAGATAAATTCGACTATAAATATTCTTTAGAAAGATAAAAACGATTTCCTACATAATGGTATTTTATTTTTAATTTTTAGACATGAAATAATTTAATTTATTTATGACACAAAGATGATGTAGTAATTATCTTATTAATGAAATATTGACATAATTAATGTTATAAACACCAAAATAAATGTAATTTGAGACTTTTTATGAATTACACTAATTTTATAGGTTAATATGACATGTCAGTATTGATTTAATTAATGTATTTCGAACTAACCATTCTTTTATGATTTTCACAAAAATCAATTACTAAATAGTGTCAAAATTGACATAAAATAGTTTTTAAAACAAATATTATATTAGTAATTGTTATTTTATTCCTAAAAATATAAGGTTCGGCCAAATGACTTAGATAAGGTTATATAGATTAATAATAAACAACTTGGGGTTCGTTTTTCTGATTACAGTAAGTTTATTAACCTTATAGTATAAGAACACAAGAAGACACGGTAAAAGTAAAATTATTTAACTTAATGTTAAATCTAAATGATAAGGTTAAAATAGGAACCTAAACTTATCTAAATTCTATTGGATGAGACTATTTAGACCCATACCCACCTTAGCTTCGAAATATATCAATTTGGATCTATTTAAAACCGAACTTCACTTTATAATAAAATAATATTTTTAGTTTTCCCAAAGGTGCCCCTCTCCTCCCTTATAAAAGGGAACCTCCTCCCCCTCTTCCTCACACCACTTTGAGCCTTCAATCTCGTCCAACCCCTGTCAATTACTCCTCTCCACTTCCCTAGATACATCCTAGAGGTTCTGGTATTCTTCAAAGACCAATTTTATTGCCCTAAAAGAAGGTCTCAAAGAATCACTTCAAAGAAGAGGTAATGCCCGTTACCGATTATTTCATCTTTATTTCTTCTTCCACTTCTTCTTATTTAGTTGTTTCATTATGAAGTAATAACATAAGTATCACTCATATACTGATATGTTATTATAAGTATGAAACAACCCTATTTCACCATCTATCCATCCTACAGAAAAAGAAATCACTGCGCGTGCGTACGTACGGAATACCGTCTCCACGCCGTGGTGTAATCTATTTTCCACCACCACCTTACTTGGATGGTTATAATGGTGTAAATAATGACTATATATGACTATTATAAAGTAATACTTATTCTTAAATAGTATACATACACTCCAATACAATTCCACGATCATAGGAATGATATCATCACTCGTGCATACGTACGGAATACCGTCTCCACGATGTGATGCGACTCGTTCTACATGATCTTCATTTAATAATTATTATATAAATGAATTGAATGAATGAATATGATATATATTACACTAATACCATCCTTTAAATGAGATATCTATAACCTAAAGATAAGAATAAGAATTTATTCGACAAATCACGCATAAGAACAAAAAGTTATAAACACCCAAATAACAAGTAGCAATGAAATATTACTACTAAGAAGCTATGAATATGACCATATATGATATCATAAAAATAATTATGATTCTGGAATAAGTCAATAACATTATTTAAATCATTATACATGAGGTTCGGACACTTACGAAGCAAAATGGATCTAAGGTAAGGGAAATATCACAATCTCATTTTTATCAGAGATTGTTTATACTTTGGTATTTACTAGGGTGTATTTTATCATCCACATCCATGTTTCCTCAATATGTAATATTATTTCCATCCACCTACAATTGTTTAAATCCAATTTGACCCTTTGGTGAGTTTTTAGTAAAGGATATGAAAGGAATCTTTTTTCGTTTTTCGTACGAGGTACTTTTTGACTTTTCCGACAAAAGTACGAGAAGAATGCTTTTTTAAATTATACGGAAAGAATGGATTTTTAAAACATTATTTCCAAGAAGCTTCCTTTACAAGTTTTCAATTTTATTTTTAATCAAATTCTTTTAGTTTAGAATTGTACGAAATATTAAGAAAGGAAAAGTGTTTTTGAAGCAGAAAGGATATTTTCCTCAAGAATGGAGTTCAAGTGTTTTATCAAAATTATTTTCCATCTAAGATAATAAAGGGTTATGTTTCTATCCCTATTATTACATTGATTTGATTATGTTGTGATGGAATTATATTTTTATGAATTCCTTTATCTTATATGAATTGTTTTATGATTTCACGATGTTTAAGATTCCCATTTTTATTATATGGGTTCTACTATGATGTATGGTTTATGATTTTGTGGCACACATAGGAATGGTATCATTATGAGATGGGTGGGACCTATATCTCCCTCCAATGCATTGGGTAAAGATTTTATATCTCATGAGATAGACATGGATGGAACGGTAGGTTATACCGGTTCAGTGAAACAGGACTGAAATGAGGGTGACTCGGTTCAGAAAGGGATTGTGTCCACTAAGATAGTCTTGGCAATGAGTCCTGACTAACAAGAAATGATTCTATATGATTATTTTTGTATGCCACAAAGTTTCATGTTTTATGTTATGATTATTGTGATTACATTTCACTACCATGATTTATCCCATGTTCTGAAATTATGATTGCTTTTGCAGGTTAAGAAACCCATAAGTTATGTGCTTATGTATACGATGTGATTGATATTTCTTTTGTTTACCCTTACTGAGAATTTGAGCTCACCGTTTTGTATGTTTTCTTTCTCCAAGTCAGGAAGAAGGTTATTAAGTAAGATATGCCAAAAGGGACTATAGATATGATGAAATAAATGGGAGATAATGTAGATGCTTTATGAACGAGTTGTTTATGTTTCCCAGTTTCTAAAGACACTATACCTTTACGGTCCTTTCATGGTTTTGTTATATGTTGTAATAAGTATGCTTCAATTTTGAAGTATTAACAATGTATGTAAATTATGGGTCGTTATATGATGGTTGATGTTTTCACATAAAATTGTGTCCATTTTAAACAAAGGATTGACCCTTTGAGTGATACCAGACACACCATGCCTCGGATTGAGACTGGGTTGACTTGTACTTGTGGATAAGGACACATGTATCGTTCTCCTATAGTATCAACACAATCTTAATGCCTTTAGTTGGATTTTCGTAGGTTAGTTTTTGTGTTCACTTCAAATTGTGTCCATTTTAAACAAAATAGAGATACTTTGAGTGATACCGTCTACATCGTGCCTCGGATTGAGGTGGTATTTACTTGTACACATCTAAAAGGACCCATGGATAATTATCATATATAATCAAGACAATATAAATTCGTTTGGTTGGATTTTCATTGGTTAGTTGCTGTATTCACTTAAAATCGTGTCCATTTTAAACAAAAGAGAGACACTTTGAGTGATACTGGCCACATAGTGCCTCAGATTGAGGAATGGTTGACTCATACATGTCTCAAAGGACCCATGAATAATTATCATAAAGGATAAAGGAAATCCTAATTTGTTTGGTTGGATTTTCGTAGGTCAATTGTTGTTTTCACTTAAAATTGTGTCTATTTTAAACAAAAGAGAGATGCTTTGAGTGATACTGGAAACACCATGCCTCAGACTTATTCTAGGTTGACCCGTACACATTGAAAATAACCCATGGATCGTTCTCCTAAATGATCAACACAATACTAAAGCATTTGGTCAGATTTCTATACGTTTATTGTTGTTTTCACTTAGAAATTTGACCATTTTAAACAAAAGAGAGACACTTTGAGTGAAACTGGCCACACCGTGCCTTGGATTGTGGTGGGGTTGACTCGTACACGTAAAACAAGACCCATGTATTGTTCCCATAAAGGATCAAGACAATACAAAAGTGTTTGATTAGATTTTCGTGGGCTAGTTGTGGTTTTCACTTAAAATTGTGTTCATTTTAAACAAAAGAGAGACACTTTGAGTGATATCAGCCACATCGGACCTCAGATTGAGGAAAGGTTTACTATGACATGTTGAAAAAAACCCATGGATATTTTTCCTATAGTATCAACACAATTATAATGTGTTTGGTCATATTTTCATATGTCAGTTGTTGATTTCACTTAAAATTGTGTCCATTTTAAATAAAAGAGAGACCCATTGAGTGATACCGGCAACACCGTGCCTCATATTGAAGCGGTCTTGACTCATAAACTTCAAAAAGGACCCATGTATCATTATCCTAATTGATCAATACAATCTGAATGTGTTTGGTGGGATTACCACAGATCAGTTTTTGTTTTCTCTTAAAAAAGGGTTCATTTTTAAACAAACGAGAGTCCCTTTGAGTGATACCAACCACACCATGCCTCAGATTGAGGCTGGGTTGACTCATACATGTCAAAAAGGACCCATGTATCATTATACTAAAGGATCAATACAAACCTAATGCGTTTGGTCAGATATCCGTAGTTCAATTGTTGTTTTAAATTATAATTGTGTCCATTTGGAACAAAAGAGACACTTTCAGTGATACCAGCCACAAAGTGACTCAGATTGAGGTGGAGTATACTATTAGATATAAAAAAGGATCCATGGATCTTTCTCATAAAAGATCAATACAATCTAAATGTGTTTGATTGGATTTTCGTAGGTCATTTTTTGTTTTCACATAAAATTGTGTCTATTTTAAACAAAAGAGAGACACTTTGAGTGATATCAGCCACACTAAGCCTCAGATTGAGTCCAAGATGACTAATACACATCTCAAAGGACCCATGTATCATTCTCCTAAAATATCAATACAATTCGAATGCGTTGATTGGATTTATGTAGGTAAGTTGTTGTTTTCACTTAAAATTGTGTCCATTTTAAACAAAAGAGAGGCACTTTGAGTGATACTGGCCACATTGTGCCTCATATTGAGGCGGGGTTGACTCTTACACGTCAAAAAGGACCCGTGGATCGTTCTCCTATAGAATCAAGACAATATGAATGCATTTGGTCAGATTTTCGTAGTTCAGTTATTGTTTTCACTTAAAATTGTGTCCATTTTAAACAATAGATAGACACTTTGAATGATATTGGCTACACCATGCCTCGGATTGAAGCGAAGTTGACTTTTACACATCAAAAAGGACCCATGGATGATTCTGAAACATTATCAAGACAATCCGGAAGCGTTTGGTTGGATTTTAGTATGTCAATTGTTGTTTTCACTTAAAATTGTGTCCATTTTAAACTAAAGAGAGACACTTTGAGTGATACCAGTCACACCGGGCCTCAGATTGAGGCAAGGTTGACTTTTACATGTTTCAAAGGACCAATGGATCATTATCCAATAGTATCACCACAATATGAATAAGTTTGGTAAGATTTTTATATGTCAGTTGTTGTTTTCACTTAAAATTGTGTCCATTTTAAACAAACGAGAGACCCTTTGAGTGATACTGGCCACACCGTGCCTCATTTTGAGGCTAGGTTGACTCGTACATGTCAAAAAGGAAACATGGATCATATCTGAAATGATCAATTCAATCCAAATTAATTTTTTTGGATTTTCATAGGTCAGTTGTTTTTTTCACTTAAAATTTTGTCCATTTTAATTAAAAGAGAGACACTCTTAGTGATACCGGTCAAACGGGGCCTCGGATTGAGGTGAGTTTGGCTTTTACATGTCCCCAACATACCCATGGATCGTTCTTCTTATTGTATCAACACAATCTGAATGCGTTTGGTCGGATTTCCATACGTTAATTTTTTTTTCACTTAAAAATATGTTCATTTAAAACATAAGAGAGACACATTAAGTGGTTCATCATTCATGCATGTTTTTGGGGCATATCATCTATTAAAATGGGAAAACAAAAAATTGGAGAAAGTATGTTTTATTTAATAACAATTACAATTTTCCTAAGAACATTTACATACAATAATGTTTCATTTTTTATCCTCTCAACCCCTCTAATGAATTACTACCAATTGTACATGTCCCCAAGTCAGATATTCATGCTATTTGGGTACAATCTACGTCAGGTATGCGGCCCACTCATTTCTGAAAAAATCTATATCATCTTGTGAGTATGAGGCTTTTTGTTATTCAGAGTAGTACTGTAGAATATATAAATAAAGAATTAATAAATTAATTAAATGAACTAGTATTTGTTTTTAAAAATACCTCTTTAGGAATTCTAGTTTGTTGATGAAAAAATATCTCTTTCAGAAATTTACAAACATAATAACTGCAATCATTATCGTTTTTTTGTTTTGGACACTGAAAAAAAAAATTATTTATTATGTGAATAAGTAACTTCTGTTGGGATGTGTTTGGATAGTGAAATTGTATTATATATACCCTGGTAGTTTTCCAGACTAAGTAGTTTCTCACCTCTTTATGCTTAGCCCTTATCCTCATTCATTTTTTAGATGATAATGATACACTACCCAATCATAAAAAAAAATACTTAGAAAAACATAATATAAATTATATTACTTGTTATTTAGACCTAAAATGAAGCATTTAGTGTCTTACAGATTAAAAAACTCCATCATGTGTGGTCGGTTTGATGGATATCCTTGCTTTGAATCCAGAAAATAAATCTTTAGAGTATCCAAGTTCACTGCAATTAGCATCCAATGTTTCTTAAAAAAATATGTAATAATAGAAGTGAAAATATAGTATATATGTTTTAATTGTAGAGTTTTTCCCCTGTATGGTTGGTATTTGGATGAGTCTGTCGTCTTTAATCTTGATTTCAAATGTTTTCAGTAAGGGGTTCACTATTGCATTCTTTTTTGATGGCTCTAATTTCGTTAGATGTGTTGATGTGGTATGAGGACTAACGAGTCTGAATTTTCGCTCCTAGAAAAATTACAGCAACTTTTTTTCATATATACGTCTGCCAACAATATAAAAATCATTTAGTCATAATGTTCCCATTAGATCAGCTTTTAGAAAATCAATTCATGAAAACATACCTCATATATATATTTAAAACTGTGGTGCCTAGCCAACTGTTTTCAACGATGTCATTTACATTTTCAGAAACAACGAAATCTTGAATTTCCTCTCCATATATATTCTTTTTGAAAACCACTATATGACTACTACTACGTCTTTGCTTCGTATCCACATGAGTCTTCAATGCTAGTAAATGTGTATAGAGAACATGTGGCATTATTTTGCTTTCAGTATCTCCATGGGATTAGTTGGTTGATCCTTTAGATGGTATTGAGCCAACATTTGTCTCCCCCTTAAATTTTTATGTCTATAATAACATTCATTGGTTCAGACCCTTTTTCATTAATCGGTAAATGTTTATCTTGAAAAAAAGGAAATAAATACCTCTTTGTCTGCATGTACTCTTACAAGTTGTGACAGCCATGAAATGAATATCCCAATAGCCTTTTTGACCTTATGAATATCATCTTCATCAAGTGGAATAGGTAGCTCTACATTTGGCTCACGTGCTACAACAATCGTCACTTTCAGATGATCTTTCAGAAGTTTCCTATTATGAAGTGTTCCATCTGGGATGTTGAACATTGTAGCCCTTGCTACAAGGTGATAGGTTGGTGTTGATAGATATAAATCACAATCATTATCACCCTACAGAATATTAGAATAGGAAAAGTATCAGTGTTTGTCTGATTCACATTTCATGATAACAATTTTTAAAATATTTATTATCATGGCTAAGATAGCTCTTTTAGGGGAATGGCTCACCTCAAAGCTAGTGGGGGGGTGGGGCGGGATCTTCACGCACTGGTTGTTCCTGAGTTTTATCTTCTCCTTGCTTTCCACCCATAAAAGTGTCTAGAAAATCACACTATAATTGTAATAATTCTTTAAGGGTTTCTAGTTTTTTCTCATTTGTTTCAATTTCTCATCTCTATCATCCGTTGTTTTCTTCTCAAAAAAACTCAGGGTGTCACCCAAAACCCTACACCTATGACATGACCATATTGTTCTGGCTGCTTCAAATCCGCCGATAATAGGTATGCATCTGCTATAGGAGTAGTTGATTCCTATGACTTTCAGATATAGGAAAATAACTAATTATTTTTATGTAATAGCAATTTAAAACAATTCTTTTAATCATCATGTCATACATACACATATTTCCTACAATTTTTGTGTGTTCTCATCTACTGGATTCCCTTCCTTATTCACACATGCCTCATTTCATAGAACATGACGTGGGATGGAAGTGTCTTTGATTTTAGACTCATCAATCTACATATAAATGTAGAAAGATAATTATGATGTTTTTTATTGGCACCTAACAATATTAATTTAAATTTAAAATACATACCACTTTCTTTTCTAGTGAAGCGTACCCCGTCCATTCTTTATGATAGGGGTATGATGGTTTTGATGCACGTTCCTTATTTTTTGTACAAAGTTGTGGTTTCATAAATTAAATATTGACAAACAAAGTGATGAATACACATATCCTTGAACAACATATTATCACCTACAATTTACCTGAAACTTCTCATCCCCATCGCAGACAATAAATGCATCCCATGATTCTTGGGATATCAGGTGAGCATAGACAATGGGTGGGTGGGGGTTTATTTTACCTTTGGAATCTTTTAGGTGACATCTTGTTAAAATAGTGCGAAAACGTCGATGAATCCTTCCTGAAAGCCTTAGTACATAATCCTTGTTTGAATCATAGACTATAAATATACTCTGTAAGAGATTGAGAAGAGTAGGAAATTATTTCATTATTTTATTTTCTAGTAAATTAAAGAAAAAAATTAATAATGTTACCATAATTGCTTTCCAGATCACAGCCTTCAGCTCAGACACAACATGGTTCCATGAATTTATGTTAATCTGAACACGTTTCTGAGTGACAACTCCAATGTAACAACTAAACATAGCCTTGTTGGGATTCACATCTTGGCCTCATGCATTCCATCAGACATCAAATTTTATGCCTTTTCTTTTCACCTTAAGAACTTTGGATAACACCGTCAAACTACGATGAACATGTGTTTTCTGTGACATTGGTCCTTCATTCCCGACTATTTCATCGATATCAACATCATCTATATGTTCATCTAAAATGGTAGCAACGGCATGTGTTGATGGTTGTTGGACCTCAACACTAAGAGAAAAAATAGTTTTAGAAACGTGTAGTTTCTCTACACTGTGAGCAGCAACAGTAGCCGAAACAGTAGCAGCTTGAGTGACTTGTTTAGCCTCAAGGTTAGGAGCACCTGAATGCGCAAAAGTCATTATCTGCAAAAGTGGTTGAACAATTAATTTAGATTACATAAATTCAGTAATGATATGATAATAACATGAGATAACAATATCTTTATTACAAACAAAATATAGCCTGTTTATTGAACTCGCTTTATTTTTTTAAAAGGCTGAAGGGATTTGAAACCTCTATTGATTATCCAAATCCCTTCATTGTGGTCTCCTCTAACACACAAAACATCATCTACATTGGGACTGCTGTGAAATGATTATGACGTACCACTGAAAGGATCGTACTCAATTGAATTTTCATCGGACCCTTCATTATTTTTGGATGATAACATAACAATTGACCACTATCAGTTTGCGGGATCTAGAACATAAAAAACTTTTACCGCTTTTGATGCAATTATAAACTGTTCACCTTTGTACCCTTCTTTACTAAAATAAAATTTCACAAATACACATTCTTCTATTTTAAAACCACTGTTGTTATCAAACTATTTTCCAATAAAATAAGGCAATTGGAATGTTTTATAATCCAACTCCCATATTAGTTTAATAATTCCAAAGTATGACATATTTTCATAAATTGGATTTATGTCCTTACTACCAGAAACATGCATCAATTCACCCACTAGTGTAACTCCACTATTTTTCATGGTACTATCTTTATCATGTTCATCTTTATAGAATATATAACCATTAATTACATAACCACTGAAAGATAATACATACAGACTTGGTCTGGCAGCTATCCCTCGATGTAGTTTTGATACTGAATTTGGATTTTTATCTAACTACATAGAAATATGGTCCTGAAACAATCCTATAAACTGGTGATTATGTGTATTTGATAACCATTTTTCATCCCTTTATGGATTCAACTACCTAAAAATTTCATTGTGCATTTCAATATATAGTGCAACCTCCCAACTGTTATCAAAAACATAAAGATGGGCTTGCTCCAAATCTGTAATACTGATTGTCACAAAATCTCTTCCAAAAATTCTCTCACCCTCAATGTATCTAGTGTGACAAGATTTTTGGAGTCCAATTCTTTCCACATCAAATAGGTATTCAGTACATAATTCAATGACTCCCTCAACAATATATCACTCTACTATACAACCCTCTGGAAGACTTCGATTTTTGACATATCCTTTTAAAATCATTATATACCTTTCAACATGATACATCCATCTATAGTGCACAGGACCACAAAGTCGAATATCTCTCACCAAGTGAATCATCAAATGAACCATCATATCAAATAATGTTGGTGGGAAGAACATTTATAATTCACATAATATGATGAAAATTTATTTCTCCATAGCTGTAAATTTCGTCGGGTCTAAAACTATGCTACATGAATCTTTGAAAAAGAAACAATGTTTGGTTGACGTATGACGAACATTCTTGGGAAAAATTAAATGTAAAGCTATATGAATTAGATCTTCCATCAAAACATGGCAGTCATGTGATTTCCAACCTTTTAAATTCAAATCATTAATTGACACAATGTTCTTGATATTTTATGAATACCCCTCTGGAACCATTACATCATTGAGGATGTTGCAAAACTGATATATATCTTCCCTAGAAAGAGTATAAGAAGCTGGAGGAAGAAACATTCGATTTTTACCCTATACGGGAGCCAACTCTTCTCATATTCTCATGTTATCCATGTCAAACCCTGACTTAATTCCATCCTTCATTTTTTCAGGGGCATTTAGAAATGTTCTGATAACACTATCACATACATTTTTTCCACATCCATCACATAAAGAAAATGTATGGCATACAAACAATTCTAGTATGGTAATTCAAAATAACTGATCTCTTTTTCCAACCGATTTTTGTATTGTTTTTCTAAAATGGTTTACCAAAAACCGTGTTCATATCTTTTACTTTCTCAAACAGCTGATCACCTATTAGTGGAGATGGTGTTGTGCATTTTTCTGAAAATGTATTAAATGATGACTTCCAGGATCGGTACTTATACCGATGAGGTAGAAATTTACGATGTCCTGTAAACACAGATTTCAATGAATGTTTCAAACTAACTGATTCTGTATCATCTTTGCACAAGATACACCCTTGAGTTCCTTTAATGATATAGCCTAAAAAGTTTCCAAAGTAGGGAAATCATTTATTGTCCCATACAACATCGCTCTCAATGTGAAGTATTCACTTTTATAAGCATCATACAACATGGCACCTAAATCCCACAGTAACTTCAAATCCTCAATAAAAGGATCTAGATAAACATCAATATCATTAACTGGTTGTATTGGTCCTAATATAATCATAGATAACATTATGAATTTCTTATTCATGCATAACCAGGGTGGAAAGTTTTAATTTACAAATATAACTATCCATGTACTATGAGTGCTAGTTTGAAAACCAAAAGGATTCACTCCATCTGTAGATAACGCAAGATAAAGGTTTCTCGGCTCTTTTTCAAATTCAGGATATTCATGATCAATTTTCTTCCATTGAGGAGATTCGTCCAGATGATGTAATTTCCCATCATTATTTCATTTTTCTGCATGCCACGACACTTGACTTGCAGTTTCTTCACTTCCATATAGACGCCTAAACCTTGGAATGATTGGAAATTGCCATACAACTTTCGTAGGATTGGATGCATATTACTTGTATCGAGAAGCACCACACTTTGGGCATTTTGTAAGTGATTTGTTCTCCTTGAGAAACAATATACAGTCTTCCGATCAGGCATGTATTCTTTTATAAATCATACCCATCGAGCGTAGTATTTTTTTAGCTTCATATGTCCATCTTGGGAGCTCATTATCTTCCGAGAGCAGTCATTCAAGAGAGCAAGTAGTTCTGTAAAACTGACATCACTCCATCTTTTGCCTGCATTCAATTTAAACAACTTCAGTACAACTAAAAAGTCCATATATTTAGTGAAACATGTATATAATGGCGTCTTTCCACAACTCTTTAACTTCTCAAAAATTTTGGCCATTCACAGAGTTCATCTTCAATTGTCTTTGTCATTTCCTCAATACGATCTTCATCATCATTGACATCTTTAATCACTTACTCTATACATTCTTCTTCATTATCTATATTTGTATTCATATATGATGATCCATAAAACGTAGTTTTATCCCAGCCAGTAGGTACATTCTCTTTTTATCCATGTTTATTCCAACATTTTTAACTCTGATCTATTCCGTGACATATCAAATGTTCTTCCAACTCCTCTAGATTAATTAGTCTAGAATAACAACATTGTAAACATGGAAAAAGGATTTTAGAATGATCCTTTGCGTGATCCTTTGCAAACATGAAGAAATATTTCACTCCGTTCTCATACTCTATTGTCAAACGATTATCATCCATCCAATCTTTATTCATCTCCATTTTATTTGAATCTCAAATATTAGTATTTATGGTTCAAGTACACAAAATAAGACATCCAAATATAGTAGAAGAGAACCAATTCCTTATAAAAATATAAATTAATAGAGCCTAACCATTTCCAATAAAGATTTGGAAATCAACCGAACTAGGATAGACCCACCATCAAAATCAACAAAGTTTCCCAAAACAAAGGAGTTCTCGGGGATAATAACATGTGCCATAGATGGTAAAACTCACACGGCATCATCCTCTATGGCTCGTCCTCCTCTATCGGGTCAACCCTTATATGATCAACTAGTCCATCATTTTATACCTCACCAACCTAAAATACATATGGATGAAAACAAGTATCCATCTCTATAAGTAAAGAAAGGATCCTCATAATCTCTACAATATGGAATTCATTAAATATAATTACTTTAGATTCATTATAGTTTCCTAAAATCACCCTACTCCAAACACAAGAATAATCAAGAAAGATACATTTACCACTCCTAGGACTCTTCCCTATATTCAATATCATCATGCCTAAATACCCATATATCCACACATACACATGTCACAGACACATAAAAAATCATATCCAAATCAAAACTAAAGTACCCATATGGATCTCAATCAGGTTACTCGACTCAAGTGGTGGGGTGTAACAAATAATAAGAAAATATAATAAGTTATAGTCACAAATAAACTTCAAACTTCTTGATCCTGAGCTGTTGTTAACCAAACAAAATACCAATCTTAGAGAACCACTACCCCCCTTTAGAAGATCTAATAAATCATAAATATAGGTCAACATATACTTTTTATTGAACAAAACCTGATTGAGATTCTGGTAATCAACACACAAGCGAAGGGTTCCAATGACCTTCTTATTGAAAAGCATCAGTTCTTCCCAAGGCAACACACTAGGTTAAATAAATAATTTGGAATCCAATTCATCCCACTGATTATTTAGTTCCTTCAATTTAACTAGTTCTTTATGGTAAGATAGAATAGATAATGGTTTTGTACCCATCACCAAGTTGATAGAGAACTCCACCACCCTCTCTAGTGGTACACCAAAAAAGACTAAAGGAATCACTTTTGGAAATTCAATAGCTACTAGGGGAAGTTAACTATAATAGGCTTCTACTCCAGTTCAATAGCATAAAAGGATATCATCCCACTCAACTCTGGAAGAAGTGGTCAAGCTCGACTAGACCTCAGGTCTAATTTTTTATTGAAAACATTGAATTTCCCATCAAGGGTATTGAAGGACACCCACCGATGATAATAGTAAATCCAAGATTTATTAAAAACAAGTCAGTCCATTCTGAGAATAACATATAGGGGAATCAATTTAAGAACCAAAAAATATCATATGATCTAAATCTCGGAAAAATAGAAATCATGGGAGGGGAATCAGGGACTTTACTCCCTCTTTATCCAGAGTGATGTTACAATCTCTATCAAATAATCCATGAGATCTATTATATGTTTCAATAGTTCTATATTGAGGTTTGATATGAAATAATGATGGGAACCAATATCAAATAAAATATACACAAAAGAAAAAGAAATGGAAATATTACCTCTCACTATCGTATGACCCACATCAATTCCTACTGGAGATTAATCCATATAAATAAGTGGTTTCATTCCTAATACATGCTTCTAGGATCCCATTTTTATTGAATAATATTACTATGATTTGGTACCTATCAATATTAATGATTCCATTACACTACATAGGGTATTAAAAACATGTAAACCCCTCTTCAAGTGGGTTTAATGTCTATACAAAATGAAAATATTCAATGCTTCCATGCAACAATGCTTTGAGTGATCAATATTTGCACATTGGAAAAAAGTCATTTGGAATTTACTAGACTCTACAGATGATCTGGAGGATATTTTGTATAAAATACCACCACCACTATTTTCACTATGAGGCTCATTCTACTTTCTATTCCACTTATAATAACCACTAAAACTACCACTGGGAATATAAGTAACTCTAGTTAACCCTGATATAATAGTCATGCCAATTTCTTCGATCACATCCCTTTATAGAGCATCAATATTTTGGGTAAACATTAGCATAAATTCTTGATATTGGATATCTTATTGAAGATCCATATAAAACCTCTACGGCATAAGATTCTTGATTGACACCACGTCAAGTGAAAACTAAGAAATTTTATAG
This sequence comes from Viscum album, assembly GCA_963277665.1. NCBI lineage: Eukaryota > Viridiplantae > Streptophyta > Magnoliopsida > Santalales > Viscaceae > Viscum > Viscum album. Next base: position 382,727,118 of record OY728122.1, read on the forward strand.
AAATTATTAGTATATTGAGTCAATGTCTAATAACCTTAGATGAGGATGAGAAACTCCATTGACTTACCTGATACCATCGAATCTATATATAATTTCTTAGTAAAATATTTCTAGAATTATTTGAAATCTAAGACCCCATTTAGCTTAACTATAACTATATCACCACTTTTACATACACATTCCAATCATCATAAGAACATAGGGATATCACCACTTTAACATTTTCAAATTTTCACATGGATCCAATGAATGAAATATCAAACCAAGACAACTATTTTACACAAAAAGAAACTTCCCATTTCACGTGCCCTCTAAAACCATTTAGAAACACATTTCACACCACTTTAAAAAATTATGAAACACATTTGGAAACACAACAAGAAGCACACATATGGAGTCCAACCATTTCCATGTGAAAATACCCTTTCAAATTCATATGTTATAACATGTTTCAAATCACATTCACTATTCAAAGACACATAACTAGTTCAAAAAAATACAACATGCAAAGAAATGAATTTCTCTTATAAAATACACATTTAACACAATCAAACCATTAATTCTCATTGAAAACTCATTTTACACCTTTCACAGAAGACATAAAAAATATTTAAGAAACACCTCAACAAAGATAACATGAAACATAAAAATATTCCTTTAGAAAAAAAAATTCACAGGTGGATCTCAAAACCTTTCCAAAAAAATTTTCACACCAAAAAATTAATCCATAGAACACATTCCTGAAACTAAGATAGCATATCAAAATCATCTAATATAGTAAAATCTATGAATCATTTATGACACACTTGGAAACATCCAAAGGTGGAGGTACATAGGATGAGGTGTACGGGAGGAGCCACCAACCAAAGATAAATGGATGAGTAGGGTTAGCGGGGAGTAGGTTCGAGCGAAAAGGAGGAGAAGTAGGGTTTGGGGGGAGGAGGATCTACCAAAGGGGTTTGAGGGGAAGGATTAGGAGAAGTGCTAGTGGTTAATGTCAGGCAATGCGAAGATCGGGGCGGTGGAGGTCTAGAAATGCGACGATCGGGGGAGGTGGAGGGGAGTCACAGGGTTACAGTACCATGAGAGCTTTAGGTCGTGATAAACTGGGGAGTCTATGCGACCAATTTTATAAAATATTGGACTATGGTTTTATCAGTGCTGATAAGGGGAATCTTTATCAGTGAAAAAACACTAATAAATCCTCCATGTATGAGCGCTAACATTTTAGCACTAATACATGCCTTCATTATCAGCGCTAAAATTTTAGTGTTGAAACAAGGTGTCTTTATCACTAGTTTTTTCTTAACGCTGATATAAGGTGGTACTTCCCTTGCCTGTTTTTTAGTAGTTTCACTGAATCACGTCACAACAAATGTTCCACCACTGGGCACCATCCATTCCTAGCTCCCTCAGCCTTGATCAATGTTGAATGTCATCTGCACAAGACACAACATGGTGCATTCGTAGCCCATGAAACAGTGATTATAACGATACTCAGTAGGGACCCCAAGACCCCTGTAGGTCTCCTAGCATTCCACAAAGGAAAAACCCACAAATCAAGTCCACAAACACAGAGAATGAAAAAAATACATCAACTCTACTTAGGTATATTCCCATACATTTACCTACGTTTTCAAGATATACTCATCTCATTCATGAGAGAAGAAAACCACAAAGGTAACACCATGAAGGTAGAGGTACCACATAGGTAACACCATGAAGATAGACATACAACTCAGGTAACACCATGAAGATAGAATTACAGCATAGGTAACTCCATGAAGATAGAATTACCACACAGGTAGAAGTACCACATAGGTTACACAACTAAGAAAACACACAAAAGGTAGGATCACCACATAGGTAATACCACGAAGATACAAGTAAAACATAGGTAAAAGTACCACACATGTAACACCACGAAGATAGAAGTACCACACAGGTAACACCACAAAGATATAAGTACAACATATATAGCACCATGAAGATATAAGTAGCACTCAGTTAAAACCATGAAGATAGAATTAACCCACAAGTTACACCATAAAGATAAAACTACCAAAAAGGTAACACCACAAAGATAAAAGTTTCACAAAGGTAACACCATGAAGATAACACCACAAAGGTAAAGGACTGAGATCAAAATCAGGTATAACATAAGTACATAAGTATATATTATTAGTCATAATCTGGATCATCTTATTCTGTTAAGAGGTGATACTGCTAACCCACACAGGATCGATAGGTATTAACCCCCGCTGACCCACACAGGATCGATAGGAACTAACCCCTGCTGACTCTCATAGGATCTGACTCACATGAAAACAGTATGTTCTGACCCATACAAGATCACTGAGTGATGACCCACACAAGATTTGATATATGCTGACCCATATAGGATCGATAGAAGTTGGCCCACATAGGATCTGTATTCTTTCTTCATGTTACATCCAATCATAGGATTCCCCACACCGGTGTGCTCGAGTTCCATAGAATCTACCCCTTGAGATATCATTCATACCTTGACTGCTACTAATATCCACAAAGAAGTAACCCAAAGTAATTACATGACGTAAGGTTTCCAATGCAAAAACAAATGTGTTAATCAGATGCTCGGTATATGAGTTATAAGCATTTTAGTTATGAGTTCCTAGTTGGATTTGGGTTCGTTCAAACCCGGACGTACTCCAATTATCTCCAAAGATCAAGTGGAATATAAAAAAAATTAATTTATTGCTCTAAGGGTCCCAGATCCATAGATGATTCATCTAACGGATGACCATATTTCAATTCATGGCCCTTTAAGTGTTTCTGGGTCCAGTTCGGCCCGACTTCGGTTTGACCCGGTCAGACCGACCTTGTCCAACCAGGTGTGGGTAGGGAAGAGGTCCAACATGGTCCACAAGGGGGCAGCCTGCAAGGGAGCCTCGACCCATAAGTTAATCCCATCCTGTAAGGGTGGCCCTATCCATAAGGGGGTGCGGCCCGCCAGTACACGGCCCGCTGGGTAGGCAGCCCGCAAGGGTTGGTGGTCTGCTGAGTAGGCGGCCCTTAAGGGGGTGGCCCGGCCACATGATTCATGGCCTACAAGGTGGGAATGGCCTGCATTCCACCTGCGATGGAAAAGGGTGGGACTCCCCTGTTATTTTGAATGGCCTAGAGGCAGTTCAGCTTGTGAAATGGCAGCGCCACGTGGGCGCTTCCTTGTCAACACTAAACCCGCGGTAGGCACGAAACCCACTGGAGGCACGGGTTTTTCCTCTTATGTGGCATTGTTTAGGGCCCTTTTCTAGTCGTCAGTGCACTATTCACGCTTCCCTTACCTTCAGTAGCGGGTAGATGTGTTGGACACCTCCTCTGACCACCGTGGATGACGATTCGTGACCCCTTACTCACCGATGGCACGCGATGGTGCGCCACACCTCCTCTGTGACTGGCTGGTGTCTGCCACTCCAGTGACTACCAGGAATTACATTCACTACATCCTCTTTCATTATGTGATTGCATGCCGCCTACATCTTATCTGGTCGGTGCCACTGCACTGAAAATATTCCCTAGAGGTGCAGGGGTAGTAAGGTAGCAGAGGGTCTGTGCTAGGTTCGTTAGGCTCGCGCCCCTAGCATTGGATTGTAATTATGAAAGAGGATTAAGGGTTAAAGAAAATGCACTTGAAATATAAAAACAAACAAACCCCTACCTCATGAACGATGGAGAAAAACCCGCAGTTGAGGAAGTGGGTCGGGGATCACCGTCCCCCGCAACTAACCCACAATGACGTCTCTTGATCACCAATCTATGGTTTAGGCCTTTGGTGTCACTCATCACCGCTCACTGGAACTGGATCCATCTTCCAATGGTTTAGTGTTGAGGCACTTTATTAGCACTTTTATTCTTAGTGAAGCTATTCCAAAACCTCTCCCCAAGCTCCATATATATTAGAGAGTGGGAGGATAAGTAACAACGTAGTAAATTAATGGGGGATCATTAATTAGGAACCTTCCTAATCCTCCAATGTTGCAGTTACTTAGAATTGAATGGTCAAGCCATTTATTGGCTTGACATGTCTCTGGTCCCAAGATGTCATTTTTTCTATGGAGGAAAAATAAATAAAGTAAAATAACAATGTTATTTTATTTATTCTTTCAAAAAGTCCCAAAAACTAACCTTTTCTCCAAACCTACAGTGGTTTAAGTGAGGACTCCCATAAGAGAATCTTGGCCATGTGGATTCAATGGTGTCATAGGATGTTTAATCCATGTAACAGTTTAAAAGATAAGAAATGTCACTTGTGTGTTTACTAAATGTATCTGAAAAAATGTATAGAAAATTATTAACAGTCACCCTTGACCTGCACCAGTCAAGGTTAGGCTCTGCCTAATGGAAAATCATTCAAATGAACTCAATGGTACTCTCATATTTGTAATATGAGTTACAATTTGGAAGTTATGGATTTTAAAAATATAATATTTTTCCCTTAATAATTATTTTTCAACCAAAAACTAACTTCCATTGTTGGTCCAAAACAGCCAATGTCCGTATCTGTCTAATGAAAGAATACCCTTATGAGCTCAGTGGTGGTCTCAGATTTTTATTCCAAGTTACCATTCTTGAGTTATAAGAATTTGAAAAATAAAATGACTTTATTTAATTATTTTATTTACAATAATTATGTTATCTGGTTTTCTCATAGGAGGCATGTGCTGAATACACTTAAGTCACGGCTAGGGTAAACCCGCCATCCTGAATGCAACGGTGCCCTCAGATTTCTGATCTCGGCACCAGTCTAATATTTAATCCAATTTTTTAGGAAAACACTCACAGACACTATTTAAAGATTAATAAAGCATCGATGAATCATTTTGGGCTCTTCTGGCCTCAGAATTGCCTACCATTAGATTTCTCAGTCTCGAAATAATTATATATAATTGAAAACAAATTTATACAAAAAATTCTGGTTGTACAAAAAAATTTCTAAAACAAATTTTTCTCAACCAAAATATTTGTTAATCAAATTTTTCTCAACCAAAATATTTTTTAATCAAATTTTTCATAACCAATTTTTTTCATAATAAAATTTTTGGAAATCAAATTTTTCGTAACCAAATTATTCTTAATCAAATTTTTCATAACGAATTTTTTTAATCAAAATTTTCATAACCATAATTTTTGTTAATAATATTTTTTGTAGAAATTTTTTTTAATCAAACATTTTGTAACCAAATTTTCATTAATCAAATTTTTTGTGACAATTTTTTTTCCTTAATCATGTTTTTCAAACCAAATGTATTTTTCCTTAATCAAATTTTTTTTAACCAAATTTTTTTTCCCCTTATCAATTTTTTCATAACCAAATTTTTTTCCTAAATCAAATTTTTCATAAAAAAATTTATTTTTCCTTTATCAAATTTTCTGTATTCATTTCTTTGTAAAAATGTTTTCTTCTCAAAATGTTTGGGAACTACAATTCTAGAATCATAAATTTCTATTCCATGGAAAAAATTTCAGAATCTAAGTAGTTTAAGAAAAATTTTGTCTCTACTAACATTATTACTAAGCAGTTCGGAAGGAATGTTTTCTTAATTAAATTTTGTTAATAAAATTTTATTCCCTTGATGGTATTTTTAAAAAACTCTATCAAATTCACTTTTCGTAATTTTGAGTTTTCCTTAAAACCTCAGAAGATTGAAACCTCCCAAATAGTTCTTTGGAATTTATATCAAACATCAGATCAGATCATGCTTGTTTCAGAAATTAGATCATTTTGGGAATTCAAATCGTCACTTAAATGCTTATACAAATTCCCCATATAAATTTTCCCAGATCAATTATAAAAGATTTCGGTGTCGAAGATCTACCTCTCTTCAAAAATCACTTTCTATTTTTCAAAGTTTTCTAGACTCTGGATGTCACTAGAACCCTACCCATAGATATATATGTCTTCAGCAATGGAATTCAAGGATTAGAAAATCTATAAGGAAAGTTTGGTTGACCCAAAGTTATTGACTAAATATAATTCCTTGATTATGAAAAATATTATGCTGAATGGACGAGAGAGTTTTTTCATATCCAAGACCAAAATTCAGGATCTCGTTTACACTATCTTACTTATAGAATTTTTTGACACATTATGCTTTTATGAGGAAGGTGGAATATATAAGTTTTCCTTTAATGTTATGAGAAAACATATTCTCAATCCTCTAATATAGCTTCAAATATACTTGGTATTTCGTATGAAGGTGAGGCTATATTCTGCACCCATAAGTTTCCATATCAGTCAGGATGTTTCAAGAAGGAAACGGTAATGGAGTGACATTGAATGAAAGGATTAAAGTCACATAAGATCAACCATTAATCGATAAATTTCATGATTCTAGAATTATGGGTAAATGGTTTCTTCATTCTCGGTAAAGGAGACAAGAACTCCTATAAAAAAAGTAATATATTCATTATAGTGTTTGTGGTTAAGTTGAGGAAGGTAAATATTATTAATTACTTCCACTTGAATATCACCAATGTTAATAATGGATCTCTCAATTCCAGATTATAATGTATCTTGAAATTTTTTCATATAATAAAGTGTTATGCTTAGAATCTTTTGAAATTGCCCATAGTTTTGAGCCTAGAAACATCAATATCTTGTTGCTATGTGATGACACCTTAAGTAGAATGAAAGTCAGTTTCAATACCAAGTATGGAGAATTTTATGATATCTTAGAATTTGAGATTGAAGACATAACTAAAAAAGTGAAGGGAGCAAAAAAATCCATGAAATAACATAAGAAGAGAAAGGAGAAGGAACTGGAAACCTTAGAAAACCCAACAGTTCCAAAAAAGTCAGTCAGCGCCCACAAAACTGAAGAAGAAAAAAACATTCTCGGATGAAGTATTAGAAAAATGAATGGAATATAATAACAATAAAAAATAAGTTGATTCAGGTTTTGTCTTAGATACTACTGAGGAAAAGGCATTGAAAATTCCAACTGTTGAAGAGTATAATAACAAACTAAAAGAGAAGAAGTTGAAGAATAAAATGTATATAGCTAAAAAATTTCAAGAACTTTTTAAGGATACTGAGAGAGCCTCTGAATATATTTAAGTACTGGAATAATTCCTCAATGAACCAGTACCTATAGAGACTCTGGGAATGAAATATAAAATTCTGGAACATGAAGTGCAAGAAGATATAGTTTAGAAAGAAGAAATAGAAGAAGATGATGATGATAATGATTATGATGAGAGTGATGATGTTATAAAACAAGTGGAATAATATCATTATAGGGAAAGTAATTCTGACAATAAATTGATTAAGACATCCCAGGTCGAGTCAACGAAGAATATTTCTCAAGGAAAATAGGATGATGGATAGGAATCAATTAATAGACCTACTTATGATGAATGTATAAATCATAAAATTAGCCAACCAGATGATCTTAAGAGAGATACTAAGAAAGAAGAGGTTGATAAAGTTAAAATGGTCCATCTTTTAGATAGTGAGCATGAATCTTAGAAGTTTGTGAAGACTATTTCCAAAGTAGACAAAGGAAAACAGTTGATTTATGATACACCTAAGAAGGTAATGGTGGTTAAGAAGGATGTTGGTGGTTCATCCAAGAGGAAAGATGAAGAGATTGAAAAAGAATCTTCTCTTATAAGGGAATCAGATTTGAAATCATCTTCCATGGGTAATGATTCTGTGGAATAGTCTCTGAAGAAGTTAGAAAACACCATTTCCCTATTTCTTATAATTGATTCAAGATTCAAACTACTTCAACACTCCTTTAATCAGAATTTAGATTCCATAAGCTTTATCATGAAAAAATGAATCAAGATTTAGGAATATTTCCAAACATTCTTTATTAGTTATGATTCCCATAAGATATCATATAAGGAAATAGAAAAATGTTCTAAAAGAAAAATTTAAGACATGAGAATTATTTATGACTTTCAAGATTCAGTAAAATATTCTTTTTAAATGTCTGATGATAGGATCAAAAATCCTTCAACAATTTTTTCACAGAAGATGAACCTTGAACATGTAGGCTGGAAGCAAGAAGATAATGATCTGAGTGGGAAGTTGAATTTGGTTACTTTAACTTTTAATAGTGAAAGGGAGCTCTGGGAAGAGTTTGAAGAAAATTTCAACTATCAAGAATAAATAGTGAGGTCTCAGGTAGAAATCCTTAAGTCTCAAGATAAAAAAATCAAGGCTCTAGAAAAGAAAAATCAGGATTTGGAATAGTTTCTCAAGCAGTTTGAAAAAGATTACAAGGAGATCACGAAGTTAAAGGCCACCTTAAAGAATATCATGCTAAAGGAAAAGAATGATGAATAAATTTTCCTCTCAATTATGATATTTTGTCATAATTTTTTTATCCTGTATAAATTTTTCCAATCATAATAAAATTTTTGTTATCCTTTCGTTTTTGTTTTATATAGTTCTAATCTTTCATGTATAATTGTTTTCTATTATTTTTTTGAAATCACAAAGGGTGATAAAATAATGATCAAATGAATTATATGTAAAATGAATACAATTACCTATGTAAGATGGAGTTTATGTAAGGGGGAGTAAACTTAAAGGATTATTTCTAATAAAACAAAAAGAAAATTTTATAAGGAAGTCAAGAATATGATCATTATTTATTTAAATACCTAAGGGGGAGCTTTTTTTATTCATCGTGGATCATAAGTAAATGTATATATGTCTTTCTAATTATAGGTTTATAATGAAAATTCTTATCCCTTATATTAATTATTTAAAGGTTCTTAGAGCTTTCCAAAAACGTGAAATTTGTTTTGTTATGAATGTTTCCTTCTGAGTTTTCCATTTCTTTATGATTCAAAAATTAAAACCTCATTATCTTAAGGAAAATATTATCCTTACACTTAAAGAAAATTTCCTTCCCCTAAGTAAATTTTTTTATCCTTACCCTTAAAGAAATTTTCCTTTCTCAAAGGAATATTTTAATCCTTAACCTTAAAGAAAAATTCCCTTCTCGAGGGAAACGTTTTATCCTTACCCTTAAATAAAATTCGCTTTATCGAAGGAAAATTTTTATCCTAACCCTTAGGGATGGTATGGCAGGGATTGTAATGACCCAATATTTTTAAATAGAAATTACTTTCTTATAAATATTTCATAATCACATAAAATCACAACATAATTAACTACTAAGTGCTATGTGACCCTTAAAGCATAAGTTTGTCACTTCTGTGATGTGAATTACAAAAATCTGACATACATAGTTGCGATCAGTAAGTTATTTGGAGTCCAATAAGAAAAACCAAATTTTTTTGAATATTAACCTACCCTAATGAATAGTATCATACCCTTATGAATATTAATATAACCTAATAAATATTAAACATACATGTGATAGTATATAAACAATATTCTAGTGAAGGTATGATATACCTTTGCTTTGGAATGAGTAAAAGAATGTTTTAAAACTGTTGTTTTTAGAAATAATTATGATTTTAATTAAATATTAAATTAATCATATATAGTAAATTATTTTTTAAAAATGTAATTCTTTTTTAGGATCTACACGTCAAAAATGGTTGGGGTGAATTTTTGGGATTTATCTGAAATACTTGAATGTTTTTTAATAGTGAAATACAGTAAAATACTTTATATTAGTTAAATACACTAATCATGAAATAACATGTGATGTAAGCCCAATTTTTTCGAACTCACATAATAAAATTAATATTATTGTTCATGGAAGACTCACTATTCCTTCTCTTGTGGGGAAATAATAAATTAATTAATTGTATATTCATAAATCCCCTCCCTCCACTATAAAAACCTCATATCACTCCCCCTTCTCTTCACTCCTCTCAAGCCTTTTTCCTTATCCAAATTTTGATCCAATATCCTCCCAACCTCTTTTCCCACTTCCATCAACCCATGGTCTAATAAAAAGAAAAAAACCTCCCTTAAAGCGCCTCTCAAGGAAGTTTGGTTCAATAGGTAATTTCCTCTTTTCAATTATTTTTCTTTCCTTTCAAGTTAATTTGTTTTCTTTTTCTACTACCCCTTCTTGTCCAAATTTTTAAAAGAATGAAATACCTTATATATACTGTAATTTATTCATGATATTGGAATAATTTATCATCATCTCTCCCTTTTACCTTCTTTTATACTAGTAGAAAAAACACCATCTGAGATGTGTCAATTTTCCACATTCAAGGAGATGGGATTCCTATTTCTATCATCATTATAAATTATGGTCATGAAACCATTCTTGTTATGGTTTAACCTGATTATTATAAATGAAATATAACCTATTTATTTCACAGTAACCCCTTTGTACAAATGGTATTAAGTTATAAAGAAAATGAGTTTGTTGTAATCAAAACCCATAGATTAACTGAAACGGTTATCATTAAAGTTATATATAATAATTCGTCCTCATTCCATGTAACCAATTTATATTAATGACCAAAAACACCTATTTATGATCATAAATGATATTTTAATTCAATTCCATAGATTTACGAGAACTCCATTAATTAAGAACGAGTTAACCATTTATGAAAAAAAGGAAACGAACACTTTGAAATGACAAAATTCAATATAATAAGTTATCAATAAGGAAATAAATGAACTAAAAATAATTATGAAAAAATAAATATATGTCTAATAGGTTCTAAAAAAAGTTATTAATTGGTATAATTTCATCATTTGGGAGATTATGTTCTAGAGCGTAACACGTTCGGAGTTAAGGTAAGGGTTTTTCCACCAAAACATTCATTTTAATTCAGGTTACTTTTATTGTCTAACTACCTGAAGGAAATTATGGTATATTATTATGAAACCCTCATAAAATATTTTTTAGTGTTCTGTATACAATTACAAACCATAACCCTTCCTTATTTTTTGGATAGTTATGCATTTTAGATGGATCTTTCAAATTTGTGTACGAAATACAACCCTAATCCAAAGGAATTTCTCTAATTCTTACCTATTTTAAAGGGAACTATATAATCTATTTTTGGAAACCATTATCTTTATAGAATCACTAATTTTATTTTGAAATCACTATCATACTTCACTTATGGTGTTATACAAATATTTTTCCAAAAGAACTATTCTTGTCGCTGTAAAAGAGTCACTATTGGAAAGATGATCTTTCCCAACACTTCTATACCAGGTATAGCTACCATTTCCCAACGGTTCACCAAAACCGTTGGGAAATCCATAGATTTCCCCACCTTTCCCAACGGTTTGGAAAACCGTTGGGAAAGAGTGACCCTTTCCCAACGGTTCACCAAAACCGTTGGGAAAGGGTGTCTTTTGAGCCTCTTTCCCAAAGGTTTTGGTGAACTGTTGGGAAAGAGTGGCCTTTCCCAACGGTTCACCCAAACCATTGGGAAAGGGTGTCTTTTGAGCCTCTTTCCCAACGGTTTTGGTGAACCTTTGTGGAAGAGTGGCCTTTCCCAACGGTTTTCCAAAACCGTTGGGAAAAAACACCCAGAAAACCAACCTTCAACCTCAAAATCTCAACCCACCTCTAACCTATCCCAATGGTTTTGAAAACCGTTGGGATAGGTTCTTTATTTTTCTTCCAGAACTACTAACCGAGAACATTATATAAATCAAAATTTTAAATAATTATGATAATACATATATATATTTATGAAATTATGTTTAAAAAAGTGATGTTAGCTTAGTGGTTAAGTCATTTAATTATAAACGAGGGATCCTGGGATCAAATATCAGCAGATTTTTTATTTTTGGAATTTATATACCAACGATTCCATTACCGTTGGTATATATTTCATATTACCTATACCAACGGTTTCCAAAACCGTTGGCATAGGTCTATACCAACGGTTTTCCAAAAACCGTTGGTATAGACCTATCCCAACGGCTTACTTGGCTATGGTTCTCCAAACCGTTGGTAAAGGTTAGTTTTCCAGTAGTGAGTATTTATCTCAAGAATTAATCATAGATTTTATAAGAGTACCTTCCTCAATTTCAACACTCTTGCTAATTATTATGTACTATTGGGATTAATAATTCATGTAATCATCTACAATATTCAATTTAATGGCTTATTATTATTATTTTTGTGGATGTGCTATCATTAAACCATTCACCAATTTACCCCCAATGGTTAGTGTTTATGCTTAATGCTTGGGGAAAGTTTATTGCATTTCATATATTAATTTCATTATGATTGTACATGTTGTTTATATTTATCCCCATTCATATGAGTAACTTATTAGACTTAGTAAGTTTCATGTGAGGCCCACTATATCCCCATGGTGCATCGGTTGGTCTCATGAGAAAAACTACGGTCTTAACATAAGGCCTTGAAAAAATGATTATTTATGGTCTCGGAATGAGGCCTTGAGAGTATGGGTATATTGTCACGTATTATGCATTCCCTCATTATGAATATAGTATAGATGGTTCATGTGGTTATTCGACTGGTATAATACCCAAGATTATGTTATGTTATGGAAATATTTACTAAGCTCATATTTCATCCATATTATGATCATGATTTTTTAAGGCATATGTCTTCAGTTATTCATAATGTTTAATTTTTATGTTATCTTATATTGTATTGGTTAGAATTACTGAGTGTTTGAGATCACCACTTTCTTTTTTTTTCATTTCCACATGGAATGAAGTGTTTTATTATGAATGACATGCTGAAATAACATAGGAGTTATAGAAGTTATCTAAGGAGTTTATTTATTGTTTTTCATGTCAATTTGTAATGATAAACTTATGTATGTCTCTTCTTTCCAATAATATTAAACTACTTGTTCCTTTGGGGTGCATATTCCTTGTTTGTTTTCCAATGTAATCAATAAGGCACCGGCTCTGGGAAACAGGGTTTGGGTTCTTACAGTTGGTATTAGTGGAAATTTAGTAGAAAACTTGGAAACTAGATTTAGAAAATGTAGAATAGGGAAGAGTCCCTAAGATAGTCTTTGAGGATAAACATACACGAAAGTCCCGGTATTTTGGTAACGAATATATTATGTTCATATTTCCTGAAATGAATCCCTATCTGGAAACGAGTAGGTAGAGGTGGTTCTGGAAAATATGTACCTAGGATTGAATGCTCTGACAAGGAGTTTCGGGCTTGACCTGGGGTACCCTAGTATATGACAACGGGCCTTGCTGAACTCTGGGTTACAATATTCCTGCGGGATAGTCTTTTGATTATACACATATTTTTTACAAGGCATTATGAAGGATTTAAATGTAAAATTCTCCTCAAAGAAAACATTTTTTTTATTATGGGATTATCCATGCGTAAGATTTCAATTTGTGCTAAGTATTTTGTTAAGATTATACTTTATGATTCAAAAACTAATCTATTGTATGCCATTGTATAGAGATGGTGGGTAGTGGAAGGGATAGAAATCGCATGAACGCACATGTACCCTATAAATATTTCCCTCCAATACAAGATAATTATTTTTTCTTTGGTGTTATGATAGGTTCTGAATAATTCATAACTATACTATAACAACTTAATCAGGTTATGAATAATAAGCATACCCATATGGAGCATCCAGATCCAACACGTGGTGGAGCTATGTTAGATCACTTTATGTGACAACAACCTCCACCATTCAATGTGACTATAAACCACTTTGTAGTAGAGTAGTTGATAAGTTCCATTGGGACGATATTTCTCGTCTTGGGATGTAATGGAAGGAGGAAGTTTGTCATGGCAGTTTATTGTCTAACAGATGATGTGGATCAGTGGTGGTAAATCTATGTAATCATAACAATATTTAAATTTCTCATGTGGAAACTGACTCGAGGATCATCCACGACACCCTACAGAACAGAGGTTCCTCCCCATGGTCAGTTATGTACATCATAAGGAGATGCAAAGAGCTCCTGAGAAGAAACATTCAAGTTACACATACATGGAGAGAGGGGAATAAAGTCACGGACAACATTTCCTCTCTTGCTATCCTGGGCTCTAATGGAACCTGTATTCACAATGTCACCTCTTTTAAGCCTTAGGGTGTGAATCTAATTCGTGGGGATGCCCTTGGTCTTCGTTATTTTAGACCCCCTAGTCCCCGAGTTGCTTTGTTCATAGGATCTTTGAGCTTTTGTTATACCTCCTTGAATAAAAAATATATAATAATGATGATGATGGATCAGTGGTGTTCATTAATCCAAAACAAAAATGAGGATGAAGAAATATAAGAGATGGAATATAAATATTTTACGTAAATATTCGTAGAAAAATATTTCCCACATGAACAATGAGAAGGTATGGATTGGAAATTCTGTAATATGAGGAAGAAGGAGAATGAAAATGTTTCCAAGTATGAAGCCAACTTTATAATGCAGGAAAGGAATTCTGCAGACAACATACATAATCTAACGAGTAAATTTGATCGATTATTTATTGTTCTATAACCATTCCTATAAAGGGATATAGTCTCCCAAATATTATCATCGTATGAATATATAGTCTCAAGTGATATCAAGACAAAAAATAAATACTCTAAGTCATATGACTTTATGGCAAAGAAATAGAAGAAGAAGGTTTTTGAAAACTCTGGGAAAGGAAATAAGGAAATGGGGAAGAAGGGAATAATTTAATTTCCATCATGTAGTAATTGTGGGAAGAAACACCCTAAAAATTTCTTGAAGGGAATGGGATTCTGTTACAGGTATAGAGAAAAAGGACAACTATCTCAGGATTGTAAGGGGAAGAAACAATCTACCAATGTTTTGTGCTACAATTGTAGGGATATGGGACATTACACACATGAATTTATGAAGTGTTAGGTAAATGTTCCTTGAAGAAGGCCAAGGTAGCAAGGCCAAGCTTATGTGGTCACAACTGGGGAGGATGAAGTTCCTAACAAAGTGGTGGAAGGTGCATTGATTGTTTCATCCAACATAGCCAATAATTTATTTGATTTTGGATTGTCACATTCATTTATATCTTCCCATTTTTTCATGAAAATTATATATATATAATTTGATTTAATAAAGTAGTTATCAGTCAAAACCCCTAGTAGATGTATCATTTCCATAAAGGCGTGTCGATTAGTCCCCCTCTTTACTCATAAACATGCTTTAATTTCTAACCTTATCATCATACCAATTGTTTGATATGATATAATTCTTGGTATGAATTAGATATCAAATTATGGTGAGAATATCTTTTGCAAGAAGAAGGAAGTTACAATTTTTGAGAATGGTGTAGAATCCCTTATTTTTTGAGCTAAAGCCTCACCATTTGATTCTCATCTAGATCAACTCCCAGTAACTCTACAAAATTCAATTATTGGGGAAGAATGTAATGAAATAAATGGGGGTGAGAATAAAAATTTACAAATAGTGGACGTACTTATTGTTCAAGAATATGTTGATGTATTTCCAAAGGATTTACCTGGACATCCTCCAGAGCGATAAATTTAGTTTTCCATTGAAATAATTCCTGGTTCAAGGCCTATATCAAATACCCCTTATATAATGGCCACTGTGGAGTTTATGGAACTAAAGAAAAATATAAAGGAATTTCATGAAAAAGGATTTATTCGAACAAGTGTTTCTCCATGTAAAGCCCACGTTCTTTTCATTATGAAGAAATATGGGTTTATGAGGTTATGCATTGACTATAGGGAGATCAATGATATGAAAATAAATAATATTTATCCTCTTCCATGAATTGACGATTTATTTGATCAAATTTATGGAGACCAGTATTTTTCTATGATTGGTCTTTGATTTGGATATCATCAGTTACTTTTGAGGAAGGAAGATATTCCAAAAATAACATTTCGAACCAGGTAAGGGCATTATGAGTTCACAGTAATGCCTTTTGGACTAACTAATGAACCATCTAACTTCATGGTTCTAATGAACAGAGTTCTCAAGGATTATCAAGATGAGTTTATAGTGGTGTTTATTGACGATATCTTGGTGTACTCTAAAATCCATAGGATCATGAAAATATCTTGTGCGCTATTCTGAAGACACTTAGAATAAATAAAATAAATAGGAATTTTAGAAAGTGTGATTTATGTCTCCAATCAGTCTCATTTCTATGCCACATTGTCTCTAAGGATGGAATATCTATAGATCCTATGAGGAAAAAATCTATGAAAGAATGGCCTACTGTGACAAACGTGACTGAGGTACATATTTTTTTTGTCTTTGCAGGTTATTATCATCATTTCATTCAGAACTTCGCCCGTTTAGCTAACCCAATTAACAAGGTCACACGAAATGGGGTTGTGTTCATATGAACAAAGGAATGTGACGAATTTTTAGAAGAATTGAAGTGTAGGTTAGTGAATTCTCCGATCCTAACCCTACAATCAGGGAATGATGGGTTTGTTATCTATAGAGATGTGTCAAAGAAAGGACTTGGTTGTGCCCTTATGTAGAATGATCGAGTGATTGCCTATGCATATAGGCAGTTAAAAATCCCTGAAAAAAATATCTAACTCATGATCTTGAGTTGGCAGGAGTAATCATTTCTTTGAAGATTTGGACACTTTACCTCTATGGAGAGGAATGTCAGATATATACAGATTATACGAGTTTGAAATATATATTCTCACATAATGAACTCAACATGAGACAAAAGAGATGGATTGAGCTAATCAAATTCTATAATTTCACAATACACTAACATCTTGGGAATGAAAAATAATGTAGAAGATGTTTTGAGTAGAAAGGACCATGGAATTATGAACAAGATGAGAGTTGAAATGGATCCTATGTCAATGGATCTAGTAAATATGGATATGGGAATTATCAATAAAGGTAACATATCACTACTTTCTCAAATGGTTGTTAAACCTTATTTACTATTAAGGGTAAAAAGTTCTCAGGCTGGTGATGAGGAGTTTCAAAAGAAAATTAAATTTATAAAAGATGTGAAGTTGACTGACATCACATAAGAAGGTGGTATTTTAAAATTAATAAAGAGGCTTGGGGTTCTCGCTACTCTAGAGCTTATGAAGGAACTATTGAATGATTCTCATAGCTCTAATTTCCCTATACACCCTGGTAGAAAAAATATGTATCAAGATCTCCGAGAAAATTTTTGGTGGGACAATATGAAAAGTGAGATTGGTGAATATACATCAAAGTTCCTTGTAAGTCAACAAGTAAAGGCTGAGAGGAAAAAATCTATAGGGATGATGCAACCACAACCCATACTATAATGGAAGTGGGAGAACATTAACATGGACTTTTTCAATGGACTTCCAAGGACATCCAGAGGAAACTACGCTATATGGGTCATTGTGGATCGTCTTATAAAGATATCACAATTTATCGCGATTCCAGAGGACTTCTCATTGGATCAACTTGCATATATTTACATCAAACAAGTGGTAAGGCTGCATAGAGTACCACTATCTATTGTATCCGACATTGAACCTAGATTCACCTTGAAGTTTTGGAAAATTCTACAACATGATCTACGCACTGAACATAACTTCAATGTGGCCTATCATCCTCAAACCGATGGCTAATAGGAGCATACTATTAAGAAACTAGAAGACATGTTGAGAACATGTTATATGGAATTCAAAGAAGGATGGGACCAACATCTTCCACTGGTTGATTTCTCCTACAACAACAGTTTCCACTCGAGCATCTGAATAGAACCATATGAAGCCCTTTATGGAAAAAGGTGCAGAACACCGGTGTGTTGGGATGAAGTCGATGCACGTAAGCTGCTAGCAAATGAAATGGTCGAAGAAATGGTGGAGAAGGTGAAATCCATTCAGCAGCATATCAAGATAGCCCAATGTTAACAGAAGAGTTATGCGGATAACTCTTGACGAGACCTTGAATTCAAAGTTTGAGACCTGGTATTTCTATACATATCTCTATAGAAGAAGGTCATGAGGATTAGGAAGAAAGGAAAGCTAAGTCCCTAGTATATCGGCCCCTTTGAGATCCTTAATCAAGTCAGAGTTGTGGCCTATCGATTGGCACTTCCACCTACCTTGTCAAAAGTACATGATGATTGTCATTTATCCCTATTAAGAAATTACATACCAGACCGTTCACATGTACTCTCTTCATAGGTGGTACAGTTGAAGGGTGATCTTTCTTATAAGGAGCAGCCAGTGAAAATCATGGATAGTAGTGACAAATTTCTAAGAAACGAGACTACTCATCTGGTCAAGGTACTATGGAGAACCCATAAGTACTAATAGATATCATGGGAATTGGAGGAAGTATTGAAAGAAAAGTACCCCCACATTTTTTTCTTCTAGTTAGTAAAATGAAATTTCTTGGGTGAAATTTCAGAAGGGGGAAGAATTTAATGAACCAATATTTTTCAATGGAAATTCCATTCTTATAAATATTTCAAAATCACATGAAATCACAACATTATTAACTTTTAAGATCTATGTGACCCTTAAAACATAAGTTTGTCACTTCTGTTATGTCAATTTCAAAACTCTGACATACACGGTTGTGATCAGTATGTTATTTGGAGTCCAATAAGGAAAACATAATTTTTGGTGAATATTAACCTTCCATTATGTATAGTTACATACCCTTATGAATATTAATATACACTAATGAATAGTAACCTTGCCTATAATAGTATATGAATATTATTCAAGTGAATGTATGATATACCAATGCTTTGGAATGATTAAAAGAATGTTTTCAAACTGTTTTTTATTATAAATTATGATTTTAATTAAATATTAAATTAAAATTATTTATAAAATTATTTTTGAAAAATGGGCTTTATTTTATGATTCTACACGTCGAAAAATGGTTTGCGTGAATTTTTGGGATTTTTCTGAAATACTTGATTTTTTTATGAATAGAGAAATACTGTAAAATACCATATATCTGTTAAATACACTATTCATGACATCGCAAGAGATGTAAGCCCACTTGGTTGGAACCCACATGATAAAAATACCATTCTTGGTCAGGGAAGAGTCACTATTCCTTCTCTTGTGGGAAATAATAAATAAATGAATTTTATTTTAAGAAATCCCCTCTCTCCTCCACTATAAGAATCCCCTCTCACTCACCCTTCTTTTCACTCCTCTCAAGTCTTGTGCCTTCTCCTAATTCTGTCCAAATATTCTCCCATCCTCCTATCCCACATCCATAAAGACTTGGTCTCATAAAAAGACCAAAACCTCTCCCTTAAAGAGGAACTCAAGGATATTTGGTTCAAGAAGAAAATTCCACTTTTCAATTCTTTGTCTTTCCATTCAAGTTCATTTGTTTTCTTTTTCTATTACCTCCCCTTATCAAAGTTTTTTGATGAATTCAATACCTTATATGTACTGAAATGTTTTCATGAGAGTGGAATAATTTATCATCATCTCTCTATTTTACATTCTTTTATACTATTAGCAAAAACACCATCTAAGATGTGTCAATTTTCCACATTCAAGGATGATGGGCTTCCGATTTCTATTATCGTTCTAAATTATGGAGATGTAACCATTATTGTTATGGTAGAACCAGATTATTATATATTTTATACAACCTATATATGATTCAATAATCCCTTTGTACAAATGGTTTTAATTTATAAAGAAAAATGAGTTTATTGTAATCATTACCCCCAAATTACTCGAAACGGTTATCATTAATTTTATATTTAATAATTCATCCTTATTCCATGTAACCTAATTATATAAATAGGGGAACATGTTCGTAGTTAATGTATGGTTATTTCCACCCAAAAATCAATTTTCATTCGTGTTACTTTTATTGTCTAATTACCTCAATGAAATTATGGTATATTATTATTCAATACTCATAAAATATGTTTGAGTGTTCTATATATGATTACCAACCATAACCCATCCTTATTTTATGGATATTTACACTTTTTAGAGGGAATAATCAAAAAGTTTTCCGAAATACAAGACCGATCCAAAGGGATTTCTCTAATTCTTAGCTATTTTAAAGGGCACTCTATAATCTGTTTTTTGAAACCATTACCTTTATAAAATCACTAATTTTATTGTGAAAATAATATCTTACTTAACTTCTGGTTTTATACAAATATTTTCCAAAATAACTCTTATTTTCGAAGTAAAATATTATTTATCCCAAGAATTACTCGAAGATTTTATAAGTGTACCTTCCTCTATTTGACCACTCTTTATGATTCTTAAGTATTATTGGGACTAATACATCATTGTATCATTTACCATATTAAATTTAACGGCTTATTATTATTTTGGTTCTGGGTGTGCTATCTTTAAACCATTCACTAATTTACCCCAAATTGTTAGTGTTTATGCTTAATGTTTGAGGAATGTTATTTTCATTTCATATATTAATTTCAATATGAATGCACATGTTGTTTATGTTTATCCCCATTCAAATGAGGAATGCATTAAACATATTAAGTTTCGGGTGGGGCCCTCTATAGCCCCTCGGTTCATCGATAGGACTCATGAGACAAATTACAATCTAGGCACAAGGCCTTGACAAAATGATTTTTTACGGTCTTGTCACAAGGCCTTCAAAATATGGTTATGTTGTCCCACATTATTCATTCCATCTTTATGAATATAGTATTGATGGTTCATGTGGTTATTAGACTAGTAGAATAACCATGATTATTTTATGTTATGTTATGGAAATATTTACAAATCACATATTTCTTCTATATTATGTTCAAGTTTATTTTTAAAGGAATGGGTCTTCAATTATTCCCCATGTCTAATGTTTATGTTATCTTTTGCTGTATTGCTTACCCTTATCTAGGGCTTTCAGGAATAGGAAGAAACAGACGTCGGTTACCTTAATGATAGAGGGCTTGTGGGGATTTCCAGCCAAATTATGATGTTCTTATCGAGGGCTTACCGTGGAGTGGGTAAGACATAATTTTTTGAATGTTTAAATCAAGGGACCATTATCCAAGGCTTTTGGATAACCTACTCTTTGGGCGAAAAAATTTCTTACTTGTTACTTGTTATTGTATCATGTTTTTTTCTATTGTTTTTTTATAAAGTAAGAAAGTATATATTTCCTATAATTTCTTTTACTTTACTTACTTTGATAAATAAGATTCTATACACATTAAGGTAAAATCATCCTTTAAGAAAACTGTTCTTAATTTTAATTTCCAGATTCATATTTCCTGAAGCTAAGAAAGTATTCTTCATAGAAAAAAAAGAGAATGTGTGAATTTATTTTATTTAACATTGTTAAACATAGTTTTCTTTAAGGTTAAAAACTAATGTTTTAAAACATACAATTCATCCCCCCTCTTGTAATTGGGCATCAACATACACTATTTCAATCCTACAGAAATGATATATATAAAGGAAGTTGTAAGGGTGCATGGAGTACCAATATTTATTTTATATAATAAATATTGGAGTATTTTTAACTAGATTAAATTTTATGATATATTTGACTTTAAATAAATTTGAATTCATTGATATCTTTCTCTAAACATAACATAACATTTAAACAAACTATGATATACTATTAAATTAATATTATATTAAATATAACCATTATAACCTATTTATATTATTGTGGTTATGAATAATAGTAACTTCATCATGAAATATATGAATATTTTTACTAAAATATATTAATTTATTTGTTACTGTATAGAAATTAAAAATACAGTTTTAAGTGAAGTCATTTTATCATTCAAAAAAGGTTTTTATTTATTTTGTGGAAATATATTGGAATTTATACACTTTTTGAATTTTATTTTATAAAAATGTTATCATATTTGAAATAATCATATAAAAATTATCTTGACATAAATATTTTTTATTTTTTCAGAAAAGATTAATTTTTAACTACATAGTAAAAAATACCAATTTTCATAAAAACTTTCTTTTATATTAATGTATCAAAAAAAGGATCATTATTTTGAATTATTTTTAAAAATTAAAATAGTGAATCTAAAAAAATACAATTAATATATTTTTAATAAAAAATATGTTAATTTCTTTTTAAAAAACATATTCATAGTTAAAATTCATTTGATTAAAATTGTTTTTTTCTCCTTTTTTGTGTTTATTTTAAAAATAAATTCTCACACTTTTAGGAACTGAATCTTTTATGATATATTTAATTCATGGAATCATTATAATAAATATTATTTTATAAGTTTAACTTAATATTTTCATTATGAATAGTAACTGTGTTTTAAATTCATCACTATGGTTAGGGTTTCTCATCTCAATTTTCTCTCCATAGGATATATTCTATATTCACCACTTGTTCCCATGAAAAAATTATATACCAACACATTTATATATTATATCATGAATATAATTATATTAATTAAATTTTATGTTTATTTCGATGCTATTTCATTCATTGAGGTTATCATTAAAATGTTACCAAAGTAGTAATGGATTTTTGTCACAAACACATTTCATTTTGATACTATTTATGTTAATTTCCATTGAGGAAAATAATAATATACATATCCTTTAAATCCCATATTTTATAATGTAATTTATAGCTCACTAAATTTACAAGTAAGAGAACAATATTCCTCTCTTTGGTAACTAAAATGTCTAGGAAAATTGCTTTTAGAAAAAGATAACTTATTTCATATGTAATGGGTTATTTTTTACATTCATGCCCATATTTTATATAAAAAAATTAATTTTTTTATTTATATATATTAATTTATTAATTAAATTCATACCCATAATTATCATTTTAAATTATTCTTTAAATGGATTCATCTTATCTATTTCCAAAAAAGGTTCTTTTTAACAAATATGTGAATAAAATATTTGTTTTAACATTTACGTCAAGAACATATTTTCCTACCCTCCTGAAAACTCAATTTGTATAATATTACATTAAATGTTTCCAAGTTATATTTTAGAGAAATCATATTTCATAATTTTCCAGGAAAATTTTTCATTTTAAATAATTTATTTCAAAATAACCAGAGTATATTCCTCATGAAATTTAATAGTAATATTTTAAAATTATTTTAATCTATGATAATTTCATTTCATATTACATATGATTCACTAGATATGTGACATAGTAATACCGTCATTTTTCTTTATCTGGATAGTTATATGTTATGAAGATGATATCATGATGACACTTATTTAATTTTCTATGTGATAAGATAATTCAAAATGATAAATGTCTTCATGAACTAATGGATTACATAGAATGGAAATTGATTATATAATGGTCAGGTATGATAAAACCCTCCAATACAATGGGTAATGTTTTATAGATCTCTCATGGGATGGTGATGTTAAGTGTTGATGTGACTGCATATAGCTATATAAACATTTTGATATGTTATTATGAAAGTTTCAAGAAATAATCAAATAATAATTCATAGAAATGATAACGAATGCTTATGTTTATATTTTTATGAGTGATTATGATTTCATATAGCCATGCTCACAATATTGTACATGTAAATTATTTCTAATGTCTATTCTAACATTTTTATTTTTTAGTATGATTTCATTTTGGTATTAATATTTTATATTTAGAACATACATTGGATTATGTTATTATAACTTTACGATAAACTTATGGTATTGTGATTGATATCTCTAATGTTTACCCTTACTGAGCATCTGAGCTCACCCATTCATTTAATTAACTTCCCTAGGTTTTCATGGATGTTTATAGGTAATATATGTGTACAAGGGTTCTAATATAATTATATTTATGGGTTTTATTTGTGATCATTTAAGAAATATGTTGATTAGGATTATAGTTTCAAAATAAACTACAATGTTATATTCCTTGAACATGTAAAAATTTAATATGCACTGAATATTCGTATAGAATATTGTAGTATTTATGTACATTTTTCTTGGGCCTCCTTAGTTAGTTTCAAATGATAGTTTAGTGATTTTGGGATATTATATTGTCAAAAATATGATAATAAAACTCAATAAAAACTGCGATGAACCAACAGTAATTTAGGATGAACTTGAATTATCATATCATGATAAGTAGGTTTGATAAAGTAAAATATACTATAAATTATTTTCTTTAGATCAAAAATTCTGTTTATTATTTCCAAATAATTACGTTATTTTTTCGGTTTTTGTTAATGTAAATAACCATAAGGAATCGATATTATAGTGAATGTTGTTGGAAATTCCCTGACTATACTTATAATAAATAGAATGGCTTTCCATATGGTTTGAAATATCTTATGGTTATTCTCACAAATCTCCCTCAACTAACTAGTAAAATTGAAAACCATGTTAGGATTTGAAAAAATCATAGGGAGAAACATGATATTGAGTCTCTCATGTGACAACTCCCACCCTCCTTTTGTGGGTATTCTGATCCACTAGTTTCCGAGAAGTGGATCATTGTGAAGGAAAATATATTTTTCATTATTCAATTACTTTAATATGAGAATGTAGTTTTATAATTCTATCAATTATAAGAAGAATCTGGTCAATGTTGGACTCTTATCAATAACACGAGGTAAGCGGACAAAATAAACATCATATAATGGGATTAGTATATTAGGGTATTTCTCAAAAAATACAATTCAAGAAATCAATGTTTTATTATGGAAAGTGACTTTCTAGATATGAAAAATGTTGTTGATGATTCTATTGGTACTTATGATTATAATTTTACTAGAAGGTCATGGAAATTGTTTGGATTTATCATAGACCCTACAAGAAAAATTATTCTATTATTTGCTTGTGGAAACCATGTCTTTGAGTGTCTCAATGCATAAAAGGATGTGGAAATAAGTAATAATGTGTTCAATTTTATCTAAAGGTATAAATAATAATTGTAGCTCTAATTAATCAGTCATTTTTAGTGATATTAAAAGAATAATAAAAATTCATTTAAATTTGAATAGTAAATCCCATAGAAGAAATAAATACAAACCAGGTACATGAAAAAAAAATATAAGAGAAATAACATAGTAAATCATTTAATGATACTGGTGAATTCTTCAACTCTGTAAATGATGGCTATCAAGCTAGTGATTTCTAATGGAGTATGAGAATAATTTATAATGAAATAGATGAGAAGATGGATTAAAACAATTTTATTCAATGATTTATTTATATGGAGATTTCTCATTTTTTAATCAATGTTGTAATATAAAAGATAATGATGATGTTATATCTCAAGAAAACATTAAGAATAAGGATAAATGGAAGGCCTTTACTAGTAAAAATGAAGTGGGTTATGAGAAAAAACTTCTAAAAGTTAAGATTACCGTAAAATATAGAATATAAAATACATTATTAGAATGTATCTATATTGACTATTTTATGTCTAATGAATTTTATAAGGGTATCATGTCAAAACCATGAACATTAGCTTATAAGTTAGCTATAAAAACTCTTAATGGTCTCATGATCAAAACTAAATTCTAAAGATCCCCTCATATTGAAGTGTGTGGGAATTTTCTTCCTAAAAATATTTTGATTATAACTCTATTTCAGTTTTATGTGATTTCGGGAATGTATTTAATCTATTAATATATTGCTCATATAAATTTCCAAGGAAGGTAAGTCATGGTTGATATTTGATATCAACATATGAAAAGATTTTAGTGTGAGGTGAATAAAAAATTCAAATATAAGTTAAATATGTTATATGTGTATTTCTAGTTATTCATGTGGAATATTTTTCTTAGATATTTATATAGAAACTCAACATATTGAAACATTTTTTTATTAAGCTGATTTATTTCCAATGGATGTTCCTAGTATTCCATCGAATCCTAAAGTTGGTTTTTCAATAGAACACATACTAGGTGCTACATTTATTTCAATGAATACATGTAGAGTGGCCCTAATTGAGTTATATGAATTGATTAAAGAGCTATAGGATAATATTTATAAAGAATCCGTATACCTTAAAGTGTCTTCATAGGGTTACATAGTTGTTTATATTAAGAAGAAATGTGGTTTAATTCATATTTTAAATTATTTTTTATGAATTAATAGGATCATTATCAAGAATAATAATCATTTTCCCTATATTTATCATTTTCTAACCAACTACATGGTCTTCAATACATTTTAATGATTGACCTAAACAGTAGATATCATCAATTTAGGGCTAAAAATAAATATGTACCAGTGAAATATTTTGATTTGAAGTTTCTGCATTATGAATATATAATAATTTCTTTTGAATGATCAATTCCCTATTTATCATCATGGTTTTAATAAATAGAGTTTGTATAGAGTACCTTGATCAATTTGTGTGAGTCTTTATAAGTGATATTAGTATATATTTACATAGAGATGAATAGCTTGAAAGTTATTTTGTGATTGTATAGATGTCCCTAAGTAATGAGAATCAATATTCCAAAGTTACCAAGTGTGAATTTCGGGAACATCAGGTTTATTATTGGGTCACATAATCTCAAAAGAGGGCATCTCAATATTTCCATTAAAAAGGATGTTTTTTACCAATGTCCTAAACTAACCATAGTAAATAATTTCCATTATTTTCTTTATATGGATTGATATTTTTGAAACCATGTGAATGTAAATCATAGTAATCTAATCTACTAGCCATGTTGACAAGTAAATCTTCAATGATCCTATAGATATTTTAATATAAAAAAATTTCATTGAGCTGAAGATATTTTTAGTCTATTAACCAATGCTAACAATACCCAATGGTGGAGATTTTTTATTCATATATGATGATGTTTCAATTAATGGACTAGGAATAATCCTTTAATATAATTACATGGTGATGTCTTCTACTGAATTCCAATTTTAATTTAATGAGAAAAATAATCTAAATCATTATATAGAGTTGGGAATATAATATTTTATTTGAAAATAGGGAGAGATTATCTTTTTAGTGAGTTTTTAGACCTATATTATAATTAAAAAATATTGATGTATATATTCACATAGAAATAGGTAAATATTTTCTGATATAGATATTTTGAATAGAATAAATATTATTGATGCTCAATACTCTACCACCCTTGGAATATGAACAATCTGGATGACTCCTTAAGTCCAATAGATTAGTCTTGTTTTTCTATAATGAGGATTAATGAGATCCATTTTTTATTTTAAAAATATATATCAAACAATAGGAGGGATGATTAAAGATCATATCATTCATAAATGAATGTTTTACCATCCATCCACATAATGATTAGTGAGTCACGAAAGAGGATGTGGAACATTAGAATAAGATGAAAAATATAACTTTAATCAAACATGATCATAAAGGATTGATATTTTTTAAGAACTAAGTATGTGTCCCTTAAATACCAGACATGAAGAAGGAACTATTCGATGAATCTAATATTTCATCATTGTCAATTTATCCAAAAGGTATGACAATGTATAGAGATATAAAATAGTATTTCTAGTAGGAGAACAATAAAATATATATTATAGAGTATGTATCTATATGTTTAGTGTATTAGAATGTTGAGGTTTTGATATGTATGTCTAAGGGAATGTTTTAACCATTACTCAAAATAGAGTTCAAATGGAAATATATCATCGTAGATTTAATCATTGGATATCAAAAAAATCTAAAGGTTATTATTCAATTTCAGCTATAGTTAATCATCTTAAAGTTATCACATTTGATAGAAATTAGTGAAGATTTATCACTTGATAATCATACCATGATATAGCTTAGGGATGTATCAAGATTTCCTATACTACCACATTCTATTTCATTTGATGTGGATTTTAGATTTTTATAGTGCTTTAGAGAAGTCTTCAGTTCGAAACAAATATGGAGTTTAACTGTAGCACTGTATATCATCCTCAAAAATATGTTTAGTCGAAGAAGACCATATAAACAACTAAAGATATATTGAGATCTAATTATATGGATATGAAATGTGGTTTGGACTGATACCTTCTTCTTATAGAATATTATTATAACAATTGTTTTACTTGGTCATTCAAATGGATCTTGATGAAGCCCACATTATAAGGAAGTGCAAAACACAATCATGTTTGAATAATGTTGGTGAATTAAATATTTTAGTACATGATATGGTCATGTAAATGATATATATTGTTATATAAAATCATGTATTTGATGTCCACTCTTAGTATAAAATTATTCATAGCCCCAGATATGTTTAAATAACCCTAATAGGTTGATTTATTTCTACAGATGTCATGACCATAGGTAAATTCTTTATTAGGATCTTCTAAAGTTCAGAGTTGATGTAGAAAAAACATTTTCTCTTTGTTTTAATGTTTTAATAATGCATTAAGATTTAAAATCATAAAAATAGATTCATGAAACATTATTTTTAGAAAGTAAATTGAAATAATTTAATAAAATTGAAATTGAAATTTAAAAACAAAAAACTCAAAAGAAACCATCCTTGGAAACAGATCCCGTTTTGACCAGACCAAAGTGAATATTTTATTCCCTATGGGTATAATAAAATATAAATATTTCTAAAAACCAAAAACATTCATCTCAATTAATCAAAATATAATATGAGGATAGTTAGTGGTATAACACATAAATATGGTAAATTATTTTAATTATGTTTTCAAAATAAAAATGTTTTCAATGATGGATTTTAATAATTCGGTTGAAGAACATATGGGGTTTATTAATATTTAGAAATATAAATTAAATTATATAGGATATATTGGAAAATGTTTTGTGAAAATTAAAGAATAATGAAAAACCTAAAAATTACCTGGTTTTAAAATATGATTTAAAAGGTGATCTATGTTTTTTTTTCTTTTATGGTTTAGGTAGAGTTGTATTTTAGAAAATAAGTTGATTAAATCATGGTAGCTATCAGATTTGAGGTGAGGGATATCCAATAATCATAGTGTCCTTTCCTTATAATGAAAATATACTATTTCAAATGGTATGATAATTTAGGGTTGCGTCGAATCAAGTTTGTCTTAATATCATATTTAAACATGATTCCCCTAAATTTTAAAATGGTCATGCCAACTTTAGTGTAGTCAATAGGGGAATTTTGATGTTCCTTATAGATTCAAAAACTATTTTTTATGATAAAAGTAAACTAAAGGGATTGTTAATTTATTGATGAATTAACGAAAAAATATTACATGAATAAAGAAAAATTAATCAGTTCAACAGCACATTCACACTTCTTTAATATAACCCAAACAAAGGGGGGGTTTACCCCCTAGTCAATGTTATAATAGAATAATATTGAAGTATGAAAATAAAAGAAACCATAATGAAAACCTAGATGAAATAGGTGAGGATCCAGCACAGTTTATCATATTTCTATAAGCTTTGGTCTTCCGGATCTACTAGATAGAATCATTTTGGACCTCTATTTATTAACTGAAGATGGGATCATGAATTATTGGATGGAATTAAATGTGGGTAAAAAATTGGTCAAGGGTCGGCCTCATTTCCTAAAACATGTCAAAAAATCACGATACCCCAAATTTGGCGATTTTTCCAAACCCATACAAAACATGCAATGTAGTGACTACACGAAGTGTCAATCTTCCACCACGTTTATAAAAATCAGGACATGTGAGATTAATGGGATAACCAAAAAGGTTCATTATATGAAACATATGTATCACATAATGACACATTTCATTTTCATTTTAAGTTGATATCTAACCCTCCACAACCTATATTTATTTCATGACCTACACCGATACACATTGTGTAATTATTGCATGATGTGTAAGGTCAGTTTTCTACTCCATAAACATATTTTTTCCTTGGTTATTAATTTATGTTCATAAGAAGTGATCCTTGATTATCCATCATTATTGAAATCCTTATTTTAATGGAACTTTTATTTTTTTAGTTAATTTTAGTCAATCATCATAACTTTTTGCATCCTAAAAAATATGATAAAATAATTAGAGACGTAGGAATTTATTAACAATTAAATCATCAAAATTACATCATTTTTATATCAAAAAATGTATACAAAAATTTCAATTATCAGATTAATTTAATACTAATAAAAAAATTACAAAAAAAATTGGTTTTTTGAGAGAATGAATATATAATATCTACCAATGGAATTTGAAACACACACAAAAATTGGAATAAAATGAAGATTTTAATGTAATCCCTAACATATTTGGAAACATTTGTAATAAAATATTTCAAAATTTAGACCATGGTATGGTTCCCTACATCATATTAGTAATAATATTGAATATTTCAAAATATATTAACTAAGTAGTGTGTAAACTATATAAAAAAATCCAAGATCACAACATGAATCATGTATTAATAAATTAACATTGAGACAATGAAAACATTATAAATAATATAAAACATGAATCACATCCTATTGAAAAATAAAACATAAATGGATGTTTAATTTACTTTATTGTTGAGTGGATCATAATATTATATTATAATTTTGAATCATATACACTCTATCATGTAGATATGTGCATAATTAAAACCATATCTCAAAGAAGAAATTTTGAGACGTGAAATAGTTAACATAGATTCCTACAAGATCAGATAAATTATGATCACCAGTATAATAAAATTGATTATTTATTAATCAATATAATAAAAATATTTATAATTATAACTGAATATATAATATAATTATAATTTCACTTTACCCATTTATTAATAATTCTTCGTTAAAAAATATTCCTATATTAACTCTTCTCTTTTCTACATATGATAGTGTTTTGTGGTCATCGAATCATACACCCTAGACATGGATCCATCAACTCCAAAATTATAGAGATATATTTTTATTATTTATTATAGTATTGTATAATTTTTATAGTTTAATATGATTTAAAAAATATATAAAAATTATCAAAATATTCAAGGTCTATTGATTTTAGGTGATAATATTTTAGTATTACAATTTATTAATATTAATGTTAATAAAATTAAAAATAAATAAGCTAAAATTTTTAATTATCTATATAGAATAATATTAATAAATTTTGTTCATTTATAGAACAATCCAACTAAGGTGGTGATGAAAAATTATATATTTTATTCATTGAAGTCATTGTCTGCACATACACACATGTGACATTACCATTTTCTATAAAATGAGATAGATGGAAGATAATGGTTTAAATTTATAGAATCATAATTATGTAATTAATATCAATTGTATATATCAAATAAATATTTTTTAACTTTCCATGCATGGGGATTATGTAAACAAAAATACATTGTTCATGGAGACATCATTCTATATATATACACAAGTGACGTTTTAATTTACTATTTTCTGGAATGGATTAAGATTATAGTTTTTCCATAAATATAAAAAAATATTATTTTAATGATTTGGTAATTTTTTAAAATCTATAAAATATTTTTTGGAGGTGGAAGAAGAAAGAAAATTTAGTGAACTCTATGAAGATGACTACTTCATCATTAGGAGTCCTCCTTTTAAACTTTTTTTAGGACTTCAAAGGTTGGTATTTTAGTGAGAGATAGATTTTTTAGTAATAGATAATTGAATTAGATGTGGATTAGTAAGATCATGGTAAAGATAATGTTCTCATTATGGGTTTTTAATTCATGATACATTTAGACCTTATAATAGTAATAGTGGTGAAACTTTTGGAATTAATAATAACATTAAAATAATCTAAATGTCTATCTATTTTCTATATGTCCCCATGAAAACCTAAATATTATTATAGGATAAAATAGAATTAAATATACTCATAAAATGAAATAATAGATCATATTTATTAATATTTTTAATCTTATCACAAATACTCAGTCCAATTAAATTTATTTAACCATTATCATGGGAACTAACATTGATAATGATGGCATTATTTTTTGAGTAAAAATAAAATGGAAATTATTACATAATTTTAATATTATGATTATACCAATAGAATATATTTACAATATAATATTTATAAATGTGTTATAAATTATTTTTAACTTATTTATTAAAAAATTAAAAAATGTTTTACAAAAATGAATTTTTGAGAATAAAACAGAATTTACACCAATGTAATGTATATAATTGATCCCCATAAATATTATTAGTTTATTTCTTTTAAAAATAGAGTTATGTGACTATAAAACCAATGCAAATTTTGATTCTTACTTTTCAGATGTATATTTATTTAAAATTATATAAAATATTTTTTTAGTATAATAAACTATCGCATTGATTTTAAACTATAAAAAAACTGAATTGAAAATTTAACATAAAATTTTAAATTTTATTAGTTAAATTGTTAAAACAGTTAATGCCAACGAGCCTATACACAAGTGGTATAGGCTCATTCTTGGAATCCAAAATACCCAAGATCGAATCTAGGAAGGAACAAATTTTCCCAGTATTATATCAGCACTGTAGCATGCACTATAGCTGAACTATAGCAGCAGTAGACTATAGCAGCGGTGACACTATAGTGGCGGAGTCACTATTGCAGGAACTATAGTTGTAGTAGTACTATATCAGGTATTTTAGCAGGCCTAGTATTGTTGTAGTATTACTAATCGAATGGCCCTTTAGGGAAAAAATGGGCATTTATGCCTTATTTCAGAACACTACGCCTTGTGCCTTCCGGCTATGTAATGGGTATCCCTCTACACAAACCAAAAAAGATGTACTTTCTTTAATTAATAAAATGAGGCTTCTGCCTCAACCCTTTTTTTTAAAAAAAAGTTAAACATATTATTAGTATAGATAAAAAATTCATAAATAGTTATTCCGTAAATATCTTATTAATATTTAATAAATGTAACATTATTTGTAAAAACTATATTTTTCAATATTCAATCTACAATAAAAAATTTAAAAAAATCATTTAAATATAACGTATAATCTGTTAATATAAAATTGAATTTCATATTATCAAACTCAAAATAGAAAATTTATATATTTATCTCTTAAATAAAATGTATACATCATAAAAAATAAAAAATTATTTTGAAACAAAATATTATTGTTATGCTATGAATAATTACATTAATAATACCTATAAATGCTTAATAATTCTAATGATATTATTAATTTGTTATAAAAATAATTAATAGGATTTAATAATAAACTTTATTGATATCATTTCCACTTAATTATTAAATTTATCAAAAATGTTTACTTTTTAGAAATATTTTTCTAGAATTAATAGTGTTTTCCAATTTAAAAATTAATCCTTTAAATTTTACAAAATCGTTTATTTTTACAATTATATTTAATTTAACTACTTTTCAGTTTATATTATTTTTAATTCTAACAATTATTTATTCACATTATTTTGGTGTTATTTTTGTCACAAGTAATCATACATAATTTTGATATACATAAGAGAATACCAACTAATGTCTTGTGGTGTTACGTCATGATTATTGAGTCATGTTTCCACTTTCATACATCTCATTCCTGAGTTTATTCTAATTTTTTTTCATTGATTCATAAATTATGATCTATATTATCTAGGGTATGATTCTATTATGTTATGATTATCTAACATGATTATGTTCTCATACTAACAATCTTATCGTATACTAAAATATGATCTTAGATCTATTTATCTTATGTTTACCCTTATAGGGCATATTATCTCACCATTTAATATGTTTTCATTACAATGTTCAAAAAGAATTGTATTATATATGATATTTATAAATGTTTATTATGGGGGAATTATATTTTTTTTATATTTTTTAAATTATTAGAAAATAAAATTATTATATATAAAATATAAAACATCACAAAATGTTTTTATTATTAGGTGTGATTTATTGTGATATTTAATAAATATTATTCTAAAATGAATTAAAATTTATGTAGTATGATGTGTTCGGGTTTCCTTGGTTTTTTTAAGATGAGGGAATATTTATTTTTTTCAGATTGTTATATTTATATTAACAGGATAGTACTAAAAAAACCAATGATAAACAAAATTTATATAAGGTGAACATAAGATGTCATATACTGAAATGAAGGTGTAATAATTTAGGATATCTTCAGATATATTTTTATGATCATAATATTTATAAACAAAATATGGATACTTGATACTCATGATATCCATTTTGGATTTATTAATGGATGAAATATAATATGCATAAAATGATATGGCAATTAGTAAACTAAATGTGATAAATATCTTATTTGAGAAAAGTTTTATAAATTACTTCAATTCCGAAAAATTTTCTAATACTAATAATTAATATCTCCATTGTCACGATAATAAATTATCAATGAAAATTCATAGTGGTATGATAGTTTTATACCACATACATAACTACTCTCTTGTGGATTTTTGTGGGCATTTTCTTCTTTCAAATAATTTTATTCTTCCATTAGTATAATTTTATGTGGTTTTACAATAGTATATATTCTCTCTACATAATTACCATTTTAATATTGAATTATTTATAGTCACAATTGAAACCCCAAAACTATCTGTGATAATTTATCAATGCAGGGCTGACTATGAACTCCCAATGGAAATTATTTCCATTATACGGTTTAAAATACCATATCATTAACTGTATTTAACTGAAATGGATGGAAATATTTATATATATATATTCATAAGATGCCTAATATAAGGGAATATAGTGATCTCATATGTAACAACCCAAAACATTATGATTAAAATTCCATTTCTTTTAATGCCTTTTGAATATAGAAAATAGAAAATAGAATATATAATTTTGTTTTTTTATATTCGATTGGATTCATATAACTGTTAAGTACCCTTAACATTGATAATATAGTCATTGAACACTAATTGAATGAATATTATATATATAGGGTTTCAACAAATCCTTTTAGCAATGTAAAAGGATGTGATGACCTCAACTAGTAGGATCATACCCAATGAAGCTCATTTATTAGAGATTCTAAGGGAGATAGAATTTCTGTGATTTTCCCTAGACGAATCCCAATGTGAGATTCATCAACATAAGCATGAGTGAAATAATTTATTGAAGAAGTTCAAGTTCATTGAGATCACAACCCAAATCATGTTTACTGAACAACCCAATTAACACTACTATGATCTAGACTCGAATGGGAACTAGTGCACGACATTAGGCCTTACTACTCTCTTGGATCAACACTCCCAGTGGATGTGATTTAGTAAATTAATAATCTTAGTATGAAACATTATTATTTGACCAAAAAATACCATATGAATATACGTTAAGAAGTAATGAGGAAGAGTTACCCATGTCTATGTTAGTGTAGGAAAAAGAAATTTCTAGGGTGAAAATTTTGAACTGTAGAAGGTTGTAACGACCCAAACATTTAATAATAGAATTCCATTATTTTAATGCATTATGAATATAGAAAAAAACATTATATAAATCTATTTTATTATATCCAATTGTATTTAAATTACTGCTAAGTAAACTTACCAATGATAATATAGTCGTCGAATAGTGATCAAATGAATAGTCTAAATATATGGTTTTAACAAAACCTTTTAACAAAGAAAAAGGTAGTGGTTACCTCAACTATTGGGATATTATCCTATTTTTTCCATTTATTAGAGCATCAAAGGGATATTGAATTTTTTGGATTTTCCCTAGACCAATCCCATACTGAGATCCATTATCTTAAGCCTGAGTGAATCCATTTATTAGAGATTTTCAAGTTTATGAAGATCATTGCCCAATCCATGTTCACCGAAAAACCCCATGAAATTCCTACCGTCACACACCTTACTCTAAGGGCGTATCCAGCTATAATATAGAGATATATAACAAGACCCTAGAATTATGATTATGTGCATTAGTTTTGTATAAAATTATGAATATACTTTCATTCTATTATTGTTACTTTGTTACTGATTTTTAAAGCACAAATAATATTTTTGGTTAATATCCAAATTTAATAAAAAATCTATTTTAATGAGTTATTGTATTTTCTAGTTAAATATTATTTTAATAAAATATTGTTTTTAAATTATTTTCATTATATATAAATTATTGTATAATTTTTAGGAAGTCAAATGTAATTTTTATTCTGGTTTGAAAACTATTTTTTGTCAAAACCTGTCAACTTTCAGTAAATGTCAGCAATTTTGTTAAAAGTTGAAATTATTATATTCTAAAAATTATTTATATAAAATTAATATTATTTTTTTAATCAATAGGTTGAGATTATCCAATGGTAATTTTTTCATAATTTTCTGAGGTAGTTGAATTTTTGGCTAAAAATGAAATACTGTATAAAAAGATAATGTCTTTTATGACATTATAATGACCTAATAGTGAAGTAATAAAATACAATAAAACTTATCTTCTATCATATAAATGTTTTTTCTTTAAAATAATTTAATTTTTTTTCATTTTATTTATTTTATAATGTCTTATTGAATCCTCCAAGACATATAAAATATTTTAAGATTTTAAAATCAATTCCTGGAAAGTGTGACTCATCTCCACATAAGCAGGGGAAATATTTTAATAAATTTTGCCCCATGAAAAACAAAATAAATCTTTACACTCCCTGTTAATAGAAACTATGGTTAAAAATTATGGCTTGGTTTGTGGTTTTGTGTATTTTATTGTGAAGGGTCCAAAACCAAAATAATAAATAATTCCCCCACATTTCCTATATAAACTCATCCATGCACTCATT
The DNA here is from genome assembly GCA_963277665.1 of Viscum album. NCBI lineage: Eukaryota > Viridiplantae > Streptophyta > Magnoliopsida > Santalales > Viscaceae > Viscum > Viscum album. The sequence continues at coordinate 382,763,630 of OY728122.1, forward strand.
ACTCTTTACTAAAACTCCTTGAAGATTACCCTTGCTCTAATATCTAATCCCTATAGTCCTCCCACAGTGCCCCTAAGCTCCCACGAAGCCTCTCCCAATCCTTTGTTATCACACATCCATGTAAGGGATCTTCTACCCACCTCTTTTGTAAAGCATTATTTCCATGTTATATCTACTAATTTCATTTATTCCTATATTGGAATATGTTATTAAATATCTTCCCTACTACCCATTTTTTTTATAAATTCTTAAATACCCTTTCAAACTCCTTTATCCCTCTTATAAAATATTATGTACACGTGTTACTATGCTGAAATTTCATATGGGATCCTCACTTTCCTTCCTTTCTCATTTTTATCCAAGTTTCATTATATTGTAATAAAATTTTATTTTAAATTAAAAATTTTGGGGTATGATTTTTTACCTCCCCAATACTTCCTTACTTATTTTTTAATGATTAGAGACCCCTTTCTCTCTCTTTAATCCCCCCATGTACACCTGTAACCGTGTCAAAATTTTGTAACAGTTATTCTATTTCTCCACTTTCTTCAATTTTCTCTATTATGTTATGCCTTCTAGTTCCAAATTCCTTGTGCTATGAAAAGTATTTATATAAACCCTTTACTATATATTTTATGTATATATTATGAGATAACACTTTCTATATCAACAACCATTTTTAAGAATTTTTATGTCACGCCGTTATGATATAGAAATTGCACCGTGGTTTTCCTTGAATAAATCATATTGTAGGGAATAATATTCTGATTTCACTATCATGGGTATTCACCTTTATATATATAAACTTATTTATTATATATGTTAATGGATTTATTCCACAATACATTATTATGGAATAAATTATGATGTTGAATGAATCCATGTTATACAACCTTTGAGGCACACATAAGCACAATATTGAAATGTTTATAAAGGGTGTGCCCTGATAGCTCTCTAACGCATTGGATGGTGTTTAGTATCCTGATAATCTAAGTTCAATGTGGGTTAAATCATGATAATAAATGCGAAATGCGTTTTTAAAAATTCCAATCCATGTGCAATGAGCCTTGTCTCATGATAATATCATGTTGTATATTGTTTACACATTTCTATGTTATAATAATCAAGTTATATCATGCTTTTAGGTTCATGTTTCTATTATGCTCCATTGATATATCTATTGACTAAAATGTATTATATTATTCATGTTATTCTTTGTTTTCTCTTTTGATGGGTTTTATGGTTCACCCTTTAATTATGTTTTACCTCGGGTTATCCATTACAATGCTAAGTACGAAGCAATGATGTGGTCATGTAAAAGAAATTTTCAATAAAGATGTTTATTTCATGTTTTATGTTGTTATGTAATTTTCATAATCCGCAAAGACACTATAAAAATCCATATTTTTTGTTTTATTAAGTTAAATATTGTGTAATAAATCATTTTTAAGTGTGTAATTTCGACCAGGGTTGTTATATCTTACCATAGAAATTTCATGTTATTATTATAGACTATTAGGTTGAGTTTTCAATAGAACTATTACCAGGTGAAATTCCTATTTCTATGAAACCTTAAGGAATTAACCCTATTGAATTTTAAAAGAGAACACGATAATCTGGATAACTGTAATACACAAACAAATTCATCACCATTTGGTCATCCAATTGACATTATATAGAAGAAATGTGGTCAAATTCATTAACACATGGATTATTTTTAACATAAAATAATCATAATTAATAAAATCAATCATTTACCCCATATTTATGACTTTATTGATCATTTAAGTGGGAAATATATTTATAAAATATTGACCATCAATCTAGATATCATCAATTAAGGATTTAAAAATGAAAATACCCATGATATGTTTTCTTATAAGATAATGGTATTATGATTTTATTGTGATTAAATTAGAAATTGGAAATTTTCAACTGACTACATGGTCCTATTGGATATATTTTTTAGTGATTAACTCATTGATTTATTGGTAGTCATTATAGATTATATTTTAATATCATCCAATTTAAAGGAAGGGCAATAATATCATTTTATAATTCTTCTATATACTATGAGAAAGGATAAATTTTATGCCAAAATTTTCGTAAGTAAATTCGGTAAGAATGATGTATCATTGTTTGGTCATGCAATGTCATGTCAAGGTATATATTATAAAAATCCAAAGACATAAGTGATTAAATATTGGCCCAAAACCCATTTAAATTAATAATACTACTTTTTCTAGAATGGATAGATGTTATCATTATTCTATTACAAATTTCTCAAGATGTTCAAATCCAATAGAAATGTTAACACATAATACAGACATATTCTAGTGGAAAGATAAATGTGATTTAAATTTGAAATATCTCAATAGAAGGTTGGTCAATGAACCTATAATAAAATTACCATTTAGTGGAGATGTGTTTGTGATATATAGTGATTCATAAAATAATGTATTGTGATCTATCCTTATGAAGAATGAAATGGTAAAATCATATTCCTCGCAATAATTAATGATTCATGAGAAATATTATTTGAAAAATTATTTGGAGAAACCTTAGGTAATATTTTTAGTAATGATATGGAAGATTTATCTCTAATGTAAATGTTTGAAATATATATAGATAAAAAAACATAAAATTTTATATTAAAATATATTGTTTCAAGAAAGAACCAAAGGATATAGTTAGATTTGATCATGTATAATGAGTACACAACACATTACTAATTAAATAGGTTGGAAAATGTGGTTAATTATTTGATAAGGATGGATCTTACTACACATCCATGATAATAATTCAAAAAATCCTACTAATCATATAATTGAAAAAGAAAAAAAATTGAAATTATCATGGTACATGAGATATTATATTATTCAAAACATACTATTCATCTATAAACATATGAAATGATGAAAGAGGTGTATAAGGAGGACATTGTGCTATATAAGAATATAAGTTAAATTTTAGAGCTCAACATTGAAAATAATATAAATATATAATTTGGGAAAAAATCTGTTCCATAAATATCATTATTAATAAAGGTGATGTTAGGTATTTCAAATAGATCACATTCTCAATCCCTAATCGATGAACAAAGAAAAATATAGTTACCAAGAATCATTTTTTAGGAAATAATAAAGATAGATATTAAAGATTATATATATCAATGCATGGTATACCACAAATTTAATTTTCAATCATGGATGTCTATATGGATGATATAACCACAATAAATTCTATTTTATATATGTGAGAATATCATTATAGATTTATCAATAAGTGATTTGAAAACATCTAAACACATAATTCCAATTAGGTTTTAGTTGATTTATTTTCAAATAAAGCACATTTAATTTCTAGTATATGATATTTAACACACTATGAACACAAAAAAATTGAGTTAATAAGGATTCCTTATGACATTTCCATTCCTCTCTCTTTTGATGATCACAAACACATTATCTTACAGAAAATTATTATCCTTACCTTTAATGAAAATTTCATTTCTCTAAGAAAAATTTCTTATCTTTACCCTTAAAAAAATTCATTTCTCTAATGAAAATTTTTGTCCATACCCTTAATGGAAATTTCTTTTCACTAAGGATAATTATTATCCTTACCCTTCTGAAAAATTTCCATTCTCTAAAGAAAATTTGTATCCTTAACCTTAAATAAAATTTCTTGTCACTATAGAAAATTATTATGTTTACCGTTATGGAATGTTTTATTTCTCTAAGGAAAATTTTTATCCTTACCCTAAGGAAAATTTCATTTCTCTAAATTTTTTTATCCTTACCCTAGTTTTCATTATCCTTCCAAAAACAAGTTCATTTTATTACTAAGTCAAAAATTTCGATCCTTATCTTAAACCTCTGAATCATGTTGTTCATTAGAGTCCAAATTCTTGAAATTAAAACTCCAGAATCTATAGAATTTAGATTTTGAATTATTTGAAAAATAGAATCTTAATATCCTAGATTATAGAATCTGATTTTTTATATGTTTAGAGATCGAATTCTATTTTTCCCTAGATTAATTATATTAAGATTTGGTTAAGCTATTTTATTTTCCTTACATATGTTCTTTTATTACTATATGAAACGATGTCATACTATTTGTTTCTAACTAACCGTTGGTTGAGTGACACATGTACAGGTTCATCTGAGATTCAGGAAAAAATATGATCATGGCAGAAGGGAGCCCACCATTGTATGTTTTTCCTATAAATAGGATCTCATTTGAATGAGCTCATTATCTATGAATCATTGCATGATCCTAGAGATTACATGTTGTGATGTGTTTTCCAGAGAGAGAATGACTATCTTTCCTTTTGTGTTTCATGAACATCTTGTTCAGTAGTGAACAACTTGTAAAGCTTTCTTGTTCAATCCTGATTGTTTCTGAGTACAATCAAAGGTATCTTGGGATACAAAGACAGAGGTGCTGACTACCTTAATGATCAATGGCTTGTTGGTATAACAAGACAAATTCTGATATTCTAATGGAGGGATTACCCTGGTGAGTGTAAGATAGACATTCTTGAATGTTGAAATCAATAGACCTTTATACATGGTTGTTTGATACACTACACTTGGGGTGAAAATATTTCTTACTTGTTACTTTTTTTGCTTCATGTTTTTATTTCCAATGTATTTTGATAAAAGAATAAAGTATAAATTTCTCATACTTTCTTGTACATTACTTAATCTGATAAATAATATACCATACACTTTAACGTAAAATCTTCTTTTAAGAAAATTGTTCTTAAGTTTCATTTTCGGACTCATATTTCAGGACACAAATCAAGCTTGTTTGATTAAACAAAAATAGGATCTATGAACTTACCTTGTTTAAAATTATTTAACATAGTTTTCCATAAAAGTTAAAAACTAATGTTTTTAAACATACAATTCACCCCCTCCCCCCTCTAGCAATTGAGCATCTACATTAACTATTTCGATCCAACAATTGGTATCAAAGGAGGTCTCTGAAATACTTATACTTACATATAAGTTTTCTTCCTCATGTTTTACTTGTTCTAAATTTTCTTTCTTAAATTTTCTTATTCAAGGCTTCCTTAATGATTTTTATCTTTGTTTATAAATTTATTCTATTACAAAAATATTGTGGAAAAGTGTTTTCTTATTCAATGGTAGGTATAAATGTTCGCTCAACTGAAAACTTCATACTTACCATACCACCAATATTTTATGGTAATGATTATGAATAATGGAGAGATAAAATGAATACATTTCTCATTAGCACTACAGTAGATAATTTTGTAACACTCACTGGGGACTACAAGATTCGAGACAAGGAAGTCTGAACTTTTACCGATCAATAAAAATAAGAATTTCAACTAAATTAAAAGGTAAGAAATACTTTATTTGTTCTATGACTAAGAATATATATATTGTCAAATATCTTCTTCTAAATCTACCAAATGAATTTGGAATAAACTTTAAGTTACACATTTTGGTACTTCAAAAGAGATAGAGACTGGAAGATCTATGTTAAGAGTTGAATATCATGGATTCTTATTTCCTTTTGGAGAACCTGTTTAAAAAAGTACAGAAATGATTTATGACCATTTTCAACAGTCTTCAATCTATCGAAGAGAAAGGTATTAGTGATGTTGTTCTTGTACATAAAATAATTGACATCTTTCCAAATGAGTGGGAATAAAAAATAATAGCTATTGATGACAACAGAAATGTATCTAAGATTACTCTCGATGAGTTATTTGGAAATCTTCTAGAGCATGAAACCAGAATTAAGATAGATTATAATTCCAAAAAAACATGGTAATGGAATTGTAGATTTCACTACTACTTCTAAATCCAAGAATCCCAAAAGGGTAACTATATCTAAATCTATTAATGTTGGTGTTATATTTTAATCAAGTAAAAGTGATCATTTGGAGAATGAACTACCGAATTTTGATTGAATAATGAACAAGATTGTGGGAAAGAATGATTTCCAATATATCTATCAGAAAAAAATATAAAAGAGACAAGAAATATTGTGAAGTTACTTTTTATCAATGTAAAAGAGTTTGACATATCAGACCTAATTTTCATGTGAACCAAATAAAAGACAAGAAAGGAAATCATTCTAAGAGAAAATAAAATAAGTATTACAAGTCTAATGATAACAATTTCTTGAAATAAAGTGACACCTGGAGTTCCAGTATTGGTTATTCTTCTTATTAATCTTCAGATTATGAATTTGTTGGTCAGAATAATAATGGCCCTATAGCCAGATTACTTATTGAAAATCATTGTCCTATTTATATGGTACACAATACTGAATCCTTAACTAATATTTCATTAAATGAAAACTTTAATAAGGAAGAATATTATGAATTTTTAGACTGAGTCTTCTACATCAGAAGATTATACCTAACATTCATTTGAATAAGTTTCATGATTTTCTAATCTTCTTGAAATTTACAATTATAAGATAAAGAAATCTAGAGAAATAAAATCCAATAATCAATGTTTTAATTAAATAAGTATCAAAACATTCAAAGGATCTTGATCAAAAATATTTTAATTTATAAAGTGTTTCTAAAAACCTTAAGGGAGTTAATTCTGAGAAGCATAAAATGTTTAAGGATCTAGAAAATTTTAGTTCTATGAAAAATATTTTAGAGATTAACTCGGGTTCTAAAACTAATAACATTGAGGATAAGAATTTATTCATTAGGCTAAAATATGAAAAAAAAATTCCTTAACGAAACATTTATCAATTTTTACTTCATTAAGGAAGGAATTTGTTAAAATGTATTCAAAACATCATCCTCTAAGGAATAGTTCTAGATTTGGTTGTACTCATTCAAAACTAGGTTTTAGTAATAATTATTTTGTTCCCTAACGTGTTCCATTTTAAACTAAGTGTAAATGTTGTGGAAATTGGGAGGAAAAATTTTCATTAATTAAAAACCAATCTTTAGGTTTTCATAAATATTGTTTTTCAAATAAAATGGGGATTCCTAAAATTTTAATTTTTAAAGTTTCTGGATCCAATAATGTTTTGATTCTGAAATTCTAATTGTTTCACTTTTAGGAAAATAACTTACCAATAACAATACATGGTACAAGGATAGTGGATGTTCTCGGGATATGACTGGTAATAAAAACTTCTTTGTAATAATTATCAAGATGAAATAAGAAAAAAATAACATCTTGAGATAATGCTCATGGAGAAATTGTTGGTATAGGTAATATTGTTCTTCTTTGAAAAACATTGATTTCAAATGTTTTATTTGTTAAAGTACTTAAGAACAACCTAATTAGCATAAGCCAATTATGTGATGAAGGTTACCTTAGGAATTTCAGGAATGATAAATTCTTAGTACACAATTCCAAGGAAGAGTTTATTCTTTCTTCCCATCGGCATGAGAATGCATATAAACTAAAATTAAAACACTTTTGGAGCTGAGATCTACCTTGATTTAGTACCTTGTTTTCATAGGGGGGTACATTTTATTCTTAACCAAAATTATTCATTCATTGTATTACGTTTTGAAAAAAAGTTTTTTGTTAATCAAATTTTTCGTTACCAAAATTTTTCTTTAACAAATTTATCACAACCAATATTTTTCTTAATAAATTTTTTCTTAACCTAATTTTTTCTTAATAAAATTTTTATATCCAAATCATTCTTAATCAAAACTTTCATAATGAAATTGTTTTTAATCAAATTTTTCAAAACCAAATTTTTCTTTATCAAATTTATCATAACCAAAATGTCCTTAATCAAATTTTTCATAACAATTTTTTTCTTAATCAAATTATTCATAGCCAAATTTATTTTCTTAATCATGTTTTTAATATCAAAATTCATTCCCTTAATCAAATTTTTTGTAACAAAATTTTTTTCCCTTTATCAAATTTTTCATAACAAGAGTTATTTTCCTTAATCAAATTCTTTATAACAGAATTTATTGCAAAACAATTTTTTTCTCAAAATTTTTCGGAACTACAATTCTAGTATCACAAATTTCCTTTCCTTAATAAAATTTTTCAGAATCAAAGTTGTTCAAGAAAAATCATGACAATACTATCATTATTACTATACAGTCTGGAAAGCATGTTTCCTTAAATAATTTTTCATAATTTAATTCCTTTCCCTTTTGGTATTTTAAGAAATATCTATCAGATTCTCATTCCATAATTATGATTTTTTCTTTAAACTTCAAATAATCTTAACCTACCAAATCATTCATTGGAATTCATCTCATCCATGAGAAATATCATACTTGTTTCATCCATAGAATCATTTTGGGAATTCAAACTATCACTTTGATGCCTATATAATGCCCCCCATATTCCTTGTCCCACATCAGTTTTCAAAGATTTCAGGGCCAAATCTATGCCTCTCTTCAAAAATCATGTTCTATTTTTTAAAGATTTCCTAGACTCTGGATGTTGCCGAAAGCCTCCTTGTTGAAACAAATTTCTTTAGAAAAGGAAATAAAGGATTTTAAATTCCACATGTAATGGTTGGTTGACCCAAATTTCTATGATATGTACAATTACTTGATTACGAAGAATATTAAACTAAATGGATGGGAGTATTTTTGTGTAGCCAATCCAAAAAGTTTGGATCCTATTTACCCTAACATACTTATATAATTCTATGACAAAATACGTTTTTTGAGGAAGTTTGAAGAGAGGAGATATCCTTTCATAGATATGGTAAAACATAATCTCAATCCTTCAATAAAGCATCAAATATACATGGTATTTCGTATGAAGGAGAGGCAATTTTCTTCACTAAGAAATTTCCAGAACAGTCTGGATGTTTCAAGAATGAAAAGGAAATGGAGTGACTTAGACTCAAAGGAATAAGGTCACCTATGATCAATAATATCTCATATAATTTCAGGATACTATAATTATGTGTATAGGGTTTCATCATTTTGGGAAATGGAGACAATGACTCCTTAAATAAAAGTGATATCTTTATTTTATATTCTTTGGTTAACATGGGGAAGGTAAATCTTATGAAGAACATCCTCTTGAATATCAAAAAAATAAATAATTGATCTCCAAAATCCTAGATTAACATGTATCCAGCAATTGTTTCTAATATCTGAGTGATATTCTTATAATTTATCAAAATTCCAAGCAGTTCTAACCCCATAAACATCAAGATCTTGTTGCTAAGTGATGATACCATGAGAAGACTGATCGTCAGTTTCAATACCATGTACGAATAATTTTATAATATTTTTGAAAGTGATATTGATCCATAGATAATAATGTGGAGGTAACAGGAACATCCAAGAAGGCAGATAAGAAGGGAGAGTAGATGGAACTAGAAACCGTATAAAATCCAACATTTCTGGAATTTCAGTCGGTACCCCCAAATGGGAAAAAGAAAAAACAATCCCTTATGAAGTTGTAGAAAAATGGAGGGAACAAAAGAAGAATACGAAATAAGATGATCCATGTTTTTCCTTAGATGCTACTGAGTAAAAGGCATTGAAAATTTCTGATGTGGAAGAGTATGAAAGGAAACCATAAGAGAAGAAGTTGAAGAAGAAATTTTCTAAAGCTAAAACTGTTCAAGTACTTCTCAAGGACATTGAGAATCCCTATGAACAGATTTAGGTACCAGATTAATTTCTCCAAAACTAGTATATATAGAGACTCTGAGAAAGAAATTTATAATTCTGAAACCTAATATGAAAGAAGAGATTGTTTATGCATAATAAATAGAAGAAGAAGATAAGGAAGAAGATGATGAAGGTTATGATGTTGTAATGAAATTGGAAGAATATAATGAGAGGGAAATTCCTTATAACAAGCTATCGATATGAAAATCAGAGATCGATTCAACCAATTATATTTCTCATTGAAAAGAGGATCAGGGATAGTAATATGTTAAAAATCATACTAATGATGAAAGTATCAATCACGACTTCATCCAACCTGATGATCATAAAGAATATGCTAAGAAATAAGAAGATTATGCAGATAAAATTTTCCAACTTTAAAAGACTGAGCATGAATCTTTGAAGGATGCAAAGACTATTTCCAATGTAGACAAAGGAAAATATGTTATTGATGATACACCTAAGAAGATTGTGGTGGTTAAGAAGGATGTTGGTGTTTCATTCAAGAGGAAATCTGAAGAGCCTGACAAAGAATCTTCCCCTGTAAGGGAATCAAATTCTGAATCATCTTCAAAGGGATTGGATTTTGTGGTACGGTCTCTGAAGAAGTTAGTAAACCCCATTTCCCTATTTTATAGTATTTATTCAAGATTCCAACTTCTACAACACTCCTTTAATCAGAATTCAGATTCTATAATCTTTCTCGTGGAAAAATTCATCAATCTTGAGGCATATTTACACACATTCTTTTTCAGTTATGATGCTCATAGGAGATCATGTAAGGAAATTAAAAAATGGTATAAAATAACAATTAAAGACTTGAGAAGTCTTGATGACTTCCAAGATTTAGTAAAACATTATTTTGATAAGTCAAATGATAGGATCAAAAATATTTCAATATGTTTTTCAGAGAAGATGATCCTTGAACAAGTATTACAGAAGCAAGTAGATAATGATCTGAATTGAAATTTGAATTTAGATTATTTAAATTTGAATATAGAATGGGATTTTTGGGAAGATTTAGAATAAATGTTGAAACATTAAGAAGAAATAGTTTAGTCTCAATAATAAATCCTTATATCTCAAGATGAAAAAATCAATGCTCTAGAAAATAAAACTCAAAGCCAAGAAAAGTTTCTCGAGTATTTTAATGAAGATCATAAGGAGATCAAGAATTTAAAGGCTATATTAATTAATATCATGCCGGAAGAAAATAAGGATGAATATTTTTCCCTCTCAATTTCGATATTTTGTTGTAAACATTTTTACACAGTATCAATTTTTTCAAGCATAATGAAATTTTTTTTATCCTTTAGTTGTTTTGATTTGTATTGTTCTAATCTTTCATGTTTCATTCTTTCCATTCTATTTTGAAAATCACAATGGGGTAGAAAATAATGATCAATAGAATACTATTTATAAAGAAGACAATGCCCTATGTGAGGGGAGTATACTTAATGAATAATTTCTTTTACAAGAAAAAGAAACTTCTCTAAGGAAGTCGAGTATATGATCCTTAGGGATTTAAACACCTAAGGGGTAGTTAGTCATATTCATCATGGTTCATATGTAAAGTGGTATGTTTTTTTCTTTTAAGGGTTCATAAAGGAAATTATTATACCCTATATTATTTTTTGAAAGGTTGTTAGTGCTTCCAAATAGATGGATATTGTTGAGTTAATAAGGTTTCCTTATGACTTTTCCATTACAATATGTTTTGAAAATCAAAAACACTTTATCTTAAGGAAAATTATATCCATACCCTTATGGAAAATTTCCTTTCTCTAAGGATAATTTTTTATCGTAAATCTTATGGAAAATTTTCTTTCTCTAAGGTAAATTTTTATCCGTACTTTTAAGGGAAATTTCTTTTCTCTAAGGAAAGTTTTTATCATTACCCTTAAGGAAAAATTACTTTCTCTATAGAAATTTTTATCTTTACCCTAAATAAAAATTTCCTTTCTCTGTGGAAAATTATTATCCTTACCCTTAAGGAAAGTTTCCTTTCTCTAAGAAAAATTTTTATCCTTACCCTTAAGGAAAATTTTCTTTCTCTATGTAAAATTTTTATCCTTACACTAGTTTTTATTGTCCTTAAAAATCCAAGTTCATTTTATTAATATGTCAGAAATTTTGATCCTTTTCTAAAACCTCATAATCTTATAGTTCCTTAGACACTAAATTCTCTGAAATTAAAACTCCAAAATCTATAGAATTCAGATTCTGAATTCTTTGAAAAACAGAATCTAAATATCTATGTTTTCTGGAATATGATTTTTTACATGATTAGATACCAAATTCTATTTTTCCATTGATTATAGATATTCATATTTGGTTTATCTAGTTCATTTTCCTTACACATTTTTTTCCTATATGAAATGATGTGATACAATTTGTTTCTAACTAACTGTTCGTTGAGTGACACATCTACAAGTCCCTCCAAGATTAAATAAAAAATATGATCATTGGATAATGGAGCCAACCATTAATGTTTTTTCTATAAAAATGATCTCATTTTAATGAGTTAATTATCTATAAATCATTCCATGATCATAGAGATTACATGTTGTGAAGTGATTTCTATAGAGTAAAAGACTCACATGCCTTGTGTGATTCATGAACATCTTGTTCAACCATGAACACTTTATTCATCATGGTTTGTGCGAATATGATTGTTGTTTAGAACAATCAATGTCTTTCTGGGATAAAAAGACACAACATCTAAGTACCTTAAAGATCGAGGTCTTGCATAGATATCAAAGGAGATTCTGATATTTCTATCAAGTGCTTTCTCTGGTGTGGGTAAGACATACTTTCTCTAAATTTTAAATCAAGGGGAATTTATCTAAGGTTGTTGTATACCCTACTCACTGGGTGAAAATATTTCATACTTGTTACTTGTCTTTTCTCTAGTTTTTATTTATGTTTTTTATAAAGAAATAAATTATAACTTTCTTATAATTTTTTGTACTTTACTTACTCTGATTAATATGATTCTATATGCTTTATGGTATAATATTACTTTAAGAAAACGGTTCTTAAGATTCATTTCTAGATTCATTTTTCCAGACCCTATGCAAGTTTGTTTCATTGAACTAAAATTGGATCTATGAATATACCTTATTTAACTTTGTTAAACATGATTTTACAAATGGTTAAAAACTAAAGCTTTTAATATTAAAATTCATCACCCTATAATTGAGCATCTACATACACAATTTTTATCCTATAATTGGTATAAGTGGAGGTATCTAAAATAACGATACATACATATATGTTTTCATGCTCATGATTTACTTTTTCTACATTTTCATTCTCAAATTTTCTTGTTCATTTTTTTCTTAAAGATTTTTATGTTTGTTTATAAATTTCATATGTTAACAAATATTGTGCAAAATTATTTTCTTTTAGAATGGAGAGTATAAATGTTGATTCCATTGGAAACCTAAACCCTACCATACTGCCATTATTTGATGGTAATGATTATGAATACTAGAGATATTGAATGAAGACCTTTTTCATTAACACTAGAGTAGATAATTTTGTATTGCTCACTAGGGACTACAAAATTTCAGACAAGGAAGTAAAAACATTTACAATTCCAGAGAAATAATAATATAAACTAAATTACAAGGTATGAAATACATTTTTGTGTCCTATGACCAGGAATATATATATATATATATATATATATATATATATAAATATCTTCTTCTGAAGCTGAAACTGCATTATAAAAAACATTAAGTTACGTATTTTGGGACTTCTAATATCATATAAACTAGAAAATCTATGTTAAGAGATGAATATCATGGATTCTTATTTCCCTATAGAGAACATTTTTTCGAATTACAACAATGATATATGACCATTTTCAACAATATTCAATATATGGGAGAGAAAGGACTTGGTGATAATTTTTTGTAGATAAAATAATTTAAAACATGAAAAATGAGTGGGAATATAAAATAACAGCAATGGATAAACACAGGACAGTATATAATATTACTCATGATGAGTTCTTTGGAACACTTCTTCCGCATGAATCAATAATGAAGACAGATTCTAATTTTAACAAAAACAATAATGGTAATGGATGAGCAGATTTCTCTACTACGTCTAAATCCATGAAACCAGAAAGGGTAACTAGATCTAAGGCTACAAAATATGTTGTTATATCTGAATCAAGTGACAGTGATCATTCACATAATGAAATAGCCAATATTTCTCGAAGGATGAACAAGATTGTGGGAAATAAATATTTTAAATACAGATATAAGAAAAAATATAGACGGGACCAGAAATATTATTAAGTAACTTTTTATCAATGTAAAAGGGTTGTCAATTTTAGACATGACTGTGGTATGATTAAAAGAAAATATGAGAAGGAAAATCATTCGAAGGGAAATAAAAAGAAAAGAACTATTAAAATTCTAAGGATATGAATGTCATGAATGAAAATGACACATGGAGTGCTAGTGGTGGTGATTATTCAGATGAATCTTCAGATTATTAATCTTCTAGTCAAGAGAATATTGGTCTCATAGCTAGAGTACCTATTGAAAATAATTGTCATATGGATAAGGTACACAACGTTGAACCCTAACAATTATTTATTTAAATAAAAATTTTCTTAAAGAAGAATATTTTGAACATTCAGATTATTAATCTTCCTCATAAGAAAATAGTATCTTAACGTCATTTTAAGAAGTTTATAGATTTTCTAAACTTCTAGAAAATTAGAATTGTAAGATAAAAAAGCTAAGGAAAGAAAATTCTAGAATCTCTGTTTTAACTAAGGAAGTATCATATCTTTCTAAGGATCCTGATTAGACAACATTTGATTTTCAAAGTGTTTCTAAAAACCATAAAGAAGTTAATTTTGATAAGGATAAACTTTCTACTGATCTTGAAATTGTTACTTCTATGAAAATATTTTAGAGGGCAACTCATGTTCTAAAACTAATAACTTCGAGGATAATAATTTAGTCTTTAGACTAAATTCTGAAATTTTTTCATTAAATAAACTTTTATCAAATTTTACTTCTGAATGGAAAGAATTTAATAAAATGTATTCACAACTTTATCCTCTAAGGAGTAGTTTTGTATTTGGTTATACTCATTCAATACAGTTTTTTAGTAATAATTATTTTATTCCCCAAAGTGATTTATTTGGTTCTTTGTGACAATATAGTGGACATTGGGTGAAAAAAATTTCATTAAATAAAACCCAATCTTTAGGTTTTCATAATGAATATTTTTTGATGAAAATGTGTATTCCTAGAATTTTACTTTCTAAAATTTCGAGATCCAAGAAAGTTTGGATTCTAAAAGTCTAACTCTTTTACATTCCGGAAAATAAATAAAGTACCAACAAAAATACATTGTACATGGATAGTGAATGTTTACAGCATAATACTGATAACAAAAACTTCTTTGAAAATATTATCAAGATAAATGGAGTAAAAATAACATTCAGATATAATGCTCAGAGAGAAATTGTTGGTATAGGTAACATTGTTTTACATAGAAAAATTTTGATTTAAAATGTTTTATTATTTAAAGATATTAAGAAAAACCTCATTAGCATAAGCCAATTATGTGAAGAAGGATACCATAGAAATTTTAGGAATGAAAAATGCTCAGTACACAATTCCAAGGAAGAGTTTATTCTTTCTTCCCATAGGCATGAGAATGTATATACACTAAACATAGAAGACTATAGGATCCACGATCTTCCATGCCTTAGTTACTCATTTTCATAGGGGGAGTACATTTGATTATTAACCAAAATTTTTTATAAATTATATTATATTTCATAACAAAAAATTTTGTTAATGAATTTTTTCATAACCAAAATTGACACGACCTATCCCTCGGGGCTCATGCCATGACTACACCAGGCTTGCCTTCCATAGGGCAGGGGCTAGCGACTTACACCAGAAAGGTGTATCCATCTTATAAGAAGTCATTTCCTTTTTAATATAGTACAGACACATAGTCCAAGAACACAAAAAGAAGAAACCATGAAGTAAACTGCTATAGTAAATGTGTGCTGAATGAAAAGGGGCCAGGATACAAGACCAACTGAAAAGTATAAGTAATGTTGTAAAGTAAAAATAAAACTAAAAGTGGAAAACAGCTCCTGGATCACCTGTCAAGGATCCTACCTGAAGGGTAGGTATAGCTCACGAACAGTATTCTATGTGTCACATTACACCAAAGAGGTCCATCATCAGGCACCATCCAGTCCTAGGTCCCTCATCCTCGATCAACATTGTATGTCATCTTCCCAAGACACAAAATGGTGTCAGCGTAGCCCATGCATGGATGAGTATAACGATACTCTGTAGGGACCTTGAGACCCCCATAGGTCTCTTAGAGTTCCACAAAAAAACCCACAAAGCAAGTCCACAAACTCAGAGCACAAGGAAATAGACATCAACTCTACATAGGTATATTCCCATGCATATACCTAAGTTGTCAAAATATACTCATATCATACACAAGGTAATAATTCTACAAAGGTAACAACACAAAGGTAGAGGTACCAAACAAGTAACAAGATGAAGATAGAAGTACCACTCAGGTAACACCACGAAGATAGATGTACATCCCAGGTAACACTATGAACATAGAAGTACCACATAGGTATAAGTACCGCATAGGTAACACCACTATGACAACATCACGAAGGTAGAAGTATCACACAGGTAACACCACAAATATAGAAGTACCACATATGTATAAGTACCACACAATTAACACCACGAAGAGAGAAGTACCACACAGGTAACACCACGAAGATAGAAGTACCACACAGGTAACACCACGAAGATAGAAGTAACACATAGGTAACACCACTAAGATATAAGTACCACATAGGTAACACCACAAAGATAAATGAACCACACAGGTAAAACCACGAAGATAAAAGTACCACACAGGTAACTCCATGAAAATAACACCATGAAGGTAAAGGACTCGGCTCAAAATCAGGTATAACTTATATACAGAAGTATAGATGATTATTCATAAGCTATATAAAATAATAATGTTAATAGGCACAGCTGCTGACCCACATTGGAGAGATGGGTACTAACCTCCGCTGACCCACCAAAAATAACAGAGCACTAACTCACATGGGATCTAATAGATGCTAACCCACATAGGATCGACAGAAGCAGACCCACAAAGGATTGGTGTTCTTTCATCACGTTAGATATTTCCATAGTATTCCTCGCACCTGGTGCGCTCGAGTTCTGTAAAATTTTCCCCTTAATATAGCACTCATAAGTTGACCACCACTAATCTCCACAAAGGAGTAACCCAATATACCGCCATGTCGTTAGGGTTTCAATGCGAGAGATGATGCATCAGTCATACTCGTGGTTTTTAAGATAAAAGCATATTAGTTGTAATGACCTGACCCCAGTTACCCAGAGTCGGTGCATTATTACATAACATTGGCATGATCATAAGAAAGATCAAATCTTGAAATACTGATTGGTTTAGTAGCCTTGGAAACACTAGATATATTCATAAGGTTTACATTACATCACAAAATGAAAACTACAACAACATAGTCTCCATAGTCCATGCTCTTATCCCCTCACACTATCCCTGTAGGTCATTCATAAATTACTTCTTCACCTCCTGGGAAAAATAAAACATAGAAAATGGGTGAGCTCAAATTCCCAGTAAGGATAATAATATAGTGGAAACTTTCATAAATAAGAATAAACGTTTAAGGCAATGTATAAATAAAACAAAAGCCTTTTAATCTTGAACTTCAACATAGTATGGAAAAATTAAAATGAAATAATGTCATTTACTTATTCACATGGATATTCTACTAATCGAATAATCACATCCAATATCAATAACTACTTTCATAATGATGGAATGCATAATGCCAGACTATCATAACCACATAGCCAAGGCCTCGTGCCAAGACTACAAATAAGATTTTGTCAAGGCCTTATGCCAAGACAGTAGTTTGTCTCATGAGACCTACCGATGCATCGAGGAGCTATAGCCGGCTCCACCTGTCACATATTAAGTCCAATGCATTCCCATATGAAAAGGTTTAAACATAACATAAACATTTTTATTAAAACTAGCATACGAAATGTAAATACTTCATCCGTAAACCATGAATGGTATAATAATAACACATCCACAGTCAAACATATCACAAAACCTTCAATACAATATAGATGTTTTGTTTCATAATAAATCAACATCAAATAAGCGTAAAATCCATCAAAGGATGTTGACATAGATGAAATCAAAACTCTTTTTAGAGAAATATCTCTTTCTATTTTGAAATCATTTAAGAGTCATATATTTATAAAATAAAACATTTTCTTTGAAAATATTCTTATAAGCTCGTAAGGGAAGCTTTGACGATTTTATAATGGCGGAAAATAGAGGCACCCGCCATATAAGATAAAAAAACATTCTTACCTTAATTTTGTCGAAAAGGTTAAAAAGCAACTTGTTTGGAAAACGATGGAAAGATTACTTTATAAAACACTTATAAAAGTCAAACAAGGGTATAAATGACTTTAACCCATATTCTTGTAAATGGTAGAAATGTTTTGAAATACGTTTTGGAGAAACATGGATGTGGATGATAAAGAAATCCAAGTGGATTATTACGTATAAACAACCTCGGATAACGAAGAGATTGCGAAATAAACCCTTACCAAGTACTTTTCCTTGGTTGAGGGTAGGTTAACCTCCTTTATAATGGTTAAATAATTGTTATTAAATTATACAAGAATCATATATATTAATATGATATCATATATGATCTTTTAACATTGCTTTGTTAATAATATCTTAGTATTATCGTCGTTTCGGGTGTTAACTTACTCGTTTTCTTTTATATGTTTTGTCACATAAGCCATGTTTGTCATGGATAGGTTGTATCTTATTCATATCCATAATGATATCAAGTCCTTAAACATTATTTTTAAATCATCAAATGATAATTATACTTGAATGGATATGGTGGAGAATGAATCTCATCACGTTCGTGGAGACGGTAGTCCGTACGTACGCACGAGCGACAATATCATTATTTTGATATTAAAATAATATATAATTGGGTGGTATATCATATATACGGAATAATTATCATGTTATATTTATTATTTACATGAATTAAACATCATTATTATACCCATCCAAAATAATAATTTATTGAATAACAATTACACCACGATGTGGAGACGGTAAGCCGTAGGTACGCACGTATGGTGACATGTTATTCAAATGGTGGATAGAATATGGAATATGGTTGTACCTTATTTATAATGACATCACAGAATATATAAGATACTAGAGTTATTATTTTATAATGGTAATAACAAAGAAAGAAGAAGTGGAAGAAGAAATGAATTTGAAAAAGGGTGGTGAAAACATAACCTCTTCTTCAGGTTCTTTCTTTTGATTTGATCAAAATGGCTTCTTAGGTTGGCTTTATGATCAAACTAAGGCCTCTAGGTTGTAGTGAGGGAAGTTGAGAGATTATTTGGGCAGAGATTTGCCGAACCAAAAGGATTTGAAGGTGTGAAGTAATGAGAAGGGGGAGTTCCCTTTTATAAGAGGGGTGAGGGGCACCTTTGGAAAATCTAGAAATATTAATTTATAATAAATTAATATTCGGTTTATAATGGCTCCAAAGTTGATTATTCAAAGGTTAAGGTGGGTATAGGTTGAAAACCATTCAACCGATAGAATTTATACAGGTTTGGGTTACTATATTAACCTTATCTTTAGGTTTTAACTCTTAGTTAATTAGTTTGACATTTACCATGTCACTTTGTATTTTTTATATTATATAGTTAATAAACATACTATATACATCCAAGAGACCCCCACGTGGTCCATTAATGATACACCTATCATGATATAAGTATCATGGCCGAACCTCAGATTTTTAAGAATTTAATATCAATTAATAATATAATATTTGTTTTAAAAACTCTTTTATTTCAATTTTGACACTATTCAATAGTTGATTTTTTTGAAACTCATAACAGAATGATTACTTCTAAAAAAGTCAATTTAATAAATCCTAATATTTCATATTATCCTATAAAATAAGTTTAATTCATTAAAAGTCTCAAATTATATTTATTTGGGTATTTATAATATAAATTATTTTAATTTTTCACTATTATGGTAATTACTGCATCATCATTGTGTCATAAATAAATTAAATTATTTAATGTCTAAAAATTATAAATAAAATATCATTATGTAGGAAATAATTTTATATTTCTAAAGAATATTTACAATCTAATTTATCTTATGTATAACCCTATATTAAAAAAAATTTAGTAAATAAACTTTGATTTTAACTCTTTTAACTCTTCTTTTAATTAAATAATAATAAATGTCTTAATCTAATCCAAGTGGACCTAAATGATAATATTTTATTCCTAAGTTTTTTTTGGCCGAGATACACTTGTACAATAGAATTAGGACATGTGTTAGGGTAATATTAATATCATTTTTACCCTTAATTACCCTATTTAGTTATAACTGTCGTAAATAAAAGTAAAAAGATACTATTCACCAAAAATTATTTTCATCTCATTGAACCAAATTTTACTTATTGATATTAACCGTGTCTCTTGGATTTTCGAAATTTCATTCACAGAAGCGGTAAAATTAAGTTTTATGAAAAATTCAGTTTTTTAACTACCACTTAGTAGTTTTACTATTCATCAAAAATTGAAGTTTTTCAGAACAATGCCAAAATTTCAACCTAAGCTATAATTGATATTCTGAATTAAAAAATTATGTCTATTTTAAAAAATTCCAAACATATAATTTTCATTAATTAATTTTATAATTAATTCCCATTGTGATAACAAATAGCATGTTTTTAAGAAACAATATATACCAAAAGATTGACAATTGTTTAGGTCCAATTTCAAAGTGAAATTAATTATAATGAACACCATTGGATAAAATGGTAAAAATATATTCTAATTATACTTTAAAACCACTCAATAATATAATTTATCACTATAAATTATTTTGATTAAAAAATTTGTTTTTAAGTATTTTTCACTATTCATAAAAATTGGAAGTTCTCAGAAAAATACAAAAAATTCATCTTAGGATAATTTTGATATTCCAAAACCAAAAATGAAGTCCATTTTGAAATATAAAATATATATAATTTCAAAACGTAGGTATTACTTTTCATAACGGCTAGTTTGATTGGTTTTGGTGTGTTAGAACTCGATGTTGCGTACAACACACGCTATCGCATTATTCAAAGAGAAGCGTACCGTAGAAGCTTGGGGTGTTACATTCTCCCCTCCTTCAAATAATTTCGTCCTCAATATTTACAGAATACTACCGCATGAAAAGACTTGGGTGGTTTTTCATCATAAGTTCCTCGGGTTCCCACGTTGCCTCTTACATCTTATGGTTTCTCCACAAAACATTTATCAGTCGTGTCTGCCAGTTTCTCAGTACTTGTTCTCTTGTATCAAGAATTCTGACGGGATCTTCGCAATAAGATAGATCGGGTTCCAGTTCTAATTCCTCATAGGTGAGTACATGTGTTGGGTCAGGCATGTATTTCCTCAATAGAGATATGTGGAAAACATCGTGAACTTTGGAGAGACTTGGTGGCATTTCCAATCGGTAAGTTATAGCCCCAATATGTTCTAGAATTTCAAAAGGTCGGTTGTACCTGGGACTCAATTTACATTTCTCACCAAAACGTATGACTCCCTTCCATGGAGATACCTTCAGGAAAACATGATCACCGACTTGAAATTCCAAATCCTTCCTTCGATTATCGGCATAGCTCTTTTGCCTACATTGAACTTCTTTGATGTGATTTTGGATTACCTTCACATTTTCCATCGTTTCCTCCACAAGTTCTGGACCTACAAGTTTTCTTTCACCAATGTCTTCCCAACAGGTTGGTGTGCGACATCTCTTTCTGTATAATTCTACATATGGTGCCATCTGAATACTAGAATGGAAGCTATTGTTATTGGAAAATTCTACCAAAGGTAAATATTGATCCCACATACCCTGAAAGTCAAGTGAGCAATATATCAACATTTCTTCTAAGGTTTGAATAGTCCGTTCTGATTGTCCGTCTTTCTGAGGGTGGTACGAAGTTCTCAAATGAAGTTCAGTATCCAGGGATTTCTGAAGACTTTTCCAGAATCATGATGTAAAATGGGGATCATGATCAGAAACAATCTTTAGGGGTACTCCATGAAGTCTCACAACTTCATTAATATATAGTCTTGCTAGACGTTCCAGTTGTAGATCTTCTCTTATATAATGAAAATGTGCTGACTTGGTAAGACGATCAACAATAACCCATATTGCATCATTCCTTCTAGGAGTCTTTCGTAGCCCCATGACAAAGTCCATCGTAATATTATCCCATTTCCACTCCGGTATGGGAAGAGGTTGCATGACTCCTCCAGGGTGTTGCCTTCGAGCTTTCACTTGTTGACAAACCATACATCTTGACACAAAATCAGAAATCTCCCTCTTCATATTGTCCCACCAAAAATGTTCCTTCAAATATCTATACATTTTGGTGCTCCGAGGGTGTATAGTGAAATTGGAACTATGAGCATCATCCAACAATTCCCTTTTTAGATCAGGTATATCATGAACACAATGTCTCTTCCCGAATTTCAAAATTCCATCTTCATACACAAAGTGTCTCAATATCCCATCATTCACAGCTTTAATCTTCTTTTGAAATTCTTCATCATCGGTCTGAGAACTCTTAATCCTTTCTAGTAAAGATGTTTTGGCAACCATTTGAAAGATCATTGATGTTTCACCTTCCCTGGTTATTCCCATGTCCATCTTCACTAGATCCATCAAAATTAGATCCATTTCAATTCTCATCACGTTCAAAACTCCATGGTCTTTTCTGCTCAGAGCATCTGACGCCTTTTTTGCTTTCCCTGAGTGTTAGTGTATCATACAATCATAATCCTTGAGTAATTAAAGCCATCTCCTTTGCCTCGTGTTGAGTTCCTTTTGTGAGAAAATATACTTCAAACTCTTGTGATCAGTATAAATCTCACATTTTTCACCATAGAGGTAGTGCCTTCATATCTTCAAAGAAAAGATCGCAGCTACTAACTTGAGATCATGAGTAGGATAGTTTGGTTCATGAATTTTCAACTGTCGTGATTCATAGGCAATAACCCTATCATTCTGCATAAGGACACAACCAAGTCCTTTCTTCGATGCATCACTATAAAAAAGAACCCATAATTCCCCGATGGTAGAGTAAATATAGGAGCATTGACTAATCTTCTCTTCAGTTCTTCAAAACATTCTTCACACTGTTTTGTCCAAACTAATTTAACCCCTTTACGTGTGAGCTTCGTTAATGGGTTAGCCAATTAGGAAAAATTCTGGACGAAATGTAGATAATAACCTGCTAAACCAATAAAACTACGTACCACAGTTATATTCGTAGGTGCTGGACATTCTTGGATTGCCTTGGTCTTAGAAGGATCAACAGATATTCCATCTTTAGAGATAATATAGCCAAGAATAGAAATCTCTTGAAGCCAGAATTCACACTTGCTAAACTTCCCATATAATTCATGTCTTCTCAGAGTCTTCAAGATAATACGCAAGTGATTCTCATGATCTTCGTAGCTTTTTGAGTATACCAAGATATCATCAATAAATACCACCACATATTTATCGAGATATTCCATGAAAACTCTATTCATCAAATCCATGAATACAGACGGTGCATTAGTCAATACAAAAGGCATTACTATAAACTCATAATGCCCGTACCTGGTTCGAAATACTGTCTTCGGAATGTCTTCCTTCTTCACACACAACTGATGGTATCCAGATCGAAGGTCAATCTTTGAAAAGTATTGAGCTCCATGCAGTTGGTCAAATAAATCATCAATACGAGGTATGGGATACTTTTTCTTTATTGTTATATCATTGATCTCCCTGTAGTCCATACATAACCTCATGGATCCATCATTCTTTTTAACAAAAAGAATAGGGGCTCCCCATGGAGAAACACTAGGGCGAGTAAATCCTTTATTACTCAATTCCTCTTGTTGTTTATTTACTTCAACTAATTCTACAGTGGCCATTCTATAAGGGGTCTTCGATATAGGCCTTGATCCAGGAATTAAATCAATGGAAAACTCAACTTCTCATTCTGGAGGATGTCCAGGTAAATCTTACGAAAATACATCTACATATTCTTTCACAACAGGTACATCCTCTATTTGAGCATTCCTTTCCTCACCCATAGTTATTTCATTCTCTTCCTCCTCAATAATTGAATTTAGTTGAGCTACTGGGGGTGGATCTAGATAAGAATTAGATGGTGAAGATTCTTCTCTAAAGATAAGGTGTTCCTTATCATCATCATCAAGAATCGTAACCTCTTTCTTCTTACAATAAATCTTCGCATCAAAGTCTGAAAGCCAGCCCATATCAAGGATTATATCAAACTCAATCATAGGTATGACGATAATATCAGCAGATAAAGAACATTTATGTGCTCTAATGGGGACTGACTCACAAAACATTGTTGCAATGATACTTCCATTAGGAGTTTTAACTGAAAACTACCTGTTAAATCAAATTGAAAATATCTAATTTTCATAGAAAATTGGGAAGATATGAAACAATGCATTGATCTAGAATCAAATAATTCATTTTCTAAACTTTAGGAAACCATTAAATTACCTACCACCATGTCTTTCGGAGCTTCTACCTCAGCATTAGTGATAGCATAAGCTTGGCCTTGATCCCTTTGAATTTTCTGAGGTAAGTTCCCCTAACGCTTAGGAAATTCATTTGCATTATGCCCCATCTCCCTGCAATTGTAGCACTGAACATTGGTAGCTTCCTTCTTCCCTTTTCAATCACGAGCTTGGTGGCCTTTTTCACCACACTTGTAACAGACTCTCGTTCCATTCAAGCAAGTACCGGGATTTTTCTTCCCAGAGTTACCACAGGATGGATATTCAACATTTCCCTTCTTCCTCTTATTTCCATTCCCAGATTGATCAGCATATCTCTTCTTCTCTTGCTTTTCTTTAAAGTTATAAGACTTAGAGAATTCCTTTTCGGTCTTGATAGCACATGAGACAATGTATTCGTACGACGAGAGGGATTGTGATACTAATGCTCGACAGAGAAATGGTTTTAAACCATCAACTAAATGATCAATCTTACTTCTTGGGTTACGTATATAATCTCCAGCATACCTTGTTATCCTTGTAAAGTTAGCCTCATACTTTGTGACATTCTCATCCTCCTTTTGTCTCAGACTCAGAAACTGCCTTTCCATATCTGCTCGATGGTCGCGAGTAAAGTATTTTTCTAAAAACAGATCTTTGAACTCCCTCCATTCCATATTTGATACTTCATCATCTTCCTTAGTATTTTGAATCAATGACCACCATTGATCATCATCTCTAGTGAGGCGGTAAACTTCCATGATAACTTCTTCCCTTCCACTGCTCCCCAAAGCCTGAAATATTTTCTCTAGGGAAAATATCCATTTCTCAGCTACTAAGGTATTTTTACTCCCACTAAACGTTGGTGGTTGTTTCCACATGAAGCGATCTAACATTGATCCTCCATATTGTGGATCAGGGTGCTCCATACGGGTAAGGTTATTATTCATAACCTGAGTAAGTTTTCCTAGTATGGTGATTAGCTGATCGACACCAGTTGCATCACCAGCTCCACTATAATTATCTTGAGCAAGAGGGAAATCCCTACATGGAGTGTGTGCATTGATACGGTTTCCATTTCTTCCATTAGGCGCCATTTCTAAACAATGGTATAAACTAGATCAGTTTATGAATCAAAATACATAATTCCATACTAAAAAACATAACATAAATTGAACTATTTATGGATATAATCCATAATCATAAGAATGTTTTCTTTGAGGAAATATATACTCATAAACCCTTCATAATTATTTGTAAAGAAAATGAGAGTTATCCTAAGCATATCCCCCGGGAGTTTCGTAACCAAGAGTGTAGCAAGGCCCGTTGTCGTGCACCAGTTCCCGTTCGATTCTAGCTCAAAGCGGTATTTTTGAGTTTTACCCCTAGGTATATCTGTGCCAGAGCCGCCTCTATCTACTCGTATCCAGACAGGGATGTATTTCTCGGAAAACTCACAAAATCTCTACAATACCAAAATTCTATGAAGTTCTTCTATACTAATCCTCAAAGTCCATCTTAAATCTATGTGATCTAATCAGATTTTATCTAAATATAGCTTCCAAGGTTTGTACTAAACTTCCTCCGATACCAACTGTAACACCCCGACCCAAATTACCCAGAGTCAGTGCATTATTACATAACATTGTCATGATTGAAAGAAAGATCAAATCTCGAAAGACCGATTGGTTTAGTAGCCATGGAAGCACTAGATATATTCATAAGGTTTACATTACATTACAAAATGAAAACTACAACAACATAGTCTCCATAGTCCACACTCTTACCCCCTCACACTATCCCTGCAGGTCATTCATAAATTACTTCTCCACATCCTGGGAAAAATAAAACATAGAAAAGGGGTGAGCTCAAATGCCCAATACGGATAACAATATAGCGGAAACTTTCATAAATAAGAATAAACTTTTAAGGCAACGTATAACTAAAACAAAAGCCTTTTAAACTTGAACTTCAACATAGTATGGAAAAATTAAAATGAAATAATTCCATTTACTTATTCACATGGATATTCTACTAATTGAATAATCACATGCAATATCAATAACCACTTTCATAATGATGGAATGCATAATTCCAGACTATCATAACCACATAGCCAAGGCCTCGTGCCAAGACTACAAATAACATTTTGTCAAGGCCTTGTGCCAAAAAACTATTTTGTCTCATGAGACCTACCGATGCATCGAGGAGCTATAGCGGGCTCCATCCATCACATATTAAGTCCAATGCATTCCCATATGAAAATGTTTAAACATAACATAAACATTCGTATTAAAACAAGAATATGAAATGTAAATACTTCATCCATAAACCTTGAATGGTATAAAAATAACACATATACAGTGAAACATATCACAAAACCTTCAATACAATATAAAAGTTTTGTTTCATAATAAATCAACTTCAAATAAGCGTAAAATCCTTCAAAGGATGTTGACATAGATGAAATCAAAACTCTTTTTAGAGAAATATCTATTTCTAGTTTGAAATCATTTAAGAGTCATATATTTATAAAATAAAACATTTTCTTTCAAAATATTCTTATAAGATTATAAGGGAATCATTGACTATTTTATAACGACGGAAAATAGCCGCACCCGCCGTATAAGTTAAAAAAACATTCTTACCTTAATTTTGTCGAAAAGGTTAAAAAGCACCTTGTTTGGAAAACAACGGAAATATTCCTTTATAAACCTATTATAAAAGTCAAACAAGGGTATAAATGACTTTAACCCATATTCTTGTAAATGGTAGAAATATTTTGAAATACATTTTGGAGAAACATGGATGTGGATGATAAAGAAATCCCAGTAGATTATTACGTATAAACAACCTCGGATAACGAAGAGATTGCAAAATAAACCCTTACCTTGAACTTTTCCTTGGTTGAGGGTAGGTTAACCTCCTGTATAATGGTGAAATAATTGTTATTAAATTATAAAATAATCATATATATTAATATGATAACATATATGATCTTTTAACATTGCTTTGTTAATAATATCTTAGTATTATCGTCATTTCGGGTGTTAACTTACTCATTTTATTTTATATGTTTTGTTACGTAAGCCATGTTTTTTAGGGATAGATTGTATCTTATTCATATCCAGAATGATTTCAAGTCCTTAAACATTATTTTTAAATCATCAAATGATAATTATACTTGAATGGATACGATGGAGAATGAATCTCATCGCGTTCGTGGAGACGGTAGTCCGTACGTACGCACGAGCGACAATATCATTCTTTTGATATTAAAATAATATATAATTGGGTGTTATATAATATATAAAGAATAATTATCATGTTATATTTATTATTTACATGAATTAGAAATCATTATTATACCCATCCAAAATAATAATTTATTGAATAACAATTACACCACGACGTGGAGACGGTAAGTCGTACGTACGCACGTATGGTGACATGTTATTCATATGGTGGATAGAATACTGAATATGGTTGTACCTTATTTATAATAATAGCACAGTATATATAATATACTGGAGTTATTATTTTATAATGGTAATAACAAAGAAAGAATAAGTGGAAGAAGAAATGAATTTGAAAAAGGGTGGTGAAAACATTACCTCTTCTTCGGGTTCTTCCTTTTGATTTGATCAAAAGGGCTCCTTAGGATGGCTTTCTGATCAAACTAAGGCATCTAGGTTTATTGAGGAAAGTTGAGATATTATTTGGGCAGAGTTTGGCTGAACCAAAAGGCTTTGAATGTGTGAATTAATGAGAAGGGGGAGTTCCCTTTTATAAGAGGGGTGAGGGGCACCTTTGGAAAAGCTAGAAATATTAATTTATAATAAATTCATATTCAGTGTATAATGGCTCAAAAGTTGATTATTCAATGTTTAAGGTGGGGATAGGTCGAAAAAAATTCAACCAATAGAATTTATACAGGTTTGGGTTACTATATTAACCTTATCCTTTAGTTTTAACTCTTAGTTAATTAGTTTGACATTTACCATGTCACTTTGTATTTTTATATTATATAGTTAATAAACATACTATATACATCCAAGAGATCCCCAAGTGGTCCATTAATGATACACCTATCATGATATAAGTATCTTGGCCGAACCTTATATTTTTAAAATTTTAATATCAATTAATAATATAATATTTGTTTTAAAAACTCTTTTATGTCAATTTTGACACTATTCAATAGTTGATTTTTGTGAATCTCATAACAGAATGATTAATTATAAAAATGTCAATTAAATCAATCCTAATATGACATATTATCCTTGAAAATTATTGTAATTAATTTAAAGTCTCAAATTATAATATTTGGGTATTTATAATATAAATTAGTTTAATTGTTCACTATTATGGTAATTACTACATCATCATTGTGTCATAAATAAATTAAATTATTTAATGTCTAAAAATTATAAATAAAATATCATTATGTAGGAAATATATTTATCTTTCTAATGAATATTTACAATCTAATTTATCTTATGTATAACCCCATATTAAAAATGTTTTAGTAAATAAACTTTGATTTTAACTCTTTTAACTCTTCTTTGAATCATATAATAATAAATGTCCTAATCTAATCCAAGTGGACATAAATGATAATATTTTATTCCTAAGGTTGTTTTTGGTCGAGATACACTTGTCCAATAGAATTAGGACATGTGTTAGGGTAATATTAATATCATTTTTACCCTTAATTACCCTATTTAGTTTTAACCGTCGTAAATAAAAGAAAAAAGTTACTATTCACCAAAAAATTCATCTCATTGAACCACATTTTACTTCTTGATATTAACCATGTCTCTAGGATTTTCAAAATTCCATTCACAGAAGTGGTGAAATTAAGTATTAGGAAAAATTCAGTTTTTTAACTACCACTTAGTAGTTTCACTATTCATCAAAAATTGAAGTTTTTCAGAATAATGCTAAAATTTCACCCTAAGCTATAATTGATATTCCAAATTCAAAAATTATGTCTATTTTACAAAATTCCAAACATATAATTTTCATTAATTAATTTTATAATTAATTCCCGCTGTCACAACAAATAGCATGTTTTTAAGAAACAATATATACCAAAAGATTGACAATTGTTTAGGTCCAATTTCAAAGTGAAATTAATTATAATGAACACAACTGGATAAAATGGTAAAAATATATTCTATTTATACTTTAAAACCACTAAATAATATAAATTATCAATATAAATTATTTTGATTAAAAAAGTTGTTTTTAAGTATTTTTCACTATTCATAAAAAATGGAAGTTCTTAGAAAAATACCAAAAATTCATCTTAGGATAATTTTGATATTCCGAAACCAAAAATGAAGTCCATTTTGAAATATAAAATATATATAATTTCAAAAAGTAGGTATTACTATTCATAATAGCTAGTTTGATTGGTTGTGGTGTGTTAGAACTCGATGTTGCGTACAACACACGCTATCGCATTATTTAAAGAGAAGCGTACAGTAAAAGCGTGGGGTTTTACATTAGTTCTGAGGGACTTGTTGGATTTGGGTTCGATCCAACCCATCCATACTCCAAGTATCTCAAAAACTCAATTGGATTATTACAAAAGGGTTGCCATACTCCATGGTTAACTATGTTGCAGATGATTCGTCAAACGGATGCCCAGATATCATGTTATGGACCTTTAACTATTTCTGGGTCCAGTTGGTCCTAGGTCTGGTCAGACACAATTGGAGTGACCCAGTACGACCTAGTCTGGATTGGGTTGTGGTGTCGCCCAGTCGGCAAGAGGTAGCACGCAAAGGGAAACATGCAAGGGTGGCTTGGCCCACATGGGGGTGGCCCACAAGGGCAGCCAGACCTGCATAATGGGAGACTGAAAGGGGGCATGATCTTCTAGCGCGCGGCCCAATAGGCAGGTGGCCCACAAGGGCAGGCGACCTTCTGAGCAGGTAGCCCAATCGTTTGAGGTGCGTCCGGCAAGGGGTGGCCAGGCAGCATGAGGTGAGGCCTCAAGGGGGGCTTGGCCTGCTGTCCACCCAAGATGGAAAAGGGGGGGAGTCCCCCGATATTCCAAATGGCCCAGAGGTTGTTTGTCTTATGAAATGGTGGTGGCGCACTATTCTCTCCGCCCATCCCTTCCATGGCTAGCCAATGTGTCGACCGCCTCCTTCGACCTCCGTAGCTGACAAGTCACGAACCCTTGATCAACGGTGGCGTGTGATTGTGCACCACACCTCCTCTACTGTCAACCGGTGCAGGCCGCTCCACTGACCACCATATCATAGTTTTGTGGCCTCCTCTTATGGAGAAGAATGGTGTGCCACCTTCATTGTAGTTGGCTGGTTTCGTCATGCCGACAGTCTTCCACAGAGCGCAAGTGTAGCAAGGTAGGAAAGGTTCTGGGCTAGGTTTCTAAGTCTCCTACCCTCCGCATTAGCTTGTAATCATGAGGTAGGATTAAGGGTTCATGAAAAAACATTTGAAATAGACAAACAAGAAAAACCCTACCTCAATAACGATAGAGAAAATCCTGTGGTTGAGGTAGTGGGCCCATGTTCACCATCCCCCCACAACTTTCCTCCAATGATGTCACTTGATCATTGATCTTCGGTTCGGGGTTCCTGTGTTTCTCATAACTTCTCGCCGGAACCGGATCTGTCCTCCAAGGTTTTGGCATTTCTATAGTTTTTTATCACTTTGTTTCATGGTGAATCTATGTCGATACCTCTCCCCAAGCTCCATATATATAGGAGAGGGGAAGGTTGAGTAATGAAATTGTAAATTAATGGGGGCTCATTAATTAAGAACATTCCTAATTCTCCAACGTTGTTGATACTTAGGATTGAATGGTCAGTCCATTTATTGGCTTCGCACATCGCTGGTCCCAGGTTACCACTTGTCCAATAGAGGAAAAAATAATGTAAAAAAACAAATTTATTTTATTTATTCTTTTAAAAATCCCTAAAAAATAACTTTTTCTCCAAACCTATTGTGGTCGAAGTGGAGTCTCCCTTAATATAATCCAAACACATCAAATTCAAAAGTGCCCACAGATTTTTAATCCACCCATCGATGCAAAATATAGGAAACCCCGCTCACATGTTCACTAAACATTCTAGAAAAAAAGTTCAGAAAATTATTAACAGACACCCTTGACCTATGCCAGTCAAGGTTAGGTTCTGCCTAAGGGAAACACATTATAACGAACTCAACGATACTCTAGGATTTTTAATCTGTATTACCTTTTATAATTTATGGCTTTAAATAATAAAATAATTGAAAATTAATTATTTTAATTCTGAACAAAAACTAACATCCATTGTTGGATCGCACCGGCTAATGTTAGTATCTTCCAAAAGAAAGAATACCCCCACGAGCTCAGTTGTGGTCTTGGATTTTTAATCTGAGTCATTTTTAATGAGTTATAAGCATTTTAAAAACAAAATAACTTTATTTAATTATTTTATTTATGGTTATTCCATTTTTCGGTTTTCTCACAGGAGGCCTACACTGATTAAACTTAAGTCGTCCCTAGGGTAAACCCGCCATCCTGAAGACAACGGTGCCCACTTATTTCTGATCTGGGAACCCATTTAAGAGTTATTTCACTTTGTTAGTAAAAACACTCACGTATGCTATATAATGATTAATAAAACATTAACCGGTCGTTTTGGGAAGCTCGAGCCTCGTAATCGTGTGCTGTCAGATTTTACGGTCTCAAAAAAATTCCATATAATTAAAAAACATTATACGTAAAATTCAACTCTTTAGATTATCCACACAATAGGTATTCTCGGCCTTGAGATCCACAAAAAAGACTAAGGAAAAAAAATGAGGGGTACTGAGCATGAATCTGAGCCTCCCGCTCCCATGTGCTCTCTTAGAGGTTCCCATGCTGCCAGCGATCGTGCACCAGAGGTATAGATCATCTACGAAGGACCCGCTCTTGTTGATCCTCAATCTCCACAAGAACCTCCATAAATTTATCTCCATCATCAAGGTCCATCTTTCCATGGTCGATAACTTGCAATGAATCATGCACGCATCTCCTAAGCTACATCATAAGGAAAACATTATCCACTTAGTGCATCTGTGGGGGAGGAGATAGATAGTACGCCACCTTTCCCACTCTATTGAGAATCATGAAATGTATGATGAACCTCAGAGATAGTTTTCCGCCCCAGCCAAACCTCTGTAATCCTCATCGGGTTGAGACCTACATGAATACATGGTCTCCCTACTCAAAATCTAAGTATCTCTATCTATTTTTGTCATAAGACTTATGTCATTGCTTCTTCATCCCTATCCACCAGTACTGATGTCGTAAATCCTTCAACATCTTCACCACTCTAGGATGTACTGCTAAAAGGGGATGTATGGATCTCCCTCAACACCTCCTCTTGAAGTGTCACTGGTACCATTGTGTGTCCTATGAGAAGGATGACAAGCTCCCCACCTTCAGAAAATTCTTCAGGAGACCATCCTAAGGACATCTGAGAACATCGGGCCTCACAGTCAAAATTCCAAGTTGTGCCTCCCGAATTCACTGAAGAATTGGGGGAGTGATAGTGACATACTAGAGGTAGCTACTCCATCTTTATCTATGAAGGATATCTGCAGCACGACTATCTGCTCTGATCCCCCACTTAGAAACAGTAGACCAGACCTCCCGATGAGTGTGTCTGTTACCGCATTCCCCTACCCAAGAGTATAGAGTAACTTAATGTCATAGTCCTAGATAAACTCTACCCATCATCATTGTATCATCTCCTGAAATATCTGCTAACACTTCTCCATCCATAGGAAAGGCTCCCCCTTCCTCATCAATTCTAACAAGGGTGGCACTACCCTGGATAATTTAAGTACAAATCTCCTGGTAGTACCCTGCCAAAGAAGAAGTCCCTCTCCCATTGTGGAGGTAATCTAGGAAACATCTTTTTAAAAGATTTCCCCACACTCTTCCACCCCTGTTGGGAACCAAAAACTAAAAACTCTTGCTTCTACGAGGTTAGGGCTATCTCTTGTTGTCATAAGACTTATGTCATTGCTTCTTCATATGTCCCTATCACTTCTTATTCCCAAAACATTTCACATGCCCAAGTCTCTTAGATTGAGGTTTTTTTCCTCCTTTCCCACTGCTATCATTCACTGGCTATGTCCCCTCATCCTAAGAACATTCAACCTCAAGGATCTCTCTAGAACCCTTACATAAGTAGGAATGCATAGAGGAAAATTGTGGTCATGGATGTCCCTAAATACACTTCGATCGGAGGTCTGAGACCTGAAACACTAACATTACTATATTCATCGACTACCTAGGATGGTCGGTACGCCTCAATAAATACTCAGCTACCGACATGTCTTTCTGCTGAAGATGTAGAAGCTCTAGAGAAACTCTCATCCCTTAGCACTTTATGGTAAGAGACCCCCTTCTTTGATGAAGTTTCTCAAGCTTGTCCATATAAAATTCACCTCTTCACAAGATCAGTGTAATCTAAACCCTCACATTGTCCTGCTAATCCACTTAGAAGGCTCTCTACCAAGACCACCATCTAATCGAATGGTTCCCTGACTAGATGGAAACTTGGTCACCCCCTCAAGACAACCCTTAGCTTCCTGTGAGTCAGGTTCTCCTCAGAACCTGATGGGTATCCAATGTTGAAACATGTGTAATGCACTAAGCCAATATGTTTCCACTACCAATACCTCCAGTTGTTACTACTGACCAATGGGCATTGATATAGCTGAAACACTACCTGAAGGTACCATCTTGAGAAACAGTCCATGTATCGATGCCTCAACACTACGCGGACCATCCTCATGGTCACGCGCCGATAAAGACTAACATATAAGATCACCGTCTAATTTGATGGTGTCCTAACTAGGAGAAAAACTCTATCCACAGCCTCCAACCAGTCCTCAACTTCCTAGGAATCTATCTCGCCCTGAAACCTCGGAGGCCTCAACCGTTGGAACTCGTGCAACATGCTCAGTCAGCATGCACCATCCACCAGTGCGGCTGGGGATAACTGCTACCCAACGGGAAGTGGCGCTGTTACTAGACCACCTGAAGGTGTCGTCACCATGTACTCTATTGGGAATCCTAGCTGGTTGTCTACACTGTGGCATCTTAATAAGGAATTGGTGCACCACAATCATAAAGGTATACATATTGGGATAACTCAAAGGGATCACAAGAAAAACGTTTCAAAAACACATGCAATCAGTGTTTCCATGTACTAAGTAAGAAATCATAATTTAGGCTCCTATTGTATGGATACATTGACCACCACACCAACAATAGAATCCCCAAACTGAAATCCATAGTCAAAACACTTAACACTGTTGCTCCATTAAAATATCAGAGTCCTAGTTCTTTGGTAGAAATGACTCCTCTGATACCACTTTGTCACGACTAGTCCATTGGGGCCGATGTGGTGGCTACCCCAAGCCCACCTTTAATTGTCTAGAGGCTGGTGACTTGAACCAGAAAGGTGTATCCCTATTACAGGAAGGAACTCCCTTTTTTACTAGTACTGACACACAGTCCAAAAACACAACAAGAAGCAACCACAAAGTAAACTATTTTATTAAAAGTTTTCTGAAAGTAAATGGGCTAGAATACAATCCGAACTAAAAAGTTCAATTACAAATCAAAGGTAATAATACAACTGAAATTGGAAAACAGCTCCTGGATCATCCACCGAGGATCCTACCTTAAGGGTAGGTATAGATCACTAATAATAGTCTCACTAGTACAAAAACGATCTTTATCAGCATTCAAAACAGGATTTATCAGTGCTAAAAAAGTGTTTTAAATCTCAGTGCTGATAAAGTGTTACATTATCAGTGCTAAAAACACACTGATAAATGGGGATGTTATCAGTGCTAAAATGGCGCTGATAAACTGATACTTTATCAGTTCTTTTTTAGCGCTGATAAGGGTGGATTTTATCAGTGCCTTTTTTGGGATGATAAATGTGGATATTATCAGCACATTTTTAGCACTGATAAATTCCATGTCTACTACTACAAAGCATTCTGCAACATCACACCCAAACAACACCTGCAAAAAAATGTAGCATCTCAATAAGTATACCCAAACAAAATTAACACATAAATTGTTAGCTAATTTCACTAAGTATACCCTTACAATAAGTATACCCGTACACCATTAATAAATAATTCTTAAGTTAATTAAGTACATAAAAAATTCAATTTAGAATTTAGAGGGTTGGGGGATGTTCAAGAGTTTGGGGTGGCTGTCCAAGGGGGGGTAGGGGTGTCCGGGGGGATGGGGGTGTCCGGGTGGAAAGGCGTGTCCAAGGGGTGGGGCGGTCCAAGAGGATGGGGGACTATCAAAGGTAGGTGGGGGTGTTGAAACGTACGGCCGATTGTCGCCTATCGACCGGTCAAGGTTCCGGTGCTCTGCTAATGTGTATAGCAGCACTCGGGTCGAATCCTCGGCGATGATACTTTGTAGTAGTCGTTTGTTTTTAGTTGATTGTATTTTGATTGGGGGGGTTTGTTTGCAGAGCTTAATTGAAATTTTTAATGAATTGTGTTTAATTTAACAAGTTGATAAAGATTGGGGTGAGTTCATCATTAGTTTAGTTAAGCTTGTGATATCCTTGAGCTTTGCTTTATATTGCATTTAAATTAACACCCATGACACAAGATGATGTTGATTAGAATTCTTAAGTGTTAAGGCTATAAACAAAGACTTAACTTAACATAAGGTTATAATCTCAATCATATCTTATTTATGGTTGTGTATTTATGGTTCCAATAATCCATGGAAACCACATGTTAAACAAAACAAGTCATTAATCCATGACATGTTAAGTCCAACATACTCAATGTTAATTCAAAGAATATTCATCGAGCAGAAGCTCTCAATCACTTAACATACCTAAATTATAACTCACCCCAATGAGAGATTTACTAAGCCATTATGATGTTTATTAATCTGGTAATATATGTTTATGGTGATGAATTATAAAAAGAAGAAAAAGAAAGGGACAAGATAAGAGTAGTGTGCCGAACACACACACGAAATATTTTGAGAATCAAAAAAGGAATTTCGATTGAATGAGGAAGAAAGATAAGGTACTGTAATTTAAAATGATTCAAACTATTTTAAGACCATGAATATTATACTACAGAATGTGGAGGAGAATAAGAGATATTGAAGAAGAAACTTTCATTAAAACAGAATTACAAAATAAAGGACTTACAAAATTACAAAAATGAAGAACACAAAAGTAAGTGAAAAGAAAGAGAGGAGGAAAGGTCCCTCAAGTGTAAACTTGAGTATGGCAGGTCCTCCCAAGCCTTTGGAAAAGCTTTGGTCGTGCCAATATGATCTCCTCTCTTCTGAAATGCCAACCCCTCTCAAGGAGAGAAGGAGGGAGTATTTATAGCCCAAGGAGTGGACTGTTTGCTTTCCCAATCTGTCCCTCCACTTGCATCGCCAATTGAGTTATTCATACAGCCGAATATTCAAATATATCCTTCTTCAAAGTTGTAGAAAATAATGTTGGCCGACTACTCTCAAAATTTGGAGTCATTTGGACTTAAGGATAAAAAGTTATAGCCGGTTTATTAAAAAAACTTAAACTGTCCATTTCAATCCAGTCTTTTTGAAGTCCATAATGTGAAAGGGTTTTTGAATATGAAGATGCCTTCAAATCCGAATAGTTTCTTCAACAAAGGCGGCCGTATATATCGTCTCTTTCACACTGCAAAATCTCAGATAGATTGGATGCTTAAATCAGGAGATATGTCATGCATACTATACTGATTTTAATTCTCGGCCAGAATGGTGGGCTGGATTTCAAAGATTTATTTGGGCCCCTTGTACTTGGATTTGGGCCATGAAATTTTTATCAAAGATGAAATGTAGTGTCCCCAGAATTATGGTGGAGATTTAAGATTTTTGGACTTCTGGATTGAACCCAGTAAATCAATCTTCAAGGATGGTCCAGTTTGTTCACAGATTCTTTGGTCTTGTTTGTGAGGACCATATGACCCTTCAAATGGCAGAATTGGCTCATGGTTCCTTCTAATGAAATGTTGTATATTGAAAGGAGAATCCTAAAAAACAAGAAACACACAATTGGGATCAGTATAGTGATAGTTATAATTAAAACATTAAACTGACTCAATTTGACTACTTCTAAAAATGCTCAAATATTATACTTAATATTAAAACATTAATATTTCACACAAATTATGCACATTTCATATAAAATAAGTAAAGGGGGAATATAATAAGTCATGAAAATATTAATTACATCAACTCCCCCACACTTAGATTTGCGCGTGTCCTCATGTGCAACAAATAAAAAAAACATGACAAAATCATTTTCACTCACCAACAAATATTAAAATTTTGTTTTCTCCAATCAGGGGAGGTTTAGACTATTTTACTCATCCATATTGAATTCCATCACAAATCTGGTTCACAATAATGCATCATAAACAATTCATTTTTTCATGTTCAAGGTTTGAATTGGAAAATGTAGGCACTCAAAACTTACTCCTCTCAAGATGATAAAAATGTATTTTTGGAGGTTCACTCATTCACCAACAAAAAGTGAAAATCAAGAGTTTGTAAGAGCTCTCAGCTTCCATTCCCAAATCTAATGTCTACAATAATCAAGAGGTCTTTTAAGGGGTTTTTCAGTGGCTATGGGATGGTAGGTATATAATGTCCAAAGGAAAAGAGGGGTTAAAAACACCAACATGGAAAAATCAATGCACATTTTTTTTGAAATTTGATTTGAAAGGAAATAGAAACACATATTTACAAGGGA
Source organism: Viscum album (assembly GCA_963277665.1). Lineage (NCBI taxonomy): Eukaryota > Viridiplantae > Streptophyta > Magnoliopsida > Santalales > Viscaceae > Viscum > Viscum album. The sequence continues at coordinate 382,801,822 of OY728122.1, forward strand.
ATGAATGTGTGATGAATGAAAAGTGAGGGAGATAGAAAATGGAATAGGTTGAGATGATGGAATATGTACAACATGGAAGACTTCCAATAATGGCACAATACAAGATGATTCAAGTGTTCTTTTTTTTCTTTTTCTTTTTGCTCTTTTTTATTCGAAAGTTGTGCTTGAAACAAGTCTCACAGTCATCTCCCAACCCATGCTTGATCTCCACATGGAACTAATTTATAACACGATCAAAGGTTGATGATGAATGATTTTTGACCCACCCAAGACACAACCAATTCCTTTTTTTTTATTTTTTTCATTTTTTTTATATAATTTTTTTTTTGAACACTTTTCAATGACTTTTGTACAAATGAAAATTACACATATACACCCCAAAGCTCACATAATTACAACCTCTCCCCCACACTTGAATGGAAGCTTTCCCTCAAGCATATGATGACACATTGGAAATCAATGAAAGTACGCCCAAAAATGAAGTCTATTCCCCCCACACTTAAATTTCAATAAATTGTACAATGAAAATCCATGAAGATGTTGGGTGGGACAAGGTATTAGGCTTGTAATGTGGATATCAAAAGAAAGGGTTTCATAGGCTCAAAGGGGCTTTCAAAAGTAGGATCAATGTAAGGGTAACGGAAGGCAATTTGGCTATTCTGATTCTCATGTGGCTTAGAAAATGCCTCTATCATATTAATGCACACAAAAGATGGAAATTCAGCTCGAAGGTCCACAAACTCAAGACTCACAATCAGTGGTGAAGACACACAATGAAAAAGATGGCCATAGATGACCTTGGCATGAAGGCTAATGTTATTCCTCACGGTAGGGGAGAATCATTTTCCACCAAAAATTGTTCATTCAAAATGTTTGTTATTGACACAAAATTGTTTACCGAAGTTTGAGATAAAAATTCAATATATTTGAGTTTAAAACAAGCCTTTTGACTCCCCAAAATGGTTGGACAGAATTTCAATATTGGATGATGAGTAATTATGACACCCCTTTTATTCAATTTTCATTTTTTTTAATTAATTTTTTTTAAATTTTTTTATTTTTAATGACACATCCACACAAAAGAGAAAATAGAAAAAAGGTTGTGGAAGAATGTTGTAAAAAAAATGAGAGGGAGAGAGGAAGAAGAAGAAATAGAGAGAAGAAGAGAGGGAAGAGAGATTGAGGAGAGATAGAGTTAAAGGGAAAGAGGTGCCCCCTGGTTTGGATTTGGCGGGTCTCCATCCAGTGGTGGTTCTATTGAAGTGGATGGGGTTTCGATGGAAGTCGACGTGGTTCCTGGATTGTGAGACCTCTCATGGTGATGCTTTAACCGGTGTCCATTTACCGTGAATGTTCTTTTTGAAGAAGGGTCTTGGACTTGCACTGCACCAAATGGGTAAACGTTAGTAATAACAAAAGGACCTTCCCAACGAGAATTAAGCTTACCTAGGTGAAGTCGAAATTGAGAATTGAAGAGCATTACATTTTCACCTTCATGAAATACCTTTCGAAGAATGTTCTTGTCATGGAGTGACTTTGCCTTTTCTTTGTAGAGAATGGAGTTCTCATACGAATCGAGTCGAAGCTCCTCCAATTCAGTCAACTGCAACAATCTTTCTTCACCAGATTTTTCACAATCAAAATTACAAGTTTTGACAGCCCAAAATGAATTATGTTGTATTTCAACTGGTAAATGACAGGCTTTACCAAAAACTAGCCTAAATGGAGACATCCCAATGGGTGTCTTATAGGCTGTTCGATAGGCCCAAAGTGCTTCACCAAGTCTATCGGGCCAGTCTTTTATTGTGGGCTTAACAATTCTTTCAAGCACTCTTTTCACTTCTCTGTTAGAAAGTTCAGCCATTCCATTTGTTTGAGGGTGATATGCAGTGGATGTTTTATGTACAACCCCATTCTTTTTCAAAAGTGACTCTATGGTTCTATTACAGAAATGAGTTCCTAAGTCACTTATCAAAGCACGTGGTGTTCCGAATCGATGGAAGATATGGGTTTTGAGGAACTCACTCACAGTTTGAGCATCATCTTTCCTAGTGGGTTTGGCCTCGACCCACCTAGAAACATAATCGACCGCAAGAATAATGTATGAGAATCCATTGGAAGGGGGAAATGGTCCCATGAAATTGATGCCCCAAACATCGAAAAGCTCACAGAAGATTAATGGCTTTTGAGGCATTTCGTTTCTTTTGGAAATTGTGCCAAACTTTTGGCAAGTGGGACATGATTGACAGAACTCGTGTGAGTCCTTGAAAAGTGAAGGCCAAAAGAATCCAGAATCTAGGACCTTTCGAGAAGTCCTTTGTGGTCCAAAGTGGCCACCTCCAGGCATTGAGTGGCAGAATTCCAAGATGGAGGATTGTTCAGTTTCATCAACACATCTCCTGATTACCATGTCAGCCCCGGTTTTCCAAAGTTTATTATCTTCCCAAAAATAATGCTTTGAATCACTTTTCATCCTTTCTTTTTGTTCTTTTGAAAAATATTCAGGGAAAACACCGGAAACCAAGTAATTGACAATTGGGGCATACCATGGTAACTTTGGAGTGAGAGAGGAGAGGTGTTCAGTTGGAAATTCAGGATCAATTATTTCAGAATGAGAAGAATTATAAATTCTAATCAGGTGGTCAGCCACAGGGTTTTCTTTTCCAGGTTTATCTTTTATCACAAGGTAAAACTCTTGGAGCATTAAAATCCATCTTATTAGCCTTGGTTTGGAATCACTTTTCTTAAGTAAGAACTTTAATGCTGAGTGGTCCGTGAAGATGATGATTTTGGAACCTAAGAGATAGGGCTGGAATTTATCCAAGGCAAAAACCACAGCTAAAAGTTCTTTTTCAGTCACAGTGTAGTGTGATTGAGTTTCATCCAATGTTTTTGAGGCATAAAAGATGACATGAGGAATGTTTTCTCTTCTTTGACCAAGAACAGCCCCAATGGCCCTATCAGAAGCATCACACATCAATTCAAATGGTAAGGACCAATCTGGGGGTTGGATTATTGGAGCAGATGTGAGAGAAGATTTGAGTTCAATGAAGGCTCTCTTACAAGCCTCATCAAAATTTAATGTGACATCATTTTGAAGTAAACGAGTGAGTGGGAGGGAAATCTTGCTGAAGTTCTGAATGAATCGCCGATAGAAACCGGCATGACCAAGGAAGGACTGAATGTCTCGAACTGATTTGGGTTCAGGAAGTGATTGGATCACCTCAATTTTGGATGGATCAACTTGGATACCCTCTTGAGAAATTATGTGCCCTAGAACAATCCCATTTGAAACCATGAAGTGACATTTTTCAAAATTCAGCACAAGGTTGCACTTGACACACTTTTGAAGGACCAAAGAGAGTGAATGTAAGCAAGATTCAAATGACTCACCATAAATGGTAAAGTCATCCATGAAGACCTCCATGCAATTCTCAATGAATTCAGAAAAGATACTCATCATACACCGCTGGAATGTTGCAGGAGCATTACAAAGGCCAAAAGGCATTCGCCTATAGGCATAGGTTCCAAAGGGGCAAGTGAATGTGGTCTTTTCTTGGTCTTGAGGTGCGATTGGAATTTGGAAGTAGCCGGTGTAACCATCAAGAAAGCAATAGTGTGACTTTCCGGCCAATCTCTCAAGCATTTGGTCAAGGAAAGGAAGTGGGTAGTTATCTTTTCGTGTTTTAGCATTCAATTTGCGATAATCGATGCACACACGCCATTTGTTTTTCACTCGAGTTGTGACCACTTCTCCATGTTCATTTGTGACAACTGTTATCCCGTCCTTCTTAGGAACGACTTGAATTGGACTAACCCATTCACTATCAGAAATTGGGTAGATAATACCAGCTTGAAGAAGCTTGGTAATCTCTTCTCTAACTACCTCAAGTATGAGTGGATTGAGTCTTCTTTGAGGTTGCCTAATTGGTTTGGATGATTCCTATAGATGGATGTGATGCATGCAAAGGGCAGGGTTGATTCCTGGAATATCCTATAGGGTCCAACCTAAGGAATTTTTGTTTTCTTCTAACACTTGAACAAGTTGGGACTCCTCAGTTTCAGAAAGTGAAGCAGAGATAATGACAGGGTAGGAGGGATTATGGAAAAGGAATGCATACTTGAGGTGTGAAGGAAGTGGTTTTAGATCAGTTTCAGCCTTGATTTGAGAGCTAGACAAGTTAGGAGAAGGAGAAGGGATTCCAGATGGGTTTGGATCATTTTCCTCAACACTGTCCAAGGTGGAGCAGTAGAGATCAGAGTTGATGTGGGATTCAAGAGAGTTTTCAAGTTCCTCCAGATTGATGGAGTCTATGAATGAGAGGTCCACATCAACTTCACCATTTATGACTTTGTTAATCATGGTGCAGATTTCACAAGATCCTTTATCATTATAACATGAAGAACATGGTGGATTGGGGTTCTATTGAATCTTAGAAGTGTCCTCAAAAGAATGGATTGAGAATGCAGAGTGATCCTCAGATGGGTATCGCATGGCTTGGAAAATGTTGAACTTGACTAGTTGGTCACCGAATTCCATGGATAAGATGCCTGAATGGACATCAATCTTGGTTCTCGTGGTCATGAGGAATGGTCTTGCTAGAATTAGGGGAGATCGAGAAGAGGTCGTCTCACCTTCCATGTCAAGGACATAGAAATCAGCTGGGAAGATAAGATCATTGACCCAAACAAGAACATCCTCAATTATCCCCTCAGGACTGGCAGTGATTCGATTGGCTAATTGAATTACAACACCCGTTGGGTGCAAGGTACCTAGACCAAGGTTGGAGAAAATGGATTTGGGCATGACATTTATTGAGGCTCCAAGGTCTATGAGTGCATCATCAAAGTTGGAACTCCCTATTTGACATGGAACCGTGAAGGTCCCTGGATCTTTGCACTTCATGGGAATGGACTGTTGGGTTGAAACATTTTCAATGTTCCTAAGTTGCCTCTTATGGGTGCACAATTCCTTAAGAAACTTGGCATACTTAGGGATTTGTTTGATGGCATCTAAGAGGGGGATGTTCACTTCAACACGTCTAAACATGTCAAGCATTTCAGGATCAGGTTCAAAGGACTTCTTAGGCTTGGAGATGGATTGAGGACAAGGAATTCGGTTCCTTAGAGGAATGGAAGGAGGTGAAGGAGTGGATTCAAGTTCCTTTTCCAGCTTTTTGTTCTTTTCATTTTCTAGATCAACATTGAAAGGGGAGGTAGAGAAATCAGCATGGGGCATTGCAATTTGCTTTCCCGATCTAAGTGCAATTGCACTTACATTACCCTTAGGGTTGGGTAATGGTTGAGCTGGGAGTTGGGATGAATTGGATGGTTGTTGCTGGCTAAGGTGGGATGCAAGTTGACCTATTTGGGTTTCAATGTTCTTGAGGCTAGAACGGGTGAAGGAAGCAAGATCCTCTACAGCACTTTCCCATGGTTGTTTAGAAGAAGAGGCTTGTCCCAAATTGGGTTGGCCTTGATTTTGGTTCTTGGGAAAGCGATTGTATTGGGTGGGGAATTGGGAAGGCTCGTTAGGATAGTGGAATCCAGGAAGAGGATTGTTCCTTTGGGGTTGAGGGACAAAAGGGTAAGGTTGTTGGAAGTTACCAACACCTTGACTGTATTGAAACTGGTTTGGGTTTTGAGGAGGGAACTGCGGAGGATGAGAAATGGGATTACCATACCTCAGAGGTGGGTTAAAGGTAGAAGAGAAGGGCTCAGAGTGGGGTTGGTTGAAGTTTCTAACAAACTGACCTGATTGTTGAGGGTTGAAGTTTCGCTGAGCATATGCCGCATTGAGCTCCATTGGACTAGATGAATCAGATGGATCATCTTGAAGTTGTGGACATGTGTCAGTTGGATGAGATGGAGAGTTGCAGATTCCACAATTCTTGATAGGTCCAGGGAATAGTGACTGTGGAGAAGATGAGTTTGGGGCTTTGGTAGCCACCGCTAGTTGACGCACAAGACCTGTAAGTTCACTCATCCACTCAGTCATCTTGTTGGGCTCTATGGATTGATTCTCTTGGGCTTGTTTCACTTGAGCATGTGCTCGAGTATGGAATTGCTGCGTGTTTGCAGCCATGTTACTTATGAGATCTCTTGCAGCTGCAGGAGTTTTGTCAACAAGAGCACCGCCACTTGCGGCATCAATGAGAGTTCGCTCCATAGCCAATAACCCCTCATAGAAGTATTGGATCAGGAGTTGGTCAGGGATTTGATGGTGTCGACAAGTTGCCACAAGCTTTTTGAACCTCTCCCAATACTCATGGAGTGATTCATTAGGGAATTGACGGATGCCGCTTATTTCCTTTCGGATAGAAGTTGTTCGGGAAGCGGGAAAGAACTTATCAAGGAAAAGTCTCTTCATGTCAACCCATGAGTTTATGGAACCAGGTGGGAGGTAGTAGAGCCAAGACTTGGCAGAATCCTCTAGGGAAAAGGGGAAAGCTCTAAGCTTGATTTGTTCTTCAGAAACCCCTTGAGGCTTCATGGTAGAGCATACTACTTGGAACTCTTTAAGGTGAAGATGTGGATCCTCACCGGCTAGCCCGTGAAAATGAGGGAGAAGATGAATCAAACCCGATTTGAGTTCGAAGTCAGCTTCAATGTTTGGATATTGAATTCCAAGAGGTTGGTAATTCATATCAGGGGTAGCAAGTTCTTTTAGGGTTTGTTCCCTAGGATTGGCCATTTCAATTTCAACTGGTTGGATGAGGACTGGTTCTTGAATTATTTGAGTATCTCTTATGTTCCTCCTAAGTTGGCGAAGTGTTCGCTCAATTTCAGGGTCAAACAAATCTGAGGGATTGTTTGGAAGGCTACGGGGCATTCATAGAGATTTTGGAAGAAAGAGGAAGACGGGTTTTTCTTTGTATTTTTTTCAGTTTATGATTTTTAAGAGGAAGACGGGTTTTTCATTGTGTTTTTTTTCAAATTTTTTTTAAACTTTTGTATTTTTTTTTGGGTTTTTTTTTACAATAACCAGAAACTAATGAATACTTAAAGCACCATCCCTGGCAATGGCGCCATTTGAAACGCACGGCCGATTGTCGCCTATCGACCGGTCAAGGTTCTGGTGCTCTGCTAATGTGTATAGCAGCACTCGGGTCGAATCCTCGGCGATGATACTTTGTAGTAGTCGTTTGTTTTTAGTTGATTGTATTTTGATTGGGGGGGTTTGTTTGCAGAGCTTAATTGAAATGTTTAATGAATTATGTTTAATTTAACAAGTTGATAAAGATTGGGGTGATTTCATCATTAGGTTAGTTAAGCTTGTGATATCCTTGAGCTTTTCTTTATATTGCATTTAAATTAACACCCATGACACAAGATGATGTTAATTAGAATTCTTAAGTGTTAAGGCTTTAAACCAAGACTTCACTTAACATAAGGTTATAATCTCAATCAGATCTTATTTATGGTTGTGTATTTATGGTTCCAATAATCCATGGAAACCACATGTTAAACAAAACAAGTCATTAATCCATGACATGTTAAGTCCAACATACACAATGTTAATTCAAAGAATATTCATCGAGGAGAAGCTCTCAATCACTTAACATACCTAAATTATAACTCACCCCAATGAGAGATTTACTCAGCCATTATGATGTTTATTAATCTGGTAATATATGTTTATGGTGATGAATTATAAAGAGAATAAAAAGAAAGGGACAAGATAAGGGTAGTGTGCCGAACACACACACGAAATATTTTGAGAATCAAAAAAGGAATTTCGATTGAATGAGGAAGCAAGATAAGGTACTGTAATTTAAAATGATTCAAACTATTTTAAGATCATGAATATTATACTATAGAAGGTGGAGGAGAATAAGAGATATTGAAGAAGAAACTTTCATTAAAATAGAATTACAAAATAAAGGACTTACAAAATTACAAAAATGAAGAACACAAAAGTAAGTGAAAAGAAAGAGAGGATGAAAGGTCCCTCAAGTGTAAACTTGAGTATGGCAGGTCCTCCCAAGCCTTTGGAAAATCTTTGGTCGTGCCAATATGATCTACTCTCTTCTGAAATGCCAACCCCTCTCAAGGAGAGAAGGAGAGAGTATTTATAGCCCAAGGAGTGGACTGTTTGCTTTCCCAATCTGTCCCTCCACTTGCATCACCAATTGAGCTATTCAGACAGCCGAATATTCAAATAACTCCTTCTTAAAAGTTGTAGAAAATAATGTTGTCCGACTACTCTAAAAATTTGGAGTCATTTATACTTAAGGATAAAAGGTTATTGCCGGTTGATTAAACAAACTTAAACTGTCCATTTCAATCCAGTATTTTTGAAGTTCATAATGTGAAAGGGTTTTTGAATATGAAGATGCCTTCAAATCCGAATTGTTTCTTCAAAAAAGTCTGCCGTATATATCTCCTCTTTTACACTGCAAAATCTCAGATAGATTGGATGCTTACATCAGGAGATATGTCATGCATACTATACTGATTTTAATTCTCGGCCAGAATGGTGGTCTGGACTTCAAAGATTTATTTGGGCCCCTTGTACTTGGATTTGGGCGATGAAATTTTTATCAAAGATGAAATGTAGTGTCCTCCGAATTATGGTGGAGATTTAAGATTTTTGGACTTCTGGATTGAACCCAGTAAATCAATATTCAAGGATGGTCCAGTTTGTTCACAGATTCTTTGGTCTTGTTTGTGAGGACCATATGGCCCTTCAAATGGAAGAATTGGCTCATGGTTCCTTCTAATGAAATGTTGTATATTGAAAGGAGAATCCTAAAAAATAAGAACCACACAATTTGGATCAGTATAGTTATAGTTATAATTAAAACATTAAACTGACTCAATTAGACTACTTCTAAAAATGCTCAAATATTATACTTAATATTAAAACATTAATATTTCACACAAATTATGCACATTTCATATAAAATAAGTAAAGGGGGAATATAATAAGTCATGAAAATATTAATTACATCAGGTATCTAGGGGGTGGGGTGTCTAGGTGAGAGAGGGGCTATACATGGGGTGTCTAGGTGGGTGGGCTGGTGTCCAGGGTTTCGGGTGGGGGGGGATTTCAAGGGGTGGGGGTGTCCGGAGGGTGGGGGGATCTGTGGGGTTATTGGGGATGTACAAGGGGGTGGGTGGTGTCTAGGAGGGTGGGATGGGGGTGTCCGTGGGAATAGGGGTGTCCAGGGGGTGGGGTGTTCAGGGGGTGGGGCGGTCCAGGAGGTTGGGGGGTTATCCAAGGGGGTGGGGGGTGTCCAAAGAGGGGGATGTCCAGGTGGTGGGGGTTGTCTATAGGGTGTCCATGGGGGTGGGTTTGTGTCTAGTGTGTCGTGGGGGCTTTCCAGGGGGTTGGTGCGGCTGTCCATGGGGGTGGGATGGTGTCTGGGAGATTGGGGTGGTCGTCCATGGGTGGGGGTGTCCAGGGGTGGTCGGTATCTAGGGGGTAGGGTGGTGTCTTGGAGGGGTGGGGGTGCAAATCCAGGGGTAGTGGTTGTCCAGGGGGGTAGTGGTTGTCTGAGGGGGTTGGGGGTGCGGTCTAAGGTGGGGGCTATCATTGGGTATGTCCACGGGAGAGGGGGTGTCCAGGGGGTTGAGGGGGCTTTCCATGGGGTGGGGGTGTCCAGAGGGGTGGGGGTATCCAGGACGTAGGTCAGTTGTTGTTTTCACTTAAAATTGTGTCCATTTTCAACAAAAAAAGAGACACTTTGAGTGATACCGGCTACACCATGCCTCGGATTGAGGTGGGGTTGACTCGTACACATCAAAAAGAACCCATGTATCATTCAAAAAAATGATAAAGAAAATTAGAATGAGTTTGGTCAGATTTTCGTAGGTCAGTTGTTGTTTTCATTAAAAATTGTGTCCATTTTAAACAATAGAGAGACACTTTGAGTGATATCGGCCACACTGGTCCTCGGATTGAGGCAGGGTTGACTCATACACGTCGCAAAGAACCCATGAATCATTATCCTATAGTATCAACACAATTTTAATGCTTTTTTTCAGATTTCCATAGGTCAGTTGTTGTTTTCACATAAAATTGTGTCCATTATAATCAAATGAGAGACGCTTTGAGTGATACCGGCCACACTGTGCCTCATATTGAGGCCGGGTTGACTCGTACACGTCAAAAAGGACCAGTTTATCATTCTATTAAAGGATAAATACAATCCAAATGTGTTTTTTCAGATTTTCATAGGTCTGTTGTTGTTTTCACTTAAAATTGTTTCCATTTTAAACAAATGAGAGACACTTTGGGTGATACTGGCCACACCATGCCTTAGATTAAGGCGGGGTTGACTCTCACATGTCACAAAGGACACATGGATCATTCTCATAAGGGATGAAGACAATCCAAATGCGTTTGGTTAGATTTTTATAGTTCAGTTGTTGTTTTCACTTAAAATTGTGTCCACTTTAAACAAAAGAGAGACACTTTGAGGGATACAGTCCATATCAGGGCTCGGATTGAGGCGCGGTTGACTATTACCCGTCTCAAGGGACCCATGGATAGTTCTCATAAAAGATCAATACAATAAGAATGCGTTTGGTAGGATTTGCGTAGGTCATTTGTTGTTTTCACTTAAAATTGTGTCCATTTTAATCAAAAGAGAGACACTTTGAGTGATACCATTCACACCGTTCCTCGGATTGAGGCGGGGTTGACTCATACATGTTGGAAAGGACCCATGGATCATTCTCCAATAGGATCAAGATGATCCGAATGCGTTTGTTTGGATATTCGTAGGTCAGTTGTTGTTTTCGCTTAAAATTGTGTCCATTTTAAACAAAAGAGAGACACTTTGACTGATACTGGAAACAATATGCCTAATATTTAGGCAGGGTGGACTCTTACATGTCTCAAAGGACCCATGGATTGTTCTCCTATAGGATCAAGACAATAAGAATGTGTTTGGTCAGATTTTGTAGGTCAGTTGTTGTTTTTACATAAAATTGTTTCCATTTTAAACAAAAGGGAGACACTTTGAGTGATACTGGAAACACCGTGCCTTGGATTGAGGTAGGATTGACTCATACACATTACAATAGACCCATTTATCATTCTCATAAAGTATCAAGACAATCCTTATGCGTTTGGTCAGATTTGCATAGGTCAGTTGTCGTTTTCACTTAAAATTGTGTCCATTTTAAACAAAAGAGAGACACTTTGAGTGATACCAGCCACACCGAGCCTTGGATTGAGGCGGGGTTGACTCATACATGTCTCCGATGACCGATTTATCATTATCCTATTGGATAAACAAAATCAGAATGTGTTTTTTTGGATTTCCTTACGTCAATTATTGTTTTCTCTTAAAATTGTGTCCATTTTAAACAAACGAGATACCCTTGGAGTGATATCGGCCACACTGTGCCTCGGATTGAAGCCGATTTGACTCTTAAATGTCAAAAAGGAACAATGGATCATTATCCTAAAGGATCAATACAATCCAAAAGTTTTTGGTTGGATTTCCATATGTCAGTTGTTGTTTTCACTTAAAATTGTGTCCGTTTTAAACAAAAGAGAGACACTTTGAGTGATACCAGCCACACCATGCCTCAAATTGAGGCGGGGTTGGCTCGTATATGTTAAAAAACCCATGGATCATTATCATAAAATATCAAGACATTCCTAATGTGTTTGTTCAGATTTTTGTAGGTCAGTTGTCGTTTTCACTTATAATTGTGTCCATTTTAAACAAAAGAGAGGCACTTTGAATGATACCGGCCATACCGGGCCTCTGATAGAGGAAATGTTGAATTTTAAATGTCACAATGAACCTATGTAACTTTCTCCTACATGATCAATATAATCCTAATGCATTTCGTCAGATTTCTGTAGGTCAGTTGATGTTTTCACTTAAAATTGTGACCATTTTAAACAAAAGAGAGACACTTTGAGTGATACCGGCCACACCATGCCTTGGATTGAGGCAGGATTGACTTTTACACATCTAAAAGGACCCATGGATCGTTTTCCTATAGGATCAAGACATTCCGAATGCATTTGGTTGGATTTATGTAGGTTAGTTGTTGTTTTCACTTAAAATTGTTTCCATTTTAAACAAAAGAGAGACACTTTGAGTTATACCGGCTACATCGTGCCTCGGATTAAGGTGAGGTTGACTAATAAACATCTAAAAAGACCTATGTATCATTATCCTAAAGTATAAAGACAATATTAATGTGATTGGTAGGATTTTTGTAGGTCAGTTGTTGTTTTCACTTAAAATTGTGTCCATTTTAAACAAAAGAGAGACACTTTGAGTGATACCGGCTGCACCGTGCCTCGTATTAAGGAAGGGTTGACTTGTAGATGTCCTAAAGGACCCATGGATCATTATCATAAAGAATCAAGATAATCAGAATGTGTTTGGTCAGATTTACATAGGTCAGTTGTTGTTTTCACAGAAAATTATGTCCATTTTAAACCAAAGAGAGACACTTCTAGTGATACCAGCCACACCAGGGCCCGGATTGAAGCAGGGTTCACTTTTACACATCTTAAAGGACCCATGGATTATTATACTATAGGATCAACACAATATGGATGCATTTGTTCTGATTCCCATACATAATTTGTTGTTTTCACTTAAAATGGTGTCCTGTTTAAACAAACGAGAGACCCTTTGAGTGATACCGGACACATAGTGCCTCTGATTGAGGCAGGTATGACTTCCACACGTCGAAAAGAACCCATGGATATTTCTCCTGTAGGATCAACACAATCTGAATGTGTTTGATTAGATTTACGTATGTCAGTTGTTGTCTTCGCTTAAAATCGTGTCCATTTTAAACAAAAGAGAGACACTCTGAGTGATACAGGCCACACTGTGCCTCGGATAGAGGCAAGGTTGACTCGTACATGTTAGAAAGTAAAAATTTATCATTATAAAAAAGTATCAATAAAACCTGAATTCGTTCGGTCATATTACGATATGTCAGATGATGTTTTCACTTAAAATTGTGTCCATTTTAAACAAAGGAGAGACCCTTTGAGTGATACCAGCCACACCATGCCTCGGATTGAGTCTGTGTTGACTTGTACATGTGTAAAAGGACCCATGGATTGTTCTACTATAGGATCAACACAATATGAATGCCTTTGGTCGGATTTTCATAGGTCAATTGTTTTTTCACTTCAAATTGTGTCCATTTTAAACAAAAGAGAGACACTTTGAGTGATACCGGTCACACCGTGCCTCATATTGAGGAGGGTTTGACTCGTACACATCTCAAAGGACCCATGTATCATTATAATATAGAATCAGGACAATATAAATGTATTTGGTTGGATTTTCCTTGGTTGGTTGTTGTTTTAACATAAAATCGTGTCCATTTTAAACAAAAGAGAGACCCTTTGAGTGATATCGGCCATACCATGCCTCAAATTGAGGCAAGGTTGACTCGTACATGTCTCAAAGGACCCATGAATCATTATAATAATGGATAAAGGCAATCCTAATGCGTTTGGTTGGATTTTGTTAGGTTATTTGTTGTTTTCACTTAAAATTGTGTCTGTTTTAAACAAAAGAGAGACACTTTGAGTGATACCGAAAACACCGTGCCTCAGATTGATATGGGGTTGACTCGTACATGTCAAAAAGGACCCATGGGTCGTTTTCCTAAAGGATAAATACAATCCTAAATCTTTTGGTTGGATTTCTGTACATTAGTTGGTTTTTTCACTTAGAAATCTATCCATTTTAAACAAAATAGAGACACTTTGAGTGATACCGGCCACATCGTCCCTTGGATTGAGGTGGGGATGACTCGTACAGATAAAAAAGGACCCATGTATTTTTCTCATAAAGGATCAAGACAATAATAAATCCTTTGGTCATATTTTCGTAGGTTAGTAGTTGTTTTTACTTAAAATTGTGTTCATTTTAAACAAAAGAGGGACACTTTGAGTGATATCAGCCACACCGGGCCTCAGATTGAGGCGAGGTTTACTCTTACACATTGAAAAGGAACCATGGATCGTTTTCATATAGTATCAACACAATTATAATGTTTTTGGTTTGATTTCCATATGTCAGTTATTGTTTTCACTTAAAATTGTGTCCATTTAAAACAAAAGAGAGACCCCTTGAGTGATACCGGCCACACCGTGCCTCATATTGAAGCGGTGTTGACTCGTACACATCAAAAAGGACCCATTTATCATTCTCCTAAAGGATCAATACAATCTGAATGTGTTTGGGGGGATTACTGTATGTCAGTTTTTGTTTTCACTTAAAAATGGGTTCCATTTTAAATGAACGAGAGTCCCTTTGAGTGATACCAGCCACACCGTGCCTCAGATTGAGTATGGGTTGACTCTTACATGTCAAAAAGGACCTATGGATCATTCTACTAAAGTATAAATACAATCCTAATGCGTTTGGTCAGATTTCCATAGGTCAGTTGTTGTTTTAAATTAAAATTGTGTCCATTTTAAACAAAAGAGAAACTTTCAGTGATACCAGCCACAACGTGCCTCAGATTGAGGTGGGGTTTACTAGTACACATAAACAAGGACCCATGGATAATTCTCATAAAATATCAAGACAATATAAATGTTTTTTCTTGGATTTTCATAGGTTAGTTGTCATTTTCACTTAAAATTGTGTCCATTTTAAACAAAAGAGATACACTTTGAGTGATACCGGACACACCAACCCTTGGATTGAGTCCAGGATGACTCATACATGTCTCAAAGGACCCATGGATCATTATAATAAAATATCAATACAATCTGAATGTGTTGATCGGATTTCCGTAGGTAAGTTGTTGTTTTCACTTAAAATTGTGTCCATTTTAAACAAAAGGGAGACACTTTGAATGATACCGGTCACACCATTCCTCATATTGTGGTGGGGTTGACTCGTAATCATCGCAAAGTACCGATGGATCTTTCTCCTATAGTATCAAGACAATATGAATGCGTTTTGTCATATTTTCGTAGGACCGTTGTTGTTTTCACTTAAAATTGTGTCCATTTTAAACAAAGGAGAGACACTTGGAATGATACTGGCTACACCATGCCTCATATTGAAGATAAGTAGACTCATAAACGTCAAAAAGGACCCATGGATCATTCAAAAAAATTATCAATACAATCTGGTTGAGTTTTATTGGAATTTCGTAGGTAAGTTGTTGTTTTCACTTAAAATTGTGTCCATTTAAACTAAAGAGATACACTTTGAGTGATACCAGTCACACCGGGCCTTGTATTGAGGTGGGATTTACTCGTACATGTTGAAAAGGACCAATGGATCGTTCTCCAATAAGATCAACACAATATGAATTTGTTTGGTCAGATTTCATTATGTCAGTTGTTGTTTTCACTTAAAATTGTGTCCATTTTAAACAAACAAGAGACCCTTTGAGTGATATCGGCCACACCGTGCCTTAGATTGAGGCCCTCTTGACTCATACACGTCACAATGGAAACATGGATCGTTATCCTAAATGATCAATACAATAAAAATGTGTTTGTTTGGATTTTCATAGGTCATTTGTTGTTTTCACTTAAAATTGTGTCCATTTTTAATCAAAAGAGAGACACTTTTAGTGATACCGGCCACATCGGGCCTCAGATTGAGGCGGGGTTAACTTTTACATGTCCCCAACACACCCATGGATCGTTCTTCTTAAAGGATCAACACAATCCGGATGTGTTTGGTCAGATATCCATATGTCAGTTGTTTTTTTTTCACTTAAAAATCAGTTCATTTAAAACAAAAGAGAGACACATTGAGTGGTTCATCATGATTTCATGTTGCTGGTGCATATCATCTGTTAAAATGGGAAAATGACTAATTTTAGAAAGCATGTTTTATTTAATAAAAATTAAAATTTTCCTAAGAACATTTACATACAACAATGTTTCATCTTTTTATCCCCTTAACCCCTCTAAAAAAATGACTGCCAATTGCACACGTCCCCAAGTCAGATCTTCGTGATGTTTGTGTACAATCTACCATCAGGTATGCATCCCACTCATTTTTGAACATATTTATATCCTCTTGTGAGTATGAGGATTTTTTTAGTCAAAGTAGTACTGTAAAATATATAAATAAAGAATTAATAAACAAATTAAATGAACTAGTAGTTGTTTTTAAAAATACCTCTTTAGGAATGTTAGTTTGTTGATGAAAAATGATCTCTTTTAGAAATTAACAAACATAATAACTGCAATCATTATTGTTTTTTGTTTTGGACACTGTAAAAAAATTATTTATTAGGAGAATAAGTAACTTATGTTGATATGTGTTTTGATAGTAAAATTTTATTATATATACCCTGATATTTATCCAGACGAAGTACTTGCTCGACTCCTTATTCTTAGCCCCTGTCCCCATTCCTTTTTTTAGATGATAATGATACACTACCCTATCATAACTAAATCCGCAGTAAAAGATAATATAAATTATATTACTTGATTTTTGGACCTAAAATATAGGATGTAGTGTCTTACAGATTCACAAACTCCATCATGTGTGGTCGGTTTGATGGATATCCATGCTTTAAATCCAGAAAATAAATCTTTGTATTATCCAAGTTCACTGCAATTAGCATCCAATGTTTCCTAAAAACACAAAAAATAATAAGTAATGATAAAAGTGAAAAGATAGTAGATCTGTTTTATCGTATAGTTTTTTCCCTGTATGGTTGGTATTAGGATGATTTTATCATCTTTAGTCTTACTTTCAAATGTTTTCAGCATATCGTTAACTATTTCATTCTTTTTTGATGGCTCTAATTTCGTTCGAAGTGTTGGTATGGTATGAGGACTAACGAGTACGAATTTTGGCTCATGGGAAAATTCCTGCAACTTTTTTTCATATATACATCTATCAACAATATAAAAAGTAATTAGTAATAAGTTTCCCATTAGAACAGCTTTTAGAAAATCAATTCATGAAAACATACCTCATATATATATTTACAATTATGAATCCTAGACAACCGTTTTCAAGGATCTCATTTACATTTTCAGCAGCAACTAAATCTTGACTTTACTCTCCATATATATTCTTTTTGAAAACCACTATATGACTACTACCACCTCTTAGCTTCATATCCACATGAGTCTTCAATGCTAGTAAATGTGGATAGAGAACAAGTTGTGTTATTGTACATTCAGGATCTCGTTGGGATTGGTTGGTAGATCCTTTAGATGTTAATGAGCCAAAATTTGTCGCCCCCTTACCTTTATCTGTTTATATTAAAATTCAAGGGTTCATACCTTTTTTTCATTAACTGTTAAAGGATTAGCTTGAAAAAAATGAAATAAATACCTCTTTGTCTGTATGTACTCTTACAAGTTGTAACAGGCATGAAAAGAATATCCCAATCGCTTTTTTGTCCTTATGAATATCATCATCATCAAGTAAAATAGGTAGCTCTGCATTTGGCTCATGAGATACAGTAATCGTCACTTTCAGATGATATTTCAGAAGTGGTCTATTATGCAGTGTGCCATCTGGGATGTTGAACACTGTAGCCCTTGCAACAAGGTGATAGGTGGGTGTTGAGAGATATAAATCACAATCATTATCACCCTGTATAATATTAGTATAGGAAAAGTATCAGTGTTTTTCTGATTCACATTTCATGAGAAAAATTAATAGAATATTTATTACCATGGCTAAGACACCTCTTTGATGGGAATGGCTCGCCTCAAATCTAGTGGGGGAGGGGCGGGATCTTCACGCACTAGTTGTTCCTGAGTTGTGTCTTCTCCTACATTCCCACCCATAAAAGTTTCTAGAAAATCTCCCTTCTATTGAAATCATTCTTCAAGGGTTTCTAGTCTTTCTCTCATTTGTTTCAATTTTTTATCTCTATCATCTGTTTGTTTTTCTTCTCAAAATATACTCGGGGTGTCACCCAAAACCCTGCACCTCTGACACGTCCATATTGTTTTGTCTACTTCAAAGTCGTCGATAATAGGTCTACATCTGCTATAGGAGTATCTAATTCCTGTGACTGTCAGATATAGGAAAATAACTAATTATTTTTATTTAATAGCAATTTAAAAAAATATTTTTTCGTCATGTCATACTTACACATATTTCCCACACTTTTTTTTGTGTTATCATCTACTATCTTCTCTTCCATATTCACACATGCCTCATTTCAAAGAACATAACGTGGGATGGAAGTGTCTTTGGTTTTAGACTCATCAATCTATATATAAACGTAGAAAGATAATTATGATGTTGTTTATTGGAACCTAAAAATATTACTGTAAATTGAAAATACATACCATTTTCTTTTCTAGTGAAGCGTACCCCATCCTTGCTTTAAGATAGGGGTATGTTGGTTTTGATGCATGTTCCTTATTTTTAATACAGAGTTATGGTTTCATAAATGAAATATTGACAATCAATTTGATGAATACATGTATCCTCGAACAACGTATTATCACCCACAATGTACCTAAAACTTCTCATCCCCACCGTGGACAATAAATAAATCCCATGCTTTTTGGGATATCAGGTGAGCGTAGACAATGGGTGGGTTTGGGTTTATTTTACCTTTGGAATCTTTTAGGTGACATCTTGTTAAAATAGTGCAAAAACCATGATGAATCCTTCCTGCAAGACTTAGTACATTATCCTTGTGTGAATCATAAACTATAAATGTACTCTATAAGTGATTTATAAGAGTAATAAATTGATTCATTATTTTATTTTCTAGTAAATTAAAAAAATAAATTAATAATGTTATCGTAATTTTTTCCCAGATCACATCCTTCAGCTCAGAAACAACATGGTTCTATGAATTTATTTCAATCGGCAAGTGTTGTCGAGTGACAACTCCAATGTAACTACTAAACATAGACTTGTTGGGATTCACATGTTGGCCTCCTGCATTCCATCCGACATCAAATTCGATGCCTTTTCTTTTCACCTTACGAACATTTTCTAACACCATCAACCTACAATGAACATGTGTTTTCTACGATGTTGGTCCTTCATTCCAGACCATTTCATCGATATCAACATCATCTATATGTTCATCTGAAATGGTAGCAATGGCATGTGATGATGGTTGTTGGACCTCAACACTAAGAGAAACAACAAGTTTAGAAACGTGTTGTTTCTCTGCACTGTGAGTAGTAGCAGTAGACGAAATAGGAGCAGCTTGAGAGAATTGTTTAGCCTCAAGGTTAAGAGCACTAGAATGTGCAGAAGTCATTATCTGTAAATGTGGTTGAACAATTAATTTCGATTACATAAATTCAGTAATGATAAGATAATAAAATGAGATAACAATATCTTTATTACAAACAAAATATAACCTGTTTATTGTACTCGCTTTCTTTTTTTAAAAGGCTGAAGGGATTTGAAACCTCTATCAATTTTCCAAATCCATTCATTGTGGTCTCCTATAACACAAAAAACTTCATCTACATTGGGACCGCTGTGAAATGATTGTGAAGTACTACTGAAAGGATTTTCCTCAACTGAATTTTCATCGGACCCTTCAGTAGTTTTGGATGATAACATAACAATCGACCACTTTCAGTTTTCGGGATCTGGAACGTAAAAAAAATTTACCGCTTTTGATGCTATTGTAAACTGTTCACCTTTGTACCCTTATTTACTAAAATAAACTTTCACAAATCCCCATTCTTATAGTTTAAAACCATTGGTGTTATCAACCCATTTGAATTGAAAAATCAGCAATTGGAATGTCGTATAATTCAAATACCATATTATATTGATAATACCAATGTATGACATATTTTCATAAATTGGAATTAGGTCCTTACAACCAGAGACATGCATTACATCAGCCACTAGTGTAACTCCACTATTTTTCGTGGTACTATCTTCATCATTTTCATCTGTATAGAATGTATAACCATTAATTTCATAACCACTATAAGATAATACATACACACTTGGCCTGGTAGATAGCAATCGAAGTCGTTCTGAAACTGAATTCAGATTTTCATCCAACTGCTTAGAAATATGGTCCTGAAACTATCCTACAAAGTGGTGATTATGTGAATTTCACAACCATTTTTTCATCCCTTTATGGATTCAACTACCTAAAAATTTCTTTGTGCATTTCAATATATAGAGAAACATCCCCACTGTTATGCAAAACATAAAGATGGGCTTGCTCCCAATCTGTAAAACGGATTGTCACAAAATCTCTTCCCAAAAATTCCCTCACCCTCAATGCATCCAGTGTGATGAGATTTCGGGAGACCAATGCTTTCCACATCAGATAGGTATTCAGTACAAAATTCAATGGCTTCCTCAAAAATATGTCGCTCCACTATACAACCCTCTCGAAGACTTTGATTTTTGAAATATCCTTTTCAAATCATCATATACCGTTCAACATGATACATCCATCTATAGTTCACAGGACCACAAAGTTGAAAATCTCTCACCAAGTAAATCGTCAAATGAACCATCATATCAAAGAATTTTGGTGAGAAGCACATTTCTAATTCACATAATATGATGAAAATTTATTTCTCTATAGCTGGTAATTTCGCCAGTTCTAAAACTGTGCTACATATATCATTGAAAAAGAAACAATGTTTGGTTAATGTATGACGAAAATTCTTGGAAAAAATGAATCGTAAAGCTATATGAATTAGATCTTGCATCAAAACATGGCATTCATGTGATTTCAAACCTTTTAACATCAAATCATACATTGACACAATGTTCTTGATATTTTATGAATACCCCTTTGGAACCATTACATCATTTAGGATGTTGAAAAACTAATATATATCCTACCTAGAAAGAGTATAAGTAGCTGGAGGAAGAAACATTCTATTTTCACCATTCACGAGAGCCAACTCTTCTCGTATTCCCATGTCAACCATGTCTAACCTTGCATTAATTCCATCCTTCATTTTTTCAAGGGAATTTAGCAACGTTCTGATAATAGTGTCACATAAATTTTCTTTCCACATGAAACACATCAAGAAAATGTCTGACCTACAAACAATTCCAGTATGGTAATTTAAAAAAATTGATCCCTTTTTCCAACCAATTTTCGTAAGGTTTTTGGAAAATGGTTTACCAAAAACTATGTTCACATCTTTTACTTTCTCAAACAGCTGATCACCTATTAGTGGAGATGGTGTTGCGCATTTTTCTGAACTTCCATTAAATGATGACGTCCAAGATCTGTACGTATGCCGATGAGGTAGAAATTTACGATGTCCTAGAAACATAGATTTCAATGAATGTTTCAACCTAATAGATTCAGTCTCTTCTTCTCACAAAGGACACCATTGAGTTCCTTTAATCCTATAGCCTAAAAAATTTACATAATATGGGATATCATTTATTGTCCCATACAAAATCGCTCTCAATGTGAAGAATTCACTTTTATAAGCATCATACAACATAACACCTGAATCCCATAATAACATCAAATCCTCAATAAAAGGATCCAGATAAACATCAATATCATTACCTGGTTGTTTTGGACCTGATATAATCATAGATAACAAGATGAATTTCTTCTTCATGCATAACCAGGGTGGAAAGTTATAATTTACAAATATAACAGGATATGTACTATGAGTGGTAGTTTGAAAACCAAAAGGATTCGCTCCATCTTTATATAACGCAAGACGAAGGATTCTCGTCTCTTTTCCAAATTCAGGATACTCATGATCAATTTTCTTCCATGGAAGAGATTCATCCAGATGATGTAATTTCCCATATTTATTTCTTTTTTTGCATGACAGGACAATTGAATTGCAGTTTCATCACTTCCATATAGATGCCTAAAACTTGGAATGATTGGAAAGTACCATAGAACTTTTATAGGATTGGATTCATATTTATTGTATCGAGAATCACCACACTTTAGGAATTCTATAAGTGATTTTTTCTCCTTGCGAAACAATATACAGTCTTCTGGGAAGGCATGTATTATTTTAGAAATCATACCCATCAAGCGTAGAATTCGTTTAGCTTTATATGTCCGGCTTGGGAGCTCATTATCTTTCGGGAGCAGTCATTCAAGAGAGCAAGTAGTTCCGTAAAACTGACATCACTCCATTTGTTTCCTGCATTCAATTTATACAACTTCAGTACAACTGAAAATGCTATATATTTAGTGCAACCTGCATACAATGGTGTCTTTCCACAACTTTTTAACTTCTCAAAGTTTTTGTCCAATAATGGATTTCATCTTCAATTGTCTTTGTCATTTCCTAAATACGATATTCATCATCATTGACATCTGTAATCACACACTCCATATGGTTTTCTCTGTTATCCATATTTGTATTCATATATGATGATCCATAAAATGTAGTTTTATCCCAGCCAGTAGCTAAATTCTCTTGTTCTCCATGTTTATTCCAACATTTATAACTTTGATCTATTCTGTGACATATCAAATGTTCTTTCAAATCCTCTGGACTAAGTATTTTATAATAACAACAATGTAAACATGGAAAAATGATTTGAGAAGGATCCTTTGCGTGATCCTTTTATAACATAATGAAATCTTTCACTCTGTTCTCATACTCTATTGTCAAACGATTACCATCCATCTAATCTTTATTCATATCCATATTATTTGAATCTAAAATATTAGTATTTATGGTTCATGTACAGAAAATAATACATCCAAATATAGTAGAAGATAACC
Source organism: Viscum album (assembly GCA_963277665.1). Taxonomy (NCBI): domain Eukaryota; kingdom Viridiplantae; phylum Streptophyta; class Magnoliopsida; order Santalales; family Viscaceae; genus Viscum; species Viscum album. The sequence continues at coordinate 382,824,448 of OY728122.1, forward strand.
ACTTCCTTATAAAAATATAGATTAATAGAGCCTAACCATTTTAAATAAATATTTGGAAATCAACCGAACTAGGATAGACCCCCAATCAAAATAAACACAGTTTCCAAACACCAAGGGGTTCACGGGGATAATCACATGTGTCATAGATGGTAAAACTCACACAACGTCATCCACTATGGATCATCCTCCTCTATCGGGTCAACCCTTCTATAGTCAACTAGTCCATCTTTTTATACCTCACCAACCTAAAATACATATGGATGAAAACAAGTAGCCAACTCTATGAGTAAAGAAAGGACCCTCATAGTCTCTACAATATAGAATTAATTAAATATAATTACTTTATATTCATTATAGTTTCCTAAAATCACCCCAGTCCAATCACAAGAATAATCAAAAATGTTACATTTACCACTCCTAGGTCTCTGCCCTACATTCAATATCATCATGCCTAAATACCCATATATCCACACATACACATGTCACAAACACATAAAAAACCATATACACATCAGAACCAAAGTACCCATATGGATTTCAATCAGGTTACTCAACTCTAGTGGTGGTGTGCAAGAAATAATATAAAATATAATAAGTTATAGTCACACATAAACGTCAAACTTCTTGATCCTGAGATGTTGTTAACCAAACTAAATACCGATTTTAGAGAACCACTAACCCCTTTATAAGATCTAATAAATCATAAATATAGGTCAATATATACTTTTTATTGATCAAAACCTGATTGATATTCTGTTAATCGGCCCACAAGCGAAGGGTTCTAATGACCTTATTGGTGAAAAGCACAAGTTCTTCCCAAGGAAACACACTAGTTTAAATAATGAATTTGGAAAACAACTCATCCCACTGATTATTTAGTTCCTACAATTTAACTAGTTTTTTATGGTAAGATATAAAAGATATTGGTTTTGTACCCATCACCATGTTGATAGATAACACCACCTCCCTCTCTAGTGGTAGAACAAAAAATACTAAAGGAAACACTTTTGGAAATTCAATAGATACTAGGGGATGTTCACAATAATAGGGTTCCTACTCCAGTTCAATTGCATAAAAGGATATCTTCCCACTCAACTCTGGAAGAAGTGGTCAAGCTCTACTAGACCTCAGGTCTAATTCTCTACTGAAGACATGGAATTCCCCATCGGGGGTAGTAAAGGACACCCACCAATGATAATAGTAAATCCAAGATTTATTAAATACTAGTCAGTCCATTTTGAGAATAACATATAAGGGAATTATTTTAAGAACCAAAAAATATCATATGATCTAAATCTCTGAAAAAGATAAATCATGAGAGGGGAATCAAGGACCTTACTCCCTCTCTATCTAGATAGATGTTACAATCTCTATCACATAATCCATGAGCTCTATTATAAGTTTCAATAGTTCTATATTGAGGTTTGATATGAAATAATGATTGGAACCAATATCAAATAAAACATACACTATCGAAAAAGAAATGGAAATAGTGCCTCTCACTATCGCATGACCCAAATCAGTTCCTACTGGAGATTAATCCACTACAATAAGTTGTTTCGTTCCTAATACATGTCTCTAGGATCCCATTATTATTGAATAATATTACTATGATTTGGTGCCTCTCAATATTAATGATTCCATTACACTACAAAGGGTAGTAAAACCATGTAAAACCCTCTTCAAGTGGGTTTAATGTCTTTACAAGATCTAAATATTCAATGCTTCCATGCAACAATGCTTTGAGTGATCAATATTTCCACATTGGAAAAAGTCATTTGGCCTTTACTAGACACTACCGATGATCTGGAGTTAGTTCTCTATAAAATACCACCACCACTATTTTCACTATGAAGCTCATTCTACTTTCGATTCAACTTATAATAACCACTAAAACTACCATTGGGAATATACGTAACTCTAGTTAACCCAGACATAATAGTTATGACAATTTATTCCATCACATACATATATAGAACATCAATATTTTAGGTAAACATTTTCATAAATACTTGATATTGGATATCATATCGAATATCCATATAAAACCTCTGGGACATAAGATTCTTGTTTGACACCACTTCAAGTGAAAACTGAGCATGTTTATAAAACTTATTAGTATATAAAGTCAATGTCTAATAACCATAGATGAGGTTGAGAAACTTCGTTGACTTACCCGATACCATCAAATCTAGATATAATTGCTTCGTAAAATTTTTCTTGAAGTATTTCCAATCTAAGACCCTATTTAGATTAACTATAACTATATCACCACTTTCACATACACATTCAAATCATCATAAGCACATAGGGATATCACCACTTTAACATTTACACATTTTCACATGGACCCAATGATTGAAATCTCAAACCAAAACCACTATTTTACACAAAAAACAACTTTCCATTTCACATGCACACTAAATCCATTTAGAAACACATTTCACACCACTTTAAAATTTTATGAAACACATTTGGAAACACAATAAGAAGAAAACATATGTAATCCAACAATTTCCATGCAAAAATACCCTTTCAAATTCATATGTTATAACATGTTTCAAATCACATTCACAATTCAAAGACACATATCAGGTTCAAAAAAATACAACATGCACCAAAAAAGAATTTCTCTTATAAAATCAACATTCAACACATTCAAAACATTATTTATCGTTGAAAACTCATTTCACACCTTTCAAAAAAGACATAAAATATATTTAAGAAACATCTCAACAAAGGTAACATGAAACGTAAAAACATTCCTTTAGAAAAAAATTTCTTCACAAGTGGATCTCAAAACCTTTCCAAAACATATTTCACACCAAACAAATTAATCCACAGAACACATTCATGAAACTATGAAAGCATATGAAAATCATCTAATAATGTAAGAGCATTTAATCATTTATGAAACACTTGGAAACTTCCAAAGGTGGAGGTGCACGGGATGAGGTTCTCGGGAGGATCCACCAACCAAAGAGAAATGGATGAGTAGGGTTAGCATGGTGTAGGTTCAAGTGAAGAGGAGGAGAAGTAGGGTTTCTGGGGAGGAGCATCTGCCGAAGTGGTTCAAGGGGAAGGATTAGCAGAAGGGCTAGCGGTGGAGGTCTGGCAACACGAAGATTGGGGGCGGCGGAGGTCCGTAAATGTGAAGATTGGGGGCGGCGGAGGGGAGTAACAGGGTTACAGTGCCGTGAGGGATTTAGGTCACGATAAAACAAGGAGACTATGCAACCGATTTTATAAAATATGGGACTACGGTTTTATCAACGCTGATAAGGGGCCTCTTTATCAGTGCTAAAAAATGCTGATAAATCCTTCTTGTATGAGCTCTAACATTTTAGCACTGATACATGCCTTCTTTATCAGCGCTAAAATTTTAGCACTGATACAGGGTTTCTTTATCATTAGTTTTTTCTTAATGCTGATATAAGGTGGTGCTTCCCTTTCCCATTTTTATAGTAGTTTCTCTGCATCACATCACGCAAAAAGGTCCACCACCAGGCACCAGCCATTATAGGATCCCTCAGCCTCGATCAATGTCGAATTTCCTCTGAACAAGACACAACATGGTGTGGGCCTAGCCCATGCAACGGTGAGTATAATGACACTCAGTAGGGACCCCAAGACCCCTGTAGGTCTCCTAGCATTCCACAAAGGAAAAAACCACAAAGAAAGTCCACAAACACAGAGCATGAAACAATATACATTAACTCTACTTAGGTATATGCCCATACAGTTACCTAAGTTGTCAAGATATACTCATCTCATTCATGTGAGAAGAAAAACACAAAGGTAACACCATGAAGGTAGAGGTACCACACATGTAACACCATGAAGATAGACATACCACTCATGTAACACCATGAAGATAGAAGTACCACACAGGTAACTCTGTGAAGATAGATGTACCACATAGGTAGAATTACGGTATAGGTTACACAACTAAGAAAACACAGTGAAGGTATGATCACCACATAGGTAACACTATGAATATAGAAGTAAATCATAGGTAGAAGTTACACACATGTAACACCAAGAAGATTGATGTACAACATAGGTAACACCACGAAGATAGAAGTACCACATAGGTAGAAGCACGAAGATATAAGTAGCACATAGTTAACACCATGAAGATAGAAGTACCACACAGGTTACACCACAAAGATAAAACTACCAAAAAGATAAAAGTATCACACATGTAAAACCATGAAGATAACACCATGAAGGTAAAGGACTCAGCTCACAATTAGGTATAAAATATGTACATAAGTATATATTATTATTCATAAGCTAGATCATATTATTCTGTTAAGAGGCACTGTTGTTGACCCACACCGGATCGATAGGTACTAACCCCCGCTCACCCACACAGGATCGATAGGTACTAACCCCCACTGACTCTCATAGGATCTGACTCACACGGGATCAGTATGTGATGACCCATACAAGATCACTGATTGATGACCAACACAGGATCAGATAGATTCTGACCCATATAGGATCGATAGAAGCTAGCCCACATAGGATATGTATTCTTTCGTCATGTTACATATAACCATAGGATTCCCTGCACTGGTGCGCTCGAGTTCAATAAAATCTACCCCTCGAGATATCAGTCATACCTCAACTGGTACTAAACTCCAAAAATAAGTATCCCAAATTACTTCTATGATGCAAGGGTTCCAATGCAACAAAAAACACGTCAATCAGATGCTCGGTCTGTGAGTTATAAGCATTTTAGTACTGAGGTCCTGATTGGATTTGGGATCGTTCAAACCTGGACGTACTCCAATTGTCTCCAAAACTCAAGTGGAGTATAAAAAAAGTAATTTCTTGCTCCAAGGGTCCCATCTCAAAAGATGGTTCATCAAATAGACACCCAGATTTCAAGTTATGGCCCTTTAAGTGTTTCTGGGTCCGGTTGGGCTCAGCTCCGGTCTGACCCAGTCAGACTGACCCTACCTAACCCGGTGTGGGTAGGGAAGTGGTCCAACCCGGACAACAAAGGGGCAGCCCGCGAGGGAGGCCCGACCCATAAGCGAAGCCCAGCCCGTAATGGTGGCCCTACTTGCAAGGGGGTGCGGACTGCCAGCGCGCGGCCCGCTGAGCAGGCGGCTCGTAAGGATAGGTGGTCCGTTGAGCAGGAATCCCTTAAGGGGGTGGCCCAACCACATGAGTCATGGCCAACAAGGTGGGCATGTCCTGCATTTCACCTATGATGGAAAAAGGGGGGATTCCCCCAGTATTCTGAATAGCCTCGAGGAAGTTCGTCTTGTGAAACGGTAGTGCCACGTGGGCACTTCCCGGTCAACACTGAACCCGCAGGAGGTGCGAAACCCACTAGAGGCACAGGTTCCCCCTCTTCTGTGTCATTGGTCAGGGACCTTTTCTAGTCTTCGGCGCACTATTCATGCTGCCCTTCCCTTTAGTAGATGGTAGATGTGTTGGCCGCCTCCTCTGACCACCGCGGCTGAAGAGCCGTGACCCCTTGCTCACTGATAGTGCGCGATGGTGCACCACACCTCCACTGTGGCTAGCTGGTGTCTGCTGCTCCACTGACTGCCGGGACTTACTGTTACAACATCCTCATTCATCACGCGATGGCATGCCGCCTATATCTTAGTTGGTTGGTTCCGCTGTGCCGACAATCATCCACAGAGGCGCAAGGGTAGTAAGGCAGTGTAGGGTCTGGGATGGGTTCGTTAGGCTCGCGCCCCTAGCATTATATTGTAATCATGAAAGAGGATTAAGGGTTAAATAAAACACACTTGAAATATAAAAAAAACAAACCCTGACCTCATGAATGATGGAGAAACACCCCAGTTGAGTAAGTGGGTTGGTGTTCACCATCCCCTGCAACTAACCCCCAATGACGTCTCTCGATCACCAATCTCTGGTTCGGGGTTTCGGTGTCGAGCATCACCACTCTCCGGAACCGGATCCATCTTCCAAGGGTTTAGTGTTGAGGCACGTTATCAGAACTTTTTTTCTTAGTGAAGTTGTTCCAATACCTCTCCCCAAGCTCCATATATATTGGAGAGGGGGAGGATATGTAATGATGTTGGAAATTAATGGTGGATCTTTAATTTGGAACCTTCCTAATTCTCTAATGTTGCAGTTACTTATAATTGAATGGTCAAGACATTTATTGGATTGAAATGTCACTGGTCCCAAGTTGTCATATTTTAGATGGAGGAAAAAGAAAGAAAGTAAAATAACAATGTTATTTTACTTATTCTTTCAAAAAGTCCCAAAAAATAACTTCTCCAAACCTACAGTGCTTTAAGTGAGGACAACCTTAAGAGAATCTTGGCCATGTGGATTCAATGGTGCCATCAGATTTTTAATCTGAGTAATGGTTCAAAAGATAAAAAATGTCGCTCGTGTGTTTACTGAACGCATCTGAAAAAAAGTTTAGAAAATTATTAACAGTTTCCCTTGACCTCTTCCGGTCAAGGTTAGGCTCTGCCTAATGGAAAATCATTCAAACAAACTCAATGGTACTCTCATATTTTTAATCTGAGTTACAGTTTAGAAGTTACAGATTTTAATAATATAATAATTGTCACTTAATTATTTTATTTTAAACCAAAAACTAAGTTCCATTGTTGGTCCAAAAATACCAATGTTAGTATCTGAAAAATGAAGGCATACCCTAATGAGCTCAGCAGTGGTCTCAGATTTTTAATCCAAGTCACAATTCTTGAGTTATAAGAATTTGAAAAATAAAATGACTCTATTTATTTATTTTATTGACAGTTATTCCATTATCTAATTTTCTCATAGGAGTCATGTGCTAACTAAACATAAGTCGCAGTTAGGGTAAACTCGTCATCCTGAACACAATGGTGACCTCAGATTTCTGATCTGGTCACCAGTCTAATATTTATTCCACTTTTTCAGGAAAACACTCACGGACGCTATTTAATGATTAATAAAACTTCGATTAATCATTTCGGGCACTTCCGGCCTCAGAATTTCCTGCTGTTAGATTTCTCAGTCTTGAAATAATTTCATATAATTGAAAACAAATTTATAAAAAAAATTCGGGTTGTACAAAAAAAATTCTTAAACAAATTTTTCTCAACCAAAATATTTTTTAATCAAATTTTTCTCAACCAAAATTTTTTTTAATCAAATTTTTCGTAACCAAATTTTTCTTAATCAATTTTTTCATAACCAAATTTTTTTAATCAAATTTTTTATAACCAAAATTTTTGTTAATAAAATTTGTGGTAGAAAAATTTTTTTTAATCAAACTTTTCGTAACCAAATTTTCCTTAATCATATTTTTTGTAACAAAATTTTTTTTCCTTAATAAAAGTTTTCATAACCAAATGTATTTTTCCTTAATGAAATTTTTTTTAACCCAATTTTGTTTTCCTTATCAATTTTTTCATAACCAAATTTTTTTCCTAAATCAAAATTTTCATAACCAAAATTTTTTTCCTTTATCAAATTTTTCGTATCCATTTTTTTGAAACAATTTTTTTTTCTTAAAATGTTTTGGAACTAAAATTATAGAATCACAAATTTCTACTCCATAAAAAACTTATTCAGAATCTAAGTAGTTTAAGAAAAAAATTTCCTATACTGACATTATTACAAACCAGTTTAGAAGGTATGTTTTCTTAATTAAATTTTCCCAATAAAATTTTATTCCCATGATGGTATTTTAAGAAAACTCTATCAAATTCACTTTCCTTAATTTCGAATTTTCATTAAAACCTCAAAATATTAAAACCTTCCAAATAATTCTTTGGAATTTATATCAAACGTTAGATCAGATCATGCTTGTTTCCAAAATTGGATCATTTTGAGTATTTGAATCGTCACTTAAATGCTTATACAAATGCCCCATATGCCTTTTCCCAGATCAATTTTAAAGAATTCTAGTTTCAAATCTCTACCTCTCTTCCAAAATCTCGTTCTGTTTTTCCAGGTATTCCTAGACTCCGGATGTCGTTAGAAGCCTCCCCGTAGAAATATATGTCTTCATCAACGGAATTCATGGATTTGAAAATCTATAGGGAGAGGTTGGTTGACCAAAAGTTATTCACTAAATATAATTCCTTGATTATGAAAAATATGAAGCTGAATGGACGGGAGAGTTTTTGCATCGTGAAGACCAAAATTCAGGATCTCGTTTACACTATCTTACTTATAGAATTATTTGACACATTATGTTTTTATGAGGAAGGTGGAATATAAATTTTTTCCTTGAATATTATGAGAAAACATATTCTCAATCCTCGAATATGGCTGCCAATATACTTGGTATTTGTAGAGACTCGGGTTTTTGGCCCTGTCAGACTTTGGAATATTTCTAGGAATAATTCCAGAGCTAGGCGCGAAGACGGCGTGCGATTCCGAGGCCCAGTGTGCCCGGAATTAATTTTATAAAAAATTAACTATTTTTATACTATGCACGTGGTGGGGGTGTGATATCTCTTAAACGGTAGCTCAGAATGAGAATCTGATGGCACGGTTGCGTCCGGAACATGCCGTTTACCCTAGGCAAGGTGTAAACTTTGCGGGCGCGGGCCTGCGGTGAGAAATGCCACTAGGGGTGTTTTTGTAAATAAGTAGCAAAGTTAGTGTGCGAGCGTCGGCTCAAATAACTTCTGAACGGAGTCTCGGATGGAAAATCTGAGTCCGCCGTTGCCTTCAGAACGACGTGTTTACCCTAGGGGTGGTCTTACTTTTGTTCGTATCGGGCGTCGGGTCCGAGGCGGGTTTGGCGCCGGCAGGCAGCTGATATAAATATCAGCGCCCCCCCCCCCCCCCTTTATCGTTCCACTCAGCGTTCTTCGCCGTTCTTCGCCACCACTCCACCGAATCGAGCAAACGAAGCGCCCACGAGCTCGGAATTCAATGGCGAATGTTCCAAGAGCGTGCATCGGAAGCTCTGGAGCGCGGATCTGAGGCAGAACGTCGGCGTTTCGCCCGCGAGGTAGGCGGTTTTGAGTTTTAACCCCTGATCCTGTTTTTGCTGCGTTTTTCTACAAATTGAAGTCGTAGCAGTATAGATCGGGTCCCGAGGGTCGTGTAGACGCCTCCGGATTGCAAAACAGACCACCGGGGTGCCCCCGGCGGTCCGCGGAAGGTCCGCCGGCGGAGCCCGGCGGCCCGCGGTGGACCTCGGTGGAGCCGCGGAGGCCGGCCGCCCTGCGCGGGGGCACGCCGGTGGCGCGCGGCGGAGGGCCGCCGGCCGGGGAGGGCCGGCGGTGGCGGCCGGTCCAGTCGGTCCGACCTCTTTTTTTATACGGGGGTCTTTAAACCCCCGTATCATGCAATCCAGGAGCCGGTTTGGCATGCTGTTCGCGGTGACGTGACCCTGACGACGAGCCGAACCCTTCGGTGTGGGTTCGTGGTTTTAAAGGTTCGGGATCGTGTCCCGGGAGTTAGAAACGTCGTATAAAATAATATTATTTTACTATTTTACGACTTCGGGCCGTTGTAACTTCTACACGGAGCGTCCGATTGATGTGCCGTCAGTGGAATTGAGACCCTGATGGTACGACGGACTTTTTGAGATGGTTTCCGGATGTTGGGACTGAGAACGGGATGCAGTCCCCACGAGGCTGGGTTTTGGCGTTTGCGGGGAAACGCAGCTTTTACACCAGGAGTCCGATTTTGCCGGATGAATAGTCGATCCTGTGTGTTTTTCCAAGGGGATCGCAATGGTGTGATCCGTTCGATGAGTTTCAGAATCCAGGAGTGGGCCCCACCGAGCTGGCCTTCGATGAATAGTACCTTTTTCACCGGGTGTCCGTTTTGGACGAGCGAGTAGTCGAGTCCGCTTGTTTTTTCCAAGGGGATCGTCGTGGTATTGTCCGCTCAATGAGTTTCGGGATCGTTGTGTGGGCTCCACACGAGCTAGCTACGGTGAATAGTTCCTTTTTCACCGGTGCTCCATTTCGGGCGAGTAAACAGCCTATCCTGCATGATTTCCATGTGGAACGCGATGGTGGCCTCGGTTTTGGCCTAGGAGGTGCGTAGTGTGGCGTTGTGGTGGGTCGCTCGGGTTAGCGATGTCTGGACCAGCAATGGTTGAGGGTTCTCCCTTGGTTCGTTCCTACGAGGGTTCGTGTGGCATCACAACCTTCGTATGGGTTTGTGATCCTCTCGATGGGATGTTTAAACTGTTAGAGTTATGGTATACCTCAGGTGGGCCCGGAGTGGATCCTCTAGCATCTTTACCCTAGATCGGGTTCTTGGTATCGCTATGACCGCTTATTCACGGGCGGCGATCCCTTATCTAGCAGGTTAACCCCATAGGGTTTCTGGCATCATCAGGAATATGATCCCCTACGCGGTGGGTCGTGCACAGTAGGGTTTTGGCATCGTCGGGTTTATGATCCCCTACTCAGCATGAAGTTTATAGTAGGGTTGCGGTATCGTTGGTTATATGATCCCCTACTCAGCGCTTGGTGTCAGTAAGGTTGCGGTATCGTTGGTTATGCGATCCCCTACTCAGCGCGTGGTTTCGGTTGGGTTGAGGCATCGTCTATTCGATCCCCTACATCGCGATTTATACTAGATAGGGTTCCGGTATCTTCGTGACCATCTTTATATGGACGATAATCCTCTATCTGAGTGTGGAGCTTCTATCGAGCACCAGATCGGGTTGTGGTATCCCCCAACGGATCTTGGGTGTGATCCCCTATCTGTGAGAACTACGTATGCCAGATCGGGTCGTGGTATCCCCCAGCAGACCCTGTGAGTGATCCTCTATCTGTGAGCTACGTATACCGGAGTGGGTCTTGGTATACCCTAGCGGACCCTAGCTGTGATCCCCTATCCGAGGAGTTTGGTGGTTATGGTGTTTCAGTGATGTTTCCTCAGTGATGGTATCTGACGAGCGTGGTCTCTCGGGTGAGCATCTGAGATGTTTGTTTGGGACCTTATGGAGTGTATCTCTCGAATGAGTGTCATCTGGTATGACAGTGTTCTTGGTGTACTCTCCTGGTTGTGGACAGTTGCTGGTGATGAGGTCGGTACCTCTTGTGGCTTTGTGGCGTGAGCTGTGTATATCTGGATCGTTCAAGGTGTATGTATGGGCATACACCTGAGCTGAGTTGAGCTGTCTAGTTGTGTTTAGCCGAGGATGGTCATGAGATGGAGTTTCTCTCTCGTTTGGGTTCCCTCTGGCTGGTTTGAGCAGACTGTTGCCTTTCAGTTTCTCCCTTGGGTTTTGGGTTTTTGGGGTGCCTACTGAGTATGTTTATACTCACCCCTACACGGGCTTTTCCCGCACATGTTTGTGTCTTGTTCAGACCACAGGCCCTTTGACGGAGTCCCAGGAGGACCCGGTGCAGGCGGAGCTTGGTGAGCGAGTTGACCGGGGTGTTTACCGGAGCTGTGCCAAGGGAGCTTTCCAGCGGGTGTTTGTGGCAGCGTTCCCCTTCTTTAGAGTAGGTTGGACGCACATTGTAGTTTTCTTTTGGTGGGCCCTGTTTTGCCCTTTGTACTTTTGTTGTTGCTCTCTGGTTGTGGGATAGTGTATGCATGCATTTACTTTCCAGTTTCTATATCTATGCACTGTTGCATGGAGGTGTTTGTGGGTGCGTGTGTATAGTTACCTTAGGCTAATGCCTCCCATGTGTGTGATAGCCTACTTGGCACTGGTCTCCGGCCCCTGGCCTATTGGAAGCGGGCTTGGGGAGTCACAGCTTGAGCCCCGTTGGGTCGGGTCGTGACAGAGTGGTATCAGAGGAGGTTCCACCTTTGGGATCTCAGAGCGTAGCTGGTCTAGCTGTGAGCTTGGTTCGTGTTGCATAGCGGCTGTGTTAGGATGTTTCGAGTTCGGATTTCAGGTCAGGGACTCCAGTGTTGGTGCGGCGGCTGACGTATCCATACACCAGGACTCTGATAACCTGCCTTTCGACTCGGGACATTCGTACACTGGTCGCGGGGACATAATGGTACATGAATCATATAGGACTGGGTTTTTGGTTTTTCCTTGTCTTTCTTGAGTCAGCTCTCCAGATATACTCTTTGACTGTGGTGCGTCTTGAATGTATTTCAGGATGCCTCCACGATGACAGCCATCGAGGGTTCCGTAGCAGGATTGTGCTGATGACCCGCCCCGTGTAGTGGCTGTGGAGCAAGGCGCAGTTTCTGAGGTTGCACCTGCAGGTGGTCTGCCAGTTGAGCCACCACCTGTCGAGCAGCTGGTTGTGCCGGCGGTGCAGGATGAGGTTGCGCACAGGCTGAGTGCGCTGCACGAGTTCCAGAGGCAGCGACCTCTGAGGTTCCGGGGCGATCCAGACCCCCAGGCAGCTGATGACTAGCTTGAGGCAGTCACCATAGTTTTCCGCCTAGTGAGGACACCTCCAGATCATATGGTGGTCCTAGCGGCGAGCCTTCTGCATGGTTCTGTCGGGCGATGGTGGAGTTTGGTGATGCAGTCCCATGACGAGGAGATTCTCACATGGGCAGAGTTTGAACAGCTCTTCAGGGAAGAGTTCTATCCGGTGACGCTGAGGTCAGTGCGGATCTAGGAGCTTCTGCAGCTTCGACAGGGGAGCATGACTGTGTCAGAGTACTCAGCGAGGTTTACAGACCTGTCACGCTACTCCCTGGATATGGTTCGAGACCCGTTCTTTAGGGCTCGGACCTTCGAGCAGGGCTTACACAGGGACATCCGATCAGGTGTGGTTTCCTTGTGTCTTCCCACCTATACTGGAGTGCTGGAGCGAGCGTTGGTGGTGGAGAGTTTTCTGGCTGAGCAGGTTCCCCTTGTTAGTGCTGGGCACTCGAGAGCTGAGACTTCGTCAGTCGGATCGGCATCTGGTAGCCAATGATAGACTCAGGGGTCAATACGTGGTCGAAGTTTCAGGAGGTGACCCCATGATGGAGGATCTGAGGCTCAGGGCTCGCAGGCCAGTTTTGATCTGCCGCAAGAGGGGCGGTGTTACGCTTGCGATGGTCAGGGACATCTTGCTAGAGATTGTGTGACCCGACGTGCTACTGAGAGGGTGCCGGTCGATGGACCGCCTTGGCAGAGGCAGCGTTTCGAGCAAGGAGGTCTGCAGGGCGGCGGACGTGGCGGCGGAGCTGGTGCAGTGGGAGGCGGTGGTAGGCAGTACCAGTTGCCACCACCCCCACCCCCAGGTGGTCCACGCCAAGCTCAGGGAGCTGGTGGCCGAGGGCGAGGACATCTGCATGCTCTGGAGGCAGTCGACCCAGAGGCACCGCAGATGGATAGAGGTATGCCTTGTGTCTTTTCTACTTACTACAGTAGTTTTTCAGACACTGTTTAGCAATACTCTTTCCTTTTGTTTCTTGCTCGAGTTTTTTTCAGGGCGTTGATAAGACCCTCTGTGGGTGTTTGTTGGTGAGCTCGCTGGTGTGTGAGACCCAGTTCAGAGTCCAGTCGCTTTCCTTGTACTTAGAGCTTTTCGGGGATGAAAAGTTCTAAGGGGGAGAGGATGTAGCGACTCGGGTTTTTGGCCCTGTCAGACTTTGGAATATTTCTAGGAATAATTCCAGAGCTAGGCGCGAAGACGGCATGCGATTCCGAGGCCCGGTGTGCCCGGAATTAATTTTATAAAAATATTAAGTATTTTTATACTATGCACGTGGCGGGGGTGTAATATCTCCTAAAAGGTAGCTCAGAACGTGAATCTGGGGGCACGGTTGCGTCCGGAACATGCCGTTTACCCTAGGTGAGGTGTAAACTTTGCGGGCACGGGCATGCGGTGAGAAACGCCACCAGGGGCGTTTTCGTAAATAAGTAGCAAAGTTAGTGTGCGAGCGTCGGCTCGAATAACTTCTAAACGGAGTCTCGGATGGAAAATCTGAGTCCGCCGTTGCGTTCAGAATGACGTGTTTAACCTAGGGGTGATCTTACTTTTGTTCGCATCGGGCGTCGGGTCCGAGGCGGGTTTGGCGCCGGTGAGCAGCTGATATAAATATCAGTGCCCCCCCCCCCTTTTTATCGTTCCTCTCGGCGTTCTTCGCCGTTATTCGCTGCCACTCCGCCGAATCGAGCAAACGAAGCGCCCACGAGCTCGGGATTCGACGGCGAATGTTCCAGGAGCGCGCAACGGAAGCTGTGGAGCGCGGATCTGAGGCAGAACATCGGCGTTTCGCCCGCGAGGTAGGCGGTTTTAAGTTTTAACCCCCGATCCCGTTTTTTCTGCGTTTTTATGCAAATTGAAGCTGTAGAAGTATAGATCGGGTCCCGAGGGTCGTGTAGACGCCTCCGGATCGCAAAACGGACCACCGGGGTGCCCCCGGCGGTCCGCGGAAGGTCCGTCGGCGCGGCACCTGCGGAGCCCGGCGGCCCGCGGGGGCCCGTGGTGGAGCCGCGGCGGCCGGCCGCCCAGCGCGGCGGCGCACCAACGGCGCGTGGCGGAGGGCCACCGGCCGGGGTGGGCCGGCGGCGGCGGCCGGTCCAAGCCGGCCGAACCGGCTAGTCGGGGCCGGTCCGACCTCTTTTTTTATACGGGGGTCTTTAAATCCCCGTATCTTGCAATCCAGGAGCCGGTTTGGCGTGCCGTTTGTGGCGACGTGACCCTGACGATGAGACAAACCCTCCGGTGTAGGTTCGTGGGTTTAAAGATTCGGGATCGTGGCCCGGGAGTTAGAAACGTCGTATAAAATAATATTATTTTACTATTTTACGACTTCGGGCCGTTGTAACTTCTACCCAGAGCGTCTGGTTGACATGTCGTCAGTGGCGTTGAGACCCTGATGGTACGACGGACTTTTTGAGATGGTTTCTGGGTGTTGGGACTGAGAACGAGATGCGGGCCCCACGAGGCCGGGTTTTGGCGTTTGCGGGGAAACGCAGCTTCTGCACCAGGAGTCCAATTTTGGCAGATGAATAGTCGACCCTGTGTGTTTTTCCGAGGGGATCGCAATGGTGCGATCCGTTCGATGAGTTTCAGAATCCAGGCATGGGCCCCACCCGAGCTGGCCTTCGATGAATAGTACCTTTTTCACCGGGTGTCCGTTTTGGACGAGCGAGTAGTCAATTCTGCTTGTTTTTCTAAGGGGATCGTCGTGGTATGGTCCACTCGATCAGTTTCGGGATCGTTGTGTGGGCCCCTCATGAGCTAGCTACGGTGAATAGTGTCTTTTTCACCGGTGCTCCGTTTCGGGCGAGTAAACAGTCTATCCTACGTGTTTTTCCGCGTGGAACGCGATGGTGGCCTCGGTTTTGGCCTAGGAGGTGCGCAGTGTGGCGTTGTGGCGATTCGCTCGGGTTAGCAACATTTGGACCAGCAGTGGTTGAGGGTTCTCCCTTGGTTCGTTCCAACAAGGGTTCGTGTGGAATCACAACATTCGTATGGGTTTGTGATCCACTCGATGGGATGTTTAAACTGTTAGAGTTGTGGTATCCCTCCGGTGGGCCCAGAGTGGATCCTCTAGCATCTTTACCCTAGATCAGTTTCTTGGTATCGTTGTGACCACTAATTCATGGACGGTGATCCCCTATCTAGCAGGTTAACCCCGTAGGGTTTCTGGAATCATCGGGAATATGATCCCCTATGCGGTGGGTCGTGCACAGTAGGGTTTTGGCATCATCGGGTTTACGATCCCCTACTCAGCATGAAGTTTATAGTAGGGTTGCGGTATCGTTGGTTATACGATCCCTCACGCAGCGCTTGGTGTCGTTAGGGTTGCGGTATCGTTGGTTATGTGATCCCCTACTCAGCGCGTGGTTTCAGTAGGGTTGCGGCATCGTCGGTTCGATCCCCTACATTGCGAGTTATACCAGATAGGGTCCGGTATCATCGTGACCATCTTTATATGGACGATGATCCTATATCTGAGTGTGGAGCTTCTGTCGAGCACCAGATCGGGTTGTGGTATCCCCCAACGGATCTTGGGTGTGATCCCCTATCTGTGAGAACAACGTATGACAGATCGGGTTGTGGTATCCCCCAGCGGACCTTGGGAGTGATCCCCTATCTGTGAGCTATGTATACCTTAGTGGGTCTTGGTATCCCCTAGCGGACCCTAGCGGCAATCCCCTATTCGATGAGTTTTGTGGTTATGGTGTTTCAGCAATGTTTCCTCAGTGATGTTATCCGACGAGCGTGGTATCTCGGGTGAGCGTCTGAGATGTTTGTTTGGGACCTGATGGAGTGTATCTCTCGGATGAGTGTCATCTGGTATGACAGTGTTCTTGGTGTACTCTCCTGGTTGTGGACAGTTGCTGGTGATGAGGTCGGTACCTCTTGTGGATTTGTGGTGTGAGCTGTGTAAATCTGGATCGTTCAAGGTGTATGTATGGGCATACACCTGAGCTGAGTTGAGCTGTCTAGTTGTGTTTAGCCGGGGATGGTCACGAGATGAAGTTTCTCTCTCGTTTGGGTTCCCTATGGTTGGGCTGAGCGGACTGTTGCCTTTTAGTTGCTCCCTTGGGTTTTAGGTTTTTGGGGTTCTTACTGAGTATGTTTATACTCACCCCTGCATGGGCTTTTCCCGCACATGTTTGTGTCTTGTGCAGACCACAGGCCTTTTGACGGAGTCCCAGGAAGACCCAGAGCAGGCGGATCTTGGTGAGAGAGTTGACCGGGGTGTTTCTCGGAGCTGTGCCGAGGGAGCTTTTCAGCGGGTGTTTGTGGCAGTGTTCCCCTTCTTCAGAGCAGGTTGGACGCGCTTTGTAGTTTTCTTTTGGTGGGCCCTGTTTTTCCCTTTATACTTTTGTTGTTTCTCTCTGGTTGTGGGATATTGTATGCATGAATTTACTTTCCAGTTTCTATATCTCTGCATTGTTGCATGGAGGTGTTTGTGGGTGCGTGTGTATAGGTACCTTAGGCTAATGCCTCCCATGTGTGTGATAGCCTACTCGGTGCAGGTCGCCAGCCCCTGGCCTATTGGAGGCGGGCTTGGGGATTCGCGGCTCGAGCCCCGTTGGGTCGTTTCGTGACATTATTCCATATGAAGGTGAGGCTATTTTCTGCACCCATAAGTTTCCATATCAGTCACCATGTTTCAAGAAGGAAATGGTAATGGAGTGACATTGAATGAAAAGAATAAAGTCACATAAGATCAACCATTAATCAATAAATTTCATGATGCTAGAATTATAGGTACAGGGTTTCCTCATTCTGACTAAAGGATACAAGCACTCATTTAAAAAAAGTGATATGTTCGTTCTAGATTTTGTGGTTATATTTAAGAAGGTAAATATTATGAATTACTTCCACTTGAATATCACCAACATTAATAATGGATCTCTCAAATCCCAGATTATAATGTATCCAGAAATGTTTTCAGTGATCATAGTGTTATGCTTAGAATAATTTGAAATTCCCCATAGTTTTAAACCCAGAAACTTCAATATCTTGTTGTTATGTGATGACACCTTGAGTAGAATGAAAGTCAGTTTCAATAACAAGTATGGAGAATTTTATGATCTTTCAGAATGTGAGATTAATGAAATAGCTATGAAAGTGAAGGTAGAAAAAACATCCATGAAATCAAATAAGAAGAGAAAGGAGAATGAACCAGATACCTTAGAAAACCCAACAGTTCCAAAAAGTCAGTTAGCGCCCACGAAGCCGAAGAAGAAAAAAACATTCCCGGACGAAGTTGTAGAAAAATGAATGGAATATAATGACAATAAAAAAGAAGGAGATCCATGTTTTGTCTTAGATACTGCTAAGGAAAAGGCATTGAAAATTCAAGTTGTTGAAGAGTATAATAACAAACATAAAGAGAATAAGATGTAAAATAAAATGTATGTAGCTAAAATTGTTCAAGAAATTTTCAAGGATACTGAGAAAGCCTCTAAATATATTCAAGTACTGGAATCATTCCTCAATGAACCAGTACCTATAGAGACTCTAGGAATGAAATTTATAATTCTGGAACATAAAGTGAAATAAGATATAGTTTAGAAAGAAGAAATAGAAGAAGATGGTGATGATAATGATTATGATGAGAGTGATGATGTTATAAATCAAGTGGAATAATATCCTTAGAGGGAAATTCATTCTGACAAGAAATAGATTAAGACATCCCAATTCTAGTCAACCAAGAATATTTCTCAAAGAAAAGAGGATGTTGGATAGGAAGAGGTTAATAGACCTTCTTATGATAAAAGTAGAAATCATAAAATTATCCAACCAGATGATCTTAAGGGAGATGCTGAGAAAGAAGTGGTTGATAAAGTTAAAATGGTCTATCTTTTAGATAGTGAGCATGAATCATAGAAGGTTGCAAAGACTATTTCCAAAGTAGACAAAGGAAAACAGAAGATTGATGCTACACAAAAGAAGATAATGGTGGTAAAGAAGGATATTGGTGGTTCATCAAAGAGGAAAGATGAAGATATTGAAAAAGAATTTTCTCCTACAAAGGAATCAGATTTCAAATAATCTACCATGGGTAATGATTTTGTGGTATAGTCTCTGAAGAAGTTAGTAAACCCCATTTCCCTATTTCTTATAATGGATTCATGATTCCAACTCCTTAAACACTCCTTCAATCTGAATTTAGATTTCATAAGTTTTCTCATGAAAAAATGCATCAAGATTTAGGCATTTTTTTAAACATTCCTTATCAGTTATGATGCTCATAAGATATAATACAAGGAAATAGAAAAATGCCCTAAAAGAAAAATTTAAGGCATGAGAATTATTTATGAATTTAAAGATTCAGTAAAATATGTTTTTGAAAATTCGGATGATAGGATCAAATATCCTTCAAAAAAAATTTCAGAGAAGATGAACATTGAACATGTAGGCTAGAAGCAACAAGATAATGATCTATGTGGGACGTTTAATTTAGTTACTTTGAATTTTAATAGTGAAAGGGATCTAAAGGAAGAGTTAGAAGAAAATTTCAACCATCAATAATAAATAGTGAGGTCTCGGGTAGAAATCCTGAAGTCTCAAGATGAAAAAATCAAGGCTCTGGAAAAGAAAAATCAGGATTCAGAATAGTTTTTCAAGTAGTTTGAAAAAGGTTATAAGGAGCTCAAGAAGTTAAAGTTCACCTTAAGTAATATCATGCTAAATAAAAAGAATGATGAATAATTTTTCCTCTCAATTATGATATTTTTTTGTAATTTTTTTATCCTTTATAAATTTTTCCAATCATAATAAATTTTTGTTATCCTTTAGTTTTTATTTTGTTTTGTATAGTTCTAATCTTTCAAGTAGAACTGTTTTCCATTATTTTTTTAAAATCACAAAGGGGAAAAAATAATGATCAAATGAATTATATGAATAATGAATACAATTACCTACATAAGGGGGAGTTAATATAAGGGGGAGTAAACTGAAAGGATTCTTTCTAATAAAACAAAAAGAAAAATATATAAATAAGTCAAGAATATGATCATTATTTATTTAAAAAACTAAGGGGGAGTTTTTTGTATTCATCATGGATCATAAGTAAATTGATATAAGTTTTTCTAATTACAATTTTATAATGAAAATTCTTGTCCCTTATATTCTTTTTTTAATAGTTGTTAGAGCTTTCCCAAAAGGTGATGATTGTTTTATTAAGAATGTTTCCTTATGATTTTTCCATTCCTCTATGATTCAAAAATTGAAACCCCTTTATCTTAATGAAAATATTATCCTTACACTTAAGGAAAATTTTCTCCCCCTAAGTAAATTTTTTTATCCTTACCCTTATAGAAAATTTCCTTTCTCAAAGGAATATTTTTATCCTTAACCTTAAAGAAAATTTCTTTTCTCAAAGGAAACTTTTTATCCTTACCCTTAAATAAAATGTCTTTTATCGAAGGAAAATTTTTAACCTAACCCTTAGGGATAGTATGGCAGGGATTGTAATGACCCAATATTTTTAAATAGAAATTCCTTTCTTATATATATTTCATAATCACATAAAATCACAACATAATTAACTACTAAGTGATATGTGACCCTTAAAACATAAGTTTGTCACTTCTATGATGTGAATTTCAAAAATCTGACAAACATAGTTGCGATAAGTAAGTTATTTGGAGTCCAATAAGAAAAACCAAATTTTTGGTGAATATTAACCTACCCTTGTGAATAGTATCATACCCTTATGAATATTAATATAACCTAATGAATAATAAACTTACAAGTGATAGTATATAAATAATATTCCAGTGAAAGTCTGATATACCTATGCTTTGGAATTAGTAAAAGAATGTTTTAAAACTATTGTTTTTAGAATAAATTATGATTTTAATTAAATATTAAATTAATCATATATAGAAAATTATTTTTGGAAAATGGAATTCTTTTTGGGGATCTATAAGTCAGAAATGGTTTGGGGTGAATTTTTGTGATTTTTTTGAAATACTTGGATTTTATTGAATAGTGAAATATAGTAAAATACTATATATCAGTTAAATACACTAATCATGAAATAACAAGTGATGTAAGCCCACTTGTTTCAAACTCACATAATAAAATTTCTATTATTGTTCAACAAAGACTCAATATTCTTTTTCTTGTGGGGAAATAATAAATTAATTAATTTTATATTATGAAATTCCCTCCCTCCACTATAAAAACCTCCTCTCACTCCCCCTTCTCTTCACTCCTCTCAAGCCTTATGCCTTCTACTAATTCTGACCAAATATCCTCCAAACCTCCTCTCCCACTTCCATCAATCCATTTTCTTATAAAATGAAAAAAAAACCCCTCCCTTAAATCAACTCTCAAGGAAGATTGGTTCAAGAGGTAAATTCCTATTTTCAATTATTTTTCTTTCATTTCAAGTTCATTTGATTTCTTTTTCTAATACCCCTCCTTGTACAAATTTTTTAAAGACTCAAATACCTAATATATACTTTAATTTAGTCACGATAGTGGAATAATTTATCATCATCTCTCCCTTTTACCTTCTTTTATACTAGTAGCAAAAACACCATCCGAGATGTGTCAATTTTCCACATTTAAGGACGATGGGATTTCAATTTCTATTATCATTACCAATTATAGTCATGAAACCATTTTTTTATGGTTTAACCATATTATTATATATGAAATATAAACAACTTATGTTTCAGTAACCCCTTTGTACAAATGGTATTAAGTTATAAAGAAAAATGAGTTTGCTGTAATCAAAACCCACAAATTAACTAAAATGGATATCATTAATGTTCTATATAATAATTCATCCTCATTCCATGTAAAAAATTTATATAATTGACCAAAAACACCTATTTATGATCATAAATGATATTTTAATTCTATTCTAGATATTTACAATAACTCCATTACTTAATAACAAGTTAACAGATTATGAAGAAAAAAGGAAACGAACACTACGAAACGACGAAATTCAATATAATAAGTTATCAATAAGGTAATAAATGAACTAAAAATAATTATGACAAAATAAATTTAAGTCTAATAGTTTCTGAAAAAATTTATTAATAGGTATAATTTCATCATCCAAAAGCTTATTTTCTAGAGTGGAACATGTTCTGATGTAAAGTAAGGGGTTTTCCACCAAAACATCCTTTTTAATTCAGGTTAATTTTATTGTATAACTACCTTAATAAAATTATGGTATATTATTAGGAAACCCTCATAAAATATTTTGGAGTGTTTTTTATACAATTACCAACCATATCCCTTCCTTATTTTTTTGGATAGTTATGCGTTTTAGATGGATATTTCAAAATTGTTTCCAAAATACAAGCCTAATCCAAGGGAATTTCTCTAATTCTTACGAATTTTAATGTGCTATCTATAATCTATTTTTACATTATCTTTATAGAATCACTAATTTTATTTTGAAAACACTAACTTACTTCACTTTTGGTGTTATACAAATATTTTTCCAAAAGAACTATTATTGTCCCTGTAAAAGAGTATTTATCTGAAGAATTACTCAAAGATTTTATAAGAGTACCTTCCTCTATTTCAACACTCATGCTGATTATTATGTATTATTGGGATTAATACATCATGTAATCATCTACCATATTAAATTTAATGCATTTTTTTTGTGGATGTGCTATCATTAAACAATTCACCAATTTACCCCCAATGGTTAGTGTGTATGCTTAATGTTCGGGGAAAGTTTATTGAATTTCATATATTAATTTAATTATGATTGTACATGTTGTTTATATTTATCCCCTTTAATATGAGTAATTTATTTGACTTTTTAAGTGTTATTTGAGAACTATTATAGCCCCTTGGTTCATCAGTTGGTCTCATGAGACAGACTACGGTCATAACATAAGGCCTTGAAAAAATAATTATTTATGGTCTTGGAATGATGCCTTGACAGCATGGTTATGTTGTCCCATATTATGAATTCCATCATTATTAATATATTATAGCTGGATAATGTGGTTATTCGATTAGTATAATAACCAGAATTATGTTATGTTATGGCAATATTTACTCAGCTCATATTTCTGCCATATTATGATCATGTTTTTAAGGAATATGTCTTCAATTATTCATAATGTCTAATGTTTATGTTATCTTAGGCTGTATTGGTTATCATTACTGAGTGTTTGAGATCACCCCTTTCTTATGTTTCATTTCCACATGGAAAGAAGTGTTTTATTATGAATGAAATGATGAAATAAAATAGGAGTTATAGAAGTTATCTAAGGAGTTTCTTTGTTGTTTTTCATGTCAAGTTGTAATGATGAACATATGTATGTGTGTTTTTTCCAATAATAATAAACTACTTGTTCCTTTGGGATTCATATTCCTTGTTTGTTTTCCAATGTAATCAATAAGGCACCAGCTCTGGGGAACTAGGGTTGGGTTATTACAGTTGGTAATAGAGGAAGTTTAGTAGAAAACGTGGAAACTAGATTTAAAAAATGTAGACTAGTGAAGAGTCTCTAAGATAGTATTTGTGGATAAACATACAAGAAAGTCCAATTATTTTGGTAAGGAACATATTATGTGCATCTATCAAGAAATGAATCCCTTTCTGGATACGAGTAGGTAGAGGTGGCTATAGCAAATATGTACCTTAGAGTGAAAGCTCTAGTAAGGATTTTTGAGGTTGACATGGGGTACCCTAGTATATGACAACAGGCCTTGCTGAATTCTTGGTTATGAAATTCCCAAGGGATAGGATTTGGATAATTCACATATTTTTTACAAGACATTATGAAGGATTTAAATGTAAAATTCTTCTCAATGAAACTATTTTTTTATTATGGGATTATCCATGAATGAGATTTCAATTTGTGCTAAGTATTTTGTTATGATTATACAATATGATTTAAAACCTAATCTAGTGTATGCCATTTTCTAGAGATGGTGCCTAGTGGAAGGGATAGAAATCACATGAACGCACGTGTACCCAATAAAGATTTCCCTCCAATGCAAGATAATTATTTTGTCTTTGGTATTATGATATGTGCTGAATAATTCATAACTATACTATGACAACTTACTCAGGTTATGAATAATAACCTTACAAGTATGGAGTATCCAGATCCACCACATGGTGGAGCTATGTTAGGTCACTTTATGTGAAAACAACCTCCACCATTAAATGGGACTAAAAATCACTTTGTATTAGAGTAGTTGATAAGTTCCCTTGAGAAGATATTTATCGCTTTGTGATGTAATGAAAGGAAGAAGGTTGTCATTGAAGTTTACTGTCTAACGGGAGGTGTGGATCAGTGGTGTTCATTAATACAAAACACAAATGAAGAGGAATAAATATAAGATATGGAATATAAGTATTTTATGTAAATATTCTTACAAAAATATTTCCCACATGAACAACGAGCAGATATGGAGAGGAAATTCTTGATTCTGAGGAAGAAGGAGGATTAAAATGTTGCCAAGTATGAAGCCAACTTTATAGGGATGTAAAGGAATTCTGCAGACTACATACATAATCTAAGGAGTAAAATTGATCAATTATTTTATGTTTTAAAACCATTCCTCTAAAGGGATCTAGTCTCCCAAATTTTATCATCGTATGAAGATATTGTCTCAAGTGCTATCAAGACAAAAAAGAAATACTCTAAGTCTTATGACTTTAAGAGAAATCAAGAGAAGAAGAGGGCTGCTAAAAACTCTGGGAAAGGAAATAAAGAAATGGGGAAGAAGGGAAGATTTTAATTTCCATCACAGAGTAATTGTGGGAAGGAAAACCCTAGAACTTTCCTGAAGGGAATGGGAGTCTGTTATAGGTGTATAGAAAAAGTTAACCTATCTCGGGATTGTAAGGGGAAGAAAGAATCTACCAATGTTTTGTGCTATAGTTGTAGGCATATGGGACATTACACACATGAATGTATTAAGAGTTAGGGAAATTTTCATTGAAGAAGGCCAAGGGAGCAAGACCAATCTTATGTGGTCACAACTATGGAGGTTGAAGTTCCTAATAAAATGGGGGTAGGTACATTGATTATTTCATCCAACATAGCCAATACTTTATCTGATTTTGGATTATCACATTCATTTATATCTTCCATGTTTTACAAGAAAATTACATATAACAAATTTGATTTAATAAAGTAGTTATCAGTCAAAACCCCGGGTTGATATATCATTGCTACAAAGGCGTGTTGATTAGTCCCCCTCCTTACTCATAAACATGCTTTAATTTTTTACCTTATCATCATACCAATTGTTAGATATCATATAATTATCGGTATGAATTGGATATCAAATTACGATGTGAATATCTTTTTCAAGAACAAGGAAGTTAAAAAAATTTAGAATGATGTAGAATCCCTTATTTTTAGAGCTGAAGCCTCACCATTTTATTCTCATATAGATCCACCACTAGTAACTCTATTAAATTCAATTATTGGGGAAGAAGGTAATGAAATAAATGGGGGTGAGAAGAAGAATTTAAAAATAGTGGACATACTTACTGTTCAAGAATGTGTTGATGTCTTTTTAGAGGATTTACCTAGACATCCTCTAGAGTGATAAATTGAGTTTTCCATTGACTCAATTCCTCATTCAAGGCCCATATCAAATACCCCTTATAGAATGGCCACTGTGGAGTTTGTAGAACTAAATAAAAAATAAGAGGAATTTAGTGACAAAGGATTTATTTGACCTAATGTTCTCCATGGGGAGCCCCTATTCTTTTAATTAAGAAGAAATATGGGTCTATGAGGTTGTGCATTGACTAGAAGGAGATCAGTGTTATTACAATAAATAATATTTATCCTCTTCCAATAATTGATGATTTATTTGATCAAATTTATGGAGCCCATTATTTTTCTAAGATTTATCATTGATTTGGATGTCATCAGTTACTTTTGAGGAAGGAAGACATTCCAAAAATAACATTTCGAACAATGTAAGGGAATTATGAGTTCACAGTAATGCCTTTTGGACTAACTAATGAACCATCTGTCTTCATGGATCTAATGAATAGAGTTCTCAAGTATTATCATGATGAGTTTATAGTGGTTTTTATTGACTATATCTTTGTATACCCTAAAATCCATTAGGATCATGAAAATATCTTGTACGATATTCTGAAGACACTTAGAAGAAATTAATTAAATAAGAAGTTTAGAAAGTGTGATTTTTTTCTCTAATCAATCTTCTTTCTATGCCACATTTCCTCTAAGGATGGAAAATCTTTAGATCCTATGAGGACAAAGGATAAGAATAAATGGCCTACTGTGACAAACATGAATGAGGTACGTATTTTTATTGTCTTAGCAGGTTATTATCATCGTTTCATTCATAACTTAGCCCGTTTAGCAAACCCAATTACCCAGATCACACGAAATGGGGCTATGTTCGTATGGAAAAAGGAATGTGAATAATTTTTAGAATAATTGAAGTGGAGGTTAGTAAATGCTCCGATCCTAACCCTACCATCAGGGAATGATGGGTTTGTTATCTATAGAGATGTATCAAATAAAGGACTTGGTTGTGCCCTTATGTAGAATGATCAAGTGATTTCCTATGTATCTAGGCAGTTAAAAATTCATGAAAAAAATATCCAACTCATGATCTTGAGTTAGCAGGAGTAATCATTTCTTTCAATATTTGGAGACATTACCTCTATGGCGGGGAATGTCAGATATATACAGATTATACGAGTTTGAAATATATATTCTCACAGAAAGAACTCAACATGACACAAAAGAGATGGATTGAGATACTAAAATTCATTAATTTCAAAATACACTATCATCCAGGGAAAGAAAAATAATGTAGTAGATGTTTTGAGTAGAAAGGACAATGGAATTATGAACACGATGAGAGTTCAAAGCGATTCTATGTTCATGGATCTAGTAAATATGGATATGGGAATTATCAAGGAAGGTAACACATCATTACTTTCTCTAATAGTTGTTAAACCTTATTTACTATAAAGCATAAAATGTTCTCAGGATGATGATGAGGAGTTCAAAAGAAAATTAAAGCTATAAAATATGGGAAGTTCACTGACTTCACATAAGAAGGTGTTATTTTAACATTCATAAAGAGGATTTGGGTTCTCGGTATTCCTGAGCTTAAGAGGGTACTATTTAATGATACTAATAGCTTTAATTTCCCTATACAACCTAGTAGCCCAAATATGTATCGAGATCTCCGAGAAAATTTTTGGTGGGACAATACGAAAAGGGAGATTGCTGAAAATACATCAAAGTGCCTAATATTTCAACAAGTAAAGGCTGAGAGGAAAAACTCTATAGGGATGATGTAACCACTACCCATACCAAAATGGAAGTGGGAGAACATTACCATGGAATTTGTCACTGGAATTCCAAGGACATCCAAAGGAAACAATACTATATGGTTTGTTGTAGATCGTCTTATAAAGATAGCTCACTTTATCGCAATTCAAGATGACTTATCGTTGGATCAACTTGCACAAATTTATATCAAACAAGTGGTAAGGCTGTATGGAGTACCACTACTTATTGTATCTAAATTTTAACCTAGATTCACCTTGAAGTTTTGGAAAATTCTACAACATGATCTACGCACTGAACAAAACATCAGTATGGCCTATCATCCTCAAACATATGGCCAGTAGGAGCGGACTATTCAGACATTAGAAGACATGTTGATAACATGTTCTATGGAATTCAAAGAAGGATGGGACCAACATCTTCCACTGGTTGATTTCTCCTACAACAACAGTTTCCACTCGAGCATCAGAATGGTACCATATGAAGCCCTTTATGGGAAAAGGTGAAGAACACCGGCGTGTTGGGATGAAGTCGATGCGCATAAGCTTCTAGGAAATGAAATGGTTGAAGAAATGGTGGAGAAGGTGACAACCATTCAGTATCATATCAAGGTAGCCCAAAGTCGACAGAAGAGCTATGCAGATAACTATTGAAGAGACATTGAATTAAAAGTTTGAGACCTAGTATTTCTATACATATTTCTATAGAATAAGTTCATGAGGTTTGGAAGAATGGAAAGCTTAGTCCCTAGTATATCGGCCCCTTTGAGATCCTTAATCGAGTCGGAGTTGTGTCCTATTTATTGGAACTTCCAACTACCATGTCAAAAGTACATGATGTCTTTCATGTATCCCTATTAAAAAATTACATACTAGACCCTTCACATGTACTCTCTTCAGAGATGGTACAGTTGAAGGATGATCTTTTTTATGAGGAGTAGCTAGTGAAAATCATGGATAGTAGTGAAAACTTTCTAAGCAACGAGACTACTCATTTGGTCAAGGTACTATGGAGAAACTGTAAGTACGAAAATACATCATGGGAACTGGAGGAAGTAATGAAAGAAAAGTAACCCCACGTTTTTTTCCCTAGTTAGTAAAATGAAATTTCGTCGGTGAAATTTTAGAAGGGGGGAGAATATAACGACCCAGTATTTTTCATTGGAAATTCCATTCTTATAAATATTTCATAATCACATGAAATCACAACATTTTTAACTTTTAAGAGTTATGTGACCCTCAAACCATAAGTTTGTCACTTCTGTGATGTGAATTTCAAAAATCTGACATACACGATTGTGATCAGTAAGTTATTTGGAGTCCAACAAGGAAAACATAATTTTTGGTGAATAGTAAACTACCATTATGAATATTAACATACCCTTATGAATATTAATATAATCTAATGAATATTAACATTACCTATGATAGTATATAAATATTATTCAAGTGAATGTATCATATACCTATGCTTTGGAATAAGTAAAAGAATGTTTTAAAACTGTTGTTTTTATAATAAATTATGATTTTAATTAAATGTTAAATTAATAATATTTTTAAAATTATTTTTAAAAAATATACTACATTTTTGGATTCTACACATCAAAAAATGGTTGGGGTGAATTTTTGGGATTTTTCTGAAATACTTGAATTTTTTGATGAATAGTAAAATACCGTAAAATACCATATATCTGTTAAATACACTATTCATGACATCACAAGGGATGTAATCCCACTTGGATCGCAACAACATGATAAAATCACTAATCTTGGTAAAGAAAGATCCATTATTCTTTTTCTTGTGGGAAATAATAAATTAATGAATTTTATTTTATGAAATCCCCTCTCTCCTCCACTATAAGAACCCCCTCTCACTCTCCCTTCTCTTTACTCCTCTAAAGCCTTGTTCCTTCTCTTAATTATGTCCAAATATCCTCCCATCCTCCTATCCCACGTCCATAAAGATTTGGTCTCAGAAAAAGACAAAAACTTCTCCCTTAAAGAGGCTCTCAAGGATATTTGGTTCAAGGGGAAAATTCCTCTTTTCAATTCTTTGTATTTCCATTCAAGTTCATTTGTTTTCTTTTTATATTAACTCCCCTTATAAAAATTTTTTAATGAATTCAATACCATATATGTACTGAAATTTTTTCAAGATATTGGAATAATTTATCATCATCTCTCTATTTTACCTTCTTTTATACTATTAGAAAAAACATCATCCGAGATGTGTCAATTTTCCACATTCAAGGACGATGGGCTTCCGATTTCTATTATGATTCTAAATTATGGAGATGAAACCATTATTTTTATGAAATAACCATATTATTATATATTTAATATAACCTATATAATATTCAATAATCCCTTTGTACAAATGTAATTAAGTTATGAAGAAAAATGGGTTCATTGTAATCATAACCCACAAATTAATTGAAACAGTTATCATTAATGTTATATATAATAATTAATCCTCATTCCATTTAACCTAGTTATATAAATGACCAATAAAACCTTTGTATGATAATAAATAATATTTTAATTTAATTCTGGATATTTACATGAACTCCATTAGTTAAGAACAAGTAAACCAATAATGAAAATATAGGAAACGAACGCTATGGAACAACGTAATTCAATATAATAACTTATCGATAAGGGAAAAATGAACTAAAAAATTAAGAAAAAACAAATACCTTCTGAATTGGTTCTGGAATAAGTTCTTAATAAGTATAAATTCATCTTTTAGGCACGTAATTTCAATAGGGTAACATGTTCGGAGTTATGGTAAGGTTTTTTCCACCCGAACATCCATTTTCATTCGGGTTAATTTTATTGTCTAATTACCTCAATGAAATTATGGTACATTATTATTCAATACTCATAAAATATATTTCAGTGTTCTATTTATGATTACCAACCATAAACCATCATTTTTTTGTGAATATTTACATGTTTTAGAAGGAACATTCAAAATTATTTCCGAAATACAAGCCTGATCCAAAGGGATTTCGCTAATTCTTCCCTATTTTAAAGGGCACACTATAATCTGTTTTTGGAAACCATTATATTTATAAAATCAATAATCATATTTTGAAAATACTATCTTACTTAACTTCTGGTTTTATACAAATATTTTCCAAAATAACTCTTCTTTTCCTAGTAAAAAATTATTTATCCCAAGAATTACTCGAAGATTTTATAAGTGTACCTTCCTCTATTTCAAAACTCTTTCTGATTCCTAAGTATTATTGGGAATAATGCATCATGGTATAATCTACCATATTAAATTTAATGGATTATTATTATTTTGGTCGTGGATGTGATATCTTTAAACCATTCACCAATTTACCCCAAATTTTTAGTGTCTATGCTTAATGTTCGAGGAATGTTATTTTCATTTCATAAATTAATTTCAATATGAATGTACATGTTGTTTATGTTTATCCCCATTCAAATGGGGAATTCATTAAACATATTATGTTTCAGGTGGTTCCCTCTATAGCCCCTCGGTGCATCGGTAGGTCTCATGAGACAAATTACAGTCCAGGCACAAGGCCTTGACAAAATGATTATTTATGGTCTTGTCACAAGGCCTTGAAAATATGGTTATGTTGTCCCACATTATGCACTCAATCATTATGAATATAGTATTAAAGTTTCATGTGGTTATTAGACTAGTATAATAACAATGATTATGTTATGTTACGTTATGGAAATATTTACAAAGCACATATTTCATCCATATTATGTTGAAGTTTATTTTTAAAGGAATGGGTATTCAATTATTCACCATGTCTAATGTTTATGTTATCTTTTCCTGTATTTATTACCCTTATCGAGGGATTTCGGGGATAGAAAGAAATAGGTATCGGTTACTTTAATGATAGTGGGCTTGTGGGGATTTCAAGCCAAATTCTGATATTCTTATCGAGGTCTTACCCTGGAGTGGGTAAGACAGACTTTTTTGAATGTTTAAATCAATGGACCATTATCCAAGGTTTTTGGATACCCTACTCTTTGAGTGAAAATATTTCCTACTTATTACTAGTTATTGTTTCTAGTTTTTATTTCTATTGTTTTTTTATACAGGAATAAAGTATATCTTTCTTATAATTTCTTTTACATTACTTACTCTGATAAATAATATTCTATACACATTAAGGTAAAATCTTCCTTTAAGAAAACTGTTCATAATTTTCATTTCCAGATTCATATTTCCAGACCCTAAGCAAGTTCTATTCATAGAAAAAAAATGGAATCTGTGAATTTACATTATTTAACATTGTTAAACATAGTTTTCTTTAAGGTTAAAAACTAATGTTTTTAAACATACAATTCATCCCCCCCTATTGTAATTGGGAGTCACCATACACTATTTCAATCCTACCGAAATGATATATATAAAGGAAGTTGTAAGGGTTCATGGAGTACCAATATTTATTTTATATAATAAATATTAGAGTATTTTTAACACGTTTATATTTTATGATATATTTGAATTTAAATAAATTTGAATTCTTTGATATCTTTCTCTAAACATAACATAACGTTTAAATAGACTAATATATACTATTAAATTAATATTATATTAAATATAACCATTATAACCTATTTATTTTATTGTGTTTATGAATAATAGTAACTTCATCTGGAAACATATGAATATTTTTACTAAAATATACTAATTTATTTGTTACTGTATAGAAATTAAGAGTACAACTTTCAATGAAGTCATTTTATCATTTAAAAAAGGTTTTTATTTATTTAGTGGAAATATATTGGAATTTATACACTTTTTGAATTTTATTTTATAAAAATTTTATCATATTTGAAATAATCATATAAAAATTATCTTGACATAAATTTTTTGTATTTTTTTAAAAAAGATTGATTTTTAACTACATAGTAAAAATTACCAATTTTCATAAAAACTTTCTTTTATATTAAACTATCAAAAAAGAATCATTATTTTGAATTATTTTTAAAAATTAAATTAGTGAATCTAAAAAATACAGTTAATATAATTTTAATATAAATTATGTTAATTTATTTTTAAAAAACATACTCATTGTTAAAATTCATTTGATTAAAAATGTTTTTGTTCCCTTTTTTATGTTTGTCTTAAAAATAAATTCTCACACTTTTAAGAACTAAATCATGTATGATATATTTAATTCATGGAATAATTACAATAAATAGTATTTTATAAGTTTAACTTAATATTTTCATTATGAATAGTAATTGTGTTTTAAATTCATCACTATATTAAGGGTTTCGCATCACACTTTTCTCTCCATAGGATATATTCTATATTCACCACTTCTTTCCTTAAAAAAATTATATACCTACACATTTATATATTATATCATGAATATATTTATATTCATTTAATTTTATGTTTATTTCTATGTTATTTCATTCAATGAGGTTATCATTAAAACGTTACCAAAGTAGTAATAGATTTTTCTCACAAACACATTTCATTTTGGGACTATTTATGTTAATTTCCATTTAAGACAATAATAATATACATATCCTTTAAACCATATATTTTATAATATAATTTATATCTCACTAAATTTACAAGTAAGAGAACAATTTTCCTCTCGTTGGTAACTAAAATGTCTAGGAAAAATTTTTTTAGAAAAAGATAACTTATTTCATCTCTAATGGGTTATTTTTTACATTCATGCCCTTATTTTATATAAAAAAAATTAAATTAATTTTTATTTTTATATATTAATTTATTAATTAAATTCTTACCCACATTTATCATTTTTAATTATTCATTAAATGGATTCATTTTATCTTTTTCCAAACAAGGTTATTTTTAACAAATATGTGAATGAAATATTTGTTTTAATATTTACAGCATGAACATATTTTCCTACCCTCCTGAAAACTAAATTTGTATAATATTACTTTAAATTTTTCCAAGTTATATTTTAGAGAAATTATATTTCATAATTTTCTTGGAAAATTCTTTATTTTAAGTAATTTATTTCAAAATAACAAGGGTATATTCCTCGTGAAATTTAAGAGTAATATTTTAAAAGTATTTTATTCTATGATAATTTCATTTCATATTACATATGATTCACTAGATATGTGACATAATAATACCGTCATTTTTCTTTCTCTGGATTGTTATATGTTATGAAGATGATATCGTGATGAAACTTATTTTATTTTCTATGGGTTAAGATAATTCAAAATGATAAATGTCTTCATGAACTAATGGATTACATTGAATGGAAATTGATTATATAATGGCCAGGTATGATATAACCCTCCAGTACAATGGGTAATCTATTATAGATATCTCATGGGATGGTGATGTTAAGTGTGGATGTGACTGCATATAGCTATATTAACATTTTGATATGTTATTATGAAATTTTCATGAAATAATCAAATAATAATTCATGGAATTGATTATGAATGGTTATGTTCATATTTTTTTGAGTGAGTATGATTTCATATAGACATTCTCACAATATTATTCATGGAAATTATTTCTAATGGCTATTTTAACATTGTTATTTTTTAGTATGATTTTTTCTTGGTATTAATATTTTATATTTAGAACATGCATTGGATTTTGTTATTATACCCTTACGATAACCATATTGTATTGTGATTGATATCTCTAATGTTTACCCTAACTGAGCATCTGAGCTCACCCATTCATTTAATTACCTTCCCTAGGTTTTGATGGATGTTTCTAGGTAATATATGTCTACAAGGTTGCTAATATAATGATATTTATGGGTTTTATTTGCGATATTTTAAGAAATATGTTGATTAGGATTATAGTTTCAAAATAAACTACTTTATTACATCCCATGAACATTTAAAATTTTAATATGTACTGAATATTCGTATAGAATATTTTAGTACTTATGTACATTTTTCTTGGGCCTCCACAGTTGGTTTCAAAGGATAATTTATTCATTTTGGGATATTAGATTGTCAAAAATATGATAATAAAATTCAATAAAAATTACGATGAACCATCAGTAATTTAGGATGAATCTGAATTATCATATCATGATAAGTAGTTTTTATAAAGTAAAACATACTATAAATTATTTTATTTAGATCTCAATCTCTGTTTATTATTTCCAAATAATTACGTTATTTTTTTGGTTTTTGTTAATGTAAATAACCATAAGGAATTAATATTACAATGAATGTTGTTGGAAATTCCCTGAACATACTTATAATAAATAGAATGGATTTCTAGATGGTTTGAAATATCTTATGGTTATTCTCACTAATCTCTCAGAACTAATTAGTAAAATTGAAAACCATGTTGGGATTTCAAAAAATCCAAGGAGGGAGAAACATGATATTGAGTCTCTCATGTGACAACTCCCACCCTCGTTTTGTGGGTCTTCTGATCCAATAGTTTCTGGGAAGTGGATCAATGTGAAGGAAAATATATTTTTTATTATTCAATAACTTTAATATGAGAATGTAGTTTTAGAATTCTATCAATCAGGAGGAAAATCTGATCAATGTTGGACTCTTATCAAGAACACGAGGTATGTGGACAAAATAAACAACATATAATGTGATTAGTATATTAGGGTATTTCTCAAAAAATACAATTCAAGAAATCAATGTTTTATTATGGAAAGGAACTTTCTAGATATGAAAAATATTGTTGATAAATCTATTGGTACTTAGGATTATAATTTTACTAGAAGGTCATGGTAATATTTTGGATTTTCATAGACCCTAAAAGAAAAATTATTCTGTTATTTGATTGCGGAAACCAGGTCTTTGAGTGTCTCAATCCATAAAATGAATTGGAAATAAATAATAATGTGTTCAATTTTATCTAAAGGTATAAATAATAATTGTACCTTTAATTAATCAATAGTTTTTACTGACAAGAAAAGAAAAAGAAAAATTCATAAAAATTTGATTGGTAAATCCCACAGAATAAATAAATAAAAACCACCTACATGAATAAAAAAAATATAAGAGAAATAAATCAGTAAATCATTTAAAGAGACGGGTAAATTCTTCAACTGTGTAATGGATGTCTATCAAGCTAGTGATTTCTAATGGAGTATGAGAATAATTTATAATGAAATAGATGCGAATAAAGATTAAACCAATTTTATTCAATGTTTTATATATATGGATATTTCTCATTTTTTTGATCAATGTTGTAATATTAAAGATATTGAAGATGTTATATCTCAAGAAAACATTAAGAATAAGGATAAAAGGACGGCCTTTACTAGTAAAAATGAAATGGGTTATGAGAACGAACTTCTAAAAGTTAAGATTACCATAAACTATAGAATATAAAATACCATATTAGAATGTATCTATATTGATTATTTTATGTCTAATGAATTTTCTAAGGGTATCATGTCAAAACCATGAACATTAGTTTATAAGTTAGTTATAAAAACACTTAATCGACTCATGATCAAAACTCAATTCTAATGATACCCTAAAATTGAAGTGTGTGGGAATTTTATTCCTAAAAATATTTTGATTCTAACTCTATTTTAGTTTTATTTGATTTCAGGAATGGATTTAATCTATTTATATATATAAATTTCCAATGAAGGTAAGTCATGATTGATATTTGATATCAACATATGACAATATTTTTGTGTGAGGTGAATACGAAATTCAAAATAGAAGTTATATAAGTTATATGTGTATTTATATTTATTTATGTTGAATATTTTTCTTAGATAGTTAGGTAGAAACTCATTATATTCAAACATTTTTGTTATTAAGCTGATCTATTTCCAAAGGACGTTCCTAGTATTCCATCAAATCCTGAAGTTGGTTTTTCAATAGAACTCATTCTGGGTGCTACATTTATTTCAAAGAATACATGTAGAGTGGACCTAATTGATTTATATGAATTGATGAAGAAGCTATAGGATAATATTTATAAATAATTCGTATACCTTAGATTGTCTCCATAGGGTTACATAGTTGTTTATATTAAGAATAAATGCGGTTTAGTTCATATTTTCAATTATTTTCTATGAATTAATAAGATCATTATCAAGAATAATAATCATTTTCCAAATATTTATCATTTTTTGACCAACTACATGGTTTTCAATACATTTTAAGGATTGACCTAAACTCTTGATATCATTAATTGAGGTTTAAAAATAAATATGAACCAGTGAAACCATTTGATTTGAGGTTTCTGCATTATGAATATATAATAATTTCTTTTGAATTACTGATTCCGTATTTATCATCATCGATATAATAAATAGAGTTTGTATATAGTACCTTGATCAAATTATGTGATTCCATATAAGTGATATTAGTATATATTTACATAGAGATGAATATCTTGAAAATTATTTCGTGAATCTATAGATGTCCCTGGGTGAGGAGAATCAATATTCTAAAGTTACTATCTGTGAATTTTCGGAACTTCGGGTTTATTATTGGGTCACATAATCTCAAAAGAGGGTATATCAATATTTCCATTAAAGAAGGATGTTTTTTACCAACGTCCTAGACAAACCATAGTTAATAATTTTCTTTTGTTTTCTTTAGATGGATTGATTTTTTTGAAACCATGTGAATGAAAATCATAGTAATCTAATCTACTAGCAAAGTTGACAAGTAATGGTTTAATGATCCTTTGGTTATTTTAATGTAAAAAAATGTCATGGTGCTGAACAGATTTTTAGTCTATTAACCAATGTTCACAATACCCAATGGTGGTGATTTTTTATTCATATATGATGATTTTTAAATTAATGGACTAGGAATAATCCTTTAACATAATTACATGGTGATGTCTTCTACTAAATTCCAATTATAATTTCATTAGAAAATTTATCAAAATCATTATACAGATTTGGGAATATAATGTTTTATTTGAAAATAGGGAGAGATTATCTTTTTAGTGAGTTTTTTGACCTATATTATAATTAAAAAATATTGATGTATATATTCACATAGAAAGAGTTTAATATTTTCTGATATAGATATTTTTAATAGAATAAAGATTATCACTACTCAATACTCTACCACCCTTGGAATATGAAAAGTCTGTATGACTCCTTAATTCCAATAGATTAGTCTTGTTTTTCGATAATAAGGATTAATGAGATCCAATTTTTATTTATTTTAAAAATATATATCAAACATCAGGATGGATTATTGAAGATCATATCTTTCATAGATGAATGTTTTACCATCCATCTACATAGGGATTAGTGAGTCACGAAAGAGGATGTGGAACATTAGAATAAGATGAAGAATATACATTTAATCAAACATGATCATACAGGATTGATATTTTTGAGGAACTAAGTATGTGTCCCTTAAATACCAAACATGAATAAGTAACTATTGGATGAATCTCATATTTCATCAATGTCAATTCATCCAAAAGGTATGATGATGTACAGAGATCTAAAATGGTATTTCCAGTAGGAGAACAATAAAATAGATTTTGTAGAGTTTGTATCTAGATGTTTAGTATATTAGAATGATGAGGATAAGATAAGTAAGTCTAAGGGAATATTTTAACCATTACTCAAAATAGAGTTCAAATGGAAGTATATCATCATAGATTTTATCACTGGTTATCAAAAAGAATCTAAGTGTTATAATTAAATTTCAGCAATAGTTAATCATCTTAGAAAGTTATCACATTTCATTAAAATTAGAGAATATTTATAACTTGAAAATCATACCTTGATATAGCTTAGGGATGTATCAATATTTCATGGAGTACCAAATTCTATTTCATTTGATGTGGATTTTATATTTTCATAGGGGTTTGGAGAAGTCTTCATTTTGAAACAAATATGAAGTATAACTTTATCATTGTATATCATCCTCAAAAATATGTTGAGTCGAAGAAGACCATATAAACAACTGAAGATATATTGAGATATAATTATATGCATATGAAATGTTGTTTGTACTAATACTTTCTTCTAGTAGAATATTATTATAACAATTTTTTAACTTGTTCATTCAAATGGATCTTGATGAAGCCCACTTTGGAAGGAAGTGCAAAACACCATCGTGTTTGAATAATGATGGTGAATTAAATATTTTGGGACATGATCTGGTCACGTAAATGATATATATTGTTATATGAAATCATCATAACATTAGGAAATCTCTGAGTCAATAGAATTGTTATGATAAAAATCCTCAACAAGATCTAGATACTGAATTTTTTAATATAGTATTCACTTGAATATCACCATAGAATAAGGTATTGAGATTTGGAAACAATGAAAATATGATATACATAAATATATATATGTATGTATGTTTGTATGTATGTATATATGTCAAATATAAATTATTGATAATCTCAAGATAGTTGAATATCACTTAGAACTTCTACCATATCCTTGTGAAGTTCGTGATGTTTTATATATATCGCTTCTGAGGAAGTACAAGAATTATCCATCATTTGTACATTATATTGTTTTTATACCATTAAATAATGAACACTCTTAAATAGATTAAATAGTGTAGATTCTAGATCAACGATACAATGTGACGATCAACATGAACACTCACCAGGAAAACATTTTTGTGGAAAACCCTAAATCAAGGAAACCTACATGGGAACCTCATGATGTAGTGAGGTAGAATTACACTCATTTGTTCATATTAGAGTGAAATAATATATATCATAAAAATATTATAAATTGGTATAATGTAACACCATAATATTTTATGATATATTTTTATTTAAATAAAAATTATTTCTTTGATACCTTGTTTATACGCAACACCATGTTCAAGTATACCACGACATGTATTAAAAATATTATTATTTAAAATATCACCATATTAAACTAGTTTTTCACTTTTTGAGTATGAATAGAAGTAAATCCATAATGAAATATATGTATAATGATCATACTCAATAAAAACATATTGATTAAATATTAATTTTTATTATCACAATTTTTAGTGATGTTATTATATTCTTCAAAATGGGTTGCATAGCTTTTTGTTGGAAAATATTTTTATTATTTTCTAAGAAATTTATAAATTTAATTTCATAAAAATGGTATATTTTTTGAAATTTTCATATCAAAATTACCCTAAGGTGGAATTATTTGTTTAAATATATTATTTATCCAATTAATGTAAAAAATATTTATCTTATATAAAACTGACATTTCCATTCAGATATTTATAAATCATCTTTTTTCAATTTTAATACCTAGGCTGAAGCTTATATTTGTTATGAAAGCAAAGAAAACTTTCAATCATGATATAGGGAGACCTATTACATATCATTTACTATGGACATGTATCCCATGAACATGGACCAAATCAATAATTTAGGATTATGCCTCCACAATCTGGCTTTTTTCATAAGGCTTATGTCACCACCTTCTTCATAAATCCCCAATAAGGCTTTCCAAGATTCAAACCCTAGTCATTTAGATGGAGAGTTATTGGGTTTTCCACTCAGGCCCCATCCCAACTATAAATCCCACTTTTTAATTAATTTCCAAATTTTCGTAGTATCTTTAGAATTATTGAAATCTAATCAATTTCCTCAAAATAAACAATATGATTATTTTTTATATAGAAATGATTTTACTTAAAAAAAATTATCAAATGGTTTCCCACACATTTTAAGAGTTTAATTTAAATTATTTATGACACAAATAAAGATCGAATATTATATAATGGATTCAATATTTGTAATGATAATAATTAGTATTATGTAATAATGTCAATTTGTTTTTTGGTCTTTATAAATAGTAATAGAGTTAAAAATTCATTACTACTGTAAGGGTTTCTCATATCACAATTGTTTTTGTGAGATGTATGCCATATTCACCAATTTCATAATTCACATGATATATTTAAATCCAATTTGATATGTTATGCCAGTAAACATTTGATATTTATCCTATTTAATGTTTTATTTAATGTTATTTCAATCATTAGGGTTATGATTCGAAATTACCAAAGTGTACAGAGGTTTATGTTATAATCTCATTTATTTCTAGGATTTCACATGTTAAATGTCCATTGAGGTATATTATATGATCCTGATCCTCTAAATACCATTTATTTTCTGCATTGTTGTTTATTAATATAATTTATATTTAATTGTATCATTTTCCACTATTTCATTCCCAAAATGACTATAATATGATTTTAATAAAAATAAACCATATTTCATAATTGTTGATAATCTTCTTCTTTCTTGTCCATACTTTCTCTAATTTTTTCATTAATCTTTTCACCAATATAAAATGATTTCTTAAATTCAATTTTATCCATATTTTTCATTATATAAAAAGGTTTAAAATCAATCTTATTAACATTTTTGTATGAGGTAATTTTTTCCAAAGGTGTGAAATAAATCATTGATTTAACATATACAACATGAACATATTTCCCCACCATTATGACTAATATTTTCTTTTATTATCCATTAATCCGTTTCATGGTTTTTTAAAATAAAATTTTTCGTTATTTTTTTTTTTTTTGATTTTTTAATAATTTATTTTAAAAGTAAATTTTTATTTTTTTAGATATTTTATAGTGATATTTAAGAGGTATTTTCATCTATGAAAATATAATTTCATGATATATATGAATAAATCGAGACATGATCCAATGATACCATTATTATTATTTCTATATATGGTTATTGATTATGAATATGAAATCATGATGAAGCCTGATTTCTTTTCCATTAGTTAAGATATGATGAAAT
Organism: Viscum album; assembly: GCA_963277665.1. Lineage (NCBI taxonomy): Eukaryota > Viridiplantae > Streptophyta > Magnoliopsida > Santalales > Viscaceae > Viscum > Viscum album. Next base: position 382,864,772 of record OY728122.1, read on the forward strand.
GATAACTTTTTTCAATAACTAGTGGGATATATTTGAAGGTATTATGATTATGTGATTGTTGGGACCAATATAGCCATAGAAGTCATTACAAAATGTTACATTTATATGAATTGAGATTATGATGATATGAATGGAAAATATTTTGTAAATCGATGTTAACATTTTCAAGGAATAGGAATAATTGCTTCTAATTGTACGTATAGGATAACACATGGGCATGATTACTAATGGATACGTACACAATTTGTTCAACCTTTGTGATTTATCCAAGTTATCCTTGTAAGATTATACATGGATGTTATTGTGAATGGATATGTTAACATTTATATTCATGACTGTGATTTCCTCTCTCTATTTATACAAGATTAAGAATTAGCATAACTGCTAATATATATGTTTAAAAGATTATTATTTCTTATACTTATAATTATTCATGTCTATGTTATGCATCATTAATTATGATTAATATTTTGACACTATTATTAATCATTCTTCTGATTGCAAATAAATTTTTGTGTTTATGATCAAATATTTTCTATGTATGAATATTTTATATTGAGAACATGCACTTGATTATTTTATAAAACCCCTATGATAATATTATGAAATTATTACTAATATCTCCCATGTATACCATTACTATGCATCTGATCTCACACTTTATTAAGTTTTCCTTCCCTAGGTTTTGATAGAAGTCTCTAAGTATTATAATTCAATAATTTTACTAATATAAAGAACATTATATGATATATTGATGAAATTTTTAGAACTAACTTGATTATGTATTTATTTTCCAAAGACACTATAACATTATTGACCTCGAGAATTTATAATTGTGATATGTATTGAATATTAATCAATAATTTTTAATATTTATGTCTCTTATATCTGGGTTACCATAGGATTTCCTCAATGATCTAGATAATAATTTAATAGGTATTTTATATAGATATATGCATTGACATTTCTTATCATCCTCATAATCATATTCAATCTAAAAGTGTAATTCAAATCATTTTGGATATGTTCATATACTTCTCAATTAATTTCAATAAAGGTTGAGATAAATATATTCCCCTGTAATAGTTTTCATATAATAGTGATTTATATTCTATAATTCAAATGGAACAATACAAGGCTCTTTATAGTAATTTTAGAATAGCTCCGACAAGTTAAGATATTGTTGGATATTTTAAAATAATGGTTCGAAATATTGTTGAAAAATGAAAAAGAATATTTAAACTAGTAAATGTCACATAAATACTTTAAAGAATCTATATAAGAGATATGTAGATCATCATCCATGATATTGGGATATTAATGTCAAGAATAATTTATTCCTTTTAATATTTCCATAGAAGAGGGTTATGAGATTTTAGAATAAAGAAATGTTGAGCTCTAGAAACATTTTCCCTTCAAGAATCCTTAATCACGTTGGGATGGTTGCTTATCATCTTCAACTTCAAATGAACTTATCCCAAGTTCTTTATGTGTTATATGGATGTACATACCTAGCCCTTAACATGTACTAAACATGGATATAAAATAATATAAACATAATTTTTTATAAGGAAAAACTAGTCAAAATATTATATTAGAGAGATATATTTCTATAAAACACTTCAACTCTCTATATTAATGTTATATTTTGAAATAAAATTTTTAATGATGGGGGGCCAAAAACAAAATTAATATTAAGGAATAAGTATCCACATTTTTTCACCAGAGTAATAATGTTTTTACTGAAATATCTATTATGTGGGGTATAATTTAACAAATCATTCTTTTATTATGTATTATTCAATAAAATAAATGTAGTTTTGAATTTGATGAAAAACATTGAACTGCATTGCAACATAATGAATTTTTTAAGATAAAATATAACAATAATTTATAAAAGTTAATGAATTATTGAAATTAAATATGAAAAAAAATTAAAGAAAACAATAAGGGTAATTAAATTCCACAAAAATAAAAATACCGCAAACATGTATTCAATTTTATCATTATCTCCATTGATGATCATATTATTGATTAGAATTATCTAAATAACACATTAAATTATAAATATAATAGAAATTGTGAGAGAGAAGTAATTGAATAGGTTAAATGATTCGAGGAATGTATAAGAGGCTATATAAAAGAATAAAATCTATCCATTTTATTTATGGATGTTTGATATATAGAAATTCAATATATAACCCTAATAAATGGTAATCAGATATGTGGTCACTATGCAGAGCATATAGTTATTTTGTGTAATTAAAATAAATATAATAATAAATAATTTTCTAATTAAATAAAAATATACATAATCAATATATTTCACTATAAAAATATACTGTTATGAATTATATATAATTGTTATTATTAAATAAAAAATTTTATTTTAAAAAATTTAAAGAAATATTTTATTACCAAATGAATTGATGAAATTAATTTTTTTTGTAAAATAAATAGTTTTTTATTAGTATATATAAAAAATTATTTAATGTAAAGAATGATATCTTCCAAAAATCAGTTTTTTTGTGAATTGTTTATTTTAATCATAATAAATAAAATTTGTTGATTTTAATTGATGTATCTGAAATATTGTTTCATTTTTTAACAAATAGATTAAAAATTATTGACTTTCTAATTGATATGAAATATAATTAAGAACACTTATTATTTATAAGTACACTTTTCTATAAATTTTATTTTCTATATCGTTTAGTTTTTATTTAAAAGATAAATATCTCAAATATAAAAACTGACTTAGGTTAAATGGTGTCCAAAATTCAAATCAATATTTTAGAATGTGTTAAGTGCATCAATTTAATTTCTATACACAATAATATGTTACTAAGAAAAAAAATTGAGTTACTATATAAATAGTAAATTGAGGTAAAAAGTGGTTAAACAAATTGGAAAAGATTTAAAAATCATGAAATCCTATATATTAACATTTTTATGGGGGATATATCAACTAAAATTTGTCCCATCTCCATTAAATTCAACTTTTTATCCATTTTTTTTAAAATAACATTTTTAAACATTAAGGAATGAATTATTGTTGTAAGATAACTCAAAACTCATGTATAAAAGGACCCGTCCTCCACCCTCCCAAACCAATCAAATAATATATTTCTATTTTTATCATATAACTATTTCACCACAACCAAATAAAGTTTATTTGGATTAATGAATTGGAATATAATAATGATTCCTAAATCCATTAACCCAAAAGAACAATTTAAATGAACGAGAAGATTCATAAAGTAAGTATCTAAGTTATTGTATAAAATTTTTACAATACCCTCTTATCTACACTATTTTGAATTTGTATTATCCGTATTAAGGGAATTATATTTACATATTTTTTTATTTTATTAAAATCATATTACTATTATGTTACTCTAGACTCTAACTCATTCACTAGTTTTTCATTTTCATATTTATGGTGGTTCAAACATCTAAATGAATAATTTTATACCAATATCATAATTTTATCGGTGAATTAATATATAGACAGTAATAATGGTAGTATTAAATATTATGTATTTTTAATTTACATAAAATTAATTCTATAAGAATGAATCCAAAATTAATTATCAATATTAATTAAGATACTGTTATTGGTAAATAATGTGAAAAGTGATTCTCATTGATTCCATTATCATAAATCATAAACATTAATTCCATCAAATTAATAGGCTAACATATAATTAATTTTAAAACTATTATTAAACTACCTTTACTAATCTTTGAATCATAGACATTGTTTCAAAAAATGATGACTGACATCACAATTATAAAATTTGTATAGAATAATCGATATTACAAACATTTAAGGATGAAAATAAACTATAACAAACTAATATTTTTCTAATTAATTAATAAAATTAAATTGTATATAAGGAAATAAATATTATTGATTTTCTAATATCGGTAATTTAAATGATTCTATTTATTATACTGGTGGGTAATTCTCCAACAATTACTTTGGGAGTAATCATAAGGGTTTCTCATCTCAGCATTCCTTTCAGTGAGATATCATCGGTATTCAGAACTTATCTACATTTTTATTTGTATATTTTGAAAAAATTTATATAATAATATACATTTTTTGAAATAAATTGAAATTTAAAATAATCATATTTTTTATTTTCAAAGAGTGTTTTTATTGAAATAAAACCAAATCCATAAGGGTTTTATTACCAAACAAGTTTTAAAATCATTATTTATTATGTATGAACTTTAATATAGGGAACTTAAATTTTATTCACTATAAAACTGATTTATTTTATTCTTCTATATATATTCATTTGTTTTATATGTATTCTTAAAATTTCATTTAAAATTAGTTTATAATTCAGTATAATTGACTTTTTAATGTGTAGCATCTCGTTACATGACATCATGTTCTTCTAGATCCTTGATTTAATCATAAATTTATTGGAACTATTTTTAAGAAGTATTGTCTGAATTCAAAAAAGTTTTCTGAGTTTACAGGACTATGCATTGTTGTATCTTCGTTAGATAAAACCTTCAATGTTGGCCTAAAAATAGTGTTCCCTTTATTGTTTCTCTAGAGGGGGCACACAGTTTTTCAAAACCATATTGGCTCACCCTTAAAAATATGAACACTAGGATAAAGGGATTCTCATGGTTAGAGCATGGATAGTTTAACCATGAGTCCAAACCTTGCACCATTACCAAAATATCAATAAGGGAATAGGGTTAGGGTGTACAGTTACTACTATCTATGCGACCAAGCCCAAAAACCATGTGCAGTTGTTTTTATTAACATAAAATTTTTAATTAAAAATTATGGTACCTATTATATATTCTAATCTACCACCCCACCCCCATTAAACCCTAATTAAATTTTTGGGGAATTACTATTCTCATAAAATGATTTATTTAATCCTTTAACTCCTTCTCTTGGTAATCTAAATTTATAATGAAGGATCTTGATCTATCTATCATTTTTGGTTCCTCACTTAATTTAGGAATTATCTCTATAATAATTATATCTATTTTCATAGTTGTTAATCCTAATTTTATTTATTGATTAGTCTTTAATTTGTTAGATCTTGATTAGATGTACTTTTCCTTGATTTTCTTTTCATTCTTTGTTCATTGGTAGTTCTTGTTGAGGGTGTTGATTTTGATCGTGACATTAAAGGTTGTTGGTTCCATTAAAATTTACCTTATAATGGAAACCATAAATAGTTTTATTGAATTGAAATTTGTTTTCAATTAATATATAATACCTTGTTTTTTGATGATTTTATATTTTATATAAAATTTTCATGGAAATTTTTGAAACAACCTCAATTTCCGTGGTATTGAAATTTTTAAGTTGATTTTGGGAAAAATGATGTATTTAAATGATAAATGATTTAATTAATTGATTTTAAACTGACTATTTTAAAAAAATTATTAAAATAAAATATTATGTTAATGGAATAAATGTTATAAAAATCCATGATTTGGTTTAGAACTATAACATCCATGTTAAAGATAAAATTGAGTATTTGAACTCTTAATGATGAATTGATTTGAAATGATTGATTTTTTCATGTTTAATTGATTTATTAAGTCACATGTGAGACAGAGTAGTAAGTGGGTGATTAATAAAATAATGATAGGGCTCTGACTCCATATAATTTTATTGATGATGAAAACCCTAACTAAACCAAGTTAGACATGATTATACTTGATGGTATATTTATTCGCTTGTAATATTGGAATGATCCTAGTGACATGTGAACACTTACACGAGCTATAATTAATGATCGAGTTGGGAGAGTATCTGAGATCCTTGAACAAATATTACTCATAGAAGATGAACATGGTTCTTTGTTATGACTTTATTGCATATTTCACTACCGAAAGAATTGATAAATTTATTACAGTGATTTTGTATACATTTTTTATATAAAATATTCATTTAAAACTATTTTCATATATCTTCCATCTACCTTATTTTAAATCGTGTATTTAGTTAAAATGTATAAATTATAATACATGACATTTTTTTATTAAAATTATAGCATAAATGGTTAAATTATTAAGAAATTTATTATATAACACTTGGTGAGACCCTACAAGATTATTTAGCTCAAAACTTACCTTTTCCTTTTGGAATTTTTATATCACATTCTTCTAGGTCCAGTTAAAGAGAAAGCTCCACTTATAGGTAGTGGGTATGGTTGATCCAATTGTGGTAAAATTGTTGGATCATTATTTTGAGACCTTTTTCTTGGTGGTTATTATGTTTTAATTTGGTCTATATTTTACCTTGGGATGTTAATCTACTAATTTTTGGTATTTATCTCCCTAAGGAGTGTTTCGAATAACAATATGTTATTGTTTTTACATTCCACTGTTATAGCTTTAATAGTATATTATGATGATATTTGTGTTCCCATTAATGGTGTATATAATGTTAGTTGTTAGTTTCCAACCCGTGGGATCAATTATTCCATTTGGTATATGTCAGATTCAGGCCAGGTGTCAGTGCACCTGGGTATCTAAGTTTGTTTGTAAAAACATTGTATGAGAAGGCGGTTTAGCTTATTTTATAAATGTTTGTATATATTTTTGGTTTGTCTTGGTAGATATTAGGTAGGAATAATTTGACTTAGGAGATAATTTTGGGTGAGTACCTAGAAAGATTTTATCGTAACACACCTTAATCCCTGAAGGGTGTTTTGAAAAGGGTTATCTTAGGGATAATTTGATTAAATTCTAGTACTTTTTATTAACATTTTATAATTATGTTGAAATCCCAAAAACATAAACTTATTGATTTAATTTATGATCATAGAAATATTTTTTGATGTTTTCATGTAACCTATTGATTTTATGTAGCATCTTTCCTCAAGATAGACATTTGAATATGTTTCAGGAGGAATCAGCTACTGAACTATAATAAGAAAATCATCTTGTAGACCAGAATCTCCATTAGATATTAGTATAAACATTCCATGGTGTGGGAAAGGTAATAATTATAATTACCCTGCTTTATTACATTAAATAATATTTCATCTAGTAATAAGATCACTTCCTTTAACATTATATATCTTTTCATTTATTGATCTTTAATGATTTGTGATATTAAACATTTATAACATTACACATTATTACAGAGTGGAAACCATAAAATAGTATTCATCTCTTCCAAAATAAAAAACATTTCATATGAAACATGATTTATTTGACAATTATTCAAACATTTAAATTTTATTCCATATTTTTATTAACCATACTTATTACCTATGAATATCATTTTAAACGTGGGATGAGAAGAAAAAACTATGTAAGGCATATAAAAAAAGAATAAATGTCCCTGAATAATTGTAACATATGAAAACATTTTCAAAAGAAATACTTGTCTCCCATATATATGTAATTTGGGTAACATGATATTTCCAAAAGATTCCCAAAAAACAAAATAACATAAATGTAACCATAAATATATAATATTTCATTACTTACTTAATCTTGTAACCCTCATGGCTACCTTATAATTGGTAACCCTCGCGGCTACCTTGCAATTTGTGTAACCATCACAATTACACTTGGAGTAACCAAAAGGCCAACCTCAAATGTAAACATACCCATTGCATTGGAGGGAGATATATGTCCTAGCCTTCATCATAAAAAATTCCCAATATTGAGAACATAATCATACATCATGAATAATTATATAAAACATTGTTTTTTAATTTTTTAAAACAAAATGTTTAAGAGGATTTTAAATGAAAATCCCCTTACATAAATCATATAATTGAAATGAGAATTAATAAAGTGGATGTATTATGTCTATACATTGTAAATACACTTAAATAATCATAATAGAAACAATTTTCATCACACAAACAATTTTGATACCACATAAATAATGAAGTAGAGGGTTAACCCAAATAATGGAAACATGGTTAAGAATTCTATTACCTCGTGTTTTTCATACATCAAAATTGTCTAAACCTATTTTATAATGGTTAAAAGTGTGTTATTAATATTATATAGAAACATATTAATATTTATAATACATTATATTATCAGTTCTTCACAACATTTCACTCTTTAATTGTTGATATTTTGCACCTTGCACTATTTTTGGGTGACTTCTTTACATGATTTCAATGCCTGGTTCATGATGGATGTCCATGTAAATTGGAAGAGAAACTCTAAAATTGGAATGAAGTGGTATTTAAATATTTCCATAATCCATAAATTATACCATTTAGCAATTTTAATTCTAAAATAAAGATGATTCATAAGATAAAACATTAATGATGATTGTTGAGATCATTTTAGTGGTTCTTTGATAATAACGACCTCATTTTGTTATATAAATTAAAACCAGGTGTACAAATGAATTATAGAAACTTGGATGTGAAATAATACATATATAATATCCTACTTCAAGCATAAAATGGTTTCATGACCAGTCTTGATGTTATTAATGAAAATTGAAATCACATCATCCACATTGTCGGTAATTCAACACATCACGGACAATGTTTTTAATTCCTTGAATAAGTGGGGGAGGAGAAAAAGATTGACAATGAATTTTCCCTGAACATTAGTAAATATTGAATATAAAATATTTTGAATCATTTAGGCTTCATGGATAATAAGAGGTGAGTAAATAAGAAGAAAATAAAGGAACACAAAATAAAAGACCAGTTGAGAAAACCTTTATGAAATTTCGGTAGCCTAATAAAGCCAATTAAAATTTCATAAAATATTTTGATGAGAGAAAGGGGGAATATCATCTCTCTTAAATAATATGGTAATTAAGGGGGAATATGTAAATCAACATCCCAACATAAGCTAAAGGGAATGAAAAATAATAACATAAAATGAAAGAAAGGAAAGAAAACAAAAGAGGATCTTAACCTCTTGATAGCTTATCCTTGAGATCCTTCTTAAGGCCTTTGGTTTTGGCCTTTTTGGTGAGACCATATGATGTAGGACCTGGGGAAGAGCCTTGGGAGTAGTATTGGGAAGAACACAGGTATGTCTCAAGGCTTGAGATGTGTGGGGGGGAAGAGGGAAATGATGGTGGTATTTATAGTGGAGGAGAAGGGGTATTGTTCATTATTTTAATCATTATTATAATATTAGTGCTCAAGTCTATGAATAATATTAATTAATGTGACCCCAAATAGTAATAATGGCATGTTAGTTCGAAACAAGTGGTATTAATTCACTTATTATGAAATAAATTGATTATTTATCTAATAATTTGAATATACTGTATTTTACTGTCTTCCACTATTCATCGGAAATTCATGAATTTTAAAAAAATCCCAAAAACTCACCCTTATCGTTTTTGATGTTTAGAACTCAAAAATGAAGTCCATTTTTTTAAAATAATTTCCTATATATATTTAATTTAATTTTAAATAAAATCATACTTAATTCAAAAAATAATAATTTAACAACTATAATTGCTTTTATATCACATTAAATAATTAACCTATATGTCATTATCTTAAAAACTTAATAAAATAAAATAATAATAAAATTTACTATTCATTAGGGTCATATTACTATTCATAAGAGTATTTTACTATTCACTAAAAAATAAGTAGGTTCTATTAGACTCCGAATAATTTACTAAGAACAATTATATATGACCGTTTTTTGAAATTAAAAACATAGAATTAGAAAATTTACTATTCTTTAGGTTCATATTACTATTCATATTACTATTTAGAAGGTTATGTAACTATTCTCCAAAAAATCAAGTTGGATCCATTAAACTCCAAATAACATACCAAACACAAGACCATTTTTTAAAATTCAAAACATAAAAGTGGAAATATTATTTTTAGTGGCTAGTTATAAATATCTACATAAAATAATGTTTCATACATTTTTATATTTTTAATGGAATTTTACATTATCCCAACCTTTTAGAAATTGTTTCCTCACAATTTTATTTACTTATTAATCAACTAAAGGTTCCTTGATCCTGGTGTCCGCCTGGTTTCAACATTATCTTGCTCATGTAAATAGAAGGTCCGTGCATTGAAAATGATATAGATATCCATCAAAATCATTTTCTTCTTTTATCCAAATACACCTTGTACATTCTGGGACATACAGGTGTTCACAGAAAAATAGTTTTGGAAAATAATCATGTACGACATATAATTTCAAAATATTTAATAAAACTTGATTTTTATAAAATAGTCGGACCGAGTTTGAGTTGAAAGGTTAAATCAATGGTCCTTTTAAAATACCATACCTGTGTGAGGAAATGATATATTATAAATTCAAATATAAATAGGTTTCTCAAGGGTCTCCTTCTTTAGCAACTTTTTCCAAATCCTAATATGCTTCAAAATCTTATGTTAAGGTTGTAGGATCGAAATAATGATGGTGATGCTCAATATACAAGAGGGGGGTGAATTGTATACTTTAAAAATTCCGTTGGAACCTTAAAGTTAGTTATGATTAACTATGTTTTCCTTAAGCAAAGGAAAGGGATAAGTTTAACAAAGTTAAACTTAAGAAAATTCACAACACCTCTAATACAAAATGAAAACTTGGAAAGAGATTCCAAAAGTAGGTTCCAAAAATATGGTTCCGGAAATTGAAACTTAACAAAATATTACAATATGAGATTATACCTTAAAGCATATAGAATCTAAATGAAACAGAGTACAAGTAATGAAGTATAAGAAAGTTATACTTTCCTTATAATACAAAATGCAGCAGAAATGAACAAGTAGTAAAACTACAAGTAGCAAGATATAAATCTTTTAACCCCAAGAGAAGGGTATCCAACAACCTTGGATAAAGGTTCCTTGATTTATAATTTCAAGCAAGTCTGTCTTACCCACACCAGGGTAAGCCCTCGATACGAAGATCGGAGTCTCTGTCTTTCTATCCCCGCAAGCCCTCAACTTCAAGGTAGTTGGAAACCTCTGTCTTCCTCAGGAAGGAAGCCTTAAACTTCAAGGTGTTGTAAACCTCTGTCTTCCTATCCCCGGAAGTCCTCGAATGTAATCACCAACATTCGGAGTCGCACAATGCTTTGAGAGTTAATAAGAGCCTCTCTCTCTATAAATCACTTCAATAGCATGTATGCACAATGTTGAAGAAGTTATTAATCAGTTGTGAGATCTTTTAAATGAGCTCCTATTTATAGGCAAGGTCGGCCTCCTTCCCAACGGTCATATTTTCCTTAAAAATTGGAGGGACCTATACATGTGTCACTTAGAAAACTGTTAGTTTATAACAGAATAGATGACATCGTTTTATAATAGAACAAGTGTAACAAAATGTACGACACCGTTTAATATCTAACTCAAAAGTTCGAAATGAATGTTCGGAGTGTAAACAAAAATAATTTTTCGGAGTCTAAACAAATACGGAGTGTATAAAACAAATATGATCATATTCTGTTTAATAGGTGAATTCGGAATGAGAATTATTCATCAGAATTCGTAATGAGAATTCATCATCAGGATTCGTAATTAGAATTACTCATCAGAATTCGTAATGAGAATTCCTCATCAGAATTCGTAATGAGAATTCGTTGTCGAACTTCATAAGGATTCGTATCCTGAATCTGGAGTAGAACTTAATCAGAGTTCATATCCAGAGTTTGGAATGAATCTTTATCACAGTTCTCATCTGGATTTCAAAGTGAAACTTTATTACAGTTCTTATCCAGAATTCGGATCCTAAAATAGAATACTTTATATCAAAGTTTCAAACAAATCCGAGAAAACATAAATGAATCTGAATTTTATACTTAAGAAAAATATGGATGAAAATATGATAAGAATAATTTTTCTTACAAAAGCGATTTTCCTTATAAAAGTAATTTTTATTATAAAAGTGATTTTCTTAAAGATAAGATGTTTGTGATTTTCAAAACAAGAAGGAATGGAAAAGTCATAAGGAAAACCTTATTGACTCAACAATATCCCCCTTATTGGAAAGCACAAACATCCTTGAAAAAGAAATTCTAAGAAGAAAGAAAAACATTAAGGCTTATCTCCCTTTTCTTTAATGATATTGATGAATACGAATAACTCCCCCTTAGGCTTTGAAACTCTAAGGATCGTATTCTATATTTCCGGAGTCACATTTCATTACAAATAAGAAAGTCTTCTTTAATGAAAAACTCCCCCTTAGATAAGCTCTTATTAGAGTTATTTTTTTAAGTATCTTTTCCTTCTCCCCCTTTGTGATTTTCAAATAGAATTCGAGGGAATGGGAAATATAACAAAGTACCAGAAAAATTAGTAGTAACAACAAAAAAATGGATAAGAACAATTTCTATTAAGTTTGAAAATTTCAACAACAAAAGAGTTAAGGTACAACAAAAGATCGGATCTGTCTATTTGGGATCTTTCTCATTCTCCATGAGACCTTTTAGAATAGTCTTTATCTTCTTTAAATCTTTATGATCTTATTTAGCTTGCTTCTTTAAGACCACTATTCTTGCAGATTGAGCTTCAATCTTTTCTACTTGAGCTTTAATCTTTTCTTCCTAGGCTTTAAGATTTTCTTCCTGAGCCTTCATCTTTTCTTCAAACTCAATCCCATGATCCCTTTCAAACATCCAGTTTTGAGAAACGGAATTCAGCTTCCCATTCAGATCTCTGAATTCTTGAATCCGGAAGTTCTTTTCATCTGTCAGCTTCTCTTCAAAGGAAGAAGTCAGCTCATTTATCTTCCTATCCTCAGTCTCAAAAGCATCTCTACCATTGTCTTGAAATTCATCAAAGAGTCTCATCTCTTCTACAGTTTTCCTCGACCAATTTTTCATCCTCTTGCAAGATCTTGTATGGGCTTCATAGCCGACAAAGAAAGTTTTGAATTGAGATTCTATCTCAAAACACTTATCCATGACCATAGATACAGAGTATGTTTTCTAATTCAAAGCATGTTGGAGCATCTGACATCTTGAATCAATACTTGAGAAACATGGAATAGTACCCACTAACTTATTCAAAGACTGAACAACAAAGTCATGCCCAAACGAAGATGACTCCGAATCTGAAACTTTTCTTGGACTATTTTCTTCCTCAACAAGGTCAAGCTTTCTCTTTGAAGAAATACCAACATCCTTTCTCTTCACCACTACTGAGCTCTGAGTATCAGCAAGAATTTTCTTTCCCTTGTCTCTTTTCGGAATAGAATCATGTTCCGGAGTTTTCTTTTCACTATCAGAAACTTGAACAATATGGTCTTCCTTATCAGGAACTTTCTGAGCACCAACCTCTACATTCTCCATTTGAGAAATATCATGTAGAAGTCGTTCTTCTTCTACATGATAAGCTATTTCTTCTTCTCCTTGCTGCTTATCATTTCCAGGAGTGACTATCTTAGAAGACTCAGCTTCTGAGGTTCAGAGTGACAAATGTTCGGAAGGAGTCCCCTTATAACCATCTACTTGTTTCAACACATCTCCGGTTTCACCACTTCCTTCAGAAATAGCTTCTTCTTCTTCCACTTACTCAACTTGCTCTACTTCCTCAGTAGTCTTAGCAACAGCTTCTTCCGGAGTGATAAAATTTCTTCCTGGAGTCTCAGGAAGAGAGTCCAATGAAAAAGATCTCAGAACAGTAATATTTGCTGAAACCATCTCATTGAACTTCAACAATTCCTGAGCTACCTCTGCTTCAGTCATCTTCTTCTTGAGCTTCTTTTCTTTTGCTTGTTTTTCTATCTCATCTGCAGTTCTTTCCTTCAAGGCCTTAGCCTCTGCAGGGTCCAAACCAAACTGAGGCTCTCCTTGCACTCTCTTCTCTTTCATCTCCCTCTATTTAGAAACTACCTCATCTGGGTAAGCTTTCTTCTTCTTTGGTTTTGGAGGTGCGGAATGATCTTCCTTAGACATGGGATTCTCTACTTCAACCTCAACATATTTCAAGTTTCTCTTCCTTACCGGCTTAGAGGATTCCGGATCAGAAACATTCGGAACTGTTTCTTCTTGAGCAGGTGAATCAACAAACTGACCAGTCTTCTTGTCAAAAGCTACATCCATTCTTTTAAGTGTACCATCACTCACCAGCATAATCTTACAAACTCTTGGCTTAGACTTGCAAGAATCCTTGAATGATTCAAGGCACCGAACTATCAACTTCGAGAGGATTTCTGGATACATTATAATCGGAGCTCTCAGATTTCCTTTCTTCACATTCTCAAGAGTGATAAGAATGTGCTTCATCCAATCAAACTTCCTCATATTTATCAGAAAATCTAGGATGTAGATCTCACTCTTCTTTAAGCTATCTTTTTCACCCTTCCTCGGTACGATAAGTCCTTGTACCCATAACTCTAGAATCCGGAAATTTGTAGATAGAGAAGCAATCTTCGGAGCCTTGTCATCTGCCAGTCCGAGAGTTTCTAATGCTTTTTCCTTGTCGAAGCTACCCTTTGAATCCAGTAACACATGAGATATAAATTCATCTTCACCTTCATTATTCATCCCTACCAAGCTAGCTGCCTTGGCATATGAAAGCTTATAAGTCTTACCATAAGACTTAAAAGACAACTTTTCTCTTCCATCTTCCTTAAGAAAGGAGAGTGTCTCACAAAACTCTATAAGAAAATATGAATACACTTCATCTTGATTCCCGGGTTTTGACACCGCAACATCTTCCCAACCATTTAGCTTAATATTCTTGGAAATAAGAGAGTCATACTTGTTGAAGAAATCCGGATGAACCAGCCTCTCTCTATATACTAACCACTTTGAAATCGGCTTAGAAGAAGACATGTCTTGAGAAGTTGCTTCCACAGACATTCGGATCTGAAGACCTCTGAAAGGTTCGGAACGGAAAAAGCTGAGGTTCAGCACGATCATAAAACCGAGAGGTAGAGATTCGCGACGCTGGAGCTTGAAAACTGATGTGGGACAACCGTTTGGGGTCCCCTTTGTATAGGCAACGAGAAAACGGTTCAACTTCCATGGTTGATCGAACGGTTGTGACAAGCTGAGATCATATCTGACGGTCAAAAACCAATTCTCTTGAATCCGATCTTTTGAGGTTTTTATTCAAACAAAGAATTGAGAAAATTATAACCCAAAAACAAAATATAAGAAAATTCCAGGAAGTAAAATATGACTACGAAAACTTGAGTAAGTTTAAAGTGTAAACATTCTCATGCCTATTGGCTGAGAGAATAAATTCTTCCTTGGAATTTTGAACTAAGCACTTATCATTCCTAAAATTCACAAGGTAACCTTCATCACATAACTGACTTATGCTAATGAGGTTGTGCTTAAGACCCTTAACAAAAAAACCATTTGAAATTAAGGTTTTACCAAGAAGAACAATATTACCAATACCAACAATCTCACCCTTAACATTATCTCCAAAAGTTACCTTTCCTCCTTTCGTTTTGATAATATTTTCAAAATAGATTTTGTTAACAGTCTTGTGTCGGGAACATCCACTATCCATGTACCATGTATTATTGCTGGTATTCTCCTTATTTTCCTGAAATCAAGAAGAAAATTAGACTTTCAGAATCCAAACTTGTTTGGATCCGAGATTTCCAGATAATAAAATTTTAGGAACCCACATCTTCTTAGAAAAGTAAGCTTTGTGAAATCCTAGAGATTGAGTTTTGTTTAAGGAACAATTCTTTTCCTAGTGACCACCACATTGACACTTGGTACAAAATGGGGCACTTTGAGGCACAAAATAATTGTTACTAAAAATTGGTTTTGCAGGGGTATAACCAAATCTGGATTTATTTCTTAAAGGTCGTATTTGGGAATACATTTTATAAAAAATTTACTTACCATGGGTAAAGTTTGATAAACACTTCTTTAAGGAAAACATTTCAGACTTGAGTTTTATAACCAAGTTTTTATCCTCAAAATCATTAGTTTTAGAACTAGAGGTAGGCTCGAAAACATTTTTCTTAGAAATTACTTTTTTTAACTCTTTAGAAAGTTTGTTCTTCTCAGAACTTGCTTCCTCAAGTTTTTTTGAAATACTTTCAAAATCATCATTTATCCTATCAAGATCTTTAGAAAGATATGATATCTCTTTTGTAAGAATAGAATTCCTAGAGTTTTCCTTATCAAGTTTCTTATTGAGTTTAGAATTCCCAATCTCAAGAAGTTCGGCAAACCTAGAGACTTCTTCATAAGTAGGTAAATTATTTTCTTCATCAGAAGAGGATTCTTCATCAGAAGAGTTATAATACTTACTATCATTGGAATTTAAAGAAACATTGGTCAATGATTCATCATTTCGTACCTTAGCCATAAAACAATGATTATCAATAGGTAATCTGGCTATAAGACCAATATTCTTTTGTCCTGAAGATTCATAATCAGAAGATTCATCTGAAGAGTCACCACCACTGGCACTCCAGGTGTCATTATCTTTCAGAACTTTCTTAGCTTTGGCTTTATAATACTTCTTTCTGTTCCTGTCTGAATGCCTTTCTTTCCTTTCTTTAATTTGGAGCAAAGGGAAATCTGGTCTAATATGTCCATCTCTCTTGCATTCATAACAAGTAACTTCTCCATATTTCTTATCTTTACATTACATTTTCTTATACTTGGATTGGAAATTTCTCTGGCCAGCTATCTTGTTCATCCTTCGACCAAGATTTTCTAATTCATTTTCTGATATTTCACTCTCACTAGAATCTTACTGAACTACCATCTTCTTAGAATTGGATCTGGTTAATCTCTCAGGAGTCTTAGCATTCATCTGATTTGATGTTGTTGTAAAAGCAACGGTACCATTTCCATTTTTCTTTTTGGTGTTGTCAGCATCTCTCTTCATTCTGGTTTCATGTTGGAGAAGAGTTCTAAATAACTCATCAAGAGAAATTTGAGTGACCTTCATGTTCTCATCTATAGCAGTTCTTTTGGATTCCCACTCATTGGGCATGATATCAATTATCTTATCCACAAGAGCTTCATCATATAAGCCTTTTTCTCCCATAGACTGTAGACTGTTGACGATAGTCATAAATCTCTGTTGAACATTACAAATCGGTTCTCCATAAGGAAAATTGAAGCCTTGATATTCAGCTCTAAGAATAGCTCTCCTAGTCTCAATCACTTTAGAAGTTCCAAAGTGTGTAACCTCTAACTTCTTCCAGATACAATTAGCTGCTTCACAAGAAGAAATTTGGCTATATATATTTCTGGTCATTGAACAAAGTAGAGTATTGCATACCTTATAATTGAGTTGATACTCTTTCTTTTCCTGGTTAGTAAAAGTTCTAACTTCCTTGTCAGGAATTTTATAATCTCCAGTAAGCATAAAAAAATTGTCTACTCTAGTATTGATAACAAAAGTCTTCATTAGATCTCTCCAGTACTCATAGTCATTGACATCAAAGATTGGTGGTCTTGTAGGATTTAGATTATCAATAGAACCAACATTAATTCCTGCCATACTTATAATAACCTTCGGCACACAAACTTCTTAGTAGAAAAAGTTCGTAATAACAAAGTTCAGAATGGGAAAGTTCGTCATGAGAAAGTACTGAATTAGAACGTATGGAATGAGAAAGTTCGGAATGATAAAGTGAGAAAGAAAAACTTATACGTGAGTACAAGTATTTCAGAGACCTGCTCTGATACCAATTATAGGATCGAAATAATGATGTAGATGCTCAATATACAAGAGGGTGGGTGAATTGTATACTTTAAAAATTCCTTTGGAACCTTAATGTTAGTTACGATTAACTATGTTTTCCTTAAGCAAAGGAAAGGGCTAAGTTTAACAAAGTTAAACTTAAGAAAATTCACAACACCTCTAATACCAAATGAAAACTTGGAAAGAGATTCCGAAAGTAGGTTCCGGAAATATGGTTCCGGAAATTGAAACTTAACAAAAGATTACAATATGAGATTCTACCTTAAAGCATATAGAATCTAAATGAAACAGAGTACAATTAAGGAAGTATAAGAAAGTTATACTTTCCTTATAATACAAAATGAAACGGAAATGAACAAGTACTAAAACTACAAGTAACAAGATATAAATCTTTTAACCCCAAGAGAAGGGTATCCAACAACCTTGGATAAAGGTCCCTTGATTTATTCTTTAAAGAAAGTCTGTCTTACCCACACAAGGGTATGCCCTCGATACGAATATCGGAGTCACTGTCTTGCTATCCCCGAAAGCCCTCAACTTCAAGGTAGTTGGCAACCTCTGTCTTCCTCAGCAAGGAATCCCTCAACTTCAAAGTGTTGGAAACCTCTTTCTTCCTATCCCCGGAAGTCCTCGAATGTAATCACCAATATTCGGAGTCTCACAAAGATTTGAGAGTTAATAAGAGCCTATCTCTCTAGAAATCACTTCAAAAGCATGTATGCACAATGTTGAAGAAGTTATTCATCAGTTGTGAGCTCTTTCAAATGAGCTCTTATTTATAGGCAAGTTCGGCCTCCTTCCCAACGGTCATATTTTCCTTAAAAATCGGAGGGACCTGTACACGTGTCACTTAGACAACGGTTAGTTTATAACAGAATAGAAGACATCGTTTTATAATAAAACAAGTGTAACAAAATGTACGACACCGTTTAAAATATAACTCAAAAGTTTGGAATGAATGTTCGAAGTGTAAACAAAAATAATTTTTTGGAGTCTAAACAAATACGGAGTGTATAAAACAAAGATGATCAGATTCTGTTTAATAGGTGAATTCAGAATGAGAATTCGGAATGAGAATTCATCATCATAATTCGTAATGAGAATTCATCATCAGGATTCATAATGAGAATTACTCATCAGAATTCATAATGAGAATTCCTCATCTGAATTCGTAATGAGAATTCGTTGTCGAACATCATAAGGATTTGTATCCTAAATCTGGAGTATAACTTAATCAGAGTTCGTATCCAGAGTTTGGAATGAAACTTTATCATAGTTGTCATCTGGATTTCAGAGTGAAACTTTATTATAGTTCTTATCCAGAATTCGGATCCTAAAACAGAATACTTTATATCATGTTTTCAAACAAATCCGAGAAAACAGAAATGAATCCGATTTTTATACTTAAGAAAAATATGGATGAAAATATGATAAGGATAATTTTTCTTACAAAAGCGATTTTCCTTATAAAATCAATTTTTCTTATAAAAGAAATTTTCTTAAATATAAGGTTTTTGTGATTTTCAAAACAAGAAGGAATGGAAAAGTCATAAAGAAAACCTTATTGACTCAACAAAGGTAAAATATTTGAAAATTACAAGATAATATTTACCTTTATTGTAAATATGACAATATTGGGAAAATAGGATTTGATTAAATACAACCCATGATCCATGATGGTATCTAGGTATATTGGAGTTGTTCGATATCTTAAACAATTTCTTGTAAGTGATTTGTTTGTTACAAAATGTTTTAGAGTTGTCTGGACATGGTTTTGCAATAATTGTTTCAAAAAGTAATTAGGCAGAGATAGGAATGTCATTTGAGATACTCCTACTTCCATTTTCAACTAACATTCCTTGATCTGAAATATTATAAAACAAGTATTTAACTTAAATAATAGACATACATACTAACCATATGTTTAATGAAAACTCATAATCCCTAAATTTGTTTAATACTTTCCTCTGATACCATTTATAAGGACCCATACTTAAAAAGTTACTTAATATTGAACTTTATTAATGAGCATAAATTATTACACATTGAGGATATTTGGGGTTTATAATATTAGATAATTAGGATACCTTTCATACATAACATACCACACTCATACAGGAGGATACTACTAAAAACAGTTTCCATTTTTTTTCAAAATATAATACATTAAAGCATAAAACATGATTTCTTTGAAAAATCTTCAAACATTTTACATGGATTCCTTATTTGTCTTAAACAAAATTATAACATTTGAAATTCATTTAAAAATATCATATGATCACAAAAATCTCATTAAATAATACAAAAATATGGAAAGAACATAATAGTCCAAGATAACTTGTAACATGTGAAATCATTTTCAAAAGACTTAATTTTAACCCTTATAAACATAGTTTGTGAAATAAGACATTAATCAAAGATCCACACAAAAAATAAGAACATAAATATAACATAAAATGTATCTTGGTGTTTTAATAACATAATCATGTCACCCAATCAATGACCTTATAATTTTTAACCATCATAGTTACCTTAAAATTTGTGTAACCATTGCTGTTACACATGAGGTAACCATATGGTCGACCACCCACATACACATAAAAATGAGTTGGAGAGAGATATAGGTCCCACCCTTAATCATAAATAATTCCAAATATCCATAAAATTATCATACAATAAGAATAATTTCACAAAAAACATTTCTTTTTATTTTCGTAAAATAGAATTTTAAAAGAGGATTTTAGAAGAAAATTCCCTTACAAAAATCATATAATTGAAAAAAGAATTAATATAGTGGATGTAATATGTATATACACTATAAATAGAAATAATTTAACATAATATAAACAAAATTAATCTCATAAATAATTTTAATACCACATAAATAATGAAGTATAAGTTTAACCTAATGGATGGAAATCATTAAGAATTCCCTTTACCACGAGCATGTCTTAATTAAAACATGTTTAAACCTCCAGTATAATGTTTAAAACAGTGTTATTAATTTAATAAATAAACATATCGATATTTATAATACCTTATATTATCATTTAATTACATCATTTCACCCCTTAACTGTTAGTATTTTGTTCCTTGCACATTTTTTTGGTGACTTCTTTACATGATTTCCATGATTTCTTCCTGATGGTTGTTCTTGTCAATTGGAATCGAATCATCAGAATTGGAATTGAAACATCAGGATTGGAATGGAGTGGTATCTAAGTATTTCCAAAATCCATAAATTATTCCATTTATCAATTTTAATTCTGAAATTAAGAAGATTCATAAGTTAAAACATTAATGATGTTTGTTTAGATCATTTTAGTGGTTCTTTGATAAAAACGACCCCATTTTGTTTTATAAATTAAAACCATTTGTAAAAAAGAATTATTGAACCATGGATGAGTCATAATACATATATTTTAACCTGGTTAAACCATAACAATGGTTTTATGATGAGACATGATGGAATTAAATCAAATTTAAATCACATCGTCCAGGATGTTGGTAAATCGACACATCATGAATGATGTTTCAATTCCTTGAATAAGTGGGGGAGGATGAGAATATTGATGATGAAGTTTACATGAACATAAGAATATCCATAATATACATGATTCTGGAGCTTTCATGCCTCTTGGATAATAGGAGGTGACGGAAGAGGAAGAAAATAATAGAACTCAAAATAAAAGAAAAATTGAGAAATCTCTCAAAAAAGTTCGACCGCCTAACTAAGTCACATAAAATTTCAAAAAATATTTTGTTGACAAAAAAGGGTTCTCTCATTATTCATACATCTTATACAACTCTAGGGATTATATTTTTTTGTTAAACATATAGTTAGTATGTATATCTATTCTTTAATTTAAATTGTTGCTTTATAACTTTTCATATCAAGGAAAGCCAGTTAAAAATGGAAAGAGCAGGATCTCAAATGACGTGCATATCTCTTCCTGATGACTTTCTTGCAATAATTATTGAAAATTAATGTCTATAAAAAACTGAAACATTTTCTATCATATAGATCACTTATAATCCAACACCTATAAAACACCTTTATACCATCATGGATCATGGGTTGTATTTAATCAAATCTTATTTTCTCAATATTCTCATACTATCTAGAAAGGTAAATATTATCTTGGAATTTTCAAATATTTTAACTTATCAAAAGATTTTGAAGTATATTATTATTTTGGGAAAGGAACTGAAGAAGGTGACCCTTGTGCAACCTATTTATATTTTATTTTACAATATACCCATTCAGCACATACTTAAGGTATTTTAAAAGGACCATTGACTGAATGTTTCAACTCAAACATGGTCTGAATATTTTATAAAATCAAGTTTTATCAGATGTTTGGATATTATATGTCATACATGATTATTTTAAAAAACTATTTTTCTATGAACACCCATAGGACTCAAGTTGTACAAGGTTTATTTGTATAAAGGAAGCAAATGATTTGGAAGGATCTATAAATCATTGTTGCAATTCATGGAACTTCTATTTACATGATCAATATGATGATGAAACCAGGTGGACACCATGTTCAAGGTACCCTCACATGTTTAATAAGTAAATAAAATTGCGAGGACGCAATTTCCAAAAGGTGGGGATAATGTAACATCCCAGATTTTTTTAAAATAATAAATTGTAATACCTGAAACTTTGTTTTAAGTAGTTATTTATAATGAGCCTTTAAAAATAATTTTTCCACTTATATGTTTTAAATTTTGAAATAAGTCATCTAAAATTGTGTTCAATATGTTATTTGGAGCCTAATAGAACCAACTTGTTTTTTGTTGAATAGTAACATACCCTTATGAAAAGTAATATGAATAGTAATATGACCCTAATTAATAGTAAATTTTATTATTTTTTATTTTCTTAAAATTATTTTCAAAAAATGGACTTCATTTTTTAATTCTAAACATCAATAAATAGTAATGGTGAATTTTTGGGATTTATCTGAAATTCCTGAATTTTCGATGAATTGTGAAATACTGTAAAATACCGCATATTAAAATTATTAGTAAAATACATTATTTATGAATTTATAAGTAATTTAAGGCCACTTTTTTTGAACTCACATTCCATTTTTACAATTTAAGGTCACATTAAATAAGACTATTCATAGTATTGGGCATAACAATGATTAAAATAATGTAAAATACCTCCTCTCTTCCACTATAAATACCACCCTCATTCCCCTCTTCCTATCACACCTCTCAAGCCTTGAGAATTACCTAATTTCTAACCAATACTCATCCCAAGGCTCTTCCCCACGTCCTAGAGCTACTGGTCTCACCAAAAGGCTAAAACTAAAGGTCTTAAAGAGGATCTCAAGGAGAAAAGATCAAGAGGTAAGCATCCTCTTTTGTTTTCTTTCCATTCTTTAATTTTATGTTATTATTTTTTATTTCATTTGGATTATGTTGGGATATGTCATTCCATATTAACCTTACTTTTAATATTATTTAATAGTGATGAGATAACCCTTTCTCTCATCAAAATATTTTATGAAATTTTAAGTGACGTCGTTAGGCTGCCGAATTTTCGTGAGAGATTTTTCAATTTTTCTTTTATTTTGAATTAATTTATTTTATTCTTCTTTCGTTTAATCCTCTTATACAAGAGGAAAGGAAGATCCAGAATCATGTATATTCTATATTTTCTCATGTTCATGTAAAAATAATCATCAATCTTCTTCTCCTCCCCACTTATTCAAGGAATTAATAACTTTGTTCGTGATATGTCAAATTACTGACATCATGGATGATGTGAATTATATTTTATTTATTTCTTTAAAGTCTGGTCATGAAACCATTTTATGGTTTAACTAGGTTATAATATGTGTAATATGTTTCATCTGTGGTTCTATAATTCATTTTTACCCATGTTTTTAATTTATAAAACTAAATGAGGCTGTTATTATCATAAACAACTAAAATGATCAAAACGAACATCATTAATGTTTTAACTTATGAATCATCTTAATATAATAATTAAAATTAATAAGTGGTATAATTTATGGATTCTTGAAATATTTAAATACCATTCCATTCCAATTTTGGAGATTCACTTCCAATTTATAATAACTACCATCATAAACCAATCATGGAAATCCTCTAAAGAACGCACACAAAACAATAGAAGGAACAAAATACTAACAATTAAAGAGTGAAATGTTGTTATAAAATGATAATATAAGATGTTTTAAAGATGAATATATTTCCTTAATATATTAATAACACACTTTTAACCATTATAAAAGATGTTTAATCATGTTTTATGTAATACAAACCCAAGGTAAGAGAATTCATAACCTGATTTCCATTCATTGGGTTAACTGTCTAAATCATTATTTATGTGGTATTAAAATTGTTTGTGTGATGGGTTTTGTTTATATTATGTTTAATTATGTTTATTTTCAGTTTATATACATATTCAAACCCCTATTTTAAGTCTATCTTCAATTATATAATTTACGTAAGGGGCATTTCTTTTAAAATCCTCTTTTAAAATTATATTTTACAAAATTAAAAAACAATGTTTTTTTAATGTTATTCATGTAGTATGATTACATTATGGATCTTGGGAATTGTTTTTGATGAATGGTGTGACCAATATTTCCCTAAAATTCTTTGGTTATGTGTATGTTATAGGTCGGTTGTATGGTTATTCCAAGTGTAACTATGACGGTTACGCAAATTGTAAGGTAGCTATGAGGGTTAAAAATTATAAGGTAGCCAAGATGGTTACAAGTTTACGTAAGTAATTCCCCCAGATACCTTTATGGTTATATTTAGGCTATTATGTTTTGTTTGGATCTTTTGGAAATCTCATGTTAAAAAATTAAGTATATATGGGTGACCGGAAGTCATTTGGGAAAAAAATCATATGTTACAAGTATTCATAGACTCTCTTTCTTTTTGTGTATCCCTTACTAAGATTTTGTGCTCATCCCAAGTTTTAAATTATTTTCACATGTTATAATTATGAGTAATAGAAAGAAGGAATCCAAGTTAAATTTTTGAATAATTGTAAAAAAATCATGTTTCATTTGAAAGGTTTTATATTTTGGATGAAATGAATATTGTTTTATGGAATCTCCTCTGAAATAATTTATAATGTTATAAATTTTTTATGTCCTAAATCTCTAAAGTTCTAAACTAGAAAAGATCCAAAATGTGAAAGGAAGTGATATATTTTCTAAATTCATGATTATGTAATGTAATAAGGCTAGGTTCTTATAGTTAGTATTAAATGAAAGGTTTAGAAATCATTACGGATTAAGAGTTTTCTTTGATCATATGGTTTCACTGTATGTATATTGTTTAAGTAAAATCCTTGTTTTATAACTTTTCAGATCAAGTAAATTCAGTTACAAATGGAAGGATGAGGATCTCAAATGACATTCATATCTCTTCCTTATGACTTTCTTGTAATAATTATTGAAATGTCATGTACAGACAACTCTGAAACATTTTCTAACATTCAACTCACTTTGCATGCAATCGTTTGAAATATCTAACACATCCACTATACCTCGATACCAATGTGGATCATGGGTTGTATTTAATTAAATCCAATATTCTCAATATTCTCATATTTTAAATAATGTTTAATATTATGAAGGAATTTCCAAATATTTTACCCTATTAGAAGTTTTTGAAGCATATTATGATTTTGAAAAAGGTTCTGAACAAGGAGACCCTTACGCAAACTATTTATATTTGTTTTTACAATATACACTTTCAGAACAGACATATGGTATTTTAACAGAACCATTGATTTAAAGTTTCAACTCAAATTCAATCTTCATATTTTATGAAAATCATGTTTTATTAGATGTTTTTCAATTATATGTCAAAAATGATTATTTTCCAAAAATATTTTTTTGTGAACACCCATACGACCCAAGATTTAGATGGTGTATTTTTATAAAGGAAGAAAATTATTTTGAAGGATATCTGAATAATTTTTGAAATTCATGGACCTTATATTTATGTGAGAATGATGATGATGAAACCAGGTTGACACCATGATCAAGGTACCCTCACTTGTTTAATAAGTTAATAAAATTGTGAGGACGCAATTTCTGAAAGGTGGGGATAGTGTAACATCCTAGTTTTTAAAAAAATTGAAATTCATGAAACTTTTTTTAAAGTAAATTTTTCTAACTAACCTCAAAAAATAATTTTTCCAATTCAAGGTTTTTAATTTTGAATAACAGTCATCTACAATCTTTTTGAGTATGTTATTTTGATTCTAATGGAAACAACTTGTGTTTTTGGTGAATAGTAACATACCATTATGAATAGTAATATGAATAGTAATATGGCCCTTATAAATAGTAAATTTTATTATTATTTAATTTTATTAAGTAATCAAATTAATTACATCTTGTTTAATTTTTTCAATGTGATATAAAAGTAGTTGTAGAACTAAAATTGTTAATTTTTGAATTATGTATAATTTTATTTAAAAATTATATTAATAATATATAAAAAAATTATTTTCAATAAATGGAGTTCTTTTTTGAATTATAAATGTAAAAAAATGTTTTTCTCATCCCATTTTTTTAAATTATTTTCACAAGTTAAAAGGATTTGTAAGACACAGAAGGAATCCAAGTATGATGTTTGAAGATTTGTCAATGAAATCATGTTTTTAGATTTAATGATTTATATTTTGAAAAAAATAGAAATAGTTTTTAGTAGTATCTGATCGAATGAATGTGGTATTTTATGTTTCAAAGGTATAATAATTCTCTAAAACAATAAACCCAAGAAGATCCTCATTGTGTAATAATGTATGTTCTTGAAAAATGATCAAGATAAAGTAACATTTTAGGGCCAAGTCCTTATAGTTGGTATAAGAGGAAAGGTTTAGACAATATTAGGGACTAAGAGTTTTTGTTAAACATATGGTTAGTCTGTTTGTTCATTCATTAAGTTAAATATTTGTTTTATAACTTTTCAGATAAAAGAAATTTAATTACAAATGGAAGGAGGAGGATCTCAAATGACATTATTATATCTTCCTAATGACTTACTTGTAATAATTATTGCAAAGTCATATCCAGACGACTCTAAAAAAATTTCCTACATACAACTCACTTGCAAGAAATTTCTTGAGATATGAAACACCAACAATATACCTTGATTCGATCATGGATCATGGGTAGTATTTAATCAAATTATATTTTCTCAATATTCTCATATTTTCAAAAAAGGTAAATATTCTCAAGGGATTTTCAAATATGTTACCTTATCAAAAGATTTTGAAGCATATTATGTTTTTGAAAAAGGTGTTGAAGAAGGAGACACTTGCACAACCTATTTATATTTGATTTTATAATAACTCCTTTCTACACATGCATAAAGTATTTTAAAAGGACCATTGATTGAAAGTTTCAACTCAAACTTGGTCTGACTATTTTATAAAAATCATGTTTTATCAGATGTTTTGAAATTATATGTCATACATGATTATTTTCCAAAACTATTTTTATGTGAACACCCATATGAACCAAGTTGTATAAGGTGTATTTTGATAAAGGAATAAAATTATTTTGAAGAATATCTAAATCATTGTTGCAATGCATGGACCTTCTATTTACGAGAGCAAAATGATGATGAAACTAGGTGAACGCCATGATCAAGGTACCCTCACTTTTTTAATAAGTAAAAAACATTACAAGAATGCAATTTCAGAAAGGTGGGGATAATGTAAGATCCTAGTTTTTTTTAAATATAAATAAATAAAAATCCATTATACTTTGTTTTAAGTAGATATTTACAACTAGCCTTTAAAAATTATTTTTCCCCTTCTATGTTTTGAATTTCGAGAAATGGTCATCTACAATTGTGTTCAGTATGTCATGTGACCCTAAATAGTAATAATGGAATGTGAGTTAGAATCAAGTGGCTTTACATCACTTATGATGTCATAAATTGTGTATTATACTAATAATTTGAATAAACGGTATTTTACCGTATTCCACTATTCATCAAAAATTCACAAATTTCATTTAAATCCCAAAAATTACCCCTAACCAATTTTCAATGTGTAGAATTAAAAAATGAAATCCATTTTTCTAAAATAATTTTTTAAATATCATTAATTTATTTTTTAAATAAAATCATACTGAAATAAAAAAATTAACAATTTTAATTCTACAACCGCTTTTATATCACATTGAAAAAGTAACCAAGATGTCATTAATTTTAAGCCTTAAGAAAAGAAAATAATAATAAAATTTACTTTTCATTAGGGACATATTACTATTCCTAAGGGTATGTTACTATTCACTAAAAACACAAGTTAGTTCCATTAAACATTAAATAACATTATAAACCCAATTGTAGATGAATGTTTTTTGATATTCAAAGCATAGAAGTGGAAAATTTATTTTTAAAGGCTAGTTATAAATATATAATAAAAACAAAGTTTCTTACATTTAAATTTTCTTTAACTAGTTTGTTACATTATCCTCACCTTTTGGAAATTGAGTCCTCATAGTTTTATTTACATATAATACAAGTGAGGGTATCTTGATCATAATGTCTCCTGGTTTCATCATCATCTAGTTCATGTAAAAAGAAGGTCCTTTCATTGCAACAATGATTTAGAGATCCTTAAAAATAATTTTATTCCTTTATCCAAATACACCTTGTACAACTTGGGTTATATGGGTGTTCACATAAAAATAATTTTGGAAAAATATTCATTTACGTCATATAATTTCAAAACATTTGATAAAACATGATTTTTATAAAATAATCAGACTAAGTTTGAGTTAAAACTTTCAATCAATGGTCCATTTCAAATACCATAGGTATTTTATGAAAGGGTATACTGTAAAAGAAAATATAAATAGGTTGTGATATGGTATCCTTCTTCATCCCCTTTTTCAATATCATAATATTCTTCAAAATCTTTTGATAAGGTAAAATTTTTAAAAATTACTTGATAATTTTTACTTTTTTTGAAAATATGGGAATATTGAGGAAATAGTATTTTATTAAATACAGCCCATGTTCCATGATGGTATTTATTTATAGTGGAGGTGTTTGATATCACAAACAATTTCTTGCAAGTGAGTTGTATGTTAGAAAATGTTTCAATGTCATCTGGACATGACTTTGCAATAACTATTGTAAGAAAGTCATCAAGAAGAGATAGTAATGTCATTTGAGATCCAAATCCTTCCATTTTTAACTGAATTTCCTTGATCTAAAAGGTTATAAAACCAGGCTTTAACATAAATAATAGACATACAGACTAACCATATGCTTTACAGAACTCCTAATCCCAAAATTTATCTAAACCTTTCCTCTGATACCGTCTACAAGGAACCATCCTTAAAACGTTAAATAGGCATGAAAATTATTCAAGAATATACATTATTAAACATTGAGGATATTTTCATGTTTAGAGTTTTAGAGAATTATGATACCTTTCATACAAAACATACCATATTCATACAAGAGGATACTACTAAAAATAGTTTCCATTTTTTCAAAATATATATCATTAAAGCATAAAATATGATTTCATTAAAAAATATTAAAAAATTTAACATGGATTACTTCTTTGTCTTAAACATCATTATAACCTGTGAAAATCATTTAAAAACATAGGATGAGCACAAACTATACAGTAAGGGATATAAAAATATGGAAAGAACATATTAGTCTATGAATACTTGTAACATTTGAAATCATTTTCAAAAGACCTACTTGCCACCCATATGAACTTAATTTGTGAAACATGAGATTTAATAAAGATAAAAAAATAATATCATAAATATAACCCTTAGTGGTATCTTGAAAAATTACTTACATAATCTTGTAACCCTCTTAGCTACCTTATATTTGGTAACCATCACGACTACCATACAATTTGTGTAACCATAACAGTTACACATGGAGTTACAATATGGTCGACCTCCAACTGACACATAACCAATTAATTAGAGGTAGATATAGGTCCCACCCTTCATCATAAAGAGTTATCAATAAATAAAACATAATCATAAAAATTGAATAATTCCCTAAAATAATTTCCTTAGAATTTTCTAAAACATAATTTTTAAAAGAGTATTTTAAAATAAATGCCCCTTACATAAATCATATAATTTAAGTGAGTCTTAATACATTGGATGGAATATTTATATAAACATTAAATACACATAAATAATCATAATATAAACAATTTTTAGCACACAATGTCACGAACCAACCCGGGTCAACACAGAACTGGTCACCTGAGCAGGTCTGCGACATAGCCCGAGAGGCATTCTCGATCCTCCTAGGCTGGCGAAAAGCACTAAATAATCAATAGAGGAAAATTGAGAACAATTTCGCCCAGTGAAAATAAATTGAGTAGCGGAAATAAAATTAGAATAACTCAAAGTAAATTAATGACACTGAAAATAAAAAAAAATGATCAGCGCCAACCAACTATCCTGACCATGACCAAAACTCCTCACGACTCCGAGAGTCACCCACCAGTCAATAGCCAACTCTCTCCTATGAGGAGCAAGCTCGAGTCAAACATAAAATAGAAACTACAAATAGGAAAACACTATTTTCTTGAGTATTAAAACTCAGTAGGCGTCCCCAACAAACTACTCCCAAAGCAGTACCTTTAAATAAAGAATTTACCAATTTTAGGGTTGAACTAAATTATATAAAATATTAGTTTCCACACACACTTTCTTTTATAATACAAGTATCTGTCCAATTCCCTTGTTAATTAAAAAAACAATTTTATTGTTTGAAATGAATAGGTAAATTTCATTTTAAAACATTTTCTATGAACAATTTAGGAATCCAAACATCTATTACTATCCAAAAAGGAAAAACACACATAACACACAACACACAAAAAGGGAAATGGGAAAAGTGTCTCACATGGTCCAGCAACTGAACTAGACCTCTCAATCATCCGCCACACACAAATAAACACTAAAGAAAACATGGGTCGAACCTAGGAGATCGTGAACAATATAAGAAATACTATACATGTGACTCATCCTGAAGGCATTCTCTAACTTGATGATGTCATAACACCCTAATGCTCTGTATAACCCTTCATGGCCTAACTGAGGGGCCCAATCCCCATAGCAGTAATAACTCAGTATTCCCCTACTATGGGGCCAATAGCAAGTGCATAATCTAAACTAGTTCAGTAATCGTTCTCAGAAGATTCAATTACTATGTTAGGTTCCCATGTTTACACGTATAATAAAAAGAGGGTCGAGTCAACAAAGTCAATTAAGTAGCACAAAAATCACACACAACTCATATAGTCGACGTACACCAAAGATCACCCCTAATTCACCCCAAAGAGAGTTTTCAAAAATAATTTATTTTCACTAAAGTTCCAAACGGGCCTTCACCAAGTTTAAAGAAAAACATCATTTCTCAATAAAACCCAAAACACTTATTCATTATTCAGAAGAAATCTTTTATCATTTAAACCAAAACTACATTTGAAATTCCATGAATTATGTTTAAAGGCCAATTGGACATTCATTCATGACTGAGTGTCCGTTCATCAAAAAAATATTTTAAGTGTCATGTATAAAATAAATGGCTCCCTTTACACCAAATAATCATTTAAGAATTTATTTATCTTATATCATTTCTTGTTTATTAAACTTAATAAAAACATAAATAAATTAATAAAATCTTAATTTAAAGTTGAATGTAGTGGGGGACCTACCATGACATGCATCTTGGTTATGACGATGCTACACATATCACACTTGCACACAAGTACATACAAATTTTTAATGACCACAACATCACAAAAAACCATGCCAGTATGCTACAACAACGCAAAGAATCTAAAAACATAGAAATGCTAACCTAAAATAATCCAAATGAATAAACAACATAAAATAACCAACTAGACATGTTTTCAAAACATATCTTGTATCACCTGCATTATCACTAAACCACTTTAGTATTTACAAACTAATATCCAAAAAGTAACTTATAGCTTTATATAGAAAAAATAAATTATTTTAAAACTAAATTCACACAAAAATAAATAAACACAACACATGCTAAAATAATTATTTACTACTCGAACAAAAACAGCTTAAACCTTACTTTGGCGTGGAGAGGAACTCGACCGGCGGTGTTGCACGACTATAAGAAAGGGGCGACATGCACCATCAGGGATTGTCGCTGGCTGGATGAAGTAGAAAAGGTGAGAACAACGTTGGTGACTCGGCAAGGGGTGTGTGGTAGCTACTTGTAAGTGCAACATGGGGGGTCGGAGGGCACCGCACAATAATTGATTAATGATAAAGGGGTCACACAGAGAATGTGTGGTTGGACAGAAGGTCTGTGGGGAGTTGCACCGCCAAGATGGAGGTGTGCTGGGCTAGAGATGCATTCAGAAGCCAAAAAGGAGTCCGTACTGGGGTGTGTGTGATCGATACTTTTGGTGGGTGCCAGCGGGAGGAGCCTGCGGCCGTTGTAGTGAAGGGGGAGGGTGTAGGGTGTCACGCTGCCACTGGACGGATGACGGAGGGGACATATGCCACTGCTGGTCAGCTAGAACAGGGAAAGGGGGTGGCTAGGTGGTTGGTCGGGATAGGAATGCGCACTACCAGTGCAACCGAGAGGAGTTATGGCACATCTGGGGTGCACTGCAGGTAGAGGGGAATCGTTGTGAGGCTGGTGCAGGGAGGGTGGAGTCTGAGGGTTGCCCTGCAAGGCTTGCCAGCAGGAGGGATCTAGCATGAGGTGGGTCATATCAAGCAGGTCAAGAAGGGCAGGGGAGGGGGTTTCAACCAGGGACTAGGCGCTCCCACAGGGGTTCGACCAGGCGGTGCTACGCGGGTGGAGGTGGTGGAGACCAGAGGGAGGGAGGAGGCACCCCATTCGGGAAGTGCATGGGCAGCTGGGTCGTCCTTCAAGGGGTTGGTAGGGAGGCTGGGCCGAAGCGGGATAGGGGACCGGTGGGTGTCACGTGGTGAGTTGTCAGGGAGGCTGAGGGTTTCTATGGCGTAGTGCAAGAAGCAGTGAGGAGGTAAGGGTCACCAGACTGGGCATGCGCAGCAAGGGGCGGCTGGGAATGGAGTTATGCGGGGTGATCAGGATAGGGGTAGTGGCTAGAATGGAGTTCTATAACAGGGAGAACTGGGGGTGCACTAGATTGGGGAGGAAGGGAGAGGCAGTATACTGGGCAGGAGCATGTGTGGGTTGCTAGGTTGCTACCGGCTAGAGGGTGCAGGGGTGGAGCGACGCTGCTAGGAAATGAACAATGTCAGGGGCTGGAATTTGCAGATCTAGCTGGGAGAACAGCGGTCACGTGAGGAACATGGGAGGTCGGGGGGAACCCGAGTGGTATAAAAAAATTGAAAGAAGAAGAATAAATAAACTAATAAAAAAGGGGAAGGAGATAAAAAAACAATCCTTAATAAATTAATAAAGATAGTAATAATAATAATAATAATAACAACCTTAATTATAACTAAAATAACAATTAAAATTATTAACCATAACCGCAATAAAATAATAAATTTATTCATTTTAAATTTTTCTGAAGACAGACGGACAGTGTCGTTTCCTGGGTGAAGACGCGCGAGGTCTCCAAAACGCACTCTACTTGGGCGCTCAACCACGCCAACACAAAATTGGATGTTTTTTTTTTTGACAAAACATAATAATATTGTATGTTATTCAACATGAACCTCGAAAAAAAATTTAAAACCAAAGAAAATAATAAAATAATAAATAATAAATAGGTCAAGGTGTAACAATTGTCCCAACCATAATTCTTCTCGTCCCTGGGAATCCACAACAAGACCTGGACCCGAGAAGAAACTCCTTAAGTTTCACTCACCAACAAAATTTTAAGCACATCCAGTTGATCAATACAAACGTACACCAAATTCCCATGACATGAAACTTATCCTAAAAAAATAATCACTTTAAACAAAACCGAAACAAAACTCCAATATTGATGTGGGGAGGCCTGAACAAACTCCCCACCATAAGAAACAAGTCAAACTGAGTTCAACACGACCCACGATGGGTCTCCCCACCATTAGGACTGGATAAACTCACAGAATGTGAAAACATTCCGCACGGACCAAAAACCCCCAACCACGAGAGGGGGAAGGGAAGGGCCCAATGGATCGAACATCAAAACTACTACCACCGCTACTCCAATGACATCACACTCTCAGATGAACAAAAACTACGCCACACTAAGGGCCATGATTAAACTAAGAAATTTTTACACTGCTGGGTTTCACCTTACTACACACGAGCTTCACTCTAAGGCCTATGGTTGGAGCACTGATGATTGAAGCATATCCTGTCTCACAGTCCGGCTTCGCAAATTCCCAAACATGATACATGAACCATATTTTTAACAAACACACATCCATTTTAACAAAGGTTTAAAAATGGGATTATCCACAACCATTCTTACAATTGAAAGAAAATATACCCCCCACCCCAAATTGTATAGGTGAAGACTAATATATCCAAAGAACACCACAAAGAGAAAACATCAAACCGATACACAAGCCTCGCCCTACTCTTAATGACGGGCTGAGGTGACCTTCGACGAGTCAGGTCTGGCTTCAGAATGCTTCTTGGAAACACCTCGATAGAATAAGTTCACATGACCCAGACGCCCCCAGGTGTGGTAGGGTCTTGGAGAATTCGGGCACATCAGCCTCTTATGCCCCCGCTTACCGCACTGGTGATAGATCAAGGCATTGTGATGTGAGGAAGATGAATGAATGTTTGAAGGCCTCTTGGTTCCTCTACTAATGCCACCACCATCAGATTTATTCCCATTCTTCTTATCACTATTATTATGCACTGTTTCCCAAGGAGAGAGGAGGATTCTTCACCTCATGTCCTCCTACTAACTCAGCTTCGACAAGGAAAGCATGTCTCACCACATTAGGGAACATGATCATGTTAAACTCTCTCACCATCAAATGCATCTCAAGACATAATCCAAGATCTAACTGCCGAGATTTCTTGGGATCATTTCCAACATACCCCAGTTCATACGGAGCCAGGTCCAAGAAATGACCAAAGAATTCCAACACCGATCTGAAACCTTGCTAGAGACCACACAACTCTATCCTCTTCATCACCTTTGTCACTTCAATGAAATATTGCTGGATGAACTAAGACTTGAAGAACTCCCACGTGATATTTTCTCAAGGGTTTCTTTGAGACACAGACTTCCACCACTTCCAGGTTGGACCTTCAAGCATAATGATGGACAACTTCACCTTTAATGACTCTGGTAGTGCGAGAGAACAGAAGTTCCTCTCAATATTCCACATCCACTCCTCTTCTTCAAGATGATCTGCTTGCCCATAAAAGAGGGGAGGGTTCATCTTCAAAAACTTGAGGACGTAGTCCTTGGGATGATCAACTGGAGGATTTTCTAATGATGCACCACCTGAATTTGTACCTTGGGGATCCACCGAAACTTCGTGAGGGGGTCACAAGGAACAAGAAAAAAAGATGATGGGTCAAACATGGTCATTGTCATTTCAAATACCAAAATAACACTTTTCATGACATTTTTTAGAAATAAGTAAAACTCAAACGATTCACTAGGGGGAAACTAGTGATGATGGGTGACTCGGACATATGGTTGGTAGCCACACACCAGTCACACCATCGCTACTGAGAGCATTCTGGGTTAAATTACATGGCTCCACATGGCTTTCCAGACCATGTGAGCTCATGGATTTCACTTTACCCACTCTCATTTCATTTCACAATACCAAAAAACCATAAAAATCAAAATACATCAACAACCCAAACATCCCATTCTAACCTGAGGTTCGGAATGAGCAAGGGTTCATGATGTCCTTCTCATCGGTATGCCTCGAGTACCAAAAATTATACTCCTTCTACTATAATAACCCCGGATAACAATGTGTTCTCTGAAAAACAAGGTTTTCCCAGGAGCCAACCTCCTCTTATACAAAATGTAACAACTGGGCCCTGCCCCCCAGTTTCCCTAGGGACACATGGTCCCCACCAAGGGTCCACCAACATGCCTGAACAAGTCATCTAACTAATGAATATCCCTATAGTCCAATGCATGTCCTTTCCAGTGTGTTTTTTCCTCACTCACACACACCCTGGGAAACTTCCCAGAAGGTCACCCATCCTAAACACTACACTAGGCCAAGCACGCTTAACTGTGGAGTTCTAATCAAACAGGCTCCTGAAAAGAAAATTGCACCTTGTTTACAAGATTCATATCATTTAGTCATCTAACATTGTATTATTTGGGGATGTTACACACAAACAATTTTAATACCACATAAATAAAGAAGTTTAAGGTTAACCCAAATAATGGAAATTGGGTTAAGAATTCTCTTATCTCGGTTTTGACTTACTTAAAACTTGTTTAAACCTCTTGTATAATGGTTAACCGAGTGTTATTAATATCTTACAGAAACATATCAATCATTATAGTACCTTATATGATCATTTTATTACATCATTTCACCCATTAATGGTTAGCGTTTTGTTCCTTGCACTGTTTTTGGGTGAGCTCTTTACATTTTTTCAATGATTGGTTCATGATGGTTGTTCTTGTCAATTGAAAGCGAAACTCCAGAATTGGAATGGACTGGTATTTATCTATTTACAAAATCCACAAATTATACCATTTATAAATTTTAATTCTGAAATGAAAATGTTTCACAAGTTAAAACATTAATGATGTTTGTTTAGAACATTTTTTGGTTCTTTAATAATAACGACTGTATTTTTTTGTAAAGATTAAAACCATGTCTACAAAAGAATTCTATAACCATGGATGAGACATAATACTTATATTATAGCTTGTTTCAAACATAAAAATGGTTTCATGACCATACTTGAAATAATTTGTGGAAATTTAAATCCAATAGTCTACGATGTCTTTAATTCAACACATCCAAGACAATGTGTTTAATTCCATGAATTAGTGTGGGTGGATAAGATTATTGATGATGAATTTTCCATGAAAATGAGAAAATCCAGAATATACAGGATTCTGGAACCTTCATGCCTCTTGGATATGAGGAGGTGAGGAAAGAAGAAGAAAAAAAGGAAGTCAAAATAAAAGAAGTGTTGAGAAATCCCTTAAAAGTTTTCAGTAGCCTAACAGCATAGCTTAAAATTTCATAAAATATTTTGATGAGAGAAAAGGGGTTTCTCATCATTATTAAATAATATGGGTAGTAAGGGGAATATGTAAAGTCACATCCCAATATAATAAAAATGGAATGAAAAATAATAACATAAAATGAAAGAAAATAAAAGAGGATATTTACCTCATGATCTCTTCTCCTTGATATCCTTCTTAAGGCCTTTAGTTTTTACCTTTTGGGGAGGCCAGCAGCTCTAGGACGTGGGGAAGTGCCTTAGGAGGGGTTTTGGGAAGAACATAGGTAAGTATCAAGGATTAAGATGTGTGGGAGAAAGAGGGGGAATGAGGGTGGTATTTATAGTGGAGGAGAGAGGGTATTTTTCATTATTTTAATTATTATTATAATATTTTTTCTCAAGAATATTAATAATATTAATTCTTATGACCAAAAATAGTAATAATGGAATTTTAGTTCTAAAAAAGAGTTAATACATCACTTATGATTTCATAAATAGTGTATTTAACTAATAATTTGAATATATTGTACTTTATTGTATTTCACTTTTCATCAAAAATTCAAGAAATTCCAAAAATTACCAAAAATTCACCCTTACCATTTTTCGATGTGTATAATTCAAAAATTAGGTCCATTTTTTGAAAATAATTTTCTACATGTCATTAATTTAATTTCTAATAAAATCATACTTAATTCAAAAATTTATAATTTAAAAACAATAACTGATTTTATATCATATTGAAAAATTAACCAAGATTCCTTATCTTAAATCCTTAAGAAAATAAAATAATTATAATATTTTCTATTCATTAGGTTCATATTAGTATTCATATCATTATTGATAAGGGTATGCTACTATTCACCAAAAAAGTTGGTTTCATTAGACTCCAAATAGCTTACTGAACACAATTGTAGATGACCGTTTTTTTTAATTCAAAACCTAGAAGCCAAAAAAATTGGATAAAGGATAATTATAAATATCTAATTAAAACAATGTTTCATGCATTTCAATTTATTTATTTTAAAAACCTTGAGAAGTTACATTATCCACACCTTTTTTAAACTGTGACTTCGCATTTTTATTTACTTATTAAACAAGTGAGGGTATTTTTCCATCATAGAATTTTTAGACTCCCATGTTTATTCTTCTACCATATGGTTTCTCCACAAAGCCTTTACATGGTGGGTTACCTTATTATACAATACATGTTCGCATAGATCCTGAATCGGAACTGGTATATCTTTATGAGAAAGGTTCTCTTCCTGGTAAACTGCTTCTAGGATCAAGACATGTGATGAATCTAGCACATAATTCCCCAATATCGAAACATGAAAAACATTGTGTACCTAAGACAATTTCATATTCAATGTTACTCGGTATGAAACTGGTCTAACATTATCTAGGATTTCAAAAGGACCGATGAACTGTGGACTTAGCTTCCCTTTCTTATCGAAACACATCACACTTTTCGAAGGAGATATTTTAAGGAAAACATGGTCACCTACCCCAAAAGATAAGTCTTTCCTTCTATTATGTGCATTTTTTTCAACTTGATCTAATCCATTATCATGTTTTTCTAGATAATCTTCACTTTTTAGCTACTTCCTCTACTAATTCTGGACCCATCAACATTCTTTCATTAACTTAATCCCAAAATACAAGAGTCTGACACCACTTTCCATACAATGCCTCAAAAGATTCCACCTGTATACTAGAATGAAAACTATTATTATAAGAAAAATCAAATAAAGAAATATGTTGACCCAAATTCCCCGATAGTCCATTGGAAAAGCTCGAAACATATCCTCCAATGTCTGAATCGTTCATTTTGATTGTCCATCTGATAGAGGATGAAAATTTGTACTTAAATTTAAATTTGTTCCCAACGATTTCTGAAGTACCTTCCAAAAGTTAGAAGTGAACCTGCTATCCCAGACAGATAAAATGGAATGAGGAAATCCATATATCATGAAAATATCTTTGTTTTTATAAACAAATGAGTGTATTTTTCCAAAAATGGATAATTTAACTCATCGAGGCATAAGTAATTAACATATTATTCTACATCAAAACAAAACCAAGTACCTTTAATGAAACATTACTATAGGTAACAAACTCACCATTATGGGAAGGCGAGGCCAAAACTAGAGCATTCACCAATATCTTCTTCAGTTCCTGAAAACAAACATCACATTCTTATGTCCAAATAAATTTAACCCCTTTTTTTCGTTATATTGGTTATCGTGCTAGATAACTAGGAAAAGTTATTAACAAAACATTGGTAATAACCCACTAATCCAAGAAAAATAAGAATCTATGTAACATTTTTAGGTCTTTTCCATTCATCAACCACTTTTTTTGGAAAGATCAGATGTTATTCCATCCTTATTTATAATGTTCCCAAGAAAAGAAATCTATTTCAACCAAAAATTGCACTTTATGAATTTTCCATACAGTTTATTTTCCTTCAAGGATTGTAAAAAAACACTCATATGTTTTTCATCCTCCTCTTTATTTTTTGAAAATACTAAAATGTCATCAATAAACACAACCAAAAACATATCCAAGAACTCATAAAATATTCTATTCCTAAGATTCATGAATACAGAATGTGAATTAGTTAACCCAAATGGAATAACAACAAATTCATAATTCCCATATCTCGTACGGAAAGGATATTTTCAAGATGTCATCCTCCTTCACCTTCACCTGATGGTGTCTAGATCTCAAGTCAATATTGTAAAATTACTGAGCACCCTAGAGCTAATCAAATAAGTCATCGATATGAGAAAAATATAACTGTTTCTAATAGTGATGATATTGAAAGCTCTATAATCAATTCAAAGTCTCATAAAACCATATTTCTTTTTAAAAAACAAAACATGACCACCCCATGGAGAAGTGCTAGGAATAATGAATCCTTTATCAAGAAAATACTGTAACTAATTTTTCAATTCAAGATGTTCTATTTGAGACATACAATATGGGGGATTTGAAATTGGCTTAGCATCAGGAACTAATTCAATTTTGAATTCAACATCTTGATCAGGTATGACACCAGGTAACTCATGAGGAAAAATATCAAGGTATTCATTTACCACTGGAACATTATTAATATGAATAGTTTTTTTTTGTTTTCAATAATTTGAGCAAGATAACATTCATTTTTATCTTTCAATAGTTTCTCAGCTTCATTATATATTATCAATTTTATGGGTTCATTCTTGTATAAAAACTAACACTCTATCTAAAAAACAACTTATTTAACTCTACAGTCAATCTTAGCCTAAAAAAAAGCCAATCTGTTCCCAAAAAAACATCAAAATCGACTAAGGGTAAAACAAAAAGGTTTGTAGGTAAATTATTTCCATAGACCAAAATAGAAATATTCTTCAAATTCCTCTTTTCTATAATATTTCCCCTGTTATTTTAACAATAAGTTCCGGTCAAATTTGTTTAGGTGATATTTTCAATTTGCCCAAAAATTTCCCATAGATGAAGGAATCTGTAAACCATATATCAAACAAAACTTTAGAAAAATATGAGTAATCCAACAAAGAACCTGATACAGCTTCATTGGATGGCTTGAAATTTGCTGACGTAGTCACAAAAGATCTCACTACACCTTTCTTCTTATAGTCTGCCTTCGTTGCATCATTTGGATCTCTCTTTGGGTAGGAATTTTCATAGTGACCAATCTCACCACATTCAAAACACTTTACAGTTTTTCTATCCAGATTAGTCTTAGGATAATTTTCATTACAATCTCGGTCCATATTTCCAATCTTACCACATTTAAAATGCTTCACATTATTTGTAATACATTCCTCAGAGTGCTTCTTACCATAATTTTCACAAACTGGAAACTAGATTTTCTTACCATCAGAATTATTTTTTTGATTCTTACGCATCGCTAGCCATCATGGCCTCTTTATCTCCTTATTTCTAAAAGTCATGTGCTCATCAGAAAACTCCACCTCTATTCTCTCAGCACATCAGACAAGTTTCTCAAAACTTTTGATTTCATGGGATTCCAACTCCCTTATATACATTGGCTTTAGCCCTAAGTAAAAGTGGCTGATTTTTCTATCATGATCCAGAATAAGATTTGGGGCATACCACTCTAGTCGGGTGAAGTTTACTTCATACACAACCACATAATCCTCCTCCATTTCTTCAATTCAAGGAATTGATTCTTCATCCAATGTCTCACCACCTTTGGAAAATGTTTTTCAAGTAAAAGAATTTTAAATTCATCCCACTCTATGGCGTCAAAATCCTCTCTATCTCGGATATTCCTTTCCATTGACCACCACTGGTCAGCTTCAACTTCAAAATGAAAATTGTAAATACATAACTTTTTATTATCTAAGCATCCCATAACATTTAATATCTTTTAAATGGATTTAATCCATCCTTCATCTGCTACTGGGTCAGAAGATCCATTGAATGCAGGAGGGTGTTGTCTTATAAAATGTTTAACTATTTTCATGTTATGTTGTGGTACCTCTAGTTGTTCTATTGAATGGATGACACCACCATTTATTTTCAGTCTTAGATGAGCCATTACTGTCACAAACTGATCAGTTCCAATCCCCACGATTCTGGGTTTCTGATTCGGAAGAATTTCATTCTGTCAGTGCCTCTCCTCTTTAGCTTTCCTATTTCTTCTGTAGACATCCATTTTGAACAAAAAAATCATAGATGAAACAACATGTAAATCATTAAATGCTATAACATTTCAAATTAATCATAGAGTAAAAATCATTTATGTCATTCTTTTAACATCATCCTAACCCCTAATGTTATCTAAACCATCCTCTGATACCAACTATAAGAACCTGACCTTATCACATTACATAATATTGCATTTTATAATAAAATTACTTCCTTTCATATTAAGGATCATTTAATATTTATATATTTAGAGATATAAGACATAAAATATTTATAACATTACACATTATTATAGAGTGGATACTATAAAAACAGTAATAATTTCATCTAAAAATATAAAACTTTTCAAATGAAACATGATTACTTTGAAAATTATTAAAACATTTAACTTAGAATCTTTCTTAGTCTTAATCATCCTTATAACCTGTGAAAATAATTTAAAACTTCGGATGAGCACAAAAAACCTAGTAAGGCATATAAAAATAATAATTAAAGTCCATTAATACTTGTAACATACGAAAACATTTTCAAAAGGAAAACATGGAACCCATATATACTTAATTTGTGTTACATGATATTTCCACAAGATCCCCAAAAAACATAATAACATAAATGGAACCACAAATATATTGTGTGGAATTACGTACATATGCTTATAACCCTCTCGACTGCCGTATAATTTGTAACTCTCATGGCTACCTTACAATTTTTGTAACCATCGCAGTTACACTTAGAGTAGCCATACGGCCGACCACCAACATACACATACCCAATGAATTAGAGGGAGATAAAGGTCCCACCCTTCATCATAGAAAATTCTCATGAACCATAACATAATCTTAAAATGTGAATAATTTCATAAATATTTTTTTTAATTTTGTAAAACATAATTTTTAAAAGAGGATTTTAAAAGAAAATACACTTACTCAAATTATATAATTAAAGTGAGACATAATAGAGTTGATGGAATAGGTATATACACTATAAATACACATAAATCATCATAATAGAAACCATTTTCACCACACAAACAATTTTAATACCAAAAAAATAATGAAGTAGAAGGATAACCCAAAGAATGGAAATCAGGTTAAAACTTCCCTTACCTCGGGTTTTTCTGACTTCAAAATACGTTAAAACACATGTATAATAGTTAAAAAACTGTTATTAATATCTTACAGATACATATCCATCTTTATAATACCTTATATGATTATTTTATTACATCATTTTACCCTTTAATTGTTTGTATTTTTTTCTTGCACTATTTTTGGGAAAGTTTTTACATGATTTCCATGATTGGTTCACGATGGTTGTTCTTTTCAATTTGAAGTGAAAATATAGAATAGGAATGGAGTGGTATTTAAATTTTTGAGAAATTAAGTATGTACTTATAACTATCCTTTAAACATAATTTTGCTGCTTCTATGTTTTTAATTTTAAAAAACAGTCATCTACAATTGTGTTCAATAAGTTATTTGAAATCTATTGGAACCAACTTGTTTTTTGGTGAATAGTAACATACCCTTATGAATATTAATATGAAAAGTAATATGACCCTAATTAATAGTAAATTTTATTATTATTTTAATTTCTTAAGTATGTATGATAATGACATCTTGGTTAATTTTTCAATGTGATATAAAAGCAGTAACATTTTTTAAATTATTAATTTTTGAATTAACTATGATTTTATTTAAAATTAAATTAATGATATTTATAAAATTATTATCAAAAAAAGGAATTAATTTTTGAATTATACACATCATAAAATGTAAAGGGTGGATTTTTTGGGTTTTTTAGGAAATTCTTGAATTTTCGATGAATAGTGAAGTACAGTAAAATACCGTATATTCAAATTATTAGTTAAATACACTATTTATGACATCATAAGTGAAGGAAGGCCACTTGGTTCGAACTCACATGACATTATTACTCTTTGGTGTCACATAAATTAATATTATTCATATTTTTGGGGAAAATATTATAATAATGATTAAAATAATGAAAAATATATCCTCTCCTCCACTACAAATACCACCATCATTCCCCCATTCCTCCCACACATCTAAAGCCTTGGGTATTACCTAATTTCTGACAAAAACGCCTCCCAAGGATCTTTCCCATATCCTAGAGCTTCTAGTATCACCAAAAGGCCAAAACTAAATACCTTAAGAAGGATCTCAAGGAGAAGAGATCATGATGTGACATCCTCTTTTATTTTCTTTCTTTTCTTTCGTTTTATGTTATTATTATACATTACATTTCACTTTTGTTGGTTTATGCCTTTTCATAATCCCCTTAATTCCCATATTATTTAATGATTATGAGATAACCATTTTCCCTCATCAAAATATTTTATTAATTATTAACTGACGTCGTTTGGCAGCCAAAATTTCATAAGGGATTTCTCTTCTTTTCTTTGATTTGGAGTTCCATTATTTTTTTCCTTTCCTCACCTCCTTTATCCAATAAGAATGAATGATCCAGAATCTTGTATATTCTGTATGTTCTCATGTTCATGGAAAATCTATCATCATTCTTCTTCTCCTCCCCAACTTATTCATGAAATAAAAACATTGTCTGTGATGTGTCGAATTCCCGACATCATGGATGATGTGATTTCAATTTTCATTAATTCATTCAAATCTGGTCATGAAACCATTTTTATAGTTGAAGAAGGTTTTAATAAATTTATTATGTCTCATCCATGGTTCTAGAATCTTTTTACATTTGGTTTAAATTTATAAAACAAAATGAGGTCTTTATTATCAAATAACCACTAAAATGATCAAAACGAACATCATTAATGTTTTAACTTATGAATCATCTAGACATCAGAATTAAAATTAATAAATGGTATAATTTATGGATTTGGTAATTATGTAAGTACCACTCCATTCCAATTCTGGATTTTCACTTCCAATTAACAGGAACAACCATCATGAACCAATCATGGAAATCATGTAAAGAACTCAAACAAAAATTGTGTGGGGAACAAAATACTAACAATTAAAGGGTTAAATTATTTAATTAAATGATAATATAAGGTATTATAAGGATGTATATGATTTTTTAAGATATTAATAACACTCTTTTAGCCATTATATAAGGTATTTAAATGAGTTGTAAGTAAGACAAACCCGGGGTCACGGAATTCGTAATCCAATTTCCATTCTTTGGGTTAACCTTCTACATCATTATTTATGTGGTATTAAAATTTATTATGTGATGAAAA
The DNA here is from genome assembly GCA_963277665.1 of Viscum album. Taxonomy (NCBI): domain Eukaryota; kingdom Viridiplantae; phylum Streptophyta; class Magnoliopsida; order Santalales; family Viscaceae; genus Viscum; species Viscum album. The sequence goes on from OY728122.1 coordinate 382,909,472, forward strand.
TTGTTTATATTATGATTTATTATGGTTATTTAGAGTTTATATACATATTCCATCCACCCTATCAAGTCTCACTTCAATTATATGATTTATTTATGGGGATTTTCCATTCAAATACCCTTTTAAAATTCTGTTTTACAAAACTAAAAATCAAGGTATTTATGTAATTATTCATGTTGTATGATTGTGTTCTGGTTCAATGGATTTGATTATGATGAATGGTGGGACCTATATATCCCTCCAATTCATTTTTTATGTGTAATTTGGAGGTCAATCAAATGGTTACCCCATGTGTAACTGCAATGGTTACACAAATTGTATGTTAGCTGTGAGTGTTACAAATTATAAGGTAGCTGAGATGGTTACAAGTTTATGTAAGTAATGTCTCAAGATACCTATATGGTTATATTTATGTTCATGTGTTTTTTTGGATCTTATGTATATTTATCATGTATCACAAAGTAAGTTCATTTGTTTGGTAAGTATGTATTTTGAAAATGATTTCATACGTTACATGTATTCATGGACTAATGTTATTTTTCTTTTTTTATATCCCTTGCTGAGATTTTTGTACACATCCAATGTTTTTAAATGATTTTCACTGGTTATAAACATGTGTAAGAAAAAGGTGGAATCCATGTAAAAATTTAGGATAATTTTTCAATGAATCATGTTTTATGTCAGAAGTTTTATATTTTTGGAAGAAATGAACACTATTGTTACTATATCCACTCTATAATAATTTGTAATGATATAATTATATTTTGTCTCAAATATCTAAAGATAGAAAATTGGAAAGATCATTAATGATAAATTAACTTATTTCTGGACTAAACTCAACATTATGTAATGTAATAAGGTATGGTCCTTTGATAAATCCCTTATGAAAATTCAGCAGCCTAATGGGATCACATAAAATTTCATAAAATAGTTTGATGAGGGAAAGGGGGTATCTTATCACTCTTACATAATATGGGAATTAAGGGGGATATGTAATAACATATCCCAAAATAAACTGAAGAAAATTATAAAAAACATAAAATTAAAGAAAGGAAGAAAAATAAAAGAGGATGTTTACCTCTTGACCTCTTCTCATGGAGATCCTACTTAAGGCCTTTGGTTTTGGCCTTTTGGTGAGACCAGGAGAAATAGGATGTGGGGAAGAGACAATAGATGAGTATTGGGAAGAACATATGTAAGGCTCAAGTCTTTAGAGGCGTGGGAGGAAGCGGGGAATAAGGATAGTATTTAAAATCCCAAAAATTCCCCTTAACCATTTTTGGTTTTGTAGAATTTAAAAATGAACTCCATTTTTTGAAAGTAATTTTTTTAATATTATTAATTTAATTTTTAAATAAAATTATAATTAATTAATAAATGAACAATTTTAATTCTACAAATTCTTTTATATCGCATTGAAAAACTAACTAAGATGTCATTAATTTAAATCCTTAAGAAAAAGAAATAATAAAAAAAATACTATTCATTATGGCCATATTACTATTCATTTTACTATTCATAACGGTATGTTACTATTCACCAAAAACACAAGTTGGTTCCATTAGGCTCCAAATAACATACTGAACACAATTGTACATGAAAATTTTTTCAAATTCAAAACATAGAAGTGGAAAAAATATTTTTAAACATAATTTTACTACTTTTATGTTTTGAATTTCTAGAAACGATCATCTACAATTGTATTCAATAATTTATTTGGAGTTTGATGTAACCAACTTATTTTTTTGGTGAATAGTAACATAACATTTGGAATAGTAGTATGACCCTAATGAATAGTAAATTATATTATTATTTTATTTTCTTAAGGCATTAAGATAAAGACATCTTGATTAATTTTTCAATGTGATATAAAAGCGGTTATAGTTTTTAAATTATTAATTTTTGAATTAAGTGTGATTTTATTTTAAAATTAAATTAATGATATTTTGAAAATTATTTTCACGAAATGGACTTCATTTTTGAAATATACATGTTGAAAAATGGTAAGGGTGAATATTTGGGATTATTCCAAAATTCTCGAATTTTTTATGAATACTGAAATACGGTAATATACTGTATATTCAAATTATCAGTAAAATACACTATTTATGACTTCAAAAGTGATTTATGGCAACTTGGTTAGAACTATAAGGCCATTATTACTATTTGGGGTCACATGAACTAAGATTATTCATAGTCTTGAGAAAAATATTATAATAATGATTAAACTAATGAGAAATACCTCCTCTCCTCCAATATAAATACCACCCTCATTCCCATCTTCCTCTCACACCTCTCTACCCTTGAGAATTAGCTAGGATCTTCCCAAAACTCCTCCAAAGGCTCTCCCCCACGTCCTAGAGATTTTGGTCTCACCAAAAGGCCAAAACCAAAGGCCTTAAGAAGGATCTCAAGGGGAAGAGATCAGGAGATGAACATCCTCTTTTATTTTCATTATTTTCATTAATTTTATGTTATTATTTTACATTCCCTTTGGATCATGTTGGTATATTCCATTCCATATTCCACATAAATTCCATATTATATAATAATTATCAGAGACCCCTTTTCTCTCATCAAAATATTTTATTAAATTTTAAGTGACATTGTTAGGCTGCTGATTTTTCATGAGAGAATTCTCAACTCTTCTTTTTTTGAGTTCTGTTATTATATTATTCATTCCTAAAATCCTATTCTCCAATAGGCATGAAATCTCAAGAATATTTTTTAATATATTTTTTCTCATGTTCTTGAAAAATTCATCATCAATATTCTTCTCATTCCCCACTTACTCAAGGAATTAAATCATTGTATGTGATGTGTCAAATTGCTGAAAGCATGGATGATGTGATTTCACTTTTCTTTAATTCAATCAATAATATCCATGAAACCATCTTTATTGTTGAAATAGGTTATAATATATGTATTACGTCTCATCCATGGTTCTGTAATACTTTTGTACAGATGGTTTTACACTATAAAACAAAATAAGGTCATTGTTATCGAATAACCACTCAAATGATCTAAATGAACATCTTGCTCAATTAAATAGAAGGTACATTTATTGAAACAATGATTTGGATATCCTTCAAAATAATTTGAATCCTTTCTGCAAATACAACAAGTATAACATTGTTTATATGGGTGTTCATAGAAAAATTGGTTTGGAAAATAATCATGTATGACATACAATTTCAAACATTTAATAAAACGTGATTTTTATAAAATAATAGGACTGAGTTTGTGTTGAAACTTTCAACAAATGGTCATTTTAAAATACCATAAGTATGTTATAGAAGGCTACATTGTAAAAAGAAATATTAATAGTTTGATTAAGGATCTCCTTCTTCATCACCCTTTTCAAAATCATAATATACTTCAAAATCATTAGATAAGTTAAAATATTTGAAAATTTCTTGATAAAATTTACCTTTCCTTAAAATATTAAAACATTGAGAAAATAGGATTTTATTAAATACAACCCATGATCTATGATGAAATTGAGGTATAGTGGAGGTTTTTGATATCTCAAATAATTTCTTGCAAGTTAGTTGTATGTTAGAAAATGTTTCAAAGTCGTCTAGACATGACATTGCAATAATTATTTCAAGAAATTTAACGGGAAGAGATATAATTTCATTTAATATCATCTTATTTCAATTTGAAACTAACAGTCTTTTATCTAAAAAGTGCTAAAACAAGGATCTGACTTAAGGAATAAACATACAGGCTAACCATATGTTGAACGAAAACTCTTGATCCCTAAAGTTGTCTAAAACTTTCCTTTAATACAAAATTTAAGTATCCAACCTTATTAAATTACATAATCATGAATTTATAAAATAAATTCATACCATTCACATTGATGATATTTTCAAGTTCAGTTATATAGATATTTGGGACATAAATCAATAAAAACATTACACAATATTACAGAGTGGATACCATAAAAACAGTATTCATTTATTCCATAATATAAAACACTTCCAATGAAACATGATTTATTTGAAAATTAATATAACATTTAACATTGATTCCATTTTTCATACTCATCTTTATAACCTATAAAATTAATTTTAAACTTGGGATGAGCACAGAAAGCTTAGTAAGGTGTACAAAAAATAAAGAAAGACTATGAATACTTGTAACATATGAAAACATTTTGAAAATGAATACTTGTCACCCATATATATATACATTGTGTAACAAGATATTTCTAGAGTATCCACACAAAACCTGAGAAAAAAAATATAACCAAAAAGGTATCTTGGGGAATTACTTACATAAACTTGTAACCACCTCATCTACATTACAATTTGTAACCCTCACGACAACCTTACAATTTTTGTAACCATTGTAGTAACACTTGGAGTAACCTTACACACAACCTCCAACAAACACATACAAAATATATTAGAGGGAGATATTGGGAACACCATTAATCATAAAAAACTCACATGAACCATAACATAATCATACAACAAGAATACCATCATAGAAACATTTATCTGGAATTTTGTAAAATAGAGTTTTAAAAGAGGATTTTAAAAGAAATGCCCCTTACATAAATCATATAATTGAAATGAGACTTAATATTTTTGATATAATATGTTTATAAACTATAAATATACATAATTAAACATAATATAAACAAAACCCATAACCCAAAATAATTTAATACCACATAAATAACGAATTAGAAGGTTAACCCAAAGAATGAAAATCGGGATAAGAATTCACTTCCCTTGGGTTTGTCTTAATTCCAAATCATTTAAACATATTATATAATTGTAAAAAGAGTTTTATTAATATATTAAATAATCATATAAATCTTTGTAATATCTTATATGATCATTTAATTACATCATTTCACCCTTTAGTTGTTAGTGTTTTGATCCTTGCATTGTTTTGGGTGTGTTCTTTACAAGTTTTTCCATGATCGGTTCATGATGGATGTTCTTGTCAATTGAAAGTGAAACCCTATAATTGGAATGTAGGGGTATTTAAATATTTCTATAAACAATAAATTATTCCATCTGTCAATTTTAATTCTTAAAAGAATATGATTCATAACTTAAAACATTAATGATGTTCGTTTAGAACATTGTAGGGGTTCTTTGATAATGATGACCTCATTTTGTTTTATAAATTAAAACCATGTATAAAAAATTATTCCAGAACAATGAATGAGACATAATAAATATATTATAACCTGGTTCAACTATAATAATGTTTTTATTACCATCCTTGACAGAATTAAATCAAATTGAAATCACATCGTCCCCGATGTTGGTAATTCGTCACATCACGAACAATGTTTTTAATTCCTTGAATTAGTGGGGGAGGAGAAGAAAATTTATGATGAATTTTCCATGAAAATGATAGCATACTAAATATAAAATATTATAGAGATTTTATGCCACTTGTATTAGAAGAGGTTAGGAAGCAATAATAAATTAAATGAACTCAAAATAAAATAATAGTTGAGAAATCCCATATGAATTTTTGATAGCCTAACGACGTTGCTTGAAATTTCATAAAATATTTTGATGAGGGAAAAGGGGACTCTAATTATTATTAAATAATATGGTAATTAATCATAATATGGGAAGGAAAATTCCAACATACTCCAAAGGGAATGAAAAATAATAACATAAAATGTATGAAAAAATTAAAATAAAAGAGGATGTTTTCCTCTTGATCTCTTCTCCATGGGATCCTTCTTAAGGCCTTTGGTTTAGGAATTTTGGTGATACCAGAAGCTCTAGGACAATGGGAAGAGCCTTGGGAGGATTTTTGGGCAGAACATAGATAAATTTCAATGCTTGAGTGGTGTGGGAGGAAGAGGAAATGAGGTTGGTATTTATATTGGAGGAGAGGGGTATTTTACATTATTTTAAACATTGTTAAAATATTTTTGCTCACGACTATGAATAGTGTTAATTAATGTGACCCTAAATAGAAATTATGGCATTCAATTTCTAAACAAGTGGCCATACATCACTTATGATGTCATAAATAGTGTATTTTACTGATAATTTGAATATACTCTATTTTACCGTGTTTCACTATTCATCAAAAATTCAAGAATTTCAAAAAAATCCCAAAAATTATCTCATACCATTTTTCAATGTGTAGAATTAAAAAATGAATTATATTTTATAAAATTAATTTTCTAAATACCATTAATTTAATTTTCAAATAAAATCATACATAATTCAAAAATTAATAATTTAATAACTATAACTAGTATTATATCACATTGAAACATTTACCAAGATGTCATTATAATAAATCCTTACAAAAATAAAATAATAATACAATTTAATATTCATTAGGGTCATATTAATATTCAAATTACTATTCATAAGGGTATGTTATTATTCACCAAAAAACAAGTTGGTTCTATTAGGCTTCAAATGACATACTAAACACAATTGTAAATGACATTTTTTCGAAATTAAAAACATAGAAGTGGAAAAATTATTTTCTAAAGGATAGTTATAAATATGTAATTAAAACAAAGTTTTGTGCATTACAATTTATTTTTTAAAAGAAAAATTGGGAGGTTACATTATCCCCACCTTTCGGAAATTGTGTCCTCATAATTTTATTTACTTTTTATACAAGTGAGGGTACCTTTATCATAGTGTCCACCTTGTTTCATTATCATCTTGGTCACATAAATAAAAGGTCCATGAATTGACACAATTATTTATAGATCCTTAAAAATAATTTGGCTCATTTACCCAAATATACCTTGTAAAACTTGGGTCATATGGGTGTTCACAGAAAAATAGTTTTGGAAAATAACTTGTGTGGCATATTTTCTAAACACCTGATAAAACATGATTTTTATAAAATAGTCTGACCATGTTTGAGTTTAAACGTTAAATATATGGTCCTTTTAAAATGACATAAGTATGTTCTGAAATGGTATATTGTAAAATCAAATATAAATAGGTTACGCAAGGATCCCCTTCTTCAGAACCTTTTTTAAAATCGTAATATGCTTCAAAAGTTTATAATAGGGTAAAATATTTGAAAATTTAGTGATAATATTTACCTTTCTTGAAAATATGGGAATATTAAAAAAAATGATTTGATTAAATGTAACCCATGATCCATGGTGGTATCAAGGTATAGTATAGGTGGTTGATATCTCAAACAATTTCTTGCAACTTAGTTGTATGTTAGAAAATGTTTCAGAGTCATCTGGACATGACTTTACAATTATTATTTCAAGCATGTCATCAGGAAGAGAAAGGAATTTCATTTGAGATCCTCCCCCTAAAATTGTTAAATGGTATTCCTTGATGTAAAAATTTATAAAACAAGGATTTAACTTAAATAATAGACATACTGACTAACCAAATGTTTCACTGGAATTCCTAAACCCTAAAGTTTTCTAAACCTTTCCTCAGATACCAACTATAAGGACCCATACTTAAAATGTTACTTAGTCTTGAACTTTAGTCAAGAACATACATTATTACACATTGAAGATCTTTTTGGGTTTAGAGTTTTAGAAAATTAGGATACCTTTCATACATTACATACCACATTCATATAAGAGGATACTACTAAAAATAGTTTCAATTTTTTCAAAATATAAAACATTAAATCTTAAGACATGATTTATTTGAAAAATCTTTAAACATTTAACACGGATTCCTTCTTCGTATTACACACCCTTATAACATGTGAAATCATTTTAAAGCGTGGAATGAGTAAAAAAAGCTCAGTAAGAGACATAGAAATATTGAATGAACAAATTAGTCCATGAATACTTGAAACGTGTGAAATCATTTTTAAAATACATACTTTTCACCCATATAAACTTACTTTGTGAAACATGAGATTTCCACAAGATCCACACAAAACATAATAACATAAAGTTAACACTTAGAGGTACGTGGGGTATTACTTACATAATCTTGTAACCCTCTCGGCTACGATATAATTTTTAACAATCATGGCTACCTTAAAATTTCTATAACCATCGTAGTTACACAAGGAGTAACCATACGGCCAATCTCCAACTTACACATACCCAATAAATTGAAGGGAAATATAAGTTTCACCCTTCATCATAAACAATTCCCAAGAAAACAAAACACTATTCTGAGGTCACATGAATCTTTTAAGGATGTCTGGGCCTACCCACTTCATGAAGGATGGGTTCAGTCCCCAATGACCTTCCATATTTACAATTATCATTCATATTTACAATGATCAACCACAAGAATGCATTTAGTAAAGAAATAACTTTTTTTAACAATGAGGATTTTTTCATGTTTAGATATTTATAGATATGGGTCATAAAAATTTTATAAAATTACACATTATTAAATAGTGGATACCATAAAAATAGTATTCATTTCTTCCAAAATATAAAACATTAAATCTTAAAACATGATTTCTTTAACAAACCTCTACATCATTCATCATGACTCCCTTATTTCCCTTACCTATTATTATATCTTGTGAAAAAACTTTTTAAAAACATGGGATGATTATAAAAATAAGTAAGGGGTATTAAGAAAGAAAGTGTTATTCAAGTGATAACATAAAAACCCATAAAACCCATGATCATAAAAACTCATATGCATAAAAATATCATGTAGTTTCCTATTGATATATTTTCCATATAACTCTTACATTCACCCTTACACATGGAATAAACCTTTTTTCACTTCCATCTTCAGATATTTTCAAGTTAAGAGCTTTAGGGGGATAGGGCACAATAAATTCATAAAATTATACATTATTACAGAGTGGATACCATAAAAACAGTATTCATTTCATGCAAAATATAAATCTTTTCACCTAAAACATGATTTCTTTGAAAAATATTAAAACATTTAACTTGGATTCCTTATTTTTCCTACACATCCTTATATCCTATGAAAATAATTTAGAAACTTAGGATGAGTACAAATCTCTGTAATGGATATGAAAATAAGGAAAGAACATATTATACCATCAAAACATGTAACATATTAAATCACTTTAAAAATATATACTTGTCACCCATATATACTTACTTTTTGTGAAATGAGATTTAAAATTGATCCAAAAAAACATAAGAACATAAATATAACCATAAAGTTATCATGTGTCATTACATACATAAATCTTGTAACCCTCTCAGCTACCTTATAATTTGTAACCCTCATGGCTACCTTACAATTTGTGTAACCATCGCAGTTACACTTGGAGTAACCATATGGATGACCTATAATATACAAATACTTAATGCATTGGATGGAAATATAGGTCAAACCCTTCATCATAAATAATTCTCAATAATTATAATGTAATCATAAAACTTAAATAATTAATAAAAACATTTCTTTTGAATTTTCTAAAACAAAATTTAAAAATATGATTTTAAAAGAAAATCCCCTTATATAAATCATGTAATTGAGGAGAGACTTAATATAGTGGATGGAATATGTATATACATTTTAAATAAACATATTTAAACATAATATAAACAAAACACATCACACAAACAATTCTAATACCACATAAATAATGAATTAGAATGGTAACCCAAATAAAGGAAATCAGGTTAAGAATTCCAGGACCTCGGGTTTTGTCTTACTTACAACTAATATAAAACTCCTGTATATTGGTTAAAAGAGTGATAATAATATATTATAAAAACATATCCACCTTGATAATAGCTCATATGATCATTTCATTACATCATTTCACCCTTTAATTGTTTGTATTTTGTTCCTTGATCTCTTTTGGGTGACTTCTTTACTTGATTTCCATGATTGGTTCATCAGGTTTGTTATTGTCAATTTGAAATAAAAATATAGAATTGGAATGGAGTAGTATTTACATATTTCCAGAACCCTAAATTATACCATTTATCATTTTGAATTATTAAATTATGATGATTCATAAGTTAAAACATTAATGATGTTTGTTTAGGACTTTTTAGCGATTCTTCAATCGTAAAGAACACTTTTTTCATAATTTAATAACATGTGAATAAAATTATTTCAAAACCAAGGATGAGACATTATACATATATAATAACCTATTTCAACCATACAAATGGTTTCATGACCAGCCTTTAATGAATTAACAAAAATTTAAATCTCATCATCCATGATGTCAATAATTCGACACATCACATACAATTTTTTAATTCCTTGAATAAGTGGGAGAGGAGAAGAATATTGATGAGGAATTTTCAATGAAAATGAGAAAATCCATAATATATAATATTCTGGAGCATTCATGCCTCTTGGATAACAGGAGGTGAGTAAATAAGAAGAAAATAAAGGAACTTAAAATAAAATAAGAGTTGAGAAATCCCTTATGAAATTTCGGCAACTTAACGGCATCGCTTAAAATATCATAAAATATTTTGATGATAGAAAAGGGGTACCCAATCATTCTTACATAATATGGGAAGTAAATGGAATATGTAAAGGCATGTCCCAACATAATCCTAGGGAAATGAAAAAGAATAACATAAAATTAAAGAAAATAAAGAAAATCTAAGATGATGTTTACCTCTTGATCTATTCTCTTCGACATCCTTCTTGTGTCTTTTGGTTCTGGACTTTTGGTGAGACCAGTATCTCTAGGACGTTGGGAAGAGCCTTGGGAGGAGTATTGGGAAGAACATAGGTGTGGATCAAGCCTTGAGAGGTGTTGGAGGAAGAGGTAAATGATGGTGGTATTCACAGTGGAAGAGAGGAGGTATTTTACATTATTTTAATCATTATTATAATATTTTGATCAAGACTATGAATAGTCTTAAATAATGTGACCCCAAATAGTAATAATTTCATGTGAGTTTTATCCAAGTGGTATTACATCACTTATTATGTAATAAATAGTGTATTTTAACTGACAATTTGAATATACTGTATTTTACCTTATTTCATTATTTATCAAAAAATTCAAGAATTTCATAAAAATCCCAAAAAATCACCCTTACCAATTTTCGACATGTACAACCTACTTGTTTTTTGGTGATTAGTAATAGAAATTTTTGAATAGTAATATGAATATTAATATGACCCTAATTAATAGTAACTCTTATTATGATTTTATTTTCTTAAGGTTCTAATAAAATGACATGTTGGTTAATTTTTCAAGGTCATATAAAAGTAGTTATAGTTTTAAAAGTATTAATTTTTGAATTATGTATGATTTTAGGTAAAAATTAAATAAATTATATAAAGAAAATTATTTCCAAAAAATGGACTTCATTTTTTAATTCTACATGTTGAAATATGGAAAGGGATAATTTTTGGGCTTTTTCTAAAATTGTTGCATTTTCTATGATTAGTGAAATGCATTAAAATATTGTATATTCAAATTATCAGTTAAATAAACTATTTATGACATCATAAGTGATGTAAGGACACTTGGTTCGAACTAACATGCGCTTATTACTATTTGGGTTCACATGAATTAATACTATTTATAGTGTGGAGCAAAAATATTATAGTAATGATTAAAATAATATAAAATACCCCCTCTCCTCCACTATAAATACCACCCTTATTTACCTATTCCTCCCACACCTCTCAATACTTTATCCTTACCTATGTTATACCCAGTATTCCTCCCATGGCTCTTCTCCACGTCCTAGTGCTTCGGGTCTCACTAATAACTCAAAACCAAAGGCCTTAAGAAGGATCTCATGGAGAAGAGATCAAGAGGTAAACATCCTCTTTTGTTTTCTTTATTTACATTCCTTTTATGTTATTATTTTTATTTTCATTTGGAATATATTGGAATATTTCATTAAATATTTCCCCATTAATGACCATATTATTTAATAATTATCAGAGACCCCTTTTCTCTCATAAAAATGTTTTATGAAATTTTAAGTGGTGTCGTTAGGCTACCGAATTTTCATAAGGGATTTCTCAAATTTTCTTTCTTTTGAAGATTAATTTGTTTTCATATTCATTACTCCCCTATTATTATCCAAGAGGAATGAAAGCTACAAAATCTAATATATTTTTTATGTTCTCATTTTGATGTGAAATTCATCATCAATATTTTTTTCCTCCCCTACTTATTCAATGAATTAAAAACATTGTCTGTGATGTGTCGAATTACTGACATCATGGATGATGTGATTTAAATTTGCATTAATTCCTTCAAGGCTAGTCATGAAAAAAAATTTATAGTTGAAATAGGTTATAATATATGTATTATGTCTCATCCATGGTCCGATAATTATTTGGTACACATGGTTTAAATTTATAAAACAAAATGAGGTCGTCATTATCAAAGAACCACTAAAATGATCTAAACGAACATCATTAATGTTTTAACTTATGAATCATCTTTATTTAAAAATTACATCAGAAAAATGGTATAATTTATGGTCCTGGAAATATATAAATATCACTCCATTACAATTCTAGAGTTTCACTTCCAATTGACAAGAAAAACTATCTTGAACCAAACAAGGAAATAGTCTAATGATCTCACCTAAAAACAGTGAAAGGAACAAAATATTGATAATTAAAGAGTGAAATGATGTAATGAAATGATTATATAAGGTTTAATAAATATGTATATGTTCCTTTAATATATTGATAAAACTATTTTAAACATTATAAATAATGTTTAAACAATTTTTAAGCAGCTAAACTGGAGGTAAGGGAATTCTTTACCCGATTTCCATTCTTTGGGTTAACCTTCTACTTAATTATTTAGGTAATATTAAAAAAAATTGTGATGGGATCTATATATAATATATTAATTATGTGTATTTATTGTTTATATTCATCCTTTGAATTATGTTTCACATCAATTATATGATATTTATAATTATCCTCTAAAAATAAATTTTCCACTTCTATGTTTTGAATTTCGAAAAATGCTCATCTATAATTAAGTTCAGTATGTTATTTTGAACCAAATGGAACCAACGTGTTTTTTTGTTTAATAGTAACATAACCATATGAAAATTAATATTTCATTTATGAATAGTAAATTTTATTAATATTTTGTTTTCTTAAGGAATTATGATAAGGACATTTTTTTAAATTTTTTAGTGTGATATAAAAGCAGTTATAGAATTAAAATTGATAATTTTTGAATTAAGAATGATTTTATTTAAAAATTAAATTAATAATATATAGAAAATTATTTTCAAAAAATGAATTTCATTTTTTAATTCTATACGTCGAGAATTTTTAGGTTTTATGTTTTAAATTTTATCTTCAAGTTTATTTTCTATGGGAATTCTTAACCTGATTTCCATTCTTTAGGTTAACATTCTACTTCATTATTTATGTGGTATTAGAATTATTTATGTGATGGGATTTTTTATATTATGTTTAATTATTTTTATATATAATGTATATACATTTTTCATCAACTCTATTAAGTCTCTCTTAAATTATATGATTTATGTATGGGGATTTTCCTTTAAAATCCTCTTTTAAAATTATATACTAAAAAATAAAAAATCAATGTTTTTATGAAATTATTCATGTTGTATAATTACGTTATGTTTCTTGGTCATTGTTTATGGTGAAGGGGGTGACCTATATTTCCCTCCAATGCATTTGGTATGTGTAAGTTGGAGGTCGTCTATATAGTTACTCCTAGTGTAACTGTGAAGGTTACACAAATTTTAAGGTTTCCATGAGGGTTACAAATTATAAGGTAGCTGAGAGGGTTACAATATTATGTACGTAATTCCCCAAGATAACTTTATGGTTATATTTATGTTCCTATGTTTTGTTTCAATCTTGTGGAAATATAATTTCACACAAAGTAAGTATATATGGGTGACAAGTATGTATTTTGAAAGTGATTTTATGTGTTACAAGTATTCATTGATTAATGTGTTCTTTCCTTATTTTCATATACCTTAATAGACTTTCTGCTCATCCCAAGTTTTTAAATTATTTTCGCAGGTTATATGGATGTGTAAGACAAAGAAATAATACAAGTTAAATGTTCAATGATATGTCAAAGAATTCATGTTGTATATTCTAGAAGTTCTCATGTTCAAGGAATATTACACATCAAAATTATTCTCCTCTTCTACTTATTCAAGGAATTAAATCACCATATGTGATGTGTCAATTTACCAACATCTTGGATGATGTGATTTTAATTTCCTTTAATTACTTCAAGGATATTCATGAAAACATTTTTATGGTTGAAACATGTTATAATATATGTTTTATGCCTCATCTATGGTGCTGGAATTCTTTTGTACGCATGGTATTAATTTATAAAACAAAATGAGGTCATTATTGTCAAATAACCACTAAAATTATCAAAATGAACATCATAAATATCTTAACATAGGAATCATCCTCTTACAAAACATCAAAATGATTAATGGTATTATAATTTTTTGAGTGATGTTTTTTGTGTATATTATATTGAATTCTGTGTATTTATAGTGTATATACATATTCCATCCACTCTATTATGTCTCTCTTAAATTACATGATTTATGTAAGGGGCTTTTCTTTTAAAATCCTCTTCTAAAATTCTTTTTTACAAAATTCAAAAGAAATGTTTTTATACAATTATTCATTTTTTATGATTATGTTCTCGTTCATTGGAATTGTTTATGATGAATGTTGGGACCTATATTTACCTCTAATTCATTGGTTATGTGTATGTTGGAGGTCATTTGTATGGTTACTCCATGGGTAAATACGATGGTTATAAAAATTTTAAGGTATCTATGATGGTTAAAAATTATAGGGTAGCTGATAGGGTTATAGGATTATGTATGTAATGCCCCAAGATACCTATAAGGGTTATAATTATGTTATTATGTTTTGTGTGGATATTTTGGAAATATTATGTTTCCCAAATTAAGAATATATGGGTAAAATTATGTCTTCTAAAAATGATTTCACACATTACAATTATTCATGGACTAATGTGTTCTTTCAATCTTTTTTTACCCCTTAGTGAACTCTTTGTGATCATCCCATGTTTTTAAATAATTTTCACAGGTTATAAGGATGTGTAAGACAAAGAATTAATCCAAGTTAAATGTTAAATATTTTTCAAAGAAATCATGTTTTAAGCATTAATGTTTTATATTTTGAATAAAATGGAAACTATTTTTAGTAGTATCCTCTTATATTAATGTGGTATGTCATGTATGAAAGGTTTCCATTTTTTTAAATTATTAATTTTCGAATTAGGTATGATTTTATTTAAAAATTAAATTAATTATATTTAGAATATTCTTTTCAAATAATTGATTTTATTTTTGAATTCTACGCGTCGAAAAATGGTATTGGTGTATTTTTTGGATTTTTTTGAAATTCTATAATTTTTTTATGAATAGTAATATGCGATAAAATACGATAAATGATAATTACTTGATTTACTGCATCATAGGTGATTCAAGGATGATGTAAGAGAACTTTATTAAATCTCACATCCCATTATTACTATTTCTGGTCACATGAATTAAGACTATTCATAGTCTTGAGAAAAAATGTTATAATAATGATTAAAATAATGTAAAATACCCCCTCTGCTCCACTATAAATACCACAATCATTTCAATCTTCCTCCCACACCTCTTAAGCCTTGATCCTTACATAAGTTCTACCACACACTTCTCCCAAGGATCTTTTCCACGTCCTAGAGCTTCTTTTCTCACCAAAATTCCAAAACCAAATGCCTTATGAACGATCTCAAGGAGAAGTGATCAATAGGTAAACATCCTCTTTTATTTTCATTTTTTTCTTTTTTATTATTTTATTATTTTTTATTCCTTTAGATTATTTTAGGATATATCATTCCATATCCCCTCTTACATCTTATATTATCTAATAATTATGAGATACTTCTTTTCTCTCATAAAAATATTTTATTAAATTTTAAGTGACGTTGTTAGGATGCCGATTTTTTGTGAGAGATTTCTCAATTTTTCCTTTATTTTGAGTTTCATTGTTTTCTTCTTCATTCCTCACCTCCTCTTATCCAAGAGGCATGAAATATAAGAAATCTTGTATATTCTTGATGTTCTCATTTTCATGTAAAATTCATCTTCAATTTTATTTTCCTCACCCACTTATTCAAGTTATTAAAAATATTTTTTGTGGTGTGTTGAATTACCAACATCTTGGATGGTGTGATTTCAATTATATTTAATTCCTTTAAGGATGGTCGTGAAACCATTTTTACAGTTGAAAAATGTTATAATATACATATTATGTCTCATCGATGGTTCTGAAATTATATTTTACACATGGTTTTAATTTATATAACAAAATGATGACGTTATTATCATAGAACCACTAAAATGATCTAAACGAACATCATTAATGTTTTAACTTATGAATAATCTTAATTTAAGAATTAAGATTAATAGATGGTTTAATTTATAGTTTTATAAATATTTAAATACCACTCCATTAAAATTCTGGAGTTTTGCATCTTATCTACAAGAATATCTATCATGAACCGATCATGGAAAACATGTATAGAACTAACCAAAAACAATGAAATGAACATAATACTAGAAATTAAAGGAAGAAATTATGTAATAAAATGATCATATAATGTATTATAAAGATGTATATGATTCTTTAAGATATTAAAAACACTATTTTAACCATTATACAATAATTTTAAATGAGCTGTAAGAAAGACAAACCTGAGGTAAGGGAATTCTTAACTCGATTTCCATTCTTGGGGTTAACCTTCTACATCGTTATTTATATTGTATAATTTTTTTTTGTGTGACAGTTTTTGTTTATATGTTGTTTAATTATGTCTATTTACAGTGTATATACCTATTCCATCCACTATATTATGTATTTCATCAATTATATGATTTATGTAAGGGGATTTTCTTTTAAAATCCTCTTTTAAAATTCGGATTTATACACTTCAAAATAATGTTTTTTTCTATTATTCATGTTGTATGATAATTTTATGGTTCTTAGGAATTGTTTATAATGATGTTTGAGACCTATATATTCCTCAAATTCATTGGTTTTTTGTAATTTAGAGGTAAATCATATGTTTACTCCAAGTGTAACAGCAATGGTTACACAAATTGTAAGGTAGTCGTGAGGGTTACAAATTATAAGGTCATCGGGAGGGTTACAATATTATGTAAGTAATGCACAAAGATAACTTTATGGTTATATTTACGTTCTTATATTTTTGGTAGATCTTGTGTAAATCTCATTTCACACAATGTAGGTATATATGGATGACAAGTTCAGGTTTATAGTTTTAGAGAATTAGGATACCTTTCATATCTAACATACCACATTCATACAAGAGGATGCTACTAAAAACAGTTTCCATTTTTTTCAAAATATAAAACATTAAAGTTTAAAATATGATTTATTTGAATAATAATAAAACATTTAACGTGGATTATTTATTTGTCTAAAAAATCCTTATAACCTATGAAAATCATTTAAAAACATGGGGTGAGCACAAAAGGCACAGAATGGTATATAAAAAGAAGGAATGAGAACATTAGTCCATGAATACTTGTAATGTATGAAATCATTTTCAAATGACAAAGGTATCATCCATATGTACTTAATTTCTTAAACATAAGATTTACACAATATCCACACACAAAAATTATAACATAAAAATAACCATAGAGGTATCTTGGGGAATTACCTACATAATCTTGTAACCCTCTTAGCTGCCTTATAATTTGTAACCATTACGGTTGACCTCCAATGCAACCATTGTAGTTACACAAGGAGTAAAGATACGGCCAACCTCCAACATACACATATCCAATGAATTAGACAAATATATAGGTCCCACCCTTTATCAAAAACAATTCCAAAGAACTAGATCACAATAATTCAACATAAATAATTTCATAAAAACATTTCCTTTGAAATTCCATAAAACAGAGTTTTAAATGATGATTTTAATGGAAAACCCCTTACATAAATCATATAATTGAGAAGAGACTTAATAGAGTGGATGGAATATGTATATAAATTATAAATATACATAATTAAATATAATATAAACAAAACCCATCACGCAAAAAAATTTAATACCACATAAATAATGAAGTAGAATGTTAACCCATAGAATGGAAATCGGGATTAGAATTCCCTTACCTCGGGCTTGTCTTACATAAAACTTGTTTAAACCTCTGGTATATTGGTTAAAATAGTGTTATTAATATCTTATAGAAAAATATCCATTTTCATAATACCTTATATGATAATTTCATTATATCATTTCAAACTTTAATTGTTAGTATTTTGTTCATTGCATTGTTTTGGCTGTGTTTTTACATGATTTCCCTGACTGGTTAAGGAAGGTTGTTCATCTCAATTGGAAGTCAAACTCCAGATTTGGAATGGAAATCTATTTACATATTTCAAGTACCATAATTTAATCCATTTATAATGTTGATTTTTGATATTATGATGATTCATATGTTAAAACATTAATGATGTTCGTTTATATCATTTTAGTGGTTCTTTGATAATAATGACCTCATTTTGTTTAATAAATTAAAACCATGTGTAAAAAAGAATTACCAAACCATTGATGAGACATAATACGAATATTATAACCTGATTCAACCAAAAAAATTATTTCATGACCATGCTTGAAATAACTAATGGAAATTGAAATCAGATCATCGACGATGTTGGTAAATCGACACATCATGGAAGATGTTTTATTTCGTTGAATAAGTGGAGGAGGAGAAGAATATTGATGAAGAATTTTCCATGATCATGAGAACAAACAGAATATAAAATATTCTGGAGATTTCATTCCTCTTGGATAAGAGGAGGTTAGGAAGGAATAATAAAATAAAGGAACTCAAAATAAAAGAAGAGTTGACAAATCCCTTATGAAATTTCGGCAACCTAACAATGTTGCATAAAATTTTAAAAAATATTTTGATGATAGAAAATGGTTCTATCATCATTATTACATAATATGTGTAGTAAGGGGAATATGGGAAGAAATATCACAACATAATCCAAATAAAATTAAAAATAATAACATAAAATAAATGAAAAGAAATAAATCAAAAGAGGACTGAACACAATTGTAGATGACCATTTTTTGAAATTCAAAACATAGAAGTGGAAAAAATATTTTTAAAGGATTTTCATAAATATCTCTTTAAATTAAAGTTTCATTCATTTCAATTTATTTTTTGAAAATAAAATTGGGATGTTATCCCAACACAAGCCAAAGGAAAATAAAAGGAATAAATTAAAATGAAAGAAAAGAAAGAAAACAAAAGAGGATGTTTACCACTGGATTTATTCTCCTTGAAGTCCTTCTTAAGGCCTTGAATTTTGGCCTTTTGGTGAGACAAGAATCTCTTAGACGTGGGGAAGGTCCATGGGAGTAGTATTGGCCAGAACATAGGTAAGGATCAAGTCTTCATAGGGGTCGTATGAATAGGGCCATGAGGGTGTTATTTATAGTGGAGGAGAGGGGGTATTTTTCATTATTTGAATTATTATTATAATATTTTTTCCCAAGACTATGAATTTTCATAGTTCATGTGACCCCAAATAGTAATAATGGCATGTCAGTTCAAACCAAGTGTCCTTACATCACTTATGAGTTCATAAATAGTTTATTTTACTAATAATTTGAATATATGGTATTTTACTGTATTTCATTATTCATCAAAAATTCCATAATTTCAAAAAAATCCGAGAAATTCACCCTAACCATTTATTGAGGTGTAGAATTCAAAAATGAACTATGTTTTTGGAAAATAATTTTCTATATATTACTAATTTTATTTTTAAATAAAATCATACTTAATTCAAAAATTAACAATTTAAATTTCTATAAATGCTTTTATATCACAATGAAAAATTAACCAAGATGTTATATTCTTAAATCATTAAGAAAATAAAATAATAATACAACTTACTATTCATTAGAGTCATATTACTATTTATAATGGTATGTTACTATTCACTAAAATACTTGTTGGCTCCATCAGACTCCAAATAACATACCAAACACAATTATAGATGACCTTTTTTGAAATTAAAAACATATAAGCAGAAAAGTTGTGTTCAAAGGCTATTTATAATTATTGTTTAAGCCCATAGTTTTGCAAATACCAATAATTAGGTGTTCCTTGGAAATTATTAAAATATTCCATCACTTTTTCTATAAATACCAACCCATTCATTTATTCCATTCATTCCAACTTCCTCCTAAATGAATCTATGGCCTCTTTACTTCCCAATTAGTCCTCTCAAGGTTTCTGTAAGCCCCTATGGTCCCAAACTTCATGTTTTGGGAGTTACTCTACAAGGTAATAAAATTATTTAATTCTTTCTTTTTCCATTCAAGTTCTTTTTTATGTGGTATAGAATTCAAGAATCTATACCATGTTCTTCTTTTCAAATTATTATTGATCTTTTCATTATTATGATTAATTTTTGGATGGGTGACCCTTGTCCCCTGTCTTTTTAATGTTTTCTAAAACTATGTTGCATGACCGTTAGGCTACGGAATTTTTGTAAGGTATTTCTCAACTATTATTTTATTTTGAGTTACTTTATTTTATTTTTCTTTCCTCATATCCTCTTACCCAAGAGGAATGGAATCTACAAAAATCATGTGTATTCTGTATTTCCTCATCTTCATTTACAATTCATCATCCTTATTCTTATCTTCTCCCATTTATTCAAGGAATAAAAACATTGTCTGTGATGTGTCGAATAATTGACATTATGGACGATGTAATTTCAATTTGTGTTAATTCCTTCATGTATGGTCATGAAACAACTTTTATGTTTGAACCCAGTTATAATATATTTATTATATATTATATAATGTTCTATAAATTTTTTGTACACATGTTACCAATTTATAAAACAAAATTTTGTCTTTATTATCAAAAAACCACTAAAATGATGTAAACGAACATCATTAATGTTTTAACTTGTGAATAATCATCATATAAAACCTCAAAATGATAAATGTTATGGTTTATGGTACATGAAATATTTAAATACAATTTATTTCCATTTTTGGAGTTTCACTTACAATCGACAAGAACATCCATCATGAACCGATCGTGGAAATATTATAAAGAACGCTCCCAAAACAACAGAAGAAACAAAATACTAAAAATTAATGGTTGAAATGATCTTATAAAATTATCATATAAGATGTTATAAATATGAATATGTTTCTTTAAGATAATAATAACACACTTTTTACAATTATAAAAGAGGTTTAAACAAGTTGAAGTAGGACAAAAATGAGGTAAGGGAACTCTTAACCCGATTTCCATTCATTGGGTCAACCTTCTACTTCATTATTTATGTGATATTAGAATTTTTCATTTTATTGGTTTTTTTTATATTATTTTTAATTATTTCTATTTATAGTTTATATATATATTCCATCAACTATATTAAGTCTCACTTAAATTATATGATATTTATAAGGGACGTTTCTTTTAAAATCCACTTTTAAAATTCTGTTTTTAAAAAATTCAAAAGAAATATTTATATGAAATTATTCTTGTTGTATGATTATGTTTTGGTTCTTGTTCTTTTTTATGATAAATTATGGGACCTATATCTCCCAGAAATTCATTGGGTATCTGTATGTCAGATTTCGTCCATATGGTTACTCCAAGTTTATCTGTGATGGGTACACAAATTGTAAGGTAGTCGTGAGGGTTAAATAAATATGGTAGCCGAAAGGGTTAAAAGTTTATTTAAATAATTACCTAATATACCTTTATGGTTCTAATTATGTTCTTAGGTTTTCTGTGGATCTTGTGGAATTCTCATGTTTCACAAAGTATATATGCTTTAAAAGTATATCTTTTGGAAATCATTTCATATGTTACAAGTATTCATGGACTAATGTGTTATTTCCTTCATATATATCCCTTACTGAGATTTTTGTGCTCATACCATGTTTTGAAAATATTTTCACTAGTTATATGGATGTGTAAGACAAAGAAGAAAGCTAAGTTGAATGTTTAAATATTTTTCGATGAAATGAAAATCCACTAATATAAATATTATAATTGAACTGATAATTAATAGAGTGGATGGAATATGTATATACAATGTAAATTAAAATAATTCAACATAATATAAAAAAACCCATAACACAAACAACTATAATACCACATAAATAATGAAGTATAATGTTAACCCAAAGAATGGAAATCGGGTTAAGAATTCCCTTACCTCGGGTTTGTCTTACTTTAAACTTGTCTAAACCTCTTGTATAATGGTTAAAAGAGTCTTATTAATATAATATAGAAAAATATCCATATTTATAACATCTTTTATGATCATTTTATAATATTGTTTCACCCTTTCATTGTTAGTATTTTGTTCCTTCCATTGTTTCGGGTCCGTTCTTTACATGATTTCTAGGATTGTTTCATGATGGATATTCTTGTCAATTGGAAGTGAAACTCACGAATTGGAATGGATGGGTATTTACATATTTCGAAAATACATAAATTATACCATTTATCAATTTTAATTCTTAAATAAAGATGATTCATAAGCTAAAACATTAATGATGTTTTTTAGATCATTTTTGTCTTTCTTTGAAAATAAAGATCTCATATTGTTTTATAAATTAAAACCATGTGTAAAAACGAATTATAGAATAATAGATGAGACATAATACATATATTATAACCTGGTTTTACCATTAAAATGGTTTCAAGACTAGAAATGAATAATTAAATCCAATTGAAATCACTTCGTCCACGATGTCAGTAATTCAACACATCACAGAAAATGTTTTTATTCCTTCAATGAGTGTGAGTGGAGAGGAATAATGATGATGAATTTTACATGAACATGAGAATATCCAAAATATAAATGATTCTGGAGACTTCATGACTCTTTTACTATAGGACATTATGAAATAATAATAAAATAAACGAACTCTAAATAAAATAAAAATTGGAAATCTCTCAAGAAAATTGGGCAGTCTAACGATGTCACTTAAAATTTCATAAAATAGTTTTATTAGAGAAAGGGGGTATCTCATCACTCTTATAAAATATGGTAAGTAAGGGGGTATGGAATGACATATCCCAACATAATCCAAAGAAAATAAAAAATATAACATAAAATGAAAGAAAGGAAAGAAAACTAAAGAGGATGTTTACCTCTTGATCTCTTCTCCTTGAGATCATTCTTAAAGCCATTGGTTTTGGCCTTTTGGAGAGTCCAACAGCTCTAGGACATTGGGATGAGCCATGGTAGGTGTATTGGGATGAAAATAGGTAAATTTAAATTCTTAAGACCTGTGGAAGGAAGAAACGAATGAGGGTGGTATTTATAGTGGAGGAGAGAAGGTATTTTTCATTATTATAAGCATTATTATAATATTTTTGCCCAAGACTAGGAACAAACATAGTTCATGTGACCCCAAATATTAATAATGGAATGTGAGTTTGAACCAAGTGTCCTTACATTACTTATGATGTCATGAATAGTTTATTTTACTAATAATTTGAATATACGTTGTTTTACTATATTTCACTATTCATCAAAAATAAAAGAATTTCAGAAAATTCCCAAAAATCCACCCTAACCATTTTTTGACGTATTGAATTCAAAAATGAACTCCATTTTTAGAAAATAATTTTCTAAATATTATTAATATAATTTTAAATAAAATCATACTTAATTCAAAAATTTAACTTCACTATTTTTAAAAAAAAATGAAATTCATGAAACATTATTTTAAGTATATATTTATAACTAGCCTTTAATAATAATTTTTCCACTTCTATGTTTTGAATTTCGAAAAACAGTCATCAATAATTGAGTTCATTATATTATTTGGAGTTTAATGGAACCAACCTGTGTTTTCGTTGAATATTAACATACCCTTTGGAAAAGTAATATGAATAGTAATATGGGCGTAATGAATAGTAAATTTTATTATTATTGTATTTTATTAAGGATTTAAATTTATGATATCTTGGTTAATTTTTTCAATGTGATATAAAATTAGTTGTAGAATTATAATTTGTTAATATTTGAATTAAGTATGATTTTTTTTGAAAATTAAATTAATGATATTTAAAAAATTATTTTCAGAATATGGACTTCATTTTTGAATTATATACATTAAAAAATGGTAAGGGTGAATTTTTTGGATTTTTATGAAAATATTGAATTGTCGATGAATAGTGAAATATGGTAAAATACCATATATTCAAATTAATAAAAAAATAAAATATTTAAAAAATCATAAGTGATGTAAGTATACTTGGTTAAAATTCACATTCCATTATTACTATTTGGGTCAGATGAACTAAGTATATTTATAGTCTTGGGAAAAACAATTATAATAATGATTAAAATAATGAAAAATGCATCCTCTCCTCCACTATAAATACGACCCTCATTCGTCTCTTCCTCCCACACCTCTCAAGACTTGGGCCTTACCTGAGTTCTTCCCAATAATCCTCCCAAGGCTCTTCCCCAATTCCTAGAGCTACTAGTCTCGCAAAAAGGAAAAAACTCAAGGCCTTAAGAAGGATATTAATGAGAAGAGATCAAGAGGCAGACATCCTCTTTTATATTCATTCTTTTCTTACATTTTATATTATTATTTTTAAATTTTTTTGGATTATGTTGGGATACTTCATTACATACCCCCCTTACATCCCATATTATGTAATAATGAAGAGATATCCCTTTTCTATAATCAAAATATTTTATAAAATTTTATGTGATCTCATTAGGCTGCCGAATTTTCGTGAGAGATTTCTCATGTCTTATTTTATTTTTAGTTCCTTTTTTTCTTCTTCTTTACTCACCTCCTCTTATCCAAGATATATGAAAGCTAAAAAATATTGTATATTATTTATTTTCTCATGCTCATGGAATATTAATTATCAATATTATTCTCCTCTCCCTCAGTTTCAAGGAATTAAAACACTATCTATGATGTGTCGATTTACCAGCATTATAGACAATGTGATTTCAATTTACTGTAATTCCTTCCAGGATAGTCATGAAACCATTTTAATGTTTGAACCATGTTATAATATATATATATATATATATATATAATATATTTTCCATGGTTCTAAAATTATTTTTTACACATGGTTATAATTTATAACACAAAATAATGTTTTTATTTTCAAAGAACCACTAAAATGATCTAAAAACAACATCAATGTTTTAACTTATGAATCATATTTATATCAAACATCATAATAATAAACGGTATAATTTATGGTACTAGAAATATGTAAATATATTTCATTTCTAATTCTAGAGTTTCACTTCCAATTTACAAGAAGAACTAACATGAACCAATCATAGAAATTATGTAAATAATGCTCCCAAAACAATGGAAGGAACCAAATACTACTAATTAAAGGGTGAAATGATGTAATGAAATTATCATGTAAGGTATTATAAAGATTTATATGTTTCTTTAAGATATTAATAACACTATTTTAACCATTATAAAAGAGTTTTAAACCTATTTGATGTAAGACGAGTCCGAGGTAAGGGAATTCTTAACCCGATTTCCATTATTTGGGTTAACTTTCTTCTTCATTATTTATGTGATATTAAAGTTGTTTTTGTGATGGATTTTGTTTTTATAATGTTTAATTATTTTTAATTACAGTTTATATACATATTCCATATACTCTTTTGAGTGCCTCTTATATTTTATTATTTTTATAAGTGGATTTTGTGTTTAAATTCTCTTTTAAAATTCTGTTTTACAAATTTCAAAAGAAATGTTTTTATGTAATTATTAATGTTGTATTATTATGTTCTAGTTCTTGGTAATTTATTGTGATGAAGGGTGGGACCTATATCTCCCTCGAATTCATTTTTTATGTGTATATTGGGGGTCATTCGTATGGCTACTCCATTTTTAACTGTGATGGTTACACAAATTAGAAGGTATCCATGAGGGTTACAAATTATAAGGTAGCCGATATGGTTACAAGTTTATGTATATAATTCCCCAAGATACCTCTATGGTTATATTTGTGTTCTTATGTTTTGTGTGGATATTTTTTAATTATCATATTTCACAAAGTAATTATATATGGGTGATAAGTATGTCTATTAAAAATGATTTCATATGTTACAATTATTCGTGGACTAATGTGATCCTTCCTTCTTTTTATAGCTCTTACTAAGATTTTTATTCTCATACCATGTTTTCAAATTATTTTAATAGGTTATAATGATGTGTAAGAAAAATAAGTAATCCAAGGTAAATGTTTGATGTTTTTTCAAAGAAATCATGTTTTAATATTTAATGTTTTATATTTTGAAAAAAATAGAAACTACTTTTTGTAGTATCCTCTTGTATGAATGTGGAATGTTATGTATGAAAGGTATCCTAATTATATAAAACTATAATACCAAAAAGATCCCCATTTTGTAATTATCTATGTTCTTGAATAATGTTCAAGATTAAGTAACGGTTTATGGCTGGGTCCATATAGTTGGTATCAGAGGAAATGTTTAGACATCTTTAAGGATTATGTGTTTTTGTTAAAAATATGGTTTGTCTTTATGTCTATCCGTTAAATTAAATCATTGTTTTATAACATTTTATATTAAGTAAATTTTATTAAAAATGGAAGTAGGAGGATCTCAAATGACATTCTTATCTCTTCCTGATGACTTGCTTCCAAAAATTATTGCAAATTCATTTCCAGACGACTCTGAAAAATTTTATAACATACAACTCACTTGCAATAAATTGTTTGATATGACAAACACCTGTACTATACCTCGATACCATCGTGGATTATGGTTTTTATTTAATCAAATCAAATTTTCTCATTATTCTAGTATTTTCAAAAAAACTTAAATATTTTCAAGGAATTTTTAAATATTTTACCTTATCGAAATATTTTGAAGCATATTATGATTTTGAAAAAGGTGGTGATGAATGAGACCCTTGCGCAACCTATTTATATATTCCATTACAATATACCCTTTTAGTGCATACTTATGATATTTTAAAGGACCATTTATTGAAATTTTCAACTTAGACTTGGTCAGACTATTTTATAAAAATCATATTTTATCATATTTTTTTTTAATTATATGCCATAAATGATTATTTTCCAAAACTATTTTTCTATGAATACCGATATGACCCAGGTTATACAAGGTTTATTTGGATAAAGGAAGAAAAGGATTTTGAAGGATCCCTAAATCATTGTTGCAATGAATGGACCTTTATTTACTTGACCTGGATGACTATTAATCCATTTGGACACCATGATCAAGGTACCCTAACTTGTTTAATAAGTAAATAAAATTGTGTGGATGCAATTTACCAAAGGTGGGGATAATGTAACATCCTGTTTTTTTAATTGAAATGCATGAATCTTTGTTTTAGGTATATATTTATAAAAAGCTTTTAAAAATTATTTTTCAACTTCTATGTTTTGAATTTCAAAAATTGATCATCTAAAATTGCATTCAGTAGGTTATTTAAAGTCTAATAGAACCAAATATTGATTTTGATAAATAGTATCTTACCCTTCTGAATTGTAATATGAATAGTACTATGGCCCTAATGAATAGTGAATTTTATTATTATTTTATTTTCTTAAGGCTTTAAATTAATGTCATCTTGGTTATGTTTTCATTGTGATATAAAAGAAGTTGTAGAATTAAAATTTTTAATTTTTGAATTAATTGTGATTTTATTTAAAAAAATTATTAATAATATTTAGAAAATTATGTTTAAAAAAAGGAGTTCATTTTTGAATTATACACATCAAAAAATGGATATGGTGAATTTTTGTTTAATTATTTCATGTCCTATCATGAAACTATTTTTATGATTGAACCATTTTATAATATATGTATTATATATTATATAAGGTTATGGAATCTTTTTGTACACATGTTTCCAATTTATAAAATAAAATGAGGTCGTTATTATCAAATATCCACTTAAATGATCCAAACTAATATTATTAATGTTTTAACTTATGAATAATCCTAAAATAGAACCACAAAATCCAAAATGGTATAATATGTGGTACTAAAAATATGTAAATACGTTTCCATTACAATTTTGGATTTTCACTTCTAATCGACAAGAACATACATCATGTACTGATCATGGAAATCTTATAAATAACGCTCCCAAAACAATGGAAGGAACAAAATACTAATAATTAATGGGATAAATAGTGTTATAAAATGATCATATGAGATGTTATAAGGATTAATATGTTTATTTAAGATAATAATAACACTCTTTTAAAAATTATAAAATAGGTTTAAACAAGTTTAATTAATACAACCCCGGGGAATGTGAATTATTAACAAAAATTCCATTCTAGGGGTTAACCTTGTACTTCATTATTTATGTGGTATTATAATTGTTTATATGATGTGTTTTGTTTATTTTATGTTGAACTATTTGTATTTATATTGTATGTAAATATTCCATCAACTCTATTCGGTCTCACTTCAAATATATTTTATTTATAAGGGACTTCTCTTTTAAAATCCTCTTTTAAAATTATGATTTTACAAAATTCAAAAGAAATGAATTTTATGAAATTATTCTTGTTGTATTATTCTTTTCTCGTTCTTGGGAATTGTTTATGATGTAGGGTGGTACTTATATCTCCCACCAATGCATTGGGTTTGTGTAAGTTGGATGTCTTCTATATGGTTACTCCAAGTGTAATTGCGATGGTTACACAGATTGTAAGGTAGTTGTGAGGGTTACAAATTATAAGGAAACTAAGAGGGGTAATAGTGTATGTATATAATTCCCAAATATAAATTTATGGTTCTATTATTGTTCTAATGTTTTGTGTGGATCTTGTTCAATTATTATGTTTCACAAAGTAAGTATATAATAGTGACAAGTATGTATTTTGGAAATGATTCCATACGTTACAATTAATCATAGACTAATGTGTTCTTTCCATATTTTTGTATCCCTTACTGAGTTTTTGTTCACATCCCATGTTTTTAAATTATTTTCACAGGTTATAAGGTTTTTTAATACAATTATGGAAGCCAAGTTAAATTTTTGATGATTTTTCGAAGAAATGAAAATCCCCTTACATAAATAATATAGTTAAAGAGAGAATTAATAAATTGGATGGAATATTTATATACACAGTAAAAACACATAATTCAAAAAAATATAAAAAAACCCATCACACAAAAAATTCTAATACCACATAAATAATGATGTACAATGTTAACCCAATGAATGGAAATCGGGTTAAGAATTATCTTACCTTAGGTTTTTCATACAATAAAATCTTTTAAACCTCCAATATATAATAGTTAAAATAGTGTTATTAATATCTTTCAGAAATATAACCATCTTTATAATACCTTATATTATCATTTCATTACATCATTTCACCCTTTAATTATTATTATTTTGTTCCTTTCATTGTTTTGGGTGATTTCTTTACATGATTTCCATGATTGGTTCATTATGGTTGTTCTTGTCAATTGGAAGTGAAACTCCAGAATTTGAAGGGAGTGGTATTTACATATTTCTAGAACTCTAAATTATACCATTTATCATTTCGAATTCTTAAATGAGTATGATTTATAAGTTAAATCATTATTTATATTTTTTTAGGTTGGTATCCTCTTGTATGTATGTGGTATCTTGTGTAGTAAAGGTATCCTAAATCTCTAAAACACTAAACCCGAAACAATCTTCATTGTGTAATAATGAATGTTATTTTCTAAAGTTAAATATTAAGTAACATTTTAAGGAAATATAAGGCCCCGGCCTTAAACCTTACTTAATATTGAATTAAATGAATAAGTCACATTGAGTATCTTTTCAGGTTTAGAGTTTAAGAGAATTAGGACATAACTATTACATCTCAAAAGATTACAAAGTAGTCAATTTTACTAAATTTCCATAAAATAAAAACTTTTAAAAAGAAAAATGTCTAGTTCCATGTTTTAGATAGCATGACTTCCCCTTCATCCCATCCTTGACCCTATTCCACATTAAGTCCTGTGAAAAAACATTTCAAAAAAACTTGGGGTGAGCATAAAAATCTCAGTAAGGGATACACAAAGAATGAAATCTGTTAGTTTTTCAAAACAACAAGTAAACCATGTATACTTTATCAAAGTAATACCATTCACCTTTAGGAAGTAGTAAAAACTCTTCACTGAATAAAATATCATTACTTACCCTTTTGTAACCAAAATATTACCATAAAACCCATATAAAGAACACATAATATATAAAGGTAACATGGGACATAAACATACTTAAATGGAATAACCATACAGTCTACTTCCACACATATCACATAATGGAATCGCCATATGGCCGACTTCCATACCCAATGCATTGGAGGTTATAACGTAACCACCCATCCTGGTATTCATGGCACCACCCATCATATGGTTTATCACATAACCACCCGTAAAATTTCCAAGAACCATTATAAAATCATAACACATAAAACAATTATAAAGGAAAGAAAACATTTCCACATTTCAAGAACAATATATCACTTAAATATATTTACATAAAAAATCCATTATCAAAACCATTTTCAATACCAAAAAATATTATATGGTATTTATTTACTTTTTGAAAATCTAACGGCTTGTTGAGGAAGCCAAAGATAAAATAATACTCGTGGCGGCAGAAAGTTCATTGTCACCGCGTACGTTAAAAAGAAACATATTTTTTCCGTTTAGTAAAATGCTTTTTATAGAAAAGATTCCTTTAGAATAAAAGTATAATTCAAAGGGGTTTATACACCGTATAAAAGAAAGCCTCGCATTAGAACAAAAATATGCCTTAATGAAAGGAGATCGAGACGAAGTCCCTTACAAAGACGGTATCCTTGGATTAAGGATAAATCAATTACATAATTATGTGTGGAAAATGAATACACCAAATATAAGTTGATACTAAGTGTAAAACAATCATAGGTTATTCACACATATTCATAGAACGATATATTCAAGGAGTACAAGTTTATCCCAAAGAATCAAAATTGGGTTAAGAATTTCCCTTGAAAAAATTTGAGAGCCTAACGGCGTCACTTCAAAATTCAGAAAATGAGTTGATGAGAGATAAAAAGGGGTATCTTATCACTTGGAAAAAAAATTTATAGAAATAAAGATATATAAGAAAATATCCCATCATAATAAGATTAAATGACCTAAAAAAGAAGTCGTTTAAAATGAGGAGGGTGAATGGTTCCCTTACCGAATTGGGTAACTTCCAAAACATACACCCCATGAAAGAATGACTATACAACATTGATGTAAATACCCATAAACGAAAGTATATTACACCAATATTAGAATAATGGGAAGTACATACACCACTAAAATGAAAATGGTGGAAAATATAGCATAAATCTCACAGGAATAAAAGTGAGATGAAAAATCCCTTATGAAAACTCGGCAGCCTAACGACGCCACTTAAAACTTCTGAAAATGGATTGATGAGATCAAATAGGGTCTCTCATAATATTAATATAAAATTTAAAGCAGGAGTAATATAAAATAACTTCCCCCAAAATAAAAAAATGAGCTTAAAAGAAGTGACATAAAGAAGAGTACTTAAAAAGGAAGAGAGAGGTTGGATCTCTTACGAAAATTCGGCAGCCTAACGGCGCCAATCAAAACTTCTAAAATGGATTTATGGGAGAAAATAGGGTCTCTCATCATATGAACATAAAAATTACATCAAGATTAATATCAAAGAACATCCCAATCGTAATTAATATGAGCTTAAAAGGAATGACATAAAAGAGTGTACTTAAAAAGAAAGAGAGGGGTAGGATCCCTTACCTTGGGTCCGACTTGACTCGATCGTTCTTTAACATCCTGAATAATAAAATTGAGTTAATTTATACTTTCTTAAGAACCTTTTTCATGTTCATTATTCCTTTTATATCACTTATTACCATGTTATGAACACTATGTAATTATTTAAGTTAATAATGGTCGTTTTGTCGATCCTTGGTACTTGAGTCAAAAATAAACTTTTTATAATTACAAGTTGTTCATGTGGTAAAATATCCATTATATCAAGAATTATATTCATGATTTAGATATAATATATATCATATATATCCAGTATAAACATTAATTTATAATATTACATAATCATTTAGAGGTAAGAAATGAAATGCACCGTTCATGGAGACGGTAAGGCGTATGTACGCATGAACACTACTTTCATTTCTATGTCATATTAAAAGAATTAAAAATAAATGAGATGTATGTATATTTTAATTCCAGAATTATATTAATCACTTATATGTAACATACATCATGTATATCCATTATATATATGTACTTATAATAGTAAATTACATTTGGGGATAAGAAATGAAATGCACTGTTCATGGAGACGGTAAGCCGTATGTACGCATGAACGCTACATTCATTTCTATCTCATACTTTAATGGAGTTAAATAATAATTATATAAAGGTATATAATAATTCTAGTATAATATCATATATAATATCATTAAATCCATCCTTTATATGTCCCACTTATGGCATTAAAGAATCAAATCACTTTGAGGGGGCGGTAGTCCGCACTTCCTAAAATGAAATTATCATGTTTACCCACAATGGAAACCATAAAGGTATGCCACAAATGAAAAATACCGAAGCATAAGTAAAAAAATAAACATATTATATATCATATATAAATATAGTGTCATCTTAATGGCCACATTTGAAGGTGTCATATGAGTGTTGAACAATCATCGTTTCGTGAGGAAGAAATTTTCCATCCACAGAAATAGTATGTTCTTTAACCATTAGATGAAGGTGTGTGTAAGTGTATCTTGAATACTTCTTATAAAAACATCCTAGTATATTTAGGATACTGGTGCTGTTACAAAATAAATGAATAAAAAGAGTATAGGGGGTTGGAGAAGCAAAATAAAACATAAGAACACAAGAGAAGACACTACCTTTAAAACGGGTAACTCTTTTTGATTTGAGCTCAAAGGCTTACATGGGAAGACTTCTGCCCACATTGAGGCATCTAGGAGTAAGATAGGGATGTGTAGAGACAAAGTGGGTAGGGTTTGGCCTCGCCAAAGGCTTGATAGGTGTGGGTAAGGAGGTAGAGGTGGGGGCCTTTTATAAGAGGAGAGGAGGGGTAGTCTTGGAAAGTTAAGAAAAGATACTTTATTATAAAATGATTTTTGGATAAAAAGGGTCCCACAATTATATATTTAGAGGATAATGTGATAAGGGTTCTAAATACACCCATACAATAGGTTTTTGACAAGTGTAGGTCTTATATTTTAAATTATCTTTTCATTTTATTTAAATCTTTAAATAATGAGGTAATCGATGTATCATCATGGTGTCACAAATAATTTAATTTATTTAATGTCTAAAAATTATAAAATAATATCATGATGTAAGAAATATTTTTATATTTCTAATGAATATTTATTTTCAAAATTATTACTTGTATAACCCCATTTAAAAATTGTTTTAGTAAAAAATTTCATGTTTGTGACATTTTTATTTTAACATTAAATAAAAAGTTATTAATGTCATTTTCCTACCAAAGTGGCTCCATGGGGTCCCCAAGTTGGCCTATGGATTGTATTGGTCGGCCATGACACATCCAATAAGGGTAGGACATGTGTCTAGGTCATTTCATATTATTAAAACATTATTTTTACCTTCAACTACATTAATTACCTCTAATCGCGATTAAGAACATAAAAGTTACTGTTCACCAAAAAATTATTTTAATCCCATTGAACCACATTTTACATCATAATGAAAACCATGTATGTCGGATTTTTGAAATTCAAAACACAGAGGTGGAAAAGTTTCATTTAAACGAAAAATCAGTTTCTTTAACTACCACTTAGTGGTTTCACTATTCATCAAAAATTGATGTTTTTCAGAAAAATACCAAAAATTAACCCTAAGATATATTTGATATTCTGAACTCAAAAATTATGTCTATTTTACAAAATTCAAAACATATAAGTTTCATTAATTAATTTAATAATTAATTCCCGCTGTCAAAACAAATAGCGTGTTTTTAAGAAACAGTATCTATTAAAAGATTGACACTAGTTTAAGTCCAATTTCAAAGTGAAATTAATTACAATGACCACTATTGGATTAAATGGTAAAAATATATTCTAATTTTACTTTAAAATAATTCATAAGATAAACTAATCATATAAATAAATTAGATTAAAAAGAGGTTTTGAATTAAAATACAACATTTTTCACTATTCATTAAAAAAATGAACTTTATCGGAAAGATACCAAAAAATTACACAAAGTAAATTTTGATGTATCGATTCTAAAGAAGAATTTTATTTTGACAAATATAACACATAAAATTATCAAAAAGTGGATTTAAAAGAGGTTTTCCATCAAAAGGCGATTAATCAACCTTCTAAAGAATATTAGAATGTTTACGCTTAAAATTGAATTCATTCACATTTTTAATCCTCTAACATTTATTGTAAAAAGTAAAAATATTTGAAAA
Source organism: Viscum album (assembly GCA_963277665.1). Taxonomy (NCBI): domain Eukaryota; kingdom Viridiplantae; phylum Streptophyta; class Magnoliopsida; order Santalales; family Viscaceae; genus Viscum; species Viscum album. The sequence continues at coordinate 382,943,975 of OY728122.1, forward strand.
ACATATGTAATCATTTTGTAGTTAGTTCTGTTCATTCCCTCCATTACAACGGCTAGGCGTTAACTACCATTTAAAATAATATTATTTTATTATTATACTGCAACGTAAGATTTCAAAGGAACTCATTGTTGTGTATTGTGTAAGCCATCAAGCATAGCCTTCCCTTTAAATTAATATTAACATTTTATTCACAAATAAGGATAAATATAAAAATGTCATATTCTTTATTTACCTGGGGTGTTACATCCTTCCCCCCTTTTTAGAATTCCATCCTCGCAATTTTAAAATTGGGCTCAGAAACATCCTTGAAAGTCCCACATCGGAACAAGAGTCGGTAAAACAATCACTTTAAAATGAAGAAAGATAATTACAGAGGTTACCCGAGTTAACCCATAGTAGGATTCCATGTAGGAAAACATGCACATGGAGGAGAAAACATAGGGTCATGTTCTGATGGAGAGTGATAGAAAACATGTTTATAAGAAAGTTAACCACAAGAAAATCACAAACTTGTGATGGGTTAAACGGTATTTGATTCCCCGGTATGAAAAGTTAATAGAAAAAATTTTTGTTTTAAGTTACTTTTTATTGAGGAATTTATTCATAAGGAAACATAATTACTTATCATGTTGACTTTTAACTTTTATTACATTTCTTACACAAACTCATATTTTCTCCAAAAGACGAGTATTTAGGAAGACTTGTTCACATTAAGAGTACTATAATCAACTTCTAGAGAATCACCTAATCCACAAAAGAGAACTATATACTTCCCATATCTTTATACTTTAACCAAAACCAAAACCAAAAAGGTTAGTACAAGATCAGATAATCCAGAAAAGGATAACCCTTTATAAAAAGAAAATCTATTCTTAATCTCCAAAATTTTTCCAACAAAACCCAAAGTTCAACAACGACCATTCGATAAACAATTTGTCCATAAAATTATTCAAATTAAACCAAACTAAGATTGAAACCCAAATATTTGAAGGACTTATTCATATAGTCTTCCAAGTTAAATCGTAACATTTATCTCCAAACAACATCAGTTACTCTTAAAGTCTCGTATTGGAAAGTAATTAACCAAATCACATATCCTCCATGATAGGTTAATAAATTTCCATAGATAACCCAAAATCAACTTACTCTTAATTCATAAAATCATCTAACTAAAAAGAATCAGTCAAACTAACTAGGGACTTCATGTAGTCCAGTTGTAGGCGATAAATACCAGTTGCACTTTGGTTGTGGCTTCGATTCCCGCAGCTTTGTCCGACGCGACGGGTTGTCACACGGTCTGTGTGTTTTCCTTTTTCCAAAACTATATAATTCTTAAAACATTCTACAAAAAAGAGATAAAATCTTCAAAAATAACCATAACATAATTTAACCTCAATTTTATCTCATGCCTTTCACTTTCCATCATAACATATAGCAACCCATAATTACCTCAAAAGTAAGGATCATATAAACCAAAATGGTTCTTTATAACTATGTACACAAAAGAACAGATAACTATTCCTTGAATGAAATTTTCATATATCAAACACTAGGGTTACACATACTATAAAAATTCTTCTAATGTAACCCCATCAACAAAAGAGACTTAATACTCTTAAGAATTTCACCATAACTCTTGAATCCCTTATAAATTGACTTCTTACTCATTCAACATTCTTCATGATCCATTAACCATTCCTTTCCAACTTATTCTGAAATACTTATTTCCTACAAAAAAATCATGAATCATATCCTAAGATTATAAAATAGGAAAACAAAAGTTAAGAAATAATCCATACCTTTGACTGGTCATTGTCAGTTTTTTCATCCTCAATCAGAATGGCATTAGGTATTGGTAAAAGAATATTTGTACGATCTTGGTGATCCCATTCCCGAAACTTCTTCATAGGACATGTGTTTTCATAATGACCATGCACACTACATTTAAAACATTAAATTGATCCCTCAGAAAGAACTTCTTTCCCTTTCCATGAGTCAACTGGATGCTTCCTTTTTCCAGGGCAGGTTCTTGCTTTATGACCTCCATTTCCACATCTATATCATATTTCCGTCCCTTTGAAACATTTTCCTAGGTGTTTCTTTCCACATCGTTTACACATAGGTTTTTTAACACACTTACCTTTATGATTATTACCTGTAGTTCCGTAGGGATTTGTTTCTCGCATATATGATGCCTTTTAGAAATCACTATGGTTTAGGTAGTCAATCATGACTCTAGATATTTGGTTGAGGATAAACACAAGAGTTCTCATTGCAGCTCCCATATCATTCAATTGCTCACTCAGAAAATTGTCACAGTTTCCTTCACATCCATAGTTACTTTGGTTCTTGCTAGATCCAGCCATTTACTAAAACCAACATGGTCAGTGTGATCATATCAAAAAAACCATCATGTACTAAAGAGGAAGATAAACACTAAGATATACTTACTCATTCACTTTATCTAAAACTAGGACTCTTTCTAAAATCCTAACCATTATGGTAATGTCACATATGATTAGAGAATACTCTAACCTCTAATGTTATCTAAATCAACCTTTGATGCCAACTATAAGGCCCCGGCCTTAAACCTTACTTAATATTGAATTAAATGAATAATTCACATTGAGTATCTTTTCAGGTTTAGAGTTTTAGAGAATTAGGACATAACTATTACATCTCAAAATATTACAAAGTAGTCACTTCTACTAAATATCCATAAAATAAAAACTCTTAAAAAGAAACATGTCTAGTTCCATGTTTTAGATATCATGACTTCCCCTTGATCCCATCCTTGACCCTATTCCACACTAAGTACTATGAAAAACATTTCAAAAAAACTTGGGGTGATCATAAAAAGCTCAGTAAGGGATACACAAAGAATGAAAACTATTAGTTTTTCAAAACAACAAGTAAACCATATATACTTTATCAAAGTAATACCTTTCACCTTTAGGAAGTAGTAAAAACTCTTCAGTGAATAAAATATCATTAATTACCCTTTTGTAACCAAACTATTACCATAAAACCCATATAAAGAACACATAGTATATAAAGGTAACTTGGGACATAAACATACTTAAATGGAATAGCCATACGGTCGACTTCCACACATATCACATAATGGAATCACCCTACAGCCAACTTCCATACCCAATGCATTGGAGGTTATAATGTAACCACCCGTCCTGGTATTCACGGCGACACCTGTCATATGGTTTATCATGTAACCACTCATCAAATGTCCAAGAACCATTATAAAATCATAACACATAAAACAATTATAATGGAAAGAAAAGATTTACACATTTCAAGAAAAATATATCACTTAAATATATTTACATAAAAAATCCATTATCAAAACCATTTTCAATACCAAAAAAGAGTATCAGGAATTTATTTAATTTTTAAAAATATAACATCTTCTTGAGGAACCCAAAGATAAAATAATACTCGCGGCGGTAGAAAGGTTATTGTCACTGCGTACGTTAAAAAGAAACATACTATTTTCTATTTAGTAAAATGTATTGTATAAAAAATATTCATTTCAAATAAAAGTATAATTCAAAGGGGTTTATACACCGTATAAAATAAAGCCTTGTATTAGAACAAAAATAAGCCTTAATGAAGGGAGATCGAGATGAAGTCCCTTACAAAGACTGTATCCTTGGAATAAGGATAAATCAATTGCATAATTATGTGTGGAAAATGAATACCCAAAATATAAGTGGATATTAAGTGTAAAACAATCAGAGTTTATTCACACATATTAATATAATGACATATTCAAGGAGTACAAGTTTATCCCAAAGAATCAAAATTGGGTTAAGAATTTCCCTTGCAAAAATTTGACAGCCTAACGGCGTCACATTAAAATTCAGAAAATGAGTTGATGAGAGATAAAAAGGGGTATCTCATCACTTGGACAAAACATTTATAGAAATAAGGATATATAATAACATATCCCATCATAATAATATTAAAATACCTAAAAAAGAATTCTTTTAAAATGAGGAGGGTGAAAGGTTCCCTTATCGAATTGGGTAACTTCCGAAACATACACCCCATGAGAGAATGACTATACAAAATTGATGTAAATACCCATAAAAGAAATTATATTACACCAAGAGTAGAATAATGGGTATTAAATAAACCACTAAAAGGAAAATTGTGGAAAATGTAGCATAAATCTCACAGGAATAAAAGTGAGATGAAAAATCCCTTATGAAAACTCGGCAGCCTAATGACGCCACTTAAAACTTCCAAAAATGGATTGATGAGATCAAATAGGGTCTCTAATAATATTAAAATAAAATTTACATCAATAGGAATATAAAATAACATCCCCAAACATAAAAAATATGAGCTTAAAAGAAGTGACATAAAGAGGAGTACTTAAAAAGGAAGAGAGAGGTTGGATCTCTTATTAAAAATTCGGCAGCCTAACGGCGCTAATCAAAACATCCAAAATGGGTTTATGAGAGAAAATAGGGTCTCTCATCATATGAAAATAAAAATTACAATAAGATTAATATCAAATAACATCCCAATCATAAGAAATATGAGCTTAAAAGGAATGACATAAAAGAGTGTACTTAAAAAGAAAGAGAGGGGTAGGATCCCTTACCTCGGGTCCAACATGACTCAATCGTTCTTTAACGTCCTGAATAATAAAATTGAGTTAATTTATACTTGATTAAGAAACTTTTTCAAGTTCATTATTCCTTTTATATCACTTATTACCATGTTATTAACACTATGTAATTATTTAAGTTAATAATGGTCGTTTTGTCGATCCTTGGACTTGATTCAAAAATAAACTCTTTATAATTACAAGTTGTTCATGTGGTAAAATATCCATTATATCAAGAATTATATTAATGATTTAGATATCATATATGTCATATATATCCAGTATATACATGCATTTATAATATTACATAATCATTTATACCTCTATGGTTATATTTATGTTCTTATGTTTTATGTAGATCTTGTGTAAATCTCATGTTTCAAAAAGTAAGTAAATATGGGTGATAGGTATGTCTTTTAAAAATGATTTTTTACGTCACAAGTATTCAGGGACTAATGTGCTCCTTCCCTCTATTTATATCCCTTACTAATATTTTTGTTCTCATCAAAAGTTTTTAAATGATATTAATAGTTTATAAGTTTTTGTAAGACAAAAAAGTAACCCATATTAAAAGTTATGTAGATTTTTCAAGGAATAATATTTTATTTTAGAGGTTTTATATTTTTTGAAGAAATGAACACTATTTTGAGGCATTACATATATAATCATGTAACCCTCTTGGCCATCTTATACTTTGTAACCACCACGACTACCTTACTATTTGTGTAACCATAACATTTACACATGGAGTAACCACATGGACTACCTCCAATGTACACGTACCAAATGCATTGGAGGGATATGTAGGTCCGAACCTTCATCATAAACAATTCCCAACAACCAGAACATATTCATACAACATGAATAATTTCATAAAAACATTGTTTCTGAATTTTGTAAAACAGATTTTTTAAAGAGGTTTTTAAAATGAAAGTCCCATATAAACATAATGTAAATTAAGTGAGACTTAATTGAGTTTATGGAATATGTATATACACTATAAATACACATAATTAAAATAATATAAACAAAAACCATCACAAAAATAATTTTAATACCACATAAATAATGAAGTAGAAGGTTAACCCAATGAATTGAAATCGGGTTAAAAATTCCCTTAAATTGGGATTTTCATACTTAAAACTTGTTTAAATCTCATTTATAATGGCTAAAAAAGTGTTATTACTGTCTTATATTAAAATATGCTTCTTTATAATACCTTTTAGGATCATTTCATTACACCATTTCACCTTTTAATTGTTAGTATTATGTTTCTTGCACTGTTTTGGGTGAGTTCTTTACATGATTTCCATGAATGGTTCAAGATGGTTGTTCTTGTCAATTGGAAGTAAAAAATATATAATTCGAATGGAAATATATTTACATATTTTCCGTACCATAAATTATACCATTTATCATTTTGATTTTGGATATGAGTATGATTCATAAGTTAAAACATTAATGATGTTCGTTTAGATCATTTTAGTGGTTATTTGATAATAACAACCTCATTTTGTTTTATAAATTAAAACCATGTGTAAAAAATAATTTTAGAAAAATATAAGAGAAATAATACATAAATTATAACCTAGTTCAACCATAAAAATGGTTTCATGACTATCCTTGAAGTAATTAAAGAAAATTGAAATCACATCGTCCACGATGTACGTAATTTGACAAATCACGGACAATGATTTTAATTCCTTGAATAAGTGGGGGTTGAGAATAATATTGATGAGTAATTTTCCTTGAATATGAGAACATACAGAATATACAACATTCTTGAGACCTCATTCCTCTTTGATTAGAGGAGGTGAGGAAGGAAGATGAAAATAAGGGAACTCAAAATAAATGAAGAGTTGAGAAATTCCTTATGAAATTTTGGTAGCCTAACAACATCGCTTAAAATATCATAAAATATTTTGATGAGAGATATGGGGTCTCTCATCATTATTACATAATATGGGTATTAATGGGAATATGTAAAGTTATATCCCAACACAATCCATGTTAATAAAAATGAATAACATAAAATGAAAGAAAAGAATAAAAATTAAAGAGGATGTATACCTGTTTATATATTATCAATGATATCCTTCTTAAGGCCATGGGTTTTAGACTTTTGGTGAGACCAGTAGCTCAATGACGTGGTTAAGAGCCTTGGTAGGAGTATTAGGGAGAACATAGGTAAGGATCAAGGCTTGAGAGGTGTGGGGGGGGGGAAGAGGGGAATGAGGGTGGTATTTATAGTGGAGGAGAGGAGGTATTTTTAATTATTTTAATAATTATTATAATATTTGTTCCAAAGACTATGAATATTCATAGTTAATGTGACCCCAAATAGTATTAATGGCATGTGAGTTTGAAGTAACTGGCTTTACATGTATAGAACCCACCAAAAATAGTGTAAGGAACAAAATAATAACAATTAAAAGGTGAAATAATGTAATGAAATGATCATATATGTTATTGTAAAGTTGAATATATATTTTATGATATTAATAACATTCATTTAACTATTATAAAGGAGGTTTAAACAAGTTTTATGTACAAAAAACCCAATGTAAGGGAATTCTTAACCCGATTTCCATTCTTTAGGTTAAGCTTTTACATCATTATTTTTGTGGTATTAAAATTGTTTATGTGATGGGTTTTGTTTATAATTTGTAGAAATATGTCTATTTATATGTTATATACATATTCCATCTACACTATTAAGTCTCTCTTAAAATATATGATTTATGTTAGAGGATTTTCTTTTAAAATACTATTTTATAAATTTTGTTTTACAAAATTCAAAAGCAATGTTTTTATGTAATTATTCATGTTTTATGATTATGTTCTAGTTCATGGGAATTTTGTATGATGAATTTTGGGACCTAAGTCTCCCTACAATTCATTGGGTATGTGTATGTTGTAGGTCGGAAGTATGGTTACCCCAAGTGTAACTGCGATGGTTACATAAATTTTAATATAGTTGTGAGGGTTACAAATTATAAGGTAGCTGATATGGTTACATGTTTATGTAAGTAATTCCCCAAGATACCTTTATAGTAAAATTTATGTAATTATTTTTTTGGATGTTGTGGTAGCCTCCTGTTACACAAATTATGTATATAAGGGTGAAAATTATTCCTTTTGAAAATGTTTTCATATGTTTAATGTATTTAGGGACTTTCCTTTTTTTGTATCCCTTACAGAGCTCTTTGTGCTCATCCCAAGTTTTAAATTATTTTAAAAGGTTATAAGGATGATTAAGACATATAATGAAACGAAGTTAAATGTTTTACTATATTTCACTATTCATCTAATATTATAGAATTTCAGAAAAATCCCAAAAATTCACACTTACTATTTCTCGACATGTAGAATTCACAAATGAACTCCATTTATTGAAAATAATTTTCTAAATTTTATTAATTTAATTTTTAAATAAAATCATGCTTAATTCATATTATAAATTATAATAATTTATAACGAGTCATAGAAATTAATGGTGACCAGTGGAAAAATTGGTGACCCGTGATTGATTGAGGAATAAAGCAATAACCCATACAAAGATAAAAAAAGATAAATATAATATATAAGTATAGTGTAATGACTGAAAGGTGGTTATTAGTATTTATTTTTTTAATTTAAAAAATAATAATATAAATAACCAATGCATAACGAACCTGTGTCTTTATTATAAAAGGATACTAGGGAGAACACCTCTTTAATGTGGTTAGAAGACACGAGTAAGACCACTTCCTTGGGTTCATGTTCTTATGCAAGAAAAAGATTAACTTTTCCCTTTAAATTTCCACTATCAGTTAAGGTATAGTTTTATAATTTATGTTCTATGTTTATAAAATCTGATGTATGATCATTTCATTACAATATTTTAAACTTTAATTGTTATTATTTTGTTCTTTGCACTGTTTTTGGGTGCGTTCTTTACATGATCTCCATGATTGGTTCATGATGGTTGTTCTTTTCAATTTAACGATAAACACCAGAATTGGAATGGAGTGATATTTACATATTTAAAGAATCCATAAATTATACCATTTATCCATTTGAATTATGAAATGAATACTACTCATAAGTTAAAACATTAATTACGTTTATTAAGATCATTTTAGTGGTTATTTGATAATAACAACCTCATTTTGTTTTATAAATTAAAACCTTGTGTAAAAAATAATTCCAGAACCATGGATGAGATATAATAAAGATATTATAACCTGGTTCATCCATAAAAATGGTTTCATTACTATACTTGAAATAATTAAAGTAAATTGAAATCACTTCATCCACGATGTCGGTAATTCAACACATCACAGACAATATTTTTATTCCTCAAATTAGTGGGAGTGGAGAAGAAGAATGGTGATGAATTTTACATGGACATGATAACATCGAGAATATACATGATTCTAGAGCTTTCATTACACTTGGATAAGAGGAGGTGAGAGTATTTATATCAAGAATTCATGTTGTTAGTGATGTAAAAGTACATGGAGTGAAGAAACATTTGGGAATTGAGTGGAATTACATTAATGTTCTCTTAATAGAGTATTTATATCAAGAATTCATGTTGTTGTAAAAGTACATGGAGTGTCTCATCCTCCATCAATGTGATAATATTATGACTTTGTACAAAAAAATATTTGCTAGACATGTTCAGTTTTATCCTAAGTTGGTGATGAATATGAATTTTAAGGCTTGGAATTTTTAAGATGGTTCTTCATCCTAACATATGATCTTTGGTATTCATGCCAAAACTCACATCTAATATGAATGCATTGGATGGTTATGCTTGAAATATAAGGTTACTCGAGGTTGAAAAAAGATCATATTAATACAAATTATAGTTCTGTTAGCTCTACTAATATAATGAAGAATAATTATGTGTATTGTGGTGGACTTGGAAAATATAATTCATCTATAAATTTTGCAGTGTCTGACAGATACCCTTTTACTTTAATCTAGTGTGGAAATTTTGGGAATACTAAATGATTTTATACTGAGGAACTAAAGATATATAGTTAATGAAGTCATTCTACCCCCATGAATCTATTATCAAATAAATTTTCTTCTATATTGAGTGGAATGGTATATTAATTTACTAAATTTTCTATGTAGAAACCATATGTTTAAACAAATAAGGGGATCCCACCATAATCATTCATAGTGAAGCTTTTATATGTTGTGGGAGAGTCTATCAAGGAAGCTGATATGGGTCGAGTGACTGTGAGATGTACCATAAATATAGATTCATCATTAGTGACCACTGTATTTAATATTGGTTCATCTCACACATTCATATTAACTAAAATTTTAAATTTTCTAAAAGTTCTTATAGAGTTTATGTCTTATGTGATGGGTATTACAATTCCATTCAAAATTAAGAGACAAAAGGGTATATAATGCCCCTATTTAATTTTAATATATAACATATGTATCTCATATGTAATTTTATGGTTCCCTATATAAAACCTCTTGAAATTACTTTATGGATGGATTGTTTGATTTATCATAAGGCTCAAATATGTTGTTATCTACGGTGGGTCTTCTTTACTCTATCAGATGGTGTGTGTCCAGTTTTTCTTGTTGAATTAAATTCAATTCCTATTAAAGTTTGATTTACTTTTCCAAAATTGGTAAAGGAAATATAAATTTCTTTTTGACTTGGTGTGAGAACTATTGAGTGGTGATCTCCCAATGGTTTTCATTAAATTTCTCAATGTGTTTCCATATGATCTTTATGGCTTTCCACTGGTCTGGGAGGTGAATTTTTTCATCTATTTTAAATCAAATACTTATCTAGTGTCTATTTTTTCATACCATATATATCCAGATGAAATAAATTATATGAAAACCATGTTGGAGGATTTGATAGAATAGGAATTTATACAACCAATTGCATCACCTTAGCCATTTAATGTATTTTTTGTAAAGAAATATAATGGGAAAATTCACCTTTTTGTTGATTAATAAAAATTTAATCTAGTTATGGTGATGAAAAAAATATCAATTTTCATATATTTATTATTTTTTTGATCAGTTGAAAGATACGAAGTAGGTCTCAATAATTCATCCTCAAACTATTTAGTAGTAGTTGAGAATCAAAAAATCTGACATCCCAAGACCATCTTCAGGAGTAGGTATACCAATTCTGAGTATCTTGATATTCATTTTGGATTAACCAATTCTATTGTAGTTTTCATTGAACAGATGAATATTATATTCCCAGATGAAACTTCTATCTCATGGTGGTTTTTTTATGACATTTTGTTTTACTATAAAACATAAAATTACCATGTAAATCATTTTAATTTTGACCTATAAACCTTGAGAAAACATAGAATTATCATGATGCTTTCAAAATGTAATTTTTAGACTATCAAAGTGAACATCAAAGAACATGTGGTCCTAGAAAAGGGTATCAAAGTTGATCATATGAAATTTAAGGATGTTATGATATGGGAACAAATTCAATTTTTTTAGATTCAAAGATTATTTGTCTTGGTGGTGTATTAATGTAGGTTTGATAGATATATATCAAAGATTGTTTCTCTAATGACCACACTCATATGAAAATTTGTGATATAATTTATGAAATTTTATATTTCAAAGTTTATTTTTTTAGTTGAATCATATTTTGATTTATACATTAGTGTTGAGTCTTCCAATGGCTAGGCGGGATTTGTGTTGTTTTATGAAACATCCATTTCGTTTTTGGGTTGTGTTCTTATGAATGGTGGTCACATGATATCCTATGGTTCTAGATAGCCAAGGACCCATGAGAAGGACTATCTAACCCCTGACCTCAAACTCGCAGCTATGATGCACACTCTTAAGAGTTTGTGGAATTACCTTTTCATACAAGGGCATACCATATATTATAATCCTAGAGTTCTGAATTATATATTATCATAAAAAATAGTTTAAACCTTGGAAGATATTACTGTTGAACAACCTGTAATAACGTAATTTAAATATTTCTTATAACCAGCTAAGCGGAGTGTCATTTATAGTGCACTGAGAAAGAAACATTAGACTCAAGTCGTGAAATAATAAATAGAATAGTTGAAACTGATGTCTATCTAAATCAATCAAACATTGGATTCTAGGAGGAAGTGACTAATATTTTTATTTCATAAGTTCAATTTATAACTTCTCATCTTGATATGAATATTTAGGAGAAACTATTTTATAGTCAATTTCATGACATTATAGACCCTCATTATGATGGGGAGACCATATGTGATTGGTTTTTATCCTATGGGGGTTTCATATTTTTTTTAACTGGTATGGTGTAACTTTTCTAAGTCCAAATAATGTAATGTTGGATTTCCATAATTCCAAGTGGGTGGTGCATCCTAGTACCATGAATATGTTCTATGATATATGGATAGGATTTTGGTGTCCATTTATAAATCAAGTTATTGCTGACTTTTTTCTCATTGTTTTACCTATCATCAGGTCAAGGTCAAGCCCTAGAAACCTTCATTTTTTATTCGGCCCTTTCCCATACCAATATATTAGTGGTACAAGATCTTGATTGAATTTTTGGTTGGTTCTTCATATACCCTTCATGGGAAGAATGCTTTATGGGTTCTGATCGGTCGGTTGACCAAATATCCTAAATTTTTACCTATTTGACATATATTAAAAATTGATGATATTAGAATTCACTATGTGAAATATATTTTCATATTTCATGGAGTTCCACCTATTCTAGTATCATATAGGTATACATGGTTTAATTCCATTTTTTGGATAGGCCTCTAGGATGTTACGAGATCCTAGTTTGGTTTGAGCATAGTGTACCATCCAAAGATGGATAGACTAGTAGAAAGAGCTATACTAATCCTTCAGTATATTTTCTATTCTTGTGTTCTATATTTCGATGGACCTCGGAATGTCCAATGGGACTGGTTGAGTTTTCTTACAAAAATAGTTTCTATATAGACCTCAAATGGCTCATTTATATGGACTTGTATGTCCACCTTTGTAAAACTCCTCTCTATTTGATGAATTTTTGTAAAGATTCCTTTGTCAGATCAAGTTTAGTCTAATAAACAATTGGAATGATTCAGTTTATTAATTAGAATATAGTGATGTAATAAATCTAGTAAACATTTTATCTTTACCATTCATGTAGAACTTTGTATTTTTGTGTTTTTTTCATGGTATTCTTAAGAGTATCACCTTGGTTATGTCACTGAATTCATTGAAAGTATGAAAATATTACTGCGATAGTTATTTCTAATTTTGATATTATTTAGAAGTGGGAAATTTGGATTGACATTTTTCCTTTACACCATAGTAGACATCGATCCACTATGTCTTTATAATATCCCATATTTGAAGGTATCTTTATGACTCTTCTCATATACTGTGCTAGGATGATCTTGATGTGGAACCCAATTTATCTATGACTGAGCATCCAGTAAATATTTTTGATTCTAAAACAATGTTATTTAATGTGAAGTTTATACCTTTGGTTCATATTCAATTATTTAATGTTTCATGTTTTAAAGATACATGGGAAAGAAGTCACTAATGAGAGAGTATTAGCCTCATCTCTTTGAGACATAATCATAATTAAAGAATTTTTGGGGACAAATTTGTTTTATTAGGGTGGTTGTAACATCTAGTTACTTGATTTAAGGTACTTATTGACCATATATTATTATAATTTTATTGGAACATTTTTTGTGGATTTTTTTGGGTCTTTTTTGGAAATTTTGAATATTTAGGGGAATGTGTACAATTGAAACACAGTTAGGGAAAACCATGTGGTTTAGACCATACAACTATCCACTATATCTTGGTTCCCTAGAGGGGGAGAATTGTTTTAAAGAATGATCTGCCCGAACATTAAAACAATTCACCCTTTTATAGATATGCTTTCATGATTTTTCCAAGGGTAGTTTGACCATGTCTCTAAAATGTTCCCCACTTCTAAAAGCCATCTAAGGACACTAAGTTAGGGTGCAAAGTTACTATAATCCATGTGTTTGAACTAAGAAACTATGTGTGTGGGATTCCAAACAACTAAAAATTATAATTAAAATCTTAATACCCCATATAATATGTTAATCACACCCATTATACCCAAATCTAATTCAATATATATTGGAGGCTCTATATAGGATTTCTTATCTCCTCCAACACCTTCTCTTATGAATTGAAGTGTCGATGGAATATAGTAATCCATCTCCAGTATGGTTTTTCTATCTTGATTTGGACATTTTTATCCTTTATTTATCTCCTTTTTTATTGTGGTTAATCATCACATTATTTATGGATTAGATATAATTTTGATGAATCCTAATTCTAGGGATTAGACCTTATTCTTCATTGCCTTTGTTATTCATTGGATGTTGATGTTTTGGGTGTTTATTTTGATCATGAATTGTATTGTTTTTATCCTATATGTATCTCCCTTTTTTAGAGTAGTGAATCCTCGCTTTAATTATGTCTTAGAAATAATATTGATGATTCCTGATTCTAGGGATTATTCGTTGATCTTATTTTCCATTGATCTTTATTGGGATTTAATGTTTTGGGTGTTGATTTTGATCATCTGATTAAATGTTAAAGATTTTATAAGGCTTTACCCAATAATTTACGCACAAAATTTCTTGAATGAATAGAAATGATTTATTAATTGATAAATGATAAAACAATTTTAAATAATTGGACGTTTGATCTAAAAAGGGCATTGAAATTTTGAAAACTCACTATTTCAATGGAATTTTATTTGTTTAGTAGATTTTAAAAAAAATATTACATTAAATGATAAATTATTTAATGAAATTATTTTTTGTTGACTCTTGGGAAAATTATGTCAATGTGAATGATGAATTGGAAGGCATGAATTTGATGAAATCCTAGGAATATGTTTCCAATTTGAAAAGGAATTCGGAACATTCCAATCAAAAATTTAACTATGAATGATTGATTTATTTTAATACAATAATTTTACCTTGATTTATTGATTGATTAATTCACCTATGATACTGATTTGTTAGTGGGTTATTATGGAAAGTATACTAGGACTCTAGCAACATATAAATGAACTGATTATGACATTTTTAACTAAAACTAGTGTGACATGATCATCCCAGAAGGTATATTTATTGATTGGTCTCATTGACCTGATCCTTTGGACATGTGCACACATAATTAAGTCATGATTGATAATTTAATAGTGTGAGGATCTAAGATGCTGGAAATAATGTAACTCAAGGAATATGGCCATGGTTCTTTTTCTACTTAATTATACATACCATTATTGAAAAAAATAATTTATTCATATGGGTTATTTTATATAATTGTTTTACATATGACATCCATTTATGACTTTTTTATATATATTCCATCTTATAGATTTTAAATAATTTTTTTTTTAAATAAATAAATATTATACCATTCTTTAATTTATTTCAGTTGAAATGATAAATGGGTTAATTTTTTTAGAATTGATCCTAGAACACAAGGGGAGAACAAATTGGGATGTTTATCCCACACCCTATATTTTTATTTAGTAATGTATATATCCTATTATATCGGGTCTTGGGAATGTGTATGTTCCACTTAGAGGTTTTTGGAATGCTTGATCTATGGGACTCTGGATTGATGTTGGAGACCAATGGAGATATGGTCCACCTATTACACATGGATTTTTTGACCATTTTCTTGATGGTTTCATATTTTCATTTCATTTATTTTTTACAATGGGACATTTATCTACCTGATTCTAGTACTTTTCTCAATGATGAGTGTTTGGAGTATTGAAAAATTAATTTTTTACATTTAGTTGTTGTACATTTTAAATTTTGTTCAGATGGAAATATGGTTACCAAATATTGTTTATATGATTCCAGGTTCAATTATACAAATATTGGGGAAGGGAATTCCAATTAGGCTATGTTAGTGTTATCTTGAGTATCAATATACCCAAGTATCTTGGTTGGTTCATGAATTTATGTATGGGTTTCAATATATACTCTATTTCATAAAGGTATATTTATTTCTCCAAATATATATTCTTTATTTTTCTTTATAGATATCCATATCTTACCTTCAAGGATTTATTAACATATTTTTATATTATTAGTGATTTTCTTTAAAATGTTGGAATTTAATTTTTTTAAAAAAAATTGGCACCGGTCATTCTCTATTTTTATGAATTTCATTTAATGGGTTCAGAAGAATATTGATTTTTTTATTTATTTTTGCATGAATACAATTTTTTATTTTAAATTAATTTTTTCATAAGGATTATTCCTAACAATTTTTATTGTTTTAATGTAACACCCCAAACATTTTATCGTAAGTATCTCCTTAATAAAAGGTATTCGTTACATAGCCTATATTTCATGATTCATTGAACCTCTATGGAACAAAACTTGGTTATTTATAAGAGATAGTCATAACCTAACCATTAAACTTAAGTTTTTCACCTCTGTGATTTGAATTTTAAAAATCTGACATACACGGTTGTGTTTAGGAAGATATTTAGAGTCAGATAGAATTAACTTAATTTCAGTGAATAGTAACCTACCCTTATGAATTTTAAACTACCCTTATGAATAGTAACTTAAAATTATGAATATTAATATGAATCTTATAAATGGTATCCATACCCTTGAATGTATAAATAAATTTAGGCACCTTAAAAATGAAGATTAATATTTTAAGTGGATGTACTTTTCAATTAAATAATGATTTTAATTAAAAATTAAATTTAACATTTTTTAGAAAATTATTTTTTAAAAAATGGAGTTCATTTTTGGATTCAACGTGTTGAAAAATAGTTTGGGTGAATTTTGGGATTTTTCTGAAATACATGAATTTTTGGTGAATAGTAAAATACTTTAATTTACCTTATAAATACATTATAATTTAAATTATCTATTATTATTATTATCATGAGTGATGTATGAACCCAAATCTAGAACACAGATGAATATATTACTATTCTTGGTTATGGAATACTCACTATTTCTTATCTTTAGAGGAAATACTAAATTAATGATTATAATATTAAGAAACCTCTTCTCCCCTCCACTATATAAACCACCCTTCACCCCCTCTTCCTCCCACACCACTCAAGCTTAATTCCTTGCCTAAATTCGGAGACATACTCTTCTCAATACCTATCCCCATGGACAAGGGCTTCTGGTCTCACCAAAACTCCAAAATCAAAGGTTTTAAGGAGTTTCTCAAAGAGGAGTACTCAAGAGGTGAACCTCTCTTCTTTTTTCTTTCATTTACTTTTATAAGTTCCGTTATTTTGTTCTCTCTTCTCACCTCACATTATCCAAATTCCATGATAATTCCAATACCATAAATGTTCTTGGTTTTCATTATGCTAATGGAATATTTAATCATAATCTATCTTCTTCCTTTCCTTTTATACTATAAATGAAAACACCGTCCGAGATGTGTCAATTTATCACACTTAAGGAAGACAGATTTTGAATTTGCATTTCTATCTTCAATACTGGTCATGAAACCTTTTCAATGGTTTAGAAAGATCATAATATATTTTATTTATCTTTTTTAATGTTATTTAATCCTTAAAAACTCATAATATGGAATAATAATACAAAATAAGCTCAGTGTGCACAAAACCGCCAAGCCAAATACAAGCATTTATCATTAACTCGTTGAATAAGTAATCCTCATGGTATATAAATATAATCAGTATAAGATCATCTATATCTATTTAATTTCAATAATATTATATATTAACAACTCTTTATGTTTAACGACATTTCAATTGAACTTCCATTCATGGATATAAGTAAATGGATCATGAAAACCAAGTAAGAAAATGCTTCCAAAACAATAAAATTGAATCTCTTAAACGCATAAAAAACCATTAAAGAACCTAATATGGTTATAAAATATCCATTACATGTTTACTAGGTTTTATACTTATTAATTAGTGTAGATAATTTGATTATTCTAGTCATTAAGAACAATCAAGGACACCTTCGAGCATAAGGTAAGGGATCCTCTCTCTCACATTTGTTCCAGAATCTACCCTATGTTGTGCTCTTTTATTTTTAATACCCAATGATGGGTTATCTTTTCAAAAATCCCCCATATATCCCTTATTATATATAAATAATTTGATACACATTAACATCCCATTAATCCCTCGCAAGAACACTCGTTACCATGCTAAAATGTTTGTAAGGGGTTTTCTCATCTCACTTTCAATTCTATGGGATTTCCATTTTTCGCCTCTTATTTCATATATATGGTATTGGTGAATTGAAATTTGATATATATATATTATCTTTATTCTCTTTATATTCATGTTATTCTGTGATTAATTTGGTGGTTATTAACTTTTGGTCAAACGACTCAATTTATCACAACAGGGTAACGAGCTTTGTCTCAATTTTCACTTCGTTGTGACTTGCTTAGTATTGTGATCCTACTCTTTCTAATGTGGTGTACCTATTGACAATTTGAGATTACTTTTCTATAGAAATTATATTCCATTTAAATTTCCTTATTCTCATATCATTGATATGATTATTGTCTAATCTATATACCAGTTTACAAATGGTATTTATTTTGAATATTGTTTTGACTGTGGAAATATTGATTAATCTGTATCCTATATTCTATACGGATAATGTAAAGAAATGTTGATATTGTATTGAGTATATGTATAAAGTATGATTTTTACATGAAGTGGAGGGTGGGTCCCACTACATCCCCTCGATGCATCAACAGGTCTCATAAGACAATCAATTTGGCGACAAACCCTTTGAGTTTGTTTCTAAAAATCAGATGGGTTTCTACACATAGAACTAAATTTTTTTAATGGTATTATGGTATAATTTTTTAGATAAATGACTTCCAATTAATAATCACTCTCTTTATTCACTATCAGTTATTACTATCCATGGGGTTTTCACTATGAAAAAATCTATGGATACAGTTACATTCTCAATTTATTAATGGTGCGAGTTTTTCATTTATTCACTATGCCATATTGACTATGCTAAGTTGTTTATAATTAAGTTATTATTGATTCATGATTCCACTATTTGTAACCCTGATTGAGAATTTTATCTCACCCCTTTGATCTTTTTCCCTTCAACAGGTTATTAATATGAGATCATTTATTGAGTTTCAGTGGATTTTGTTTTTAATTTTTGTTATGTATTTTATTTTGTAACCTATATTAATGTAATTTGAGTTACATCTATGTAACTAGTTTCTTAAAAACTACTAAAATAATCATTCCTTTGGGATTTCATTCCCTCTAATGATGTCAATATAACAGCTAATTCACTAGATCTAGTTTAGAGGGGTCGGGGCATTACAGTTGGTATCAAAGGAAGTTTAATAGAAAACAAGGAAACTAGATTAGAAAATGATGATTAGGGAACAAATCCCTAAAGTAGTATTTGAAGAAAAACATACAAGAATGCCCCGATATTTTTTTAAGGAAAATATTTTTAGGATATTTCAAACAATACATCCCTATGTCGATACGATCAGGTAGAGGTGACTCGGGCATAAATGTACCTAGGAGTGAAAGTTTCGACAAGGAGTTTCAGGCTTGACCTGGGGTATCCAGGTACATGACAATGGGTCTTTCTGCACTCTCTGTTATGACACTCCTATAATATATTCATAGGATAGCTCATATTTTCATTACAAAGCATTATAAAGAACTGAAATGTAAATTTTTCCTCAAAGAAACCATGTTTAAGAGATTAGCTATGCAAAGAATTTCAATCTATGTTATGTTCTTTTCTATTTTAGATTCATAAACTAATCAAGTGTATTCCATTATTTATAAATGGTGCCTAATGGAATAAGTGGAATCTATACTCATGGAAAATGTAGGGATTTCCCCACTGAGCAAGTCCACATAGTCAATGTCGGTGCAGATTAGATTATGACTATATTGGGACAACATACTCAGGTCATTAAAAATAACCATACTACACCTGTGTTGGATCAATTCATGTGGCAGAAGCCCCCATCTTTTAGTGGGACTACTAATCTAATGGTAGTTGAGAAGTGGATCAATTCACTTGAAAAATATTCATGGCATTAAGATGCAATTAAAATGAGAAGGTAGTGTTGGTAGTATATTGTCTAAAGGGTGACACAGATCAATGGTGGTCTTCAATCCAGAATATCACGGAGGAAGAAGAAATATAAGATATGGAATGGAGGATTTTTAAGGAAATATTCTTCAAAAAATATTTCCCTCGTGATCAATGAGGTGAAATTAAGAGGAAATCCATTGGCTTAAAACAAAGGGAAGAAGACAGTGTTGTAGAGTATGAGGCTCCCTTCACAAGGATATCTAGGTATTCCATTGATTACGTACATGACTCAGTAGACAAAATATATCATTTCATTGAAGTTATTAAGCCAATTATTCGAAGGGCACTGGTTTCTCAATCATTTTCATCATATGATGAAATTGTATCAAGTGCAATCGAAACAGAGAAGGAATTTTCTAGATCAAATTTTTCAATGGAAACCAAGATAAGAAGTGGTACTCTGATAACCAAGGAAAATGAGAAGCACCAAAGAAGAACAAGGGAATGAAGAAATTCCTATTATGTGAGACTATGGAAGGAATCATCTTAATAAATGGTTGAATGAAAAGGGAGTCTACTATAAGTGTGGATAAAAGATTCATCGATATGATGAATGGAAGGGGAAGAAAAAATTCAATGATATTAAATGATAAAATTGTAGAGATATAGGACACTATGTAAATGAGTGTCCTAAGCACCAAGGAACCCTGCCTTAGAAAAGGCCACGAGAGCAGGGGAAAGCATATGTGATAACAACTGCAAAGGTTGAAGTTCCTAATAATGTGGTTGAAGGTACTTTAATTTCTTCCTCAAATAGAGCCAACACTTTATTTGATTCTGGATCATCGCATTCATTTATATCTTCTCAGCTTTCCAAGAAAATTAGACATTTCCAATTTGATTTAATAATGGATTTATCAGTCAAAACTCCTAGGGGATGCATCATTGCAACAAAGGTATGTCAACTAGTCCCCCTCGTGACACATAAACATGCTTTAGTTTCTATCCTTATCATCATACCAATGACATAATTTGATATAATTCTCTCTATGAATTGGATATCAAATTATAATGTATAGATTTATTGTATGAAGAAGGAAATTAAAATTTTTAAAAATGGTGTAGAATCTCTTATCTTTAGACCAGAAACCTCGTTATCTGATTCTTTTCTGTCCCCACCCCAAGTAGCTCTACAGAATTCAATTCTTGGAGAGGAAGGGAACCCAATATATATTGTTGGGAAAAGAAATATAAATATTTAAGGTGTTTATATAGTGCAATAATACATTGATGTATTTCCAAATGATTAACTTGGACATCCCCCAGAGTGGTAAATTGAGTTTTCCATTGACTTAATTCTGAGTGAAAGACCTATATCAAATACCCCCTATAGAATTTCCATTGTGTAGTTAGATGAGGTAAAGAAACAAGTAGAGGGGTTGAGTGACAGAGGATTTATTCAGCCTAGTGTTTCTCCAAGGGGAGACCCAGTCCTACTTCTCAATAAGAAAGATTGATCCATGATTCTAAGCATTGATTACAGGGAAATCAATTATTTAACAATAATGAATAAGTATCCTCTACCCTGGATTGATGATTTATTTGATCAACTTCATAGAGATAAATAATTTCTAGATATATACCTTCTCTCTGGATACTATCATCTACATGTGAGGAAGGAAGATATTTCTAAGACGGTATTTCGAACTAGGTATGAGCATTAAAAGTTTACAGTGATGCCTTTTTGACTTACTAATGCACCCTTTATTTCCATAGATTTAATTAATATAGTTTTCATGGAATATCTTGATAATTGTTTTGTGGTATTTATCGATGATGTCATGGTATACTCAAAAATCTATGAGGACCATGAGAATCACTTGCAGATTATTCTGAAAAGTCTTATAAGAAATGATTTATATGGGATGTTTAGCAAGTGAGAATTCTTGCTTCAATCGTTTTCTTTTCTAGGACAAATTATCTCTAGGGATGGAATCCTAGTTGATCCTGCAAAGACAATGGCAATAAAAAAATGGCCTAAGCTAATGAACATAACTAAGGAATGTATTTTTATTTTCTTAGTAGGTTACTATCGGTGTTTCATTCAGAATTTCAACCAACCGGATAACCCACTAACCAAGCTCACACATAAAGGAGTTAGGTTTCTGTGGATGAAATAATGTACATAATTCTTTGAATAATTGAAAAGAATATTGGTCAAAGCTCTAATTTTGACTCTTCCATCTGGAAGTGATGTATTTTTAATATATAATGATTCATCAAAGAATGTTCTAGGTTGCGTTCCTTTGCAAAATGATAATTCTATTTCATATAGATCAAGTAAGTTGAATACTCATGAATAAAATTATCCAATTCATGATCTTGAGTTAGCAGATATAATCATTACTCTGAAAATATGGAGGCATTATCTTTACGGTGAAAAATGTGAGATATACACATATCACAAGATTTTGAAATGCATTTTCACACAAAAATAACTCAACATGGAGAAAATGAGATGGATCGAGTAACTCAAAGATTACGATTATTCAATATACTACCACCTAGGAAAGGCAAATAAGGTGTAAGATGCATTAAGCAGTAATGATTACGAAATCTTGACCGAAATGAGAATTGAAAGAGATTCTATATTCATGTATCTTGAAGAGATGGATATGGGAATTGTTATGGAAGGGGAAACATCTTTCCTATTTCAAATTATTTCTAAACATTCTTTACTAGAGAGGATAAAAAGATCCCAATCTGATGATGAGAATATGCACAACAAAATTAATGTTGTCAAGAATGGGATATTGGAAGACTTTGTGTATGAAGAAGGAGTTCTGAAATTTGGGAAGATGTTATGTGTTCCCTTAGTACCTGAGCTAAAAAGGGAACTATTAGATGATACTAGTATCTTAAATTATTCTATACAATCATGTAGCACAAATAAATATAGATATCTGAAGGAATATTTTTTGAGGGATAATATGAAGTGGTAAATTTCTAACTATGTGTCAAGGTGTCTAGTTTTTCAACAAGTGAAGGTAGAGAGAAAACATCACAAAGGAGTGATGCAACCTCTACCTATTCATATGTGTAAGTGGGATATCATTGTGATGGATTTTTTCACTAGAATACAGAGGAAACCTAGAAGAAATGATGAAATATGGGTAATTTTTTATCATCTCACAAAATCTGCCCATTTCCTTCCTATAAAATAACGTTTACCACTTTTTCACCTGGAAATAATTGATATTAATGAAGTTTTATTACTTCATAGTACACCTCTATCGATTGTATCCAATCGAGATCCCTAGTTTACATCAATATTTTGGAAATGTCTATATAAGGCTTTGAATAATGAGCTTCGTATGAGTACCGCTTATCAGCCCAAAACTGACAGATAGTCTGAAAGGACTATTCAAACTCTAGAAGACATGCGGAGATCATTCTCTGTTGAAATCCAAGGTATATGGGATCAATACTTTAAATTGGTGGAATTTTCATGCAACAATAGTTTCCATTATAGTATTCAAATGGCCCCATATAAAGCATTATATGGAATGAGATGTAGAACTCCAACTTGTTGGGACAAAGTTGGTGAGAGGAAACTTATAGGCCTAGAAGCTATTGAAGAGACCATGAAAAAGGTAAATAAAATTCAAGCACATATTAAGGCATCCCAAAGTAAGTAGAAGAGTTATGCTAACAACTGTAGAAAGGATTTGGAATTCAAAGTGGAAGATCATGTCTTTCTGAAAGTATCCCCATGGAAGTGTATCTTAAGGTTCTGAAAGAAAGGGAAACTCATCCCTAGGTACGTCGAACCATTTGAAATTTTGGAAATAACCGGAGTTGTGGCTTACTATTTAGTGATGCCTCCAAATCTCTCCAGATTTCATGATTTGTTCCATGTGTCATTGTTAAAGAAATATATGCCAGACCCAACTCATGTATGCACCTATGAAGATATAGAACTGGAACCTGATTTTTCATACTATGAAAAGTCTATTTGGATTCTTGACCCAAGGGAGTAGGTATTGAAAAATCAGACAACTCTTCTAGTAAAATCTCTTTAGTGAAACTAGAATATAGAGGAAGAAATGTGGGAACCTGAGGATGTTATAAAAAAGAACCACCCACATATTTCTTTTTGTGATTTATACATAAAATTTTGGGGAATACATTTCCTAAGGAGGAAATAATGTAGCACCCCAAACATTTTATGTTACATTTCTCCTAAATACACTATATTCATTAGATAACCCATATTTCATGAATCACTTATCCTCTATGGAAAAAACATGCTTATTTATAAGAGATAGTCATAACCTAACCATTAAACTTAAATTTTCCAGCACTGTGATTTGAATTTTCAAAATCTGACATACATGGTTATGTTTTAGATGATATTTAGAGTCTAGTAGAATAAACCTAATTTTTAGTGAATAGTAACTTACCCTTATGAATAGTAACCTAACCTTATTAATAGTAACTTACCCTTAAAAATATTTATATGAATCTTAGGAATGGTATCCATACCCTTGAATGTATAAATAAATTTAGGTGCCTTAAAAATGAAGATGAATATTTTAAGTGGTTGTACTTTTTGATTATATAATGATTTTCATTAAAAATTAAATTTATCATATTTAGAAAATTATTTTTTAAAAAATTTAGTTCATTTTTGGATTCTACTCGTCGAAAAATTGTTTGGGTGAATTTTTAGATTTTTTATGAAATAGTTGATTTTTTGTGAATAGTAAAATACATTAATTTACTGTATAAATACATTATTATTTAAATTAACTATTCCTAGCATTATGAGTGATGTAAGTACCCTAAACTAGAACTCACATGAATTTATTACTATTATTGGTCATGTAATACTCACTATTTCTTGTCATGAGAGGAAATAATAAGCTAATGATTATAATATTAAGAAAACTCTTCTCCCATCCACTATATAAACCACCCCTCACCCCCTCTTCCTCCTACACCACTCAAGATTAAATCCTTGCCTAAATTTTTCCAAATAATCTTCCCAAGACCTCTCCCCACATCTGAGGCCTTCTAGTCTCACCAAAAGGCCAAAATCAAAGGACTTAAGGAGTTTCTCAAAGAGGTACACTCAAGAGGTGAACCTCTCTTCCTTTTTCGTTCAAATGCTTTTACAAGTTCCAATATTTTGTTCTCTATTCTCACATCACCTCATCTGAATTCCATGATAATTGAAGTACCATAAATGTACTGTATTTTCATTATTCTAATGGAATATTTCATCATAATCTCTCTTCTTTCTTTCATTTTATACTATAAATGCAAACACTGTCTGTGATCTGTCAATTTATCACACTCAAGGAAGATGGGTTTTCAATTTTAATTAATATCTTCAATACTGGTCATGAAACCTTTTAAGTAGATAAAACAGATCATTATATGTTTATTTTATATTTTTTAATGTTCTGTAATCCTTACACACTCATAATATGGAATAATAATACAAAACAAGTTTCATTTGGCACAAAACCGCCTAGCCAAATCCAAGCATTTATCATTAACTCATCGAATGAGTCATCCTCATGCTATATAACCAGAATCATTATAAGATGATTTATATATATTTAATTTTTCTAAAATTATATATTAACAATTATGGATGTTTAACCTCTTTTCAAATGAGCTTCCACTCATGAATACGGGTAAACGGATCGTGAAAACCAAGTAAGAAAATGCTTCCAAAATAGTAAAATTGAATCTCTTAAACCCATAAAAGGACATTAATGAACCTAGTAAGTTTATAACACATCAATTATATGTTTATGAGGTTCTGAAATTATAAATTAATGAAATTAATTTTATTATTCAGGTTTTTAAGACCAATCAAGAACACCTTCGAGCATAAGGTAAGGGATCCTCTCTCTCACTTTTGTTCAAGAATCTCCCCAATGTTGTCCTATTTTATTTTTAATACCTAATGATGAGGTATGTTTTCACACCTCCCCCATACTGAAAATATGATATATAAATAATGTGATAACTTTTTACCTCTCATTAATCCCTCGCAAGAACACTCGTTATGATGCAGAAATGTTTTTATGGGGTTTTCACCTCTCACTTTCAATTCTGTGGGATTTCCATTTTTCACATCTTATTTCTTATATGTGGTATAGGGGTACTAATATTTGATAAATATTATCATGATTCCATTTATATTCATGGTATTATGTGCTTCATTTGGTGGTTATTAACTTTTGTTCATATGACTCAATTGATTACAACGTGGTAACGAGCTTTGTCTCAATTTTCACTTCGTTGTGACTTGCTTAGTATTGTACACCTACTCTTTCTTATTTGGTGTACCTAATTCCAATTTTAGAACACTTTTCTATTGAAATTATATTCCATTTAAATTTCCATATTCTTATATCACTGATATGATTATTTTCTAAGTCGTATACCATTTTACCTATGGTATTTATTTTGAATGTTGTTTTGACTATGGAAATATGGATGAATCTCTATCCTCTATTCTATAAGGATAATGTTAAGGAATATTGATCTTGTATTTAATATTTGTATAAAGAATTATTTGTAAATTAATTAGTGGTTGGGGCCTGTTATAGCCTATCAATGCATCGACAGGTCTCCTGAGACAATCAGTTTGGTGACAAACCCTTCGAGTTGGTTTCCAAAAATCAAATGGGTTTCTACCCCAAGAAATAAACTGTCTTAACGGTATTATGGTATCATGTGACAAATACACCACATCAAATTAATAAGAATTATCTTTATTCATTATTATTTATTACATTCCATGAGGTTTTAGCATGTCAAAATTTGTTGATGCAGTTTCATTCTAAGATTTTTAATGGTGTGAGTTTTTCATTTATTCACCATGCCATATTGACTATGCTAAGTTCTTTATAATTCAGTTATTATTGATTCTTTCTTCCACTATTTGTAACCCTTACTAAGAATTTTAGCTCACCCCTTTCATTTGTTTACTTTAAACAGGTTATCAAGTGGAGATCACTTATTGAGTTTCAGTGGATGCAATTTTTTAGTTTTTTTATGTATTGTATTTTGTGACCTTACCCACTGTAATTCGTGTTACTTCTATATATCTAGTTTATTAAATAATACTAAAATGATCATTCCTTCTGGATTTCATTCCTTCTAACCAAGAAAATGTAACAAGTAATGCACCAACTATGGTTTTGAGGGGTCAGGGTGTTACATTTAAAAAATAATATTTGTTCCCACTTAATATTCGATATTGATTTTCACAAATAGACTCTAAAACATATGTGTACTCACTATAATATAAATATTGACTGCATTATTAAGACTATTCAAACCCGCAAACAAACCCTTCATTATGTAAAGAGATTAATATATCAATCAATTCCATATTTTATAAGTATATAATGACTAATAATTATTTATGTGATTATAAAAATATAAAAAGCCTTATATATTTGATGAGTATAAAATGACCCACCTCTCATTATGAGATGAGAATTAGAGACGAATCCATTCTTATATGAGGATAAAAAGAGGCTAATTTTAATTTTTTTTAATGAAAACATGATGATCCAAATTATCCCCTATAGGATTAAGATAATTTTATATAATTACCCATAATAAAGAATTATAATATTATGTAATTATATTTTGTGATGAGTCTAATATTTCTTCATTTCCATTCATGAGGACGAAACTAAGGCATCCAGATTCTGAACACACCCACCCCTCTAATTTTTTTCATCACCCCACTAAGGTTGTAATAAATGTAATTACACAACTTATATATGTATTTCATGGAGAAGTGATTCATTGGAATTCAATAAAATTATGATGGAGACCTAGAATATGAAACATGCTTTTGTTCGAGATAAATGGACTACCCATCCCGCCATTTTAATCAATGGTTTCATCATCATTACCTTAGTGGTGGAAGTTTACCTTCCTTTATATAAAGATATCTTGAGACCCTAGTCTTAAACCATTCCTCTCATTTAGACAATGGTCCTAGAATGAATTTTTCATAAATAGAGTATGTCTCTCTTCTCTTCGTCAATATATTTCTTTCTTCGATATACATCCTAAAAATTTCAAGAAAAACATTATGTAGATAAGTAATAATTATGATATCACATCAAGGCTAATACAAATAATATTATTCTTAGTTTTCATCTATGGGGTTTATATTTAAGTTCATTATAATTAATTCAATGACTTTTAATAAATTTTCCATATTATAATGGATTTATCTACCTTTCTCCCTTTAATGAATATCTTCAATCTCTATTCATTCAGAATGATTTGTTCTCCTTGTTTTATAGTAATCTATAGAAATACATTTAGATTAAATTGAATTTCCTTGATTAGTCTTAACCATAAATTTTACTATTTCCATTTAAGTATTTTGAGTCCTAAACTGAACAAAAAGGCTTATTTAGTATTCTTGAATTCATTCCATTTCATCAATATGTCATGAAATGGTTCATATATTTTCATATAAATTATTTTGTCCTTATATGAGACTCCTATAATTTCCATCTATTTATTTAAATCATACATCCTTTAAAAATATTCACTTGGGTAATATAGATTCAGTTCTTCGAATGCCCCAAATTCCATTTGATATATTTTAGTAGGCATGTTGAACGACTTACCAAGAACTATTCGATAATGTGAAATTGAATTTTTTATTTTAATTATAATGTGTATTCTTTTAGGACATCCTAAAGAATAAGTATATCAACATTCCTTCAATTTTACAAAATTATAACCAAAATCTCCTTAGAATTACTATTTGATACATTATCATGTCTCATAGTTTGTAGATTATAGGTTTTTATTAGCTTGTGCTTATATTCATTATTCCCAATGAATGATTGGAAATGAATATTCTAAAAATGAAAAATGTTTTCAATAATTATATTCTTTGACACAGAATATCATTAAAATATTTATTTTCACAAAAAACCTCATAACTTGAGATTCTATATAGCCTCAACCCATTCGGATTAATATTCCAATGCATTATCTTTATATCATTGAAATTTAGTTTTGGAAATATAGCCACAAAATCCAATACATAAGCATGATATATCTATACATATAGTATATCATATTATCACATTTAATATCTACATTCATTGATTTCCATACTCTCGAATCTATCATAGTTTTTGAAAACTCACAAACAACTATGAAAAGGGTTTACTAGTATTATCCACATTGAACCACTATAGAAATTTTAATTTTGATATCCGTAGTAAAATTTATATTGTAATTATTTGAAATGATTAAAAATATAAAACATCTATTTTTTAGGTAAATAAATGATAATGATTCCACCCAATCCTTTAAATACAAATATATTATCCAATACAATGTATGTAGCACCATCCTTGAGTATTTGTTATTCAATCCATGATAATCTTCCTAATAATATTTTTATTATAATGAAATTTTAATTGTATGAATACCAATGCATGATAATTATTTTAATAAAAAAATTATTAATATATATTATTTATCCATGATTATATTATAATGATCATCCTCTAAGTCATAAAATCTTAAAAAATGTTTTGAAACATGATCTGCATCTCCCTGATTCTCAATAATTTATAAATAAAACTCATGCAATGAAACACCGATATGATTATCCATTGTTTGGATTCATTATATGATAATTAATAATTTATCCAAAATTGGTTAGTGTAAATAATCACTCTACATTCAATGGTATATATTTTTAATTTCAATGGGGAATATATCGCAATAATCATCTCTTTATATATTATAACATAATCTTATTATGATCTATTAAGAAATTTTTGAGCATAATATATAAAAATTATATTCTTCTATCTTATTTGAACAATAATTGATCTTAATATACGATAACTAGTAGGAAACATGATTTCAAAGGGAAAAATCTAATCAATTTTAGTAATATTTCAAACTAATATTTAATCCCTCAGAATTCTATCAAATTATTTTAGACACACTTTACCAAAATTTAATTTCATATATTTTTGTAAATAGTCTGAAAAATAGTTTAGTAATTTTTGAAAAGATTCTAATTAATATTTTTTATAATATTTTATGTCCTAAAATATTTTCACTAACTCTGCTAATGAAGGTGATGGTAATATATATATCCAATTTATTTCTGAGAGATTAACATAAATTTTTTATGTCGTATGTCCAAACACAATACCTTATTTTATAATAAAGTAGAATTTTTTCCATTCATCATAATGTTTGTTACATAAAATCATTAATGTAAAATAGAATTAATTTCAAGTAATTATTTTTAATATATTCCAAAGACTGATAATTCATATAAGAAAATTTTATTTACACTCTCCTTGAGGTTTAAGAAGATAAAAATCATGCATATATCAAATGTTCAAGGATCACTAATTTATAAAAATGGAATCATTATATTATCAAAATTTCCTAATAAACATGCACATTTTGTCTTATAATGGTTATATATATCAATATTTACTAGGTGGTTCACCTAATATTAATAACTAATAAAAATTTTTAATTTTTTATCTAATATCTCTATCATTTTATTATCAAAATTTAAATGAAAATAATCCATGCATTTTTCTTCCTTATACTTCTTTTAATCACCATATACTCTCTAATAAATAATCATTAAATTGAAATATATTCATTCATCTTAATAGGTAAAAACATTTTCACCATTCAACGGGATTGGAATCACCCACGAATAACCTAAAATATTAGAGATTATCTGAATATCCAATAGATTAATGATTTCAACCTTGATAACATCCTTTATATTTTGGTTAAATATTTATGGGTGTTCTTTTGTGGGTTTTAATTCTTCTTTACTATGATGTTTGAGCATTATTAATGATGGGTTCAAACCCCTATCAATATAAATTGTCAAATAACTCATAATTTTATGTTTTTTGAACATACCAAGAACCATATATTCTTTTCAGATTTTATATCCACTATCATAATTGTTTTCATGGGAAACATTTCTCAAAAATATGAATGTTTTATAATTGATAGAAGTTCCATTAAATAGTAAACATTTAAGTCACAAACATATTCTTTTTTTTACCATTTGGGTTTCATCAAACTCATCACTTTCTTATATCTCTTTTTGTTCTCTCATTTCATAAATATTTTCATTAACCACAATCAGTTCAATGTTCATCTAATTCTTTATTTATACTGAAAATTATATAATTGAATCAACTAATAAATAGTTTCCAATATAATTAGATGTTTTATACTATGAAATACATTCAAAAGCATCTAGTCGTATCCAATATTAAATATAAATTTACCATGTGAACATCAATGTGTGATCCTCCTATATATAATAAAGGTATATAATGGATTATAGTCACCTCTATATATAATATTACATACATGAATTAGAAACTATTATGTAGTATCCATTTTCCAATTGACAATAATATTTCCTTGATAACATCAATTTGATAAGTTATAGATACATTTTTTTAAAGAAAAACTATTATAAGTTACAGCTCGCTTATTTCAATTTTCATGATGATGATAAAAAATATAAATTTACTTATGATCCTAAATCAACCAAACAATTTAATGATATCTTTCATTAATATGTATATTGAATTTTAAATATCCCTAGATTATTTATGTTTTAAAGGATCTTATTTATATCACTAAATATTCTTATTAAATTATTATAATAAAATAAATAAATTCAATACCTTTCTGGTTTGAAATTAAATTCATTAATACTTTCATATAGGAGTTGATCTTAGCTAAGGACTCTATACATGAAATTTCCCCTGAAATATTATTGAGAATAGAAATAAATATATTGAAATATCTATCGATTTGTTTTTGGTGTTCTATGTGACATTATTATAATGGTTTTGGGTGTTTATGTTCTATTACGTCACTATTTTCTACATTCAATAAAACTTTTACTTAGCTTCCTTATTTCAAACATTTCTTTTTGTTAAAAAAATTTGAATTGTGTTACCATTGTTATTCATTATTTTCATCCACTTTTTTATCATTATTTTTTTAACTCTAATATAGTTTGAACATTATTTTATTCAATCATTTCTTAGTCCCTTCCCCTTAGTATTTTACCATATTTGTTCAAGATTTCCATGCATACATATTTTATATTAGTCTCAACTACACTTGAAAGCTTCCATTTATCTCTCATTTTATTTTATTTAAAGTCAATTCCATATGATTTTCGATGTTGTTAGTTATAAATTAATTTACAGGAAAAAACTAATCAATCCTTGATCAATGTAAATGTATATATTAAATAAAATAATTCAACTTAATTTGGTTATTATCTTCTAGTTATAAAGACTAAAATATTAAATCACTACTTGGGTCCTCTTGATTAAACCATTAATATTTTTATCAATATATTCAATTTTTAATCTTTCTTGATTATTATTATAATATGATAAATTTAGATGATTCTTATTTCAAAAAAATCCATATTTATTTTATGAATGGTTTAGTTTGTTCCTATATCATGGATTATAGCTTTTTGATATTTAATCATTTCACATTTGTAGTCTCCCATAATTTCCATGTAATTAAAATTATTGATAGGAACTAATGATGAATTTTATTAGACAGCGTAAAACATTAAAAAAATATGTATATTTGTGACCAAAAAACCAAAATAATTCACTTATAATTATTCACTTATATATTTGAAAAAATAGACCTATTTTTATGAATCATTAATTTATGTGTTCAAATCATTTGTTTTTAGAACTCTATTGAAAAAATTGTCAGACCTATAAATAATTTTCTTGGGAGATTATGGAAATCTTGTTTTAAATGATCTAGATTTATTATGTGGTAGTTTCTATATAATTTACTCATTTAACTAAATCAATTAATGTTTTTAAAATTAAATTCAATCCATTGAATAATAATTTCATCAGTAATGAATGTTACAAATTATGTTTTAGTCATTGTTGATAGTATTTTATAAATTTATATCATTACAAATTAAATTGATATCGAAATTTTTCCTAGAAGACTTATATTTTTTTCCAAAATTCACTATTAATTGGGGATAAAATCTTTTGATAAATTGATTAAATTTTTATTCCCACTTTATGAATGAATTTTTTATCATCATAATAATATATTTCATTTTTTTCCTTAAATAAAGTAGAGGAAACATTTCAATGTCATCTCATCCTCTAAAACACCTATCAAAGGCCTGAAATATGTAGTTATAAGAAATTATTTAATAAAGGTCAATGTATAAAATTATGGAATTCTATTTAAAATATGATATATTTTCAATTTTTATGCATGATAAGAAAATTAATAGAATTTACTATCACTCAAATACATGATGGATTGCCAAATATTATTTGAAATACTAAGCCCCTATTTTATTGTATATTTAATTTATTTTATACGAACACATTTTGAGACATTTATAATCCTCTCATTTATTTTGGAATCTGGGTACGGTTTTATTTATCCACATATTCAATTGTTTAAAAATGTGTGAAAGTATCCTTATATCTATAATTTTTTAAGAGGTTAGTTCTAATAGATCTTTTTATTCTCATCCACATATAAATCATGTGTTTCTATTATTATTTTAAACTATATTGACATATTTGTCAAGTCTAAAATAATATATAGTAAGAATATTCCTTATTTATAGTATTATATATGTAACATTAAAATTATGAAATTGGGAAGAAACGTATATCGCTATAAATGGTTCCAAACATGATTAATGTAATTTTTTAATGGTTGTTTAACAACCCCCTTCATGTGTGTTTCATACTTGTATCACATTAATGAGATATATCGTGGTTTTTTTCCACTATAATATACCTATTGTAATTCACAATTCAATTACACAAATATTGAAAGATTATAATGAATGATAAGTGTGTGTATTGGTTGGTATTTCATCGAAATAAATTTTAATTAATAAATTTATTATAGATATCATGTGATTTCGTATTAAATTAGTTAGAAGTAAAGGTTTTATTATATTAATTATGTTATAATGGGTACATTGGGGTTAGCCATTTTGAATTAAACTATTTCTACACAAATTTCATTATTTTATTATTTTATAATTATTCATTCCTTTTTGTTCTATTTTACACTCTATCCAACTCCTTATTATAACATTAGGTCCTTATGAGGTTACAAGTTCTAGATGCACTATGATTGTTATGTTTTAATATTATATATTATCAATGTTACTTGGAAACTTAAGAGAGATTTATTCTTAAGAGACTCATGTTTTTATCTTTACTTTATAGGATGGACATCGACATTTAATAATTTAAAAATTCTAAAATAATCATGCACAAGGTTAACAAGCTAGTGAAATTTAAAGGAACAAAAATAAAAAATTGATAATAATTCATTCATTTGAGCATTAATTGTGATAAATAACTTAAAATCAACTAAAACCCAACAATTAAACTTGTTTTCATGATCAAATAAAATTAATAATAACATAAATTATATAAAAAAGGCATATTATATGATTATTAAACTTTCCACCGTTGGAATGAACCTATAAAAATTATTGAATCTAAATATCCAAATTCCATTTTCTAACTCCCATGTTTATCTATTATACATTTAGTCTGTACATAATAATCAATATTTGTGATCACTCAATATTTTAAGTGGTGGTTAATCTCATTCCACATATAGAATATATATATATATAATATCTTTATTCCTAACTATTTAGTTCGATTATCATTTTATACATTCTCAATATCTCTCTATAAAGGATCAACTACCTCCAATATATGAATTTTTGTATTTATTAATGTGATTAGGTATGTTAACATGAATATTCAATTGATCCTTATAATTATTGGTTTTACAAAACATGTCTTAGTAGCTTATAAATATCTCTATTTAATTTTCATCCCATCATTACATGCATCATAATCATTTTATTTTATCATGGGATATTCTTGGGATGTTAGATTATCATTTTATAATTTGATTTAATCCTCTATTAAGTGTCAATATTTTGAATTTCACTAATTTTAGAAATTATATTATTTTGGTTTCCAATATTTTATTCATTTTATATATAAATATTATTGGAATTATGACACTATAATGTGATGTAAAAAAATGGATAAACTTATATACCACTACGGATGATGCACTAGTAGTGCTATGTTGGTGCTATGTTGTCTTATGATAATGAGATTATTGAAATATGGTAATTTCTATTGTGAGTAAAATTTTAATTCCCATGTAAATATAACACATTAATACCCATTAATATGACTATATTTCAATTATCATGGTTCTCCAATATATATGTATTTTATTTAATTTTTCATCTATAAAGTCAACTACACATGGTGGTGAATTTGATGAAGAAAGCATTAACTTTCCACCACTAAGAAACACTTTTCACCACTCTTTATTATTGTCTTAGAGTTTATTACCACACTTTTTTGGGTTATTAAAATCATATAATGGAGAAATATGTTACATTTATGAACTATCATTCTATGTAAAATTTATTCCGGGAATCATTGAATTATTTTCATAGTCTTATGATGTATCATAGGTAATACACATCCATAATATCTAATGTATACAGCATTGGACATCCATTAATTTCATATATATGAATGTTGTGGACAAATAATAATTTATTTCACATCATTGAGTAATGATGAAGATAGAACTATGATATTTTCACTTTATATGTTACTCAATATTTTTATACACTCCCCAATTTTTAATTATTTAAAACATAAAAAGTTAAAAAATCAATGAAGTATCGCTAATAATCTCTAATGAATGACCCTAATTGAATCGTATTTCAAAATTTATGTTGAATGAATGAATTTTCACTCATGAATCTTTAATATTAAATTATAATTTTAAAATGTCCTAAAACCTCTAAACTAAAATTTTACTATAGTTTTCAAAAAAAATCACAAATAGTAGTTAAAACTATAATTAAATTATGAAAAAAATTCTATTCAATGGCCATAGGGTCACCCCTAAAGTGGATAAATTCTAACCACTGTAATTTATAGTTACTATTTTAATATTTATTATTTTCTTAATAATATAGTCAATTAAAATGATGTGGATGGGGTTGGTGTGTTTCAATGAAAATGAAGTATGGAAATAAAAAAAATATTAAAATGAATATGAAAGTTTGTGATGAATAGGGTTTATTACATATAAATTTACTTAGGTGAAACTTCTTCATTATATTAAATATATACTTTTCTCATATCATCTTCACCATATAATAATGCTCTATATTATTATTCATGTTTATATTACTCTCTCTCTCTCTTGTAAATAAAATGTTTATTCCAACAATGTTTTACTAAAACATTTATTATATGACATAAAGTGGTTTAAACATCCCATCAATAAAAAAAATATCTTAGATTTCTCAACCTATTTGGTTGAATACTTATTTTCTTTCCATTACACGTGTATATTTATCAAGTAGCCGCTCTCTACATCTATCCCAGATCCATTATTTGAATGAAAAATTTTACACTAAATTCTAATATTAATTCAATATTTAATATAGATAAATATGTAAAAGTGGTAAATTAATCAAATAATTCATCCTCACCACAAGAAACCATAACCTATTATGAAAAAAAAAGATAAAAGCAATGAATGAAATATATAAACCTCAATAAAAATTACATTGATCCTAACTCTTTGTTTCAACACCAAATACTTATATCTATATTTACCTGTATTTTAGAGGAAAAAGGGAGATAAATATATAATCTACAATTATTAATGGAAATGTTAATGAAAATTAAAATATAAAAGTTATGTAAACACCACTATAGTCTAAGAATATCTTGAATAATTATCCACATCATCAATTATATTTTATAAAAAGTCATACAATTTAATTGATACTAAATCTATAACATGTCTATGAGGGTGAATAAAACCCATTTTCTAGTTGCTCTAGTTTATATAAAATGTCATTTTACTCCACATTGAATGTAAACCATTTATCAACCAATTAATTTGAATCTAAATTGGTTGCTTATATCCCATGATCGCTTGAATGTATGGAACTCGTATAATAATTAGTAGATTATTCTTGAAGGAATGATTTTTATAAGTTTTAACCAACTTAATGACATATTTTATAGTGAATTTGAACCTAATTAATTTGTGTCCACATACAAGAGCCACCCTATGAAACAATTGGGACTATAATTACAATTTATTGAGAATAAATCTCAATGTTATTGATGTGATGATGAAAGGTTGATAAATAAAGAACACATGTAGAAACATTTATTTTACATGGTTTAATATTTCTTACAATAAGTTATTTTATCATAAGTTTGAGGTTATTTTGAGACTTCTTTCCACATTATAATTTATGGATCAATAAAAAATTAAATTGAAAATATTATTTTCAAAAAGAACTATTAAATAATAAACTATAAGGGATAATATTTTAAATGTTCTTAAAATGTTATACCTCAGGTTTCAATGAAATTTAGAATTTTTAAAAACGTTGTTATCTTACATAAAATACCATCCATTATTCAATAGAACGTTTTCGGTATCCCTTAGTGTCTCTAGATTTCTATATATACACTTTCTTTAGGTTGGACATTATTTTTTATAGACATAACATGTAATACTATGTGGCTTTTATTTTTGGAGCATGTCCATTAGATTTTACTAATATGAAAAACTAATTCACACATATCTCAACGTATCTTGTAATATCATTAACTATATTTATAGGATGATTGGTTTATTACAGTATTACATATTTAACTTTTCAGGAATCTATATTCCATAAATCTCATTATTTCATGCTTCAAATCTCCAGAAACATAAAATACATAGTTACTAGAGTTTTTTATCCTTCTATAGTGTATTCCTATTACTATCTTCCAAACCTAAAATAAATACATAAATATCATAACAGGAACAATAGTATTAGATCATGGATTATTACATCACTGTTTTAGAACACATGAATTCTCAAACCATTGTGAAATTTAATGATCCTAAGGTTTCCAAAAACATAATATAATTGTACTTAACACTAAATTAATACAATTATATCACAACCATTATTACTGTAAAATGATTCACATTACATCATATGAATTTCA
Source organism: Viscum album (assembly GCA_963277665.1). Classification (NCBI taxonomy): domain Eukaryota; kingdom Viridiplantae; phylum Streptophyta; class Magnoliopsida; order Santalales; family Viscaceae; genus Viscum; species Viscum album. The sequence goes on from OY728122.1 coordinate 382,981,900, forward strand.
TACCATGTAATATTAAAACATCTGGTAAAATATAAAGTGTATGATTTACTCATCCTCCAATTAGAATCCCTAAAATGTGTTCATATTTACAATAAATTTATCAATATCATGGTAGATTATTCATTTATATATCTGAATAACTATGAAATTATTCCATCTCGTATATGATAATTTTCATATAGAGTGGGTTAATATTGATCATGGTGTAACTTGATAACCAAAATTCATGACCTTATGTTTTCACCTATATAAGAGCATCACGCCCTAAATTATTCTGTATCTACAATAACCTAAAAGGATATTCCAACCCATCCATAATAATGATGATGATGAACAAAATATTAAATCATCCCAAAAAAAGTATTATGTGCCTCAAAAAATATATTTTCATACCTCATAAACACACATAATATAAACACATCACTATAGGATAGAATTATAATTTTAAATTAAATTTATCCCTTAGTGTTTTATCAATTCCTTTTGAACCGTGCCCTAAAAGAGAATAACTCAAAATTATCATTTTCAAAGCACATCATGAGGATTATTTAATCAATAAACATCATAATGGGCTACTAAATCCCCCCCCCCATTATAATTATAGACTATTTTAAAATAAACCCTTGAGTTATCCTCTATTATTTAGCTACCAACACTTGAATATTCCCCTTAATTGGATGGAATCCCAATTATTCACATGATTGATGACCATAGGAAAAATGTAATATTGTATCTCCTTTGTTATAAAAATATATCCAATTGTATTTTCCCAAATATTAAAAATCCAATTTATGAAATATATAATATAATTAAGAAATAATATATGTATTATGATAAATAATACACTACCAATTATGCTATTGAAACATGGAATCCATTGAAACTGGATTTTCCTAGATATCCAACACATTAACATTGTTTAAGAAGTATTTGAATGAAATCTCACACCATGACACATTATTCATAAGGATTTTATATATAATGTCATGATTATTTTCCCCAGAATTTTTCCCCAAATATTTTTTAAAATTTTTTATTCTTTGATTTTCACACCCAATAAAAAATTTAATTCAAAGTCAACCGTCATGTCTTCTAGTTGATATTTCATCAATATAATTTCAATCTCATGTGATTCTAAAACAAATAGAACCTTTTTTGTGATAAGTTTTATTTAAATATACTTCTTGTATTTATATTAAAAAAACCTTTCTAAAATTAATAAATCTACCCAAATTTTATTTTTATATATCCCTTATCTCATACCAAATCACTTTTGATGTAGAAATAAAACATTAATGATGTATTTTTTCACACATCAGGGAATAATTAAGAGTTATTTTGATATATAACATGACCAATTTCTCTTCTGTGAGATGAAAATACATTGATAAGAATCGATATCATAATAAAAATTCAACTTTGGGTATATTTATTCTTCAAGAAGATATCAAATAGAATATTTTTTTCAATTATCATTCAAAAATAAATTGGTTTTAATGTAAATAACTCTTCATCTAAGTATAGGATAGTCTAAAAAACAATATTTCCAGAGAATTCCCTTTATTCCTCGATTAAAACCCAGTTTTACAGCTAGGATGTTAGTCAGAGTCACTATCTCATGAGGTGGATTAATAGAGTACCCAAAACTATTCTATTAAAACATGGATTAATTTGGGACCCCCAAAATGTTTAAATATAATAATGTTTAACAGAATAATTAATATGATATTTATCTTAATCATTCTAAATATTTTTATTAAGATTTATTACTTCTAGGTTGAATAATATATAATATTATTGAATCCTTCGAAATCAATTTACTTGATCAAAAAACTATATGAAGAAAAATTAAGACAAACTAAAAAGTATAAATTTTATTCATAGATAAAAATATTTTTTATTTTTAAGGTAAAAAAGCAATGAAAAAATATTAATACACATAGTGGAAAGATTAAAAAAAGAGGTTTAGTATCATGTTGATAATTAGTCCTCTACACTAAGTGATCACCTTCCACCAAGAAGTTTATATAATATATATTCAATGATCCAGAACCTGTATTGGGTTTTATAACAATTAACATTTTTCGAGTTAAACATGAACTCTTCCATAGTTATTCATGGGTTTGAAATGAAATAGGCCACACAAGGACCTCTACCACTTTTATCCATGGGAGAAACAAGTAAGAAAAGTGCTTGAAAATATATCTAGTATCTTCAGGTTTTTCTCAGGAGACAATATGCATATATAAAATAGGGTATCACACACACTCATAAAAGATTAATAAATATCAATAGAAATAAGAAATATAGGTGTGTAGGAGTGTAGAGTTTAGATATGTTACATCTTTTACAATGCATCTTATTACTCTTTCTTTGAATTAGAAATGAATCTTGAGTCAGGTAATTTTGAAATCTTTAAGAAAATAGAGTGTCACAACTCTTGTTTTTAACTAAAGAAAAGCATTGGATGAGATGAGATTTTTATTCCATAGCTGAATGAACATAGCATGTGAACACTTCATGTTTTGAATCAATTTTAGCTCTTTACATCTTGGATATTTAGTGAATCACAATCTTCTTATGTCTACTTTTTTATTATTTATATACATTGTTATCTATAGGAATTTTTTTATCTATCTATATCTATGTATATATTGCATAAGGGAGTTCCATATTATTTTATCAGTAGTAGGAACATATAGAATATCATTCTCATACAACATGTTCTGACATGCTTTCTATCAAAAATATATGAAACAATCATTAAAATAGAAAATTAAATTAAATTCGATAAATATAGTCATTTGAGACATATAATTCATAATAAGTAAAGTAATAAAATTGGTTATTATGTCTTAGAATATTGGGGTGTCCACATCTGGTTGTATGTTGATAAGGGTATGACACTCGTGTTGTGACATTGGTGGTGTGACACTAGAAGTGTCTTAGATGTAGCCAAATTATCAATATATTGGTGATGTATTAGCTAATGGTGTATGGTTCAGTTGTGTGTGCTCTGATGGTGTCTCAGACTTACGAAATTTTTTAGTGTTGGTGGTAAGAGTATGGTGGAGTGATATTGATAGTGCCTAATCTAGTTGTATCTCATTATTTTCCACAATTTCATTTTGACTGCATGACATTATGGTGGTATGTTGATCAATGGTTTCATATACTTTATCAAATATTCAATCCAACGGCATGATAGTCTGACAGTGTTATGTCCTGACAGAATATTATACTTAAATATTTTTATGTTGATATTGTTTCGTGGACAATGGTGTTTATCTCAATGATTTTTTATAATTAGATGAATTTATCACCTTTTCTTAGAAAACTTATTTCTTACAGGAACACATGAAATGCCTTAGTATTGTTAGAATCTAAATTTTGTTATATATATACCTAGGTGGTCAAAAATCTATCTCTTTTTGATGATCATAAATCATGGCATCAAGACAATATTATAAATGTTAAAATAGGATATCACATATATTAAATTAGTTTAACCATGATATCCAATATAACATCCATATATAAATATGGACTTATCAATCACTGTAAGTGTTGATGATTCAAGGAAAATAATAATAAAATAGTATGTATCAAAGGGATATATCATAAAGAAAAAATATCAAATATAATAAGGTTAGACAATAGATAAAAATACATCAAAATTTTCATAGAAAAACATATTTCATAAAAATTATCCCCCTTTTGGGAATATAAAAAATAATGATTGTAAACTTACAGAGAATAGAAAAGAAATATTTTGAAAAACAATTGTGCACAAAGTTATTGAAATGTGGATCCCATCAATAAAAGTATAGTTGAGGCCAAAAAAAATAAATTCAATGGTTTGGTATATGGATATATGGGTTATCTTTCTTTATAATTCGCCTTCTCTTGATCCTTAGTGGAGGTAATAGTATTGGTCGGATGTAGAGTATAGGTAGCACCAGGAGAATGATCAAATAGGTCCTGAACCGTATGATATTACAAACCAACTAATGTCCTATGTTGGTACATATCTTGTATAGAATCCATTAGAATCAGATTAAAATTTTCTAGAAGTGTTATAAGAGAATCTCTAATAACTCTAACTCTAAAAGAGAATTAAGGAGTAATCATAATGGCTGACTGAGAAACCGCTACTTGGCCTTGAGCATTAAGAAATGGCTTCATCTCCATGATAATCTGGCCACCGCTATCCATGTCACTAAAAATTTACCCTTCTATTAAATAAATTATTTCAATATAGGGGTCATCTCATTATGTTTTCTGAATTTCTATTTAAAGGCTTGATACACTGGATACATTCGAAAATTCTCACCCAAAAATTTTAAATTTGCTTCCATTTAATGCTTAGTATTGATTCAAGAGAGATTGTACATAATGAATTTAGAAACTGTCTCATTGTCATCAGTAATATCTTTGGAATAGCTAGATACCAACTTGATAATATGGTTATAATTATACCAAATTATGGTCAATGTTTCTTGGGGATGATTTATGAAACTACCAGAAGCACTAGCAAATGCAGCTCTAAGCTCATATCTCACAACATAACAAAATCATGCACTATAGGAGAAACAATATCATCAGAATAACCTAAGGATATATCCCCAATGATTTTAAAAATACAATCCATTAAATCACTAAATTTTGTTTCCATTTCCTTATCCAAAGACTTTGTAGACTCTAGTTCACCACTTATCATTTTATTTTCAATATCACCCACATGAATCTAATACAACATTTTTTGTTGGTTATGTAGGATAAAATAATCAAATAAATACTATGTGTATTATTCACTAATATTATTCAAAATATGGGTTTGATTTCTTATACAATTTTGAAACATAGACAACATCCTTTAACCAAAAACATTTAAGTCCTCATGAGTGACTATATCCACTGGAACATCTGGAGTTGATGCAGCATGTTTTAGTAAATAAGGTATCACATAACTGATCTTTTCAATAAGGCCTTCAAGATCAACATGTTCTACCTAGGATTACTTAGGATCACCTAAAATGAAAACATTAGGTTTTTCATTATTTTGATGACTTCTTGTAAAACAAGAAAAATATCCCCACTACTCTTCCATAGGGTATATCCAACAGTCTCAAAAAAACTATGGAAGGAGGTACCACATGAGTAGAAACAACTGAAACTTCTATATTTCTCTGTCCTTATGAACTCTAAGCAGCCACTATGTGTTTAACACTGCAATATTCGACTCTCTAATGTGTATCAATAGTTGGTGAACCTGGGATCTCATCATCTTCTGGGCATCAACTGTTGCAATGGATTGACATTCCACATTTTGATCCATATAAAACATACAAACATATGTAAGATCAAACTATTCACTTCCAAATTCTACATAAATTAGTTAATTTTTCTATTTCTTGACAACATATTGTTCCCTAGTGTCTATAACATGTAACTATTCTTCCATAAAAGAATATGAATCTTCTTGACCAATGGAAACTGAAATGGATTCACTAACATTAATAGATGGAGTTTCGTGAAAGACGTCCACTGATTGGGAAATATCTCCCTAAAAGATGCATCCTTAAGATCTTGATTAATTTCCATATACATCCTCCTGATTCTTCCATTGTCATCACTAAATTCAAAATCACTTCCATCATTATTTCCATCATCTAAATCCTCATTTTCATTACCATCTTCTTCTTACGTTTCTTCTTATTCATCATAATCATCATTTTTAGTGGATTTGGAACTATAATATTGATCCTATCAAGATACCTCAGTCTCTTATTCATCACTCTTAACTAACTTCAACCTTTTTTCAATCTCCTAGGTAGACTGGGTGATCCATAGGTAATGGGAGATTCTTTTGGAGAATGGACAGGGTCACTCCCTACAACAACAGATTATTACTTTTCCATTTATTCAACAAAATATTTTTCTTCATCTGATTATTCCACAACTTCATTAGGTTACAAAAATCATTAAAATTAAACCATAGGTATCATAGGAATATCAATTGAGTTATACTTATCATGAAACTTCTTATAATTTCCAATCTAGTGTTTCTTTCATGGGTTCTAGCTAATTTTCATTCCTGAACATGTGGAATTGGTTATACAGAAACCACCATATTCTATCATAGGCTCTTCATCATCATAAACTAGGACCTTCTCCTTTATCATTGCAGAAATAATCTTATGGTATATCAATGAATTTAATCTAGAGGAAGTTTTGACCATTTCACACATATAAACCATTTGAAATCTATAAAGATTAAAATTGTGATCGTCAATCATAATAGATAAGAGATAAACATCTAGAAGTATAACTGTTACCAAATCACCCTTCCTTAGGAAAAGCATATGACACAAAAATATGAAAAGAAACCTACATTCATCATCCATCTTAGAGACAACAATCCCTCTAGATGTGTCATCTCAAGTTAGTATGACTAGAGAATCCTCATACATAAATAAATCTATAGATTCTGGAATGTTACCTTTGTAATTATCAAAGACGACATCATGTGTTATCTTCAAACACTTAGCCCATTTTCTTGAGGAAAAAACAAACCCAATTTCTTTCAAATTACTTCTATTCAAATATAAACCATCTAAATTCAACGCAATCTCTATGATTTGATAAAACATATGCAACAACTTTAGGTTAAAAGGAATATTATTTCACAAAAACCATTCAAAACATACATGATTTTGGAGAAACCTATTTACCAAATACTTACTCAATAGAATCCACTTTGGGTCCACTTCCTTTTTCTGGTACAATAATGCGATTAGCATTCTCGGGGTTAATTGGATCAACTGGATCAGGAGAATTCCTTTCCTACTCCCGCTTCTTTGATTATATAGACTTAAAAGGGGAAGAAACTAATGATATCTCCAATCATGGAATTTACATCTATTTGATGAGATAATGAAAATTTTTTAATAGATAAAGATGAAATGGTTCCACTTGTCTTGAGAGATATACAAAAATATAGTGTGGGGTTAAAGGATTTTTTTGGGAAATACTTAGGCCAATTTCATATCATTTGGGATATTATATATTATAAAAAAAATTATACATCAAATAATAATATGAATTGACATAAAAACACACATTAGGTTTTAGTAAATAAAATTAAAAAAGTTAAAAACTAGCAGTTTGAAAAATTGAATAACAGAAGAATTTCTCAAAGTCATAGAATCAACGGCATGATAAATCAACGACATGACAAAGCTAATGGTGTAAAAATTTATGGTATGGAAAACCAATGATATGAAAAACCAATGGTGTCATAATCTAATTGTATGAAAAAAACCAATGGAATGAAAATCCAATGGTATGACAAACCAACATATAACAAAGCAATGGTATGAAAAACCAACATTATAAAAAAACAATGGTATGATCAAGAAAATTAAACATAACAAAAATTTATCATTCCTAACTCATGTTTTATATAATTTATTCTATTATAATTCAAAGGAATGTTTAATATATATGTTATCTGATGTTTTATTCCATTAAATTCAAGAATTATATCTCTTTTTTGAAAATGGTATCTCAAAAAGAGATGTCTTTTATCAATGTACTTCATCCTAGAATGAGAAAAATAACTCTTAGAAATGTTAATATTCCATGTGTTGTCACAATTTATGGGGAAATGTCAGAATTAATTTCTATAGCCTAGTATTGTGTATTTCATCCACAAAATTTGATCATTGAAACTACCTAAATTTACGTATTGTTATTCAGAAGTAGATAATATAACAAAATATTTCGTTTTACAACACCATGAAACTAGATATAGGAATAAAAAGGGACATGTTCCAGATTTTCTTTTTCTATCTAACTTTCATCCACTAAAATAAATATCATAATAAATTACTAAATCAAGCTTTTATCCTCTATAAAAAATCCTAAATTAGTCATATATTTGATGTATTTTAAAATTATTTTAATAAAATGTAAGTGTGACTCATTTAGGTTTTCTTGAAAAAAACACACATACACACACTAAACATAATATTTGGATGACAAGAATTTAAGTAGAGAATACTTATAATAATACCTCTGTATCTAGTTTGATCAAATGGTTTCTTAGTTTCATCACGATCTAATTTATAGGTGGTATTCATAGGAGTATCAATACTTTTAGATCTTTCCAAATTTAAACGTTTTAAAAGACCTTTTGTATATTTACTTTGTTCAAAATAATTATTTCGTTATTTTAAAAAATATGAAATCCAATATATAATTTGAGATTAACCATTAAATTCATTTCAAATTCATTTTTCATAATTTTATAAAAATTAGTATATAAATAATTTTTTAAAGACCTGAAAATAATACCATCAACATAGATTTTTACTACAAAAACCTCTTTTTAAATTTATTTTATGAAAACTTTAGGATCAACTAATCCTATTGAAAAACATTTTAAAATTCTAATATTGTTGATCCTATCATACCAAGATCTAGGATCTTGTTTCAAATCTGATAAATTTTTAGTTTATTTGAAAACTTGATTTGGAAATTGAGGATTTTAAAAACCTGGGGGTTGTTCTAGAAAAACAGCCCCCATTATAAAACCATTTAAAAATACTCTTTTAAAACCAATTTGATAAAACATCAATTCTAGATGAGAAACATAATAAAAGAGGATTCTTATGGACTCAATTCTGGCCAAAGGTGAAAAGGTTTCCTCATAGTCAATCCCTTCTTCCCAATTATAACATTTTGTAAAAATTCCAGCCTTGTTCCTATCTATATTTCATGATTTTTAAACATTATTCCTAAAAACCCATTTTATTAAAATAGTCATGGTGTCCTTGGGTATATATAAAAGTTCCCATACTTTGTTTCATTTAATTTATTTAACTCTTTTTGCACTGATATTACCCAGAATTCATCATTAATACCTTCCTTGAAGTTCCAAGGTTCAAGTAGAGATAATAAAGATTGATGTTCCACCTAGTTTCTAAAAAAAGCACTAGTTTCAGTTATGTTACTCAAATCGCCTACAATATCATCTAAAGTAGTGTACATACTAGTTTTAATAACTCTAGAAAAAGAGGTACTTGTGACTCCTGGATTTTCATGTTCAGATTCTGGAGGTTCTAGAAATTATTTTGAATTGGATTATTTTTATGGTTGTTTTAAAATAGAATATTGTGGTTTAGCATTTATGTTCAAATATTCTGATTCATTCAAAAGATATTATAAGGAGATATTAAGCTCATGTGGATCAGTTTCATCAAAATTTATATGAACTAATTATTTCACTATTTTGGTCTTCATATTGTAAACTCTATAGGTTTTAATAGCAATTGAATAACCAAGGAAAAATCCTTCATCACATTCTAATGAAATTTTGTCCAATTTATCTTTAGTATTAATAATAATATCTTTTCAATCAAAAACTATTAATTAATTTACATTATGTTTCCTATTATTTCACAATAAATAAGTTTTCCTCTTAATGATGGGCCTAATGAAAACTATGTTGATTATATAGTAGGTTGTATTAACAGCTTCTACATAAAAATTGATCAGTAGGTCATGCTCAATCAATATAGTCCGGTCTATCTCTTTTAAGGTTCAATTTATTTTTTCAACAAATTTATTCTACTGGGGTTTCCTAGGAGTAGAATAATTATGAGTTTTACCATTTTTTCAGAAAAATGATTCAAGATCTTGATTTTAAAACTCACAGCCATGGTCACTCCTTAAGGTCTTAATCATAAGTACACTATGATTTTCTACATACATTGTATATATGATAAAATATGAGAAGGCTTCACTTTTCTAAGTGAGAAAATATACCCAATTGTACCTAGAATAATCATCTTCAAGAACATAAACATAGTGCTTCCGATTAATACTATAAACTCTTGAAGGCCCAAATAAGTCCATTTGAACCAACTCGAGAAGTTGAGAAGATAAAACTTATTTATATTGTTTTAAAGAAATGTTATGTTGTTTCCCTTTTTGATAGGGGTTATATCCTTTATCAGTTAGGAACTAAAGCTTAGGTAGATACCTAAATAACCCTTTCCTGGTTAGATTTTTAAGAGATTGAATGTTGAAATGTCCTATTATCCTATTCCAAATCCAAAATTCCTTATAAAAGGCACTTAATGATGAAATTTTTTGACAAACTAAGGAACTAAAATAAAGAGAAATAAATTTTCATTTCTTAAATTAAAAAAATTAATTTATTTTTAAAATAAAAAAATTTACGAGCGTCATTATCAAACATGACATAAAAACCATCCTTATGAAACTACGAAATTCTAATCATATATTACATTAAACCATGAAAATATAAAATATTTTAAATTAAAAATGAATTTTTGTTACCAATCAAGCCTAGGCCGATAATTTTTTCTTTTTCATTATCACCAAAGGTGACATGCCCCCCATCAATATTTATCTGGATCATAAAGAAAGAATATTAACCTATAATATGACATGAATAACCACTGTCCAAGTATAATAAACTTCTATTAGAGTTCTTTACACATTTTTCCTAAAAAATAGGTTTTAAATAAGAAATGGTTTTGGAACCCAACATTATTTTTGTCCATAAATTTTAGTAATAGAATCTTTAGGAACCCACATTTGCCTTATGGGTTTCCTATGAATTTATTTCATAGTCTTGAAAATAAGAACTTTGTTTGGACCCTTTGAGAAATGTTTATCAATATACCTTTCAGGTCTGGATATAATAACCAAGATACTTTTATTTATTCATCCCTTTCCAGACTCATATCCCATCCTAGTAACATATTTTCAAGCAACCTGATTTCCTAAAATATATTTCTATTCCTCTCTACCATATGGAAAATTTTCAAGGTCACTATTCTATTTTTAATTATACAATTTTAGTTCATTATTTTATTTCATAATTTGTCCATTTTTATACTTTTCTATAGATATCTTAGATTTACAGTTTACAGTTAGAGCATGATGTATTTTCAAGACATTGTATTTATCTTTTAACTCAACAAAATATTCTTCTATCATGTTAAATTATTCTAATTTTTCATCCATTTAATTATCAACATCGTGTTTTCCAATGATATAATTATTATAGATATTCATGAGAAAAATATCAAAAATAGTGGGTGAAGTAGATACCTCATTAACGTTAGCCATAAAGAATATATTTTCTCTATCAAGATTTTCTTTCGGTAAAGAATCAGACTCACTTAAACTATATTCATATATATTTTTGTATTTTATATTTGGACAATCATAATTTAGGTGCCCTTTTATTTTGCATTCATAATAGACAAATTACATTGAATCATTATCCTTTTCCATCCAATATTTCTTCCAATTTCCTCTTTTTTCAAACATACCTCTATAGTTTTATTTTATGAAAAAAAAAATATTTCTCTAAAACATATTAAATCTCTTATATAGATGAGACACTTCCTTGTCACTTCCATATGTAGATTCAAAATCACTCAAATATATTGTTTTTACCTTTTTTTTGCCTAGAGACTATAGAAATGAAATTTACTAACTTTCTCTTAGTATATTTATCTTCCTCATGGTTTACCTTTATATATTATTCATACATAATAAGTTTACCTATCTTTTCATTGAAGGGTAATGTTCTAATATTACAGTATCCATTGGTGCCTCTCCATCTTTCGGGTAGACTTCTCAACAATCTCTTTATCAGGTCCTTATCAAATACAAGATTTCCCAGCAAGATCATGGTATTTAAAATCTCATTAAATCAAAGGGACATATCAATAATTAGTTCCTTATGCTTAATATTATAATTATGATATTTTATAGTTTAGTTATTTAACCTCGTCTCTTTATCATCTGATGTTCCCTCATGAAAAACAGAGAAAATATCCCAAATTTTAAAAGAAGTTTTACAAGAAGATATTCTATTAAATAATTTATCATCTAGAGCATAGTATAGGGAATTTTTAACTTTATAGTTATTATTAATATATGATTATGTAGTATCATATCACGTTATTCTAGTTGTATCAGCCATTGAATATTAATCTTTTATAGTAGAACAAATATCAAAACTCATACTCTTTATGTGTATTTTAATCTTTATTTTCCATAGGGAATAATTTTTTCCATCGAAAAAGGAGGTATGTTGGTATCAGAACCTTCTTGATGATTATCCATTTTTTGAACTAAATTTATAACAAAAATAAATTTAAGATATTTAAATTATAACTAAAATCACAGTAAAAACAAATTTGAAAACTTTAATACCAACAAAAGAAAAACCTTTGATACCAAATGTTGGTCGGAGTGAGTATTTTAAGAGGGTGTAAATTGTGTACCCAAAAAAATATGTTAAAAATGGATTAATTTGAAATCCCCCAGATTTTTAAATATTGGATTGTTTTCCAAAACAATTAGTATGATATATATGTTAATATTTATAAATATTTCACTGAAGATTTATTAGTTGTCAGATGAATATTATATAATATTATTGAATCCTTTGAAATAAATTTAATTGATCAAAAAAAAATATAATAAAAAATTAAGATAAAATATCAAACTAAAAAAATTCAAATGAAAATAGTTTTTAGTTATGAGGAAAAAATAATTAAAAAGTTTACTACACATAGTGGAAATGTTGAATACAAGAGGTTCAGTCTCAAGTTGATACATATTCCACTTCACTTTTTGATCACCTTCCCCCAAGAAGTTTATATAATATAAACTCAATGATCCACATCTTAGATCTATATTTTCAATAGTTAACACACTCCAGGACACACAAGACCTCTTCTATAGTTATTCTTTTGAGTGAAATGAAACAGGCCACACAAGGACCTCTAAGACTCTTATATGTGGGAGACTCAAATATGAAAAGTGTTTGAGAAGATATCTAGTATATTCTATTTTATCATAGGAGAAAATGTGCACATATTAAATAGATTATTTCACACAATAATCAAAAATTAATAAATATCAATAGAAATTAGAAATATAGGAGTGTAGAGTTTATAGATGATCGGCTTGTTACAAATCATCTTGTGACTCTTTATTTAAATCAGCAATGAAGATTGAGTCAGGTTCTATTGAAATTTTCTGGAAAATAGAGTGTCTAAAGTACTATTTTCTAACTAGAGAAATGCATGGGATGAGATGGGCCTTTTCTTTCTCAGTCTAATGAACCCAGTAGGACATCTCTTCAACTTTTGAATCATGTTCATCTCTTTAGCTCTTGGATATTGAGTGAATCACATGCTTCTTTTTTACATGAATTTTTTCTACCTATAGGTTGTTCTCTATATGACTATGTGTGTATCTATATATATATATATATATATATATCATGATGGAGTGTGCTCTACTTTTATCAGTATTAGGAATGTCAAAAACATCTTCTTCATACTCCATGTTATGACATGATTTCTATCGAACAATTAAAAAAACCATTAAAATATTAAATTAAATTAAATTAGATAAATACACAGTTAGAGTAATATAATTCAGAAAAAGTAAGGTAATAAAAATTTTGATGGTGTCTTAGGATCTCATGGTTTCAAGATTTCGCAGTATATTATGGAGGGTATAATACCGGTGGTGTGACACTCACGGTGTGACACTGTCTGTGTGACATTGGTGGTGTGACACTGGAGATGTGACATTGACGGTGTCTTAGAATTGTCCAAGTTTTTATTATATCGGTGGTGTATCAGCTAATGGTGTATGGTTCTGTGGTTTATACTCTAACGGTGTATCAGAATTATGAATTTTTTTAGTGTTGGTCAGATGTGTCTGACGGTGTGATATTGACAGGGCCACATTTGGAAATATCTCATTCTTTTCCACATTTATATTATAATAGCATGACATCCTAGTGGTATTTCAATCAATGGTGCCTCCAAATTTTTCAAATCTTCAGTCCATCATTATAACAGTCTAGCTGTGTTATGTCCTGAAGGTATCTCGGTCACAGATATTTTAATGCTAATAATGTGTCATGGAAAACTGTGTTTTTCTCAATGGTGTCTTATACTTAGACTAATTTATCACATGTTCATAAAAAATAGATTATTTATATAAAAACCTTAATTGCATTAATATTTTCAGAATCAGGATTTTTTTATAATTAAATCTAGGAGGTCAATATCATGATCATAATTCGCTAGTTGTAGAAAATAAAATATATTGTGTAAGTTACTTTCATAAAGAATAAATTTTTAATCTTTGGTCATTTGGGTAGTAAATCTCTCAAATGTTCATTAAATTGTTTCCATAAAAATTATTTCATTGACAAACACAATAATAATAAAAAGATTATGTAATCTTCTTTCATAATAATATTTTAATTCACAATGGCATTCATGAAATTCAATCTCTTTAATATGACTCCAGGATTCTAATTCTATAAATGGATTTCTGGTTTCCACCCATATAGTTCCTTAAAAAAAATTCACACCTGATCAACATTATAATCATTGATAAAACATTATGATTAGTAAACATTGACCTCAGGCTTGGGTTCTCCACAATGAAATTTTTAATTCATATCCATTTGAAAAACCATATATTCATGATGAGAAAAAATCACAATAATAATTCAAATTGTTTCCTTGATACATGATAAAAATTATCATTAAAATCCATACCCACAATTGAGTAATATCATTTACAAATAGGATATAGTTCTTTCTATTCATCAGGATGATTCTCATTGATCATTTTCTAAAAAAATTATTTAATATTGATCATATATTTCTTAGGTCAATACATTATTCCTTTTTCTAATTCTTCTCGTTCAGATTTAGCTATTATTTTGTCATTGAAATTAAATTCTCTTGTTTTAAGGGTTAGTTTACAAGTCTGGGTTCAACCTTTGAAATAAATATTGTATGATTTAAAATTATAAATGGTCATTATGTTTTAACCCCCTTATTACTAATACCATGTATAGTTTTTTCTCATATTTTTTTCTTTTTCTTCAGAACATTGATTCTCTTTGCTCAATTCCTTCCTCAATGGTAAAATTTTTATAATTACCTTAAGACATATAAGAATATTACTCTTCATATTGAATGATTTTCTTCAATCATATTTTTTTTGGTTATTCAAGGTCATCAACATAAAGTAGTTCTTGTGATGGAATTTTATTTTATGACATAGTTACACTTAATTTATCGGCAATCATCCTCAACATCATTTTTAAGAACAAAAAACATCTTCTAAACAATGTATACTAAAGAAGACCACGTTTTTACCATTCTCTGAAAAAACATTCCATGATGTTATACTTTTATCATGAAAATGTATGGTCCATTGAAATCCTTCAAACAATTTAAGGATGACTGTTTTTTAAAAAAATATCATGTGTTGTATTAATCAAAATGGGATCTTGTAAGAACTGATTCTGAATGTTGGAGACCTTATTTATGGACTTCTTATAAATATATATTGAACTCTAATGCTCAGATAAAACTGATTATCAAATTGTCACCAATATACGATTCTTTCTCTTAGAAAATACATTTAGTTAGGGTGTGTATAGAGTACTATATTCATGTGATATCAACCACATCTCATGAAATGACTAGATTTCCTCAATATTTTATTCTAATTTATTATCAGATAAAAATAAATTGATGAATATATATTTTGGATTCAAAAAATTCATTCTAATTTAATTTAATCTGATAATATATTTAGAATTAATTTGTATGAATTATAAAAAAACCATTCAGTTAAAATAATTAATAAATTTCATATATTACAAATTTATATTGGATGACGCGAACACGTTTCTCTTTGAATGTTATAGTATAATAACTCAAGAGTTCTCTGTATTAGGATTTCCACCAATATATGACTCATATTTACTATTTTCCCTTATTCCTTGTAAATATTTTGAGTATTTCACGTTGTAGCCATGGTAGATTTCTCAAAAATTAATTATTGACAATATTTACTATATTTTCATACCCCAAATTACCAAGTCTTTTATGTTAAAGCTTATGTTCTTCCTTTTTTCACCTAAAACATGAATATTGATATTCTATAATCAGTAAAATTTTATTATTTATTAACTATCAGTTAATCATAATTGTTAAATAACCTAATATTAATATAAAACATTAATTTATTTATAATATAATCTCATTCAAAATGCCACAATGTTGAGAAACCCAATGAATATGGTGTATCAACCAAACGATAAGAGTAAAATCACTAGATTCCATTTTAAAAATCATTATAGATCCAACTACTTTAAAATTGAGTTTTCTATTGTTTCAAGATTTTAAAGCACCTTCATCGTATTATTACATATTTTTTAAGATATTTTTGTAGAAAGTTTTTTGTAATGAGAAGCAACCATCTGGGATCTGTGAATTCTATTTGTTTTTTTCCTTGTACACCCCCTAGAACATCATTTTATGCTCTTGGTTATTTGTTTTCATAAAATATATGTACCCATATTTATTATTTATCTACACATTTATAAAAATAAGTTATTTTTTATCAGAGCTTCATGGTCTATCTCAAATACGAAACATCTCCCCGTGAAAATCAAATATAATTTAAAATTATACCATCTCTTTTGGGAGTTTTCCATGATATCCTTTTGGAATTTCATATTTACTAACCTTTTATTAAGTAAATCTGATTGATTCAAAGAGTGAGGGACTATTCAATAAATTTTATGATTTATCCCCGTATTCACCATAACACCAACAGCATCCTTCACAGAGAAATATACTTGGATAACTAATGTCTTTTTCATAATCTATGCATTCGGTTTCCCTATAATATGATATAAATTACTATCATTCAATATTTTTATCATTATTATACATTTAAGTCACACAAATACTTACATTAGTATTCTTCATGATTTTTCTTTCTATCAAAACCACAATTTCAATAGAATTTCATTCCCCTTCATTACCCATAAAAGTGGGTGTGTTATGATCATTGGGGATGCAACCACCTTTTTATATTCTTTTTCACTACTTATATCATATTTCTAGAAATATCATAAATAGATTGTTCCAAAATTCATTGAATAATTTTTAGGTCTTGTAGTATTATTAAATATTCTGTTAGCTATTTTTGTTCTTTCTTCAACCTCATTCACTAAATTTTTGAACTCCATTATTATCTAATGAACATTTTATCCTTATAAGGATACTCGATGGTATTGTTCTGTTTTGGAATTTATTTGACTATATTTTCTTATACCTCACTAATATTTCATTAAATATTTGTAATGAATTTATTATAATTTTATCAAATATTATATGATTTTTTTAGTACCATACATTATTGACCTATCAAATATAGATCAATTGTATTAGTTTTCTTCAATTCCTTATACATGATTTTTTAATTGTATGATACCCTAGTCATTATACTGATTAAATTATAGTCATGGTGTATCGATGTTATATTTAATATATCCTTGGATGTCATTAAATATATAAATGTGAATGGAGGTGATTTTTATTTGATGTAATATGTGATTTCCTGCATATCAATAATGAATACATATTAATTGATCTATATTAATGGTTTATAATTGGTTATCATAAAGACATACCTCTTTTAAAGTGTATTTAATATAAAAATGAAATAGTTTCCTAGAGGATAGAAAAATATATTGATTTATATAGGGACACCATAGAGGTGATTGGAGTGATTATTGATTTTACATTGGTTTTTTATATGAGGAATGTTGATATAATTTATACACATTTCATTATGAAATTTTGGCCCATATTAATTGATTAGATACAAAAATAATTTCATATATGATGTATGATGATAAAAATTATAACAAATCGCATAGAAACATTCATACATATATATTAACATAACAATCACTCATATAATTTGTCGGTATTAGTTTAATCAATTTTTTTCGCTATTCTCTCAACCTACCATAATACACAATATGATATTAATTTTATGCATCAATGGACATTAACATAGGAGGAATATTTTTTCAAGTTCCTCATTGCATATATTTTTTTATAATAAACTACAATAGGGTTTTGGAACACATGTTTTATGATACATTAGATCATTTATTTGAGAATAAAATAGGATTTTTTATATTTTTTTATATATTTGAAATATTTTTATAATGAAATTTATATGACTATTATATGGTGGATTTTAGAATGTTGGATTTTAATACATTTCTTGTATATGAGACCATTTTATTAAATTATACCATTACATTCTGGTATCTATATTATGGGTCATTATTTTATGTGGATTTTTTATAGAAATTTTTAATCCAAATGATTTTCTTATAACATTATTAATAATAATTTGATGTGTTTTTTTATGTGGAGAGAGAAGTAAAATGTTTTCCTATATTTGGGATCTTAACCCTCTTCATAATGAATATATGTTAAATATGGGCCTCCCATTATGGGTAATTATAAAAGGTATAAATTATAATTTCTTAAAAGGATTTATTTTTTATAGGTGAAGATATGACATTGACACATTGAAGGGGGAAATTACACATTTTCAATGATCAGGAATAGGGTTGAAACCTTTGATTATGATGTGGTCATGGTTTCTGTGTTATAACTATAAAAACCCATGTTACTCTAAATTTTTAGATTTTTTTATGATGGAATGTTTGATCATGAATTAATTTATTACATAATGACCCCTACCAACAAAGTGTAGCCCTTATGGGATGGAAATTTTAGAAGAGATATAATGTCATTGAGTCCCACCTCCAGTAGGCCCTAGGGTGTTGACTTGAACTGAGGGTATATAAACACACAAATGGGAGTCATTACACTCTAAGAGAACCCATGTGAAAGAGAGAGATAAGACAAAAACCAACCAAATATTACTCAGACTACTATGTAAAAGATATCACAAGTAAACATATATAATTTCATGAAAGAACTACTAAAACTGAATGGTATAACTGCAAGTACCAAAATAAAGTAAAACGGTAGTGTCCACGAAACCCGAACAGCACCTGTAAGCCAAAGCCAGTAGTAACCAGCCTGATCCCCAACATTCTTCAAATGATCTAAAAATTGTTTATATAAACGTAGGATTAGTATAATGGTATACTAATTATGATCCTCCCTAGAACCTCTCATGAAACAAGTAAAGAGAGAATGCTAAAGCATAGTGAAAAACAAGTCAAACTAACTTGTCACCTAAATAGGTACACAATGTTCCAATCCTTACCATGGATACTCTCACCAAGTATCACATACAATAGTATATAATATAATAATGAAAATAAAGGGTACCTCACTACCTCTTCCCCGCTGTTTTTTCTCTTTTCCTCAATGTTGCACGTCCTAAGAATCTCTCTCTAAAATGGATAACCTGAAGAAACATGGGAAAAACACCACAACCTACACCTTTTGCAACACACCACCACCATATCCACATAAAAAAGTGACAAGGTAGTTTCTGGGAGACACCACATCCCTTACAATATGTATCAAACACTGTTTATTATACCCCAAGCCACTACAGCCCACAAACTGAGTAAGGATCCTCTATCCATTATAGCATATACATGTTTTACCTATAATAGAACATATGAAACTATATCCAAAATATATGGGTGTGAAATAACCACAAGTCATTATAGCTATCTAGACACATATATGGGGGAAACTTACCATTGTGCATACCAAAACTAGTAACTACCAAGAGAAGATAGTGGGGCTAAATTTGGTAGTCCTCTATCCATCCTCCCACCGAGATGTTGGGGAAAATACCCCATGGGGCTAAGAATCCTCAAGGTGTCATTTTCCCTAACTTATAGGGTAGAGTATCATATTGAAACACAAAAATTACATAATATAATATATCTCACAAGAACACTATGGGAATAACCTAGTCTTAAACTCAACTATATCTAACGTGTCTCAAACTCCCTGCTTCCACTACTAAGACTAGGTATAATATAATCACACAACAATTTAAATAGAAATAATAGATTACTTTCTCTCATTTTATCTATTTTACTTTACATTAATTAATTATCTTATTATTAATTAACCAATATCATTTCCACATTAAATTTCATTTGCATCACAACAAAGTTCCATTCCCTCTAGGCATAACCAAACCAAGTCCATAGTTCCTTTAAATTGTATCCTCTGCATTTCATCCCAAAATGCTCCAACCCCATTGGTTAACATCATTTATTAAATCATTTATTAACAGCATTATCACTTTTCCATAATTCTAAGTATTCTAAAAAATTATTCTATGCTTCCAAACACAAGGGGATCAACACGGTGAGTATATGAACTACTCATCAAGTATTTTCTACCAATAGTTGGAGCACAAGACCATCCATCCTTGAGAATCCAAATATATAAAGCATGTGGCATACCTCATGTGTCTTCATCTCTTTTGGAAGGAGGGTAAGAAAGACCATATTCCTTATGATGTGGGAAATTTTAAATAAAATAAACAAACATCAAATTTAACAACAACCACTTTCCTATCAACAAGTAACCCCAACTTCAACTTGTTCCATCATCCCCAGTGTCCTCTCTAATATACCCATGCAAAAACTGATGCATTTATCCACTCTAGACTTTAACATCTACTACCACCATTAGTCCTCTCTACCCCCACAAACTAAAATAGCACTCTGGGTTCAACAAACTTAGGCTCACACCATAACACAGGTTGAAGGAAATAAACAACAAAGAAATTGGTGTCTTTGCCCTAAATAAGGCATTCAACCTGCACACATAGAGAGAACTCATAGATCCAAAGCATAGATTCATTGACCTTAAAAGAAAGAGGGTAACTCATTACCCTTCAAGGAATTATCATTATCAACAACCAAACCTTTATTTCATATAGAATTCACCGATTCAATTAAACACGCATAACTATATCCATTAGATTCATCAAAAAGCACAACAAAAACTCAATTCATTGAACATGATTCTTTATCTTTATCTAATAAATTTATAATTAATCATGGCATTACATTCTTTTTAAATTTCCATAAATAATGTCTTGATAAACAAGAAAATTATAAATATCACATTATCTAGCAAATCAAGAAGAAATAACATTGTTAACAATTAATACTTATTCATTAATCCATTTCAAGTATTTATTTTGTCAATTTAATTTTGATATAGTGGAAAAAAATGATAAATATATAACTTCATGTAAAAAATTAGACAATCCACATATACCCTACCTCAAAAGGTTTTTGATCATCTCTTCACTAGAACAGTCCAACACAACGGATCACAATCACCTCTCCCGCAATGAAAGCATCCACTAGAGGCATCGCGGCACAACCGCGTCAACCAACACCCTAGGAATGTCTATTAGAAAAATAGATATCACATTCCATAACATGGAAATTAGAATGGGAGGAAGCAGATCAAGGAACCCATAAGAATGGAGGTATAATGTACCTAATAACAAAGACGTATTGACACTTCCTAGTTTCACCAAGATAGGGTGTGTGCATGTAGCAGGAAAAAACCAAGTGGAAATGATCCAAGGATAACATAATCAAACAAATCCTTAGGAATAATGTTATATGGTTCCTCACACCAATAGAAAGGAGAATAAATAACAAGGTAGAATGTATATTCACCCTTTTAAGAATATAAATGGTGAAGCAGTCTAGATACGGTTTATATTTTCCATTAAAGTCGAATATGTCAAGACTATGTTGTTTGACCAATTAAAGGCAACCAAACACTTAAGAATATTATGATAGCAGTTATGGGCTTTTATTAAGCCTTAAATACCTTAAAATAAGTCTTTTAATGTGCTTAACATCAAATAAAATTCCAAAGGGGTGAAACTGTAGGAAGTTGGAAACACTGAAAACAAATCTATCACCAATGACATTATTCAAAAATGCCTCACCGACAACACTATACACAAATGTCTCATAGAAAAAACTGGTGAAAAATGTTTCCCTGATGACACTATTCAAAAATGTCTTGTTGATGACATTGTTCAAAAATTTCTCACTAATGACACAGTTCAAAAATGTATCACTGATGACACTATTCAAAAATGTCTCACTAATGACTCTTTTAACAAATGTCTCATCGAAGACACTTTTCAGAAATTTCACAAAAAAATACATTTCTCACAAATGTCCCGCCAAAACCCCGATTAAAAAATGTCTCACCGATGATAGTGTTCACAAATGTCTCGCCAAGGACACTATTCACAAATTTCTCATCAATGACATTGTTCGCAAATATCTCATTAATCACATTGTTCACAAATGTTTCACTAAGTAAATTGCTCACAAATATCTCACCGAAAACATTTTTCTCAAATTTCTTACTGATGACACTATTCACAAATGTATCAACAAAAACACTATTCAAAAATGTGTCAGTGATGACACTATTCACAAATGTATCACTGACGAAATTGTTCACAAATTTCCCACCTACAACACTGTTCAAAAATGTCTCATTGATTACATTGTTCACAGAACTGGAAACACTATTAAAAGAACATGAAATTTTAAAAAGTGTTAGTTATAAGTCACACTGATCTCCCAGAACACATCGAAGACCCGATTTTCACAATAGAATGGATTGAAGCATCCTGGTACATTATGTTAGATAGCTATCAAAACATTATCATCCATGGGAATTCAAATACAACCTAGAGAGTAAATAGAAAAAGTGGTCTAAACACCCACCCTTCGAGATACCTCTCAAGGTTCTCACTACCAATGGAGCTCAGCCACCTCACTAGAGGAACAAGCATAAAGCTACGGAAAACTAAAACCATATCCAAAACACTCTCCTGGGGGAGATACCTCACAAATAGAGCAATCCACAAGATGAAAAAACAGAAATCCATCTCATAGATATGAATGGTCTATAAAAAAACATTGTTACAAGAAAGGAGTTAAACATCAAATATATCAGGGTACCAATTGCATATATATGACTCAAGTTCCTAGGTAATCTCCTCCACTCCACCATTCTTCCACAATATTCAAAGGGAATAAAACATCTATACAACACCTTCTTTTTGAGGTCTTGGATCTCAATAGACCACTCATTTAAGGTCTCATTATATTCAACATTGATATTTCCCAAATCTATGATGTGAGATTCATCAAGAAGATAAAAATGGTGCTACAACATGTAAAAAATGGAATGTATCATTCTAATATATGGGGGAAGTGCTACCAGATATGCCATGGCTCCAACATGAGCTAGCACCTCGAAAGGCCCAGAAGACAAGGATGAAAGCTTACTCCCATGAAAAAACCTATACTACCCAAGATGGGGAGTCACCTTCAGAAACTTATTCTCCCCAACTTCAAACTCCAATGGTATCCTCTTATGATTAGCATTGTATTTCTGAGGATCATGTGCTTCCTTCATCCTCTTGCGAATCACCTAAACTATATCTATCATGTTTTGTAATAGTTTCATCCTAAGAATTGCTGACTCTCTGACCCATGTCCATCACAAAAAAGAATGGAATGAATTTACATTAAAGGGTTAAAATGGTTTCATACCGAAGGTTGAGTGAAGACTATATTTTTGGAGAACTCTACCAGGGAAAGTGCCACAACCACGAACCTCGAGAATCCTAGACACAAGAGTGTAACATGTCTCCATGAGTCTGGATGGTCTGCTTTGTTTTATAGTCCTTGTGTGGATGAAAAGTTGTGCTAAGTAATATTTGAGAGCCAAAAAAATTTTGGTGACCACTCTACAACCTGGAGGTAAAATGAGGATCATGATCAGAAATGACCTTCTTAGGGACCCCATGGAGTCATACCACCTACTCCAGATATTTCCTTGACAAAACCTCTATAGATATCAACTCCTTGATTTCTATAAAGTGGGATGGTTTTGTAAAATAATCCACAGCTATCCATATAGAATCATAGTCTCCCAGAGATCAAGATAAACCGGTAACAAAGAGCATAAATATTTCCTCCCACATCCACTGATGAACATCTAATGGCTGGAGTAACCCACTTGGAACACAGTGCTCGACCTTCACATCCTGGCACACCAATCATCGAGAAACAAACTCCACAACTACAAGATTCAACCCAAACCACCAAAAATGACTCCTTAAATATTGTTATATCTTTTTCATTCCAGGATATACTGCTAATGGATAACTACGGAACTCTCTAAGAATCATCTCACTCATCGCCAATGGAATGAAAATTATTCCCAAAAATAACACCTGGTGGTTTTCACCCTCAGACCAGTAGTCAAGATCCTCACCAAAAAAAACTTGGTATCTCTAAACCTCCAAGTAAATATACTTCAATAAGGAATCTTAGACCTACTTCACCATGTATGATTTCATCATCATCTAAAAAATAAAACCTTTGACTCCAAATTCTCCCTTATCCAGATATAATGTTGAATGTTCTTATATTTCTCTCTATGAACCACCTAATTCACACACTGCATCACTATGTGACGTCCTACTCATCACATCAGCTAAAAAATTCCCCTTTTCTAGTGTATATGAGATTTTTAAGTCATGATCCTGTAAAAACTCCATCCACTGACACATTCGCAAGTTCGAGTCACAATGGAAGAAAATATACCTCAACATTTTATAATCGTGGATGACCACAAATCTCTCTCCGATGAGGTAATGTCTCCAAAACTTCAAGGTAAACACCAATTATATCAACTCAAGATCATGGGTGGAATAGTTATTCTCATGGGGACATAACTAATGAGACCCATAAGAAACAACAGATATCTGCCGCATCATAATACATCCTAACCCCAAACATGAAGCATCATAGAAAACCTCAAATTGAACAACTTCTACTGGAACATAAAGAACAAGACCACTGACCAAATTCTCCATCATATACTTGAAAGCTACATGACATTGATCGGTCCATATGAACACTTGATCCTTTTTTGTCTACGCTGTCAAATAAGTCGTAACCCAAGAGAAATCAACTATAAAACTATTGTAATAGTATGAAGGACCAAGGAAACTTTTCACCTCTCCCACTATCTCGGGGTATTTCCAAGAAACAACAGCTTATATCATCAATGTATGCATATCTTCCCTATGTTGGGATAAAACATGCCCAATGAAATGGGCTTATTGATCCCAACACTCACAATTTGACAACTTCCTTAATAGATGTTGTCAATGAAGAACTCCCAAAATGGCATGTAGATTCTATACATGCTCCACTTTAGATGTGGATTACACAAGGATATTGTTAATAAAGACCACAATGTTCCTATCTAGGAACTCATGGAACAGTGTTTTCATTAAAATAATGGAAACATGTGGAGCATTCATCACACTGAATGGAATCACAACAAACTCTTAATTCCCATGAACGCAATGAAAGGTAGTCTTCATAATATCCTCATACTTCAAATACATATGATGATATCTTGAATAAAAATAAATATTTGAGAACAATATTTCTCCCTTTATTTGATCGAAAAAATAATCAATCTAAAGAATATTATAGTGGTTCTTCAATGTCCCTTGGTTCCGGCAATGATAATTGAAACAAATCTACAAACTGCCATCATCCTTCTTTACCAAATAACTGGTGTTCCCCATTGTGACACACTCGGACAAACCAAACTGTACTTTAATAGACCATCGATTAGTATATACAACTCTCACAACTCAGAAGGCGTTATCATATATAGATACTTCAAGATAAGAGATTTGGCTGGTTATAGATCAATCACAAACTAAATCTATCGTCAAGGGGGTAACACTACAACCTCTTTTAGAAATACATACGGGTACCCCTATATGACCTTGTGAAATTCCAACTACATAAACTCTAATGGACTCAGAATCATCTCATCCATCATGGATTATAAGGACGGAACATACCTCATACCGAGCTGAGGGTATCTCTCACCAACAAACACCACTGGATCTCTATCAGTATCGAATAACACCACCTGGATCTTAGAGAAATACTTGATAGACTACACTGAATAAACGAATCCATTTTGAGGATAAAATCAAAAGATTGTATACAAAAATATAGGAAATCTCTATAAGAGAAGTGTTACCTCAGCACTAGCTTACAATCTCTACATACTTTAAATATGTCAGTTCGACCTCTAACTTTCATAGTCAATGCCAAGGGCACTAGAAGCATTTCTACCTCAAGTCCCAAAGCATGGGAAAGGGTATGTGATATGAAGGATTGAGTTTCTCTGGAATCAAAAAAGGAATACATTCAAGTAGAAAATAATAAAAGGATACCTTAAATGGAATTTGGGTCACCTCATGATGGAAACTTTAAAGCATGAATCCAACATTGGCCTACTCCTCGGCCTATCAGACCCTACTAATGACCACCACCATGAACGCACTCTACCCTATGAGGATAGGTATCATTACAGGATCATCATCTTCCTACACCATCTACTCTCTATTGATCCAAGGATGGTGACACCCCTACTGATTCCTCAACTGAAACTACCTCAATAGAGGAACTTGAAGAGGAACACCAAGCACACATTTACTGCTCTAAAAGGTCAGTCACTCCCACTAATAACGACCTCAACCTCCATAAGAAAAGCATGTTCTTAATCCCTTGGCATGTGTCTAATGGCCACTGCCCCTAGAGAAAGGAGATACTGAGGTATGGGACCTACCCCAGACCGAACGGAAACTCTTCTTCCTTAAAAAATGTGAACCCCAGATCATAACTCTGATTCTTGAGTAACCTTGAATAATCCTCTATCATGATGATCTTATTATAGATAATTTCCTATAGATGACCTCTACCCACTCAAGCACCTCTAGATATGTCATTAGAAACAACGGGGTGACCTGGAATTAGATCTCTGGATACAAAGCCTCCTCGAAATGCCTTACCATATCCTCCTCATATAGAAATAGGTCTAAATCATATCACATAAGGTTCTTAAATAGGTCAAAAACTATTAGAAACCAGAGCTCCCCTAAAAATGGTAAGCATCTCCTAGCGACTAGTTTCCTTCGTGGTTGAAGAGATAAACTGGAATCTGAACTGGTCTAGGAACTCCCCTACTGAGACTGCTAACTCCTCATGATCTATAAGGAATAAAAACCACCACTGCCTTGATGCCCCATTGAGAATCATCTCAACCAATGACACCTAGTGCTCCATCCGAGCATCGATAAAACTGAAATATACCACAACCTCATCCAACCGGTCTTCCATGACTGTATCTAAAATGGATCCCTCTTACTTCAATAGACTCTAGCGTTGAAACTCCCACAGTTTCCTCCTCCATGTTTCTTCATCATCAACCTCTAATCTATAGCAATCACCTAGCATAGCATGCAGAACATATTATGTGCGAACATGACAAGGATGTCGACCAAGATCCATACCTAAAAAATAAAAAATATTTAAAGCTCCTAAACCTATAATATAGATCAATCAAAATTAATTAATTAATCTTTTTATTTTATTCATCTTACTTTAACATATCCCATGGACATCCCGTTCAAACATGGTAAAAAGGTTGAATGATGCATGGTCCTTTCCTAGGCCTCTACCTTGAAACAAGTATCACCTTGTTTAGTAGCCACTATAAAAATAAAGGTCTATGCATTAGATCATAGGGGTGCCTAAATCCCATGTCTTAGCCAATTTCTCATGTTTATAGTGCTTTCTAATTTTAGTGTACACTGTTTCCCTACCAACCCATGAAACCTCACATGTTCTTAAATCCAATATACATCATATCCTTCATCTAGACCATTGATACCACTCTGTCACAACCCCATCCCGACAATGTGTACACCTCCTTGGATAGAATTGTGTGAAAAAAGATAATGACCCCTGAATCCCACCTTTAATTGGCCTTGAGTTGGTGACTAGCACTGATGGTATAGTAAACACAGAAATAGGAGGCATTAACCTCTACGATAATACATGTGAAAGAGATAGATAATACAAACCCCAAAAAAATCCTTCTCAAACAACAATATAATGGAAATCCCATGTATACTTATGTAATGTGACTCAATAACTACTGCAACTGAAAATGGAATCTTCAAGTACTAAAATAAAGTAATACGGTAGCGACCACGAAACCCAACTAGCTCCTACAACGCCAAGATATTAGCAACCAGTCTGATCTCCAACCTATTCCAAGTGACCTGAAAATTAGTTTATATATATATAGGGTGATTATAACAGTATACTCTATAGGATCCCCCCTATATCCTCTCATGTAGAAGTAATGAAATCATGGTAAAGCACAATGAACAATAAGTGAAACTAACTCATCTCTTAAAAATGTGTACATTGTTCTCATCCTCAAAATGGATACTCTAACCAAGTATCGTATGCAAGAGTATATAATATAATAAAGAATACAAACGGTACCCCACGACCACTCCCCCGCTACTTTTCCTCTTTTCCCCAACGTCACAAGTCCTAACCATCTCTCTCTAAAAATACTAGCTCAAAGACATGTGGGTGAATAACCCCAACCAACACCTCATGGAACACACCACCACTACATCCACATATCAAAAAGTAACTAGTAAGTTTCCAAGAGCCACCACTACCCACATGATGTGTATCAAATGTTGGGTATTATACCTTAAGCTACTACAGTTCAAACATTGAGTAAGGATCCTCAAGCCATCATATCCTATAAAGGTTATATCTATAGTTGCATATGGGAACTATATCCAGAATATATGTGTCTGAAATAAAAACAATCCATTACATCCCTCTACACACATATATGGGGGAAAATAACTATCATTCATACCAACACTATTGACTACCAAGAGAATAGAGAGGGGTAAATGGGGTAGTAATCAATTCATCCTCTCACCAGGATGTTGGGTAAAACACCCCCCAGGGCTCAGAATCCCTAGGCTATTAGTTTCCCAAATAGACAGGGTGGAGTATATTATAGAAACCAAAAAGTACAGAATATAATATTGATCAAAACCAAACTATGGGAATAAACTATTCTTAAACTCAACTATATCTAATGTTTCTCAAACTCCCATCTTTCACTTCTAAGACTATGTATATAACAACCCTTCTCTTTATTAAATACTTAAACATGATTTATTTCATAAAACCATCACTTCATACAAAATGGAAGATCGAGAGGTCTAGTGTATTTGGGGCTTAGGAACATTACATAACAACTTAAAATATGAAACACAACATCTTTATCCAAAACATCTTTACATGACAACAACATTCCCTCGTACATAGCATTTCATGGGATAACTTGAGGACATGTATAAGAAAAGTGTGATCTATAAATCCTAGTAAGAAAATAAAAATGGAATAACATGAGGAATAAAATACATGTTAGAAAATAGGCATATCAATGTATCACAAGAGAAACATGAATATAAAGGCATGATAAAGCATTATAATCATAACATGGAGATTTGGAAACAACATTTAACATTATATTAGTATGATCCAAGGATTATTACACATGGAGAATGAGTAAATCCCTCATTGCACATGACGCACGATTAAACCACTGTTGCACTTGAATTAGAATGATTCAACACTCATTACACATGATGTATCATGATACTTACTTTACCCCATGCATTTGAGTGCTATTAGGTAACACCCTTCTTAAACATTTCATTTCATGCATAAGTGTGCCACATGGGTCATATAAAATGGAATCAATCAACATCATAATTTATTCCCTTATTAAGGAATTATGATTAAATAAATGAAAGTACCATTAAATATGTATATGCGCATAAAGGTGAATAGACTTTATAGAGACATGGGTATGGTATTCACTACACTATGCTCTTGGGTTGGAAAAACCCGGGGCAATTTCGGCAGCATAACAGTGTGACATAAGAATTCATAAAAATGGTCGATGAGAGAGAAATGGGTGTCTAATAATATGTACAAAAATGGATATTAATGGGATCAAATAGATACATATCCAAATAAATGTAATGGAATTTAGATATATAATACAAAATATTTTCTTGAATGTAAATGAGGAGAGATAAATTCGTTACGTAATTTTGGCATGGTAATGGGTGTACACGGGAGACATTAATGAGAGAGAAAGGGGTATCTCATTATTAAAACATGAATATGGAAGTATGGGGGAGCTGTGAAATCAAACCCCAACATTTATAATTTTAAATAAAAGGTAATAACAATATATGTAATTTAGAACATAAATAAGGAAAGTGAGAATCCCTTACTTGGAGGTGTGATCCAAAAGGCGTGGGAGAGGCCTCTTGGGAGATTGGGGAAACTTGGGAGGATTATAGAGAGAGGAGATAAGAGTATGGAATAACTACAAATGCTTTTAGTGAAGAGGAAGTGGGAGCTTGGGGGGTTTATATAGGAAAGGAGAGGGAATTCATTATTATTTTGGTTTGGGACACAACGCATTATACTAATCCAAACCACAAACCAGCCCATGGTTTTTGCCCAAGGTTTTTTCCAAATGGGAGTGGAAAATAATATTTTATAATTCCAATGGCCTAACTTCTTAAAATGAAATCTTTCCTTATGTGGAGGTGATTCACATTCTCAAGGAAAACAATTTAAAAAGACAAAATGTTTTATAAGTCTTGAAGGGTCCACTAAAGCTTTGTAAAATAAATCAAACCAACCCAAAATCACATTATTTTAATGATAAAGCATATATTGGCCGAACATAATGTTTATAGTATTTTATAACAGAACTATTAGGTCATTATGATGTCATAAAACACATTATATATTTAAACAGAATTTGATTTTTCCCAAAAATTCGACTGTCTCAAAAAATTATGAAAAATTCATCGTTTGATAATTTCGACATCTTCATTCCAAAAATAATAATCATTTTATCTAAATATTTTTTTAGATATATTAATTTTCTCTTTTAAAATAAAAACTAAGATTTATCAAAAATTCAGGGGTTTTGACAAAAATAGCTTTCAAAACTTATTAGAAATTAAAATTGTTTTCATAAAGATTATACGATCATTTATATTTAATAAAAATAATTTATTAATAATTATATATTATTAGAATATTAAAAAATCCATTAATTCATCAAAATATATTAATTTGTTGAATATTAACAAAAAATACTATTTATGCTTTAAAACTCTTTACAAAGTAACAATAATAAAATAAATGTATAATCCTTATACAAAAAAATAATGTAAATAGTCATACTACTAGGGTCTTATTATATAACCCCCTAAAACACCTACATAAGACCATAGGATAAGGTGTGAGATGGTGAAATACTCTTGGGGTGGCTCAGATAACATTGCTTGAGTGGTAAACTCAATCAAATCCCACTTTTCTCTTAGGTGGTTCCTCTCTAGCTTAATATATTCAAGCTCGACTTGGGCTTAGTCCAAAGCGAATCCCAATGACACCGCCTTCTTTCCATGCTCCAACAAATGGGATTCATATGGGTAAAGTCTACTGGATGATCCCATAGCTTCCTTTATCTGGGTAAATTGGATTTATTAAATCCCTATATATATACAAATCAAGTGATCACTTTTCAACAGCTATATAAGAAACAGTTACAATTATTAATGGTATTTTAAAATCCAGAACATAGAACCAAATAAGTGCATACATTTTACATAACCATAAGAATACATTTAAATAGAACAAGAGTAATTTTCATTAATGAAAGTTGGAGTCATTACAATCTTCCCCCTTAAGAAATTTCACCATCGAAATTTCCATTTCTCGTGCTCAAATAGATGTGGGTAACACTTCTTCATCACCTCCTCTGATTCTTATGTCTCTTCTTCAAACATGTGCTTTTCCCCACAATACCTTAATTAGGGGAATTCTCTTATTTAGTAGAACTTTTTATCCATGATCTAAGGTCTTCAATACATTCTCCTTGTTAGAATGATCTTCCTCTAGTTGTACAACCTCTGGAGAATGTTCATGTGAATGCTCTAGTAAGTACATCCTTTAGAGGGATACATGAAAGACATTTTGTAATTTGGCCATGGTAGGTGGAAGTGATAGTAGATAGCACACAACCCTGATACTCCTCATTAATTGCATCTATCTTTGATAAATCCACAGATATCCCATTTCATGTGATGATATTCCCTATGAATAAAACATCCTTAAACTAGAACTCACACTAGTTGTACTTTTCATAGATCTTATCTTTCCTCAATGTCTCTAGTACAGTTCATAGATACTCCTCATAATACTCATTGTTTCTGGAATATATTAGAATATCATCTATAAAGACTACCACAAATTGTCGAGGTAATCCCAAAAGACTCTATTCATTAAGTCCATAAAGATTTATAGAGCATTAGTGAGTCTAAAATGCATTACTATGAATTCATAGTGAGAGTATCTTATATGAAAAGAAGTCTTGTGGATATCTTCCTTCTTCACCATTACTTGATAATATCTCGACCACAAATTCACCTTGGAGAAGTATTGTTCTCCACTTAGATGATTGAAGAAGTCATCAATTCAGGGAAGAGGATACTTTTTCTTTATCATGATTTTTTTGAGCTCACGATAATCAATGGAAATGTGCATTGACTCATCCTTCATCTTGAAGATGAGGACTAGAGCACCCCATGGTGAATCACTTGGGTGTATAAACCCTTTATCTATAATTTCCGGTTGTTGTTTCTTCAGCTCCTCAAGATCCACAACAGACATTCTATATGGAGTCTTGGATATTGGAAATTCCCTAGGTAAATGGTCAATTATGAATTCAACATCACTTCTAGGAGGAAGACCAGAAAATTCCTTGGGAAACACTTCAGTGAATTCTCTCACAATAGGAACTTCTTCAAGGATGGTTGCCTCCTTAGACTAAATCATCTGAGCTAGATATGCATGCTCATAGGGCTGTAATATCCACACTTGAGATGATTTTTCTAATGAAGATTCAACATCCTCCTTTCACTTTTATAGAATTATGGGTAGATTCTCCATATGGAGAGTGATTTCCCTCTCACTGTAATTTATGTTGGCTCTATATAAGGAAATCCAATCAATGTGGGAATTGCATAAAATTCCACCAGAGGGAGAATGACAAGGTTCTCCAAGAAGTTCAATCCACATATTATGATAGGGGGGATTTATATTCACAGGATGAAATGATTGACCCATTTTCAAAACTCACCTACATCTTTACATCCATGTTTTTTGGTGGTGTTGGGATTGTTCATCTAAACATTCGGGATATAAAAAAATGTGTAGAACTAGGGATGATAACACTAATTTTCACTTTTTGATTCTGGTTCTACTCATTTACATTATCCATAACAAACTTAGAGAATAAAACTATTAAATACATATAGGTGAATCCAAATGCCAAAAGAGATGACTTATAATTAACTTTTATTTCCTTAATGTATGAATTTATAGCCTTCAATATATGTTATCTATGATCGACTTCCTAACATTTATTCCTAGGGGATTTTTTTTTTAATAATAGTTCATACCATGATTTTGAATTTACCAATGCATATACCCCGAGAGTGTCATAACCAATCTTGAAAAAAGTCATGTTGTCATGTATCAGGATACCTCAGGTCATGCTTGAAACTCCTTTTGGAGTTTTCACTCTTTGATACATCTATTCCAGAGCTGCCTCTACCTGCTCATATCGAGACAGGGATGTATTTTCTTGACAAACCACTTACTCAATACTCACCAAAACGTAGGGATGTTTTTATTATAATAAGTCTTGTCTCTAAGGCTTCACAAGGGGTTTCTAATCCTAATACCAAAATTAACTAAACCTATCCTCTGATACCAACTATAACAACCCTTCTCTTTATTAAATACTTAAACATGATTTATTACATAAAACCTTCACTTGATAAAACATGGAAGATCAAGAGGTCTTGTGTATTTGGGGATTAAAAACATTACACAACAACTTAAAACATGAAATACAACATCTTTTTTGAAAAATTACTTTACATTACCACTACATTCCCTCATACCTAGCATTGTGTGGGATAACCATAGCATAGGAAAAACAAAAGGGTGAGCTATAAAGCCCTGTAAGGGAATAAACAAGGAAAAAATTTAGGAATACAATACTTGTTAGACAATTGGAATATCAATGGAGTAAAAGAGAAACATGAACCTAAAGGAATGATAAAGCATGATAATCATAACATGGAGATGTGGAAACTACATTTAACATGATTTAGCATGTGTCAAGGCTCATTGTACATGGACCATGAGTAAATCCCCCATTGCACATGAAGCACGATTAAACCCCCATTGAACTTAAATTAGCATGATTAAACACTAATTCCATAAGACTTATCATGATATTATACTTTAACCAATGCATTGGAGCAATATTTGGGCGCACCCTTCTTAAACACTTCATTTCATGCATAAGTGTGCCACATGGATCATATGAGATGGAATCAATCAACCACATACGTTATTCCAAGATTAACGAATGTGAAATAAATACATGAAATTACCATTCAATATGTATATCTACATAAAGGTGAATACCATTATTGATACATGGGTATGGTATTCACAATACTATGATCTTGGTTTGGAAAAACGTGGTGCAATTTCGGCAGCATAATGGTGTGACATAAGAATTCATAAAAATGGTTGATGAGATAGAAATAGGTGTCTTATAATTTTTACATAAAATGGAAATTAATGGGGTTATATATATATATGTTTCCTAAAAAATGTAATGGAATTTAGATACATAATACAAAATACTTGTGTGAATGTAAAAGAGGAGAGAGAAATTCCGTACTGAATTTCGGCATGGTAACGGGTGTACATGGGAGGAATTAATGAGAGATAAAGGGTGTATCTCTTTATTCAAACATGAATATGGAATTATGGGGAAGGTGAGAAATAATACCCCAATATTTATAATTTAAAATAAAAGGGCATAACAATATAAGGAAACATAGACATAAATAAGGAATGTGAGAATCCCTTACTTGGAAGTGTGATCACAGAGGCTTAGAAGAGGCTAGAAAGAGGCTTATTAAGAGCTTGGTACACCTTTTACGATTCTAGAGAGAGTAGGGAAGAGTTTGTATTAAATCAAAAGGATTTTATTGAATAGTAAGTGGGAGCATGGGTGGGTTTATATAGGAAAGGAGATGGAATTTTTATTATTTACGTTTGGGACACCACACATTAAAATAATAAAAACCACAAACCATCCCATGGTTTTTGCCCATTTTTTTCCAAAGGGGAGTGTAAAACAATATTTTATATGTTCAGTGGACTAAATTCTTAAAATAATAGGGTTTCTTATGTAGAGTTGAGTCAAACTCTCAAAGAAAACAATTTAAAAAGAAAAAATGTTTTATAAGTCTTGAAGGGTCCAATAAAGCTTTGTAAAATAAATCAAACAAACCCAAAATAACATTATTTTAATGATAAAATATATATAGGCTGAACATAATATTTATAGTATTTTATTACATCACTATTGGGTCATTATGATGTCATAAAACACATTGTATATTTAAAAAGTATTTAATTTTTACCCAAAAATTCGACTGTCTTAGAAAATTATGAAAAATTATCCATTGGATAATTTCGACATCCTGATTCCAAAAATAATATTCATTTTATCTAAATATTTTTTTAACTATGTGAATTTTAAAATTTAAAATAAAAATGGATATTTATCAAAAATTCCTAGGTTTTGACGAAAACAACTTTCAAACCTTAATAAAAATAACAATTGTACTCATAAAAATTATAGGATAATTTATATTTAATAAAAAATAATTTATTAATAATAATATTTTATTAAAATATTAAAAAATCCATTAATTCATCAAAATATATTACTGAGTTGAATATTAACTAAAAATACTATTTGTTCTTTAAAAACTCTTTAGAAAGTAACTATAATAAAATCAATTTATAATCCTCTTAAAAAAATAATGTACATAGTCATAGTGTTATGGTCTTATTACATAACCCCTTAAAACACACACATAAGATCTTAGGGTAAGGTGTGCAATGGTGATAGGCTATTGGGGTGGATCAGATAACATTGCTCAAGTGGTAATCTCTACCAACTTCCACTTCTCTCATATTAGGTTCCACTCGAGCATAACGTATTCAAGCTTATCTTGGTCTTGGTCAACAGTGAAGCCCAATTACGCCACCTCATTTCTGAGCTTTGAAAAATGGGTTTCATATGGGGTAAGTCTACTGGATGAGGCAATCACTTCCTTTGTCTTATTAAATTTGATTTGTAAATGCCCTATATTTATATTAATCATGTGATCATTGTTCAATGGCTATATTAGAAATGGTCAAAATTCATAAAGGTTTTTTAAAAACCAAAACATAGAACCAAATAAGTGCTTATGTTTTACATAACCATAATAAGACATTTAAATAGAAGAAGAATAATTTTCATTAATGAAACCTTAGTTCATTACAAGGTATTCTATAAGCAGACAACCATTTAAAAAGCTACATTAGATTACTTTATCCATTTTTATCTGTTTCACGTTATGTTAATTAATTATTTAACCATTTATTAACAATTTTAATTTTCACATTACATTTCATTATCATCACAAAAAAGTTCCATTCTTTCTAGGCATAACCAAACTAAT
This sequence comes from Viscum album, assembly GCA_963277665.1. Lineage (NCBI taxonomy): Eukaryota > Viridiplantae > Streptophyta > Magnoliopsida > Santalales > Viscaceae > Viscum > Viscum album. The sequence continues at coordinate 383,018,503 of OY728122.1, forward strand.
TCCATAGTTCCTTTAAATTTTAACCTCTGTATTGCATCCCAAAAAATCATTAACCACATGGGTTAACATCCTTTATTTAATAAATTATTTATAGAATTATCACTTTTCAATAATTCCAGGTATTATAGCAACCCATTCTATGCTTCCAAACATAAGGGTCTTGACAAGATGATTAGATGAACAACTCATCGAGTCTTTTCCACCTATAGAAAAAGTGTAAGCTTATTCATCCTCAAGAAGACAAACACTGAAAGCATGTGGAATAACCCATGTGACATCATCTCACTTTGAAGGAGGGTAACAAATACCAACTACCTCAAGAAATGGGGGAAATTAATGCAGATAAACAAACATTATATTCGATAACAACCAGTTTCACATCAATGGGTAATCCAAGCTTCAACATGTTCCATCATCCCAGTGTCCTCCCCGACACCCACATGCATAAAACGATGCATATCACCACTTTAGGAATCAACTTAGACAGACACTACTATTTATACCTACCCCAACATAACAAAAAATATATCTAGGCTCAGCCATCCCAGACTCACACCACAAAAAATCATAAAGAAACAAACAACATAGCAACTGGGTTCTTGGCCCCAAATAAGGCATTCATTCTTCACAGACAATGAGCACTCACAACTCTAAAGTATAAGGTGATAAGACTTTACAAGAAATTGGGTAACTAAAAACTATTTAAGTAATTATCCTTTTCGCACAACGAGTCTCTTAATCCATATTGAATTAACTAATTCAATTAACCATGCACAACTGCATTCATTTGATTTATCACCAAGTAAAACAACAACACCCTGATTCATTAAACATTCCTATTTATTTTTATGTAATTAATTTATAATTTTTATTGTCTTTATGTTCCATACCAATTTTCATCATGAAAGACATGATAAACTATAAAAGCATTGATATCACATGATCTAGAAAATCAAGAAGAAATAACATTCCTAAAGAATTGATACCAATTCTTTAATCCAGTTTAAGTATTTGTTACGTCAACATCATTATTATCTAATAGATAAAACATGATAACTCTATGATTGTAGGAAAATTAATATAGAAGCCTACAATCCCCTACCTCAAAAGGTTTTTAATGTTCTTTTCATGAGAATGGGCTAACACAATGGATCACGATCACCTCTCCCACAACAACTGCATCCACCGGGGGATGTCGCAGCACAACTACACCAACCAATACTCAATAAAGGTTAATTAGAAATATAGAGATTACATGTAGTAAAATGGAAAGGATAATGTGAGGAAATATATTGAGGAACCTATAAGAACAGATTTATTACATACCCTATATCGATGACAGATCGACACTTCTTGGTTGCACCATGACAGGGGTTGCTTATGCAACATAAACAACTCTAAGGAGAAATGTTCCAAGGATGGGAAAATCACAAAACTCCTCAAGAAAAAAGGTTTGGTGTGAATCACACTAAGAGAAATGATAATAAATTACAAGGTGGAATGCATCCTTGTCCTTTTGAAAATCTAAAAGGGGGAGTGTTTTGATACAGTTTAGATTTTCCATTAAAGGTAGATCTGGTCAAGACTACATTTTTCGACCAAGTAAAAGAAACCAAACACTTAAGAATATTAAAATACGAGTTTTAGACATCGAATCAGCCTTAAATACCTTAAAACAAGTATTTTAATGCACTTAACATTAAGGAAAACATCTAATGGTTGAAATTGTTGGAAGTTGCAAACACTATTCACAAATGTCTCATCGATGACACTATTCACAAGTGTCTCACTGATGACATAGTTCACAAATGTCTCACCGATTACACTATTCAAAAATGTCACACTGAATACATTGTTCACAAATTTATCATTTATGAAACTATTCATAAATGTCTCACTGATGACATTGTTCATAAATTCCTCACTGACAACATTGTTCACAAATGTCTCACTGCTTACACTCTTCACAAATTCCTCACCAAAGACCATATTCACTAATGTCTCACTGATTATACTATTCAAAAATTTCTCACTAAAGACACTGTTAACAAATGTATCACAGATGACACTGTTCACAAATGTCTCACTAATGACACTATTCACAAATGTCTCACCAATGAAACTGTTCACAAATACCTCACTAACAACACTATTCACAAAGGTCACACCAAAGATAATGTTCCCAAATGTCTTAGTGATGAAACTATTCACAAATGTCTCACTAACGACACTATTTATAAATATCTCACCAATGAAACTATTCAAAAATATATCACCGTTGACACGGTTCTCAAATTTCTCACCGACAACATGGTTCACAGAACTAGAAACATTATTCACAGAATTGGAAACACTATTCACATAATAGGAAATTTAGAAAAGTGTTAAAAATAAGTCATCTATTCCTCCAAGAACACCTTAAACTTGATATTTTCACAGAGGAAATGAAAAAATAGGTCTGGGCCATTACATGTTAAATATTTGTGGTTTTTTTTAATTAGTAAAAATAAATTTCTTTGGAGTTTGATTATTTTATGGGTGGTAAATCATTTAGAATATGATTAATATGTGTTTTATATAAATTTAGGGCTATATGGTTTAATATTATATAATTATTATGAAAAATAATATTAATTGTGTTGAATAAATGATAACATGTGAGTAAAAAATAGTTTTATTACTATTGATGGAATTTAATGAAAGATATTGCTTGAATGTTTTAGTGGACATTATTGTTGGAATAATAATAGTGGAAATTATATAAGATATTTAAAATTAAAAAAAAAATATTATTATTATTATTTATGTGTGAAATAAAAGGTATATATATCGCTATGTGTGTTTGTAGTTCACTATATATATATGGGTGACATTAAATATATATTTAATGATAGATTTTAAGTAATAAATGTTAAATGTGAAATAAATAAGGTTGATGGAAGATATAATAAATATAGGGAAAATAAAGGTAAATAAACGAAAATAGGCAATGAATGAAGGGAAAAAAGAGAAAATGTGTTAGAGGTATAAGAGAGGCACACCACATGAGAGAGAGAAAATGAATGAGAGTTATAAATGAAAAAAGAGAATGATATTAAATTTAATGAAATAATATTATAAAATAAAGTGAGGATGCACCTTTTTGAATGGGGTAATGTGGGTGGAGATTCATGCCTCTATCTCCCCCTCTCTTTCTATCTCTCTCGTATTCATTTTCTCTCCCTAAAATTATAGTATCCATGTATCCCCCAAAATGTTAATCTCGATAATGTTCTATCAGAAGTGTTAGATTCATTCTGTTAAGAGGATGGTGCGTATCAATTTTTTTCATTAGAAATGAGGTATTTTCAGAAGATTTTTATTAAACCATATATTCTTATTCATTTAATTCATCCTTCAATAGTTTATAGAATAACACACCATCAGTGATGTTGGAACATATCTTATGTTCATCATATTTGAGGTTGGTGGTCAAAAACTAAATGACATAGTCCTGAAATTTGATAAAGTGTGTGTAATTGTAGAATTACAATTTGATGTTTTGTAATTGAGTTATTGATTAAATTAATTAATTTTGTGAATTGATTAATTTAAGTAACTGTAAAATTGGTAATATTGAGATTATTGAACTCGATTAATTAATTATATAATTAATTAATGTGTATGGATGTGATTATGAAACAGTGATTTTGAATAATTATTTTTTCAATTAAATATGACGGGATAGAGATTTTTTAAATTGAATAATTAATTATATAATTAATTATTGATATATTGAAGTTATTAATTTGGTATAATTAATTGAATAATTAATTATTATAAATTTTTATGATTATTGAATTGATTGAGATCCAAGAATTAGTTGAGGAATTAATTGGGCATATTGAATTGATTGACGTGAAACATTTAATTGATGAATTAATGAAGGAAATAGGATTGTTTAATCTTTAATAATTAGTTGATTTAATTGATAAATGTCATTATTTAATTGTTTAATTAAATAATTGAATTAATTAATTAATTAACTAATTAATTTGTGTAAAGAGATTATTTAAATATTTAATTAAATAATGAGGTTAATTAATTGAAAATTTATTTTATGTGAGAAATGTAATTATTTAATTGTTCAGTTAAATAATCTGACTAATTAATTGATTAATTAATTATTGAGATTTATGTGATTATTTAATTGTTGAATTAAATAATGTTATTAATTAATTGATGAATTAATTAATTTGAGTAGTGAGATTACTTAATTTTTTATTTAAATAATGAGATTAATTTATTAACAAACTAAATAAAAATGTGATTGTTTAATTCTTTAATAAAATATTGGTATTAATTAATTGGTGAATTAATTAATGTGAGTAATGTGGTTATTTAATTATTGAACCAAATGATGATATTAATTAATTGAAAAATTATTTAGTATGAGAAATTTGAATATTTTATTTATTAAATTAAAATTTGATATTAATTAATTCGTGAATTAATTAATGTGTGTGTTTTTGTGTATCTGTGAATGGTTTACTATATATATATATGGGTGACATTAAATAAATATTTAATTGTGGATTTTAATTATTGAATATTAAATGTGAATTAAGTGAGGTTTATGGAAGATGTAACAAAATGGTGGAAAAATAAAGGTAAATAAATGAAAATAGATTATGAATGAAGGTGGAAAAGAAAAAAATGTGGTAGATGGATTAGGGGAGGCACACCACATGAGAGAGAGAGAGAGAGAGAAATGAATGAGAGTTATAAGTGAACAAATTAAATGATATTAAATGGAATAAAAATATAATAATATAAAATGATTATGCAACTTTTTGGATGGGTAAATTTTTGGGTGAAGAGTCATTACACTCTCTCTCCTCTCCCATTCTATCCCTCTCATATTATTTTTTTCTCCCAAAAATTATCGAAACTTAAATATCTCCCACAATATTGATCTGAATAATGCATCGTCAGAAGTGTTGGATTCGTTTTGATATGAGAATTGTGTGAATAAAATTTTTATAATAGAAAATGAATTATTTTGGGAAGATTTTATTAAATTGGATATTCTTATTTATTTAGTTTCTCCTTTGATAGTAATCAGAAAATTGTGGTGTTAGTGATATTGCATTCATATAGCATGTTTATCATAATTGAGGAAGGTGGTATAAAACTAAATCACGTAGTCTTGAATTTTGATTATGTGTATTTAATTTTTGAATTGCTATTTGATTTTTATCAGTTGAGTTCTTGATAAAATTAATTAATTTGGTGAATTGATTAATTTAAGTAATTGGTAAATTGGGAATATTGAGATTGTTGAACTTGATTAATTAATTTTACAATTAATTAATGGGAATGATTGTGGTTATAAAATTTTTATTTTGAATAATCAATTGTTAAATTAAATATAATGACATATAGACTTTTTAAATTTAATAATTAATAATAGAATTAGTTATTATTATAATGAAGTTATATAAATGGCATAATTAGTTGAGGAATTAATTATTATAGATTGTTATGATTGTTGAATTGATTGAGAGAGAAAAATTAGTTGAGTAATTAATTGTGGATATCGAATTGATTGATCTGGAAAATTTAATGGATGAATTTCCTTGGGTTATTGAATTATTTATTCACGAAAATTTAGTCGATTGATATGTGAGATCTTATTATTTAATTATTTCATTAAATAAGGGTATTAATTAATTGCTGAACTAATTTATATGAGTAACAAGATTATTTAATTGTTAAATTAAATAATGAGATTAGTTAATTTAAAAATTAATTAATTTGAGAAATGTCATTATTTAATTCATAAATTAAATAATGAGATTAATTAATTGATTATTTAATTAATGAGAGTTATGTGGGTAATTATTTTTTGAATTAAATAATCATATTAATTAATTGATGAACAAATTAATCTAATTAATGAGATTATTTAATTATTGAATTTAATAATGAGATTAAAAAATTAATAATGTGATTATTTAATTATTCAATTAAATATTTAGATTTATTATTTGAAGAATTAATTAATGTGATTAATTTGATTATTTAGTTGAAAAAATGAATATTTAAATTAACTAATTAAAAAATTAATTAATTTGAGTAAAGTGGTTATTTAATTATGGAATTAAATATAAAAAATAATTAATTAATTAATTAACTAAAGTGAGAAATGTGATTATTTTATTTTTGAATTAAATAATTAGATTAATTAATTGACGAATAAATTAATGTGAGAAATGTGAATATTTAATTATTGTGTTGAATAATGAGATTAATTAATTAATGAATTAATTAATGTGATCCATGCAATTATTTAGTTATTGAATTAAATTATGATATTAGTTAATTTATGAATTAATTAGTGTGGGGAAAGAAATTATTTAATTATTGAAGTAAATAATGAGATTAATTAATTAACGGATTAATTTGTGAGTAATGTGATTATTTAATTATCGAATTAAATAATGAGATTAATTAATTTACCAATCAATTAATGTTAGTAATGTGATTATTTAATAGTTGAATTAAATAATGAGATTAATTAATTTACGGATTAATTGATGTGACCAATATGATTATTTAATTGATAAAATAAATAGTGAGATTAATTTATTAAGTAATAAATTAATGCGAGTAATGTGATTATTAAGTTGTTGAACTAAATAATGGTATTTTTTAAGTGATGAGTTAATTACTGTGAGTAATGAAATTATTTACCTTGGTAATTAAGTGATAAGATAAATTGATAGAAAAATCAATTAATGTGAGGAATGTATTTATTTAATTATTGAATTAAATAATGAAGTTAATTTATTGATGAACTAATTAATGAAATTTATGTGATAATTTAATTTTTGAATTAAATAACGAGATTGATGGGATAAATTAACTCGTGAATTAATTAATGGATGTAATGTTATGATTTGTGATTTTGGACTAATTAGTTGTTGAATTAATTAATATAGACTGTTGTGTTTATATAATCATTGAATGAATAATTAATTGTTGAATTAATTATGGGATATTGATATTTTAAATTGAATAACTAATTGTTCAATAAATTATGTGGGTTTGAGATTGTGAATTGGGAATGATTATTGATTGAATTAATTATATGAAATTGATTGATTGCTGGATTAATCTTTTGAATTGTCATAATAATAAATTTTTGTGATTTATTTTGTTGAAATCATATTGACGAATGTGGTTAATTTATATATTATTGACCATATGGTTAAACGATTAATTAAGTAGGTTTAATATAATTATGATGAAAATTAGAAAACTATATTAATGAAATTAATTGGTCAAACATATTTTAATTTTTATAAATTGTTCTTTATGTCTTATAATGATAAATATGGTATTTTTGATACTAGCCTTATAATGTTACTTTCTTAGCTTATGAGATATTGTGTTATCGATGTGATTGTTACTTAAGGGTTTGATATTATTTGGAATGTGGTGTTTTGATTGATATAAATCATAATTGGTGTTGACATGTGAGGGATTAGTGCATGTTTTTGTACGTTTATAGGGCTTGGAGCATTGGTACTGGATGTCTGGGGGAAGAGTATATGATTATATCATATGACTAAGAGCTGGATGTAGAGTCACATGATTCTAGGAGGTAGATTAATCTTATGATTGATGGTGAGATTTTGGTTAGCCTGAAAGAAGTATCCATATGTTTTTTTAATTTTCTGAGTGATTTATCCCAGATAGAAGAATATGCCACCATTTCTGGTGATCCACCCTAATGCATGAGGATATACCCTAAGACAGGGATAACCTATAGGGCACCAAAGTATGATTGGATGGCATTGGGAGTTACCCCATAACCTGAGTTTCATCAATTTTATTTCCTAAATAATATTAATTTATTAAATTAAAATCTTGTTTATTGCTTTATTACATGCACTATATCTCTCAGAATGGATTTATTTCGAAACTATAGGGTCGAACTACTGAGTTTTACTCACACCCTATTTGGGTCATCGTATGGTACCTGGGAATATCATATGAATACTGGTTTGGAAAAGTGAAAGGGACCATATAGTTGATTTGTAGCAGACAAGATGAGTTATAGATTAAAGATAGGACTGACATGGGGTTCGGACTGGGGTTTTGCTGTTTTCTTTGAGTTATTTTATTCTTTTATTTTTATGAATTTAATCTTTTCATTTGGATACATTAAACATGTAATTAAATTATTCTTTAATTGTTATGATTTATTTATTTTTTACCTTTATTATTTTTGGATGTCTGATTATTTATTTATATTATTTCTTTTATTTTCTATACTCTGCTATTATATATTATTTCATTTAAACTATTATAAAAAAGTATAGTCTAACCACTATATTTATCAGACCCTTACTGCTAGTTGATAGCCTCTAGTGTATGGGGAGGTGCGCTTGAGGTCATGTAGCCAATAGGAATAGTCACTTGAGGGAGCACCGGGTTAGGAAAGTTATAAAGTTGTATCAGAGGTGGTTACATTTCTTTCCTTTTGTCTTACTATTTGGGAAAGGTAAACCTTATACTAGGATGACTTGGTCCTTAGCTAAGACCTCATTCATGGGAGTATCTACCCTATGTACAAGGGTAAAATCAAATTGCTCATGAGGGATTGTTGTTATTGCTGTGTGATATTATATTTGATGTTCTTTCACCTCAAGTGGTGCACTTTTTTTATGATGTTATTATTTTTTATTAGATTTTTTGAGGTTTGACCCAATGCCCAGTAAGGTACAAGAGTTAAGTAAGCAGGAATAATTCTAGTAACACAAGACTATTTGTGACATGCATCATTTTAGGAACACATGGTAAAACATATTTTGGGTAACTTGCCGAACATAAACAGTTTCCCTTGCTTCTAAAATTCGAATTCAAAATGGTCCCTACTGCAAAACATGGAAAATGGGTCTCTAATGGGAAACATGAATTTTAGAATGAGAATACCCATTGATAATCAAGACATACATGTATGATGGTTAAAGTTAGTGATAGCGCCTTGGTTTTTATTACGTGGTGAGGTTCGGGAAAAGACATTTATGAATTACATGGATGGTATTAAATAATTTAAATTATTCAATTAATATTATATTATAATTGGGATATTTTTTTGATTCATATTTTAATCATTTTAAATTCATATAGCTCTAAATTTTATTCATATATGGAAACACTTATGGAAGGATTAGTGGACCCATTATTTGAAATGCTTCATGGGGATGAGAATTATTATGGTGGGGACATTATAAAAACCCATGATGTTTTCAATTTTCATTTTTTTTTAGGAAAAAAATTTGATCATGATGAAATTTATAAATTATTTAGGGTTTTTTTATATTATTAAAATAATATTGTTTTAAATTTTGAATAATTTAGGGGTGGTAAAACATTAATAATATGATAAGTATTGGTGTTATATAAATGTGTGACTATGTAGTTAGATATTGTCTAATTATGATAGAAAATGATTTTAATTATGTTAAATAAATGATAACATGTGAGAAATAAATACTTTTATTACTGTTGTTAGAATTTAATTAATGATATTACTTTAATGATTTAATGGTCATTATTGTTGTAATAATATTGGTGGAAATTATATGAGATGATTAATAATAAGAAGAAATACTTTTTATTATTATTATTTTTTATCGGGGAAAATGTATATATATTGGTAATATATATGTGTATGTGTGTGTTTGTGTATGGTTCACTATATATATGGGTGACATTAAATACATATTTAATGATGGATTTTAATTAATTAATGCTAAATGTGAAATAAATTAGGTTTATGGAAGATATAGTAAATGGTGGAAAAATAAAGGTAAATAAATAAAAATATACACTGACTGAAGGGGAAAAAGAGAAAAACATGTTTGAGGGATTATGGGGTGCATGAAATGAGAGAGAAATAAAAGAATTAAAGTTAAAAATTAACAAATAGAATAATATTAAATGGAATAAAAATATAATAATATAAAGTTAGGATGTACCTTTTTAGATGGAGAAACATAGGGTGGACAGTCACACCTCTCTCTCCTCACCTTATCATTCCATCTCTCTCATATTCTTTTTCTCTCCATAAAATCATCGAAATATATGTATCTCCCACAATATTGATCCAAATAATTCATCGTCAGAAGCATTGAATTCATCTTGATAAGAGGATGGTGCATATAAAAAAAATTTAAAAGAAAACTTAGTATTTTGAGTAGATTTTTATTAAACCGAATATTCTTATTTATTTAATTTCTCCTTTGTTAGTATTCAAGATAACATGTTTTTAGGGATATTGGATTCATATCACCTGTTAATCATGTTTGAGGTAGGTGGTAAAAACAAAATCCCATGGTTCTCGAATTTTGATTAAGTGTATATAATTGTATAATTTCTATTAGATGTTTAGCAATTGAGTTCTTTATTAAATTAATTAATTTGGTGAATTGATTAATTTAAGTAATTTTGATATTGGGAATATAGATATTATTGAACTTAATTAATTAATTGTAGAAATAATTAATCAGAATAGTCATAATAATGAATTTAAGGCCTTGTACATTCCTCATTGGTATAAGAAGGTAGTGAGGTGCTACAAGGCCTTAAGTAATGTTCCCAAGGCACCAAAGGTTGGAAATAAATGTCGATGGATTGAAGAATAAATTGGAGAACAATTTTACCTTGAGATAAACCTACTAACCAAACAATCCACTACCAACAGAACTACCTAATTCACGTAAACATAGCTACCTAAACCATATAGTACCAAAAGACAAATGAACTAATCCATGACAATTCCCAAACACCAATACAACCAAAACATACTAACCCAAAAACAGAGTTCCCAGAGGAAGACTAAACAAGAGGACTAAAGTAATCCAAGACACACTCAACTACTCCATAACATGCTTCATTCTCCAAGTACAACCCAACAACCCAAGCATCACAAAGAACTACTAGAAAATGAGATTCTTTACCCATAGATGTGTCTAGGAAGACAACATGTACAAATGCACCAATGTGCCAAATTAGGGGTAAGTAATCATACTCAGTAGGATTTCCCCAAATGACTTCCCTACACATGCCACTAGGATAAAATAGTTAGCACATTTATATAAAAATGTTTATATAAAACATTAAATAGGTCAACAAATAGTGATAATCCAAACACACCCTTAACTATACACCTTTACCCAAACCATGACACCCAATGGAAACCCAAAAAAACATTCCATAATCCATTGCAACCATTCACATTAGGCCAACAATTTTCATCTTACATAGAAACACATAAAAAGGCCTAAAAAATGGTGGAACTTCCCATATAAACCCATTTACTACTTTCTTAATCATGTGGTACTTCCCTCCCACCTATCCTTGAAGGTGGACCTTCCATCCACTCTCCATCTATTTTTTATTGTGGTACTCCTCTCCCACTTCACATCATTCCAATCACAACCATAACATGTCATGAAAATAACCAAGTATATAAAACCCCAAGGCCACAACAACATGCCAATAACCATTTCATAATAAAAAAATGCCTTAAAGCATCATCCATGTCATAAAACAATTAAATAAAGAAACCCGCTTTTATTGAGAATTATTTTCTCAAACCATTTCCAAAAAAACCAGGTTACTGATTTTAAAATAAACATTTTAAAATCCAACAACAACAAAATTTCATCAAAAAAACCACATTTTCATTCAAAAAATCCACAAAACAGTACCAAAGTGATTTATAACCAATTTAGCACATCAAAGTCACTAATTAATTCAATAAAACCCAATTAAATGGAAGATCCCTCTTAGTTATAATAAACTAGAGTCGATGGAGATGCCACCTACCTTTAGGGTTCTGATAATATTGACCCAAAAGAAACCGCACCAAAAATTTGGACAAATGCTCCACCAAAACAACTCTAGATCTTCTTCCCTATCCTTAACAATACCTAAAATCATAACCTAAGGCTAGAACACCCCTAGATCTACATGCAAAGAATGTATATATAGAAAACCAATAGAGGGAAGATAGAAGATCTAGAGGAAACCACAAATAAACCAAAAGAGAAGACTTACTCGAGATGGACCACCTTCAAACCACCTTGAAAATCCTTTAAATCCCTTCTAAAAAGTGTGAGAGAGCACCCCTAACACTTGATAATAAGAAATACCATGTAGAGTTTGTATGGGAGAAGAAATTGGTGAGTTAGTGAAAATATTGACAAACCCTGTTATAAATAAAAACATTTTAAAGGGCCTCATGGTTAGCTCACATGTTTTGAGAAACCATGCACTAATCATATATATGCTACTATCCAAATAGTGGAATATCAAATGGTTACTTGGGATTCTCATAAGGTTTCCCCTAACCATCCTCAAATAGTGCAGACTTAAAAAGGTCTCCAAACTTTTCCAAAACCTTTCCAAACTATACTAAACCTTTTCCAACAACATCATATTCATATAAAATGTATAAAAAGGGTCATATACCTCAAACTTTGGGTTCTATATTCTCCCCACCATTGGACTTTCCTTCCTCATAATGTATAGAACCACCACTTTACCGAAAGACTTCGGGCCATTGCTTGGCTATCTCTTCCTCCCTCTCCCAAGTCTCCTCCTAAATTTGACTATGCTACCACAAAATAGAACTAAACTAAGGCTCTTCCCACATAAGAAATTATCTTTATAATCCACAATATGATCTGGCATGTGAATGAAATAAGCTTCTGGTTCTAGTGCAACATGATCCCAATGAATCACATGGTCACGATCTGGATAATACATTTTCATCTATGATAGATCAAACACCATGTGCACCACACTAAACCATGTTGGAAAATCCATCCAATAAACCACATCTCTAACCCACTCATGTATCTAAAAATGTCTAATATACCTCGACAATAACTTTCCCTTCATTCATAACTAACGATGTACCAACTTAAGAGAGATTCAAAAAAAAATGATCATCTTCCCTGAATAAAAATGGTCATTGATGATGGTATGCATATGATTTATAATGACATTGAGCTACCTCTATACTCTTTCAGATCAAATTTATCTTCTTTTCATTCTCTTGGATGAGCCACAGTCCAGTCATCAATGTCCCACCTGTTTCCACCCAACATTATGGAGAATGACTCGGACGCCAATAAAATTCCCCAAAAAGAGCCATTTGTATTAAAACACTATAATTGTTATTATAGGACAACTCCACCTATGGTAAGTGCTTCTCCCATTAACCACCAAAATCCATCACATGGGACCTTAGAATATCCTCCAAATATTTTGTTGTCCTCTAGGATTGGTGATTTGTCTATGGATGATACGCTATGCTCATTTTCAACTCTATCCCAAGGGATTGTTGTAAGGATTTAAAAAAATGGATGTGAACCTTGGATATCTATCTGATATAATCAAAACTAGAACACCATGCCTCTATAATACTTCCTAGATATAGAATTGGGATAGATCCTCCACCGAATTATATTCACAAATTGGGATGAAATGGGACGACTTTGTGAGCTGGTCCACAATCAACCCAATAGAATCGTGTTTCTAGAACATTCTTAGGAGACCTGTAAAAAATTCATCACTATTTGTTCCTACTTCCATGCTAGAATATGTAATAATTTCAAAATTCATGTTGGTTGTTTATGCTCTATCTTGACCTGCGGACAAGTCAATCATATAGAAACAAACTTGTCCACATCCCTCTTCATACCAGTCCACCAAAACATTACGTTAAACACCTTATACATATTCTACATTCCATGATGAATGGCCCACTTATAATGATGATAAGCCCTAAAAAGTTCCTCTTGACAAGACACTGGTACCACCATAAAATTTTGAAAACACAAAACTGGATTCACATTCATTTCCCATCCATCAATGGTCTCCCCAACATTGAGTTTCGACCTAGTCTCCATAAAATCAGAATCAGATGTATGTGACTCTTTAACAAAACCAACCAATTAAATAACAACAAAAACAAAAATAAGACCACTCGGTCACCCTGGTCTACATTTCGGTTATGAGTGACATCAATAGCCACTGATTGGATGCTTATATCCCCACTTGAGAATATGATTTTCTACATAATATATCTGCCACCGAATTTCCCTTTCTAAGGGAATACATTTAGTCAAAATCAAACATATCTAGATATTCCATCCATATCCTTTTGCCACAAGTTAATATCTATTTGTGAGAAAATATTCTTTAAACTTTTGTGATTAATAAACACTGTGAATTTCTCACTGAAGAGATAATGACATCGCATATTTATAGCATGAACAACTTCCCTAACTCCAAATCATATTTTGGCTAGTTCTTATCATGAAACATTAGATTTTGTGAGTCATATGAAACCACGTGATCCCCCTTCCTGAGAACACAGCTCAACCCTGATCCTAACACATCACAATACACCACGTACCCTTTCCCCAGTTCAGTCAAAACTATGGTTGGTATTGATATAAGGTGGACCTTTATCTCTTCAAAACATTTCTGACACTACTCTTCACAGTGAAATGGAACTTCATTCTTTTTTAAAGCTATCATAAATGAGGTAAATCATGATAAATCATGAACAAAATGTTGATAATAGCTAGCTAGACCAAGGAAGATTCATATCTCAAAAATGTTTTTTGGCGGTTCCTAAGAGATAACAGTCTCTATCTTTTCTAGATCAACCAACACACCCTTATTAGAAATAACTTGTACAAGGAAATGAATATCATGTATCCAGAATTCACACTTAAATTTTTTTAATACAACTATTGATCCCTCAAGATTCCCAGAACTATCAGTAAGGGATTCTCATGCTCCGCCTTTTTTCTCGAATACACTAGTATATCATCAACAAAAACCAGCACCAAAGAATCCAGATATTTCTATAATATTTGATTCATCACTTTCATGTACACTGTTAATTCATTTGTTAAAACAAAGGGAATAACCACATGCCCATAATGTCCATATCTACTTCTGAAATCACTTTTGGGAATATCATCCATCCTCACGCACAATTAATGATATCCTAACCTTATGTCAATCTTATAAAACCAGTAATCTCCCAAAAACTATTGAAAAAAAATCATCAATGCATGGATTCATATATCAATTCTTTACCATAACTTCACTAAGTCTACGATTATCCACACAAAGCCACAGAGTTCCATCAGCCTTTTTAACAAAAAAAATTGACGCTGCCTATGGAGACATGCTTGCCCGAATGAACCCTTTCTTTTATAAATCATCCAACATCACTTTTATTTCCCACAATTCTATTAGTTTTGTCTGGTAATATCTAAGTAAGATAAGACTAGTCCATAGAAGGAGATGAATCATAAACTTCAATTCTCTCACGGTTGGAAAACCTAATAATTCTTCTAATAAAATATCCAGAAACTGATCCAAAACTACTAAATTAACACTCTTCTCAACACCTTTAACTTATTCCAACTACGATGCCACTAACTAATACGGGATATTCATATTAAATGGTGAAAAAAATCATTTTCACCTAGCTTTTCATTCTTATCCCCTCTAAAGAGATTTTCAATTCCATCATCGGTCGTAAAACTAACCTTTCATACATAGATATTGATGTGGGCCTTAAAATTTTCAAATCAATCCATTCATAGGGTTATATCATAGTCATCCATCTCAAGCACAGATAAATCCCACATCAATCCAATGCCATCCACAAATAAGCAACATGCTCTACATAGGAAGGATCGACACTCTCTTTGACCCAGAGGAGTTTGATGTTTTAAAACTAAAACATCATTTCCACTATTAGGCCCAGAAAACTAATAACATGAGAAGAAATAAAATAGTGGGAAGACCCCATATCTAACCCTTCTTACATAAATAGAGAATTCAAAAGAACTGTACCACCCATCATGGATGGTTTTGACTGATCATCCATCATAACCTGTTTAGTTCTAAATAATTGTTTGATTGCAACACTCTACTCTGTATTACCATGCCGAGGTGTCATGATATTTATAAAATCATAACGACTAACTCAGATCTGCTAATGAGGAGTATGTTTCTTCCCTCATCGCATCGTGGCATAGGATTCTTGCCATCCCTGAGGAGTGTCACAAACACCCGACCTCAGAGCATTACAGAAATACTGCTGAAGATTCCACATCTACTTATAGTTATGACATGCTCAAGGTTTTTTTGTAAAACCCAACATGATGTGTCCCCTAGAGCCACACTAAAAACATATATTCTTACTCTGAGGCTTCCAAGGAAGATTCACTGATCCTTTCGTCATATTCTAAGCCATACTCTCACCCTATTAATAATTTTCCACTTCAACTTCAACTGAGTGTTTGAGTTCCCACTATTCGCCATGGGTACCAACATACTTCCCCCTCCTATAGCTCCCAAAATATCCCATTTAGATACTATTTCTCTATACACCATTGTTAGGTATTAATTTATACATAGTAAAACTATCATGGAAACAATTTCCTACTTCAACCCAACTTCAAAAATTTGTGACTTCAATGATGTGTTCCCTGCTACCTTGGGTAAAAACTAGACTAAGTTCAAAAAAAATAGCTTCATATTCCTTTACTAAAAGTTTATCCTTCTTAAAATGGAAGAAATCTATTTTTCACTAAATTATAAATGTATGAGGGTAGAATTATTTATTAAAAAATTCCTCTAAACCATCCCATTTCTCTTTGTCCATCCCATCTTTGACTGCCATCTCCCACCACTGAAGGAAAATATAATCCAACATGTACATGGATAACTTCACTTTCAACTTTTTCAGTTTTCCCATGAATTCAAATATCCTATTCATTCTATTTACCCTCACTTCATCCCTTTCCGGCTCCGAATCACCCCTAAAAATGGGTGGATTCTACCTTTGAAACTGATTCATATAATCCATAGTTATTGGTTCATCCACTTTATTCCCACATTTCATGTCTTGTAAAGATTTCACTATGCTCTGCACTAGCTAATGGTTCACCTAAGACTCAGGTGAAGCCACATTTTCAGAAGACTCCTCTGGTTGGTCTCTACAACACATACACGGTACCATTTCTATCAACACAAAAATAATCATAAGTCCCACACCCATAGTAAGAAAACACTTACAATTAAAATTCAATTACATGAAAACTATCATAGTCAGGACTTCCAAAAGTTCACATTTCTCAAGTTGCACTATTCTGAAAAATCCACCATGTTTTGAAAATAGACCAATTTTCAAAATACCACAACCATTCACATTTAAAATCCACACATTTGAATCAATTTCAAGATTTTCCACACATCTATATATTCATACAATAACATAAGTAATTATACCAAATAAAATATGCAACCTAGATGAAATCCATTTCTACCTTTCATGCCATGCTCATCTCATTGGCCACTCCCATGAAAATGAGATATCAAATCTATATAATTGTCCCCAAAACACTTATGTACCCAACTCCCTGGTAACTTGAAGTTCAGCATAAAATGGTTAGTTAGGTCCTTTTGTTATATACATTCCAAGATCCAAAAATCCTATGCCTTGAAACTATCTCTTCCCAAATAATAGACCAAGTATGAATGTCAACATCAAGACAAATAATTAAATCCTATGAACTGAAATCTCTGATATCACCTGTAACACTTTTCCCCTTCCTCATCGGCTTGAGGATTAATTAAAGTGCTACTAGGCCTTAAGTGATGTTCCGAAGGCGCCAAATTCTAGAAAAAAATGTCAAGGTATTCAATAATAAATTGGGGAATGATTTCCCCTTGAGGTAAACAAACCAATAAAACAAGACACTACCAACAAAACTACTTGATGTATGTTAACATTTAAACCCAAACCACTTAGTTACAAAATACCACTGAAATAATCCATGAAAATTCTAAAAAACCAGTACAAACAAACCATACCAAACCAAAATATGAGTACTAAGCGAAAGACTAAACAAGAGACCCAAAGGAAACCAAGACAGACACCACTTCTCTACAATAAGATCCATGCTCCTAGCACCACCCAACTACCTAAGCATCATAAAGAAACTCTATTAAAATGAGTTGATTTACTCTTACCTATGTCCTGGAATACAACATCTGCAAAAGCACCAATTTTCAAAAGTAGGGGTGAGTAATCATACTCAGTAGGATTTCCCCAAATTACTTCCCTACACATTCCACTAGGATAAAATTGTTAGAAAATTTATAAAAAATAGTTTAAATAAAATATCATATAGTTCAAAAACAACCAATAAGCCAAACACTCCCTTACCAAGCCACATTTACCCAAACCATGTAGCCCAAGGGAACCCCAAACAACCATTCTATAATCCATTTCACCCTTTCACATTAGCTCAATAATTTTCATCTTGCATAGAAACACACAACAACGAAACAAACATTGTGGAACTTCCCGTCCAAAATCATTCACTACTTTTATAATCAAGTGGAACATCCTACCCACATATCCTTGATGGTGGACCTTACATCCACTCTCCATTCACTTTTTATAGTGGTACCCCCCACCCACTTCATATCATTCCAATAACAAACATAACATTCGTAAGATAGTAACAAAGAATATAACACACCAAGGCCACAAGAACATACTAATAACCATTTCATAATCAAACAATTAGTTGATGCATCATCCATATAAAATCACATTTCAATAAAGAAACCCATTTTATTGAAAATAATTTTCCCAGACCACTTCTATAAAACAACCCAAGTTAACAATTTTAAAATCAACATTTTGAAATCCAAAAAAAAACATTTCACCACAAAACCCATTTTCCCCAAAAAAATCCACCAAAAATTACCAAGGGTATTTCTATCCAATTTCACACATCAAAAATCACCAATTAATTCAAGAAAAAACCAATTAATTGGAACATGCTTCCTAGTCTTAACCAATTGGAGTTGAGAGAGAAGTCACCTACCTTTAGGGTTCCGATGAAATCAACCCACAAAAAACCGTACCACCAATTCGGACAAACACTCCACCAAAACCACTCTAGATATCCTTTCCAATCAACAACAATCCCTAAAAGAATCACCTATAACAAAAAAATCCCGAGAAATACATGCAATAGATGTACATCTAGAAAACCCAATGATAGAGGAGATAAGATCTAGAGAAAACCACATTGAAACCAGAAGATAAGACTTACCCGATATAAACCCCCTTCAAAACACTATGAAAACACTTAAAATCCATTCCAAAATGAGTGGGAGAGAACCCCTAACCCTTGAGAGGAAGAAATACCTTGTAAGGATTTTATGGGAGAAGAAATGAATGAGTTAGGGTAAAACCCAACTAACTCCATTTTGAAAGAACAATTTTCAAACGTTGCATAGTTAGCTCCTGTGGTTTGACAAACTGTGTGATAAGAGTTTGGATGCTACTACATAAACAGTGGAATAACACATGGTTACCTAGGATTATGACATATTTTCCCCTAACTATGTTCAAATCATGCATCCTTAAAGGCCCTAAAAATGTTTCCAATACCTTTCCAAACTCTCCCAAACTCTCCTAAACCTTCCCCTAAAACTTTATATGCATAAAAAATATGTAAACATGGGTAACATAGCACAAAATGGGGTACTATAGTGAAATTGTGATTTTGAAAAATACAATTTTAAATTAAATATGATGAGATAGAGAATTTTGAAATTAAATAATTAATTATAGAAGTAATAACTTTTATATTTAAGTTTTTGAATTGTGATAGTTAATTGAATAATTAATTATTGTATTTTGTTATGATTATTTAATTGATTATGGTAGAATAATTAGTTGAGGAATTAATTGGGGATATAAAATTGATTAAAGTGGAGCATTTAATTGATGAATTATTTGGGGTTGTTTAATTGTTTAATCTTGAATAATTAGTTTATTAATATTAGTAATGTGATTATTTAATTATTGAATTAAATAATGAGATTAATTAATTAACAAATTAATTAATGTGAGCAAACAGATTCTTTTATTATGGAATTTAATATTGAGATTAACTAATTAAAAAATTAATTAATATGACAATGTGATTATTAATTTGTTTAATTAAATTTAGATATTAATTAATTTAAGAATTAATTAACGTGAGTAGTGTGATTATTTAAATGGTGAATTTAATAATGATTTTAATTAATTTAAAAATTAATTAATGTGAGAACTATGACTACTTAATTATTGAATTATATAATGGTAATAATTAATTACAAAACTAATTAAGTTGAGTAATAAGATTATTTAATTATTGAATTAAATAATAAGATTAATTAACTGATAAGTAAATTAATAAATTTATTATTGAATTATTGAATTAAATAATGTGATTAATTAATTGATGAATTAATTAATGTTTGGAATGTGATTATTTAATTATTGAATTAAATAATGTGCTTAATTAATTTACAAATTAATTATTGTGAGGAATGTGATAATTTAGTTATTTAATTAAAAAATGATATTAATTTATTAATGAATTAATTACTTTGAGAAATGTGATTATGTAATTATTGAATTAAATAATGTTATTAATTAAATAATTATTTAATTAATGTAGGTAATAAGATTATTTAATTGTTGAATTAAATAATGTGATTTTTTATAAAAAGTTGAGGTTTAAAAGCTACATTATTAAAAATTTAAAAAATAATAGACAGACAGATAAAGAGACATATAGATCAAAAACAAGGAAACATGAAGACAAGAATAAGAGCCTTTAACCAGGAAAAGAGCGGGTGCTCATATTGTGATTAGGAAAACATCCACCTCTACCATGAGGATGCCTTCTTCTCCTCCAATTCTTGACTTACACCCATGGGTGATCATCATCTGAAGGCTCAGTGTCCAAATCAGTCTTTATGATTTTATTTTTAGGAACATCAACGTCCTTTTTCCTTTCATCTTCACTACTAGAGGTAGCAAGAATATCAAAATAATTATATTAGATAACATTACCATTTACCTTTCAAATCATGGATTGAGTGCCTTTAACTGGACGCACTAATTCCTTTGGGTTGGGTTATTTAAATCTCACAATTAGAGTGTCATTAGGGAGAAAACAGTCTTGCTTTTATCCTCTGAGCATGTACCAGGACAAGCACGTGTTGGGGTGTTACCAGGAACTAGAGCATGGATCATTTTCTTGTGACTTGAACCTATCGAGGGATTATTTAGTCTATAATTTGTATTTCTAGGTTATTGAATAGTCCTTATAGAAATATGAGTAACATGATTACATTTAGAATCAAGTCTAAGGTTAGCTGCAGTGTGAGTTAAGAGGTTGTGATCTAAGCCAACAGTCATGAAATTTTCTTCATAACCATTAGAAGGATCAACTTTTTCACCCATAGCTACATGTAGCCCACACTCTAAGCTAGAATTTTTCTTGGAATCTTCAACTCAGCCATCCCATAGAGTCAAATCATTGTCATTGTTCCCTTTTCTCTTTGAAAATATTTTCATATGAACCTTCTCAATATTGAAATCAATGAGAGAATATTCAGAGTGAATATTATTTCCAAAAGTGAGAGAATATGTAGCACTATTAGACGCATCATTGGATCCTTTGGAATACACACTCACACCAGGTATAGTGGGGGGAAATTTATCCACAAAAAGTGTTTCTTTGTCCATAGAATTATTTATAGATTCAACCACGAGCTTGTCCTTTCCTGTTCAGGATTTGGAAAAGTTCAATTTGTTCATACCTACCCATTTCATCCACCTCTTCCTATGCTGTGATTTTCCTATCTACATGACTATCCTCTAAGAAATATCCATCATTTTCATCAACAATTCTGTTGATTAAGATATCTTTAAATGATGGTCCTATAGTGGCCAATCCATGTTCATCTATCTAATCAGCCCAAAATATTTGGGACCTATGGTTAACCTAGGTCTGTAAAATAATACAATAAGGCCCAATATGGGGACTAACTATGCTTTTCACATTATTTGGAACACCAACACCAAATTTCAATGATTCTTGAATAGAATTTTCTACATCATCTCTGGGCAGCTGACCTTGGGTATCTTCCTTCATGGTCTAATCTATATGCATTGTGTTATCTTAGACAAACTATTATTCTTCCTTATTTTAATACTTAATAGCATCATAACCCTTTAGGATACATCAAGTAAAACATAAATTTCATCTATAATTGGACCTTGAGTGCCCAACTTAGTAAAAATCCTCAAAAAACAGTGCCAAATTATCATTAACTATTCTTAAATTAATCTAATCTAGGAAATTAGATAAGAATACCTTATCGACCAAGGAAGAACTCATATCAATCTCATCTAACACTCTAGAAAACTGATCAAAACTCACCTTTTCTATAGCCATATCCATGCATATTGGAATGCTTATTGCTAATGATATATAATATAGTATCTCCAAGTGCCATAAAACCCAATTTAATCTCTAAATGTTGATCCAAACCTAAGAAAGGGTGTCATTGAATTCATTGAGATGGAAACTCAAGATCTATTCATGAATCTGAAGGGTTCTTGGCCACAAATTGACTGAACCAAAGATCTAGGAATGAACTTTCAAATTGGCCGAAAGGAAAATAATATAGAAAAATCCTCGACCTAAAGATACGAATTTAAAATCAAAGAAACCCTAAATAGATGTTAAATGTGGG
Organism: Viscum album; assembly: GCA_963277665.1. Classification (NCBI taxonomy): domain Eukaryota; kingdom Viridiplantae; phylum Streptophyta; class Magnoliopsida; order Santalales; family Viscaceae; genus Viscum; species Viscum album. Next base: position 383,041,219 of record OY728122.1, read on the forward strand.
ACCAAATGTATCAATTTCCAATGTTTCTTACTTTTTGACAGTGAAACACAGTCAATGAAAGAGTGTTTTCATATATCTAGATGTTTTTAAATTTCCCCAATTGATGTCGAGACATGAGCAGTTGTTCCCTTCTAGATAATATGTTGCACATTGCGATTATTGGGGAAGATAAATGATCCTCTTTTAAACATATATGACGATGGAAAACCCAAAGCCTCCTCACCTTGCGCTTTCTTCTTCGCATCGGTTGAACTATGTCGACCATTTTGAATATTTGAAGAGTAAGAGTAAAGATTAAAACTCTGTGGATGGATAAGGTTGGGGTAGTCATTAGAGAGAAACGGGAGGTTCTGCTCCCGTTCCTCATGTTCATCTAACCTTATCATTAACTAAAAAATGAGATTAATTAATTGAAAAATTAATTAATATGAGTAATGTGATTTTTTAATTGTTAAATTAAATAATGAGATTAATTAATTAGATTTATGTGATTATTTATTTAATGAATTAAATAATTGTGTTAATTGATTGGTGAACTAATTAATGTGATTAATGAGATAATTTAATTATTGAATTAAATAATAATACGAATTAATTTCCAAATTAATTAGTAATGTTATTATTTAATTTTTGAATTAAATATTGAGATTAATTAATTGACAAATTAATTAATGTGAGAAATATTATTATTTAACTATCGAATTAAATAATGAGGTTAATTAATTGATAAATTAATAAATTTGACCAATGTGATTATTTAATTGATGAATTAAATATAAAGATTAATTAATTGAAAAATTAATTGATGTGAGTAATGAGATTATATAATTATTGTATTAAATAATGAGATTAATTAATTACTGAATTAATTAATGTGAGAAATGTAAATGAAATCATGAGATTAATTAGTTGATCAATTAATTAATGTGAGCAATGTGATTATTTAATTATTAAATTGAATTATTAGATTAATTAAATGATGAATTAATTAATGAGATGAATGAGATTATTTAATTATTTAATTAAATAATTTGGTTAATAAAATGATGAATTAATTTGTGCTTAATGAGATTATTTAATTATTCAATTAGATAATAAGATTAATTAATTAATGAATTAATAAATGTGAGCAATGTGGATATTTAATTATTGAATTAAATATAGATATAAATAATTATTGAATTAAATATTGATATTAATTGATTGATGAATTAATTAATGTTATCAATATGATTATTTAATTATTGAATTAAATAATGAGATTAATTTACTGGTGAATTAATTAATGTGAGCAATGTGATTATTTAATTATTGAATTATATAATTGTATTAATTAATTTTTGAGTTAATTAATGTGATTAATGATATTATTTAATTCTTCAAATAAATTATGAGATTAATTAACTGACCTATTCGTTAAAGCGGTTAGTGCGATTATTTAATTATTGAATTAAATAATGAGATTAATTAATTGATTAATTAATAAATGACAGTTATGTGATTATTTAATTGTTGGATTAAATAACAGGATTTATGGGATTAATTAACTGATGAATTAATTGATGTATGTAATGTTTTGATTTTTGCGTTTTGATTATTTAATTGTTGAATTAATTAATGTATATTATTGTGATTATACAATCATTGATTGAATAATCAATTTTTTGATTGATTATGGGATATTGATATTACCAATTAAATAATTAATTCTTAAATTAATTATTTGGGTTTGGGATTATGAATTGGGTATAATTATTCATTGAATTAATTATGTGAAGTTGATTGAATGTTGGATTAATTTTTGGATTGGCATAATAATAATAAAAATTGATTTCGTATGGTAAAATAAAATTGGATAAAGTTGTTAATTTATATATTAATGACCATAGGGTTCAATAATTAATAAAACTTGTCTTATATAATTTGGATGATAGTTATTATCCTAGATTAATGAAATTATTTGGCTAGAAAGATGTTAATTTTTGTGAATTGATCATTGTGTAATATGATGATAAATCTTGTATGTTTGATACTCGAATTATGAAATTGCTTTCTTAGCTTATCTTGTGAGATTATGTGTTATCCATGAGATTTATCCTTGAGGGTTTGATATTGTTTTTCAGGTTGATTTTTTTTGGATATGACTCATGATTGGTGTTGATGCTTCAGGGCTTGGTGCAAGTTTTAATACCATCTGAGGGCTTGGCGCACTAGTACTGGATTCTTGAGGCAAGAGTATATGATTGTGATGGATTCCTGAGATCTAGATGCATATTCACATGATGCCTAATAGAGAGATTCTACTAATTTCCAAGGGTGATATTTTGGTTGGCTTGAGGGTAGAAGCCATATGTTTATGGTATTTTCTCAGTCATTCGTCCTTGACCAGAGAATCAAGCACCATTTTGGGTGATTCATTCTAATGAACGAGGATCTACCCACAAACAGGGATACCCAATAGGGCACTGAAGTGGGTTTGGATGGCCTCTGGTGTTAACCCTTAACCTATGTTCCATTAGGTTTATTTCTTATACATAATTAATATATTAAATTAATACATTTTTTATCACTATATTATAATAAATATATAATTCATATTGAGTTTATTTAGATATAGTTATTTCAACCAACTAAGTTTTACTCACACCCTATTAAGGACACCATTTCCTACCTAAGAATATTACTTGGATGTAATTTTGGACAAGGGAAAGGGACCAAGTAGTTGATTTGTAGTAGGCGGATGGGTTGGAGCTTGGAGATGGGTCTAACATGGGGTTCAGACTGGGGTTTGTATGTTTTTATTTGAGTCTCATTGTTATTTTATTTTTATGAATTATAGCATGTCATTTAGATACATTTAGATTTTCATTACATTATTCTTTTATTATTTAGATTTATTCAATTTTTACCTTTTATAGTTTTGGATGACTGGTTAGTTATTTATTTTGTTTCTTTTATTTCTACAACTCTACTACTATTTATACATTCATTGAAAATCTTATTGTAGGTTATAGTATCCCCACTATATTTATTAGACCCTCGCTGCTAGTCGACTGACTATGGTGTATGAGGAGGTTTGTTTGAGGTCATATAGCCAAACGGATTAGTCACATAAGGAAGAACAGGGTCAGGTATGTTACAAAAACTCTTTGAATAAGTGATAATATGGTTTATAAATCCCAGATATGGAAGTGAAATACTCAATTATTGGGCTATAAATATCTAGAATAAGTTCACTCATTCATAATATTCATAAATTAAATATAGTGTAATATAATCGATGTAGATATATTTTTTTATTTCTGCTAACTAGATGTTCATGAATTGGAAAAATTATTTTCATGACATTCACATTTAAATGATCATTAATTATTTTTTGTATGATAGAAGGAAATTATAATGTTTAATTTTCAACCATATTCTATATGAAATATTTTTTTTGTGTAAATGGTTGATGAATCAATTTTTCATATTTAATTTATATATATAAATTTTCTGGTTTAAACCTAATAAAATTATTATATTTATTCAAATATTAGTGAAAATTGTAAAATTATTCTATAAATTTAAAATGAATTTAAATTATGGTGTTATTATATTGAATAAATTTAAATTGAAATACCCTAATTTAATTTTTTTAACATCATACTGAAATAATGTTTTTCCTTTTAAACCAAAAAACATTGTTTAATTTTTAAATAAATGACTAATTTTTTCAGTTCATATATAATACTAAAATTTATATTTTTTGAATTTATAGATGGAGGTTAGACCTATGATATTGATTATTATGGTGAGATATTTATATATCTCAGGGTGTTATTTACATGACTTTTAATTTTAATCCATGGTTTCTCATCATTTTATTTCGTTATATTATATCATTAATAAAAACAATTGTCGGAATTTTCTTATTTTTATTTTTTTGGAACATAATAAAATATGTGATCTATTTATATGTGATCTATTATATCATTAATTATTTATTAATTTTAAAACATAAAATAGTTATAAAGACATGGCTATATAATACCTATGAATTAAATAAAATGTGTTCTTATATTGGGAAGAATCATGAGGAAAAATAATTATCAATAAAAAATTCAATATTAAATTTTCATGTCCCTATATAAGTGAGTAACATGCTCAATATTTATTGATTACCTAATGTATACAAGGCCTTCATGTGGTAACTTATAATTTAAATGGGAATTGATTTTTTGTAGTTTTTAGTCAAGCAATAAGTATGAATAAAAATATATCAAATTAATTATTTAGGAAATTACAAAATTAGTTTTATTAGTCATAATATATATAGATTATCAGTACTTGAATACAATATTTTTATATCATTTTTAGAAAAATAATAATTAATAATATAGATCCTAAAATTTATCTGTTTTGTGTCTTAGGAAAATTAAGTTCATACAACATGATTACATATAAAACATTATTCATCATATGGACCATTGATAATAGTTATACTATGTTATTACATGGTCTATATTGTACAACTAATCACTTAGGATATACATCAGATAACGGGTGAGCCAACATCCTAATATGGGGAGGGATAATAGGAAAGGAACAAAATTCATGAATCTATATAGTACAGAGGTGATAATAATCATCATCATCATATCATAACAAAATTATCATCATTATAATCATGAGAAAATAATTTTAGGTGGACTTGGATTAATTACCCAAGAATTGAAAGTAGTAAAATTATATTCAATATCTTGTATGACATGCAACACCAAGTGTGTAAGGAAATATAATATCCTTATAATTAAAAATATATTTACTATTTTAAATAAAATAAATATAATTTATATCATTAAATTCATGTGACACTATGTTATCATACATCACACATAATAACTATTTTCTTTATTTTCTTGTGTTTCTTGCAAGAACGAGTCTTACCGAACAATAATATATTATTAAAATATTATTATTTAATATAATAATATATAACATAGCCATTAAATTAGCATTTTAGAATAAGATTAACTAGCTTATAAAATTATATTATATAAATAAATTTTATATGAATTCATTGGTTACTAATTAATTAGAAACGAATATAAGAACCAATTGAGTATAAAGGGGATGTTTTTATAGAAAACAATTTTTATGCTCAAAATCTATTTTATAATAATCAATTAAATTAATTAAAATATTTGGTGATATTAATGTAATATATATATATATATATTCAACAAAAAAATTCATTCATTCAATATATTTTCTAATCATAATAATAGAACAAACCCTATATTTTGTATAAAAATAAATATTTTCCTAAAGGCAATTTTAGAGCATATTAATGGAAGGACTATTTTAAATATAAAATTTGGAACCCTTATGTATTTTATATGTAAAAAATTCATATTTAAAAAATTAACATAAATATTATATTTGGGTGAATTTTTGGTATTTTTATTTGAAGTTTTAATTTTAATGAATTGTGATAGATACTGAATTTTAATTAAAAAATATTTTTTGGTCTAATTTATTTGAAATGTTAAATTATAATTTTAATTGGTTTTAATTTTTAATTACACAATTTATTTATCAATTAATCCAAATTAGTTAATTGGAAACAATTTTACCTTGAATCTAGACATGAAAACTCATCAATGTTTTGAACATTTTTACTTTAAAAGCCGGCATTGTCGTCCCGTCTGTAGAATTAAATTAAACATAATTTCTACCAATTTTTTAATTAGAATTATAAAAAATAGATATAATATTTTGAATAATAATAATTCTTAATTTATAATAATTTTAACTTATTTTTTTACCAAAAATATTAATGAACGTAATTAAAATTAATTGTAGTGATTAAGATAAAAATTAGCTTAACAAGTGACTAAACCTTAATATTAAGAGACAAAAAACCTAGAAACCTATCAAAAATCCATTTTCTAGCCATATTTCAACGTTATACTCACTTTTTAGAGTTTTAACCATTATTTTAGCCACTTTAAATGGAAAAAACATCAGTTGAATTCCTTTTTTTAAAATTTGATGAGTACCAGTCCTCCTCTATTATAAAAAGTCACTCAAGCCCCCCCACTTCCTCACACCTCTCATGCCACTTTGGATCGACCAATATCGATCCAAATAGATCCTCAAAATCTCTCCCCTCAACCTATAAGTCTCTCATTGGGCATAAATACATCCATTGAATCCCTTTGGTGAAAACCAAAATGTGTTACCCTAATTAGAGGTAACATCCTCCCTCAAGCTCTTTAGTTTTATTTTCATTATCCATCCCCTAAAATATTATTATTCCATGATTATATAATAACACTAGTATCATAAATATTATTATTCTTTTATTCTATGTTTTCTACCGAAAAATACACACACTTCCATCTATTGGATTATGAACTTACCGTTTATGTGTACGATGAACTACAGTCTCGCAAAATGATGTTGTTCGTTCATCCTTTACCACCACTCAATGTGTTAGTTATGATAAAAATTATTTTTTTATATAATATAAATTATATTTAAAATGTATTTATTCTTATTTAATTATTTTATAATAAAAACGTTTTTTTACATTATGTGTACATATGATAATATCGTTTGTGGAAGTGTGGACTATCTCCCCCTCAAAGTGATGTGATCCATCCACACTATACATGGAATATATAATGAATAGTTTTAATAAACCTATTTAACATATATAACATATATATGATACATGAATTATAATATGAATATATATAATTTACTTTTCATTATTTTAATATGAAAAAATAAATGAATGTAGTGTTCAAGCATACATACAACCTACCATCTCCATGAACGATGCATTCCATTTCAAATCTCCTAATGATTTTTATTATTCTAAATAAATATATAGTGAATATATATAATATTTACATCATGTTTTTCATTCTGTATATTATTAATCCACGATAGTAATAACAAGTAACCAGTTAAATCATACTAAACAGACTAGGAAATTAACACCTAAAATAGTGAAAATAATGAAAGATTGTAATCAAAAGAGTAATAAGATATTATAAAAAGAAAATATTTAATTTAAGAAAATTGAAAATGGTTATATAATAAGTTTGTAACACTCTTAAAATCCTTCTATAGGAATTTAAATAACATTCAACCAAAATTAATTGATAGTTAATGGATTTCATCTCAATTTACATTCCATTTATACTTATTTGTTGTTATGAACCTAGTTTCATTAATATGGTGTATATACTACCATTTTATATGTTATTTCATGAATATAATTATTCTCATGATATTATAAGATTCATTTAATGTTATTCCTTCATGAATATTATGATTCAAATGTATCAAAGTGGTATGGGGCACTTAGGAATGTTTAGAAACTCCTAGAGAACATTTTAAATGATTATCTTTTCAATCTCAATTACTTTTTTGATTATTAACTTCATCTTAAAAGAATAAATTTATTTTTGTTCACCTAATTTATTATATATGGTTAAAATACTTTCATGATTTCATAAAATATCATAATTCGTTCATTCTTCATAAAATTTTGAGTTTCAATTTGAAATATTTCATTTGAGGGTATTTGAGTTAAAAGTTTCCAAGTTGAAAATAATTTCATAATGAAATTTTTCTTCATTGGGTTACAATACTACCTCATTATTGTTAATATTTTAAGATTATGTGTGTAATAAATTTTTTCTATCTATTTTTTATTTCCACTTGTTTTATTTGGATTTATATTTGATACACATAATCTACTAATTGACTAATTCTCACTTCAACATCATAATCTTTTCATGGGTTTACTTCATAATATCATTTTTCTCAGGATTGTATACACTTGAATCTACATCAGAGGAAATAATTTAATAATTATTTAATAAACCCTTTCATTTTATTATCCTCTAGTTATTCATTACTTTTTCATATTAATAGTACTACTTTTCCACTCTTTAGTACTAAAAATATTTTATAAAATGTTTTTAAAAATTCCCAACTTCATTTCTCTCTATAGTCAAAGAGAGTGATTTCTCCTAAAAACCCTTTTTTGTAATATGGTTATCGAAAATGTTTTTACCCTTTCAAAAATGATTTATTAAATGTATCTTTTCCCTTTTTTTTCTTTTAACCATGTTCTCAAATTAATCCTCTTTTCTCTTTTTGAACATATAATATTTCTGACCATTTTACCATGTAAAATGAATGCTCTTTTACTTCATAAATCCTGAATGAATTTATCCACTGTCATTTCATTGAAGATTAATTTTCATTTTCAAAAGGATTATTTTCTAAAAAAATGTTTTTGAAATTAATTTTCAAAGAAATTTTAAAAAAAAATCAAAACAAAAGTATATTTTCCTCATGAGTGTTTTTAATGTATATTTTTATAGTATTTTCATTCATAAATGAAAAAAAACATTTATATTTACTCCACTTGGGGTATGTTGTATTAATACCATCTTTATTCTTCCTCTGAATGGATTATGATTGATTTTTTCAAAGGATAGTATTCACATTAACTTCTATGATTCTTTTGTTACTCCCCTTGAAATATTAAATTTCATAGGATCATTAGACATTTAATTTACACTAATTGTCCATATCATTTATCGTGGATATGTTTTTTTTTCAAAAACATATTTATTTTTTACAAAAGGAGTTAACTATGATTGTTAATTGGCAATCTAGGGGAAATATTGATAAATTTGTATCATTTATTCAATATGAGAATTTGATAATTCATATTATTTATTTTGATTATTCTATATGAGGAATGCTTTGTACTAATATTGATGGGTGAGGCTCAAACTTTATATATACCCTCAATACATCAGTAGGTTCTCATGAGGAAAATATGTAGAAAAAATAAAATAGGATTCAACCTATAGTTTTAAACCATATTTTGAAACATCTTGACGGTATTGGTTTTCATGTGATGGAGACATGATGTCTAATAATTAAGAATTTGACTTATTTGATTCCCCTATTATTTATTCATGAGATTTTGTGTTGAGTTGTCTATGAATTTATTTAATTTTTAGTTCATTTATTAAATTTCATGTGTTTTTAGTTTCTTACTATGCAATATTGAATTTTTTTGATCCATTTATTTGAATTCAATGGTTTTTTATTTATTTACCTTTCAATATTTTTTATTCATTCCTTTCTATAGTTATTTATTACATGGTTTGTGTCTTCTGTTACTACCTTTCAATATTGACTATTCTCAATTAATTATTATTTCTTTCTCTATATTTTAACATTAATAATAATTTGAGCTCATCCTTATTTGTTTTCATTTCCCCATGATTCCATGAAGTATGATAATAAAGTTATGGAAGGATATTCTAGATGTAAAAAGGCTATTATCCCTAAAAGAACAAAAAATTTTGTAATTAGTTTCTTATTTGTAATATAAGAGTCATATATATATATATATCTGGTTTACCAATAAAAAAAACTCTTTGGTCCTTCAGGATTTTATTCCTTGTAATCATGCCAATGTAATGGAAGTAGACACCAAATCCTGGATTATAGGGTAGGGTCACTTGAGTTGGTATTAGAGTAAGTTTAGTAGTAACCTAGGGAACTAGATTTAGGAAAACATATATTAGAGTACATAACCCTAAGGTACAATTTGAGGATAATTAAAGAATTATATCCTATAATTTTGGTATAGTAAAGGTTATGTGGTTCATACTGGAAATTACAACCATGTTTATATAAGACAAGATGATGTGGCTCTCGAAAAGATGTACCTAGGGGTGACAACTCTAACAAGGTGAATCGAGCCTGACTCAGCATGACCAGGTACATGATAATGGGCCTTACTGAGAACCTGGTTTGACACTCTTAGGGGATAATTGTAGGATAATTCAAATTTTATTTACAACCCACTATGAATAATTTGGATAATGAATAACATATGTTAACCTTATTCAAACGAAGGAACTGCATGGAAATAAATTGGTGAGGTATTTATGTATTGAAGTTGTATTGAAAACCTTATTTAAAATCATATCTAGTGATTAACCTTATTTTAAGGTTTTGAATCATATTTATTTAGTTAATTATATTAATATGGTTTTAGAGAAGGTAAAATTGTATATATGGTGAAAACCAATCAATTCTGGGAAGACCACAGTTCTTGAACCCATGACTGAAGGGTGATAAAAGTTTCATGCCATCCACAGACCTACTCAATGACCTCATTAATATGTTATTTTTTAGTTAAACAATTTTATGAAGAAATATTAATATTTAAAGAGTAGTTTTTATTTTTTAGGTTTAGAGATTAATGTTATAAGTCCTTGGATGTAAAATTTACATTATATTGAATTAAGTTAATAATTCACATTGAAGATCTCTTTATGTTTATAGATTTATAGAATTAGTTCATAACGTATACATAACAACTTCAATATTACATGTTGACACTTCTACATGGTATCCATTTTTTTCATAAAATAAAAACTCTTGAAAAAAAGATTCATGTCTAGTTCCATGTTTTAGACAATATGACTTTTCCATGGTTCTATTCTTGACCCTATTCATCTTTAAATCCTGTGAAAAAATAATTCAACAACTTGGGATGAGCATAAAAAGCTCAATAAGGGTTATAAAACTATGAACGAAAAAATTATTCAATGAATACATAAAAATCAATGAAATCATACTTTTAAATATTTAACGTACTACAAAAAATCATAAGATTTATGAATAACAAATGGGAATTATAAATCCAAAAGAAAACTTGAGGCATCCTTAACATACTTATGTTGTAGCTTTCACAGCTTCATAGGGAGTTAAATTTGGGATACCCATCATAGTATATTCCCTAAATCTCTTAGTAGAATAAATTTTACCTCTATCACATTACCCAATTCATTAGAGAGATATATCAGGCTCACCCTCCCCAGGTTTATCACAGAACCACCCGTATACATAAACAATACCCAAGAACAATAACATATTCACAAAACATAAAACAAACATAAAGGAACATAACATTTCGACATTACAATAAAAATATATAATTTAAATATAAATCCATTATTAAAACCATTTTCAATAACAAAATACGTAAAAATGGTATATGATATTTATTTTCCTTTTAGAAAAACACTACGGCTTGTTAAGGAAGCCAAATATCAAATAATACTCATGGCGGCAGAAATGTGATTGTCACCACAAACATTAAAAATAAATATTCCATTTTTTTAGTAAAACTATACATAGAAAAGATATTCCCTTTGAATGAAATTAAAATTCAAAGCTTTTTATACACCATATAAAAGAGAGTCATGTATAAATCAAAATATACCTCAATGAAAGGATATTGAGACGATGTTCCTTACCTCATGTTCGACTTGACTCAATCATTCTTTAATCACCTGAATAACAAAATGAAGTTAATTTCAACTTTCATAATAACGCTTTTCAGTTTTATTATTCATTTTATATCACTTATTACCACATTATTAACATTATATAATCATTTAAGTTAATAACAGCCATTTTGTTGATATTTGGTACTTGAGTCAAAAATGAACTTCTTATAATTACAAGTTGTCCATGTGGACAAACATTCATTATCTCCAGAATGATATTCATGATTTAGATGTCATATATATCATATATATCCAATATATATTTATTTATAATAGTACATAACATTTGGAGATAAGAAATGAAAAGCATTGTTCATGGAGACGGTAAGTCGAATGTATGCATGAAAGCTAATTTAATTTCTATTTTTTATTTTAATGGAATGAAAACATAATTATTCCAAGGTATATTTTAATTATATTATAATATCATATATATAATTTCATTAACTTCATCTTTTATACATCCCACTTATGTCATGAATGAGTCATATCACTTTGAGGGGTGGTAGTCTGCACTTCCTCAAATGAAATTATCGCTTTTACACATTATAGAAACCATAAAGGTATGATATAAATGAGAAATTAAGAAGTATAGAGACAATATAAATATAATATATATAAGAAATAAATATATTTCCATCATAATGGCCATCATGAGAGGCGGTTCGAGATGTAAAATAAAAGAAAAGAACATAAGAGAAGACATTACCTTCAAATCGGGTAACTCCCTTTGTTTGAACCAAAAGGCTTTCTTGAAGTGCCTTATGTATAATTTAAGGCTTATAGGTGGAATATATGGATGTTTATGGATTATTGTAGAATATTTTGGATGATATAAGGGGCTTTAGAGGTGTGGGTAATGGGTTAAGAGTGATGACTTTTTATAAGGGAGAAGAGGGGCTCTTTAAGAAAGTTTGAAAATATTATTTTATTATAAAATTATTTTCGGTTTAAAAAGGTCCAAAACTCATTAAATTTTAATATAAGATGAATATTTTTAGAAGTAAAATAATGTAATAATAATTGGATAGTTTTTAGATAGTTTTTTAAATTTTATAATCTCATTTATTTACATAATTCATTAATAAGGTAATCACTACATCATCATTGTGTCATAAATAATTTTATTTATTTGATGTATAAAAATAATAAATAAAATACCATGATGTCAAAAATATATTTATATTCATAATTAATATTTATATTCAAAGATATAACTTATATAACCCCTTGTAAAATTTTATTTACTAAAAGATATATGTTTAAGCCATTTTTTACTTTACATTAAATTAATTAATATAATGTTTCATTATCACTCCCAAGTGCCTCAATGGGGTCCCAAAATCGACCCAAGGATTCCAATGGTTGGACATGTATCATCCAATAGGATTAGGACACATGTAATAGTAATTTGGTATTATTATAATAATATTTTTTTACTCTTATTTACCATATTTACCCTTTAACCATGGGGATTAAAAGATTACCAAAGTAAATATTCATAATGTATAAAAATAAAAGTTACCTATTTACACATTGTAGATGTCCTGATTCCAACTATGCAATCCATTTTTCCAAATTCAGAACACATAACTGGCAGAAATTAATTTAAATGTAATTCTCGTTGTCAAAACAAAAAGCCTATTTTTAAGAAATAATAACTATCAAAAGATAGACACTTGTTTTTGTCCAATTTCATATTGAAATTATGTAAAATAACCAACATTGGATTAATTGGTAAAATCACAATAAACATACACTTTAAAAACAATTAAAAATATAATCCAAATATATAAATATATTATATTAAAAGGCAGTTTGGAATTAAAATACAGTATCTTTCACTATTCATTACAAAAATTAACATTATCAGAAAAATACCAAAATTTCCTCCAAAGTAAATTTTCATGTCCAAATTATAAAGAAGTAAATTATTTTGTCAAATAAAATATATATAAAAGTGACAAAAACTAGATTTAAAAATTTTTTCCATCAAAAGGGGGTAAATCGACCTTTTAATTAATATTAGACTATTTGTGCTTAAAATTAGATTCATTCACATTTTAAGCCTCTAAATTTTATTTGATAAATGTAAAAACATTTAAAAAACATGTGTAATCATATTATAGTTAGTTATGTTTATTTTTGCCAATACTATGGATATAAGTTAACTACTATTTAAAAAATAATATTATATTATTATTTTTTAGTATACCTCAACGTTACGTGCTATGTAATATTTCAAAGAATCTTGTTGTTTCATATTGGTTACGCCATCAAACATAGTATCCCATTTAAATTAAAATTAATTTTTAATTCACAAATATTAATAAATTTAAAAATGTTGTATTCTTTATTTACATAGGTTGTTACATCCTTCCCCTCTTTTGGGAATTGTGTCTATGAAATTCTGTTCACTTATCAAATAAATGGTTTTATTTATCCCTCATAGAATATTCAGATTCCCACATTGCCTCTTAAACCATATGGTTTTTCCACAAGACTTTCACCTGATGGATTACCATATTCCACAACACTTGCTCTCTTCGATCAAGAATCGGGACTGGCTGTTCCTCATAATAGATATTTTTTTCCAACTGAACTACCTATGGACTCAAATCATGAGACGGATCTAGAATACAATTTATCAACATTGAAACATGAAAAACAGTGTATACCTGGGATAAACCTGGAGGTAAAGACACGTTTTATGCAACTGATCCAACTTTCTCCAAGATTTCATAAGGTCCAATGAACCTAGGACTCAATTTTCTCTTCTTACCAAAATGTATCACACTTTTCCAAGAATAATCTTTGAGAAAGACATTATCACCAACCATGAAAGAAAGATCCTTCCTTTGGTTATCCACATAATTTTTCTTCCTACTCTGAGATGTTCTCATGTTCTTCTTAGTCAACTGAGCTTTTTCTGCCATCTCTTCTACCAATTTTGGTCCCATTAACATCCTTCCACCTACTTCATCCCAAAAAGCTGTCATTCGACACCACTTCCCATATAATTCATCAAATAGATCCATTTATATACTAGAATGAAAACTATTATTATAATAAAATTAAACCAAAGAAATATGTTTCTCCCAACTTCCCTGGTAATCCATTGAGAAAGCATATATCATATCTTCTAATGTCTGAATTTTTCATTCTGACTACCCATCTGATTGAGAATGAAAAGTTGTACTAAAATTTAATTCAGTACCCAAGGACTTATGAAGGCCTTTAAAAAAGTTATAAGTGAACCTGGGATCATGATCAGATACTTTGTAGAGGTTAAATCCATGCAACCTGACTATCTTTTTAATATACAACTGAGAAAGTTGATCTAGAGACAAAGTATATTGAATAAGAAGAAAATGAGAAGATTTAATCAATTGGTCAACAATAACAAAGATTGAACTATTAACTCAAGATGTCTTTTTTAATCCCACAATGAAGTCCATGGATATATTTTTCCATTTCCTCTCTGGCACTGGTAAAGGCTGAAGCATCCCTTTTGGTAACTGCCTCTCTGCTTTAACCTTTTTAAAATTCATACACTTCACAGTAAAATCATAAAATGTCTCTTTTCATTCCATCCAACCAGTAAAACTCTCAAAGATCTCTATACATCTTACTACTATCAAGATGAACTGAAAATTGAAAAATATGAGCATCACGTAACAACTCTTTCTTCAACTGTAAGTCACAAGGAACACATAATCTCTTTCCAAACCTCAAAACATAATAATTATCAATGTTAAATTAAGGTATCTTACCATTTTAAACCAACTCTACCTTTTTCTACAACTCACTATCTTTCTTCTATGATTAGTTAATTCTGTCTAATAGATATGATTTCACTGACACCTAAAACAAAATAGAGTAATTTTCTGCACCAATAACTTCTATGCCAATGTCCATCAAATATTTAATCAAAGGATCTTGTTCCAAACATAATATGGTTAATGTACATTAATTTTCCAACTCAAAGAATCAGACACTTTATTTTCCTTTCCTGGATGGTAATTAATCATTCTATCACATTCCTAGATTAATTCTATCCATCTTCTTTATCTCATATTCAATTCCTTCTGAGTTAATATATACTTCAAACTTTTTTGGTTAGTATATAATTAAAATTTTACTCCAATTAGATGATGCCTATAAATTTTTAAAGAAAAAACAACAGATCCTAATTTCAAATCATTTGTATGGTAATTTAACTCATGAGGTTTAAACTGACGGAAAGAATAAGCAATTGCCTGATCATTCTGCATAAGGACACAACCAAGTTCTTTCAACTAAGCATCCCTATAGATAACAAACTCCCCATTTCTGGAAGGTAATGCCAAAACTAGAGCATTCGAAAATATTCTTTTCAATTCTTGAAATAAATCATTACATTCTTTTGCCTAGATGAACTTAACACCTTTTCAAGTTAGATTAGTCATTTGACTAGATAACCGTGAAAATTTTTCAACAATACTCATGTAATAACCTGAGTCAACTTAGCCATCACTAAAACCACTATTCAATTCTGATTCCAACCATCTCAGGATGTTGATTTGGAAGGTCATTTACTTTTGTATTCCATCCCAGCATAGCTGCCCTGTTTTCTCTATGAAAAACCATTATGAATACAGAAATATTTTAGCCGAACCAACATGGTAATTCTATAAATGCTATATCATTTAAATCTTACGATAAATTAATTTATAGACATTAATTTCACAATATTATAACTTCTAAAGGTATCTAAACCGACCTATGATACCAACTATAATGCCCTTGACTTAAACATTACATAATCTTGAATTAAGTTAATAATTCACATCGAGGATCTTTTCATGTTTATATCTTTACAAAATTAGGTCATAACCAATACATAACAACATGAATATTACATGTAGAAACTTCTACACATTATCCATGTTTTTCATAAAATAAAAACTCTTGAAATATAGATTCATGTATAGTTCCATATCTTAGACAGTATGACTTTTCTATGATTCCATCCTTGAACCTGTTCATATTTAGTTCTTGTGAAAAAACATTTCATAAAACTTGGGATGAGCATAAAAAGATTATTAAGGGTTATAAAATATGGAAAGAAAACATTAGTACATCAATATATAAAAATCAATAAAATCATACATTTAAATATTTAACTTACCACACAAAATCATAAGATTTATGAATAAAAAATGGAAATCTTAAATCATAAAGGTAACTTATGGAATCCATAACATACTTACATTGTAGCTTTCACAGATACATAGATAGTTACATTTGGAATAACCATCACATTATATTACCTAAATCTCTTAGGAGAAACATTAACATTTACCTCTTTCACGTTTCCAAATTTATTGGAGAGCTATCTCAGGCTTACCCTCCCTTAGTTTATCACAGAACTAAACGTATACGTAAACAATTCCCAATAACCGTAACATATTCACAACACATAAAACAAACATTAAGGAAAGATAACATTTCCACAATGAAATTAGAATATATCATTTAAATATCAATCCATTATCAAAACCATTTTCAATAACAAAATATGTAAAAAGAGTATTTGGTATTTATTTTCCTTTTAAAAACACATTATGGATTGTTAAGGAATACAAAGATCAAATAATACTCATGGTAGCGGAAAGGTCATCGTCACAATGTATGTTAAAAATTAATATACCCTTTATCATTTAGTAAAATGCTACATTGAAAAAATATTCTCTTTGAATGAAATTAAAAGTCAAAGTGGTTTATAAAACATTTAAAAGAATGTCATGTATAAATCAAAATATGCCTCAATGAAAGGAGATTGAGACGAAGTCCCTTACCTCGTGTCCGACTTGACTCGATCATTCTTTAATCTCCTGAATAATAAAATAAACACAATTTTTACTTTCTTCAAAACCTTTTCCAAGTTTATTGTTCATTTTATATCACTTATTACCACATTATAAATATTATATAATCATTTAAGTTAATAACGGTCGTTTTGTTGATTTTTGGTACTTGAGTCAAAAATGAACTTCTTTATAATTACACGTTGTTCATGTGGTAAAAATTCCATTATCTCCAAAATGGTATTCATGATATAGATATCATATATATCCAATATTTATATATACTTATAAATGTACATAACATTTGGAGATAAGAAATGAAATGCACCGTTTATGGAGACGGTAATATGTACATACATAAGAATGCTACTTTAATTTCTATTTTGCATTTTAATGGAATGAAAACAAAATGACACATAGGTATGTTATAATTCTAGTATAATATCATATATAATTTTATTAACTCAATCCTTTATACATCCCATGTATGGCATGAATGAGTCATATCACTTTAAGGGGGTGGTAGTCCGCACATCCTCAAATGAAATTATCATGTTTCCCCGTTATGGAAATCATAAAGGTATGATATAAATGAAAAATACAGAATTATAGAGTAAATATAAATATAATATATATCACATATAATTATAGTTCTATTATAATGGCCACCATGAGAGGCGGTTGGAGAAGAAAATTAAATAAAAGAACATAAGAGAAGACATTATCATTAAATTGGGTAACTCCCTTTAGTTTGAACCAAAAGGCTTTCTTGAAGTACCTTATGCCTAAGGTAAGGATTCTAGGTGGAAGATAGGGGTGTTGAAAGATTCTTGGAGTAGATTTTGGATGATCCAAGGGATTTTATATGAGTGATTAATGGGTTAGCAGTGATGGATTTTTATAAGGGGTAGGAGGGGCTCTTTAGGAATGTTTGAAAATATTATTATATTATAAACTGATTTTTGGTTTCAAAAGGTCCAAAACTAATTAAAGTAAAAGATAAGATGACTCTTGTACGAAATAAAATGATCCAATAATAATTGTATAGGTTTTAGATAGTTTTTTAAATTTAATAATCTTATTTATTTAAATCATTCATTAATAAGGTAATCATTACATCATCATTGCATCACATATAATTTTATATATTTGATGTCTAAAAATTATAAATAAAATACTTTGATGTAGGAAATATTTTTAGATTTATAATTAATATTTATATTTGAATAGATAACTTATATAACCCATGTAAAAATTTATTTATTAAAAAGATATATGTTTAAGTCATTTTTGTCTTTACTTTAAATTAATTAATATAATGTGTCGTTATCACTCCAAAGTGGCTCAATGGGGTCTAAAAAAAGACCCAAAGATGACCAAGGTCCGACATGTATCTACCAATAGGATAAGAACACATTTTAGGGTAATTTAGTATTATTATAATTATATTTTATTAACCTTATTTACCATATTTACCCTTTAACCATGGTAAATAAAATATTTACCGAAGTAAATATTCTTAATGTCTAAAAATAAAAGTTAACTATTTACACAATTTGGATCTCATGATTCCAAATATGTAATCCATTTTTCCAAATTCAAAACACAAAAGTGGAAGAAATAATTTAAAATTAATTCCCATTGTAAAAACAATAAAGCATACTTTTAAGAAAAAATAACTACTAAAAGATTGACACTTTTCTATGTCCAATTTCAAAGTAAAATTACATCCAATGACCAACATTAGATTAAATGTAAAACGTATAATATAATTATTCTTTAATACCAATTAAAAATATAATATAACCATATAAATAAATTAGATTAAATGGTAGTTTTGAATTAAAATACAGTATTTTTCACTATTCATTAAAAAACGACATTATAAGAAAAATACCAAAATTTAATCCAACGTAAATTTTGACTCCCCGATTCGAAATAAAAATATAATTTATTCAAATAGAATATATAAAAGTGACAAAAACTATATTTAAAAATATTTATCCATCAAAATGTGTTAAATATATCTTTTAAATAATATTAGACTATTTGTGCTTAAAATTGGATTCATTTACATTTTAAGCCTCTAACTTTGTTTGGAAAAATGTAAAAAAATGTAAAACAAATGTGTAATAATATTTTATTTAGTTATATTTATTCATGCCAATACAATGTCTATGTGTTAACTACCATTTAAAATAACAATAATATTATATTATTATTTTTCAGTATAACTCAACGTTGTGTGCAACATAAGATTTCAAAGAAACTCATTGTTGCGTATCGTGTAGGCCATCGAACATAGAATCCCCTTTAAATTAAAATTAATATTTATTTCACAAATATTAATAAATCTAAAAATGTTATATTATTTATTTACCTACTATGTTACAGATGTATTAACCATATTAAGCATGGAGAATTTTCAGAGAAAAATTTTTATACTAGTCACTCTTTTATGGGATTTAGAATACATTATAAGGGTATTTTAGTGCTTCATACATCAAAGATAATTTTTGGATAGTCATTTCTTGATGTGAGGAATGAATAATAATTTTATCGAATCACAACCAAAAGATGTAATTGTTCATATGAAATTAAAATGTATCATATGATTAAATTTAATTATATTCTTCGGTAGTAATGGAATTTATCAACATAAAGAAAAGGATCCTGAAAAAAATTGTCCAAATACCTTAATTTATTTAAACCAATGGTCTTCTAAATCATCAAAAATTTATGGGTTTTTGGCCCTTAACATTCCATTGATCATTCAATTATTTGATATTGAGGACCTTAGTCACTCACTATAAATATTTAGGCTTTTCCTGCATGTATGTATTTGTATGTTCCACTAATTATCTCCTACTTATATACTTAATTATATGTTATTCCATGTGACATTTGTACATCCCATTCTCTCTTTTCAAGAAAATTTTTTATGAACCCTTCTCTTGATGTGGGATCTTAAACATAGAAAATATCAAAAAAATACATCAACAATATCATGTTTAATTTCATTGGATTCAACTTAGTTAAGGTAGTGAGATTGTAACACCAGAAAAATATAATGATGGAACATTATAATCGATTGTGTGTATGACCCGCAACACTAAGCGCATAAGGGAATATAATATTCGGATAACTTAAAATAAATTTACTATTTTAAATATATTAAATATAATTTATATCATTTAGTGTATGTGACACTAAGTTAGTGAATGTATCACATAATTACTAATTTCTTCAATGGCTTGTGTTACACGAAGGACCGATTCTTACCAAACAATAATATATTATTAAAATATTATTATTTAATATAATAATATATAAGATAGATGTTAAATTAGTGGTAATGAATAGGATTATATAACATAAGAAAATATATGGTTTACACAAATAATAAATGAATTCAGGAGTTTCTAATTAATTTGAAATGAATATAAGAACCAATTGAATATAAAGGTAATTTTTTATATAAAACAATTTTAATGCTCAAAAAGATATTTTATCTGAATAAATTAAATTAATTAAAATCATTGATTGATACTAATGTAATATATATTATATATTCAATAAAAGATTTTTAAATTCATCCAATAGATCGTACATGCATAAGATAAAAACAAACTCAATATTTTTCATAAAAAATATTTTTCTAAAGGAAATTTTACCAATTTTAATGGAGAACCTATATTAAATCTAGATTTTTGCAAATTTATATATTATATATGTAATAATAAAAATAAATTTTTAATTATTAGCATAAAAATTATCTTAGGGTGAATTTTCGGTATTTTTTTGTGATATTTCATTTTTTAATAAATAGTGAAAATAATGAATTTAAATTGAAAACTGTGTTTTTTTCTAATTAATTTGTGAGGTTAAAATAAAAATTTAATTGATTATAAAGTTAAATTAGAGAATTTTTTTATCAATTAATCCAATTAAATTTTTTTAATCAATTTCAAATGGAAATTAGATATAAAAACTTAGACAAATTTTAAATGTTTTCCCTTTAAAAACTCACATTATCATCCTATATGTGGGATTAAATTAAAATTACATTATGAAACTTTTTTATTTATAATAAGTAAATGTAAAGACCCGGAAATTTCAAGGAAAATTTTTTTCTTAATTTTCTTTGGAATTTTTCAAGAAAGCAGTTTCTGACGGCCCCTGATTCCGAGGCCCGGTGTGCCCGAAATTAATTTCCGAAGTTTAGCTCGGGTACGTTCAGTGAACGAACGAGCGGGAATTCCTGTCTTTTGAACCGGTGCTCGGAATCGAATTCTGGGGGCACCGATGGAACCGTAGCGCCAGTAATTGCTTAGGAACTCCTGTTCCGGAGTTGCATTTACACGAGAGAAGTTGATAAAAATTGTGGAAGTTAAAAATAAAAATTTAACAACAATTTTTATTTTTCTTTAAGTGTTTTTATCCTTTGGGAGGAAGTTGGGTAACTACCCAACATCCCTTTGTAGGTTATGAAGGAGGTGGGGCCCACACGAACCCCACCCCTTCATATTCTTTAACTCTTCAACTCCTCTCAACTCACCATAAATTAAGATAACTTAAGTTATTAATGGAGTGAGTTAAGTGTGGTTATTCAAATTTTAAACTCTTGAAATTCAAAGGTTTTGTTGTGTTAATAAAATAAGTTAGGAACTTATTTTATGGGTTAGAACCTTTGTTGCTTGGGTGGTTTTGGGGAGAAAAGCTATGGAAAGCTAGAGTTATTCATCCTCTTCGACGAAGAACACGAGGAACGTGAAGAACGCATCGAACTCCGTCGAAGAACGCTGAGTCCTCAAAGACCGACTCCGCGACACCGATCCATGACACGACGTCTCTTTCTGCGACGGATATACCGCGACGTTTTCTCTTCGATGAACCTACGATCAAGCTTCGCTCTTGAAACCAAGGTAGGGAATTGTTTATGAAATATTAATGAACCCCATGCTACTTACTTCTAAATCAAAGAACACGGATCAAATAAACATTAATTTGATTCGTGAAGATTATGTTGCGGGTTGGGATTTTATTTTGGTATTCTCGTATCTTTTGAGAAAAGAACGATGAGCGCGGACCAAACAATTCCGGGTTGATCCGTGGATCGTTCGTACATGTGGATCGATGTAGGGGATTATTATTATTTTATTAAATTATTTCTGTTCATGATTCTAGTTTATCGATCATCGTGGACTTTCGACTAGATGTTATCATTTAACGAGAGGGGGGCCGGACTGCACAAACACGGCCGAACCCCCCTCCTATGATCATGTTTGATTCTTTTTGGATGTAACGGAATGGCGTGGTGCCGTCGCACCACACGGTAATCATACGGAAAGTATTACGCGACGCTATCGCGCCGCGCCGTGGAAAGAAGTTTAAGAACACAACGCCGTCGCGCCGTGTCGAAGGAAATTGAAGGCGCCGCGGCCGGAGCGGGGTCGCGGCGGAGGGGCGCGGTTCCATCGCACCACGCCGAACGACAAGGGTCGCGGCCGGTTCCGGGCTGCGGTGGAGCAAGGTGACCGGCGGCCGGACCGGGCCGCCGGTGATGGAGCTTGAAGGGGACCGGCCACCGCCGGTCCCGTTGAGCCGGAACCGTCCGGCCAAGTCAGGCCGGCCGGAAGGGGAGGGTCCGGGGGAATTAAATTCCCCCGGCCGGTTCAAACGGCCCCCGATAAATTTGGGGGGGGGGGGGGGGCGCGGTTACACAGGGGGGGCAGGCGCCCCCCTTTGCCGAAACGGCTCGGCCAAAGGCTGAGCCAGACAGCGCGCGAGGCGCGCTGTCCCCAGCCGGACCGGCGCCCGGCCAGTTTGCCAGTCCGGGCTGCGCCGGGCCGGGCCGACCTGGTCCGGGGTGGGTCGACCCGGTTCGAGCCAACCGGGGGGGTCGCGGGCCGGGTCGGTTCGGGCCCGAAACCCCCGTTTTCGGACCTTTTGGGTTCAATTGCCCATAACTCGGGCTTCGGACCTCCGATCGATGCGCCGTCAGTGGCGACATGATCCTTAGAACGAGACGGTTGTTTCAACATATTACACTCAAGGTTTCGGAGAACTTTAGGTTCGGCCGGGTTGGTTCGTACACGAAACCAACCGGGCCCTCGGAGGGGAAACACTTATATCTTGAGCTCCGGATGTCCGATTGACATGCCGTTGACTTTGATGGATTCCTCTAAGTGAGACGGATCTTTTGGATTACTCCTCTTGAGGTTTTGATGTCGTCGGAGTGTGGTCGGGTTGGTTCGCTCATGAAATCCAACCAGGCCCCTAGAACGAAAAAGCCAATAATTCACAGACCGGGCATCTGATTGACGCACCGTCTGTTTCATTGAATTCCTCTTGATGAGACGGAACTTTTGGAATATTTCTCCTGAGTTTTGGATGTTGTTGGAGTATGGCCGGGTTGGATTGTACCCGAAATCCAACCGGGCCCCTAGAACAGAAAAGCTGATATCTTTCAGACAGGACGTCCATTTGAAGAACCGTCAGCGGCGTTGTTGATCACGTTGAGAAACGTTCCCTATGAGTATACCCTATGAGAGTTCGGGGTAGAGTTGAGATACGGCCGGGATTGGTTTTCTCACAAAACCAATCGGACCCCTGGGACGAAAAGGCTAGTAACTCACAGACCAGGCGTCTGATTGATGCGCTGTCTATTTCATTGATACCCCTATGACGAGGCGGTCTTTTGAGATACTTCTTTGTGGGACTTTGAGATACTTGGAGTATCGACTTGTAGCTCGTGGAGCCGACCCTCCTAGAGACGAGCGTGCGGAGTACGGAGACTGTGTAGCCGACTGAGACCTGACGACTGCTTGACCGACTTGACTTGGAGTGAGTCGACTAGCCCAGTGGACGGAGCACTACTGTGTGAGGTGAAGACCCATGGTGGACGGAGCACTACCTGTGTGATAGTGCAGACCCGCGGTACTCGTCCGGAGAGTACCTCAGCAGGCTACTAGGGGGTGTGCACTACTGTGTTTGGGTGGCATACCCCGGCGAGAAGCACTACTGTGTCTGGGTGGCTGACCCGCGGTACTCGACAGGAGGAGTACCTCAGTAGTCTTAGGTTAGTGAGCAGTACCTCGGAGTCGTGACAGGACCACTGTACACTCCAGAGACGGAGCTCTTCAGCAGTTACAGTTTCGATAATGAAAATCCAGGTTTGAGCTGAGACTTTTGACCTTTGTGTTTACCTCATGATTGAGATCGGTCACTTGATAACTTAGGTATATGTATGGGCATATACTTGGGTAGTGGTTATCCATTTATTTCACAATCCTTGTGTTTCCTCATTATTGAGATGGGTTACTTGATAACTTAGGTATATGTATGGGCATATACCTAAGTAGAGGTTATCTGTTAAGATCTTCTTTGAGGTTATCCTTGTTGGTTTTAGTGAGACCTTGAGGGTCTTGGGGTCCCTATTGAGTATCATTATACTCACCCCTGCACGGGCTATGCCCGCACCTCGTTGTATTGGTTGCAGACGACGGCAGTGCTGACGAAGGCCGAGTGTTCGAGGACTGGACGGTATCCGGAGGTGGACTTCATGGAGAGAAGACACTCAGAGGGGGTTGACAGGAGAGAGTGTTTTGGAGGCTATTTGTACCTACCCTTCAGGTAGGATCCGTGGTGGATGATCCAGGAGCTGCGCCATCTGTACCTACCCTTCAGGTAGGATCCGAGGAGGACGACCCAGGATCCGCTTCTGTCCTTCCAGCTGTTGACTTTTTCTATTGTACCTTGTTCAGTTGTAGTTGTACTTTCTTTTGGGTTTGTATTCTAGCCCATTTACCTTTCAGCACTTCTCTTTGTACTTAGTGTTTTACTTTCGCTTGTACTCTGTAGTGTTTTGTTTACTTTTATAAAGGCAATTCCTTCCCAGTTATCGGGATTTATGCCTTTGGTGCTAGTCGCCAGCCCCTGGCCTATGGAAGGCGGGCTTGGGGTAGTCACGGCGTGGGCCCCGAGGACGGGTCGTGACAAATTGGTATCAGAGGGGTCGGTTCTACCGTAGAACTTATAAATCTGATATTTTCTTTTCTATGAAGCAATAGTGTTAAGAGTACCGAGTGTGGTATTCAGTTCAGGGAGTCCAGTGTTGGTGCGGGTGGCCGACGTATCCATACACCAGGACCCTGACAACTGATTTCCGACTTTGTGCACGAAAACACTGATTGCGTGTGTGTTTCCAGAAAGTTTTAAAACAGCTCAAACCAGGTCAGCTCACCAGGTATAATCGTTTGACCATGTTACGTTGTTTCTTTCAGGATGACTTTTCTCGGATGACCATCTACAGCCTAGAGGGATGTTCGTACTGATAGCCTTCCGAGCGACGAGGCTTCGGTATAGGGCCCTCTTGCAGTTGAGGCACCAGTGGAGGCACCAGTGGTACTACCATACGTTGGGCCACCAATGCCACCAGCCCCAGCAGTAGGCGATGCACGCCACTTGAGTGCGCTGCACGAGTTCCAACACCAGAGGCCACCCAGGTTCCGGGGAGAGACGGACCCGCAGGCGGCTGAGGTTTGGCTGGAGGCTGTGGTGAGAGTCTTCAGGTCAGTAGGGATGCCTGCAGACTTCATGGTGATCTTTTCTTCCAGCCTTCTTTAGGTAGCAGCAGGAAGGTGGTGGAGCCACTTGTTCCAGTTTTGTGATCGGATGACCTTCGCATGGGAAGACTTCGAGACCATCTTCATGGTGGAGTTTGTGCCAGTAGCTCTACACCCCGAGCATGTACAGGAAAATCTGCCTTTGCCGCAGGGTTTTCGATCAGTAGACGAGTCATCTGTGGGCAGTAGATAGATGATGCAGAGGTCCAGGAGGACCAGACCAGTAGTTGGGCGATCTTGGGTTTTAGGACCGGTGGTGCGGGGCACCCGGGGTGGGGTCAGATCCAGGCGTGCCATAAACAGACAATGTTACTCATGCGGCGAAAAGGGTCACCTGGCACGTGACTGTCTGACTCCTCATATATTTGATCCGCAGGCTTTAGAGGAGCCACCGAGGCAGAAGCAGTGGCTGGTGATTGAGCAACAGTCGAGTAGTGGACAAGGTAGTAGAGCTCCGGGAGCAGGTGGATAGGAGCGGAACTAGTGGATACGTCCCTTGTACTTCTAGTTCCATGTTTCTGTTGTATTCGTGTCTTTGTACTATGAGCTGCAATAATAAAAAGACACTTATCTTTGTTTGCTTTCCTATCCTTTTGTTTGGTTGATACTGATTGGTCCCGGTTAAAACTGTTGACTTGACCCTCACTTTCGAGATTTCTACTGGAGGAGACCCAGTGACCTCACACTAATGCCGACAGAGTGACTCAACCCTTGGAGGCGAGAGTGACAGTTGGATCTCTTGGTAGTTACGTCGAGGCCTTACGAAGTCATCCATGGCATGAATACGTCATTCATGTCCGGATTGACTGTATTAGGCAATGGGCGTGGGTCATCCAGGGGATGAGACCGAGTTTCTCTTTTCAGCAAAGGAGAAATTTTAGTATCTCTTCAGATCATAGGAAAAGAAGGTGTAGATCATCCAAGAGCGGATGAAGACTGCATGGTGCAGTAAGAAACAGGAAACTGGCTCCAGTCTTAGAGACTCGAGCGTGTTAAATGTTTAAAGAAGAGGAAGCTTTAAGGATAGATGAGTCTGCGGAGCAACAGACGTGGAGGCAGAGCTAGGAGAGCAGCATGAGGTGGTGTACATCTTAACATGCTACAACCACCTGCCTTAGTTATCCCCGCCAGGCTCAGGGAGCTGGAGGGAGGTGGAAGAGTGCGGCTGCATGCGGTCAAGGAGTGTGACCCAACAGCTCTAGAAATGATTCAAGGGACAGTCTGTGTCCACTACTTGCTGATGTAGTAACGGACGTCGATATGAATCATTCCTTGCTTTCACAAATCTTGTTACAGACCTAGAGTTTTTGGTAAGTCGTGGACTTGACCCTCACGTCTGGAGATACCTTGGGAGGAGACTCGATAATCAAACTTACGCCGACAGTGTGGTCAGACCCTCGAGGTGAGAGTTTCAGTTGGAATCTCTTGGTAGTAGCGTCGAGGCCTTACGACGTTGGTCTGAGTATGGATTGGATCCACAGTTCATACATGGATTGACTGTATTAGGTACAAAGGTTGTGGTTTAACTACGATGTCGGGATGGGTTTTTCTTGGTCGGCGAAAAGGAAACCCCAGGCAGCATAGGATAAACTCGTGCACAGGAGGGTGCGACTGATCACTCTTGAGTTGGTCAACCTTACCCTCGTGGAAGCAGTCGTTTTGAGTTCCAGTTCTAACAGGAATTGGAGACCTCTGGAGTTCGAGGATGACGATCATGTTCTTATACGGGTCTCACCTCGACGAGGTTTACGGAGATGTAGCCGAGGCGGAGAGATATCTCTGAGGTTCAACGGACCTATCTAGGTCCCCAGCAGGGTAGGCGAGGTGGTTTACCACTTCACCATTTCACCTCAGTTGCACCAGTTGCACGATGTTTACCAAGTATCTCAACTGAGGAGATACGTGCAAGATCCTTCACACATCATCGACCTCAAGGAGTTGGACGTCGATGATAGGGTGACATGCACAGAGGTTCCAGTGGGGGTCGAGAATCGACAGGATTAGATCCTACGAGCACGGTCGATTCCTTGGGTGTTCTTTCACAGGCAGTACGGGAACCTCCAAGTGAGCACATGGAAGCGGAAGGCTTAGATGCGTGCTTTGTACCACTTTTGTGACCCTAGATTGTGTTGAAGCTTTAAGGGGATGTAAAGCCCTGAGGTGGAAGTTATGTAAAGACCCGGAAATTTTAGAGAAAATTTTTTTCTTAATTTTCTTTGGAATTTTTCAAGAATGCAGTTTCTGACGGCACCTGATTCCGAGGCCTGGTGTGCCTGAAATTAATTTTTGAAGTTTAGCTCGGGTACATTCAGTGAACGAACGAGCGGGAATTCCTATCTTTTAAACCGGTGCTCGGAATCGAATTCCGAGGGCACCGATGGAACCGTAGCGCAGGTAATTTCTTAGGAACTCCTGTTCTGGAGTTGCGTTTACACGAGAGAAGTTGATAAAAATTGTGGAAGTTAAAAATAAAAATTTGACAACAATTTTTATTTTTCTCTAAGTGTTTTTATCCTTTGGGAGGAAGTTGGGTAACTACCCAACTTCCCTTTGTAGTTTATGAAGGAGGTGGGGCCCACAAGAACCCCACCCCTTAATATTATTCAACTCTTCAACTCCTCTCAACTCACCATAAATTAAGATAACTTGAGTTATTAATGGAGTGAGTTAAGTGTGGTTATTAAAATTTTAAACTCTTCAAATTCAAAGGTTTTGTTGTGTTAATAAAATAAGTTAGGAACTTATTTTATGGGTTAGAACCTTTGTTGCTTGGGTGGTTTTGGGGATAAAAGCTAAAGAAAGCTATATTTCTGCATCCTCTTCGACGAAGAACACGAGGAACACGAAGAACGCATCGAACTCCGTCGAAGAACGCCGAGTCCTCGAAGACCGACTCCGCGACACCGATCTGCGACGTGACGTCTCTTTCCGCAACGGTTATACTGCGACGTTCAATCATGTAAAAAGGAATTCTAAAGAAACATATAACATTATATAAACATGAATTGAGGCTAATTTCCAAGACTATATAACATGGTGGAAAAAGTCTCAATGGATTAGGTTTACTGGTTAATCCCATGCATGACGTCTCATGCGACTAAAAATTAACCAATTCAATGGAGATATTTTTGGGTGCACCCATCATAATATTTTCATAAATATGTGTTCCACATAAATAATCAAGCATAAGGAATAAACATAAGGGTTACCCATGGAATGTAATGGGTATCATAATAATGTCATAAGGCATAAAAAATCGGTGTATCATAATGGTAACTATAAGAAAAGGAATTAAATAATTTTTTGAAAATAATAAAATAAAAATTAGAATATATCATGAATAATTATTTTTAAATGAAGTGAGAACAAGAAATAGAGTTTTTAATAAACATTATAAATGATCCACTTTGGTGCGGTTTAAGGGAAAATGTTAAAGATTATTTAAAGAGGTGAATGACATAATTGTTTGTATAAAACCATAAATTAACTAAGAAAATTTTTCATGATAAAATTAATAATTATATAAAAATAATTGGTGGTTAAAAAATATTATGGAGTGTACTTGAAAATGGGAAAGGAATTGGGAAGATCCCTTTAATCAGGCTTGCTTATCGTGAGGAATAGAGAAGAGAACATTTTTAAACATATATCTACAGATAAAAAAGGATGAATTGATCTATATACATAATTATGAAACATATAGATATAATTTATAATAATAATATAAGATTAATTAAGAAATACATTTGTGTAAATAGAGATAAAGCATAACCCAACGGTAAATTTGGAAGTTCGGAGAGATCATTTACCTAATGTATAAATGTGTTCAATACTTGCACTTAATGTCCTGGATAATCAAATTATATTCATTAATAATTTAATTAAAAACTAATTAATCATATATTTTATTTATTATAATTTTATTAATTTTATTTATGGCCATTTTTATGAGTTATAATATTTCATGTTTTAGTTCCAAGAGTATTCGTTTCATTGTTTTATGATCGGTTCTCTTGAGTTTAATTCTATGATTATTTTTAACTGGATGAAAAAATCTATAAGATGAATTAAATAGTATTAATATACATAATTTTATATCATCCCCATATATAATTTTTTATGATAAAAATTTGATTCATTTGATCAAATGTTAATGATAAATGTTTAGCTTATTTTGATGGTTTTTTATCATCGCACACTAGTTTTTATTATTATTTAATATTATGCATATATATTAGTTAAAGAACATGAAAAAAGTTATAATATACATTTTAAAATCTTTTTTAGTCATTATAATTTTTGTATGACCATCCATTAAGGTTGAAATGTAAAATGAATAATCAGCGTCCATAAAGGCAATGAATCGACATATCAAGGATAATGTTTTTATTTAAGGGGAAGAGAAAAGAATTGATGATTTATATTAAATTAACAAAACAAAATTATTCTATATATATGATACTATAGTTTTCATTCTTTTTTTGATTGGGGAGGTGAGTGTAATATAGACAAAATAAATAATTTAAAAGAGAAAGGAGGATTTTACATCTTGAATACCGTCTCCTTGTGAACCTCCTTAAGGCACATAGGTTTGGTCTTTTGTTGAGACCTGAAGCTCTTGGGAATGGTAATGAGTATTGGTAAGGGAATCAGGATTAATTTACATAATATAAAAATATTATTAGGTGTGATGAGAGGGGGTGGTAAGGGGTGGTATTTACAGGGGAAGGGAAGAGTGTTTTGGATTATTTTATTCATTTGTTTATTATTTTGACTTGATAAAATCAATAATGTTGATTATTGTGAATATACAAAATATATAGTTCATTTTAGTTCAAACTAATGATTTCTTACATCATCCATGACTAAAAAATTCATTTATTATGAATAAAATGTTAAATTTCGTAAATTATCACATTTCACAATTCATCAAAATTTTAACTATTTTATTAAAATCCCAAAAATTCACCCTAATCATTTTTCAATTTTTTTTAAAAAAATCGAATTAATTTTATGAAAATAATTTTATAAATATGATAAATTTAATTTTTAATTAAAATAATCATATATTTGAAAAATACTGATTTTAATATTATAAATGATTTTACGATACTTTGAAAAAATAATTAAGTTCTCATAAAATTATATTATAATTATAATCAAAAAATATTATTTTATAAATATATTTTATGAAAGTAAAATTTCTTTTAAATAATTATATTAATTATACAATTCTAAAAAATATTTAGGTTTCACAAATATATCAACACTTAATTTATCATTTATATAACATTTATTTACTTATTCTATGGTATAAATTTATCATATTTTCATTTATAAGAAGCCTAGATTTTATTTATACATTCATATGTGAGGTTATTATTCTAAGGGAAAGATTATTTTTGATAACGGTGACATTAATATTCCAATGGTCATGTTTCTATAAAAAAATTCATATTTCTAACAGTCATAAGGGTTTACTACTTCCTATAAATACCACTTATTCTATTCATTAGTCACTTTTATTTTCTCCCAAGGTTATATATTCTTTTATATTTTAAGTGAATATTTTATTATTAATATTATTTTTTATTTATATAACATTGTTCATCAGTGTAGTCATTCTAGTGGATTGAGCATATCCAAATTTTTCTATTCATATTATCTTATTTTTTAACTATTATCCCACTATAATATCTGAGATTATTATTGGTTTTATTACTGAATTAATTATCATTTTTCATTTATGATATAAATATTTTTATTGGGTTCTCTATATGATGTATGTTCTTTATACTACATGAAATAATTATAAGAAGGGAAATTTTATTGATAAAATGTTAGTTCATTACACACTATTTACTAGAGGGATGGGGAGTGCCAGACTACCTTTAAAAAAAATCAAGAATTACTTAATGTAGCCTCTGGTTCTGATGCCACACATATTAGGAAATACTTTACTCTTCTACATGATAGACTTGTAATGGTCCCTCGGTTCCCTCCTAGCCTAGAAAAAACATAAAGGGTAGGGAAAAAAATCTATTCTATCTCTGATGCATGCTTCTCAAAATAAAGAGTAGATACTCCCCCATTGAAAAGAGTTGTCTCACACAATTTTTTTGCAGTGTAGAAGTTGTGAAATTATTTTCAGAATCCTGAGATACATCTAGGGTCTTGGGTACACCCATTAACTGTATCCTTAGTTTCCCCATGCTGATGGGATGATTGGCATGTTGGGAGGTGATCCTCTGATAGTTCGACATCAGGTTTGCCCCACATAAGGCCATCAAAGGAAAATATTTTGCAAACATTCTGGTCGCCCATCAAGTAGCTAAAGAAGAACCCATAGATGTCAATTTCTCATATGAATTAATTCTCTTAGTGTATCATAATATACCATGATGAAAAATTAATTTTGATGGTTCCTCATGGATTCTTATTGGAAGAAGGTTTGATGAATCCAAGCATAACAGAGTAGTCAGGGGTGCCATCTTCATCACTCCAACATAATTCATCTTTCCATACTCATTACTACTGTCATAAATTTTCACCAACAACGATGAATAATACCAACCCATAATTAATATTATTGATTTAAACCTCATGTTTGATGTCCCCTACTTACACATGAAGGGATACTCTGATCTAATTATCAAATAGATAAAAGGTGATGACAACATCAAAAATAAAGAGCATGTACCCCTATTGGAACATGTATGTCTCATGATGCCCATATTCCTTATCAACTAGGGGTGACCCATATTCCTTGGTTGTATAATGGATAAGTTTATTCCTTGGTAGGTTTAGTTATATCTCTTGAAAACCCCGATTAAAACACCCTAGTAATTTTTTTAGAATAGTGGAGGTTCATCACCCTTGCCACTTCAGATAATAGAAAGAAATAGGTATGTTAGATGGATGTCAGTACCTCTACATTAGGATCCTAAAATATTATCAAAAAAAATTAAACACCTGATTGGAAAAATCCATTTGTTTAGTATCTCCAATGAATCATTATTCCATAATATTGTGTCGACCGTGATAGGATATACTAGCATGCAGCACGGTTTACCCTCTAGAGTGGGCATGTCCATGTAAAAACCCTCTACATATGTGGTTACAATGGAATTTTCCTCTATTCAATCCAAGGATATGAGATACATCTTGTCATTCAAGATTTCCACATTGGATCATGTGGCTCCCATCAAGAGGGATAGAAATTATTCCAATAAATTCAGAGGTTGGACTACTTCTAGCCCACCATGGTCCATGACTGCATTGAGGTTTCCAAGAGACTTCACACATATCAAATTCATTCCAACATTGTGCATCGACTATCAGATATTCTCCACACCAACAGATAATCTAGGCCCTTTTCATCATGGGGAATTAATGTTGTGGGGTCATACCTTCAAAGGACAGCTCGATAGTGCAGGTTCATCTTGACGAAAATAGACTTATTTTCTAAATGGGGAGAAGAGGTTCCACACAATGTATTCAAAACCCAGTATTTGATCGAGGTATTGATCTCTCATATCATCCATCTATTTGGATTTGATAATTCCATTATCATAAAAATGACACCAACATCCGGGTTTCCAAGCTGAATAAATTTTACGCCAAGTATGACATCCTGTCCAACTATACTTTGTGCTATCATGTAAAAAAAAGTGTAAATTTTGAGGAATTAAATAATAACCACTATAAATCTTATAGGAGATGGTATGCCAAAATAAAAAAGAGTTGTCCTAACAAGCTAACCAATGCCCTCTAGGCCTATTAGACGAGAACATGAAATTATACCTAGGAAATCCCATACTCCTTGGTGTATGGAATAGAAGAATTATTACCCACTGAAGTTCAGTTTTCATTACTCTAAATACCAATTTATGACCAAATGATTCTAGATAGAATGGAAGAAGGTTTTCAAGCTGAGCAGAAATCCCTCAATGAAAACAACCTCCAGGCCTTTCATAACTTAGAGAGGGACTAGAATAGGGTATTGAGAGTGTTCAATAAGAAGTTACACCTCTTACACATCATCCAAGGTGACATGGTATTGGTTTTTGGGAATGTCAATGATTCCTGTAAATAATTTTTCAAAGTTTTAACCTAGGTTGTAATGATGTTACATTACTGATAAGGTCAATTCCAACAGAGTATGTTCTTTTATCATCATGTATGGAGAGCGTATCACACCTCCCACCAATTCCAAATTTCATAAAAAGTGCATCATGTGAACCTATGGCCCAAGCTCTATGACCTTAATCTAATAGAACCCCCATGGTCTAGGCATCATAATCTTAAACTATTTTTAATTGGTCAAAGCTCTTCAACCATAAACTATAGTATCCATGGTCCAAACTCTATGGCCTTAAAATAGGAGTCATGTTCCATGAATTGTGACCTTAAGCTATTATCATCCCCTATGGTCTGAGATCTATGATGACAAACAAGTGGCATCTATAGTCCACTTTGTAATAGATTAAACTGAAACCCCCAACGTCTTCAACACGTGACATTAAAAAGTGATCTTACCTTGTGTAATGTACATAGGATTTCTCATATGAAAAGTGTGAGGTGACCAAAAATATTAATGTACTTAGAACATGATGTTAAAATACAACCTTACTTGGTATCATAAGCACGGGATACTCTATGATGACTATGGGATTCCTCAATTCCCTTGTTAGAGAGGGTTTCCCCCACTTTCAGCATTGGTCTCCTAACGCACCACATTCCAGAACTACATGTGTCTTGATTACTATTCCCATGGGATATGTAGTGTTTCCAAGATCTCATGTCTTCATGTCGAGATTCAATTTCACCATCATTTGGCCCTTTGTACCAACTTACATTCTAAGAATTATGACCTCAAACCATGTATAATTTATCTCAAGGTATTTATGTGGTATGTGGGCCCTCATACCTTCCTTTCATGTTGGGTTTTATCTATTATGTTCCATATGGATACCCTTAAAACAAACATATCACCTTAGTCTATGAATCATGAATTTAAACTATTTTCCAAATTTTCCATGGTCGAATCCCTATAACGTAGAACCATGTCAAACTATCTTCGGGATCACTTCACATTTTTGAGAGCCTCCTTATCTCCTTTAACATCATGTTTTAAAATTTTAAAACCACCTAAACATCCTCATGGTACCTGCCACTATGGTCCAAGTTTGGTGAACTTAGACTTAGAGTCTTGATTTATGCTCTATGAACATAAACATTGAGTCTGAGTCCAATAATTATTACCCTAAACTATGTGCATCCGCTCCTCATTGGAATGATTTTCTTATCCCTAGTTTTAGAAAATCCTATGACCCCACTACATTCTAGAACTACAAGTGTCTTGATTCTCACTCCCATGTGATATGTGGTGATTCCAAGACATTATTTATCCAGGACTATCTACAAATTTAGCACAAAAACGTCTATTACTTATCGTGTTATCACCCCAAAATTTCTTCATGGGCCTTCTCTTTAGGAATAAGCCCCAATTACATTCCTTGATCCATTATTACTCCTAGATGACCTCATGACCTGATATGAGGAAGAGAAGAATAGGGAGCTCATTTTGAATTCCCTACCAACAACTCCAATAAACGATGTTAGATTGTGATCTTACCTCATAATATTTATGTATTCCTCATATCATAACATGAGATGTTTCAGTATCTGCACTCGAGAGGATAACCCCTA
Source organism: Viscum album (assembly GCA_963277665.1). Classification (NCBI taxonomy): domain Eukaryota; kingdom Viridiplantae; phylum Streptophyta; class Magnoliopsida; order Santalales; family Viscaceae; genus Viscum; species Viscum album. The sequence continues at coordinate 383,076,796 of OY728122.1, forward strand.
CTGGAATCAGTCTCCTATTACACCACTTTACAGAACTACGTGTGTCTTGATTCCCATCCTCATGGGATGTGTAGTGATGCCTAGGTATCTCATACTATGGAAAAAACCTTTCATCAACTTATTGTGGGGTCTTTTCAGCCCCAGCAACATGCTATCGACTCAGGGTACTGTTTTTTGAGTTTTGAGATGTAGAGAGTCCCTTTCACCCTACTTTTATGTTTTTTTATCACTCTTGGATGCCATGATAATTTCCTTAGGACACATATTTCACCCTCTAGTCAAACTAATGTGACCTTAAACCACCAAGTTTCCCTATAGTCCAAGATATATGAATTTAAACTTGTAGAAAATATATTCTGAGTCATATGAATTTAAATTGAAAATCCCAACATCCTCATCATAGGATATTAAACTGTATCCTTACCATGTAAAAACTAGGATCCTTCATTTGATGAATATATAATGATAAAAATACATTGCATCGTATCAAACCAGGATGCCTCATATGAATAATATGGAATGACCAAAATAAAACACCCTCATCACACGACATTAAATTCTATCATTTCCCTATAAAAACTAGGATTCCACATATGATAAGTATTGGATGATCCAAAAAAATTACCCTCTATGAAGCTGGGATGACATATGTGATGAATATTAGATGACCAAAAGAAAGAATCATACCCTATAAAAAACTAGAATGGATCATATGATAAGTATGGGATGGTCAAAAAAAAATTACCTTGTATGAAGTTGAGATACCTCATATGATGAATATGGGATGACCAAAAGAAATTGACATTAGCACATGATGTTAAACTATAGGATTAGCCGATAAAAATTGGGATGCCTCATATGATAAGTATGGGATGATCAATAAACATAACCCATATGAAATGGGTATTCCTCATATGATGAATGAGGGATGACCAAAAAAATTACCGCATATAATCATCAAATTCTTCTTAATATTAGATTATTTCATATCCTCTTCAGAGAGTATGTCACCCATCCAGCATCAATCTCCTACCATGAAATATTCTATAAATATATGTGGCATGATTATCATCCTCATGGGATACATAGTGACACCTAGATATCTCATCCTAAGTCTAACCCCACCATTATTCATTTCAGGTTCTTTCCCCTCTGGGAAAGGCTTAATTCTAGACTACAGACATGTTCATCCAATGCATTTGAGTGCATGTTGGGATAACTACTTGTGCACTCAATACTCTACTTAATAAATTCCCCACTTCCACTTCCACACTTCATGATTTCTTCTATTTGGATAATCATCGGCCCTCTAATTTGAACGGGATCCCTAAAGGTAAGGGTCATATGTCACACTGGAACACCTACCATCCTGGGATCACACCTCAAAGCATCTTTGATAACAAATAAGGAATCCTATGTTTCTAAATCATTCAATGATCGATCCTGCATTTGTTCTCACCATCCTAAACTAATGTGGGTATATAACATGTGGTTCAAACATGGTCAACAGTTGCTCACCACTCATCAGTAATTACCCCTTTCACTATCTAGGTCTTCAAAGTTGTGATCTCCCTCACCAAATTTTTCAGTCACTTTAAACCCTAGTTATGTTCTCCCCATCAAAACACATACCTATCCTTATTTATTTCATCGAACATGTCTTAAACGACCTTAGGATTTCAGAGGGAGTTTTCCTAAAGTAGGGCTCAGATACACTAATTCTTGGTGTTCCAAACTCTATGACCTTAAACTATGATCCTAGTTCCAAGAATAATGGCATTAAACTATGTGAAAGTTGTCTTAGAGACATTTTGAGTGGGATCAGGTGGCCTTACAGGACCCTCCTTTCACATGAAGTAACCTTTCTTTAGTGTCACGCATATTCCTTCAACACACATGGCCAACATTCCAAGCACTGTGACCTTAAACTATTTTCAATCATTTAAAACTCTATAACCATAAAATAGGATCATAATTCCAAGAATCTTGACTTAAAACTTTGTAAAAGTCATCATGGGAATGTTTCATGCATCTCCATGCCTCTTTATCCCCCAATCCACATTGGGTCACCTGTGTTTTGTTCCATGAACAATCCTATGAGGTGTGTTCCCACACATTTTATGCATTATGACCTTAAACTATTTACAACGGGTTTGAAATATATGAATTTAAACTAGGATTCCAAGTCCAAGCATTGTGACATTAAACTGTGTACAATTCACCTCATAAATGTGTTTTGGGGAATCCTCCCTTCTTGGCTCTCATACACATCTGGTTTTCACTCCATCACGCTATATGTATCCTATTTGAGATTCTCACCCTATTATCCAAGCATCAGGACATTAAACTGTGTGCTAGTTTCCTCAGAGGTGTTTTGTATGGAATTAGGTGGCCTCTTAGGCCCCTCCTTTCACATCAGGTTACCTCTCCCCGATTCCATAAACATTCCATACTGTGACACATATCCCTACAGTCCAATCATCAAGACCTTAAATGGTGTTACTCACCCTAGATACTTTTTCTTGGAGTCTGACCACCTAGGTGCCACATTTCTATCAGTTCTAAATCCTATGGAATCTTAAGAAACTTTTTTTGGTGTGACCCCCCCCCCCCCACCCACCAAGGTCTAAGAATTAAGACCTCAAACTATTTTTTGAACCATGTTCCAAGATCTACGAACCTAAACTATATTTTATGGTCCAAGCATTATGACCCTAAACTCTTTTCAACTACTTGATTCGACCAGTATGACCTAAAACTACTGTAGATACAGACTGGTCACAAGACATTAAACTATATGACATGACAACAGAATCATGTTATGTTAAACAATGTGATACCTCATCCTCACCACTTTACATTAAACTACTTTTCCATCATCCTCATTGCATGATGTTAAACTTTGAATCAACTTAGGCCCTTCCCTGAGAGTCCTCTTTCCCTCCATAGTTTTGGTCACTTATTAGCCTCTCAAAGAGGATAATATTCATTCTTTATATTTTAATATTGATGTGCTTCAATTTTCATAAACACCAGTTTTAGTGCATTATATAAATTGAACTTCATTTCACATCATTGTGGAATTCATGTCTAAAGTGTGTCAATTTGGGCCCAATTAATCATCAGCTTGTGGAATTAAATATTTTTTTATTTGAATTTATATTGTGTAATTGTATTGATCACTTTGTGTTCAATATATTTATTTTATGATAAATAGATGAATCATAAAGGAATATGAACATTTTTTGACATTGATGTAGACATTTTTGAACAAAGCATAATGGGTCCAATGCACATCAAATAAAATTGGATCCCACATTTCAATCCCAATAAACATAAACATTTTACTATAGATAGAGAAAATTATTAGGATTATTTCACTCAACTATGTCCAAATATAATTCTAAATTTTTCAAGGCGATAAAGGGATACCAAGTTGAAGATAAAATTATTTGCCAAATTTTTGGGCCCAAAAAAGCATCCCACCATTTCATGAATAAAATCCGAATGGATGATCCAATTAGAATGAAATTTTGACAGATATTAAAAAACACTTAGAAGATGATATTTATCTTTTATGAAAATCCCATATTCTACCATCCTTAATTTCATATTTTCACACCAAAAGGGGGATGAATCTGGTCTGAATTTTCTGGTCAATATTGAAAAGTCTAATTTCCTTTGATTTTTCAACCACCTTTTTCTATCCTAATTAAATTAGATGTAATTTAATGATGGTCATTGAACCCTAGGGCCAAAAAATTACTATTTAAGGCTTAGTGGTGAAGTAATTGTGGGTGGTTGTTTTTTATTATTTGAATTGTATTATTACTCTTTAATTCTGTAATCGTATGTTCGATTTCTATCATGTATGTTATCGAACAACATTCATTTATTAATAAAAGTTCTTCTTTTTATCTAATTATATTATTATTAAAATCATGTTGATACCATTTTCTTAGGTATTGAATCTATTAACATGATATTTTGTGGGATTATTCACAGAAAGGTGGAGCAATCATTATTTCAATATTTTTCTTCTTCAATTCTACCTTTATGAGTCTAAATCATGCTTCCATTAATAAAATAGCATCAATGGATGGATAACCCACTTATGGGTTGATCTGAGGGAGTAACAAGGAAATTTATTGGATTTTATTTCTCATTTTAATTTTACTTAATCAATTATTTTGTTGATTTTTTTGTTCAATGGTTTTTTTCTTCCTCTTCCACATTGAATTTTATCACCATGGTTTTTGTGTGCTAATAAGATCATTTACCTTGGAGTGCTCATGAAAATGATCCTCCATTTCTATAAGTGATTATCATGTTTGTATGAAGGTGTTCAACTTGCAACTGATTAATTTATATTGATTTCATGGAATGAATTGTTCTCTAGTAGATGAAATTGAAATAATTTAAAAAATAATTCATCCAATCCACCCCATGTGATAACCATGGGTCAACTCATTCTCTTAAATTGAATTAACTTACGTCTTTAAACCCCTTTAATTTTACACTCAATAAAAACCCAAGTTGGTCACTTCATATCCAAATCACCCCCATATAATGCATGTTTCTTTTGGTTTCTTCTTAGGTCTCTGAGGATTCAATAACCCAAGCTATTTTACAAGCGATGACTTAAACCATATAACTTGGGTAAATTTATGCATCACCAAATTTTGTTACCATTGTCAGAGACCTATGTTCGTCATCATAAAAAACCATTCTTTTCTACACCATTTCTCTTATCTCACCTTAACTTCTCTTATCGTTTCCCCTTTTTATTCGTGCATGTCTGCCTCCACTCATGACAACTCAAACCATCTAGTTAGGTTTGAAACTTTGAGGGTTGAGGAGTCCATTGAATATTGAGGAATCATTCATAGAGAACCTATTCTTTCTAAAACTTTGGATTCTAAAATTGAGTTCAATAAAATGGAGAATCTTCTACAAAACCAAATCATAAACCAATGAGGGAGCCCAAGTAGATACTAAAATGAGCAAGCCCCTAGTTGGGAATTATTGCAGACCAGGCCATGAATGACTTCCTCACAGCTTCCTAGACCAATGCACCCTCATGAATTAGGCATACTTCCATATAATATGACCAATATTTTTTTAAATACCAAGTGTTGAACCACCTTTCAACCTTTCATGGGATAGAGTCTGATATTCCTTACCTTCTTGTTAAATAATTAAATGACATTGTTGGAACCATGTGCATGCCATCTAAAATTGAATCTATTAAAATGAAACTCTTTCCTTTTTCTCTGAAGGATTGAGAAATGAATTGGTTAAATAATTTGAAACCATCACCCATTCACTCTTGGAACCAAATGTAATAATAATTCTACAAAAAATACTTCCCCCACCACAAAATAATTTCACTTAAAAAGAGAATCCTTTTTTTAAAGGAGCGATAAGTATTCAATAAAATATGGGAAAGGTTCAAAGACACTTTAAAAATGGTACCACACCATGGTTTCTCAATCCCAAAACAAGTGAGAGTTTTCTATGAAGGGTTAGATTCATGTAATAAATAGTTTATTAGCATGATGTGCAATGGAACAATCCATCACTATGGGAAAAGCAGGAATTTGCGATGGGTCAGTTGCTACAGTTCAGGGTCCTGTCCCAAATAGTCCATCAGAAGGGCTTTTTTTGCGATGGGAGCACTAGCCCGTCGTAAATAATAAGGCTTTTTCTACGGGGAGATAGCTCTCGTTGCAAATATCGAGCATCGTTTTTAGTATTTTTATGGGAGTCTCATCACAACTAATCTAACCTATATATACCCCAACCCATTTTTTCTCATTTCACTCAATTCTCTACTCATCTCTCTAGAGGAAAATTTTCTTTTAAAATTTTTCATAGTCTAACATTTTCATTCGGAGCATTATTTGTGGCTTATATCTTTCAAAAGCTTTAGTTTTAAGGTATTTATCTATTTCCTTTATTTTTTACTTAATTCATTTTATTTTATTTTAGTTATAATTATTGTTAATTAGTTATAGTTAAATTAAATTAGAGTTAGATAGTTTTATTTATCATTGTTTATATTTATTTTTACAAATAATTACGTCTGATTAGTATGAATTAGTATGAATTAATTATTATTAATTAGAAATATTTAGTATTAAATTGTAATAATTAGTATTAAATTATTATAATTAATATTATCTTATAATAATTAGTATTAAAATAATTAGTAGTAAATTGTAATAAATTGTAATAATTAGTAATAAATTGCAATAATTAGTAATAAATTGAAATAATTGGTAATAAATTGCAAAAAATAATAATAATTAGTAATAAATTCTAATAATTAGTAATAACTTCTAAGAATTAGTAATAAATTATAATAATTAGTAATAAATAGTAATAATTAGTAATAAATTGTAATAATTAGTTATAACTTGTAATAATTGGTAATAAATTGTAATAATTGGCAATAAATTATAATAATTAGTAATAAATTGTAATAATTGATAATAAATGTAATAATTGGTAATAAATTGTAATAATTGGTTATAAATTGGAATAATTGGTGACAAATTGTAGTAATTGGTGTTAAATTGTAATAATTAGACATAAATTGTGATAAATTTCAACAATTAGTAATCAATTCTAATAATTAGTAATAAATTGTTACAATTAGTAATAAATTCTAATAATTAGAAATAAATTGTAATATTTAGTAATAAATTGCAACAATTAGTAAAAAATCGCTACAATTAGTAAAAAAAATGTTATAATTAGTAATAATTTCTTATAATTAGTAATAAATTATAATAATTAGTAATAAATTCTATTAATTAGTAATAAATTGTAATAAATAGTAAGAAATTGCAATAATTAGTAATTAGTAGTTAAAAATTATAATAATTAGTAATAAATTATAATAATTAGTAATAAATTCTAATAATTAGTAATAAATTGTAATAATTAGTAATAAATTGCAATAATTAGTAATAATTAGTAATAATTTCTAATAATTAGAAATAAATTCTAATAATTAGTAATAAATTATAATAATTACTAATAAATTATAATAAATAGATTATAAATTATAATAATTAGTAATAATTAGAAATAAATTATAATAATTAGTAATAATTAGTAATAAATTTTAATAATTAGTAATAAATAGTAATAAAATCTAATAATTAGTTATAAATTCTAATAATTAGTAATAAATTCTTATAATTTGTAATAAATTGTAATAATTAGTAATAAATTGTAATAATTAGTAATAAATTCAAATAATTAGTAATAAATTGTAATAATTAGTAATAAATTGCAATAATTAGTTATAATTTGTAATAAATTCTAGTAATTAGTAATAAATTGTAATAATAAGTAATAAATTGTAATAATTAGTAATAAATTGTAATAATTAGTAATAAATTGTAATAATTAGTAATAATTTGTAATAATTTGTAACAAAATGTAATAATTTGTAATAAATTATAATAATTAGCAATAAATTGCAATAATTAGTAAAAAAATTGTAATAATTAGTAACAAATTCAAATAATTAGTAATTAATTGTATTAATTAGTAATAAATTCTAATAATTAGTAATAAATTTCAATAATTAGTAATAAATTTTAATAATTAGTAACAAATTGTAATAATTAGTAATAAATTACAATAATTAGTAATAAATTCTAATAATATGTAATAAATTCTAATAATTAGTAATAAATTCTAGTAATTAGTTATAATTAGTATTAAATTATAATAATTAATAATAAATTATAATAATTAGTAATAAATTATAATAATTAGTAATAAATTGCAATAATTAGTAACAAATTGCAATAATTAGTAATAAATTGCAACAATTAGTAATGAATTGAAATAATTATTAATAATTAGAAATAAATTATAATAATTCTAAAAATAAGTAATAAATTCTAACAATTGGTAATAAATTGTAATAATTAGTAATAAATTGTAATAATTAGTAATAAATTTTAATAAATTTTAATAATTAGTAATAAATTCTAATAATTAGTAATAAATTGCATCAATTAGTAATAAATTGAAAAAATTTGGAATACATTATAATAATTAGTAATAAATTTCAACAATTAGGAATAATTAGTAATTAATATCTAATCATTATTAATAATTTCAAATAATTACCATTAATTAGCTATAATTATCAATAATTAGAAATAATTGCTAATAATTTTCAATAATTGTTAATAATTAGCATTAATAACCAATAGTTAGAAATAATTAGAAATAATCAGCAATAATTAGCAAGAAGTTGTAATAAATTTTAAAAAATGAAAAAAAAAATGGCACAATTTTCAGTGGATTGGCGGCTCTCTTTTGTCTGACGCCTTATCTCCATGAAATTTTCTCCCACTGAAATCGCTATGAAAAGTCTTTCCTCCTGTATGGATATCTAGTTTTTTATGCATGAGAAGGGAGAGTAGTGTGTGAGGCCTTCCTACTCTCCATTCTAGTGTATAAGAAAATAGATATGTGTATGTCATAGCAGATTTTTCATACTAATTTCAGTCAGAGAAAGTTCCAAGGAGATGAGCCGTATAAAAAAAGAGGCAATTTTTTCTGATGACTCATCTCCTTAAACCTTTATTCTATTAAAATCACTCTAAAAAATCTCCTCTGTTGTACGAATATCCATTTTTGTAAGCACAAGAATGGATAATGGTATGGTGAGTCCTCCCTTCTATCCATCCTCATGCATATAGAAATGGATATCCTTATATCAAAGAATATTTTTCCTAGTGTTTTCAGTTAGAGGCAGTGGAGATGAGTAGTCGTGAAAAAGAGTTGTTGCCAATCCACTAGAAATTGTGTCACCGGTAATTAGAAATTATTAGTACAAATTAGATATAATTAATACTAATTAGGGGTAATTAGTATAAATTATTATAAGTTAATGTAGATTAGTACAAAACTTTAAAAAATACTATAAATAAGTACGAAATAATAGTAATTATTATAATTTTATTGAAAAGGTAATTTAATTATCTTATTTTTTTGGATAGTTTTTTTCTTATATCAAATTATACAAAAATACTTATTATTTTATATATTTTAGATAAATATGAAACAAAGAAGTTGAAAATAATCATTATTATATGATTGCACTTGGATAAATTGGGGCAAGAATCTAAACAGTTTTGGTTTAAATCCTGTATATATTAAGGGTGTTGAAGCTTTATTTTCATTTGAATCGTCAAAAACAGAATTTGTTCATAAAGGGAAAATTAATTTTACTTGTAAAAAATGTGTTGTGGGGACATTTGACACATTTGACAACATTAGATGTAAATTATTGTATTTTAGTTTTCAACCAGATTATGTTTTTTGGTATGAACATAGAGAATGTAGTTCCATATAAGATACTAATAATTTGGTTCTGAATCTAGCATGACTTCAATATTTAGTAAATGATTTGGCAGGTCCATCAATTCAACAAGCTAAAACTTGGGATGATATTAATTTAACTCTTGATATGGAACCATCTCATTTTTATGAGTTTTTGAGGTCTGTTAAAGATGCCTTATATCCTAGTTGCAAGATAAATAATTTTGAAGTAGTTTCTAAATTTATGGATTTTAAATTAGATAATATAATGTCAAATAGATTTTTTGATCAGATATTAACTTTGGTATAAACAATTCTACCTAAAGGGTTGCCTAAAAATTTCTATGACAGCAACAGGTTGGTTCATAATCAGGGTTTTGGTTATCATGATATTCATAAATTTTTAAATGATTTTATCTTATATTATGGGGAAAGTGAATCATTAGATAGTTGTCTCACATGTTTACAATCATGGTATAAAGAGGCTCAACAAGGGAAGTGTGTATTGATTCATGTAAAACAATTGACATATTTCTCGCTTACATTGAGATTACAACATTTATTTATGTCTCAAAACATAGGGGCATTGATGTCATGGAACAAAACAAATATTCTAACTAGTAAAACCTTAAACCATCCCTATGATGTTGATTCATGGAAACATTTTGACCAAGTGCATCTGTCTTTTTCTCTAGAATCCCAAAATGTGCGATTGGTTCTTTCTACTGATGGTTTCTATCCATTTGATTCTTATAGTTGTTAGTGTTCACGTTGGAATGTCTTTATAACACTGTGTAATTTACCTCCTTGGATGTTGATAAAAGAACCATATATATTTTTTACCTTATTAATTCTAAACATTAAAAAAATAATATTGATGTTTATTTGAAACCATTCATGGATTTGTTAAATTCATTGTGGTGTAATGGTTGATGTACATTTGATGTTGCTGCAAAAAAAAATTCTTGCTGATAGTTGCATTGAAGTGGATAATTATTGACTTCCTCGCATATGGCGTGTTATCTAGATAGAGTACACATGGTCCAAAATTATTTCTGTACTGTATGAGAGAAAGCAATACATTTATGCTCATCAATGGAAAACCCCCCTTGTTTTTTTACTATCCTCACATTTTCCTTCCAACTGATCATCTTTTTCAGAGGAACAAATATAATTTCAAAAATGGCACAATTGAAAGAGATGGACATCCAAAAATTATCTCTGGTAGATAGTTAAAATAAATTATCTCTTCATTACCTCCCATCACATTTGGACCAACAATAAACTAATATAAAATCTATTTTTATGGGAAAGAACACAATTTGATAAAACGAAGCATTTTTTTGGATCTACATATTGATCTAATTTGTTGTTCTATCAAATGTTGGTTGTCATGCATATTGAGAAGAATTTTTTTGATATTTTATTTCATATAGTTTTGGATACACCAAGTAAGACCAAAGATAGTGTAAAGGCAAGACTAGAACTTTCCCAAATTTGAAGGTGACTAGAACTTAAACTGTTTAAAAATATCATATCACAGAATTTAATGAAGACAAAAGTAGATTATACTCTCTCTAAATAGAATCGATTATTATTTTGTTAACAGATTGCAGATTTGAGACTTACATATGGTTATGCTTCTAATTTGGGAATATGTGTCGGAAATGGTCATATTGATAGATTAAAAAGTCATGATTTTCATCTTATAATTGAATAACTTCTTCCAGTTATATTAAGAGGATTTTTGAATTCTATGATTTGGGATGTTCCAATAGACATATCATATTTTTTCTGAGACATTTGTGAGGTGACAAGTGACTACGATGCATTAAGAATACTACAAGAAGATGTTGTTTTAATTTTATGTAAATTGGAAAAGATAATCCCGCCAAATTTGTTTGAATGAATGAAACATTTTATATTACATTTTCCACATTAAAAAAATGCGGAGGTCTAGTACAGTTTTGATGGATGTACCCATTCAAGATATTCATGCAGAAATTGAAGAAAAAATTATTTAACAAAACATCGGTTGAAGGTTCAACTGCATAAGATTATTTTCAAAAGGAATTTTCCTTTTTCTGCTCTTATTACTTTCAATCTAAATATCCCTCAAAACACAAATGTATAGGTCGTAATGGCAGTTATTTTAACGATGAAATGGGAAATCAATTATTAGTTTTCAATAAGCCAGAACTTGGCTTTAGTGGAGTTCATGTACTATGGATTTCAGATGATGAACCCCACAGATCTGATACATATGTTCTTCGTAACTGTGAAAATATGACACCATTTTTTAAGTGAGTGTTCCTACCACTTATTCTTTAATTTTTGCTGCAATAAATTATTCTTATTTTATTTTTAAATTATATGATAATCATATCAAGAAATAACTTCCAAAAATTATAGCAGCTGCTCTTGAATAATGTCGACAAAAAAACATTTCCTACCTGTTTCAAAAACCGGTTACATAAATTATTTTTGTTTTAACATATAAAATTAATTTATTATTTTATATATTGATAATTGTTTTACAAATTTTCAGGTATTTCAACATACTAATAAAATTGATAATTAATTTTGTGAATTCAGTAACCCACAATCAAAAATGGTTAAATATTATAATGCATATGTGGTGAATGGATTTTTATTTCATACGCATTCATATGGTGAATCAAAAAAAAATGAATAGTTGTTCTTTCTTAAGAGGATCTCATCATAGGAAAACTGAAGTTGATTTCTATAGCATGCTAGAAGAAATTATTGAAGTGTGTTATTTAGGATAGCATTACATAATGATGTTTAAATGTTAGTGGTTGGATACTAAGAGAGACTTGTGTGTTCATCCAACCCATGGAATTAGTGATATTAAATATAAAAGTATTATTAATGTAAATGAACCATTTTTATTGGCTCATCAGGGACATAAAATTTATTATTCAATATATTGTGCTACTTCAAGAGAGTTGAGCGATTGGTGGAGTATAATAAAAATTAAATCTTTGGGAAATCAGTTTACTCAAATTGAATGTGGTTCTACTGAAGTTGAAGGAATTTAAATTTTCCAAGATACTACTTCAAATCCATATTTTTCATGAAGAGACACAAAGATCAATGATGACACCCCACAGTTAAGGGTAATTGGAAATGATGATGTTAATAATGTTACAAATGAATTTGATATGAAAGGATATGATGAAACTAAAACTCATATAAAAATTAATGATGCTGAGGAAGAATATAAATACATTGAAATCGTCAGATATGAATATGAGTATGAAGATGAACATTGACACACTTAAATACTGGTTATAATCTTATATAATATATGTCTATATATAATAGTTGTTTTTAATTTTCTTCAAACAATAGTTACTTCATGTTTCAGATAGATGGCTATTTGTATCATTTGTTGCAGTAAAACTAATCTACCTTTGGATGATCAGGATGTTCGATCATCTGAACCTCAGACTGCTAGTGGTTCGGGGGGACTTAGAGTGGGCATGGTCTTTTGTGATTGATTATTCCTGAACCCATCCCAGAGCAACGTCCATGTCTTGGTTTCTATTCACCCATGCATAGATATGTTTAACAGTGTATTTTAGTTAGTTTTAAATAATTTTATTATATACTAATTATTTGATTATTTTTTATTTTTTCACAGCTTTATGCATATATCTACTCGATAGTTGAGTTCCATATTGCGAAATTATTTTTCTAAATCATGGGTTTCATGAGACCATATTCTCGTTGATGTGCAGCACCACATGTTCGATCATTGACAGATCATAAATAAATAATATTTATTTTGAAATTAATTTAATTAATAACTTGATATTATAAATTATTTGTAGGTTTTATGGTATCTTATTGATGAGATGTTGCATGACACTATCTGGAAGTCATGGAAGGAGACTATGCGTTAGAGTTGTAGCTATTTTTTTACTATTTGAGAAGGAAAGAAACAGAGAACGCAAGAGTGACTATGTTTCATGAGTCTTGTTGCACCCACTGACCAAATTACATTTCATATCAGGTTTGGGATGGATTATGTTTATACTAGTTGGGTGTTCATTTTTAGAGTAGATCATCGATAGGTCAACGAAATCGGGGGAGACAGGAGGTGACACATTGAGTCAGTAGTCATACATTTAGTACACATAAGTATCATATGGTATGTACTTTTGTAAAATATTTTATATAACTTTAAATGTAAACATTTTATTTTCTATTCATATAGACACTCGTACATCTTGATATTACGGAGTTTGATGTTTATAGAAAGATGTAGAGGGCTTAGACCACTGTAGATATTAGTGGTTCTCTCCAGCATAATATTGTGGTTAGTATATTTTCTTTTTGATTTTAAAATTTTACTGCAAATAATATTTTAACTATTTTAATTTTAAATTAAAATTGAAGGATTCATATGAGGTTGTGATGCCTTAGAAACAGAATGAGATTCAGACCGAGACCGATACTCATACCAGTGCCCACCAATTTTATGAGACAGCATGGATGCAGGCAACCTAGTATGCCTTTGAGAAAGGCCAAGTTGTTGATATCTTCCCTCGATTGATGTATGTGGATTATTATGGCACAATTTAGATGTGAGCATCTAGCTCGAGAGGATCTCATAGAGAGTCATCATCATATGATGCACAGTGTCAGGAGCATCTACGAGTTTAGAGTGAGCTTATAGAGATTATGCATAGGAGGCAAGAGAATATGTTTCAGTGGCCGCAGTAGCAGTAGGAAGAGCTTCTACGACAACAAAAATAGAAGCAAGAGAAGGAGAAGATGCAGAATGAGATGCATAGAGGGTGGTAGCATCAGGATCAAGATCATTTAGAGTACATGTGATTTTTGACTCATGGTTTAGGGATGGAGTTCCCTCTACCATCTCCCCCAACTCCTCCAACTCCTCCAGAAGACCCTCTCCCTCAATGATCTATTTATTTTTTATGACAAAACATTTAAATATAAATTTTTCTTGTAATATTAATTATCTACATGTTTATATAGTAAGTTTTTTATATTATTGAGAATATTAAAAAATTTATTATTAATTTTTTTTATTATATTTAATTTTTTTATTTTTTTATTATTTTATTAATTATTATTTTTTATTGTTTTCATTTTATTATTTTTTTATATATTTCATTAATATTGAAGTTTTCATTATTTTATAATTTTTTATTATAATAGTAATATTATTATTATTATTTCGTTAATATTATTATTATTATTATATTATCAATATTTTTTTATTATTATATGAATATTTTATAATTTATTTAATTTTACTAATATGAATATTAATATTTCATTAATATTAATATTATTCTATTATTCTATTAAAATTTATTTTTTTATTTTTTTACACTTTTTGGGATGGGTCCTGTCATAAATAGTATTTGTGATGGCCCATCGCAAAAAATGGATTCAAAAACTCATAATGGTTTTTTGCAATGGTTCCACCACCCTGTTGAAAATTGTATTTGGGACATGCCACCGCAATAAGGTATTTAAAAAACCATGAGAAAACTATTTGTGATGGGCCCACAACCCATAACAAATAGTTTTTTTTTCAATGGGATGTTGAAAAATACTATATTTACAACATGATTTTCTAGGATAGGTCATTTGTGATGGGACCCCATCATAAATGTGCCAATTTCAAACTATGAAAAACAAGTCCCCAAAGGATTCTTATATGTATTAGGAAAATCTTGTTGATTTGAACAAAACATGGGGAATATCAACTTACTCCACGAACCCACCCAAATCTAGTTGAATTGAAAATATTAGATAAGAAGAAAATATTAGTGAAAAATATTATTCTCTCACAAGAAAGGTTACGGAGATTGATCTTAATAAGGTTTATGAAATCCAAATAGCTGATCCTATTTGTATAATTTCTATCAAACATGACTACAAGACCAATCATTTCCCAGTCATTTTTTCTATCAAGGATTTATTTTAGGAGGACCACTAGAAGAGTTCAATGCATTGAAATTTCAAATTAAAAAGTACCAAATCACCTTCAATCCAAGGTATAATATCCATCCAGGCTTTTGCTGGAAGGATAATCAAAAACAAACCTAGAAATAATTTCTAAAACCCTACCCTCAATAGAATTTTCAAACTCATAATCAGTTATAACCACAACCAGTCCAATAGAAATATCTTATTTCCCAATACCAACAACCCATCCAGCAACCCTTTTAGTAGAAAATCCTATAAAAATGTATCCTCCTAGGGTAAACCAACTAGCACAGGCCCCTTCCCAATCATTCCCTCACTTAATCCTTAAACTATTGTGTAAACAAAAGTTGAAAATGAAATAAGAAGTATCATATCTTCAACATTAATCAAAAAACCCTAAAACTAGAAATAAACCTATTCCTATTAAGTATATCCCATTCCCAACCTTAAGGGGATAATCCAATTACACAAAAACCTATCATAAACAACTATAAGTAGTGGTTGTCTTTATAATTGGGAGATCCATTGAAAAACCTGAACAAAACATTCAAGAACTATAAAAAGATTCAATTTCACATAAAAATATGAAATAACTACCCTTGAATTTTGAAAAATCAAATAATAATGTGAATGAACCACAAACTCACCAAATATTCAAACAATATTGTCCCTTCACTCAATATATAAGAGGAAAAGATAAACCTAAACTAAATGAAACATTGAGGGAAATATTCTCTCAAGTTAAGATGAATATTCCCCTTCTCGATGAAATCAAAACCATTCTTATCTACTCAAAGTACCTTAATAACATTTTCCATTTTAAAATTAAATTTACATATCAAAACCAAGTCATTTTGGCTACTAATGTGTGTACCACCATTCAAGGGAACATTCCTCCTAATTTGAAAACCCCAGGATGTCCATGCATCAACATTGATTTAGGAGAGGGAAAATTGTGAAAGTTTTTTTTAATATAGGATCTAGTGTGAACCTCATTCCATATTCCATTTATTGTCAGTTAGCTTATAAATATTTCCAAAAAACATCTATCACAGTCCAACTTGTATATCGTAGTGTTTGAGTTCCTAAGGGGATCTTAAAAGATGTTTTAGTGAAAGTTGAAAATTTCATTTACCCTATTAACTTCATTGTCCTGGAAAATCACCCAATCTTAGGTCTTGAGGAGAAAACCCCAATAATTCTTCATTGTTTCCTATTAAAAACAATTAACTTTTTCATTTGAGTTGGGAATTAGAAAATGAAAATAACATTTAGAAACATGGGCCTCGATTTGAACATTTATAAAGAAAACTCTAAAATTGGGGGTAATGAAGAGATACATGAGATCAATTGGATTAGTAGTGTTAATATGGAACCTGAGAATCATAAAGGAATCATTTAAGGTTTTTTAAGTCAAGATTATATTGATTTCCTTTTTTCACATGTGTCAAATTTATCTCCTTGGCTTGAATATTTTTTAGACTACTCCTTTGATGATTTTTTAGGACCAAAAATCAATGAAACCTATGGGTAAATAAAAAAAATTAAGTCCATACCTCTTCTTGATGATGATCTATCAACTTTTATAGGTGAAACGCCTATTCAAAATTAACCATTTCTTTTAAGAAATTTGGAAAACAAAATTGGGTCTAGTGTGAATTCATGTCCTTCTTTTGAAAGTGTTAACTAACCTGATATCAAATTTAAAGTCCTACATTCATCAATAAAGTCTGTATTCCTAGGTTAAAATCAAACCTTACCTATTTTCATTTCATATTCTCTTGAATCCAATCGAGAGAAGATGCTTTTGGATGTCCCAATAAGCCATAATAAAGCAATCATATGGACCTTGTCTGATATTCCTGGGATTATCCAACTCATTGTAACTTATAGTATTATTCTATAATCTAACTCCAAACAATGTATTCCACCTTAGTGGAGACTTAATCCTAATCTTATGGATGTCCTAAGGAAATATTTTTTAATTTTTTTAAAAGCATATATCATCTACCTAATTATTCATAGTGAGTGGGTAGTCCCAATTCAAGTTGTTCTAAAGAAGGATAGAATCACTATGATTACCAATTAGAATGGTTTTATTATCTTGAAAAGGGTGAGTAGTGGATGGAGAGTGTGTATTGACTATAATAAGTTAAACTCGTGTACTAAGAAATACTGTTTCCCTTTTCCCTTCACTGATCAAATCCTAGAGAGAGTGGCAAGTTATCAGTTCTACTAAATCTTAGTTGGATTCTCATGGTATATTCAAATTGAGTCCTCCTTATAAAATCAAGTAAAAAATAATTGTCACATGACAATTTGGTACTTTTTTTTTAATAATATGCCCATTAGGGTATGTAATTCCCCTAATACCTACTAACAATGCATGATGGGAATATTCTCTTACATGGCGATGGATTTTTAGAGGTCTTTATAGATGAATTCTCCGTATTTGGGGATACATTTAAGTGATTCCTAATAAATATTTAAAGGGTTATATATAAATTTGAGGATAAGAATCTCATCTTAAACTGAGAAAAATTCCATTTCATGCTAAAAGGACTTTTTCTGAGCCTTCCAAACTCTAGTAGAGGTATTATTGTTGATAAATATAAGGTTCATATCATTCATATCCTTCCCTCTACAAAAAAAATCAATGAAGTGAGGTCCTACTTAGGACATGATAGTTTCTATATAAGGTTCATTAGGAATTTCATCTCAATTTCCCAACAACTTTGTGCTCTTCGGGTGAATGATGCTCCATTTTTATGGATATAAAGGTATGAGGAATCATTCCCAACACTTAAGTAATATCTTATCTATCCACCTATCATGCAAGCTCCTGACAAGAAACTTCCATTTGAACTCATTTGTGATGAGAGTGACTTTAATATAGGATATTTATTAGGACAATGTTGTGATAAAACTACATGTGTCATTACTTATGCAAGTAAATCATTAAATGGTGAAAGAATAAACTACACCACCACTGAGAAATAGTTTCGTTTGATAATATTTTCCTTAGAAAATTTCACATCCTATCTATTAGGATCCCCGATCATTGTCTTCATAGATCATTCAGCTCTGAAATACCTTTTCCAAAAAAAAAGATGTCAAGGATATATTGATTAGTTTGTTTCATATTATTAAAGATTTTTATATAACCATTAATGATAAAAAGGGTGTTTAAAATTTGGAAGTTATTCACATATTTATAATGTAATTCAAGTATAACTCACATCACATTTCAATGTCTGGTTCATTTTTTAATGAGCACCTATATTCTGTGAGTGATTTCTTGTGGTATACAGACATAGAAAATAACCTGGTAATGGGTGTCATTCCAAAATTCTTCATGATCCAATATAAGAGGAAATTAATTTTTGATATCAAACATTATGTGCTTGATGATCCATAACTCTTCAAGTTTTGTCATGATCAAGTCATTAGGATATGTGTTCCTCAGTCTGAGCAACAGTCCATTCTTAAATTCTATCATGAAGAGGCATATGGAGGACACTTTTACCCAAAGAAAAAACTGTAACGGTCCTCGAAATTGGATTATTTTGGCCTAACCTCACTAAGTATTCCTATAAATTCTACCAATTGTTTCTCAATTTTAGCAATTAGGTTCCATAACCAAAAGAAATAAAATTCCTCTTACACCCATTCTAATTGTTAAAATATTTTATTATGGGGGGATTGATTTCATGGGACCCTTCCCAATCTCTAAGGGAAGTTTCTATATCCTCCTATCTATTTATTATGGCTCTAAATGGGTTAAGTTCATTCCCACTAAGTCCAATAACCGTCAAGTTATGATCTTATTCCTAAAAGAATTCATCTTTTCTATATTTGGAATTCCTAGGGCAATCGTTAGTGTTCTTGGAACCCTTTTCTACAACCGTCCCTTCTCAACACTCATATCTAAGTATGGGATTTCTCAAAAAGTTTCAACTGCCTACCATCCCCAAACGAATGGTCAATAATAGTTGAAAAATATATAAATTAAGAAAAATTTGGAAAAAATCAGTCAATTTATCAAGGAAATATTGGTTTAAAAAACTCTTGTATTCCCTTTGGGCATATTGTACTGCTTTCAAAATAATCCTAGGCATGTCACCATATAGTTTGGTTTATGGAAATGCTTTCCATTTTTCTATTTAAATTGAACATAAGGAATTTTGGGTAATCCAAAATATGAAATTTTACATTTCTTTTTCAGAAAAAAGTTCAAATTAGACATTAATGAACTTAAGGAACTTAGGATAGAGGCTTGTAAAAATTCAAAGATCAATAAAGCTATATTTCAAGCCTACCAATCTTTGAATCTCTAATTCAAGCGCTTTAAACTGGGAAAATTTGTTCTCTTGTATAGTTACAAACTTAATTTATACTCAAGAAAGTTATGTTTGAGATGGTCAGGGCCTTACACAGTGCATGATATATACCCCCTGGGGTAGTAGAGATTCCAGACCCCACTAGTGGTTATCTCTTTATATTCAATGGCCATTGGTTAAAACCATTCATTAAATCATTCAATAAAAAAGAAACATTGGAAGATTTAACTAATACCACCTATGAACTAGAAAAAAATTGATATATTTAGTGTCCAACTCGAGCTAATGACTATAAACTATGTGCTTTTCTAGGGGAAACCCAACTTATGTGTTTATTTTATTTTATTTTATTTATTTTATTTTATTTTATTTTATTTTATTTTATTTTGTGTTTTTTTTATCAAGTTAACCCACTTTGGGATTCCAATTTGGTTTAATTATTATTGTGTGTGGTATTAAGAAGTTATATTATTTTAGTATTTCCAAATTCAATACATGCCTTCCAAATTTTAAATCCAACATTGAATCATCCCTTAGGAGTCTACTTGTGACATGAAGCCAATGTGATCACTTTCTTATTTATGGGTCATAAACATCAAACCATGTGATTTTGTTACATGATTACATTTAAAATCTCCACCCCCCCCCCTCTTTATTCCAAATTATGATATGTATATTCTCTTCTCTTTCAAACACTAAGGGAAATGCCATTCTATGTTTGGAGAGTGAAAATAGATTTTAAAAAAAGTTATTTTATGGAAAGATCCATTTAATTATCCTTTCATGTCTTAATGTACTGTTTGAAACATGAAAATTGAATATAAAATGATTTTTAATGCCTTTATTATGATTTTAATATATATTTAAATTCATAGAAATATTTTTTGGAAAGTGTGGTTGTTTAATGTGATTTCTCAATTTTTACATTATCATCCTTCTAATAAAAATTCCACAATTCAAATCCATTAGATTTTGGGTGTAATTTTGAGTTCTTAGGTCCCTTTAAAAATAGCATAGGGTTTGGGTACAATTTTAGTTTAATTTGAGAATCCAACAAAAAAATTAAAATGAATACCACATACAAAAATATTTTTTCCAAAATCATGGTGTTCGGAACTTGGGGATCATGAATCCATAGTTTCTTTCCCATATTTAGGACTTACATATCTATTGTAGAGCTTGAAATTGAAAATATGTGTGGTATTTGTAACTTGGGAATCATGACTCCAAAGATGTTTTTCCCATAGTTAGTTTTTTCATCTCTATTGTGGTTAAAAAACAAAAAAAAACAATCAAAATAAATAGAAACAAATTAATAAAAAAATGGACACTCATATTAAGGTTTAATTTTATTCCCACCTAGTGCTTCCATTTTTTCCATTGAATAAGAAAATGGGGCCCATATCTATTATGATGCACAACACATCATCATGATTAATTGAAATTGGATGAAATTTGGTAATGAATTTTAACAAATAAATGGGCTTTGGATGGGGATATTTTTGTGAAACTATATTTGGTTAAATTATTTTCACTACTTTCATGGTTGTTTGGTTTGATGTCTTTTGGTGAGAATTTTATGTTGATTTTTTTTAAAAAAAGGGAATTTAATTTCATAATTTTGAGATACTTTTTTCTTGGGACTAGAAAAACTCAAGTTGGGGTGTGATTAGCCACTGGAAGAGACTAATATTCATTGTTTATATTTTAATATTTATTTTTTTCAATTTAAAAAAACACAAATTTTATTGGATTTTATAAATTTAAATAAATTTCACATCATTGTGCAATTAATGTCTAGAGTGTGTTAATTTGGGCCCAATTAATCATCAGAAATTGAAATTCATTTTTTTGATTATTCGGATTTTATATTTTGGGATATTATTTATCATTGTGTGTGGAATGATTTTTTATTTTAGGATTAATGGATGTATAATAAGGTAGGATGGACATTTTTTCAATTGATTCATAAATTTCTCAACAAACCAAAATGGGTCTTAGGCCCATAAAATAAAAGTGGATCCTACATTTCAAGCCCAATAGAGATAAACTTTTAACTGTATATATAGAAAATTATGGGGATATTTTTATTCAAATATTTTCATAGATAATTCTGAATTTTTCAAGGAGATATAGAGATCCCATGTTGAGGATTAAATTATGGTCCATATTTTAGGGCCCATAAAATCAGCCTATAATTTTGAGTATAAAATAAGAAAGGATGATCAAATTGGAAAGAAATTTTTATAGATATTATAGAACACCTAGGAGAAGATATTTCTAATTCTATGAACATCCTATATTCTTCCATATTTAATTTCATATTTCCATGCCAAAATTGTGGATGAATCTTGTTTGAATTTTCTAATTATCATTGAAAAGTAAATTTTTCTTTGATTTATCAACCACCTCTTACTATTATAATTAAATGGGTTGAAATTTATTGATGGGGGATCAAAACTATGACCCAAAATTTATTTTTTAAGGTTTATCATTGAATTAATTGGGGTTGGATGTTTTTTATTCATTCACTTATAATGTTACACTTGCATTTTGAAATTTTTTATGAGATTTCTCCCATGTAAGTTGTCAAATCACATTAATTTCTTAATAAAATTTATTCTTAATATCTAATTATGTTATTATTTATATCATGTTGATAAATTATCCTTATGTATTGAATCTATTCACATAATCTTTTGTGAAATTCTGCACACATCGGTGGAGTGATTGTTATTTCATTGTTTTTCTTCTTTAATTCCACCATCATGGGTCTACTTCCCACTTATATTGATAGAATAGAATCAATAGAGGGATAGAAATATTATAGATTGATACAAAGTAGCATAAAGGGGCACACGATCCCATACCTAAGTAATAAGGGCTCTTACTTGGCATCTAAGAGACCCAGGTTCAAAACTGGGTGGAGGAGAATTTCCGACTATAGTAGTAGTGTAGCGGTACTGTAGCGGTATTGTAGCGGTACTATAGTGGTAATTGTAGTGGTTAATGTATCGGATACTATAGCGGTACTGTAGCGGTTATTGTTGCGGTTATTGTAGTGGTTACTGTAGTGGAACTGTAGCAGTTACTATAGTTTCTACTGTAGTAGTTATTGTAGCAATTAATGTAGTAGTTACTGTTCAGTACTGTAGTAGCTAGAACTGTTCACCTGATTTGGGCCTTTGGGCCACTAGTTTGGGCCTACGGGTCTCAAGGGCCTTCGGGCCATCAAAGGCCTTTGGGCCAGAGGGCCTTCGGGCCATTGAGACCATGGGGTATCCCAATTCACACAGAGCAGGCCCTAGAAGAGGATTATAGAAACAAGAATAGCAACCACCAGATGCAGAGCTAACCAGATTGGAAGAATGAGATGGTATGGCAACCGCCATCGGGACCAGGCACCGTGAAAATTTGTACGAGGCAATGCTAGTCGATCAACAATGCAAGGTGGGGAGCTAGGAGATCAATTATGCAGAAGCTAGGGAGGGTAAGTTCTAGTGGGTTGAGCCTACGGGTTATTTATTGGGCATGGTATGCCTCTGGACCTTCAGTTCGTGTATTTTCAAGTCATGTCGGGCCATGTGCCTTGGGCCTACAGGTCATGAACGGCTTCCGCTTCAACCCTTAAAAAGGGGTATTATCCATAATAAAATAAAAATGAAGGCCTTCGAGCCATTCGGGTCAGTATAAAGGGGATATATTTAATGTTATTTATCATTTTAATTATTCATAATCAATTATTTTGTTGAGTTTTTCATTCAGTTATTTTATTTCTTCATCTTCCTTATTAAATTTTTTCGCCACTCTTTTTGTGAGACAATAAGATCCTTTTCCTTGAAGTTCTCATGAAAATGATCCTCGAATTTTATAGGTGATTATCATATGTATTTGAAGGTTTTAAACTAGTAATTGATAAGTTTATATTGATTTCATTAAATGAATTCTTCTCAAGTAAATGAAATTGAAATAATTTAAAAGGGAATTCATCCAGTCCACCCCAAGTGATACCCAAGGATAAACTCATTATCTTAAATAGAATTCACTAAAGTATTTAAAACTCATTCATTATCCACTCAATTCAAACCCAATTTGGAAACTTTATATCCAAACTACTCCCATAGAATCTATTTTATTTAGTTTTATTCTTAGGTCTCTAAGGATTCAAAAACCCAATATGGTCTACAAGAGACAGTTTAAACCATATAACTTGGGTAAACATTGGAATCACTAGTCACCTACTGCATAATTCATGTTCCTTGACCATAACTTAGAATCTAATACAACACTCCCCTTAGAAAATGAGTCTGACCTTTTACCAAACTAATATTCCTACCAAATGTGCTCAAAGCCACTATAGCATAATCCTGGGAGTGTTGTACTCCATTTAAAAATTATATTAGTTTGACTCCACACTTCATGTCTCCCTTGACATGGATCCCCATCATCTTCCACTTTTCAATAAGCCCCCCTTGATGGTATGGTCCCATGCCACACCAGCTCACCTACCATCTTGGGCACACGACTGAAAGTAATTTTGAATACATATTGAGATAAGTCTTGTGTTTGGAACATGGTCAGCGGTTAACCCTTGTTTGTTTGTCCCTATACTCAAATAAATGATTACAGAATTTTTGTTTTTAATATGTTCAACATTTATACTCCATAATCATACCACCCTATTTATGTTCCAAATCTTGGGTGTCTCAATTCATGCTCCTTATCTCCCCTTTTTTGGGTTGAATTAAACTCCCCAAGAGTTACCCCATTTGTTCACTAGTGTACATTCACAATCAAGTCAGTTGTTTAAGGAATCTTTTTCTCCATCCATATCACATATTGAATAGAAAACTCTTGGTGGTAAACCAACAAATTCATACCCCCCGAGTGTTTGGACATTGCCTTATACTCTCACATGAGAGAGTGATCACATGCTCATCCCTTGTTTTTCATATTGATCATGACTCATGTGATCTTAGTGATTGATCATTGGTCATATCCTTAGTGTGATTTAAGTAAAAAATTCAAAATGTGAAACAAAATAAACATTTCCATGAATAAAAGTTCAAAACAAATAAACTTTAGCAGTTTTTAAAGGTCATATACACACTGAATCATCTCTTTGTTCAAAAAAAATGTCCCTTGTGGCTCTATCCTAGTAATCAAGTGCCTCATAACATCTAGCCTCTATTGCATTAACTCAAGGACCTACTACAGCATAAAAATTTCTACCCTATCCACCTTATCTATGGGGTGAATCTCTCTATCATTGATCTGCACCAATCCTACTCAGCCGGACACTCAGATATCTGAGATATCACCTATTATACTAGATCTTTGTCCACAATTATATAATCCTTAAATGTAATAGTGATCTCTACTTGTTCATTGAGGATGTACATGTGCTCGTTCATCTAATACTATAGATTTTGAAGTCCTTGATTGGCCTTTTTGAGCTTCGTGGGGCCATAGGATTCCTCTTTTTACCAGGAGAAGTCAAATTATTAATTTTTTGCTAAAACCTTCTCAATAAGGTAGTAGTAAAATAAAATGTGGCGAGCACAAGCATCCACCCCTCTGGTGCTTAAGTTGTGCAGCCGGTGGAAGAGGGACCCCATCTCTCACACCAGGTATCACTCAAAAGTGTGGATTATGAAGTCTCATACACTCCTCCATGCCATTTATCAGATGAATAGATTATCCTCAGTAATTTCAGACCCAAAATATTCCAAATCCTTAGGTGGAATAGTTTCATATTATTCTAAGTCCATGATAACATATACAGCATGCCCCTTCCCCCATTGAACCTCTTAGACAGGTTGGGCTTTTGGTTGAGAGGGGGTCATATTTATCTAAACATTTGTTGGCATCACCATCTCAGTCATCCTTGAGATCCCCCTTCTGAGAAGCATCAACCATATCTATGATAGGCTATACTCCTGGGGTAAAGTATGGATCACCTTGGATAGACATATCCCCAAGAGATATCACATCCATTGGGAGAGGTGACCCAGGTTCCACAAACACAGTCACTTTCTAGGAGTGCACCCTCTCAAGAACTATATTAAAAAAAATAATTCCAGTTAGTTTGACCACTAATGATAGATAGGATAAACATGGATCATGAAAGGTTTAAATACTTATAGAAGTAAAGTGTTTAGTAAAAATATAATCTTGGGGTTTCCATAGGGAACTCCACCATAGAATGCCCCTTGGTGCTAATTGGTCCATCAATGGCCAGCACTAGGGCCCTCAGTGTTGGTTAATGGAAGATTAATGAAAAAAACATGTTGATGCAATAAATTCAATAGATCTTTAAAAGTTTGAAAAGATCCAGGATATTTGAGATTCAGCCTTACCTTAAATCATGGGTATCTAGATGATTATTCACCCAAAGTGATCTTCCTCACTAGCAGTGGGCGTCACCATCATAATACAAGGCAATGGTCCCACGTAAATGGCTGGGAGGAATGGGGGACCTAAGACCACCACTCTAACTTCCTCTTCATGCCCTCCGGTTAGAGTATCCTCAGGCATATATTTTGAGGTGTTCTCACTGATACATATCGAGAAACCCTTATCC
The DNA here is from genome assembly GCA_963277665.1 of Viscum album. NCBI lineage: Eukaryota > Viridiplantae > Streptophyta > Magnoliopsida > Santalales > Viscaceae > Viscum > Viscum album. Next base: position 383,103,064 of record OY728122.1, read on the forward strand.
TCTCTAATAGTGACCCATTGGTCACCCTCAGTTGTATCCTGCAAAAGGTAAATCTCTATTAGAGGATTTGAAAAAAAGAAAAAGGGGGATTCTTCAGTTGTAGTTTAAGTCCCACATGTCAATTCATGCATCCCCTTTATAGATTTGTAAGGTGTTGGTATCTGGAAACCAATAGTTGAGGTACTTCGACAGTAGCTTCGGATGATGATATGTGTAAAATTGGGACACCCACACTGCTTCAAATATCCTGATATGGTTCAGATCATCCATGTAATCTAGAAAAGTGAATCATATTCAGTACACCTAGGCCCACTCATTAGTCAAGTTTCCCCTAGTCCTGATATCCCAATCCTTGTACCTATCATTCTATTGTTCGGGATACTGGTCTGGAATATTTCCTTTCAGATGGATGGTAATTCCCCATTCTCTAGTTTCTCCCTAGTGATCATCCTTTTTTCAATCAAATTATACAGGGTAGTGTGTTCATGCTCCCTAAAATAATGACCCAGGGCTATAATATTGCAGTGGGAGATCTCATCATGACAACTGAGCCAAAAGAACAGTGTTCTCACTTCAATGGTTGATATAGCCAAATCATCCATCCATCAAAATTTATACAAGTAAAGATGATTTATTAGGAGGTAACCTATCTAAAATTATTTCAAAAATACTAAGAATGATTTATTTTTATAAATGACTCTTCTATCTTGAGGAATTTCTAACCCCCCCATATCACCCATCTGGGCAACAGAAGTAGCGTTAATGTCATCTTGGTTAGTGGTGTTGGGAATTTCTTTAAGGATGGGGTGTCCTAAGTATAGTAAGATAAAGTATTGACTTTGGATTTGAAAAGTCTTCATATTTAAAAACTTTTCTTATGGACATGAAAATTTTCATCTGAGGCATGGATTTTATTTCGTGAAAGTAGGAGTTGCATGAAAATCATGGATGAAGCTCGGTATTTCATGAAAATGGGTGAGTTCCACACACTTGAGATGGATTATTGGAGATATAAGTAAAATTATCATATATAGAGACCCTCCCCACATTTATAGTCTTAGATATATAGCTTACATGAATTACACAATAGAGTTGTGTGACCCAATGAAGGAGTGGCGTTAACATATATAGATCATCCATCCTCTTTGGAATTTCCTTCGAAACCCAAACATGGGTACCCCACCATCTTTATTATTCGGGTAGAATTTTTTGCTGCTTAAAAAATTTAAATAAATATGAATGACTAGTTTTGGATGAACTAAACATGAAACCCACCCTGAAATAATGTTTTGGGGGTGAGGATCAGGTTCTGAACAAGTTTGAACTATTGAGTGAAAAGAACTGGTTTCGCGCACAATGGACTTGTGCGCAAAAGGAAATGCTAAGTTATTTGGGTGTCCCTATCTCTAAAAAAATTCCAAGTTCCATGAATTAAAAGAGGGATTTTTTGTGGAAGACCATCAATTATTTTTACCAAAAAGTTTTTCATTAAAGGTAAAAAAGACACCAATAGTTTTCATGGTCGATCCCCACTACCCTAAGAAATATGTATGAAAAATAATAACCTTGTGTGAAATGTAACACCTCGAGATTTTATGAGAAATATTCTTTTTAATTACTTTGATGTCTTGTGTTGTATTCTACACCAAGATTAGCTTGTGTTATACACAACACTGTATTAGTTCTTAGTATATGCAAACACTATTCTTGGCTTGTGTTGCACGCAAGAGCGACCTTCCTCATTAGCGTGTGTTGTACGCAATACTGAGTTTCACTAAACAACGATATATTATTATAATATTATTATGAACTAGATATTATGAATATTATTAACCACATTTTAAATTTAAAAACATTATCATTCATCATGCACATATTCTAGAACATGGTATGAGAACAAAATAAATTTTTCGGGTAAAATAAGTATTTTTCAAAAAAAAAATGTAGTTTTGCTGCCTTTTGATGGTGCACCAACATTAAATCTAGTTTTTGACATGTTTATAAGTTAAATTTGACAAATTAAACTTCTTAATTGGAATCAGAATATAAAAATTTTCTTTGCATAAATTTTTGATATATTTCTGATAAGTTCCTTATTTTGATGAATAGTAAAAATACGCTAAATTTTAATTAAAAACATCTTTTTTCATCAAAATAATTTATATGTTTAAAATATATTATTGAATTTTTTTAAAGTATAAATAGAATATTTTTTAATGTTTAACATAATATATGTCATTGTCATTAATTTTACATTGGATTCATACGTAAAAACATTTCAATCTTTTGCAATATTTTAACTATAAAAACCTATTTTCTCAACAGAGGGATTAATTTTAAATTAAATACTGCAACTTCTGTGTTTTGAATTTGGAAAAATTAATTTCATATTTTGAATCAGTAGGTACAAATTATGTTAATAGGCTAATTTTTATTTTAAGGCATAATGAATAGTAGCTACGGTAAATTTTATTTACAACAGTTAAAGGTAAATTAGGTAATTAAGGGTAAAAACAATATTATAAAATTACCCTAACACTTGTATTAATATAATTTGATGATTATATTTCGTCCAAAAATATACTTGGGTCGAAATGGTATCTTTTTTAACCGACTTTGATGTGATTAATACCTTAAAATTATTTTATTTAAAGAAAGTGAAATATGTCTCACTCAAAATTTAATAATCAAATTATTTTTAATATAAGGTTATACATAATATAAATTCAATTATAAATACTAATATCAAATATAAAAAAAAATTCTTAATCATGGTAATTTATTTGTGATTTTTTAGAAATATATAATTACCTTAATAGCTTATACATTAATGATGTAGAAATTATTCATTTAGTGAAAAATCAATAATATAGTTTTTTTTAATAATAATACCCATCAAAAGGACTATAAACAGGAAAAAACCTTATTGGTAGAGTAAATATATACCCTAAGCATCTGAGGGTCAACTTGTGGACCATTTAGAGCCTTATAAAACATATTATAACATTTATATAATTTTTTTAAATGATGCCAAAGTTTTCACCTTCATACTTTAATAAAGATAAAATTTTAAAATTTGGTTTCTTTAGAAGATAAATTAGACTAAAATTATTATTATGAAATCTATTAGATTTATCTTCATCTTAGAATTTTTTTTAAATTTTTATTCAACAAATAAGTATATTAAATAATTATACAAAAATGTTGTAGTAATTATTTTATTAAGAGAAATATCAAATAAATGGCTTTAAAATATTAAAATAAATATTATATGAACTAATTAATGCGATCCACGAATTTTATAGATGAATATGACATGTTATAAATCTATTAAATATTTTTGTTCGAATATATCCTCTATGTGGATTTTATTTAAATTCAAATAAATGAATAGTGTCAAAATTGATACTATTGATATTTTATAAAAATAACATATTATTAAGTTGTTTAGAAATCACAAAAATATTTAAAAATTATAAATTGTAATTTATATGGTCTAAAATGTAATAAAGTATCCAATTATGGACAATTCACAACACATAAGTAAGAATAGTGTCAATATTGACACTATTGATATTTTATAAAAATAACATATTATTAAATTGGATAAAAATAACAGAAATATTTAAAAATTATAAATTTTAATTTATATGGACAAATATGTAATAAATTATCCAATTATAGAAAATTAACAATACATAAATAAGAATTTATAACAATTTAAAATTTAGAATATTGTTACCATAATTTAAAAGGGCACCTTCTCCCTCTTCTCTTCACTCCATTTTAAGCCTTCAAGATCGGTCAAACCCTACCAATTCCTCTTTTAAACCTCTATATTTATATTATAGAGGTTCTAGTCTTCTAAAAAGACCAACTCTAGTGCCCCAAGAGGAAGTTTAAAAGAAGCGTGTCAAGGAAGAGGTAATATCTTCTACCAATTCTTTGAAGTTTCTTTCTGCTTCTACTTCCTCTTCTTTAGTTGTTTTATTATAAAGTAATAACATCAGTATCAATAATATACGGATATGTTGTTATAAATATGAAACAACCCTATTTCACCTTATATCTATCCTATAAAAAATGAAATCACTACGCATGCATACATACGACTTATCGTCTCCACGTTGTGGTGTAATCTGTTTTTCCACCGCCACCATACATGGATGGGTATAATGGTGTAAATAATAACAATATATGATTATTATAACATCATACTAATTCTGAGATATTATATCATCCACTCCAATTCCATTCAATAATTATGGGAACGATATCATCGCTTGTGCGTACGTACGGATTACCGTCTCCATGACGCGATGAGATTCATTCTCCATGTTAACCATTCCAAAATGATTATAAATTATATATAATAAATAATCCAGAAATATATGACATAATAATGATACTGGATTTATGTATATGTTATTTAATTACTTCCATTCAATTTAATAAGGAAATGAAAACAACATTCATGCGTACATACAGCCTACCGTCTCCATGAACGTTATATTTCATTCTATTTAGAGATCTATTAAATATATATTATATTCTGAATATATATTATATATAAATAATGTTTTACATTCTGGAAGTATGTAATCATGATCTATGTAATCATATGAAAAATTACAAGTCAAAACACATACAATAAATGAAACGATTTTACCCAAAACGCTGCTTTAACATGAAATTGACCAATGAATGGGTAATATAAAGTTGTAAGTGAATAATATGTAATATAAAAAATATTATTATGGTTCAGTTACAAGTTAATAATATGTTTAAACCAGCTATACAGGATTCTCTGACACATACAGAAGAAATTGGACATAAGGTAAGGGGTAACTTTTCCAATCACGTTTCTATCCGAGATTGATTATTCGTAAGTATTTACTGGGGTTATATTTATCATCCATGTCCATGTTTTCTCAAAATGTTTTCATAAAATGTTTACTATTATTCCATGTATTTTTAAAGTCATTTTTACCCTTTTTTACTTTTAACATTTGGTATGGAAGGAATCTTTCTTTTGTTTACCATACGAGGTACTTGTTGACTTTTCAGGAAAAAGAGAAGAATTCTTTTTTAACTTATACGGAATGAAAATATTTTTACGGTTTCATAACGCATTATTTTGATGAAGATTCATCTATAATATTTCATGATTATTTTCAACAAAATACTTTTCTCTTAAAATTTCATGTCATTTTCTGAAAAGAAAATGATTTTGTAGAAGAAAGAATATTTTTCTTTAAGAATTCATTTCAAGTGTTTTATCAAAACTATTTTCCATATAAAATGACATTATTTAATATGTTTATGTTTCAAGTATAATGTCTCTATTATTTACATGGTGTGATTTTTCTTATGATGAAATTATATCCATTTGTTTTATTTGGATTATGTTATGATGGGATGATGTTTATGAAACCCATTTTTTTCTTTGGGTTATGATGAATGATTTATGTCTATTTTGTGAAACACATAAGAATGATTTCATTATGAGATGGGTGGGACCTATATCTCCCTCCAATTCATTTTGTAAATATTTATATCTCATGAGATAGACATAGCAGGAATGGAAAGTAAATCTGGTTCAGTATTACAGGGCTGGAACGGCAAGTAAACCCGGTTCACTAATGGACTTTGTCCACTATGATGGTCTTGGCAGCAATTCCTTGGCTAATATGGAAATCATATCATGTGATTAATGGTTTTACACAATTAGATGTTTTATTCCCATGATGTTTTATCATGATTAATGTTCCTTTGTGATCTATACCTTATGTACTACCAAGATTTATGTCATTACTCATGTTTTATGTTTATATTTTTACGTTCAAATGTTTATGGATTGTTTGATGTTCTCCATGTTTACCCTTACTGAGCATTTGATATCACCCTTTTTATGTTTTCCCTTCCCTAGGATATAAATAAAGGTTTTAGGTCAAAAAAATGGGAATAACTTTATGGGAGATGTTGAATATCTTTCACCATGATTAGAAGATTTTGTTCCGAGTTTCCAAAGACACTAAACTAATATGGCCTTTGGGTGTCTATTTTTGTTATGTATTAAGTATTCCTCAAAAGTAATGTAATGTCCATGTACATCAAGCTTTGGGTATCTACATGAAACCCATTACAAAACGATCCAGTTTTGAGATAAAGGTGATGTCAAACTGAAAGTGTTCTGTGGGAAATCCCTAGTTGAAAAGGACTGAGAAGAGTACAAGCCTATTATATGCTGGAGTGAAGTTGTTCTGTATTAGCTGATTATTTTGGATATAAAGAGAAACTCACCACAAACCTTTGAGTAGGATATCCAAAGGATGATTTGACACTCTCACACATGAAAATACCTCTATTTCATGACATTGTGAAACACTAGAATACATGAACCTTCAGATGAATGGAACTTGTGTAACAAACCTTGTGTGGGCCCTAACTTGACTTTCCCTAACTGATCATCATGAAACACCTCCAAAGGATGGTTGGGTTTGTAAAAGAGAATCAGGATTCATGCATCCCTAATATATAGAAAACTCCAAATATTTCATGAACACATTCCCTTAGAATCCTTGTTTTATACTTGTTCTTGAGCTTCTTAATCACTCAAATACATTTTCATGCAGTTCAACAAATTTTTGTGCAATAAATTTCTGGTCCCAGATCCAAAGTTCCCTATACTTATAGTGTATTTATTAACCTAACTTTTCCTTCTAATAATAGGTATCATAATGAATGTTTATTCTAATAATAGGTTCCCTAACATTAGGCCGCCTGATTTTCACTATACCATGGAATTTCCAATTCCATTCCCCGCCAAGAGGTGTATGAGGGGTGGACACGTAATCCCTAGGGGTGACATCTTCAAGGGAAAATGTTTAACTATCTTTATGGGGATTTCTTAGGAAAAGTATTTCTCATTCCTTGACATGGTCCCCCTTGAGTTGTAATCCCCATCCATGTTTGAGATGAAAGATTTAGAACTGCCTAGCTCCATATCCTAATCATACTACATAAAAATTTGCAACAACGTCCTCAGTATGTGATGTAAAATTATAGGCTTACCCTATGTGATGAACATAGGATTCCCCTTGTATTATCCTTAAATTATTTAATGATGACTACATCTTTTTCAGGTCCTTCCACAGAAGACACGTGTCGACTAAAGTTAAGTCACTCCTATAGAAAACACCATATTATGAACTTAACGGTGGTCTTAGATTTCCAATATGAATCCCCATTCATGAGTTATTTGGATTTGAAAATAAAATAATTTTTATTTAATTTTTTTTTAGGGTTATGTCAAAAAACAATATTTCACAGTCAACCTATGCTTGTTGATTTTAGGCATCTTCTATGGTAAAGCCTCTTCTATAAACACAAGGTTTACCTCTTATTTATGATATGGGAACCCGTTTAAGAGTTATTTCACTTTTTCAGAAAAATCATTCATGCACTTTATTTAAAACTGAATATTTTTCCAAGAATTGTTTCGAGAACACCAGGACTTGAAATCATATACCATAATAGCACCTAGTCTCAAAATTTTCCCAACAATTTATACAAAAATCTAGAAAATTTGATTCATTATATTCTCTACACCTTATGGATTTACGTCCCCAAAACAACAAAAACAAGACTACTCAAAAAGATGTGGGCACTGATCATGAATGTGAGCCTCTCACTCCTATGTGCTCTCCTAGAGATTCTTGTGCTACCATCAGACACACTCCAAAGGAATCTATAACCCAAAAAGGATCCTCTCCTACTAATCCTCAATCTCCACTATTTACACAGTAAAATTAACTCCATCCTCTATGTCCAGCTCACCCCAGTTGATGACATGCGATGGGTCATGAACATACCTCCTCAGTTGTGACACATGGAAGATGTCATGTACCCGGTCTAACTACACGGGTAGAGCTAAGAGATATTCCACTTTTCCAAATCTATGTGGTATCTTAAAAGGGATGATGAACCTTAGAGATAACTTATCACCCTAGCCAAATCTTTGCAACCCACATTGAGGTGGGACCTAATGAAACACATAGTATCCTTACTCTAACTCCATAGGTATCAACTATCTATCAAAATAATAGTTTTTATGGCTCAATGTAGTCTTCATCTACTCCTAGATGATCTGAACCTTCTCGGTAGTAGCTTGCACCAACTCTAGGCCCATCAATGTTGACTCTCCTGTGTCAGTCCAACAAAGTGGTGACCTATCGGGTCGCCTGTATAAAACCTTGAATTGTTCCTTACCAATGTTGGAATTATAGTTTTTTTATGAAATATACACCATATGTAGGTGATCCTCCCAACTATAGCTGAATTCCATAATGAAAGCCCATAGAATGTCCTCCAAGACATGATTGGTTCACTCCATATGGTCATCTGTTTGTGGGCGAAACGCCATGCTCAAGAACAATTGATTCCCAAATGACTCTTGTAATCCCATCCACAACTGGGAAGTTAAACGAGCATCACCATATAAAAAATATCATTGATGGGACTCCATGGAGTTGAACTATCTCCATCACATAGAGGCATTCCAAGCTCTCTACTAAACTCTACTCTCTAATAGATAGTAAGTGGTATAACTTGGTGAGTTGGTCAATGATCACCGAGATGGAATCATGTCCCCTAGAAATAAGTGGTAAAACCATCATGAATTCCATCGATATTTCATCCCACTTCCATTTCAACACCTCAAGGGGTTGATCTAAACTAGTTAAAACCTAGTGCTCAGCCTTCACCTGCTAGCACATAAGGCATAGAGAAATGAACTATGTCACTTCCTTCTTCATCCCTATCCACCAAAAATGATGTCATAGGTCCTAGTATATCATTAGCACACCGGGGTGTAATGACCAAGGGGATGTATGAAACTCCCACAGAACCTCCTCTTGTAATGTCATTGGAACAACTTTGCGTCCTCTCAAAAGAATGATGTGCTCCCCACCTTGGGTATATCCATCAGGGGAATCCCCTTTGTGCATCTGAGAACATAAGGTCTCGTAGTCGTTATCCCCAAGTTATACCTCTATGACTCGCTGCAATAGTGGATGGGTGAAAACTGTTGATTATGGGTAAGAGAAATCTTCTCCATCCAAAAAGGATAACTATAAAAAGGTCAAATACTCTCATGCCCCGTTCAGTAACTACGAACTAGATCTCCTACTAAGAGCATCTTCCACCATGTTCCTCTTCCCAAGAGTACAAAAAATCTCAAATTCATATTCCTAGAGTAACTCTAGACATCTCCCCTATCTCAATTTTAGAACATTTTGATAGAATATATACTTGAACTCTTGTGATCGGAGTAGACAATAAACTACTCACCCATCAGGTAGTGTCTCCACATATTCAATGCAAATACTACCACTACCAACTCAAGATTGTGGGTCACATAGTTCTGTTATTGGGGCCTCAACTAGCGTGAACCATAGGAAATCATTGCTTTCCTTTTCATTAGGACACAACCAAGTTTGGAATCTTATGCATCATAGAACACTACATACTTGACACCCTTCTCTGGGAATCTCAATATCTGGCACTCTTCAAACTCTGCCTCAACTTCTGAAAGCATTGGCATGGGGTCAAACTTAGAGAACTATCATGACCATATCAACTACTCATGAAGGTCATAGATCCTTGGTAGTGGATACTTGTTCTCCATAGTCACTTAGTTTATGTTTTATAAATCCACACACAACCTTAATCTCCCGTATTCCCCTTTTTTGGGTAAACAAAACCGGGGCTGCCTAGGGTGAAAAATTGGATCTTACTAAGCCTTTCCTCTACATTTCCTCCAATTGAACCCTTATCTTATAAAGATTTTTAAAATACATCCAATATTATTTTGTTGATATTAGTTCCATATCAGGGTGTAAAATAATGCATAAGTCTACCTCCCAATGGGTAGTTAATCCTGGAACAACTTCAGGAAAGATGTACTCATATTTCGTTACTACTGTTGGGAACCAAAATATCATAAAATCTACTACTATGAGGGCCATGCCATCCAACTCATGAGTAATAAGATGCACTATAATGACCCATACTTTACATACATTGTTAATACTTCAAAATTGAAGCATACTTATTACAACATATAACAAAACCACGAAAGGACCGTATAGGTATAGTGTCTTTAGAAACTGGGAAACATAAACAACTGGTTCATAAAGCGTCTACACTGTCTCCTATTTATTTCATCATATCTATAGCCCCTTTTGGCATATCTTACTTAATAACCTTCTTCCTGACCTGGGGAAAGAAAAAATACAAAAGGGTGAGCTCAATTGCTCAGTAAGGGTAAACAAAAGAAATATCAATCACATCGTATACATAAGCACATAACTTTTGGAAATCTTAACCTGCAAAAGAGATCATAATTTCATAACATGGGATAAATCATGGAAGTGAAATGTAATCACAATAATCATAACTTAAAACATGATACTTTGTGGCATACACACATAATCATAGAGAATCATTTCTTATTAGTCAAGACTCATTGCCAAGACTATCTTAGTGGACGAAGTCCCTTTCTGAACCGAGTCACCCTCGTTTCAGTCCTGTTTCACTGAACCGGTATAACCTACCGTTCTATCCATGTCTATCTCATGAGATATAAAATCTTTACCCAATGCATTGGGGGGAGATATAGGTCCCACCCATCTCATAATGATACCATTCTTATGTGTGCCACAAAATCATAAACAATACATCATATCATAACCCATGTAATAAAAATTGGATTCTTAAACATTGTGACATCATAAAACAATTCATATAAGATAAAGTAATTCATAAAAATAATTCCATCACAACATAATCAAATCAATGTAATAATAGGGATAAAAATAGAACCCTTTATTATCTTATATGGAAAATAATTTTGATAAAACACTTGAACTCCATTCTTGAGGAAAATATCTTTTCTACTTCAAAAACATTTTTCCTTTCTTAACATGTCATACAATTTTAAACTAAAAGAAGTTGATTAAAAATAAACTTTAAAACTTTTAAAGGATTATTCTTGGAAATAATGTTTTAAAAATACATTCATTCCATATAAGTTAAAAAACATTCTTCTCGTACTTTTGTCGGAAAAGTCAAAAAATACCTCGTACGAAAAACGACAAAATATTCCTTTAATATCTTTTACTAAAAACTCACCAAAGGGTAAAATTGGATTTAAACAGTTTTAGGTGAATGGAAATAATATTACATATTGAGGAAACATGGATGTGGATGATAAAATACACCCCAGTAAATACTAAAGTATAAACAATCTCAGCTAAAAATGAGATTGTGATATTTTCCATTACCTTAGGTCCGTTTTGCTTCGTAAGTGTATGAACCTCTTGTATAATGATTTAAATAATGTTATTGACTTATTAAAAAATTATAATTATTTTTATGATATCATATATGGTCATATTCTTAGCTTCTTAGTAGTAATATTTCATTCCTACTTGTTATTCGGGTGTTTATAACTTTTTGTTCTTATGCGTGTTTTATCGAATAAATTCTTATTCTTCTCTTTAGGTTATAGATACCTTATTTCCAGAATGGTATTAGTGTAATATATATCATATTCATTCATTCAATTCATTTATATAATCATTATGAAATGAAGATCATGTAGAACGAGTCGCATCACATCGTGGAGACTGTATTCCGTACGTACGCACGAGTGATGATATCGTTCCTATGATTGTAGAATTGTATTGGAGTGTATGTATACTATTTAAGAATCAGTATTAATTTATAATAGTCATATATAGTCATTATTTACACCATTATACCCATCCAAGTATGGTGGTGGTGGAAAATAGATTACACCACGGCGTGGAGACGGTATTCCGTACGTACGCACGCGCGGTGATTTCTTTTTCCGTAGGATGGATAGATGATGAAATAGGGTTGTTTCATACTTATAATAACATATCAGTATATGAGTTATACTGATGTTATTACTTCATAATGAAACAACTAAAGAAGAAGAAGTGGAAGAAGAAATAAAGATGAAAGAATCGGTAACGGACATTACCTCTTCTTTGAAGTGCTTCTTTGAGACCTTCTTTTAGGGAACTAAAATTGGTCTTTGAAGAAGACCATCACCTCTAGGATGTATATAGGGAAGTGGAGAGGAGGAATTGGAAGGTTCTTTCCGAGCTTGAAGGCTCAAAGTGGTGTGAGTAAGAGAGGGAAGAGGTGCCCTTTTATAAGGGAGGAGAGGGGCACCTTTGGAATAACTAAAAATATTATTTTATTATAAAGTAAATTTCGGTTTTAAATAGTTCCAAATTGATATATTTTGAAGCTAAGGTGGGTATGGGTCGAAATAATCTCATCCAATAGAATTTAGACATGTTTAGGTTCCTATTTTAACCTTATCATTTAGATTTAACATTAAGTTAAATAATTTTACTTTTACCGTGTCTTCTTGTGTTCTTATACTATAAGGTTAATAAACTTACCATAAGCAGCCAAACGAACCCCAAGTTGTTTATTATTAATATATATAACCTTATCTAAGTCATTTGGCCGAACCTTAGATTTTTAGGAATAAAATAACAATTACTAATATAATATTTGTTTTAAAAACTATTTTATGTCAATTTTGACACTATTTAGTAATTAATTTTTGTGAAAATAATAATAGAATGATTAGTTCGAAAAAAGTTAATTAAATCAATACTAACATGTCATATTAATCTATAAAATTAGTTGAATTCATAAAAAGTGTCAAATTACATTTATTTTTGTGTTTATAACATCAATTATGTCAATATTTCATTAATAAGATAATTACTGCATAATCTTTGTGTCATAAATAAATTAAATTATTTAATGTCTAAAAATTAAAAATAAAATACCATTATGTAGGAAATCCTTTTAGATTTCTAATTAATATTTATAGCTGAATTTATCTTATGTATAACCCCATATTAAAAATTATTTTCTTATTAAACTTTTGATTGTAACTATTTTAACCCTTCTTTAAATAAACTAATAATAAATGTCCTAATCTAATCCAAGTGAGCCTAAATGGTCATATTTTATTCCTAAGGTTGTTTTTGGTCGAATTACACTTGTCCAAAAGAATTAGGACATGTTTTAGGGTAATAATAATATCATATTTACCATTAGTTACCCTATTTACTTTTAACCGTGGTAAAAAAGAGTAAAAAGTTACTATTCACCAAAAAATTATTTTCATCTCATTGAACCACATTTTACTTACTGACATCAACCGTGTCTCTTGGATTTTTGAAATTCCACTCATAGAAGCGGTAAAATTAAGTTTTATGAAAAATTCAGTTTTTTAACTACAACTTAGTGGTCTCACTATTCATCAAAAATTGAAAGTTTTCAGAAAAATGCCAAAATTTCACCCTAGGATAATTTCGATATTACAAATCCAAAAATGAAGTCCATTTTGAAAAATAAAATTTATAAAATTTCAAAAAGTGGTTATTACTATTCATAACGGCTAGTTTTAATAATATTTTAATAGTATATTGTTGTTTAGTGAAACTCGGTATTGCATACGACGCAAGCTATCGGGGAATGTCGTGATTTCATGTAAAGCAAGCCAAGAAAGTGTTGTGTAGAAAAAGATTCCTTTGATGATTTATATAACATAAAAGTCTTGGGTGTTACATTCTACCCCCCTTAAAATGAATTTCGCCCTCGAAATTCGTCACTTTGTAACAAACAGATGAGGATACCTCTCCCTCATCATATCCTCAAGCTCCCATGTAGCTTCTTCTAATTGGTGGTTCCTCCATAAAACTTTTACCAATCGAGTGGTCTTGTTTCGTAGGAATTTTTCGCTATGATCCAGAATCTCTATCGGTTGTTCTTCATAAGAAAGATCTTACTCCAGTGGTACAACTTCTGATCTGAGTACATGTGAAGGATCAGGTATGTACTTTCTCAGGAGAGATACATGGAACGCATCGTGAACTTGAGAAAGATTCGGTGAAAGCTCCAATCGGTAAGCTACCTTCCCAACACGATCCAGTATTTCGAAAGGACTGATATATCTAGGGCTCAACTTCCCCTTCTTTCCAAATCTCATAACCCTCTTCCAGTGAGATATTCGTAAGAACACTTTATCACCCACTTCAAACTCGAGGTCTTTTCTTTGGTTGTCGACATAACTTTTCTATCGACTCTGAGCTGCTCTTATGTGTTGTTGAATAGATATGACCTTTTCTGCCATTTCATCAACAAGATCAGGTCCTAATAGCTTTCTTTCCCCAACTTCATCCCAGCAAGTTGGAGTCCTGCATTTCTTTCTATAGAGAGCTTCATAAGGAGCCATCTGAATACTGGAGTGAAAGCTATTATTATAATAAAATTCCACCAAAGGTAGGTGTTGATCCCAGCCACCTTTTAAATCCATAGAGAAAGCTCTCAACATATCTTCTAGGGTTTGAATTGTTCTCTCAGACTGACCGTATGTCTGAGGATGATAAGCAGTGCTGAAACTCAACTCTGTATCTAGAGTATGCTGAAGACTTTGCCAGAACTTCGAGGTAAATCTCGGATCCCAATCAGATATAATAGAAAGTGGTACTCCATGAAATCTTACCACTTCCTTTACATATATCCTGGCAAGCTGATCCATAGAGAAATCCTCTCTAATAGCAATGAACTGTGCAGACTTTGTAAGACGATCAACTATGACCCAGATAGCATTATTGCCTTTGGATGTTTTAGGAAGTCCTGTGACAAAGTCCATAGTGATGTTTTCCCATTTCCATTCGGGTATGGGTAATGGTTTTAACATCCCCTTAGACTTCTGTCTCTCAGCTTTAACTTGTTGACAAACCAAGCATCGAGAGACATATTCAGCAACATCTCTTTTTATTCCATCCCACCAGAAGTACTATTTCAGGTCCCTATACATCTTCGTGATTCCAGGATGAATAGAGAATGAAGAACTATGAGCCTCATCCAGCAGCTCCTTCTTTAATTCGAAGATGGGAGGAACACAAACCTGATTCCTGAACTTTATTGTCCCATCACAATCATGGTTGAATTCAGGAACATTTCTCACCTTCTTTTGTAACTCGACATCTTCTTTCTGTGCCTCTTTAATCTTCACATGTATAGATGGTTGAACATTCATTTGATAAAGATACGATTTTTCCCCATTCATTATAATTCCAAGATCCATCCTTTGTAAATCCATAAATATTGGATCTTTTGTGATCCTCATCATGGAGTGGTCTTGTCGACTTAATGCATCTGCCACCTTGTTTGCTTTCCCAGGGTGGTAATGGATTGAGCAGTCATAATCCTTAATCAGCTCCAACCATCTTCTTAGGCACATATTCAGCTCCTTTTGTTTGAAAATATACTTTAAACTTTTATGATCATTATAAATATCACACCTTTCACCATAAAGGTAATGCCTCCAAATCTTTAATGCAAAGATTACCGTAGCTAACTCCAAATCATGTGTTGGGTAATTTTGCTCATGGATTTTCAACTGTCGTGAGGCATAAGCTATCACCATATCATTTTGCATAAGAACACACCCCAATCCCTTCTTGGATGCATCACTATAGATCACAAACCTTTCTCCACTACAAGGTAGTGTGAGCATAGGTGCACTGGATAACCTTCTTTTCAACTCCTTGAAATTCTCTTCACATTCTTCCGTCCAGACAAACTTAACTCCTTTCCGAGTCAACTTGGTGAGTGGATTAGATAATCGTGAAAAATCATTCACAAAACGTCGATAATATCCAGCCAAACCAAGAAAACTTCAGATCTCAGTTACTATTGTTGGTCTCGACCATCTTTCAATAACCTCTATTTTTGCTGGATCCACAGATATCCCCTCTTTTGAGATTATGTGACCCAAAAATGCAACTTTTTGAAGCCAAAATTCACACTTGGTAAATTTGGCATAAAGCATCTCTTTTCTCAGGGTCTTCAATATAATTCTAAAGTGATCTTCATGTTCTTCCTTTCTCTTTGAATAGACAAGAATATCGTCTATAAAGACTACCACAAATTGATCAAGATAGTATCTAAGGACTCTATTCATCAGATCCATGAAGATAGAAGGGGCATTAGTAAGACCAAATGGCATCACTATAAATTCATAGTGTCCATACCTAGTACGGAAAGCCGTCTTTGGTATATCCTCCCTTTTGACCCTTAATTGATGATACCCTGAACGAAGATCAATCTTGGAAAAGTATTGAGCTCCGCGTAGTTGGTCAAATAGTTCATCAATGCACGGGAGAGGATATTTGTTCTTGATAGTAATCTTGTTAAGTTCTCGATAATCAATGCAGAGTCTCATTGATCCATCTTTCTTCTTAACAACTAGAACAGGTGCTCCCCAAGGTGACGCGCTAGGGCGTATGAACCCCTTATCAAGATTCTCTTGGAGTTGCTTCTTCAATTCCTGCAACTCAATTGGGGCCATTCTATAAGGTGTCTTTGAAATAGGCAAAGCACCTGGTACGAGTTCTATTGAAAACTCAACTTCACGATTCGGTGGAAGACCCGGTAATTCCTCCGGAAAGACATCATCAAACTCCCGTACAATGGGCATATTCTTAATCGTGAGTTTATCACCAACCATTTGAGATAAATAACCTTCATTTAGTGGAATCAATACCCATAAAATGGAAGAAATTTCCACTGGAAGGTTATGTTCATCCTTGCATTGATAGACGATCATAGATTGATCTGGAATATGAAATGTGACTTCCCTTCTTTGGAAATTGATATGAGCTCCATGTAGAGAAAGCCAATCCATGCCAATAATCACATCAAATTCCACTATAGGAAGGATCACAAGATTTTCAGGAAGCACTTTCCCACAAACTTCGATCGGACAAGTATTATAAACTTTTGATGCGACTGTTGTGCCATTAGGTGTTGTCACAACTAACTCAACATCTAATTGTTGAGGTAATACGGTGATACCCTTAGAAAATTCTTCAGAAATAAAAGAGTGGGTGGATCCAGAATCAAATAAAACTTTTTCTACTTTAGAGTGGATGGTAAGTGTACCTTTCACCACATTGTTATCGTACTCCACATCGCTGATAGAAATTGCATGTGACTTTATTTTGTCTTTATCCTTAAGAGTTTTTTGACGTCGACCATCATCATCAACCCTTGGATTAGGGAATTTATTGGCATAATGTCCCATCTCCTTGCACTTGAAACATTGAAGTGTAGTAGGTTCATTCTGTGTATCCCTTACTTTGTTTGCATCATTAGACATCTTCTTCCCATCATCACGGCAATCAAATGCCTGATGACCTTCCTTTCCACATTTGAAACATTTACTTGACCCTTTAAGACAACTCCCTCTATGTTTCTTTCCACACTTTGAGCATAAGGGAGAGCTCGTCTTCTTTTCAGTGTGCTCTTTAGATTTTCCTTTGATTTCCATTTTCCTCTTCTTATCAAACCCATATGACTGATGGGTTACTCCAATCTCCATCTCAACTTTGAGAGCACATCGAACGATTTCTTCGTAGCTATTGAAGTCCCTTATGGCTAACGCCCTTCGAAGACTTGGTTTTAAGCCACTAAAGAATCGATCGATCTTACTCTCAGGTTGGATAATAATACCAGAAGCGTACCTTGCAAGTCTTGTAAAATTTGTTTCATAGGTACCAACAGATTCATCATCCTTTTGCTTCAGTTCAATAAAGTCTTTCTCTATCTTTGTTCGGAGGATACGAGGGAAGTACTTATTGAAAAATAAGTTTTTGAACTCGTCCCATTCTATGGACTCAATTTCATCCCTTTGCCTCGTATTCTTAATAATATTCCACCATTGATCAGCATCTCCTTCCAAACGATACACTGATAGGATGACTTTATCATGTTCAGAACATTGAAGAACTGAAAACATCTTTTCAGTAGTAATAATCCATTGTTCAGCAACTAATGGATCAGTAGACCCGCTGAAAGAATGTGGAAGCTGCCTCATGAAGGATTCAATAGAATGTTGCTCCTTCCTTTGCTCGTTTGGAAGTCCTGCATGATTCATAGCTTGAGAAATTTGTGTGAGCATGGCTACAAGATTTTTCATTCCATCTCCCATAACGTTTGGTTGCTCAGGGGGAAAATCATTGCATTGCCCGTCGCATTCCGCATTAACACGGTTCCTTCGGGTTCCATCCATTGACTAAAACCAAGAAGAATAGTGTGACCAACACTAATTATAATAGGAAAACCACATAATCAAGAATAAAATTTTACACTTAAGGTCTTATCCTAGGTTATTCATGGAAATTTCTAAAACACTAAGATTTTGTTCTATGCTTAGACTTATCCTTAGGGTTCTTACTAAGGCTTTCACATCCGAGTTTCCAAAGGTTGACTATACCTTTCCTATGATACCAACTATAACGACCCATACTTTACATACATTGTTAATACTTCAAAATTGAATCATACTTATTACAACATATAACAAAACCAGGAAAGGACCGTATAGGTATAGTGTCTTTAGAAACTGGGAAACATAAACAACTGGTTTATAAAGCGTCTACACTGTCTCCCATTTATTTCATCATATCTGTAGCCCCTTTTGGCATATCTTACTTAATAACCTTCTTCTTGACCTGGGGAAAGAAAACATACAAAAGGGTGAGCTCAAATGTTCAGTAAGGGTAACCAAAATAAATATCAATCACATCGTATACATAAGAACATAACTTTTGCAAATCTTAACCTGCAAAAGAGATCATAATTTTATAACATGGGATAAATCATGGCAGTGAAATGTAATCACAATAATCATAACTTAAAACATGAAACTTTGTGGCATACACACATAATCATAGAGAATCATTTATTGTTAGTCAAGACTCATTTCCAATACTATCTTAGTGGACAAAGTCCCTTTCTGAACCGAGTCACCCTCGTTTCAGTCCTGTTTCACTGAACCGGTATAACCTACCATTCCAGCCATGTCTATCTCATGAGATATAAAATCTTTACCCAATGCATTGGAGGGAGATATAGGTCCCACCCATCTCATAATGATAACATTATTATGTGTGCCACAAAATCATAAACCATATATCATAGCATAACCCATGTAATAAAAATGGGATTCTTAAACATTGTGACATCATAAAACAATTCATATAAGATAAAGGAATTCATAAAAATAATTCCATCACAACATAATCAAATCAATGTAACAATAGGGATAAAAACATAACCCTTTATTATCTTATATGGAAAATAATTTTGATAAAACACTTGAACTCCATTCTTGAGGAAAATATCCTTTCTACTTCAAAAACATTTTTCCTTTCTTAACATGTCATACAATTTTAAACTAAAAGAAGTTGATTAAAAATAAACTTGAAAACTTGTAAAGGATGCTTCTTGGAAATAATTTTTTAAAAATCCATTCATGTCGTATAAGTTAAAAAAACATTCTTCTCGTACTTTTGTCGGAAAAGTCAAAAAATACCTCGTACGAAAAAAGACAAAAGATTCCTTTCATATCTTTTACTAAAAACTCACCGAAGGGTAAAATTGGATTTAAATAGTTGTTGGTGAATGGAAATAATATTACATATTGAGGAAACATGGATGTGGATGATAAAATACACCCCAGTAAATACTAAAGTATAAACAATCTCGGATAAAAATGAGATTGTGATATTTTCCCTTACCTTAGGTCTGTTTTGCTTCATAAGTGTCTGAACCTCTTGTATAATGATTTAAATAATGTTATTGACTTATTCCAGAATCATAATTATTTTTATGATATCATATATGGTCATATTCTTAGCTTATTAGTAGTAATATTTCATTGCTACTTGTTATTCGGGTGTTTATAACTTTTTGTTCTTATGCGTGTTTTGTCGAATAAATTCTTATTCTTCTCTTTAGGTTATAGATACCTCATTTACAGAATGGTATTAGTGTAAAATATATCATATTCATTAATTAAATTCATTTATATAATCATTATGAAATGAATATCATGTAGAACGAGTCGCATCACATCGTGGAGACGGTATTCCGTACGTACGCACGAGTGATGATATCGTTCCTATGATCGTGGAATTGTATTGGAGTGTATGTATACTATTTAAGAATCAGTATTACTTTATAATAGTCATATATAGTCATTAATTACACCATTATACCCATCCAAGTAAGGTGGTGGTGGAAAATAGATTACACCACGGCGTGGAGACGGTATTTCGTACGTACGCACGCGCGGTGATTTCTTTTTCTGTAGGATGGATAGATGGTGAAATAGGGTTGTTTCATACTTATAATAACATATCAGTATATGAGTGATACTTATGTTATTACTTCATAATGAAACAACTAAAGAAGAAGAAGTGGAATAAGAAATAAAGATGAAAGAATCGGTAATGGACATTACCTCTTCTTTGAAGTGCTTCTTTGAGACCTTCTTTTATGGCACTAAAATTGGTCTTTGAAGAATACCAGGACCTCTAGGATGTCTCTAGGTAAGTGGAGAGGAGGAATTGGAAGGGTTTGGCCGATCTTGAAGGCTCAAAGTGGTGTGAGTAAGAGAGGGAGGAGGTGCCCTTTTATAAGGGAGGAGAGGGGCACCTTTGGAATAACTAAAAATATTATTTTATTATAAAGTCAAGTTCGGTTTTAAATAGCTCCAAATTGATATATTTCAAAGCTAAGGTGGGGATGGGTCTAAATCCTCTCATAAAATATAATTTAGATATGTTTAGGTTCCTATTTTAACCTTATCATTTAGATTTAACATTAAGTTAAATAATTTTACTTTTACCGTGTCTTCTTGTGTTCTTATACTATAAGGTTAATAAACTTACCATAAGCAGCCAAACGAACCCCAAGTTGTTTATTATTAATATATATAACCTTATATTAGTCATTTGGCCGAACCTTAGATTTTTAGGAATAAAATAACAATTACTAATATAATATTTGTTTTAAAAACTATTTTATGTCAATTTTGACACTATTTAGTAATTAATTTTTGTGAAACTCATAACAGAATTATTAGTTCGCAAAAAGTTAATTAAATCAATACTAACATGTCATATTAATCTATAAAATTAGTTTAATTAATAAAAAGTGTCAAATTACATTTATGTTTGTGTTTATAACATCAATTATGTTAATATTTCATTAATAAGATAATTACTGCATCATCTTTGTGTCATAAATAAATTAAATTATTTAATGTCTAAAAATTACAAATAAAATACCATTATGTAGGAAATCCTTTTATCTTTCTAATGAATATTTATAGTAGAATTTATCTTATGTATAACCCCATATTAAAAATTATTTTCTTATTAAACTTTTGATTTTAACTATTTTAACCCTTCTTTAAATAAACTAGTAATAAATGTCCTAATCTAATCCAAGTGGGCCTAAATGGTCATATTTTATTCCTAAGGTTGTTTTTGGTCGAATTACACTTGTCTAATAGAATTAGGACAAGTGTTAGGGTAATAATAATATCATCTTTACCCTTAATTACCCTACTTACTTTTAACCGTGGTAAAAAATGTAAAAAGTTACTATTCACCAAAAAATTATTTTCATCTCATTGAACCACATTTTACTTACTGACATCAACCGTGTCTCTTGGATTTTTGAAATTCCACTCACAGAAGTGGTAAAATTAAGTTTTATGAAAAATTCAGTTTTTTAACTACCACTTAGTGGTCTCACTATTCATCAAAAATTGAAAGTTTTCAGAAAAATACCAAAATTTCACCATAGGCTAATTTTGATATTACGAATCCAAAAATGAAGTCCATTTTGAAAAATAAAATTTATAAAATTTCAAAAAGTGGTTATTACTATTCATAACGGCTAGTTTTAATAATATTTTAATAGTATATCGTTGTTTAGTGAAACTCGGTATTGCGTACGATGAAAGCTATCGGGGAAGGTCACGATTTCGTGTAAAGCAAGCCAAGCAAGTGTTGTGTAGAAAAAGATTCCTTTGATGATTTATATAACATAAAATTCTCGGGTGTTACATGCACCCTCCTATTAATGAGTTCATCTTGTGCTACATGGGTTTCCTTTTCTCTGAAAAAGGAAAACCTCGTTCCATCGTTGCAGACATATCGCACCCTTTGCCCAAAACAGTCAACTAGGGAATGAAATGTGGGTGACCAATCCATATCAAGAATGAAATCGGAATGCCTCAACACTAATTCTAAGAGGTTCCAACTGAAACTCTTTACCCAATGGTTTAGGTCACACTGTTGATATAGATAAGTGATCATTGAGTCTTCTCCAGTAGGTGTCTCTAAGCGTAAGGGTCGAGTCAACTGTCTAACCAGAATCTCAAGGTCTCATACCAGATTTTTGACAAGAAAATAATGACTATAATCTATTCCTATCAATTCAGAATATAAAGTATAAAATTCTCATATCATACCTTGAATCATTCTTGGATCCACTGGGTCGTACACCTCGACTACACATAGATTCCCCACCCATGTCCTTTAGCTCCCTGAGCCTGGAGTGGACTACAAGGGTTGGGGGTGGTAATATGTTGAAATGACTACCACCACCTACTACTATCCTAGATCCTCTAGCACATATGTTTCCCTGTGGATCTACCTGCTCTTTTTTCTACCTCTTCTTTGGCTTCCATCCACTATCTCCCAATCAGTAGCACGACAGGTTTTACAATCTCGAGTGAGATTTCACCTACCGTCACATGACTAGTACCACCTATCCCTAGGATAACTGATACTCCCTATAAACCATGAACCATAGATCCTTTGTACTAGGACCTCTTCCTGAAATTTCTCCCATTTCTAGATCCCTAAGACTGACATCGGATCCCTGTTTTCAAAGTCTCTGCACCTACCTATCCACTGCTGACTACCACCAGATGTATTTTCCCAACCAAGGAACTCTCAACCACCAAATCCTACTCTATCACCATATCATAGATATGAATTAATAGAGGGGATACAGTAGCTAAAATGTCTCTGTGTAGACCTCACTCAAAGGTTCAATCCCTGTAGTTATGATTATGTGTTATATCTATCGAATACCTGGAGAGGTAGTTATTCCTCGATGAATTCTCAGACACTAACATGTCATCATTACAGAGCTGTAGAAGCTCCTGGTAATTCATAACCCCAAACATATAAGGTGAGAAATCCTCTCTGAAAATTTCCTCAAACTCTTCCCATGGAAGGGTCGCCTCATCGTAAGCTCAGGTAACTAAACTCCACCATCACCCTATAGATACAAAGAGAAGGCTCACCTCCAAAACCACCATCTGATCTGGTGGTATCCTAACAAGATGGAAAACTCAATTCACCACCTCAAGCCAGTCCTCATCTATTTGTGTGTCAGGCCCACCTCAGAACCTAAGGGGTCTCTACTTCTAAAAGTCATGAAGTGTGCTTAGCCTATGCTCTTCATCTACTGGTATTGTGAGTAACATGTGATTCTCTACAGGTGACGGTATGGATGGTGCACTACCTGGAGGTAACATATGGGGAACTGATCCCTGTATCCAAACCTTTCACTTAGGGGATCATCCTTGTGATCAAGCTACTAAATCCTAGCTGGTATATATTGCAAATACATCCTGTAATAGAACATTATGTACCACGTTCAATGAGTATATCTAGAGATATGAATCGAGAAGGACACAGAAACCAAAATCCATTCCTATATGATGCATGTACCATTATTGTTTCCATGAAACCAATTTTTTCATGTACTGAGTATAAAATTAGGTTATCAGAGTCCTTGTGTATGGATATGTTAGTTTTCGTAACAACACTGGAATCCCTGTCCTAAAATCCAAACTCAAAACACTTAACATTGTTTCCCCAAACCAAAATCACATGCTCTCGTTCCTAAGGTAAAACCTACCACCTATGATACCACTCTGTCATGACACGTACCAGTAGGGCCCATGTACTGACTCCCCAATCTAGCCTTCAATAGTCCAGGGGTAGGTTACTAGTACGAAGTAGGTATATCGCTAACATGGGAGGCATTGGTCAAGTACCTAAACACAGGCACACAACTCCAAGAACACAAATGATGAAATGTAAAAACCACTGAGGAAAAAAATTAATGAACACCACTAAACCAAACCAATGGAGTACAACAGGGAAAGTAAAGTGAAAAAATGTAAATTGGACAAGAATAAAATTCCACCAAAATAAAGAGTCTATAAACTACAAAGTCCAACTGGTGAACAAAAGGTACTGGGACTTCTTTTTGTAGTCGTATGAAAACCTTGGCCTATATGAACCCATGAAGCATCTCCTGGTCCTAGAACTGGTCCTAGTCCACCTAGGACTCTTTTAAAAGGTTGCATTTATGCATGAGACATGACACGTGTGGGAAAAGCCCACACAGGGTTGAGTATATCAATACTCATTATGACACCCAAAAACCAAAAAAATCAATACATAAAGTAAAGGTATAGTCATATATATAAAATTATGTGTCTACAGAACATATAAAAAAGATATCCAGATATACATAAACATGGGACCATATTCTAGAGTTAAGTCCCAACTACCACATACCAACACTAGAGATTCAGTTCGAAGATTCCATGAAGCACTCATCTAGGAGCACATACTCCTGAGTCCAGTATCACTGATGATGTCCATCCAAGAGGTGATACTCATTGGAAACCATCATGAGAGAGATATGATTATATATATTAAGAGAGATACAATACACTAAATCCATGAGAACTCAATCCATGAGTGGGGAAGATCATGATACATAGATGAGGATCACTGCCAGGGCCATGGGGTGATACCATGACTCATCCGGATTCACCTACAAAGTAGAGGATAAACTTCTGATAGGATTGATAATGATGATACCAAGACTCTACTTATGGAATAATAATGGATATAGGATCCTAATATAGACCTCCTGGAGGGTATTCCAATGACACTATCCTGAAAGTCCTGCTAAAGGGGTCATACTCTTGTGAGTAGGAAACGATACCCATTAACCTTTAGGGTACAGATCAAGGGCACCAACCCTAAAAAAATTCCAAGATATGGTGGACAAGGAGATCAATCCGTGTATAATAGAGTACACGGTGTGTAGTAGAGTCACATGTCATGCCCCTTGACCTCAGGTAATTCCCTTGTACAACGGACCATGTTAGAAGTGCATGTCATTTAAAAATAGAGTACACAGCATATAGAAGGGTCACACATCATGTCCTTCCATATGGGTTCCACCTGTGTACTCTATCCTTGTTTCATTACATGATGTCACCCCAGGTTCACCTGCTCATGTACGAGTATATGCGGTAACCCATGTATTCGGTCTAGGTTTGGTTTTGTGTTGGGGTAAACGCCATGTTGGCAAGCCGTGTACTCCACCCCGTGTTCGTGTACCACCTGACATACACACCAAGCCTTGGGGAGTGTCCCACATTCCGTATGATAGGGGTTACATGTTGTGTGACACTTTATTTCCTCCTGAAATCCTATCCTCCATTAAGAGGGGGAACACGTCGTGTAATCCTAGATTACACTCTGTGTAGCGTAGTATTTTCTAGAATCCCTGGTTCTGGATATGTCCATATCCTCTACTACTCCGTCCACCATTACAATCATTCCTTGTTGGGAATATCAAGATCTATCATCTTTCATCCATGCCATCACCCAAAAAATGTGTTTCCTCTTCCAATTCGGTCGCACAACAGATTAAAAAGTCATTATTTGTTCTTCCAAAGAACACCGAAGAACATGGATTCAAGGATCCACTATCCTCTAAATTTCTCCATGTCTATGTTCACACATCCTTCATGTCATGTTGATCCCAGATCTGTGATATTGAATCATTTCGCCTAGAATCAGGTGTGCAACGATCGATTTATTGGGATATGTCGAGTTGTGGGCCAAGAGAAGAATGACCATGAAGAACAATGAATGAGGAGGAGAAAATCATAAATCAAACAAGAGGAATGGACATAAATCGATGTCCGGGTCAATCTTGGTTTGTTACCATTATAAAGACAATCGAATTAGTCAACAAATAATCACAATGTTCAAATTTTAATAAAATACTTCAGAAATAAAACCCATCCCATGAGGTTATAATCGAACCATAGATCAACAAGTTCATTAGTTGGTTTGATTTCATCGTGGAATTCAAGAACAAGGAATGAAATACCAAATAACACGTTAAAACTTTGATTTAGATCTCTTTCTGATGAATTTTTGTCATTGTGTCATACTCATTGGTGAGATCCATTAAGAATAGCATTCTTTGATCATCAATCTATGATTTCATTTTTATTTCCTTGAGAGGTTTATCCAAATATATCCCTAGAAATTCAATGTCATTCAAAAGGTTAGGCGTCTAACCCTATGATTTCTGAATAAGTATTATTTTAAAGAAAATCATCATCACATCAATAAAATAATTTATCTTTAAACTATTTAATGATGATTACATCCTTTTTGGGTTTTTCCGAAGAAGACCTATGTCGACTAAAGATAATTCACACCTAAGGAAAAAACAAATTAAAAACTCAATAGTGATCTCATATTTCCAATATAATTATTTATTAATGAGTTATTAGGATTTGAAAATAAAATAATTTTTATTTTATTATTTTATTTATGGTTATGTCCAAAAACTATCTTTCATATCTGACCCATGCTAGCCAATGTTAGGCCTCACCTAAGGTAAATACACTACTATAAATACAACAGTGCCCTTGGGTTTTTGATCTGGACACCCATTTTAGAGTTATTCAAATTTTTTATGAAAACCACTAGCATGCTTTATTAGAAACTGGCCATTTTTCAATGAATTGTTCTAGGAACAATGGGTCTCATAATTGCATTCCGTCTTAGAATACGGTCTCATAATTTTCTTAAATAAATTATCAAAATAAAATTAGGAAAATAAAATTCATTATACAATGGTATAGGTCATCTATAAAAATTATTATTAGTAATCTATTTAGATGTCACCATTCGAGGCCTTGTATAGTAGGTTATTCTAATAGTCACACCACCTAATAGAATTAGGGGAGTATTCTATTTTTTTTGTTGGATCTCGTGTTAGAAATTTCAAGGAATATTAATATAATATTGAATTGTTAGATGAATTTTATCAGTGTTTAGTGATCATATTCCAATTGGTGATTCTATTCTCTATACATTTTAGCAAGAGACTAGGAATTCATGAGTGGTTCGCCTTGATTAGGTCATAGGTAGTTATAATGTCAATGGGATTTGGTTACCATATTTATTAGGTCTCTTTGGGTTATCGAGAGTCTTAATAAAACTTATTATTGATTATTAATTTACCAAAGATATAATGTGATTCTTAATGAATTACATATATCAATGTTCTAGATATATCATCTAAATACTTCTCAAGTGATTTGAATTGATTTGTATGATTTTTTAGAGTATTTTTAGTTTAAGAAATAATGATTATGTATTGTATACATAGAAAGAATATTGTTTTAGGGATGATTGAATTACTATTATTTGTATACTCGTAGCATGAATGTATCCAAGAAGATACATGGGATTGATAGGTCAATAAAAAAGAAAATTTTCTAGATAATTTTGTTAGAGCCACTAAGTGACATGTCAAAGTGATGTTTTTTGGTTTAGTATGAAACTTTAAGATACCCCACATAATGTGGTAGAAATTTGAAAAAAAATCAAACCATATGTAATTTAGTGTTATCCAGTTTTTGATAGTGTCGTATGTGGTTAGGAATTGAATTTTAAGGAATTATTTTTGAATGGGGGAAGAATTATTAGGAGTAAACATCCCACCATAATACCAATTGGAGTCCACAAGACATCCAATATGCAAGTAAGAGGCTACAACATCTCTTATTGGGGTTCTAGTGGGGTTGTACTTAAACCCTAATCACCAACTTATGTTCTAGTGTAGTTCCACTAGAGTTCCACTGGGTTTCCACTAGTATTCCTATGGGAACTCAATTCCACCTATATTAGGGGTATTTTATTAATTTTATAGTTACATTTTTAATTAAATATATCCCTTATCTACTTCTAAGGAAACATGAGTTTCCAAACTCCCACCTTTCATCTCTATATCTTTATTTATCTTCATTTACCTAGATCCTTAGAAGAATTTTGATTCATTGGTTTTGTTAGAGATCTATAAGTATGTTATCCTAGTTTAACACTAATTTCATAATTTTCCTTTCTATTATCAGATGTTTCATTTGGACCTAATTTGAAATTCTTTTCTATATTTTTAATTTTACCTTAAAACAATCATTTTATTCACTAATATTTGATAACAAAAAATCTATAACAATATTTTAGGGGGTCACTAAATTCTACATAATTTTATATGAGTTTCATATGTCATATGTTATGATAGTGTAGTGGGAGTTCAAAAATTAAATTGAATGAACGGAAAAAACCCAACAATACCTTACCAAAGCTATTAGTAAACCAAGGGAGCAACCCTAATCCTACCTCCAATAGATTAGGGACTCGAGACTAACAATAAGAATATATACCTCAAACATGGGAGTCCTTATCATAATGAACATTCATAGAACCACATATTTCTAGAAAATATTATAACAATGAAAAAATAAATATATAAGCAAAATATAATATAATATGATTGATAGGCATGAAAAATAACCATAATAGTGTGAAAATTTCAACACCTGAGAGTAGGGGAAAATATATGAGACCAAATAATATAATAATGATGGACCTTTAACAATAGAAAACTGGAAATTGTTTTATATTTTAAAAAGTTTTTTTTAAGTATATTTTCCTCAAGAAATGTTTAAAATTATTTTTAAATATTCCATTATAATTTTTCAAGTCTATTTTCATAGAAAATGATTTCAAAAATATTTAATTATTTTTCAGTTTTAAAAATTGATTTTTAAAGAAAAGTATTCTTACACAAGAAATGTTCCATGTAATTTATCTTTAAAAATAATTCTTCATATAAGATAAAATCCTTTTATATAACTTATGTTTTACTAGGGATATGATCCAAGGAAACCATTTTTTTCTTTCTCTGAATGGTTTATTTTTATAATGACATGATACTTATGAAATCCATTTCTTTTTCTATGGGTTATAGTATGATGAGATAATAAAATGATTATGAAACCTATTAATTTCCATACGATATGATATGATGAAACATTTATGAATCCCATTTCATTTCATAGATTATGATATTATGAATGTTTTATGATCTTGTGGAACACATACGTATGATTTTCATTATGTGACGGTGGTTACATTATAACCAAGGATGATGGTTGTGTTATAACCAAGGATTGTGGTTATGTTTTAACAAAATATGGGTGGGACCTATATCTCCCTAAAATAAATTGGATAATGATTTATATCTCATGATATATATAGGACTAGAACTGGGAGTAAACTCAGTTCAATAAGTGAATTTTTCTATAATAATGGTCTTGGGAGTGAACCTTGACTACTATGATGTTTTATGGAGTGAACCCATTCCACTATGTGTAAAGGGATGTCATTGGGGATGGTGGTGTGTCCCAACCAGGAGGTGGATCCACCCATGTAGTTTTATGGTATGTTTTTTCAATGATCTTTCACTATGAAGAAAGTGAATTTATATGCTTATGTGTGTTCCAAAATTCCATGTCTTATGCCAATTTTATGCTCTCATGGCTCATATTATTTGATTTCCTTATGATTCATGTCTTATGAACTTCCAATATTTATTCCATGACTCAATATTATGATCATTACATGGAGGGTATGTTTTTCAAAAGTTATGCTCGTGTTATCATACCCTTATACTCATGTTATGATTATGTATCTCCCTTGTTTAATCTTACTAATCATCTAAGCTCACCATTTATTATGTTTCATTTTCCCAGGTTCTGAAGAAAGTTTTTAAGTAGGGTATGTTTATGAAGAGTATTAAATGGGATGATCTTTATGGGATACTTTATAAATATTTAAAGAATTAAAAATATTGTGTTCCATGTTTCCAAAGGCAATAATATATTACAGTCTTTAGGCTTGTGTTTTTGTAATGTAATCAATATTCATCTAAAAATTTGTAATATCCATATATGATAAGTAAGGGTCACTAGAGTTGGTATTAGAGGAAAGGTTTAGTTAACCTTTGGAAACTAGGATGATAAAAATTTAGTAAGATCCCTAGGGATATTTCTAAGGATATATCTTGGGATGTATTTAAAGATAACTCTAAGGATGATTCAATGTATAGGAAAATGTCCTAAGATGTTGGTAAAGGATAGAGTGATTGGTTTAATTTCAATTACATCCCTATCTGGATACTATAAGTTAATGTGTCTTGAGAACAAAGTAACCTATGGGTAATAAATTTGAAAATGGGTCATTAATATAGACTCCATTGTTAACTAATGTATGAAAATGGACCTTGATAAACACCTTGTTTGACACTCCTTTGGGATATGCTTTGAAAATTCACAAAATATTTATGGACCATCATAAATATTTAAATAGATTATGATCATGGATAACCTATTTTAAGTTAAAGGTGTCATATATTTAAAAAAAGGTGTCATGATTTAGACATCCTATAATTGATTTTTCATGATTATTTGGTTTCTCATTATGATTAGTATTGCTCATACTATACTTTTTATTTTAAAATAAATGGAAAGAACCATAAGAAACTGGTTTAACATTGAATTTGATGGAAAATTTGACAATGATATGACAAATAGGATGATTAATGAAGTGAACAATATTGTGATAATGTCTAATCAGTTATCACATAACATGATTAACAATGTTCACCTTAACCAACTCTCAAACTCACCAAAGAATAGAAGGATATAGTTCACTAAGATTTTAGGTAGTGGAGGCCATGTAGGAAAGAATAATCAGTTTCCTATATGTAAATAATGTGGGAAGAAGCACTCAAGGTAATGTCTCAAAGGAACGAAAAGATAGTTCATGTGTGGAGAACAAGGGAAAAGAGTAAGCAATTATCAAGGTAAAATTAAAAGTTTAGTTAATTAAATGAATGGTAATATTAGTATACCTAAGGTATTAGCAATTTATTAAGGATTTAAATATACAAGGTATGGGAATTATTCAAATCGATGACCTGGATGGAAATATCATGAAGAGAATCAACAAGTTTGTGTGAGTAATGGTTATATTGCTGATAATGAAGAGATTGTAAATGTCATATGAAAGGAAGAAGTGTTAGGGAATAAGACAAATAATAATGGTTAATGGTTTGTGGAGAAGTTGGAAAGATTGATATATTTATGTATTGGTATTTAAATAATTGTATTTTTATTAGTGGTATTTTGGTTATTATAATCATAAAACATCAATGGATTGTTCCAGAAAATTTTTTTATTAAGGATTTTCAAGAATATGTTAAATGGAAATGATGGCATAAAAAATTATTGAATGGAAAGGTGATATTTTGATTACGGAATGGTAACCCTTAATATATTCCTAAATTTGAGAAAATGGCATTTAGTTTGGATAAATATATGATTGATACAAATAATTTAAATTGTATATTATTGATGACCTCAGAACTGATAAAGGATTTTTTGAAAAAGTGGTTTATGTTTTCATTGATGGAGTTTACAATATTATTGTATCTATGGAATATATTCAATAATCTCTGGTTTTATTCAAATAATGAGTAATCATGCATATTTTCATTTAGATCCTATGGTAATTCAGATTATTACCATGATTCAAGAGAATACATAATGAAGTTATTCACATGTTTGGTATGTGACAATTGAGAAATAATTAATGATTTTTTGAGTATTAAAGTTAAGTTGATTTTGATAAATTTAGTGACCATATTTATAAATTTTTAATTTTGGAAGGGTTATAATTTTTACCATTTATATAATGGTTTAAGTTAAACTTTGGACTATGTTTTATAGATTAATGTATAACTCCACCATATGAAGATTTATCCATATTGGATAAGCAGTGTTAATTTTTTTGTGACTGAATGAATGAATTATCATTCTATTGTAGATATTTTTTAGTAATACATACATGAAAAAATTTATCTATTAGAGTAAAAACTGAGGTTTGAAATTTATCAAGGAAAAACCAAATAATGAAATGGTTCCCATGAAATAAAAAGATATCAAGTAAGTAAATTTTCATATGTTCTCAGTCTATATGGAAAAGTAATTCCCTAACATTAGTAAATGGATCTTTAAATAAAAAACATTTCCTGTTATCATCATTTTTTATGATATTAATAACTTTTTTCATGACTCTTTGATTTATATATTAGTGGTCGTCAACATTCTCCTCACCATATTCTTTATCACTCTCTATTAGTATTTGGGTGTTATTTTTATCTTCTATATCCCTATTTTCGCTTCCCACATATGTTCTTATTTTTTTAAATCTAGTATGTTTAATTCAAGATGAACTTCATACATCCCTTTCTCTTTTTTAAGAGGATATTTTATTAACCATTTTTATGATGTGGGTTCCGATAAATTAATTTTAAGATGTTAAACATTTGATGATCAAGATTAATTTAAAGGGAGAAATTCATTTTGAGGGGGGTAAAATGTAACACCCTAAGATATTCTAAAATATTTTTTTCCAAATTAATTTAATCTTTTTGATATTTTTCATTACACGTAACAATGAATTTATCATTTCTTACATGAAAGCACTAAGTTTGGATTGCAGTACATGCAAAACCGAGTTTATCTTACGTTACATGGAATTATAAGTTTAGATTTAATTACATGCAACACTAATTTTGGATTGTGTTACACATAATACCGATTTTAGCTTACATTATATGCAACACCGATTTTAAACAAAACATGGCATACTATTAAAATATTATTATTTAATTTGATATTTATCAATAAATTTTTGGAATGGAGGGTATGAATAAGATTAACTAAATTATGAAAACATATGGTTTATACATGTATATATAATGAATTATTTTATGACCAATTAATTAGAAATGAAAATCAAAAACATTTTTAAAATAAAGGAGATCATTTTTAAAAAAAAAATATTTGTATGCATATAAATTCATTTTACCTCAATAAATTAAATGAATCACTTTTAGTAAATTATTTAAATAAAATTTATATATTATATATTCAATCAAATTTTTCAAATTCTTATTGTGTGTTTTCTAGATAATAGATAATAATAAATCCAATTTTAGTCTTAAAAAGTGTATTTTTCTGAAAAAATGCTTTGTCGCCTTTTTTGGGTGCACTTATTTTAATATTACTTTTAAAAAAAATTAAAAATTTTATTTTAAAAAAATAAAGTTAATTTTTGAAATTATAATATCAAAATTATCTTTGGGTGAATTTTTGTGATTTTTTTGAAAAGTTTTTTTTTATGAATAGTGAACAATACTAAATTTTAATTGCAAATTATCTTTTTTTTTAATTTAATTTTAAAGATAAAATATATTTTAAATTGGGTTTTAAAGTAATATTAGTAAAATTATATATCTATAAATCCAATTTAGGTCATTGTAATCAATTTCATATTGACATTTGTTAAAAAACTTTATAAACTTTTGAACATTTTCTCTTTAGAGAATCACTTTATCATCACGTCTGCAGGATTAATTTTAAATTAAAATGTTAAAATTATATAAATGGAATTTTGAAAAATGGATTAAATATTTTTAATAATAATAATTTATAGTATCTAATAATTTTAACATAATATTTTTCTAAAATTAATAGTTAGAACAATAAAAATAAATTATTGTAGTTAAGGTAAAAATTGGTTTACTATGAGGTTAATCTAAAAAGATAAGGGTTAAAATGACTAACCAACTTGTAAAAATGTTATTTTATGGACATATTTTCACCGTATTCTTATAAATTACGAATCTATCAGTTTTCATGTGAATTTATTTATAATTTTAGATTCTTTTGGGAAATGTTCATGTGACTTTCAAGGAGGTCCCCTTTCCCCACTTATTAAAGGGAACTCCATCCCCTTACTTATTCACACCTCCCAAGACCCTTTGTCTCAACCAAACCCTACCAAATTTTCTCCCTAAAATATTTAGTTACATTTTAGATCTATTGGTCCTCCCAAAATATCATACCTAGGATCCTTAAGAGGATATCCATAGGAGGATTCTCTTAGAGAAGATAATTATCATAAAAAGATATTTCAATATCATTATTATTTTTCCACATTCAATTATGTATTAAAAATTAAAATATAATAACACCAGTATCTCCTATATACTAAGCTGTTATTATGTTTAGGTCATAATATTTATCCACCACCACTTATGTCAAATTCTTTACAAAATCATCGTTCGTGTGTACGGCGGACAATCACCTCGTGAACCGATGTCATTCATTTTTCCATCACCGCCTATCAAGATTGGACATAATGATGGATTTATTATTTATATGTAATATTTATGATATTATTATTATTTTATAATTATTATATCACATATACCTTCATGCTTTCCATTTTTTGGGAATACAATAACTTTGCTCATGTATTTGGTGGAGTACCACCTCATAAAGCGATGTGATTCCTTATAATCCATTTTTTATTCCAAAATAAACCCACTTATTAGGGTGAGTGGTGACATTAAAAAAATAATTATAGTGCATTCAAAACAACATCAATAATTCAAACCATCCTAATTTCAAATTTACTACAAACCTGCCAAGTTGACTGCAGCGGACCCAAGGACATCGTGCATCTCAAGCCCATAGCCTCATATGATGAGGCCATGTTTCCAAAATTTAATATCTTCACCAATGACTACCTATTGAAATTAATTCCTATATATCCACCAAAATTAGTTCTAAAAATAAAAATATATCTCACAGGAAACAAAAAATCAGATCATCAACATCGCTTCACCAAGAAAACCCTCTGAAAAAGAAATAAAATGGAACAAAACAACAGACACCACTGAAAACCACTCCACAATATTAGATTAAACAAGAGGGAGTAACAGTAATGGAAGAAAGGTTGGTAACCAAAAAAGGTACTGGGATGAAGACTCTATAGATTAAATATCACCAAAATCTAAATTAGTTTCAATAAGAACAATAAGTCTCATAAGAAACAACTAATCAGATCATCATCATCATTACACCAATAATAACCTATGAAAAAGTAAGGAAATGGAAAAATATAATCCATAAATAAAAACCACTCTACCATTTCTTATTAAACTATAGGAAGTAACTGTAACAAAATAAAGGTTGGGAACTAAAAAAGGAACTGGGAAAAAGACTCTATAGATGAAACATCATCATAATCGAAAAATATGAACATAGGATCACCTAGAAGAGGAAAGAAAGATAAAAAGAAATAAATAAACCACTAAGAAACATTAATGAGAGAGTTTCCACTACTTTCACCATAATCATAGTCTCAAAACATCATGTAAACTGACATGTTGGACCGAGGATGTATTTTTTCACGATTGAAACATGTCGTAAGAGCAGAGGAGGGGAAAAAGGGAAAAACAATCACAAGTGTAAGAAAATATAGGATACTATTATGAAATTTCCTCATTCACAATCTCGATCAACCAGTGGTTCCATCATTCATGACTAGAGATGGGGTCTAACATGAAGTTTCTGGAAAGAAGAGTTGAGGAGGAAGTCTACAGATACCCTTTAAATAGATAGGAACTTAGTGGCGGTGTGATTCATTCATGATTTAAATGGACGGTATTAAGGATTATTTTAATAAAAATATGTGATATATATGACATAAAAATGTTTTTTAAAGTTAATATATCATTGACCTTTCTTTCTTTCAATTCGATAAAAAATGAAAATAGTGTTCATGCGTATGTATGACCTATCGTCTCCACGAATGGTGTACTTCATTTCCTATTGCTAAATTTTGTAGATTAATATAAATGAATATATAATTAATATATATTATATTTTTATTATTTTTATCATTATGTAGATTATTAAATCATGATCAATATAATATGACCAAAAATAAAAAATCAAATCATATATGAAAAACAAATCGGTTATTACCCAAAAAATATTTTAACATGGAATTTTTAATAAACGGGTAATAAAATGTGATAATAAAATCATATATCTTATGATATATAAAAATATGGTTTTTTAATATAAGTATAATAAAATTATATTTTTATACGGGATATTTGAATGTGTATAACCGAAGTCAATACTTATGGTAGGGGATTTGTATTCTCACTATTATTTCTGAGATACATATGAAATTTCACCACTTGTATATTTTATGTGGTGTATAAATTGTCAGTTTCAAAAGTTATATCATTAATTTAATTATTTTTATGAAATTAAAATTTTTATTTTATGATATTATTTATCAGGGGTTACAAATCAATATATTACTAAAGTGGTAAGGGATTTTTGTCTCAATTTTCCTTCTCTGAGACTTATTCCATTTTATGCTCCTATATTTTATTATGATATGTGTATAAATCCCCTTGGAACTTAATATCATGAATTTATTTATTCTAATGATATTTTATGATTCATTTTATTTTATACTTTAATGGTTATTATGATTCAAAGTTACAAAAGTATAAAAATATTTATGTTACAATCTCATCATTTATCGGTATTTCTCTTGATTATGCTTCCAATGATGATATATTATGATCAATCTCTCAAGAAACTCATGAAACTTATTATTATATGGTTATTTCATAATAATACATGTTTTTCTTTCAATTTTCTCTCTTTATGTACTCAAGATCTGAAAAATAATTTTTTTAAGAAAATTCATCTTTTCAGTCGAAATCCCTTTTTCATTGAAAACCATGTTTTCTGAAAATGATTTCAAAATGTTTTATTTTTTAAAAAGTGTTTTCGAAGTGGAAAGAATTTTTTCCTTAAGAAATTTTTTAAATAATTTTTTAATCTTTATTTATAATTTTTAAAGTTTATTTTCAAAGAAAATACTTTTGAAAATGTTTTCTATTTTAAAAAGTATTTTTTAAAAGATATTTTCCTCAAGAAATGTTTTAAATTATTTTTAAAGATTCCATTGTATGTTTTCAATGTTATTTTAAAAGAAAAGTATTTTCAAAATGTTTTATATTTTAAAAAAAAATTCTAAAATATATTTTCCTCAAGAAATTTTTATAAGATCTTTAAACCTTATTTTATAAGTTTTCAAGGTTATTTTCAAATAAAATTATTTTTAAAATGTTTTATATTTTAAAAAAAATTAAAGATATTTTACTCAAAATAATTAAATATTTTTTCAATCTTCCATTATAATTTTTCAAGGATAATTTCAAAGAAAGGGATTTCCAAAATATTTTATGAATTTTTATTTTTAAAAAGTTGTTTTTAAGGAAAAGTAATCTTCCTAAAGAATATTTCCAAGTTATTTATCTTTAAACATAATTATCTATATAATATGACATAATTTTATATATATTATGCTTTACTTGTGATATGATCCATGGATACCATTCTTATTATTTCTCAGAATGGTTTTTTTAATCTTATGATACTTATGAAACTCATTTCTTTCTCTATGGGTTATTCTATGTTGAAATGATGAAATGATTATAAAACTTGTCACTTTTCCATAGGATATGATATGATAAAATGTTTATGAAGCCCATTTAATTAAAAATATTATTATATGATGAATTTTTTATAATATTTTGGCACAAATATCTATGATTTTAATTATGTGATTGTGGTTACATTATAACCAAGGACGGTGGTTACATTATAACCAAATATAGTTGGTACCTATATCTCCCTCCAATGCATTAGGTAATGATTTATATCTCATGATATAGATAGGAATGGAGTGGGTAGTGAACTCAATTCATTAATGGAATTTGACTGCAATGATGGTCATAAGAGTAAACCTTGACCACTATGATGGTTTAGGGATTGAAGACATTCCACTATGAAGAAAGTTATATCACAAGGGATGGTGGTGTGTCCAACTTAGGAGCTGTATCCACCCATGTAGTTCCATGATAAGTTTTGGGAAATGATACTTGAATACTAAGTAAATGATTTTCTATACTTATGTGTATGCCACAATTCCATGTCTTATGTTAATATTATAATCTCATGGATCATATTCTTTGGTTTCCTTAAGATTCATATCCTATGAACAACCAATATTTATTCCATGAATCAATATTATGATCATTGATAAGCAAGTTATGGTTTTCAAATGTTATTATCATGTTCTCATACCCTTATGCTCATGTTATTCTTACGTATATCCCTTGTTTACCCTTGTTGAGAATATGAGATAACTATTTATTATGATTCTTTTACCTGGGAAATGAAGAAAGGTTTTAAGAATGGTATGTTTTTTAAGAGTACTAAAGGGGTATATATTTAATGGAAACATTGATGTTCTTTCAAGAATTGAGAATATTTTTCCCATGTTTCCAAAGGAACTACACTATTATTGTTATCAAGCATGTATTTGTGTAATGTAATTAATATTTATCTAAAAATATTTAATATTTATGTATGATAAGCATCGATTTCTATGGTACAGATACCTAGATCATCAAATTTTGGGGTATTTTTGGTGCTACAATTGTGGAATTATTCTTATCTAAACATACCTTTTCATTACCTTTAAATAATATCTTCTTAGAAAACATGTCATTAATGAATTTCATATACCTTAAAATTTGGAAGATGGATTTAATTGAAGGAATGTTAATCTATTTACTCTTAAATATCCCTATAATATCCTTTTATAGTGTATCTTCACTAGCTCTCTTGGATGGTTTTACTGGAGATGGCAAGGGAGGTTAGTTCAGATGTAGGTTATCCAACTTATCTTTCCATTTTTTATCTTCACTCATAATGTCTCCAATATTTATTCATATTTTCTTTTTTGTGTAGATTATTTAGGTTCATGTGGATATCCACTTCCAAATCCTTCTCTATATGGTGATTCTTTACAGGTTCTTATCTTCTTACCACTTTGTGAGGAAATATAACTGGAATTTCCATTGGGGTCATGGATTAATTGAGGAGATATATTACACATTCCATGATTCTTCATGTCATCAGGGTCATTCATAATATCATTATAATTTCTTTTTTTTCTCCTTTAGTTTTGATACATGAGTATTGATGATAGTTTTATGAGTGTTTTGATACTCCACAAGTTTCTTCAACTGATTCTCCAGGGTATTTTCTTGATTTTTCCTAATTAGTAACTTGTAAAGAGATACATACTACATATTTGGAAAAGTATAATCTAGAAGGATGTTTCAAAAACTTAATTAAAATAATAAATTTATTATTACTGATTCCCAATTTTAAATTGAGTATTGTAAAACTCCTAGTATTCATGATTGTTTGTAATTTGATGATGGTGATGTCTTCAGAACATGGAATCACATATTTTAGTCCCTTGAACTTGCATGCATCTATCTATGTAGTGGTTATAAGATTAGAAAAGTTGTTATACCTACGAGGGTGTGGTGTGTGGTTTCTATTATACCTTTATAATATCTAGATATCTTGAAAGAGAGGTAAGTTGATACATTTTTCACCATAAAAGAGAGTTGGAACTATTTAACTCAAGAACTCCTCATGTTTCAGTTCTTGTACAAAATTTTTTAGAATTTTGGGAGATTGTATCAATCATATCTTTGACTTTTGTGGGGTAATTTTCTATTATTACTCCTCTATAGGAAAAATATATAAAATATTGTTCATTTTCTATCAATCTATAGTAAAGGAATATCAGGAAATGGTGATCTTCATGGGTCAGGTGTGGGAAAGAAGTTGTATGGTACTTGATTCATTCCAAAACCCATAAACATTTTATTTATTCCCTTGAATTATACCATATATTTCCTTCCTTATATAATTTATCCTTTACTATGAGAATTACATTTGGTAGAATTAATTATTTAAACCATCCTGTGTAGTGATTTCCTTGAACCAGAGGCTATATATCCATTCCTTGATAACTCCTTTAGAAGAGAAAGGGAATACCTTTCAACTGACATGATATAATTTACTCTTCTGGGATTTAAATTACATCAATCATTAGAAAATACTCTTATATTTCATTTAGATTCCTCCCCTCCCAATACATGAAACATTGTCAGGAGTTGGACCAGCCAAGTTCTCTATTCAAAATCATGTTGAATATTGGTTGGTTGAATCTGATTATCATTATTGAAATTGGATGCATAAAGTTATATAAAAGTCCTATTCAAATTTTCCAATTTATTTTCCATGTTTTAATTCCACAATTCACTCTAGTGGAATAAGTATAAGATCTTTGGGGTTATCCAGTGCGATAATGACAAACACCCTTTCCACTTCCTCTATAATAATCAAAGTTCTATGTATCACTAGAAAAGATAATTATACCTTTGGATCAAATCCAAAATGGTGATATAAACTAGATATCATCATTTTATGAAATAATTTTTTAAAAAAAAATACATATACACTAGTTTCCCCCTAAAAGTTTCTAGGATTTATAAACAAGTTTCCATGGGGCCACCACTAAAAAAATTGAACTCAAATAAATATTGTTTGAATTTGGTCTCATGTTATCACTGGGGAGGAAAGTGTAATGGTTTTATTTATCTTTTGTTTTATGGTTTTATTATGTGGAAATATTGAATGATAAATATTTTTTAAAATTAAATTCTAAATGATTTTTATAAACCATGTATATCTATATTCCTATCAATTAAATCATTATATCATATTTTCAATCATCTGTTTTATCCAAAAAATGAGTTATCATCTAACTAACTAAATATAGTGTAAGGGATATAATCCATGTATTCTAACCCTTTCGCATGTTTCCAAATATTTTGGTGCTCAGAGGAGGTCCTGAGTGGTTCTAGAGGTGTTTGGATACTTAAATATAGAGGTAGGAAGGATTTCATGTCATAAAGGTTTCGTTCACAACTTGGACGAGATACAGGCTCATGGCCAGTCAAATCGACTATGTGGAGAAATCAGATACATGAAATCAAGTATGTGGATATATTGAATACATGGATGAATAGGATACAAGAGAAAAATATCTATGTGGACCAGCTACATGATCAAAATGGCAATATGGATCGGTTATGTGAGTGGAACAGCTTTGTGGATTGGCTACATGAATTAGCTACATGGCTAGATCAACTACATGGGTTAGATACATGTATGATTAGCTTTTTTATCAATTAGATACATGAGTGGTTAGTTATATAGATCGATTACATGTGGATTTTTTCTACGTGGTGCTTTTAGTTGTGTGAAATCACCTACGTAGAGATTTCCACCAATTTTATGAAAAATTCCATGTAGAAATTTTGGTGGTGTGAATCAAGGGTCTTAAAAGTCTACTCATCAAATATAATTATATATTTGATTTTAGATGATGACCAAGTTTGTAAATGTGTCCTTCTGTATGGAGTTTAATGAGATCCAAAAAGGTTGGAATTAAAATCTTTTGTGATCTGGAAAATTCAATCATCTATTATCTGTCAACTCGAATATAGAGTAATTTTACATCATTATTCAATACCTAAATTCTCTAAAGACTAGAAATTCCAAATTCCTTCCCTTGGATTCATGTAACCGTTTTTTTAGTGTCTCGATTTCTCCAATGGTGACTGAATCTTGCACGTGCCACTGTTTTTTGTGTAGCAAATCATGTGGAGCTTCTTTATCCCTGATTGGGGATTCTTTGCTTCTCTTATTTATATGAAATCATAGATTTAGCATATTTTAACCCCTAGTATTTAAATGTAATTAACCTAATAATTATTGAACTATATAAAAAAATAATTTGTTAGTGATCGCATGTTGATGTGATTTATATCGTGATAAAAGTTTTCTTCTTAATTTTCTAGAGAGTTTGATTTTTATGTTATGCTCGTTTTCAAGTCTTTTGATGATATGTATTACCATTTTATTCTTAATGGAAATGGTAAATAATTTTAAGCCAAAATTAATTGATAATTAATTAGCTTATGGACTAAAGAAGAGGCATGTTTAAATCTGATGTTTCTTGTAATTTGATAATGATCAAATTGATGCAATGTGAATGTTTAATT
The DNA here is from genome assembly GCA_963277665.1 of Viscum album. Taxonomy (NCBI): domain Eukaryota; kingdom Viridiplantae; phylum Streptophyta; class Magnoliopsida; order Santalales; family Viscaceae; genus Viscum; species Viscum album. The sequence continues at coordinate 383,145,184 of OY728122.1, forward strand.
AAATGTGTTCTTCCATGATAATGTAATTGATAAACAATGTGAAGCATCATAATTATTATTGATAATGTTTTTAATAATCAAAATTCATGTTAATTGATAATGGTTCTTCTCACAGTTTGATGACATTGGTTTTTAATGATAAGTGCATGTTTAACTTTTGATAGCTTGTTATACCTTGATGCCTTAGGTTTACCATATTTGGAACCTATTAATAATGAATTAGTTAATTAAATATGTAATAATAACTAGTTTTTTGATAAAGATAATTTCTAGGGCATGAGTTTCTTGTTTACTTGAGAAGGCCCAGTGCCTTATGTTTGTAGCTGTGAGATCTCATTTTTGTGTGAATGTTGGATGCCTTGTTTTATGGGTGATATTTCCCTATTGATTATACTTGATTACTTTATTCCTTATTATAATCCTGGCATAGATGAGATTGGGATGGATGATGTGATATATGGTCGGGGATTATTTGATTATGTTTCAATATTTCACACATGTGATGGAAAGATACTTTGGGATATGCATGTGAGTGTTGGGGATGGAACCAGAGAGGATGCAATGCGTTGAATCTGGGTATACCCATTATTTTGATAAAGCTGGATGCTTTCTTGAATGAAACTATTTAATGGCTGATGGTCAGGTTCTTGTTTTATTTTTATTCTTTTCCCCACTTCTTGGGACAGTTGGATGTGTTTGGTTACATGTTTACTCTTTCTAGTAACTTAGGATTATTTTCTTAGAGTACTTGGAATATAGGAAGCATTAATGTTTAATAAATGCTTAACCCATAGGGTTGGTAATTATAGAATTAAAATTTTGGAAATATGTTAATCTTGAGAAACTGTGGACTCAGTTTGGATTAATCCTAGAGGGAAATGGACTTGGATTGATGGTTAATTTAATGTAATATAGAATAATTTTAATGGTTAATTAATTGTTAATGAATTAATTAACCAAAGTAAATGATTAAAAGGAAATAATTAATTAATTTATCTCTTTAAAATGCTTTATTCTTATAGGATATATGGTCTTAGAAGTGCTAGTCAAAATTTCGAGTGACATTAACTATAGTTGAGTATAATACTAGGTTATACTCATAGTTTTGTTGTGAGATATATTATATATTTTATATTTTTTGATTTCATATGATACCCCACCCATGATTTTTAGTGTGATTGGAACTCGGTGGACTTTGGGAGGGTGTTTTATCCAACATACTGGTGGGAGGATGGAAGGATTACTACCCCATATGGCCTCGTACTCTTCTCTTGGTAGTTACTTATGTTGGTATGCACAATGGTTATTTTCCCTATATATGTGTCTAAAGGGATGTGATGACTTTTGTTTATTTCACACATATGTATTATTGAATATAATATCCAAATGATTATTATAGGTAAGATGTGTATAAGCTATGATAGCTTGTGGTACCTTACTTAGTGTATGGGTTGTAATGGCTTGAGGTATAACACTCGATGCATGATACATGTCATACAGGTTATGGTGGATCCCAAAAAATACTTGGCTACTATGTATGGATATATGGAAGGGATTATGTGATGATTTGATGATTTGATGCATGAGGTGCATGTTGTGATGCCTTTCCCATGCTTCTTCAGTCTAGCCTATTTTTGAGAGAGAATGATCAGGACATGCGATATTGGGAAAGAGTGGAAAACTAGTGGAGAAGCAGGTGTGGGGTACCCTTGATGTTTCATTATTATATTATATGCTCTCTTGTATGTGATTCTTGGTTATATTTATCTATAGTGAGGTTGGGAACATAGTATACCTATTTAGGTGATGAGTTAGTTTCACTATTTTTCATTGTTTCTTAGCATGCTTTCTTTATCTTTTGAATGAGAGGTTATGGGGAGGATCATATTGAGTATACTATTATGATCAACCTATGTATATAAACTATGTATATATAAACTATGTATATATAAACTATGTATATATAAACTATTTTAAGGTTCCCTGTAGAAGGTTTGAGATCGGGATGGATATTATTATCTCATGGTTTTTTAGATCTTCTTGGGATTTGTGGTCGCTGTCATCTTTAAATTTTTGGTACTTGTAGTTTTCCTTTCAGTTTATATAGTACTTATGGAATTACATGTTTGCACTTGGTATTTATTTTATATATATGTCTAAACAGGTGTTGATTGGTGTGTCTACCTTATATCTCTCTTTTTTATGTTCTCTTAGATGTTAATACCTCCCATATGTATGTTTATTATACCCTCAGTGCTAGTAACCAATCCGTAACCTACTTGAGGTGGGACTTGGGTAGTCACCATCTCCCTTACCTCATGCCTGGCCCAGGAGGGGTACTCTATGGGGGGAGGGGGTCATGAAAAATTGGTATCATTGGTTCAGTTTGAGGGGTAGGATGGAGTTTGGAGTTAGGAATAGGTGATATTTCATACATTGGTGGGGAAACTTTATCAACTAAGTTTAATGAGCAATGTAAACATGGGAGATTGACTATGACATGGATATTTAGGCCCCCCTATGATCTGATTCATGGACCTTTAAGTTTATTGAGCTTACTAAATGAAGTATTATTGGTTGCAGGGTAGAGAGTTAGGAAATTATCATGCATCATTATTCTTTGCAATTTTGTTTGAAATGGGTAGACCTTGGAATAGGTTAAAACCATAAAAGATTATAGAATAATTAATTAATTAATTAATTAATGTTAAGTATTAAATATTTTGGGTTTAAGAGTCTAAAAGTTTGTTCTTTTTGTATCCATGTATCCAGGTCAACATCCTAATCGGGTTTTCACTAAATATGTTCAACGGTATGTGCTAGTAGATCACAATAGAGTAGAGTTTGATGATGAAAACACTTAGAGGATGACACTTTGAGAGTTTTAGTGATAGAGACTTCAGAAGTATGAGATATTTATTTTATATTCTTTCATAGAAAACGTTTTTGAGTAAATTGAGATAGATTTTAGTTTGATCCATTCTCAGAATGAGAACTATCTTTTTTTGTCTTTTTTGATGTTGTGTGGACCAGCGAGGAAGTGGTGGTTATTATTCCTCAGGGATCACGAGGATTATGTAGTCTTGTGGGAGAAGTTCTGAGAGTAGTTCTGAGCAGAGTGACTTTATTAAATTGCAATGGAAGCCATTAATTAGGAGCTTCTTACCCTTCGATAGGGGGTCCCAGTGTACAATAGTTTGGGATTTGTTTCAGGACCCTTCTTCAATATACTTCAGACCTATTTCTATATGAGGAGGCCAGGGTGAGGCATTTTGAGGAGGCTTTGTTCCTAGAGATCCAGTGTTAGGTCAACCCATTTTTATGAAGAAATATCTATAGATTTTGGAAACAATATAGGTTATTGATAGGATGCTATCCAGAACTATATCGTCATGAGAGGGGAGTCATCGGGATTCCTCACAAAGTAGATTTGTAGTCTGGGGTTTCCAGTTTCCTAGAAAGAAGATCTTTTGATCAGTAGAGAGTAAGTCGCAACCCTCATCATCTCATATATCTGAGAGTGGTGGATCTCAAAACTATTTTATGCGATCACATTAATGTTTTTATTATGTAGGTTGAGGTCATAATTGATGATAGTGACTGAAATTTCTAGGCAGTTAGCTTGTGTCAGGTGTTCTGCTTCAGGTTCCGCCATTAAGGCAGTTTTAGCTAATGTAGTAACAAAAGGGTGTTCTAGTTTGGGATCAACAGAGAGGATATGAGGTAGGAAAATTATAGCCCTAATTTTCTTTGTGTCCTTATATAGAAGATCATGGTTGTGGTGGTGGTCATATGCAGGATCAGAGAGGCTATGGAGTAGGTCGTGGTCAGCTTCATGCATTATCGTTGCTAACGGTGGGTGAGACATACATTGTTCAAGGTACCTTTCTACTTGGGTTCAGGTTTTGTATGATTTATGAGCTAAAAACTCCTTTATATCACCTACTCTCATCCATGCTTTGGGACTTGAGGTATATATTCTTCCAGTTCCCTTAGTGTTGACTGCACCAATTGGAGGTTGAGTTGAGTTTTATGAAGTATGTAGGAAGTGTGGGTAAGTTTGGGGGTAGCAAAACACTGGGGGATACTTCCTATGTTTATAGACATAGCCATATGACATCATCATTATCACATATTGGTTTTATTTAGTATAGGATATCAAGTATTTATTCTAAATTTGAGTTGTGTATTATGATGTTGATGGAGAACCAGTTATGTTTATTGGTGAAAGAGACCCTTATATGGGTTAGTGGTGTGTTCATTACTTTTCCCCTTTTATGATAAATTTAAGGATAATATCATCATAGGTTTTTTACTTTTTTTTTTACCAATGTTGTGGAAGAGTACAATGTTGTCTTTCTAGAGGAGGTTGTAGTGTTACCCCCTCGATGGGAGATTGAGTTTGAGAACAAGCTACAGCCAGGCGCATCTCCTATCTCAGTGTATCTATATAGGATGGTTCCTTTTGAGTTGTGAGAGCTACAAGTACATATCAATGATCTATTGTAGTGAGTTTCAGTATGATGAGTGTTTCACCATTGTGTGCACTACTTTTTGTAAAGAAATTTGATGGCAGTATATGGATTAGTATTAATTATCATCACTTGAATCAAGTAACAGAGAAGAACCACTATCCTATTCTATGAATTGATGATTTATTTGATCAGATGAATGGATAAATTTGTTTCCTAGATATTGTTCTTTAGTTATGACATCATCAAATACAATAGAAGGATGAGGATATTTAGAATACATCTTTCCATTTTTCCCATGAGAATTACGAGTTCATTGTGATGTTGTTTTTTATGAAAAATGCTTCAGTCGTGTTAATGAGGTTGATGAGCATAGTGTTTAAAGAGTTCTTAGATAAGTTTTTGGTGGTTTTAATCAATGAAATATTTGTACACTTTACATCTTTGTAGGATAATGTAGAGCATTTTCATGTCATTTTTGGAATTCTTCATCATGATCAACTATTCATGAAGTTGACAAAGAGTGAGTTCTAGACTCATGAATTCGTTTTCTTGGGTCATGTTGTTTCCCAGTAGGGAGTATCTATAGATCCTTCAAATATAGAGGAAATTGTGTCTTGGGTATTCCCCAAGATAGTGGTTGAGGTGTGGAGTTCACATAGTATTGAAAGCTATTACAAAAGGTTTGTAGAAAATTTCTATCTGGTTGTGAATCCTTTGACATCCTTGACCCAGAAGGATCAGGTGTTCTTGTGGATTGACCAGTGTTAGGAAGATTTTGAGTAATTGAAGGATATTTTTTTCAACGATCCAATCCTTTATTTTCTAGTAGAGGGAGTTCAGTATGAGGTTCTCTATGATGCTTCAAATCTTGGGTTGGTATTTTTTTTAATATACGAGAGATCGATTGTTTCTTATGGGTATCAATAGTTACATCCCAATGAGTGTAACTATTCCACCCATGATCTTGATTTGGTGGCCATTGAGTTTTTTTTTTTTGATGTTGTGGTAACATTAACTCATCAGTGAGCATTTTTTGGTTTCTACCAACCATAAGAGCCTAAGTTATGTCTTCTCCTAGTGTGAATTGAACTTTTGTCTGCATCGGTGGATGGAATTATTGTAGAATTATGACTTTGAGATTTCATATACACTATGAAAGGGAAATGTTGTAGCTGATGTGTTGGTAAATAAGTCATGTCATAATATCATGCATGAATTTAAAGATTCCTAGAGAGTGATGGAATAACTCTCAAAAATGTATTAAGATATGGGAGATGATGGAGGAAGAGGTTGTCTTTTCCAAATTATGGTGTAGTTATCTTTGGTTTAGTAGGTGGAGGATTCCTAGTTAGGGGATTATTAGGTGAAAATATAAATATTTTGAGTTATTTTTGGTGATTATCCTAATGGTTAGTATAAGGATGGATAGAAGTGGGTGTTATTCCAGGTAAGTATTTTTATCCATTTAATTTTGTGTGAGATTGTTCTCTGTGAGTTACATATCTCTCCTTTGGTGGTACCTCTTGGTGGTAAAAATATGTACCAAGTCTTGAAAGGTCAATTTATGTGTCCTAGGTTAAAGCATGCATTTACAGAGTTTGTTTATTGATGTTTGGTCTTCCAGAAGGTGAAGGTTGAGAACCATGTTCCTGGTGTTTTTATCCATCCATTAGATGTTCCCCAATGAAAGTTGGAGGACATCTCAATAGACTTAGTTACCAGTTTTACTCAAACTTAGTGAGGCTATGAATCTATATGGGTGATAGTGGATCATTTTAAGAAATCATCCCAATTTATATCAACAAGGGAGTCAAGATCAATAGAGGTTTTTTTTGATGAAGTATATAAACAAGGTGGTGCGACTCCATAGATTCCCAGGGAATATCATATCAGGTTGAGATACTTGTTTTACCTCCAAGGTGTGGAGAGGCCTCCAGCATGATTTTGGCTCTCATTTATGTCTTAACACTTCTTTTCATCCGTATACAGATGGTCAAATATACTATAACTTCCAAACTCTTGATGACATGTCGTACTCTTGTGTCTTAGATTTTGGAGGTTCATGGATGAGGAAGATACCCTTAGTTGAGTTTTATTACAATAATAGTCCTCAATACACCATTGGTATGGCTTCATTTAAAGATTTGTATGGAAAGCCTTTTCATTCTCTATTTTTTCTATACTAGCTTCAGATAGTCAGTAAATCTTAGCCTAAAACTTGTATAGAATATGATAGAGATGATACAAGTAATTCATGAGAGGATAAAAGTTATGAAGGATCATCATAAATCCTATGTTGATCATAAGAGTATTCCTTTATAGTTCTACATTAGAGATCACATGTTACTTCAAGAGATTCCTCATCATGGGAAGTGAAGGTTTGGTCGAGGGAGTAATCTTTGTTACCGGTTTATTGGACCTTTCAAGGTGTTGGATTACGTTGGATCTATGGCGTATTGGATAGCACTTCCCCCAAAGATGAGATATGTATATATATATATATATGATGTTTTTTACATGTCATACCTCTTTATTTATCTCTATGATGACTCTCATGTTAATTATTGTGATGATATTGATGTTTATAATGATGTGACCTTCAAGGAGCAGCCTATGGAGATCTTGGACTTCCATGAGAAGGTGTTTTATGGGAATGTTATTCCCTTGTTTCATTTCTTATGATGGCATGGTGGAATGGAGGAGAGTACATGGGAACATGAGTTGAATATGAAAACTCAGTACCCTAGTCTATTTGATTTTTATCTCTTATCTTATAACATTGTTCATTTTCTGGATGTTGACCTTTATAGTTTATGATATTGTTTACTTTTGTTTCTTATTGGGTATTTAATCTCATTTGAGTGGTATCCCCCCTAGGAGGGTATTTCGGAACTCTCTTTTTTTGTTTCCTATTTTTTCACTTATTTTCTTTAAGTGAGGTGGTTGAGATCTTATGATGGTGAGATCCTTGAGAGGTATCTCACTGGGTGGCTATTCAGATGGCCCCTTTTCATTTTATCTATGGTTTTTGTTTTGGATTCTCGATGATGATAATTTTTTGATAGGTATCTAATATAAGGTTCTGGATCCATGTAGTCTAACCCTTTTCATGTTTACAAATCTCATAGTTCTCAGAGGAGGCCTAGAGTGGGTCTAGATGTGTTTGGCTCCTAAAATCTAGAAACAGGAAGGATTTCACATCGTGAAGGTGCGGTTCTCATCATGGGTGAGATCCTGACTCATGTCTAGTCAAATTGGTTGTGTGAAGAAATTTGATATTTTAAATTAGGTACATAGCTAGATTGGATACGTGTATGAATTAGTTACATGATCAAAACAGCTATGTGGATTGTCTACATGAGTGAAACAGCTTTTTGGATCAGCTATGTGAGTGAAATGGGTATGTGGATTAGCTACATGAATCAGCTACATGTATAAACCAGCTGCATAGTACAGCTATGTGAGAAATCATCTATTTGAGTGATCGGATACATGAGTGGTCATCTTTATTAGGGATCATCTATGTATGGATTTTGGCTACATGGTTCTTCTAGCTCTGTGAAATCGCCTATGTGGAGATTTCCACCAGTTTCATGAAAATAGGCATGTGAACCTTTCTATAGTGTGAGTCAAGAGTCTTCAAAAAAATCATCAAATATTATTATATATTTTATTTTTTGTGATGAATGAGGCTATAAACACATCCTTCTACAGAGACTTTAATGAGATCCTCAAAAGTTTGAATTAAAATCTTTTGTGATCTGGAAAACCCAATCATCTCGTATTTGTCAACTTAGAAATGGAGTAATTTTCCTTCATTCTTAATTTCTTATTTTATCTCAAGAAAAAACATTCTATAGACATTCCCTTGGATTCATGGAACCCTTTTTATGATGGCTCAAGTTCTCTAGTGGTGATTCCATATTGCATGTGCCCCTGTTTTTGTTGCAGCGAGTCATATAGAGCTTCTTTCTTCTTGGTAAGGGATCTGTTGCTTATCTTATTTGTATAAAACATATATTTATCATGGTTTATCCCCTTGTATGGAAAGGGAATTAATATAATAAGTATTGTACCATATTATCAAATAATTGGTTAGTGATCATATATTGATGTGATTTATATCGTGATAGTGATTTTCCTCTTGATTTTCTAGATAGTGTGATATATATGCTATGATTGTTAGAACATATTTTGATGTTATATATTGTAATGTTTTTCTTGAAAGAAAATTTTAAATAACATAAATATATAATTAACTAATAATTATTTAGATAATAGACTAAAGAAGGGGCATTCTTAAATCTAGTGTTTCTTTTAATCTGATAATGATCAAATTGATAAAATGCACATGTTTAATTAAATGTGTTATTCCATGATAATTTAATTGATAAAGAATGTAAATAATGATAATTATTGTTAAGAATGTTTTCAAAAATAGAAATGCATGTTAATTGATAATGGTTCTTCTCATAGTTTGATGAAACTAGTTTTTAATACTAATATCATTTTTAATTTTTGATAGCTTTTTATGGATTGATGTCTTAGGTTGACCATAGCTGGAACCTATGAATAATGAATTAGTAAATTCAAGATGGAAGAAGAAATATTTGTTTGATAAAGATAATTTATGGGTCCTAAATTGTCTGTTTTCTTGAGAAGGTTGAGTACCTTTTGTTTAGATCCATGAGAGTTCATTTTTTCGTAAAGGCTAGATTCCTTGTTTTATTGATGAGATTACCCTGTTGAATTTTCCTATTTTCTTGTTACATTGTTATGATATGGGTATGGTTGAGCCTAGTATAGCTTATGTCATATGTGGGCGGGGAGGCTTAGATGATCTGACAGAAGTTGACACCTGTGATGGAATGATGCATCAGGATATGCATGTGGGTGTTGGGGATGACACTGGAGATGGTAGAATGGGTTGAAGCTAGGATTACCCATTGTTGTGATAAATTTATATTCTTGCTTGAATGAAACTATTCAAAGGCCAATGGTAGGGTTTCTTTTTTTATATGTAGTCCTTTTACCATTGATTGTGGCAATTGGATGTGATTGGTTGCATGTTTCTTCTTAGTGGTAGCTTAGGATGGTTTTCCTATAGTACCTAGATTGTGGAAAGTATTAATGTTTAATAGATTATTAACCCATGGGGTTGGTAATGATGGAATGAAAATGCTGTAAATATTTTAATCTTGAGAAACTATAGACTCGAATTGGATTATTCCTGCAGGGAATAGACTTGGCCTGATGGTTAATGTAATATAATTTAGAATAATATTAATGGTTTATTACTGTTTTATCAAATAATTAACAAAAGTAAATGATAAAAGTGAAATAATTAATTAATTTAGCTCTTTAAAATTCATGTGTGCTTATAGAATACATGTTATTAGTAATGGAATCTAGAATTCCAAGTGATTTTAGATTCATTTGAGTCTAAGAATAGTTTATACCCATAGTATGGTTGTGATCAATTTATATCTTTTATATTTATTGATTTTATATGATACCCAATCCATGATTGTTAGGGAAATTTTAACCCAGTGGGCTCTGGTAGGGTGTTTTCCCCAACATCCTAGTGGGAGTATGTAAGGAATACTATCCCCTCTGTCCTTTATCTCTTCTCTTGTAATGGAATGCACAATGGTTATTTTCCCCATATATGTGTATAGAGAGATGTGATGAATTGTGGTTATTCCACATACATGTATTACCTGATATAGTATCCAACAGATTATTATAGGTATAGGTTGTATAGGCTATGATGTCTTGTGGTTCCTTACTCAGTGTATGGGATGTAATGTCTTGAGGTATAATACTTGATGTATGATAAATGTCATTTGGGTTGTGGTGTCTATTGGAAACTACTTGGTTATTATATATGTGTATGTGGATGGTATTTTGTGATGATGTGATACTCAAGGTTCATGTTGTGATTCCTTGCTCAGGTGTCTTTAGTATGGCCTATTTTTGGAGAAATATGGATCAAGATGTGTGACGTTAGGGAAGAGTGAAAAACTAGTGGATAAGTAGGAGCGGGGTACCATTTAAGTTTCATTATTATATTATATGCTCTCTTGTATGAAATTCATGATTATATTTAGTCATGGTGAGTCTGAGAACTTAGTATACCTATTTAGGTGAGGAGTTAGTTTCACTATTGTTCATTGTGCTTTATCAGGATTTTTTTATCTTCTTCATGAGAGGCTCCAAGGATGATCCTAATGAGTATATTTTTATGCTCACTCTATGTATATATAAAATATTTTTAGGTCATCTGGAGTAGGTTAGAGATCAGTCTAGATATTACTATCTCATGGTTTTGTAGGATATGTTTATGCTTCATGATAACTTTCATCTTTACCTTTTTAGTAATTCTAGTTTTCCTTTCAGTTGTTATAGTGTTGTAATACATTTCATGTTTTCACTAGGGATTTATTTTATATATATGTTTGAGTAGTTTTTGATTGGTGTATATATCTTATCCCTCTCTTTTTCGTGTTCTATTATAGGTAATGTCTCTCATATGTATTTTTATTATACACTTGGTGCTAGGATCCAACCCTGGGTCTACTAGAGGTGGTACATGACAATCACTATCTCCCTTCCCTCATTATCGACCCAAGAGGGGTACTCCTTGGGGGGAGGGGTAATGACACATAGTTTCTTTTGTTTTTTCATTGGGGATTAATAATAATAGAAATATCTAATATCACCTAGCTCAGTGATCAGATATCTCTGATCACTCCTAGTTCATCACACTGCTAAATATCATAGAATTTTATATTATCCATGTTTCATGTGTATGAAAACCAAATGGATAGGAAGAAGAATTTTAATGCATTTAATAAAAGGAAATTTACTAAAATTAAATACATAAAAACAATTCCATATAGAAATAAAATATAATTATCTGTTATCTATTGAATTCATTAACAGGGGTAGGGGGTCTCCTCATATAAAACAATAATGGATTAGTGTTCCATCACCATATAATTATAAAATTGAAATTAATAAAAATAGGTAATCAAAAGAATATCAATTATCATGGAATCAACCCTTATTGATTGAAATATCTTATCTAGTAGTGAATATTTATCAATTTATAGAAGAATCATCATAGATTTTTGGAATGCTTCGTAATTGACCATAAGAATATCGTGAGTTTATTCAATACCTTTGAGTGACTCTAGAGTTTAAGAAAGTTCCTTGATTTTAGTTCCCATCCTTAGTGAATTCATATTCTTTAGATTTTTTATATGGGTCTATTTCTAATGTTGTGATTTCTTCCCTAGGCATCAATAATATTTCATGAATTCCTTCTATCCTTCCAATTATCGATCTTCATAATTGTTCAAGGAGAATTGGAGTGGAATTGATTTGTTGATTCAAAACTACAGTGCTCATCGAGGTTTGACTGAAGGAAGAAGATGATTCGCGTTATGGGATTTAAATTTTGGGTCTTGGGTGAGGTAAACCATGGGACTGGAGAAATCTATGTTTGATCTGATAGATTATGTCCTAATGGGTATGGATCTAGATTTTCATATAGTAATAAATATTATGTTGTAACATATTTGAATCAAAACCAAGGTATACAGTGTTAAATTTGAGGTGAAACTACACTATCTTGAGCAACATTGTTTCATGATATCATAGGGGAACTTCTTTGAACACCTTTCATGCACCATCCTATGGACTCAATGTTAGTGATATAGAAACCAATACAGTACTCACTGATTTTTTAACATCATAGGTAACATACATGATTGATAGAAATCACATTATACAATCTTCAATGGTCATTATCATGGATTAATGGTGGTTCATAGATCTCGTGGCGTTGATCGTTATAATGAAGAGTTGTTCATTTGGTCTTGGTGGAGTCTCTGTTTGGTTGAGATTATCCTATTTTGGTTTATCTCCCTTAACCCATACTCAACCCCAGCTTCATAAATCTCAGTCTTGGGTGCTATTAGGGATATGTTCCAGGAAGACATTATAGTGATCTCATGCTTGTGGTTTGAACTGAACATCAAGGTCAAATACAACCCCAAATACCCAACCTCGACTATGAGCTATGGCCTTATTGGTGGCCACTGGATTAAGTGTGGGATTAGTGTGTGAGGTGTAATCATCTTGTAGGTTTCGACATAGAAAACATTCATGGGACAATACTTCGATCAGGTTTTCTGCATCGATCTTCAAAGTCGTATTAAGTGTGTTGTCAATATATGGGGTCCAAGTATATTATTTAATATACACTTATAAAAAAATAAAAACAACACAATTAAACAAGATTAAATATAAAAACTCAATTTCAATCATCATATATCTTCAATGAAGTCAAGTGATCATTTTCAACTAGGATTTGAATTTCTTGATGAATTATTAATTGAAAAACACTACAGGATTCAATACTGATTTCAACTTCATTTCTATCAAGGTTTAGTAGCTCGAGTGGCGTCACAGGGGATCGAATCCTCAAGAATCATTCTACTTATTTTATGTTCCTTAATGAGAGTTCCTTGAGTAATTATATAAATTTGGGAATCCAAATCAGTAATTTCTCGAGATTACTATGTTTTATAAATCTCTGTGCAAACTTGATTGAGATCTTAACGTGGTTCAGTGTTTCATGTTCTTAATCCATCATGAATGAAACTATTGTCTTGTTCTTCATTGTGTCAAAATTGAATGTTCTTATTGATGTAGACTCTTTGTTTAGTATAGTTGAACCCAATCATGAAGGTTCAAAAATTGCATGATCGATTGAGGTTAAAGGAATGAAATCATGATAAAAATGTAGGGGTATTCATATAGTCAATATTGTAAGGGATCCTAGCTTCATGGTAGAATAAAATTTTTGATTTATGGATGCAATACCATAGAAGTGGGATGGAATGCACAGTTAGATGATTCCTTAAATGGTGGTAGGGTGGTAGTGTGGTGATTCATGGTATTATGGAATATACATAGAAATAGGGTGTATGGTGGCACTAGATTTTTGTCTCATGGTTGAAGTTAGAACACTGGAATAGTATCAAGTTCATGTTCATATCCAAAAGAATGATCATAGGATTCATAGATGGAGATAGGGGATTGTGAATAGTCTCCCATATTTTCCTTTGAAATTTTTTTCTTACCTCCACTGTATAAATCACATAAATAATATTTTTAGTATTTAATGTCTATAAGAATTTAAAATTTTGAATATTCAACCTATATAAATGAACCATTTAATTCCTTTCACATTTATATATCATAAATTGATTAATTGAAATGAAAATAACTAGGTTTAATAAGTCATTTCATCTTGAAAATTTAAACCACAAATTAACTTTTAATCCAAGATCATTTAAAATTTATAATCTAATCCAGATTTTTAAAACTCATAATTAATTCCACTTTCGACCAAAAAAATTATAATTTTAACTCAAAGTTTCATCATTTAAAATTTCATTGCTTCATTCATCAAAATCTTGCATGTCTAGATTAATTACAATATTGAATAAATAATTAAATTTAAAACAAATAATTAATGTTTTTCTTGATTAATTAAAAAAAATATTAGGAGGATAAAAATAATATTTTAATCCAATTTTCAAAGAATTCCATATTCCAAAAAAAATATAAAAATAATATTAATTACCCAGATTTTTAAATAATAGTGGAGGTAATTATCAATAAAAATAAATTAAAATTTTGAAGTTTTTGGCTCTCATAAGTGTCTTATGTCATGAACTATCTACCAACATAATGCATTAAAATTGGCTAAACATGAAATGTCCTCCCCCTTCATTGACTAAACCACCATCTTAGGATACCCTTTTCAAACCATCGGCCATTGTGAGGTATAGAAATGATTGATTGTCATCGGTAAAGAGGAAGGAAAAAATACACAAAGGGGAGTGAGATAGATTGAATGTGGAATAATAATTATAAAAAATCATGTATAACCATTGTTTCAAATAATATTAATTTAAAATAATGATTTTATAAGTATTTTTATGGAAATAATTTATTATGAATAAGAAGATGGTCTAATTACATGAAGAATAAGGTAAAAAAGGAAAAGTAGAGTCCTACCCCTATTTCAGATCAATGTTGATTCACAAATCTAGCCTTAATTAATTAATTAGATGTTTTATTCTCCAAAAAGAAAGATATCACAATATCCAATGAGTGTTTATTGCAACACCAAAGGTTCCTCCCCTGATAAGAGAATTAGTGAGCAAACTTATATAGTAAGTTCATGGGATTCCTTAACAACCTTGTAAAAGAATTAACAAGCTAAAATGGCTCAGTTAAAAACCTAATACCCCAACATAAAAATTATACCCTCATAGTTAAATCCCACCATTCTCAAATACAACAATAGTGCCAAAATTTCCATTAAATTCTCTATTTATTATATTTTAATTATTTATATTATTAAAAGACCATAGGGCTAAAAATAATATTTTTAAAATAATAAATATTTTTTAACAACCTATGATACATAAAATAATAAACCATCCAATAATCCACCATAATAATGATTATGAAAAACAATCAATGAAATTTTGAAAAAATTATTTATAGCTAAATCTCCCAGATCATCATGTATTTTCATCCAAAAAATAAAATTTCACTAAATTAGGAGAGATCACTAAAATGACATTTGATTATTATACTCACAAGATAACTCTTTAGATTGCTAGAATGTTGTAAAATGTGCACCAAAGGAATCACTCTCTCTTGAAGGGTCTTCTGCTATTAGTCCTAAATAACCATTTGATACACTAATAAGGTAGTTTCATCCTCAAAATCCAACTCACCCTATACAATAATGTTATATGGATCATGAATATAACTCTTCAACATTGAAACAAGGAAATTTTGGTCCACGTGGTTGAATTGTGAGGGTAATTCTAAATGGTATGAAATCATGCCTACCCTATACAAAATATATAGAAATTTGATGAATATCATGGAAAACAAGTTACCTTGACCAAATTTTCTTAAGATATTTCATGAAGATACCTTTAGTAACACAATTTCTCCTTCCTCAAAATCCATATGACTTTATATATAGTTTTCATAAGACTTTTTATGGATTGAAGATATGCTCAAAAACACCTTGATTACCTACACCTCATCTATAAAAAAACTATAATAGATCAATTTCTATAGTCTATGACTCCACAATCTACAACTAAAAAATGGGTGACCCATAAGTCCTCTCATATAAGGATTCAAAAGGTACCATTTTAATTGTGTAATGGTAGATTTTATATAAAAACTCCACTATTGATAGGTAATCATCCTAAATTCTTTCAAAATCAAGTACTTGATCCCACAAAATATCCATAAGTAGGTTGATGGTCCCCTTTATCTATCCATAATTCTAGGGATATAATGTTGTACTCAACCACAACTGAATCCTAAAATACATAAGAAAGATCAACCACAACTGAGATGTGAATTAAGCATCTTTGTAAAAAATGATCGTTAAGGGCACACCATGAAACCATACATTATAATCTATATATAGGATTCCAAATATACCCTATAAACTATAAAACATGTTTCATCATTCCTATCAAATTTTACTACTGATTAACATCCTATTGTACCTTTAACACGTTTTGATGCACTGCCAAAGGGAAGGTGGGAACCTCCCCTATATCCTCTTCAAATTTCCAAAAAATAATCATTTTCCACCGCTATTAGAAGATAAAAAGATCCCCATATTATGAGAATTCATTAGGTGTATCCCATTAGAAAATTTAATCATGGAATATATTAAAATTAATGCCTATAAGATGTAAATATCTTAATCAATGATTAATTAAGCTATCTACCTCCGTAGAATAAGGGTAAGTTGTGTATCCCTTTTCCACAATGACCAACTACTTTGTGACTGGTTACTCAAACACATTTTTCATCAATGTATCATAGAATTTCAAGCTAAGAGAATCATAAAAAATTAATCCCATTCCTAGAATATAGACATGGTAAAAGTAATAGTGTTGTAGGAACTCTATCCATATCTGCAACAATGGGTTAAGATCTTTCTAGGATAAAATATACCCAAGTCACTTAGGATTTGTGTTCACTATGAATTAATCAACAATAATATATTGTCTCTGTGTTTTATAGGTGAGAAATAATTTTGAAATATTTATATCATGGCTCATATAGTTAATCTAATGGATTCTCTCATTCATGGATCCATAAGCATTCATTACCTATTACAATATCAACACACATCCAAGACCACCTCTATAGGTATCACATAACTAAAAATACTCAACTATTTCCTCTTGAAAAAAACAGATCATAAGTTATCTCACAATTCAACTCCTAAAAGGCCCTTTGAAAGTGATAAGCCCCGATGAAAGGATGTCCTTTTCAAGAAAGGGAGGTAAATATAGTTTCAATTATAGATAATCCAACAACAATTTATTATAAATATCCATCCAATACAAGAATGTCATTCCTGAAAACAAAATATTTGGTGTCTCATATGGCATAAATGCATAAACATTTGTATGTTTACCTACTAACCCACCACTTGATATTAAATTCCCCAAATAAATGAAATTATAAACCCAAAATATTACTATACAACTAGTTCTATTCAAATCATTCTAAGAATTTCCTTAAATGCTTGTAATGTTGGTCCTTTATCCTTGAGAATATAAGAATGTCAACAATATATACTACTATGAATTGGTCCATTAAAGTATTTTATATTAATTTCATGAGCACCATGAATATATCATGGGACTTAATTTCCCAATATGAACTCACTAAATATATTTAATGCCTTTAATGAAACATTAATTACCTTATAGGGATTCCCTCCTCCTGAACCTATAGTTTATGATACCTGAACTTATGGTCGATCATTGAGAAACACTTCACTCTCTTTATCTAGTTGAAAAGTTCATTAAAACTTTTAAGAGTATATTTTTTTTAAATGTTACCTATTTTAGGCGGTTATATTAAACAAAATCCTTATACTCTTTTCTTCTTCTTGGAAAACAAAACAAGATTAGCCTAAAGGGGCACAAAAGACCTGATTAAACCTTTCACCAAGAGATAATACAATTGTACCTTAATCTCCATGTGCTCATAAAATTATTTATGATAATTTATAGAAAATATTAGTGTATTTTTGAGATGTAGGTCAATTATTAAATAAATCACCCAATTAAGAAGAAACCCTGGGAAATATTATTGGAAAATCTCATGTACCCCATTATAATAACAAGAATATATTCCTCTAAAGAATATATAAAATATAAAACCAATCACTATAACTAGTGGGGAATTTAAATAATCATCCTAAGGTTTTTTATATATCATTAAACCTAAATTATCTACTAATTATTAATGCTAAACCTAGACCCATATGCTTGATTACAAATTACCCTATAATAATAAAAATTAACCCAAATAAAAAACAAGAATAACTACTCCATGCCATGGATGGAATCATAAAATCTCATCCCCATTGTTATATTATCCCAATAAACACTCTCTATTTATAAATAAATAGCACACTAATTATATATTTTTTGAATTGAATGATCACCTCATGTGCTATTCTCCAGTTCAAGATGTTAATTTGGGGACTTCACTGGTATCACTAACATGTTGACTAATAATGTAATAAGAAGTGAATATCTTTTGCTAGTGTTAATAAGTATGATTTTCAGAGTAGATAAGACATATATCATAACTAAAACCATGGTTTCAAAAAATCATACCCCTCTATAAAATGAACATGCTTCAATCCCTGACCTCCTACACCATGAACCTAGTGAGGATCACCTAGAGGTGGTGGTGGGAGTGGATCAAGGAAATATAAACCTATATCTCCTCTTACTTCTCCACATACTCCTCTACTAAAACTAACTCCTGGAATGACACCCTATCTACTAAAGCTATACCCCTAATCCCAATACTTATTTTAATGGATAGGTCTATCTATGATACTTCCCTGGATTCCACCAACCACATGCTTAGATTGAAAATTTTGAGTCGCAAATCATCTTCCTCCACATGCATATCAAATCCTAACATTATAAAGTTTATAATTATTAATTTATATCCCTAATACCAATACCTAATACTAGGATCACAAATTACATTGCCTCTGATAATGGGAACTTGATGGTTTTCATCGGGTAGGTGTTGCTGATGACTCCACCTCAAAAACATCTAAACCTCACTCGGTTCATGGTTGGGACACTTGAATGAAACTATAAATCAAAAGGTATTTATCATGAACTTTGGAAAATATATTGAATCATAGAGTCATAAAAAACTTGAATCTCTATCTAATATTCTTTATTGAACTTTTAATCTCATGATAATCAATCATGAATCAATCCACGAGAGTACCTTTTGAGATCTATGAACCTCATTCCAAACTCTACCATAGTAATAAAACCTTTGTAATGACCAAGAATATTTTTGAACTTGTACTATCCTCAATATTACTGGATTTTAATCCATATTTAACAATCATTCCATCTTGGATCATGGTTGAGTGGACTCATCATGAGTCATAGTATATTTCATCCACAAAAGACTAGCTTTTTTTTAAAGAAGACGTGATGTAAGAATCACCTTCTTGTTAGTGGGTGTTTGAACTAGATGGAATTTATGAGTTAATAGCTTTATTTAAGCCTCTACTAGTTGAGGATTATGTTTGACTCAAAACATAATAGGCCAATGGTGCTTAAACTCATGAAGCACACCCATCCTATTGGTAGTATCATCCTTCTTAGTGGGTACTAACATTATCTATATAGGTGGGGGTATACTCTTAGATCAATGGGTGGAGGATAATCCCTATCCTCATAAGGTGGGGATACCTCCTGATTATGTCCCTAAAACAATAACATTTCATTAAAATAACTAACAATGGGAGGCTATATCACTAGAAAAGGCTCATCATGACCCAACCTTTGAATCAATGTTGTCTATATATGTGGTGGTATCTAACATTAAAAATGATAAATCCATGTATATTAAAGTATTTATGATTTAAATGACTCTATAAGTATGTGGGTAGAATCATAATTTATATATTACATGATTCATGCATCTTTACATTATGCCCTCTATGATTCCGTAGAGTTATGATTCAACTAATATATTATCATAGTTATGTTGGAAGGATACATTGGATTCTTTGACCAATATTGTGCTCCTAGTTCTTTTAACCAATCCCAGTACCCCATAACACCTTTCTACTATATTATGACCAATATTTATGATTACACCATGTGTTGGGGGTGAATCAGGATATTTCTATAATTAAGATTTTCTTTTCTAAACATTTCACCCATCAGATCCTCTACCCTCATAGGAAGGAACACCATTAAATATAAATTATTATTATTATTTTACTCACTGAAAAAAACTATAAAAAATTATAGCATGAAATGCATGATTATTTTAAAAGGGTTTACACATTATAGGCTACATCCAAGAAACATGAAAGTATAATACAGCAATGCACCAAAATCCACTTTACTCGTATTTAATGGATATAATTTTAGTAAAAATAACTCTATTAAATGGATCAATTAATTTAAAATGTTTAGGTTTTGGTCACTACTCACCTAAGATACATTATCTATACTTCATTTTTTGACACTAAAATGTTGATGTCCTTCAATAACTTATAGGCATGAGGGTCCATCAATGATCGGTATATAGAACTTTATCAACTTGTATCACAACTCCAAATTGTATTCTCCATTGAATTTGATGTTAATTAAACTATTTATTATCCATAGTTGGATGAAAATATTTCCTTTTAGAGTGAGTTAATTATTTTAATAATAATAATAATATCAACAACTCTTTTTTAAGATAATAATAAATTTATATTGATATTCTCATTTATATTCTCCATCATATATTTTTTCCTTCAAACCAAATGTTTAACACATTGATATTTTAAAGTGTATTTTATTTAAATAAATTTAATCTATTTGATAAATTTTGGTACATGAAACCTCAGGAATTTTAAAAAAGAATATTATGTTTGATAGCATATACAACATGAAACACCAATCCTAAATGAATCATTAGATACTATTTAAATATGATTGTTATAACCATGTTGTTGAATTGGTGGGTATGATTATGATTAACCAAATTATGAAATATTGAGATATATTTACTAATAAATACAAATTTTTTGATAAATTTTAAGTAAATAATCCTTCAAATATTTAGTAAACTCATTTTATCCATCAAAATACATATTCTTCAAAAATGGTTTTATTTTGAATTTTATGTTTGGAATTATAATCAATTTATGCCACTTTTATAAATTTTATTTTGTAAAAAAAATATAATTTTTTAAATAATCATATCCAAATTATGTTAGGGTGAAATTTAATGATTTTTCTAAAAAATATTATTTTTTAGTGAATAATGAATAATACATATTTTACAAATACTATTATATATTTTCATTAAAATTAAGTAATATTAATGTCCCATTATGATTTATGTTTTATTTAAAATTTAAAAATTATTATTTAATTATATTTAAAATAATTAATTACATTTGAATCATCTTTATACATGATTTTGATATAAATTTATTTTTATTCTTCAAATCAAAATTTTCTTAAAACTATTTTTAAATGCATAATGTTCCTATATTTAAATTAATTAAAATAATATTTAATAATAAATTATTTAAATGAATTTTATATATTATATATTCAACTATATGGATTTAAATATATCCTATGATGATTACTAGTCATATAGTTAATGTAATATCGTATTATGCTTGAAAAATGCATTTCTTGAAAACCTGTTTTTCGACACGTCTATGAGTTTTATTTTAAATTAATTTTTATCACTAATATTATTTAAATTTAGAAAAAATTATAATATGTTTGGATTAAAAATAATTTATATTTTATAATAAGTTTAACTTAATTTCTAATCATAATAAATAGTGAAAATAGTAAAATAAATATCATGGTTAAGGTGAAAATGGGTTTACCGGAGGTTAAACTAAGAAGATAAGGATTAAAATGACCTAAAAACTTCTATAAATCCTATTTTATGACCATATTTTTAACTTATAACATATAAAGTTTTATAATGATCCATTTTAGAGACTTTTGGAGTGTGAAAAATGGGGGTATGTTTTATTCATTTCAAAAATTCCTTGTGTGTCCTCCTCCTCAATTTCAAATGGGCACTCCCTCCCCTCACTTATTCACATATCTCAAGCCATTTGGATCTAAAAAACCCTGAAAAACTATCTCCAAAACATCCTTATAAAAATTATATATGTTTTTTTCTTCCCAAAATAAGAACCCTAGGGTTCTTAATAAGATATTCAAATGAGGTTTTTCTAATGGAAGTTAATTGTATTCACTAAGCTCTTTCTTTTTAATTATTCTTTTACCACCTTAAATTATGTATTATCGCATACAATATAATAGAACCAATATATACCATATACTAATATTATATTATGTTTATGGAATAATATTTATCCATCTCTTTCTTCATCAAATGGGAAACAAATCCGTCGCTCGTGTGTATGGTAGACTATCGCCTCACAAACCGATGAATTTTTTTTCCATAACCAACTCAAATGGGTAGTCATAATGTTGGAAGTAATGAATATATATAATAAATATGAAATGATACTAATTATTTAAAATTAATATACCATTCACTTCCATACCATTTCACCTATTAGGGGAATGATATCGTCACTCGTGTGTACGTACGGCCTACCATCCCCATGAAGTAATGTGACTCAATTTTCATTTAAAACCTTCAATAATGGTTTTAAAAATGAATAAAATATGTAAATATGGTATTTATAACATTAATATAATTCTTTTGATGATTTATATATATCCTATACATAAGAACTCAAACTTTCATGACATAACATGCATGAGAAAACAAGACAGTTAATACCCGAAACAATAATAATAATAAAATATTATTAACAAATGGGTGGTAAGATGTTATAAGAAGATAATATATGATATTATAAACATTAATATAGTTATTTAATATATTAATAACTTTATTGACACCATTATACAATATTTAAAAGTGTTTTTAACCAAAAGGAAGTGTAATGTAATAGATTTTATCTCAATTTCCTTTCATTGAGACATATTGTAATGTTATGATATTAATTTATTTAAATGGTGTATAGATTTACCATTTTACATATAATATAATGAATAATTCATAATTAATGTTGTTTTAATTTTTAATTTGAATTATTCCATCCAAGGGTATTTGGCTTGAAAATTACTATGTGGTAAAAAATACATAGCTGTGAATTTCTTTTTCGTTAGGTTATGTTACTTCTCCATCATATTTGATATTATATAATTATGTGTATAATGAATTTTGATTATATTATGTTTTATTTACACTTGTTTTATCTGTATTTATATTTGATACACATAATATATTCATTTATTAATTCATACTTTAATATTATGATCATTATAAGGGTTGCCTGTCTCAAATTGTCTTCTTTGGGACACATGTTATGTTATGCACCTATATTATTTTATGAGGTGTGTTTACTTACCGTTTGATATTTTATATTTTTAATATCTTTATGTTCATGGTATTTAATATTTCATTTTATTTTACTCCTTTCATTTCGCTTATAATTCAAAATTTTCGAAAGTGGTAATAGATTTATGTTTCAATTTCATTTTAATCGAGATTATTTATACTTAAATATAAATTGAATGAAATTATTTGAACATTGTCTATTAAAACACATTAATTTTCTTATAAACTATTTATTCATGAAATTTTCAAGTAATATTATAGTTTTCCTCTCTTTGGTACTTAAAATTATTGAGAAATTATTTTTAATAATATCTGACTTCATTTCTATATTCGATCAAAAATCATTTTATTTGAAATCCATGTTTTCTAAAAATGATTTAAAAAATGTTTTACTATTATTGTTTAATTTAATTTTAACCCATAATTTTATTTTATTTTTAAAAAAAATTAAAATGAATCTTCTCATCTTTTTCCAAATGAGTTTATTTTGAATTTTCTTTAAAAAATGTTTAAGGAATATTTTTTTTAACATACTAATCATGAACATAACTTTACAACTATCATGCCCACTCTTTTTTTAATCTTACATTACAAATTTAAAATTATTTTTTTAAGATAATTTTTTTCCTAATATTATGGATACTTATAGTTTTTTTAAAGTGATTTTCAAAATTTAAATTATATTTTCTTCAAAAAGGCTTTTAAATATATTTTTATGGTATTTATATTCATCAATGATAAAAACCCTTTATTTTATATATAATAAACTATAGATATGTTATAATGATACCATATTTATTCATTCTCAATATGGTTTATGACCAATTTGACTCAGGGAAGTGTTGACATTCTCTTTCTCGATTAATTTTTGTAATCATTAACTTTCAATTGAAATATTTACTTTCTTATGATCATTGGACATTACGTTTCCATTAAATATCCATATTGGTTATCATGGATATGATTATTATTTAATCTGTATATCATTTCTACATAAGGTTTTTTACATTTAAATTTATATGATTGACTAGGGAAATATTGATATTACGTATTCTTTGTTCAGTATGGACATTTGTTGTTAATGTATATTGTTCATGAAGTAACTCAATAATTTGATATATAAGGAATTTATTAGAAATGAAATGAAAAGTGGGACCTAAAACTATAAAACACATTGATGAAACAATGATCTCATGAGGTTAATTAATAATATAGCATTAAATGGGTTTTTACCCATAGTTTTAAACATTCTTATGAAAGGTCTTAATGGTATATATATCATGATGTCTAATATCATGATGTCTAATATTAAGCATTTCCATCATTATGAATTTAGTTATTATAATCCATGAGATCATTACATTGATATTATCCATGGATGCATTTTATGCTCAAGTTATTGATTGAATGGAATGTTTGCTCATTTATTTACCATTCCATATTGATTATTCCTAATCTAATAATGATAATAAAATTATTTATTAAATGTAATTTTTTTTGATAAATTTACCTTTTGAGTATTGATTATTATTTATTAATTAATGATAGCTTCCACTTTAATAACTTTTACTCAGCATCTGATATCACCCTTATTTTGTTTCCCTTCCCTAGGATATGAAAAAGGAATATTTGAATGAGTTCGAGAATGTGGAATTTCTACTTTCATTGTGTTTTATTTCATGTTTTCAATTTTAATGTGAGATTTAAATTTGTATCAACTTTACTAAGACTACTATACTATTTGGTCCTTTGGGATGTGATCTCCTGTATCTTATGCCAATTTAATAAAGTAATCACCAACTCTGGGCTATTGGGTTCAAGGTTTTTATAGTTGTTATTGTCAAATGTTGTCATTCATATCACCCATGGGTGTTAGCTATATTCACAAAGGAGAATGGTATTTCTAGGAAAGTCGAGTTGGACCTAAGTATTGTGGGTTGGGTGGAGTGACATACAAGATTGCTAGTCTTTTTTTTAGTGATCATGGGACCTTTCAAACAGAGTTCCCTCCTATGGTGGATTGCTTCAGGGTATTTTTCCTTGATGGTTTTTTGGGTTACCTCCTGAGAGAGAGGTGGAGTTTTTTGTTTATCTAGTTATAGGTGCAACACTGGTATATATTCCTCTTAATAATATAACTCCGAGTAATCATTAAAAACTCAAGAGATAGCTAAAGTACCTAGAATCTAAGGGGTTTATATGAACTAGCATTTCACCTTAGGGTTCACCCATTCTCTTCACCGAGAAGGTAGATAGAACTCTAAGGATATACATGGATTACCAAAAAATGAATCAAATTATGGTTTAAAACCATTACCCTTTACCTCGTATAGACAACCTCTTTAACCAACTTTGAGGAAATAGGTTATTCTAAAAAATTGATTTGAGTTTGGGCTATCATAATGTACAATTATGGTCTTTAGATATACCTTTTATAGTTTTCTGAAGCATGTATGGCCTTTATGGGTATTTGGTAATGTTGTTTGATCAAAATAATACACTAATAGTTTTTATTCCCCTGATGAATCTGGTTTTCCACCCATACATGGATTCTTTTATTGTGGTTTTCATGTAAAATATCTGGATATATTATTATAATCAACATAATCATGACAAACACCTTGACATCATATTAAGTACAATAAGAGAGAATGGTTTGTATGTCAAGCTCACAAAATGAAACTTATGGATTGATAAATTTCACTTATTAGGTCACATTATCTTAGAGTAAGAAGTATTTATGGGCCCATAGAAGGTGGGGGTCATGGTTTTCTGGGAGTATCCCAATAATATTTTTGATTTATGGAGTTTTTGGGGATATATGGATACTATAAGCGTTTTATTCTGGATTTATCATGCCTTACATCACCTATTACTGGCTTGAAAAATAAGGGTGATCAATTTATATGGTATAAAAATAATGAAAACCCTTTCAATATTTAAAGGGGGATTGACCTCAACGTAGATCATGACTTTACTTAAGCCCAACAAAGGCCATATGGCTTATTATGGTGCATCGGGCATAGAGCTAGGTGAATTTTTGATGCAGGTGGGTTGAGTTATGGTATACATGTATCTTAAATTAAGGCCTCATGAGTGTAATTACCCAATGCATGACCTCGAGCTTGCAGTATTTGTTCATGCCTTACATTTTTTGAGGCATTGTTTGTTGGGAGAATAGTTTGTAGTATAAATAGACCATAAAAGTATCAAATACATTTTCACTCAGTGTGATTTGAATCTCAGACAATTAATATGGGTTGAATACCTTCATTTTATAAATTTTGAGCTTGATTATATCCCTAGTAAATGAAATGTATTAGATGATGCTTTGATATAGAAGACTCATACATAATTAGTTCATGAAACCAAAAGTGAGTAGCAGCTAATGGATCTATTTTCTAAGATGTATCTTTAGATTTAAAAGTGTCATGGGATTCCTATTTTATAGATTTAGTAGTGACCTTATTACTTCTAGATCGATTGAATTTGAGACATCTTTCTGATCTTGAAGGTTTGATCCTGAGGGAACGTGATTCAGGTGAGGACCAACCTTCTGGTTGGGTCATTAATGAGGTTAAAGTATTTCATATTCAGGTATGTGTTTGGGTACGTATAGACATGCAAGAAGAATTTATGTGAGAATCTTATGCCTCAAAATCGGCAATGAATCTTGGAATTACAATGATGTAGTATGACTTACACTACCAGTATTGGTGGTCAGGGATGAAAAATGAGATAGTGGGTTTTTTCATGCATTGTTCCACCTATCAGTAGGTGAAAGAATAACACCAAGGACCTGCTAGTTTTTTATAGTATTTACCCATTCTAGAGAGGAAATGGGATTATTCCAGTATTTATTTTGTGATGGGCTAATTAAAATCCCATCAAAGAAGTGATTCAGTATGGGTTATCATGGAAATGTTGAAGAATTCCACCCACTTATTACCTATTCTAGTGACTTTATTAGTAGAAAAACTTTGTACAATATATGTTCAAGAGATTATACATCTTTATAGAGTTCTATATACCATAATTTTATCTAGGTACACTCATTTTACATCTCAGATATATAATGGGTTGTATAAGGTGTTGGGTTGATGAGTAATTCTAAAAACTCTTACCACCATTAGACCAATGTTTTATCCAAGTGTATAATATATATGTTTGAGGACATGCTCTAAGGATGTGTCCTTGATTTTAGAGGTTCTTGAGAGAAATACTTACTGATTTCTGGATTATCCTACAATAATAGCTTCCATGTGATTATTAATATATCTCCTTATGAAACCCTATATAGTAGGTCATTTCATTCACCCCTTATGCTAGTTAGAGGAAGAAGAGGTAGTGTTACTCAAATATCATCTCATTTGGGATACTTTAGAGAAGGTAACGTTAATCTAGAAACATATGGCTACCGATCAGTTGAGTTAGAATTATTATGTCGATCTTCATTGCAAACCTCTGTATTTTGAAGTGGGAGATCAGTTTTTATTCCATGTCTTTCCTCGATTGGGGTATCAATGGATATGGATACAAGGGAAGATGTCACCCGGGTTCATATTTTGGAGAGAGTTAGGCTGATAGTCTATCAGTTAGTGTTACCTTATATGAACCAGGCTATTCATGACATCTCCCATTTTTTCTAGCTTGATCATTATAATTTTGATCTATCTCATGTTTTTGGTTTTAAAGAAGTTGAGTAGGAGGCTGATGCTTCTTTTAAGGACTATCATATTCATATAGTTGATCATAGAATAAAGTCTATTTGAGGTAGGTTATTCTATCTAGTTTGGGTTCTATGGAATCATGGTTGTGTACAAGATGATACCTCGAAGAGATAGGCCAACATGCATCATTGATGGAAGAATTATTTTCAGATAAGGATCAATCGCCCTCAGGGAAACTCAGGGATGAGTTGTTTTAAGGAGGGGAGGTTGTAATATCCCATATTTTTAAGAGGTATTATTACTTTAAATTTTAGTTTAAAGATTTTTTTTTATCTAAATAAAAGATAATAAGAGTTTTCGGTGATATCAGGAGTGTTTGGTCTCAGTTTAGGGCTCGGAGTCTTTGTTTTGTAAGGAAAATGGGAGGTTTATGATTATCACATGGTTAATAATAATTTTTCACCTCAAACTATACATCCCAATAGGGTGACACATGGTTTTTAAATCTATGAAACTAATTATGAAAGACCATGAAATAAAATATAGCATAGTTTTATAGGTGAACCTCAGGGTGTTTGCACAGTTTGATAAACCTTGCGCACATTCCATGCAAGGGGTTGTCCCTAGAAAGTGGTTGGCACACTGTTTGGACAATCATGTGGATAAAACATGTTCCCATTAAAAGTTATTAAATATCATTTTTTCCTCTATACCATTTATACATTTATCCCTCTTTTTCCTCCATCAAATGTACAGTAGACTCCTCCCACTTAAGAGCTCTCCTCCTTCATTCCTCTAGGCTTCATGATAACTCCTTCAAATGGTCTCTGATTCAAGTGTCATCAATCATGATGGATCACCCTCAGTAAATATATTATTCATATTTATTTTTTTATCATTTCCTCTATCTGTATTGGATTTTATTTCTATGGGAGCTAATATGCCCAATTTTTAGTATTTTTTTCTATTTCTCTGATTTCTCCCATTCTATCTGAGATTAAAGGTCGATACTAGATGAGGAATCGACTACCGGTATTAGGTAGGTGGTATAACACTTTTTCCAAAAAAAAAATTGTATGTGTATATCATTTTTCATCATGTCGTGCACCATACTTTCTATATGGAACCTCTTAAATGCTAAAATTAAGTTAATAAATTGTTATCACCATGGACTAGTTGTCCCTAAAACCTAAGTTTGTTCATAAAATGTTTTCTACCTTGACACAAACCTCCCCTTAGAGTACAGTGTTTCAAATGTATGATAATTCTATACACTATTTTGTAATTTAACCACCCTTAAGGTGTTTTTAAATTGATTTTATAAATTAAATTGCTTAATTGAATTGAATGGAATGGTGTGATATCTTAATAGGTAAATAAGCCTAGGCTATGTAATTAAACCACCTTATAAGGTGTATTGTCTCAATTTTACAACTGATATGGAATAATGGTTTAAAAGGATGCTGAATGGTACCACCATTTCACTAAGACCTTATTTAATTATAAATTTTGATTATGGCTATCAATATGATTGAGGATAATTGATTGATAATTATATCATGTTTACTTTGGTCACAGACCTAAAAAATTTTATAGGTGTGGCATTCCATCAATGATACATGTACTCTCATTTTGGTTTACTTAGATGGGATAATGGGATTCCACTTGATTCATTGATGCATCTACTAATTGAAGGACCACACTTAGATTCATCCTTTATCTTAGATTGTGAATGCCTCTGCTTGGCACTGAGGGTTCATGTCATGAACCATCCTGGATACCTTCGTACCCCGATACCCAGTCCAACTTTGACATGGCATGAAGGGATTTCTTGATCCCAATGTATAGAAAACTAGCACCTAGTTTCATATAAGATAAAATACGTAATGAATTCTCTACAAAAAGAGTAGAAGATAAAATATGCATATCAGTATGCTCAATACTCAAAAAAATAAAGTACCAGAAACTGAACTGGTATAACCAAAACCCAAAATATTACATCATATAAGTACTTAGAAAAAAATAAAATCACCATAAGGGAAACATCACTCTAATCCCAAAATATCAAGAACATCTACCACCTCCAAGTGGCGCTTTCCCTTTACTCAGACCAAGTAGAAGGAAATCTATAAACTCTTGAAGGTAAAGGTAGGGTGTGAGATATAAAGCCTAGTAGGGTCTCACCAAGTGTTCCATAATAGATTCCATAATAATAAACCAAATCATACATCAAATTTTAAATAAAATAGGGCATGGTGATTTAACTACATATTTAAAACAAAACATGCTTTCATTTCAAAATGATGAAAAATATTTCAAACATGGATTAAATTAACATTTTATATAAAACAATTTATATAAATTAGCTGACATGAAGAAAATAGTTCTATAATAAATGGAATATATAACCAAAAAAATCAAATTAAGTACCATGTTCATCTAACCTATGGTATGATAGTTTCTAGTTATAGGATCCTTACACATCTCATATAAGTGATCATATAAATATGTGTACACACATCCCTCAGTCACATGCTGAATCGAACTCATCAACATCCCATCATGGATAAGATCTTCCAAAGTAGGTTTTTTTATAGTTTTCAATCTCAATACATTTATAAGGAATCATCATCCAAGTGTGGTTTTCCCAAATAATCCACTAACTACCCAGGCTCACAGGTTCTCAATCAATCAATAGAAAAATTTCAAATCATCTCATTTCAAATAAAATATCTTTTACAATTTAATTTCCAAATTTAAAATTTTAGTATGAAAATTCAATTTCAAAACCAAAACATGGGTTTTTTATAATTTCATGGCCTTTCAATACAAATCCAATCATATTTTTATATAAATTCAATTTAATCCACTTTCCAAAACAAATTCTCAAATCATTTCATCAATTCCATCAATTTCAAAATATGCCTCAAATTCTAAGTCCATTGGAATTGGGGGTTTTTCCCAAAATATTTTATATATCTAATTATAATTCCAAAATAATATAAAATTGGGTTTTCATAAATCAATTTAAATCAATTTCAAATAATTCAAGAAAATCAAGGATTTCATTACTTGTAAAATATCAAATGGAACCACCTACCTTTGATCAAAGAATCAAAACACATAACACCCACAATAGGGAACACCAATGAAAAATGAAGGCGATGGAGATCAAGGAATCAAAACTATATTCAAGATTCAATTAAAATGAGTTTAGATCTATCAACACCATGATAATATAACACTTTCTAAGTAGGAGATAAATAGAGGTTAGGATGGAACACATGAGAGAAGATTCACTTACTATAAAAAGATAAAACGAGATCCACCACACTTAGATTCACAAATAGAAGGTTTTGGAGGATCCTATATCACCTCTAGAGAGTCCTTATAGATAAGTAAATCGATTTAGGTGGAGAGGGGGTTGATCGGGGTTAAAATGGGGGATTTAATAATTTAAAAAAATTAGAATAAAAAATTCTCACGTGCATGGTTAGCTGGGAAGGGCTACATGTTTAGTAAAACTATGCACCCCTATACTGGGGTGCATGGTTTCTACTAGGTGGATTCATGGTTTTTTAAACCATGTACCAATCGTGGAAACCCCCACTATCCAAGGTTTCACAGTTTTCACTAGGGTGGAACACCATTTGGGAAAACCATGCGCCAACTGTGCATAGCCTAAAGAGCCCCCAAAATTTCCAAATTTCTCCCAAAAAACCCAAGACAAACCCCAACCAAAGCATTATAAAAATAAGGTTTTGGGAATACTTGAAAGAAAGTGAAGTTGTGTTACAAACTCCCTAATATAGAAACTTTTTTCCCCATAAAGCTTGTCAAGAAGTTTCCATATCGATGGTATGGGGCCACTGCTCTCTCACAAGTGCCCCATGCTCCCAAGTCTCATGAAAATCAGAACTATGCTACCATGGAATACATACTAAAGGTATCATCCTCCCAAGAAGTACCTTAATCTCATAATAAACTATCCAGAGTGGGTACTTAGACATGAATAAATTAGGTTCAACATCAAGATCCTCTCTACTAAATACATGAGATGGTTCACAAATATACTTCTGAAGCTATAATACATGGAACACATTATGTTTCAACATAAAATGTGGTGAAAGTGATAAATAGTAAGACACTTTTTCCACCTTATCAACAATATTAAAAGGTCCCACAAAATGAGGAGAAATATTCCATTTCCTCCCAAGCCATTAGTGGCCCAAATGAGGTGAAACTTTCAAGAACACATGGTCACCAACAAAGAAATCCAATGGTCTATGAAGATGATCATAATAGTATTTATACTAGCTTTGTTTCATCAACATTATCTAACGAATCAACTAAATCTTCTCTATCATATCTTAGACCAAACTCGGTACAACCAAAGAAGTTTTTCCAATCTCTGACAAACACAATAGATATTTATAAAGTCTACCATAAAAGTCCTCAAAAGGAGACATTTTGATAGTGCACTGGTAATTATTGTTATACAAAAACTCAAATAGTCCCAAATGGTCATCCCAAGCTCCACCAAAATCAAGGACGCAGGCATAAAGAATATCCTCAATAATCTATATAGCTCTCTCTGTTTGGCTATCCATTTGTGGATGGTATGTCGTACTCAAACAAACCTGAGATCTCATCACCTCTTGAAGGCCTCTTGAGAATCAATAAGTAAAATAGGGATATCTATCAGAGACTATAGTAGATATATCTTAACGAAAATAAATAATCTATTCCACATAGATATTTCCCAACTCCTCAACTTTTTTTGTGTCACGAATGGGTATAAAGTGAGGTGATTTGGTTATCTTATAAATCACAGCCCATATTAAATTCTTCTTCCTAGGGGTACATGGAAACCCAACCACAAAGTCTATATAAATCTCATCTCACTTCTAATTTGGAACTGGAAGTGGCTGGAGAAAACCCAAATGTCTCTGTTTCTCAGCCTTGATCTATTAGAAAATATAAAAACAAGATAAAAAATAAGCAATTTCTTATCTCATACCTATCTAAAAAAAACATAATTTCATGTCATAGAACATATTTTTGGTTCTTAGGTGCACAACCCACTGGTAATTGTGGAAATCCCCCATCACATATTTTCTTATAAGCAAAGTTACAATGTACTGATTCTGGAAACATAGGATACCCTCTATGCAGAATGACCACTCAGCAACAATCTCCCCGCCATAAATAGTGTTACTAATTCTATAGAATTCATCATCAAATTATTGTTTCTAAAGAATCATATTGATTAGATTAGAGGTAAATTAAAAACTTTATGATTCAACCCAATAACCTATCTCCCAAACAACTATATGAAACTATAAAAAAAAGATCCATCAAGTTACACTCTTTTGATGATTCTTTCATGGCCTAGGTTGGAAGTTTCATACTCAAGGAATCAAGAAAAACATTCCCTTTCCCCTAGGTATAGGAAATTTTAAAATCAATAGATTAAAGGTACTCTAACCAATTACTCTACTAGAGATTCAAATATTTTTTGAGAGGATATATAACTCATTCTCTTATGGTCAAAATACATAGTAAATATTTCTCCAAAAAGTTAATGTTGTCAACTCTTAAGTGCATGAATAACAATTTCATGTTCAAGGTCATGGGTCAGATAATTATTCTTATGTGGACTAAGATAAAAATATCTATAGGATACCACATGATCACCCTACATAAGAACACAACCCAAACCCAAAATTGATGCATCACAGAAGACCACGTAGCCCTGCTAGAGCTCTCAAAAAGTCAACACTAGTGTAGAAGTCAAAATATGTTTCATCTCAACAAAGTAACTCTAACATTACTTGTCCAAAGAAAATTTTACCCCCTTTAGAGTGAGTTTGGTCATTGGAGAAGATAAATTTGGGAAATCCTTTAAAAAATTGTGATAATACCCTGTTAAACCCAAGAAGATCTGAATCTAAAAAAACATTATGTGGATTCTCTCATGTTATAATAGCTTTAACCTTCTCCAAATCAACTGGTATACCATGTTCTGACACCACTTTTCCTAATAAATTCACTACCTAAATCCATAAATCACATTTCAATAAATTTGCATAAATTCAAATATTTCACAAAAAAATTAGAACTACTCTCAGATGATATACATGATCCACCTTGGAATTGGAGTAAACTATAATGTCATCCAAAAAGACCACTATGAGCATATCAAATACTCATTGAATATCTTGTTCATAAAATACATAAATACTATAGGAGTATTGGTTAGACAAATGGAATGACAAGATACTCATAATAGTCGTACCTTATTCAAAATGCATTTTTCTTAATGTCAAATTCATTTATTCTTAACTGGTGATAACCAAATCAAAGATCAATCTTCAAGAAACACTTTTCCTATTTCAAATGGTTAAACATATAATCTATCTGAGGTAATGGATATTTTTTCTTCACCATAAATCAATTGAGTTTCAGATAATCAACACATAGGAGAAGTGTTCAATCAGAATTCTTAGAAAAGAGAGAAGGTGTTTCCCAAGGTGACACACTTGGGTGTATAAATTAATTCTTTAATAGGTCATCTGACTATGTATTAAAATCCTTCATTTCAGTTAGTTTCATGAAATAATAAGGAATAGACACAGTTTGAGTACCAAGCACTAAATAAATAGAAAAATATACCTCTATTACTGGTATAAAACCAAAGAAATCTAAAATAAATACATTGAGAAACTTGATGAAAAAAGATAGGGATCATCACTAAAATATTACCACTCCAGATCAAAATAAAACACTGATATTAATTTCCTAGGCTCTAGATAAAAAGTTTTGTCTCTACTCAACTGTGAGTCCCATTCTCCATGAAAGATATGGCACACCTCATCGGGCACGGTAAAGGAGACCCGTCAAAAATAGTAGTTAATTCTGGCCATATTAGAAATGATCCAATCCATCCTAAGAATGAATTAAATAGGTTTCATGTTATGAAACATAAAATCCTAAGAAATATTGATATCTAATAAAGGGAGGATGCAAGTATGAAAATGGATACCCTGCTCTCTCTTCATCTGAAGGGGTGTAGTAATATCCATCACAAAAGACAAAATATCCATAGAAAATTTTAGTTGGTTCACAATAAAAGTTGAAATAAATGAATGAGATACACCAGTATCAAATAAATTAGTCAATAAAGATGGATCTATAGTGATGGTACCAATCACAATCATTGCACCTATATCTACTTCCTCAGGATACTCTTTCATTGTGTGAAGAAGCTTCATTATGGAAGCTTATGACATTAACCCCTTTTTACATGAAGCATATGATTGAACCATATTAATTTTAGGTTTTTATGAACTCATTATACTATGTGCAGTAGAAATGATATAACATAATTTCTATAAGTGGCCTGATCATCCGCATGAAATGAAGATCTTGGGTTCCTCAGTGCAAACCTGTTTCGAATGCCCAATCTTACCACACTAAAAGTAATTCAAATGGTCTCTATCAGTCACTCCAAAAGGTCTGGAAAAACCTTTCTATCAAGAACCACCATGAGACTCATCACACTTACTTGTTCCCTTGAAATAACTCACAAAACTTCCACTAGGCTAAAAAGGAACTCTCATCAACCTTGACTTACCTGCTAGGTCAAGATCAACCATCAACACGCTACCCAATACGTCATCATAAGAAGAAATATTTGATAAGAAAACTTGAGAAAAAATATCAGGTTGAATTATTATCTCAAATATTTAATCCTTTATCTTAACATTTTATAAAATATTAGGTGTAAACTAAACAATAACTGCAAATCAGTTTGCATAATCCATCATGGTACTATCAGCCTGCTTGAGTTTTAAAAACTCCATAGCCTTAGATAGTACCATAGAACTTGGATATAAATGATCAATGAAAATAGATTTAAAGTCCATCCACTATAAACCCTCATGCTTTTTCTCCATCACTATCGAGTCCCACTATCTCCTTCTAGGTCCCTCTAGCTTGAAGGTGGCACATTTCACCTTAATTGAATCTATCATTTCCAAGAAAACAAATAGAATAACTATCTTTCTTAAAAAATCCATATCCACTTGAGGATCATTCAAGCCCTAGAAAATGGTGGCTTATAGTGAAGAAACTCTTGAGAATGATTTTAAGATTCATTCATATGAGGTTCCACAGCTAGTGCCTAAACGGGAATGGGTGCTAGTGCCTATCCTAGAGCTTAAACAACATACACAATAATCTCAACAAGATTCTATTCCACGGGAGGATTTTCTCGATGTGTTTCATTATAATCTTCCTCATATATCCTATTCACATGTATTCTTGGTGGAATGATGCTACACAGCATCAAAAAACAACATTGAAGATATCATAATATTACTCAGATAAACAACTAAAACATGAGCAATGGGGGAAATAAATCCCTTTAGATAACATACCAAGATTTAGATTTCAACCTATCCATATCAAAAGTAGGTAAACTACTATAATTAGATCAAATTATTCCATAAGACTGCTTTCTCAAACCACCCATGGTGAATTAAGGAAAATTACAATGATAGATGGCCATAAACTCACTCATGACTACCTTCTAATTCCTAAAAAGACATTATAAACTACATAATGACATCATGGAAAGATTCTCAACCTGTATTTGGTACCACTTTTTCATGAACCAACCTATATACCCTAGTACCATGATAACCAAGTCAACTCTGATATGGCCTGAAAGGTGTTCCTGATCCCCATGGGTTAGTGAATAGCTCCTAGAATCATACAAGATAAAAGAGGGAATTAATTTTCTACAAAAATAAAGGAAGATAAAAGATATAAGTCAGATTATCAACACTCCAAAGGGATAAATTACCATAAATAAAATAGTTATAACCAAAAAAATATTACATTATCAAATTAATCAGTAGAAAGACAAACATCCCAAGAGAAACATAACTCCAATCCCAAAAGATCAAGAACATCCCCCACCTTCAAGTGGTGCTTTCCCTTTTCTCATACATAGAATAGGGAAATATACAAACACTTGAAGGTAAAGGTAGGGTGTAAGATACAAATCCTAGTAGGGTCTCACCAAGTGTTCCATAACAGATTCTAAAATAATAAACCAAATCATTCTTTTAATTTTAAATAAAATAGGGCATGGTGATACAATTGAATATTTAAAATAAAAACATGTTTCTATTTCAAAATTATGGAAAACATTTCAAAAATTTCTAAAATAAACATTTTATATTAAATAGATTATATAAATCAACTAGAAAGAATAAAAAAGTTCTATAATTAGTTGAAAATATAATAAAAAACCAAAATAAGAAACATGGTCATCTACCATGTACTATGATAGTTTCTAGTTATAGGATCCTCACACATCTCCTATTAGTGATCTTGTAAATATGTCCGCACACATCCCTCAAGCTCATTCCTAATAAGACTCATCAATATCCAATCGAGGATAAGATCTGATAAACTGGGTTTTTGTTATAGTTGTAAACATCAATCCATTTCTAGGGAATCATCATCCTAGCATGCTCATCCCAAATAACCTGCTAACTACACAAGCTCTAAGGTACTCAATCAATCAATAGAAAAATGGAAAATCATATCATTTTAAATCGAACATCATTTACAATTCAATTTCCTAAGTTTTAATTTCAATATTCCAATTCATTTTCAAATCCAAAACATAGATTTTTCATCATTTCATAATTTTTCAATACAAAACCAATCATAGGTTTTTTTCTATTAAATTTAAGACATTTTCTAAAATTAATTCTCAAATAATTTCATCAATTCCACCAATTTCAAAATATGATCCAAATTCCAATTCCATTGGAATTATGGGGTTTTACAAAAATATATTCCATTTCTAATTCCAATTCCAAATCATATAAAAAATTAAAAAATAAATTGAAATAAATTTTAAACCATTAAATCAAATTAAGGATTTAATTGCATGGAAAATATCAAATGAAATCACCTACCTTTGATCAAAGAATCAAAACGCACAACACTCACAATGGGGAACACCAATAAAGAACAAAGGCGATGGAGATCAAGGAATCAAACCTGGATTCAATATTAAATTAAATAGAGTTTGGATCCACAAAAAAATATGATGATAAAACACTTATTAAGGATAATAGAAAGATAGAGAGGTATGGAAGACATGAGAGGATATTTACTTACCTGTAGTAGATCTAACAAGATCCACCACACTTCGAACCACCAAGATAATGGTTTAAATGATAAAAAATCACCTATAGAGATCCATCCTAGATAATAAAATTGATTTAGTTTGATATAGGTTCGAGAGGGGGTTAAACCATGGGGTATGGTAATTTCAAACAATTTTTTTGGAATAAAAAAATCTTGTGCACACAGTTGGCTGGGAAGTGCTGCATGGTTAGAAAAAGTGTGCACCGTAACCATATGTCCTTAAATTGGGGTGAATGGTTTCTACAAGATGGGTGTGTGGTTTTTCAAACCGTTCACCAATCATGCAAACCCCCGCTTCTAGGGTTGCACGGTTTTCACTAGGGTGGTGCACGGTTTGGGAAAACCATGTTCCATCTGTGCACAATCCAAATAACCCCCAAAATTTCCAAATTACACTCAAAAAAACCCTAGACAAACCCCAACCAAAGAATGGCCAAAATAAGGGTTGAGGAATACCTAAAAATAAGAAATGTTATTTTACAGTTCACCAATATTTTTTGAAATTAAATTTAATACCTTAGATGATTCTACTTGGATTCATCTTGATATTATGGACCACCTTGGATTATTCCATAGGCTCCTTTCATGTCTTGCACTGAGGATACCTAAGACATATTCCTAGGGATTGGGTAGAACTTTCCCATTAGGGTGAACTTCCAAGGTCACACCCCTGTGGATTTAACCCAGCTTATAAAACTTAAATTCCATGGAAATTATTGAACCTTATATAATTATTACTATATATGGATGCCTTGGTTGTATACCTTAAGTCCCAGACTTATAAATATAAATCAAAAATTAAAACTAATCAGAGACATTCCCGCTTAGGTAGAAAAATGTTTTATTTTATGGGTGTACAATGAAGAATTTGGTCTAACATTGTTTATTTATTTACTACCCTTATTTATTATACATGCACACTACTTATTTTATATGAAAAAGACTTGATAGTGATAGAAAATGTTGGTGGTGGCCTACTGAGTTTTACTTAAACCATGTTCAAGTTGTTTATTGGTACTCAAATAGAATTCATGGAAGCATTTAGGGACAAAGGAAAGCACCCAACTATGGATTCTTGATTTGTTGTACTAGGATGGAGTAAGAGAGAAGAGGACCAAGATTTTTCTCATGATGCTAATGGAGATAGCTTTTGGTTTTTCTGTATGTTTTTTATATAATGTAAATATAGTATGTATATTACACTATTTCCCTTGAATACACTATTTTTATATAGCATCATGAAATCATTATTTAGTATATGGTACTTCTTACTGTTTATTTCTGCAGTTATTACCTTTTTCTATTTATAATTATCTGGACGGTCTATTTTCCACTGCTTCATCATTATTGATCCATTGTTCTATTTATTATCTATACTGATGTGTTCCACTCTGATTATGATGGTATAGTCTCCAAATCATACTAATATAGACCCTCGCTACTAGTCAAAAGTCTCTAGTGTATGGGGAGGTGCGCTTAAGACCATGTGGCCACCAGGTCGGGTCACTTATCAGTGGACCGGGATCAGGATATCACAATAAACCCAAATAACATTGTTGAATTTACATCAATTTTCTTTCAATTCATTCAATCACTTATCAATTTCAATTATATCATTATTTATTCATCATCTTTTGTCTTTGTTTTAAATTATTTTAGTGAAATAATCCCCTAGACTGCTCACACACCTTCCTTTAGGTTTGAAATTATTTTCCATTGTACTAGTGTGAGTAGGATATTATAAATTAAATTATGAAAACTATGATGATATTTGACCTTATTAACCTTAATATTGTTTTAGAACTCTTTCCTATAAAAATTTAAGGTTTTATCTATTTTTTTACAAATCACTATCACATCATGTATTTTTTTCTAATGTTTCGTAAATCAATCTAAATTTGTTGTAATAATCTATTGGTTTAGTTTTCACTTATGGTAAATTTTTTTCAATTGATCTATTAAAAGCATTTCCATTGAACAATTTAAATAGACCATGAACACCCTAAAAAATCAAACCTAAATCTCGGGTAATCATATAAGTCAACCGCATGAAAAAAAACCCTCATCATCGAAGCCACCAAATTAATCTATCAACCTTTTCTCCAATATTAATTTTGATAATTTTGAAAAAAAATAATGAAAAATATAAACTAATTATATTTTAAAAACATGAAATAATTTACAATAGTTTAAGGAGGAGGAATAAAAGAAATAAATAAATTTATTGTGTCTATAAGAACTTGGGGAGACTTTCTTACAACCTATATTTCTATCAATGGAAATTCTATTCTCATAATTATGACATATAGTATAAATCAGAAAAATCACATAGAGAACACAATACAGACATTATAATTTAATAATGAATGAAATAAGTAGTATTTTTAGAAGTTAAGGAACTGATACCAATGGAATAGTAACTTGACCTTTGGAATAGTAATTTGACCCTTATAAATAGTAAACTGGCCAATAGAATAGTGACCACACCCATGAATTTATAAATAAAATTTAGGCATCTCATAAATGGTAATATGATATAATTATATCATAGTATAAGTAAATAATTGTTTTAGAAATTATTGATTATGTGTTGATATTTTTATAAAACATAAATTTTTATTTTCCATCTTATAATTAATATAATGATTTAAAAGAAAAATTATTTTCATAAAATTTATTCATAAATTAATATGTTCTTTTCTTATTATTATAAGATAATTTTATGAGACCTTAACT
The DNA here is from genome assembly GCA_963277665.1 of Viscum album. NCBI lineage: Eukaryota > Viridiplantae > Streptophyta > Magnoliopsida > Santalales > Viscaceae > Viscum > Viscum album. Next base: position 383,185,901 of record OY728122.1, read on the forward strand.
AATTTTTCAAAGTGTTATAAAATTAGTTATAATTTTAAAATCAGTATTTACCAAGTAAATGATGATTTTAATTAAAAATTAAATTTATAATATTTAGAAAATTATTTTCATAAAATTGAGTTTATTTTTTAATTCTACATGTTTAAAAATGGTTCGAGTGAATTTTTGGGATTTTTCTAAAATACTTGAATTGTTTATAAATAGTAAAATATGATAATATACAATAAAAGCTAAATACATGAATTATTGAGTCATAGATTATGTAAGGATGATTTAATCCCATAATATCAAACTATCCTTAATTATTTAAAAATATTTAGTGATAATTCTCAAACTATTTATAGTCTTGAAGTAAAATAATAAACTAATGAATAAAATAATGAGAAAACATCCCTCTCCTCCCCTATAAATACCACCCCTTCTCCTCACACATTTAAATATTTGAGACTTGTCAAAATTATGAAAACATAACTTCCCAAGTCTCTCCCCCAAATTCAAGATCCCTTGTTATCAACAAAATACTAAACTTCTTTCTCTAAGTAGGTTCTCAAGGAGGAGAAATTCAAGAGGTAAAATCCTCTTTATTTTCTTTTAATTTCTTTTCATGTTCTTTTATTTTTTTTATTCTCTCTTGAACTCCCCTCATACAAATGGTATGATAACTAAAGTACCTGAAATATAATTAGTTTTATTATTATAATGTAATAATTAATCATCATTTATGTCCCCTCTCCTTTTGTACTAAAAATGAAAACATCATCTGTGATGTGTTAATTTAGCGCATTCAAGGATGAAGAAGTTATCAAGGTCCATTACATCCTTCAAGACTGATAATAAAACCATTTTTATGGTTAAAACATATTATAATATATTTATTATAGCCTATTTAATTTTTTGGAACCATTTTATACATAATATTAATAAATAAAATAAAACTGGTTTGTGATGATCAAAAAATCGCCAAAATAATCTAAACGATTATCACTAACATCTTATCTAATGATTCATCCTCACCCAAAATTACCAAATGAATTATATAAAAATTTAATCTTCTATATATTCATTAATAAAATATAAATTCAATTTTTGTACAACCATTCTCATTTTATATGATTTTCCGTACATGTATACAAGTAAACTAGTCATGAAAACCAAGGAAACCAACACTCCCAAACGATGAAACTGAATCTCATAACCCGTAAAAAATTCCATAAATTAACTTAATAAAATTATACTAAATAAAATAAATGTATAAAATTTTATTAATTAATTAATTAATGTATTTAATTTTATTATCCAGTACATTAATATCAAGTGAAGAACCGTTTCAGACATAAGGTAAGAGATTCTTTCTGAACTTCCATTTTCCCTTCGGGTTATGATTTCTCTCTCATTACCCCAATGTAATTCTTCTTTATTTTTATATAATTATTAAAAATTATGTGTATATGTTCCAAAATCATGTATCAAAATCATATCATCCTTCTTTGATGTGTAAATACATGTTTTATAAAGGTTTACTTTTCAAACCCTCCTGATAAGCAAGCCCGATTTAAGGTAACTTTCTGATTTCTTACCCATTTTCACATACCATCCATAATCTGTTTTAAGACACCATTATTTTTCTAAAATCACTCATTTTATCATGAAACAAATATTGTTTCATTTCTAGTTTTATGAAAACAAATATTTCTTTTCCTCTTTAAACGCTCTTTAATATTTTCTTTAAACCGCACTAAAAGGTTTTATTTTTAAAGTTTCTTAAACACTATTTTTACATGTTTTCACTTAATTTTGACATAACATATCAAGATATATTCATATTTTCACTTATTAATTTCTATATATAATTTAAATCTATTATTTCATGGACATCATTTTGATATTCCCTTTTGTTATTCCTTTTAATATGATTACGATGCCCAATTCTTTCCATGGGTAACCCTTATGTCTATGTTTGATTATTTATGTATGGTTATTTATATGGCACAAATATTTATTAAAATATTATATTTGGTGCTCCCAAATATCACTCCAATTAAATATTTAATGTTTAGTCTCATGAGACGTCATGTTGGTATAGGGAGTGAACTTGATTCCTTTATGGGAATTTGTCCACCATGTGATATAGTCTTGGCAGTTATCCTTGACTCATATTTATGTCAAGTTATATGTTTCTTCCACATTTCTATTTTTCCATTATTATACATTCCCATGTTATGCATGATATTATTCCTTAAGTTTATTCCTTTTCCATGACTTTTATGTCATCATATTATTCCTTCTAACCCATGTGATATGTTTTATTTTGATGATTATTTCCTTACTAGGCTTTTTAGCTCATCCATTTTTTTATGTATTCCCCAAGTTATCCTACATAGATGTAAGAACTAAATGGAATTTAGGAGCTCATTATAGATATTAAATAAAATATGTTTTTTGTTTGGTTTTAATGTTTTCAAATTATATACTTAATCTTCCAAAGATGCTAGAAGTTACAATCCTTGATTGTATTTGATGGTAAATTATTCTTAAAATAATGTAATAATATGTGTAAAATGATAGGGTCTCTATAGTTGGTATTAGAGAAAGATATAGTTATTTTTGGATATTAGGACTAAAGAAATTTTGTAAGAACCCTATGGGTAATTCTATCACCATGGATAACCTAGATTAAAACTTAGGGTATCAAAAGTTAGGATATACTTTTCATATACGATTTTATCCTTCTATATTCAATGTTTTCTTTTTATATAATCATTATCTATGTATTAAATCCCCCTAATTGTACTTTCTTTTTCTTAGTTAATGTAAATAAAGATAATAACTCATGCCAATAATCAATGTGATAGGAAATGTGATGATTTCCCTAATGATATTCCAAATATGATGAGAATGGGTGCTCAAATTTTCATGATAGTACTTTTTCAGCTAGCTCAAGTTATGAATAATAATTTGAATAATGTGGAACAACCTTCTTCTCCAAAGAAAGATAAAGTTGTGGTTGAGTCCTTCATGTGACAAAGTTCTCACATGTTTAGTGTATCTTATGATCCCCTCCTCATAGAAAAATGAATTAACTCCATTGAAAAGATATTTTATGTCCTCAAATGCTCAGAAGAAGATAAATTTGTGTTTCTGGTTTATCGTTTTTATGGGGAAGCTGATCAAGGATGGAAACTAATAAAGAACATGAATTCCAAAGAAGAAATTTATTTCATGGAATGGGAATATTTCGAGAAAATATTTTTCATTAAATATTTTCCCCAAACCCTCTGTCTTAAGATATAAAGGGAGTTCCTTATACTGAATAAAAAGGAACATGAGTCTATTAGAGCGTATGAGGAAAACTTTACAAGGATTTCATGATACACCTTCATATTTTTCATCAACACTAAAATCAAGGTTGATCTCTTCTTTAGTGGAATAAATCTGAGTCTAATAAAATTGTTGTAGATTTGAGACTTTGACAGTTATGAGTATATTTTCCATTGTTCCCTTAAGGTTGAAATGAAGATCGTAGAATCTCAATGGTCTCATGGTCCAAGTGAAAAAAATAGGAAAATGGAGTTTAATATGGGTGGATAAATAGATAAATATCATGATGGAAAAAAGACTCAACATCCCACGTGTCAAAAGTTTGGGAAGAATAATCCTATAAATTGATTAAAGGTAACCAAGAAATACTTCAAATGTAGAAGATAAGGTAATATGGATAATAACTTCCAAATGTATATAAACAATACCACTAATTTAAAAAAATAAAGGAAGGTTCAGATCAACACTCAATCTATAATGCAGTGTTTCAACTTCAAGGAACATGGGAATTATGAAAGTAATTTCCCTAAGACAAGGGTTGTTGAATGTGATCAATAGAAACAACCTCCAAGGAAATAAGGAATAGAATATGCTATCACAGATGTTGAGGTAGAAATCAACAATGATGTGGTGATAGGTATGCTGGTTATTTATTTAATATAGAGAACATACTATCTGATTCTAGTTATACACATTATTGAATGTCTTTCAAGTTTAGTAGAAATATTAAAATGCTAACTCAAAATATGGAGGTTGGGTTATCTGTGAGAATAGAAAATGGGTCAATTATTGCATCCAAAGTATATAAATCATCCCCAGTTAATGTTTGTGGACTGAACCACCCAGTAAATATTTTCTTATAAGTGTAAGGAGAAATATGAATATCCTTTAGAATAATCATCTCAATTGTGGATATTATTACCTTAAGAGAAAGTGTTTCTATCTCAAATGATTGATACAAAGGATAGAATCATGTTCAAAGATATGCCCATTATGAGGGACTATACTGATGTATTCCCTGAAGAATTTCCTAGTCTTCCTCCTGATAGAGAGGTTAAGTTCTCAATTGAACTTATTCCTAGATCTCCTCCTGTATCAAAGACACCTTATATAAAGTCCATCTTTGATTTGGAAGAACTAAATAATCAGTTACAGTAGAATCTGTAAAAGGGTTTTATATGCCCAAGTGCTTCACCATGGGGTGCGTCAGTTCTCTTCATCGAGAAGAAGGATGGATCAATATTCCTATTTATTGATTATCATGGTCTAAATAAAATCACGATAAAGAACAAGTATCCCCTATCATGGATAGACTACTTGTTCGATCAAATACATGGGGCCAAGTATGTATCTAAGGTGGATCTTTGTTCAGGATATCACCAATTAAATCTAAATAAGAGAGATATTCCCAATACTACCTTTCAAACAAGTAATAGACACTGAGTTCATAGTGATTCCCTTTAGACTCACTAATTATCTATAAATATTCATGGATTTAATGAATAGAGTCTTTAGATATTACCTCAAAAAAAATTATGGTAGTCTTTATTGATGATATTATGATATACTCCAAGATCAAGGAGGAACATGAGGATAATTTGAATACTGTGTTGAAGACTTTGAGAAGGGAAAAACTTTATGAAAATTATAGTAAATATGAGTTCTATATGGAGGAAGTATCATTCTTGGGGCATGTTATCACTAGAAAAGGAATATATGTGGACCCTTCCAAGAAAAAGGCAATCAAAGAGTGGCTTGGGAAAACATCTATAATGGTTATTTGTAGTTTCCCTTGTCTAAATCGGTATTACTGATGATTTTTGATGAGATTGTCACAATTTTAAAACCTAATAACCAAGTTTAATTGAAAGGGAGTAAAGTTTTCCTAGACCAGTGACTATAAATACTGATTCAAAGAGTTAAGAAAAAGGCTTATCATTGCATGGGTTCTCACACTACTGACAAGTGGGGAACTATTTAGGGTGTATAGTGATGATTCAAATAAGTTTTTAGATTTTTTACTAGTGAAAAATGATAAATTTATATCTTGGACCTCAAGGAAGTTGAAAATTCATGATAAAAACTATCACACACGTGATCTGGAGTTGGACACTATGATCTTTATGTTTAAAACCTAGCAGAATTATCTCTTTGGAGAGAGGTTTGAAATATATATTGATCATAAGAGCCTTAAATATATATTCATATAGAAGGAGATTAATATGCACCAGTGAATACGGTTAGAGATCATCAATGATTATGACTGCTCAATCCACTACCATCTAGGTAAAGAAAATAAGGTAGTGTATGCTCTATTTATAAAGGATACTAAATCTTTATCAATAATGATAATTGAGAAGGATCCAATATTCTTAGACCTTAAAATGATGGACATGGGAATTGTTAAGCAAGTAACATCATCAATCCTTTATAAAATGATTTATAAACCATCCCTCATGGACAAAATAAAGGATGCTCAAAGAAATGATGAGGAAATTTAGAAAATGGTGGAAGCTATTAGAATGGGAAATCCTTAGAGTTCAAAATGGATGAGGAAGGAGTCATGAGATTTGGGTCATGACTATGTGTACCATCCAATTTAGATATAAAGAAGGAGATTCTTAATGATGCGCATAGATAAACCTTATCTATTCACCCAGGGAGCACAGAGATGTGTCGAGATCTCTAAGAGAACTATTGGTGGGAAAATATGAAGAAGGAGATAACTGAATATACATATAATTGCTTGGTATGTTAGCAAGTTAAGGCCAAAAGGAAAAAGTATAAGGGTATGATTCAACCATTACCCATACCAACATGGAAATGGGAAAACATCACCATTTATTTTTTTCATTGGACTTCCAAAGACATCCAGAGGGAACAATGATATATGGGTTATTATGGATCATATTACAAAGATAGATCACTCTATCACAATTCAAAATGACTTATCACTGGATCAAATTGCATAGATATGCATAATATAAGTGGTAAGAATTCATGGAGTACCATTATCAATTATATTTGATTGAGATCTAAGATTCACCTCCATGTTCTGGAAAAGTCTCCAACATTCTCTCGACATTGAGTTAAACTTCATTATGGATTATCATCCTAAAACCAATGGCCAAAATGACTGGTCTATTCAATAACTAGAAGACATATTGAGAGCATATTCTATAGACTTAAAGGGAGGATGGGACAACAATTGCCTATAAAAAATTCTCATACAACAATAGTTTCCACTTGACCATCCAAACGGCTCCATATGAATCCCTTTATGGGAAGAGATTAAGAACACTAGCATGCTAGGATGAGGATAGTGAACAAATGCTTCTAGGACCTAAAATGGTCAAAGAAATGGTAGAGAAGGTGAAAACCATTCGGCAGCACATCAAGGTAGCCCAAAGTTGAAAAAAATCTACGCAAATAGTCTTCAACGAGGCCTTTAGTTTAAGGTTGGAGACATGGTATTCCTCTACATATATCTATAGAAAAAAATCATGATATTTTGGAATAAGGTAAAGCTAATTACTAGGTAAATCAGCCTCTTTGATGTTCTTGATCATGTTGTAGCTGTGGAATATCGACTAGCACTTCCACCAACCATATCACAAGTACATGATGCATTCCACGTATCCCTCTTGAGGAAGTACATACTGAATCCCTCACATGTACTAAATTCAAAGGTGGTACAGTTAGACAATGATTTCTCTTATGAAGATCATCCAGTGAAGATCTTGGATCATAGAGATAATATTATACAAAACAAGACTACTCACCTGGTCAAAGTACTATGGTGGAACCATAAGTATGAAGAGGCAACATGGAAACTGGAGGAAGTGATATAGGAGAAGTACCCTCACCTTTTTTCACCATAGTATGTAAAATGAAATTTCGAGGGAGAAATTTCGTAAGGGGGAAGAATATAGAAACCCATAATTCAATCAATGGAAATTTTATTCTTATAATTATTCCATATAGTATAAATCACCTAAAATCACATAGAGAACAAGATGAAAACTTTATAACTAAATAATGAATGAAATAAGAGGTATTTCTAGAAGTTAAGGAACCTATACTAATGGAATAGTAACTTGACCTTGGGAATAGTAATATGAACCTTATGAATATTAAACTGGCTAATAGAATAGTAACATCACCCATGAAAGTATAAATAAAATTTTGGAATTTTATAAATGGTAATATGATATAATTATATCATAGAATAAGTAAATAAATTTTTAAAAAATTATTAATTAAGTGTTGATATTTTTTTAAAACATAAATGTTTATTTTCAATTTTATAATAAATATAATGATTTAAAAGAAAAATTATTTTCATAAAATGTATTCAAAAATTAATATTTCCTTTTCTTATGATTATAATATAATTTTATGTGACCTTAACTAATTTTTCAATGTGTTATAAAATCAGTTATAATTTTAAAAGCGGTATTTACCAACTAAATGATTATTTTAATTAAAAATTATATTTCTCATATTTAGAAAATTATTTTCATAAAATAGAGTTTGTTTTTGAATTCTACATGTTGAAAAATGGTTTGGGTGAATTTTTGATATTTTTCTAAAATACATGAATTTTTATGGATAGTAAAATATGATAATTTATGATAAAAGCTAAATACATGAATTATTGAGTCATAGATGATGTATGGATTATGTAATCCCATAATATAAAACTTTCCTTTTTATTTTAATATATTTAGTGATAATTCTCAAAATATTTATAGTCTTGAGGAAAAATAATAAACTAATGAATAAAATAATGAGAAAACACCTCTCTCATCCCCTAAAAATACCACCCCTTCTTATCACACCTTTAAATCATTGATTCCTGTCCAAATTATGACCAATATTATTCCTAATTATGTAAAGACCTAGAATTTACATGTAAATTTTTTTTAATTATATGGGAATTTTATGAGTCCGTAAAAATTTATGGCGCGTGATTCTAAGGCCTGGAGTGCCCGAAATGAATTTATAAACTTTTTTTCGGGTACGTTTAGTAAACATGAGAGTGGGTTTTTTAAAATTTTGAATCGGTGATCGGAATTGAAATCTTAGGACACCGTTGAACTCACAGCGCTGGTATTCGCTTAAAGAGACTTTCACCTCGACGGCAGTCAGTCGAGGGTGAAAGTTAGTTTTTGTGTTTTTTGTGTAAGAATAAAATAAAAAAAATTAACATTTTTATTTGTTAAAACCTCCCACATGTGTGTTATAGAGGTGGGTACCACCGAGTCTAAAACCCCCATTTTGAATTCCTAAAGGTGGGGACCACCTGAACCCTTTTAATGGGAGAAACCCCTTGAACTCCCCAATTAATTGTTTGAGCCAACTAAGAAATTAATTAAATGTGTCAACATTTAATTGTGCCAAAGTAATTTAATTTGATAAACTTAAATTAATAAGTTGGATATTTCACATTTTGGTGGAATTGAGAGGAAAGGGTTGGAAAGTGGAGATATTTTGGAGGATTATTCTCTCCAATGAAGATCTTCTTTGACGAAGAATGCGCCATCTCCTCCAACGAAGAATGTGCCACCTCCAATGCGGGACGTCTTCACCAATGACCAACCAACGTCCGTCCTTCCTTCCTCTCCAATGTCAACAATCCTTCAATGTAGGGTAGTTGTTTGAATTTTTTCCCCCTTACCCATTCTTGACAATTCTTCGTAAATCAAGAATAAATTATAGCCGCTTGCAACCACTCTAACGCGGGGAGTGTGGGCCAAATAAACATGGCCTGACCTCTCTACAATTATTGTGATTAATTATTGTGTTCTTCACGATGGAGGAGGATGGCTGGCCGAGATGGCCACCTGTGAAGGCGCGGCCCATGACCGCGCCATGTGGAGAGGACGGCTGGCCATCCGGCCGGCTGCGGTGGACCGCCGCACTACAGCTCTCACACTGCCCCATGGCCCCCGCGCCGCTCGACGGACCCTGTACCGCACCACAGCCCTCGTGCCTCCCCGCGGCCCCCGCGCAGCACTACGGCTGCCCCGCCGCCAGGCCAGGCCACTCATCATGGGTCGGGCAGCCCAGCATGCGCCGGGTCGACCCGAACCGGGTTGGGTCGGCCCGGGTCGGGTTGGACCGGACCCAGGCCAACTTCGACCCATTTCTGCTCTTTTGGCCATAACTTATGCACCGAGTATCCATTTGATGAACTTTCTATGGCGCTGGAAACCTTGGAGCGAGTAGGTCCCTTTGGTATACTCCACTGGAGATTTGGATAAAGTTGGGGAATGGTTGGGTTGGATCGAGCACGAATCCAACCGGGCCCTCGGGACTAAAATTCTAATAACATACATACCGGGCGGCCGTTTGACGCACCGTCTATTGCATTGAGACCCCTATGATGTGGCGGTCTTTTGGGATACCTCTTCATAGGTTTTGGTGGCAGTTCGAGTATCGACTAGTGGCTTGAGGATCATACCCTCCTGGAGACAAACCAGCTTAGTGTGGGAACCCTATAGCTGGTTGTGACGATGTACTGACAACATACTGACAATGTAAAAGGATCCTGTGTGGGTCTGACGACGTACTGATGATGTACTAGGATCCTGTGTGGATTTAACGACATACTGACAATGTACTAGGATCCTTTGTGGGTCTTACGACGTACTGATGATGTACTAGGATCCTGTGTGGGTCTGATGATGTACTAATGATGTACTAGGATCCTGTGTGGGTCTGACGATGTACTGATGATGTACTAGGATCCTATGTAGGTCTGACGATGTACTAGGATCTTGTGTGGTTCTGACGACATACTGACGATGTACTAGGATCATGTGTGGGTCTGACGATGTACTAGGATCCTGTATGGGTCTTACGATGTACTACGATCCTCTATGGGTATAATGATGATTTAGGATCCTTTGTGGGTCTGCCTCTTAAAAGAGTAAGATGAATTAGTGGTTACATCTAATCATCTCTACTACTGTACCTAAGATATACCCGGTGTGAGCTGAGTCTGTACCTATGTGGTACTTTCCCTTTGTGGTAATACCTTTGTGGTATTCTTCTGTTTGGCATACCTATGTGGTACTTACCTTCATAGTAATCCTACCTTTGTGGAACAGTTGAGCTTGGGATTTTGAGTTGGACTCTGTGTTTTCTCATGATTGAGATGGGCATACTTTATAACTTAGGTATATGTATGGGCATATACCTAAGTAGGGTTGTCGGTTGATTTCATGCTTGTGGTTTATCCTTCGTGGATTTTTGTGAGACCTTTAGGGTCTCAGGGTCCCTACTTAATATCGTTATACTCACCCTTTCATGGGTTATTCCCCCACCTTGTTGTGTTTGGTGTAGACGACGGATAACGCTGACTGAGGATGAGGGTACCAGGACTGGACGGTGACCAGAGGTGGACCATACAACATTTCGGTATGCAGAGGATATGGGCGGATGTGGAGTGCTGAGGAGGCGATTTGTACCTACCCATCAGGTAGGAACCTCATAGGATGATCCAGTAGTTTTCTTTCTCTTTCTTCAGTTGTATTGTATTTCAGTTCTACTTGTACCTTTACTGTTGGGCATGTATTCCGGCCCCTCTTACTTTCATCACTCTTTTTTCTATATAGTTTTACTTGTGTTCGTATCTTGTTTTGTTCTTGGTTGTGTGTGTTTACAGGTTATAAAGGCAATACCTTCCCAGTTTTAGGTAATACTCCTTTCGGTGCTAGTCGCCAGCCCCTGGCCTATGGAAGGCAGGCTTAGAGTAGTCACGGCACAGGCCCCGGGGGATGGATCATGAAAAATTAGTATCAAAGGAGTCGGTTATACCGTAGAACATAGGGATCTAATCTTTTTAATGGCAATAGTGTTAAATGTAGTGATTGTGGTTATCAGTTTAGTGAATCTAGTGTTGGTGCGGCGGCCAACGTATCCATACACCACGACCCTGACTTCTGATTTCCGACTCAGTGTACAAAAACACTGATTGCATGTGTGTTTTCAAGATTTTTCTTTGTGATCTCTTTGAGTCAACTCACCAGGTATATCTTATTGATTGTGGCACACCTGTTTCTTTTCAAGATGCCTCCACGTAGATAGCCAGCTAGGGTTCGGATATAGTACACACTGATAGCCCACCGAGTGATGAGGCCTCGGTGTAGGGCCCTTTTTTAGTAGAGGTGTCAGTGGTACCATTACCCGTTGGTCCACTGATTCCACCACCCCCAGCAGCAGAGGGTACACTCTGCTTGAGTACGTTGCATGAGTTCCAGTGCCAAAGGCCACCCAGGTTCAGGGGAGAGACAAACCCACAGGCAGCTGAGGATTGACTGGAGGTCGTGGTGTGAGTTTTCTAACTGGTAGGGACACTAGCTGATCTTATGGTGACCATTACCAATAGTCTTCTACAGGAATCAGTAGGCATATGGTAGAGCTTGATGCTCTAATTTTACAACAAGGTGACGCTTCTTTGGGCAGACTTCGAGAGCCTGTTTCGGGCAGAGTTTGTCCCAGCGACTCTTCGCATAGTGTGCATATAGGAGCTTCTTCATCTGCAGAAGGGCAGTATGATTGTGTCTCAGTACTCAGCGAGGTTCACTGACCTCTCACGCTACTCCACTGATATGGTGCGGGACCCATTCTTTAGGTCCCGGAACTTCGAGCAGGGGCTCAAGCGGGAGATCAAGGCTTCAATGAATTCTCTCAGCATCCTGACGTAGGGGGGTGTTAGAGAGAGCCCTCTTATTAGAGAGTTTTCTTGCTGAGGAGTTGCCAGCAGTGAGACCCACCACCAGACGTCACGTAGCGGAGTCTTCTACAGCTGGAAATAAACAGATGTCACAGAGGTCCAAGAGGACCAGACCTACTGGTGGACAACCGCATGACTCAGGAGGGGTAACGGATATAGAGCCAGTCAAGAAAGGAATAGGTAGTGTTTCACATGTGGTGGGTAGGGTCACATGGATCGTGACTTCTCGAAACATTGTATGGATGATCAGAAGATGGTTGAGGGACCACTAGGAAGAGATTGAGGTTTCATTAAGGAGGTCTGCAGGGAGCAGGTAAACGTGGTAGAGGAGTTGGTTGTGCAGCTGGCAGTGGGTGATGATTCGAGATGTTACTGCCACCACCACCAGGAGGTCCACCCTGACCATAGGGAGTAGGAGGATAGGGGTGACCTCAGCTTTAGGCAGATAAGGCCTACGATCAAGGTTCTCTGGAGATGATACAAGGTACAATTTGTGTCTACTCCACATTAGCTGAAGTACTTATAGACACAGGTGCCAGTCATTCTTTTATTTCCACTACCCTCATTCAGAGCTCAGAGATTCTGATGGAGCCGTTGGGTCGATCCTTACAGCTAGGGACTCCTATGGGAGAGGATTCTATGATTACGCACTCGTTCCGGCAGTATGAGCTTACTCTAGGATGTGATAGATTCGGCTTGGATCCCCTAGTAGCGGCATTGAGGCCTTACGATGTCATCTTGGGTATGGAGTGGTTATCTACAGTCCATGCTCATATTAACTATATTAGGCGCAAAGTACGGTGTGTCCACACGGATGGGACCAGGTTTACCTTCACCAGCGAGAAGGGGGCCTTTGCAGCATAGAATGGACTTACCTAGAGGAGAGTGCAGCCTATCACTCATCATTTGGCTAGCCTTACCCTCTGAACGGTTGATGTGGAGAGTCTGATCTATCTTGTAGAGGTGGACCAGTACACGGATGTCTTCCCTGATGATGTTCTGGGTCTACCTCTTCATAGAGAGGTGAACTTTTACATTTACTTGTACCTCAGGACAGCACTGATATCTACACCAGCATATCGGATGGCTCCTGCGGAGATTCATGAGATGTGGGTATAGCTGAAGGACTTATAGGGGAATGGGTTCATTCAGAACAGTGTTTCTCCTTAGGAAGCTCTGATTTTGTTCGCCAAGAAGGTGGATGGGAGCTTGAGGCTTTGTGTTGACTATCGGTGCCTAAACCAGGTGATTGTGAAGAACAAGTACCCACTCCTGAGATTGAATACCTCTTTGATCAACTGAAGGGAGCATGATGGTTCTCAAAGATAGACTTCAGATCAGGTTATCACCAGCTCAGAGTGCGAGACGAGGATGTGCAGAAGATCGCTTTCAGATGTTGGTATGGCCATTACAAGTTCTTGGTTATTCCATTTGGTGTAACCAATTCTCTAGAAGTGTTCATGGGAATCATGAATAGGATCTTTCAGCCATACCTTGATCGCTTTGTGGTGGTCTTCAGTAATGACATTCTGATCTACTCAGCTACTAAGGAGGATCATGCCTATCATTTGCAGATAGTTCTGGACACACTTTGAGAGCACCATCTTTATGGTAAGGTCTCAAAGTTCTAGTTCTAGATCTGAGAGATTCACTTTCTAGGACAGGTCATATCGGAGGTTGGAGTTGCATTAGATCCAGTGAAGACTGAGGCGGTACTTGATTTGGATCCACCCAGGAGTGTGACGAAGGTACCGAGTTTCCTGGGTTTGGTTGGATACTACCGGAGGTTTGTACCAGATTTCTCCAGAGTTGCAGCACCTTTATCAGCATTGAATAAGAAGGGGAAACCCTTCGTTTGGTCAGAGAGACGCCAATGGAGTTTTTAGGAGCTGAGGAAGATGCTGACTAGTGCCCCCATATTGAGGCTTCTAGAGGAGGGCGTTGGGTACATAGTCTACTGTGACGAATCAAGGACCGGGCTCAGATGTGTCATGATGTAGGAGTGAGAATTTATCGCATATGGTTCTCGACAACTGAGACAACATGATCATAACTATGCTACCCATGACCTAGAGTTAGCAGCAGTGGTCTTCACCTTGAATATGTGGTGACATTACTTGATGGGTGAGAATTTTACAGTGTACTCTCATCACAAGAGTCTCAGGTATATCTTCTCTTAGAAGGACCTGAACCTGAGATAGTGATGCTGGCCTGAATTCCTCCAGGACTATAACTTCGAGATAGTCTATAATCCTAGGAAGGGGAACATAGTGGCAGATGCACTCAGCAGGAGATCTGGTATATAGCTGCTAGGTGAGGTGATGGAGCAGCTGGCTGTTTTGGAGATATCCTTTGTGGATCGGGATGGAGCAGATTTTCTTCAGCCTGTTACAGTCACTCCCCCACTTCTTCTGCAAGTCAGGGAGGCACAGCGTGGGGATGCTGACTGCGAGGCTCGACGTGCTCAGATATCCACAGGACCGGCACCTGATGGATTTTCTGAAGGTGGGAAGCATGTCATTCTCTTTAGAGGACGTACCATGGTACCAGTGTCACTTTGAGAGGAAGTGCTGAGGGAGTTCCACACATCCCCTTTAGTGGTACATCCAAAAGTGGCGAAGATGTATCAGGATCTCCGATGACAATACTGGTGGCTGAGAATGAAGAAATCAGAAGCATAGTTTGTCTCTTGGTGCCTCACTTCTCAGCAAGTGAAGGTGGAGCATCAGGTACCAGCAGTATTAGTTCATCCTTTAGTGGTTTCAGAGTGTAATTGGGATGGTATATCCATGGACTTCATGACAGGACTTCCATGTATATACAGAGGTTATGATTCTATCTGGGTGATCATCGACGGATACACCAAGTCGAACCACTTCCTACCGATCAGAGAGCAGGGTTCAGTAGAGAGATTGGGACACCTCTATGTGCATGAGATTTTAAGGCTACTTGGATTACCCTTGACGATTGTCTCTGATCATGATACACGTTTCACTTCCTGGATATTGAAGGGGTTGCATGAGGATTTCGGGACACAGCTTCGTTTGAGCAATGCCTTCCATCCTCAGACGGATGGCCAGATTGAGCGGACCGCTCAGACCCTTGAGGACATGCTTCCTACTTGCATCCTCTACTTAGGTCATAGTTGGAAGGATCACTTTCCTTTGGTGGAGTTTTCATACAATAACATCTATCACTCCACCATTGGGATGGAACCTTTTTAGGCGTTGTACGGGCGACCTTACAGATCACATTTGTGCTGGACTGACCCAGGGGAGTCCACACTCGTGGAACCAGAGATGGTACGGGCAACCACAGAGAAGGTGCAGACCATCCAGGAGCAGATGAAGACTGCATAGAGTAGGCAGAAGTCTTATGACGACAGGAGATAGAGACCTCTGGAGTTCGAGGATTGCGACCACGTCTTTCTACGGGTATCACCTCGATGAGGTTTGCGGAGATTTGGTCAGGGTGGCTAGTTATCTCTGAGGTTCATTGGACCCTTCCAGGTCCTTAGCAGAGTTGGAGAGGTGGATTACCACTTAGAACTTCCCCCTCAGTTGCACCGGGTTCACGACGTCTTCCACATATACCAACTGAGAAGATACGTGCACAACCCTTCTAACATCATCGACCACGGCGAGCTGGAAGTCGATAATGGGGTGACTTTTACAGAGGTTCTAGTAGATATTGAGGATAAACAAGAGTGGGTCCTTCGTGGGTGGTTGATACCTCTGGTTCGCATTCTTTGGCAACATGGGAACCTCTAGAAGAGCACATGGGAGCAGGAGGCTCAGATTCGTGCCCAGTACCCCCACATGTTTTTCTAGTTTTCTGATGTGGATTCTAGGGAAACAAAGCCCTGAGGTGGGGAGAATGTAAAGACCAATAATTTCCATGTATTTTTTTTATTATATGGGAATTTTATGATTCTGTGAAAATTTACGACACGTGATTCCGAGGCCCAGAGTGCCCGGAATAAATTTCTGAACTTTTTTTCAAGTACATTCAATAAACGTGCGAGCGGGTTTTTGTAACTTTTGAATCAGTGCTCGGAATTGAAATATGAGGACACCTTTGAACTCACAGTGTCGGTATTCACTTAAGGATACTTTCACCTCAACAGCAGTTGGTCGAGGGTGAAATTTAGTTTTTTTGTTTTTTTTGTAAGAATAAAATAAAATAAAAATGTTTAACATTTTTGTTTGTTGGAACCTCCAACATGTGTGTTATGGATGTGGGGACCACTAATCCTAAAACCCCTATTTTGAATTCCTAAAGTTGGGGACCACCCAAACCCTCTTTATGGGAGAAACCCCTGGAACTCCCCAATTAATTGTTCGATCCAACTAAGAGATTAATTAAATGTGTCAACATTTAATTATGTCAACTTTCTTTTTTGTGCCAAAGTAATTTAATTTGATAAAATTAAATTAATAAGTTGGTTATTTCACATTTTGGTGGAATTGAGATTAATGGGTTGGAAAGAGGAGAGATTTTGGAGGATTATTCTCTCAAACGAAGAACACCTCCCAACAAAGATCTTCTTCGACGAAGAACGCGCCATCTTCTCCAACGAAGAACGCACCACCTCCAACGCAGGATGTCTTCACCAATGACCAACCGACGCCCATCCTTCCTTCCTCTCCAACGTCAATAATCCTTCGAGATAGGGTGGTTTTTTGAATTTTTTCCCCTTACCCATTCTTGAAAATTATTCATAAATCAAGAAGAAATTATAGCCGCTTGCTACCACTCTAATGCGGAGAGTGCGGGCCAAACAAACATGGCCCGACCTTTCTGCAATTCTTGTGATTAATTGTTGTGTTCTTCGTGATAAAGGATGTTATCCAGCTTAACCGGCCACCAGTGAAGGCGCAGAATGTGTCCACGCTTCTCGAAGAGGATGGATGGCCATCCGGCCAGCCGCGGCAGACCGCCACCCTGCAGCCCCCGCGCCGCCCCGAGGCCCCTGCGCCGCCCCGTGGTCCTTGTGCCACACCACAACCCCTGCACCGCACCGCGGCCCTCATGCCGCCCCGCGCCACGCCTCATCCCCCCATCACGGGTCGGGCCAGACAAAGTGGTCTGGGTCAACCTGAACCGAGTCAGGTCGGTCCGACCGGGTCGGACCGGACCTAGACCATCTTCGACCCATTTCCTCTCTTTTGGCCATAACTTAGGCACCGAGGGTCAGTTTGATAAACCGTATGTGGAGCTAGAAACCTTGGAGAGAGATGTTCCCTTTGGTATACCCCATTAGATATTTGGATAAAGTTGGGGAATGGTCGGGTTGGATTGAGCACGAATCCAACCGAGCCCTAGGGACTAAAAGGCTAACAACTTACAGACTGGGAATTTGTTTGACGCACTGTCTGTTGCGTTGAGACCCCTATGATGTGGAGGTCCTTTAGGATACCTCTTCATGGGTTTTCATGGTATTTTTAGTATCAGCATGTGGATTGAGGAGCGGACCCTCCTGGAGACAAGCGAGCTTAGTGCGAGAACCCTATAGCTGGTTGTGACGATGTACTAAAGACGTACTAACGATGTACTAGGATCATGTGTGGGTCTGACGATGTACTAGGATCATGTGTGGGTCTGACGACGTACCGACTATGTACTAGGATCCTGTGTGGGTCTGACGATGTACTAGGATCCTATGTGGGTCTGTCGATGTACTACGATCCTCTGTGGGTCTGATGATGATTTAGAATCCTTTGTGGTTCTGCCTATTAACAGAGTAAGATTAATTAGTAGTTACATCTAATCATCTCTACTATTGTACCTAAGATATACCTGGTGTGAGATGAGTCTGTACATGTGTGGTACATTCCCTTTTTGGTAATACCTTGGTGGTATTCTTCTATGTGGCTTACGTGTGTGGTACTTAACTTCGTCGTACTCCTTCCTTTGTGGAATAGTTGAGCTTCATATTTTGAGTTGAACTCTGTGTTTCCCCATGATTGAGATGGGCATACTTGATAACTTAGGTATATGTATGGTTATATAACTAAGTAGGGTTGTCAGTTGATTTAATGCTTGTGTTTTATACTTTGTGGATTTTTGTGAGACCTTGAGGGTCTTGAGGTCCCTACTGAGTATCGTTATACTCACACCTGTACAGGCTATGCCTGCACCTTGTTGTGTTTGGTTTAGATAATAGATAGCACTGACTGAGAACAAGGGTAACAGGACTGGATGGTGCTCGGAGGTGGACCATACGGTGTGTCGGTACGTAGAGGAGACAGGCAGACGTGGAATGCTAATGAGTCGATATGTACATACCCTTCAAGTAGGAACCTTGGAGGATGACCCAGTAGCTGTATTTCTCTTTCTTCAGTTGTATTTTATTTCAGTTTTACTTGTACCTTTACTATTGGGCTTGTATTCCGGCCCCTCTTACTTTCAGCACTCTTTTTGCTATACAGTTTTACTTGTGTTTTTATCTCATTGTGTTCTTGGATTCATGTGTTTATAGGTTATAAAGGCAATACCTTACCGGTTTTAGGGAATACGCCTTTTGGTGCTAGTATCCAACCCCTGGCCTATAGAAGGCGGGCTTGGGGTAGTCACGGTACGGGCCCCGGGGGATGGGTCGTGACAAATTGGTATCATAGGAGTCAGTTATACCATAGAAAATAGGGATCTAATCTTTTTAATGGCAATATTTTTAAGTGTATTGAGTGTGGTTATCAATTTAGGGAATCCAGTGTTGGTGTGGCGGTCGACGTATCCATACACCAAAACCCTGACTTCTGATTTCCGACTCAGTGCATGAAAACACTAATTGTGTGTGTGTTTTCAAGAGTTTTCTTTGTGATA
This sequence comes from Viscum album, assembly GCA_963277665.1. Classification (NCBI taxonomy): domain Eukaryota; kingdom Viridiplantae; phylum Streptophyta; class Magnoliopsida; order Santalales; family Viscaceae; genus Viscum; species Viscum album. Next base: position 383,204,787 of record OY728122.1, read on the forward strand.
TCTTTGTGTTAGCTCACCAGGTATAACTTATTGATTATGGCGCACCTATTTCTTTTTAGGATGCCTCCACACAAACAGCCAACTAGGGTTCCAGATATAGTAGGCACTGATAGCCTACCGAGTGACGAGGCCTCGGTGCAGGGCACTTTTCTTGTAGAGGCACCAACGGTACCATTACCCATTGGTCCACTGATGCCACCACCCCCAGAGGCAAAGGGTGTACGCTGCTTGAGCGCATTGCATGAGTTCCAGCCTCATAGGCCACCCAGGTTCAGGGGAGAGATGGACCCACGGGTAGCTAAGGATTGGCTGGAGGCCATGGTGAGAGTTTTTTGACTAGTAGTGACACCAGTTGATCTCATGGTGATCCTTACCATCAGTCTTATATAGGTAGTAGTAGGAAGATGGTGTAGCTTAATGCTCCAAGTTCACAATAAGGTGATGCTTCTCTGGGCAGACTTCGAGAGCATGTTTCAGGCAGAGTTTTTCTCAGTGACTATTCACGCAGTGCACATATAGGAGCTTCTTCATCTGTAGTAGGTTAGCATGATTGTGGCTCTGTACTCAGTGAGGCACACTGACCTATCACGCTACTCCACAGATATGGTGCGAGACCCATTATTCAGGGCCTGGAACTTCGAGTAGGGGCTCAGGCAGGAGATCAAGGATTTGATCATTTCTCTCAGCATCCCAATGCAGGGGGTGTTAGATAGAACCCTCTTAGTGGAGAGTTTTCTTGTTGAGTAGTCTCCAGTAGCGAGACCCACCACTGGACGTCACGTAGTAGAGTCTTCTGCAGCTGGCAGCAGACAGATGTCACAGAGGTCCAAGAAGACCAGACCTACTGGTGGACTAATGCATGACTCAGGACTGGTTATACAGGGTACCAGAGACAGAGCCAGTCATGCAAGTAATAGGAAGTGTTTCACATGTGGAAGACAGGGTCACATGGCTCGTGACTGCCCAACCTGCCGTATGGATGATCAGTAGACGGTTGAGGGACCACCCAGGCAGAGATTGAGGTTTGATCGAGGAGGTCTGCAGGGAGCAGGCGGACATGGCAGAGGAGCTGTTTGTGCCGCTGGAGGTGGGAGACGATTTGAGATGTTACCGCCACCACCACCAGGAGGTCCACCCCGGCCGCAGGGAGTAGGAGGAAAGGGGCAAGCTCAGCTCCAGGCAGCTAAGGACTACGATCATGGTGCTCCGGAGATGATACAAGGTACGATCTGTGTCTACTCCACTTTATCTGTAATACTTATAGACATATGTTCCAGTCATTCTTTTATTTCCACAGGCCTCATTCAGAGCTTGGAGATTCTGATGGAGCCGTTGGCTCAATCCTTACGGGTAGAGACTCCTACGGGAGAGGATTCGACGATTACACATCGGTGTCAGTAGTATGAGCTTACTCTAGGAGGCGATACCTTTGGTTGGGATCTCCTAGTAGCAGTGTCGAGGTCTTACAACGTCATCTTGGGTATGGACTGGTTATCTATAGTCCATGCTCAAATTGACTGTATTAGGCACAAAGTGCAGTGTGTACTCACATATAGGATCATTTTTACCTTCACCGGTAAAAATAGAGCCTTTGTAGAATAGGATAGACTTACCCGAAGGAGAGTGAAACCGATCACTCATCATTTGGAAAGCCTTACCCTTAGAACGGTTGATGTGGAGAGTTTTAGCTATCATGTAGTGGTGAACCAGTACGTGGGTGTCTTCCCTTACGATGTTCCAGGTCTACCTCCTCACAGAGAGGTGGAATTTTACATTGACTTGTACCCCAGGATGGCACTGATATCTACACCAGTGTATCGGATGGCTCCCGCGGAGATTCATGAGATGAGGGTACAATTGGAGGACTTACAGGGGAAAGGTTTCATTCGGACCAGTGTTTCTCCTTGGGCAGCCCCGATTTTGTTCTCCAAGAAGGCAGATGGGAGCTTGAGGCTTTGTGTTGACTATTGGCGCCTGAACCAGGTGACCGTGAAGAACAAGTACCCACTCTTGAGGATTGACGACCTCTTTGATCAACTGATGGGAGCAGATGGTTCTTGAAGATATACCTCAGATCAGGCTATCACCAGCTCAGAGTGTGAGACAAGGATGTATAGAAGATGGCTTTCAGATGTCAGTATGGCCATTACGAGTTCTTGGTTATGCCATTCAGTGTAACCAACACTCAAACATTGTTCATGGGACTCATGAACAGGATATTTCAGCCATACCTTGATCGCTTTGTGGTGGTCTCCTTTAATGACATTCTGATCTACTCAGCTACGGAGGAGGAGCATGCCTATCATTTGCAAATAGTTCAGGACACACTCCGAGAGCACCAGATTTATGGTAAGCTCTCGAAGTGCCAATTCTGATCTGAGAGATTCACTTTCTAGTACATGTCATATCAGAAGATAGAGTTGCAGTAGATCTAGTGAAGATTTAGGCGGTACTTTCTTGGGAGCCACCCAGGAGTGTGACGGAGGTACGAAGTTTCTTGGGTTTGGTTGGATACTACCAGAGGTTTGTACCAGATTTCACCAGATTTGCAGCACCTTTATCATCATTGACGAAGAAGTGGAAACCCTTCGTTTGGTCAGAGAGATGCCAACGGAGTTTTCAAGAGCTAAGGTAGAGGCTGACTAGTTCCCCCATCTTGAGGCTTCCAGAGGAGGGCGTTGGGTACGTAGTCTACTGCGACACATCAGGGACCAGGCTCGAATGTGTCCTGATGAAGGAGAGAGCAGTTATCGCATATGGTTCTCAACAACTGAGACAGCATGATCAGAACTATGCTACCCATGACCTAGAGTTAGCAGTAGTGGTCTTCACCTTGAAGATGTAGTGACATTACTTGATGGGCGAGTGTTTTATAGTGTACTCTGATCACAAGAGTCTCAGGTATATCTTCTCTCATAAGGACCTGAACCTGAGATAGTTATTTTGGCTTGAATTCCTCTAGGACTATTACTTCGAGACAGTATATACTCCTGGGAATGGGAACGTAGTGGCAGATGAACTCAGCTGGAGATCTGGTATACAGCTGTTAGGTGAGGCGACGGATTAGTTGGCCACTTTGCAGATATCCTTTGTGGATTGGCATGGAGCAGCTTTTCTTCAGTCTCTTACAGTCACTCCCCCACTTATTCAGTGAGTTGGGTAGGATTAGCCTGGGGACGCTGATTACGAGGCACGACGTGCTCAGATATCCATAGTACATGCACTTTATGGATTTTATGAAGGTGGGGAGCACATCATTCTTTTTAGAGGACATATAATGGTACCAGTGTAGCTTCGAGAGGAATTGTTTAGGGAGTTCCATATATCCCCTCTAGTGGTACATCCTGGAGTGGCAAAGATGTACCAGGATCTCCGACAACAACACTGGTGGATGAGAATGAAAAAAGTAGTAGTAGAGTTTATCTCTCGGTGCCTCACTTATCAGCAAGTGAAGGCAGAGCATCGGGTACCAGCAAGCTTAGTTTAGCCTTTAGAGGTTTCAGAGTGGAAGTGGGATGGGATATCCATGGACTTTATGACAGTCCTTCCATGTATAACCAGAGGCCATGATTCTATCTGGGTGATCATCGACTGACTCACCAAGTCATCCCACTTCCTACCGATCAGAGAGAAGGGTTCAGTAGAGAGCTTGGGACACCTCTATGTTCAGGATATTTTGTGGCTATATGGATTACCCTCAATGATTGTCTCTAATCGTGATACATGTTTCACTTCCCGGCTATAGAAGGGGTTGCATAAGGCTTTCGGGATGCAGCTTCGTTTGAGCACCGCCTTCTATCCTCAGATGGATGGCCTGAGTGAGTGAACCATTCAGACTGTTGAGGATATGCTACATGCTTACATCCTTGACTTCGGTCACAGTTGGGAGGATCACTTGCCTTTGGTGGTGTTTGCATACAACAACAGCTATCACTCCACTATTGGGATGGCACCTTTTGAGGTGTTTTACGGGCGACCATGAAGATCACCTTTGTGCTGGACTGGCCCAGGGGAGTCATCACTCGTGGGACAAAAGATGGTATGGGCTACCACAAAGAAGGTGGAGACCATCCAGGAGAGTATTAAGACTGCACAGAGTAGGAATAAGTCTTCTGTCGATAGGAGACAGAGACCTCTAGAGTTCGAGGATGGCGACCACGTCTTTCTACGGGTCTCACATCGATGAGGTTTGTGGAGATTTACCTGGGGTGCAAAGTTATTTCTGAGGTTCACTGGACACTTCCAGGTCCTTATCAGAGTTGGAAAGGTGGCTTACCTCTTATCACTTCCCCCTTAGTTGCACTGGGTTCACGATGTCTTCCACGTATCCCAGCTGAGAAGATACGTGCATGACCCTTCTCACATCATCGTCCACGGTGAGCTGGACGTCGATGATGGGGAGAGTTTTACAGAGGTTCCAGTAGATATTGAGGATCGACAGGAGAGGTTCCTTCTTGGTAGGTTGATACCTATGGTGCACGTTCGCTGACAGCACGAGAACCTCCAGGAGAGCACATGAGAGCGAAAGGCTTAGATTCATGCTCAGTACCCCTACTTGTTTTCTTAGTTTTGTGATGTGGATTTCGGGGACACAAAGCCCTAAGGTGGGGATAATTTAAATACCCAGAATTTCTATGTAATTTTTTTAAATTATATGGGAATTTTATGATTCCGTGAAAATTTACAGCATGTGATTTTGAGGCCCGGAGTGCCATGAATGAATTTCTGAACTTTTTTTCGGGTACGCTCAGTAAACGTGCGAGCCAGTTTTTGTAACTTTTGAATCGTTTCTTATAATTTAAATCTGAGGACACTGTTGAACTCACAACACTGGTATTCACTTAAGGATACTTTCACCTCGATGGTAGTTGGTCGGGGGTGAAAGTTAGTTTTTGTGTTTTTCGTGTAAGAATAAAATAAAATAAAAATGTTTAACATTTTTATTTGTTGAAACCTCCCACATGTGTGTTATGGAGGTGGGGACCACCGAGCCTAAAACCCCCATTTGGAATTTCTAAATGTGGGGACCACCCGAACCCTCTTAATGGGAGAAACCCCTTGAACTCCCCAACTAATTGTTGGAGCCAACTAAGAAAATAATTAAATGTGTCAACATTTAATTATGTCAACTTTATTTTTTGTTCCAAAGTAGTTTAATTTGATAAACTTAAACTAATAAGTTGTCTATTTCACATTTCTGTGTAATTGAGAGGAAAGGGTTTGTAAGAGGATAGCTTTTGGAGGATTATTCTCTCCAACGAAGAACGCCTCCCATAGAAGATCTTCTTTGACAAAGAACGCACCATCTTCTCCAATGAAGAACATTCCACCTACAACATGGGACGTCTTCACCAATGACTAACCGATGTTCGTCCTTCCTTCCTCTCCGATGTCAACAATCCTTTGTGGTAGGGTGGTTGTTTGAATTTTTTCACCCTTACCTGTTCTTGACAATTCTTCATAAATAAGGAAGAAATTATAGCCACTTGTTATCGCTCTAACGTGGAGAGTTTGGGCCCAACAAACATGGACCGACCTCTCCACAATTCTTGTGATTAATTTTTGTGTTCTTCGCGATGGAGGAGGATAGCTGGCCGAGCCGACCGCTGGTGAAGGTGCGGCGCACGACCGCGCCACACGGAGAGGACGACTAGCCATCTGGCCAGCTACAGCGGGCCGCTGCCCCACGGGCCCCACACCACCCCACGGCCACCGTTCTGCACCGTGGTCCTTGCGCCACCCTATGGCCCCCATGTTGTGCCGCGGCCACCCCGCCGCCAGGCCGGACCACCCAGTGCGGGCAGGGCCGCCCAGCGTAGGCCGGGCCAGACCCAGTGGGCCAGGTCGACACAAACCAGGTCGGGCCAGGCCTCCCAGCACAGGCTGGGCTGGACCTAGTGGGTCGGGTCGACCAGAACCAGGTCGGGTCTGCCCAGGCTAGGTCGGCCCGACCGGGTCGGACCAGACCCGGACTAGCTTCGACCAATTTCCGCTCTTTTGGCCATAACATAGGCACCGAGTGTCCGTTTGAAAAACCGTCTATGACGCTGGAAACCTTGGAGTGATACGGTCCCTTTGTAATACCCCACTGGAGATTTGAATAAAGTTTGTGAATGTTCAGGTTGTATCGAGCACGAATCCAACCGGGCCCTCGGGACTAAAAGGATAATAACTTACATACTGAGCATCCATTTGACGCACCGTCTGTTATGTTGAGACCCCTATGGTGTGGTGGTTCTTTGGGATACCTCTTCATGGGTTTTTTTGGTAGTTGGAGTATTAACCAGTGGCTTGAGGAGCAGACCCTCCTAGATACAAGAGAGCTTAGTGAAGGAACCCAGTAGCTAGTTGTGACGATGTACTGATGACATACTGACGATGTACTAGGATCTTGTGTGGGTATGACAACGTATTGATGATGTACTAGGATCTTGTGTGGGTCTGACGATGTACTGATGATTTACGAGGATCCTATGTGGGTCTGACGATGTACTAGGATCCTGTGTGGGTATGACGATGTACTACGATCCTTTGTGGTTCTGATGATGATTTAGGGTCCTTCGTGGGTCTGCCTCTTAACAGAGTAAGATGAATTAGTAGTTACATCTAATCATCTCTACTACTGTACCTAAGATATACCTAGTGTGAGCTGAGTCTGTACCTATGTGGTACTTTCTCTTTGTGGTAATACCTTGGTGGTATTCTTCTGTGTGGCGTGTCTATGTGGTACTTGCCTTCGTGGTACTTATTCCTTTGGGGAACATTTGAGCTTGGGCTTTTGAGTTGGACTCTGTGTTTCCTCCTGATTTAGATGGGCAAACTTGATAACTTAGGTATATGTATAGGCATATACCTAAGTAGGGTTTTCAGTTGATTTCATGCTTTTGGTTTATTCTTTGTGGATTTTTGTGAGACCTTGAGAGTCCCAGGGTCCCTACTGAGTATCGTTATACTCACCCATGCACAGGCTTTTCTTGAACCTTGTTGTGTTTGGTGTAGACGACGGATAGCACTGACTAAGAATGAGGGTACCAGGACTAGACGGTTCCTAGAGGTGGACCATATGGTATGTCGGTACGTAGAGGAGACGGGTGGACGTGGAGTGCTGAGGAGGCGATCTATACCTACACTTCAGGTAGGAACCTCGTAGGATGACCCAGTAGTTGTATTTCTCTTTCTTCAGTTGTATTGTATATCAGTTGTACTTTTACCTTTACTATTGGGCTTATATTCCAGTCCCTCTTACTTTCATCACTCTTTTTTCTATACAGTTTTACTTGTGTTCGTATCTCGTTGTGTGCTTGGTTGCATGTGTTTACATGTTATAAAAGCAATACCTTCCCGGTTTTAGGGAATACACCTTTCGGTGCCAGTTGCCAGCCCTTGGCCTATGGAAGGTGGGCTTGGGGTAGTCACGGCATGGGCCCCAAGGGATGGGTTGTGATAAATTATATCCCCCATTACCAAGATCCCTTGGTCACAACAAAATACCAAACCCCTTTCTCTAAGTAGGTTCTTAAGGAGGGGAAATTTAGGAGGTAAAATCCTCTTTTTTTTCTTTTAATTTCTTTTCAAGTTCTTTTATTTTTTTTATTATCTACTCACATACCCTAATAAAAATAGTATTATAACTGTATTACCATAAATATACTGTAATTTTTTTATGCTTATGGAATAATCCATCATCATTTCTTTCCCCTCTCCTTTTGTACTTAAAATGAAAACATTGTCCATAATGGGTTAATTTATCGCATTCAAGGATGGTGAAATTTTTAACTTCCTTTACATCCTTAAATACTAATTATAAAACCATTTTTATGGTTAAAAAATATTATAATATATTTATTACTTCCTATGTAATGTTATGTAACCATTTTATTCCTAATATTAATAAATAAAACAAAACTAGTTTATGATGATCAAAAAACCGCCAAAATAATCTAAACGATTATCACTAATGTCTTATCTAATGATTCATCCTCACCACAAATTAAAAAATGACTTATATGATCATTTAGTCTTCTTTATTTTCATTAATAACATATAACTTCAATTCTATACAACCATTCTTATTTTACATGATTTTCTATACATGTATACAATAAACCAATCATGAAAACCAAGGAAACCAACGCTCCAGAATGATGAAATTGAATATCATAACCCATAAAAAAGGCTATAAATGAACTTAATAAAATTATAATAAATAAAATAAATGTATAAAAGGTTCTGAATTAATTAATTAATGGATTTAATCTGATTATCCAAGACATTAAGATCAATTGAATAACTGTTTCAGGCATGAGGTAAGGGATTCTTTCCAAACCTCCATTTTTCCTTTGGGTTATGCTTTATCTCTCATTACCTCAATATAATTATTATTTATTTCTATATAATTCTTATATATTATGTTTATATGTTCCAAAATCATGCATCTAGATCATAGCATCCTTCTTTTATAGGGAAATACATGTTTTATAAAGGTTCCCTTCTTAAATCCTCTTGATAAGCAAGCTTGATTTAAGGGAACTTTTGAATTTGTTACCCGCTTTCATATACCATACATAATCTATTTTACACCACCATTATTTTTCTAAAATGACTCATTTTATCATGACAAACAATCTTGGTTAATTTCTGGTTTTATGAAAACAAATATGTCTTTTCCTCTTTAAATGCTCTTTAATATTTTCCTTAAACCGCACTAAAAATTTTTATTTCTAAAGTTTCTTAAACACTATTTTTATATGTTTTCACTTAATTTTGACATAAATTATCATGATTTATGCCTATTTCCACTTATTAATGTCCATGTATGATTTAAATCCATTATTTCAGGGACACCATTATGATATTCCCTTTTTTATGCCTTTGACATGATTATGATACCCAATTCTTTCCATGGGTAACCCTCATGTCTATGTTTGATTCCTTATATATGATTCTTTATGTGGCACACATATTCATGAACAAGTTTTGATGGGTGTTCCCAGATAGCACTCCAATTTTTTTTGTAACTTTTAGTCTCATGAGACGTCATGTTGGGACAGGGAGTGAACCTAATTCCTTTATGGGACTTTGTCCCCCATGTGATATAGTCTTGTTAGTGAGCCTTGACTCATGTTTATATCATGTTATATATTATTGACACATTTTTATTTTTCCATGATTATATTCTCCCATGTTATAAATGTTATTATTTCTTATTTTTATTCATGTTTCATACCTTTTATGTCATCATGTTATGTATTCTAACTCATATTCTATGTTTTATTCCTATGCTTATTACCTTATTGGGATTTTTAGCTCATCCTTTTTTCATGTATTCCCCAGGTTTTACTATGAAGATATAAGAGATCAAGGTAATTTAGAATCTCATTATGGATATTAAATAAAATATGATTTTAGTTTGGTTTTCATGTTTTCAAATTATGTACCTAATATTTCAAAGACACTTGACTTTGGTTGTATTTAATGGTAAATTATTCTTAAAATCATGTAATAATATGTGTGTAAGGATAGTTTTTTTATATACGTGGCCTAAAGACCTCCCATGAGACCCCAAAAAGGAGTTACCACTAGGCTACGACCCTGGGGGAAAAGGAACGGTGTGGGGTATCCAGTAACGCATTGAAAAAACATTAAATATGATTTTTCAATATTAAAATTTAAAAAATGACACATGAGTCAACATTTTAAGGTTATAGGGGATATGATAATAAGGCTTTATTTTGTAGGGTTTTTTATTGAGATATTATGGTATTTTGAATGATATTTAATGGAATTTTGAGATAGGGAAATTGATAAATACCTATCAAGTGTTTGATAAAATGTTGAGGTGGTATTTTATTTAGGAATCCAAGTGGATTTTGTTTTAATATAAATTTTTTAAAAAAATAAATATTTAAATAAAACAATGTTTAAAATATTTTTAAAACTAATACATAAAGGTGGTATTGACCTGAATGCCTTTTGGTTTATGCCAAAAGGTGTTAAGGTTGATGTTTCCTTTTCCTTTCATCAACCTGGATCAAGTACATAGTTGAGTAGGTGAAAGGCATTAATGCGCAAAATTCATTTTTCTTTAATTCTAGGGGAAAGTGTTTTTCACCTTAACACATTTTGCCTAAATTAAGGCAAAATCATTTTCATTGTTAACACCATTTCCCCACGCCCCTATAAAAATACACCCACCTCTTCTCATTTTCCTCACTCACTTTAGCCCCTCTCTCTTTAATTTCACTCCCTACCTCTCTATGATTTTCATAATGTTTCCTCCTTTGTGCATGACATTTTTTTTCCTAAAAGGAGTGCCAAATTTGCGAAGTACGTAATTTATGAAGCATTATTTAGAGTTATTTTTTCTTATTTATTTTAAAGTTAATTATTGATTTACTTTTTTAGTTTTTATTTAGTTTTAAATATGTTATTTACTTAGTTATTTGGTTAGTTAGATATAATTTATAAATAATATTTAATATGAGTAAGTAAAATATTATTATTTAATAATGACTTTTGAGTAAATAATTTATAATTAGTCTTAGTAATGGATTTATTATTATAAGTAAATTATTATTTAGTATAACATAGTAGTTTTTAAATATTAGTGACATAATCAATAATTAATATTAACTAGATGATGAATAAATATTAGTAAAATAATGATTCACTAATAATTAACTATTAAATAACTAATGATAAAGTAATGATTAGGTATTGATTAACTAATGAATAACAAAGAATAATATAAGATTAATGAATCATTATACAATGAACCAAGGATTCACTTAAGACTAACGTAGGATCAGATAATGATTAATTAATGATTGACTAATGTATCAATGAGCCTATACATGAGTGGTAGAGGCTCATTTTTGGAATCCAAAAGACCCAAGATCAAATCTGGGCAAGGGACAATTTCTGGGTACTGAGTAGCACTATAGTAGGTACTATAGTAGGTAATGTGTTGTATTGTATTAGCTGGAGTTATTCATCCAATTTGGAACATTGGGCCATTGGTTTGGGCTATGGGTCTTGGTTCCTTCGGGCCACCAAAGGCCTTCTAGACATAGAGCCTTCAGGTGATAGATCCTTTGGTCCACCATAATTCTTTAGGCCACCAGGCCTCCAGGCCAAAAAAAGAACCAAGAAGTAGCCCGAGAAGACCACATAGGAGCATACCCCAGAATTGGATTTAAATAAAGTAACATCCACCAGAGTAGAGCTAGCTAGACTGGAAGAACAATAGGGTGTGGAAATTGACATCAGTACTAGGCACCATGCAACCCTGCACTAGGAAATGCTAGTTAATCATCCATGCAAGGTGGGGAGCTAGGAACCTTCAAATATGTATATGATTAGGAGGGGTTGTTCCAAATCTTAGTTAGGTATTGGGACTTCATAGTTCATGTAATAGCCCTTGTGCCTCTATGCCTTTGGGTCATGTATGGTCCTTGTGCCTCTAGGTCTATGGGCCATGTAAGGGTTCCCCCTCAACCCTTAAAAGGGGGATTACCCAAAAATAAATAAAAATATAAGGCCTTTATGCTTTTGGGGTAATGATTAACTAATGATTAATTGATAATTAAATAATGATGAATTATTAATTAAAAAATAACTAACTATAAAGTGCTTAATAAATATTAATGAATTAATGATTAAATAGTGATTAATGAATGCGTAATGCATAATTAACTTAGGATTAACTAATTTTTAAGTAATAATTAAAGAATTATTAACCAATAATTACTTAATGATTAACTATTAATTAACTAATAATAATCTACAAAAAAACTACTTAATATCTATTAATTAAGCAATGATTAATGGGTGATTAAAGAATGATTGATGCCTTCTTAATTTAGTATTAACTAATACTTAATGAATGATTAAATAATTATTAACTAATGATTAGTGAATAATTAATGAATGGTAAAATAATGATTAAAGATTGATTATAGAATGATTAATCAATGGTTAATGAGTGATTAACATAGTATTGATTAATGATGAAGTAATTATTAACCAATAATTAATTAATTATTAATTAACTATATAGTAAATACTTAAATAATTAATAGATAATAATTAACTAATAATTAACTTTTAAGTAACTACTTAATAACTTTTATTTAGTTAATGATTAAGATGTAGTTAACTTGGGATTAACTAATTTTTAATGAATAATTTTTTTTAAAGAAGGTGGTGCCTTAGTCAGAGACCAAGGTAAAATTTATTGAAAAAAAGGGGCTACATGATTTTGAAAGACGGAACTTTATTACAATATTTATCATAAAAAGGAAGTAGATTGTCAGGCAGATCGTCATACCAAGTAATATCCCGGTTGACTCCCCTATTTGCAAGAGCATCAGCAACCATATTTGCTTCACAGAAGGCATTGGTGATTATGTAGTTGATTTCCATGAGAGAGGAAAGACAACTCATCCAACGGGTAGTGAGAGGCCATGCAAGGTGAACCACCCCTTTCCAAATAGCCTGGACAATAGTGGTTGAATCACTTTCAATCCAAATATTTTTCCATCCTTTTTGTTTGGCAAAGTCAACCGCATGGATCACTCCCAGAATCTCTGCTTCTAGTGACGAATAATTAAGTAATGATTAACTAATGATTAACCAATAATTAACAAAAGACTAAATAATGATTAAATAATGATTAAATAATGATTAAATAATGATGAACTATTAATTAAACCATAACAAACTATAAAGTAACTACTTAATAACTATTAATTATGTAATTATTAATGAGTGATTAACATAGGATTAATTAATGATGAAGTTATGAATAACCAATAATTAATTAATGATTAACTATTAATTAACTTTAAACTAACTACTTAAAAACTATTAATCAATGAATGGTTAACGTTTTATTAATGAGTGATTAACAATTCATTCATGAATGATTAATTAATGATTAATATAGGAATAAGTAATTCTTAACTTAGGATTAAGTAACATCTAACTTAGTATTAATTAATTATTAATTATTATTTAACTTTAAAATAACTACTTAATAACTATTAATTAATGAATGGTTAACTACATAATAAGTAATGATTAACTAAGTATTAACTTAGTATTAAATAATGATTAGATATTGATTAAATTTGGACCTAGAAATAACATAGGATCAAATATGGATAATTGCATGAAAAAGAGTCTTAACTACACACTTGATTTGTTACTCATATGATTTATATTATTCATACCTCGTTTCACACCTTATCGATAATCTCACTAGATTTGTTTTAGATTATTTTAATTCAATTTATAAACTACTAAACATAACTTTATGAAGATTAAAAAATTACTATGAAACAATAGTTTCATCTCTTAGGATATAGAAGATGTTATAAAATTTTAGAAAAGTAAAGATTATGTGGTAATCAAAGAAATTAAATCCATGTCTAGATACTACAATTGTATGTAACTCTTGAAAAAAATTAATAGGGGTAACAAACCCAAAAATACAATATTGAGCTAAACTAGATAGGAAACTGGTGCACAATATCAGTCCTTATTGCTCACCTGGTTTGGTACTCTTGAGGGATATGCTTTATATGATTCACATTTTCATTATAAACTATTTAATATACCTTTAAGAAGATTTAAAATTATAATACAAAATATTAGTGTCATATTTTAGAATATAAGAAGAATTTATAAAATTTTGATAAAGTAAATATTATGTGGTTATCTATGAAAAAAATTATCTTGATACTACAAGTGGATATGGCTTTGGCACAGATGTACCTAAGGGTAACAACCTAAAAACACCATATTGAGATAGACTCAATCATTAATTGGTGCATGAAAATGGTCCTTTCTACACACTTGGTTTTAAACTCCTAGGAGATATGATTTAGATGATTCAAATTCTTTTTATAAACTACTAAACATACCTTTAGGAAGATTAAAAAATGAACTACAAAACATTAGTGTCATTTTTTTATATAAGAATATGTTCTAAATTTTTTGTATAATAAAGATTGTGTGGACAAAATTATATGATTTTTCCTTATTATCAATATTATTTACACTATCATAATCTTGGTTAAAATCATTTTCATGTAGACAATCATGTTTTCTTGCATCTAATGATATGGGGAGGTTATTCAAACTGAGAAAATATATTCTTATAGTACACAACCAAAAAAATGGTTAGGAAATATGGTTGTGTAACTCTAATGAAACTTCAAGAGATAATTTTTGATCATTTAAATATGAGACCTTATAAAGAGATCTAATCTATTAGCTATAGACATTTGTAAGTATTGACTACTCTATGGAATATATCTTGTCCATTGGCTGCTAATGAGGACTGGGTCCAAGAAACAAAAATATTTTCCCAATGGTTATATGGTGCTATGATGGAGTTATATGTTAAGGTTTCTAGTGTATAGAAGTGATGTAAAATTATACAATGACATAGACATGCAATAGTGGTTGAAGAAGATACATCTTAAGAAAATGAGTTTATTACCTATAATATAGGATAAGACAACCAAATTGATCTCACAAATATACAAAAACATCATTTTAATAATGAGGAAGTTTCTAATGATGGAATATATAGACACAACCATGCTGATGATGGGGGTCTACTTAAGTTAGGGAGGAATTTTATAGAAATACAGTTGGTATACAATATCCTAAATACACAATAAATCATCCACTACCCTTTTCATATTGGTCAAAAGTAATGTCACATTTTATTAAATTTTACTAGAATATTATCACACCTAATACTAAGTTTCTTGGATTTGTAGAGGATAGGTTTAGTGATTTTGAAAAAACTTTACATGTTGGAATATATTTTCTAAGTAAAGATGCAATGAAAAATATACTGAAAATATTTCATACTAAGAGACACTATATATATTTAGTTCATGACTCAAGACATATTAAATACATCATACAGTGTGAAAAATATGGGCATGGTTATAGATTCAACTTGAGGAAAATTCCTAACATTTCATTAGGAGGTTAGATAATTTCTAAGATTATGGCAGATCATACTTGAGTTCATCCAAACAAGACATAATATCATAAATCATTGGGTACTAAATTTGTGTCATCAATTATTTTTTAGATGATTTGGACCTACCAAGATGTACCTGTAGACCTTCTTTGGGATAGGATATAACAATATTTTGGTTGTAAGATTTCCTATACAAAGGCATGGATGGAAAAATAGAAGGAAATTTTCATGTTTATGGTGCTTGGGATGACTCGTATCGGGTTTTTCCACAATTTCTATCCATATTTAGACACAAAAGTTTTCTTTCGTATTGATAAAAATGAATATATATCTGAAGATAACTTACTTGATCCATCTCAAATCAAATTTCATCCATTGTTCTGGGAATTCCTTCCACATATTTCCATGTTTCTTTTTTGTGAAAAGGTTCATACAAGTTGAAAAGACGTTTCTATAAAGAAAATACACAGGTATATTGGTGATTAAAGAATCCCAAGATAGAAATTGTTCACCTCCATCACTTTAATTTTCAATTATGGAGAAGGAAAATTACCAATTGTTGAATTTTTTTTAAAATGTTTTAGCATCCATTTCACATGCATTTGGGGTGTCTGTTTCATATCTGATCATCATTAGGAAACCAATAAAAAAATCAATGTAGATCCTATTACATTGAGACCCCTAAATTTACATCATTAGTACTGCATCAGATGCATTTCTAGAAATGTGTGAAAAACATTCCATGATGAACCTATGAAGACGGAAATAATGAGGCTTGGTATACAATCTCTTTCTTATTTTTTACTATTTCAACATAATGATAAAAAATATTATGTGAAATATGGTCACTTTTATATTTAATATGTAAGATTTGGTGTCCTAGAACCAACTGGTTGTACTTTGATTACATTGAAATTTAATGTATTTAAATATTAAACATCTTATTACATATTGTTCATTGTTCTGCATGACTATGATGTAATAATGTCCTAGATTATTTTTTGCATTGATAATGTCATGACAGTTCCTCACTATGATGAGAACCTTGAAATGCTATAACAATATTCTTAAATTTAATTCTATGGTTGGATGACATACTATAATGGGAAACATAGCATGAAAACCGTCAGGTGTGAGTACTTGTAAGCAGATGAGACTTCCTCTCATAAAGTTCACACTTGGTAATCTCCAAGATAGAAGATTATGAGAATAGACCCGCCAGTAGGAATTCTTCATGTTTTAGTGTCATCGGATATTTCTATATGTGAGTGTGTGTAATAATCCTTAGAATTTAATATTATCATTAATACATGTCACAACTCATGCACTTTGATTTACTGACGAAAACCGTCACGCATATAGTTGGTGGGAAGTAGGGTACGTTGGGTGCATCACGAGTGGCATGTTATTAATTGATAAGTTGAGGAAGGATTTTTCCCTTCAATTTATGGAAGTTGATATCGCGGCCCTTTAATTGAAATAGAACCATCATGCAAAATTTCATGTCCATGGTGTAACGATGAGTTTATTTTAGGTAGTCAAATAATGATGTATCAAGCATAAAAGTTGATGACACTATCATGAAACCTGCTTAATGAGATATTTCAATAAATAGATTATATTACATAGTGAGTGTTTTTATGTGGTTGTTGTTGTTGTGACTTTAAGTTCTTTCTCTTGGGTACTTTAACCCGTTGCTAGACAGTGCTCTTAAACTTTAGGCAAGCCCACCTAATGTCAATGAGAAATAATCCTAGAGGGTCACACACTAAGTGTTTCTGGTGGTCTCAGTTAAATTCTATTTTAATTTAATTAATAAATATTATTCTCAAGATAATGGAATAATTTTATTCAAGTTAAAATGATTGTATAAATTAAATAAATATTTATTCACCGGATTATGGGTAAAATATATTTATTTATTTTATTGAACATTTAATAAATATTTATTTACTATTTTGTAAATAAAATATTTATTTAAGATAATAAATTATTTATTTATTTGTTTGGGTGTTCAATAAATGGAAGTGGAGTTCGAGAGGACCAAGTCCAGTCTAGTAGTAAAATAATTATTTTCAAGATGATAAATAATTATTTAACTAGTTGGCACATATTAAAATAACGCTACTATTATTTTGTGATGCGGAATTTTATTTATAATTCTATTTTGTGCAAGTTGGTTCACCATAAATAATGACGTGGTATTATTATTAATAGCATGGGTTTTATCTAAGGTTATGAATGTATTTAATTGTTGTTATGCAATTAAATATTGTAACTAAATCCCTATGTCAATAAATAGACACATATGTCTATTGTGTCAGGTATTAAACAGTATACCTAGTGATTTGAGAATTATTGAGCTAAACAATTTTTCTCTCAAATCCTCTTTCCACCCCTCTCAAGAATGATATACATTCTTCAAGGCCTAAGAACAAGAGATCAAGAACAACCAACATAAGACACTCACTTCGTCACGATAGCACCTAGAGAATGAGTGGTGTTGATTGGAGGCCATTGGAGCACGTGTGGATCACTGCTATATGGATTCTAGTTTGTATCCTTGCAAGCGGAACAAGATAATCTAGAAGGTTCATTTTGGATGATCAATATAATCAAGGAAGAAAATACCTAAGATCCAGGTATTATTTTCTTTTAGAAATTAATTAAATTAATTATAAACATGATGTGATAGATCCTCTCTAAAGGTTCTGGGCCTCTTCCTTATTTATCTAAATCTTTGATTCTATTCCATGGAGACTGGTGTTCATCATCGTATTGATCCCGGAATAATCATTGATCATGGTAAAAATCAAAGTTGGTTTCGTTTCAACCACGCTTCTGCTGTGCCCGGAACCTTCAAGTGGTATATGAGTGGTTACATCATATTTTATAATTATTTAAATATTTCTTTGATGATTTAATCATTTAATAATTGAGTTGTTTCAATTCAATTTAATTGTTATGTAAATATGAATCTCAAGATCTGTTCCTCCTCTTTCGTTTCTCGTTCACCTTACATAAAAGATATTTTCTTTTAATTTTGATTAAAATAAAATAGAGGATCTCATCCGGAGGTGCCAAAGGTTCCTAGTCGTACAATAAAAGAACACACGACGTGTATTTGGTAGTACACTCCATGTAGCAAAGGTTCAATACACCAGTTTTGGTATGCCAAACCAAGCTGTGTGTTGACCAGGAATAGGTGGCATGCAGTTTCCAAATTATACACTATGTGGCCCACTGGACATAATGTGTAGTCCCTTTGGGTTAGGGTTGGACCTGTACCCTGTACATGGCTTGTCCAGTTGGAGACCGTGTAACGAGTAACTACATGGCATGTGTCCTACTGGACACGTCGTGTACTCTGAAGATTTCTGAAGTACACTCACACGCCATTTCCCTAGGCGTGTACTTTGGATGGATGGTGAAAATAGTACACACCGTGTATTTGGAACTACATGTCGTGTACTCATCCAAATTATGGATATTTATTAAAATGTATTATTATATTATACAAACCCTTGAGACGTGTATCATCGTGCAGGTGTAAAGTTGAGGCACAACACGTGATAGGTTTTTTATAAATATGTGTTTAATTTAACATCTACGAAATGTTCATTTCTACTCATTGGGTAGTTATGAATAGGAGTTCACCAAGTTTCCTCCAAGGTACAAGTTACATAAAAAGGTAATTTTAAATGAATTTATTTGTTTAAAATTATGATGGATGATAATATCAAGGAAATTTAGAAAAAGGTTTAAGATAAAATGATTGATTAATTAAAGATGATAACTAATTGATTAGAGCATGATTTATCTTAAACAATAATGATTAAATAAATGAATGATAGTTGTATTTATGCGTAAATATCATTTCATGTATGGATGATCATGAGCTAGACCAAGCCCTTTTTATGTGGATGGTTTCTTTTAATTTATTTATTTAAATTAAATTTATTAGCCTGCAAGCCTTCTCGTCATTAATATGTAGAGCCTGCATGCCAAGACAAAACCAATCCCAAGAGATACAAAGGTGGATAGGTGGAAAGATGTAAACACAAACCCAAAAGGTTCAAGATGTTTCTCCCCTAGGACAGGGTTAGTTTATCAACCACTAGATAAACTAACCATTATAAAATCTCATGATCATTCTCTTTAATTTATTTCTGTTAGTTGCATGGTTTATCATTATGGATGTGTTGTCACGATCACATAATTAATGAATTAAACTAGCATACAAGATAGAACTAAAATAAACCAGACTTATGCGTAAATATTATCAAGACATGATTAATCACTTAAGTAAGTTCCACTTAATATTAACAAGCATGTGATAATGATAATAATCAATTCACGTATAAGAGATAAAAATACCTCAAATAAAATATTAAGTCAGATCAAGCCTTTCATTACTTGATTAAGGGAAACACTCAATAAAATTATGTGTTTGACCAACCCTTGTTGGGACACTTACTTTTATACAGGAAGCCATTATGAAAGGTTTCGGGTTGACTTAACCATATTACATCAAGAGGAGTATCCCTTTCTAGACTTGGTGTAATATTGGAGGAAAGAGTTGAGTAAATCCAAAGTCGTGATTTCAGGATTGGGGAGTCCACTCAACAGATCAAGGAGCTTCAAGCCTACAGTTGGAAAAGACCTGCCTACCTAAATACCTTTTAATAGTTTGACCAACCCTTGTTGGGTTTATGCAAAGGGGAATATGGATCCTTTCCACTAGAATGTCATGGAAACTGGACATTCCGAGTTTAATGGTGAGGTCCATTGGGACTTGATAAAATAGTGGGAGACTTAATAAAAATTTATTATTTCTCATAAATTTAATCAATAAAGTACTAATGATCTAATATTTTAATTATAGAATAAAAATGACAATCTCATCGACCACACTATCCCTGTGATCAATTCTGGATAATGACAACATTCTCACCAATATTAACTTCCAGGGATGGTTTAGATGCCTTCGGGTTATCCTACGCCATGAACAGAAGTTTTACGTGCTAGAGTCAGCATTACCTGATCTGCCTGTCAAAGTGGTGAGTGATGAGGATTTCCTATTCTATGAGAAACATATGAATGACGCGGTCGACATTCAATGTTTGATGTTATCATCAATTTCTAGTGAGATCATGAAGTCTCATGAAAGCATGGATGCTTATAGCAAGCTTGAGAACCTCCATGGTCTTTACCAGGAGAGAGCAAGATAGGAAAGGTTTGAGATCTCTAAGGCACTCTTTCAGAGTAAGCTTGGAGAAGGTGCCCCAGCGAGCCTAATGTAGTCAAGCTCATTGACTACATTGAGTGCCTAGAGGTTATAGGGTTTAATATCCCTGAAGAACTCGGCACCGATCTCATTATCGCATCACTCCCTCTGATCTTCTCTAACTTTGTTATCAATTTCAATATAAAAAACATTGAGAAGTCTCTATCTGATCTTTTTATCCTCATTCGCCAAGTGGATAAATATATGAAGCGCGAAAAGCCTTTTTTCCTTATGGTGAATATTAGGAAAGGGAAGGTTAAGAGATTTAAGACCAAAGCTTCTTCACGACCTTCCAAGAAAAGGAATATCAAAAGGGGGAAGGGAATAGGAGGCTGTTTGTTTCGCATGTAGCAAGAAGGGCCACTAGAAAAAGAACTGCACCCTGCCTAAGAAGTAATGGGAAGCTTCAGGTGTGTTTTTTATCGAATGAAATCTATATGTTTCTACAAATTGGGTATTAGATACAGCTTATGGTGTTCACATATGTATCCAAATATAGGAACCAAGTAGATTCAGGAAGATTCACAAAGGGGAGGTAGATCTACGAGTAGCCAACAGAGCCAGACTTATTGTTGTAGCTATCGAGGAATACCACCTCACATTGCCAACTAGGATGATCTTGGTGTTAAATGGTTGTTATTATGTGTCTTATGTTACTAAAAAAATTATTTTTGTATCCAGATTAGATACAGATGGATTTATTTTCAAGTTTGGAAATGAATGTTGATTATTTTACAAAGATAGCATTTTTTGGTAGGGCACATTTATAAAATGGTATTTACGTGTTGGATTACACAAACCAAGTAATGGAAATAGATAACAAAGATACTTCACATGAATCATACCACACCCAAGTTTGACATCACCAGCTAGGTCATGTAAACGAGAAATGCTTGACAAAGTTACATCAAGATGGATATTTATATTCTTTCGAACTAAAACCACTTGGTGTATGTCATGCATGTTTACAAGGAAAAATGACCGAAGCCATATTTAGTGGGAAAGGTTAAAGGGTTAAATAACTTCTTGAATTGGTTCATACCGATGTGTGTGGACCATTTCCAATTGAAGCAAGGGGAGGTTACTCATACATCATAACTTTTACTAATGATTTTAGTAGATAAGGATATATCTACTAAATGAGGTATAAGTCAGATTCTTTTGTTAAGTTCAAAGAATACAAGAATGATGTTGAGAACCATCTTGGTAAGAAGATTAAGAAACTCTGCTCAAACCGAGGTGGAGAATATCTTAATCAAGACTTCATTTATTACTTATGGGAGTTTAGGATCATATCCCAACTCACTCCTCCATACACACCCCAGTGGAATAGTGTGAGAAAAAGGAGGAACCACACCCTATTGGACATGGTGAGATCAATGATGAGGCATGTGATTCTTCCATTATCCTTTTGGGGATATGTATTAAAAACAGCGGTGCACATACTAAAGCAAGTACCAACTAAATCGATAAATGGAATTCCATATGAGTTCTGGAGTGTAAATAAATCCATATTATTGAATTTACATGTGTGGGGAAGCGATTTGTTTGTTAAGGCCTCTTCGGGTAACAAACTTGCACCCCAAGGCACAAAGTGTACCTTTATAGGATAACCCAAGGAAATAAGGGTATATTACCTATACAACCCCTCATACAAAAAGGTTATAGTGAAAAGACATTCCATATTCCTTGAGAGGGAGAAAATATCAAAAATAGATAGTGTGGGAGAGATAGACTTCGATGAAGTTGAGGATCAAGGTACAAAAGATTTGGTACAGGAACAGATTCCACAAAGCCCCGTGGAAGAAAGAACTATTCCAAAGACATAATGGCTACGTAGGAATACAAGAGAGGTTAGAGAACTGGAATGGTATGGTTTTCTAATTACTGAGGATGGTGACTCATTATTAGTTGATAATAATGATCCTTTAACCTACAAGAAGCATTAAGTAGCATAGATGTTGCCAAGTATCAAGAAACCATGAATTATGAAATGGATTCCATATACCAAAACCAAGTCTGGATTTTGGTAGATCCTCCAGTTGATGTAAATCCTGTTGGTTTCAAATGGGTATTCAAGAAGAAATTGTACATGGAAGGACAATTCAACACCTATAAAGCACGACTGGTTGCAAAAGGGTTCAAACAACATCAAGGCATTGACTACAATGAAACCTTTTCACTAGTTGAAATGCTAAAATCCATCAGAATTCTATTGGCCATTGCCTCTTACCATGACTATGAGATTTGGAAAATGGATATCAAAATATCCTTCCTTAAAAGGAACCTTCAAGAAGATGTCTACATGACATAACCTAAAGGTTTTATGACTCCAATGGATGCCAATATGGTATGCAAGTTGTAGAAATCCATTTATGGATTAAAGCAAGTATCCAGGTTATGGAACATTCATTTTGATAAAGCCATAATGAAATTTGGATTTATCAAGAATAAATGAGAGCCTTGTGTCTACAAACGGTTTAGTTGGAGTACATTCGTTTTCCTAATATTATATTTTAATGACATATTACTTATTGGAAATGAGATACTAGTCTTACAGTCTGTTAAGGAATGGTTGAATCAATAATTCTCCATGAAGGACTTAGGTGAGGCAGCATATATTCTTGGGATCAAGATCCATCGTGATATACCCAAGAGATTGTTGGGCCTATATAAAAGTACATACATTGATAAGATACTGAAGAGATTCAGTATGGAACAATCCAAGAGGAAATTGTTTCCAGCATCACATGGCATTCATCTTTCTAAAAAAATGTGTCCTCAGACACATGGGGAAAGGAATATAATGGCAAGGACTCCATATGCATCAGGGATTGGGTCAGTCATGTATGTCATGCTATGTACTAGGATGGATTTCGCCTATGCATTGAGTGCGGTAGGAGGATATCAAGCTGACCCAGGTGACCATCATTGGATGACAGTCAAGACTATCCTAAATTATCTGAGTCATACTAAGAATATGTTCTTGGTTTATGAAGGAGATGAGAAACTAGTCATCATAGGATATGTAGATACTAGTTTCCAAACTGATCAAGATGACATGAAGTTGCAAATAGGGTACATCTTCACTTTGAATGGAGGTACAGTGAGCTAGAAGATCTCAAAGTAGTATGGTCATAGATTCTACAGTAGAGTCTGAGTATATCGCAACTTCTGAGGTAGCTAAAGAAGTAGTTTGGATGCGAAGCTTTGTCCAGGAGCTGGATGTGATGCCTAGTAGTAAAGATCCCATCACATTGTACTGTGATAACACTGCAGTGGTGGATCTCGCAAAAGAGCCAAGGTCACATCAGCGGATGAAGCACATACTTTAGAAGTATCATATCTTGAGGGATTTTTCTCATAGAGGTGAAGTTGTAGTGAGATGTATTTCCACATAAGACAACGTGGCGGACCCCTTGACTAAATCCTTGACTCAGCTAAAACATGATCACCATGTGAGGTCTAACAAACTGAAAGTCGTAGGTAGTTGGCTCTAGTCTAAGTGGGATTTTGTAAGATTTGGTGTTCTAGAACCAACTAGTTGTACTTTGATTACATTGAAATTTAATGCATATAAATATTAAGCATCTTATTACATATTGTTCATTGTTCTGCATGACTATGATGTAATAATGTCCTAGAGTATTTTTTGCATTGATAAGGTCATGACAGTTCCCCGCTATGATGAGAACCTTGAAATTATATAACAATATTCTTAAATATAGTTCTATGTTTGGATGAAATACTATGATGGGACACATAGCATACAAACTGTTAGGTGTGAGTACTCGTAAGTAGATGAGACTTCCTATCATGAAGTTCACCCTTGGTAATCTCTAAGATAGGAGATTATGAGAACAAACCTTCCAGTAGGAATTCCACATGTTTTGGTGTCATCGGATATTTCTATTTGTGTTCGTGTGTAATGATACTTAGACTTTAACATTATCATTAATACGTGTCATGACTCGCGCACTTTGATTTACTGACGAAAACCATCATGCAGATAGTTGGCGGGAAGTAGGGTACGTTGGGTGTGTCACGAGTGGCATGTTATTAATGGATAAGTCAAGGAAGAATTTGTCCCTTCCATTTATGGAAGTTGATATCTTATCCCTTTTATTGAAATAGAATTGTCACGCGAAATTCCATGGCCATGGTGTAACGATGAGTTTATTTCAGGTAATCAAAGAATGGCGTATCAAGCATAAAATTTGATAACACTATCATGAAACCTATTTGATAAGATATTTCAACAAATGGATTGTATTACACAGTGAGCGTTCATATGTGGATGTCGTTGTTGCGACTTTAAGTTATTTCTCTTGGGTTCCTTGACCCGTTGCTAAACATTACTCTTGGACTTTTGGCAAGCTTGCCTAATGCCAATGAGAAAGAATCATAGAGGGTCACACACTAAGTGTTTCTGGTGGTCTCAGTTAAATTCTATTTGAATTTAATTAATAAATATTATTCTCAAGATAGTGGAATAATTTTATTCAATTTAAAATGATTGCATAAATTAAATAAATATTTATTCACCGGATTGTGGGTAAAAAATATTTAATTATTTTATTGAACATTTAATAAATATTTATTTACTATTCTGTAAATAAAATATTTATTTAAGAGAATAACTTATTTATTTATTTATTCGGGTGTTCAATAAATAGAAGTGGAGTTTTATAGGACCAAGGCTGGTCTGGTAGTAAAATAATTATTTGTAAGATGATAAATAATTATTTAACTAGTTTGCACAAATTAAAATAACGTTGCTATTATTTTGTGACATGGAATGTTATTTATAATTTTGTTTTGCGCAAGTTGGCACACCATAAATAATGATGTGGTATTATTATTAATAGCATGGGTTTTCTCTAAGGTTATGAATGTATTTAATTGTTGTTACGCAATTAAAAATTATAACTGAATACCCATATCAATAAATAGAAACATAAATCTATTGTGCTAGGTACCGAACCGCACACCCGGTGAATTGATAATTGTTAATCTAAACAATTTCTCTCTTGAATCATCTTCCTTCCCCTCTCAAGAACGAGAGACGTTATTCAAAGGCAAAGAACAAGTTATCAAGAACGACCGACACAAGATACTCGCTTCATCGTGCTAGCACCCAGAGAACGAGCGGTGATGATCGGAGACCATCAGAGCACATGTGGATCACCGCTAGAGTAATTATAGTTTGTATCCTTACAAGCGCAACAAGATAATACTGAAGAGTCATTTCGGATGATCAATATCATCAAAGAAGAAAATACCAAAGATCTAGGTATTATTTTCTTTATGAATTTAATTATAAACATAATGTTTAAGATCCTCTCTAAAGGTTTCGGGCCTCTTTCTTCTTTATATAAATCTTTGATTCTATTCCATGGAGACTAGAATTCATTGTCGTATTGATCCCGGAATAATCTTTGATCATGGTAAAAATAAAATTTGGGTTTCGTCCCAACCACTCTTATGTTGTGCCCGGAACCTTCAGGATATTATCTAGATCAATGGAGGTTTAAAAAATGATTAGAATATATTCGTAGGGATAATTAGGGAGTTTAGGGTTATATGATGTAGATTCCTAAATAAAATAGGCATTGACATATAGAGGAGGGTAAATTATGACATGTGACCACAAATATTGTGGAGTACATCGATGGTGTATTCAAGGGGCTTCGCAAGTTACCTATAACAGGCATAGTTCAGGAGAAATTTTATTATTGTGTCAAGTACTTCGTTGAAAGAGAAAAAAAAACTGTAGATGAGATTTAGTAGGGGATAAGGTATGAATGACACTATCAATGAGAAATTGAAAAGAACATTGAAGAAGATTTTGCTTATTGAGTGCACCTTTTTAGTTGATAAGAGTACCAATTTTAATTTCAAGAGTGTCAGGACCCCATCATAGGTAGCAGTGGTTGAATCCTAGTGTTATTACTAGAAGCAAGGCATTGTAAATGTGGAAACTTCCAAACATTGTGGTTTCTATGCTCACATGCCGTTACAGCATGTGTCTTTGTGAACATATCATGGGAAGTATATGTTGATCCAATGTACCAGATAGACACCATTTCTAACTGATATGTTGCACCATGGATTCCTATTGGGGAGTTTTGACATTTCTCAATGCCCAAAGACCAAATGATATTGATACATGGAATCAAAAGGTTGTGATATCAAGGGAGACTGAAGTCCATTAGGATGTGGAATGATATGTAATGGCCTCAAGAACAAGGAAAACATTTGAAATGCATCACATGTCATCAGGAAGGTTATAATAGGAAACAATTCCCTAACATTGTTGGATCGAGTTCACACTCTCAGCCACAATGATGCATTGCCTCCAATGTAAACTTTTCATATCATCAATTCAATGGTGTTAATATAAAATCATTCATTTTTTATAATTTTTTGAAATTTCTGTATAACTTTACTATCAAATAATAAATAGTTTATAAATTATAAAACTATTTATATAAATCACACATATGCTAAACATAACTAAATGTTGCATCATTTCAAAAAATAAAAAATTCTTTTACCTATTTCCCTTCCCTTTACAATGATTTTTCACATGATAAAACCATTTTTTAAATCATGCTTTGGTTTTCAAAATAATCATTTCATATTCACATTACAAGGAATATGACAAGTATATGTGATATGACATGAAAGCATAATCAAAATATCCATGGATACATCATAAAGTGAGCATGTGAGAAAATAATCATAAAATATAATATCATGTTAGAAATCATACATAAATTACAAAGCATTCCATTTGGTATCTAACCTATTGGTATGCATGCTAGACATAAAAAAAATATTCAATCCATAAGGTGGATCCAGCCGATATAACCTTTGTGTGCACAAATTTGTTTTTAAAGTAAACCCCCTTTAAAAACATGACTCTATTCCAATAATAATGGAGGGAAAACCAGTTGCCTTTGAAAATGGAGATTAGGAAAGGTGGAAATCATCAAAGTATGTTGACATAGATGAAAAATACTTTTCTAAAATCATTAGAAATATGCTTTTAGAAACATGAATACATCCCCTTTTATTTTGGGAAGAAAATTTTCATGAAATAATGGGAATATACATGTTATGTATTATATTCTATATGTCATAACATTATGCAACCATATCATTATATTTATATTTTAAACTAACTAAAGATTTATTTCACTTTTATGCGTAGAAATTGAGGATACTAGTCTTCTTATTGAACAGTATAGGCATGTTTCACGTGACATGTTATGGCCATGAGGTTCGACGGATCAGGGTGCGTAAATCCTACCATTATCATCACATTCTGTCTCTTTCCACCATTATACTATACCTACATCGTTCTAGCTTCTTTTTCATTTCTGTATCTGATTATAAATTTTTTGATCACCACTACCTTGATTCCCTAACCGAGAGATGGAGACCTGATACTCACATATTCAACTTGACCAAGGGAGAGATGATCATCACCTTTGAGGATGTGGCAGTTCTTCTTAGTATTCCATTCCAAGGGGATGTAGTTATAGTATCCACTCATGGAGACTATCCTGAGCTTGTACAACAATTTCAAGGCCTCAACATTGTGGGAAATTATGATTCTATAGATGGTGGCTCGATATCTATGAGCCGGTTGGACATGCACTTCGCACAGTTACCCACTGACACTGACGAACAAACTTTCATGTGTCACACCCGTGCATATATATTGCGGCTCATTAAAGGGACATTGTGCACTGATCACTTTAGTATGCATGTCAACATGATGTATCCGAGGGTACTAGAGGACTTTGATCAGGCTAGAAGATACAGCTGGGGATTTTCAGGCTTGGCATACACGTACATAGCATTATGCACGTAATGTTGATCTAATCACAGTGATCTCAGGGGATGTGTCATCCTTATTCAAATGTGTTCATGGGAGAACATCCCTCCCTTCGCCCCTATTGTTGTTGGTATGGGGATTCATATAGATGTGTTGCATGGTGCTCTGCAAGGACACTAGTATGATCACTCATATTTATTGTCTTTTGATGATAATTTGAGTTATTATAATCTATTTTTTATTATTTATCACTTTAAATGTTGTGAGTTATAGGTGGATTTGGGCACAACACTTCATCAGGACTCCGAGACACAATTTGGGTGCATATCGTCTCATGTTGGATAGTTTACTACCCACTAATATAAGTATACATATTATTTTGTTGGATAATCAATTTCATAATATTATCATTTTTGGAAATTAGTAACAAAATATTTTAACATATGTCACCTATCATTTTAGATATCATGGCTTCCATACTAGGATCTATTAGACCGTGTTTCTGCATACTGCACTTATGGGCTTCATGATGCCATAGTTGTAGTTTCACTCATTCACTTTCATATTATTGAGCAGAACTAGCTGGATAGAGTCATGTGCCAGTTTTGATTTGTCTAGCGTATTCCAATTCCACCCAGACAGTCAGCAACGCTTCATTCCATGAAGATGATGGGGATATGGGATATCGGTCAGTGGAGATAACATACTGAGTATCTCGACCTTTGGGACATATGTGTGTTGTTTTGTATTGAGGGCGTGCATATGATGTGATTCCATCTATCACAGTAGGTCGAGTATGAGCCATGGTATAAACTGAAGTCTATATTGTATCTTACTCCACATGATAGCGGGCTTCAGGATCTGGTAAGTCAATAAATTTACATTAGTTTGTTTGTTGTATTTTTTGTTTAATTCATTTTGAATATCTTTACAGCATACTCAACTAAAGGATATTATCCGTAGTTCTGATCCGGATGAGGGTGAGGTTTTTCACCAGGAAATGTATCATGTTGCAGCAGAGAAGATGATGTCAACGTATCATGTTCTACATGATAGTGTTTTGATCATCCACCTAAGGGATATGATATTCTTACCCGAGAAGAGGAGGTTCCTGCTCAATAACCTACTCTAGCAGTTGCTGATGTTGAGGATCCACAACAATGACGATGTAGATCGTGTTGTTCTGCACATGAGGCCTCACCTATTTCACAGGCAGAGCTCACACCTCTAGCATCCTAGGCTCATCCGATTGTGAGTGTGAAACAAGAGGCATGAGATCTATTTATATTGTCAGGATATTCACAATTTTTCTCGGGTATATCTGATCTGAGCTCGTATCAGGGGTCATTTCTCATGCCTTCACCCTTTTTAACTGAGCCTTCACAGGCCTTATGGTTCCACTAATAGATGATGGCATGTCCTTCCACTTACACACTGGGATAAGGATCAGGTGCACATAACGACATCCAGATGCCACCTCCCCCTGATGAGTCACAGGTAGAGTATCAGACAATTGAGGTGCTAACACCTGAGGAAGAGCCCTCTCCAGCTCATCATACTACATCCCTAGAATAGAGGTCGATGGTCTTGATACGTGTATCTCATTCACACGCCAGATGTAACATCCTGACCCGGATCACCTCTAAGACAGTGGTTGGACCGGTGGGTTACATGACCTCAAGCGCATCTCCCCGAACGCCAGACGTTGTCGACTAGCAGCAAAGGCATTTTTCATGTCCGTGGGGGAGACTATGCCCTCATAGGTAATAGGTATTATCACAGCGGAAGTAAACAACAATTAATAATAAATAACTGAAGCATATAAATGAATAAATTGTAGCATAAGAAATATGAATAATCCAACTGAACAAGAATCAAGTGCAGAATCTCACAAAACAATTTCATGCCATGATGACTGTCTAAACTGAAAATATGAAAAATAGAAACCCAAGCATACTATCAGCTATAAATAAAATACACAAAGTGTGACAACTGCATCACGAGCAAGGCTCGATCCTCTACCTTAGTCTCTATCCTAAGTAACAACAAACAATCAAGTATCGTAAGCAGCACGTTTCCCTTTGTCAATACCTGCAAGCGTATAATCTACTTGGGTGTCAATGATGCCTGAGTATGGTGTGAGATAAAATCTCAGTAGGTCGGCACCCACGGTGTCTAAACCTTTCCATTTCATGCAGTAATAAAAAGTAGAGTTTCATTATATAATAAATGTAGATAATTAACTAAGCGCAATAAAATAAATAACTAAACTCAGGTTCCCAATGGCACCCATCCCTAATCACTTGATTCGGCCTAAGCCGAAAGTCTGAAAGAAGTGCCTGTAAGAAGAATGAACATATACATATATATAAATACTATAAAATCAAGGTAAAACAAGGAAAAAGTATATCATCAAGCTTGTGCTTTAACTTGGGGTCTAAGTCATGTGTCAACCAGGTCTGCTTTAATATGCCAGAAAAATATCACAAATCTCAAGAGGCTCAAGCGGCATTAATATAAACCTTCAGTGCATCATTATCAAGGTTCAAGTTGAGAGTTGGAGTTTGATCTCGTCCCGATGGTATTGCTATGGAACATCTTTCAATTTATCCAATACCACTGAGCCTAGACCATGTATCGCTCGAGGCATGGCTTTACCCGGAGTCTGTCTCGATCTCATAAAAAGGGGTTGAGCATCATTTGAGGCTGTATTAGCCACATTGTCGATGGATCTGTCCTCGATGGGCCCTTTTGGTACCGGTATCACTCATAAGTATTGGAAAGCCCGGGGAAGTCTCAGTTCGGCAAAGCCAAAGACACTGCCCCCGACACGTAGTGGTAACAGTTAGGAACGGAGGGTCTAAGCGTGACCCTTAATACGGGACTCACATTCTTTCCCTGCCATTAATTTAATTAAATTTTTCACAGCAGAAGATATGACATAATAGGCATATGAAATTGCATCTTAAAATCGAAACAGATACACTCGTGCATCACAAGGTACAAATTAAATATTGCAGTATAACAATCTTAACAAGCCAAGATATTGCATCAACATAAGCAGATAAATGAACTTTTTAATAAATAAATAATTCAGCACAAACAACTACCAAAGATACAATAATTCAAAGTTCATAATTAAACTAAATTAATCATTTAAATTAAACACAACAAAAATAGGGTGTGCAACACATGTAGTTAATTAAATTAAATTTCTGGGCTAACAGAATTTATACCGGCCACGC
This sequence comes from Viscum album, assembly GCA_963277665.1. Lineage (NCBI taxonomy): Eukaryota > Viridiplantae > Streptophyta > Magnoliopsida > Santalales > Viscaceae > Viscum > Viscum album. Next base: position 383,236,169 of record OY728122.1, read on the forward strand.
CGGCGCGCCCAAAGGGGTGTATGATCACATTTCAACAATTTAAACAATTTAATTTATGATGAATAGGGCCGCAACAATTAGGCGAAACAATTAAATTAAAGAAATTGGGTGAATTTGGTCGGTAGGCACCGACTAACGGCACAACAATGCGTTTTTATAAATCACAACAAAACGGATGTAAAGTGAGTATAAACCATACCTTATGATCACAAATGATCCTATGATCCGTGGTAGGCTTTTATTTGACCTAAAACAAAAGAAAACTGATGATTTCAGAAAAAACCCAAAATAGGGTAAAATCCTTCCACGATGTACTGCACAAAGGATACTCAACAAAACTCTACGATTCCAAATGCGCATGATTAGACTTGCCTTAAGGTTTACATCACACCTGACAGTGAAGAAAACGGACGACGAGTGGAGGCATGACAATCTTCCGAAGGGGGAGCAAGGTGGTGCGCCACCTAGGGAGAAGGGGAGGCGTGACGTGGGGGAGGAGAGGAAGAAAAAGAAAAGAAAGAAAATTAAAGGGAAAAAAGAAAAAAGAAAAATAAATAAAAAGGAGATAAATAAATAAAATAATAAAAAATAGTGGAAGAAATGAACAATTAATTAAAATGGGTTTACCCCAAATTAATTATTTTTAATTTATCTCCAACCATTTCTATTTTATTATTTATTTTTATCCCTATTTATATTCCATTAATTTCCTTCAAAATCTTTTTATTCCCCTTTTAACTCTTTAAAAATATTTTTAGCCCTAACGCAATGCTAGGGTGTGATGTAAAAATTTACAAAAAACCCGAAAAATTATTTAATTAATTTTATCAGCTGTCCGGGACCCGCAATAGGGTGCGCAGGCACGCGCCCTAGGTCGCTTTAAAGATGTGGATTAAAAACTTAAGTGGTCTGCACCTTGGTTTAATCCGAGACACTTCAAACATTTATATGGGCAATTAATTATATTTTATCTAACCCAATATTAAATATCCAACCATATATATACGTGTTATATATTTATACTCATCTGTATATTTATATATATACATCCGCACATGTATATATAACTATATATATATTTAATCCCCATATATATATATATATATATATATGTTGTTATGAATTATCATTAATGGTGTGGATGTCATAAATCATAATGAATGAGGTCTATTCATTACCCATCAAGTCTCTTCATATGGCCAAACCGTTTGTATTCCCACCGTTAGATTGGAATTAATTTTTTTCGTTAGATCAACCCTTTTGTAATCTATAAATATAGTGGCATGATAATGGAAATGGGTGTGATTTTGTGTGGCCATATACTTGTGTTATTTATTTCTTGTTCTATTGTGATTGAGACGTTTTACTTTGCCATCATCATTCCGATCAATCGACGTCATCATACGCTTTTGCTTCGCTTCGCCTTCAAACGACGAATTTTACAACACATTATCAGCATGACTGCTCTGCGAAGTAAAAAGGTTAGTCATCCGGTAAGATAAATTTTCCCATGACGAATATTGAAAAGCATGGATTTCTCCCTCTTGACATTTCTGGGAAGAATTACTTGTCGTGGATTCTGGATGCGGAGATGAACCTTGATGCAAACGACCTCAGCGAAGCAATTAAAGTTGGCAATCACGCTTCCGCTCAAGACCCTACCCGAGCCCTAATATTCCTCTTCCATCACCTCTATGACGATCTGAAGAATGAAGAACTCACGGTGAAAGATCCTTTGGTGTTGTGGCAGAATCTCAAGGAGTGGTATGATCACCTTCAACTTGTAATACTACCAAGAACAAGGTTTGAGTGGAGTCATTTGTGATTCCAAGATTATAAATCGGTAAGTGAATACAACTCCGTGATGTTTAAAATAACATCACAACTAAAAATTATGCGGAGATACTATCACTGATACCGATATGTTGGAAAGAACATATTCTACTTTCCATGCCTCAAATGTCATTCTACAACAACAATATCGTGAGAAAGGTTTTACAAAATACTCTGAATTACTTTCTTTCCTTCTTATTGCTGAACAAAATAATGAACTCCTGATGAGAAATCATGAATCCCAACCTATTGGTGCGGCTCCATTCCCTGAAGCGAATGTGACTGCTTTTAATCAAGTTCGTGGGAAGAATCGACGCAATCGAGGCCGAGGAAAGTCATTTGTTCGAGGTGGTCATACACCAAATGAGAAGAGGAAGGGGAACCACCAGAAGTGGTCCAATAACAAACAACCACAAATAAAGAAAGCAAAGAGCGATGAAATTAACTGCTTTTGATGTGGTATGAAGGGGAATTGGTCGCGTACATGTCGTATGCCAAATCATTTCGTTGATCTTTATCAACAATCTATCAAAGGAAAGGAAAAGAATTTTGAAGTGAATTTTGCTGACCAGGCTTTGAAATATGATGATGATATTACAAACTTTGATATTTCTGACTATTTTTCACACCCTGAAGGTGATGAGAATATTGATCAAGCATGAATGGTCATGTCGGAATCAGATTTTGATTTTTGGTTTTTGTATGCTTGTGGTTGAAATGAAAAATGGTTTTATGGTTTTGAAATATTTTTAAATATTGCATGTTTGAATTTGGTTTATTTTATTTATTCCTTATATGCATGTTTATTTTCTTTACTAGAAATGGATGATATAAATCAGTCTATTGAGAATAGTTTCTGTGATGAAGATATTTGTCTCGTCGACAGCGCAACGATGCACACAATTCTTAAACATGAGAAATATTTTATCACCATGAAAATGGGTAGTGCTCATGTGTGTACCCTAACCAGTAGTGCGCAATTAATCAAAGGCTCTGGAAGAGCAAGAATATGCCTACCCGATGGTACACAAATTATGATAAACAATGCTTTATTTTCTCCCAAGTCTCGACGCAATTTGTTAAGTTTTAAAGATATTCGTAATAATGGATATCACATTGAGACAATGGATGAAAGAGGTGTTGAATACCTCTACATAACAAGCATTAAAAATGAGCACAAATTGATTCAAGAAAAGATTTTGAGACTTCTGTCCAGATTGTACTTTGTCAATATTTGTACAATTGAATCAAATATGGTAAACTCGAATTTTACCAACCATGATACATTTATTGTATGGCATGACCGTTTGGGTCATCCTGGATCAATAATGATGAGGAAAATAATTAAATGTACTCATGGTCATCCATTGGTTGATAAAAGGGTTCTTACGCCCCATGATTTCTCATGTGCTTCTTGTTCTCAAGGCAAATTAATTATAAGACCATCACAATCAAAGATTGGGACCGAATCCCCGATGTTCATGGACCGAATTCATGGTGATATATGTGGACCAATTCATCCACCATGTGGACCATTCAGATATTTCATGATCATGATTGATGCGTCAACTTGATGGTCACATGTGTGTATATTGTCCACTCGCAACCAGGCATTTGCGAAATTACTTTCCCAAATAATAAGGTTAAGGGCGCAATTCCCTGATTATTCAATCAAGCATATTAGGGTTGACAATGCTGGTGAATATTCATCACATGCTTTTATTAATTATTGCATGTCATTGGGAATAAGTGTTGAACATCCTGTAGCTCATGTTCATACAAAAAATGATCTAGCTGAACCATTTATAAAGCGATTACAACTTATCTCTAGACCATTACTTATGAAAACTAAATTGCCCATTTTAGCATGGGGACATGCAATTTTTCATGCAGCAGCACTGCTTCAAATAAGGCCATCAAGCTATCATGATTATTCCCCTTTGCAATTAACTTGTGGTCATGAACCAAATATTTCACACTTAAGGATATTTGGTTGTGCTGTATACATGCCTGTAGCACCCCCACAACGAACAAAAATGGGACCCCAAAGGAGATTGGGGATATATGTTGGTCTTGAATCTCCCTCGATCATTAAATATCTTGAGATTATGATAGGAGATGTATTCGCAGCAAGATTCGCTGATTGTCATTTTGATGAAAAATTATTTCCAACACTCAAAGGGGAAAATCAATCGACTTCAAAAGAAATATCATGGAAATAAACTTCATTATTACATCTTGATCCTCATACAAATACAAGTGAACTTGAAGTTCAAAAGATCATTAATTTGAAAAATTTATCAAATCAATTGCCCGATGCATTCAATGATTCAAAACGGGTTACAAAATCATATATACCTGCTGTGAATGTACCAGTAAGAATTGATGTCCCGGAAGGACAATCAGATGATATTACCAACAATGTTTCCAACCCGCGCCTAAAGCGTGGGAGACCACTTGGTTCAAAAGATAAAAATCTCCGTCAAAGAAAGGGGAAACAACCTATGTTGGTTGAAGATATGAATGAATTTGAGGATGATGTAAATGTACCAAAAGTGCATGAACATGATCAAGAGGAAATTTCAATACATTTCACAAACACTGGAAGATGTTGGAACCGAGTGGAGACCATTGTTGATAACACATTTTCATACAATGTAGCCCTTGAAGTTATGGATGAGGATCAAGAATCTAAAACGGTTAATGAATGTCGTGAAAGGCCAAATTGGGATCAATGGAAAGTTGAAATCCAATCTGAGCTAGACTCACTTGCTAAACGTGAGGTTTTTGGGTCGATCATGAAAACCCCTGAAGGGATTAAGCCTGTTGGATACAAATGGGTATTTGTGAGAAAAAGAAATGAAAATAATGAAGTCGTGAGATATAAAGCACGACTGGTTGCTCAAGGTTTCTCACAAAAACCTGGGATTGATTATGATGAAACATACTCTCCTATAATGGATGCAATAACCTTTCGGTACCTCATGATGTTTGTTGTACATGAGCAACTTGAATTACGCCTGATGGATGTAGTGACTGCATATCTTTATGGTGATATTGATAATGATGTTTACATGAAAATCCCTGAAGGATTCAATTTTCCGGCAAAATATCTTGGATCTCGAGATCTTTATTCAGTTAAGCTGAATAAATCATTATATGGATTAAAGCAGTCAGGGCGTATGTGGTATAACCATCTGAGTAAATATTTGATGAAGGAAGGTTATAAAAATGATCCAATTTTTCCATGTGTCTTCATTAAGAAGATTGGATCTGAATTTGTTATCATTGCGGTATGCATTGATGATTTAAATATAATTGGGACTAATGATGAACTTTCCAAGGCAGTGGAATATCTGAAGAAAGAATTTGAAATGAAAGACTTTGGAAAGACAAAGTTTTGCCTTGGATTACAAATTGAGCATCTTAAGGATGACATTTTTGTTCATCAATCACGTTATACTGCTAAAGTCCTACAAAGATTTAACATGAATGAATCGCATCCATTAAGTACACCAATGGTTGTACGATCTCTTGATTGTGATAATGACCCTTTTAAACCACGATTGGATGATGAAGAACTAATTGGTCCTGAAGTACCATATTTGAGTGCTATAGGAGCACTAATGTACCTTGAAAATAATACAAGACCTGATATATCATTTTCTGTGAATTTATTGGCAAGGTATAGTTATTCTCCTACTCGTCGGCATTGGAATGGTATCAAACATGTATTAAGATACCTTCAAGGGTCAAAAGATCGGGGGTTAATTTATTCCAAATCCTCAGAACCAAAGTTGGTTGGTTATGCTGATGCTGGATACTTGTCTGATCCACACAAAGCAAGATCTCAAGCTGGATATGTGTTTACATATGGTGGAACTGCTATTTCTTGGCGTTCTACTAAACAAACCATTACTGCGACTTCTTCCAACCATGCTGAGTTGATTGCTATTCATGAAGCAAGTCGAGAATGTGTTTGGTTGAGATCAGTGATTAATCATATTCAAAATTGTTGTGGATTAGATATGAATAATAATATTCCCACCATATTATATGAAGATAATACTGCTTGCATAGCACAGTTGAAAGATGGGTTTATTAAAGGTGACAGAACAAAGCATATCTCACCAAAATTCTTTTTCACCCATGACCTTCAAAAGAATGGTGAGATTGATGTCCAGCAAATAAGGTCTTGTGACAATCTCGCAGATTTGTTCACAAAGGCATTGTCAACTTCAACATTTGAGAAATTGATTTATAAAATTGGAATGCGAAGACTGAAAAGTATATCGTGATTTTATGAGGAAGAGTTGGGAACGTTGTACTCTTTTTCCCTTAATCAGTTTTTCCCACTGGGTTTTCTGATAAGGTTTTTAATGAGACAGCATAGCATGGAATCATTTTAATTTGGCTTCACTTGTTTTTCCCGTAGGGTTTTTTTAAGTGAAGATTTATATTAGATTCCATGGGATTATGACATCCAAGGGGGAGTGTTATGAATTATCATTAATGGTGTGGATGTCATAAATCATAATGAATGAGGTCTATTCATTACCCATCAAGTCTCTTCATATGGCCAAAGCATTTGTATTCCCACTATTAGATTGAAATTAATTTTGTCTGTTGGATCAACCCTTTTATAATCTATAAATATGGTGGCATGATAATGGAAATGGGTGTGATTTTGTGTGGTCATATTCTTGTGTTCTTTCTTTCTTGTTCTATTGTGATTGAGACGTTTTACTTCACCATCGTCATTCCGATCAATCGACGTCGTCATACGCTTTTGCTTCGCTTCGCCTTCAAACGACGAATTTCACAACATATATATATATATATGCCTCATATATATATATATATATATATATATCAATACTTTTGTCCCAATCTAATAATAATAACTATAATTAAAATTATTATTATTTAATACACCTCATCAATGACATCATTAATAATTTAAAAACACAACCAATAAAAAAAGGATAACGGTTATTAAATAAATATTGATTGCGCATTTGTATTTAATTGGAATAATTAATAATATCACATTTATTACATTGCCCAGTTATTATTTACACCGCGACATAATTTATTAATTGTGTAATTACATTTTCATTTTTGTTTTTAAAACAAATAATAATATTAATAATAAAATTATTATTATTAGTTCCAACTGCCCAACAAAATATTTATAACCCAAAATAAATTAGCTCTGGGTGCGATCTGACAAAACGTCTGATCCTTGCAAAAGTTATACCCTGTCTAGGGTAAACCTCACGTCCCGAAACCATCGATGGTCTCAAATTTCTGATACGGTGCACCGTTTGAAAGAAATTAATTATTTATTATTAAAAAATCAGAATAATAAATTAATTAAAATTAAGGAGGGTATTATAATGTGCGAGGGGGCCAAATACCCGACGCGCATCAAGGTTATACCATATCTAGGGTAAACCCGGTGTTCCGGACCTAACGGTGGTCTTTGGTTTCTCATATGATGCACCATTTGAGAGTTATTTCAATTTTTTTGAGAGGAAACAAACACGTGTATGAATAAAATAAATTTAATATTTTTATTCTATCAATGTCGAGGGTTTACGGGTCTTAGAACCCCGCGCTAACTCATTGTCTAACTCTGAAAATATTTCATAGAATATTCCAAAGTTTTATTAAGACTTTTACCTTCATTTAATTTGTTTCTATTTTAATTTTAATCTAATTAATTTAATAAAATTTATTTAAAAGACACATCGTAGTGTCAACTATTGGAAATAAAAAGTTCTGACGCTCGGTTTTAAAACCGATCTGCCCAGCTAATGGAAAAAAATTAATTTCTTTTGCTTTTTCGTTCTGTTCAAATCACTGAACATTACACTAGACTATGATACTGGGTTTCATGATAGACAGTGATTGTATTTATTCATTTATATGTTTTCTATTGAATTAAAGGACTTTAAATAACAAAGTATTTTATCCTCTATATTATTGTCTCACTATTAAATTGGTGAAATTATTTTTACTAGCAACCATTTTTTACATGTTTAGGTAGTGTTTTAATTTTCATTTATATTTTACTTACAGTTTAAAATTTATAAGATTTCAAAGTCGACTAGTTAAATATAGGAAAACATATTGAATTTCGTGTAGGTGACTTTTGTTGGGCAAAAATCCCTCAAGGTAACATTGAAGTATTTTTTGGGTTGATTGTGTTTGTTGACGAAGCAGGTTTTTATGGATATTTTTCGAGTTCCTGAGAAGTTGTTGACAATCAATGTTGACAAAGAACGATGACAAAGGAAAGGACGATTTGGAGGCGGTACAAAAGAGCAGTACAAGGTAGCGTCGTTTCCCAGTGTTTGCCAAATTTTTGGGGTCCAAAATTTGGAGTTTGGTGAGCATCGCGAAAAGTGGATTTCCATGAAGATCATAATTTAATATGGCAAAGGCATGAATTTCGCGAAAATAGGATGCATGGTTTGGAAATCGCGAAGACCAGAAGAATGGAGGCGGTGATGCTTCGCGATTACGTCAAGCTTCGCGAATGGCAGAGGCTGAAGCGCATCGCGGCGGTGAAGGGCTTTGCGAGGGAGCTTCGCGGTGAAGGCGCGAAGGAATGTTGGGCTTCGCGAGGGAGCTTCGCGGCGAAGTCGCGAAGGTATGTTGACGGTGATTCTTCGCGACTACGTCAAGCTTCGCGAACGGCAAATTGCCGTGGTGCTTCGCGATTTGGACAGAATTCCGGCGGAATCTTTGGAGCTTCGCGATTTGAGATGACGTGGCGTTGACTTCGCGCGGAAGGGACGAGGGTCGGTGGAATCGCCTATAAATAGAGTTCGACCCCTTCGAGCGAAGTAGAGAGAATTTTCAGAGAAAATCCATTGCTCTCGTTTCGCGGAGGTGGTTCGCGAAGGCAGTGTGCTTCGCGAAAGGGGAGCTTCGCGGCGGCTATTCTAGTTCCGCGAAAGGCATGTGCCCCGCGTTGGCTCGGTGAGCTTCGCGGAGAGGCAGGAGCTCCGCGACGGACTAAGCTTCGCGAGGGCCGTTGCTTTGCGACGGCTTGAGCATCGCGAGAGTTCTTCGCGAGAGTGCTTCGCGAGTGAGCTTCGCGAAAAGGCAGGAGCTTCGCGAGGGCTTGTTTGAGCTTCGCAAAATTGGGAGCTTCGCGAAGTAGGGTGCTTTGCGAAGGTACTTTCCAAAGGTGTTTGCCCAGTGTTCAGAGGCAAAGAGGTATTCATCTACGGATGAAAGTTGAACTTCAACAGAGCATCTACATACAGAGAAAGATGCATTCCTTAATGGAAATGAAGAGACCTACAGGTCTATAAACTGTGAGTGAATCCCTTCCAAGAGCAGTGAGCTTAGGAAGAGGTAGAAGGTGATCCTCTCCACCGGCAGTGAGCCAGAGAGAGAGAAACAGGGAGTGACCCTTGGGAAAGCAGTGAGCTGACCCTAAACATTGTATAGGCAGTGAGCCTGGGCATAGAAGTGATCTAGCCCGAACATTGTAATCCACAGCTAGTGAAGTTTAGTGGAATTTGGTACGACCGGCAACCTGTCGGCGTATGCTCCTTGGACGTAGCCCTTTGCGGTGAACCAAGTAAAAATCTCTGCGTCTGCCTGTTTATTTGTTTGCATTGCATTTAAAGCATCATCATCAGATAAAGGAGAAAGTAAGTGATCATAACATACACACAAGTGCAAACAAAATGACCCTTGTAACAAAGAGGTCAAGATCCAGCGGGGCAGGAAGAACCTTGAAAAAGAATATTCATACCCTGATTCACCCCCCCCCCTCTCAGGGTATATAGGCCCCTATTGGTCCCAACAACTTTAAAAACTTATAAAATATAAACTATAAAAACAGTCTAATTAAAACTTAAAACATGGCCTAAATAATTCAAATTTTGTTGAAAATAAATATAATTTCATTAATATAATAAATCAAAATTAATTTACATGACACAAACACTACTGATTAAAAACATAATATTTACACTTTAAAAAATATATGCACATAAATTATAGTACAACTAAAATCTAAAGAAAATTTAGAACATTGAGTAAACATATAAAAAATAATTGAAAATAAAAGGAATGTGAAAAAAATTATTAAATAGAAATGTAATGTTTTAAAACAACAATATATTGTGACATTAAAATTACTTTTCATTAATTGTTTTTATGAAATGATTGTTATTTTCAATTATTTTTTATATGTTCGGTGAGTGTGTCAAATTTCATTTAAATTTTATTTCTACTTTATTATTTATAAACATTCAAAGTCATCTAATTGAAACATTATTATGTTTCTAGGTGATTTTGAAAATGTATAAATTATAAAGTTTACATACAATCTAAATAAAAATTGACAAATTGACTCAATATATCAAACATAATTGAAGATACAAAAAAAATATAAATACCGAGAAGGCTCGATCATGGGCATAAGACCCATGACCCCAAAATTTATTCAAAGAAAAATAAAAGTTGCAACAAACAAACAGGGGGAAAAGCTACAGTCCAACAGACCACGCCAACAAGAACAAACAGATCAAACAGAAGATCACCTTTTTCGAGGACGACCTCGACCCCTAGATCCCCCCCGACTGGCCGGGAGGCGACCACGCCCACTCTGCTGTCCAGCTTCCATTGCCATAGTCAGATCCTCAGTATTTTCCATAGGGGAAGCTTCCCCATGCAGGCCAACATCAGTGCAAGTGTCTTCCTTGTGATCCGTAGCAGCAGGATACTCTTCATGTACCGGCCGAACCTCATGTGTATCCTGGACCACCTGCATCTCAGAAGAAGAGCAAGCAGTATTATAAGCAGTGGATTCCACTACCACTGGGATCTCCATCCCCTTATCAGCAGCAGGTATCAAAGTGTTATCTCGATTATTGCTACATCCTGCCTTCTTAAGCCCTTCCAGATTAATCATATCAAACTCCGGAGTATTAATCGACTCCAACATAGAAAAGAAATTAAATACTGGTTTTGGAGATTTCGGCTCAGCACTCAAAGTATCCTTTGGAGCAGCCTCCATATCAGCAACCTGCAGAGTTGAACTCTCCAGAATATCCTCTGTCCCAATATCAGCATCACCCTTCAATAATAAATCATAATGGTTAACCTGTTGGACCACATCCTCTCCTACAGTACCACTATCCACCATCATAGCACCATCCAGCCGCGCTCCCACAGTAGTTACCTGGGCTGGATCAACCCTCAACTTCTTCGACGTCACCAATTGAAACCCATCTTCATCAAAGATCTTCATCTTACCCTTCATACAAGCCGAAGCTACTGCAGCACGATCAAACTCAGCATTGACATCCTCCTGAACAACAACCTCATGCTCCGATTGGACCCCTTCCTCTTCCTCAACAAGCAGATGTTCACCCTGCTGGGCATCAACCGCAGCCTCCTGCTGAACTTCAGTAACCATTGTAGCAGCATCTGTATGCACTAGATGACACCCTTCCTCCTCTTCAGCAATATTAGCCCATGACCTGCAAGCATCACCCCTGGTAATTCCAACAACAGATGGTTCCAATGCCTTATCCACTGATCGAGCATCAGCAGCAGCCGGCTGGACAACAGACTGCTTACCCAAACCAAACTGGACAGCCTCAGCAAATGAGGCAGGTCCTACCTTTGGAGGCTCCTTTACTCTAGAAACCAACTTAGAACCAGCCTGCTTAAAAACATAACATTTACACTTTAAAATATTAATGGTCATAATTTTTATTAATTAATATATTATTAATTACCTTACTTTGAAGTATTATTAATTATGTTATTATAATTAAATGCTAGTAATTACATTATTAATAAATATTAATTATATTATTAAATATTTTCAATAAATAAGATAAAAAATATTAGTAATGATGTAAATAATATAATTATTACCATAATATTACAATAGATAACAATATAATTTTAAAATAAATTTTAGTTAAATTAGTAATATAAAAAAATTAATTATTAATAATAATGGTATTATTAACAAATTATTTATATGTGTGTGTGTGAATATATATACATATATATATATATATATAAACAAAAAAAAGTATATAAAAAATTGGTTTATGGCTAACAAACAATAAAAAAACTAATAAAGGAGTACACACCCATACGACATTAAAACAATAAAAAAAACTAAAATAAAAGGCAGATTCACAGGATGGCATTACTAATAAAAAAATTAAACTTGAAAAAAAAAACACACAATGTCCACAGTGGGGTTAATGACTTTTGCTTTTGTGCTAGACGAAAGGTATTAAAGCTCGTAACGACCTTCAGGTCCACCAAAAAACGGCAAATACGCTTCCCTTTAATGACTTTATGTATTAGTTTTAAAAATATTTTTAAACTATGATTATTTTAATTTTTTTTTAAACGTATATTTAAAAACAAAATCCAATTCACGAACACGGACATGAATGTACATTAGACAAATAATTACTTCTAATAAGCGGCGGTCATAAAAATAATTTGATGGCGGGGATTTTGCGATGAAATTGAGTTCGAATGCCTCACGAGTTCACTCTGCCGCAGTGAGTTCTGATCTGGCCCTTGCTTCCTGTGAGGGGCTTGATGCTGCCCATCCTGACCATCCCCTCCGCGAAGTCCCGGAAGAACGCGCCCTGGTCTCCCGCGTATTTCTTCACCAGCGAGTCCGCTGAGGTGCCGTCGTAGAGGACCTGGTCCGAGTGGAGGAGGCCCTTCTTGGCCACCAGGTTTTTGAAGTACAAGTTGTCAAACCGGGTGGAGGTCCGGAAGTCGAGGCGCCCGTGGAAGTCATCCCTTCCCCTTGCCGGGCACTCCCGCCTCAGCGCCGCCGCGAAGGCCGCGTCGGCGTTGGAGTCATTGTAGATGTGCGGACGAAAGGAGGTGCATCTAGCCAGCCCCACGGTGTGCCCACCTGCATGGCCTTTCCTCCATCAATACAAAAATCATGAAATTGTGGCTGGTGGGGTTCCTGCGCGTGCCTGAGAGAACCACCATGTCCTTGAAGGAGAGCCCCTGCGCTGCAAAGCTGCGGGCGAGGGCGGTGAGATTGAAAGACGGTGCGGGGATGAACGTGTTTGCTGCGCTCATGCTGGCCGAAGTGGAGTCCCTTCTGCCCAGCGCCACCCTCCACGACGGCCCTCCCAACTCCATAATTTCCACGAAAAAACACACGTTATGTGATTCGCATTAAATGGTGACGATGTAACACCCCAAGCTTCTACGGTACGTTTCCCTTCGAATAATGCGATAGCGTGTGTTGTACGCAACCTCGAGTTCTAACACACACCACAACTAATTAAACTAGCCGTTGTAAATAGTGATACCTACTTTTTGGAATCATATATATTTTATATTTCAAAATGGACTTCATTTTTGGATTCGGAATATCGAAATTATCCTAGGGTGAAATTTTGGTACTTTTCGGATAACTTTTATATTTTGATGAATAGTAAAAATTACTAAATTTTAATTAAAAACAACTTTTTTAATCAAAATAAGTAATAGTGATAAATTATGAATTTGAGTGGTTTTAAAGTATATTTAGAATATATTTTTACCATTTAATATAATGTTGGTCATTGGACATAATTTTACAATTAAACCGAACATAAACAAGTGTCAATCTTTTGATAGTTATTATCTCTTAAAAACACGCTTTTTGTTTTAACAGCGGGAATTAATTTTAAATTAATTTCTGCCACTTCTGTGTTTTGAATTTAGGAAAATGGATTCCATATTTGGAATCAGGATGTCCAAATTATGTAAATAGGTAACTTTTATTTTTAGACATTTTGAATAATTACTGCGGTAAATATTTTATTTACCATGGTTAAGGGTAAATCCGGTAAATAAGGGTTAAAAAAATAATATTATAATAATACAAAATTACCCTAAAACGTGTCCTAACCTTATTGGTGTACACATACCCGACCATGGGCATCCTTGGGTCAATTTGGGGACCCCTTGGAGCCACTTGTATGTGATAATGACACATTATATTAATAAAGTTAAAATAAAAATAAAAATGGCATAAGATTACATCTTTTAGAAGAACAATTTTTACATAGGGTTATACATGTTGGATTTTAGATTATAAATATTCATTAGAAAGATAAAAAGATTTCCTACATAATGATATTTTATTTATAATTTTTAGACCTTAAATAAGTTATTTTATTTATGACACAATGATGATGCAGTAATTACTATAATAGTGAAAAATTAAAATAATTGATATTATAAATACCCAAATAAATATAATATGAAACTTTTAATGAATTAAACTAATTTTATATGATAATATGATATATTAGGATTGATTTAATTGACTTTGTTCGAAGTAATCAATCTGTTAGGAGTTTCACAAAAATCAACTATTGAATAGTGTCAAAATTGACATAAAAGAGTTCTTAAAACAAATATTCTATTATTAATTGATATTAAATTCCTAAAAATCTAAGGTTCGGCCAAGAGACTTATATTATGATAGGTTCCTCATTAATGGACCACTTGGGGGTCTCTTGGATGTATATAGTAAGTTTATTAACCATATTATATAAAAATACAAAGAGACATTGTAAAAGTGAAACTAATTAACTTAGAGTTAATACTTAAAGATAAGGTTAATATAAGTACCCAAACCTGTCTAAATTCTATTGGATGAGTTGTTTTCGACCTATCCCCACCTCATCCTTTGAATAGTCAACTTTGGAGCCTTTAGAAACCGAATATGAATTTATTATAAATTAATATTTCTAGCTTTTCCAAAGGTGCCCCTCACCCCTCTTATAAAAGGGCACTCCTCCTTCTCATTTCTTCACACCTTCAAAGCCTTTTGGTTCGGCCAAACTCTGCCCAAATACTCTCCCAACATCCCTCAATACAACCTAGAGGCCTTAGTTTGATCAGAAAGCCAACCTAAGGAGCCCTTTTGATCAAATCAAAAGGAAGAACCCGAAGAAGAGGTAATGATTTCACCACCCTTTTCTAAGTTCATTTCTTCTTCCACTTCTTCTTCCTTTGTTCTTAACATTCTGAAATAATAACTCCAGTATCTCACATATACTGTGATGTTATTATAAATATGGTACAATCATATTCAGTATTCTATCCACCCTTTGAATAACATGTCACCATACGTGCGTACGTACGGCTTACCGTCTCCACGTCGTGGTGTAATTGTTATTCAATATAATATTATTTGGATGGGTATAATAATGATGTGTAACTCATGTAAATAATAAATATAACATGTTAATGATTCTGTATATATGATATACCATCCATTTATATATTATTTTAATATCAAAAGAATGATATTGTCGCTCGTGCGTACGTACGGACTACCGTCTCCACGAACGCGATGAGATTCATTCTTCATCGTAACCATTAAAGCGTAATTATCATTTTATGATTTAAAAATGATGTTTAAGGACTTGATATAATTCTGGATATGAATAATATACAACCTATCCTTTACAAACATGTCTTACGTAACAAAACATATGAAAGAAAACAAGTAAGTTAACACCCGAAACAACGATAATACTAAGATATTATTATCAAATCAATATTAAAAGATCATATATGATATCATATTAATGTATATGATTCTTGTATAATTTAATAACAATTATTTCACCATTATACAGGAGGTTAACCTACCACAACCAAGGAAAAGTACAAGGTAAGGGTTATTTCACAATCTCTTCATTATCCGAGGTTGTATTATACGTAATAATCTACTGGGATCTCTTTATCATCCACATCCATGTTTCTTAAAAATGTATTTCAAAACATTTTTAATATTTACTAGAATATGAGTTAAAGTCATTTATACCCTTTTTGACTTTTATAAGTGGTTTATAAAGGAATCTTTCGGTCGTTTTCAAAACAAGGTCCTTTTTAACCTTTTTGACAGAATTAAGGTAAGAATGTTTTTTTTAACCTATACGGCGGGTGCGGTTATTTTCCGCCGTTATAAAATCTTAAAAGCTTCCCTTACAAGCTTATAAGAATATTTTCAATGTAAATGTTTTACTTTATAAATATGTGATTTTTAAATGATTTCAAAAAAGAGATATTTCTCTCAAATACATGAAAACCCAGTGCAAATGTATACGTATTTAATGCAAGCTTAAAAATGTTTTCAGAAAACCTGACTCTCGAGTTTGGTAGACAGGAAGGGATTGGGAGTGGACCCATCATGGCCTGTAATTAGTCGAGCAGTCTCAGAATTAGTTATTTTGTTTTCAGAAGCTTGCATAATATTTTCAGAAAAGCACTGAAGTATATTTGAGCAATTTTAAACATAAGTATCTTCTAAAAAAAATTTCATCGGTAGGTCTCATGAGACAAACTAGTGTCTTGGCACAAGGCCTTGACAAAATCTTATTTGTAGTCTTGGCACGAGGCCTTGGCTATGTGGTTATGATAGTCTGGCATTATGCATTCCAACATTATGAAAGTGGTTATTGATTTTTGCATGTGATTATTCGATTAGTAGAATATCCATGTGAATAAGTAAATGGCATTATTTCATTTTACTTTTGTCATACCATGTTGAAGTTCAATTTTAAAAGGCTTTTGTTTTAGTAATGCATTGCCTTAAATGTTTATTCTTATTTATGAAAGTTTCCGCTATATTGTTATCCTTACTGGGCATTTGAGCTCACCCCTTTTCTATGTTTTATTTTTCCCCAGGATGTGAAGAAGTAAATTATGAATGACCTGCAGGGATATTATGAGGGGATAGTAGTGTGGATTATGGAGACATTATGTTGTTGTAGTAGTTTTTCATTTTATGATGTAATGTAAAACTTATGAATATATCTAGTGTTTCCAAGGCTACTAAACCAATCGGTCTTTCGAGATTTGATCTTTCTTGTGATCATGCCAATGTTATGTAATTAATGCACCGACTCTGGGTAGCTGGGGTCGGGACGTTACAGACGACGATGATGACTATGTTGGTGGTACTCACGTGAGCAACCGAATCACGAGCGGCGAGGGCGAGGAGATCAGCGCAGGACACGACTCGAGGGCAGGACTTCTCCAACTGCGCCTTGATGGCGTCCACCACGTCCAACGCTCGCAGCGACCTGTTGTTGGGTCTGGCGGTCTGCTCCCCCGTGAATCTGTCGGTGTCCTGGAGCAGCACCGACCCATCGCACCCCTGTGGATCATCAATTCAGGACGATGATGGTTGGGATGGTAATGTGGGTGGGGGAGAAGGATGACCCACGTTTACAAAGCAGTCGTGGAAGTGGAGGCGGAGCATGGAGGCGCCGTTCCGGCCTTCCTTCCGGATGGCGGCCATCACCCCCGCGGCGACGATTGACACCGCTCGGGGGCAGCTGGAGTCGTAGAAGTCAGGGCGGAGCTGCAGTTTGCCGCGGGCGGTGGGGCACGGACGGCAGAAGGCGAAGAGGAGGACGACGGTGGGGAAGGCGAGGTGGAGGGGGAACCCGGGGCGGAGACCCATCCTCGATGTCGCCGGAGCTAGCACTGGTTCAGCAACTGGCCGCCACCGTTAAAAGCGATGATAACTGTGTCTCCGTACACATGTTGTCGGGTCCAATCATTTGGGTCACGGGTAAGGCAGAATAAAATTTGTGATTTTTGTTTCCTCCGAGACGATGGAATGATAGGTGGTGTAGATTCTGTCGGGGGCATCGAATAAAGCTTCCATGGAACCGCCAAAAGTCATTACCGCTATCTTCTCCTGCATGTTTCCAGCATCATCGTCCGTAATCAGAAGTGTCGTGATACCTTGTCTGGAGTGTTCCTTTTCTGCTCGCGGTTCTGTCTTTTGCATTAAAATGTTGGGCATCCGATTGTGCAGCACAAACAAACAAAAAATCAAACCAAAATTAGCTTGGGTGGTCAAGAACTCCTCGGCAAACTCATGAGTTTATTTTGTCGCTCGGTAGTAAACTCAGTAGCCTAGTAGCAATCCCATAGGTAAACCATAGCATCGTGCTAACAATCTGGGACCACTGAGTAGACTCGCCAGACATACTCGCGAGTTTGAGTATCCTTGTCTGAGACATCCAAAAAAATTATTCATCAGAGCGTATACGTGTTGAAGGGTACATCAACAAAATTATCTCAATTTTTTTAAAAAAAAAAATTGGAGTGTTCCAGAAAAAATCCTGTGATTTCAGTCGACCAAAAGATGTGTCACACTAGATTAAAATGATTTTGAATATGTTAAAAGAATACCTAGAGATGCGCACCTGTTAATAGGGTAATCTTAATGAAAATATGGTATTCAATATTATCTTATTTAACTGTTTCAATGAAAATATATTAATTATATATATTTATAATTACAACTATAAATAATTTATTTATTATAATTTTTAATTACAAACAAATAAATAAATATTTATTAGCTCTAAATATAAATTAATATATATTTATTTAAATAATTATTAATTCATAAAAAATATATTTATCATTTTCATATATAATGTTATATACAATTAAATAAAAATATTTCTAAATATTTTTACAAATATATAGAAATATTGAGAAATAAATACAAATATTTATATTTATAGTTATAAATAAATACAAATATATTTAAATAATTATAAAATTATAAAAAATATATTAAATATATATATTAATAAAATTATAATTATTAAAAATATTAATTTCTTATAATTTTATAATTATTTAAATAAATAAATATATATTCATTTATAATTATAATTATAAATATATATATTCATATAAATAATTATAAAATTAGAAGAAATATAATTATATACATCTATAATCTTATAAATACATATAATTTATATATTTATTATATATATTTCTAAGATTATAAATATAATAAGTATATTTCTTATAATTTTATAACTATTTAAATTTTAAATTTATAAATATAAATATATATTTATCATGTATATAATTTTATAAATATAAATATTTATTTATCAGTGCTAAAAAAACACGCATAAAGACATGTTTTATCAACACTTTCCATTTTAGCATTGATAAAACATATCTTTATCAGAACTTTTTTATCTAGCACTGATAAAAGGTTCATCGGGTTTTATAAAGAAACTCTAAATTTCTCCTCTTTCCTTGCACCCTTCTGTCACGACCCGTCCTCGGGGCCCGTGCGGTGACTACCCCAAACCCGTCTTCCATAGGCCAGAGGCTGGCGACTAGCACCAAGGCGTAATTCCCGGTAAAAAGGGAAGGCATTGCTTTTGTAAAGTAAACAAACACCACAGAGCAATCAAGCAATAGAAGTAAACACTAAGTAAAAACTAAGTACAACAATAAGTGCGGAAAAGTAAGTGGGCCAGTATACAAACCCAAACTGAAAATAAGGTACAACTGGAAAGGGAAAACAGCAACTATAAAGTAGAGCTGCAGCGTCGAGCCGTCCACAGGAAGTCCCACCTGAAGGGTGAGTACAGATAGCCTCCACAACTCATCGGGTCCAGCCGTCCGCTCCCAGTATGTCCCGCTCAGTGGTCCACCTCCAGGTACCGACCTGCTCCGCCAGCCTCAACCGCGATCAGCGCTGTCCGTCGTCTGCAACCAACACAACGTAGTGCGGGCATAGCCCGTGCAGGGGTGAGTATAAGCTACTCAGTAGGGACCCCGAGACGCCCGAAGGTCTCCCGAAATCCACAAAGGATAATCTACAAAGGAAAGATGCAATCACGAAGTAACATCCGTCACTGCTTAGGTATATGCCCATACATATACCTAAGTCATCAATTCTCGTTCGGCTCCAACATCCGAGCCCAAATACAACCCCACAACACAATCCATATAGGAGAGCAAAACAAGATTCAGCTCACACAGATATACTTCTTCGTATGACGATAGAGATGATCAGATATTGCCACTGATTCATCTAAGCCGTCGGACCCACAAAGGATCGATAGGTACTAACCCCCGCAATGACCCACAAATGATCGATAAGTAACTAACCCCCGCAAAGACACACACCGGATCGATAGGTAACTAACCCCCGCAAAGACCCACACAGGATCGGACCCACACAGGATCTGTAGGCGCTGGCTCACACAGAACCGCTGAGCGCTGACCCACACAGGATCGGACCCACACAGGATCAGTAGCACTGATCTACGTAGGATCGCTGAGTGCTGTAGTCATCGCCGTCGAATCCACTAAGGATCTCTGTACAGTCATCGTCGTCGTTACAGTCGCAAACGCAGTCAGCTCTAGGGTTCCCGCACACAGCAAGCTCATTCGGGAGGATCCGCTCCACAAGCCGAGAGGCTGATACATCAACTGATACATCAACTGATACAAATTCTGGAGTAGATGTATCCAAAAGTTCTGTATCGTCAACAGGAACTCAGCGTCACAGACGGCGCGTCAATCGGACGCCCGGTCTGGAAGTTATTGGCTTTTTCGTCCTAGGGGCCCGGTTGGTTTTTAAGTCAAAACCAACCCTACCGTACTCCACCTGCATCCAAACCTCGGGCGGAGTAATCCAAAAGATCCGTTTCACTAAGAGGAGTCCAACAAAGTCGACGACACGTCAATCGGATGTCCGGAACTCAAGATATTAGCGTTTCCGCTCCGAGGGCCCGGTTGGTTTCGTGTACGAACCAACTCGGCCGAACTCAAAGTATTTTGAAACCTTGAGTACGATATACCGAAACGACCGCCTCGATCCAAGGATCGCATCGCAACTGACGGTGCGTAGATCGGAGGCCCGTAGCTCAAGTTATGGGCGACCGACCAGAAGAGTTTCGGTATTAAGGGGTTCGGGCCTGGTCCGACCCGGCCCGATACCCCTAGGGTCGGCCCGAACTGGGTTGAGCCGAACCGGGTCCGGGTCCGCCCCGCTTGGGCGCGGCGCGCTGGCCAGGTGCTCGGCCAAACGACCGATCCATTTGAGGGGGGGGGGGGCTGCCTTCCTGTCTTTGTAACCGCGACCCCCATAATGGGGGACAGCTTGAGCTGGCCGCCGGGGGTTCGTAACCCCCGGCTTCTCCTTGACCGGCCAGCCCGCTTGGTCGGCTGGCTTCCGCCGCCACGGGACCGGCGACGGCCGGTCCCCCCTGCTCCGATGCCGGCGGCCCGGAACCGGCCGCCGGTCTCCCTGCTCCGCCGCGGCCCGGAACCGGCCGCGAACTTGGTTCATCCGGCGCGGCGCGACGGCTCCGTGCCCCTCCGCCGCGGCCCCGCTCCGGCCGCGGTGTCTTCGGGTTTCTCCGACGCGGCGCGGCGGCGTCACGACCTTGTTCGATTTCACGGCGGGGCGCGACGGCGCCGCGCATTCCTTGCCATATGATCCCGCGCGGAGCGACGACACCGCGCCGTTCCCGTTCCAATCCACATTAGAAACAATAACATGGATAAGGGAGGAGGGTCGGCCGTGTTTGTGCGGTCCGGCCCCCTCTCGTTAATCGATAGCAAATGGTCACAATTCACGAAGAACATCAAGGTAATAATCACGAACAAAAATAAATAAACCCCTACCTCGTCGAACAAGTTGGGTGATGATTCGTCGCGGAGATAACCGTCACGGAGGGAGACGTCGCGGAAGGAGACGTCGCGGAAGGAGACGTCGTGGAAGGAGACGTCGACCTCCGAGGAATCCGGCGTTCTTCGCGTTCTTTGTGTTCTTCGTGTTCTTCGACGAAGAAGATGAAGATACTCAAGCCTCCCTTAGCTTTTCTCCCAAAGTTCTCAAGCAACAAGCCTCCAACCCAAAATAAAATAAGTACCTCACTTATTTTATTAACACAACATAAGTGTAAAGACCCGCAAATTTCAAGGAAATTTTTTTCTTAATTTTCTTTGGAATTTTACAAGAGCGCAGCTTCAGACGGCACCTGATTCCGAGGCCCGGTGTGCCCGGAATCAATTTCCGAAGTTTGGCTCGGGTACGTTCAGTGAACGGACGAGCGGGTTTTTCTATCTTTTGAACCGGTGCCCGGAATCGAATTCTGAGGGCACCGATGAAATCGCAGCGCCGATATTTGCTTAGAAACGCCTCTTCCGGAGTTGCGTTTGCTCAGACGTGGTTTTCAAATTTTGGGGCTTTAAGTCAGAAATAAAATAAAATTTGTGCGACAACTTTATTTTATTTCACTTAAGCTGCTTGGAAGTCACCTGGAAGCCACTTGAACTGAGTTAAAGCGGATAGGATGCTATCCAGAAATATCCTACCCTCTTGGTAGGATATTTGTGAGGCAGGGCCCGCACGAGCCCCGCCGTTTCTTTCGCTAAGTAACGCACCCGCGAAAACCCGTCAAAGTAACTGAAAAGTCAACCGACGCGTTTTCTTTAATTCTTAACAGACCATTTAATTGGGCGGTTTATTTCGTGAATTAAATGGGCTGTTTCATTCGTTGAATTAATTCAACGAATTTAATGGGTCGTTACTTACGCGTTTGCGTTCGTTGGCAAATTAATAAAATAGACAACTTGTCTATTTTGGAGGATTGCTTTCGTTGTGCGAATCCTCTGAGCCTCCACCCTCCTCGCGAAGAATGCGAAGAACGCGAAGAACGCGAAGAACGCGAAGAACGCGAAGGACGCCAGCGACCGGTATTCGACGACGCACACCGTGATCTGCGACGTCGACGAGCTCTACCCGCGACGTTCTTCGGCGACGCCTCTTCTTTCGCGGCCGATCCTCGTTCGGCAACTAAGGTGAGAAGCGGATCGTTTAATTCTCCCTTTTTAATTTCAATGACAACGGATTTAATTAATTAAATCCGTTTGTTCTAGATCCGGAGATCGTCGGCGCGACGCTTTTTCCGCGGTGCGATGAACGTCTCTTCCGCGACGACCTCACGTCCGACGGCGACATCGAAGTAGGGGTTGTTGGAATATTTTTCTTTCCCGTGATTTTATTTCTTTTAAAATTAAAGAACCTGATCTCCGAACAATTTTAATTTATTTAAAATTGTTGTTGATTATTTTCTTTTCCTCCCGTTGAGTTTATGACTAACGCGGAGGGTGCGGATCTAACGAACAAGACCCGGCAACCCTCCGCCGATCTTTTGTTGTGCGGATTTGGAGGACGACGACGAACCGTGCGGCAAGGGCGATCTGTTGATCCCGCAGTGAAGATCGGCCCCCGGGAGGAGCAACGGCGCAGACGGGAGGCAAAACGGGCCACCGGAGCAACTCCGGCGGCCCGCGGAAGGCGGCGGCGGCGCCCGGCGCGCCGCCGTGGAGGAGATCCGCCGCGGCTGAAGCCGCGGCGGGGGCGGCCGGTTCCGCGGCCGCGCGGAACCGGGGAGGGACGCGGCGGCCCGGCCGCGTCCGCGTGACAGGCGGCCCCCCGCGGGGCCGCGTTTTCCACCGAGCCGCGGGGCGGTGCCCCGCGGCAGCTTCCTTCGGCCGCTCGGCCGAAGCCGAGCCGGCCGGGCCGCGCCCAGGCCGGACCGGACCTGGCCTAGCCGGGTCGGGCCGGGTCGGGCCGACCCGGTTCGGCCGACCCAGGGGGGGTTCGGGCCGGGTCGCCCCGGGCCCAGAACCCCCGTTTCGGGCCCTCTTCGGTCTTTCACCCATATCTTGGGCCTGGGACCTCCGATTGACGAACCGTCAGCGGCTACATGATCCTTGGATCGAGACGGTCTTTTCGGTATATTATACTCAAGGTTTCGGAAGACTTTGGGTTCGGCCGGGTTGGTTCGTACACGAAACCAACCGGGCCCTCGGAGCGGAAACGCTCATAACTTGAGCTACGGACGTCCGATCGACGTACCGTCAGCTGTGGTAGTTTCCTCTAAGTGAGACGGAACTTTTGGCATATTCCGCCCGAGGATCGGATATAGGCGGAGTACGGTCGGGTTGGTTTTGTCCTAAAAACCAACCGGGCCCCTGGGACGAAAATGCCAATAACTCTCAGACCGGGCGTCCGATTGACGCGCCGTCTGTTGCGTTGAGATCCTGTTGTCGATACGGAACTTTTGGATACATCAACTTCGGACTACATGTCAGTTGATGTATCAGCCTCTCGGCTCGTGGAGCGGACCCTCCTAAACGAGCTCGCTGTGTGCGGGAACCCTAGCGCTGGCTGTGACTTCGACGACAGAGCAGAGATCCTCCGTGGACTGCGACGACGACAGAGCAGAGATCCTCCGTGGACTGCGACGACGGCAGAGCAGAGATCCTCCGTGGACTGCGACGACGGCAGAGCAGAGATCCTTCGTGGACTGCGGCGACGACTGTGCAGAGATCCTCAGTGGACTGCGTCGACTACTGCACTCAGCGATCCTACGTGGATCAGTGCCCGATCCTGTGTGGGTCCTACTACCGGTTCTGTGTGAGCCACTGCCTACCGGTTCTGTGTGAGCCATTGCCTACAGGTTCTGTGTGAGCCCGATCCTGTGTGGGTCTTTTGCGGGGGTTAGTACCTATCGATCCTTCGTGGGTCCGACGACTTAGATGGATCAGTGATCATCTTTGACGTCATCTGAAAAAGTATACCTGGTTGAGCTGAATCTTATGTTACTCTCCTTTGTGGATTGTGTTGAACTATCCTATGTGGATTTACTGTTTACTCTCCTTGTGGATTTGAGTCTTGCTTTCCTTTGTGGATTGAATTGTTCTTGAGCTCGTGAGCAGAGCTAGAAGTGGGGACTTAGGTATATGTATGGGCATATACCTAAGTTGAGTCAGATGTTACTTCGTGATTGCATCTTTCTTTGTGCTATATCCTTTGTGGATTTCGGGAGACCTTCGGGGGTCTCGGGGTCCTTACTGAGTAGCTTATACTCACCCCTGCACGGGCTATGCCCGCACCTTGTTGTGTTGGTTGCAGACGACGGACAGCGCTGATCACGGTTGGGGCGTGGAGCAGGACGGTACCTGGAGGTGGACCACTGGGCGGGACGTGCTCGGAGCGGACGTGGGACCCGAGGAGCCTGGAGGCTATCTGTACCCACCCTTCAGGTGGGATTGCCAGTGGACGACACGAGGCCGCCGTCTTTTCTTCAGTTGCTGTTCTTTACTTTTTCAGTTGTACTTTCAGTTGGGCTTGTATTCCGGCCCCCTTTACTTTTCTGCACTTGTAGTTACTTTCCGCTTGCTGACTCTGTGGTGGTTGTTACTTATAAAGGCAATGCCTTCCCTGTTTACCGGGATTTTACGCCTTGGTGCTAGTCGCCAGCCCCTGGCCTATGGAAGGCGGGCTTGGGGTAGTCACGGCACGGGCCCCGAGGTCGGGTCGTGACAAATTGGTATCAGAGGTGGTCGGTTCTACCGCAGACTCTGATCGTCCTTTCTTTCTATATGAAGCAATAGTGTTTAGTGCATTGAGTGTGGTTATCAGTTCAGGGAGCCCAGTGTTGGTGCGGCGGCCGACGTATCCGTACACCAGGACCCTGACTCCTGATTTCCGACTTAATGCATGAAAACATTGATTGCGTGTGTGTTTCAAGTTTTCTTTGTGATTACTTGTGTCAGCTCACCGGGTATACTGATCTGCTTTATGAAAGTCTCAAGTTTTCCTTGTGATTACTTGTGCCAGCTCACCAGGTATACTGTTCTGACTGTGGTGCTCTTGTTCTCCTTTTCAGGATGGCCCCGCGACGACAGCCAGCTAGGGTTCCGAGTGTAGGGCGCGACGGCAGCCCACCGAGCGACGAGGCCTCGGTGCAGGGCCCTTTGCCAGCAGTGGCACCGGCGGTAGCTTTACCCGCCGAGCCACCGATGCTTCCAGTACCAGACGCTGACGATGCACGTCGCCTTAGGGCACTGCATGAGTTTCAGAGCCAGCGACCGCCCAGGTTTCGCGGTGAGGCGGACCCCCAGGCCGCCGAGGACTGGCTAGAGGCGGTGGTACGGATCTTTAGGCTAGTGAGGACACCAGCGGATCTCATGGTGATTCTCGCGGCAAGCCTCCTGCAGGCGGCGGCAGGACGATGGTGGAGCTTGATGCTTCAGGTTTACGATGAGGCATCCTTGCTCTGGACGGACTTCGAGAGCCTCTTCCGCTCTGAGTTCGTCCCGGCCACCCTCCGAGCGGTGCGCATCCAGGAGCTTCTCCAGCTGCGCCAGGGCAGCATGACGGTCGCTCAGTACGCGGCGAGGTTCACTGACCTATCTCGCTACTCGACCGACATGGTACGGGACCCCTTCTTCCGGGCCCGGACCTTCGAGCAGGGCTTGCGACAGGAGATTCGGGTGTCGCTGATCTCCCTCAGCATTCCGACCCAGGCGGGAGTGCTGGAGCGAGCCCTCCTGATCGATAGCTTCCTGGGAGAGCCTTCTTCAGCGGCGAGACCTAGCGCAGGGCGGCAGGTAGCTGAGTCTTCAGCAGCAGGTAGCCGACGGATGACTCTCGGGTCCAGGCAGACCAGACCCCCGCGCAGACGGCCTCAGGACACCGGCTCAGCAGTGCGGGGCACACAGCGGAGTGCCAGCCTTCCGAGAGGCAGGCTGTGCTACTCCTGCGGCGGGCAGGGTCACATGGCTCGTGACTGCCCGACTCTCCGATCAGAGGAGCAACAGACGGTGGAGGGGCCACCCAGGCAGAGGCAGAGGGTCGACCGTGGCGGTCCGCAGGGAGGAGGCGGACGAGGCAGAGGAGCTGGCCGAGCAGCGGGTGGTGGGCGACGCTTCCAGGCTCTACCCCCACCACCACCAGGAGGGCCACCTCGACCACAGGGAGCTGGTGGGCAGGGGCAGGCCCAGCTCCAGGCAGTGGAGGCCTACGACCCCGACATGCCAG
This sequence comes from Viscum album, assembly GCA_963277665.1. Lineage (NCBI taxonomy): Eukaryota > Viridiplantae > Streptophyta > Magnoliopsida > Santalales > Viscaceae > Viscum > Viscum album. The sequence goes on from OY728122.1 coordinate 383,262,723, forward strand.
AGATGATTCGAGGTACGATCTGTGTCTATTCCACCCTTGCTGCAGTACTTATAGACACAGGAGCGAGTCACTCTTTCATAGCCTCTGCCCTTGTTCGGAGCTCGGAGATTCCGACTGAGCCGTTGGCTCGATCCTTACGGCTAGAGACTCCTACGGGAGCAGACTCGACGATTACGCACTGGTGCCGGCAGTGTGAGCTTACTCTAGGAGGCGAGAGCTTCGGCTAGGATCTCCTTGTAGCGGCGTCGAGGCCTTACGACGTCATCTTGGGAATGGATTGGCTATCCACGGTTCATGCCCAGATCGACTGTTTTAGGCGCAAGGTGCGATGTGTTCGCACCGACGGGAGCAGGTTTACCTTCACCGGCGAGAAGGGAACCTTTGCAGCACAGGATGGACTTCCGCGGAGGAGAGTGCAGCCCATCTCTCATCAGTTGGCTAGCCTCATCCTAGGAGCAGTGGACGTACGGAGTCCAGCTTTTCCTGCAGTGGTGGACCAGTACGTGGACATCTTTCCCGACGACGTTCCAGGGCTACCTCCTCGTAGAGAGGTAGACTTTTACATCGACTTGTACCCCGGGACAGCCCCGATATCTACTCCAGCATATCGGATGGCCCCCGCCGAGCTTCGAGAGCTGCGGGTACAGTTGGAGGACTTGCAGAGCAAGGGGTTTATCCGACCCAGTGTTTCACCCTGGGCTTCCCCGATTTTGTTCGCCAAGAAGGCGGATGGGAGCTTGCGATTGTGTGTCGACTATCGTCGCCTGAACCAGGTGACAGTGAGAAACAAGTATCCGCTGCCATGGATTGATGACCTCTTCGATCAGCTCAAGGGAGCGCGGTGGTTCTTGAAGATAGACCTCCGGTCAGGCTATCATCAGCTCAGAGTTCGAGACGAGGACGTGCAGAAGACGGCCTTCAGGTGTCGGTATGGCCATTATGAGTTCTTGGTTATGCCGTTCGGCATAACCAATGCTCCAGAAGTGTTCATGAGCCTCATGAACAGGATCTTCCAGCCATACCTCGACCGATTTGTCGTGGTCTTCATTGACGACATTTTGGTATACTCGACGACTGAGGAGGAGCATGCCTACCACCTGCGAGTTGTGCTAGACACACTCCGAGAGCACCAGCTTTATAGCAAGCTCTCAAAGTGCCAGTTCTGGTTACGTGAGGTCCATTTCTTGGGCCACGTCATTTCTGAGGCGGGAGTTGCAGTGGACCCCGCGAAGATCGAGGCAGTGCTAGCTTGGGAGCCACCCAAGAGCGTGACAGAGGTGCAGAGTTTCTTGGGCTTAGCCGGATACTATCGGAGATTTGTGCCGGACTTCTCCAGAGTTGCGGCACCACTCTCAGCTTTGACGAAGAAGGGGAAACCCTTCGTGTGGTCAGACAGATGTCAGCAGAGCTTCCAGGAGCTGAGACAGAGATTGACCAGCGCACCTATCTTGAGGTTGCCTGAGGAGGGAGTTGGATACGTAGTTTACTGCGATGCATCAGGGACTGGACTCGGGTGCGTTCTGATGCAAGAGCGGGCCGTGATCGCCTACGGATCACGTCAGTTGAGGCCGCATGAGCAGAACTACGCCACTCATGACCTGGAGTTAGCAGCAGTGGTCTTCGCTCTGAAGACTTGGCGGCACTATCTGATGGGCGAGCGCTTCACAGTCTTTTCTGACCACCAGAGTCTCAGGTATATCTTCTCTCAGAAGGACCTGAACCTGAGACAGCGGAGATGGCTTGAGTTCCTCCAGGACTATGACTTTGAGATAGTCTATACTCCTGGGAAGGGGAACGTGGTAGCCGATGCCCTCAGCAGGAGGACGGGCATTCAGCTACTTGAGGAGGAGACAGAGCAGCTAGCCTCCTTACAGATATCCTTAGTGGATAGAGACGGAGCATTCTTTCTTCAGTCTCTCACAGTCTCTCCTCCACTTCTACAGCGGGTCAGAGAGGCTCAGCGTGGGGACGCTGACTGTGAGACCCGACGTGCACTGATATCCTCAGGTCAGGCGCCTGATGGCTTCTCCCTTGGAGCAGAGCACGACATCCTTTTCAGAGGACGTACCTTCGTACCAGTCGCTTTACGAGAGGAGGTGTTGAGAGAGTTTCACACTTCTCCCTTGGCAGTGCATCCCGGAGTGGCGAAGATGTACCAGGATCTCAGACGACAGCACTGGTGGCCGGGCATGAAGAAAGCTGCGGCAGAGTTCGTTTCACGATGCCTCACCTGCCAGCAGGTGAAGGCAGAGCATCAGGTACCAGCAGGCTTGGTACAGCCCTTGGAGGTCCCGGAGTGGAAGTGGGACGGCGTATCTATGGACTTCGTGACTGGACTTCCACGCACTTCCAGAGGTCACGACTCCATTTGGGTGATTGTCGACCGACTCACCAAGTCGGCACACTTCTTACCCATCAGAGAGCAGGGCTCAGTGGAGAGCTTGTGACGTCTTTACGTCAAGGAGATCGTACGGCTTCACGGTGTGCCATCGTCTATCGTCTCTGATCGAGATGATCGTTTCACTTCCCGGCTTTGGAAGGGGTTGCAGGAGGCGTTCGGGACGCGGCTCCATCTGAGCACAGCCTTCCACCCTCAGACGGATGGTCAGACGGAGAGGACCATACAGACACTCGAGGACATGCTCCGTGCATGTGTTCTCGACTTTGGTCGCAGCTGGGAGGACCACCTACCCTTGGTGGAGTTCGCGTACAACAACAACTACCACTCCACCATCGGGATGGCACCATACGAGGCGTTGTACGGTAGACCCTGCAGATCACCGTTGTGCTGGACAGACCCTGGGGAGTCAGCACTCGTGGGACCAGAGATGGTCCGAGCCACGACAGAGAAGGTCCAGATCATCCAGGAGAGGATGAGGACAGCTCAGAGCCGGCAGAAGTCATATGCTGACAGGAGGCGGAGGCCACTGGAGTTCGAGGATGGCGACCACGTCTTTTTGTGTGTCTCACCTCAACGTGGTTTACGGAGATTTGGGCGAGGCGGCAAGTTGTCTCCACGCTTCATCGGGCCTTTCCAGGTCCTTAGCAGGATAGGAGAGGTGGCTTATCGCCTGGCTCTACCACCTCAGTTGCACTGGGTGCACGACGTCTTTCACGTGTCTCAGCTGAGGAGATACGTGCACGACCCGACGCACATCATCGACTTTGGGGAGCTGGACGTGGACGTTGGGGCGACTTTTGCGGAGGTCCCAGTGGAGATCGAGGATCGACAGGAGCGGGTCCTACGTGGGCGGTCGATTCCTCTTGTGCGCGTCAGATGGCAGCACGGGAACCTCCAGGAGAGCACTTGGGAGCGGGAGGCTCAGATGCGTGCTCAGTACCCCCATTTGTTCCCCTAGTTTTTGATGTATCTTTACGGGGACGTAAAGCCCTGAGGTGGGAGTAATGTAAATACCCGCAAATTTCAAGGAAATTTTTTTCTTAATTTTCTTTGGAATTTTACAAGAGCGCAGCTTCAGACGGCACCTGATTCCGAGGCCCGGTGTGCCCAGAATCAATTTCCGAAGTTTGGCTCGGGTACGTTCAGTGAACGGACGAGCGGGTTTTTCTATCTTTTGAACCGGTGCCCGGAATCGAATTCTGAGGGCACCGATGAAATCGCAGCGCCGGTATTTTCTTAGAAACGCCTCTTCCGGAGTTGCGTTTGCTCAGACGTGGTTTTTAAATTTTGGGGCTTTAAGTCAGAAATAAAATAAAATTTGTGCGACAACTTTATTTTATTTCACTTAAGCTGCTTGGAAGTCACCTGGAAGCCACTTGAACTGAGTTAAAGCGGATAGGATGCTATCCAGAAATATCCTACCCTCTTGGTAGGATATTTGTGAGGCAGGGCCCGCACGAGCCCCGCCATTTCTTTCGCTAAGTAACGCACCCGCGAAAACCCGTCAAAGTAACTGAAAAGTCAACCGACGCGTTTTCTTTAATTCTTAACAGACCATTTAATTGGGCGGTTTATTTCGTGAATTAAATGGGCTGTTTCATTCGTTGAATTAATTCAACGAATTTAATGGGTCGTTACTTACGCGTTTGCGTTCGTTGGCAAATTAATAAAATAGACAACTTGTCTATTTTGGAGGATTGCTTTCGTTGTGCGAATCCTCTGAGCCTCCACCCTCCTCGCGAAGAATGCGAAGAACGCGAAGAACGCGAAGAACACGAAGAACGCGAAGGACGCCGGCGACCGGAATTCGACGACGCACACCGTGATCTGCGACGTCGACGAGCTCTACCCGCGACGTTCTTCGGCGACGCCTCTTCTTCCGCGGCCGATCCTCGTTCGGCAACTAAGGTGAGAAGCAGATCGTTTAATTCTCCCTTTTTAATTTCAATGACAACGGATTTAATTAATTAAATCCGTTTGTTCTAGATCCGGAGATCGTCGGCGCGACGCTTTTTCCGCGGTGCGACGAACGTCTCTTCCGCGACGACCTCACGTCCGACGGCGACATCGAAGTAGGGGTTGTTGGAATATTTTTCTTTCCCCTGATTTTATTTCTTTTAAAATTAAAGAACCTGATCTCCGAACAATTTTAATTTATTTAAAATTGTTGTTGATTATTTTCTTTTCCTCCCGTTGAGTTTATGACTAACGCGGAGGGTGCGGATCTAACGAACAAGACCCGACAACCCTCCGCCGATCTTTTGTTGTGCGGATTTGGCGGACGACGACGAACCGTGCGGCAAGGGAGATCCGTTGATCCCGCAGTGAAGATCGGCCCCCGGGAGGAGCAACGGCGCAGACGGGAGGCAAAACGGGCCACCGGAGCAACTCCGGCGGCCCGCGGAAGGCGGCGGCGCCCGGCGCGCCGCCGTGGAGGAGATCCGCCGCGGCTGAAGCCGCGGCGGCGGCGGCCGGTTCCGCGGCCGCGCGGAACCGGGGAGGGACGCGGCGGCCCGGCCGCGTCCGCGTGACAGGCGACCCCCCGCGGGGCCGCGTTTTCCACCGAGCCGCGGGGCTGCGCCCCGCGGCAGCTTCCTTCGGCCGCTCGGCCGAAGCCGAGCCGGCCGGTCTGGTCGGCCGGGCCGTGCCCAGGCCGGACCGGACCCGGCCTAGCCGGGTCGGGCCGGGTCAGGCCGACCCGGTTCGGGCCGACCCGGTTCGGCCGACCCAGGGGGGGGGGGGTTCGGGCCGGGTCGCCCCGGGCCCAGAACCCCCGTTTCGGGCCCTCTTCGGTCTTTCGCCCATATCTTGGGCCTGGGACCTCCGATTGACGAACCGTCAGCGGCTACGCGATCCTTGGATCGAGAAGGTCTTTTCGGTATATTATACTCAAGGTTTCAGAAGACTTTGGGTTCGGCCGGGTTGGTTCGTACACGAAACCAACCGGGCCCTCGGAGCGGAAACGCTCATAACTTGAGCTACGGACGTCCGATCGACGTACCGTCAGCTGTGGTAGTTTCCTCTAAGTGAGACAGAACTTTTGGCATATTCCGCCCGAGGATCGGATACAGGCGGAGTACGGTCGGGTTGGTTTTTCCCTAAAAACCAACCGGGCCCCTGGGACGAAAATGCCAATAACTCTCAGACCGGGCGTCCGATTGACGCGCCGTCTGTTGCGTTGAGATCCTGTTGTCGATACGGAACTTTTGGATACATCAACTTCGGACTACGTGTCAGTTGATGTATCAGCCTCTCGGCTCGTGGAGCGGACCCTCCTAAACGAGCTCGCTGTGTGCGGGAAGCCTAGCGCTGGCTGTGACTTCGACGACAGAGCAGAGATCCTCCGTGGACTGCGACGACGACAGAGCAGAGATCCTCCGTGGACTGCGACGACGACAGAGCAGAGATCCTCCGTGGACTGCGACGACGGCAGAGCAGAGATCCTTCGTGGACTGCGGCGACGACTGTGCAGAGATCCTCAGTGGGCTGCGTCGACTACTGCACTCAGCAATCCTACGTGGATCAGTGCCCGATCCTGTGTGGGTCCTACTACCGGTTCTGTGTGAGCCACTGCCTACCGGTTCTGTGTGAGCCATTGCCTACAGGTTCTGTGTGAGCCCGATCCTGTGTGGGTCTTTTGTGGGGGTTAGTACCTATCGATCCTTCGTGGGTCCGACGACTTAGATGGATCAGTGATCATCTTTGACGTCATCTGAAAAAGTATACCTGGTTGAGCTGAATCTTATGTTACTCTCCTTTGTGGATTGTGTTGAACTATCCTATGTGGATTTACTGTTTACTCTCCTTGTGGATTTGAGTCTTGCTTTCCTTTGTGGATTGAATTGTTCTTGAGCTCATGAGCAGAGCTAGAAGTGGGGACTTAGGTATATGTATGGGCATATACCTAAGTTGAGTCAGATGTTACTTCGTGATTGCATCTTTCTTTGTGCTATATCCTTTGTGGATTTCGGGAGACCTTCGGGGGTCTCGGGGTCCTTACTGAGTAGCTTATACTCACCCCTGCACGGGCTATGCCCGCACCTTGTTGTGTTGGTTGCAGACGACGGACAGCGCTGATCACGGTTGGGGCGTGGAGCAGGACGGTACCTGGAGGTGGACCACTGGGCGGGACGTGCTCGGAGCGGACGTGGGACCCGAGGAGCCTGGAGGCAATCTGTACCCACCCTTCAGGTGGGATTGCCAGTGGACGACACGAGGCCGCCGTCTTTTCTTCAGTTGCTGTTCTTTACTTTTTCAGTTGTACTTTCAGTTGGGCTTGTATTCCGGCCCCCTTTACTTTTCTGCACTTGTAGTTACTTTCCGCTTGCTGACTCTGTGGTGGTTGTTACTTATAAAGGCAATGCCTTCCCTGTTTACCGGGATTTTACGCCTTGGTGCTAGTCGCCAGCCCCTGGCCTATGGAAGGCGGGCTTGGGGTAGTCACGGCACGGGCCCCGAGGTCGGGTCGTGACAATAAGTTTGAAAATTCAAAAGTTGAATTTAATCCACACAATTAATTAACTTAAGTTGTCAGATTAAAAGAGGGGTTATGGAAGGTTAGGGAAGGTGAAGGGGTAGGGTTCGTGTCGGCCCCACCACCCTCATAACCTCCAAATGGAAGTTGGGTGGTTTTCCCCAACTTCCACCCAAAGCTTTAAACCACTTAGAGTAAAATAAAATTGTTGCTTAATTTTATTTTACCTTCTACAAAAAAATGTAACAACTTCTCTCTTGTAAACGCAACTCTGGAAAAGGTGTTCCTAAGAAAATACCGACGCTGCGATTCCATCGGTGCCCTCGGAATTCGATTCCGAGCAATGGTTCATTAGTTAGAAATTCCCGCTCGTTTGTTCACTGAATGTACCCGAGTTATACTTCGGATAGGAATTCCAGGCACACCGGGCCTCGGAATCAAGTTCCGTCAGAAACTGCGTTCTTGTAAAATCCCAAAGAAAATTAAGAAAAAACATTTCCTTGAATTTTACGGGTCTTTACATAACTCCCACCTCAGGGCTTTACGTCCCCGTAAAGATACATCATAAGCTAGGGAAACAAATGTGGGTACTGAGCACACATCTGAGCCTCCCGCTCCCAAGTGCTCTCCTGGAGATTCCCGTGCTGCCATCTGATGCGCACTAGAGGAATCGACCGTCCACGTAGGACCCGCTCCTGTCGATCCTCGATCTCCACTGGAACCTCCGTAAAAGTCGCCCCATCATCAACGTCTAACTCCCCATGGTCAATGATATGCGACGGGTCGTGCACGTATCTCCTCTACTGAGATACGTGGAAGACGTCGTGCACCCGGTGCAACTGAGGTGGTAGAGTCAGGCGATAAACTACCTCGCCAATCCTGCTAAGGACCTGGAATGGTCCGATGAAGCGTGGAGACAACTTGCCACCTCGGCCAAATCTCCGTAATCCACATCGAGGTGAGACACGCAAGAAGACGTGGTCGCCATCCTCGAACTCTAGTGGCCTCCGCCTCCTGTCAGCATAAGACTTCTACCGGCTCTGAGCTGTCCTCATCCGCTCCTGGATGACCTAGACCTTCTCTGTCCTGGCCTGGACCATCTCCGGTCCCACAAGTGCTGAGTCCCCAGGGTCTGTCCAGCACAAAGGAGATCTGCAAGGTTGGTCGTACAATGCCTCGTATGGTGCCATCCCCATGGTGGAGTGGTAGCTGTTGTTGTACGCAAACTCCACCAAGGGTAGGTGGTCCTCCCAGCTACGACCAAAGTCGAGGACACATGCGTGGAGCATGTCCTCGAGAGTCTGTATGGTCCTCTTAGTCTGACCATCCGTCTGAGGGTGAAAGGAGGTGCTCAAACGTAGCTGCGTCCTGAACGCCTCCTGCAACCCCTTCTAAAGCCAGGAAGTAAAGAGAGCATCTCGATCGGAGACGATAGATGATGGAACACCGTGAAGCCGTACAATCTCCTGAACGTAGAGACGTCCCAAGCTCTCCACCGAGCACTGCTCTCTGATGGGAAAGAAGTGAGCCGACTTGGTGAGTCGGTCGACAATCACCCAAATGGAGTCGTGACCTCTGGAAGTGCGTGGAAGTCTAGTCATGAAGTCCATAGATATGTCATCCCACTTCCACTCCGGGAGCTCCAAGGGTTGTACCAAGCGTGCTGGTACCTGATGCTCTGCCTTCACCTGCTGGCAGGTGAGGCATCGAGAAACGAACTCCGCCACAACCTCATGCCCGGCCACCAGTGCTGTCGTCTGAGGTCATAGTACATCTTCGCCACTCCAGGATGTACCGCCAAAGGAGAAGTGTGAAACTCTCTCAGCACCTCCTCCCTTAAAGCAACTGGTACCAAGGTACGTCCTTTGAAAAGGGCGTCGTGCTCTGCTCCAAAGGAGAAACAATCAGGTGCCTGTCCTGAGGATATCTGTGCACGGCGCGTCTCAGAGTCAGCGTCCCCATGCTGTGCCTCTCTAAACTGCTGCAGTAGTGGAGGGGTGACTGTGAGAGACTGAAGGAAGGCTGCTCCATCTCTATCCACGAAGGATATCTGCAAAGCGGCTAGCTGCTCTGTCGCCTCCTCAAGTAGCTGAATGCCCATCCTCCTTCTGAGAGCATCGGCTACCACATTCCCCTTTCCAGGAGTATAGACTATCTCGAAGTCATAGTCCTAGAGGAACTCAAGCCATCGTCGCTATCTCAGATTCAGGTCCTTCTGAGAGAAGATGTACCTGAGACTCTGATGGTCAGAAAAGACTGTAAAGCGCTCGCCCATCAGGTAGTGTCGCCATGTCTTCAGAGTGAAGACCACTACTGCTAACTCCAGGTCATGGGTAGCGTAGTTCTGCTCATGCGGCCTCAACTAATGTGATCCATAGGCGATCACTGCCCGCTCCTGCATCAGGACACATCCAAGTACAGTCCCTGATGCATCGCAGTAGACTACGTACCCAACTCCCTCCTCCGGCAACCTCAAGATAGGGGCGCTGGTCAATCTCTGTCTCAGCTCCTCGAAGCTCTACTGACATCTGTCTGACCACACCAAGGGTTTCCCATTCTTTGTCAAAGCTGAGAGTGGTTCCGCAACTCTGGAGAAGTCTGGCACAAATCTCCGGTAGTATCCAGCTAGTCCCAAGAAACTCTGCACCTCCGTCACGCTCCTGGGTGGCTCCCAAGCTAGCACTGTCTCGATCTTCGCAGGATCCACCGCAACTCCCGCCTCAGAGATGACGTGCCCCAAGAAGTGGACCTCGCGTATCCAAAACTGACACTCCAATAGCTTACTATAAAGCTGGTGCTCTCGGAGTGTGTCTAGTACAACCCGCAAGTGGTAGGCGTGCTCCTCCTCAGTGGTCGAGTAAATCAAAATATCGTCGATGAAGACCAGGACAAATCGATCGAGGTATGGCTGAAAGATCCTGTTCATGAGGGCCATGAACACTTCTGGAGCATTGGTTACACCGAATGGCATAACCAGGAACTCATAATGGCCATACCGACACATGAAGGTCGTCTTCTGCACGTCCTCATCCCGAACTCTGAGCTGATGATAGCCTGACCTGAGGTCTATCTTTGAGAACCACCGTGCTCCCTTGAGCTGATCGAAGAGGTCATCAATCCTCGGTAGTGGATACTTGTTTATTACTGTCACCTGGTTCAGGCGACGATAGTCAACACAAAGTCGCAAGCTCTCGTCCGCCTTCTTGGCGAACAAAATCGGGGAAGCCCAGGGTGAAACACTGGGTCAGATGAATCCCTTGCCCTGCAAGTCCTCCAACTCTACCCGTAGCTCTCGAAGCTCAGCGGGGGCCATCCGATACGCTAGAGTCGATATCGGGGCTGTCCCGGGGTACAAGTTAATATAAAAGTCTACCTCTCTGCGAGGATGTAGCCCTGGGTCGTCGTCGGGGAAAACGTCCGCATACTGATCCACCACTACAGGAAAACCAGGACTCCGCACGTCAACTGCTCCTAGGATGAGGCTAGCCAACTGATGAGTGATGGGCTGTCCTCTCCTCTGCGAGAGTCCATCCTGTGCTGCGAAGGCTCCCTTCTCTCCGGTGAAGGTGAACCTGCTCCCGTCGGTGCGTACACATCGCACCTTGTGCCTAATACAGTCAATCTGAGCATGGACTGTAGATAAGCAATCCATGCCCAAGATGACGTCGTAAGGCCTCGACGCTGCTACAATAAGATCCCAGCCGAAGCTCTCGGCTCCTAGAGTAAGCTCACACTACCGGAACCAATGCGTAATCGTCGAGTCTGCTCCCATAGGAGTCTCCAGCCGTAAGGATCGAGCCAACGGCTCTGTCGGAATCTCCGAGCTCCGAACAAGGGCAGCGGCTATGAAAGAGTGACTCGCTCCTGTGTCTATAAGAACTTCAGCAAGGGTGGAATAGACACAGATAGTACCTCGAATCATCTCGGGCGCGCCGTGGTCGTAGGCCTCCGCTACCTGGAGCTGTGCCTGTCTCTGCCCGCCAGCTCCCGGTGGTCGGGGTGGACCTCCTGGTGGTGGTGGTGGTAGAGCCTCAAAGCGTCGCCCACCACCTGCTGCATGGCCAGCTCCTCTACCTCGTCCGCCTGCTCCCTACGAACCACCATGGTCAACCCTCTGCCTCTGCCTGGATGGCCCCTCAACCGTCTGCTACTCCTCGGCACGGCGGGTCGGGCAGTCACGAGCCATGCGGCCCTGCCCGCCGCATGCGTATCACTGTCTGCCTCTCGAAATACTGGCTCTGTGATGAGTGCCCCGCACTGCTGAGCCAGTGTTCTGAGGTCGTCTGCCTGAGGGTCTGGTCTGCCTGGGCCCATGAGTCATCCGTCGACTGCCTGCTGCAGAAGACTCTGCTACATGCCTCCTTGCGGTGGGTCTCACCGCTGGTGTAGACTCAGCAAGGAAGCTCTCGATCAAAAGGGCTCTCTCCGGTACTCCTGCCTGAGTCGGAATGCTGAGGGAGATCAGTGATACCCTAATCTCATGCCTCAATACCTTCTCAAAGGTCCGGGCCCAGAAGAATGAGTCCCGTACCATGTCTGTCGAGTAGCGCGAGAGATCGATAAATATCGCCGAGTACTGGGCGACCGTCAAGCTGCCCTGCCGCAACTGTAGAAGCTCCTGGATGCGTACCGCACGGAGGGTGGCTGGGACGAACTCCGAGCGGAATAGGCTCTCAAAGTCCTTCCAGAGGAGAGATGCCTCGTCATGCACCTGGAGCATCAAGCACCACCATCTTCCTGCTGCCGCGTGCAGTAGGCTCGCTGCAAGGATCACCATGAGGTCTGCTGGTGTCCTCACTAACCTGAAAACCCATACCACTACCTCAAGCCTGTCCTCGGCTGCCTGGGGGTCCGTCTCCCCGTGGAACCTGGGCGATCGCTGGTGCTGAAACTCGTGCAGTGCACTAAGGCGACGTGCATCGTCAGCGGCTGGGGCTGGTAGCATCGGTGGCTCGGCAGGTAGAGGTACCACCGGTGCCTCTGCTGTCAAAGGTCCCTGTACCGAGGCCTTATCGCTCAGTGGGCTGTCGTCATGCTCAACTCTCGGAACCCTAGATGGCTACCGTCGTGGGGCCATCCTAAAAAGAAACAGGTGCGCCACGGTCAAACAGTATTCCTGGTGAGCTGATATAAAGTATTCACAAAGAAAACTTGAAACACACATGCAATCAATGTTTTCATGCATTATCTCAGAAATCAGAAGTCAGGGTCCTGGTGTACAGATACGTCGGCCGCCGTACCAACACTGGACTCCCTAGACTGATAACCACACCCAATACACTTAACACTATTGCTTCACTTAGAAAAAGATCAGAGTCCAAAGTTCTGCGGTAGAACCGAACTCCTCTGATACCAATTTGTCACGACTCGTCCTCGGGGCTTGTGCCGTGACTACCCCAAGCCCGCCTTCCATAGGCCAGGGGCTGGCGACTAGTACCAAGGCATAATTCTTGGTAAAAAGGGAATACATTGCCTTTGTAAAGTAAACAAACACCACAGAGCAAGCAAGCAATAGAAGTAAACACTAAGTAAAAACTGAGTACAACAGTAAGTGCGGAAAAGTAAGTGGGCTAGTATACAAACCCAAACTGAAAATAAGGTACAACTGGAAAGGGAAAACAACAACTGTAAAGTAGAGCTGCAGCGTCGAGCCGTCCACTGGAAGTCCCACCTGAAGGGTGAGTACAGATAGCCTCCACAGCTCTTGGGGTCCAGCCGTCCGCTCCGAGTATGTCCCGCCCAGTGGTCCACCTCCAGGTACCGACCTACTCCGCCAGCCTCAACCGCGATCAGCGCTGTCCGTCGTCTGCAACCAACACAACGTAGTGCGGGCATAGCCCGTGAAGGGGTGAGTATAAGCTACTCAGTAGGGACCTCGAGACCCCCGAAGGTCTCCCAAAATCCACAAAGGATAATCCACAAAGGAAAGATGCAATCACGAAGTAACATCCGTCACTGCTTAGGTATATGCCATTACATATACCTAAGTCATCAATTCTCGTTCGGCTCCAACATCCGAGCCCAAGTACAACCCAGTCCACACAGGAAAGCAAAACGTAAATCCACACAGGATAGCACAACACAGTCCACATAGGAGAGAAAAACAGGATTCAACTCACACAGGTATACTTCTTCGTATGACGATAAAGATGATCAGATATTTCCACTGATTCATCTAAGCCGTCGGACCCATAAAGGATCGATAGGTACTAACCCCCGCAATGAACCTCAAAGGATCGATAGGTAACTAACTCCCACAAAGACCCACACAGGATCAGACCCACACAGGATCTGTAGGCGCTGGCTCACACAGAACTGCTGAGCGCTGACCCACACAAGATCAGACCCACACAGGATCGGTAGCAATGATCCACGTAGGATTGCTGAGTGCTGTATTCGTCGCTTTCGAATCCACTGAGGATCTCTATACAGTCGTCGTCGTCCTCACAGTCGCAAACAGAGCCAGCTCTAGGGTTCCCGCACACAGCAAGCTCATTCGGGAGGATCCGCTCCACGAGCCAAGAGGCTGATACATCAACTGACACAATGTCCGGAGTTGATGTATCCAAAAGTTCCGTATTGTCAACAGGAACTCAGCGTTACAGACGGCGCGTCAATCGGACGCCCGGTCTGGAAGTTATTGGCTTTTTCATCCCAGGGGCCCGGTTGATTTTTAAGTCGAAACCAACCCGACCGTACTCCACCTGCATCCAAACCTCGGGCGGATTAATCCAAAAGATCCGTTTCACTAAGAGGAGTCCAACAAAGTCGACGACACGTCAATCAGACGTCCGGAGCTCAAGATATGAGCGTTTCTGCTCGGAGGACCCGGTTGGTTTCGTGTACGAACCAACTCGGCCGAACTGAAAGTATTCCGAAACATTGAGTGCGATATACCGAAACAACCACCTCGATCCAAGGATCGCATCGCAACTGACGGTGCATCGGTCGGAGGCTTGTAGATCAAGTTATGGGCGAGCAACTGGAAGAGTTTCGGTGTTAAGGGGTTCGGGCCCGGTCTGACCTGGCCCGATACCCCCAGGGTCGGCCCGAACTGGGTTGACCCAAACCGGGTCTGGGTCCGGCCCGCTTGGGCGTGCCCCGTCCCGGTCGGCGCGGCCCGGCCCGGCCCACGCGGCCCGACTCGGCCCGGCCTGGGTGTGTCCTGGCCTAGCGGACCGGCCAGGCAGCCGGCCCGGCCTGGGAGCGGCGCGCTGGGCGCACTGGCCAGGTGCTCGGCCAAACGGCTGAGCCGTTTGAGGGGGGGGCCCTGCCCCCTGTCTTTGTAACTGCGGCCCCCATAATGGGGGGCCGCTTGAGCTGGCCGCCGGGGGTTCGTAACCCCCAGCTTCTCCTAGACCGGCCGCCCCGCTTGGCCGGCTGGCTTCTGCCGCCACGGGACCGGCGGCGGCCGGTCCCCCCCTGCTCTGACGCCGGCGGCCCAGAACCGGCCACCGGTCTCCCTGCTCCGCCGCAGCCCGGAATCATCCGCGGTGTTGGTTCGTCCGGTGCGGCGCGATGGCGCCGCGCCCCTCCGCTGCGGCCCCGCTCCGGCCGTGGTGTCTTTGGGTTTCTCCGACGCGGTCCGACGGCATCGCAACCTTGTTCAATTTCAAGGTGCGGCGCGACGGCGCCACGCATTCCTTGCCGTATGATCCCGCGCTGAGCGACGACACCGCGCCGTTCCCATTCCAATCCACATTAGAAACAACAACATGGATAAGGGACGAGGGTCGGCCGTGTTTGTGTGGTCTGACCCCCTCTCGTTAATCGATAGAAAATGGTCACAATTCACGAAGAACGTCAAGGTAATAATCATGAACAAAAATAAATAAACCCCTACCTCGTCGAACAAGTTGGGTGAGGATTCGTCGCGGAGATAACCGTCACCGAGGGAGACGTCACAGAAGGAGACGTCGCGGAAGGAGACATCGCGGAAGGAGACGTCGCGTAAGGAGACGTCGACCTCCGAGGAATCCGGCGTTCTTCGCATTCTTCGTGTTCTTCGACGAAGAAGATGAATATACTCAAGCCTCCCTTAGCTTTTCTCCCAAAGCTCTCAAGCAACAAGCCTCCAACCCAAAATAAAATAAGTACCTCACTTATTTTATTAACACAACTTAAGTTTGAAAATTCAAAAGTTGAATTTAATCCACACAATTAATTAACTTAAGTTGTCAAATTAAAAGAGGGGTTATGGAAGGTTAGGGAAGGTGAAGGGGTAGGGTTCGTGTGGGCCCCACCACCCTCATAACCTCCAAATGGAAGTTGGGTGGTTTTCCCCAACTTCCACCCAAATCTTTAAACCACTTAGAGTAAAATAAAATTGTTGCTTAATTTTATTTTACCTTCCACAAAAAATTTAACAACTTCTCTCGTGTAAACGCAACTCCAGAAAAGGTGTTACTAAGTAAAAACTGGCGCTGCGATTCCATCGGTGCCCTCAGAATTCAATTCCTAGCACCGGTTCAAGAGTTAGAAATTCCCGCTCATTCGTTCACTGAACGTACCCGATCTAAACTTCAGATAGGAATTCCGGGCACACCGGGCCTCGGAATCAAGTGCCGTTAGAAATTGCGTTCTTGTAAAATCCCAAAGAAAATTAAGAAAAAAAATTTCCTTGAATTTTACGGGTCTTTACATAACTACCACCTCAGGGCTTTACGTCCCCATAAAGATACATCATAAGCTAGGGAAACAAATGTGGGTACTGAGCACGCATCTGAGCCTCCCGATCCCAAGTGCTCTCCTGGAGATTCCCGTGCTGCCATCTGATGCGCACTAGTGGAATCGACCGTCCATGTAGGAACCGCTCCTGTCGATCCTCGATCTCCACTGGGAACTCCGTAAAAGTCACCCCATCATCAACGTATAGCTCCCCATGGTCAATGATATGCGACGGGTCGTGCACGTATCTCCTCAGCTGAGATACGTGGAAGACGTCGTGCACCCGGTGCAACTGAGGTGGTAGAGACAAGTGATAAGCTACCTCGCCAATCCTGCTGAGGACCTGGAATGGTCCGATGAAGCGTGGAGACAACTTGCTGCCTCGGCCAAATCTCCGTAATCCACATCGAGGTGAGACACGCAAGAAGACGTGGTCGCCATCCTCGAACTCTAGTGGCCTCCGCCTCCTGTCAGCATAAGACTTCTGCCGGCTCTGAGCTGTCCTCATCCGCTCCTGGATGACCTGGACATTCTCTATCGTGGCCTGGACTATCTCTGGTCCCACAAGTGTTGACTCCCCAGGGTCTGTCCAGCACAAAGGAGATCTGCAAGGTCGGCCGTACAATTCCTCGTATGGTGCCATCCCGATGGTGGAGTGGTAGCTGTTGTTGAACGCAAACTCCACCAAGGGTAGGTGGTCCTCCCAGCTGCGACCAAAGTCGAGGAAAAAAGCGCGGAGCATGTCCTCGAGAGTCTGTATGATCCTCTCAGTCTGACCATCCGTCTGAGGGTGAAAGGCAGTGCTTAGACGTAGCTGCGTCCCGAACGCCTCCTGCAACCCCTTCCAAAGCCGGGAAGTAAAGCGAGCATCTCGATCGGAGATGATAGATGATGGCACACCATGAAGCCGTACAGTCTCCTGAACGTAGAGACGTCCCAAGCTCTCCACTAAGCCCTGCTCTCTGATGGGAAAGAAGTGATCCGACTTGGTGAGTCGGTCGACAATCACCCAAATAGAGTCGTGACCTCTGGAAGTGCGTGAAAGTCCAGTCACGAAGTCCATAGATATGCTGTCCCACTTCCACTCCGGGACCTCTAAGGGTTATACCAATCCTGCTGGTACCTGATGCTCTGCCTTCACCTGCTGGCAGGTGAGGCATCGGGAAACGAACTCCGCCACAACCTTCTTCATGCCCGGCCACCAGTGCTATCGTCTGAGGTCCTGGTACATCTTCGCCACTCCAGGATGTACCACCAAAGGAGAAGTGTGAAACTCTCTCAGCACCTCTTCCCGTAAAGCAACTGGTACCAAGGTACGTCCTCTGAAAAGGACGTCGTGCTCTGCTCCAAAGGAGAAACCATCAGGTGCCTGTCCTGAGGATATCTGTGCACACCGCGTCTCACAGTCAGCGTCCCCACGCTGTGCCTCTCTAAACCGCTGCAATAGTGGAGGGGTGACTGTGAGAGACTGAAGGAAGGTTGCTCCATCTCTATCCACGAAGGATATCTGCAAAGCGAATAGATGCTCTGTCGCCTCCTCAAGTAGCTGAATGCCCGTCCTCCTGATGAGAGCATCGACTACCACGTTCCCCTTTCTAGGAGTATAGACTATCTCAAAGTCATAGTCCTGGAGGAACTCAAGCCATCAATGCTGTCTGAGATTCAGTTCCTTCTGAGAGAAGATGTACCTAAGACTCTGATGGTCAGAAAAGACTGTAAAGCGCACACCCATCAGGTAGTGTCGCCATGTCTTCAGAGCGAAGACCACTACTACTAACTCCAGGTCATGGGTAGCGTAGTTCTACTCATGCGACCTCAACTGATGTGATCCATAGGCGATCACTGCCTGCTCCTGCATCAGGACACATCCGAGTCCGGTCCCTAATGCATCACAGTAGACTACGTACCCTACTCCCTCCTCCGGCAACCTCAAGATAGGGGCGCTGGTCAATCTCTGTCTCAGCTCCTGGAAGCTCTGCTGACATCTGTCTGACCACACCAAGGGTTTCCCCTTCTTTGTAAAAGCTGATAGTGGTGCTGCAACTCTGGAGAAGTCTGGCACAAATCTCCGGTAGTATCCAGCTAGTCCCAAGAAACTCCGCACCTCCGTCACGCTCCTGGGTGTCTCCCAAGCTAGCACTGCCTCGATCTTCGCAGGATCCACCGCAACTCCCACCTCAGAGATGACGTGCCCCAAGAAGTGGACCTCGCGTATCCAAAAATGACACTTCGAGAGCTTAACATAAAGCTGGTGATCTTGGAGTGTGTCTAGTACAACCCGCAAGTGGTATGCATGCTCCTCCTCAGTGGTCGAGTAAATCAAAATATCGTCGATGAAGACCACGACAAATAGATCGAGGTATGGATGAAAGATCCTGTTCATGAGGGCCATGAATACTGCTGGAGCATTGGTTACGTCGAATGGCATAACCAAGAACTCATAGTGGCCATACCGACGCCTGAAGGCTGTCTTCTGCACGTCCTCATCCCGAACTCTTAGATGATGATAGCCTGACCTGAGGTCTATCTTTGAGAACCACCGTGATCCCTTGAGCTGATCGAAGAGGTCATCAATCCTCGGTAGCGGATACTTGTTTCTTACTGTCACCTGGTTCAGGCGACGATAGTCGACACAAAGTCGTAAGCTCCCGTCCGCCTTCTTGGCGAACAAAATTGGGGAAGCCCAGGGTGAAACACTGGGTCAGATGAATCCCTTTCCCTGCAAGTCCTCCAACTGTGCCCGTAGCTCTCGAAGCTCAACGGGGGCCATCCGATACGCTGGAGTCGATATCGGTGCTGTCCCGGGGTACATGTCAATATAAAAGTCTACCTCTCTGCGAGGATGTAGCCTTGGGACTTCGTCGGGGAAAACGTCCGCATACTGATCCACCACTGCAGGAAAACCAGGACTCCGCACTTCAACTGCTCCTAGGATGAGGCTAGCCAACTGATGAGTGATGGGCTGTCCTCTCCTCCGTGAGAGTCCATCCTCTACTGTGAAGTCTCCCTTCTCACCAGTGAACGTGAACCTGCTCCCATCGGTGCGTACACATCACACCTTGCGCCTAATACAGTCAATCTGAGCATGGACTGTATATAACCAATCCATGCCCAAGATGACGTCGTAAGGTCTCGACGTCGCTACAAGAAGATCCCAGTCGAAGCTCTCACCTCCTAGAGTAAGCTCACACTGCTGGCACCGGTGCGTAATCGTCGAGTCTGCTCCCATAGGAGTCTCCGACCGTAAGGATCGAGCCAACGACTCTGTCGGAATCTCTGAGCTCCGAACAAGGGCAGCGGCTATGAAAGAGTGACTTGCTCCTGTATCTATAAGAACTGCATCAAGGGTGGAATAGACACAGATAGTACCTCGAATCATCTCGGGCGCGCCGTGGTCATAGGCCTCCGCTGCCTGGAGCTATGCATGTCTCTGATCGCCAGCTCCCGGTGGTCGGGGTGGACCTCCTGGTGGTGGTGGTGGTAGAGCCTCAAAGCGTCGCCCACCACCTGCTGCTCGGCCAACTCCTCTGCCTCGTCCGCCTTCTCCCTACGGACCGCCACGGTTGACCCTCTGCCTCTGCCTGGGTGGCCCCTCAACCGTCTACTGCTCCTCGGCACGGCGGGTCAGGCAGTCACGAGCCATGTGGCCCTGCCCGACGCAAGCGTAGCACTGTCTGCCTCTCGAAAGACTAGCTCCGTGCTGAGTGCCCCGCACTGCTGAGCCAGTGTCCTGAGGTCGTCTGCCTGAGGGTCTGGTCTTCCTGGGCCCATGAGTCATCCATCGACTGCCTGCTGCAGAAGACTCTGCTACATGCCGCCTTGCGGTGGGTCTCGCCGCTGGTGTAGAGTCAACAAGGAAGCTCTTGATCAAAAGGGCTTTCTCCAATACTCCTGCCTGAGTCGGAATGCTGAGGAAGATCAGCGATGCCCTGATCTCATGCCTCAATCTCTGCTCAAAGGTCCGAGCCCAGAAGAATGGGTCCCGTACCATGTCTGTCGAGTAGCGTGAGAGATCGGTAAATCTCGCCGAGTACTGGGCAACCGTCAAGCTGCCCTACCGCAGCTGTAGAAGCTCCTGGATGCGTACCGCACAGAGGGTGGCTGGGACGAACTCCGAGAGGAAGAGGCTCTCAAAGTCCGTCTAGAGGAGAGATGCCTCGTCATGCACCTAGAGCATCAAGCTCCACCATCTTCCTGCTGTCGCATGTAGTAGGACCGCTGCGAGGATCACCATGAGGTCTGCTGGTGTCCTCACTAACCTGAAAACCCGTACCACTGCCTCTAGCTAGTCCTCGGCTGCCTGGGGGTCCGTCTCCCCGTGGAACCTGGGTGGTTTCTAGCGCTGAAACTCATGCAGTGCACTAAGGTGACGTGCATCGTCAGCAGCTGGGGCTGGTAGCATCGGTGGCTCGGCGGGTAGAGGTACCGCCGATGCCTCTGCTGTCAAAGGTCCCTGTACCGAGGCCTCATCGCTCGGTGGGCTGTCGTCACGCTCAACTCTTGGAACCCTAGCCGGCTGCCATCGTGGGGCCATCCTAAAAAGAAATAGGTGCACCACGGTCAAACAGTATACCTGATGAGCTGATATAAAGTATTCACAAAGAAAACTTGAAACACACATGAAATCAATGTTTTCGTGCATTAAGTCAGAAATCAGAAGTCAGGGTCCTGGTGTACAGATACATCGGCCGCCGCACCAACACTGGACTCCCTGGACTGATAACCACACCCAATATGCTTAACACTATTGCTTCACTTAGAAAAAGATTAGAGTCCAAAGTTCTGCAGTAGAACTGAACTCCTCTGATACCAATTTGTCATGACCTGTCCTCGGGGCCCGTGCCGTGACTACCCCATGCCCGCCTTCCATAGGCCAGGGGCTAGTGACTAGCACCAAGGCGTAATTACCGATAAAAAGGGAAGGCATTGCCTTTGTAAAGTAAACAAACACCATAGAGCAAGCAAGCAGTAGAAGTAAACACTAAGTAAAAACTGAGTACAACAGTAAGTGCAGAAAAGTAAGTGGGCCAGTATACAAACCCAAGCTGAAAATAAGGTACAACTGGGAAGGGAAAACAACAACTGTAAAGTAGAGCTGCATCATCGATCCGTCCACTGGAAGTCCCACCTGAAGGGTGAGTACAGATAGCCTCCACATCTCCTCGGGTCCAGCCGCCCGCTCCGAGTATGTCCCACCCAGTGGTCCACCTCCAGGTACTGACCTGCTCCGCCAGCCTCAACTGCGATCAGCGCTGTCCGTCGTCTACAACCAACACAACGTAGTGCGGGTATAGCTCGTGCAGGGGTTAGTAAAAGCTACTCAGTAGGGACCCCGAGACCCCCGAAGGTCTCCCAGAATCCACAAAGGATAATCCACAAAGGAAAGATGCAATCACGAAGTAACATCCGTCACTGCTTAGGTATATTCCCATACATATACCTAAGTCATCAATTCTCGTTCGGCTCCAACATCTAAGCCCAAGTACAACCCAGTACACACAGGAAAGCAAAACGTAAATCCACACAGGATAGCACAACACAATCCACATAGGAGAGAAAAACAGGATTCAACTCACACAGGTATACTTCTTCGTATGATGATAGAGATGATCAGATATTGCCACTGATTCATCTAAGCCGTCGGACCCATAAAAGATCGATAGGTACTAACCCCCGCAATGACCCAAAAAGGATAGATAGGTAACTAACCACCGCAAAGACCCACACATGATCGATAGGTAACTAACCCCCGCAAAGACCCACACAGGATCGGACCCACACAGGATCTGTAGGCGCTGGCTCACACAGAACCGCTAAGCGCTGACCCACACAGGATCAGACCCACACAGGATCGGTAGCACTGATCCACGTAGGATCGCTGAGTGCTGTAGTCGTCGCCGTCGAATCCACTGAGGATCTATGTACAGTCGTCGTCGTCATCACAGTCGCAAACGCAGCCAGCTCTAGGGTTCCCGCACACAGCAAGCTCGTTCGGCAGGATCTGCTCCACGAGCCGAGAGGCTGATACATCAACTGACACAAATTCCGGAGTTGATGTATCCAAAAGTTACGTATCGTCAACAGGAACTCAGCGTCACAGACGGCGCGTCAATCGGACGCCCGGTCTGGAAGTTATTGGCTTTTTCGTCCCAGGGGCCTGGTTGGTTTTTAAGTCAAAACCAACCCGACTGTACTCCACCTGTGTCCAAACCTCGGGAGGAGTAAGAAAAAAGATCTGTTTCACTAAGAGCAGTCCAACAAAGTCGACGGCACGTCAATCGGACGTCTGGAGCTCAAGATATGAGCGTTTCTGCTCCGAGGGCCCGATTGGTTTCGTGTACGAACCAACTCGACCGAACTCAAAGTATTCCGAAACCTTGAGTGAGATATACCGAAACGACCATCTCGATCCAAGGATCGCATCGCAACTGACGGTGTGTCGATCAGAGGCCCGTAACTCATGTTATGGGCGACCGACCGGAAGAGTTTCGGTATTAAGGGGTTCGGGTCCGGTCCGACCAGGCCAGATACCCCCAGGGTCGGCCCGAACTGGGTTGACCCGAACCGGGTCCGGGTCTGGCCCGCTTGGGCGCGGCGCGGCCCGGCCTGGGCGCGGCGCGCTGGCCAGGTGCTCGGCCAAATGGCCGAGCCGTTTGAGGTGGGGGGGGGGGGCTGCCCCCTGTCTTTGTAACCGCGGCCCCCATAATGGGGGGCCGCTTGAGATGGCCGCCAGGGGTTCGTAACCCCCGGCTTTTCCTTGACCGGCCGGCCCGCTTGGCTGGCCGGCTTCCGCCGCCACGGGACCGGCGATGGCCGGTCCCCCCTGCTCCGACGCCGGCGGCCCGGAACCGGCCGCCGGTCTCCCTGCTCCGCCGCGGTCTTGGTTCATCCGGTGCGGCGTGACGGCGCCGCGCCCCTTCGCCGCGGCCCCGCTCCGGCTGCGGTGTCTTCGGGTTTCTCCGACGCGGCACAACAGCGTCGCGACCTTGTTCGATTTCACGGCGCGGCGCGACTGCGCCGTGCATTCCTTGCTGTATGATCCCACGCTGAGCGACGACACCACACCGTTCCTGTTCCAATCCACATTAGAAACAACAACATGGATAAGGGAGGAGGGTCGGCCGTGTTTGTGCGGTCCGGCCCCCTCTCGTTAATCAATAGCAAATGGTCACAATTCACGAAGAACATCAAGGTAATAATCACGAACAAAAATAAATAAACCCCTACCTCGTCGAACAAGTTGGGTGAGGATTCGTCGCGGAGATAACTGTCACGGAGGGAGACGTCGCGGAAGGAGACGTCGCGGAAGGAGACGTCGCGGAAGGAGACGTCGCGGAAGGAGACGTCGCGGAAGGAGACGTCGCGGAAGGAGACGTCGCGGAAGGAGAAGTCGCGGAAGGAGACGTCGCGGAAGGAGACGTCGCGGAAGGAGACGTCGCGGAAGGAGACGTCGCGGAAGGAGACGTCGCGGAAGGAGATGTCGACCTCCGAGGAATCCGCCGTTCTTCGTGTTCTTCATGTTCTTCGTGTTCTTCGATGAAGAAGATGAAGATACTCAAGCCTCTCTTAGCTTTTCTCCCAAATCTCTCAAGCAACAAGCCTCCAACCCAAAATAAAATAAGTACCTCACTTATTTTATTAACACAATTTAAGTTTGAAAATTCAAAAGTTGAATTTAATCCACACAATTAATTAACTTAAGTTTTCAAATTAAAAGAGGGGTTATGGAAGGTTAGGGAAGGTGAAGGGGTAGGGTTAGTGTGGGCCCCACCACCCTCATAACCTCCAAATGGAAGTTGGGTGGTTTTCCCCAACTTCCACCCAAAGCTTTAAACCACTTAGAGTAAAATAAAATTGTTGCTTAATTTTATTTTACCTTCCACAAAAAAATTTAACAACTTCTCTCGTGTAAATGCAACTCCGGAAAAGGTGTTCCTAAGCAAAAACCGGTGCTGCAATTCCATCGGTGCCCTCGGAATTCGATTCCGAGCACCGGTTCAAGAGTTATAAATTCCCGCTCGTTCGTTCACTGAACATACCCGAGCTAAACTTCGGATAGGAATTCCGGGCACACCGGGCCTCAGAATCAAGTGCCGTCAGAAACTACGTTCTTGTAAAATCCCAAAGAAAATTAAGAAAAAAAATTTCCTTGAATTTTACAGGTCTTTACACCCTCAAACTCTCACAGAAGCTGATCGCTACCGCCACCACCACCACCACCACCTCCTCTTCCTCCTCTTCCTCTCCTGTCGACTCCTCTGTCGCGAACCCACAGTCCCCATGCACCTCTCCTCCGACGTGCACCTCTCCTCCGACACACGAATCTCCTCCGCCACATGGCTCTCCTCCACCGCGCACCTCTCCTTCATCGCCGACTACTCTGCCTCTGCAATTCCCTAGACTGTGAAACCCAGCTTCCCCGCACGCCTCTCCTCCACCATTCGCCTCTCCTCCACTGCGTGCATCTCCTCCATCGTGTGACTCTCCTCCGTCGAAGGACTCCTCCACCACGCGCCTCTTCTCCACTGCGAATGCACCTCCACCGCGCACTGAACCACAGCTCTACAGTGATTTTTCTCCTCTTTCTCATCTGTTTCACATGTTTTTACAATTTCATATTAATGGTGATGTTGTGAATTGTACGGGCTAAAAGTCCCACTAAAAATTATGGCCAGTGGTGGTCTTTGTTTACGCACTAAATGAATTTCATGTTGGTTTTTCTTGTTTCCATTGTTACTGCACTCTGATCCAATTATGTTTTGCGATGGCATTACCATTTTTCTGTGAATTATATATATTTTACAATTGGGAGTGTTATATTTGGTAATTCTGATAGAACCCATGTGATTTCTTAGTTTTTCTTCACAATAGTTTTTCAAAATAGGATTTTCAGAATTTCTTGATGAAACTTATTAATTTGGTTTGAAGCTTGGTATTTTAATAAAATCCATGGAATGGGTTTCCCAAATATGCAATGGTTTTACAGAAATTGAAATAAATTAGTTACACTGAAATTATAAAGTTATATATTTGTTTCATCCGTACATAAAAACTTGATGTTCTTTACCTTTTGTAATGGATTGTAAAAATGTGGAATTTTATACACTTGTAGATATAAAATTAGTTTTGGAAAGTGGGATTTTCTGAGAATTTGGGAGCTTATGTGGAGGCCTTAGGCATACTAGTGCATTATTGATTTTAAAATATGAAACGTTTGATAGATATAGTATTGGAATTGATTCAAAGGTATTTAGATTGTGATTACTATGTCGATGTTTGTGACCTTATCTTCTTGAGACAGTGATGAGAGTTAAGCAAGTTTGATTCACATGTGTAGTGAAGCGTTTTGGATCTTAAAAGGTTTACTAAGTAATGTTGGGTGTGATTAAATGAAATTAGGAACTTATGGTTTGGGTATAATCAATATTTATTCATGTTCAATGTGTCTATGGAAAGGTATTCAATGTTAATATTGCATTGTTGATTTTGGTGTTGTTGTTGGGATAATAGCGTGGTTAGACATTCTTAAGGATTTTAGAAACACTACTATAAATATGGCCTTTATCAGTGCTAGAAAAGTCGATTAACAGTGCTAAAAAAAGCGATGTTAATCAAGGTGAGGATAAAGGGTGGTCCCTTTTATCAGCGCTCTGAATAGTGCTGATAAAGGCCCCTTTTATTAGTGAAAAAAGCGCTGATAAAAGTAAAAAAAATTAATAAAAATAAAAATAAAAATAAAAATAAAAATGAATTATAATATAATGCGGGGGGGGGGGGGATCTTTTAACAGCACTTGACCGCCCCTTTAACAGTGCTAAGCAAACCCCCCTTACACTCTCCCGCATGTTACCCTTCCCGCGCATCCCTACACGCGCACAACCCTTTGCTTCCACTCGAACTCGAACCCGCGACCTCTCCCCTTTCGCTGCTGCACCTTTACCACTAAGCCATTTCGTTTTTTTCTCTATTTAATGATATATCTATTTATTTATATATATATAGTTATATTTATTTGTATATTAATACATATTCATATTAATATATTTATATTTATTCATATATTAGTATATATATATTCATTCGTATATTAATATATATATTTTTAGTTATAATTTTTTATCCATATATTTAATTGTATATTAATATATACTTATAAGATTAGTTTTAAATACATTTATGAAATATGTTTTTTATGTGTGTTTGTAAATAAATAAATAAATACATACATGCATATATACAACACACACACACACACAGACACACAGACACACACACAAAAACACATATATATTTATGAATAAATACATATATATGTGTCTTTGAAAAGCCATAGAATATTAAAACGACCATAAATTATAATCCAGATGCCCGTTTCAACTCCACAACCAGTAAAATCGAAGAAAATGAAACAATATTTGATATGATATGTGGTACAGGCCAAACGGACATCCAGATCAGAAGTTATACATGTTTGAATGTTTAGATTTCGGGGAATCCCGACTAAAAACTCAGTTTTGGAGGCATTCTGGGTCTTTTTTGGCCTGGAAAATTGTAACAAAAGCTTTTCTTGGGACTTTAACATTTAGAGCATATCACAGACTTCGATTTGATATGTTTTAGAGCTCAAACGGACACCCAGATCAAAAGTTATGGCCGTTTGAAGTTTGAGTTACATTTTTAACTTATTTTAGATCTTTTATTTTTTTTTGATTTTTTGTGTCTTCAAATTGTTATTAAATGATTTTTAATCAATAATAATTAGCAAATTATTAATCAATAATATTTTTTAAAATATTTTAAAGTCATTTTCACTAAATTTCTTATATATTAAATGTAATTGTCTATTTATACTTATCTAAAACATATTTAAAAAATATATATTATATTTATATAAATATAAATATACTTATATAACAATATTTTATTTTTCATGATTTTTTTGAAACATAAAATTTATCAGCGGTAGGAAAAAGTGCTGATAAATCCCTCCTTTCTCAGCGCCACTAAAAGAAGTGCTGATAAAAGGGTAGCGCTTCCCTTGCCCGTTTTTGTAGTAGTGAAAAGAGTCATATTCATAAGATTCTTTTAAGTGTTTTGGTAGTAGATTGTAAAATAGTTGGATTATATGTGGTGGTTCTATGATCAACGGACTTTAGTTCATTTTTATGTTTTTAGTATGAATACTCAGAATGATGTGAATAGTGGCCATCGAGTCCTTGGGATTCATTTGAGGCATGAACTAGGTTGTTTTGGGATATTCTAGTAAAATGCTATTTTTTTATTTGGAAAACAATTGGATGGTCAATTGGATGGGTGTTTGATCACTTTTGATAAGTGTATAACTTAGGGAATATAAAATTTAGGTGTTAATTGCAAGGCCTGAGACTCTACTATAATAAGTAAGTACTCCATTACTATAACTATTTCACAACGTACATTCTATATGGTATTAAATAGGGACCTCCATATTCCATCATTCATTTTGAGGTATTTTTTATATAATTTTTTATTTGATTGAACCCTCAGAAGCCTATGTCATTTTTTTATAAATGTCTAAGTTGGGGAGACCATTTTTGAGTTGTTTTACACAGTTTTATATTATAAATATGTCACATAGTTTCATTTGTTTTTAATCATTGGATGAAATTGAAACAATAAGTTTTCTAATTGTGTCAACCCACCATGAAAAATACTTGTAAGACAGAAAATGTATCTTAGATTAAACATTCATTGTATTTTATATTATATATAATGTAAACATTCTTGAGTCATATTATTGTTCTATAAAGGAAATCATCGCATTCCACTTAAACCTGAATGAATTATATGTCAACAAAACCAATTTAACCTTCAATTAAGAGGACGATTTGGTGGTGATGTAATGGTTGGGTTGAATAAGTGGGAATGAGTAAGATGATATTAAAATCATGATTATTACAGAATAACTTAAGGCATAATTTATATTAAGAAAATTGGTTTTCCTTAAGAGTCAATGGTGTAAGGAATTTTTATATAAAACACATTGTGTTCAATATCCATAATGCTATGCTACATAATAAACCACTTCCAATAGGTCATGTCAAAGTGTTGATTAACGTAGCCCATGATCTGAGTGCCGAGATATATGTTCTAATTGATGATGAATATATTCATAAGGTTGTACAAGCTCTTAGAACATTCATCGCATGACCATCACAACTTGTAAAAAAACATGTTGAAAAGGATTATTTAATTTCTAATTTATTTTTCAAGATAAACCTTTAACATTTAATGAAAAAAGGTCTAAACCAAAGAATGTTATTACAGATGGAAATAGGGAATGAGTTGAAAAGAAAGAATGTCTCAAAACCATCTCAAGGATAAACCAAATGATCGAAACGATCTACCGAAAGCACCTTAAACCCACCCATTCTATATCCACATTTATTACCATTGTAGACTCATGTGAATAAAAATTTGAAATACAGTGGTACTCACACAATTGTTTTTTATGAAAATATGTACAGTTGGGAAGATCTACATTTCATTAGTGTTGAAAATGTAAGTGAAATCCCAGAGTATGATTGGCTAGGTGACTCAGTTGTAAATGTATACATGAGGTATGATTTCATGATTTGATTTTCCAAAAGATGATATATTATGATAATTATGACTAAATATATTTCATTTTTTTCACAGGCATATATATGAATTTTTTTTAAGCGATTTCCCCATGAAAAAAACATTGGACTCGTTAGCTCCCACATCACCTCTACAGAACCAAAACAAAAAGAATCCAATAAAGAGGGTGAAATAGTGGCAGGCCTTCTCAAATCATTTAACAACAAAATTATAGATAATAGAATCTTCTTAATACCAACAATGCAGGGGTAAAACTCTATAATTTAATCATATCAAATATATTTTAATTTCTTTCATTAATTATTCTTTTTTGTGTTCTTAAGAAGCATTAAATGCTCATTGCGGTCAATTTGGATAATCCAAAGATTTATTTCTTGGATTCAATGCATGGATATCCAACAAAATGACAACACATGATGGCGTTTGTTAATTTTTAATACACTGCATCCAAAATTTTAGAACTAAACATCTAGTTATATAATTTATATTATCTTTTAATGAGAATTCTATTATGATAGGGTAGTGCGTGAATATCGTCTACATCATGGAATAAGGCCAGAGGAAGAGGACAAGAAACGTCAAAAGTACTACAATTGGATAAATATCAGGGTATATATAATAATATTTCACTATCCAAACACATATAAAAAATTACTTATTTTTCTCAATATTTCTATAGTGTCCAAAACAAACAAATAGAAAAAACTATGGTTATTATATTTATAAATTTATGAAAGAGATTGCATTTCATCAACAAACTAGTATGCTTGAAGAGGTATTTTTGAAGTTAATTACTATTTCATTTAAAATATTTATTAATCCTTTGTGTATTTATATTTTTTCGGTACTACCATGATTTTCAAAAAGACTCATATTCACAAGATGATATAGATTCATTTAGAAATGAATGGGCAACATACATGATGGAAGAATGTACACAAATTTCATGAAGATGTGACCGATATGACTCAAAGTGTCTATTTTTATTTAAAATTGACAGTATTTTTAGTAAAAAAACAAGTGACATACTGAAAACTGAGAAAATTCATTAGGATTGATTTGATACTTTAGAAAAACGATCCGTAAGTCATTTGCGACATGTATGCATCAACCACACCAAAATCCAACGTACGATGTGAACATTATGACTTTAAGTGTGTATTTTTATATTAAATTAACAATAAATTTAGAAAAAAGAACAAGTGACATAATGAAAAATGATCAAACACATTCAACCACACCTCAATCTGATAAAAGGTGTGACTGATATGACTAAAAGTGTCCATTATGAGTTTAAAATTGACATTTTAGCTCAAAACGTGTCACTCACTGAAAACCAATCAAACTCACTCTGATTGACTTAATAATTTAGGAAAATAATTAATAAGTTCATTGTGATGTGTATAAAGTAGTATCATGCCAAACCGACACACAATGCAACCGATATGACTCAAAATACATGTTTTCAGTTTAAAATGATATTTTAGTAAAAAAACTCAATTGACATACCAAAAACTGAGAAAAATCTTTTAGATTGTTTTGATACTTTTGTAAAATGATCTATAAGTGATTTTGACATGTAGTAATCAACCACACCTCAATCCGATGCACGATGTGACTAGTATGACTCAAAGTGTCTCTTTTTATTTAAAATTGACATTAATTTTAGTAAAAAAGCACATATGGAATACTGAAAACAGAGTAAACGCATTCAGAATATTTTTATAATTTAGAAAAATTATCCATGAGTCATTTTTGACATGTAAGAATAAACTCCACCTCAATAAAATACACGATGTGACCGGTATAAATCCAAATGCGTCTTTTTATTTAAAATTGACATTAATTTAAGTAAAAAGAACAAGTGACATATTGAAAACTGAGAAAACACATTAATATTTTTTTTATACTTTAGGAAAATTATCCATGAGTCATTTTTGATGTGTAGGAATCAACCAAACCTCAATTCGACACACGATGTGACCGGTATGACTAAAAATGTCTCTTATAAGTTTAAAATTTTCATTTTACCTCAAAATGTTTCACTCACTAAAACCAATAAGATACCTTATGATTTATTTTCTACTTTATTATAGTGATAAATAAGTCATTTGTGACATGCATGAAGAATTATCACATCAAATTGGTGCACGATGCGACCGATATGACTCAAAAAGCATGTTTCTAGTTTGAAATGACATTTTAGTAAGAAAACACAACTAACATACTGAAAGCTGAGAAAATGAATTTGTATTGTTTTGATACTTTAGAGAAATTATCCAAGAGTCATTTGTGACTTGTAGGAATCAACCACACCTCAATCTAACGAATGATGTGACTGGTATAAATCCAAATGTGTTTTTATTTAAAATTGACATTAATTTAAGTAAAAAGAACAAGTGACATACTGAAAACAGAGTAAACGCATTCACATTGTTTTGATACTTTAAGAAAATTATCCATGAGTCATTTTTGATGTGTAGGAATCAACTAAACCTCAATCCGACGCATAATGTGACTAGCATGACTAAAAGTGTTCGTTATTAGTTTAAAATTGACATTTTAGCTCAAAATGTTTCACTCACTGAAAACCAAGCAAACACCCTCTGATTATCTTCATAATTTAGGAGAGTGATTTGTAAGTACTTTGTGATGTATATGAAGTAGTCTCACCTCAAACCGATGCACGATGTGACCAGTATGAATCAAAATGCGTGTTTCCAGTTTGTAATGATATTTTAGTAAGAAAACACAACTGACATACTGAAAACTGAGAAAATGAATTCAGATTGTTTTTATACTTTAGAAAAATGTCCCATGAGTCATTTATTTTAACGACCCAAAATTTTGAATAAATCTTGTTTCTTAATTTTATGTGTTATTTTATTTTATTTTTATACTCAAAAAAAAGTTTCATTTGATAACATGAGTATAATTAAAATGAGACCGTTGGGTTTTGACTGTTATATGACCATTGGTCAATATGACCACTGTAAACTAAACGTTTTGATTATTGTCTCTAAATACAAGTAATCTTGGTTAGTTATTATAGAAAGAAGATTCGATGGCCTCACCCAGTAGTCTTGGACCGATCAAAGCCCATCTAACAGAACTTGGGAAGGAGGTAGCACCACTGGTCTTTGCTCTGGACCAAACCCAAGCCGAAATTCATCGTGTGAAGCTAGAACGGAATCACCTTTGCGAGAAGTTCAAACTAATAGAAATTACTACTCGTGCGATGTTGGCTGAGCCTCCCTCAGATTCTCTCACCTTAGCACACCTTACACTTAGGTCCTATGCTGGTGTGATAAGGGGCTATGTAAGGAGACTGTAACTGCCTTGTGTAACCCTTTGTTTTAAATAAAAATTGGGATTTCTTCTTATGAAGTTTATGAAATTTCAAATGTCCGGATAAATATAGTATGCATATTTTTGGTGAATTTTAGAGAAAGGATATTTTAAAAAAATGTTTATGTAAACCTTAAATAATTTAAAATGTGTAATGATTTTCAAAAAATGGTCTTCTACAATTATGTTCAGTACGAAATTTAGAGTCTAATAAGATTAACTTGATTTTTGATGAATAGTAAATTATGAATAGTGATTTTATGATTAGGATTAGTAATGTGTCCAAATGGATTAGTAATCTCACTTAAAGAAAGTATTAATATAATCTAGGCACCTTGATTAAGTAATGTGATTCAATAAAATGGTTAAATAACAGTTTCATAAATTATTATTCAAGTATTAGTTTTTTCGAGTGAATCGTGTTTTTTAATTAAAAAATTAAATTACAAAATTTTTAAAAAATTATTTTTATAAAATGGATTTCATTTTGAACTCAGAGCACCGATATTATGTTATGGTAATTTTTGGGGTTTTTTCTGAAAAAATGAATTTTCAGTGAATAGTGTATTTATTTAAAAAATAAATTAAAAATATTTAGAAAATTATTTTTATAAAATGGAGTTCATTTTTGAAATCAGAGCATTGATATTTGATTAAGGTGAAATTTTGGGATCTTTCTGAGAAAGTTGAATTTTCAGTGAATAGTAAAAATACAGTTTTAGGGTTTCGGTATGTTTAGTGACATCATAACTGTGTCATGGTGATGTCATGAGATATTTTAAGGGTTGTCCGACCTAAGGTGATGGATATTTGTATTGGGGGCCCCATGTGGCCAAACTTAATGGGAAATATCATGGGAGAGCACATGGTTTTGAGAAAAGCACATGTGAGGTGTCCCTTGGCCATTAATGCATTGTCCCCTCACTTTCCCTATAAATACCAAGCCCCCCTCTCATCCTTTCAACTCCAAAACCATCATCAACGAAGTTCTGGTCTCTTTACTTCCCAAGGAGTCCTCCCAAGGTGCCCCCAAGCCCTCAAGGTCCAAACCTTTGAGTTTTAAGAGTTACGTTTTAAGGTAAGGGATCCGATCTCTCTCTTTCTTTTCAAGAAATCTCTTTTATGTAATTTCTTTTATGCTCCATGTTATTATGTTAAAGGGTGTTATTTTATACTCTTATTACTGCCCTTTTCATGTTCACATAATGAGAGATCCCCTCTTACTCTCATTATTTCGTTTTATGAAGTTTTAAGTGGCGCCATTAGGCTGCCGAAATTTTTGTAACAGATTCTTTCTCCCTTCTCATTTTTCAAGATCTATTTTCATGTAATGTATTTCAACTTTCCTTTTTATTATGTTGGAGTATGATCTCTAAATTTATCATAATGATATTTTATGATCATATGATTAGAGACCCCATTTGATCTCTTCAATTCAGTATTTTGAAGTTTTAAGTGGCGCCGTTAGGCTGCCGAATTTTTAAGTGGTTCTTCACCCTTCTCATTTTGAAGTTCTACTTTCATGTCAATTCTTTCAAGTTACTTTTTGTTATTTTGGGGTATGATATCTATATCTATCATACTGATCTTTTATGACCATATTATGAGATACCCCATTTTATCTCTTCAATTCAGTATTTTGAAGTTTAAGTGGCGTCGTTAGGCTGCTGGATTTTTAAGTGGTCCTTGCACCTTTCTCCCTTTTCAAAGTTCTAATTCCATGTCAAGTCTTGCAAGTTCCTTTTTATTTTGTTGGGGTATGATCTCTATATCTATCATACTGATCTTTTATGTTCATATGATGAGAGACCCTATTTGATCTCATCAATTCATTTTTGGTTGAAGTTTATGTAACGCCGATAGGCTGCCGAATTTTCATAAGAGAAATCTTATTTTTGTCTTCCTTTCATGTTCTTCATTTCATATGGTATATTTTCAAATTTCATTACCATGTTCTTAAATCCCTTATATTCTGTCCCCCTACTGTTTTATGGATCATTTATGAATGTTTGACCCATGTCCCCTCTCTTTTCAATGTTTTCTAAAACCTCATAACATAGCCATTATGCTACAGAATTTTCGTTTCAAAATATCTCCCTCTTTTTCTAAAGTTCATTTATTTTATTAAGTGAATACTCAAAGCTCTTTCTTCTAAATGGGTATTCAAATATGTATCAAAATGTTCTATTTTAAATTCTGGGATTTACATACATGAAACCCGCTTTCCCTTTTCCGTGGGTTTAAAGTGACACAAAGATCATGTCTTTAAAGCAGTTTTTAAAACGTTATGATTATCAAATGAAACCCATTTATTTTATGCTATATGGGTTGTTTATGAAATGATTGATGATGATATATGTGGATCACATGATAATAAGGACATTTCAAGGGTGCACCCAGATAGCGCTCCAATGCATTGGGTAAAGACTTAATCTCTAGAGATGACTTTTTAGACTGATACCTTGGTAAATAACCTTGGTAATTTTTAATGACACCTTGGGGATGGACCTTGGTGAAACGAAATGATTGTCAATATCAAATGTTGTAGCCACATCTTAAAGTTATGAAAAGTGTTATTTTTATTATGATATATCTCATGATTTCTTTCTCATGACTTAAAGTTCTTTTCATGACCTTATTGAAGTATCTCAAGTTCACATGTAAAATGTTTCTCTTGTTTCCCTTACTGGGCCTTCTTCTCACCCTTTCTTTTGATGTTTGTCCCCAGGTTATGAGATGCAGTAATGAACCTAGGATGAACATGAGGAGAAGCCTTTCAAGTGTTTAAGAAGAATGTTTTATGTTTTCATGTTTTAAGTTCCTGGTTTCCAAGACACTAAACCTTAAAGATCCTCGGTTTTGTAAAATGTGATGAAAGTTTATGTGATAAAAAGGTGGGATGCTATATTTATGATGTGTAAGAATCAACCATACCTCAATAAGATGAACGATGTGACTGGTGTAAATCCAAATGTGTCATTTAAATTTGATATTAATTTATTAAAAGAACAAGGGACATACCCAAAACCAAGAAAACTCATTCGGATTGTTTTGATATTTTAGAACAATGATCCATAACTCATTTGTGACATGTAGGAATCAACCTCACCTCAATATGATGCATGATGTGACTTGTATAACTCCAAATGTGTCTTTTTTATTAAAAATTAACATTTTATTAATGTATTCTTTCATATTAATGTTTAATTTATTTCTTTATAGTATTACTAACATAATATCTATTTTCTTATATAGGTGGAACCTTTTTTCTTGAGTTGGGATGATTTTTTCGGCCACTAATACCATGGGCAGACATTTTTGAGAGGGGATCACAGATGTCAAAAGATAAAACATTAATGCTTTTAACTATTTGTTAGATAATTAAAAACGTAATTATATAAAACATTGTTTGAAATGTGTATAGAATTATTTTTCAAACCCTTGTGTGTGATGCTTTGTTCTTGTGTTCACTGTGCAGGTGCTGTTTTTTGAAGGTGGTGTGTGTGTGTGCTGTGCAGGTGCTGGTGGGTGTGCTGTTATATAAACAACACAACACAGGAAGCTAGGCCTTTATCAGTGCTATTTTGAGCAAAGATAAAGTTTTCCTTTATCAGTGCTAAAAATAGAATTGATAAAGGGTATCCTTTATCTGCGCTGAGATTAACAGTGCTTTTCTAGCACTGTTAAAAGCAGTTTCTAGCACTTTTAAAAGCACTACCTGTAATAGTGATATGTATGTCTGTAATTCACATAAATGTTATGAATTGGCTTTTTAATATTTTTTTTGTTATTTATTTAATTTTATTTATTCATTTATTATTATATATTCATAAATAATGTTCAAAATATATTTAATTATTTTGTAATATTTATTTATACATATATTTATTTACTATATATGTAATATTTTCAATACGTTTGTAATTTATATGAATAATATTTATTCATTTGTATGTATTAACTTTTAACATTTAAAATATTTTTGAAATTTATATAGTTAATCTATTTAAATGATTTTTTGATAATTTTGTAATTTAAATATTTAATTATAAAATTATAAATATATATAATTTTAAAAAAAGTATTTGGGAAATTATAACTAAATAAATTTATAATTAAAGCCAATGTGGTTTTGATCAGTTGGGGATCTGATTTATCCCCCACAACATCAGTAGAGCGGCGTGGGATCAAATCCCATTACTCTCTCATTCTGCCCAATAATAATCAGGATTGATAGGGCCACTTTGTTTGTTTGGTTTGATGGCCCATGATATGTTTGAGAGGAGAAAGGGCTTCTACAGGATAATACCAAGTTGCGGCTGATCGTGGCGGCATCTAGGAGACCATTGTGGGTGTGCTCTGTGGTGGAACGAAGAAGGTGGTGGTGACTGTTGGTGGTATGGGACACCGATGGGCTCAGATCCGAGCAGTGCAGCTATTGGACGATGAGATTCATCAACGGTGGTGTTCCACGTGGGTTGAAGGAGAAGGTTTCCATATAGGGGTGAAATTTCTTCTTCATCTATGTTATGGGTGTAGGTCGATGTTTGACCCTCGGGTGACGACAACAACTTGTCATTACTTGGACAGACCTCCATGCGATGGGGGTGGTGCATTTATAGGATGGCAATGACACAGGGTGGGAACAACGATAGACGATGCATGATGTTCGGTGCTTGCCCATGGATGTGGCAGTGTTGTCTGGTGATGTGATGGTTCTTGAGGTGGAAGGCATATGATTGCCTCAGGTGACATAGGCATTGGCCAATGCCACCCACGGTGAATGATGAAACAGAGCATGGGGCCCAATGATGGGGTATGTGTGGAAGGTGGCATCATTTGAGGGTTGCGTGGCTGATGCAGGGTGGCCAACGACCGATGTGGACTTAATAGTAGCCCATGAATGTGGGATGTGCATAGAGGCTCGCCTAATGGTGGGGGGATGAACTGGTTGTACCTACAGGTATCCCATATATATAGTATAATATTTATATATATAAACAAGTTCAGGGTATACCTGGAATATCCCTCGGGGGAGAGGGCTATGGACAAAGTATGACCTTGATGCATGCGCATGTGTGTGTTTGATGTAGTTTTACCCACAAGCACCTATATATATAAATATATATTAAGTCTCGCTGCGTTGAGAGGTCGTCTCCTAGGCATTCAAGGGCCGCGTGGTTGATGCGGGGTGGCCAACGACCGGTGTGGACTTAATTGTGGCTCGTGAACGCAGGCTGTGCACAGAGGCTCGCCTGATGGGGGGGGGGATGAATTGGGTGTACCTACGGGTATCCCATATAAAAGGTTACATATTTATATATATATATAAATAAGTTTAGGGTGTGCCTAGTATATCCCTTGGGGGGGGGGCTATGGACTGAGTATGACCTTGACATGTGGGTGTGTGTGTGTTTGATGTAGTTGTACCCCCAAGCACCTATATATATAAATATATATTAAGTATCTCCACCTTGAGAGGTAGTATCCTAGGTATTCCTATGGTTCTGTTTTCTTCCTTTGGTTCCAGGGTACTGTGGTGACCTTATGGATCATCTTCTTCAATGCGGCTACTGAGATCCTCTCCACCTGGGCTTCTCCACTCAGGTT
This sequence comes from Viscum album, assembly GCA_963277665.1. Lineage (NCBI taxonomy): Eukaryota > Viridiplantae > Streptophyta > Magnoliopsida > Santalales > Viscaceae > Viscum > Viscum album. The sequence continues at coordinate 383,299,844 of OY728122.1, forward strand.
GCGACTCCCTCTTTAAACACAAAACCAAAACATTGAGTGGTGAATCTATGGAATCGAGCGATGTTTCCCTATTCAACCAATACTTTTCCCATGATGTTCTTCCCCCCTTTCTCACATCCTTGACAGTATCGAGCAATTGCCTCACGTGACACAGGCATTGGCCACCCACAGTGAACAGTGAAACAGAGCATGGGGCCCGATAATGAGGCATGTTTTGAAGGTGGTGTCATTTGAGGTCTTCATGGATGATGCGGTATGGGATGCTGACAGGATCAGATCCAGGCAATGTGGCTATTGGTCAATGAGATTCATCAACAACAACATTCTGTGTGGGATAGCGGAGAAGGGTTCCATAGTGGGGTGACATTTCTTCTTCGTCGATGTTGTGGGAGTAGGTCGATGTTTGACCCTCGGGCAACGACAATGACTTTTCTTCACTTGGACAGATCTTCATGCGGTGTGGGTAGTGTCTTTGTAGGGAGACAATGACACATGGTGGGAACGATGGCAGACAATGTGTGACGTTCAATGCTTGCCCATGGATGTGGAGGAGTTGCCTGGCGGTGTGACAGATCATGAGGCGGTAGGCATGCAATTGCCTTAGGTGAGATAGGCATTGGCCAATGCCACCTACGATGAAAGGTGAAATAGAGCATGGGGTCCGACGATGGGGCATGTGCTGAAGGTGGTGACATTCGAGGGCCACGTGGCTAATGCAGGGTGGCTAATGGCCGGTGTGGACTAAACAGTGGCCCGTGAACGCGGGCTATGCATAGAGGCCCACTTGAAGGTGGGGGGATGAACTGGGTGTAGCTATGATTATCCCACATATATAGTATAATATTTATGTATGTAAATAAGTTCTGGGTATGCCCAATATATCCATTGGGGGGGCTATGGACCGAGTATGACCTTGGCACGTGGGTGTGTGTATGTTTGATATAGTTTTACCCCCAAGCACATATATATATAAATATATATTAAGCCTATCCACATTGAGAGGTCGTATCCTAGGCATTCCAGGGCCATGTGATTGATGCGGGGTGGCCAATGGCCGGTGTGGACTTAACAGTAGCCCGTGAACGAGGGTTGTGCACAGAGGCCCGCCTGACGGTGGGGGGATGAACTGGGTGTACCTACGAGTATCCCATATATATAGTATAATATTTATATATATAAATAAGTTCAAGGTATGCCTGGTATATCCCTTGGGGGGGTATGGACTGAGTATGATCTTGATGTGCGCGTGCGTGTGTTTGATGAAGGTGTACCCCCAAGCACCTATGTATATAAATATATATTAAGTCTCTCCAAGTTGAGAGGTCATCTCCTAGGGATTCCTAGGGTTACATTTTCTTCCTTTGGTTCTAGGGCACTGTGGTGACCTTCTGGATCGTCTTTTTTAATGCGACTACTGAGATCCTCTCCACCTGGACTTCTACGCTCAAGTTTCGACTCCCTCTTCAAATAAAAAACCACAACATCGAGCGGTGAATCTGTGGAATTGAGCGACATCTCCCTCTTCAACCACGAATTTTCCCACACCATTTGTTCCCACTTTCTCACATCCCTGATGTTATCGAGTAATTGCCTCCGGTGACACAGACATTGGCCACCCACAGTGAATGATGAAACAGAGCATGGGGCCCGACGATGGGGCATGTGCGGAAGGTGGCAACATTTAAGGGCTGCCTGGCTGATCCGGGGTGGCCAATGGTCGGTGTGAACTTAACAGTGGCCTGTTAATTCGGGCTATGAGCAGAGGCCCTCCTGACGGTGGGGAGATGAACTGGGTGTACCTATGGGTATCCCATTTATATAGTAAAATATTTATATATATAAATAAGTTCAGGTTATGACTGGTATATCCCTTGGCGGGGGATATGGACTGAGTATGACCTTGACACATGGGTGTGTGTTTGATGTAGTTGTACCCCCAAGAACCTATATATATAAATATATATTAAGTCTCTCCACATTGAGAGGTCATCTCCTAGGGATTCCTAGAGTTCCGTTTTCGGATAATTTTTTAATATGGGTTTAAAAAAAACAAAAATTAGGTAAAAGGGGTTAGGGTTCCGATATTTTTAAAACTGGGTCCAAGATGCGTGAACCCCGTTCACGCATCACTGACCCCGGGAAGATGCGTAAACGGGGTTCACACATCTTAACCGCGCTGAAGGATGCGTGAACCGCGTTCACGCATCCTTCACGAAGTTGATGAAGGATGCGTGAACGGGGTTCACGCATCCTACAATAACTTTTTTTTAAAATTTTTATTTTTATTTTTTGTTTTGTTTTGTTTTATATATATATATATACGAACAAAACATAAAATTCAGCAGAATTTATCTGCTATTTAATATCCAGCAGAACTGCCATTACAGCAGTCTGGATTCTGACAGAAACCATCACCCAGGGCTCTCTTTTATAAGAGGGATTGCCCAGGAAATCATACTGCATTTCCGATGTGGGATTCAGGTTCTCTTTTCCTGCACAGAACATTCTGCATTTCCGATGCGGGATTCTGTTTCAAGTACGTGACTTTGAAAGACTGTAAAATACAAACTATACGACCAATATAAATGAAACATAAAACATGGATTAAACATATAATAAATAGTTGAAAATGAAAAGAATTTCATAAAAAGGGTTGATGAATAATAATTTATAAGCTTTCAAAACCACCAACTTGAAACTTAAAAAAGTTTCAAGTACGTGACTCTGAAAGACTATAAAATAAAAACTATAAGACCAATATGAATGAAACTTAAAACATGGATTAAACATACAAGAAATAGTTGAAAATAAAAACAATTTCATAAAAAGTGTTGATGAATAATAATTTATAAGCTTTCAAAACCACCAACTTGAAACTTAAAAATGTTTCAAGTACGTGTCTTTGAAAGATTATAAAATACAAACTATATGACCAATATGAATGAAACTTAATATACAGATTAAACATATAATTATTAATTACATAATAATTAATTAGTTAATTAGTAAATTAGTAATATAATAAATAATTACAAATATTCATTACAATTATTAGTTATTAATTATTAATAATTAATTATATTATAATTAATTAGTTAATTAGTAATATAATTTTTAATTATTATTATAATTATTAATTATATAATTAATGATTATATTACTAATTAACTAATTAATTGTTATGTAATTAATAATTAATAATTATATTGGTAATTAACTAATTAATTATTATATAATTAATAATTAATAATTATAATTAATAATTATATTACTAATTATAATTACTAATTATATTACTAATTATAATAAATAATTATATTACTAATTAATATATAATAATTATAGTTAATAATTATAATACTAAATAACCAATTAATTTTTAACAGTTAATCATTATATTGGTAATTAGCTACTTAATTATTATATAATTAATAATTAATAATTAATAATTAATAATTAATAATTAATATTTAATAATTATAATAAATAATTATAATCACTAATTATATTACTAATTAATCAATTACTTATTTTATAATTAATAATTATATTACAAATTAACTAATTAATAATTATAGATAAATAAAAAATAATTATAATTAATAAATATATTACTAATTAGCTAATTAATTATTATATAATAAATAATAAATAATTATATTTAATAATTATATTATTAATTAACTAATTAATTATTATATAATTAATAATTAATAATTAATAATTATAATTATAATTAATAATTACTATTAAGATTTATATTACTAATTAACTAAGTAATTATCAATTAATAATTATACTACTAATTAACTAATTAACTATTATATAATTATATTACTAATTAACTAATTAATTATTGTATATTAGTAATTAATAATTAATAATTATATTAATTATTAACTAATTAATAATTATATTACTAATTAACTAATTAATTATTAACTATTTGTTATATGTTTAATCCATGTTTTAATTTTCATTTATTTTGGTTTTATAGTTTGTATTTCATAGGCTTTTAAAGGCACGTAAACGTATTTAAGTTTCAAGTTGGTGCTTTTGAAAGCTTATAAATTATTTTTCATTAATTTTTTTTTATGAAATTCTTTTTATTTTCAAATATTTCTTATATGTTTAATCCGTATATTAAGTTTCATTCATATTGGTCATATAGTTTGTATTTTATAATCTTTCAAAGACACGTACTTGAAACATTTTTAAGTTTCAAGTTGGTGGTTTTGAAAGCTTATAAATTATTACTCATCAACACTTTTTATGAAATTGTTTTTATTTTCAACTATTTCTTGTATGTTTAATCCATGTTTTAAGTTTCATTCATATTGGTCTTATAGTTTTTATTTTATGGTCTTTCAAAGTCACGTACTTGAAACTTTTTTAAGTTTCAAGTTGGTGGTTTTGAAAGCTTATAAATTATTATTCATCAACCCTTTTTACGAAATTCTTTTCATTTTCAACTATTTATTATATGTTTAATCCATGTTTTATGTTTCATTTATATTGGTCGTATAGTTTGTATTTTACAGTCTTTCAAAGTCACGTACTTGAAACAGAATCCCGCATCGGAAATGCAGAATGTTCTGTGCAGGAAAAGAGAACCTGATTCCCACATCGGAAATGCAGTATGATTTCCTGGGCAAACCCTCTTATAAAAGAGAGCCCTGGGTGATGGTTTCTGTCAGAATCTAGACTACTGTAATGGCAGTTCTGCTGGATATTAAATAGCAGATAAATTCTGCTGAATGTTATGTTTTGTTCGTATATATATATATATATATATATATATATATAAAACAAAACAAAACAAAATAAAAATAAAAATTTAAAAAAAAAGTTACTGTAGGATGCGTGAACGCGGTTCACGCATCCTTCAGCGCGGTTAAGATGCGTGAACCCCGTTCACGCATCTTCCCGGGGTCAGTGATGTGTGAACGGGGTTCACGCATCTTGGACCCAGTTTTAAAAATATCGGAACCCTAACCCCTTTTACCTAATTTTTGTTTTTTTAAAACCCATATTAAAAAATTATCCTCCGTTTTCTTCCTTTGGTTCTAGGGCGCTATGGTGGCCTTTTGGATTATCTTCTTCAGTATAGCTGCAGAGATCCTCTCCACCTGGGCTTCTCCACTCAGGTCGCGACTCCCTCTTCAACCAAAAAACCATGTCATCAAGTGGTGAATATATGGCATCGAGTGACGTATCCTTCTTCAACCATGAATTTTCCCTTGGTGTTTGTCCCCCCTTTCTCACATCCCTAACAGCATCGAGCAATGTCTCTCTATTCCTTTGATATAATGGAGAGTGACTTGGTGAAACTGTGGAAAAGCCTCTCGCTTTTAGATGTGGAAAAACCACCAATCATTTCTAATAGAGACGACGACCCCTTTCTGATGTAGCAAATGTCCCTTTTTTTTGCGGGAAAATTCATTATTAATAGGGAACTCAATCTGAATGCGTTTAAGAGCACACTGCAATCTGTGTGGCGTCTGGATGAAGGTGCGGCAATAAGCAAAATAAGATCTGGTTGCCTGGTTTTTGAGTTTTTCTGTGAAAACGTTAAATGAACAGTTATTCACGGAAGGTCGTGGTTATTCAAAAATTGCCTCATTCTTTTGAAAGATCCTAAAGAGGCGGATTTTGTGCACAGGGTTTTTTTTTTTTTTTTTTAATTTTAATGGATCAAAGGTTTGAATATTTTGTTAAATGGGTCTCTTGAGCGCCACATGAAGTGGCGCTCAAGAGAGTTGAAACCGGAGCGCCACTTGAAGTGGCGCTCCACCAATTTGGCGGAAAAATATTTCAGCGCCACTTCAAGTGGCGCTGAAAGAAGGTATAAAAACCGTGCAGCGCCACTTGAAGTGGCGTTGCTGGCTTCTTCCAAATCAATTCGGCGCCACTTCAAGTGACGCCGAAACACCCCCCAATCCTATAAATAGGACCCTCGCCCCACCCCATTCCTCACTTCCTACCTCGCCCCACCCTCATTCCTCACTTCCTACCCCTTCCTCTCTCTCTCTCTCTCTCAAACTTCTCTCTAAAAATATTTTTTGTTGCTCTGCGTTCTTCGGTTGCTCTGTCTGCGTAGCCTTGCCTCTTCGGTTGCTCTGCATGTGTACCTACGTCGTCACAAATTTGAGGTAAATCTTTCTTTAAATTTATTTAATATTTTGATTTAATAATTTAGTTGTTTAATTTATAGAATTAGTATATAATATTTGTACTTTATAAATAGTATGGTTTTTTTAAATGTAATTAGATAATGAAATGATTAGTTAGTTAATTAATTAATCATAATTAGTTGATTAATTAATGATAATTAAGTTATTAATTAATCATAATTAGGTAATTAATTAATTGTAATTAGGTTATTAATTAATCATTATTAGCTAATTAATTAATCATAATTAGCTAATTAATTAATCATAATTACTTAATTAATGAATCATAATTAGTTAATTAATTCATTATAATTAGGTTATTAATTAATGGTAATTAGGTAATAAATAATCATAATTAGTTAATTAAATAATCATAATTAGTTAATTAAATAACCATAATTAGTTAATTAATGAATCATAATTTGTTAATTAATGAATCATAATTAGTTAATTAATTAATCATAATTAGTTAATTAATTAATCATAATTAGTTAATTAAGTAATCATAATTAGGTAATTAATTAATCATAATTAGTTAATTAATTAATCATAATTAGGTTATTAATCCTAATTAGGTAATTAATTAATCATAATTAGGTTATTAATTAATCCTAATTAGGTAATTAATTAATCATAATAGGTAATTAATTAATCATAATTAGGTACTTAATTAATCATAATTATGTAATTAATTAATCATAATTAGTTAATTACTTAATCATAATTAGGTAATTTGTTAATCATAATTAGGTAATTAGTTAATCATAATTAGGTAATTAGTTAATCATAATTAGGTTATTAATTAATCAATATTAGCTACTTAATTAATCATAATTAGCTACTTATTTAATCATAATTAGCTACTTATTTAATCATAATTAGCTACTTATTTAATCATAATTAGGTACTTAATTAATCATAATTAGGTACTTAATTAATCATAATTATGTAATTAATTAATCATAATTAGTTAATTAATTAATCATAATTAGGTAATTAGTTAATCATAATTAGGTAATTAGTTAATCATAATTAGGTAATTAGTTAATCATAATTAGGTAATTAGTTAATCATAATTAGGTTATTAATTAATCAATATTAGCTACTTAATTAATCATAATTAGCTACTTATTTAATCATAATTAGCTACTTATTTAATCATAATTAGCTACTTATTTAATCATAATTAGGTACTTAATTAATCATAATTAGGTACTTAATTAATCATAATTAGTTAATTAATTAATCATAATTAGTTAATTAATTAATCATAATTAGGTAATTAGTTAATCATAATTAGGTAATTAGTTAATCATAATTAGGTTATTAATTAATCAATATTAGCTACTTAATTAATCATAATTAGCTACTTATTTAATCATAATTAGCTACTTATTTAATCATAATTAGGTAATTAGTTAAACATAATTAGGTAATTAGTTAATCTAATTAGTTAATCATAATTAGGTAATTAGTTAATCATAATTAGATAATTAGTTAATCATAATTAGGTAATTAGTTAATCATAATTAGGTAATTAGTTAATCATAATTAGGTAATTAGTTAATTATAATTAGGTAATTAGTTAGTCATTAGGTAATTAGTTAATGATAATTAGTTAATTAATTAATGATAATTAGTTAATTATTTAATCATAATTAGGTAATTAGTTAACCATAATTAGGTAATTAGTTAACCATAATTAGGTAATTAGTTAATCTTAATTGTGTATTTACTTAATTATAATTAGTTAATTAATTAATCATAATTAGGTTATTAGCGAAGTGGTTATATTATTCAGCGAAGTAGTTATATTAATTAGCGAAGTAGTTATATTAATTAGCAAAGTAGTTATATTAATTAGCCAAGTAGTAGTAAATTGCTTATGGAATATACCTTTGCATTACATTCTAGGTATGATAATGAATTTAGTTTCCAATCTACCTTGACCACAGTTTGTAATTGAAGTTATGAACTTGAATTTAGTAGTTCAATATATTTTTTGCATATTAAGTATTAGAGTTATCATGAAATGATTGCTCTCTTGAGTAAAGTATCCCCGGGTAGAGGGGCTTTGGGTCGGACCACCTACTTTCCTGGAGGCTTGCCTTGTCTAGGAAAGTGAATGGGGTTGGCTATCTGTCGCTCCAGGCTTACTCATGTGGAGACTTTCAATTTCATATAACTCTATGCTTTTTACATGATGTGTTCGTGTACCTCATGCATATAATGCATGTGGATATGTATAAATATATTTGACTTCTATTTTTGGGTAAGTAACACAAACTTGTGGGTTGTGTAAATAGTTACACATCAATATGGTTTGAACATATTGATTTGGTGGAGGGATTAGGATTCCAACCTAAATTACTAGAAGCATGCATACATAAATTGATTATTTAATCAGATTTAATTAATAACAGTGGTTTCTTTTAGATAAAAAAGATGGTCGCCGCTTATATTTATTGAAACGGTCAAATAATTAAGACAGAACAAGGATGTAGTTATAGTATACATCCAGAAGCTGTTGCGATGCTTGGAGGATGTACTACATTGGAAGCTGTGCAAAGGAAAATTCATCGGAGGTTAAAACTGGCGAGGAATCAAGTGATAGAGTCCATCACATTCAGACATCTCCAATTTATAGATAGGTTTTGGCATGTGCCCTATCCGGTAAATGATGATGATGATTGGGAATATATACTTTCATTGGTTAAGTATATACCTGAGAATCAAATGATGGAGTTGTATGTCACTATAGCTACAATGGAGGTTCCATCAGCATTGGAAGTTGACCCATCTCAAAGTCATGAGACTATGTCATATGCTCCTTCACATCAGGATGTTCCATCAGCATCGGTAGTTGTTCCATCATTTCCATCAGCCACAGTTTCAATGGATAGTCCTCCATATACTTTAGATGCATTGGTTGATGAATTTTAGGATGATGACAATTTTGAACAAGATGAAGAGGAAGTTGAAGAAGAAGAAGAAGAGCATGCGGAAGATCAGTCTGTACCAACTCATGTGAGGTTCAACCGACCATTGAACCATCCTCCACTATTGGCTTCATGTTCGTCTGAAGGCATGAATCGCTTGCCAGAATTTGATTATTCAGTTATTACTCCCAGTTTAGAATTTCCAGGAATCATTGGTGGCACAAATCGAGTGTCAGATAACGGTGTTCTGTATATTGGCAGAGAGTTTGAGAGCAAAGAAGCAATGAAAAATGTGATAAAACAATATCACATTGAAAGAAATTACTCATATGTTGTAGAAGAGTCAAAGAGATCTTACCATTTGATCCGTTGTGACAAATATGAATCGAACTATCAAATGCGTCTGCGAGCTATTATTGATAACACTTTTCATAGCTGGCGCATCACTAGATTTACTCCACACACTTGTGTGAACCCAAGCTTGGAACAGGAACACTCTTCATTAGATGTTGAGTTTGTTTCAACTATTATTGTTGAAATGATTAGAGCATGTCAAGACGTCCCTGTGGTTCTGGTCATTGAGCGAATCAAATAGCTTTTTGGGTATCAAATCTCTTACTGGAAGGCATGGGAAGCACAACAAAAGGCTATTATGAAAGTGTATGGTGATTGGGATGACTCATATCGAGTTTTACCACAACTGTTGGAGCTTCTACACCACAATAATCAAATAGTCTATCGGTTACATACTATTGAATATGTTAACCAATAGAACCAACTTGAACGCTCAATGGTTGTGTTTGATAGATTATTTTGGACATTTTTACCATGTGTGGCGGCTTTTAGACATTGCAAGCAGTTCATAAAAATTGATGGTACATTTCTGTACGGAAAGTATATAGGAACTTTATTGATTGCTGCCACACAAGATGGAAATCGAGCCCCTCTGCCTATAGCATTTGCAATTGTGGAGAAAGAGAACTTCTCATCATGGAGATGGTTTCTGGCATGTCTCCGAGAGTTTGTTACGGATGCAGAAGGGATTTGTCTTATTTCTGATCGCCACCGTGCAATCAAAGAGGCGATACAGTCTAAGGGTCTTTTGTGGAGACCACCCTATGCCCATCATCAATTCGACACATTGCCAGCAATTTGCGAAAGAAGTTCAAGAATGAATCGATGAAAAAGGCAATCTTAAAAATTGGTATGAATATCCTTTTCTGTTAAAATGTTTTTGTCATAGTTATTTTCATAACTTTTCAGATGACTGCTTGTATGATAGCATATGAGCCTCAACAACAAAGGATGGAGGAGCGTCTTCAAGATATCTACAGAGTGAATCCAGAAGTGTATGATTACATGATGCAAATTCCAAAGCAGAAATGGTCGTTGGCATATGATGATGGGAGGAGATATGGTCATATGACGACCAACATCGTAGAATGTATAAATGGAGTTTTCAAGGGAGTTAGAAAACTTCCTATCACAGGTAAATATGAATATTTGAATATATGTTACTCAGAAGAGCTACTATTATAATATAATATTTGTATGATGTCGTAAATCTAAATTTCAGGGTTGGTACAAGAGACATTCTATCGTAGTGTAAAGTACTTTCTGGAACGAGGAAAGCAAGCTGAAGAGGGCTTGAACAGAGGAATGCGCTATGGACACCATTTCCAACGTGAGCTAGATACAGTTCTTCAGGAGGCCGCAACTTACCGTGTAACTGCATTTAATCGTCCAGAGCAACGATTTGAGGTCGCTGAGCCCGGTGATGCTGTGGCATGTAGCAATGGTCGTGTGCGAGTTATTTTATTGGAGAAGCGTTACTGTGATTGTGGCAACTTTCAGGCACTGAGATATCCATGCGGCCATGTGATTGCTGCATGTTCTTACATACATGTATCTTGGGAGCAGTTCGTTGATCCGGCTTATCGACTCGAGAGCATCAACTCCTGCTACAGTACTCCATGGATGCCAATCGGGGAATATCAGAATTTTCGGCTATCTGATGGCGCACCCACGCTTCTACCAAAAAACAATAGACTTCGACCTAAAGGGAGACCAAAGTAGACTCATATTCGGAATGAGATGGATTGGCCTAGTGAACATCCAGCTGGACGACGGTGCAGCATATGCCGCCATGAAGGTCATACGAAGACACGTTGCCCTAGACACATAGGGCAATCATCTAATGGTTAAAATGAATCACGTACTCTATCAATTACTGTAAAACTTTGTACATGTAATCATTTTTATCATTATCTTCATTTTTAATCATATTTGTCTTACTTGTATATAGGGTAACTTTTGGAAAATGTACCATGATTTCACGTGATATTTTTTGTCAAATGATCAACATTACATGAGTAGCTTTACACAGACAACACCAACTCAAAAAAAGGAATGTACCTGTATAAGAAAACAAAACCAGTTGAACTATTAAATGAAAATGTCATCAGTTTTTTATAATGAAAGATGAACTTACAATAACCACAAAACAAAAACGAGGAAACTCCGAACGTCTTCACCCCAACACCCCACCACGGGAGACAACAACTAACCCAATGTGTTTATGCGTATTTCAATATTAATTGATAAATTTCATATCTTACATGATAAATGTCATATCTTACATGAAATTAATGTTTTTCTGTTTGCACATTCAGATGGAGCAACCACTTTTATCCGGCCAGGAGACGCACGTGTCGCGCGATGTGTTGGCACGACGACCTGTTAGACATATTCATGTTCGGAGAGCGCATCGTTTGCATCATGAGGCACCGCCAGCGGCTATTTTTCCATACCTTAGACGTGTAGGCTTTTACGGAGTCGCTATGTGTGACTTCAAGACCATCGACCATCATTTGATAGCTGCGTTGGTTGAGAGATGGTGGCCAGAGACACACACGTTTCATCTCCCAGAGGGGGAGATGACTATTACATTAGAGGACGTCGCCTACATGCTAGGGTTACCTATCCATGGAGATGCAGTTACGGGTGCTAGTACTGGCGATTGGGCTGCAGTCATACAGAGGCTGCTAGGCATTGACGTCATCGGCGCACGGGGTGTCCTCCAGGGTTCGCGCTTGCAAATGAGGTGGCTTGATCAGCATTTCGACATCATTACAGATGATGCAGACGAGGAGACGCTTCTTCAGCACACACGTGCATACATTTTGTGGCTGCTCGGAGGCATGTTGTGCGTTGACTACTCCACCGCTTTGGTACACATGATGTACCTCCCATTACTTGAGGATCTGGATCAGATGGCTACATATAGTTGGGGGTCCGCTGTATTAGCACATCTGTACAGATCTCTCTGCACTAGTTGTCAGGCCGATTCACATCAGATTGCAGGTTGCATGGTGTTAGTACAGATGTGGGCCTGGGAGCATTTTCCACGCATCGCTCCTCGAGTTGTCGCACCGCTTGCACCGGAGCTACTTCAGGACTGTCCTTGGGGACGATGGTATGTCTACGTCATTACTTTCGGTTATTTAGTACTTTTGTTATTGTTTTTTATAAACTTATCATAGATTACTCTTTTTTCACCAGGTGGAGTCAGTCTCAAAAGTTTTCACATACTCCGAGACATAGTGTGCACAGCTTCAGACAGATATTCGATGCTATAGTGCCGGATGATGTAAGTTAAACAGTACTTTTTTGTAGGAAAATTTGTTTTGTTATCACTATTTTAATTTATTTCAATATAATCTCAGTAAAATTATCATGCTACTATATGACTTATTTTTTGAGTTTACATTTCAGGTTTCATGGACTCCTTATACAGGTTATGTCTACGCATCACTTCCACTATACTGCACAGCTTTGGCTGGAGATCGTGCTGTAGTGGTGCCACTCATTCACCTCCACATCGTTGAGTGGCACCAGCCAGACCGGGTCATGCGCTAGTTCGGTTTTATACAGCATATCCCCTTGGCACCACGACAGTCTACTGAGTTACATTCGATTGTGCTTATAGGTAGACAGACGACAGACTGGCGGCGACATCATGCATCTTATATCCAGCTTTGGGACAGGCGTGCCCGATTCAGTATCTTTCCACAGGGATATATCACATCACACTCTCATTTATCTGATCAGGGGGATTATGCACACTGGTATCGACGTCACACCATCATGCACCTTACACGTCAGGGGATTGGCATTCAGCGATTGGTATGTTTACTAAGATTTATTAATTTTGTTTAACTAATTTTTGATATTAATTTGATTGTTATTTCATTTGCAGGCAGACGCCATTGGTCAGCTTGCACATTCCACACAGCCTCAGGAGCATGCATATATTCTACGGGAGGTAGTTCATCGGGACGTGGTGGTTCTATTGGATCATATCCGGTTGATACGTGACAGTTTTTTTGATGAGGAGCCACAGATATATCCTAATCCATATCTTCAGGCAGAAGCACCTGAGGATGACGGTGTCCCTGTTATGCCTGCTGAGGAGGATGCACCACCACCGCCGCCGCCAGCTGGACAATAGAGACGAGCACATCCGGAGGGGCAGAGGCGACGACATCGACATCCGAGAGCGGCTCCGGCAGGTGTCGTCGCACCACAGAGAGACGATCCCGCCCAGCCGACTGATGATTTTGAACAGCAGGGAGACACTTATATACCGCATATGGCATCTCCGCAGACTACTATGGACTTCGATCTGGGTGCAGTCACACAGCTTATGGCGGCCCCCTCTCCTCCCAACGAGACCTTCTTCAGTACCCCATTTCTACCATTTATAGGAGCTTCAGAGCCATATGTCACCCCATATGATTTTGGGGCATCCTCACATGATTTTGGTCAGTCCTCTACACAGCATCATGGGGAGGCACCAGAAGCACCAGAAGAGGAGGAACCTGCAGAGAGGACACCGGAGCGACACGGACGTCAGACTCGGAGAGGACGTGACATTCAGACACCGCGTTGTGGTACCGGGGGGCATCGTCATTGATGTTTTTGGATGTAATGTTGTATATATTAAAAAACTTATTCACTATGATAAGTAATTGTTGTTTAAGTTAAATAACAAGAAAATCAAAAATATATTAAATACAAACTTATTTCAATTAACTATTAAATTATAAAGTACAGGTACAATATAAACAAAATTTTTCACAGCGACTTAACCATTAATAATTAATAATTATAATGACAAATAATAATTAATAATTATATTACTAACTAATTAATTATTTTATATCAAATAATAATGTTTTATAGACGTTCAAAGTCACATAGTTGAAACATTTTTAAGTTACAACTAGGTGGTTTTGAAAGCCTATAAAATATTTTTTGTCGACATTTTTTACGTAATTTTTTTTATTTTCATCTATTTAGTATATTTTTAATCCATGTTTTAAGTTTAATTCATACTGGTCATATGGATTATGTTTTATAGACGTTCAAAGTCACATAGTTGAAACATTTTTAAGTTACAACTAGGTGGTTTTGAAATCCTATAAAATATTTTCTGTCGAAATTTTTTACGTAATTTTTTTATTTTCATTTATTTAGTATATGTTTAATCCATGTTTTAAGTTTCATTCATACTGGTCATATGGATTATGTTTTATAGACGTTCAAAGTCACATAGTTGAAACATTTTTAAGTTACAACTAGGTGGTTTTGAAAGCCTATAAAATATTTTCTGTCGACATTTTTTACATAATTTTTTTATTTTCATCTATTTAGTATATGTTTAATCCATTTTTTAAGTTTCATTCATACTAGTCATATGGATTATGTTTTATAGACGTTCAAAGTCACATAGTTGAAACATTTTTAAGTTACAACTAGGTGGTTTTGAAAGCATATAAAATATTTTCTGTCGACATTTTTTACGTAATTTTTCTATTTTCATCTATTTAGTATATGTTTAATCCATGTTTTATGTTTCATTCATACTGGTCATATGGATTATGTTTTATAGACGTTCAAAGTCACATAGTTGAAACATTTTTAAGTTACAACTAGGTGGTTTTGAAAGCCTATAAAATATTTTCTGTCGACATTTTTTACGTAATTTTTTTATTTTCATCTATTTAGTATATTTTTAATCCATGTTTTAAGTTTCATTCATACTGGTCATATGGATTATGTTTTATAGACGTTCAAAGTCACATAGTTGCAACATTTTTAAGTTACAACTAGGTGGTTTTGAAAGCCTATAAAATATTTTCTGTCGACATTTTTTACGTAATTTTTTTATTTTCATCTATTTAGTATATGTTTAATCCATGTTTTAAGTTTCATTCATACTGGTCATATGGATTATGTTTTATAGACGTTCAAAGTCACATAGTTGAAACATTTTTAAGTTACAACTAGGTGGTTTTGAAAGCCTATAAAATATTTTCTGTCGACATTTTTTACGTAATTTTTTTATTTTCATCTATTTAGTATATGTTTAATCCATGTTTTAAGTTTCATTCATACTGGTCATATGAATTATGTTTTATAGACGTTCAAAGTCACATAGTTGAAACATTTTTAAGTTTCAACTAGGTGGTTTTTGAAAGCCTATAAAATATTTTCTTTCGACATTTTTTATGTTTTTTTCCCATCTATTTATATATTTTTAATCAATGTTTTAAGTTTCATTCATATTGGTCATATAGATTATCTTTTATAGCATTCAAAGTCACATAGTGGACACATTTTTAAGTTACAACTAGGTGGTTTTGAAAGCCTATCAAATATTTTCTATCGACATTTTTTACGTAATTTTTTTATTTTCATCTATTTAGTATATTTTTAATACATGTTTTAAGTTTCATTCATATTGGTCATTTAGATTATATTTTATAGGCTTTCAAAGTCACATACTTGAAACATTTTTAAGTTTCAAGTAGGTGGTATTGAAAGACTATATGTTTAACAATATTTCAATTTTTTTTATAAATAATTACTTATAACTACGTAAATATATATATGTACAAATATATAATTATAAATATACAAGTATAACTATAATTACAATATAATTCTAAATATAATTCTAAATATAATTCTCCACACACACACATACATACATACATATATATATATATTTATATATGAATATTAAATATATTTATAAATAAATTTTAAATATATATGTAACAATATTTTCATAATTATATATTTTAAATATATTCATATTCATATAATTATAAATATTTATATATAAAGATTAGTTTATAATTATATAATTACAAATATATTTTTTATTTAAAAAATATATATAAATAGATTTATATTTATAAATATTTATTTTTAATTATATATATACATAATTATATTTATACACACACATATAATTATATATATACATAAATATAATTTCATTATTATATAATTATAAATATAATAATAATTAATTTATCATTTTTAAATACATATTTATAAGATTATTTTTAAAATTTTATTTATTTATTTTGAAATTATTTATTAAAAAGAGATGAGGTGGAAAAAAAATTAAAACAACAAAAAAAAGAAAACAAAACCATAAAAAAAGGGTGGCAAAGCGCCACTTGAAGTGGCGCTAGCCACCCGAATTATTGAGCGCCACTTGAAGTGGCACTCAACAAACCCATATTCCTAAATATACTAAACCTAGACCCATTTAAATAAAAAAACCCATCCCCCTAATTCACCCTCCTAAAGATGAAAGGTATTTCCTGAATTTTTCCCTCTCAAAAACACCCCTTTGGATTCTTCTTATCCACACCCCCTTATGCGGAAGATCTAAGCAAACAATCTGGAATATCGGTGAACGTTTATGATCTTTTATTGAATGAGACCACTTGGATCCAATTTTATGGGGACTGTATGTATGGATCAAGTTCCTCATCAATGTAGAGTATCCCCTGATGAGGGGAGCATATCTTTCAATGGACGATCATTTATTTTGGATCTCATTTGAATATGAAAAGCTTCCCATCTTCTGCTTCTTCTGCAGACGTATAGGCCATGCGGAAAATGAGTGCGTCTCAAAAATAGCCAACACAAAAGGTAATATTGTTCTTCAATTTGGACCATGGATTTATGAAAATAAAGTAGGAAGATACATCATCTTAGAATCTTAAAGACAAATAAAATGGGAGAAGTCTTTCCAAAGCCTACAATGTTAAAACTGAGGCCGACCAACCTAAAGTCATCAGGCTAGGCCCCCACCTCCTGTCTCTATCCTACATAACCAGGTACATACACCAAAACCCATGAACCAAGTGTGAAAACCAGATTTTGAAGACCCTACTACCTCTCATTCTTTTTCAAGTCACCTCCCAGTGCTCACCGCCACCTCCGAGAAGTACTCATCAGCTTATGAAGACCCTCAAAAAATTGAATACAATCCCACCCCACCCTCCTTGGCCCGTCACCCATCCCTCTATCCACTATCCATAAACCAACATAACATTTTCCCATGCACCATGACCCACTATACCCCCATTGGGTCTTTCCCCCTCTTACCATCCCCCCCTTTCCCACCTAGCACCCACCCCCCCAACTTCTTCTAGGGAATTCGACTGAAACAAGAAGATGAAAGTATTGAGGTAGATACTGGCTTGATCTATCCCCACATAACCCAATGATTATTTTATGCTAGAACTATCATGGGGTTGGAAACCCACACACAGTTTGGATGCTCTAATGTAGGAGCACTAAAAGCGGCCCCAACATGGTTTTCCTTTCCAAAACCATGATGGAAAACAAGGACATGTCTGGTGTTTCTTCAAAGGTGGGATTCTAGGGATGCTTCCCAGTTGCACGGTGTAAGATACCATCTTTTTTAGGTACTTTTCTCTTAGTGTCCCAGTATTGTTTGGAGATGGAGAGCCTTTGTTGAAGAAAATGACCTAAAGTTCAGGGATGTATGATTGTGAATTAATGGAGTCTAGATATAAATGGTTCAAGTGTTAAAAATGGGTTCATGGTGATTTCAGAGGCTTTAAAAGGAAAATGGGATGAAAACTAAATTTTAGAACATTTACATGCCGTGTAATGAGACGACACATCATGTAATTATTGGTGGGTTTTAATAAAATAAATCTAAGGTGACATATTTTTTGGTGGAAACCTTTAAAAAAGAATTTCATGACATATAACTGGATTACATGTTGTGTAAATTCCCGACCTGCAGTTGTAAAGGGGTTGTGCGGCTGATTTTTATTGGAACCCACTGCAGCTCTTCTCCACTCAATCTAGGGAAACCCTCTAGGTGATTTTAGAGTTCCAAAACCCCTTTCAGACATTCCATTCATGAAATCAATCCCTAGTAAGTCTTCTTGGTTGGATTTATTCTTTCTATTCCTTCTTTTCCCACCCATTGCGATGAAACCTGTTGGAAAGTTGCATTATTGGTTTTGATCATGATCAATATTGATCTAGGAGCCTCTTTGAAACCATCCTCATCTTTCCTCATGGATTTTGGCCATTGGAAACGTTGTTTAATCTTCATATAAAGGTAGGTGCTCCAAAATTCAATCCCCATAGTTGTGATTTTGATTACATATATTCAAGTTATAAAATTTCTAGAGTTGTTTAGAAAATGAAATATCTAATTGAATTAGTTAATGTGGTAAATTATTTAATTGAGATGGTTGTGAAATTGTGAGATTTTGGATCGATGAATGAGATAATTAATTGGATAATTAATTATGAGATCCTAGAAATTATGGAATTAGGATAATTAATTGATGAATTAATTATCAAGGCATGAATTGATGATTTGGGGATTTGATTTAATATAGGGAATTTTTGAATTTGAATAATTAATTGATAAATTAATTATCAAGGAATGAAATGAGGATTTGGGGATTTGATTGAATATTGGTAATTGTGGAATTTGGATAATTAATTGATAATTTGATTATTTAAGTATTGAATTGGGAATTCAAGGATAATTAATTATTGAGTTAATTATCAAATTGTATAATTGTAAATTGAGAATAATTAATTGGAGAATTAATTATTAGATGTTGAGTGTGAGAATGGTTAATTAATTGTTGAATTGATTAACAATAAAAGAGATGTGATTAGTTAATTGTTGAATTAATTAATGAGATTGGATTAATTAATTTATGAATTGATTAATGGTTGATAAATGGGTGCTAGACTTGATGATCTAGGTTGATGATGATATACATGCATTATTGATAAATGGGGGCTAGACATGATGATCTATGCCAATGATAGATTTATCGGTAGGGTTGATAAATGGGGTGCTAGACATGATGATCTAAACCAGTGATATATGAACATAACTGAGAATTGGGGTGATATACATGACAATCAACACCAATGGTATATATTCATGATTGAGAATAGGGGTGCTAGACATGGTGTTCTATGACCAATAAAGATATATAGATATATGCATGTTTGATAAACGGGGTACTATACATGGATTTTTACAACCAAAACATTGGAAATGGAATATGGGGATAAGTGTTTGAAATAATGAAATATGAATTGATCATGTTATATGGATCATACTCCGGCATGGGCCGAAGTAGGTATTGAGATTCGGGTGTCCATGAGAACTCGAGGGTTTATGTAGTTAAATAAAGATTAATTGATAATGTGATAACTATTTATTTATGCATTGTAATTATTTATTTACACAACTGTATATGATATTATTTGACAGGATTTGTTTTAGACCCCATTGGAGGTGATCTACTGAGTTGTACTCACACCCTACTCGGGTTACCTAATCAGTACCTGAATAGATTTCATGGATGTAGGACAAATTAAGGGAAAAGGGACCACGTTAGATGGCTGAGTTGGGATGGAGCATGCTTGAGAGAACCATATGTGGTTCAGGACCCACTGAGAGTAGTCAGTGTCTTTATTTTGGGTTTTCATTTTAGACACTTGACATATACATTATCATGACATGTTTTCTGCTTCAGTTGGACATTGTATTTACTGCTTTGTTTACAATGAGATATTGGTGCTGTTTGTGATTATATATATACTTATGATATTGATTGTTATTTACAATGGTGTTTAATATGATAAAATAGGGTATGATATCCCCATGATTGACTTATCATACCCTCACTACTAGTCGGCATCCTCTAGCGTACAAGGAGGGGTGCCTGAGGTCATGTGGTGAACTAACTCGGGGCACCGGTGCATGGCACCTGGGCCGAGACATTAAAAAGTGGTATCAGATGAGTTTTTTTTATTTATTTTGTATTAATATTTGGGAAAGGTATACAGGAGTCTAGGAAGATTTGAGGCTTGGTAATGAACTCATGCATGGGAGTTTCAAACCCATGTATAGAGGAAAACCCAAGTACTTAGGGTGGGATTGTTGTTATTACTGTTTTTTGTTACAATTAAATGTTATTTCACCTTGGGTGACACATTTGTTGTATACTGTGATATTTATTGTTGAGATTTATTAGAATTGAATCGTGGCCCGAAATGGAAAGAGAGTCGAGTCTACATGAATTAGTCTAGGAACTTGGTATTATTTTGTGACATGCATCATTTTAGGCACTCACGGGAAAATGGGTTTTGGGTAAGTTGTTGAACTTAGACTATTTTCCTTGCTTGTGAAATTAAATTGAAAATGGTGCCTAATATGAAATTGAGAATGGTAAAATGATGAAACATGTGAGTATATGGGTACCTAAATGAGAAAATTGACATGAGAATACCCTTTAAGAACCAAGACTTAGGTGTAGGATAGTTAAGGGTAGTGATAGCGCCTTGGTTTTGACCGCATGACGAGATTTGGGGAAGAGACTTGTTAAGACTTGTTTGTGTTTATCCTCTTATGTAAATGTGATAAAGTTGTGTTATGTGTCATAAGACACATGTTTCTTATTATAGAGATATGCCTCCATGAAGAATATTGTTGAGAGGATGACCAAAGGACATGGTTGTGGATGATCCTCTAGTGGTGGAACTTAAGGCACTGATAATACCGGGTAAGGAAGCAGGGGAGAAGTTTCAGGAGAACTTTTCTTACTTCATAAAAATCATTGGAAGATACCCAGGGCAGGATTTGAAGAGTATATCTAATATGAGGTGGGAGTTTCAGTTGTATCACCCTCTAACTTTTACTGGAGAGGGTGGACCATTGGAAGCTGAGCTTTGGGTTGAGTTGATTAAGATTATACTTAACCATTTAGAGAATACTGCCGAGAATAGTGTTAAGTTGGATAGTTATATTATATGGGGATCAATGAAGAATTGGTGGGACGTCCAGGCTTGGACTGGATAGACTGATAGTATGCTATGGAAGGACTTATTTGAGAAGTTCTTGGAGCACTTATACCCAGAGACACTGAGGTAGGAGAGAGCATCTGAGTTCATGAGATTGACCAAGGAAACATGTTTGTGATGGACTATGTTGGAATATTTATAGATTTTTAGTGCTTTTCTCTATAGTTGGTGTAAGATGAGGATACTTCAGCAAAATGATATCAGGATGGACTTATGTGAAATTAAGTACTAGGTGAATATATTCCGGCTAAATAATTTCTAAAAAGCAGTGAATTAGGCTCTCATTTTGGAGGGGAACCTGAAGGAGGCTTCTAGTGGTGGACATGTGGTTTCTTCTAGACGATCAGGAGGAATGTCTTCTAAGATAAGGAAGCATCGTTACAAGAATTTTAGTTAGTGAAGTGGGAAGAAAAGTGGGTAGTTAGGAAGATTAGTCACTTAGTATCTTTCCTAAGTTCTTTTCAACCAGTTTGGTAAGCTAAGAAGATTTTGTGAAAATTGTATCTAAACACCAGTAGTGTGTCGAGCCTATGACAAGATGGGAAATATATAGAGGTTCTATAGGAACCCAAGGTTGACAGTTAGTGATGGAGGATTTTGGTAGAAATAGGGTGAAGGGATGGGATCTTCTACACCATATCAGTCTGGAAGCTAGAGTCCTACTAGTCGTGGCAGTAGAGGTAGTGGATATGGTGCTTATGGGAAAGAGAACCCATACTAGCAGAGTGGTGCAACTCAAGGGAGTCAGATAACATCAAAGGGAAGAGGTATAGGACAGTTTCATGTGGTGCATCCTACACTTGTGGATAGTGAGTCTAGGACATCGATAGTGATATATATTATTATTTTATATTCTATATTAGCTAGTGCCTTGTTTGATAATAGTTCCTCTCATTCCTTTACATCTTCAAAACATGTTAATAGTTTGATCATGATGGTGGTGTTTGTGAGTGGGGTAATGACTATAGATATATCGTTTGAAGTATAGTCTAAAGACATATATTTGTGCAAGGGATGTTCTCTTGAAGTTGTAGAATATCATTTTCTATGAGATCTCTATATTTTTGACATGTCAGGCTTCGAATTAATTATGGGTATAGACTGTCTAATTGCATACCGATCCCACATTTATTGTTATCGTAGGAGGGTAATGTTTAAATATTCTAAGGGTGACCATTACATTCACCATGGGAAATGGGATATCTGGGCAGGCCGAGTAGGGCCAATTACTCAGCAACTAAGAGAGATCAAAACCCATATTGATATTATTTTACTGGATGATGGAGGTGTAAAGTGTGATATCTTTCCACCCATGGTGGAAATTTTGTTGGATGTTTTCCCTGAAGAATTATCTAGGCTTCCACCCGAGAGATATGTGGAATTAACTATTAAGATCATTCTAGGGGCTGAGCCAGTTTCAATTCCACCATACAGAATGGTACTGATTGATATTCAAGAGCTCAAAGCTCAGTTGGAGGAGTTGGAGGATAAATGGTTTATCTATCCGAGTATGCCACCTTGGGGTTCTCCTTTGTTGTTTGCAAAGAAGGGTGATGGGATTTTATGCCTATGTGTATATTACTAGAATCTTAACAAGATGAATATAAAGAACCACTATCCTATTCTGCGTATAGATTATCTTTTTGATTAGTTGATAGGATATTGTGTGTTCTTGAAGATTGAATTGAGATTAGGGTATCATCAGTTGAGAGTTTGGACTTCTGATATACCTAGGAATTATTTCAAAAGTAGGTATGTCCTTTATGATTTCTTCATAATTCATTTTGTGTTGACTAATGCACCAATAATGTTTATGAACTTGATGAAAAATATCTTTCATTTGTATCTGGATAAGTTTGTGGTAGTGTTTGTGGATGACATATTGGTGTACTCCAAGACTCATGACAATCATTCCCAACATCTTGAAATCGTACCAAGTACATTGAGATAGCATTAGATATATGCCAAGATATCTAAGTGTCAGTTTTGGATTGATCATGCACACTTCTTGAGACACATTATCTCAGAGTAAGGTGCGTCTGTAGACCTAGAGAAGGTTCAAGAAGTGGTATCTTGGGAGCAGCCCAATAATTTTTT
Source organism: Viscum album (assembly GCA_963277665.1). Lineage (NCBI taxonomy): Eukaryota > Viridiplantae > Streptophyta > Magnoliopsida > Santalales > Viscaceae > Viscum > Viscum album. The sequence continues at coordinate 383,323,299 of OY728122.1, forward strand.
TTATATCCAAATATTTTTTGGGGTTAGCTGGATATTATCATAGATTCATCTAGAATTTTTCCTATTTGGCAGTGCTGCTTTTAGTATTGACTAAAACAGAGATAAAGTTTGAATGGTTAGAAGCTTGTGAGAAAGATTTCCAGGATCTGAAGAATCATTTGATGCTGACATCAAACTTGTTCCTACTTGAGTCATGTGAGGAGTAGATGGTGTATTGTGATGCTTATGGGATCAGGCTCAGAGTAGTGATGATGCATGGAGATCGAGTTGTGGCATATGGGTCTCGGTAGCTGAGGCCACATGAATGAACTACCCTACCCATGACCTCAAGTTAGTAGCTATGGTATATGATCTGAAGTGTTGGAGAAATTATCTATTAGGTGAGAAGTTTATGGTGTTTACCAATCATAATAGCTTAAGTTATATTTTATCACAATGATATTTGAATCTTCAACAGTGGAGATGAGTTGAGTATATGGATCCATTTGAATTTGAGCTAGCATATATGCCTGTAAAGGGAAACAATGTTCCTGTCTCCTTGAGCAGGAAAAATCAGACTTAGATGGTTCATGAGTCTAGTGCTAAGTGGAAGATGATGAATTTACCATTTGAGATGCATGTGGTGGTTCGGGAAAGTTAGTAGAAGATGACTCTCAAATAAATTTTAGTGGAGTCTATGCTTTTGAGATAGATTTGAGACAAGCATTATGAGAATCCATATTTTTTTACCTTAAGGTAAAGCCTTGAAGGTGGGGAGTCACCTTCAGATTAGACCATAGATGAATATGAGATAATCTATTTCAGTAATCAGGTTATTGTGCCTATGAGAATGTGAGAGGAGATCATATGGGAATTTCACACCTCAAAGGGGGCAATACATCCAGGTGTGACCAAAATGTATCATAACCTTTGATGATAATTTTGGTGGCTAGGCCGGAAGAAGAAGATAACAGGGTTTGTGAAATGATGCTACACATGTTAGTAGGTGAAGTCAGAGCATCAAGGACCTAAAGGTTTTCTTCAGCCATTTCCCATTTCATAATGTAAGTGGGATTATGTAACTATGGACTTTGTGGTTGGTATTCCAAAGACGTCAAGGAAGAATGAAACTATTTGGGTTATTGTGGATCGACTGACAAAATTTGCACATTTGTTTTATATACAGGATACTTTCTCAGTGGATAAGCTTTGAGTTTTGTATGTTTAGAAGATAGTATATCTATATGGGGTTACACAAACTTTTATTTCAGACCATGATTCGTGCTTTAATTCATGGATTTGGAAGGGATTATAGAAGGTGCTTGGAACATAGGTATTATTGAGTATGACCTTCTAACCATAGAAAAATGGTCAGTCAGAGCATACTATATAGGTACTTGAGGATATGCTGCGGGCGTGTGTTCTTGACTTTGATGGATCGTGGTAGAATCACTTGGATTTAGTGGAGTATTCCCATAACAAACGTTATCAGGAAACTATACAGATGGAACCATAGGGGGCTATTTATGGTATTCTGTGCAGATCATCACTATGATGGATAGAGGTTGGGGAGTTAGAGTTGTTGGGACCGAGTCTTGTGTAAGATACATTGGAGTATGTACAAATGATTCGAAAATGTATAGTTATGGATCAGAATAGGCAGAATTCGTATGTTGACAGACAAAGATGACCCCTAGAGTTTATAAAGGGTGATCATGTATTCATTAGGGAGTCGCCTAGGTTGGGTTACTAAAGGATATAGAGGTAAGAAAATTTGACACCTAGGTTTGTTGGACTGTTTTAGGTTGTGGATAGAATCGAGCCAGTGGCGTACTGATGGGATCTTCTGCATAAATACAGTGCTATGCATGATGTTTTCCATGTACCAAAACTATGACAGTATCACCCCAAACCTTCTCATGTGATCATGTGAATGATATTGATCTTGAGATAGATGCATCCTTTTAGGAGAATCCAATACATGTATTGGATCACAATGATAAAGTGTTGAGGGGAAAGACTGTGCCGATAGTTCATATATTGTGGAAAAATGGGCATATACAGGAGGAAACATGGGAAAGGAAAGCAGATATGTAGGCATAATGGCCTGATCTTTTTGACTCAAAATATTAGATATTATTGGAATTGCATCTTTAGGATGAGCTGTTATATGGTGGAGAGATTGTAAGATCCCATCTTTTTCTGGTACTTTTCTATCTAAGTTTTTTTAGTGGGCCTATCTTGTTTAGAGATGGAGAGCCTTTGTCAGAGAAAATGACCTAAAGTTTGGGGATGTATGATTGTGAATTAATAGAGTCTAGGTATAAATGGGTTAAGTGTTAAAAATGAGTTCAGGGTAAGTTGAAAGGCTTTAGAATGAAAATGGGATGAAAAATAAATTGTAGAATATATACACATCATGTAATGGGATTACACGTTGTGTAATTAATGGTGGGTTTTAATAAAATAAATCAGAGGTGAATGATTTTTTGGTGTAATCCTTTAAAATAGCACATCATGATGCGTAACTGGATTACACACCATGTAAATGCCTGACCTGTAGTTTTAATGAGGCTGTGCGGCTAATTTTTGTTGGAACCTACTACATATCTTATCCATTCGACCTAGGAGACCTTGTAGGAAATTTTGGAGTGCCATAACCCCTTCCATATGTTCCATTCATGCGACCAATCCTGGGTAAGTCTTCTTGGTTGGATTTCTTCTTTCACTTCCTTCTTTTCCCACCAGTTATGATGAAACCCCTTGGTAAGTTGCACTGTCGGTTTTGATCTTGATCAATCATGATCTAGGAGACTCTTTGTAACCATCCACATCTTTCCTCATGGATGTTAGATGCTGGAAATGTTGTTGAATCTTCAGTTAAAGGTAGGTGATCCAAAATTCAATTCTCATAGTCATGATTTTGATTATTTATATGCAAGTTGTATAATTTCTAGAGTTGTTTAGCAATTAAAATCTATAATTGTATCAATTAATGTGGTAAATTAATTAATTGATATGGTTGTGAAATTGTGATATTTTGGATTGATGAACGAGATAATTAATTAGAGAATTTACTATGAGATTCCGGAAATTGATGAATTAGTACAATTAATTGATGAATTAATTATCAATGCATGAATTGAGGATTTTATTGAATATTTGTAATTGGGGAATTAAGATAATAAATTGATGAATTAATTATCAAGGCAAGAATTGAGGATTTGGGGATTTCATTGAATATTAGGAATTGTGGAATTGGGATAATTAATTGATAATTTGATTATTGAAGTATTGAATTGGGAATTTAAGGATAACAATAAAATCATGATGAAATATAGGTGTTTCTAACATTAACACTAAAATCTACTAGGTTTGATTAGAACTCAAAAAGTGGAGTAGTAATGGGTTTAACCATCCAGATCAGCAATGTGATGTGATCAAAAAAGACTTGAGTGAATCTACTTCAATCATCCTTTTGGTACTTCCCTCTCTAGAATTTCCACCCACGAATCCAACTTAAATGAAACCCTCAGAAGGAAGGATAGAGAAAAGCTTATACAGACACAAGTTACACACATTAAAGAGGGAGATTTAAATATGCATTATCTTCATCAAAAAGCTTTCAGAAGACATCGCTAGAACCACATTTCAATTATTTATATGCATGATGTTATAACCTCTTCAAATGAGAATGATATTCTTGGGATTATCCTATATTTTTACCACGATCTCTTTTCGGATGGAGACTCTTCTATTCTGGAAGAGGTTGCTTCTCGTATCAAAAAAACGGTTACAGAGTCTATTAAACATAAAATTATTGTTGATATTTTAGATGAGGAAATTCTCTGATCCCTCATGAAAATTTACTCCACCAAAGTACTGGGCCTCGACAGATTCCATGCCCTCTTATTAAAAAAATATTGGTATATTATGGGAACATATGTCTCGGTCCTGATAAGAGTTTTATGGAATAGAAAAGAAAATTTATCCACCATCAATGAGACTCTCATATCCCTTATTCCCAAAGTCAAGAAACCCTCCCATGTCTTTAAATTTAGGATAATATGTCTCTACACCATCACTTATAAAATTTTATAAAAAATCGTGGTTAACTGCTTGAAGACTAGGCCCCCTCTATCTTTGAGAACCTAAGTTATTTTGTCCCAATAAGAATTATTTCAGATAATGTAATCATCACTCATGAAAATTTCCACTCCATGAAAACTTGCTCAGCATCCAAAATAGGAGTCATGACCTAGAAACTGGATATGAATAAAGATTTCGATAGAGTGAAATGGTCCTTCCTCTGCTTTGTGATGAACTAGATGGGTTTCTTCTCTAAATGGATAGATGTGATCATGCTTTTTGTTTTGTCTATCTTCTGCAAAATCTGTATCAATGGAGGACTCACATAGAGCTTCTCCTCCTCTAGAGGGCTTCGTCAGGGTGACCCTCTTTCCACCTTCCTTTTTATTCTTTTTTATTATGTTTTTTCCAACCTTATTTCAACAACAGCAAGAAATAATATTATTCATGGTGCGAAGGCCTGCCATAGGGGACCCCCACCCCCAACTCTTTTTTTTCTAATGAATTCCTTCTCTTCTCCAGGGACAATTTCAAGGAATGAAAACACATATCACTCCTCATAAACCTTTATGAGAAGGCCTCAGGGTAGTTTTTCAACCTTTGCAAGTCAAAAAATTCATTCAATTCTAGTGTGCCTTATTGTGGAAAAGATTACCTCTAACAAGATTTTGATTTTCAGATGTTTGAGAAGCATAATAAGTATCTTGTGCTCCCCAAAATATTCAACTATTATAAAAAAATAAATTTTCTCCAATATCCTTGAAAAAACAGAGAAACAAATTCACATATGGACCTTCAAAAAGGTATCTAAGGTAGTAAAATAAATTCTCATAAAAGCTATCTCCTAGTCTATCCCCTCCTACTTTTTGTCTCCCTTCAAACTCTTGGGTATCTTTATTGATCATCATCACTCAAAAATTGCTAATTTATGGTGTGGTACCAATAATGGGAAAAAATAAGGCCCACTGGATTGCATGGGACAATATTTTTATGCCCAAAGTGCATGTAGGAATGAGTGTCCAAGATATAGACCTCTTCAATGACATTATCCTTGCCAATAAAGGCAGATGATTCATCCAACATCCCGATTCCATTTGTTATAAATCCATCCATGATAAATACTTTCCCCATGCAGACTTTTGTGGAACTTCCCTTTTCCCCCACCCCAGATTCTTCTGGAGAATCCTTTTTGGATAGTGTGATCTTCTTCTTTGTGGGATCTACTGGAGAATTGGTGATAGAGCCACTATCATGATTTAGAAGGACCCATGGCTGGTTGATGATAATGGTACCAAATCCACATCCTCTGCACCTAATGGACTAAAAAATTATACTATTAAATCCCTCCTAAATGAAGTTGGTTATGGATGGTGCTCTAAGAGGCTTCTCTCCTTATTCAATGAAAGAGATAAGAGAATAATCAAAAGAATACCATTTTTTTGACATGGGGCCTAACCACCTCTACTGGAGTAAGGATGGATCAAGTGTCTATTTGGTGAAATATAGCTACACTTTTACACATGGAAGATCTTTTTTGGAGGCTGACTCCATTTGGGAATCAATCTAGACCCTCCCTATACCTCCCAAGGCATTATTTTTTTTTTGTGAAAAAACATACATAGGGATTCTCCCATACATGGAGTTCCTCACCTCTCGTCATGCAGCGGATGACCCAACCTATCTCGTCTATAAGTTTGTAAGGGAATCTTCCATACATTCCATCCTTCTCTACTCTAGTACAATGTATGTATGGCGCACCCACAACCCTCACATTGATTTTATTATGTATATGGTGCCCATCTTTTCGACTCTCATTATAAAATGGACTTCACTGATTTCTATAGAGGACTTGAGATTTTTGTTCACTTTGACCTGAATCATGTGGGTTAGAAGAAACATTTTTGTTTTAAACCAAGTGACCAAAATCTATGCCTCATGGATTGATCTTTATGATCATTGTTCAACTGGTTGAAATCGGTCCAATCTCTTACCTTGAAACTCATCTAAGAAGAGGGACCCCCCTATGTGGAACCCACCATTCCCTGGTGCCTTGAAGATTGACATTAATGCTTCTACCCTATGAAAAGATATAACTAGATTCATGATGGTGGTTCGTGACACATCTGGCACCCTCATTTTTGCATCTTAAAATTATTATTGGGACTCCTTCTCACCACCCATTTCTGAAGCTCAAGTAATTATTATTGTCCTAGAGTTATCTATCAAATAGGGATTGAATAATATCATCTTAGAGTAATATTTCCTCACTTTAATTCATGTTATTTCTAATTTGGAGGCCGACCTACAGCCTTTTAGTGCTCTGGTTTCGAGAATTCATTTATCTACAACAATGCATCCATTTATTTCTTTTCTCTTTTATCAAAAGAGAGGGTAATAGGGAATCTCACCACTTAGCTACCTGGGGTCTTTCTAGAGATCCCCATGTCTCGTTGGACCTTTTCCCCATATGGCTGACTTCTCTTATTTCTCATGATCTTTGCTCCCATTTATTATAATCTTTCCATTTTTCTTAAAAAAATATAAATATATATTTAAATAAATATAAAATTATAATAAATATATTTATTATATTTATAATTATATATTTATAATTATATATATAATTATATATAAATAATTTTTAAATATATTTATTTATAATTATAAATATAAATAAATAAATACATATTTAAATAATTATAAAAATATAATAAATATATTTATCATATTGATAATTATATATAAATACTTTTTAAATATATTTATTTACAATTATAATTATAAATAAATAAATATAAATTTAAATAATTATAAAATTACAATAAATATATTTAAATAATAAATATATTTATAATAATTCTCTCTATATATATATAATTATATAAATATATATAATTATATACAAATATTTATAAACATATTTATTTATAGGATTTATCGGTGGACCTCCAGATATGGAGGGTCGGTGATAGTATGGTCGCATTTACAGTTGGGTATTAGTGGGGTGATGGGTTTTGAAACCGAGTGTTGATGACATGGTCCTGCTTGTGTGGGGAATGAATGATGATGTACATATGAAACCCTACCTATCAGCGGGAGGTTGCGATGACAGAGGAGTGGTAACGTGGTTTGTGGTCTCTAACAGATTCCATTGGCGACGATAGCGATGGTTCAGGAGCACACGACCTAAGCAGGGGTTTCGTTCGGTGGACCAGATGTCGGCATCGCTTGACAGATGAATGGATATTGGCTGGATTAACCCGGTGTGGCTCTGAGGTAGGCTGGACAACAGGGCAATAGTGAACTCCAGTTGGTGGAGTGGCACACAACAGGGAGAATGAAACGTCATGATTCACACAAGCAACAATAAGGTGAAGTGGTGGGGGCATGGTTGTAGTATGCTGACTACTAAACATGAATGGTGAACCCCCGATCGACAACTGGGTTGGTGTTCCAATGATTGTGTGTGTTAATGTGGCGTGGCGTCTGGTGAGGAAATGATAGGTAAGCTGTTTATTGTTGAAATATAGGAGGTCTGTTCGGTGGTGACACATCTCCCTAGCAGTGCATGTTCTAGGTTGACCATGGAGGTTTGGGCCATTCGGGGCATGATTTGTGGGTCTTTGGGCTGTTATAGTAAGGGGGTCTCTGTGCCTATATAATGGGTGGGTTATCCCTTGGGGGGGGGACTATGACCTTTCCATTGACCTGTGTGAGGTGTGTGGGTGTGTTTCGATGTAATTGGACCCATAATCACCTATAATATATAATTATAATTATAAATAAATATAATTATAAATATAAATATAAATATATTTATAATTATAAAATTACAATTAGTATATTAAAATAATAATTTATATATTATATTTATAATTTTATAAATATATATAACAATATAAATATATTTAAAAATATATAAAAATATTTATAAATATATAGAAATATTTTTAAATATATTTATTTATAATTATAATTACAAATAAATAAATATATTATTAAAATTATATCTTTATCAGCGCTAGAATTTTATTGTTGATAAAGAACCGTTTAATCACTGCTTACTATTTTTGTGATGATAAAACTACTTTTTATCAACACTTTTTTGAAAGCACTGATAAGAGCCTTAATCGATCTTATAAAAACAACCCTAACCGAGTCTCACCTCTCACACATTCAAGCTTTCATAGAACCCGAATTTTGTTGCTGCTCTCAGTGAACCCTACTGTTGTCACTACTCTTAGTCTTCATAGACTTTCTTGATGAATCTATCCTCTCCAAATATATGTTATGTTCTGATTAATTTTGTTAGCACCTCCGACCACAATCAGTTCTTTTATTTTTGCATCTCACCTTCACCGCTTCTTCAAGCTCAGAGTCCCAATGTTTTCCTTCTTTTTTGTTTTGGGTAAGAGACTTCAAAATTTCCCTCGGTCTTAGTTGATTCTCTTCTTGTTTTACTCAACCATCCCCATGTGGCATAACAAAATTCCTATGGGCGTTTCATCCCCACCACAACAAAAACCACATCTAGCATGGAATTTCACCATCATCATAAAGACCCTATAGACCATTATGTATATATTGGACTATAGTTTTTTTAAACATTGTGAATCAAAATTGGTTTTTTTTTCTTCTGGTATGTTTGAAAAAAATATTGCATTGTTCATTATTCCATACTATTTTAATACTCGAAATATTTTAAACTAAGTTCTAGTATTTAATAACCCATGTCCAAATTTAGTTTGAATTATTCTATAAAATTAAAAATTATAATTTATTAGATTTTAATTTATAATTCAATTATTTCATAAGAATCATTTTCATTAATATGTTTTGTAGTTTTGAATAATTTACAATCATTTTTCATGGTGGCGTTACCACTTATTTTTGTGTTTCATTCATTGTGATCATTTTATTTTTCATGTTTATTAGAACCATTAATCTAATTTTATTCATTATATTTGTTTTTATAATTGAAAATATTTTAAAAAATATAATAATTTCTTTTATTTATTTGTGAAAACATTATTATATTCAATAGCCATATTTTCTATTATGATTTTTTTTATATTTATAGGTAAATATATATATGTAAATTATTATACATATTATACTGTATAATAGATGAGCTAATCTTCTCAAAGGGGGTTGGCTGCTGTTAAAAGTTTGGAATTTTGGTTCAAAATGGAAAGTTATTAGTTTTAAAAATAGAGAGTGAGTTTTCTAAGGTAGTATAAAAATGAATTTAGTGTTTTATTATCCAAAAAATGTTTTCTTAATGATTAATTTTTTTGTTAAAAAGTGATTTTAAATAAAGGGCAACATGTTTTCTAGCAATAAAAATTATTTTTGAAAACTATTAAAAATTTTCCCAATAATTTATTATAAAAAAATTCAATGGTTTTTTAAAATGTAAATGTGATTTTAAGGGTAAATAATTAGTTTTAAAGTTAATAAATTGGATTTCTCTGATGTTTCAGAATGAGGATGATATTTTGGATTTCAATGATGATCTTAATAAAAGATCGTTTAAATTTCACATTAAATTTAAAATGGTGTTTTGAGATTTGAAATTAGAGTGAATTGATTCATCTATTTTTTATAATGTAGCATGCTTTATCAGAAATGTTCAAGACATATTGACTAAAATTTTATTCTTCTATGAAAAAAAACATTTTATTATGTAGTATATGGTATACTAAGTTCATGGTGAATAAAATGATCCTCAAAATAATAATAAATTGTCCCCCTTATAAATTCAATACCACTATCTATCCAGATCATCTATAAGGAGAAATTAAAATCCTTCTCTACTTTTCTTCTAAAACATTTATACATATTTAGATCCTATGATTTATGTCTCACAAAGAAAATAGATTTAATTTAGGTAAATTTATCAATAATGGAAATAATATACTTCTCTCTATTTATTGAATACTTCCTCATAGTTGTAAAATTATATAAATACATTATCTTCTATTATTGGGTAGATTTAATCTCTAAATTATTATGCGAAGATTTAATTTTTTTTCCTTTTATGCATGTTGAGAAAATCATATTACTTTCTCTTTTTATTATTGGACGGTCACAAACGTTTTGTCCTTAAGTGATCCTACTAATGTTTTTTTGGATAATATGATCAAGTTGTTTATTCCATAATTGGCTTCCTAAGTTAAGACATAAGTTGAATGAATTTACTTAATTACCCAATTGAATTATATTTTCACATTGGTCACTGAAATATTATCAAAATACATCCATAAAATTAGGGATTGGTATGTTTTTATATGAAGTATGAAACTAGAAAAGGGAAACAATGTATTACCTTAGTATCATCCAAGAAAACCATACACTCCAACCAAACCTAGAGAACATTTAAGGATCAAAAAAGATTATATGGAATAATACCATATTGGGATGTAGAGGGATACTTTAAAAAAGAAAAAGTTGAAGAAGAATATTATAAGAAAGAATATAGGCTTACCTTTATGAGGAATAACCCTGACATTTTAGAATGTTGTTTCTGTTTTTTCCACTTTAGACAACAAACTAAGAAATGTTGTTCGGTACATCACAAACTCCCCTACTTGAGAACATTTATATTTAAGGATATAACTATCATCCTTGCCAGCTTCATCTTACAAACATTTATTATTGCATTTTATTTCTTGATACTCACCCCCGCCTCTTCTATACATGCACCTATGTTTCTCAAACTAACCTGAGAAGTAGTCATCCCATACCAGGTACCGGTGATCATTGTGGATGAATTTATAGGATAAAACCTACCTCTAGTGGAGTAATTATTTTCTTAAATTATATTAACCATTTACTTCAAAGCATGATGAAATTATTTGAAACATTCAAATGTTTAGTTCCCCTTATTTGAAAGACCCATTTTTGTGTATTTATTTATTTTGTTAAATATTAATATTACCGAATCAAATAGGATGGATATGAATCGAAAATGGATGGATGCCAATGGTATGAAAAAAAGAGTATGAATATGGGGTGAAAGATATTATCAAGTTTTCAAAAGTTCATGCCTATGAACCTTCTCAAATCTATTGTCTATGTTTACACTATTGTTATTCAGGAATAATTATTCTAGTGGAGTTATAATAACACTTGATTTGACATAGGATAGATCAAAATTATAAATTATGTAATAAACATGTGGAAAAAGTGAATGGTACTAGTGATTAGGATAACAATGTGTTTTATAGATCATATAATATGATTATAAGTGTGTAAAATGAAGAATACCATATCAAGGATGCGATTATAAGTGTGAATGATGATGAAGATCGTATTTAGGAAATGACAATGACAGTTGGAGATGAACTTTGATATTGTCAAAAATTGTTTAATAAGTTAAATAGTTGTCCAAATACGTTGTGGTATGTTGGTTTTACTAAATATATAGCATTTTCATCTGTAATGAAGCTATATAATTTAAAAGTTTCCAATAGATGGACTAACACTAGTTTTACTGAACCACTTACTCTCTTGAATGGCATTATCCTAGAATATAATGAGCATCCAAGAAGAAATGTGATGCACCAAATCAGGAGACACTGAACGGTGCCCCGAGCTGGTTGACCACATTCCCTCAAGCGCGCCTCCCTATATGCCAGAGGGTGCGTACTAGCATCGAGGGTCTGGTAAGTCAGTATTTGGGAGACTATACCCTCTTTTATCAAAATAAAACATCAATGAAAGAAAATAACAATAATCTAGAATAGAAGCAAATAAATAACCAGAACGAATCCATGTCATATGATAGTCAAATACTGAAAATACAATACTCAACAGAAAGATAAATCATGCTATGACAATGCAAGTGTCAAGTGTCTATAATGAAACTAAAATTAAAGACATGAAGACTCCAAAATGGGTCCTGAACCGCATTCAGTTCCCTCTCCCATGCTCCAATACCAAACATCAACCTATCATAGGGCCTTGACCTTATCCTATCCTACAACAACAAAGTCTAATCGGGTGCAGATCAAGCAGCCCGAATAGGGTGTGATTATAACTCAGTAGGCCACCACCAATGATGTCTAAAACAAGTCTAGGAAAAAGATAATGCATACAGTTTTATGAATAAATAAATACAATGCATAATTTAAATAGTTAACACATTGTAATTTAATATTTAATCAACTCATTAGGCCAATTTCAAATCATGTTTCCCATTTGAATCATCATTCATTATCATTAATCATTTGGTGTAGTTCATCATTCCTAGCACCCCAATTCTCAGTTGAATCATCATTCATTATTATCATTAATCATTTGGTGTAGGTCATCATGCCTAGAACCAAAAATCTTGTTGAGTGTAGATTGTCATTCCTAGAACTCCTTTTCGCATTCGGTGTTGGTAGTCATGCCTAGCACCCCATAATCCCAAGCTTTGATAATTATTGAGGAGGAACTCCATGCCCAAGTCGCAACTTTTAATCGGTCTGGAACGCCATGTCTAGAACCACAAAAATCTCAACCATTTAATCATTATTTAATTATCAAGAATTTTCCACATCATATCATTACTAATCCAATGATTAGTTAAACATTTCAATTTCCATTAGTTATCTCAATAATTAACTAAGCACATAACCCCTTAATCAATTCATCAATTAATTAATTAATCAACACAATTCTCTTTCCATAATTAATTATTCACAATTAATTATCCATATTAAATATCCACTTGTAATAATTAATTCTCAAAATTAATTATCTTTGATCAAAATCATGACACATAATTAATTCTCAAAATTAATTATCTTTAGTCAACATCATGTCACATAATTAATTCCCACAATTAAATATATTACAAAGCCAACATAATTCCATAATTAATTTCCCCTAATTAATTATATTTTCAAAAAAATTCAATATCTCAATTTAAATATCTCAACCCACAATAAATCTCCAAAATAAATATCAATTTGGGCAACCCACCTTCATTTTTTTCATGATTCAATTATCAATTATTCCCCAGGGGAATCATAAGTCAATATACTTTCCTAATTACTCCAATTTAGAAAATCAATCATCAATGGAATATAGTAAATCTTAAACTCACATTAAAATATCATAAATCATGACTATGGGAGTTCAATTTAGACCACCTACCTCAGTTTATTGATGGAAGTTAGCCTAGTGGAAATCCCCAAAATTCGAGCATCACAATGTCGTCAATCAATCTCCAAATCAAAATACCTAAACTGAAATTAAGATCAAAGGCATCAAGATCTTGAAAATCTAGATATAAATACAAAATATTATATCTAGATCTCAACTCATAGGTTTATATCTAAGAAAATAGGGGAGATATTCCATGAAAATATATATAAAAGATAAGAGAAAGAATAGGAGAAGCATCATGATGAATTCCACTTAACAAGAGGAGAGAAGATCTTCAATCCAGGCTTTTGATCTCAAAGAACAGTGTTCATATCACCTTGGAATCCCTTTAGAAGGATTTATGAACACCTAGAAATTGTCAAACCTGATCCAAGGTTGAAATATAGGTGTCGTGGGGGGTTCATGTGGTTTTAAAAAGGATTTTCAGATATTAAATACCACATGAACGGTTTCCTAAGCTGGGGATCACAGTTAGGAAAACCTTGTGCCAACCACGCGGACCACTCTGTCCAGGTTTTCATGGTTGGAATAGTTTGGCCACATGGTTTGTCAAACCATGCGCAAACTGTGCGGACCTCTCTTTCCAGTTTTACATGCTTGGAACAGTTTGGTCGCATGGTTTGTTAAACCATGCGCAAATCGTGCACAACCCACTATCCCTCACTTTTCCTTAAGATTTAACCCAAATGCACCCCAAGACACTACTAAAAATCAAAGGTACTTAAAATATACAAAAATTACCTCAAAAGGCTCCCGAGATGACTCTAGAAAAGGCGATGATCTTACGATCTCCCCACCTTATAATAGCCCATCCTCGAGCTACACTTCCAAACTTCTCTAAGATTTCGAGCCAAAAATATTGGGACATTGAGCCCTCATGTATACTTCCCATTCCCAAGTTTCCTCTTGAACACTTCTATGTTTCCATAACACATGTACTAATGAAATGGTCTTTCCTTGTAACCCTTTCTCACTGTGACCCAAAACACATATCAGATGCTCCTCAAAGGACACATCTATCTTGAGATCAACATATTTCACATCAATCACATGAGAAGGGTCAGGGTGATACCACCATAGTTGAAACACATAGAAAACATCATGCATAACACTGAATTTCTGTGGAAGTGATAATTGGTACACCACCGGCCCGATTCTCTCCAGCACCTCAAACAATCCTACAAACCTGGGTGCCAACTTGCCATGACTTCATATCCTATGGTAACCCAATCTAGTTAACACCCAAAGAAATACATGATAACACTATGTAAACTCTAGGGGTCATCTACGTCTATCAGCATACGACTTCTGTATACTCTTAACTATATCCATACGTTTCCGAATCAACTACACCCGCTCTGATGTATCCTGAACGAGACTCGGTCCCAATAGCTCTGACTCACCCTCCTCTAACCAACATAGCGATGATCTAAAAGGTCTACCATAAAGTTCCTCATATGGTTCCATATTTATAGTTTCTTAATAACTGTTGTTATAGGAAAATTCCACTAAATACAAGTGCTTCTCCAAAGAACCACCAAAGTAAAGAACACATGATCGTAGCATATCCTCTAACTCCTGTATGGTATGCTCTGACTGCCCATCTGTCTGTGGGTGGAAGGTTATTCTCAACAGAACCTATGTACCAAGATCCTTCTGTAAGACCTTCTAGAAGAATGAAGTAAAGTGAGAATTGTGATATGAAACTATAGTCCATGGCACCCCATGCAAATGAACTATCTCTCTCATCTAGAATTCTCCCAACTGCTCTACTGTAAAGGTTTCCTTGATAGGCCAGAATTGTGCTATAGAGACCCTACATTTTCTTACATTACTATTACATCATTATAAAAATAAAAAATCATAACAGTATAACACCATTAGGATACAGAGGTTTAGTGTATTGGTAAAACTAGGACCAAACATAACTTTTACAACATCAAGAATAAAAACCTATTTAATTCCTTCTTATCTAGCTTATTATTGGCTCTTGACCTCTCCTTAGTACATGTAGTCACCTGATAATATACATAAAGAAAGAGTGAGACAAAATCCCAATAATAGGATAGATATAAAAAATATAACTATGGTTGAGAATAATCATAATGCAGAAAAAATATTATGAACATGAGAGGAATCATTAACAAAATACTTGAAATGTGGCAATGCATAAAAAATGAAACATCATGTTTTAGTTGTTAACTACCACACATACTTGTGAACAATAAAAGCATAATGTTCATGAATAATTTTCCCTTTACTCATGAGATTTATCACTTTACCCAATGCATTGGAGCGCTGTATAATTCCAGGCACAACTGTCACATCATAACATTCATTTTGCGCTATATATTTCCAGGCGCACATGTCACATCATAACATTATCATTATCATGCATGACACATAGAATATATATCAAATATGAACATAAATAACCCATGTAAAGGAATTAGATTCATCTCATAAGAACACATTCGTAAACTTTTGGTTCCCAAAAGAAAGTGGGAATAATATACTTGATATAATAACCATCAACCTTGAGTGAGAAATAAAAGGTGTTTTTTTAAAAGAAGAGTCATTTTTGAATTTTTTTTTGAAATAAAATCAATTGGAATGCATTTATATCTCAGAAAAGGTAAGATAATTATTAAAAAATTATTTTTAAGGAGTGAACATACCAAAAATGGAGTGAAAGAGGGAGAACCCGAAGAAAGAAAGTTGGGTTTGAGAATTTCCCCTTACCTTGTATCCAAACGATTTATTCACTTTAATGTCATGTGAAACCACATTATATTCATTAATTAATAATTAAATAACCTTTTGTACATGAATAAGGTTAATTATGGTTTAATTAAGTTATTTTATGGGCCTTTGGATGAGTTATAGAGTTTAAAAACATTGTTCGGGAATGTTCATTTTTATGGTTTTCTTGAACGGTTCACTTGTATTCATGAATGAAAGTTTGTGTAGAACATGGGTAAACATACAGAACTGATATTAAATTTTATTAATGATATTAAAGGATTTTAAATTATCTTACAATGAATTATTTTATATACCATGTGGATGAATCATTAGTTAAAATTTAATGATGATCATTTGGGTTAATTCAGAGGATTTTTCGACCACAACGAACTTGTTTTATTTAATCATTTAGTAATATGTACATAAGTTAGTTATAGAACATGAAATAGGATATAATAAATATAATATAATCTAGTTCAACCATAAAAATGGTTTCATTACCATATCTTAAGGAGGTAAAGGAAAAAAAGAAAACATGTCGTTCTTGAAGGTGATAAATTAACACCTCACACACAACGTTTTCTTTTCTAAAACAAAAAGAATATGAGAAGGGGTTGGATAATATAATATCACATTAATATCATAAAATTATATTATATGTGATATAATGGAGTTAACATACCATGTGGATGAGGATAGGTGGGGAGAGATTAAGAAAATAACTTGAAATTGAAAGAAAATTAAAGGAAAAGAGGGGGAAATTACCTCTTGAATCTTCATGTTGAGATCCTTCATAAGGAACCTAGGATTGGTATTTTGATGAGACTAGAAGATCTTGTACATGGTAGAGGGGCTAGGGAAGATTCTTGGGAAGAGTTTATATAGGATTTGAATCTTGATAGGTGTGATGAAATGAGGGTGTGAAGGGTGGTATTTATAGTGGAGGGGAGAGGGGTTTTCTTAATATTTTAACCATTTGTTTATTAATTTCTACAAAGATAAAAAATAGTGATAATTACATGACCAAGAATAGTAAATAAGTCATGTGAGTTATAGATTTGGGTTCTTACATCACTTGTGATGTCAGGAATAGTGGGTTTAAGTTATAATGTATTTATATGGTAAATTAATGTATTTTACTATTTACAAAAATTCAAGTATTTTAGAAAAATCCCAATAATTCACCCTAACCATTTTTTGACGTGTATAATACAAAAATGAATTCCATTTTTCAAAAATAATTTTATAAATATGATTAATTTAATTTTTAAATAAAATCATAATTTACTTGAAAAATAAAGTTTTTAAAACATTTGTTTACTTATTCCAAAACATAGGTACACCATATTTTCAATTAAATCCCACATATATACTATCATAGGTGAGGTTACTATTAATAAGGGTATATTAATATTCATAAGGGTAACATTAATATTCATAAGGGTATGTTACTATTCACCAAAAATCAATTTTTTTATTAGACTCCAAAAATCTTACTGATCGCAACCGCGTATGTCAGATTTTCGAAATTCAACAAATAGAAGTGGAAAAATTATTTTTAATGATCACATAGTATTTAATATCATTATATTTCATTATGATTCCTAATTTTATTATACTATATGACATAATTATAAGAAAGGATTTCCATTGATAAGACATTGGGTCATTACATTCTTCCCCCCTTATGAAATTTCACCCTCGAGATTTCATTTTACACAAACAGGTGAGGGTATTTCTCTTTCATCACCTCCTCTGGTTCCCAAGTTTCTTCTTCAAACTTATGGTTCCTCCACAACACTTTGACAAGGTGGGTTGTCTTGTTGCATAGAACCTTATCTCCCTAGTTGAGAATCTTTACTGGCTACTCCTCATAGGAGAGATCATCTTCCAACTGTACCACCTATGAGTTCAGTACATGTGAGGGATCTGGTATGTACTTCGTCAAGAGTGATATGTGAAATACAACATAAAATTGATCCATATTTGGTGGAAGTACAAGCTGATAGGCCATATATCCTATACGATCAAGGATATCAAAGGGGACAATGTACCTTGGTCTTAGCTTCCCTTTCTTTCTAAACCGCATGACTCTCTTACATGGTGATATTCGAAGGAAGACTTTATCTCCAACGTTGAACTCCAAGTCCCTTCGATGGTTGTTAGCGTAGATTTTTTTTCTCTGACTCTAAGTAGCTTTGATGTGTTTCTGGATGACTTGAACCTTCTCTATCATCTCTTTCCCAAGTTCAGGTCCAAGTAGTTTTCTTTCTCTAACTTCATCCCAACAGTTTAGAGTTCTACATCGCTTTTCATACAATGCTTCATATGGATCCATTTGAATACTCGAGTGGAATCTATTGTTGTATGAGAACTCAACCAATGGGAGATGTTGATCCCATCCACATTTGAATTCTAAAGAGTAGGATATTAGAATGTCTTCAAGAATCTGAATAGTTCTTTCAGATTGGCCATTAGTTTGGGGGTGATAGGCCCTACTGAAATTTAATTCAGTTCTCAAAGCATGTTGAAGGCTCCCCCAGAATTTAGATGTGAACCTTGGATCACAGTCAAAGACAATCGAGAGTGGAACACCTTGAAGTCTCACCACTTCCTTCACATATATCCTTTCAAGTTGTTCAAGTGAGAGATCATCCCTAATAGCGATAAAATGTGAAGACTTTGTGAGTGGGTCAACCATAACCCATATCAAATTATTTCTCTACAATGTATTTTGGAGACCCATGACAAAGTACATAGTGACATTCTCACATTTCCACATGGGTATAGGCAATGGTTGCATCAACCCTTTGGATTTTTTTGATCTACTTTAACTTGCTGATATACAAATCACCTTGAGATATATTCCGCAATATCCTTTTTCATGTTATCCCACTAGAAGGGTTCATGGAGATCTCGGTAAATCTTGTTCTACCAATATGGATAGAGAATATTGAGCTATGTGCATTGTCTAATATATCCTTCATTATCCTGGGTGATGAAGGAACACAAAGCTGTGTTCAAACTGAATTACACCTTCATCATCAATATGGAACTCTTGCAGCTTCCCTTCCTTTACTCCATTCACCTTACTTTGTAACTCTAGATCATCCCTTTGTGCCTCCTTAATCATCTCTTAGATTGATGGTTGTGCAATCATTTGGGAAAGGTAGGATATATCCCCTTCCCTTATGATTTCCAAATCCATCATTTTCATATCCAAGAAGATAGAGTCTTTCTCAATCCATAACATGGATAGTGTAGTAGGTTCTTTTCTTCTTAGAGCATTAGCTACCTTGTTCTCTTTTCCAGGATGATAGTGAATAGATAAATCATAATATTTTATTATCTCTAACCATATCCTTTGATTTATGTTGAGCCCCTTTTGTGTGAATATATACTTTAGGATCTTTTGGTTGGTGTATATGTCACACTTCTCACCATAAAGGTAGTGCCGCCAGATTTTCAAGGCAAAAATCATGGTTGTGAGCTCTAGATCATGCGTTGGGTAGTTCTACTCATGAATATTCAACTTCTATGAGGTGTAGGCTATCACATTATCATTTTTCATGAGCACACAACCCAAGCCTTTCTTTGAACCATCACTATATATCACAAGACTTTCTCCACTTTTTGCTAGTGTGAGTACAGGTGTAGTGACCAGCCTTCTCTTTATCTCCTTGAAGCTTCCCTCACATTCTTCCATCCATACATACTTTTCCCCTTTCATTGTTAACTTAGTTAGTGAGCTTGAAAATCATGAGAAATTTCCCATAAAATGTCAGTAGTACCCAGATAATCCAAGAAAACTATGGATTTTTGTGACACTAGAGGGCCCGCGCTATTCTTAAATCGCCTTTGTTTTTGAAGGGTCCACAAAAATTCCCTCAATTGTGATCACATGTCCCAAGAATGTGGATTGTTTCATCTAAAATCCACACTTTCTGAGCTTGGAATACAAATTCTCCTTTCTCAATGTTGACAACAAAAGTCTTAGATGTTATTCATGTTCCTCCTTGCTCTAGGAGTATATGAGAATATAATTGATAAAAAAGACAAAAAATTTGTCGAGGTAATGTCTAAAGACTATATTCATCAAATACATGAAGATTCTAGGGGAATTAGTAAGTCTGAAGGGCATCATTAGAAACTCATAGTGCCCATACCTTTTATGGAAGGCAGTCTTCTGAATATCTTACTTCTTTACCTTTAACTGATGATATCTAGAATGAAGATCCACCTTTGAGAAGTATTGAGATCCTATTAACTGATCGAACAAGTCATATATCCTTGTAAGAGGATACTTGTTATTTTTTGTGATCTTATTGAGTTCCCGATAATCAATACATAGCTACATTGTTCTATAATTATTCTTCACAAAGAGCACTAGTGCACCCCAAGGTGAAGCACTAGGGTGTATGAACCCTTTTGTCAAAATACTCTTGCAGCTACTTCTTTAACTCCTCTAGTTCGATAGGAACCATTCTATAGGGAAAATTTGAGATAGGAGTAGCTCCAGGTATGAGTTTTATTGATAACTCTACCTCATGATCTAGGGGAAGTCTGTGTAACTCTTGAGGAAATACATCACCGTATTCCCCCACGATGTGAATTTTTGCAAGGTTGGCACTTTTCTTTGACTCAACTATTTGGGTGAGGTATGCTTATTCACAGGGAATCAACACCCACACAATTGAATGATTTTTCAAAGGAGATTCATGATCTTCCTTGCATTTTTAGAGGATCATGGGATGGTTCAGAATATGAAAAGATATTTCCTTTTTCTTGATAGTTGATACATGATCTATATAACAGGAGCCAATAAATTCCCATTATATTGTCTAATTCCACTAAGGGAAGTATTACAAGATTCATTGGAAGAATCTTCCCACACACACCAATATGAGAAGATTAAAACACTTGGGTTTAAATGATTGCACTACTTGGTGTTTTAAAGATATCTCTACATCAAGGTTTTAGGGCTTCGATTCTATAGTTCTAGAAAACTTTCAAGATATAAAGGAATACGTAGAATAAGAATCAAATAAGACTTTTTCCAATATTGAGTGAATAGGAAGTGTACCTTATACTACTTCATTATCTTGATCCACTTCCATAGTAGTGATGGAATAAGCCTTACCTTGTTCCATTTTATTTGGTGGCTATTGATGCTAATTACCCTCAAGGACTCGAGGTTTAGTTCACTTGCTTACATAATTCCCTTGCACCCTATAGTTATAACATTGAACCATGGATGGTTCTCTCATTTTTTCCACCACATTCTCCTTCCTTATCATGTATTTTCAACACTCTTGAGCATGGTGGCCTTCTTTCCCACACTTGAATCACTTACCCATCCCTTTGAGGCAGTTCCCATGATGCAACTTCCCAAATTTTTGGCATGTGGGTCGTTGATTTTTCTTCCCACCTTTATCATCAGATCCTCCAACTTGGAACTCCATCATTCATTTATTATCACCATATCAATGTGAACATTCTACAAACTCCATCTCCACTTTGAGAGCGCATCAAAAAACATCTTTATAACTCCCAACGTCTCAAATTGCAATATCCTTTTGAAGGTGTGGTTTTAATCCACTAATGAATCAATCAATTTTTCTACCATTGTTGATAACAAAACCAGAAGAGTACCTTGAAAGCCATGTGAAATTCACTTTGTAGGTTGTGACAGATTCTTATTCTTTTTTCTTGAGGTCAATGAATTATCTCTCCATATTCATGCAAAGAGTTCATGGGAAATACTTGTTAAGAAACATCATCTTAAAGTCTTCCCATTCCATCTCTTCAATTTCGTCAATTGGATTGGTGTTCTTAAAAAAATCCCACCATTGATTGGCCTCTCCATCTAGATGATAAACGGCTAGCGTCACCTTCTCTGTCTAAGAACATTGAAGCACAAAAAAGATCTTCTCCATGTAATTGACCCACTGTTCCTCAAACTAGTGGATCAGAATATCCACTAAATGTCGATGGTCGTTGCTGCATAAAAAAATCAATAGTTAGTTTCTACCTCTTTGGTGAAGGAGGAAGTTCCCCATTATTCTGGTTATTGTTAATAACCTGAGATATTTGGGTAATCATCATAATGAAGTTTTGAACTCCACCTCCTAAAGCATTGGGGATGCCGTTCAGGCAATCGTTGCATTGGCCCTCTCACAGGTCGTTGGCCTGTTGTACCTCTCGTACCCCTCAAGGTTTTATTTTCATGATCACAATCACTCAATTATTCATCTAATCTTGTTTTCAAGTGTTTTTGTTAATAGGCGTGATTTCAGATGGCCAAGGAATTGGGCCAAGAAAGAAAGAAGGCCAAAGTGGACTGTTTTCATGTCCACCGGCCAACCGGTGGCTCTGTACCGGCCAGCCGATGGACCCTGGGCAGAAGGGACACCCACTGCCTCAGCACCGGCCAACCGGTGGCCTCCTCACCGGCCGACCGGTGGCACCTGGACAGAAGGCTGAGCCACTGCCTCAGCACCGGCCAACCGGTGGCCTCAGCACCGGCCAGCCGGTGGCACCCAGCCAGCACAGTGGTTGCTACTGCCTCAGCACCGGCCAACCGGTGGCCTCCTCACCGGCCAGCCGGTGGAGCCTGAGCCCGAGCCCTCCTCCATTTTGCACACACCGGCCAACCGGTGGCTCTGCACCGGTCAGCCGGTGGACCCAGTCAAACTAGCCATTGGGCCTTTGACCAGGCTGGTCCACTTGCCTCCCAACGGCTCCGAAAGCCTTTCCAACGGCTCCGAAGCATCCCAAAGGCCATATGAGGGTTCCCCCTCTATAAATAAAGGACCTTGAACCCCCGGAAGCCTAAGGATTAACGTCGGAACTATAAGGAAGCCCACGGGACACATTTTGATCATTTGGCTAACCTCCGGCGGATTGCTTCAAGGGAACCCCAATTGCTCCAATCAATTCCACATCCAAGGAGCTCCATCAAAGAAGCTTGGGAGAGCACTTCATCAACTTCGTCAATCATTTGGCGCCCAAGGCTTCTCCCATTACGGTTTTTATTGTTTTATTTATTTTGAGCTTAAATTTGGGTTTGTGCCTACAAACCCCCCACTTCTTTCGTACCTCTTTCCTTGGGTTCTCATACCACCTTTAAGGTGTGAAGAGGTTAGACAAGCCTTCCCTTTAAAAGGCTTGTGACATAGGTGAGCTAGCCTTCACCTGTAAGAAGGCTAGTGGGTTCTTACTAAACCATTAAAAGTAAGTGGGTTCTTGCATAACCATATAAAAGCAAGCTGTAATAGGTTCTAGACTACCTGTAAAGTCTAGTGGGTTTCTTGCTAAAACCATTGAAAAGCAAGCGGTAGAATCTCTCAACGGTTGAGTTGGGAGCGGAGACGTAGGCCGGGTTTTTGGCCGAACTCCGTTATCAATTCTTGTGTCTTGCCTCATTTATTTCCGCTTCATTATTTAACTTTGATTTTAATTTGTTAATCATTTTTTAAAAGGCAATTCACCCCCCTCTTTCCATCACTTCTCCTTTTCTCCGCCCAACAATTGGTATCAGAGGGAAGTTTGAGTAATACCTTAACCGGTTTCAAATTCAAGATCCTTTTGTGATGGCCTCAACTTCTTTCACCCCCGAAGGCTATTCTTTGGGTCGTGCTCCATTTTTTGATGGAACCGACTACACTTATTGGAAAACCCGCATGACCACTTTTCTTAAAAGCATTGGTTATCCTATTTTTAAAATTTTCATGCATGGTTATTCACTTTCTTCTCCCGATGAATCCAAATGGACCCCGGAAGACATTGCCAATTTTGAGCTTGATGGCAAAGCCATGAATGCTCTTCATTGTGGGTTAGACCGTACTGAATTTAATCGTATTTCTACTTGCTCATCTTCCCATGATATTTGGAAACTTTTAGAAATAACTCATGAAGGTACTAAAGGCCATGACAAGCCCGATTGCCCACTCAACAAGAAAAAGGCCAAGAAAAAAGAGAAGAAGAAGGCCTTCAAGGCCACATGGAGTGATAGCTCCGCTTCATCATCCTCCTCCTCCTCCTCAAGCGACAATGGTAAAAAATGTCTAATGGCATTTCATGAGGTAACCTCTTCCGACTCCTCTTCCTATAGTTCTTCAAATTCTTTCAATCACATGTCTTATGAGGATCTCCAACATGCGCGAGATCAATTGGAGGAAGGTTTTCACGAACTTTCTTCCAAATTCGTTTCTCTAAAAAAGAATTTCAAAAAACTCTCTTCCGAGAAAGAACAACTTCTCAAAGAGAAGGAAGAGATGTCCCTCAAAATCCAAAACTTTCCCGATATTGATTCCATGGAATCAACCATCAAAGATCTAAGGGAATCCCTAGCTAAGGTCACCCAAGGGGAACAAAATTTGACCAATCTCCTAGGTTCCCAACGTATATCCCGAACCACCCAAGGGCTTGGCTATTCCAAGCAAGCTTCCTCCTCCCATGCACCTACTATTTTTGTAATGGGGAGCTCCCAATTTAAATTTTGCAATTATTGTAAAAAACCCGGGCACTTAATTTATGAGTGCAATTGCAAAAATGCCCGGTATGGTAGGCCCAAAACCATTTTCCTTAACGATGAATTTTTTAGGATAAGACCCGCCACTAGACAAGTATGGATTGAAAAATCCCTATTAGCGAGTCTCTCCGGCCCAAAATTTATTTCGGTTTCAAAAACCTCTCCCCGGTGACTTGTTGTTTTTATTTAGGGGGAGTTAGGATAGTTTAAAATCATTTGTTTCTAAACTTTCATTTCAAAACTTTATTTTTATTCAAACTTTCATTTTCAAAACTTGGTATCAAATTTTTCAATTCAATCTTTCATTCAAAACTTTCAATTCAAACTGTTACTCAATTTTTCATTTCAAAACTTTCAAATCAAATTTCAAAAAATTTCAATTGGTTTAAAATCTCTATCTTGTTTTTCAAACGATTCCCTCAATCAAGTTTTATGCCCCGTGCTATTTTGATAATCACAAAGGGGGAGAAATTCTTGGTTGATTGGGGGAGAAATCTTTCTCTCATGCATTGCTTGTTTTCAATTTATCCTTTAAAGCATGCCTTTCATTTCAGTTTTTACATTGATTGTTTTGGTGATTGTGATCATCAAAATAGGGGGAGATTGTTGTACCTCTCGTACCCCTCAAGGTTTTATTTTCATGATCACAATCACTCAATTATTCATCTAATCTTGTTTTCAAGTGTTTTTGTTAATAGGCGTGATTTCAGATGGCCAAGGAATTGGGCCAAGAAAGAAAGAAGGCCAAAGTGGACTGTTTTCATGTCCACCGGCCAACCGGTGGCTCTGTACCGGCCAGCCGATGGACCCTGGGCAGAAGGGACACCCACTGCCTCAGCACCGGCCAACCGGTGGCCTCCTCACCGGCCGACCGGTGGCACCTGGACAGAAGGCTGAGCCACTGCCTCAGCACCGGCCAACCGGTGGCCTCAGCACCGGCCAGCCGGTGGCACCCAGCCAGCACAGTGGTTGCTACTGCCTCAGCACCGGCCAACCGGTGGCCTCCTCACCGGCCAGCCGGTGGAGCCTGAGCCCGAGCCCTCCTCCATTTTGCACACACCAGCCAACTGGTGGCTCTGCACCGGTCAACCGGTGGACCCAGTCAAACTAGCTGTTGGGCCTTTGACCAGGCTGGTCCACTTGCCTCCCAACGGCTCCGAAAGCCTTTCCAACGGCTCCGAAGCATCCCAAAGTCCATATGTGGGTTCCCCCTCTATAAATAAAGGACCTTGAACCCCCGAAAGCCTAAGGATTAACGTCGGAACTATAAGGAAGCCCACGGGACACATTTTGATCATTTGGCTAACCTCCGGCAGATTGCTTCAAGGGAACCCCAATTGCTCCAATCAATTCCACATCCAAGGAGCTCCATCAAAGAAGCTTAGGAGAGCACTTCATCAACTTCGTCAATCATTTGGAGCCCAAGGCTTCTCCCATTACGGTTTTTATTGTTTTATTTATTTTGAGCTTAAATTTGGGTTTGTGCCTACAAACCCCCCACTTCTTTCATCCCTCTTTCCTTGGGTTCTCACACCACCTTTAAGGTGTGAAGAGGTTAGACAAGCCTTCCCTTTAAAAGGCTTGTGACATAGGTGAGCTAGCCTTCACCTATAAGAAGGCTAGTGGGTTCTTACTAAACCATTAAAAGTAAGTGGGTTCTTGCATAACCATATAAAAGAAAGCTGTAATAGGTTCTAGACTACCTGTAAAGTCTAGTGGGTTTCTTGCTAAAACCATTGAAAAGCAAGCGGTAGAATCTCTCAACGGTTGAGTTGGGAGCGGAGACGTAGGCCGGGTTTTTGGCCGAACTCCATTATCGATTCTTGTGTCTTGCCTCATTTATTTCCGCTGCATTCTTTAACTTTGATTTTAATTTGTTAATCATTTTTTAAAAGGCAATTCACCCCCCCTCTTTCCATCACTTCTCCTTTTCTCCGCCCAACAATTGGTATCAGAGGGAAGTTTGAGTAATACCTTAATCGGTTTCAAATTTAAGATCCTTTTGTGATGGCCTCAACTTCTTTCGCCCCCGAAGGCTATTCTTTGGGTCGTGCTCCATTTTTTGATGGAACTGACTACACTTATTAGAAAACCCGCATGACCACTTTTCTTAAAAGCATTGGTTATCCTATTTTTAAAATTGTCATGCATGGTTATTCAATTTCTTCTCCCGATGAATCCAAATGGACCCCGGAAGACATTGCCAATTTTGAGCTTGATGGCAAAGCCATGAATGCTCTTCATTGTGGGTTAGACCGTACTGAATTTAATCGTATTTCTACTTGCTAATCTTCCCATGATATTTGGAATCTTTTAGAAATAACCCATGAAGGTACTAAAGGCCATGACAAGCCTGATTACCCACTCAACAAGAAAAAGGCCAAGAAAAAAGAGAAGAAGAAGGCCTTCAAGGCCACATGGAGTGATAGCTCCTCTTCATCCTCCTCCTCCTCCTCCTCAAGTGACAACGGTAAAAAATGTCTAATGGCATTTCATGAGGTAACCTCTTCCGACTCCTCTTCCTATAGTTCTTCAAATTCTTTCAATCACATGTCTTATGAGGATCTCCAACATGCGCGAGATCAATTGGAGGAAGGTTTTCACGAACTTTCTTCCAAATTCGTTTCTCTAAAAAAGAATTTCAAAAAACTCTCTTCCGAGAAAGAACAACTTCTCAAAGAGAAGGAAGAGATGTCCCTAAAAATCCAAAACTTTCCTGATATTGATTCCATGGAATCAACCATCAAAGATCTAAGGGAATCCCTAGCTAAGTTCACCCAAGGGGAACAAAATTTGACCAATCTCCTAGGTTCCCAACGTATATCCCGAACCACCCAAGGGCTTGGCTATTCCAAGCAAGCTTCCTCCTCCCATGCACCTACTATTTTTGTAAGGGGGAGCTCCCAATTTAAATTTTGCAATTATTGTAAAAAACCCGGGCACTTAATTTATGAGTGCAATTGCAAAAATGCCCGGTATGGTAGGCCCAAAACCATTTTCCTTAACGATGAATTTTTTAGGAGAAGACCCGCCACTAGACAAGTATGGATTGAAAAATCCCTATTAGCGAGTCTCTCCGGCCCAAAATTTATTTCGGTTTCAAAAACCTCTCCCCGGTGACTTGTTGTTTTTATTTAGGGGGAGTTAGGATAGTTTAAAATCATTTGTTTCTAAACTTTCATTTCAAAACTTTATTTTTATTCAAACTTTCATTTTCAACACTTGGTATCAAATTTTTCAATTCAATCTTTCATTCAAAACTTTCAATTCAAACTGTTACTCAATTTTTAATTTCAAAACTTTCAAATCAAATTTCAAAAAATTTCAATTGGTTTAAAATATCTATCTTGTTTTTCAAACGATTCCCTCAATCAAGTTTTATGCCCCGTGCTATTTTGATAATCACAAAGGGGGAGAAATTCTTAGTTGATTGGGGGAGAAATCTTTCTCTCATGCATTGCTTGTTTTCAATTTATCCTTTAAAGCATGCCTTTCATTTCAGTTTTTACATTGATTGTTTTGGTGATTGTGATCATCAAAATAGGGGGAGATTGTTGTACCTCTCGTACCCCTCAAGGTTTTATTTTCATGATCACAATCACTCAATTATTCATCTAATCTTGTTTTCAAGTGTTTTTGTTAATAGGCGTGATTTCAGATGGCCAAGGAATTGGGCCAAGAAAGAAAGAAGGCCAAAGTGGACTGTTTTCATGTCCACCGGCCAACCAGTGGCTCTGTACCGGCCAGCCGATGGACCCTGGGCAGAAGGGACACCCACTGCCTCAGCACCGGCCAACCGGTGGCCTCCTCACCGGCCGACCGGTGGCACCTGGACAGAAGGCTGAGCCACTGCCTCAGCACCGGCCAACCGGTGGCCTCAGCACCAGCCAGCCGGTGGCACCCAGCCAGCACAGTGGTTGCTACTGCCTCAGCACCGGCCAACCGGTGGCCTCCTCACCGGCCAGCCGGTGGAGCCTGAGCCCGAGCCCTCCTCCATTTTGCACACACCGGCCAACCGGTGGCTCTGCACCGGTCAGCCGGTGGACCCAGTCAAACTAGCCGTTGGGCCTTTGACCAGGCTGGTCCACTTGCCTCCCAACGGCTCCGAAAGCCTTTCCAATGGCTCCGAAGCATCCCAAAGGCCATATGAGGGTTCCCCCTCTATAAATAAAGGACCTTGAACCCCCGGAAGCCTAAGGATTAACATCCGAACTATAAGGAAGCCCACGGGACACATTTTGATCATTTGGCTAACCTCCGGCGGATTGCTTCAAGGGAACCCCAATTGCTCCAATCAATTCCACATCCAAGGAGCTCCATAAAAGAAGCTTGGGAGAGCACTTCATCAACTTCGTCAATCATTTGGCGCCCAAGGCTTCTCCCATTACGGTTTTTATTGTTTTATTTATTTTGAGCTTAAATTTGGGTTTGTGCCTACAAACCCCCCACTTCTTTCATCCCTCTTTCCTTGGGTTCTCACCCCACCTTTAAGGTGTGAAGAGGTTAGACAAGCCTTCCCTTTAAAAGGCTTGTGACATAGGTGAGCTAGCCTTCACCTGTAAGAAGGCTAGTGGGTTCTTACTAAACCATTAAAAGTAAGTGGGTTCTTGCATAACCATATAAAAGCAAGCTGTAATAGGTTCTAGACTACCTGTAAAGTCTAGTGGGTTTCTTTCTAAAACCATTGAAAAGCAAGCGGTAGAATCTCTCAACGGTTCAGTTGGGAGCGGAGACGTAGGCCGGGTTTTTGGCCGAACTCCGTTATCAATTCTTGTGTCTTGCCTCATTTATTTCCGATTCATTCTTTAACTTTGATTTTAATTTGTTAATCATTTTTTAAAAGGCAATTCACCCCCCCCTCTTGCCATCACTTCTCCTTTTCTCCGCCCAACATGGCCTAGTTTCTCCTGGTTCCCACCATTTTCTAAAAAAATAGAAAAGGTTAGAGAAAAACACCAGTCAACAAGTCACGAATAAATAACTTATTCATTTGTACAATTTTCACTAAAGGCATAACTTATGGGATCCCTATATAAAATTCTTCTATTCATATTTGTACTTAGTCTCATACTAGAGGTTTTCTCTAGGGTTTACTAATCCTAATTCCCATATTAACTAAACCTTGCCTCTGATACCAACTACAGTGACCCTATATTTTCTTACATTAATATTACATCATTATAAAGATAAAAAACATAATAGTATAACACCACAAGGATACATAGGTTTATTTTCTTGGTAAAACTAGGACCAAACACAACTTTTACAACATCAAGCATAAAAATTTATTTAATTCCTTCTTCTCTAGATTCTTATTGCCTCTTAACCTCTCCTTAGTACATGTAGTCACCTAAGGATATACATCAAAAAGGGATAAGATAAAATCATAATAAGAGGATAGATATTAAAAATATAATAATAGGTTAGCATAATCATAACATAGGCAAAATATTATGAACATGAGAGGAATCATTAATAAAAGACTTGAAATGTGGCAATGCATAAAAAATAAAACATCATGTCTTAGTGGTTAAATACCACACATACTTGTGAAAAATGATAAAATCATGTTCATGCATAATTTCATTTTTACTCAAGATATTTATCACTTTACCCAATGCATTGGAGCACTGAATAATTCCAGGTGCACCCATCATATCATAACATTCATTTTGTGCTATATAATTCTGAGCGCACCCGTCACATCATAATATTATCATTATCATGCATGCCACATAGAACATATATAAAAAATGAACATAAATAACCCATGGAAAGGAATGGTTTTAATCTCATAAGAATAAATTAATAAACTTTTGGTTCTCAAAAGAAAGTGGGAATAACATCCTTGATACAATAACCATCAACCTTGAGTGAGAAATAAAAGGTGTGTTTTCTAAAGAAGAGTTCTTTTGGAAAACATTTGTTTGACATAAACTCCAGTGGAAAATATTTATATCCTAGAAAAGGTAAGATAATGATGAGAAATTTATTTTTAAGGACTAAACATACCCAAAATGGAGTAAAAGATGGAGAACCCGAAGAAAGAAAGTTGGGTTCGAGAATTTCCCCTTACCTTGTATCCGAACGCTTTCTTCACTTTAATGTCCTCTATAACCACATTATATTCATTAATTAATAATTCCAGAACCTTTTGTACATGAATATGGTTCATTATTGTTTAATTAAGTTATTTTATGGGATTTTGTATGAGTTATAGAATTTAAAAACATTTTTCAAGAATGTTCATTTTTATGGTATTCTTGAATGGTTCACTTGTATTCATGAATGGAAGTTCGTGTAGAACCTAGGTAAACATAAAGAACTAATATTACATGTTATTAATGATATTATGGGAGTTTAAATTATCTTATGATGAATTATTTTATATACCATGTGGATGAATCATTAGTTAAAATTTAATGATGATCATTTCGGTTAATTCGGGCGATTTTTCGACCACAACGAACTTGTTGTGTTTAATCATTTAGTAATATGTACGTAAGTTAGTTACAGAACATGAAATAGGATATAATAAATATAATATAATCTGTTTCAACCATAAAAATGGTTTCACAACCAGATCTGATGGAGGTAAAGGAAAAAATAAAACATTTCATTCTTGAAGGTGATAAACTAACACCTCACGAACAACGTTTTCTTTTCTAAAATAAAAAGATGAGGAGAAGGGGTTGGATGATATAATATCCCATTATTATAATAAAATTACAGTATATGGGAGATAATATATTTAAAATACCATTTGGATTAGGATAGGTGGGGAGATATTAAGAAAATAACTTGAAATTGAAAAAAAATAAAGGAAAAGAGAGAGGGGGAAATTACCTCTTGAATCCTCCTCTTGATATCCTCCTTAAGGAACCCAATATTGGTTTATTGATGAAACTATAAGCTCTTGGAAATGGTATAGGGGATAGGAAAGATTCTTGGTCAGTGTTTAGACAAGGCTTGAAGCTTGAGAGGTGTGAGTAAATGAGGGTGTGAGGGTGGTATTTATAGTGGAGGGGAGAGAAGTTTTCTTAATATTTTAATCATTTATTTATTAATTTCTAAAAATATAAGAAATAGTGATGATTCCATTACCAAGAATATTAAATAGGGAATGTGAGTTCTAGATTTGGGTGATTACATCACTTGTGATGTTAGGAATAATGGGTTTAAATTATAATGTATATATACAGTAAATTAATGTATTTTACTATTCACCAAAAATTCAAGTATTTTAGAAAAAACCCAAAATTTCACCCAAACCATTTTTTGATGTGTAGAATAAAAAAATGAAGTCCATTTTTCAAAAATGATTTTATAAATATGATTAATTTAATTTTTAATTAAAATCATAATTTACATGAAAAATACAGTTTTAAAACATTTGTTTACTTATTCCAAAACATAGGTAAACCATGTTTTAAATTAAATACCACATATATATTATCATAAGTGAGATTAATATTCATAAGGGTGACATTAATATTCATAAGGGTATGTTATTATTCACCAAAAATTATGTTTTATCTGTTAGACTCCAAATATCTTACTGATCGCAACCGCGTATATTAAATTTTCAAAATTTAACACATAGAAGGGGAAAGTTTTTGTTTAATGATTACATAGTATTCAGTATCATGATATGTAATTGTGATTCCTAATGTGATTATACTATAAGGAATAATTATAAGAAGGTATTTCCATTGATAAAACATTGGGTCGTTACATGTGCTACCTTCGTTAGTCAATCCACAATGACCCAAATAGCATCATTCTTCCAAATATTCTTTCGAAGTCCTATCATGAAATCTATAATCACGTCATACCACTTCCATTCCAGAATAGGTAATGGATGTAGTAGGCCTCCAAGTTGTTGATGCTCTTCTTTCATCTATTGATAGGTGAAACATCTTGTTACGAACCCAGTTATCTCCTTTTTCATGTCTGGACACCAAAACTGTCATCCATGGTCACGATACAATTTTTTCACCCTAGGATGTACTTCCCACCTTGATGAATGAAATTACTGCATGAGTTCCTCTCACATACTCGTAGGCACAATAACTCTATTTTTCATATATATGATCTCATCCTCATATATTTTATAGTATGAAGGTATCTCCCCACCTTCATGGATTTCCCTTAAAGATAAACACTCTATATCCTTGTACTTCCTATCCTTGACCCATATTAAGAGTCACTACTACCGAAACCAAAGTCATCCTCTCCGGAATCTCTTGAACTACCACATGAATTTCCTCCAGAAAAGTCATCATCTTCCACTCTGCACTCGACTCATGTACCAAATTAGTCTATTTTTTTCTTCTCAAGACATCAACCACACTATTCCCCTTCCTAGGTGTATATTCTACTTCAAAATCAAAGTACTGTATATACTCTACCCATCTTTGTTACTGAAGATTCAAGTCGCGTTGTGAAAATAAATACTTTGAACTTTTGTGATCCCTAAAAACTGTAAAATTTTCACCTAAAATATAGTGTCTCCAACACCTAAGAGCATAAACCGCTGCTTTTAACTTGAGGTCTTGCGTAGGGTAATTCCGTTCATGCAGCCTCACCTGTTGTGACCCATAAGAAATGACTCTATCCCCTTGTATCAACAAAGCTCCGAGTATGACCCAAAAAGTGTCAAAATACATCGTGTAATCCTCAACTTACTCAGGTAATACCAAAATTGGTGCTGATGTCAAGCGCTTCTTCAAATACTAGAAGGAATTATCACATCCTTCTGTCCAAACAAACTTTATCCCTTTCTTTTTCAAACTAGTAAGCGGTGCTGCCAATCGGGAAAAGTCATGGATAAACCTCCTGTAATAACTAGCTAATCCCAAAAATCTTTGAATATCAAAAATATTCTTAGGCTACTCCCAAGAAATCACTGTCTACACTTTTTATGGGTCCACTACCAGACCTTCTTCTAAGCTGATGTGCCCCAAAAAGTGTACCCTATCAATCCAAAAATGACATTTAGATAACTTGGCGTATAGACGATGATCTCTCAATGTACCTAGGACAATGTCAAGATGTTGGGAATGATTGTCATGAGTCTTAAAGTACACTAAGATGTCATCCACAAACACCACCACAAACTGATCTAAGTACAAATGAACTATCGTATTCATCAAGTCCATAAACACTGCCGGAGTATTATAAAAAACTCATAAAGGCCATACCTTCTCCTGAAAGTAGTTCTTGGTATATCAGAGGTCCGAACTCTCACCTGACGATAACCTGATCTCATATCGATATTTGAGAACACACTAGAACCCTTCATATAGTTAAACATCTCATCGATACATAGAAGAGGATATCAGTTCTTCATAGTCATTTTGTTAAACTTTTGGTAATCGACACACAAGCATAAACTCCCATTGGCCTTCTTTGCAAATAGAACGGGTGATCCCCAAAGAGACATACTTGGATGGATAAAACCCTTATCCTCCAACTCTTCCAATTGCATTTTGAGCTCTTGAAGCTCATTCAGTGCCATTCTGTAAGGTGGAATAGATACTGGATCAACCCCCGACATAAGCTCAATAGTGAATTCTACATCTCTCTTAGGTGGAAAACCTGAAAAGTTCTCAAGAAATGAATCCTGAAATAGTTCTACTATTGGTGGACGGACATCTTGCCTACCACTCCCATCATCTAGCAAAAGACTAGAAAATTGGGTTATGATCTCTCCCAGTCTCTAATTAATTGGCCCTGCTCAGCCTGTATGGATATTCTATTCTCCATGAAGAACATATTGGTCACCCTCAGGAGATACAATGGTCACTATCCTACAGTAATAATCTATGTGGTCTCGGTATGCGACTAGACACTCCATACCCATAATCAGGTCAAAGCCCATTATATCAAGGACATATATATCCCAATGGAAATGATACTCTTCGATATCTAGAGAACATCCCTTGCATAAACAGATATTCATAGTCCATTTTCCCAATGGTGTATCGATATTCACCTTCCGGCTTACAAACTCCACCTCTAGGCTCGATCCATTAACAATTTTTGCAGATATAAAGGAATGAGAGGCACTAGTATAAAACAAGGTAGTAGCTAAAGTAGAAGAAATAAGAATAATACCTCTCACTATCGATGGAACGGCCTCGCTCTCCACAAGGTTATAATACACTGCATGTAACTAGCCTTACCCTCTTCCCTGTGGTGTCATATGACTCCCCTCAGTAGAACCACTCTACTGGTACATGTGCTCATATCCTAAAGCACCATACCCAATTCCTATACCACCTTTTCCAGTAGAACTCCAACTTCCAGACCTATATCATGTAGAATACCCCCTTTTGACACTCTAACTATGAGTAGTTTCCCCCTCAGCACCAACCTACCACGAATTCCCACAAAACATCTGTGGGTGTCCCATCTTGCCACAAAATCGGCACTCCACTGGTGGTTGAGGATAATGTGTACGATAGTGTCCATACCTACCACACTAGTGGAAAATCACATGAGAAAGATCTGGTGTAACTATTCCTCCTGACTATCCACCTTGATTTCCACTATCCTAACTAAGATTCTCATGATGGTGATTCCTTCTCCCAGAAGGCACACTCCCTGATCGTCCATCTACCTATCCAGTACTAGAAGCCTCTTTCAGGTTACCCTATGAAATGAGTGACTGATTAGCCACTTTTGAAAATTTCTTCAGCCTAAAGATATTCACCTAGGAATTAATTTCACACTTAAGTTTTCCCTGAAATCATTTTGCTAAAGAAACCTCATTTTCCACCAAAGATGGAGCAAAACACTATAAATCTGTGAAAAGTTCAGTGTACTCCATTATTAACATACTTCATTGTGTCAGATTCATAAAATCTGAAGCATTCTCTTGCCTTAGCATGTTTGGATAGAAGTGTTCCAAGAACTTTTCTAAAAATTCCTTCCATAACATATCATCAGTCTTTCTAAATTATACCTGAATGTCACACCAGTGCTTCACTGAACCCTGTAGCATATAAGCAGCCAACTTGACCCTCCTCTCAGTTGGAGTCTCCAAATGGTCAAGTATCATCTCTATGTATTTAATCCAGAATTCATATCCCTAAGGTTCACCCTCTCTAGTAAAAGTATGAGGGTACTGTCGCTAAAACTCCGTTGTCAAATCAGACATGATTTTCTGAACTTTCTCTATGTATCTATCCATAAATTTCATGAAGGGAGAAAAGTTATATTGGAAATTTTCCCCTTCCTCCTCAGCTTGCGCCAATAGCACCTCAAGATCCCCATCTGGAAGTTCATTATGGGCAATACCCCTCGGTATCTCCCTCAACAAGCGTTGTGGAGGCATATCTATACAAATCCAAACACATGTCTCAGGTCTCATAATGAAACCTTATAACATTTATGTAAGAGGATAAACTAACACAACAAGTTTCAACATGCCCTTTATCCCTTTTCTCACCACACGATCAACAGTGAGGCCTTATCACTACCCTTAACCATCCTACTCCATGTTCTTGGTTAACAAGGATACATTCATTCTAATCAAGTAATCCAACCATTAATTAATCAAATTATTTAACTCAATAATTAATTAATTTATCATACTCATTTCATCAATCAAGGTTCTCATTAAACACCCATTTATTCTCATTTTTCATCATTGTTTCAATCTCACATCATGGAAAAATAGTTCAAGTTCAACAACTTACCCATAACCCATTTTCACATGAGTGCCTAGAATGATGCATGTCACAATAACCCTGAGTACCTAGAATGATGCATGCAAACTCAACAATCATGCCTCTTTAGTCCATGAATCAAAATTCAACAACTTTCAAAACAAATATCACATCACACCACAAGTGCATCAGTCAAGATGAAATAATATACTAATGTAATAACAAATAGCAATCACAAAAATCCCACCCCGAGTACTAGGATTTTCCCCTGTACATGGGTTTGAAACTCCCATGCACGCGATCATTACCAAGCCTTGACTCTTCCTAGTCTCCTGTCTACCCCCAAAAAAGTCAGAAAAAAGAAGAATAAAGAAAAGAAAACCCCTCTGATACCACTTAGTGACGTCCCAAATCAGGAGCCACTGAATGATACCCCAATCCGATTGACCACATTCCCTCAAGCACGCCTCCCCGTACACCAGAGGGTGCTGACTAGTAGCGAGGGTCTGGTAAGTTAATCTTGAGGAGACTGTACCCTTTTTTATAAGAATAAAACACCAATAGAAACAAATAACAATAACCAAGTACGAAAGTGTATAAATAACCATAATGAATCAATGTCATATGATAGTCAAAAATTGAAAATACAATACTCAATTTAAAGGTAAACCATGATATGAAAATTCAAGTTTCAAGTGTTTATAAAGCAACTAAAAGTAAAGACACAAAGACTCCAAAATGGGTCCCAAACCACGTCTGGTTCTGTCTCCATTGCTCAAATCGCAAACAACAACCTATCCTAGGGCCTTTACCCTATCCTATCATGCAAAAACAAAGTTTGATTGGGTGCTGATCAGGAGGCCTGAATAGGGTGTGATTACAACTTAGTAGGACACAACCAATGGTGTCTAAAACGAGTCCAGTTAAAAGATAGTGCATGCAGTTTTATGAATAAATAAATACAATTCATAATTTAAACAGTTAAACATTGTTATTTAATCTTTAATAAACACATTTGGAATATTTAAAATCATGTTTTTAATTTGAATCATCATTCATTATCATTAATCATTGGGGTAGGTTGTCATGACTAGCACCCAAATTCTCAGTTGAATTATCATTCATTATTATCATTAATCATTTGGTGTAGGTCATCATGCCTAGAACCAAAAATCTCATTGAGTGTAGGTCAGCATTCCTTGCACTCCTTTTCTCATTCAGTGTAGGTTTTCATGCCTATCACCCCATAAACCCAAGCTTGGATAACTATTGGGGAGGAATGCCATGTCTAAGTCCCAACTTCTAATTGGTCTAGAACACCATGTCTAGAAACACAAAAATATCATCCTTTTAATCATTATTTAATTCTCAAGAATTTTCCACATCATATCATTACTAATCCAATGATTAGTTAAACATTTAAAAGGCCATTAGTTAACTCAACAATTAACTAAGAACAAAACCCATTAATTAATTCATCAATTAAATAATCAATCAACACAATTATCTTTCCATAATTAATTATTCACAATTAATTATCCACATTAAATCTCAACTTGTCATAATTAATTCTCACATTTAATTATCTTTGATCATCATCATGACACATAATTAATTCTCACAATTAATTATCTTTATTCAATATCATGGAACATAATTAATTCTCACAATGAATTATCTTACGAATCCAACATAGTTCCATAATTAGTTTACCCCAATTAATTATATTTTCAAAAAAATTCAATATCTCAATTACAATATCTCAACCCATAATAAATCTCCAAAACAAATATCAATTTGGGAAACCCACCTTCATTTTTTTCATGATTCAATTATCAATTAATCCCCAAGGTAATCATAAGTCAAACCAATTTCCTAATTACTCCAATTTAAGAAATCAATCATCAAGGGAATATTGTAAATCATAAAATAACATTAATATATCATAAATCATGACTATGGGAATTCTATTTAGACTACCTACTTTATTTTATTTATGGAAGTTACCCTAGAGAAAATCCCCAAAATCCAAGAGGCACAACGTTATCGATCAAGCTTCATATCTAAATCCCTAAACCAAAATTAAGATCAAAGGTACCATGATCTTTCAAATCTAGATATAGATCCATAATACTAGATCTAGATATCAACTCATAAGTTTATATATAATTAAATAGGGGATATCTTACTTGAAAATATCTATAAAAGATAAGATAAAGAATGGGAGAAGCATTAGGATGAAATCCACTCACTGGGAGGAGAGCAGATCTTCAATCTGGGCTTTCGATCTTGAACAATGGTGTTCAGATCACCTTGTAATCCCTCCAGAAGGATTTGGGAACACCTAGAAATTTTCAATCCTGAGCTGAGGTCAAAATATGGGAGTCTCGGGGGGTTAGGGTGGTTTTAAAAAGGATTTTTGGATATTAAATTCCATGCGCATGGTTTCCTGGTCAGAGGCACACGGTTAGGCAAAACATGCACCAATCGTGCGGACCGCTCTGTCCAGATTTGCATGGTTGGAATAGTTTGGCCACACAATTTGTAAAACTTTGTGCAAACCGTGCAGACCTATTTGTCTAGTTTTCACACTTTCCATGGATTGGTCACACGGTTTGTTAAACCATGCACAAACCATGCACAACCAACTATCCCTCAGTTTTCCTTAAAATTTCACCAAAACACACCCCAAGACACTACTCCAACTCAAAGTTATTTAAAAGCCTCAAAAAGTACCTGAAAAATTCTTCCGAGATGACTCTATAAAAGGCTGGGATCTTACAAGAACATATGATGCTAAATGAATGATATATTCAATGGATATGATCTCTAAAATAATAAATTCCTAACTAAATCATTGTATATTATTTTGGAAGGACCACAAATCATTTAAAGAATGTTCAAAGTGTGGTACTTATTGATACAATAAA
The DNA here is from genome assembly GCA_963277665.1 of Viscum album. Classification (NCBI taxonomy): domain Eukaryota; kingdom Viridiplantae; phylum Streptophyta; class Magnoliopsida; order Santalales; family Viscaceae; genus Viscum; species Viscum album. The sequence continues at coordinate 383,362,406 of OY728122.1, forward strand.
GATGAATCAAGTCCTATGAATAATGTATACTACTTTCCAATCATTCTAAGGTTTAGGCACCTATATGGAAGTGATGATATTTTAAGGCAATTGACTTAGTATGCAGATACAAGAAATAAATATGGGAAAATTCATCAACTAAATGAATATCCTAAGTTAAAGAAAATTGATCATAAGTATCTTGGATTTGGAAATAAGATGAGAAACCTTCTTCTTGTGTTATCTATATATGGAGTAAATACTTTTGGTTTTCAAAGAAAAACTCATAATATATAGATGGTTATGTTGGTAAATTATAACTTTCCACCATGGTTATGCATGAAACAAAAATATATTATGTTATCCATATTTATATCAGGACCAAAACAACTGGGAAATGATATTGATGTTATTTGGATCCATTTATTGAATATTTGAAATTATTATGGGATTCAGGTGTTATTTTGAATGATGCTTACCAAAATGAAGATTTCACTTTGAGATCCATGTTTGATGGAATGATGAATAAATTTCCTTCTTATGGAAAATTTTCAAGATATACCATTAAAGTAACTCAAGGGTGTCCCATTTGTGAACAAGGTACACAATAAATTAGGTTGAAACATTTTTCTAAGACTGTGTTTTTAAAACATCATAGATTTCTACTTAGGTGACATGATGACATCATTTGATGGGAGTTCAGAAGAATGTACAATACTCTCTCCACAAAAAGGTGATCAACTGTTTAAAAAAGTAAAATATATAGACATTACTTTTGGTAAACATTTTTTAAAAAACCTTATGAAAACTAGTTGGAAAAAGAGATTAGTTTTCTTTAATTACCATAATATAATTATTTGTATGTTAGGAATTTTCTTGATGTTTTGCATGTTGAAAAAAACATATGTGATAGTTTCATTGAAATGTTACTAAATTCACCCCAAAAAATAAACAATGGAATTACGACTAAGTTGGACATGATTTACATGGGAATATGGGAAGAGTTGGCACCAGTGAAGGATGAAAAAATAGACTTTTTTTTCTCTAGCTGCTTATACTCTTTCCAGGTAGGGGAGATATTAGTTTTGCAACTTCTTGAATGATGTAAAGGTTCCAAAGGGGTATTCATCAAATATCACGAAATTCATGTAAATGTATGATTTAAAGTTAAAGTGTTTTAAATCACATGACGAACATCTTTTGAAGCAAGATCGAATTCCTATAAGTTTAAATTTCATTTTCCTAAGAATTTCTATCATAGATTAACCAAGATCTATTTTTTTCAAAGATATATGTAATAAAGTTATAGACCCAATGATATTTTAAACTATGGAAAAGGAAATTGCAATTATATTATGAGAATTGGAAATGTTCTTCCTATCAACATCCTTTTATATTATGGTTTACCTAATGGTTCAATTGGTAAGAGAGATTCAACTATATGGTCTTATACGTTATAGATGGACATACCCCATAGAACGGTATATGAATATATTGATAGGGTATGTGCTTATCCACATAGATATGCTAATATTAATTGATTATATTTTAATATTCAAGTGTTTCAAAGTCTATAAACATTAGTTTTAGTACATTTTATAAATTGAACTTCATTTCTCATCACATGTGAAATTCTTCTTTAAAGTTAGAATTTGGACCCAATTAATAATCTATTTGTGGAAAACATTATATTCATTATTTGAATTTGATATTTTGGGATATGATTGATAACATTTTTTGGAACATTTTTTCTTTTAGGATCAATGGATTACTCATAAGGGAATATGGACATTTTTGGCTATGAATGCAGAAATGTATGGACAAAGTATAATGGGCCTTATGCCCATTAAATAAAAGTAGAGCCCACATTTCAAGCCCAATGAAGCTAAAATTTTAAATTTATATAGATAAAATTATGGGGATCATTTAATTAAGCTATGTACTGAGCTAATTGTGATTTTTTCAAGGATATCTAGTGATCCAATGTTGTCATTTAATCTGTGTTCCAAATTTGATGGACTATAAAGTCAACCCACCAATTTTATCATAACATATGAATGGATGATCCAATTGGAATAAAATTTTATAAGATATTATAATAAACATGAAATATAATAATTCTCTTATACTATCCCTAAATATTCATCTATATTCAATGTCAAATTCGAACATCCAAAAGAGGGATGAATCTGATCCTATTTTTGTGATCAAAGTTAAAAAGTCAAATTTACTTTGATTTCAATCCCACCTCTTACTATCCTAATTAAATGAGAGGGAATTGATTGATGGGTTATTAACTTTATTAATTTTTTTATAAATTTATTTAAATTATTAAATTATTTTTCTTAGAAAATCTCAGATCACTAATTCATGATGTTTATAAAAAATGAGATAATTCCACAACATCGTTAACCAATTTAATCCATACACAATGACAAGGATATTCACCAATTCAATTATAGTATCACTTAAATTATCACACTAAGTAATTGGATCATACTAGAATTCAAAATATATCATTTTTAAAGATGGTGAATATGAAGAAGAAAATAACCCATCGAATGGAACTATTTAAAATAATGAACTGATTTAAAATATTAAATAACATGAAATAACATCCTATCATTCCCTAGAGACAACCTAGGATCAACTCAGATTCTTTAATTATTTACATTAAAATATTTAGGTGTTTCACTATTATATTAAATACATTATCTTAGGTACTTTAGTATTTTATTTTACACATTAAAATCAACCTCATAGTTGGAAAATTCATAGCTAATCCTCTATAGAATGTATGTGTCTCTAGGTTTCTTCTTCGGTCATTATGGTTTTGAATCCTACTTGTAATTCTATGATCTCTTATAATAGTATGATAAATTTGTGCATCAGAAAATTTTGGTACCATTTCTAGGGACCAAGTAAATTATCTTAGACACTATCATCTTTTTCTCACCATAAATTCTCTTTTCTCAACCCCATTTATCTTATCTTTTCCCCTTTATGTTTCTGCGTGTCCAAAGAATCTTCAAATCCTTATTTTCACCTATTACAATGGAGTATCATCAAAATTAACCCATCATAAATCGATGATGGAATCAAATGGGAAACCAATATTTGATGAACCTAACATAGAGAATTTCTATGATCAATCGTTGAATGATTACCCCACACATGGTGAAATGTACCATCAGTGGGATGATGAATGCTTAATGGATAAATTTCCATCCCTCTCAAGGATGGTTGAAGAGATCAAACTTAATGAATTCTGTGATGTACAAACTCCTATCCATCCTAATCCATAAAAAATTCTTGAAACATTGTGTGAAAAAATGGATAAAATGAATCCAGAAGTTTCATCATTCAGATTAGAAGTACAAAGCATTGAAACAGTTATATAACCCATTTCCACTCATGTTGTCCCTTCTTCATCACTTATATAAGAATATTTTCTCCCATAAAACTCACATTAATTTAAAGAAGAACCAACCTTTGGATATGGGATATCTGAAAAAGATCAAGGAATTTTTGAAGTGTCATTAAATCAGGAGGAAATTGATTTTTTTGATTCAAAAGAGGATAATTTGACATCATGGGTTGGGTCTCTTGAATATAACCCATTTTATGATTTTTAAAAAACACTAATCACTAATACATTGGAATAAATCACAAAATTTGAGTCCATACCCTTTTATAAAACTGATATATCCAATTTTTTGGTTGAAACATATTTTCAAAAAGAACCAGTTATGTTGAGAAATTTTGAAAATGAAACTGAGTTCAATTATATATCTGAAATAGTGTATAAAAGTGTTATCCAACCCTAGATCAAAATTATTGTCCTTCCTTCACCACTCAAGTATCCATTAATAGTTTATAACCCTAAATTTCAGTTAGAATTAAGTCTTATATTGAAACAAATAAAGTTGGAATGATCATTGTTGACTTTGTCAAGACTATAGAGGCAACTTGATCAATAATTTCTAATATTACTTGGATTTTCAACCTCATTTTAGAGCATAGGGTTTTATATGAAAAAAATTAAAAACAAGAATAAATCTGAATCTAGTAGAGGTGGTAAAAAAATGGGATTCTAAAAATGTTGAATGTTGACATTGGGTAAGCCGGGGGGGGGGGGGTCAAGTTGAGATAAAGACTTTAAAATAAGTGCTTTTCAGGAGGCGAACCAACTTCTCCATTTTTTTTATTTTTTGTTTTTTTGTGTTATTTTTGTTAAGGAAACCCTTTTGAGGCTTCCAATGTCACCTAATGTCTCTTGTGTATAAGATTCAGTAGCCTAATCATTTTAATATTTCCAAATGAAACCCATGCTTTCTAATGTTCAAACCCAACCTTTAATCACCCCAAGGAGTCAACATGTGATGTGAATACAAAGTGATTAGTTTATTATTTATGGGTCACCAATTACAAACTAGGTGGTTTTGTTCCATAATTTCATTTCAAATCACATCTACCCCTATTTCTTCCCAATTTTAATTTCTCTCTTCTCTTCTTTTTCAAAACCAAGGGCAACTTCATTCTAATTTTGGGGGAGTGAAAATATGAGATTATGGAAAAAACAATTTGCGATTTTATGATAAAAATTCAATTCAATGAATAAAATCAATTCATTATCCTTACATGCATTAATGTATAATGTGAAACATGAAAAATGAATGAAAACATAATGTCAAATGATTTTGAAAGCCATGATTAGGCTTTTAATTCATGTTAAGGTTCATCAGAATTGTTTTTGGAAAGTGGGGTTATCCTTTGTGAATTTTCAATTTTTACATTTTCATCCTCATAATCAAAATTACACAATGCACATCTATTGGATTTTGGGTGTAAGTTTGATTTCTTGGGACCCTTTCATCATAAAATGGGGTTTGGGGACAATTTCATTTTAACTGGAGTATCCAACAAAAATAATTGAAAAAATACCACATATAGTAATGTTCTTTTCCAAATGTGTGGCATTTGACAGTTGGGGATCGTGACTCTATAGTTTTTTTACCCAGAGTTAGGATTTACACCTCTTTTTTATATCATGAAATTGGAAATATTTCTGTAATTAGGAACTTGGGGTTTTTGTCTCCATATTTATCTTACCTAGAGTTAGTCTTTTCATCTATATTGTGGTTAAAAAAAAGAAAATAGAGAAAAAAATAAAAAAAGATAAAATTAGATACTCATCTTAAGGTTTAATGTGATTTCCACCTAGTGGTTTAATTTATTTCCCCTTGAATAAGAAAATTTACCTAATGTTATTAACTTATTAATAAGTTTTTATTTACTCCCTTTAATGATTTTCTATGAAAAGTTCATAATTGGCGTGAAATATTCATGTTTTAATATTAAATATAATTTTTGAGCATTAGTTGAATTAATATAGATTCAAGTTAGTTTAATATTTTAATAATAAATCACATACTATTGATAAAAATGGTGTGATTATTGTTTTTTTATGTCTCCTTATTCAATTTAAAACATATCATTAAAAGTAATCTTTGTCTAATTCGCCCATTTTAAGGGTCATATGATCCACACAAGAAGACCGAAAGAATCTATAAAGAAAATGGACTGGCCATGAAGATTGAATTTCTAAGATCAATCCATAAGTCCAATTATTTTATTCTCCAAAAAAGTTGGGTTCCAATAAAATGCATCTTGGATAAAAATTTCAAGGCCCAAAACCACAAAAGGGGCCCAAATGATGCATTTAAGTTCATCCCACCATTTTGTCCTAGAATTAAACTTATCACACATTTATTGAATTTTATCTTGATATAGACATACATTAGAGCTATGATTTTTTATTTTAAAATCTAATATATATGTGGATGACTTTTTAGAATAAATGGTTCTAATTTTAGGGCATATTCCTTTTAAAAAACCCACCCACATTTTGGCCTTCAAAAGATCTGGATTGAAATGGATAGATTAAAATTGTTTAATAAGATGACCATAACTTTGGATCCTTAATTCCAATGGTTGCCAAAATTTTAGGGTATTCTCTAAAATTTAATTTCTACAACTTTTAATTATACAATTTCTCTAGATTTTTATGTCTGGAGTATCAAATTGGCGATCCAAATATAGGGGAAGATTTCGAATGAAAACAGTCCAACTCCTTAGGAAATAAATACACCCCTCCTCTCCTTGAAAAGGTTGGAATTACATCACTTAAGGAGGAGGTTTTTCATGACTATAGTCTTTAAAAGTTTCTGGGAAGACTTTCCTTGATCTTTTTTCAACAAGAGATACCTCTCTTACACTTTTATTTTCATGCTCCTTTGTGTTTGTTTTTAATTGTATTTGTGTAAGCTGTTTTCAATTTAGTTTCAATTTTAATGCAAGTTTATTCTTCATATTCTCTTTTAATAATCCACCCTATTTAATTAAATACTAATTCTCTTAAAATAATTTAAATCAAGTTGAAACCCCTCCCCTCTTTTGTTTTCCTCATTTAATCAGAAGTTTATTTTTAATTCTCATCACCATTCGTGTGTGTGTGTTCAACGCACAACTATTTTATTATCCCATTTTTTTCATTCTATTTATAACTAATCCCCATAAAAAACTATTAACATATTAAAAACCATATGAATGGATTAGTAAATATACCATTTGGGTGAGTCATTATTTAGGGATATTAAGTGATTGATATCTTTTTCTTAATGATTATTCTTTAGGTTAATATTGAGTATAATGAACTTAAAATGTCATGGATTAATGAAATGATTTGTATAAAATGTTGATTCCAAGGATTATTGGAACCATAAATACAATAACATAAACAATGACTAATTATGATTCATCCCCTAGTTAATTTATGTCTTGGATTAAAGCCTTAACACTTGGGAATTCTAATCAAAGTCATCTTGTGAAGTGTGTGTTAATTTAATGAAATATAATGAATTATTTAATGATATAATAAGCTTACATACCCAATAATGAACTCAACCAAATAATTATTTAATTTTTTAATCAATATTCATTAATACATCATTTCATTTTATCTCTGTAAACAAATCCCCCCCATTAAAATGAAAAATCACAAAAACAATTAACTATTAAAAAGTATCATTGGCGAGGATTCGACCCGAGTGCCTCTATACACATTAACAGAGCACCAGACCCTTGAATGGTCGATAGGAGACAATTGAACACACTTCAAATGGAACCTTTTCTAAGGATGGTACTATTTATAGTCAGTAGTTTTTTATTTTTGAAAAAAAAGTAAAAAAAAAATAAAAAAAAAACAATTCTGAAAAAAACACAAAGAAAAAACCACCTTCTCATAAAAATCATAAATTAAATAAACCAAAAATAAAAACCCATCTTCCTCATCCTTAAAAAACACCCCCAAATTCCCCATAGCCTACCAAACAATCCATCGTATTTTTTTGACCTAGAAATTAAGAAAACTCTTCACCGACTGAGAAGGGATATTAGGGATAATTAAATCACTCTAAAAACAATAATTCTCTAATCTATTGTTCTAGATATGGACAATCCTAGGGAAAAAACCCCTAAAGAACTCACTACCCCTAATATAAATTACCAAACCCTTGGTATTCAATATCCAAATATTTAGGCTGATTTCAAACTCAAATCATGTTTGATTCATCTTCTACCTCATTTCCATAGGCTATCTGGTAAGGGTCCTCATATTAAACTCAAAGAGTTCCAAGTGGTGTGCTCTACCATGAATCCTCAATGGGTTTCTGAAGAACAAATAAAACTTCGAGCATTCCATTTCTTCCTAGCTGACTCTACTAAGTCATGGCTCTACTAACTCCCTCCTGGTTCCATAATCTCATGGATTGACATGAAGAATCTATTTTTATAAAAATTCTTTCCTACTTCTCTTACTGCTTCTATCTGAAACGAAGTAAGTGGTATTCATCAATTCCCTAATTAATCACTCCATGAGTGTTGGGAGAGGTTCAAAAATCTTCTGGAAACCTTCCAACACCACCAAATCCCTGACCATCTTTTGATAAAATACTTTTTTGAGGGGTTATTGGCTATGGAGAGAACTCTCATTGATGCTGCAAGTGGCGGTGCTCTTGTTGAAAAAACTCTTACAGCTGCATGATATATAATAAGAAATATGGCTATAAAACCACACCAATTCCATACTTGATCACATGATCAAGTCAAAAAAGTACAATAGAATCAATCTATATAGCTAAAAAAATGATTGGGTGGATGAGGGAACTTACAGGTCTTGTGAGACAACTAATAGTGGCTGCTAGAGCCCCAACCTCATCTGCTCCACAATCTTTGTTTCTTAGTCCCATCAAGAATTGTGAAATCTGTAGCTCACCATCTCATCCAACTAACACATTTCCACAACTTCAATAGGATCCATCTGATTCAACCAAACTAATGGATCTCAATGCAGCATATGCTCAGAAGAACACCAACCCCCATCAATCAGGTCAGTTACTTAGAAACTTAAATTAACACCACCCGCCCTTATCTTCAACCTTTAACCAAGGTTTGATATATGTTAATCCCATTAATCATCCTCCTTAGTTCCCACCTCAAAATAAAAACCAATTCCAATATGGTCAAGGTGGTGGTAACTTCAACAACCTTATCCTTTTGTTACTCAACCTCAATAGATCAATCCTCCCCTTTCTCCTCCTGGATTCCACCATCCTAATGATCCTTCTCAATTTCTAATCCAATAAAAGCACTTTACTAATAACCAAAATCAAGGTAATCCAAATGCGGGACATGCCTCTTCTTCCAAGAAACCATGGGAGGCACTGTAGAAGATATTTCCTCCTTCACTTGTTCTATCCTAAAAAACATTAAAACCCTAATTGGTCAAATTGCATCTACCTTAGCCACCAACAACTATCCAATTCTTCCCAACTCCCAGCTCAACCGTTACACAATCCCAAGGGTAATGTAAGTGCAATTGCACTTAAATCAGGAATTTTTTTCTAAGCCTCATAATTGATCCTCCACTGAACCTTTGACTATTTATCTTGAAAATAAAAAGAATAAAAATCCATAAAATGAACCTAAAGCAACTCCCTCCCCTCCTATATCCCTCTATGGAACCCAATTCCTTTTCCTCAAGTTGTCTCTAAGCCAAATAAGTCATTTAAACCTGATACTAAAATGCTCTACATTTTTAGATGTGTTTAATTCAACATTCCCCACTTAGATTCCATCAAAAAAATACCTAAGTATGAAAAGTTTCTTAAGGAGATGTACAACCATAAGAGAAAACATAGGACCATTGAGAATGTTTCAACCCAATAGTCCATACCTATGAAGTCCAAAGATCCAGGGAAATTTACAATTCCCTACCAAATAGGGAGTTTCAACTTAGATGATTCACTCATAGACCTAGGAGCCTTGATAAATGTAATTCCTAAATCTATATTATCTAAACTTGGTCTAGCTCCCTTGCACCCAACAAGTGTTTTCATCCAGTTATCCAATTGGACCATAGATAGTACTGAGGGAATAATTGGGTAAATCCTTGTCTAAGTTAATGATATTATATTCCCAGTCGATTTATATGTCTTTGACATGGAAGGTGAGACAAAATTATTTCATATCTCCTCTGATTATAGGAAGACCTTTCCTCATGATATATAAAACCAAAATGGATGTCCACGATGGAATCTTATATGTGGAACTTTCTGACCAAATGGTCAAGTTCAAAACTTTTCAATCCATGTGATACCCATTAAAGAATCAATATGTATTCTCTATCCATTCTTCTAAAAGTCTCTCTCTTAGTGTGTTGAATCCTATTCCATCATGTTCTTCCTGTTTTACTGATAGAGGAGTTTTTGAATATTTCATCCTCATCAACCAAGTCATAAATGGATAAGTTGATGTTGACATTTCAAATGAAAACTCCATTGATCTAAAGGATCTTGAAAACTCTTTGGAATCCCATATCACCTCTAACCTCCACTGCTCCAACTTGGATGTTAATGAAGAAAAGGAACAAGCATGTTCATTTTTTGATTAAAATCAAATTATCCAACATTCATCATTTCCTATCCATGATTCTGAAAATTCTATTACATGTGAGGGGAACCCTGAAACAATGTGTTTATCCTATCCCGATTGAAGTGATGTTTGTGATATATGTTCTCAAATTAATAAATTGATCACCGGTGATGTTGAGATTGAACATTCTTTGGTGAAAACATTGATATAAAGGATATTGAAAAATTTATTTAGTCTTATGACTCCACTAATCCTCATTAGTGTACATTGGTAAGTGATGAAATAAATGAGTTAAAAACAATTGGGATATCAGACTCTGGTTTCATGTTATCCGAACCTTACATAAATGCACCAAAATAATTGAAACATCTTCCCAAATTTCCAATCATAGAAAACCATCACTTTGTGGAAAACATCATTCCTCAAGTTGAATACCAAAGGGAGGATATCCATATTCTCTTTCCACCCCCATTTAACTGAAAGAGTAACAAAAAGGAAGGGAATAAATTATCGAACGAGTAATCAGAACTCCCAAAGGAGATATTTTTCTATAAGCACTCTGGAGTCATTAAAATACTATGGCCACCATCAGACTATGGATAGTCCACTACAACTTTCCAGCTGTAGAAAAAAATAAATGCAACACTTCATGGGAGACAACCCAAGTTTTCTTTTACTTTTATGAAAATTTAATTTATTTTTACTTTTTAATTAAATGAATAATGTTTTTTGTTTTTGTTTCTCTTTTAGGTAATTTTCATTTTCTAAATCATCACCATGAGAGGAAACACATCCCAGGAACCACATTGACTTCCATTAGATCTCTAACTTCTATAGTTGATCCACCACTTGATAAATATGGAGACCCACCAAATCCAAACTAGGAGGAACCTCTTTCTCTTTAACTCTCTCTATTGTCCTCTCTCCCTCTTTCTTCTTCTTCCCCTCTCTTTAATTTTTTACCATGTCCTTCATTAAACCATTTCTTTTTCTCTTTCTCTTTTGTATTGGTGTGTATGTTAAAAATTATAAAAGAAAACAAACTAAAAATAACTAAAAAAAATTTCATGAAAAAACAAAGAGTCATACTTAATCACCATCCAATTTTGAATTTTTTTCCAACCATTTTATGGAGTAAAAAATCCATGTTTTCATATAAAACATTTCTTATTTGCATCCTGAATTTGGATAAATAATCTTGCGTCAAAACCAATAAATTTTGAATGCCCATTTTTAGATTTGGAAAATGATTCTTCCCCAACCATGAGAAAAAAATTGGCTTTCATTCCAAGGTCACCTATGACCACCATTTAATTTTATGCATTTTTCACCCCTGATTGTGAGTCTTGAGATTTTGGACCTTCAAGTTGAATTTCCTACTTTGGTGTTTTTAAATATGATAGATGCATTTTCTGAAACACATGAGAATCATAATAGTCAAATATCCTCCCATTAACCTTACATTAATCCTCCTTTTTAAATCCCCTTAAATCCTATGAAAACATTTTATTTGATAGCCACATTACAGGCCCAATACCTTGTCTCACCCAACATCTACAAGAAATTTTATCTCACAATTTATTTAAATTTAAGTGTGGGGTGCATGGATTTTATTTTTGGTGCCATTTACTTTATTTTAAATGTGTTTTCATATGATTGAGGACACACATCCATTTTAGTGTGGGGGATAGGTTTTTATTTAGTGAGTTTTGGGGAATAGACTATCATTTATGTAATTTTGTAAATGTTATTAACTAGTGTTCAAAAATAAAAAATAAAAAAAAGAATTAAAAAAAGAATAAAAAATGGGTTGTGTATTGGGAAGGTCAAAATTCACTCTTCCTAAATGTTTGATCTTGTTATAGCTATTACAATTAGTGTCGTAATGAGATCGAACATGGTCTGGGATATGGGTGTGAGATCTTTTTAAATTTAAACATTTTAAAAAATGAAAAAAGAAAAAGTAAAAAAGAACACTTATATCATTGGGAGATGTTTTGTGTTTTATAAATATTTCATCTTCTCATCCCCTTCAAATTTTATTCCTCCTTTCTATATTTCTTCACACAATCATGCCCTTATAAATATGTGTTTCCATTTCCTTCCATGTTTCATTTCAAAAAAATTGTGTATTGTTTTAACCATGATGATGTTTTACCCCTCTCCTACTCTCTATTGGACATTAAATTCCTACCATCCCATAATCACAAAAAAACCCCTTCAAAATACATCTTGATTCTTGTGCACTTTAGGATAGGGAATGGAAGCTGAGAGCTATGTCAAACTCTATGATTTTCACTTTTGGTCGGTGAATGAGTGAACCCCTAGAAATAAATTTTTATCATCTTTAGAGGAGTAAGTTTTGAGTTCCAACCTTTTCCATTTGTAATTTGAGTATAAAAAATGAATTGTTTTTGTAATATTGTTTCTGTACCAATTTTTGGTGGAATTCAATATGGATGAGTGAAATGGTCTAAACCTACCCTGATTGGGGAATTTTTTTATATTTGTTAGTGAGTGAGAATGAGTTTGTTATGTTTTTATATTTGTTTCACATGAGGACATGCACAAGACTATGCATGGGGGAGTTGATGTTAATAACTTATTCATAACTTTTTATTTAATCCCTTTAATGATTTTCTATGAAAAGTTCATAACTGGTATGAAATATTCATGTTTTAATATTAAATATAATTTTTGAGAATTAGTTGATTTAAACCATATTAAAGTTAGTTTAACGTTTTAATCATAACTAGCATTACCATAATAAAAATTTTGTGATTATTATTTTATAGGGATCCGTATTCAATTTAAAACATATCATTAGAAGGAAGATTTGGCCAATTTTTCCCTTTGAAGGGTCATGTGATCCACATAAGAAAGCCCAAAGAATCTGTAAAGAAATTGGACCATCCATGAAGATTGAATTTATGGTATCAATATATAATTCCAAATTATTTTATTCTCCAATTTTTTTTTGGGTCAAATAAAAGGCATCTTGGATAAAAATTTCAAGTCCCAACTCATCAAAATGGGCCCTAATGATGCTTTGAAGTCCAACCCACCATTCTGTCTGGGAATTAAACTTATCACAGATTTGTTGAATTTTATTCTGATATAAATATTCATTGGAGATGATATTTTTCAGTGTGAAAGATAATATATAGGTGGCCTAATTTTTATAAGAAATGGTTCTGATTTTATGGCACATTACTATTCAAAAATCCATTCATATTTTTTTCCTTTGAAAAAGTATGGATTGAAATGGACAGTTTAAATTGTTTTAATAAAAATTCTATAAATTTGGATAATTAAGTTCAATGGAATCTAAATTTTGAGAGTATACTCTGAAAATTAATATCTACAACTTTGAGGAATAGAATTTCTCCAAATTTAGCTACCTGGAGTATCAAATTGGCAAGACAATTAGAGAGAAAGATATGGAATGCAAACTATCCAACTCCTTGGGATATAAATACACCCTCCTCTCCTTAAAAATGTTTGACATTTAAGCACTTAATTAGGAGGTTTTTAATTACTAGAGTCTTTCCAAGGGACTTAGAGTACCTTCCTTGATCTTGTTTCAACAAGTGATACCTCTCTTATACTTTTATTTTTGTGCTCCTTTGCATTTGTTTTCAATAGTATTTGTGTAAGCTATTTTCAATTTCAATACAATTTTAATGAATGTTTCTTCTTCATATTCTATTTTAATCATCCGAACACTTTTATTAAATATTAATTCTCTTAAAATAATTTAAATAAAGTTAAAACCCCTTCTCTTCTTTTTTTCCTCATTCAATCAAATGTCTGTTTTTAATTCTCATCACCGTTCGTGTGTGCGTGTTCGACGCACAAATCTTTTCTTATCCCATACATTTCATTCTATTTATAATTAATCACTATAAAAAAATATTACCAGATTAAAAAAAATATTAATGGATGAGTAAATCTATCATTGGAGTGAGTCATTATTTGGGGATATTAAGTGATTGAGAGCTTTTGCTTGATGATTAGTCTTTAGGTTAAAATTGTGCATGTTTAACATAAAAAGTCATTGATTAATGACATGATTTTTTTTAAAATGTGGATTCCATGGATTATTGTAACCATAAATACACTATCATAATCAAGTAATAATTATTATTTGACCCCAAGTTAATTTATGGATTGGATTAAAGCCTTAACACTTGGGAATCATGATCCAAGTCATCTTGTGAAGTGGGTGTTAATTTAATGAAATATAAAGCAATGTTCAATGATATTATAAGCTTAAATACCCAATAATGAACTCCCCCAATCATCATTAATTTTTTTAATAAATATTTATTAATCAATCATTTCATTTTAGCTTTGCAAACACCCCCACTAAAAAGTCAAATCACAAAAACCATAAACTATTAAAAAGTATCATCTCCAAGGATTTGAACTGAGTTCCATTATACACATTAGCAGTGAACTGAAACCATGAATGGTTAATAGTTAATAATCAGATACACTTAAAATATCATTGTTATCGGGGATGGTACTATTTGTAGCTAGTAGTTTAGATTTCTGAAAAAAATTAAAAAAAAATTCAAAAAAAAATTCTGAAAAAAACACAAAGAAAAACCATCCTTATCATACAAATCACAAACAGAATAAACCAAAAATAAAAAAACATCTTCCTCATCCTTAAAAAAAATCCCCAACATCCCTGTAGCCTAAAAAACAATCCATTAGATTTTTTTACCTAGATAACAAGAAAACTCTTCACCGAATGAGAAGGGATATTAGGGATAATAAAATCACTCCAAAAACAATCATTCTCCGACCAATTTTTCTAGATATGAACAATCCCAGAGAAAAAAACTCTAAAGAACCCACTTCCCCTGATATAAATCACCATTCCCTTGGTATTAAATATCCAAATATTTAGGACGATTTCAAACTCAAATCGTGTTTGATTGATCATCTACCTTATTTCCACGGGCTATCAAGTGAGGATCCTCATCTTCAACTCAAATAGTTTCAAGTGGTGTGCTCTACGATGAAGCCTCATGGGGTTTCTAAAGAACAAATAAAACTTTGAGAATTCTCTTTATCCCTAGCTGAATCCACCAAGATATGGATCTACTACATCCCTCCTAGTTTCATAAACTCTTGGATTAACATGAAGTGTCTCTTTTTAGTAAATTCTTTTCTATTTCTTGTAATTCTTCTATCCGAAAGGAAATAAGTGGTATCCATAAATTCCATAATGAATCACTCCATGAGTATTTCGAGAGGTTAAGAAAGCTTATGACAACCAACCCATACCACCAAATCCCTGACCAACTCTTTATCCAATAGTTTTTTGAGGGGTTATTGGCTATGGAGAGAAATCTCATTGATTGCGCAAGTGGAAGTGATATTGTTGACAAAACTCCAATAGCTGCACAAGATTTCATAATAAATATGGCTCAAAAAACACAAAAATTACATACTTGATCACATGATAAAGTCAAAAAAGTCCCAGAGAATCAATCTATAGAGACACACAAGATAATCGAGAGGATAAGTGAACTTACAGGTCTTGTGAGGCAACTAGTGATGGTTTCCAAAGCCCCAACCTCATCTTATACACAATCTATGTTCCCTAGATATATCAAGAATTGTGGAATTTGTAGCTCACCAGCTCATCCAACTGAAACATTTCCACAAATTCAAGAGGATACATCTAATTCAACTCGACCAATGGAGCTTAATGCAGCATATGCTTAGAGGAACACCAACCCCCAACAATTAGGTCAGTTCATTAGAACTTCAACCAACCCCACCCTAGGCCCTTTTCTTCTACCTTTAACCATGGATTGATATATGGTAATCCCATTTCTCACCGCCTCAGTTTCCTCCTCAAAATCCAAACAAATTCCAATATAGTCAAGGTGGTGGTAACTTCCAACAACCTTATCCTTTTGTTCCTCAACCTCAATGGATCAATCCTCCTATTTCTCCTTCTGGATTCCATTATCCTAATGAGTCTTCTCAATTCCCAACCCAATACAAGAACTTTCATAAGAAACAAAATCATGTTAATCAAAATGCAGGACATGCCTCTTCTTCCAAGAAACTATGGGAAAGTGGTGTGGAAGATCTTACCTTCTTCACCCATTCTAGCCTCAAAAACATAGAAACCAAAATTGGTCAAATTTCATCCTACCTTAGCCAGTAGAAACCATCCAATTATTCCCAACTACCAGCTCAACTTTTACCCAACCCCAAGGGTAATGTATGTGCAATTGAACTTATATCAAGAATTTTTTTTCCAAGCCTCATGATGGATCCTCCAAAGTACCTTTGGCTGTTGATCTTGAAAATAAAAAGAACAAAAATCTAGAAAATGAACCTAAAGAAACTCCCTCCCCTCTTCTATCCCTATATGAAACACAATTCCTTTTCATCAAGTAATATATAATCCAAAGAATCCTTTTTAACCTGTTTCTGAAATGCTTGACATATTTAGACGTGTTGAAGTCAACATTACCCTCTTATATTTCATCAAACAAATATATAAGTATGAGAAGTTTATTCAGGAGTTGCGCACACATAAGAGAAAACTTAGGACCATTGATTATGTTTCAACCCAGAATTCCATACCCATAAAGTGAAAATATCTAGGTACATTTAATGTTCCATAACAAATAGGGAGTTCCAAATTCAATGATGCACTCATAGGCCTAGGAGCCTTGATAAATTTCATGCCCAAATCCATATTATCTAAACTTGGTCTAGTTTCCTTGCACCCAACATGTGTTGTCATCCAGTTATCCAATCAAAGCCAAACTAATACTAATGGAATAATTGAGGATTTCCTTGTCCGAGTTAATGATCTTATCTTCCCAGCTGATATCTATTTCTTTGACATGGAAGGTTAGAAAACTTCTTTCCAATCTCCTCTGATTCTTGGAAGACCTTTCCTCATGAAATATAAAACCAAAATGGATGTCCATTCTGGAATCTTATCTAGGGAATTTGGCTACCAACTGGTAATGTTCAATACTTTTTAATCCATGCGATAACCATCAAAGAATCAATATCTATTCTCTATCCATGCTTCTGAAAGTCTCTTTGAGAGTGTATTGAATCCCAATCCATCATGTTCTTCTTGTTCTACTAGTAGTGGAGTTTTTGAATATTGCATCATCATTAACCTAGTCATAAATGGAGAAGTTGATGTTGAAACTAAAAATGAAAAATTCATTGATCTAAAGTATCTTGAAAACTCTTTAGAATCCCATATCACCTCTGACCTCCACTTCTCCAACTTGGATGGTAATGAGGAAAACGAACAAGCATTTTCATTTTTTTATTCAAATCAGATTATCCAACATTCAACATTTCGAATCCATGATTCCAAAAATTATGTTACATGTGAGGTGAACCATGAACCAATGTGTTTATCTTGTCCAAATAGAAGTGAAGTTTGTGATATATGTTCCCTAATTAATAAAGTGATCATTGGTGATATTGAAATTGACCATTATTTGGTAAAAAACATTGATATAAAGGATATTGAAAAAATTTATTCAGTCTTATGACTCAACTGATCCTCATTACTATACATCAGTAATTGATAGAATAAATGAGTTAAAAACAATTAGGATCTCATAATCTGGTTTCATGGTATCCAAACCTTACATAAATGAAACAATAGAATTGAAACGTCTTCCCGAATTTCCAATCATAAAAAACCAGCACTTTGTGGAAAACATCATTCTTCAAGTTGAAGACCAAAGGGAGGATATAAATATTCTCTTTCCACCCCTGTTGAACTATAAGAGAAAAAACAAGGAAGGGAAGAAATTATCCAATGAACAATTAGGATTACCAAAGGATATATTTTTCTATAATCTCTTTAGAGTTGTTAAAATACTTTGGCCACCACCGGACTATGGATTTTCCATTGCAACTGTCCAACTATAGGCAAAATAAATGAAGCACTTCTTGGGAGGCAATCCAAGTTTTGTTTTAATTTTATGAAATTTTAATTTCTTTTTAGTTTTTCATTAAATGAATAATGTTTTTTGTTTTTGTTTCCCTTTTAGTTAATGGTCATTTTCTAAAGCAACACCATGAGAGGACACACATCCTAGGAACTACATCGACTTCCATCAGATCCCTAACTTCTACAGTTGATCCACCACTTGATGGAGATATAGATCCACCAAATCCAAACTAAGAGGCACCTCTTGCCCTTTAACTCTCCTCTCTACCTCTCTCTCCCTCTTTCTTCTTCTTCCTCTCTCTTTAATTTTTTTCCACTTCCTTCATAAAAAACTTTCTTTTTCCCTTTCTCTTTTGTGTGGGTGTGTATGTTAAAAACACTAAAAAAAAATAAAGAAAATAAAAAAACTTTCATAAAAAAAAAACAAAAAGGGTCATACTTACTCACCATCCACTTTTGAAAATTTGTCCAACCATTTTGGGGAGTCAAAAAAGACATGTTTTCATCTCATTTTTTTTAATTTTCATGATGAATTTGGATAAATAATCTTGTGTCAAAACCAATAAATTTTGAATTCTAAATTTTAGATTTGGAAAATTATTCTTCCCAAACCTTGAGGAAAAAATTAGCTTTAATGATAAGGTCACCTATGACCATGTTTTCATTTTGTTCATTTTTCACCCCTGATTGTGAGTCTTGAGTTTATAAACCATCGAGTTGAATTTCCTACTTTTCTATTCTTGAATATGATAGAGGAATTTTATGAACCACATGAGAATCACAATAGCCAAATAGCCTCCCATTAACCTCACATTAATCCTCCTTTTGAAATCCTCTTCAATCATATAAAAACATTTTCTTTGATATCCATATTAAAATCCCAATACCTTGTCACACCTAACATGTATATGGATTTATATTTCATAATTTATTGAAATTTAAGTATGGGGTGCATGGATTTCATTTTGGGTTCCATTTCCTTGATTTTCAATGTGTTTTCATATTCTTGAGAACACATCAACTTTAGTGTGGGGGAGAGGTTGTAATTCAGTGAGTTTTAGGTAGTGGACTTTCATTTATGTAATTTTGAAAATGTTATTGACAAGTGTTCAAAAAAAAATGAAAAATAAAATAAAAAAAAGAACAAAAAAAGGGTTGTGTCTTAGGCTCATAAAAAATCACTCTTCTTAAACCTTTGATCTTGCTATAACTATTACAATTAGTGTCGTAAGAAGATCAATCATGTTTTGGGATATGAGTGTGAGATCTTTTTCAAGTTTAACATTTGAAAAAATGAAAAAATAAAAAGTAAAAAAAGAACACTTATATCATTGGGAGAAGTTTTGTGTTTTTTAAATATTTCATCTTCTCATCCCCTTAAAATTATCTTCCTCCTTTATATCTTTCTTTACACAATAATTCCCCTGTAGATATGTGTTTCCATTTCCTTCCATGTTTCATTTCAAAAAATTGTTCATTATTTTACCCATGCTGATGTTTCACCCACCTCCTCCTATCTCTTGGACATTATATTCCTACCAACCCATATACATAGATAAAACCCATTATAAAGATATCTTGATTCTTGTAAAATTTAGGACTGGGAATGGAATCTGAGAGCTCTTTCAAAATACAAGATTTTCACTTTTGGTTGGTGAATGAGTGAACCTCCAGAAATAAATTTTTATCATCTTGAAAGGAGTATGTTTTGAGTTAAAACCTTTTCCATTTTAAATTTGAGTATAAAAAGTTATTTGTTTTTGAAAATATTTCTTCAGTAATAATTTGTGGTGTAATTCAATATGGATGAGTAAAATGATCTAAACCTCCCTTGATTGGAGAAAACAAAATTTTTATATTTTTTGGTGAGTTAGAATGAGTTTGTTATGTTTTTATATTTGTTGCACATGAGGACATGCACAAGACTATATTTGGGGGAGTTGATGTTATTAACTTATTCATAACTTTTTATTTACTCCCTTTAATTATTTTCTATGAAAAGTTCATAATTGGTGTACAATATTCATATTTTAATATTAAATATAATTTTTGGGCATTAGTTGAATTAATCCATATTAAAGTCAATTTAATGTTTTAATCATAAATAGAATCACCCAAATAAAAATTATGTGATTATTATTTTATAGGTATCCTTATTCAATTTATAACATATCATTAGAAGGAATCTTTGGTCAATTCAACCATTTGAAGGGTCATATGATCTACACAAAAAGGCCCAAAGAACTAGTAAGGAAACTGGACCATCCATGAAGATTGAATTTATGGTATCAATATATAACTAAAAATTATTTGGTTCTACAAAAAAAGTTTGTGTCTAATAAAATGAATCTTGGATAAAAATTTCAAGGCCCAACTCACCAAAAAGGGGCCCAAATGATGCTTTGAAGTCCATCCCACCATTCTATTTGGGAATTAAACTTATCACACATTTGTTGAATTTTATTCTGATATATATATATATCCATTCGAGCTGAGATTTTGTAGTGTGAAATCTAAGATATAGGTGGAATTTTTTTTATAAGAAATGGTTCGGATTTTATGGCATATTACTATTCAAAAACCCATTCACATTTTGGCCTTTGAAAAAGTGTGGATTGAAATGGACAGATTAAAATTGTTTAATAAAACTGATATAACATTGGCTGATTAAGACCAATGGCCCTAATATCTTTACAGTACAATCTAAACATTAATATATACAACTTTTAAGATGAATGTTTTTTCCATATTCAGCTATCTAGAGTATCAAATTGGTGAGACAATTGGAGAGACAGATATGGAATGCAAACAGTCCAACTCTTTGGGCTATAAATACACCCCTCTTTTCCTTTAAAATGGTTGGTATTTCAACACTTAACAAGGAGGTTTTTAATTACTAGAGTCTTTAAAAGGTACTTGGATTACTTTACTTGATATTTTTTCAACAAGAGATACCTCTCCTCCACTTTTATTTTCATGCTCTTTTGCGTTTGTTTTCAATTGTATTTGCATAAGATGTTTTCAATTTTTTTAAATTCTAATGCAAGTTTATTATTTATATTATATTTTAATCATAAAAAATCTATTCTTAAATATTAATTATCTTGAAATAATTTAAATCATGTTGAAACCCCTTACCTTCTTTTTCTTCCTCATTCAATTGAAAGTCCATTTTTAATTCTCATCAATATTCTTGTGTGTGTGTTCGATGCACATCTCTTTTCTTATCCCATTATTTTCATTATATTTATAATTAATCACCATAAAAACATATTAACTGATTAATAAACATATTAATGTCTGAGTAAATCTACCATTGAGGTGAGTCATTATTTGGGGATATTAAGTGATTGCGAGCTTTTTCTCGACGATTATTATTTAGGTTAACATTGTGTATGTTGAACTTAAAATGTCACAAATTAATGAAATGATTTGTTTAACATGTGGATTAAATGGATTATTGGAACAATAAATAAACTACCATAAACAATTACTGATTATGATTAGACCCCTAGTTAATTTATGTCTTTGAATGAAGCCTTAAAATATGGGAATCCTGATCATAGTCATCTTGTTAAGTGGGTGTTAATTTAATGCAATATAAAGCAACGTTCAATGATATTATAGGATTAAGTACCTAATAATTAACTCAAACCAATCATTATTAAATTTTTTAATCAATCTTCATTAATCAATCATTTAATTTTAGCTCTGCAAACAACCACCCCATTAAAAAGACAAATCACAAAAACAATCGACTATTAAAAAGTATTATCACCAAGGATTCTACCTAAGTGCCGTTATACACATTAGAAGAGCACCGAAACCTTGAACGATCAATAAATGATAATTGGACACACTTAAAATGGTGCTGTTTCTGGGGATGGTACTATTTATAGTCAGTATTTTTTTATTTTTGAAAAAAAAGTAAAAAAAAGAGTTATAAAAAAAATTATGAAAAAAAACCAAAAGAAAAACCGGCCTTCTCATAAAAATCATAAACAGAATAAACCAAAAAGAAAAACCCATATTCCTCATCCTTCTTAAGAATCCCCAAATGCCCCGTATCCTACCAAAAAATACATTGGATTTTTTTGACTCAGAAATCGAGCGAAACCATTTCCTACTCAAAAGGGATATTAGGGATAATCAAATAACTCTAGAACCAATCATTGTCCAATAAATTGTTCTAGATATAGGAAATCCTAGGAAAAAACCCTTAAAGAACTCACTACCCCTGATATGAATTACCAATCCCTTGGTATTCAATATTCAAATATTGAGACTGATTTCAAACTCAAATTGGGTTTGATTTATCTTCTACCTCATTTCCATTGGTTATCCGGTGAGGATCCTTATCTTCACCTCAAAGAGTTCCAAGTTTTGTGCTCTACCATGAAGCCTAAAGGGGTTTCTGAAGAACAAATGAAACTTCGAGCATTCCCTTTCTCCCTAGCTGACTCTACCAAGTCATGTCTCTACTACCTCCCTCGTTGTTCCATAAACCCATGGATTGACATGAAGCATCTCTTTTTCAAAAAATTCTTTCCTACTTCTCATACTGTTTTTATTTGAAAGAGAATAAGTGGTATCCATAAATTCCATAATGAATCACTCCATGAGTATTTGGAGAGGTTCAAAAATCTTGTGGAAACCTACCTACACCACCAAAACCTTGAACAAATCTCTATCCAATACTTTTATGATGGGTTATTGGCTATATAGAGAACTCTCATTGATGCCCCAAGTGGCAGTGCTGTTATTGAAAAAACTCCTACAACTACATGAGATCTCATAAGAAATATGGCATGAAACATGCAAAAATTTCATACTTGAGAACATGATAAAGTCAAACAAGTCTAAGATAATAAATCTATAGATCCAAACAAGATTACCTAGTGGATGAGTGAACTTATAGTTCTTGTGAGACAACTAGTAGTGGTCACCAAATCCCCAACCTCATCTTCTCCACAATCTATATTCCATAGAACTATCAATAATTTTGGAATCTGTAGCTCCCCATCTCATCCAACTAACACATGTACATAACTTCAAGAGGATCCATCTAATTCAACCAGACCAATGGAGCTCAATGCAGCATATGCTCAGAGGAACACCAACCCCCAAAAACCAGGTCAGTTCATTTGAAACTTCAACCAACCCCACCCTGAGCCCTTGTCTTCCACCTTTAACCAAGGATTGAGACATGGTAATCCCATTTCTCATACCCCTCAGTTCCCTCCTCAAAATTCTAACAAATTCCAATATGGTTAAGGTGGTGAAAACTTCCAACAATATTATCCTTTTGTTCCTCAACCTCAACATATCAATACTCCTCTTTATCCTCCTTGATTCCACTTTCCTAATGATCCTTATCAATTCCCAACCCAATACAATCAATTTCCTAAGAATACAAATCAAGGTAATCCCAATGAAGGACATATATCTTCTTCTAAGAAACCATGGGAAAGCATTGTGGAAGATATTTCCTCCTTCACCTATTCTAGTCTCAAAAAAATTAAAACCCAAATTGGTCAAATTGAATCCCACCTTATCTAGAAGCAACCATATAATTCTTACCAACTCCCATCTCAACTATTACCCAACCCCAAGAGTAATGTAAGTGAAATTACACTTAGATCGGGATTTTTTTCCAATACTGATGATGGATCCTCCTATTAACATTTTTCTGTTAATCTTGTAAATAAAAAGAACAAAAATACAAAAAATGAACTTGAAGAAACTCCCTAACCACCTCTATCCCTCTAAAGAACCCAATTCCTTTTCCTCAAGCTCTATCTAAGTCAAAGAAGTCCTTTTAACCCAATCCTGAAATGCTCGACATGTTTATATGTGTTGAAGTCAACATTACCCTCTTAGATTACATCAAAAAAATACCTAAGTATTCAATGTTACTTAAGGAGTTGTGAAACCATAAGAGACAACTTAGGACCATTGAGAATTTCTCAACCTAGTAGTCCATACCCATGAAGTGAAAATATCCAGGGACATTTACTGTTCCCTACCAAATAGGGATTTCTAACTTCGATGATGCACTCATAGACCTAGGAGCCTCAATAAATGTCATGCCGAAATCCATATTACTTAAACTTGGTCTAGGTCCCTTGCACCCAATGGGTGTTTTCATCTAGTTATCCAATCAAAACACAGCCAGTTCTAAGGGAATAATTGAGGATGTCCTTGTCCAAGTTGTTGATATTATCTTCCCAGCTGATTTATATGTCCTTAATATGGAAGGTGAGGCTAATTATTTCCAATATCCTATGATTCTAGTAATACCTTTCCTCATGACATCTAAAACCAAAATTGATGTCCATGATGGTATCTTATCCATTGAATTTGGTAACCAACTGGCCAAGTTCAATAATTTTCAATCCATGCGATACCCATCAGAGAATCAATCTTTATTCCATATCCATGATCTAGAAAGTCTCCCTAAAAGTGTGCTGAATCCCAATCTATCATGTTATTCATTTTCTACTGATATAAGAGTTCTTCAATATTGTATACTCATTAACCAAGTCATAAATGTAGAAGTTTATGTTGACATTACAAATGAAAACTTCGTTGATCTAAAGTATCTTGAAAACTCTGTTGAATCTGATATCACCTATGACCTCAAATAATCCAACTTGGAAGGTAAAGAGGAAAATGAAAAATCATGTTAATTTTTTTTATTCAAATTAGATTATCCAACATTCATAATTTCCTATCCATGATTCTGAAATTTTTCTTACATGTGAGGTGAACCCCAAACCAATGTGTGTATCTTATCTTGATGTAAGGGATGTTTGTGATATATATTACCTACTTAATAAATTGATCACCGGTGATGTTGAAATTGACCATTATTTGGTGAAAAAAATTTATATAAAGGATATTGAAAAATTTATTCAGTCTTATTACTCCACTGAACCTCATTACTATACATCAGTAAGTGATGAAATAAATTAGTTAAAAAGAACTGGGATCTCATACTCTGGTTCCTTGTTATTGGTAGATTACATAAATGCACCAATAGAATTGAAATATATTCCTGAATTTCCAATCATATAAAACCAGCACTTTTTGGAAAACATAATTCCTCAAGTTGAAGACCAATGGGAGGATATCCATATTATCCTTCCATGCCCATTTAACCGAGAGAGAAACAATAAATAAGGGAAGAAATTATCCAATGAATAATCGAGACTCCCAATGGAGATATTTCTCTATAAGAACTCTAGAGTTGTTGAAACATTGTGTCCACCATCGGACTATGGATAGTCCACTACAACTGTCCAACTATAGAAAAAATAAATTTAGCGCTTCTTTAGAAGGTAGCCCAAGTTTCATTTTACTTTTATGAAATTTTAATTTCTTTTTAATTTTTCATTAAATGAATAATGTTTTTTGTTTTTTTCTCTTTTAAGTAATGGTCATTTTCTAAAGCATTTCTATGAGAGGAAACACATACCAGTAACCACATAGACTTCCATCTTATCCCCAACTTCTATAGTTGATCCACTACTTGATAGAGATGGAGACCCACTAGATCCAAACCAATAGGCACCTCTTTCCCTTTAAATCTCCCCATTTCCCTCTCTATACATATTTATTCTTCTTCCTCTATCTTTCATATTTTTACCATTTCCTTCATTAAACCCTTTATTTTTCTCTTTCTCTATGTGTGGGTGTGTATGTTAAAAATACCAAATAAACAAACTAAAAAAGCTAAAAAAATGTCAGAAAAAAACAAAAAGAGTCATACTTACTCACTATCCAATTTTGAAATTTTGTCCAACCATTTTGGGGAGTAAATAAATACATGTTTTCATCACAATATTTTGTATTTTCATCATGAATTTTGATAAATAATCTTGTGTGAAAACAAAAAAAATTTGAATGCTCAATTTTAGATTTGGAAAATGATTATTTCCCAACTGTGAGGAACAAAATTATCTTTCATACCAAGGTTACCTATAAACATATTTTAATTTTGTGCATTTTTCATCCCCAATTGTGAGTCTTGAGTTTGTGGACCTTCAAGTTGAATTTCCTACTTTGGTGTTATTAAATATGATAGAGGCATTTTCTAAACCACATGAGAATCATAATAGACAAATAGCCTCCCATTAAACTTACATTAATCCTCCTTTTGAAAGCACCTTAAAGCCTATGAAAACCTTTTCTTTGATAGCCACATTATAATACCAATACCTTGTCCCACCCAATATCTACATGGAATTATATTTCCTTATTTATTGAAATTTATGTTCAGGGGGCATGGAATTCATTTTGGGTTCCATTTCCTTGATTTTCAATGTGTTGTCATATGCTTGAGGACACACATCCATTTTAGTGTGGGGGAGAGGTTTTAATTCAGTGAGTTTTGGGGAATGGACTTTAATTTATGTAATTTTGTAAATGTTATTGACAAGTTTTCAAAAAAAATTAAGAAAATTAAAAAAAAGAACAAAAAAATGGGTTTTGTCTTGGGGAGGTCAAAAATCACTCTTCCTAAACCTTTGATCTTGTTATAATATTATAATTAGAGCTGTAAAGAGATTAAACATGGGTTGGGATATGAGTGTGATATCTTTATCAAGTTAAAATTTCAAAAAAAAATTCAAAAAATAAAAAGCAAATAATAACACTTATGTCATTGGGAGAAGTTTTGTGTTTTTTAAATATTTCATCTTCTCGTCCCCTTTAAATTTTCATCCTACTTTTTGTATTTATTCACACAATCATTCCCTTATAAATATGTGTTTCCATTTCCTTCCATGTATCATTTGAAAAAAAATTTGCATTGTTTTACCCCTGATGATGTTTACCCCTCTTCTCCTCTCTCTTGGACATTAAATTCCTACCATCCTATAGCCATAGAAAAATCCCCTTCAAAAGACCTCTTGATTATCGTTTACTTTAGGATAGGGAATGGAAGTTGAGATCTCTTTCAAACTTTATGATTTCAACTTTTGGTTGGTGAAGGAGTGAACCTCCAAAAATAAAATTTTATCATCTTGAGAAAAGTATGTTTTTAGTGCCCACATTTTCCATTTGTAATTTGAGTATGAAAAATGATTTTTTTGGAATATTGGTTTTGTAAAAATTTGTGGTGGAATTCAATATGGATGAGTGAAATGGTCTAATCCTTCCCTGATTGGGGAAAATAAATTTTTTATATTTTTTGGATAGTGATAATGAGTTTGTTATGTTTTTATATTTGTTTCACATGAGGACATGCACAAGAATAAGTGTGAGGGATTTTATGTTATTAACTTATTTATAACTTTTTATTTACTACCTTTCATTATTTTCTATGAAAAGTTCATATTTGGTGTGAAATATTCTTGTTTTGATATTAAATATAATTTTTGAGCATTAGTTGAATTAATCTATATTAATGTCAGTTTAATGTTTTAATTATAACTATAATCATATTAATAAAAATTACGTGATTATTATTTTTTAGGATTACTTATTAAATTTACAACATATCATTAGAAGGAAGACTTGGCCAATTCATCCATTTGAAGGGACATATGATCCACACAAGACAACCCATTGAATCTGTAAAGAAACTAGACCAACCATGAAGATTGAATTTCTGGGATCAATCTAGAAGTCCAAAATTATTTTATTCTCAAAAAAAGTCTTGGTCTAATAAAATTTATCTTGGATAAAAATTTAAAGGCCCAAATCCACCAAAAATGGGACCAAATTATTCTTTGAAGTCCAGCCCACCATTCTGTTCGGGAATTAAACTTATCACGCATTTATTGAATTTTCTTCTAATATAGATATACATTAAAGATGATATTTTTCAGTGTGAAAGATAAGATATATTTTACCTAATTTTTAGAAGAAATGGTTCTGTTTTTTTGGAATATTCCAATTCAAAAACCCATTTACATTTTGTCATTAAAAAAAGTATGGATTGAAATGGACAGATTAAAATTGTTTAGGAAAACCACCATAACTTTGGATCATTAGGTCCCATGGTTTCCAAATTTTGAGAGGATACTATAAAAATTAACATATCATACTTTGAAGAATAAAATTTCACTATATTCGGCTTTCTGGAGTATCAAATTGGAGAGACAAGTTGAGGGAAGATTTGGAATGCAAACAGTCCAACTCCTTAGGCTAAAAATACACCCCTACTCTTCTTGAAAAGAATTAGCATTTTAGAACTTAAGGAGGAGTTTTGGAATGAATATATTATTTAAAATGTCCTGGTAGGACTTGACCTGATCTTGTTTCAACAAGAGATACCTCTCCTCCACTTTTATTTTCATGCTCCTTTGCATTTGTTATCAATTGTGTTTGCCTAAGCTATTTTCAATTTTGTTTCAATTTTAATGAAATTTTCTTCTTAATATTCTCTTTTAATAGTATAACCTATGTTCTTAAATATTAATTCTCTTAAAATAATGTAAATTAAGTTGAAACACCTTCCATTATTTTGCTTCCTCATTCAATCGAAAGCCCATTTTTAATTCTCATCATCGTTCGTGTGTGTTTGTTCGACGCTCTTTTTTATCCCATTCTTTTCATTCGATTTATAATTAATCACCATAAAAAAATATTACCAGATTAATAACCATATTGATGGCTGAGTAAATATACCCTTGGGGTGAGTCATTATTTGGGGATATTAAGTGATTGATAACTTTTTCTTGATGATTATTATTTAGGTTAAGATTGTGTATGTTGAACCTAAAATGTCATGAATTAATGAAATTATTTGTTTAACATGTGAATTAAATGGATTATTGGAACCATAAATACACTACCATAAACAAGTACTGATTATTATTATACCCCTAGTTAATTTATGGCTTGGATTAAATCCTTAACACTTGGTAGTTCTTATCAAAGTCATCTTGTGAAGTGGGTGTTAATTTAATGGAATATAAAGTAATGTTCAATGATATAATAAGATTAAATACCCAATAATTAAATCAACCTAATAATTATTAAATCATTTAATAAATCTTCATTAATCCATCATTTCATTTGAGCTATGAAACCCCCCCCCCCCATCAAAAATACAAATCACAAAAACAATCAGCTATTAAAAAGTTTCATCACTGAGGATTTCACCCAAGTGCTGCTATATACATTAGCAGAGCACCAGACACTTGAACAGTTGATAGATGACAATTGGCCACACTTCAGTACCCCAAGTATTTTGTGATTCACAATCCACCATCATGATTAATTTAAATTGGATGAAACATGTCGTTGATTTGAAAAAAGGAATGAGATTGGGCCTGTGATATTCTTATGAACCTAGATTGTGTGAAATGATTTTGATATTTTTCAGGATTATTTGGAAATATGTCTTTTGGTGAGCATTATATATTAAAATGTTTTTGAAAAAGTGAATTCAATTCCATATTTTTGAGATAATTTTTTCTCAGGACTAGAAAAACTCAAGTTGGGGGGGGGGGTGTGTGATTAGACACTAAAAAATGCTAATAGGAATTGATTATATTTTAATATTCAAGTGTTTCAAAGTCTATAAACATCAATTTTAGTGCATTTTATAAAT
This sequence comes from Viscum album, assembly GCA_963277665.1. NCBI lineage: Eukaryota > Viridiplantae > Streptophyta > Magnoliopsida > Santalales > Viscaceae > Viscum > Viscum album. The sequence continues at coordinate 383,391,907 of OY728122.1, forward strand.
TGAACTTTATTTGTCATCACATGTCCAATTCACGTTTAAAGTGAAAATTTGGGCCCAATCAATCAACTATTTGTGGAAAAAATTATATTAATTATTTGAAATTGAAATTTTTGGATATGATTGATCGCTTTTTTGGAAATTATTTTCTTTGAGAATCAATGTCTGAATCACAAGGGAAGATGGGAATTTTTGGATATGAATGTAGAAATTTCTGGACAAAGCTTAATCAGCCTTAGGCCCATCAAATAAAAGTGGATCCCATAGTTCAAGCCCAATAAAGCTAAAATTTTAACTGTTGACATATAAAATTATAGGGATAATTTCATTAAACTGTGGACAAAGATAATTTTGAAGTTTTTATGGAGATTGAGGGAGCCGAAGTTGACATTTAATTTGTGGTCTAGATTTGAAGGCCCATAAATTCATCCCACTAATTTCATCATAACATCCAAATGGATGATCTAATTGGAATTAAATTTGAAAAATATTAGAGGAAACATGGAATATAATATTTATATTCTATGAACCCTAAATATTCATCCATATTCAATGTCAAATTCAAGCATCCAAAATGGGGATGAATCTGGTCCTATTTTTGTGGTCAAAGTTGAAAAGTCCAATTTCCGTTGATTTATATCCCTCCTTTTACAATAAAAATTAAATGGGTGGGAATTGGTTGATTGGGGTAGACCTATGGATCTAATATTTTATATTAAAGGAGATGGTGGTGAAGAGATTGGGAGATCCATGTTTTTCTTTCAATTGTAATTTTATGCATTCAGTTTGTAATCACAATTTTATTTTTCCCATGTAAGTTTTTTGTTCACCCTAATTTCATAATAAAATTACTTCATCATCTTATTATTCATTTCTTTTTTTACTTTTTATTAACATGTTGATACCATTTCTTTAGGGTGTGAATCCATTTACATCGTAATTTTGTGAAATTCATCACACAACAGTGGAGTAATCATTATTTTCAATGTTTTTATTCTTTAATTTCACCCTCATGTGTATACTTCCCATTTCCACTGACAGAATAACATCAATGGAGGGATAAAACACTAATGGGTCGATCCAAGGGAGTAGAAAGGGGATGGATTTAATGTTATTTCATGTACTTTAATATTTAAATATTTTTGTTATTTTATGATTTCCATTTGATGAGTTACACTCTTCTTCATCTTCCCCAACTTTAACAATGAAACATTTTGAGTGCTAGTATGATCCATTTCCTTTGAGTGATCATTAATTTGGTACTTTAAGTGAATTGGTGATTAACTTTGGAATTGTGTATGGATTAAATTGGTGAATTATTTTGTATGATGTAAGAGTTGGTGTCCTAGAACCAAGTGGTTTTATTTTGATTACATGGATATTTAATGTATTGTTACATATTGTTCATTGTTATACATGACTATAATGTAATAATGTCATAGAGTATTTGTTGCATTGATAAGGTCATGGAAGTTCCCCGCTATGATGAGAACCTTGAAATGCTATAAAAATATTCTTAAAAATAGTTCTGCAGTTGGATGACACGCTATGATGGGACACATAGCCTGTAGACCGTCATGTGTGAGTACTCGTAAGCAGATGAGACTTCCTCTCATGAAGTTCTCACTTGGTAATCTTCAAGATAGGAGATTATGAGAATAAACCCGCTAGTAGGAATTATGCATGTTTGGGTGCCATTAGATATTTCTATCTGCAAGTGTGTGTAATGATCCTTATACTTTAAGATTATCATTAATACATGTCATGACTTATGCACTTTGATTTACTGATTAAAACCATCACACAGACAGTTGGTGGGAAGTAGGGTACGATGGGTGCGTCACGAGTGGCATGTTATTAATGGATAAGTTGAGGAAGGATTTGTACCTTACATTTATTGAAGTTGATATCTTGGCCCTTTTATTGAAATAAAACCGTTGCGCAAAATTCCATGGCCATGGTGTAACGACGAGTTTATTTCATGTAGTCAAAGAACGACATATCAAGCATAAAATTTGATGAAACAATCATGAAACCTTCTTGATGAGATATTGCGATAAAGGGATTATATTACACAGTGAGCCTTCATATGTGGATGTCATTGTTGTGACTTTGCATTCTTTCTCTTGGATTCCTTGACTCGTTGCTAGACAGTACTCTTGGACTTCAGGTAAGCCCGCCTAATGCCAACGAGAAAGAATCCTAGAGGGTCACACACTAAAAGTTTTTGGTGGTCTTGGTTAAATTCTATTTGAATTTAATTAATGAAATAAATATTATTCTCAAGACCATGGAATAATTTTATTCAAGTTATGATGATCTCATAAATTAAATAAAATATATTTATTTATTTTATAGAACATTTAATAAATATTTATTTACTAGTTTGTAAATAAAATATTTATTTAAGAGAATGAATTATTTATTTATTTATTTGGGTGTTCAATAAGTGGAAGTGGAGTTTGAGCAGACCAAGGTTGGTTCGGTAGTAAAATAATTATTTTCAAGATGGTAAATAATTATTTAACTAGTTATCACAAATTAAAATAGCTATGCTATTATTTTTTGACGAAGAATTTTATTTATAATTCTGTTTTGTGAAAGTTAGCGCACTATAAATAATGACACAGTATTATTATTAAATGACTGGGTTTTCTCTAAGTTCATGAATGTATTTAATTATAGCTATGAAATTAAATATTGTAACTGAAACTCCATGTATATAAATAGGAAAGTACTGCTATTGTCCCATATACCACACCACACGCTTGGTGAATTGAGAATTGTTGAGCCAAACAACTTCTCTCTCGAATACTCTTCTCTCCCCTCTCAAAAATGGGAGACGTTCTTCAAGGCCGAAGAACAAGTGATCAAGAATGACTGACATAAGACACTCACTTCGCCGCGCTAGCACTCGGAGAATGAGCAGTATCAATTGGAGGCCATCAAAGCATGTGTGGATCACTACTAAAGGGATTCTAGTTTGGATCATTACAACCACAACGAGATAATCCAAAAGGGTCAATCCATACAATCAACATCATCAATGAAGAAAAATACCAAAGATCTAGGTATTATTTTTCTTTATGAAATTAATTAAATTAATTATAAACATGATGTGCAAGATCCTCTCTAAAGGTTTCAGGTTTATTTTTTTATTTATCTAAATATTTGATTATATTCCTTGGAGACTGGTGTTCATCGCTGTATTGATCATGGAATAATCATTGATCATGGTAGAAATCAAAATTTGGTTCTGTCCCAACCATGATTTTTCTGCGCCTGGAACCTTCAAGTGGTATCAAATCTATTACATCATAGTTTATAATTATTTAAATATTTTGTTGATGAATTACGCATTTAATAATTTAGTTGTTTCAATTCAAGTTAATCGTTTTGAAAATATGAATCTTGAGATCTATTCATCCTCTTTCATTTCTCGTTCACCTTACATAAATGATCTTTTCATTTAATTTTGATTAAAATAAAATAGAAGATCTCATCTGGAGGTGCCAAAGATTCCTGACCGCACAACACCAGAACACCCGGCATGTATTCGGCAGTACATGCTGTGTCGTCAAGATTCAATGCATTAGACTGGTCCGCCAAACCGAGCCTTGTGTTGGCATCTTTCTAAGTCTTAAATGACTCCGTGTGTTGACCAGGAATAGGTGGAACGTGGTTTTCAGATTACACGCCATGTGGCCTAATGGACACGTCGTGTAGTCCCTTCAGGTTAGGGTTGGACCGTGTACCCCATACACAACTTGCTCGACTGGAGACCGTGTAACAAGGAATTATATGGTGTGTGGCCCACTGGACACTCCATGTACTCCGAAGATTTCTGAAGTACACTCACACGCCATTTCCCCAGGTATGTACTTTGGATAGACGGTGAAAAATAGTACACTCCATGTAGTTGGAACTTCACGTCGTGTACTCATCCAAATTACGCATATTTATTAAAATTTATTATTGTATTATACAAACCCTTGAGATGTGTACCATCGTGCATGCATAAAGCTGAGGCACAACACACGATAGGTGTTTTATATACATGTGTTTAATTTAACACCTGTGTAATGTTCATTTATACTCATTAGGTAGTTATGAATATGAATTCACTGGGTTTCCTCCAAGGTACAAGTTACGTACAAAGATAATTTTAAATTAATTTATTTGTTTAAAATTATTATGGATGAGAATCTCAAGGAAATTCAGAAAAGTATTTAAGAAAAAAGGATTGATTAATTAAATATGATAATTAATTGATTCAAGCATGATTTATCTTAAATGAGAAAGATTAAATAATTGAATGCTAGTTTTATTTATGCGTATACATTATTGCATGTATGTATGATCATGATCTAGACCAAGAACTTTGTATGTGGATGGTTTCTTTTAATTAATTTATTTAAATTAAATTTGTTGGCCTACGATCCTTCTCCTGATTAATATGTTGGGCCTACGTGCCCAAGGTTTCTTTTAGGTAAAACCCCTTTTTACCCCTCAACAACATGTGAGTTAAAAAAGACATATGTAATGGATGGAACTACCAAGCTAGTGGAGGTGGTTCAAGATGGAGCCGAGGTGAAAACAATCCCAAGAGATATAGAGGTGGATAGGTTAAAGTTGTAAACACGAACCTAAAAGGTTCAAGCCATTTCTCCCCTAGGTTAGGGTTAGTTTATCAACTGCTAGATAAACTAACCATTAGAAAATCTCAAGATCATGCCATTTGATTTATTTTATTTCTGTCAGTTGCATGGTTTATCATTATGGATATGTTGTCATGATCACATAATTAATGAATTAAACAAGCATACAAGATGAAAAAAAAATAAACCACACTTATGCGTAAATATTATAAAGACATGGTTAATCACTTCAGTAAGTTTCACTTAATATTAACAATCATGTGATAATGATAATAAGAAATTCACGCATAAGAGATAAAAATCTCTCAAATAAAATATTAAGTCAGAACAAGCCTTCCATTACTTGATTAAAGGAAAAACTCAATAAAACTATGTGTTTGACCAACCCTTTTTGGGACAATTACTTTTATACAGGAAGCCCTTATGAAAGGTTTCAGGTTGAATTAACCATATTACATCAAGAGGAGTAGCCCTTTCTAGACTTAGTGTAATATTGGAGGTAAGAGTTGAGAAAATCCAAAGTCATGATTTTAAGATTGGGGAGTCCACTAAACATATCAAGGAGTTTCAATCCCGCAGTTGGAAAACACATTCCTACCTAAATACCTTCTAGTAGCTTGATCAACCCTTGTTGGGGTTATGAAAAGGGGAATATGAATCCTTACCACTAGAATGTCATGGAAACTGGACATTCTAAGTTCAATTGAGAGGGATATTGGGACTTGATAAAATTGTGGGAGACTTAATAAAAATTTATTATTTCTTATAAAATGTAATCAAGAAAATACTAATGATCTTATCTTTTAATTATAGAATAAAAATTGCAAGCTCATCAACCACACTATCCATGTGATCAATTTTGGATAAATACAACATCCTCACCGACAGTAACTTCCAAGAATGGTTTAGATGCCTTCGTGTTATCCTACACCATGAACGGAAGTCTTATATGATGGAGTCAACATTACCTGATCCTCCTTCCAAGGAGGCGAGTGATGAGGATTTCCTAGTCTATGAGAAACATATGAACGACACAGTTGACGTTCAATGTTTGATGTTATCATCAATGTCTAGTGAGCTCATGAAGTCTCATGAAAACATGGATTATTATAGCATGCTCAAGCACCTATGTGGTCTTTACCAGGAGAGATAAAGATAGGAAAGGTTTGAGATCTCTAAGGAACTCTTTCAGAGTAAGCTTGGAGAAGGTGCCCTAGCTGGGCCTCATGTAGTCAAGATCATTGGCTACATTGAGTGCCTGGAGGTTCTAGGGTTTAAACTCCCCAAATAACTGGGCACCGATCTCATTCTCACATCACTCCCGCAGAGATTCTCTAACTTTGTTGTCAATTTCAATATGAACAACATTTAGAAGTCTCTATCTGATCATTTTTTCCTTATTTTCCAAGTGGACAAAGATATGAGGTGCGGAAATAATTTTTTACTTATGGTGAATAAAAGGAAAGGGAAGGTGAAGAGATTTAAGCCCAAAGCTTCTTCACAGCCTTCCAAGAAAAGGAATATCAAAGGGGAGGCAAGAGAACAGGAGGTTGTTTGTTTTGCATGTGGAAAGAAGGGCCACTGGAAGAAGAACTGCAGCCAGCCTAAGAAGCAATGGGAATATTTAGGTGCATTTTATATCCAATGCAATCTATCTATTTCTAAAAATTTCATATTAGATACCGCTTGTGGTGCTCACATATGTATCCAAATACAGGAACCAAGTAGATTCAAGAATATTGATCAAGGGGAGGTAGATCTACAAGCAGCCAACGGAACCAGACTTGCTGCTATAGCTGTCGGGGTTTACCACCTCACATTGCCAACTGGGATGATCTTGGTGTTAAGGGGGTTTTTTTATGTGCCTTCTGTAACCAACAACATAATTTCTATATCTAGACTAGATATAGATGATTTTTTTTCAAGTTTGGAAATTAATGTTGCTTCTTTTATAAAGATAACAATTGTTTTTTTAGGGAACATTTATAAAATGGTCTTTATGTGTTGTATTACACAAACCAAGTAATGGAAATCGAGGGAAAATATACTTCACATGACTCATACCACACCCAAATTTGGCATCATCAGCTAGGTCATGTAAATGAGAAATGCTTGACAAAGTTACATCAAGATGGATATTTAGATTCTTTTGAACTAAAACCACTTGGAGTATGTCATGCATGTTTACAAGGAAAAATTACCAAAGCCCCATTTGGTGGGAAAGGTTAAAGGGCTAAAGAGATTCTTGAATTGGTTCATACAGATGTGTGTAGACCATTTCCAGTTTAAGAAAGGGGTGGGTACTCATACTTCATAACTTTTACTAAGGATTTTAGTAGATATGGATATATCTACTTAATGAGGTATAAGTTGGATTCCTTTGATAAGTTCAAGGAATACAATAATGAAGTTGAAACCCAGATTGGTAAGAATATTAAGAAACTCTGCTAAGACCGAGGTAGGGAATATCTTAATCAGGACTTCATTGATTACTTATTAGAGTTTGGGATCCTATCCCAACTCACTCCTCCTTACACAACTCAATGGAAAAGTGTAAGTGAAATGATGAACCACACCTTGTTAGACATGGTGAGATTAATGATGAGTCACACAAGTCTTCCATTATCCTTTTGAGGATATGTGTTACAAACAATGACCCACATACTAAACCAAGTACCAAATAAATTGACAAATGGAATTCCATACAAGTTCTAGAGTGGAATAGAATCTATGTTATCGAATTTACATGTGTGGGGTAGAAAAGCATTTATTAAGGCCTCTTCAGGTAATAAACTCACACCTCGAGGTAAAAAGTGTACCTTTACAGGATTCTCCAAGGAAACAAGGAGATATTACCTATAGAACCCATTAGAAAAAAAGGTTATAGTGGAAAGACATGCCATATTCCTTGAGAGGGAGCACATCTAAAAAAGAGATAGTGGGATCGAGATAGACTTCGATGAACTCAAGGCTCAAGGTGCACAAGAGTTGGTATAGGAAAAGATTCCACAAAGCCCCATGGAAGAAGAATCTATTCTAGAGACACAAGTATTGAGTAGGAGTAAAAGAAAGGTTAGAGATCCAAAATGGTATCGTTTTCTATTTATCGAGGATGGTGACTCCTTATTAGTTTATAATAATGATCCTCTTACCTACAAGGAAGTAGTAAGTGGCATAGACATTTCCAAGTGGAAAGAAGCCAAGAATTATGAAATGTATTCCATGTACCAAAACCAAGTCTAGATTTTGGTGGATCCTCCAGTTGATGTAAATACTATTGGTTGCAAATGGGTATTCAAGAAGAAATTGGACATGGAAGGACAAGTCAGTACCTATAAGGAACGAATGGCATCAAAAGGTTTTAAACAACGTTAAGGAATTGACTACGATGAAACCTCCTCACCAGTTACAATGCTGAGATCCATCATAATTCTACTTGTTATTGTGGCTTACCATGACTTTGAGATTTTGAAAATGGAATTCAAAACAACATTCCTTAACGAGAACCTTCAGGAAGATGTCTACATGACACAACCTGAAGGGTTTGTAACTCCAAAGGATTCCAATAAGGTATACAAGTTGCAGAAATCCATTTATGGATTAGAGAAAGCATCCAGGTCATAGAACATTCGTTTTGATGAATCCATAAAATAATTTGGTTTTATCAAAAATGAATGTGAGCCTCGTGTCTACAAACAATTTAGTGGGAGTACAGTCGTTTTCCTAATAGTATATGTTGATGACATATTACTCATTGGAAATCATATACTAGTCTTGCAGTCTGTTAAGGCATGGTTGAATCAATGCTTGTCCATGAAAGACTTGGTAAAGAAAACATATATTCTTGGGATCAATATACATCGTGATAGATCCAAGATATTGCTGGGCCTAAGTCAAAGTACATAAATTGATAAGATACTGAAGAGATTCAATATGGAACAATCCAAGATGGGATTGTTGCTAGCATCGCATGGCATTCATCTTTCCATGAAAATGTGTCCTCAAACACATGAGGAAGGAAAGAAAATGGAAAGGACTCCATACACATCAACGATTGGGTTAGTCATGTATTCCATGCTATGTACTAGGATGTATTTGGCCTATGCATTGAGTGCGGTAGGCAGATATCAAGCTGACCCAGGTGACCGCCTATGGATGGAAGTCAAGACTATCCAAAAGTATCTGAGGCATAGTAAGGATATGTTCCTGGTTTATGGAGGAGATGAAAAACTAGTCAATAGAGGATATGAATATTCTAGTTTCCAGACTGATCAAGATGACATGAAGTCATAAACGGGATACATCTTCACTTTGAATGGAGGTGTAGTGAGCTGGAAGAGCTCAAAGTAGAGTGTGGTTGCAGATTCTACAGCAGAGTATGAGTATATCGCAGCTTCTAAGGTAGCTAAAGAAGTAGTTTGGATGTGAAGCTTTGTCCAGGAGCTAGATGTGATACCTAGCAGTAAAAATCCCATCACACTGTACTGTGATAATACTGCAGTGGTAGCTCTCTCAAAAGAGCCAAGGTCACATCAACGGACGAAGCACATACTTTAGAAGTATCATCTCTCGAGGGATTTTTCTCAGAGAGGTGAAGTTGCAGTGAGAAGTATTTCCACAGAAGACAATGTGGCAAAACCATTGACTAAATCCTTGACTCAGCAAAAACATGATCATCATGTGAGGTCTAGCAGACTGAAATTCGTAGGCAGTTGGATCTAGTCCAAGTGGGTGTTTTTAAGAGTTGGTGTCCTATAACCAAGTGGTTTTAATTTGATTACATGGATATTTAATGTATTGTTACATATTATTCATTGTTCCACATGAATATAATGTAATAATGTCCTAGAGTATTTGTTGCATTGATAAAGACATGGAAGTTCCCCGATATGATGAGAACCTTGAAATGCTATAATAGTATTCTTAAATATAGTTTTGCGGTTGGATGAAATGCTATGATGGGACACATATAATGAAGACCATCAGGTGTGAGTACTCATAAGCAGATGAGACTTCCTCTCATGAAGTTCTCACATGGTAATATCCAAGATAAAAGATTATGAGAACAGACCTACTAGTAGGAATTCCGCATGTTTTGGTGTCATCAGATATTTCTATCTACAAGCGTGTGTACTGATCCCTAGACTTTAATATTATCATTAATACGTGTCATGACTTACACACTTTGATTTATTGATGAAAACCATCATGCAGATAGTTGGTGGGAAGTAGGCTATGTTAGGTGCATCACGAGTGGCATGTTATTAATGGATAAGTTGAGGAAGGATTTGTCCCTTCAATCTATGGAAGTTGATATCTCATCCCTTTGATTGAAATAGAATCATTGAGAGAAATTCCATGGACATGGTGTAACAACGAGTTTATTTTAAGTAGTCAAAGAATGACGTATCCTACATAAAATTGGATGACACAATCATGAAACCTACTTAATGAGATATTGTGACAAAGGGGTTATATTACATAGTGAGCGTTCGTATGTGGATGTCATTTTTGTAACTTTACGTTCTTTCTCTTGGGTGCCTTGACCCATTTTTAGACAGTACTCTTGGACTTTAGGTAAGCCCACCTAATGCCAACGAGAAATAATGCTAGAGGATAACACACTAAGTGTTTTTGGTGGTCTTGGTTAAATCTATTTCAATTTAATTAATGAAATAAATATTATTCTCAATACCGTGGAATAATTTTATTCAAGTTAATATGATCAGATAAATTAAATTAAATATATTTATTTATTTTATTAAACATTTAATAAATATTTATTTACTAGTTTGTAAATAAAATATTTATTTAATAGAAAAATTTATTTATTTATTTATTTGGGTGTTCAATAAATGGAATCAGAGTTTGAGCAGACCAAGGTCGGTCCGGTAGTAAAACAATTATTTGCAAGACGGTAAATCATTATTTAACTAGATGACACAAATTAAAATAATGCTGCTATTATTTTGTGATGCAGAATTTTATTTATAATTCCATTTTGTGCAAGTTGGCACACTATAAATAATGACGCGATATTATTATTAAATGCATGGGTTTTCTCTATGTTCCAGAATGTATTTAATTGTTGTTATGGAATTAAATATTGTAACTAAAATTCCATGTATATAAATAGGCAAGTACTCCTATTGTTCCATACACCAAAACACATGGCTGGTGAATTGAGAATTGTTGTGCCAAACAATTTCTCTCTCAAATCCTCTTCTCTCCCCTCTCAAGAATGAGAGAAATTCTTTAAGGAAAAAGAACAAGCGATCAAGAACGACTGATACAAGAGACTCACTTCGCCGCGCTAGCACCCAGAGAACGAGAGATGTTGATCAGAGGCCATCAGAGCTCGTGTGGATCACTACTAGAGGGATTCTAGTTTTGATCCTTACAACCACAATGAGATAATTTAGAAGGGTCAATTCGGACGATCAACATCATCAACGAAGAAAAATACCAAAGACACAGGTATTATTTTTCTTTATGAAATTAATTAAATTAATTATAAACATGATGTGCAAGATCCTCTCTAAAGGTTTTAGGTCTCTTTTTTTCTTTATCTAAATCTTTGATTATATTCTGTGGAGAATTACATTCATCGTCGTATTGATCCCGGAATAATTATTGATCATGGTAAAAATCAAAATTGGGTGCCATCCCAACCCCACTTCCGCTGCGCCCAGAACCTTCATATAATTATCTAATTGTTTGGACATGTCTTGAATTAATGACAGGAAATTTTCTAAGAAAATAAATTCATACAATACACCCCAAGAAATAATCTAGGATCAACCTATCATCATTAATTGTTTTAGATCAAGTAATTATGTGTTTTTTGTTCTTTAAATTAAATCTTTAATTCTTTAATTTCAATCAACACCCAAGTTGGCCAATTTATATACAATACTCCATAAAATGTTAGTTTTTATATGTTTCTTCTTTGGTACCTATGGATTTGATCCCTATATGTACTATAAAAAACCGCTTCTACCAACATGGTAAATTTGGGTTCTACTAGTATGTCAAGAATTGAAGTCATCTATAAGGTTTTATTATAGAGGGATATATTTTTGAGGAAGCTATTGAATTATTTACCGATTAACTATCTGGTTTAGAAAGCACTGGTCTACCAAAATCTTGTCACATTGTGTGGATTGTAGGTGAAGGATGTTTTGTAATAGATGTTTTCATAATCACTATTGAAGATTTTGAGTAGGCCCAACTTTAAATTTTTCATAATATTTTATAGGTTTCCCCATATTTTGAAACCCATAAATAAATTATTAGGAATTTGATTACATTAGGGGATGAAAGATGGATATCCAATACACATAGTCAACAGTTTATAGGATGGTTTCAAGACCGTATTTTTAAGGATTCAGATGAAAATCAAGATTCAATTTTAGAATGAATTCAATGGATTTCCATAAGACCAAGTGTTCATGTATTATATTATAATTATTATATAATTAATGGTTTTACATTCTATACAAATCAACATGATGAATGTAGTACCATGAAAAATTGTAGAGTTATAATTATATCTAAAGTGATGCATGTATCTAGAACCAAGGATATAAATCCAATTTATATGAATATGTCATACTTTGACATCATTAATCAAATATTGGATTTGAGTTATACAATATTCCAAGTTCCAATTTTTTAATGCAATCGGGTAATGGGAGTGGTGTTAAAATAGATGAATCAAGATTCATGAAATAGGATTTTAGTAAGTATGGGTATAAAGGTGAAACTTTTATAATGGAATCATATGAAGTAAAAGTATTTTATGTTCTAGATACCACAAACCAAAAGTGGTCAATTGTGCTGTTATTGATCAAAACCACTTAAGTGTTAGATGAAAATTCAACTAATGATAACCCTATCATTGGGAGTTCACAATCATTTCGAAGTAATTCCAATGTAGACATGGTCTTATATGTCATTGGAGACCATATTTAATGGTTTTGGATGTTCAATAGAGGGGTAAAATCCCTTCAAACTTAAAAAAAGAGAGTTCAATAATCATATTATATATTTTTTGTAATTTAAATTGTGTTACCTCATATTATTATTTGTTCAATGATGCATTTGTATAATATAAATTAAATGTTCAACCACTTATATAGATAAAGACTTCTGCACATGACGATGCTCCCAATCCCAAGGAAGAACAAGTTTCCAAACCTGATGGTGCTCCCAATGTAGAAGAACAACAACCTTATGCACATGACAATTCTACCAATCCACATGAACAAAATATTGATGATGTTTAACCCAAGGAAATGGTAGATGAAGAATAACTGATGTCCCAAAAAAATAGGAGCGTCCTAGCATGATGATGTTATAAAAAATTATTATGGTGAGAAACAAAGGCATTAAATTCGAGGTTGTATGGAATGAATTTTTCTAGAAAATTTACCCCAACAAGTACATTTTTAGTAGTTTAATTGGGATCACTACTTGACATCACATTCAGATTAATATATATTTGTGGTACAATATTGTTATCAATCTTAAGACACTGATTCGGGAATATATTAGGGTAAAATTATGATATAATTTATTTATTTTACTAAAAAACTAAATAATGAAACATTTACTTACTCTTAATTATCCCTTAAAGAGTGCATTTATAGTAGATGAATCCTAAAGTAAATTTGAATTAATGCATGCTGGAAAGGCTCATAGAGGATTTCAAACAATTCTAATGAAGTTTCATCTAAAATATTTTGAAGGGAAAATAAACCTGAACTCACCATAGATGTATGCACACATGATAATCCAAGTATATTGGGATTCATTTACTGGCCTTCACGAGTAGACATCTTTTTAGGTTCATTGTGGCTGGTAATACATTATTTGAAAATATGTGTATTAATCCATTTGATTAATAATTTTTAATTTATGAAATAGAAACTAAGTTCTAAACATGAGAAACAGGTAGCAAAACCAATGTACCCCTACTATAAAACGAGGATAGGGCACTTTTCGTATGAAAATTGTTTGGTATTTATTTTAAATCTCCTGTAATACTTTTAGGCAACATGAAACAAAAACATAATTATCTTCCATTGTATATATGTAGTTTGATGAATCCAAATCCAAATACACTTCCATCCTACATCATGTGATATGGAAGGAGGTACATTTAAATAAATATGGGATGCTAATAGATGAAAAAACACAAAAAGTGTGGGAAATATGTGTAAGCATGACATAATATTTTTTTCTTTAAATCGGTATTAAATTAAAATTATTACTTATTTTACTATATTTTTTATCCAAGTTAGACATAGGAATCATCATCAGATATAAAATATGAACAACTACTATCATTGGTCTTGAAGAGGCCAACATATTATGGCCTCATCAGAGGTGTGGGTTTTAGGGTGACACACCAAATACATTTTGAGAAAATAAATAAACTTGGGGATAAAGATAAAAAATGGAAGAGACACATAAACAATTAGCTAATATTGAAGAAAAATTTAATTAGAATTCTGAGTTATAATAAAATGTTATGGGAATTAATCAAAGAGAAGAAACAAATTAAAAAAAACCACTATGTAATGATCCCCCCACCCCCACCACCTTTGAGGCATGCCATTACCCTAGAATAAATTTCATAGATGAGGTAACCAATATTCTTATAATTGTTTCTATGAAATTTGAATTAGGTAGACAATGATATATTTATTGTACTAATATTCTATAGGGTGAAAATGATTGTGAATTATATCCATCAACACCCACTCATCACTTTATTGTGAGGGATAACATGTTCAAAATCCAAGAATATATTCTACATAATAGATAACTTCTAATAAGTCATGTGGGAGTGGGAATTATCTTAGATCACAAGCTGAGCACTGATTTACCTATTCCACATGATGACCCATATATTCATATGGTTGAGAAAGTTATTGGAACAATTATACCATGGCCATTAAGTCTTGTAAAAAAACATGTTGACATGGAGGTATTCATTTCCAATTTATTTTTCATGAAACATATTTAAAAATTAAATAAAAAAGGTCTCAACCGATGAATGTTATTACATACAGACAAAGGGAAGGGGGTGAAACAAAAGGTTGAATCAAAATGCTCTAAAGGATCAACTGACCAATTGAAAAGTTCTTCAGAAAGCACCTTCACCCCACCCATTCAATATCCCCATTTACTATCATTGAATGTTTTTTATGGATACATGGTTATAATGTGGTAGTAATGTCAAAGTTTATTTTGAAGAAAAAAATGTATGGAGAGTCCATCACAAACTACATTTCTCTTGATAATGTAAATGAAATCCTCAAGTATGACTAGCTAGGAGTCTTAGTTTTAAATGTATACATGTGGTGTGTTTTCATGATTTATTTTTCCAATATCTGATCTATGATGTTAATTATGACTAAATACAATTCATATTTCTTTTCCAGTGTCTATTTAATTACTATTTTAAGGGAAAACCTTATGAAAATAAATACGGATTCATTATTCCTCACATAACTTCTACACAACTAACCGCATTGGATTAATATCAAATTGATGAAATAATAGTAAAATGGGACATAGTGTTTGAAGGAATTTTTTTGATTAAAAACACTTCTTATTACCAATAATGTAGGGGTAAAAATCTATAATTTAATAATTTCAAATATATTTCCATTAATTTTATTAATTATTACTATTTTTTTTGTTTTTATGCAACATTGGTTACTCATTACAGTCAATTTGGATACTTCAAAGATATATTTTGTGGTTTCAATACACGGAAAATCAACAAATCGACCACACATGATGACGTTTGTCATTTTTTAATACATTACATCCAATGTTTTTTTAAATAAACTTAATGATATATATTTTATATTATATTTTAATGATAATTCTATTATGATAGGGTGGTGTTTAAATACCATCAAAATCAAGGCATGAGGATAGTCCATGTGTACAAGGAGATGATCAAATTCTATAATTGGATCAGTATTTGGGTATATATAATAATATTTCACCATAAAAACACATATCAAAACAAATTATTATTATTTTTAATGTTTTTTAGTGTTTGAAATAAACCAAGGACCATTATTATGGTTATTATGTTTTGAAAATTATTGAAGATATCATATAACATCAAAAAACTAGCATATTCGAAGAGGTATTTTCAAAGATAATTACTATTTCATTTAAAATATGTATTAATCCTTTGTGTATTTATATTTTTCCAGTACTACCATGACTATTGAGAGTACCCATATTCAGAAGATGAAATAGATTTTCTAAGAAATTATTGGGCATCATGCTTGGTGTTAGAATATAAAAACATATCATGAAGATGTTACTTCCTAATACTTATTTAGTTTTTTTATCATAATTTTATTTATTTTTGAGTTAATTTCCCTATCATTTTTATTTGATACTTATTTTGTTAATTATCACATAGATCATAAAGAAATTAATTCACCAATAAGGATGTTTCACTCATGTACTATGATCATGCACTCAACATGGATGATACACTCATGGTGATGAAATTTTCTTTTTATTCTCCAATGAATTCAGAATTATAGGTTATAAAACATTAATATTTTCATGAACCAACTCAGGTAAAACCCAAATTAGTCACTAGAGTTAGCCTTTAATGAGTCCTGAGAGGCATTCCTAATCCACTCGGGCTGGAAACTAGTATCGGGCATCAATGTGACTTAAATGGGAACAATTTATCCCATAAATGAGAAATAAATAAATAAAAATAAAGGAACATATGGTAGTGGAAAATATATAAAAATGGAACATACCTCCATGTGACCTCATGGGTCACCTTCCACCAAAGAACCACGTTCTCTCTATGAGTGATCTAGAACTGAGATAACCCAAAGTTGAAAAATGATAAAGAAAAGTAGGAATGATCACTGAGATTATCAATAGGGATGCCAAAGATAAACAATTCCCTATTAATTTACTTTAAATTGAAGTCTAATCATGATAGTTTAAAAAATAATACATATAAAAATAAGGGTTTTTATTATTTAAAAAAACAATAAAAACCTTCCATTTTTAAGAAAAAACCTCTTTTAATTACATTTCCAAAAATAGTTTCCAAATCACAAAAAGTCATTTTAGTAAATTCCTTTAAAATATAACCAGTTATGGAATATAAATATTAATATAGAATGAAAATCAAGGATGTATTTATATAAAAATACTAGAAAATTCATGAAAGTAGCATATGTGTAAACTAGTGTAATGGTATCTAGGGTGTTGGTCTAGACGACCAAGGAAGAAGCTATAATACATCTCACACAATAAATATCTACTGACAATGGATATAATCAAACATTACCCTAACACACAGAGACAACTTCACTAGCTCGACTGAGGGGAATTTCCCAAAAGAAGTCAGGTTATCTACTTAGGGCCAATACCAAGTGTGCAATCACAACTAGTGAAGCATGTGTTCCTATGGTTCCCGCCCGACTACCAAAGTCTTAACATGATAATTAAAATGGAGGTGGGTTTTATTAAACTAACATAAACATATATAGCATACATTTTATATAAAAATAATCAATTCACTATCTAACCTCGAAAATCCCACTTTAATCACAAATACTTTATAAGTCACATAAACAAAGTACAATCCCATCATCAGGCACACATTTCATACCACACATATATCACATTTCTATTCTATGGGGGAATGGATTTAGATGGGTTTTCCAATTTCATAAAAAAATTAAAAGTGCCAACTAGGAATCATCACTTTAAGGAAACAACTTCTGGGAATTTAGACCTTCCAATTTAGAAATCATTTATAAAACCAATTGATCATTTAAAATACCATAAATTTTCATATAAAGTTGAAAAAATATTTAAATAAGAATAACCTATGTTGGAAGCTAAGGTGAATTAATTAAAACAATAGGAAAACTATTCTAAAAGGCCACAATAAACTTTCATCACATGAACATACTACATAATAATAAAAAATACATTTAAAATACTCAGGAAATCAAGTAATTAACATTAAAGGTGTAGACATAGGGAACCTACCTCAAAACACGATGCCTTTGGTGATAGACACTTAACACTTACTTGATTATACACATCCACACATATATATATTTTCCCTTTGATCCAATGTACATATTACCCTAGAAATTATGGAATATTTAAAAGGAGGATATATATATATATGATTACCTATGTATACCTGTGCAAGTCTCTTTCAATAATGGCAGTTTAAAACTATCTCTAGTAGGTTCGAGATGCACTAGAAAATTATAAGGAATCCAAAACTTATAGAATACTTAATTTAAATAAATAAAAGGAATTAAATGGATGAAAAACTACCCAAAAACAAAGGAAAACCCACTGACTTTGAAAACCATGGCCATAAAAGGACTTAATCAGACTTCACAAACCCTAGGAACCTAGAGAAAACCGAAAAAACACCCCAGAACGAGTTTGGGTTCAACCTAGGTGCATATGAACCATTTAGGGAGAAAGAAAACAAATATGAAAGGGAAAAAATATGATAGGAGGATAATCATACCTTAGATGATCACCCCAGAGATTGGGAAGAAAAACAATGAGAAGAGGAGGTCACTGGTATGGGGTGGAACGTGCATGAGGGGAAGAGAGGGAGAGGGAACTCAATGGGAAAGGTGGGAGAGGAAAGGGGATACACTATTTTAGGGGTCTAAAAATAAAAATAATAATAATAATAATAATAATAATAATAATAATAAATTAAAAAATAATAATAATAATAAATCATTTTTTTTTGTTTTTCTAAAAAGACCTGGGTAGACCGCATGGTTTGGTCACACAATCTAGTAGACTATCCTCCAACCACATGGTTTAATCTATCCCTATGGGGAGGGACTCCATGAGCTCCTAGGGAGGGGCACACACACATGAACCTATCCATGCACCTTGGAAAGTTCCACTGTCTAGGCTGCACTATTTGATCTAGGTTAGAACACAGTTTCTCCTAACAGTATGCCAACCATGCCCCTTATTTTTTCTTTAAAACAACCATAATTTTTTCTAAAAATACAATTTAAATCTATAAAAAACCCACAAGACCATAATAAAACAAAACAAAATTGAATTGTTAGGGCTAGGGTGTGAAAAATATTATTAGATAACCTAGAATGTTGAACACACTATAGGATAAAAAGATATAGTGGAATAAAACATACATCAATATAATATACAGTATACTTGGTATGACTAAAATTGCGTGCTTTCATTTTATTAATTAATTTTTTCATATTTATGTTTTTTTTATAGAATTACTGACATAAGTATTTTTTCTAATATAGGTGGATTCATTTGCTCCAGTTGGGGTGGTTTATTCGAATCTGGTCATGATCATGAGAGATTATAATTCGAGGCTGCAACTAAAATAATTGAAATAAATAAATGATTCAATTATCCATACCTCAATCTAATACACAATGTTCTTATTATGACTCGAACTGTATGTTTTTATTATATAATTTACTTTTTAGTTCAAAACAAACATCACATTATCAAAGATGAGTAAAAACATTCATATTGTTTTGATACATTGAAAAACAATCCATAGGTCATTTGTGATGTGTAGAAATCACTTTCACCTTAATATGACAAACGGTGTGATCAATATTACTCAAAGTGTGTCTTTTTATTTAAAATCGACATTTTAGTAAAAAAGACAAGTGGCATGCTCAAAACAGAGAAAATACATTCAGATTTTTTTGATAATTTAAGAAAATTAAGCATGTATAATTTTTGATGTGTAGGAATCAAAAAAACCTCAATTTTATACACTGTGTTCTAGTTATGTCTCAAAGTGTCTGTTATTAGTTTAAAATTGACATTTTAGTTCAAAACATGTGTCACTCTCTGAAAAATGAGAAAACTCGCTCAGATTGTCTTGATAAT